>JAHIAL010000008.1:2409209-5304096 GCA_021605145.1 Aegilops bicornis | reverse complement strand
AGCCTTGGAGCGAGACGCAAAGGCGAGAACTTTGGCAAAAAGCTTGGAGAGCAGATGGATGAGACTAATGGGCGGTAGTCCAGAGAGAGGCGGCATCGGGCCTCTTGGGGAAGCGGTGTGAGGAGGGCCTCGTTGAGCTTTTGTAAGCCGCGCCCATTCATGGTGTATAGCTTGTCGAAAGCGTCGCAAATATCCTGCTTGATGATGTCCTAACAGGCACGCAAGAACTCATAGGTGAAGCCGTCGGGGCCAGGCGCCTTCCCGGTTGGTAAGCATTTCACGGCTCGCCATATTTCATCCTCGGAGAAAGGGGCCTCGAGGTAGGTCCAGGAGGTCAAAGGAATTGACGTGCAGGCTGGTCAGATCCAGCGTGAAATCGCGCCCGAAGTCGATGCCGAGGATGTTGGTGAAGTGGTCGTAGGCCGCCTCGGCCATGCAATCGTGGTCCGAGACCAACTGGTCGCCCACGCGCACGGAGGCCATGTAGTTGCGCTACTTATGGTGCGAGGCATGCACCTTAAGCGGCTTGAGCATGAAGCGTCGTCACTGCGGAGCCAAGCGAGGCACACGCGCTGTCGCACAATCGTTTATTCGAGGGAGGAAAGTCTGAAGTAGGAGGCCTTGAGCCTGCGTCTTAGCCAGGCTTCGCCGGTGGAGAGAGGTCACAGGTCCTGGGCAGCGTCAAGTCGCGCAATGATCTCGCGTGCCACCATGAGCTGGAGGGACACGTTCCCAATAATGCAGGCGCTCGGTGTTGAAGGTGCCTAGCGGTACACTTGAGGCGGGAGATGAGTCGCCGGAAGGAGTCGGGGTCAAGTGGCAAAGCATTCCATCCCTCTTGGGCGGCACCACAGAAACCCTCCATTTTGGCCAGAAGTGTTGAAATGGAACCGTCTAGCCCGGGTGGAGCACATAGCCTTGATCGATGACCAATGGGCAGTGATCGGATGCGGTAGAAGTGAGGCAGTGTAGAAGACAGTTTGGGTGCTCAATTTCCCAACCGGAGGTGCAAAGAACACGGTCATTGCGCACGAGTGTAGGGGAGTCACGCTCGCTCGACCACGTGTAGCGGCGGCCGTGGAGGTACATGTCCCGTAGCTCCTCGTCAGCTATGAACCATCTGAACCTGCTCATGACACGGTGGTTAAGGTTTGAGTTGTTTTTATCCGCTTGGAGGTGATCATGTTGAAGTCTCCTCCAATGAGCCAAGGACCGATGTGGGAGGCGCGACGTCCTGTAGATCAGCGAGGAGGTCGATTTTTGCTTGGTAAATCCTGTGGGCTGGGCCATACACGGTTAACCACCAATGGTTTGTGCTGCTCGGGGGGTGATCAGCGCCGTAATGTGGTGCTTTCGCCAATCAACGGGTTGGAGATGGAGGTCTCCGATCGCCGCCCGAGCAAGGAGAATGTCGCTGCGGTGCGGTTGCGGCAGGAAGTAGAAGTCCTCGAACTGTGGGCCAAGAGTGTAAAGTACGATGGAGTCCGAGACGTGAGCTAGCTTTGTCTCTTGGAGACAGAGCGATGGAAGGGATGCAATGGAGATCACACTGCGCACAGCCGAGCGTTTGGCACCGGAGTTTAAACCCCACACGTTCCAAAATAGAATTTTGAGGTTACAATCCATGGGAAGGGTGGGGGGGGTGGGGGGACGTTGCTAACAAGATAGCGAAGAGTCTACGCCTCGACCGGTAGCGGCTGGAGCCCTTCAGAGGCAGGCATCGAGGTTGGAGAAGCTTGGCACTGCCAACCGTAGAAATCTGCGAAGGCTTCCGGCATGTCCTCCGCGAGTGGTCGCTCGAAGATGCGGGCATATTTGCTCGACATGTCATTTGGAGATGGGTGCGTCTTCACTCTCAATGAGCCCAATGCGTCGGAGTAGCACCCGTTTAGCCTTCATTTCGGAGTCCAACCCACGGTCGGCCTTAGCAATCCTGTAACTGCGCCTGGGGGTGAAATTGGGCGGAACCGCGTTCCTGCGCCGGCGTGGAGGCGGGGTGGGGTCGGTCTTGCGTAGCCAAAGCCAACGGGCCTGTAGTAATGGTATTGTTATGCTATATTGTCGACACGAAACCTTTTGGTACAACAAAAGCTGTGTAAACAGAAGTAGTGGAACCCCCTTTGAGAGCATGTATGGTTTTTGGTCAAAGTGAAAAAAAGCTGCAAAAGCGAAGCAAAAGCCCAAACAAACACGGCCTGAGTCAACTTGCTTGTCTCAAGGTTTCAGCCAAACTCTGGCCATAATTCTGAAACAAATTGGATGAGTTTACAGCTGCAAAAGATCAAAATAAATCCATCCAAGGAGGAGAGCATGACCACAAATAAGTGCAACATAAAAGAAAAGAAAAAAACAATTTTTACACAATGACGACCATGAGTATGACCATATTTTTTATCAACATACAAGAAAAGAAATCAATTCTCTGGAAGTCCACTTTGGCTTAAGATAGTAGCTTCTAATTCTTGATCAAAATGTGCCATTTGACCGTTCCAATTGATCACCAAGCTCATCTAAGCGGTTCTGATCCAGATTCAGAATGTGCCTCTTTGGATCATAGGAGCGAAAACATTCATTAATCTCGAAACCGTGGAAACTGCAGCATCACATCGAAGCTGTGGGGTAGCAACACGAGAAAAGAAAATAAATGTAATGGATAAACATGCAGCCAAGACTTTAGAACAGTAACAACCAGGATTCGACATCATCAATTCATATGGATGTAACACGATTTGGAATCCCATCTACTAAGAGAGGCAGCCAAAAGGAACAACCACAAAGACACCTTTTTCCGTAAAAAGGAAGCGGAAGAAGAGTTCATAATTCACGACGCTGCAGCTGCAAGATTCTTTGTGAAATCAGTAATATAGTGTTACATGGAAGATGGAACTAGTATAATAATTGGACATTTGACAATGTGACATGGGTCACTCTCACGGTAATCCTGTGGATGCTTATGATATGAGTAAACCATCTAAATTCATCGACCAACTTATAAGAAACACGCAGATCACATGAAACTAGAGAGTCGTGTAGATGTATGACGATATGACATAGGGTTAGAGTCGCTGCTTCGGTGGCTCGACTTACCTGTGAAACAACCAATTACATTAGTTATACAACTCACTAGTGCACGAGCTATAGCTCGAAAATATCAGGAAATATTAACTTCACGGTACAGAACTTATGACTGAATTGGTTGCTTGTTGTCAAGATACCAATTGGTATCGACGCCATAGGACCCGTCGTGGCGGCAACAATTAACCTTGTCATCATCCTCGGAGGAGGCATCGTCTTCATCAAACCGATACCAACAATCCTTGGCGGTGTGCCACGGCTTCCTGCAGATCTGGCGACACGGGATCCGATCGTGATTTGCCAGAGCCGCCGCGGCGATCCCTGTTGTTGGTGGAGTTGGGGCGGCCGCTGCGGGAGCCGGGGCTGTTGGTGTTGCCGCCACCTTGCTTGCCCTTGGAACGAGGAGGAACACGGTGGCGTGAGGAGTTGCCACCACGCCCGCTGGTCACCGTGTTTAGAAGATTTGAAGCCGCCGCCCGAGCACTGGAGTGGGGCCACGTGCTGATCGAAGTTTTTGAGCATGGCAAAGAGCTCGTCGAGAGTGACGGGCATGACGCGGGCATCGAGGACCGAGACGAGGGACTGGTAATCCATGTCCAGCCCGTGAAGAATATAGGAGATCAGCTCGTCGTCCTGGATGGGCTTGTTGGTCGCGACCAGGCCACGCATGCGGCGAAATGGCGACCACTGATTGGTTGCTCTTTTACGCGTTGATCAATGCTATCTGCGGATGTTTTTGACGCTTGAGAGACTGCAACGAAAACATACCTGCTGCCGCCGCCCAAAGTGCGAGTGTCGTGGTGATCGCGATCCTGTGACAAGCACCTCTTTGGAGAGGTTATTTAGCAGGTAATGGCGAGCACCTCTGGTCCTCCACGACCCAAATTGGATGGAGAGGGTTGGGCTCAGAGGTTTCCTTCCTGTCCTTGTCCTTGGTGACGAGAAGCCTGGCGGTTCCAACATGGTGCCATCGGCGAGGCGAAGACACGGCTCCCCTCGGCTGTGGCGTGATCTGTGTGCGCCACGGGGCGTGGTTTGTGTGGGAGAGCTTCTCCATGACATGGCCGTTGAGGCTTAAGCGCTGGAGGAAGACATGGCTAGCACTTGATGGAATTGGAGAGCTAGATGGTTGGAAGGAGGAAGGCTCTAATTACCATGTGTGATGACGGAAAGCGTCTTACCTCATCTGGAGGCGACACCCTTCATGTTATAGGCAGGGGCGCACCTCCATGAACACAACATACATCGTTGGAGATTTTTCAGGAGAGTTATAACTCGGAGAAGAAGAGATAGAGATGGTTACAAGAGATAAAGATTTCATCTAACTACCTAGCCTATCTCTCCATTATAGTCGCATCGCCATGTACATAACCAGGACGTGACACAATGTTGTGTTTGACACTTCAAGCGCCCATCATTCAAACTCATGGAAAGGACATCCTCTGCTGGAAGCTAACCCAACTAGTGAATATACTTCAAAAAGTGCTTATAAACTTTGTGTGGAGGACCGCCTCAATGAGGGAGCACCACAACCTAGGCAGGTTCCTTCTCTTGTCACTTCCCTTCTCACACAGGTTTGGAAGGATATATCTTTAAGCGCCTAGAGTTCAGACTTTCGCTTGGAGCTTTTAAAGGCGAGATTTACCCACAGGTATGAGAGGAGGCAGGTACATTTCTCATATTAATAAACATTTCTCTACTTGTGATGTTGAAGAGGATGGCGTGCATCTATTCTTTTCTTGTTCCTTTGCTAAAGCTGTTTGGTTCTCGACACATGGTTCATTAGATCGAACTGTTATTCAGGCGATTCTAGACTCGGGGCATCCACAAAGCGCCCATGTGTAACACAATGACACTTCTCTGGTGCTTATGGAAGGCTAGGAACAACAAGCCTTGAGGTCATCCTGCGCAGGTTAATTTCACCGCATAAGCACTTATGCAGGGACAAAAAATAGAAGATGATATTACTTGCCAGGCCTATCTTCGAGAATCTGAGAGAACAAAGCATACATTGACGGTAGAAGGACAATTTCATACGGAAGCACTATCGGGACTGATCATCGCCTTGCAGGTTTCAAGGTCTTCCGTGATGCAGCGTCGAAGGAGGGTTACGGGCTGACTTTCTACAGGAATTGGTATTTATATTTGTAATGAATAGGTGGACCAAAGAACTAATGTTATGATTTCAGCCACTTATGGTGCTGTCTCTCCATCTGAAGCCAAAGCTACGCTTCTTGCCTCTAAGCTCGCTTCTACCACTCAACAACCAAGCAACACTTCTCACAGGACAATCGGTAGCTTTCTGATCCGAGATCTTGAAGATGTTCACTCCAAACTAGTACAAAGTTAGGTCATCTATTTTGAAACAAAGGGAGTAGGTCATTAGCAAATCAGGTCAGATTTAGAGCATCTCCAACAGCGCCAAAAGCAGCTGAGGTAAACTGGTTTTTAAGCGCTTGACCGTTTTCACGCAGCGCTCCGGTGGCGGCATACTAGCGCGCAGGAGAAAGCGGCAGCTTCGCGTGGTAGATTTGGTGCGCCCGCTTAGCGCGCTTATAAAATCGGCGCCGCCACACGCTCCACCACACTGCCACGCGCCCTTCCCTCACCACCTCGCCCGCTTCGGGCTTTCGCCGCTTCAGCGCCCGCCACCATCAGCGCCACCATGCCGCCCGCGCGCCGATCTTCGGCTACCGCGGTGTCCGCATGGCGCCTAACGGCTGGTACTACTGCGAGATCGGTCGGCGATGTCCGCTCGGACTCGGCTTCGTTCCGGACCCGCGCACAAAGGCGGCTCAGCGTATGACAGCGGCGTGGCGCTTGGAGAGGCTCCGTCGCGAATGAACTTCCGGGGCGTCTACAGCGCTGCGGCGCAGCGCGTCGCCCCTCCGCCTCGTCTGATTACGGACCAAGACCGTGCGGACCACGATTGGCTGCAGAGCCGCCACCACGTCGCCCAGGAGGACGAGCGAGCCATGGCCGAGTGGCGCCAGCGCCACTGGAGGATGTCGCCGCCGAGAACGCCTTTTGGGCGGAGAAGGACAGCAAAGGCGCTGCCGAGCGTGCTTAAACAGCGCTGGCGCAAAACCGGCCTTATCGCGATCGCGATATCGTCGGGCAGGCGGGACGTCGATCTTCTCCCCTAACGATGACCGTTGGGATGACATGTGGCTCGATACCTCGGACAACACCACCGAGGATGATGATGATGATCGTGATGATGATGACAGTTGGGATTAGGTTTTAGTTGCACCGTAGTTTTATCAAGTTGCACCGTAGTTTTTCTATCTAGTTACCGTAGTTCTACCTATCTATGCTTTTGCGCCTTTCTCCTCCGCCCTAACCCTAACCGGCGCCGCCACCGCCTCCCCGCTCCTCCTGCTTCACCGCCGCGGAGGGGACACCAAGCCCGCGTGGTCCCTGTGGAAGGTGGCGGCGGGCGTACTCGCCGTTCTCGCGCAGATCCGCGCGGCCGGTGGCGCGCGGTGGTGTTCCGTCGGGATCGGCGCCGCGCTACTGTGAGGCGGCGTCTCTCGGCAGCGGGCTGCCTGAACGACGGCAGTGGTGGCCACATGCGGCGCGCGGGTGGGCCGGATCTGGGCTTCCGGTCTGCGCCCTTGCCGTGGCAGCGCTTGCCGTTGCCCTCGGCCATGAGGCATGGTCCGGGACGGGCCTCGCGCCGGTGGTGTTGGCCAGGACGCACGCTGGCAGCGCCCTACTTCATCTCGCGTCGTCTCGTTGGCCAATGGTGGTGGTCATCTTCGTCGTCAAAGGCTAGCAGTAGCGCGGGTTTTAGGTGTATCAGTAGTGCGGGGAGTGGCGCTATTAATAAGGCGCTACAGCTAACACATAGCAGTAGCGCGTGCTCACCAGCGCCATCTTGCTAGCTTAGTGGAAGCTCGCCATCGCTAGTAGCTCTAGCGGCGCTCTGGACGCGACCATCGCTATCGGCGCGCTCTTGCTAACTTTCATACACTCGCTACTGCTAATTTTAGTAGCTTTTTGTTTTTTCGGCATATTTGTTTTGTATTTGAACATGCTTTATAGAAGAATCTTTAGAACATATAAATGTCATCATGATACACATACAAATGCCTGCGAGACCATAAACGTAATCATAGCATATACATACAAATAGTCTCATCATAATCATCATCCAACACAAAGTGGTCTCTCGTCATCATCTCGAAAATAGTGATACAAGTCTCGATTACTTGCAAATACATGGTCATCCATCTAAACAATGATATACGAGAAGAGCTATCACTTTGAGTACATGAGTTCGTATCCTCTCTCGCATTAGCGTGAACCTAAACTAACTACTGCTTGTCGCCGGAAACCGGAAACCGGTACACCGGCCCGACACTCCGCCATTTGTCGTATATATACTCCTGGTGTAGCACTTATTCACCATCGATGATTTATGCACCTGCATCATCACATGAGTCGATGATATGCAACATATATATATAGTTGAGCAATAGAAAGAGACAGACTTGGCAAAATTAGAAACAACATATCATAAGCATAAATAACAAAGTTCATCGTACCCCAAAATGCCCTAACTAGAGTGATTTTTGCTAGTCAAGGAGGAGGACGGTTTAATTACATCACAAATAAAGTTTCACCGTGCATAACTCAAAGTTTTGTCATACAGAAAGTATGGACTAAACGGACACATTGTCATATATCGACAATCACTTTCGAACATGTCGTTCCATCCATCCATGTCAGGGAGATAGTCCCCGAGCCTAGTGAAAGGCTTCAGGTCGCGACGCTCACTACTAGGAAAAGGCCTACTAATGGCGCACCAAATTTGGCCATTAATGGCGCATTAGTGGTGCACCATTAGTGCCACGCCATTAGTATCTGGTATACTAATGGCGCACCACCGGATGCGCCATTAGTATATACAACAGTGCGCCATTAGTATGCCTCACAGGGGGCCATGTATACCCAGGTGCTTTGGAATACTAATGGCGCACAACAAAGAAGATCGCCATTAGTAACTTCGCATACTAATGGCGCACTGCTTAATGATGCGCCATTAGTATCCTTTGGCATACCGATGGCGCACTGTGATGTGATGCGCCATTAGTATGAATATTAGGTTTTTTTATTATTTTCTGTTTTTTGCACAGGTTACAAAATGTATAATTGGACAAAATATAGACAGCACACATCAACAACAGATTCATCGAATACAATAGAAGATTAGTCTCTGAATACAATTCATCATATTAGTCTCCGAATTGAAAAGACCGAACAAAGATAGAACATTATATTACAAGTCTCGAGACCGCGAGTAGCGAGTTTGTCTTCACATTACAAGTCGATATCGATCATCTAAACTACCATCACATAGAAGAGAGATGCGGTCATCACGATGAGCATCATCACGATGAAACTTCGTCTTCATCCGGTTCCTCCAACGCTCCCTCCCTCTCCCGCTAGATAGCGGGCGTATCTAGATTCGCCTCGGCCCTAGTGGTGTACCCTTTGTAACTGTTACCGCTGAATCGGTGAACCTGTCTCCGACACTCCTCCCGCCGTCAGAGACTCCGGAACCTTACCCTTGTACCACGACATACGACGGCATCGCTATGCACTAGCCAAACGAAACGTTAGTACCAATTCACAGACAATACATAAGCAATATATAAGTATGCAACAGAACGATCGGAAGAGAAAAGCAAGACATTAATAGCATCGATTACATCTAAGTTGAACAACTCTCGAAACCAAAGAGACATACTACAAGTTCATTAAAGTTTAATTACAACATGAGCCAATCGATGTTTCAGAACTAGACACATCATCACTGCTTTCGACTCGACTCAAGGGACCGGAGCGTGGATGAAGCCGCCGTCTATCGTGGGAGTCATGAAAGAACGGGCGTTGTCAGCCTGCATTTGTAGCATTGTGTCGATGTCACTGTTGGACGGTTGATTTCGAGGTAGAACTGCCCCGAGGTACGAAGGACATCTTGATGGATGATTTCCGCAAACTTATTTGGATGCGAAAGAATTCTTGTCCGATGTCCGCGTCTGGATTGCCGACACGCCGCGGCCCAATCTTTGAGTTTACTCGGTAGCAGAAGTTGATGATGGTCCCGCACGATCGCCGCATGTGATGGATGGCGTAGTAGGCACCCTTCGACCGCCAGCGGTTGCTGCTTGACGCAGCAAAAGCGTCAGACAGGGAGAACACGTGCTTGCCGTGCATTTACGAATAGGCCTGGTGAAGGTGCCTCCAGATTTGGCGAGCTGGGAGAACATCATCAAGAACCTTCTTGACATTTGTGTAGTCTACGTTCGACTGACGGTCCGGGTCGAAATACGTGGCCATGGAATATTTGGGGCTTAGGAGGATGAGCGTGCAATGTGTGTCACTACAGAAAACACGGAATGTTAAAAGAAAAACGATCGAAATCTAAGAATTCATATGTTACGGGCCGGTTGAGGGGAGGACTTACTCAGGAAAGTAAGGCACGAGGAAGTTATCCTTATCTTGGTTTGCCAGAATGACGCCTTCGAGGTAAGAACTCGCGACTTGCCGGTCCCCAGCGCTGCCCAAGATCTTGGCACGCATGTAGAAGGGGTCGACTATCACGATGTCCGGGTCTTGTCGCGAATGATCCGCATCTCCATACTCGCCGAAAATAGCCGAACGAAGGTGTAGTGCAGCGGATGAAGGTTCATCATAGCGTGGATGTCATCAAACCGCAGGATGATCGTACGCCCGATGGAGTTATCCACAAAGCCCTTGCCCTCTGGCACCTTGGCCGCGAAAAGCGGGTATGCCACATCCTTCTCTACGAGACGCCGCTTCTCCAAAGAAAGAACAACATCATGCAGACTCCGATAGCACCGGTTGCAGCATTGAGCATATTTGTCGGTAGCATCGCCCTACCCGCCACATGCACCCTCCTCGAGATATCCTCGGTGAAGGTGGCCCGTCCCCGAGCACCGGATCGCACTTTGCCGGGCTGGCTCGCACCCTTGTTAGTATTTCTTTGCGTGCCTTCTTCTTCTCCTGTAATGGGACCGAGTTACGCTCACGGACCGCCTTCTTGAGTGTGTTTGGGCTGATAATATTCGCACCTCGCCCTATCTCGAGGCTCGGTGAAGTCGGCAGCTGGAGGCGTCTCCCCGAGAGCTGAACGGCAGACGACGCTTTGTTGCAACTTGGCTTCTCCGCGTACCAGCTAGATCGCGACGCCTTTTGTTGGGTTGGGTTCTTGAGAAGGAGGCCCCATGAAGTCGCCATCGTACCCATGTTCGGCAAAGTACTGATCGACGTTGCCAAATGTATCGTCGTCGTCGTCGTTCTGATCCTGTGCCATATGCATGTTTGGATCCAGTGGCATAGGGATGTCCGGCACCGTTGCGCGGCGGTCTTGCCATGGGGCCGACTTGGCGCCCGGCATGACTGGCGGTGTTGTCTTTGGGGTGGTGTCCCCCGCCCCCAAACGAATCTGGCTCTTCGGCCAAAGCAGGGGCCAGCTCAGGCAGGCGCTGAGGGTCATCATGTCATCATCGTCGGCCCCGACGGGTCGAATTGGAGGTAACAACTCGTCACAGCCTGGCAGCACCCGAACCAGTTCAACCCTAAACAAGTTGGGTGGCATCTGGGTACCGTGGAACAAGGGGTTGCCCGGTTGAACGATTTTTCCCTTGGCGACATCGACCAACTCGTTGTTCACGAAGCGCGTGAGAGTGCAGGAACGTCCGGGCGCCTCGCGAAAACATGTAGGGCGCCGTGGATGCCCGATCAAAGGCAAGGAGATGAAGTCCTCGACCGAGAGACGCTTAATTAGTTACCGTGATGATGGCGTCGAGCTCGGCTAATGTCGAGGCACCGCCAACGGCGGGCGTGCGCTGACGGAGGGGCCGCTTGCTGCAGAGGTGCCGGCCGGCGACACCCGGTGCATTAAGCTCGTGCGCCGCGGCGCCGGAGACACCAATGCCGCCTCCGCCGGAGACAACAATGGCCCCGCCATCACATTCTGCGAGTTGCTAGCCGTGAAGCTAGGAATCGAGGCGGCCTGATGACGCCTCGCAATCCACGACTCAACCCTGGATCAAGGTAGGCACAATGGCGGTGATCGCCGCTCGAGTTGTTGTTGCACTTGCTCTTGGACAATCTCCGGAATCCGCGCCACCTGTGCCTTTGAGTTCTTGAACCTCGCGCTACCGCTTTCCGAGCTGGTCTTTTCTCCTTCCGCACACCAGCGGTATAGTATGACCCCATTTTGTGGACAAGCCTTTGCCGCCACACGACCAGCCGACGCCGGCTTATCGAGCTTATCCTTGTTCTTCATTACATTCAACGCCCTATTTAGAGTGGTGTCCCAAGGGTTGCTCTTAGTCGACCCAGCTGGCCACTGCTTTGGATCGCCTCATGGAAGGAATGTGAACCATTTAGAAATTTGGCTTCATTAATTAGAATGCAACCATATGGAGCTAATTACGCTGGGGTGTATTCCTTACAGAACAAGCTCAAGCGCCTGGTCTTGGATCCGTGGTAAGCTCCTTTGTTATCGGGTCCTCCTTGTACCGGGCCCCGACATAGTTCCTAGTCTGCTTGTTACCGCTGTATTTCTCGAAGCTGGGGCGGTAGGCCTTTGCTCGGCACGCTCGCGTCCTCCTTGTCCCATATAGGCTCCGCCACTCAGAACCGCCGGGACCGAGTTTGTGTTCCCCTAAGTTCAGCTCCGCATTTCTTTCCCCACCGACTTGATTGGGAGTTTGCGGTGCTCGAGCAATTGATCTTGAAGTCGTTGTAGTCATCTTCGGTGATCGAAGAATTTTTCTCCTTGATCTTCTCATAACTCTCACCTTTCTCGATCATTCTCTTCACATTGCTTTTCCAAGTAGACAGGGCCTTGCTCATCTTCGTGAGGGCAGCATTGCTCACTTTATTCCCTTTGAGGCTTGTGTTTTCAAAATCAGTGGGGAACTTGTATCGTTCGTGCAGCTTCGTGAAGTGGAGGTTGCGCAAATTCCCTCGGTCAGGATGCCTCAGGTTCTCGGTGTTGATCGAGACGGTGCTCCGGAGAATGCACCCGAGCTGAAGCGAGTACCCCTTGACTATTCGTTCGGGAGCCGTTGGATTCCCGTCGGAGTCCACTTCAGTAACTTCCTCCTTGAGGGTGCGGAGCACGGTCGGGCGCCGGTCCTTCCGTTGCCTCTTCGGTTGGCTGCCATCTGTGCGTGCGCCGCCATCATCAGTGGTGGCATCCTCGGCGGCACCATCAGTGGTGGCATCAGTGGGGTCATCCTCGGCGGTACCATCAGTGGTCTCAGGATCGGTGGGAAGGCGGGCCCCTCATACAAGTGAGGTTGTTCCTCCATCTCTGGGACAGCTCCTGAATGCCTTACCGCTGAACCCCGGCCTCATCGTTGTTGGCCATGTTTCTCTCTAAATAGGAACAAAGTTTGGTCAAAAAGTTGGTTATTGTCAAGGAACAAGATCATGGTCTCATCATTTAGGGTTTGTCGACACCGAGGCATCCTAAAAGCTAAGCTTTCATCATTGAGGGTTTTTCGACGCCGAGGCACCCTAAAAGCCTAAGCTTTCATCATTAGTCACAAGTACCCCGGCCCATGCATTAGTCACAAGTATTTATATGTCCTATTTTTAGCAAAGTCATGCTAAAATTCACGGAAAATTTCAGCATGACCTTTGCTGAAAATAGGACATATGGAGTATTCAATTTGCCGGAACGGAAGTTAATCGACATTCCGGCAAACTCAAGGGCCTCTCGGTGGACAAGGCAAAAAAGGCCTTCATCACAACATGGAAAATACATTGGCATGTGAAGAGGTGAAACAATATATGCATCTCCAAGCAGTATCATTCAACATTTTGGACAAACCACTACAAGCAATACTGGATCAGAATGTTTTTTATACATAACTGCTAAAACCCTAGGAGTTAACCGAGCCACCAACAGAATGTGGACTTAAAAAGAGAGTCACGGACGGTGACATGATACATTTTCATAAAATTAGCTAGTTTTACTTATGGTGCACAAAGGAACAAGTAGTGCAGTGCACTTAGAAAAAAATGAGCACCGCAAAACAAGAAGACTCGCTTTCGTAAACGGAAGCTGTCGGTTCCATCAAGTGGAGGCAAAAACAAGTGTAATTGCAAATGAATGCAAACCACGTTAAGACTTAACTGCTAAGGCCTAGTTTGGCAACACGGTTAAGGATATTGTTATTTAGCCATTAATTACCATCTTGAGTGCAAATCATTTTCGATTCACTCTAGCTATGAATTGGTTGGTATATGATGTTTTTTCCAAGGGGCTCTGCTTATTTTTGCCTTGATAAATATAGCTCATTATTCATTGTTATCTCCTCTTTATGAATAAATAGTATACTCATGTTGACTTGCCTGCCAACTAATTTGTTTCAGAATCTTCACATGCATAGGTACTTGAGAAAGGGAGGAATCGAGTTGTTGTGGAGGAAATGAAAATATCTTGTTATTTGGCTGCTACCATCCATGTTCTTTTAGACTGAGCATTCCCATGGGCGCTTTCACGCAGTTTAATATATTAGATCAAGCATCATATCATGGAAACCATAAAACTTTTCTCGCCTTGATAACGATGTCTACAGGTTGGACCTCGCTTTTGTTTATGAGCTCATTCAAGTAACTCTCCTAGCTCAAATGGGTCAATTTCACGTTTACATGATAGATGATACACAACATAATCTTTAGTCTTGAACAAATTATGGTAGACTAGAGATAGAACACTATATGAACCAGACACATACCGACGATATGGAAACTAGACTCAGGTTATTAGCAAATACTTGTAGACTGAATTTGCTGCTTACATCGTAATAATGCTAACATCAACTGTTCCTCTGATTGCAAATAGATCACGTGAAATTCCAACAGTCCTATTGTACAGAAATTCAGTCCATAAGGGCATATATGTCCAACAGACTCTGCTACTTTGATATATGAGTTTTGCTTTGTATAGGTAAAAAAAGAAAGACATGTCTAATGAGACTCGCTATCTACTTTGCAAACATTAACTGCTAGCTACTTTACATGTTAAAAATTCAAAATGCTAAGCTGAACTGTTCATCTGATTGCAGCTAGATCAAGTGAAATTACAACAGTTCTAAAGGCCGTCGAAGATCACAAGGGCAACTTCTGTTGTTGTACAGGACTTAGGTGAATATGAGGCGTCACTTGGTGAACTTGATCAAGTACATGTTACACAACTTCAGTCAAATGGGAGTGAGAACATTCTACAGATTCAACATCAGTTATTCTAGCCTACAACATCAGTTTCTATTTTGGGTAGTGGTTTTTCGTCTTGTTCTTTCAACACTACCAGCAGCCTCACTTTAACTAACAAAACAGCGTTGTCTATGTGACAGCGCAAAATTAGTAATTGTTTGACAGCTCAAAATCAGAAACCATCAGTGTTAATTGCGGTTGATAATTTGGGTGTCCTCTTGCACTACCGACGATATGGAGAGGGGGAGAGGAGGGGGAGAGGAGGAGGGGGAGCTCACGGGGGCGGTGGTGTGGACGGGGCGACGAGGTCCGGGTGGTGGTGGTGCGACGAGGTCCGGGTGGTGGTGGTGCTCCGGCGACGGTGGTGGTGACGGGGCGGTGTCCGGGCCACCGGCGACGAGGGCGGCGGGAGAGCGGGCGCCGAGGAGACGAGGACGACGGGCGGCGGGGCGGGCGCGCTGGAGAGGAGAGGGCGGCGTCAGGCGCTGGGCTGCCGGGGCAGAGACGAGGACGATGGGGCGGCGTCGAGGCGGCGTCGGGGCGGCGTCGAGGCGGCGGGGCAGCGGCGTCGGGAGAGGAGAGGGGAAGGGGATCGAGGGCGAGGGCGAGGGAGAGAGAGGGGATAGGTTTGGGCCGGGATATGGATGGGGGCGGCACAATACTAATGGCGCACCACACCACGGTCCGCCATAAGTACATCCATGCTAATGGCGCACCTCGCCCTGGTGCGTCATTAGTAAATTTTTTTGATTTCTGCTCGAGCCAACAGGGTTATCTTCCACCGACCTGATCCACATCAAGTTCCCTCTACTAGCTCGACCGGTCACAGCCGCTCACACCAGGAGGTCCTGGGTCCGATTCCCAGTGTCCACAATTTTTTATGCATTTAAAATGCTGTTTGATACTTATTTGTGTTTAAATATGTTCAAACTTGTTTAAATCATAACAGTAATATTTTTATATAAAAATATCATCAAACAGTAATGCCGGTGGAGCGGGGACGGTGCGGGGTGCGGGGGTCGTGGCGGTTGAGTAGGGGAGGGTGTGCGGGGGTGGCGGCGGCCGGTGGACCGGGGGTGCTTTTGGCGAGGGGGACCGGATCTGGCGAGGTGGGATAGCGATCGAGATGGAGGGATCGAGATCGAGTGTCCATGAAATTTAAAAATATTCATGATAGTTCAAAAAGTGCCCATGAAATACAATCGAGAAATGAAGGCTACGATTTAAATACAATCGATCTTAGCTAGCTATCTGTTCACAATCTTCTTGCCCTTCTTTTTCGCAAATGGAGTTCTTTTGTGGAACGGACGTCCTTTAGGTAGGGTGGTCCTGCTTCTTCTTGTGGTGTATGCTGCTACTTCATCGTTGTCGTCATGTTCGATCTTCGGGTCGCCATACTTGTCGAAGTCTTGCTCATTGGCTACTCCATCCATTCCGATGATCTTCCTTTTGCCTCTCCTCACGACAACACGACTGGGCTTTGGCGGGTCGGTAATGAAGAAGCATTGGTCCACTTGGGAAGCCAGTACCCATGGCTCATTTTTTCGCGGTGACATTTGCGCTGGGTCTTGGATTTGGCCGGGTATAACCATGGTGGTGAAATATCGGTCTTCTTTTAGGACGCTCTTGGCCCATCTGACACGGAACATCGGCACCTTCTATCCAGCGTAGCTCAGCTCCCAGATCTCCTCGATCCTTCCGTAGTATCTGTCCTTGTCCTTACCGGTGTAGGATTCCATCGTTACCCCGGAGTTCTGATAAGCATCGCTCTTCATGTCCTTGTCCTCGGTGTAGAATGTGTAGCCGTTGATATAAATGACGCCTCATAGGTCATCAGGTTGTGCTCGGCGCCTACTGTGACAAGGTGAATATGAGTTGTTCTTCCGGAAGAATCTTCATGTAAAGGGTGACGTAAGCTTCGCTTGAACCAACGCGTGAAACATGAGTTGTGCTCTTTGAGTATATCTCCGTCCGCCCCTCTGTTGGCCTCGGTCATTGTACGTCTTCTCAATAAAGGTTTTGTGCTCTACCACCCAAGGATCGATGTGTTGTAGCGCCGACTAGGTTTGCTCTTTCAAAGTCGTGAGTCGACCCTCGAAGTCGACATGCATTTCGCGGCGACCCTCACGGTGACCCCATCCAGCGAGCCCGCCGAGGTGCACGCTGACGGGCAGACCAACGGGGTTCTCGATGCCTAGATAATTCGCGGCAGTAGGAGATGCACTCTTCGGGTCGAAAGCCCTGGCTATACTTCCTCTCGACGTGACATGTTCCGAACGTATCCTTTGATGACACCATTCATCCTTTCAAACGGCATCATGCTTTGTGCAGGAACGCCGCCCGAGTTGGATGATATCCTCCACGATATGGACCAGCAGATGCACCATAACGTCGAAGAATGCGGGCGGGAAGTACATCTCAAGCTCGCATAGTATCACCACGATCTCTTCCTGTAGCCTTCGAGTTGCCTCTCACGCCAATCGACTTCCGAGAGATGACGTCAAAAAAGTTGCACAGGCCAAATAGCGTTTCCTGACGGACGCTGCGTCCATGATCCCACGGATTGCACCGGAAGTATGTCTGCGTCATCGACGCGTGACGGTCGTGAGACTTCATCCCGCTGAACTTCGCTTCGCTGGGTCTAGGTATCTGCTTATCTTCCCCACAGAATCAGAAGGAAGTTTTACTCCTAGGAGGCAGGTGAAAAACTGCTCGATCTCCTCCGACTTAGAGTGAAGCACGCGGAGGGTAGTCATTTCCGATCTTCTTGGCCTTTTTGCCTTTGCGACGACTTCTTCGTGGTCCTGCTTCGCCTCATCATCATCATCATCATCATCATCATCATCATTAGCGTGAAGCTCCTGCCCGATGCCCATTGATTTCAAGTCTGCCCTTGCTTTCGCCCATCTTTGGTCCTCTACGGCATGTTGAGCAGGGTACCAAGCAGACTCTCGCACACGTTCTTCGTGATATGCATGACATCAAGGCTGTGAGGCACACGGTGGATCTTCCAAGACGGCAAGTCCCGAAAACAGACCTCGTTTTCCATACCTTCAGGCTGCTCTGGCGCCTTTTCGCTTCTTTCCGGCTCTGGCGCCTTTTGCTTCTTTCCGGCTCTGGCGCCTTTTGCTTCTTTCGGCGGTGGGCAGTCTTTCCAATTTTTGAACAGCTTGTCTATTTCCTCGCCGCCTCAGACATCGGGCGTTTTCGGGTTCGGTTTCACCATCGAACAGATCCTTGCGTTTCCTCCACGGGTCATCGTCGCGAAGCCACCTTCGATGTCCCATGAACACGGTTTTCAAGACCCGGGATCTCTATCTAGCTGGCGATACGTTGTGTCATCCATGCACCTTACGCATCCGTAAAATCCGTGGACTACCTGCCCGCCGAGATATCCGTGAATCGAGATAGTCGTGGCACCGTCGTGAGCAGTGCGGCTCTCATAGGGAAATATTCTTTCTGCGGCGTCCCACGTATTGGCTGGCGTTTTCCACAGCGTGTCAAGCTCCTCTTTTCAGCAGCCCCAGATACTGCATTGATGTTGTTCCCCGGTTGTTTCCGGCCCTTCAATTAGCATACTCATGTGAATGTATTTCCTCTTCATGCACAACCAGGGGAAGGTTGTACATCCACACAAACACAGGCCAGGTGCTATGTGTGCTTCTCCGCTGCCAAACGGATTGACTCCATCGGTGCTCGCGCCCAGCACGATGTTCCTTGGATCGTTCCCAAATTCGAGTCTTGAAGTTCAACGCTTGCCACCGCTCGCATCCTTAGGGTGACTCAGCATCTTGTCTTTTTATCTATCTCCGGATCATTTTTGTCATCTTCGCTTCTTCTCCTCCCTATCCACGTGCTAACGCAGGAGCTTTGCTACCTTAGGGTCCGCGAAATACCGCTGCAGACGAGGAGTGATCGGAAAGTACCACACCACTTTTCGAGGAGCTTTCTTCCTCTTCTTGTATCGAGTGACGCCGACACCGGACATATGGTAGACTCCGTGCTCGTCCCGATAAATGATGCAATTGTTCATGCACACATGGTATTTCACGCGGCGGTAAATCCAGAGGACACACGATTTTCTTCGCCTCCTCCAAACTGGTGGGCACTTGTTCCCCTTGGGAAGACGTTCGCGCTGTAATGACATGTTCTCGCCGAAACATGCGCCGGTCATTTTGTGTTTTACCTTCATCTCCGAGCCATGAGCGTTACTTTCGTGCGGGTATCCTCGGCCTGCATCCTTCATACAATGGAGTAACCGCGTCTAACTCAAGTTGATCCATCTTGGCTTTCTCTCGGGCGGCAGCTCTTGCGTTATCCGTCTGCTTGAGAAGCAGCTCTTGAATATGAGGGTCCTGCACCCAGCCCGTCGATGGTCCAGCGTCGTCTGCTCTGCCGGCATCATCATCTTCATGATCATGCCCGTCGTCTGCTCCGACATCTTCCTCATCATCATGTCCTGCATCTTCTACATGATGACTTGTGCAACATCACCGCCGTGATCATCTCACGGGATTCTTCGTCTTCTCGCCCGCCCGAGCCGCGGTGGTTGTCTTGCTGCCCTTCCTCATTTCGTGCCCGCCCCCATGGACGACTTCGTAGTCATCTTCATCACCTTGCCACCGATAGCCATCCATGAAATCACGCAGAGCAGGTGGTCCCTGACTTTTGCCGAATCCGGGTCCGCAATAAGGCTCTTGACTTGCATCTTCGACACAGACATCTTATCTCCGTCTCGTCTTTTGAAGCATCTCGGCCTTCGGACCTCAAAAACCTATTCACGATGCCTTCGGTCATCGTATGGACTATGGTCGTCAAGGGTAGAGCAAAACGATATTTTAGAACCAAGAAAAATTTGGCATGACTTTCCCTAAAAATAGGACCAAAAGAATGCTTAATGCCAAAATTTCGCCAAACGGAAATGAATCAACATTCCGGCAAAATATTGGCAACTATCGCATTTCAAATACCGGTACACCTCCAAACACAAACACATATGCAACACCACAAACATATGCAACACCACGAACATACATAGATCTAGCTAGGCCATAAAAAGTGCATGTGCACATTGTTGTAGGGAGAACAACATAAATATAGCTTCCCCCCTTACTTACCTATCAAAACAAGGTAATTTAACCACTTAATTTGAATGAATCTATGGTGGAAATGAGGTGAAAAAGAGGAGGCACCCGAGACAAGGAGGAGGTGGAGAGAATGAAGTGGGGAGAAAGTGAGTGTGGGTAGGAGAGGCTGTCCAAAATATCTTGTTGCTGCCCACTTACTAATGGCGCACTAGCATTAAATGCGCCATTAGTAATCCAGGTTACTAATGGCGCACCTTCTCAAGGGTGCGCCATTAGTAGTTTTGCAAAAAAAACATACTAATGGCGCACTTTTCTACAGTGCGCCATTACTAGTTTAAACTAGTAATGGCGCACGGTTGTACAGTGCGCCATTAGTAGTATTGCAAAAAAAGGAATAAAAAATATAATAAAAAAACAACTTTAGTGGCGCACTTTCCGACGGGTGCGCCATTACTAGTTACAACTAGTAATGGCGCGATCAGGTCTGGATGCGCCATTAGTATGTTTGGACAGGCGCACTAGTTCAAAATTGATACTAATGGCGCACCTTTGGGCCAGGTGCGCCATTAGTAGTTTCAACTCTAATGGCGTATCTGAAGGTGGTGCGCCATTAGTATATACCAATGGTGCACCCCTTGTCTGGTGCGCCATTAGTGTCAATCCCATCTAGAGCCCTTTTTCTAGTAGTGGCTGAGCGGCTACCCATGTTCGGACGTCTTCCCGCGACATTTGTCCTTCTTCGTAGAACATCCCTGTTTTTCCGACGACCTCCTTCATGATGATTTGGGCAAGTTCGCGGCTGGATGTGATAGAACTCGGCTCGAAGTCGATGATCCTCAATATCTCCTACGTTCTTTGCCCATTGCAGAATATGGGCATCGCCGGATGTAGGTGACGTGCGAAGGTTCTGGTGATCCCGTTTGTACTCCAGCATGTGATGTAGGACATAGAATCCATCATTAAGAGAATCGTTCGGTTGCTGGATGCAGCAGAAGTCGGTCTTATGGCCGAAGGCGACCCTGCCGCCCCTTCTCTTCTTGTCCCTAACCTCTCCACCCCTTGCTTGGTAGTAAAACATAGCACTGTCGAGAACATCCTTGATGTGGGTGTAATCCTTTTTGTGAATGTTCTTCGACGAGTCCAAGTAAAGAGCGTGGGAGAATCGGGGGTATAGGATGATGAGGACGGAGCGCCCATTGCGCCAAAAAAATAAGTACACCTCAAATTACTTAGCCTCCACCGTGCAAATGAATGATTGAAATTGAAGGAAGGATAGCAGCGGGATGACTTACATCGGGATGATAAGGCACGAGAATCGCCTCCTTGTCCTTATTTGCGAGCATGAAATTGACGATGTATTCCCTCACAGATACACGGTGCTCTGCGCAGACTCCCAAGAAGCCCTCGTGCATGTAATGCGGGTCAGCGACAGATATGAGATATCTGCTCAAACCCGATGATGTAGTTCATGTGCAAGGCATAAAGGCGACAAACGTAAAATCCAGATTATTCACGTGAAACATGTCGAATATGTAATCGAATCGGAGGAAGAACTTATCCGCTGGGAAGCTGTCGACGTCTGACATTTGCCGCGAACATTTACCACGAGAGTGGGTATCCGGATCTGCCGAGGCGATGAGGCCTTCCTCTACCCGCAGCACATCGTCATGAAGTCTCCTTAGATCGCCGAATCTGGCCCTAAGCGCTCTTGCAGGTAGGATTGGTTGACCGGGATATGCCATTTATCCGCATCGGGGATATCTATACGGTCCTGAAGCCGAGGCTGCTGAGGCGGCTGGATCATAGAATCAGCTTTTTTGCCTTTCCTCGCTCTCTTCCTAGACTTCTTTACTATCGGAAGGTCGTTGTCGGTGTCAAAACCGGCGGATCTCGGGTAGGGGGTCCCGAACTGTGCGTCTAGGCGGATGGTAACAGGAGACAAGGGACACGATGTTTTTACCCAGGTTCAGGCCCTCTCGATGGAGGTAATACCCTACTCCTCGCTTGATTAATATTGATGATATGGGTAGTATAAGAGTAGATCTACCACGAGATCAAGGAGGCTAAACCTAGAAGCTAGCCTATGGTATGATTGCCGTCGCCCCACGGACTAAAACCCTCCGGTTTATATAGACACCGGATAGGTTAGGGTTACACAGAGTCGGTTACAATGGTAGGAGATCTACATATCCGTATCGCCAAGCTTGCCTTCCATGCCAAGGAAAGTCCCATCCGGACACGGGACAAAGTCTTCAATCTTGTATCTTCATAGTCCAGGAGTCCGACCAATGGTGATAGCTCGGCTATCCGGACACCCCCTAATCCGGGACTCCCTCAGTAGTCCCCGAACCAGGCTTCAATGACGATGAGTCCGGCGCGTAGTTTGTCTTCGGCATTGCGAGGCGGGTTCTTCTCCAAATTCCATATACTTGTCGAATAGTGTCCGGCTTCTGATAAATGCTGTGCTCCTTGGCTTCTACGCCCAATAATGGCCATCTTCCACGTGTTTGAATGAATGCGAAAAGCCAGGGTATTTTTACACTTACCCCCTAGCTGCGCAAATGAGCCGCCTATAAAAGGGACGAGGATCTAGATCTGAGTCACACCATTCCCCTACGAAGCTTTCATCGAGCGCCTCGACCAAAGCCCATTCCATCATGGACAATGACGCGGCTCCTCCTCTCGCCTCCCAGCCCTCGGCCTCGAAACTGGGAGAGATGCTCAGTCCGCATAGCGAGCTAGTTATACTCCAAACCAAGGGATTTCTTCCCCGGCCTTCATGGTTCGGTTCGAGCCGGACTTGCCACCTACAAGGGCGGAAAGCGAAGGAGAGTGTCCCGATCCTCTAAAGGAGAGCGGGTATGCTTCATCTCTTATCTAGTAAGAGGACTCGATTTCCAATCCATCCGCTTTCTCCGGGGCTCTTGGAGTTCTCTGACCTCCAGTTGCACCACCTTACGCGTGCCTCCATTTTGCACATCGCGGGCTTCGTGGCCCTTTGCGAACTGTTCTTGGGCATTGAGGCTCATTTTGCGCTGTGGAAGAGATTATTCTGCCTAGTACCCCGTTCTCACGAGGGGTCAATATATCAAGTGGGCGGAGCCGAACTATGGCACATCGCTGGGACCGGATATCTATCTGGAACCCCGAAGAAGGCGTCCAAAGACTGACCTTCGGAATGATTTTACATGGAGGACGTCCCGCTGCCGGACCCTGTTCGGATCGGCCTTCCGGAGTTTAGCCATGTCCTCTGAAGAAGCGCCTAAGCTGGCGCCCGCGGACCCCCCAGAGGGAAAATGACGGGGACGTCCTTTACTTGATGAGCCGAATAAGATTACTGGCTCATGCCGGATTGACCATGATTGGAGTCATGGCAATCTGCATTATGAGGGGAGTGCAGCCGCTCCAATATTGGGGCCACCCCATGTGGGATTTCAACGGGGAGGACGATGCCACCCGCCATGGCCGCAAAGGGTCGGGATCAGTCACCGAACTGGTGAAGACCTTGTCCGCCATGCACAAAGGGGAAGAGGAGGATGTTCTCCACGTCAATCCACTGAGCGGGTTTTCTTCGAATAATCCTCGAAGTTGGGTAAGCAAATATCTTTGTGGCCTGTCCGATCCATGTTCCCGTGGTTAAACATCTCATTTCATGGTTTACTGGCGAGGAACTGCGCCGGGCCGTGGAGAAGATACACAGCCTGCCCCACAACCCGAGGATCCGAACGGTCCCTCGATCCGCCTCCGAAGAGGATCCGGATATAAAGGTGGAGTTGATCGACGGGTGTTCCACCAACTTAGCATCGACAATGCTTTGGTTGCCATTACGGCCGACTACCGGATTACTTCCGCCTCCTGTGTAACCGCGTTCAAGTCCGGATACCATGACCCCACCCGTGCTTTACTTCTAATCACCACGTATTTGATGGTGTTTCGCAGGGGGTGCCTTCGAGGCAGGAGGCCGAGCCCGCGGCGGCTAGCCAACAGGGGGCAGTACGGCCCCGCAGGCTAAAAAGAAGTGCGGTCCGGATCGAAACTCCGCCGCAACGGTATGGCGTGTCACCATATTCCCAGGATTGAGTCGGGAAGGCGTACTAACGCTTGTGCTCTTTTCAGGAAAAAGAGCGCTCGCCGGACTGAGTCCGGAGAGGTTGCCAATCGAACCTCCGCCAGCCAGGTTCCAAAGCCGGGTCCAGAAGCGGAGGCGACCACGAGGCGTGCGTCGGATGCTCCTCCGACAGAGGATGCCGACAGATTGTCCGCCACCAACTCCGAGGTGGAGAGCGCCATGAATCACAGGCGCCACGGACAGTTCTTCGTGGACGCATGTTTCTCCCAAGAGGCGTTGAATGCCTTCAATTGGAGATGCGCACCTCCGTGACGCTCAAGATGGTCTAGCGAGCCACGGAGCAGTATGTAAAGGACATCTGGGTGAGGAAATTTGACGATTATATATGCCAAGTAGCCCCGAGACTTAAAATAGTTAGAATAACTGATTTAAGGATCATTTGTTATGCAGGATCTTACAAAAAGAATACCCGCTGTCCCAGAGCTTGAAGAATGCAAGGCCCAACTTGAGGTCGCACTAGCCGCTCTGAGGGGAGCCACGAGACCCCTACGGTAATATATGCTTCAAAAGATAAAATGTTTATGAAGTGCGGCGGTGTGTAACCGACAATAATATTGCAGATGGCGCCGGACTAGATCCGGACAAGCAACAGCTCCTGCGCCAACTAAAGGCTGGCGAGAGCGTGCTTACGCGGGTGCGGCAGGAGAAAAATAACCTCCAAGATGCCAACACCAAACTGGGTGAGGAACTAAAGGATGTTCGTGCCCAGTTGTCTGACTCCGTAAAGGAGAATCGACGGCTTCGTCGCGGCATTTTCAGTAAGTGCTTGAACGAACTTTGAAAGAGTTCGGCGAGGAAGGCGACTAACATAAACATGTAGGTAGGTTTGCTCACAGGTCGTCCTGAAGAGGAGATGCCCAGTTCTTCGGGTGATCTTCTTCCCGAACTGTGTCAGCTGCACGAACGAGTTCGGCAGGTGATGAAAGGCGTCGGCCAGGCCTTGTGGCCATCTATCTCCCTGCCCGAAGGCATTGGGGAGCTGGCAGAGCGGCTTCAAGGAGCACGGCGGCGCTTCCGACTATGGAAGATATCGGCCTGCCGTCAAGGCGCCAGGGAGGCCTGGGCCATGGTAAAGACGCGGTACACGAAGGCTGACCCAAACCACATGGCCGAGGTCGGACCTGTTGGGCCTGATGGGAAGGAGATCCCTGCAAGCTTAGTGTACGACCAAGTAGAATTGGCCGCCAAGTATTCCCAGCAAGATTGTAAATTAGATAGCCTATTAGATGGCATTGAGGAGGAATACAATGAGTCGAGTTGACTATGTAATTAAATATGACATGAAAATTGTCTTCTAGCCGGATTGTAGATCGTTTGTCATAGCGGACCTTTTCGCCGACCTCGTGACCCAATAGTCCGGAGTGTGTCCGAATACCTTGCGGTTATATAAGAACCGGGTATGCATGGAGACAAGGCGAGGTTTCATTATTGCTGTATCAGACAAGTGCCTAACTAGTTATGTTATATTACATGGATAGTAAGAAACATCTTCCAGGGAGAATAGTTCCGTTCAGGGTTCCTTTCGCTGGGATGCATGCCCTAAAGTGCATGTCAAAACTAATAGGAAAGCAGAAAATCATCTGGGGGCAGATGGGTAAATAGTTAAAAATCATCTTTCAGTTCACCGACCGAATATTCCCTTAAGAACGCTAGCTTTCGGCTTCACCCGGTCTGAGGTACACATCCGGCTGACCCGGCAGTAACAATCGCAGAGGTGCTCCCTTTACCACCTAGCCGAACAATCAAACGAGGGGTAAGCCACAGGACCTGTGCAACCAAGCTTGGCCAAAACTTAAGTCATATCGATGCATATAATAGTGAGTAAAAGGTACATGCGAAGTTTGGCGCATGTGTTGGGCATGAAGCCCAGATAAATAAGCTTCATAAAGAAGCCCCGAGGTATAATGAACAGCGGACAGCGCATCAAATATGTGCGAACAAAGCGCAAACGAGCCTCTAAAGGCTTCAAGAAGAAGGAGGAGGAAGAAGAGAAATAAAGACAACAAAAATAGAAAATGTGGACGGAGGAAGGAGACGAACTTGGAGTCCGGGCGCTTAGGTGTAGAATCTTCAGAGGCGGGCTGCGTTCCATGGGTTCGGCTCGAGTCGGTTATCCGATGCGTGTCGCAGACGGTATGCTCCGCCGGTCAGGACCTGGTCGATGATGAAGGGACCTTCCCATTTGGGCTTGAGTTTGTCCTTTTTCTTGTCCGGTAGGCGTAGAACTAGTTCACCAACGTTGTAAGCTTTGGCCCGTACTTCCCGGCTTTGATATCTTCGAGCCTGCTGTTGATAAAATGCGAACGAAGCTTTTTGCCACGTCGCGCTCCTCCTCCAATGCGTCCAAACTGTCCTGCCGATCGAGCTCGGCTTCTCTTTCTTCGTACATGCGCACGCGAGGTGAGTCATGAATTATGTCGCAGGGCAAGACTGCCTCTGCGCCGTACACCATAAAAAATGGTGTGAATCCGGTAGTACGATTCCGCCTGGTCTGCAGCCCCCAGAGTACGGAGTCGAGCTCCTCAACCCAGTGCGTGTTAGATTCCTTTAGGGACCGCACTAGTCTGGGTTTAATGCCGCTCATGATTAGACCGTTTGCTCGCTCGACTTGGCCGTTGGTTTGAGGGTGATAGACTGAAGTGTAATCGAGCTTAATGCCCATGTTTTTGCACCATAATTTGACCTCATCGGCCGTGAAGTTGGTGCCGTTATCAGTGATGATACTGTGGGGGACACCGTAACGGTGCACTACCCCTGATATGAAGTCTATCACCGGTCCAGATTCGCCGCTTTTAACAGGCTTGGCCTCTACCCATTTGGTGAATTTGTCCACCATGACCAATAGGTATTTTTGCTTGTGGGTTCCTCCCTTAAGGGGTCCAACCATGTCAATCCCCCAGACCGCGAACAACCAGGTGATGGGTATAGTTTTGAGGGCGGTGGGTGGCATGTGGCTTTGGTTAGCAAAAAGCTGGCAGCCGACGCATCGTTGGACTAAATCCTGCCCATCTGCCCGGGCCGTCGGCCAATAAAATCCTGTGCGGAAGGGCTTGCCTACAAGGGCCCGGGCTGCGGCGTGGTGCCCACCCAGTCCGGCATGAATTTCAGCCAGGAGGTTTCGCCCTTCCTCTTCGGAGATACACCTTTGAAGGACTCCTGTTGTGCTTTTCTTATAGAGCTCTCCCTTATGGACTTTATAGGCTTTGGATCGCCGTACTATGCAGCGAGCCTCATTTTGGTCTTTGGGGATTTCCTGCCTAGTTAGGTAGGCTAGGAATGGTTAAAGATCCACGGGCGATAATCGCCATTATTTCGTGAGTGGAGGGTGTTATCTCGGTGGCAGAGCCTCCGATTGTGTCAGAGTGTTCGGTGTCAGGCAGTGCGGTTGGGTCCGGATCGTTATTTCCGGACTCCCCTTCCCATAGTACGGATGGCTTGAACAGCCGTCCCAGGAAGATGTTGGGCGGACGGCATCGCGTTTTGCACCGTCGTGCGCTAACACGTCCGCTACCGATTGTTGTCCCGGCTATGTGATGAAATTCGAGCCCTTGAACCGTCTTGACATTTTTAGGACCGCATTGCGGTATGCTGCCATTTTCGGATCTTTGGCATCAAAGTCTCCGTTTATTTGAGATATCGCGAGGTTGAATCCCCGCACCTCTAGGCGTTTAATGCCCATGGAGACTGCCATCCGGAGGCCGTGCGAAGGGCCTCAGATTCGCCGCGTTGTTGGAGTCCGTATACATTATTTGAAGGGCGACGATTTGTGTCCCCGGTTGGGGACGTCAGGACGACGCCAGCCCCCAGGCCGGCCAACATTTTGGAGCCGTCAAAGTGCATGATCATATTGGAGTATGCGCCGTACTCTTTAGGGAGTTCGGCTTCGGTCCATTTGGCCACGAAGTCGGCCAAAACCTACGACTTGATAGCTCGTCGTGGCTTATAGGTTATGTCGAATGGAAGGAGCTCTATGGCCCATTTAGCAATCCGGCCCATCGCGTCGCGGTTGTTTATAATGTCGTTAAGAGGTACTTCGGAGGCTACCGTTATCGAACACTCTTGAAAGTAGCACTACTAGGGAAAAGCCTATACACAGAATCTTAGCAGCAGCGCGGGTCAAAAAGGAGCGCTGCTGCTAATTAGTAGTAGCGAGTGTGCGGGAAACTCGCTGCTGATGAGTTTTTAGCGATGGCGCGCTGTGTAAACCGCTGCTACAAATATCCACCGGCGGTGTTCACCGAGCTCCATTTAGCAGCAGCGCGGTTGCCGAACAGCGCCATGCTACGGATATAGTAGCAACAGCGCTTTACTGGGATCGCTGCTGCTACATTTCAAATTGGCAAATTTTTTGTCAATGTTAGCGATGGCGCCGTTGCCCAAAGCGGCGTTGCTGCTAATTCTTTAGCGATGGTAGCGTTTCTTCCCAGCTACTGCTAACCCGCACCAACCCACCACATTTCCCCATCCGTGCCTCCCTCCCCTCCTCTCTTTCCTTCCCCTACCTCCCCACATGCTCCCACTGACTCTTCTTCTTCCTCAATATTTCTCCCCATTACTCTTTCTCTTCTATCCACCTCTCTCTCTTCATTACTCCTACCTAAGTACACCACCTCCATTAATGCATCTCCTTTCTCTTTTCCTTTCCCTCCACTAGTTGAAGTTGTCTCCTCCCAAATTAGCTAGCTAGGTAGATGTAGCATTTAGTTAAGTGACCTATTTGCCCCTAACTAGATCTATCTTTGTCAACAAGAGCTTTGTGCACTTTTGATCTCCCTACAACATCATCTCCACCGTGTGCTCGATCTCGATCGAGGTGATGAAAATTTCATGCTTTTGCAAAATGAAAATATGTTTATGTGTGTGTGATATGTTTGTGGAAATTGTGTGTGTGGCATGCCAAATTGTGCTTTTGAGTTGCCTATGTTTTGCCGAAATGTCGATTTATTTCCGTTTCGGCGAATTCCGGGCAAACTCTAGATCCATATATATCCTATTTTTAGGGAAGGTCATACCAAATTTTTCTATGACTTTGATGCATGCATGCATTTTATAATCAATTTGTTTATTATTACCGTGCAGAGTTGACGATGGTCAGTGGAACGATGGTGGACAGGTGGTTGCGGTCGTGATGCAGGACATGAAAGAAAATAACCGGACAGAGGTTTTATGTCCGCTTCGAAAATGCAAAGGAATAGTTTGGCTCGACCCCCATGACGATGGTCGTGTCCAAGCGCACCTGCTCATGACTGGTTTCATGGATGGCTATACTCGGTGGATAATTGAAGATGAGGATGACGATGTTGAGGATGCTGACGGGCAAGGTGCAATGATGACACGGGCAAAGACGAAGAGATGATCGATAATGGCGGCGGGGAAGAGGCGGACATGGCGGCGGAGAAAAGGGCGGACATGGCGGAGGAGAAGGGGCCAGACATGGCGGCAGAGAGAACGACATGGACTCCACGCAGCAGAGTTTGTCGGTACTAAGTTCAATCTGCAAGGGACCCTCATGTTCAAGCATTGCCCATGAGAGGCAATCTTGAGAGAGAGCTGCTTCTAGAGAGGAGGCTAAGCTAGAGCAACTGGTGGTAGACTCGAACACTCCATTGTATGATGGTTGCAATCTGAGGTGACCCGCTTGAGTTTCACGCTCCAACTCCACGAAGGCGAAGGCTAAAAACAAATGGACCGACACTAGCCTCGATGAGCATCTCAAGTACCTAAAGGATGTTCTTCCCTTGGGTAATCTATGTCCTACTAGTGTTGATGAGGCCAAGAAGATCGTGTGCCCTCTTGATCTGCCACACGTTAGATACCATGCATGCATCAACGATTGCATAATTTATCGGAAGGAGCACGCTGAAAAACAAGCTGTCCGGTGTGCAATGCTTCTCGATACAAGAAGGCCGGAAGAAATGTCTCGAGAAAGTTGTATGGTACTTACCGATCACTCCCGTCTCGAGGTATTTTGTAGATCCCAAGGAAGCAAAGCTAATGCGCCGCACGCGGAGAGGAAGAAGCCCGACGATGGAGATGATCCGGCTGAGACACGTGAAGGATGGAAGCCGGTGGAGAGCGTTGAACAGCTTCTATCGGTATTTTGAATGTGATGCAAGGAACATCATGCTCGGCGCGTGTACCGATGGCATGAATCCGTTTGGCAACGAACACCAACCATAGCACATGGCCCGTGTTTGTATGGATGTCGACCTCCCCACAGTTTGTGCATGAAATCAAGTACATTCACATGAGCATGCTTATTCAAGGGCCGAAACAACCAGGAAATAATATTAATTTGTATGCGGGGCTACTTCAAGAGGAGTTAGACACGTTATGGAGAACACCGGCCAAGACATGGGGCCTTGACAAAGGTGAGTATTTCAACATGAGAGCCGCGCTGATCACGGCGAAGGCAGGACTATCTCGGTTACGGATATGTGGCAGGCCGGTGTGCCATGGATATTGCGGATGCACGCGGTGCATGGATGATCTGACGTCTCAGCAGCTAACGTCAAGGAAAGATGGCGGGTGTGGGAAAATCGTGTACATGGCGCGCCGAAGATGGCTTGAACAGACGACCCGTGGAGAAACCGTGGAGATCTATTCAATGGTCACGCTGAGCATCGAGGACCTCCACGTAAGCGGAGCGGTGCCGAAATCGATGAGCTATTGAAAAAGCTGGAAGGAGTGCCTTGCGCCGGGAAAGAGCGATGAGAAAGGCGCCGGAGCCGCTGCTGAAGGTATGGAAGACGAGTGCGTGTTCTGGGACTTGAGTACTTGGCACAAACTCGATACACCTCATTGCCTTGATCAAATGCATATATGTAAGAATGTCCTTAAGAGCTTGCTCGCAACAACGATGAACATGCGGATAAGACCAAGGATGGGCGAAGGCAAGAAAAGACTTGCAAGATTTGAAAATTAGGGAAGATCTGCACATGCCGCCCGTAAAATGTTAGACGAGGCAGAGACGGAGAGCGGAGAGGCACGGGAGAAGAAGGGCAAGAAAATAAAGAAAGAGGATTATTGCCCCCTTCTTGCTTCACCTTAAGTCAGGCTGAGATCAATGCCTTCTTTAAGTGCCTTCACCGAGGAGTCAAAGTTAGTTCCGATTCTTTGTGGCAAGATAAGCAGATATCTAGACACGGACAAGAAAAGGTTCAGCGGGATGAAGTCTCATGACTGTCATGTGATGATAACGCAGATACTACTGTTGCCCTTAGAGGGATAATGGACAAGCACGTCCGTGACACGCTTTATTGGTCTCGCAACTTTTTCGACGTCATCTCTCGAAAGTCGATCAGTGTGAAGCAGCTCCAAAGGCTACAGGAAGAGATCGTTGTGATCTTGAATGAGCTTGAGATGTACTTCCGCCCGCGTTCTTTGATGTGATGGTGCATCTGTGTGTCCATATTGTGGATGACATAATAGACACAGGGCCGTCATTCCTGCACAACATGATGCCATTTGAGAGGATGAATGGGATCATCAAAGGATTCGTTCAGTAACATGTCCCGTCCGGATGGAAGCATCGTCCGAGGCTATTTGGCACAAGTGCATCTCTTTCTGTGAGAATTTTCTATATGGCGCAGACCAGCCGCTGGTGTTAGTGTTGGTTTGCCCGTTAACAAGCACGATGGGAGGCTCGAAGGAGATGGTCAATCGCAACGGTCGCAAGGAACCGCACGTGGCATACTCAGATCGACGCATCGACTTTGACTGAGCAAACTTGGTAGTGCTACAACACCTAGACGAGGTAGATCCTTTCGTGGCACTGCACAAAGAAATTATCGCAAAGAAGTATCGTGACCGGGGGGTATGCAGGACGGACGCCGAAGTTACTAGTGAGCACAACTCCACTTTCCTGCATTGGTTCAAAGAGCATATTATTGCTAATCCTCCGGAGGAAGGCTCTAGACGGATTGCTCATATACGCCTTAGCACATGGCCCCTCGCCCAACCTCGTAACCTATCGGGCATATGATATCAACGGATACACGTTCTACACGGAGGCCAAAGATATGGACAGTGATGATCGAGCTCGGGGTGACGATGGAATGCATGACCGCGGCGACAACGGCGCACCTGAACGATTTTATGGAAGGGTCGAGGAGATCTGGGAGCTTGACTACTCTGGACTGCACAACACGACGATGTTCCGTGTCAGATGGGCTAAGAATGTCGCAAGAGAAAGCCGGATTTTCACTACCATGACTATACCCGACGCCAAGAGCGCTACCGTGAACGCTATCGCAAAAAACGAGCCATGCGTACCGCTAAGCACGTGACACAATGCTTCTTCATAATCGACCAGCGCAATCCCAGCCGTGTTGTCACGAGGAGAGGCAAAAGGAACATCATTGGAATGGATGGAGTCGCCAATGAGGAAAACTATGATCAAGACGGCAACCCAATGAGGGAAGATGGCGATGATGATGAAGTATACGTCAAAAGAAGAATCAATACTACATTACCTAAGAAAAATCGTACTCCATGGAAAAGGCAAAGTCACAATGAGGGGCTCAATTATTCTTGACGAACAAGAAGGGAAGAAGCTGACACAAAAACGAAAACGTCAGCAGTGAGGAAACTTATGTTATCGGTCAAATGATTTAATATATATATATATATATACATATATATATATATATATACATACATATATATATATATATATACATATATATATATATGTTCCTATTTTGTATACACACTTAGCCATTATTATGCATGGGTCCAATGATGTGTAATATATATGTTCCTATTTTGCGTACATATTTAACCGTCAAATGATGCAATATATATCGCCCTCCCTTCGTTCACTGCCCTCGGGAAATAAAAGTGGGATAAAATAAAGGAAAAGGAAAACTGGCAGTAGCGAAGGTAGTAGCAGCGCGTTTTTCCTAAACCACTTCTGATATCTGAAGTTAGTAGCAGCGTTTTGTCCAAATGCGCTCTTGCTACGTCCACTTAACCCAAAATTCTCACCCGCCTGCTTCATCCCGCCTCCCCCCAAATCCCCACTCTTCCCCGTCGCACTGCCGTGCCCGACCCGGCCCCGGCGCTCTCCCCCGACTCCGGCGCCGGCACTCGCCCCCGACCCCGGCGCGCTCACCCCCGACCCGTCGGCCCTCGCCTCCCTCCTCTCCCCTCCCGGCGTCGTCGGGCCTGCCTCCTCGCCCCTGCACCCTCTGTAAACCCCCCTCTCTCTCTGCTAGGGTTCTTCGGTTAATTTAATTACTTAGGTTTTAGTTAGGGCAGTATGTTAATTAGGTTATCTATTTAGTTATGAATTTAGCTAGGTTTCAAAATTTGAACTGGACATGTGATATGTGCAAATTTGAACTGGATATGTGATATGTGCATATATATGTCATGTTTTGGACATGTCATGTTTGGAAAATGATCCGAGTGGCCTATATTACGCGGAATGTTGATTCATTTCCGTTCCGGTGAATTTCACGCAGCTCGATATGTCCATTTTTAGCAAAGGTCATGCCAAAATTTCCATGAATAAAGGCATGATTTTGTGCTACATAGTTGGCATATCGAGTCTTGGCACATAGATTTCTTTTATGTCATTTATCATTTATTCATACTTCTAGAAATAAATGAGGACACTTAATCATAGGAAACATGTCGAACAACGAAGAAAGCTGGGCCTTCTCCGACCAAGATGCGAGACGAGATGGATTATGAGGGTGAACAAGAGTACCTCGACTATTTGGCGCTAAGCAAGGTTTGCAGGTCGGCCTCGATGATGAATCTTGACACAAGCGCCCGGCACCGATGGCGGCACCGAGACCGATGGGGAAGGTACCGGCACCGATGGCGGCACCGAGATCAAGGGAAGGTACCGGCCCGATGCCGCTACCGAAAAGAGGAAGCATAAGAAGCGGAGGATACGAAAACCTAACAAACTAGGGATTGGACGACTTGTGATCACAAAGATGGCACTTGGCAAGTTTGAGCCGTTAGAGCGGAAGAACCTCGCAAGTGCTATGGGAACCAAGTAGGATGCATCCTACGGGAATGCTTGTGAGCATCAGCAGCGATGACTTAAGGAGTAAAGAACAAGATCTGATGCTTAGCCGACACGCTGAAGATGCCGCCTCAACACGGGCTCAACTAGCCGGGCGCGAGGGTCGTCTGATTTAGCCCGGGAACACTGGGGCAGGGGTTAAGGAAGGGTCTGGAAGGTGTGCCCAAGAAAAATGAGGGGAAGAGATCGGGGAAGGTAACAGCCTCCAAACAAGCCAGAGCACATAGCAGCAAGACGATGCATTCTGAAGAGCGTGTACCCGTGAAAAGTGAGGTCATGTTCCATCTCACGGGCGAGCCGATGCTACCGCCGAAACCGCTGGAGGCACTATCGAGGATCTCGAGACCGCACGACCATGTGCTGTCAAGCGAGAAAAACCTACTAGCCTCAAAGGATCCAGGATATCCGACATACGCGGCTCGTGTGCCTGAGGGGAAGTGCTACGTCGACACACAGCCCCCGGAGGTGTTCTTCCCGCGGTTTGACCATATCTTTGAGATGTTTCTAACAAGGCAGCTTGATTTTACTATCGTCCGCCTTTTTGCGCTACATATGAGCTCCGTCATGAAAAGTGAAGAAGTCTCGCAAATCTGTGTGGCGGATCCGTACTACATGCACGAGTCTTTCTTGAGTCCCGGCGACTTTGAGCGTGAAACTGCTAGGGAGTACCTCCAAAACTTCATGGTACAGAATAAGGACCGGGAATTGTCATCGTGCCTTATCATCCAAAAGTAAGTGAGTTAGGACAACCTTTCGTACATTTCAATCATTCCTTCTCTCTCATATGGGGAACAATTTGAGGTGTCTTTTCCCCGCAGCAACGGGCGCGCTGTCCTTATCGTTCTTTACCCGCAAGTCTCCCACGCCGTGTATTTTGACCCTTCCAGAGACTACGAGAAAAAGACTACACCCACATAATGAATATTCTAGATGATGCTCTCCAAGGCTTCAGCTTTAGAGGTGGCCACGTGTAGATCAAGAAACAAAGGAACAAGAAGATGGGTTTCGCGCATAAAACTAACTTCTCCTGCATCCATGTCCCAAAACCAAGCAAGAAGGATGGATTCTACATTGTCCATCTCATGATTCAGTTCAACACGGATCACCAAAGCTTAGCATTAACAGCAGAAATGATGATCGTATCCACAAGTGGCTAGAATCTCATGGAGAAGCGGATTATAAACTTAGAGATGACTTCTTTCGCATCCAAAGCGACATTGTGACGATCATCATGAAAGAAGTAAATGCGATGAGAAGGGGATGTTCCACCACGGCCCTATATCGCGGTAGCGTCCGAACTCGCATAGGCATGCAACGTCTAGACCTCACGCCGTTCAAGAAGCTAGGGTTCGTCCTCGATGATATGGAAGGATGGAACTTCTAGTGATTTATGATGCCGATGATGATGATATGTGTCGGTTGAACTTGTATACTTCTTGTAGCGATGAAACTTTGTGATGTCCATGGTCCATGTGCTGAACTTGCGTAACGCTACTTTGTTAGTTTGCGTATGATGACCTGCGTACCTCTAGTTAATTAATTTGCGTACTGTATGTTGCATCTAGTTGCTAACCCTTTCTTTTTCGGTGTTGCTCTACTATATTTTGTTGCATATATATGATTGTACATCCTCTTCATGAACATGCATCTCTAATAGGTACCTAGTTTCTTGATGGCGAGATGGAATTGCTATGTCGTGTACAAAGGGAAGGTTCCGGGAGTGTACAACGACTGGCATGAGTGTCTGGCACAAGTGAATGGGTTCACGGGCGCCAGCCATAAAGGCTTCAAAAGAAGACAAGAAGGAGAAGCTAGTTACTTGAGGTTCACGCTAGCGCGAGAGAGGACTCGTAACCGCCACCTCATGTACTGCATAGTTCCGCTCTCACTCATAGTGATAGCACTTCTTGCGTATACCTTTGTTTAGATGGATGACGTTGTTGTAGTTGCAAGTATTCGAGACTTGCATGTATCGCTATTTTCGAGATGATGACAAGATATCACTTTGTGTTGGATGATGATTATGATGAGACTATTTGTATGTACATGCTATGATTACATTTGTGGTCTCAGTAGACATTTGTATGTGTATCATGATGACATTTCTATGTGCTAAAGATTCTTCTATAAAGCCTGTTCAAATACAAAACAAATATGCCAAAAAAATAACAAAAAACCTACTTAAATTAGCGATGGCGAGTGTACAAAAGTTAGCAGCAGCGCGCGATAGCGATACCGCGTCAAGGTAAAGCGCGCTAGAGATACTAGTAGTAGCGAAGCTTCCGCATAAATAGCGCTGCTGCTACACTTGTGTAGCGATGGCGCCGATTGGCCGCGCTCTTGCTACATGTTAGTATGGCGCCTTATTAGTAGCGCCTATCCCCGCGCTACTGATACATCAAAAACCCGCGCTGCTGCTAGCCTTTTCCCTAGTAGTGTAGTGTCGCAGCTTCCGGGATGCCATGAACACCGCGTATGCTATATTTTGGTAATGTGGGTACCGGGACTTGCATGGAGTGAGGACAGTGGACACATAATAAACAGGTCTTTGAAGAGGGAACCGGTGTCCGTCCGTTTCTCGTTCGACGACGAGCACCGTGCTGACAACTTGATGTGTTGCGGCGATATATAATAGCATTGGTTCGCCCGCGTTGGGTGCGGCCAGGACCGGATTTGTTGCCAAAATGTCCTTTATTTCTTCGAGTCCGGCCGTGGCGGCATCAAATCCACTCGAAGTGTTCGGTCTTGCGGAGGAGGCGGTAAAGGGTAACGCCTTTTCTCCCAAACGGGAAATAAAGCGGCTTAGAGCCGCTCGCATCGAACAATTTTTGTATTTGTTTGAGGTCTTTTGGAATATCCAATTGTGACAGAGCTCGGATCTTGGCTGGGTTTGCTTCAATTCCTCTACCGGACACAATGAAGCCCAAGAGCTTTCTGGCTGGAACGCCGAAGACGCATTTTTCCGGATTGAGCTTGATGTCATATTTGAGGAGATTGTCGAATGTGAGCCTCTAGTCGTCTACTAGAGTTTCGACATGCTTGGATTTGATGACCACGTCATCTACATATGCTTCCACTGTTTTGCCGATCTGGTTTGCGGACATGTATACGAATCATGCGCTGATATGTTGCGCGGCGTTTTTGAGTCGAAGGGCATTGTGTTGAAGCAGAATGGGCCGTATGGAGTGATGAATGCTGTTGCAGCTTGGTGCAGCTCCGCCATCTTGATTTGGTGGTAGCAGATGCACGCGTCGAGGAAGCACAATGAGTCGTGTCCTGCTGTAGCGTCGATAATTTGATCAATTCAAGGGAGGGGGAAGGGATCCTTTGGGCAAGCCTTATTAAGGTCTTTGAAATCAACACATAGGCGCCAGGATTTATCCTTCTTTGGTACCATCACTAGGTTTGCTAGCCAGTCCGGATGTTTTATATCTCTGATGAATCCGGCTTCCAAAAGTTTGGCTAGCTCCTCTCCCATGGCCTGTCTCTTGGGTTCGGAAAAGCGCCAAGAGCCTGTTTGGTAGCTTAAATCCTTTTAGGATATTTAGGCTGTGCTCGGCCAGCCAACGTGGGATTCTGGCATGTCACGAAGGGTGCCCGCAAAAATGTCCCAGTTTTCTCGTAGAAATTCTCGTAGTCTGGCGTCGACATCAGGGATTAAGTAGGCCCCAATGGAGGCCGTCTTTGCAGGGTCCGTTGGGTGGACTTGGAATTTGACTATTTCATCCGCTGGTTTGAAAGAGGTGGACTTGGATCTTTTATCAACTATCACATCGTCCCTGTTCACCGTGGAGCGCATCGCAGTGAGTTCCTCGGCCGCTATGGCTTCGGATAGTGCCTCGAGGGCTGGTGCGGCTGTCTTGTTTTCGGCGCGGAGTGCTATGTTCGGATCACTAGCGAGAGTGATGATTCCGCTAGGTCCGGGCATTTTAAGCTTCATGTACCCATAGTGGGGTATAGCTTGAAAAATTGTGAATGCCTCTCGCCCTAATAAAGCGTGATATCCGCTGCTGAATGGGGCCACTTGAAATGTGACCTCTTCGGACCTGTAATTGTCCGGCGAGCCGAACACTACGTCCAGTGTGATTTTTCCTGTGCAGCATGCTTCCCGGCTAGGGATTATTCCTCTAAAGGTTGTGCTGCTTCGCTCAATGCGGTTCCAGCCTGTTTCCATTTTTCGGAGGGTTTCCCCATAGATGAGATTTAGTCCGCTGCCGCCATCCATGAGTACCTTAGTAAGGCGAAAGCAAATCCACTATCGGGCCGAGGACCAATGCGGCTGGTGCTCGGGCTGTTCGAATTTAGGTTAAATCTTTGGCATTAAAGGTAATAGCCGTGTCACTCAATGGATTTATTGTTGCTACTTGGTAGACTTGCAAGGTTGCGGAGTGTTCGTTTCGCATGTTATTTGATCTGAAAGCCTCGAAGACTATTAACACCGTCTTGGGTGTTGCTTTGGGCTGGGATTCTGAGGCTAGAAGTTCTTCGCCACTTTTGGCCACCTGCTGTAGTATCCAACATGCTCGAAGGCTATGAGTTGAAGTGGCGCCCTCTGTGCTATGAATTTTGCAGGGTCCTTTTAGCCAACCCTCCAGTACGGTTCCATTACCCTTTAGGGGTTTTGGTTTTTTGGTGTTTAACCCAGGTGCTTGGTGATGATGCACCCTTTTATTTTGGACTAGGGATGTATTCGGGGCCGGATTATCCCAAAATTTACTTTCGGTTTTCCAAGCACTCTCCATCGCACAGTACATTTGTACTATGGTCACCAAATCAACAAAGCGTGTAATTTCACGACGACTTATGGCGTTTAGGATTCCCTTGTCCATGCAATTATTGCAGAAAAGTGGGATTGCGTCCTCCTCTCGGCAGTCCTTTATCCTATCCATAACCAGGAGGAATCTGGCCCAGTAATGATGTACTGTTTCAGCGGGCTCTTGCCGAATTCGAGATAGATCGCTAATGTTTGGGTGGGCGGGTGGAACTAGATCCGGAACCCCGTCCAATTTAAGACTCAGGGGTCGGGAAGTTTCCGAACTCGGAAGTTTGGATTTTTGAATGCTATCCAATGAATCCAACCCGTACCGACTTTAAGTTCAGGGGCTTGATCGACATCTGTCCCTCTGCGGAAATCCGGCATGGAGGGATCGGAATCGGGACGTAGCTAGTCCTTAAGATAGAAGAAGAATCGCCGCATTGCTCCTCTATCACAGCAACATGATGGGTAGCCCGGGAGAGTTGATCTCTCAGATCGGTTTTAGGCCCGATCCGGTCGTAGTCTGTGGCGACTCGAGTGGCGGCGATGCGATCCAAGAGCTTCGTTCGGAGGAGAGCTCGATCGGATCTAACTGCTCGGCAAGTTCCGAGTTAACGTGAAGATTGGTTTCGATGACCCGAGAAGTCATCGTCGGTAGCGATGGCGAACTGGCGGTCATAAGAAAACCACCCTGGCCGGAGAGTGCGGCGGTGGCCAAGGCTCCTTTGGCGATAGTATCGTCTTTAAAGACGGGATGAGGCATCCTTCCTGACGGCGACGGCACAGAGGAACTCTCAATGAAAGCACCAATGTCGGTGTCAAAACCGGCGGATCTCGGGTAGGGGGTCCCGAACTATGCGTCTAGGTGGATGGTAACAGGAGACAAGGGACACGACGTTTTACCCAGGTTCGGGCCCTCTCGATGGAGGTAATACCCTACTCCTGCTTGATTAATATTGATGATATGGGTAGTATAAGAGTAGATCTACCACGAGATCAAGGAGGCTAAACCCTAGAAGATAGCCTATGGTATGATTGTCGTTAGATCCCACGGACTAAAACCCTCCGGTTTATATAGACACCGGATAGGTTTGGGTTACACAGTCGGTTACAATGGTAGGAGATCTACATATCCGTATCACCAAGCTTGCCTTCCACGCCAAGGAAAGTCCCATCCGGACACGGGGCGAAGTCTTCAATCTTGTATCTTCATAGTCCAGAGTCCGCCAACGGTGATAGTTCGCTATCCGGACACCCCTAATCCGGGACTCCTCGATCGTCCATAATATGTTGAGACGGAAATTCAGGCACCGACTCATGACGCTCAAACCACGAGGAGGCGCCAGATATAGACATCTTTATTCAGCGCCACCGTCGTCCTCATCCTCATCCATGGCGACGTCATCAATGACTAATGGATCCTCCTCCTTACGCCGTCCGCTATCACCCAACCCGACTCCCGACGCTAATTGGGTAGGTGGGGTGTTGATGTTCATACCTTGCTGAGGCTGCGTGCTCGTGGGTGTGCTCCCGACCGCCTCCAGACGAAGCAGACTCTTTGGCCACAACAGGACCCACCCATTGCAACAATCACCAAGCCGCCACGGTGTCTCCTCGTCATCCACCAGTAGTATTGGAGGAGGCAAATTCTCGTGGCCCGGTTCGACACTGGCCACGCTTCCTCGGGCGCCTTTGGCTCAAAAATGCCGTCGTCCACCTCCGTGACCACCAGTCTAGTAGTCCTGAGTTTGTTAGGAAGCCGTTGCCTCTTTGCTTTCGGTTCTACAGTACCGGCTCCGCTCCCCGAGGCAGCACCGGTCTCAGTCTCAGCGCGGTCTCAATGCCGGTCAGAGTCTCAGTGCCGGTCTCAGTCTCAGCACCGGTCTGCATGTCGGTCACAGTCCCCGATGCCACCGGTGGGCCCAGCAACAACATCGGTTGATCGTCGCTAAGGCTAAAAATTAAATGCCCGCCCGGTAGAGCGTCATCGCATAATCACCGAACCCTGTCCTTCATCGTTGCTAGCCATGTTTCCTATGATTAAATCTAGTCAATTAATTCTAGACCTAAAAATGAATAATGACATAAAAGGCCTATTGTTTTGCAGGAGCGTTGACTCCTTCCTGGTGTGGCAAATCCGGGCACTCGATATGTCCTAGTTTTGTAGCACAAGTCATGCCGAAATTCACGGAAAATTTCGGCATGACCTTTGCTAAAAAGTGGACAAATCGAGAACCTAAAATTTGCCGGAACGGAAATGAATCAACATTCCGGCAAAACATATATAGGCCACTTAGCTTCATTGAAACAACAAAGCCACTTGGGCACAATCGAACCACATCAATGAAAAGATATAACATGACCACTTCAGTGAAAAGATATAATCAACAATAAAAGTCTAGGAAGGGATCATCTTTAAAATAAAACTTGCCTAAATAACCTAGATAATTAACCTAATTAAACTAGTTAACCTGACTAGTTCTCTGTCAAAGCCCTAAGTAATTTTTTGCACTAACCTAGATAATTAACCTAATTAAACTAGTTAACCTAACTACTTCTCTGTCAAAGTCCTAACTAAATTTTTGCCCTAACCTAGATAATTAACATAATTAAACTAGCTAACCTATGCATGAGAGAGAGAGAGAGAGAGGAGGAGTGGGGGCTTACAGAGGATGGCTCCGGTGGTGGCGAGGGAGGCAGGGGCGTCTCCGGTGACGGCGAGGGAGGCAATTGTGGCGAGGGAGGATCCGGTGGCGTCGACGGCGGCTCCGGTGGCGTTGATGAGGTCAGCAGCTGCTCCGTGGCGTTAGAGGCGGCTTGGCGTCGTGGCGCCACGACTCTGGTTGCTCCGGGGGCGTCGACGTCGGCAGGAGACGGCGGCGAAGTGGGGCGACGGCGAATCAGGGAGATGGCGGCAGGGTGGGTCAAGAGATTTGGGGAGCAAGTGGTGGCCGGGGGGAAACGGTTTTTTGGTTAATTCAAAATTAGTTGTAGCGTTTAGCAAAAGCAGCGCTTATAGCTAATGTAGCTATAGCGCTTTTTACAAAACGTGCTACTGCTATAGCTATGTAATTTTCTTCCTTTTTTATTTCCTTTTCTGCTTCTATAGCGGGGGTCTAAGAAATGCGCTGCAGCTACGTTAGCTATAGCGCCTCTTACGAACACACGCTACAGCTATGCCTTTCTCTGTTTTTTCGCTTTTTCATTTATTTTGCTTTACATTTTATTTTATTTTTCTTTCTCCTTTTTCTGTTTCTTTCATTTTAATTTACTTTTCTATTTGTTTTTCATTTTATTTTATTTTCATTAGCAGTAGCGCTCTTCTTAGGAAACACGCTGCTACTCATGCCCTAGCGGTAGCGCGCTTCCTCCAAACCCGCTACTGCTATGCGTAGCCTATCGTTCCACCAATGGGAATATTAGTAGTAGCGCTTTTACGGCCACAGCGCCATCGCTACAATTGTATCTGCAGCGCGGTTTTTCTGAACCGCTACTGCTATCTCGCACTAGCGCCCTTTTGACCCGCTGTTGCTAAATTTCTATGGATAAGGTTTTCCCTAGTAGTGATGGTCAGCCAGAGGCTTGGTGATCGGACCTCGAGATCCATCATCTAGTCCCGGCTGTGAGTTGGGGAGACATGGTTGCCGGTGAAAATCGAGCCGTTGGCAGGCGATGGCGGCGTTCTACGTCGTTACCTTGATGGAGGCATTGTCGTGTAACTACTGTCGACCCACTCGTGCTACTCTGGGGGAAACCCTAGGATCTGGTGTTCCAGATCGGACGATGGCGGCACTACGGTGTCGTTTCTCTCCTGGGAGCATTGTTTGTGGAGCAGCGCTGGAAGTCAGAGGCAGGAGGTGGAGCGGCTTCGTCTTGCACGGAGCTTCGGTGGAGATGTTAAGTCATGCCTGACCGACAGGTGCTACGCTTTGTCATGCCTGGTCGGCAGGTGCTACGCACGACTGATCTTCCAAAGACTTCAAGCTGTGTCGGCTGGTGGTACTCGGCAGCATGGTGCTGAAGTGTATCAGTGGCGACCGCAACGTGCACAGCTGTTTGCGTGCAGGGAGGAGGTGCCGTTGGGCGCCGTGGTGGTGTCGACGATAGCTAGACCGAGTAAGGTTGATGCATCAGTACAGTTCTGAAGATGGAGCGGTGGCAGTTGGCGGCGGCGGCCTCTGAGAGCACGCCGGACCGGCGAGATCCATGCCCGGCAGGCGTCCTGGATGGGTCCTCAGGTCTTAGATGTTAGGTTTGGCTGCGATGTCTGTTTGGTATTAGGCCCAGGCTATCTGCGCCCCTTCATCAACTGGATAGGTGTAGCGTCAGTTTGTTGCTTAGACGGCGGCTTTAATCTTACTGTGGTATTACTTTGTAAAGTCTTGTAAGAATAATTAATAAAGTGGCCATATGCATCTTTTTTATCTATGCTATGAACTATGTATCTTTTTTATCTATGAACAAAATTATCGGAAAAAAATGTTTGTACGAGAGCGCGCGCTGCATTTTAGCGCGCCTGCTGGAGCTACGCGCGTGCGCTATAGTTTAGCGTGGCTGCTGGAGGCAGCGCTGCGCGCGGCACCAAACCTGACGATGGGCGCGCCGCAAACAAGTTTTTAGCGCGTCGCGCGTTCGGCGCATGTTGGAGATGCTCTTATAACAGATAGCTAACCTCTTCAAAGCTCACTCTTTCAACATTCACCATATTAAGAGACTTGAATGGGACTGCTCACGGTTGTACCAACGAGCTCAAAGAAGTCATCTATTGCTTCCTCTTCTACTTTCTGTACGAATTTCTTCCATAGGGGTATGCAGTGCCCTCTGTTGCTTGCCTTAAGCAACTTTGTACTCGAAGGATTCAGAATCCTTGTTGTAAAATGTGTGTGAGCCAATAAATGGCACCTTTCGATACCTTCTAAAAAAAAGAGATGAGTTAGTGACGAAAGGAGTGAAGGAAGATCTGAGGATGATTTAGTTGGGCTAGAGGATTATAACTTGAACAAATTGAGAACAAAAGGGGTAACAAAAGGAATTTAGATGTAGAAAGCCAATCAATAGCAGCAAAGTAAGCCAGAATAGTTGTTGCTTGTTAGGCATGCATGGCGACTTTAACATCAAGAAACTGATCCCAAATCAAAGGCAAAATGCACCTTCGTTCGCATCAAATCAGCGTCAAACCCCGGAGAAACCTGAAGAGGATAACCAACAAGCATTCATGGCAATGCTACACGACCACCGCAACTAAAAGGCTACAAGTTTACCGGCAACCATCATGCCTCAAGAGTCACACAGCTCAAACACGCCAGGGCCAAAATAACATCATGTCTAACTTATTAATTACTTAAAACTTATTAAGTACTGCCAGCAACTTCAGCCCGTCATGTCCAGTTGAGATTAAGTGCTTCCAGCATCTTCTTCAGTGCGCTTCCTCTTGAGGATGCTCCTGTCCACCCGCCACTGCTTCAGGAGGTGCTCAACAGCTTCTTCCAGGGTGGCTTTCCGGTCCTCCTTGTAGTTCCACAGCTCGTTAACAGGATGGCGGCCCTGGGATTGTGCTCGTTGAGTTCGAGCAGGGCCTTTGTCACCACACCATAGATCTGTTCGCCATTTTCTTCTTTCAAAGCACGAAGCTTCTCATCGTCCTCACTGAGGATTTCCTACAACATAGCACACACACTGTTAGACGGACGGCATTTTTCCAAGGCAAACAAACAATTTAATAGGTTCAACGACTTGCATTTCATGAACATGCCAAGATTTCTATTTAATAGTACTGATAAGTTCTTGCCCTCCATGACAAAACTTGGAATCACTCTCAGAGCAATGAACCTATGCATTGGCTGAACACTCTACAAACAAGGAGCCAAACTCGGGTGATACAACATATTATTATGTTTTTAAAGTCATACCACATATCTCACAAACATGCCTTATCTAACCTGGCCTTATTGATCAGTGATACACATATATGTCTAAGTTAACAGATTCAGTAATGAACCATCCATTTAATAATTAACTGTTGTACATAAAAGTGAACTAACTGACCTATGAATACATTAGTGTTATAGTACAAAACTAAACCAAGCTATTAAACAGTTCACTGCAAAGACCAGTTGCAGCACACCATGAAGAAAAGATTGTTCTCTGCTGATTTGTTCCTTTTGGATTAATTAAGAAAATCTAGGTCAGTATATTAAACTATTTAACTATGCACTCTACCGCAGTTTATTAAGAAGAAGATGTACCAGGGAAACATTTGCAAAGCCGAAAGCCTACTGCGGAACCAATGACACACAATTACAAAATATTAGAGAAAGCTTATTGTGCAGTAGCAATAGTAAAGAGATCCATACCAGCTGTTTTCCATCAACCATGATAACTTTAAAAGGGTGCCAATCTGGATTTCCTATCTCATCCTGCCATTTTGCACAAAATAAGGCAGCATGCTGACTTGGTTCATCACTCTGACAATTTCTGTTGGAAAGCTTTTTCAAGTAATTCCTGGTCAAGCATGCCGATCCTTTTGATGCCTATAGATAATTGACCAGTTGTAAGATCCGGGAAGCCCTGTGGAGCATGCAACAGGTTACAAGGAGAATGAATTTTAGCTGTTACGGAAAATCAACAACAGCAGCTTATCACCATCTCATGGACAGATACTGAATCGATGAGTTAACTTACACGTATCAGTGCCTTCCGAGTAAGCTGCAACTCATCATTGGCTTTCCTTTCCTTGATAGCCAAAGTCTGTGCAAATAATTGTACTGTATCACACTGCTCTTTTAGCTCCTGAATTTGATCAGCCATTTTCTTCTTTGATTCAGAGTCTTCATCACCTTGCATGTGTTCCATTGCTTCCCATTTGCTGTGAAGCTGTTTATTTTCTAGCTCAAGTTGCTGCTTTAACTCCTCCGACATGTGAAATACTATAGCGTCTTCTTTCTCCTTCTGCATTATCAGTACAGACAAACACTCAGATAGCTAAGCTTCTCAAAATCTAAAATTGCAAGAAAAGAAAAAAAGAAGAAGATGTTACCTCATTTTTCTCTTGCCTAATTTGTGAAACCAGTCTATCAATGGATTGGGCTAGCTTTTCCTGCTCTAATTCAGCGAGTTGTAGCTCCTTACACCTGATTTCCTGCTCTGACTTCAATAATGGAGCGGCTTCTTTCTCCTTTTGCATTATCAATATGGGAAAAAAACAAACATAAGTAGGCTTCACAACAACTAAAATTGCAAAAACAAGTTACCTCATTTTCCTCTTGCTCATAGTCCCTTATCATGGATTCCAGTTCGGAATTATGAGCAATTATCCTCTGCGAATAACTACGAACAAGCTCCTGCAACTTGCGATTCTCTGGAAAAAAAGTTCACTTTGGAAAAGTTATTAAACACTTGAAAGCTCAAAGTGTGAACAGAGAAATGCATGGATGCTGATGAACAGACATATCAGAGCATGTAATGATGTAAATAGCAAAACATCAACACGAACCTTCCCTGTAGGACTGGAGGAGCTGCTCCCTTTGCTCCGCCATCCTGCGACAAACAAGAATATGTCAAGATGGTGTTTCTGCATCTGCCTACTAATCTTGTTCTAATTTTTCAAAGATTGTAACATTTTCTATTTACTAGATACCAGCATGGTCTCGCCTGCCGATTTGCCCCATAAAAGGCAACAAGGGACAAATCTGGAGCTTGCAAACCAGATACTTGCATCCAAAACAACATCTAGCAAATCAAAGTATCACCTACCAAAACATTTCATCTAACTTGGCACCTATTGCCGAAAATAACTGATTTCCAAAAACAAGTTAAGACAAATTTGGAATTAATTTGGAGCTTGCAAACTAAATACTTGTATCCAAAACAGTATCATAAGGGTACTAACTACAAAAACATTTCAGCTCATCTGGCATCTATGGCCGGAAAACCCCGATTAAGTCAGATGGGTATATAAAATCAAATGCATGCACACATTCACCATATGTTATTGAGATGACATCCAACACGCAGTGCAAACTCTACAAGGACATGGGCTATTTCAAACCATTTGTTTTGAGCACAAGGATTTGGGCGCACAGAAATCCTAAACAGAGCATGCATCTCACACAACAAAAAGGCTGTGGCCGTACCAAAGCGCGACAGGGCATGGATCTGCAAGAGCAGACCGGACCTAACTAGCAAGAGCGAGAAAAACAGAGGAGCATGTCGGAGCAAAGAAAACCCCAGACAAATCTAACAGTCGAGCAATCTAGGTACAGAAAAAAAAAAGGTGCGTTTCTTTCCAAGCCTCTAGCTGGTCGTGCCAAATCTTCAAGCTAACGAACAGCTGCTGCCTATATATCGATCCAAAATTAGTAAACCCTCGCGGATCTGGACTGAACAGTGAACGCGCAAGAGATAACACACGATACACTACTGAGAAACCCCGTCCATCGCCGGCCTCTCCTCGCGCAGCCCGCGCGCGGAGGGGAAAAGCAAGGCGAACTGCGTCGGGCGGCGGCTCCATCCACCAACGCCACGCCCAGCGAACAATCCGTGGAGCGTAGCAAAGTAGAGGCGAGCAGTGCGGGAAAAGAGCCTCACCTCCACAGCCGGGATCGATCGCCGGCGACAGCGGTGGTCGGTGGTGGTCTGGTGGACGAGGGTTTTTGTCTCTCCCCCTTCTTCTCCCCCTCCGTCTGGGCTGTGACTGTGCCGCACTTGCGCTTGGCGTTCATTTAAGAGGGAGGGAGAGAGGTGGGCAGTAGGGAGGGACTGCTTGGTAAATTACTTCTTCGGTGAGGTCGTCCGTGAATAACCGAAGAAGACGAAACGATAATCACGCCCTCGACCGGCTGTGCGACCGCCCCTCGCTCGAGCTTCGTCCACGAGGTATTGATTTTTTTTTCCTCAGTCAGGGTGGCATTAATTATCGACCCTCTTAGTTGGCCAATGCAATTACTTCAGTTTCTTCATGGATATGATATTTTTCTTCAAAATTATCGCTGATCTCGCAAAGAAACTAAAACTTTCAGGAAATAATAATAGTGTTTGCTTGCCATCCCTTTTCAACTGATGTTCGCCGGATAGCATTTTTGTAATTCTTTGACTGGGTTCTTTACTTATCTATTGAAAGCCAAACATGTATTGGTCCACGTGTTATCATGTGGACAGAATTCGGAGTCAATTATCATGATACATTGTCTCTTAGAACAAGAATAATAATATAGTTCAGCGGCTTGTTACATAACACTGGAGTTAATTGCATGTTGGTAGCACAATTATGGCTAGGGTAACGAATTAATACCACTTTCTGTTTTTTTTTTCTGCAGTTCAGTATCAAGTTTTAAGCACGCTGCAACAAATCGGGCTGATCCGCGTAACACATTTTGATAGGGAAACTGACATGCGGGCCTCGCTTTTCATCTGCCAACGTGGCGAGGAGGGGTGCCAACTGCTCACTAGCTAGGGCCCTATTGCTCTAGGCAAATCAAGCACCGCTCGTCCTCCAAACCCGCCGGACCTTACTATAGAGGACCTCGCCGCTGCATGAGACCTGGCCTCCTATGCCACCCCGACCTCATTTCCTCCCTTGAAGTCGAGTTGTGCGAGCTTGTTGCTCTCCCCCGTCGTGACCAGCTCGGGCGAGGAATTTTGCCTCAACCGAAGGTCCCCTTGACACCCTTTCTTCTCTCTTTGCTCCGCCGTGTTTGACCGTCCTCCCCAACCCCTTTTTTTTGCGCAGCACTGGACTTAAACATCCTCCCCGACGCCCACCATATCTCGCCAGCGTCGCCCCAACTCCAGATGCTCAACGTCACTGGCAGAAGTCGTCCTAGACAACATGGAGGCCATCCATGTGATTGTCGCGCCTCTCATAGCACCGTCGAGTGATCCATCGATGTCGAGCAGCCCCGGGGACGGCACCCGCTTCAATCCGAGGCGGCCGCCGCCATCTTCCCCGATTTTAGCAGGAATTTCGATGAGAATTTGACCCCATGCCCCGTCGCAGTGAGCTCATCGATTGCCTACCTTGTGCCCGGCCGCAACGCCGGCCGCCTTCCTCGACCCGTCAGGATCAAGCGGGAGAGCAGCCTGTGGTTCCTGTTGACCATGTCTGATGTGTTTGTGGGGCAACCAACACGAGCCTCTTCTCCATGTTGGCACCTGACAAGCGGGCCCTGCTTGTCAGATTCACTGTCAACACAGTTTTATATAGAGTTTAGCTCGATTTGTTACGGCGTGCCCCTGACTTGGTATACTGAATTGAAAAAAAAGTAAAGTGGTACTAATTAGTTACCCTAGCCCCAATTTTGGTACTAACATACAATTAACTCATAACACTGCCATATCATCAAGTATCAACCTTATTAATTTCTCATAATAAAGTGATGTAAGCAGGCTATAAGAATTTAAATATTATATTTTTCTGAGTTAGAAGAGAGAGAAGAGAAAGCGAGTTGTACATTTACAATCGGCTATATACGGGCTCCAAAAAAATTTGTGAGAGTGTAAGTTGTGTCATATGTTAATACAGTAGTATTTCCTATAGCTAAGTACTATACTTGTTGGCTATTACATCGACTATAGATGACATGGCAGTTGACTATATTATTAACCATGCTCTTATAGTCAATTTAATAACCAACATACCACATCTGTCCTAGTTTATTGGCCCCATTCATATTTTATGCAAAATTTTGACCATAAATTTAACTAACAAGATTTTACTAGATGCCACCAAAAATTATATTGTTGGGATCGTAGTTGTACATCGTTTAATTCGTATAACTTATATGTTATTAGTTAAAATTATGATCAAAATATGACTTTAAATACAAGATGGACTAATAAACCAGGACATAATTGGTATATAGTGCCCCCTCCGATTAAAGTCGACACTTATTCTGTATCAGAGGGAGTGTATCTAAATTTTGTTAATAGCTGGCCCAACAAGCAATCTGATAAAAGTTTATTAGAGCATGTGTTGCAGCTGACTGCTAATCTACAATCCTATTCTATTCTTTCTCCGCTAAATCAATAAAAATACCATATTTAAATCCTTACAACATGCTTTCATCATCTTATTATACTTGCTTAAATAGGGTTAGCTATAAGGTTGGATCTAAGATTAGTCTTATTTTTTCTCTTTTATCTTTCCTCTCATTTTTTTTACCAAGAGAAAGAGTAGAGGTTGACTCTTGCATGAGAGCCTACCATTTCAAGGTTTCCTCGTCTCCCCCTTTCATCTAGGTAAAAGTGTAATCTAAGTAGGCTTATACCGAAAAAAGGCCTCAGCTCTGCTTTATATACAAAGAAACACAGCCGTACCGACACATGATGATGAAGAGACCCTCTTACAAAGCATATCAAAGGAAAACACATGAAAATCGGAGAGATCACACCCTACAACAAAAACAACCTAGACTACTAACAAGGAAGGAAACTAGCTGTCAAGGGAAACCACCGGACCTCATATCGCCCCTGCCCTCCCGCTCTGAATTGCGGAGCCCGCAACTGCCTGTGAAAAATGAGGTCCGCCAGTCGAACCAATGACGACCAGTCTAAAAGAATAGGAGGCAACTAAATCCGCCCAAGCTAGAGCCTAGGGAGCTCCACGTCAGGATCTGAAAATGCCCGCCGATGACGACAGGCGCACCGGTAGAACCCGGGCTCTACGACGACGCTCTTAAGAGGGAGACGACACACGTATCGTCGTTGTCGAGGCCGAGGAACCGGTCAAGGGTTTTCACCCGAAGCACTGGCTTGCTATGAGGGACCTCAACTACGCCCCCAAGAGGGATGCGACACCCACGGGAATCGTCGTCGTTGGTGCCAAAGCACAAGGCTTTCACCTGGAACCTCTCGACCTCGCCACACCAAAGACTCTGAAGCACCTGCCCAACCTGAGGGGGGACATAAGCCACCAAACAGAATCTCCAGAGCACGATCTGGGTAGCGCCATTGCAAGGCACCGCCGACACCAGGGTCACCTAGCGCAACATCCATTGCCGTCCACACGACCAACACATGCCACCAACACCGCCGCCAAGACGCCTGCTGAAAACCGAATCTGATGGACCGCAGCACATCACCATCTCATGAAAAGGTGCTCAATCAATTAGGTAACTTGCTCGTATTCCATCCGAGCAAGCTGCAACTCATCATTGATTTGTCCTTCCTTGGTAATCAAAGTCTGAACAATTGAATCCATTTCATCGTAGTTGGCTTATTAACGACCATGACAGGTGATCCCCTCGTTTAATGTCTGAACAATTGACAGGCAGCTCCTCATTGAGTTTACCCATCTGGCCACCTCGTTGCCTTTTTTGGTTGTTTAGAATCCGTATTGTTCTCCCCTTGGCTTATTAACGACCATGACGGATATTATCAAGGACAACTTCGCAATCATGGTATGTTTTACCGTGTGAACTGTATTCAGCAAAGAAGGTACATATGATATGTTGGTAGCTATTCTTGACAGCAGTATCACTGTATCGTTGGGTCCCTTTTCCACACCGAAACTTCAGCAATTGGCAACCCACTGTAAAATATAGGGTACTAGTATATTGTATTTGTACACATATTTGTATACGTATGTAACTGTATTGTGATCATCTATATATTGAGACATGAGGCTGGATATCAACCATCCATGCAAAACCATAAACCCTGTGTTTAACTTGGTATCAGCCAGGTCGAATCGCCGCCGCACGTCTCTCGCGCCGCCGCCCGATCTCATCTTCCGCGTCGCCACCGCTGCTAGCTAGCTAGCTACGCGCATACGCAGGAATCCATCCAGCTGCTTGCTAGCTAGCTAGCTAGCTTTGCCCGTCCGCTGCCGCCACGTGGAGTCTCCATCCGCTGCCGCCGTGCGCTGCTTCATACGCGCCGCCGCCGCGACTTCCTCAGTCGCCACCGCGTGACGTTCTCCTCCGCGCCGCCGCTGCGATGTCGCCCTCTGCCATGTCCGTCGCCCAAACTGCAGGTGCACTCATCTCGTCCCCCGTCGCCACGATCCCCGCCGCGATCGCCGCTCCGACAATCTCCGTCCGCCTCGGCTGCCACAACTTCATGCTCTGGGGGGCATCACCAGCACCGTTATCGCCGGGACCAACCTCCATGGACACCTCGATGGCACCTCGGCGGCACCGGACCGTACACTTGCGGTCGGTACCAGCGACGCCGCTACCACCGTCACCAACCCAGAGTACCACCAATGGTGGGTTCAAGATCAGCGGGTCAAGGGGCTTCTTCTCACCTCCATGGATGAGGACATTACGTGCCAACTCATTGGCCGCGAGTCGGCGCATGCGGTGTGGATCGCCGTTGCCGCCATGTTCGGCGCTCAGAGCCGCGCCAATGTTCACCATATCCGGCGTCAACTTCAGTCGCTCCGGAAGGACGAGATGTTCGCGGCGGAATACATGCACAAGATGAAGGCACTGGCCGACACTATGGCCGCCGCCGGCTCACCGATCCGCGATGATGAGCTTATTGACCACATCCTCACCGGACTTGGCTCTGCCTACAACTCCAGCGCCGCCTCCTTGGGCGTGACTAATGCACCCATGCCCTGCTCTAGCTTTTACTCACTAGTTCTATCCTTCGAGGCGCTGCAGGCACAACAGAGTGCGGTGGAGGGGTGGTTTCCCTCCAAGAACGTCGTGACCCGTTCGGGCTCGTACGGTGCAGGCGGACGCGCGCCCTACTCCGATCCATATCCCTCCCAAGGGAGGGGGCCCGGCTAATGGACACGGCCAACCAGGGCAAGGCCGCCAGGGAGGTAATCGCGGCAACACCGGCGGCCGTGACCGCAACGCTGGTTATGCCGGCAATGGCCGGCAAGGTGGAGGGGCAACGCGCCCGGCAACAACGGCGGAGGAGGTGGTCGTCGCACTCGCTGGCGTCCCCGGTGCCAAATTTGCAAGAACTGGGGCCATGAAGCCGACGACTGCCGCAAACGCTATGCTCAGGATCATAACTCCCGCTTCGCCAACTCGGTCTCCACCAACACCGTCGATTTTCCTTGGGTGCTGGTGATACGTGTCCAACATATCTACTTTTCCAAACACTTTTGCCCTTGTTTTGGACTCTAATTTGCACGATTTGAATTTTATATTTACTAATTGGAGGCACCATACGAACCTCCACGTTAATCCTCACAACTAAGAAAATTGTCTGTTCGATCTTCAGATTAACTATCTACAGCCGTACGATTATTTGCCTCATAGAGTCCTAGCCTAATGTCCCACGTCGAAGCCTATGATGACGTCCCTCAAAGAGTCCTTGGTCTTTGAAAAAAGCAGAAAAGAGTCTTGTGCCTGATGTCCCACGTGCATGCCTCTTGCCAAAGACTTCTCCCTCCTAGACACCTTCCTCCACCAAGCACGCATCAATTATAAGCTGAAAAAAACAATCTGGCAAACCATACCCGATCATCCCCTTCCTTCCTATCTCAGCCCTAACCATGATGCGGTGTCTCCTTCCATGTCGTCCTCCGCTTCAGTGTTCCACCATCTACATAATCTAGAAGAGAAGGTATGATCTGATCCATCATCCCTTTGGTCTACTAATTACTTCATATCCAATATAGCATCTAATTTCGTTTTGTAGATGAAACCAACGGATGTTAAGATGGAAGTGGACATGTCCCTAGCATGTCCTTCATTAACCGCACCATCCATGAGCACTAATGACATATCAATTAGCAGGTTATCAATTAGCAGGTTCCCGTGGATGGGAGTTTGCCTGCATGTGCCGCTTGGGCATGCTATGCAGGCACAAGAAGACACACGGCTTGCAAAGCTGGGCACCGGATGACTACTAGCAAGGTAGGACGGCGCGGCGATGAGCAGGGACTGGTGCAACCAACAAGGGAATAACATCATGTTGTGGCGACGAACAGCCACACGTGTTGGACAGTGCTACAAATAGGCACAATAACGTCAGGTTCATGCATATCCGAGCATCATACATCTAACAAATTCCGTTTCCTTTTTTTCTTACCGTTTTTATATAGACAAAATTGTACATGAAAAAAGCTGAGTTTCAGTGGCACCAAAATCAATATATGAAGGATTTGTAGCCCTTCTTGCGATGCCCAAACTGTTCGATGCATTGCTGATATGCTTTTCGAATTTGGCTATCACAATAAATATGTAATGCAATGATTGGTCAGTGTTAGTTCTTTCTGAAATTCTAGACTTTTCTTGAACTGGATATATCACTTTGTCGTTGTTCGTCACAGTACTGTGAAGTTAGCAACCAACTACTTTTTCTTTAGATATGTTGTTAATCTATCAAGAGGAATCAAGGCCAATCATTCACGTTGGTTGATTAGTATTTCTGCACCTGAAGATTAGAGAACAAAAATAGTCGCACAAGCACTTCTTCTGATTAAAATAACTATGTTTTGGATCCTGTTTGCTATATCATCCACTAATAATTAGTATGGCTCCTTCGTTTCACAATTAAATGGCACATAGAAGCTACCTAGATGCCCAGATTAACGTGTAATAAGTACTAATGACTTACGTTTCAGTTTGGGGCTTCCATGGATGCATGTGCGTATCTACATGTACTTAAGGGTTCACTTAGCAAATATAGTGGTCTGTGCGTGATTGCTCAACATCTGACCATACAATAACACAATCCGAGGAAAAACAAGAGTTCCGGCCATATGCTCTCACATTAGCATAAAAAGCTAACATAGGGTTAGATGCTCGGATGCCTACTTCTTAATAGCATTCTAAAAAATCAAAAGCATTCATGGCTTATTTGCCATCCTTATGTTTCAGGAGCGGTCTAAGTAATCATACCAAGTTGCTTCTGAATTCTGATTTGCTGCGAGTTTTTCAGTTCTCAGAACAGATGTGATAAAGTTTGTATTTGGTTAAAGCCTCTAAATTAGGTTGGCTATCTAGGGATCTTGAGGGTGGCAATAGACCTACGGTGTGAATGATTGGCCTACTAAATAATAAATGCGTTGAAATTTACCTGTCAACGGCAACAACTAACCTGAATTAAAGGTAGCAACATGTGCTATCTTCGTGCTATGTGTAGCAGTACCGTTTTTGTGTCAATCATGAGTGCGGGTGAAAAGCATGGTTTAAAACCAGTTGTTATATGCATTATTCTTTGTAAGCCAGTTTACTTTGTGTGGCCTACTAATTTAGGTGTTGTTGTTGTACTCTACTTTCTACTATTTCGAGCATACAAAGTGACTTTGTATAAACGCAGTTTAAATTGAAACTACTCAAGGAGTCTAAGGAAAAAATCAGTTCAATCGTATACTGTATAAATTTTTGACATGAGAGGATTTTACAGGAAAAAAATGATTTTCATTTAGAGAATTATGTTCAAACTTTTGCATATTATCATAGTTCATTTACGCTTCTGAATTAAAACTAATTAGACCGTTGGACCGGGTGAAATTTAGAATTACTTGATTAAATCATGTTAACATAGACATACATGTCATTGATGGTAAAGACTACAATGCGTACAGATACATTGTCTTTTCCTCCTCTCTGTAATAGATTGTTAATTAGAGATGACAAGAAATGGAGAAACAATGTGCCGTTGCCACCAAAGCTTAAACAAATATGTGTAAGGTCCGTATGGAAACACCAGATCACACTATTACGTAACATGTTCTCAAACTCAACGCACACATTTTCTCCATATACAGCTAATTAAGTTCTTCATTGGTTTGTGGTAATGAACCACGGGAGTCGCACAACTACTACGCAGGTAATAGTACATCTTATATTCAAAGACAATTATGTCTAATTAGTAATTACCCTCGAATTCCTATCGACTAGGTCATTCATTCAGAAGTTCTTGGGAGGCCAGAAATTGGCCTCTGTGAAGGCCTACGCATCTACCTCGACGATTGTCCGCCATGCTTACAGAAAACATGGGTTCGATTACTCTGATGAAAGTCAATCATGTGAATAATGTGTGCCATGCTTCCGATAACTTGATGCAATAGAACCTATGCATTAATAAAATTCAATGATAGTTTAGAGTAATCCCGTCTCATCTTTAATTATACCTGAATATTTTCATATTATTATATTATAAATTAAGAAGTACTACATTAATGCAAATGGTTATACTATCGCTATCTGAGCTCACAACATAAAGTAGATAGTAAAAAATGTATATTATTCGCCGAGGAACCAAACCATTACATGATCGCATAATATAATTTGAAATCAATAATATAATATAGTATTCTCAATTTTTTCCTTATATGAAATAACATAAAACAGCTCATTATCTAATTGAGAAAAAGCGCACAAAAAAGTATTAACAGGACCTCCCGTGATCTATATTATTTTAATAATACTAGCCCGTGCAGTCGCATGGGTTAATGACTAGTGAAACTAACCCAAACTGACATTGTTTTCAGCAGAACTGCCATGGTGTTGTTTATTGTGCAGAAAACCAAAGTTGTCGGAATGACCTGAAAATCCACGGAGATAAGTTTTGGAAAATATAAAAAATACTGGCGAAAGAATCAAGGCCAGGGGGGCCCACACCCTATCCACGAGGGTGGGAAGCGCGTCCCCTCCTCCTGGGCGCGCCCCCCTATCTCGTGGGCCCCCTGGAGCTCCACCGACCTGAACTCCAACTCTAATATTCTGTTTCACGGAGAAAAAAATCAGAGAGAAAGTTTCATTGCGTTTTACGATATGGAGCCGCCGCCAAGCCCTAATCTCTCTCGGGAGGGCTGATCTGGAGTCCGTTCGGGGCTCCGGACAGGGGGATTCGCCGGCCGTAAATCATCATCAACCATCCTCCATCACCAATTTCATGATGCTCACTGCCGATGCGTGAGTAATTCCATCGTAAACTTGCTTTGGGCGGTGATGGGTTGGATGAGATATACCATGTAATCAAGTTAGCTTTGTTAGGGTTTGATCCCTAGTATCCACTATGTTCTGAGATTGATGTTGCTATGACTTTGCTATGCTAAATGCTTGTCACTAGGGCCCGAGTGCCATGATTTCAGATTTGAACCTATTATGTTTTCATGAATATATGTGAGTTCTTGATCCTATCTTGCAAGTCTATAGTCACCTATTATGTGTTATGATCCAACAACCCCGAAGTGACAATAATCGGGATACTCTCGGTGATGACCATAGTTTGAGGAGTTCATGTATTCACTGTGTGTTAATGCTTTGGTCCGGTACTCTGTTAAAAGGAGGCCTTAATATCCCTTAGTTTTCATTAGGACCCCGCTGCCATGGGAGGGTAGGACAAAAGATGGCATGCAAGTTCTTTTCCATAAGCACGTATGACTATATTCGGGATACATGCCTACATTACATTGATGAATTGGAGCTAGTTACATGTCACCCTATGTTATAACTATTACATGAGGAATCGCATCAGACATAATTATCCATCACTGATCCAATACCTACGAGCTTTTCACATATTGTGCTTTGCTTATTTACTTTTACGTTGCTACTGTTACAATAACTAGAAAACTGCTATAATTACTTTTGCCACTGTTACCATTACTATCATACTACTTTGCTACTAAATACTTTGCTACAGATACTAAGTTATCCAGGTGTGGTTGAATTGACAACTCAACTGCTAATACTTGAGAATATTCTTTGGCTCCCCTTGTGTGAATCAATAAATTTGGGTTGAATACTCTACCCTCGAAAACATTGCGATCCCTATACTTGTGGGTTATCAAGACTATTCTCTTGCGCCGTTGCCGGGGATCATAGCTCTATTCTTTGAGTCACTTGGGATTTATATCTGCTGATCACTATGAGGAACTTGAATGACGAAAGAACTAAGATTTTTCCCTCAACTACGAGGGGAGGTAAGGAACTGCCATCTAGCTTTGTACTAGATTCTCCTTCTATTTTGAGTAAGCTTGCGACACCTAAACCTGCTACTGCTTTGAATTCTAATATGTCGCATGTTATTGATGATGCCACTTCTGCTATGCATGATACTTATGATGAAACTACTTCTACGCTTGATACTAATGTGCCATTAGGTGAATATCTTGATGAACAACTTGCTAGGGTTATAGAGAATGAAATTATTGAACGCGATATTATTGATGATAGTGATGATGAAGGTTCTCCCCCTAAGTATGAATTGCCTGTTGTTCCTGAGGGTTATGTTATGGATGAAGAAACTGCTAGAGATCTTTTTGCTTGCAATGATAGATCTGATCTTAAGACGTTACTAGCTAAACTTAAACAGAAAACTATGAACGCTAGAATGAAATATGACCCTGCTTTTGCTACTTCACCTATCTTTGTTACTGATAAGGATTATGAATTCTCTGTTGATCCTGAAATTATTACTTTGGTTGAATCTGATCCTTTTTATGGCAATGAATCTGAAACTGTTGTGGCACATCTTACTAAGTTAAACGATATAGCCACCCTGTTCACTAATGATGAGAAATCCCGCTCTTACTATATCCTTAAGATATTTCCATTCTCATTAAAGGGTGATGCTAAAACTTGGTTTAATTCTCTTGATCCTGGTTGTAAAAGCGTAGTCCCAGGGATATGATTTATTACTTCTCTGCTAAATATTTCCTGCTCATGAGAAACAAGCTGCCTTGAGGGAAATATATAATTTTGTGCAAATCGAAGAAGAGAGTCTCCCACAACCTTGGGGAGGCTTCTCCGATTATAATGCTTTGCACGATCATCCTCTTAAGAAAAATGAAATACTTGATATCTTTTATAATGGACTAACCGATTCCTCCAAGGACCACTTTGATAGTTGTGCTGGTTGTGTTTTCAGGGAAAGAACAGTCAACCAAGCTGAATTGCTATTGAATAATATGTTGACTAATGAAAATAATTGGACTCTTCCTGAGCCAATTCCTGAGCCAACTGAGCCAACTCCTGAGCTAGCTCCTGAGCCTATTCCTAAACCAACTCCGAAAAAAGAGGGGAGTTCTATTTCTCAGTCCCGAAGATATGCAAGAGGCAAAGAAATCTATGAAAGAAAAAGGTATTAATGCTGAAGATGTTAAGAATTTACCTCCTGTTGAAAAAATACATGGTCTTAATATACCGCCTGTCTAAGAAACACATTGTCTTGATAACCCGACACAGGTAGTAAAGGTAAATTCTCTCTATAGATATGATAAAGTTGAAATCTCGTCTACTAAGTTTCCTAGCAAATGCTTAGATGAATTTGATGATTTTATGGCTAGGCAAGAAAGTTTTAATGCTTATGTTGGTAGAGAACTAAAGAGTAATTTTTACATGATTGGACGCTTGAGTGATTATATGGCTAGAGTTAAATATGAACTTAAACTCATTAGCAAATATGCTTCCATGGTTACTACTCAAGCTGAACAAGTACTTAAAGCTCAAAATGATTTGCTTGATGAATTAAATAATAAACATGATTTTGCTGTTAGAGTGGCTACTAGAACTGGTAGAATGACTCAGGAACCTTTGTATCCTGAAGGCCACCCTAAGAGAATTGAGCAAGATTCTCAGAGAAATAATTTAGATGCACCTAGTCCTTCTAAAAAGAAGAAAAAGAAAAATGATAGGACTTTGCATGCTTCTAATGAACCTGTTGTAGACACACCTGAGAATCCCAATGATATTTCTATTTCTGACGCTGAAACACAATCAAGTGATGAACATGAACCTAGTGATAATTGATACGTCTCCAACGTATCTACTTTTCCAAACACTTTTGCCCTTGTTTTGGACACTAACTTGCATGATTTGAATGAAACTAACCCGGACTGACATTGTTTTAAGCAGAACTGCCATGATGTTGTTTTATGTGTAAAAAACAAAAGTTCTCAGAATGTCCTGAAAACCCACGGAGGCACTTTTGGGAAAATATAAAAAATACTGGCGTAAGAATCAAGACCAGGGGGCCCACACCCAGTCCACGAGGGTGGGGGCGCGCCCTCCTGTCTCGTGGGCCCCCGAGGCTCCGCCGACCTCAACTCCAACTCCATATATTCCGTCTCGCGCAGGAAAAAATCAAAGAGAAAGTTTCATCGCGTTTTACGATACGGAGCCACCGCCAAGCCCTAGTCTCTCTCGGGAGGGCTGATCTGGAGTCCGTTCGGGGCTCCGGAGAGGGGGATTCGTCACCGTCGTCATCATCAACCATCCTCCATCACCAATTTCATGATGCTCACCGCCGTGCGTGAGTAATTCCATCGTGAGGCTTGTTGGACGGTGATGGGTTGGATGAGATTTACCATGTAATCAAGTTAGTTTTGTTAGGGTTTGATCCCTAGTATCCCTATGTTACGAGATTGATGTTGCTATGACTTTGCTATGCTTAATGCTTGTCACTAGGGCCCGAGTGCCATGATTTCAGATCTGAACCTGTTATGTTTTCATGAATATATGTGTGTTCTTGATCCTATCTTGCAAGTCTATAGTCACCTATTATGTGTTATGATCCGACAACCCCAAGTGACAATAATCGGGATACTTCGGTGATGACCGTAGTTTGAGGAGTTCAGGTATTCACTATGTGTTAATGCTTTGTTCGGTTCTCTATTAAAAGGAGGCCTTAATATCCCTTAGTTTCCGGTAGGACCCGCTGCCACGGAGGGTAGGACAAAAGATGTCATGCAAGTTCTTTTCCATAAGCACGTATGACTATTTACGGAATACATGCCTACATTACATTGATGAATTGGAGCTAGTTCTGTGTCGCCCTATGTTATAGCTATTACATGAGGAATCGCATCCGACATAATTATCCATCAATGATCCATTGCTTACGAGCTTTTCACATATTGTTCTTCGCTTATTTACTTTTCCATTGCTATTGTTACAATCACTACAAAACCCAAAAATATTACTTTTGCTATCATTACCTCTATTATCATACCACTTTTGCTACTATATACTTTGCTGCAGATACTAAGTTATCCAGGTGTGGTTGAATTGACAACTCTACTGCTAATACTCAAGAATATTCTTTGGCTCCCCTTGTGTCGAATCTATAAATTTGGGTTGAGTACTTTACCCTCGAAAGTTGTTGCGATGCCCTATACTTGTGGGTTACCAAGACTAATTTCTGGCGCCGTTGCCGAGGAGCATAGCTCTATTCTCTGAGTCACTTGGGAGTTATATCTGTTGATCACTATGAAGAACTTGAAAGACGACAGAACCAAGATTTTGCCCTCAACTACGAGGGGAGGTAAGGAACTGCCATCTAGCTCTGCACTAGATTCTCCTTATGTTATTAGTAAGCTTGTGACACCTAAACACCGCTCTTGCTATGAATTACGATATGTCGCATGTTATTGATGATGCCATACTGCTATGCATGATACTTATGACGAAACTACTTCTGTGCGTGATACTACTTTGACATTAGGTGAATTTCTTGATGAACAACTTGCTAGGGCTAGAGAGAACGAAATTATTGAAGATGCTATTATTGATGATAGTGATGATGAAGGTTCTCCTAATGATTATCAATTGCCTGTTGTTCCCGAGGGTATTGTTATGGAAGAGGAAGCTGCTAGAGCTATCTTTGCTTGTAAAGATAGATACGATCTTAAGAAATTATTAGCTAAATGGAAGCAACAGTCTCTTAATGCTAGAATGAAACCTGATCCTGCTTTTGCTACTTCACCTATTTGTGTTGCTGATAAGGATTATGAATTCTCTGTTGATCCTGAGATTATTACTTTAGTTGAATCTAATCCTTTTTATGGCCTTGAATTGAAACTGTTGTGGCACATCTTACCAAGTTGAATGATATAGCCACCCTGTTTACTCATGATGATAAATCTCGCTATTATTATATCCTTAAGATATTTCCGTTCTCGTTAAAGGGTGATGCTAAGACTTGGTATAATCCTCTTGCTCCTGGTTGTGTGCGTAGTCCCCAGGATATGATTTATTACTTCTCTGCTAAATATTTCCCTGCTCATAAGAAACAAGCTGCCTTGCGAGAAATATATAATTTTGTGCAAATCAAAGAAGAGAGTCTCCCACAAGCTTGGGGGAGGCTTCTCCGATTACTTAATGCTTTGCATGATCATCCTCTTAAGAAAAATGAAATACTTGATATCTTTTATAATGGACTAACCGATGCTTCCAAGGACTACTTGGATAGTTGTGTTGGTTGTGTTTTCAGGGAAAGAGGAATATTCCGCGTTCGGCTAGAGAATGACACCACAGTCGACGAAGCTGAATTACTATTGAATAATATGTTGACCAATGAAAATAATTGGACTCTTCCTGAGCCAATTCCTGAGCCAATTCCTGAACCAATTGAGCCAACTCCTGAGCCTATGTCTAAACCCACTCCGAAGAAGAGAGGTGTTCTATTTCTCAGTCCTGAAGATATGCAAGAGGCAAAGAAATCAATGAAAGAAAAAGGTATTGAGGCTGAAGATGTTAAGAATTTACCACCTATTGAAGAAATACATGGTCTTAATATACCACCTGTTGAAGAACCACATTGTCTTGATAACCCGACACATGTAGTAAAGGTAAATTCTCTCTATAGATATGATAAAGTTGAAATTCCCTCTACTAAATTTCATAGCCCATGCTTAGATGAATTTGATGACTTTATGGCTAGACAAGAAAGTTTTAATGCTTATGTTGGTAGAGAGTTAAAGAATAATGCTTTCGAGATAGGTCACGTGAGCGATAATATGGCTAGAGTTAAAGGTGAACTCAAACTCGTTAGCAAATATGCTTCTATGGTTGCTACTCAAGCTGAGAAAGTACTCAAAGCTCAAAATGATTTGCTTTATGAATTAAATAATACAAATGACTTTGCTGTTAGAGTGGCTACTAGAACTGGTAGAATGACTCAGGAACCTTTGTATCCAGAAGGCCACCTAAGAGAATCGAGCAAGATTCTCAAAGAAATAATTTAGAGGCACCTAGTTCTTCTAAAAAGAAGAAAAAGAAAAACGATATAACTTTGCATGCTTCTAGTGAACCTACTGTAGACACACCCCGAGAATCCCAATGACATTTCTATTTACGATCTTTGAAACACAATCGGTGATGAACATGAACCTAGTGATAATGTTAATGATAATGTTCATGTTGATGCTCAACATAGCAAAAACAATGATGTAGAGATTGAACCTGTTGTTGATCTTGATAAACCACAATCAAAGAATCAACGTTATGATAAGAGAGATTTTGTTGCTAGGAAGCATGGTAGAGAAACAGAACCATGGGGTCAGAAACCCATGCCCTTTCCTCCTAAACCATCCAAGACAAAGGATGATGAGGATTTTGAGCGCTTTGCTGAAATGATTAGACCTATCTTCTTACGTATGCGCTTAACTGATATGCTCAAAGTAAATCCTTATGCTAAGTATATGAAGGATATCATTACAAACGAAAGAAAGATACCGAAAACTGAAATTTCCACCATGCTTGCTAATTACACTTGTAAGGCTGGAATACCCAAGAAACCTGGAGATCCAGGGGTACCAACTATACCATGCTCCATTAAAAGAAATTATGTTAGAACTGCTTTTATGTGATCTTGGAGCCGGTGTTAGTGTTATGCCTCTCTCTTTATATCATAGACTTGAATTGAATAAGTTGACACCTACTGAAATATCTTTGCAAATGGCTGATAAATCAACTGCTATACCTGTTGGTATTTGTGAGGATGTGCTCGTTGTGGTTGCAAATGTCACTATCTTAACGGACTTTGTTATTCTTGATATTCCCGAGGACGATAGTATGTCGATTATCCTTGGTAGACCCTTTTTGAATACTGCAGGGGCTTTTATTGATTGCAACAAAGGCAATGTCACTTTTCACGTTAATGGTAATGAGCATACGGTACACTTTCCGAGGAAACAATCTCAAGTTCATAGCATCAATTCTACTGGAAAAGTTCCTACTATTATTATTGGAGGTTTTGAATTTCCTCTTCCCTCTTGTCAAGAAAAATATGATATTCTTATTGTTGGGGATTTCCATATCCCCGTTGAGGTAACCTAGTGTTATTCGAAATTTCTCCGGGTCCGTGTTATTCGGAATGAGTTTGTTAACAAGACTTGATCAACCTTGTTAGTGGATTCATTTTGATGATCATGAGATGGATGAAACTAGAAGGCACAACCTTCTGTACCCTCTTTTTACTTTCTGTTATTTAGAATAAATAAATCAAGAATATTATTAACTGTCTGTTTTCTAAATTATCCGTGCATTAAAAAATATCCCGAAAATAAAAGTGCTCCAAATGCTCTGCAAATTTAGTATGATTTTTTATGGAATTTTTGAGGATTTTAGGCACTGAAACCACTACAGGAGGGGCAAGCACCAGGCCACGAGAGTGGAGGGCGCCCCACCTACCCTGGGCGCGGCCCCTGTCTTGTGGGCCCCTGGTGGCCCCCCTCTACTTATGCCAGCACCCACACACTCCATCTTCTTCCCAAAAAAATCCCCATCCAGCTCAAGCACGAGTTCTAGCTCATTTTGCTACGATTTTCAATCTCCTTGCTCAAAGCTTCATTCACAAAACTGCTTTGGGAGATTGTTGCTTGGTATGTGACTCCTCCATTGGTCCAATTAGTTTTTGTTCTAGTGCTTTATTCATTGCAAATTTTTGCTGCATAGGTGACCATGTTCTTGCGCTTGCATGTTAAATTTATGAGGTCCCAAGAAATTTTAATGCATGAAATAGGCTCTAGGCACTTGTAGGAGTATTTGCTATCAATCTTGTTTAGTTTTATTCACTTATATTTTGGAGTTACTAAAATTTCAGAAATTTTTAGAAAATGTTAAGGAAACTTTTGAGGGGCTCTTCTAGCCAAGGCTCTCAGGAAAAACAAGCTAAAGAGAAGGAAAAAGCCAAGTATAATCTTCCTCGCTTAGCGGAAGTACGATCATGTGAATGGCCATGCGATGATTTCTTGAAGGAAGCTGGAATTCATGAAGATTTTTATTCTTTGATCGAGAATGCAGGCCTCACCGGTTTCCTCCACGACCGGATCGATCAGTATCTCTTACTCACCAATACTTTCGTGCAATTTTTTTATTATTATCCTAAGAAGTCACCGCCTTCAATATCATTTCATTTATATGATGAATTCAGAGAAATGTCTTTACGTAATTTTTGCGCGGTATGTGGGATACCCTATGAGGGAGAGTTAGAGGAACCCCATCATAAAGATGTGGATGGCTTTGTTAACACTATCGCTGTGGAGGAGCCAAAGAAGGGTTCCGAGGCGAAAATCTCTAGCATACACTTTCCTGTTTTACGCTACTTTGCCATATTTCCTAGTAGATGCTTGATTGGTCGTGGAAATAGTGGAAACTTTAGTGTTCCTGATATTATCATTCTTCAACATGCCTTGCTTGGAGATAATAGTTTTAGTATGGGTGTAAATCGTTGCTAAACGGCTAAGCCTGAATCGTACAAAAGGCCCCATATTTGGAGGTATCTATGCTTCACGTCTTGCTAGACATTTTCAGATACCTATTAGGCACCATGAGAAAGAGGAGACAAAATTGCCTCTTTACATTTTAGATTACAAGAGCATGGTAGCACACACGTTTATTGTTGACAACAAAGAGAAGATGCTCTTGTATAACCTTAGATTTAATAAGAAACACAATGAGACTATTATTTTGCATGTGCCTATGTTGTTTGATTTGATTGCAGATAATTTTCTTGTTACACCGGAGGCGGTGTATGCTCATCGAGGCCAAGCATCCACTCCAGAACCTGAACCTGAGCCGGAGCCTGCACTGGACCCTTACCGTGCATCATCTTTCCAGTGGGATCCGGAGATGGCCAGCCAGTGATATCCTGATTACACCTCCCAGTACACTGGGGAGAGTAGCAGCGGTCCTTGGTATTAGACCAACTCAGGCCAAAAGCCTAAGCTTGGGGAGTACGTATTTCTCACCGACTTTACATTCATGTTCACACACTAGTCGTCGGTGCTCATACCCTTTCATTGTATTATCGATGCTAGTTTAATTTCCTTTTTCTCGCTTTCTTCTTGTGTGTTTGATAAACCTTAATAAAAACCAAAAAAATTAGTTAGTTTAATTTCCATGCCTGTAGTAGAAATTAAAATGAAAACCCAAAAAGATTTCTCATTCTTCTTTTACTTGTTGGGAGTTTTCCCGTGTAAATAGTTTTATTTTCTTTCCTTTCCTTTGGGGGTCGAGAAGACTATATTGAAAATGCTTAGTGGCTCTCATATGCATGATTGTTTATTTAACTTAGAGCCCATATTACTTTGTCTTCTCTCTTGAGTTGAATGCTTGCAGATTCCAGCTTAGTCCAATCACGTGCACTATTATTATTATACACATTGTTCGGTCGTGCGTGTTAAAGGCAATAATGACTATATATGATGAACTTATTGGGATGAGAAAGCTGGTATGAACTCGACCTCTCTTGTTTTTGTAAATATGATGTGTTCATCGTTTCTGATTCAGCTTATTATGAAGTAAACATATTTGCAATGACATTTAGAGATTATAGTTGCTTGTGTCATGCTTGATTAGCTATAAGTTATAATGGTTTACCTTGCGTGCCAACATGCTATTATAATGATTATGATGTGAATGCGATGGGATGGTATCCTCCTTTGAATAAATTGAGTGACTCGACTTGGCACATGTTCACGCATGTAGTTGAAAAAAATCAACATAGCCTTCATGATATTTATGTTCATGGTGGATTATATCCTACTCATGCTTGTATTCGGTGTAAATTAATTTTAATGCATGTTCATGACTGTTGTTGCTCTCTCTCTCGGTTGGTGCGCTTCGATCTTTTGCTAGCCTTCACCTGTACTAAGCGGGAATCTTGCTTGTGCATCCAGACTCCATAAACCCCAAAGTTGTTCCATATGAGTCCACCATACCTTCCTATATGCGGTATTTACCTGCCGTTCCAAGTAAATTTGTATGTGCCAAACTCCAAACCTTCAAATGAAATTCTGTTTTGTATGCTCGAGAAGCTCATGTTTCAACTAGGGCTGCCTATATCTTCCATGCTAGGTGGGTTATTCTCAAGAGGAGTGGACTCCGCTCCTCATTCACGAGAAAGGGCCGGTAACTGGGATGCCTAGTCCCATGATCCAAAAAGATCAAAGCAAATCAAAATAATTAAACAAAACTCCCCAGTGGTTGTTGTTAGTTGGAGGCACTTTCGTTGTTTCGAGCAAGCCATGGATTGATGCTTGTTGGTGGTTGGGGAGTATAAACCTTTACCATTCTGTTTGGGAACTGCCTATCATGCATGTAGTATGGAAGATACGCCATCTCATAGTTGTTGCGTTGACAGTGAAAGTATGCCGCTCAAAATGTTATTCAATTTCTATTTTAAAATCGAGCTCTGGCACCTCTACAAATCCCTGCTTCCCTCTACGAAGGGCCTATCTATTTACTTTTATGTTGAGTCATCACCCTTGTTATTTAAAAAGCACCAGCTAGAGAGCACACTGTCATTTGCATTCATTATTATTGGTTTATATTGGGTATGATTTGTTGGATCTCTTTTACCATGAATTACAATGTTGATCAGTCCTTGATCTTTAAAGGTGCTCTGCATTTATGTTTCTATGGTCTCGAGAAAAGGGCTAGCGAGATACCATTTTGTTATATCATGTTGTGATTGTTTTGAGAAAGTGTTGTCATCCGAGTTTTATTATTATGGCTCGCTAGCTGATTATGCTATTGATATGAGTATTTGAGAGACCTATGTGTTATTGTGAGTATGGTTAGTTCATAATATTTGCTGAAACCTGAATGATGGCTTTGCATGTTTACAACAACAAGAACAAACAGAGTTTGTAAAAAAAAATTCTTTATCACTTTCAGTTTATCAACTGAATTTCTTGAGGACAAGCAAAGGTTTAAGCTTGGGGGAGTTCATACGTCTCCAACGTATCTACTTTTCCAAACACTTTTGCCCTTGTTTTGGACTCTAACTTGCATTATTAGAATGAAACTAACTTGGATCGACGTTGTTTTCAGCAGAACTGCCATGATGTTGTTTTATGTGTAGAAAACAAAAGTTCTCGGAATGTCCTAAAAATCCACGGAGGCACTTTTTGGAAAATATAAAAAATACTGGCGAAAGAATCAAGACCACGGGGCCCACACCCTGTCCACGAGGGTGGGGGCGCGCCCTCCCCCCTGGGCACGCCCCCTGTCTCGTGGGCCCCTGAGGCTCCACCGACCTCAACTCCAACTCCATATATTCCTTCTCGCGGAGGAAAAAATCAGAGAGAAAGTTTCATCGCGTTTTACGATATGGAGCCGCCACCAAGCCCTAATCTCTCTCAGGAGGCTGATCTGGAGTCCGCTCGGGGCTCAGGAGAGGGGATTCGTCATTGTCGTCATCATCAACCATCCTCCATCACCCATTTCATGATGCTCACCGCCGTGCGTGGGTAATTCCATCATAGGCTTGCTAGACGGTGATGGGTTGGATGAGATTTACCTTATAATCAAGTTAGTTTTGTTAGGGTTTGATCCCTAGTATCCACTATGTTCTGAGATTGATGTTGCTATGACTTTGCTATGCTTAATGCTTGTCATTAGGGCCCGAGTGCCATGATTTCAGATCTGAACCTACTATGTTTTCATGAATATATGTGTGTTCTTGATCCTATCTTGCAAGTCGATAGTCACCTATTATGTGTTATGATCCGACAACCCCGAAGTGACAATAATCGGGATACTTCCCGGTGATGACCGTAGTTTGAGGAGTTCATGTATTCACTATGTGTCAATGGTTTGTTCCGGTTCTCTATTAAAAGGAGGCCTTAATATCCCTTAGTTTCCGCTAGGACCCCGCTGCCACGGGAGGGTAGGACAAAAGATGTCATGAAAGTTCTTTTCCATAAGCACGTATGACTATTTACGGAATACATGCCTACATTACATTGACGAATTGGAGCTAGTTCTGTGTCACCCTATGTTATAGCTGTTGCATGAGGAATCGCATCCGACATAATTATCCATCACTGATCCATTGCCTACGAGCTTTTCACATATTGTTCTTCGCTTGTTTACTTTTCTGTTGCTATTGTTACAATCACTACAAAACCCAAAAATATTACTTTTGCTATCGTTACCTTTATTATATCATACCACTTTTGCTACTAAATACTTTGCGGCAGATACTAAGTTATCCAGGTGTGGTTGAATTGACAACTCAACTGCTAATACTCAAGAATATTCTTTGGCTCCCCTTGTGTCGAATCGGTAAGTTTGGGTTGAATACTTTACCCTGGAAAGCTGTTGCGATCCCCTACACTTGTGGGTTATCAATAATGTTAATGATAATGTTCATGTTGATGCTCAACCTAGCAATAATAATGATGTAGAGATTGAACCTGCTGTTGATCTTGATAACCCACAATAAAAGAATCAACGTTATGATAAAAGAGACTTTGTTGCTAGGAAGCACGGTAAATAAAGAGAACCATGGGTTCAGAAACCCATGCATTTTCCTCCTAAACCATCAAAGACAAAGGATGATGAGGATTTTGAGCGCTTTGCTGAAACGATTAGACATATCTTCTTACGTATGCGCTTAACTGATATGCTTAAAGTGAACCCTTATGCTAAATACATGACAGATATTATTACAAATAAAAGAAAGATACTGGAAGCTGAAATTTCCACCATGCTTGCTAATTACACTTTTAAGGGCGGAATACCTAAGAAACTTGGAGATCCAGGGGTACCGACTATACCATGCTCCATTAAAAGAAATTATGTTAAAACTGCTTTATGTGATCTTGGGGCCGGTGTTAGTGTTATGCTTCTCTCTTTATATCGTAGACTTGAATTGAATAAGTTGACACCTACTGAAATATCTTTGCAAATGGTCGATAAATCATTGCTATACCTGTCGGTATTTCTGAGGATGTGCCTGTTGTGGTTGCAAATGTCACTATCTTAACGGACTTTGTTATTCTTGATATTCCCGAGGACGATAGTATGTCGATTAACCTTGGTAGACCCTTTTTTGAATACTGCAGGTGCTGTTATTGATTACAACAAAGACAATGTCACTTTTCATGTTAATGGTAATGAGCATACGGTACACTTTCTGAGGAAACAACCTTAAGTTCATAGCATCAATTCTATTGGAAAAAGTCCAAATATTATTATTGGAGGTTTTAAATTTCCTCTTCCTACTGTCAAGAAGAAATATGATATTCTTATTATAGGGGATGTTCATATCCCTGTTGAGGTAACCTAGTGTTATTCGAAATTTCTCCGGTTCCATGCTATTCGGAATGAGTTTGTTAACAATACTTGATCAACCTTGTTTGCGGATTCCTTTTGATGATCATGGGATGGATGAAACTAGAAGGCACAACCTTCTATACCCTCTTTTTACTTTCTGTGATTTAGAATAAATAAAGCAAAAATGGTATTATCTGTCTTTTTACTGAATTATCCATGCAATAAAAAATATCCCAAAAATAAAAGTTCTCCAAATGCCCTGCCAATTTAGTATGATTTTTTATGGAATATTTGAGGATTTTAGGCACTGAGAACACAGCAGGGGGGCAAGCACCTGGCCACGAGGGTCCAGGGCGCGCCCACTCTTACTGGGCGCGCCCCCTGCCTCGTGGGCCCACGGTGGCCCCCCTCCACTTATTCCTGCACCCACACACTTCATCTTCCTCCCAAAAAAATCCCCATCCAGCTCAAGCACGAGTTCTAGCCCATTTTGCTGCGATTTTCGATCTCCTTTCTCAAAGCTCCATTCACAAAACTCTTTGGGAGATTGTTCTTTGGTATGTGACTATTCCAATGGTCCAATTAGTTTTTGTTCTAGTGCTTTATTCATTGCAAATTTTTGCTGCCTAGGTGACCCTGTTCTTGAGCTTGCACATCAAATTTATGAGGTCCCAAGTAATTCCAATGCATGATATAGGCTCTAGGCACTTGTGGGAGTAGTTGCTATCAGTTTTATTGAGTTTGATTCACTTTTATTTTGAGTTACTAAAAATTTCAGAAATTTTTCAGAGGAAGAAATATGTTTAGGAAAATGTACCAAGGTGCTTCTTCAACAAAGAAAGGACGCAGGCACGCTAGGCGTGAGCAAGACGATGAACCACCAAGGGAAGTTGATGTGCGGCCTTGTGAATGGCCGTCAGAAGAGTTTATGGTCAATACAGGCATAAATGATGAATTTGACGCGTATGAGCGTAATGCCAATCTTGAGGAATTCATGCAAGATAAGTGTCCTCAGTACTACCAATTGACTGATTCATTCGTGAGAAGGTTTAAATTTACATCTTCGCGTAATTCTCAGAATGTCCTGTTTGATATTTATGATCAATCTTATATCATGGACCTAGAAGATTTTACTACTGCTTGTAAACTCCCGCAGTGGGGTAGTGTTAATGAACCCCGTAAATCTGAATATAAAGACTTTCTTGCTAGTATCACTGTGGGAGAATCCAGGGATATAGCACAAGCTACCATAGGGAGCATTCATTTTCCTGCTATACATTATTTTGCTCTCTTCATTGGTAGATGTATTAATGGTAAAGATGAAGCATGTCACATGTGTGTCCCTGATCTTTGTGTCCTCAAGAGTGTTGTATTAGGTAATAAAGATTACAACCTGGGGGCAATTGTTGCACGTAGGTTGCATAATAATGGTATATCTGGAGATTTGTCTGGAGGGATTTATACAACCTGTGTTGCTAATTATCTTGGTATACCTCCACGTGAGGGTGATTTGGAAATGCCTCCCGCTTATTTAGATTATGAAGCTATGGTCAGTCATCGCTTTTCTTTTGAGGAATGAACAATTCCTCCAAGATCGACTAATCTTTGATGACGCCACGTTGTCCATGTTACTCTCCTGCTCCTTCCCTTTTTTGATTACCAGGTAAAACGAAGATATGTTGTAACCAGGGAGGAGGCAACCCGAACACGAGAGGAGAGCGGAGGAAGCTTCGCCAACATGCCGCAGCTCAGGAGGCATTGGCTGTTGCATCTCAAGACGACCCAGCTTATAACCCGGATATCAGCCAGGCTTTCCATGGCAATAGACTAACTTAGGCAAAAGCCTAAGCTTGGGGGAGTACGTATTTCTCACCGACTTTACATTCATGTTCACACATTATTCTAGTTGTCGGTGCTCATACTTTTTCATTGTACTATCCTTGCTAGTTTAATTTCTTCTTCTAGCTTTCTTCTTGTGTGTTTGATAAACCTTCAGAAAAACCAAAAAAAATAGTTAGTTTGATTTCCATGCTTGTAGTAGTAATTAAAATGAAAACCCAAAAAGATTTCTCATTCTTCTTTTGCTTGTTGGGAGCTTTCCCGTGTAAATAGTTTTATTTTCTTTTCTTTCCTTTGGGGGTCGAGAGGAGAAGACCATAATGAAAATGTTTAGTGGCTCTGATATGCATGATTGTTGATTTAACCTAGAGCCCATATTACCTTGTCTTCTCCCTTGAGTTGAATGCTTGCAGATTCTAGCTTAGTCCAATGCACGTGCACTATTATTATTATACACACCGTTCGATCATGCAAGTGGAAGGTAATAATGATTTATATATGATGGACTGATTGAGATAAGAGAAGCTGGTATGAACTCGACCTCTTTTTTTTTGTAAATATGATGAGTTCATCGTTCCTGATTCAGCCTATTATGAATAAACATGTTTGCAATGACATTTAGAGATTATAGTTGCTTATGCCATGCTTAATTAGCTAGGAGTTTATAATGGTTTACCTTGCGTGCCAACATGCTATTAAAATGGTTGTGATGTGGTATAATAGGGTGGTATCCTCCTTTGAATGAATTGAGTGACTCGACTTGGCACATGTTCACGCATGTAGTTGAAATAAAATCAACATAGCCTTCACGATATTTATGTTCATGGTGGATTATATCCTACTCATGCTTGCACTCGGTGTTGATTAATTTTAATGCATGTTCATGACTGTTGTCGCTCTCTCAGCTTGGTCGCTTCAAAGATTTTGCTAGCCTTCACATGTACTAAGCGGGAATACTGCTTGTGCATCCAAACTCCATAAACCCCAAAGTTATTCCATATGAGTCCACCATACCTTCCCATATGCGGTATTTACCTGCCGTTCCAAGTAAATTTGTAGGTGCCAAACTCCAAACCTTCAAATAAAATTCTGTTTTGTATGCTCGAGCAGCTCATGTTTCAACTAGGGCTGTCTGTATCTTCCATGCTAGGTGGGTTATTCTCAAGAGGAGTGGACTCGCTCCTCACTCACAAGAAAATGGCTGGTAACCGGGATGCCCAGTCCCATGCTTTATGCAAATCAAATCAAAATAATATTAAACAAAACTCCCCCAGGATTATTGTTAGTTGGAGGCACTCGTTGTTTCGAGCAAGCCATGGACTGATGCTTGTTGGTGGTGAGGGAGTATAAACTTTACCATTCTATTTGGGAACCGCCTATAATGTATGTATCATGGAAGATATTGAGATCTCATAGTTGTTGCGTTGACAGTGAAAGTATACCGCTCAAAATGTTATTCCACTCTATTTTAAAATCGAGCTCTGGCACCTCTACAAATCCCTACTTCACTTTGCGAAGGGCCTATCTATTTACTTTTATGTTAAGTCATCACCTTCTTATTAAAAAGCACCCGCTGGAGAGCACACTGTCATTTGCATGCATTACTATTAGTTTATATCGGGTATGACTTGACTGGATCTCTTTTACCATGAATTACAATGTTTAGTCAGTCCTTGATCTTTAAAGGTGCTCTGCATTTATGTTTTGCGGTCTCAGAAAGGGCTAGCGAGATACCATCTTGTTATATCATATTATGATTATTTGAGAAAGTGTTGTCATCCGAGTTTTATTATTATTGCTCGCTAGTTGATTATGCCATTGATATAAGTAAACATGAGACCTAAGTGTTATTGTGAATATGGTTAGTTCATAATCTTTGCTGAAAAATTGAATGTTGGCTTTACATATTTACAACAACAAGAGCAAACAGAGTTTGTAAAAGTTTTTCTTTATCACTTTCAGTTTGTCAACTGAATTGCTTGAGGACAAGCAAAGGTTTAAGCTTGGGGGAGTTGATACGTCTCCAACGTATCTACTTTTCCAAACACTTTTGCCCTATTTTTGGACTCTAATTTGCATGATTTGAATGAAACTAACCCGGACTGATGCTGTTTTCAGCAGAACTGCCATCATGTTGTTTATTGTGTAGAAAACAGAAGTTCTCGGAATGACCAGAAAATCCACGGAGATAACTTTTGGAAAATATAAAAAATACTCGCAAAAGAATCAAGGCCAGGGGGCCCACACCTTGTCCACGAGGGTGGGGGCGCACCCCCTCCTCCTAGGTGCGCCCCTGTCTCGTGGGCCCCCTGGAGCTCCACCGACCTCAACTCCAACTCTACATATTCCGTTTCACGGAGAGAAAAATCAGAGAGAAAGTTTCATCGCGTTTTACGATACGGAGCCGCCGCCAAGCCCTAATCTCTCTCGGGAGGGCTGATCTGGAGTCCGTTCGGTGCTCCGGAGAGGGGGATTCATCGACGTCGTCTCATCAACCATCCTCCATCACCAATTTCATGATGCTCACCGCCGTGCGTGATCATAGGCTTGCTGGACGGTGATGGGTTGGATGAGATTTACCATGTAATCAAGTTAGTTTTGTTAGGGTTTGATCCCTAGTATCCACTATGTTCTGAGATTGATGTTGCTATGACTTTGCTATGCTTAATGCTTGTCACTAGGGCCCGAGTGCGATGAGTTCAGATCTGAACCTATTATGTTTTCATGAATATATGTGAGTTCTTGATCCTATCTTGCATGTATATAGTCACCTATTATGTGTTATGATCCGACAACCTCAAGTGACAATAATCGGGATACTTCGGCGATGACCATAGTTTGAGGAGTTCATGTATTCACTGTGTGTTAATGCTTTGGTCCGGTACTCTATTAAAAGGAGGCCTTAATATCCCTTAGTTTCCATTAGGACCCCGCTGCCACAGGAGGGTAGGACAAAATATCCCTTAGTTTCCATAAGCATGTATGACTATATTCGGAATACATGCCTACATTACATTGATGAATTGGAGCTAGTTCTGTGTCACCCTATGTTATAACTATTACATGAGGAATCGCATCCGACATAATTATCCATCACTGATCCAATGCCTACGAGCTTTTCACATATTTTGCTTTGCTTATTTACTTTTCCGTTGCTACTGTTACAATCACTACAAAACGGCTATCATTACTTTTGCCACTGTTACCGTTACTATCATACTACTTTGCTACTAAATACTTTGCTACAGATACTAAGTTATCCAGGTGTGGTTGAATTGACAATTCAACTGCTAATACTTGAGAATATTCTTTGGCTTCCCTTGTGTCGAATCAATAAATTTGGGTTGAATACTCTACCCTCGAAAACTATTGCGATCCCCTATTCTTGTGGGTTATCAGCTGGATACCGGGGCTACGGATCACTTGACTAATGATCTTGAGCGCCTTCAGGTTCACAAGCGCTATGACAGCAAGGATCAGGTTCAGGTGGCCGATGGTGCAGGTTTGTCTATTTCACACATTGGTCATTCGCGTTTACCCGGTTCATCTCTTAAACTGCGTAACATTCTTCATGTTCCACACATTAGCCAACATCTTCTCTCCGTTTATCGTCTTCTTTGTGATAATCACGTGTTCGTTGAATTTCACCGTCATTTTTTCTTTGTTAAGGACAAAGCAACCAGGCACGTCATCCTTCACGGTAGAAGTTACGGGGGGGGAGGGGGGGTCTATCCGATCCCCTTCACTCGTGCGTCATCTTCATCGTCTCGCCATGCCTCCTCCAGTGTTAGAGTTTCGTCGTCGCTATGGCATCAATGTCTTGGTCATCCTACAAATAATGTGGTCACTTCCATTGTTCGGAGTCATGAACTTTCGTGTTCTAGTTCAAATAATTCATCCTTAGTTTGTGATGCCTGTCAGTGTGCTAAGAGTCATCAATTGCCTTATTCTACTTCGTCTCATGTCACTATTGTACCTCTCAATTCAGATGTTTGGGGTCCCGCTATTGCTTCATCGGGAGGGTACAAGTATTATGTTAGCTTTATTAATGACTACACGCGTTTTACCTGGATTTCTTTGCTCAAACACAAGTCTGATGTTGAGAGTTTTCTACAACTTTCATGCTCATGTTGAACGCCTTTTGGATTGTAAAATCAAGGCCGTTCAGTCCGACTGGGGTGGTGAATACCACAAACTTCATCGATATTTTCAACACACGGGCATCTCTCACCGTGTGTCCTGTCCACATACCTCTCAAACGGTAATAAAGAGGTGCGGCGCAAACACCGTCATTTGGTTAAGGCTGGTCTAGCTTTGCTTATGCACTCTTCTCTCCCACTTCGGTTTTGGGATGAGGCTTTTCTTACGGCATGTTACCTCATCAACCGTATGCCCACTCCGGTTCTCAACAAGGACACCCCTTTGTTCCGTCTGTTCCATGTTCAGCCCAACTACTTCTCCCTTTGGATTTTTGGGTGTGCTTGCTGGCCTAGCCTTCGCAAGTACAATGCTCACAAGCTTGAGTTCCATGCCAAGATGTGCCTTTTCCTTGGCTATAGTCCTCTGCATAAGGGCTATAAGTGTCTTGACCGTACCACAGGTCGGATATACATCTCTCATGACGTTGTTTTCGATGAGACTGTGTTTCCTTACTCCAACACTGGCGTCTCGGTTGATCCTGCTTCTCTTGAACATGCCTCACTTTTCCGTCCGATGAACCGGCTCCGGATGTCCATGTGCGTAAATATTACTTGTCCTATCTGTCACCTAACTTGTCCTCTGCAGGCGATGTTGCTTTCTGTTCTCCTCGGGTACCAGTTGCTGCTTCGCTGGCTCCTGACGTGCATGCTCCGGACGTGCATGTCCAGCCGCCCGGGGTAGGGGCGGCGACTCCACCAGCTGGCGAGCCCGCGGTCGCGAGTGGGTCGCCACCCTCGCCCGGTGCGTCACCCGGGCCGCCGCCCCTCGCATGTCGAGCCGGGGTCGCCACCCTTGCCCGGTGCGTCACCCGGGTCGCCACCTTCGCTTAGGACGGCCCAGCCCACGGTCATCCCTCGGCCTGTGTCGCCTGTCGCTGAGGCCCCCTCAGCCGCGACACCTCTGGCCGAGCCCTCGTCGCCGCCGTCTCCTTCTACCGGTGATGCAGTTCCGAGGCACGCTATGGTTACACGGCAAGGTGATCATACGCGCAAGGAGAAGTCTTACACTGATGGCACGGTTCGGTATGATTCTCGTCGTCGTACCTTCTTCGCTGCACCGGTTTCCCACTGTGATGCCTTGGGTGAACCTGCTCGGGCGCTACCGCCATGTCTGAGGAGTTTGCTGCTCTCCATCACACTAATACCTGGGTGTTGGTGCCTCGGCCACCTGGTGTCAATTTGTGGGCTGCAAGTGGATTTTCAAAACCAAGCAATGTCCGGATGGGTCTGTTGATAAGCACAAAGCTCGTCTTGTTGCTCGCGGTTTCACTCAACAACACAGGATTGACTATGGAGATACTTTTAGTCTGGTGGTGAAGCCTGCCACGGTTCGCTTGGTTCTGTCTCTTGCTGTGTCTTGTGGTTGGAGCCTCCGACAGATTGATGTGAGCAATGTCTTTATACATGTGTGTTTGGCCGAAGATGTGTATATGCAGCAGCCACCCAGGTTTGCGGATGCCACTTATCCCTCTCATGTCTGCAAACTTCAAAGGTCTATCTATGGTCTCAAACAGTCGCCCCGTGCTTGGTATGCTCGTTTGAGTCAGCGCCTTCGCAGCTTCGGTTTTGTTCCCTCCAGATCAGATCGTCTCTGTTCATCTTCTCCCAGGGCACTATTCAGATATACATGCTGGTGCACGTCGATGATATTGTGATTGCTGGCTCTACCCCCGCCGTGGTGGATCGTCTTGTGCAGTCATTGTCTGCTAGCTTTCCCATCAAAGATTTGGGTCTCATGGAGTACTTCCTTGGTTTGGAATCGTCCTTTCATTCAGGGGGCATGACCTTGACGCAGAAAAAGTATGCATTGGATCTTCTTCATCGCGTCAACATAGAGAACTGCAAGGCCACTTCCACTCCGCTTGCTACATCCGAGAGTCTCTCACGTCATAGTGGTGCACTACTAGGTACTGATGACTCCTTCTGGTATCGCAGTGTGGTTGGAGCACTTCAGTATTTGACCCTCGCTCGTCCTGATATCTCCTTTGCGGTGAACAAAGTGTGTCAGTTCTTGTCTCAGCCTATGGAGGATCATTGGGAGACGGTTAAGAGTATTCTGAGATATGTCAAAGGTACGCTAGACATGGGACTACGGATTCGTAAGTCCAGATTTACTGGAGTGAGTATATTCACCGATGCAGACTGGGCAGGCTGTGTTGATGATAGGCGCTCCACTGGTGGATTTGCTATCTTTGTTGGACCCAATCTTGTATCTTGGAGCTAAAAGAAGCAACCTACAGTCTCGAGGTCAAGCACCGAGGCAGAGTATAAGGCATTGGCCAATGGCGCGGCTGAAGCCATTTGGATAGACTCGGTTCTCACATAACTTGGAGTCCCACGGCAGCGTACACCCATATTGTGGTGTGATAACTTAGGGCAACCTACCTGACGGCGAATCCAGTGTTTAATGCTCGGACTAAACACAGTGAAATTGATTTCCATTTTGTGATAGAACGAGTAGCTGCTTCTGAACTGGAAGTCAGGTTTATTTCTACTGATGATCAGTTAGTGGATGTATTTACTAAACCCGCTACTAGACAGATGCTAGATCGTTTCAGAACCGATCTGAATCTTGTATATAGTTCAAATTGAGGGGGCTAGGGTCTAGTATATTGTACTTGTACACGTATTTGTATACGTATGTAACTGTATTGTGATCATCTAAATATTTAGACGTGAGGTTGGATGTCAACCATCCACGCAAAACCCTAAACCATGTGTTTAACTCCCAGGAGACTGCTTGCTGCTGAATTCTTCAGAAATGTTGCTGTCAAGTGTCAACTCATCCTCATCACAATAGACAGACCGAGCGACTTTCCCATTTCCTTCAGCTAATCATGTGTTCTCTTTTCGGTAAACAAGTGCAACAACTACTACACTGAAAGCATGAGAAAATGATGATCAAAGTGTTCCGCACTCACTCTAGCGTAGCCGCCTCGCGCACTAAGCCACGAAGAGTCATCTTAGAACAGAGGATGTCGCTCTACAACTTCACGTACGTCCTCATCGGCGACTCAGGTACGCTCCCCGGGTCATCTTCCAATCCCCTCCTCTTGCTGCTCGTTCCGTCGCGTGCAGCTCTCCTCTCGATGTCGCGGAGATCTGATTGGATGGTCCGACGACCTAGTGCAGGTGTCGGCAAGACATGCCTGCTGGTGCAGTTCCTCCACAAGGAGTTCCACCCCGTCCTTGAGCTCAACCTCGACACCGAGCGCGGAGACAGGATGATCACCATCGACAACAAGCCCGTCAAGCTTCTGATTTGGGACACGGTAATCTTTCCTCTTCTCTGAACTCTGATCCACTGTAGCAATTAGTGCCAGCTAGCTGCTTATGAAACTATTAGTCTTACCGAACCCGGCTTGGAAATTATAGTGGAAGCGACATCTGTGCTAGACTATGGGTTCACCGTTAGTAATTGTGGCATATACGAGTTTCTCTTTATGAAATATTAGTACCTCTCGTTAGATAGCACAGTGCGATTTTGAGTTCCACTTCCACAAGGCAAGGTTTGTCATGCCTTGAACCGTTCAGTTGGCGAGACAAATAATCCATCTTGTGCTGCCTGTTAACATTACAGCCAGGCAGAGACGCATTCAGATCGCTGACTACACCACTCTACTACATGGCTGTCGGTGCTCTTTTGGTTTATGACATCACCAGGTACTTGCCCGACACAATGAAAGCTGCCCCGTTGTATGAAATGCATGGTTTCCTGAACTTTAACTACCCTGGTGTTTGTGTCATAACCAATGACATTCAGGAGGGAGACTTTTAACCATCTCGTGAACTGGCTGCAAGATGCAAGGCTATATTCGCACCCTGGCATGACAATAATGCTGATTGGGAACAAATGTGATCTATCTCACAGCCGTGCCGTGACCTATGAGGAAGGCAAGCGGTTCGCAGACGACCATGGTCTGCTATTCATGGAGGCATCTGCCAAAACTGCACAGAATGTTGTGGAGGTAATGTTTGTTTGATTCTTGGTGCATCTCAGTGCAACCAAAGCCTCTTTGCTGTTGATCATTTTCTCATGCTGTTTGAAATGCAGGGTTTCCTTCAGACTGCTGGAGCAATATACCAGAAAACTTAGGATCCTCTCTTCGATCCATATAATTAGGTGAAATTTTAGCCAAAGAGGCCCAAGTGCTTGGCTTCGGTTAATGTTTCACTACCCAGGCCCTTTTCTTTCAGCCCTGTTTGCTTGTTGAACCTTGTTAGATAAAAACAGTTATCTTGGTGCTTTCATTGGAGCGTTTCCGGCCCTGAGCATGAACTGGTTTCCCTTCCTTCATTTTTGCAGGTCACCGGATTCGAAGTTTGCGCTTTCCATAGAGCTACTGCGGCTAATGGAATGATATGCAAATGTGCACACGGATGTGTATTATGTGCTAGTATTAAACTTTACTACAATAACTTCCATGTAACTTTTGTTTTTATCAAGTTTGGGTTGCTTACCACATGTATGTGGTAATGTATCTGACAAGTGCCTCAACGTTTGTATTGTATTTCAGTAAAAGTAAAAAGAATGTGTTTTAATGTCCTATGGTTGTTTTAATGTAAAGTTTTTAACCACCAAAAATAACAAACCTACATGGGAAATGATTTAGGGGATTCACCTCTACATGCTCAGTTGGTTAGGATCCTACCTTGTTGTGTAACCTGTCCACTTGGATTTATGTACTAGACTTGACATGGGTACGCTCGCAATTTCGTGAATTCGTTTCAGTCTTTCTGACGCTATTCTTTCACTAGTACGGCGTGCCCGTTAACTATGAGGTGTCTGTGACTATTTCATCAATTTCAAATGTACCGACTCAGACTCTGAAATGTGGTCACGGGGATGGATTGTGTGTGCGTCCATAGGTTTAATCCGTGTCCGTGCAGTGGCGGAGATCAACCCCCGGCATGCCGGACCTCAGCCGAGGGTTTGAGATCCGTGCGTAGGCTCACGAAAGTACAAAGCAGCGTATTATAGCCACAATGCCATGAAATAGGGCCAGGGACATGTCATGATTCCCAACTAATCCCTCCTTTGTGGGAAAGAAAGTTAAATCTTTACGCGAGTGATTTCCTTTTTCCCGGCTGTCATACGTGAACTCCTCATTGGAAGCTCTGTAATCATGGTTTACAATGTGAATAGAGCTTTGTAATCACTGAAGAATAGAACTGAGAATAAACACACACACACACACACACACACACACACACACACACACACACACACACACACACACACACACACACACAGAGTTAAGCAGAAACGGAGCTATGCACCACCGACAAATGTGAATTGTTCCCTTTCCACTGTGAAACATGGACACTTGACACGACCCCGTGACGCTGCCTGCTGCTGAATTTCTCCAAAAAAGTGGCTGACAACTCAATCCTGATCAATGTAGACAGACCCAGCTAATTCTCTTCTGGTAATAATCATTTGTTCTCCTCTTGGTGACAATGTTGAGGATATCGATTATCGCTACTGTGTCGGTCAGCTGGCGATTAGAGCTGTGGCGGAGCTTAGTGCAAGCCTGAGGAAAGATCAATCTTTGTCCTCTTTGTTCTTCATGTTTTGACTTTTGCCCCCCCCCCCCCCTCCCCCCCTCCCCACACACACACACTCTCCTTCCTAGCTCCGCCACTGGATTAGAGATTAATCGAAAATCAGCCGATTAATCGATTGACTACTAATTGGCCATTTTTTGCAAATCCCAGGTTCCCAACTCTAGAATATGCTACATTCAACACCAAAACAATATTGGACAGATGTGTTACCTTGATTCCTTGCCTTTGAATCCTCGTATAATGACAAACAAAATAGGACAAAAATACATATTGCGTAACGAGGTCCACAACACAAATAAACATAGTTTTTGCAAATATAGTGCTATTAATAGGCCGGATTTATCCGTACATTCCCGATAAATGGCTTGTCAGAGCGATAACTCGGCTCAAACGATAAACAGTAATGATAAGGCATAATCTTATCAGTCAGCCCCGAGTAGCGATAAATCAGATAATAAATCGCTGAATCGAACGACCTTTTGAACAATGCTTGGTGGTAAGAAAGTGCAACAACAACTAGGACATGATTGTGATCGAGGAGGGCGCGCGTGTGTAGCCGGCCCACCAAAGAATCGCAGTGCAAGGGCTCGGCTCAGTTTATTATGTAATCTTAATTTTATTTACACCTGAGATAGACAATTGTACCTTCTAGCACAAATCTATGTCAAGATATTTTTTAGAGCATCCATAACCAGACCCCATACCCGCCCCCAATGCTCGGGCGGCTGCCCGGTTAGTGCCTCGGACAAAAAATGCCACCCAACCTGGCGATCCATATCCGGCCTTAACGTCCGGACTAATCGGCACTCTCCATATACCCTCCATGTAGGATCGGCCCGCTAGGGCCCGCCCCGCCCCCACCGGTGTTTGCTATTTGTAAGTTGCCTAAAATCAGAAACTTTGTAAATAGATTTTGTGGAGAAGAAGGGAAAGCACTAGGGGAGCTCTTAGGCCGAGACGGGGCGATCGTGGCTGGTCGTAGCATACCCAGCGAGGCCTAGCTAGGATTTCATTGAAGGCGGGGGACGTTGTGGCAGATTGTGGTATTACTAGCAGAGGCGAGGAAGCAGACTGGCGGGTGGGCCGTGGGGGCTTTTTTCGCAACGATCATCACTAATAGATAGCAACCTCATGATTTTCAAAAAAAACATAGCAACCTCATTAGAGGAGGGGAGGGGGATCGACATTAGTGAGCCACAGTGTCGCAACCAGAGGTGAGGTGGTAACGAAAGGACTGAAGGAAGGTCTGATGGACGAAGAATAGCAAAACCATAGACTGGAAAAACTCCCCCTCCTCCTTTTGGCGCTCCTGTGGGTGACGGGGGAGGAACCCTAGACGCCAGCCGCCTCTCCCTTCACCTCCCCTCCTTCCACTCCCACCACCACCATAGCCGGCGGAAGGGACTTCTCACCCCCTCCCGCGACAGGGGCTGGTGCGGGCCGGCATCGCCGAGCCTGGGGTGCTGCGATGCGCAAGACATGGCGACGCGTTGACGGGTCTGTGTAGCAAAGATTCGAGGCCCTGCTGGCGGCGCTGTGGGATGCGCTGGGGCAGGGCGTACCCGGCCATGCACTAGTGGCGGCTGACATAGCGGCGGCCAGATCTGGCGGGCGGCGCGGGCTGGGGCGCTATGCGGGCAGCTTGGGCCGCATTAGGCCGTCTCTACAATGGTCGGTGGAGTGGTGACGCGGTGGAGGTGGAGTTCGTGCGGATGTGTGGCGGTCTCCTCCTGCGGGCTGGCAACGTCGGGTGTGCTGGGTTGTGAGGCAGCCCTTGGCCTTGTCGCGGCGGTGGCGCAACATGCTATGGGGGGCGACGGAGTCACGGAGGTATGGTGATTGGCGCCCGGGCTTGCTCCAGTCACCTCCGGCCATGTCGAGGCGGTGATCCGTGGGTTGCTTGGGGGTGGTGGTTGCTTGTTATGGTGTCGATGATGGATTCTTCATTGGATGTCAGGGTGGCGGCTTCGGAAGATGGGCTACCTAGACTGCTCTCAGGCGAGCTCCATGGTGGCGGTGGTGGCTTCGACTCTTGGTTACCGGAAACCATCTGCCCCAGCGTCAAGAGTCACACAGCTCAAACACGCCAAGGCCAAAATAACATCATTTCCAACTTATTAATTACTTAAAAGTGATTAAGTACTTCCAGCAACTTCAGCCCATCATGTCCAGTTGACTACTGCCACTCTGCCAGGGTGTAGTCATGCTATACAGGGCTTCAACTTCAGTCCATTACTTAAAACATCATCTTCTTCAGTGCGCTTCCTCTTGAGGTTGCTCCTGTCCACACGCCACTGCTTCAGGAGGTGCTCAACGACTTCTGCCAGGGTGGCTTTCCGGTCCTCCTTGTAGTTCCACAGCTCGTTAACAGGATGGCGGCCACTGAGATTGTGCTCGTTGAGTTCAAGCAGGGCCTTTGTCACCACACCATAGATCTGTTCGCCATTTTCTTCTTTCAGAGCCCGAAGCTTCTCGTCGTCCTCATTGAGAATTTCCTACAACACAGCACACACTGTTAGATGGAAGACATTTTTCCAAGGCAAACAAACTATTTAATTGGTTCAAAAACCTGCATTTCACGAACATGCCAAGATCGCTATTTAATAATGATTTGTTCAACCGCGAGTAGCAGACACTAAGATAAGTTCTCAGAGGAAACACAATGAATCTATGCATTAGCTGAACACTCTACAAGCAAGGAGCCAAACTCGTGTGACACAACATATTATTATGTTTTGAAAGTCGTACCACATATTTCACAAACATGCCTTAGCTAACCTGGTATTATTGATCAGTGATACGCATATATGTCTAAGTTAACAGATTCAGTAATCAACCATCCATTGAATAATTAACTGTTGTACATAAAAGAGAACTAACTGACCTAGGAATACATTAGTGTTATATTACAAAACTAAACCAAGCTCTTAAACAATTCACTGCAAGATCTGCATGGAGAGACCAGTTGCAGCACACCATGAAGAAAAGATTGTTCTCTGCTGATTTGTCCTTTTGGATAAATTAAGAAAATCTAGGGGAGTATATTAAACTATGCACCTCTAGTTTATACCACAGTTTATGAAGAAGCAGATGTACAAGGGAAACATATGCAAAGCCGAAACCAGCCAGAATACCATCTACTCCCTCCGTCCCATAATGTAAGACGTTTTTTGACACTACTAGTGTCAAAAAACGTCTTACATTATGGGACGGAGGGAGTAGTTTATACACCCCCAACTCTCAAAACCAGCCAGAATTCAACCCTCCCCTCCTCATTGACCGGTTTTGACCCAGTTGACCAGTTTTGACCTGTTGACGGGGTGAATGGTAACTAAAAAAATTGGAACGGACATCACGCACTCGAACATCGTCCATGCAAAAGCAATTCAGATTTTTTTTCTGAATTACTGTTCACCCAAACAAAAAATAAAATTTTAAAAAATCAAAAATATTTTTTGAATTTTTATTTTTATTTAAAACTTTTTCAATTTACTGTTCACCCAGTGAAACAACGAAACTTGTTTTTATGAATTTGTTTTTAAATTTTTTATATCTTTTGAATTTACTGTTCACCCCTGCCAACAGGTCAAAACCGGTCAACGGGGAGGGGAGGGTCGAATTCCGCCTGGTTTTGAGAGTTGGGGGTGTAAACTAGACGGTATTGGAGTTCAGGGGTGTATATTAGACTAGGGCTAGAGTTGGGGGTGTAATATGCACTTCTCTCATTATAAAATATTAGAGAAAGCTGATTGTGCAGTAGCAACAGTAAAGAGATTTATACCATTTCTTTTCCATCAACCATGATAACTTTAAAAGGGTGCCAATCTGGATTTCCTATCTCAGCCTCCCATTTTGCACAAAATAAGGCAGCATCATGCTCCGACAGTTTTTGGTGGAAAGCCTTTTTAAGTGATTCCAGGTCAAGCATGCCCATCCTTTTGATGCCTACAGATGTTCGGCCAGTTGTAAGATCCTGGAAGCCCTGTGAAGCATGCAAAAGGTCAGAAGGAGAATAATTTCAGCTGTTATGCAAAATCAACAACAGAAGCACATCACCATCTCATGGACAGATATTGAATCAATGAGTTAACTTACACGTATCAGTGCCTTCCAAGCAAGCTGCAACTCATCGTTGGCTTTCCTTTCCCGGATAATCGAAGCCTGTGTACATGATTCCATATGCTCACACTGGTCTAGTAGATCCTGGATCCGTTCAGCCATCTTGTTCTTTGACTCGGAGTCTTCATCACCTTGCATGTGTTCCATTGCTTCCAATTTGCTCTGCAGCTGCTTATTTTCTAACTCAAGCTTCTGCTTGGCATTCCTTTCCTGCTCTAACATGTCAAATAATAAAGCAACTTGTTTCTCCTTCTGCATTATCTGTACGGAAAACACAAGCATAAGTAGGCTTCCCAACAACTAAAATTGCAAAACCAAGTTACCTCATTTTTCTCTTTGCTCATTGTTCCTTGCGTGAGGGATGCTTATGCGAAGCTAGTTCATCCAGATGCTTGGATACTGAGTCAAGATCATGAATCTTGGACTCCAGTTTGGAACTAAGCTTTTGATAATCATCAATATTCCGCTGTGAATAACTACGAGCAAGCTCCTGCAGCTTGCGAATTTCTGGGAAAAAAGTTCACTTTGAATAAATTATTAAACGCGTAAAAGCTCAAAATGTGAGCAGAGGAATGCATGCATGCTAATGATGAGTAAATAGCAAAAGATCAACACAAACCTTCTTTGTGAGACTGAAGGAGCTGCTGGGCGTGCTCCGCCATCCTGTCAACAGGTAATATGGTTGTTGTCAGTGAAAAGAATGTGTCAAGGTGGCCTTCGTGCACCCGGACTACTGTTTTGTGCTAAATTCATGACTTGAAAGATTGTAACATTTTCTACTAGATACAAGCATGGTCTCACTCTCACCTGCGTTGCCCCATAAAAAACGAGAAGTGGGAAATTTGGGATTATTTTGGAGCTTGCAAAACAAATACTTGTATCCAGATGAATATCTACCAATTCAAGGTACTACCTACCAAAGCATTTGAACTAATTTGGCCCCTACATATATATTGCCAAACATAACTGATTACAAAAAAACAGTGACAAATTTGGGATTAATTTGGAGCTCGCAAACTAAATACGTGTACCCAAGCCAATATCTCCCGAATCCCAAAAACATTTGAGCTAAATTTGCTACCTATGGCCGAAAATAGCCGATTTATGTAATTGTAAGGCTACATAAAATCTGTAGAGAATGATATGGTGCATCGATAATTGATTGATCGTGCACTAGGCACATATATATAGGTACAAGGGGTGCGACCGGTATCTTGTCTCCTAAGATACACGTACATACAGAGGGAGACAGATACTACAGGTACTGCATACAGGACCCAGACCTACGTACATGTACACATGTTCAACACCCCCCCGCAGTCGAAGCGTCGCCGGAGACGCAAAGACTGGACCGAAAGCCCTCGAAAGTCGAGGTAGGTAGTCCCTTCGTCATCACATCGGCGAACTGCTGATCGGTGGGTACATGTAGAACACGAACACGACCAAGTGCGCGACCTGCTCCCGGACAAAGTGGATGTCGAGCTCGATGTGCTTCGTCTGTCGGTGATGGACAGGGTTGGCAGCAAGGTACACCGCGAGACGTTGTCACGTAAGACGAAAGGCCGCCTTGGTGACCTCACAGAGCAACTCTGAAGTAGTTGTCGAGCTATGAACACTCCGCGACGGCGCTATACAGCCCGATACTCGTCCTCGGCGCTCGATCGTGATACCGTGGGTTGTCGATTAGACGACCACGAGATCAGAGAGGGTCCGAGGTAGACACAGTAGCCGGAAGTGGAGCATCGAGTGTCGGGACACCCAGCCCAGTCGGCGTCGGAGTAGGCGACAAGGCTGGTGTCCGGCGAGGCCGCTGTGGTGAGACCCATGGCTGTGGTGCCACGTATGTACCAAGTATACGCTTCACGAGAGCCCAATGAGTGTCACGCTGAGCGCGTATGTGAAGGCACACCTGCTGGACAAAGCACACTGAATGTCCGGACGCTGCCAGTGAGAGATCAAGTGCACCGACGATGGAGCGGTAGAAGGAGCGCCGGACGCCGGAGAGCCTCGACGGCGGACACCTTTAGCCTTCAGACGACAAAGCGTGGAAGCAGGCTTGCAGTTAAGCATGCCCGCTCTCTCCAGAAGCTCATAGGCGTACTTCTGCTGGTGCAGAAAGAAGCCAATAGCCCGACGCACGACCTCGATGCCGAGGAAGTACTGGAGAGCCCCCAAGTCCTTGAGGGCGAACTCAGTGCCGAGGCGAGCTTAGATCTGCTGAAGAAGCGCTGGCGAGGACGCAGTCAGGATGATGTCGTCGACGTACAGTAGGAGGTACGCGGTGGCGGGGCCCTGGTGATAGACAAACAGGGAGGCATCGGACCATGTGGACCGGAACCCCTGCTGCTGGAGGAAGGCCGCGATCCGCTGGTACCAGGCCCGAGGCGCCTGCTTCAACCCGTATAGGGAACGGGAGAGCAAGCACACGTGGTCCGGATAGGCGGCGTCGACGAAACCAGTCGGCTGCTGACAGAACACCTGCTCGTCGAGATGGCCATGCAAGAAAGCATTAGACACATCGAGCTGGTGGACAGGCCAAGCGCGAGAAACAGCAAGCTGGAGAACAGCGTGAATCGTGCCCGGTTTGACAACCGGGGCGAAGGTGTCGGTGAAGTCCACTCCGGCGCACTGGAAGCCACGCACCACCCAACGCGCCTTTAGAAGCGCCGAGAGAACCGCCGGGCGAAGTCTTGTGGCGGAAAAACCCACTTGCCGGTGATGACATTGGCACGTGGTGGCCGCGACAAGCTGCCACGCACGGTTGCGCTGCAGGCGCCAAACTCCTCACGCATCGCAGCTAGCCAGTTCGGATCCCGAAGGGCTGCGCGAGCGGAGGTGGGGAGCGGGGATGGTGTCGAGGTAGAAGTCGCGCACGCATACTCGTCCGACGGGTAGCGCGTGCTGGGACACAGCGTCCCAGTCCGAGCCCGAGTGACCACACCGGTGAGGGGTGCAGCCGCGGTGGCGGGGGCCACGGCGGGGGCCGAGGCGGGAGCCGCGTCAGGGGCGGCCGCGGGAGCCGTGAAGCGGCCGGGCCGAGGGGCCGCGCGGTGGGCCGCGGAGGGGCGGTCAAGGAGGCCGCCACGCCGGGGCCGCGGGCTGTAGCCGCTGCGTCTGGGGTCATGCAGTAGCCAAGAGCGCCAGGCTGGCCGCTGGGGAGCGCGGGCAGGGCCGACTGGCGCTGGCTGGACGGTCCGCCAGAGGTGGTGGCAGGGACGAACCGCGCCGCAGACTTCCAAGGTGACGGTACCTGCTGAAACGGGAACACGAGCTTATCAAAGTACACATGCCGCGAAGTGAAAACGCGATGGGATACTGGATCATAGCACCGGTAACCTTTGGTGTTGGGAGGATAGCCAAGAAAGATGCAAGGGAGGGACCGGGGCGCGAGTTTATGAGGAGGTGTGGTCGCGGTGCTAGGGTAACAGAGACACCCAAAACTGCGAAGACCATCATAAGATGGAACCGCGCCGAAGAGGAGCTGGTGAGGGGTGTAGTTCCAGCGGGAACGACATGGGCGAATGTTAATGAGTAGGCTAGCGGTCGCGAAAAGGCCCGCCAGAACCGAGGAGGCACGTAGGGAGTGGAAGAGCAACGTATGGACACAATCATTCAGCGGCGGCGAAAGGACGCTACGGGCGCCACCATTCCGCTGAGACGATATAGGGCAGGTGAGGTGAAAGATGGTGCCGTGGACACAAGTAAATTGCGGACGGCGACGTTGTCAAACTCCTTGCCATTGTCGGTTTGGTAAGGCGAGAATAGGACGACCCGAACTGTGTGGTGACATATGAATAAAAGGCGTGAGTGTGGCAAGAGCGCCGGACTTGCGACGGAGAGGGAATGTCCACACATAATGAGTAAAGTCATCCAATATCACCAGATAGTATAAATAGCCCGTGTTGTTAGCAAACCGGGACGCCCAAACGTCACTATGCAATAACTGAAACGGAAAGGTGGAAATGTTTGTAGACTCGCTAAAGGGAAGATTTAACGTGTTTGCCAAGACAAAGCAAGCCTCACAAGTGTGGTCGCCGACCTTATTACATGAGAAGGAAAAACTCAAGAACTGGACGATAACGGTGGAGTTGGGATGACCAAGACGGGCATGCTAAAGATCGACGCTGGCGGCGAAGGCGACGGGCGACGGGTGGTGGTGGCGCCGGAGGTGCACCGGGTAAAGCTCGTCCGGCTATCACATCGGTGGAGCACCATCCGTAATGGGCTCCTTCACAGAAAAACCGATATCGTCAAATTCAACAGTTATAGGATTCTCACGAGCAAGGCGACGAACGGAAACGAGATTAGTGACTAAGTTAGGAGACACAAGAACATTACACATATGCACAGGAGTGGAAGTAGAAGGGAAAGACATATAACCAACGTGAGTAATAGGTAGAGAGGAACCGTTACCAACGGTGATACGGGTGGGAGTATGAACGGGAGTGGCAGACGTGAGGTTACCGGGATGTGCAGTCATGTGAGCAGTGGCGCCCGAGTCCATGTACCAGTCACCACCGCCACCATAGGAGCTCGGTGACGGGGCGGCGGCTGCTGGCGCGGCGCGGGTGGGGCGGCCGGTGGAGGGGCGCCGCGTGAGGTGCCGGCGGCGAGGGCGTGGTGCTGCACATGCTTCTTGACTCCCTTCATCCGCCGCCTCTAACCGCAAGTACGCCACAAACTTGGGGAAGGAGGGCTCCGCATCAAGGTGAGGTTGAGGCGGCGCGTCAAGTCCTCGTTGAGGCCGGCAGTGAGCGTGCTGAGGAGGAGGTCGTCATCCACCTTGGCTCCAATGTCGTGGAGCTCGTCCGCCAACGTCTTCAGGCGGCGGCAGTAGTCATCAATGGACTGTTCATCCTGGTGACAGTCAAAAAATTCCTGCTGCAAAAAAACGCGGCGCGGAAGCTTGTTGTCGGTGAAGAGGCCGTTCAGCTTGACCCACAGGGCGCGGGCGCTGCCGCCGGGCGCCACGCATCGCAGGAACAAGTCCTGGAGATGGTGGTGAAGAACCACCGGATGATCGGGGCGCCGATCGCGGTCCACTCGGGCGCCATCCACCATGGCGCTGGAGTCCACGGTGCCATCCACGTGGTCCACGAGATTGTTCTCGCGGAAGAGCAGCGTGAAGTACGTCTTCCACGCGAAGTACGTGGAGTTGGAGGCGTCGAGGATGACGGGAACGCGTGCGTGGACGTTGATGTCGCGGATTTCGGCGGGATCGACGGTGAAGGGGTTGGAGTAGGTGGAGGCGTTGGACGACATGGCGGCGGGATGGTGGAGAGGCGGCGCGCGCCGCTGCGTACAAGCGCGGGCGGCGGAGGCAGGCGGCACGACCCGTGAGGCGGCGCGGCGTGGAGGAGGCGCATGAGGAGGGAGGGCAAGGAGGAGAGGCGGAGGCGGCGGCTTGGGACGGCGGCGGCGGCGGCTAGGGTTAGCGGAAGCGGAGAGATCGACTTGCGATAGATACCACGTAGAGAATGATTTGGTGCATCGATAATTGATTGATCGTGCACTAGGCACATATATATATATAGGTACAAAGGGTACGACCGGTATCTTGTCTCCTAAGATACACGTACATACAGAGGGAGACAGATACTAATGGTACTGTATACAGGATCCAGACCTACGTATACACACGTTCAACAAAATCAAATGCATATGACATCCAACACGAGCGCAAACAAGAACTTGGACTATTCCTTCCATTTGTTTTGAGCGTAAGTATCATAGCACACAGAAATCATAAACAAAACATGTGTCTAAACACGAAAGGCTGCGGCCGTATCAAAGCGCTACAGGGCATGGTCTGCAGGAGAGGGACCGGACCTAACTACCAGCTAGCAAGAGGAGGCATGGATCTGCAAGAGAGAAACGGGGACCTAATAATCAAGCAATCCATGTATTTATACAGACAAAAACAAAAATAATAGAGTGCGTTTCTTTCCAAGCATCTAGCTAGGTCGTGCCAAATCCTCGAGGTAACGAACTACTCCCTCGGTCCCAGAATTCTTGTCTTAGATTTGTCTAGATACGGATGTATCCAATACTAAAACGTGACTTGATACATCCGTACATCTCGCTCCGCCGCTGCCTATCCATCCGGAATTCGTAAACCCCGGCGGATCTGGACGGGACTAAACGAGCTCGATGCTCACCGAACAGAACCAAGAAAGAGGCCACGATAGACTACGGAACGACCCCCTCCATCTCCGTCGCCGGCGTCTCCTCGCGCTTCCCGCGCTCAGAGAACAAACTGCAGCGGCTCCATCCATCCACGCACGAAACACGATAAGTAAATGCAGCGCTAGTAGGGGCGTGCGGGAAGATGGCCTCACTTACCCGAGGTCGATCGCCGGCCGGCGAGGGTTGTGGTCGGTGGCGGCAGAAAGTTTTTGGCTCTCCCCCTCCTTTCCCCTTCTGCACCGTTTGGGCTGTGGCTGTGCCGCACTGACGCTTGCCGTTCATTTAAGAGAGACACGGAGGTGGAATGTGAAAAGAACGGGGAAGAAGAGGAAGCGACTGGTCATGTCGCTTCAGTGGATCGCCGTAGACGATACATTTCACAGGTCTCTCGCTCTTGCTATTAACTTGGCTACAATGCTGGCTATACCATCGCATTGATATTGGGTTTCAATGTAAACTTTAATGTTTGGATGTTCATATATTTGACACTTGGAATTCAAGACGAGCAGAAATTTCAATTCTAGATTGGATGGTCAAGTGCGAAACTGCACATATGTTCCTAGTCGTGCCATGTGGCCTCTCCTTCGTCCGTGTAGAAGGATAGAGAAGGGATTGGCGTAATGCCGTGGATGTATTACTGAGCCCGAGGACGAGCATATATTGAGTACAAGACTTGAAGCACAAGACGCTTCCTAGATATAAGATGGCAATAATTCTATCTAATCCCGAGCAATCTCTAACTACCAAATATATCTCTAACATCTCCCTGTCAACCGAGTATATGTTGGTTCGGCTAACATATGTCTTGTAGCTCAAGCATTGTATAGAGATAGGACTCTTATGTTTATCTTTCTATCTCTACCCTCCTGTAATATCTCTCTCTCTTGAGTTGAGGGACTAAATCTAAACTCTGTGGATGTCCCCGCCTCGCCTCCCGCCTCCCGGGCTTATGGTTCCTCGTCACGCTGCCGCCTCGGCCGGGCGCCTGCTCCCCACCCCGCCTCCCGCCTCCCCGCCACCGCTGGCCTCGGCGCAGAGGCGCCTGATGTCTACTACACAACCTTCTTCTTATAGCCGTTGTTGGGCATGCAAGTGCACAGGTTTGTAGGACAGTAGCAAATTTTCCTCAAGTGAATGACCTAAGGTTTATCAATCCGTAGGAGGCGTAGGATGAACATGATCTCTCTCAAACAACCCTGCAACCAAATAACAAAGAGTCTTTTGTGTCCCCAACACACCCAATACAATGGTAAATTGTATAGGTGCACTAGTTCAGCGAAGAGATGGTGATACAAGTGCAAAATAGATAGTAGATAAATGTTTTTGTAATCTGAAATAATAAAAACAGCAAGGTAACAAGCGATAAAAATGAGCGTAAATAGTATTGCAATGATAGGAAACAAGGCCTAGGGTTCATACTTTCGCTAGTGCAAGTTCTCTCAACAATAATAACATATTTGGATCACATATCTATCCCTCAACATGCAACAAAGAGTCACTCCATAGCCACTAATAGCGGAGAACATATGACGAGATTATGGTAGGGTACGAAACCACCTCAAAGTTATTCTTCGGATCAATCTATAAAAGAGTTCGTACTAGAATAATACCTTAAGACACAAATCAACCAAAACTCTAATGTCACCTAGATACTCCATTGTCACCTCAAGTATCCGTGGGCATGATTATACGATATGCATCACACAATCTCAGATTCATCCAACCAACATAAAAGTACTTGAAAGTGTGCCCCAAAGTTACTGCCGGAGAGTCAAGAACGTGTGCCAACCCCTATGCATAGGTTCCCAATGTCACGAAACCCGCAAGTTGATCACCAAAACATACATCAAGTGGCACATGATATCCCTTTGTCACCACAGATAATCACGGCAAGACATACATCAAGTGTTCTCATAAAGACTCAATCCGATAAGATAACTTCAAAGGGGAAACTCAATTCATCGCAAGAGAGTAGAGGGGGAGAAACATCATAAGATCCAACTACAATAGCAAAGCTCAGGATACATCAAGATCGTGCCATAGAGGGAACACGAGAGACAACACGAGAGAGATCAAACACATAGCTACTGGTACATACCCTCAGCCCCGAGGGTGAACTACTCCCTCCTTGTCATAGATAGCGCCGGGATGAAGAAGATGGCCTTCGGTGATGGGATCCCCCTCTGGCAGGGTGCCGGAACAGGGTCTCGATTGGTTTTTGGTGGCTCTGGAGGCTTGCGCGGCGGAACTCCGATTTAGGTTCTGTTCGAAGTTTTAGGCACGAGGTATATATGGGTGCAAGCACGTCGGTGGACCTCGGGTGCTCACGAGGCAGGCGCGCCCCCACCGTGGCAGCCCGGGACTCTCGACGCACTCCAAGTCCATCAGGTGGATTTCCTTCCAAAATTAACTTCTCCAGTTGATTTCGTTCCGCTTTTGACTGGCTCCGATATTCCTTTTCCTCAAACACCGAAATAGGCATAAAACAAAGAAATGGCTGGGCCTCCTGCGTTAATAGGTTAGTCCAAAAATAATATAAAAGTGGAAAATAAAGCCCATAATCATTCAAAACACATAGTGATATAGAATGAATGCTTTATAAATTATAGATACGTTGGAGACGATCAGCATCCCTAAGCTTAATTCCTACTGCCCCTCGAGTAGGTAAAATGATAAAGAAAGAATTTATGAAGTGTGAATGCTAGAGGTGCACAAGTTTGATCAAAGATAATTTCAATCACCTTTACTAGCATCATTATATGTCATAACAGTAGTTCATCTCATAAAACTTTTCACGAACTAGTAACAAGCAATTCACATGTTAAATCATAGACCATAAACTTTCTTGAAAACTAGCAAACTTCATTCTTAGTCATCAAACAATTGCAATTCATCTTACTTTCAGGAATAGCAAACTCCACATACTCAACTATCATATAGTCTTCTACAATTGCTAACACCCACGCAATACTTGTGGTTATGAAGTTTTAATCAGACACAGAGAAAGATTGGGGCTTATAAGGTTGACTCCAAACGTATTCACCTTTGGGTGATGTCAACAATAATAGTTCATGCTAAGATACATCCAATTGGATATATATATATCAGGATCACCCTAACACAAAGTGCTTGCCAAAGGATAAAATGAAAAAAAAGGAAAGGTGAAGATCACCTTGACTCTTGCATAAAGTAAAAGATAGGCCCTTCGTAGAGGGACGCAGGATTTGCAGAGGTGCCGAGCTCAATTTTGAAATAGAGATAAATAATTTTGAGAGGTATGATCTCATTGTCAACATAACAACCAAGAGTTCCTAATATCTTCCATACTACATACATTATAGGCGGTTCCCACGCAGAATGGTAAAAGTTTATACTCCCCCAACCACCAACAAGCATCAATCCATGGCTTGCTCGAAACAACGAGTGCCTCCAACTAACAACAATCCTGGGGGAGTTTTGTTTAATTATTTTGATTTTATTTTGATCTTTTTGATCATGGGACTGGGCATCCCGGTTACCGCCACTTTCTCGTGAATGAGGAGCGGAGTCCACTCCTCTTGAGAATAACCCACATACCATGAAAGACACTGACAGCCCCTAGTTGCTACATGAGCAATTCGGGCATACAAAACAGATTATAATTTGAAGGTTTAGAGTTTGGCACATGCAAATTTACTTGGAACGGCAGGTAAATACCGCATATAGGTAGGTATGGTGGACACTCATGGCAAAACTGGGTTTAAGGATATTGGATGCACAAGCAGTATTCCCGCTTAGTACAGATATTTAGGCTAGCAAGGGGAGAAAGGCAAGCTCAACATGTTTGAATGATCCATGACAATATACTTTAACTGAGATGCGAGAAAACATAACCCATTACATTGTCTTGTCCAACATCAACTCTTTAGCATGTCATACTTAATGAGTGCTCCCAATTATAAAAGATGTCTATGATAATATATTTATATGTAAAATCTCTCTTCCTTCAATATTATTTCATGAATTGTTCAAATGACTAATACAATGCTTGCCAGCCGTCAATAAATTTACAACCTCTACTTTTTAGATGTGAAGTCATTACTCCCCATGGGATAAGCAAATGAAACATATATAATTTCAGATTTATGGCATTCAACTCATTCAACCATTTACTCATAGGATATAAGTGAAGCACACGAGTAAACGACAAACTACTCAAAAAGATATAAGTGAAGAACAAAGAGTAGCAAAATAATTATGCAACTATGCAAGGACTCTCTCTCATAAAAGAATTTAAGATCTTGGTATTGTATTCAAGAAGCAAGCAAAACAAAATAAAATGACAATGCAAGGATAGCATAACTCATTGTGAAGAAGCAAAAACTTAGGCTCAACCGATACTAGCCGATAGTTGTTGAAGAAGAAAGGTGGGATGCCTACCGGGGCATCCCCAAGCTTAGATGCTTGAGACTTCTTGAAATATTATCTTGGGGTGCCTTGGGCATCCCCAAGCTTGAACTTTTGTGTCTCCTTAATTCCTCTCATATCATGGTTTCTCTTTTATTAAAAAGCTTCATTCACAACAATCTCAACAAGAACTCGTGAGATAGGTTAGTATAAGCCAATGCAAAACCTTATCATATTCTACTGTAACAAATCACTAACATTGTTATTCAACATTGAATACTAAATGTCTCTGCATATTTAATACTCCTATCCTCAAATAGAATCATTAAACAAGCAAGCATATGCAAACAATGCAACCATAATAGCAATCTGTCAAAACAGTACAGTCTGTAAAAAATGCAAGAGTAATAATACTTCCCTGACTCCAAAAATTATGAACTAAAATTCCCGCTGTAATGAATTAATCAGATCTTAATATGCAAAAATATTCAACGTTATACCATTCTCTGACTTTTCTAGGAATTTTTGCAACAGCGTAAACTTTCTGTTTTCAAACAGCAACATGTATACTAGCAAAATAAGCATGGCAAAGGCTATCCTCGACTTTTTTATTGAAACTAAAGATGCAAAACATTATTCTAACTAACAGCAAGAAAAAATTAACAAGAGAAAATGACGCTCCAAGCAAAACACATATCATGTGGCGAATAAAAATATAGCTCCAAGTAAAGTTACCGATGAACGAAGACGAAACAGGGGATGCCATCCGGGGCATCCCCAAGCTTAGTTGCTTGGGTGTCCTTGAATATTACCTTGGGGTTCCTTGGGCATCCCCAAGCTTAGGCTCTTATCACTCCTTATTCCATAGTCCATCGAATCTTTACCCAAAACTTGAAAACTTCAACCACACAAAACTCAACACAAAACTCGTAAGCTCCGTTAGTATAAGAAAATAAAACCATCACTTAGGTACTGTAATGAACTCATTCTAAATTCATATTGGTGTTATATCTACTGTACCTCAACTTCTCCATGGTTCATACCACTTAATACTAGCCATAGATGCATCAAAATAAGCAAACAACACAATGAAAACAGAATCTGTCAAAAACAGAACAGTCTGTAGTAATCTGTAACAAATGTATACCTCTTGAACCCCAAAAATTGTGAAATAAATTTCTGGACCTGAGTAGTTTGTCTGTTAATCATCTTCAAAAAGAATCAACCTAAAAGCACTTTCCAGTAAAAAATAGCAGCTAATCTCGTGAGCGCTAAAGTTTCTGTTTTTCACAGCAAGATCACATAAACTTCACCCAAGTGTTCCCAAAGGTTCTACATGGCACTTTATTGAAACAAAAGCTATAAAACATGATTACTACAGTATCATAATCATGTGGACACAAAAAAACAGTAAGGGTAAGTATTGGGTTGTCTCCCAACAAGCGCTATCGTTTAATGCCCCTAGCTAGGCATTATGATTTCAATGATGCTCACATAAAAGATAAGAATTGCAACATAAAGAGAGCATCATGAAGAATATGACTAGCACATTTAAGTCTAACCCACTTCCTATGCATAGGGATTTTGTGAGCAAACAACTTATGGGAATAAGAATCATCTTGCATATGAAGGTAAAACAAGCATAACTTCAAGATTTTAAGCACACAGAGAGGAAACTTGATATTATTGCAATTCCTACAAGCATATATTGCTCCCTCATAATAATTTTCAGTAGCATCATGAATGAATTCGACAATATAACCAGCACCTAAAGCATTCTTTTCATGATCTACAAGCATAGAAAATTTATTACTCTCCACATAAGCAAAATTCTTGTCATGAACAATAGTGGGAGCAAACCCTATAAAATAACTATCATGTGATTGAAAATTAAGATCAAGATGACAAGTTTCATGGTTATCATTATCCTTTAAAGCATACGTTTCATCACAATAATCATCATAAACAGGAGGCATGCTTTCATCATAGTAAATTTGCTCATCAAAGCTTGGGGGACAAAAAATATCATCTTCATCAAACATAGCTTCCCCAAGCTTGTGGCTTTGCATATCATTAGCATCATGGATATTCAAGGAATTCATACTAACAACTTTGCAATCATGCTCATCATACAAAGATTTAGTGCCAAACATTCTATAGATTTCTTCTTCTAGCACTTGAACACAATTTTCCTTTCCATCATACTCACGAAAGATATTAAAAAGATGAAGCGTATGAGACAAACTCAATTCCATTTTTTAGTCGTTTTCTGTTCTAAACTAAACTAGTGCTAAAAGAAGAACAAAAATGATTCGAGTGCAATATCTAATGTTTTACCGTCTCTGACGTAGCCTCCCCGGCAACGGCACTTAAAAAGAGCTTGATGTCTACTACACAACCTTCTTCTTGTAGACGTTGTTGGGCCCGGTAAGTGCACAGGTTTGTAGGACAGTAGCAAATTTCCTCAAGTGGATGACCTAAGGTTTATCAATCCATAGGAGGCGAGGGATGAAGATGGTCTCTCTCAAAACAACCCTGCAACCAAATAACAAAGAGTCTCTTGTGTCCCCAACACACCCAATACAATGGTAAATTGTATAGGTGCACTAGTTCAATAAGAGATGGTGATACAAGTGCAAAATAGATAGTAGATAAAGGTTTTTGTAATCTGAAATAATAAAAACAGCAAGGTAACAAGCGATAAAAGTGAGTGTAAATGGTATTGCAATGATAGGAAACAAGGCCTAGGGTTCATACTTTCGCTGGTGCATGTTCTCTCAACAATAATAACATAATTGGATCACATAACTATCCCTCAACATGCAACAAAGAGTCACTCCGAAGCCACTAATAGCGGAGAACAAACGTGGAGATTATGGTAGGGTACGAAACCACCTCAAAGTTATTCTTTCGGATCGATCTAGAATAACACCTTAAGACACAAATCAACCAAAACCCTAATGTCACCTAGATACTCCATTATCACCTCAAGTATCCGTGGGCATGATTATACGATATGCATCACACAATCTCAGATTCATCCAACCAACATAAAAGTACTTGAAAGTGTGCCCCAAAGCTATTGCCGAAGAGTCAAGAACGTGTGCCAACCCCTATGCATAGGTTCCCAATGTCACAAACCCGCAAGTTGATCACCAAAACATACATCAAATGGCATGCACATGATATCCCATCGTCACCACAGATAATCACGGCAAGACATACATCAAGTGTTCTCATAAAGACTCAATCTGATAAGATAACTTCAAAGGGGAAACTCAATTCACCACAAGAGAGTAGAGGGGGAGAAACATCATAAGATCCAACTACAATAGGAAAGCTCGGGATACATCAAGATCGTGCCATAGAGGGAACACGAGAGAGAACACGAGAGAGATCAAACACATAGCTACTGGTACATACCCTCAGCCCCGAGGGTGAACTACTCCCTCCTTGTCATGGATAGCGCCGACATGATGAAGATGGCCTCCGGTGATGGGATCCCCCTCCGGCAGGGTGCCGGAACAGGTTCCCGATTGGTTTTTGGTGGCTCTGGAGGCTTATGCGGCGGAACTCCCGATCTAGGTTCTGCTTCGAAGTTTTAGGGCAATGAGGTATATATGGGTGCAAGGTACGCCAGGACCCCCGGGTGCTCACGAGGCAGGGGGCGCGCCTGTGGGCGGGCACGCCCCACCCTCGTGGGCAGCCCGGGACTCCCCGACGTGCACTCCAAGTCCATCGTGGGTTTCCTTCCAAAATTAACTTCTCCAGCTTGATTTCGCTCCGCTTTTGACTCCGTCTGATATTCCTTTTCCTCGAAACACTAAAATAGGCATAAACAAAGAAATCTGGGTTGGGCCTCCTAAGTTAATGTGTTAGTCCCAAAAATAATATAAAATTCAAAATAAAGCCCATAAGCATTCAAAACACATAGTGATATAGCATGAATGTTTCATAAATTATAGATACGTTGGAGACGACGCTTCGGCGCCCGCCTGCCGCCTCCCTATCCCTCCTCCCAATCCCGCCGCCTCATTGCCTCTGGAGGCGGCTGGGCGGGCGCCTGACCTCCCTCCGCCGTTTCGCCTTTTCTGTTTCTCCCCCGCCACGCCGGGCGGCCGCCTGATCTGGTCGGGTGGTGTCGGCGGGCGGGTCGTTCCTCACCTGCGCGGCGCTTCCTCCTTCCGGGGTGGGGAGGCGGCGTGATGATGTTTCGGCCGGTGGCGGTCCGGCGTCTGTGCGGAGGCCGGAGGCGCTCGCCGTGGTTGTGCCACCTCTTGGCGGCAGGGCGGTCCGGTGGTGCTGGTCAACCGGTGGCGTGTCCCCGGCCCTGATCTGGGCCCGTAGGGTCCCTTCTGGGTCCTTGTGGGTTGGCTCCGGCACGACCGCGACGCTACAGATGGGGGGAGGTTGGGAGGCGTCTTAGACTGGGACAGCCGACGGCGTGCTGCCTGCTAAGCATGAGGCGGGAGCTATCCGGGCCTTTGAGGGCCCGGCCGGGCCTGTGGGGCCACGAGCTCGGTAGGCTCCTGCTATGGCGTTCGGTCGGCTACCATCATGGACGGTGGAGGTGGGGCCCTCCTGTATGCTGACGGTGTTGCTGCCCTAGTCCCGGCTCCTCCTCTTCATTGTGCAGTCCATCTTCGCGGTGTCGTGGTGAGACAGCGTCTGAAGCTTCCTGTCCGTGTTGGCGTTAGGTGGTGGTCGGTTTGGTGGCGAGCTCCGAAGTGCCTGAGGTAGAGGCTGGGATCGGGAGAAATCACTGTTGGCTTGGCCGACACCGAAGCGGTGGCGTTTGGGCTACCCTTCCTCTCTCCTCGCCGTGTATCCGGGGAAACCCTTGGCAGCAGCGTTGTCATCGTCGCGTTCCTTCTTGGAGGTGTTGATTGGTACTGGCGCTTCGGAGTCTCGGCGCTTGGTGGGCGATCTCCGGTGTACGCAGCGGTCACGAGGCTTCGTCATTTTTGTCGATCCGCTGTTATCAGCATTTGTTTCTTTTCTTTTTTCTCTTTCATTTCTGTTGGGCGAGATTGTGTTGCTTCCCCCCCAGCTGCTATCGTTGGTTGTATCGGATGGTTGCTTTGTAATAAAAAGCGGGGGGAAACCCTTTTTCTTAATATCTCTCTCTCTCTCTCCTGGTTGTTTCCAACAGAACACAATCGATCTCATGTAACACATCGACAAAATCAATATATACCATGCGGTGAGACGCTTACCCATCTTTGACATGGTATACAGAGCCTCCTCTCCCATCACATCTAGCTAAAATCCTTCCCCTCGCGGCCATCATCTTCCACCTTGCACCGCCATGTCGTCCTCCACCTAAGTTCCCTCACCCGACCTCAACTACACAACCTCCGAGCCCCTCAACCGCATCAATTATGTTCTCTGGAAAGCCCAAGCTCGTTCTCAGATTATGGGAGCGGGGTTATATGGGTACATCGACCAATCTGTTCCCAAACCACCCAAAATCATAGTAACCAAAAACTCTGATGGGAAGGATCAAACCATCCCCAACCCGGCCTACAATCCATGGCTGGTCCAGGACTAGCAGATCGTTGCCTATCTTTTGCGGAACCTCTCCAAGGAAGTTCTAGTTCAAGTAGCATCCCTAGAACAATCTCATGCCATCTGGTCTGCCCTCGCCAAGATGTTTGCAGCCCAATCCCGCTCTCATGAGAATAATTGTCGCATAGCTCTCTCCAATGCCCAAAAAGGATCCCAGAGCGCCACCACCTATCTCGGTCAGATGAGAGCTCTCTCAGATGAACTCACTGCTGCTAGAAAACCCATCTCTAATGGGGAACTCCTCTTCTTCATCATTGGGGGGCTTGATATGGACTATCAGCCCCTCATATCTGCGCTGGATGTCCGCACAGAACCCCTGTCCATGGACGATCTCTTTGGCATGGTCGCTAATTTTGATCAATGCGTTGACATGTTCCAAGGAACGGGGGCGGGAGCCTTCAAACCATCTGCAAATCTTGCTGCTCGAGGCCGCGGTGGGTCTCCCAAAGGCTACCAACCCAACAACAACAGGGGTGGTGGCAGAGGGGGATCTCGTGAAGACAGCGGAGGCGGTGGCAACAACTACAACAACCACTACAGCAACAACAACAACACTGGCGGCAGCGGCGGCGGCGGTGGTGGTGGCGGCGGCCACTACCAACGCAACAACAATAGCTACAACTCCGGCAACAACAACCGGCGCCCCTTCTACAACAACAACAGGGGACGTCCGTTTCAAGGTTATGATGAGTATCAAAATAAATGTCAAATTTGTAAAAAAGGATAATCATATTGCTAAGGATTGCGACTGGCATAATGTCGAGAGCAATTCCCAACGCAAAAAAGTTGCAGCTACTACAGACACCTCGTACGGAGTGGACACCAATTGGTATGTTGACTCCGGAGCTACAAATCATATCACCAATGAGCTAGAGAAGGTCACCATGCATGAGAAGTACCGTGTCCATGATCAAGTCCACAACACAAACGGTGAAGGTATGGAGATAGATCATGTTGGTCATGCAATTGTCAATACTCCTCATCGCAATATTCATCTCAGAAATATTTTGCATGTCCCACAAACTGAAAAAAATCTTCTTTCCGTTCATCGCATTGCCATAGATAACCAGGTTTTTCTTGAGTTTCACCCTTATTTATTTTTGATCCGTGATCAGGTCACGAGGAAAATCCTCTACCACGGTAGATGCGTGCATGGACTCTATCCTTTGATTCCTCAGTTTAGAAGATTCAATAAACAAGTTTGTGGTGTTATCAAACTTTCCTCCGAAAGGTGGCATGCAAGATTAGGACATCCTTCTTTTGTTATTGTTCAACAAGTGCTTAGAAATAATCAGCTCCCTTGTGTTGGTGAGCGTAGTCATGAAACTATCTGTGATTCTTGTCAAAAGGCGAAAGCCCATCAATTACCATATTTTGCATCCACTATTATTTCTACCAAGCCTTTACAACTTGTGTTTTCTGATGTATGGGGTCCAGCCCCTTCTTCTGTTGGTAGGCATACCTGTTATGTTACGACTGCAGTAAATTTACTTGGATTTATCTTCTTAAGAAACGCTCTGACGTTTTCCATGTTTTTCACAATTTTCAAGCACTTATTCAACGACAATTTGACACCAAAATTCTTGCCGTCTAATCTGATTGGGGCGATGAGTATGAGAAGCTAAACTCGTTTTTCCAAAAGTTGGGTGTTTCTCATCATGTTTCATGCCCCCATGCACACCAGCAAAACGGGTCTGCCGAGCGAAAACATAGGCACATTGTTGAAGTAGGGCTTGCCCTTCTCGCAGGTGCCTCCATGCCTCTCAAATTTTGGGATGAGGCATTCTTTACTGCCGTCCACCTCATTCATATGCTTCCTAGACGTGTTATTAATAATGACACGCCCATGCAACGCCTTCTTCATACTCGACCGGACTATCATTCCCTACGCATTTTTGGTTGCGCTTGTTGGCCTAATCTCCATCCTTATAATACTCGCAAGCTTATGTTTCGCTCTAAGCAATGTGTTTTCTTGGGTTATAGTGCTCAACATAAAGGTGTCAAGTGCCTTGATGCTTATATGGATCGTGTATATATCTCTCGAGATGTTGTTTTCGATGAGACCGTTTTTCCTTTCGCGACTCTTCATCCCAACGCCGGTGCCCTTCTTCGTAAAGAAATCCTTCTCCTTCCACCACATCTATCTGGCATTCCTCATGAGGACGACAATTGCAATGATCACTTGACTAACTCTTCTAACCGTGTGTTTGAGGCTTCTGGTGATACAGGATCAGGTGCTGAAGCAACAGAAAACTCTGTGGTGTCAAACAGAGAGAAAAATGGCCTAAACACCAATATTTCATGTGTCCACCGCTGGGGGACAGTGCTGCAGCCGAATCCCCCTTGGGATCAGCGGCGACAGCGTAAGTGCCATCCGCTTCGGGATCACCATCGCATCCAGAGTGTTGCCCCACCGAATCTCCGTCAAGTGATGCCACGCACCTCTCCTCGCCTGACCTGTGCCCGCCTGACCACGCGCGTGCGGGGAACCAACCAACCACGCGGTTTGGCTTGGCCTCATGAGTCAATCGCCAGCGGCAGCGCCTCTCGTGGGCGCCTGGATCCCACCAGACAAATGCCGATCCCTCCGGATCTTCTCAGGGCGCCGCCTCTTTCTTCGGCGCCACACAACCACTGCAGATGATCCGGCGAGACTAGAGGGGTCTGCTGTCTTGGGATCTTCTGCGTCCACATTTGGACCCTCTACAGCAGCACAACTACATGTCACGCCACCACGTACCAGACTTCGTGCAGGGGTAATTCAGCCTGTCAATTACAAAGTTAAATTTGGTTTGGCATGTTCCACAGGAGAACCCAACACGTTTCAAGAGGCAAGTGTTGATCCCAAGTGGAGAAAAGCTATGGAAGAAGAGTTTCATGCCCTTCGGAAAAACAAAACATGGCACCTAGTTCCTTCGCAGCGAGGTAAAAATTTGATTGACTGTAAATGGATTTTCCGGATAAAGAAAAAGTCAGATGGCACGATAGATCGGTACAAGGCTACACTTGTTGCAAAGGGGTTTAAACAGAGGTATGTCATAGATTACGAGGATACCTTTAGTCATGTTGTTAAAGCTACTAGTATACGTCTTGTTTTGTCTGTTACCATATCTAGAGAATGGAGTCTCAGGCTGCTAGATGTGCAGAACGCGTTCCTTCATGGTGTTCTAGAAGAGGAGGTTTACATGAAACAACCTCCTGGGTTTGAGGACAAAAATAAACCTTTTCATGTATGCAGGCTTGACAAATTCCTTTATGGCTTGAAACAAGCACCCAGAGCATGGTATTCACGTTTGAGTTCAAAATTACAAAGTCTTGGTTTTGTTCCTTCAAAGTCTGACACATCTCTGTTTATCTACAACAAGTTCAAGACTACCATATTTGTGGTCATTTATGTTGATGATATTATTGTTACAAGTTCATCAGATGAAGCTGTCACTGCCTTGTTAAGAGATTTGCATTCTGAGTTTGCTCTTAAGGATCTAGGTGACTGATGTCTACTACACAACGTTCTTCTTGTAGACGTTGTTGGGCCTGCAAGTGCACAGGTTTGTAGAACAGTAGCAAATTTCCTTCAAGTGGATGACCTAAGGTTTATCAATCCGTGGGAGGTGTAGGATGAAGATGGTCTGTCTCAAACAACCCTGCAACAAAATAACAAAAAGTCTCTTGTGTCCCCAACACACCCAATACAATGGTAAATTGTATAGGTGAACAAGCTCGGCGAAGAGATGGTGATACAAGTGCAATATGGATGGTAGATAAAGGTTTTTGTAATCTGAAATAATAAAAATAGCAAGGTAACTAATGATAAAAGTGAGCGTAAACGGTATTGCAATGATAGGAAACAAGGCCTAGGGTTCATACTTTCACTAGTGCAAGTTCTCTCAACAATAATAACATAGATAGATCATATAATAAGCCCTCAACATGACATGCAACAAAGAGTCACTCCAAAGCCACTAATAGCGGAGAACAAACGTAGAGATTATGGTAGGGTAAGAAACCACCTCAAAGTTATCCTTTCTGTTCTATCTATTCAAGAGTTCGTAGTAAAATAACATAAAGCTATTCTTTCCGCTTCAATCCATCATAGAGTTCATACTAGAATAACACCTTAAGACACAAATCAACCAAAACCCTAATGTCACCTAGATACTCCATTGTCACCTCAAGTATCCGTGGGCATGATTATACGATAAGCCGCCACACAATCTCAAATTCATCCAACCAACATAAAAGTACTTCAAAGAGTGCCCCAAAGCTACTACCGGAGAGTCAAGAACGTGTGCCAACCCCTATGCATAGGTTCCCAATGTCACGAAACCCGCAAGTTGATCACCAAAACATAGATCAAGTGGCACATGATATCCCATTGTCACCACAGATAATCACGGCAAGACATACATCAAGTGTTCTCATAAAGACTCAATGCGATAAGATAACTTCAAAGGGGAAACTCAATTCATCACAAGAGAGTAGAGGGGGAGAAACATCATAAGATCCAACTACAATAGCAAAGCTCGGGATACATCAAGATCGTGCCATAGAGGAACACGAGAGAGAACACGAGAGAGAGAGAGAGAGAGAGAGAGAGAGAGATCAAACACATAGCTACTGGTACATACCCTCAGCCCCGAGGGTGAACTACTCCCTCCTCGTCATGGATAACGCCGGGATGATGAAGATGGCCTCCGGTGATGGGATCCCTCCCAAGTAGGCAGCCTAACAGGTCCCGATTGGTTTTTGGTGGCTACAGAGGCTTGCGGCGGCGGAACTCCCGATCTAGGTTCTGTTCTGAAAGTTTTAGGGTACAAGAGTATATATGGGTGCAAGGGGTACGTCGGTGAACCACCGGGGTGCTCACGAGGCAGGGGGGCGCGCCCAGGGGGGTAGGGCGCGCCCCCCACCCTCGTGGGCAGCCCGCGACTCCCCTGACATGCACTCCAAGTCTATCAGGTTGCTTTCCTTCCAAAAATAACTTCTCCAGTTGATTTCGCCTGCTTTGACTCCGTCCCGATATTCCTTTTCCTCAAACACTAAAATAGGCATAAAATAGCAACTGGGCTGGGCCTCCGGTTAATAGGTTAGTCTCAAAATAATATAGAAGTGGATAATAAAGCCCATAATCATTCAAAACAGATAATATAATAGCATGAATGTTTATAAATTATAGATACGTTGGAGACGATCAGCATCCCCAGCTTAATTCCTACTCGCCCTCGAGTAGGTAAATGATAAAAGAAAGAATTTATGAAGTGTGAATGCTAGAGGTGCACAAGTTTGATCAATGATAATTTCAATCACCTTTTCTAGCATGATAATATGTCATAACATTAGTGCATCTCATAAAACTTTTCACGAACTAGTAACAAGCAATTCACATGTTAAAGCATGGACCATAAACTTTCTTGAAAACTAGCAAACTTCATTCTTAGTCATCAAAACAATTGCAATTCATCTTATTTTCAGGAATAGCAAACTCCACATACCGAACTATCATATAGTCTTCTACAATTGCTAACACTCACGCAATACTTGTGGTTATGAAGTTTTAATCTAATACGTAGAAAGATTGGGGCTTATAAGGTTGCCTCCAAACGTATTCACCTTTGGGTGATGTCAATAATAATAGTTCATGCTAACGCACATCCAATTGGATATATATATATATCAGGATCACCCCACCAATGTAAGTGCTTGCCAAAGGATAAAATGAAAAAGGAAAGGTGAAGATCACCTTGACTCTTGCATAAAGTAAAAGATAGGCCCTTCGCAGAGGGAAGCAGGGATTTGCAGAGGTAACATAGCTCAATTTTGGAATAGAGATAAATAATTTTGAGAGGTATGATCTCATTGTCAACATAACAACCAAGAGTTCCCAATATCTTCCATACTACATACATTATAGGCGGTTCCCACGCAGAATGGTAAAAGTTTATACTCCCCCAACCACCAACAAGCATCAATCCATGGCTTGCTCGAAACAACGAGTGCCTCCAACTAACATCAAACCTGGGGGAGTTTTGCTTGCAATTATTTTGATTTGATTTTGATCTTTTCGATCATGGGACTGGGCATCGCGGTTACCGCCACTTTCTCGTGAATGAGGAGCGGAGTCCACTCCTCTATAGAATAACCCACCTAGCATGGAAGACACTGATAGCCCCTAGTTGCTACATGAGCAATTCGGGCATACAAAACAGATTATAATTTGAAGGTTTAGAGTTTGGCACATGCAAATTTACTTGGAACGCAGGTGTAAATACCGCATATAGGTAGGTATGGTGGACACTCATGGCAAAAACTGGGTTTAAGGATATTGGATGCACAAGCAGTATTCCCGCTTAGTACAGATATTTAGGCTAGCAAGGGAGAAAGGCAAGCTCAACATGTTTGAATGATCCATGACAATATACTTTAATCGAGATGCGAGAAAACATAACCCATTATGTTGTCTTCCTTGTCCAACATCAACTCTTTAGCATGTCATACTTAATGAGTGCTCACAATTATAAAAGATGTCTATGATAATATATTTATATGTGAAATCTCTCTTCCTTCAATATTCTTTCATGAATTGTTCAAATGATTAATACAATGCTTGCTAACTGTCAATAAATTTACAACCTCTACTACTTAGATGTGAAGTCATTACTCCCCATGGGATAAGCAAATGAAACATATATAATTTCAGATTTATGACAATCAATTCATTCAACAATTTACTCACAGGATATAAGTGAAGCACACGAGTAAATGAAAAACTACTCCAAAAAGATATAAGTGAAGATCAATGAGTAGCTAAATAATTATGCAACTATGCGAAGACTCTCTCTCAATAAACAATTTCAGATCTTGGTATCTTATTCAAACAGCAAGCAAACAAAATAAAATAGCAATGCAAGGATAGCACAACTCATGTGAAGAAGCAAAAACTTAGGCTCAACCAATACTAACCGATAGTTGTTGAAGAAGAAACGTGGGATGCCTACTGGGGCATCCCCAAGCTTAGATGCTTGAGACTTCTTGAAATATTATCTTGGGGTGCCTTGGGCATCCCCAAGCTTGAACTTTTGTGTCTCCTTAATTCCTCTCATATCATGGTTTCTCTTCTTATCAAAAGCTTCATTCACAACCAACTCAACACGAACTCGTGAGATAGGTTAGTATAAACCAATGCAAAACCTTATCATTTTTTACTGTAACAAATCACTAAAATAATTATTTAATATTTAATACTAAATGCCTCTGCATATTTAATACTTCTATCATCAAATAGAATCATTAAACAAGCAAACATATGCAAACAATGCAACCATAACAGCAATCTGTCAAAACAGTACAGTCTGTAAAGAATGCAAGAGTATCAATACTTCCCTAACTCCAAAAATTATGAACTAAAATTACCACTGTAACGAATTTATCAGAGCTTAATATGCAAAAAGATTCAACGTTATACCATTCTCTGACTTTTCTAGGGAATTTTTGCAACAGCGGTAAACTTTCTGTTTTCAAACAGCAACATGTATACAAGCAAAATAAGCATGGCAAAGGCTATCCTTGACTTTTTTATTGAAACTAAAGATGCAAAACATTATTCTAACTGACAGCAAGCAAAAACTAATAGAACAAAATGACACTCCAAGCAAAACACATATCATGTGGCGAATAAAAATATAGCTCCAAGTAAAGTTACCGATAAACGAGGACGAAAGAGGGGATGCCTTCCGGGGTATCCCCAAGATTAGGCTCTTGGTTGTCCTTGGATATTACCTTGGGGTGCCTTGGGCATCCCCAATCTTAGGCTCTTGCCACTCCTTATTCTATAGTCCATCGAATCTTTAACCAAAACTTGAAAACTTCAACCACACAAAACTCAAAACAAAACTCGTAAGTCTGCTAGTATAAGAAAATAAAACCACCACTTAGGTACTTTAATGAACTCATTCTAAATTCATATTGGTGTAATATCTACTGTATTCTAACTTCTCTATGGTTCATACCACTTAATACTAGCCATAGATGCATTAAAATAAGCAAACAACACATAGAAAACAGAATCTGTCAAAAACAGAACAGTCTGTAGTAATCTGTATAAAACGTATACGTCTGGAACCCCAAAAATTATTAAATAAAATGCTGGACCTGAGGAATTTGTCTATTAATCATCTTCAAAGAGAATCAACCTAAAAGCACTCTCCAGTAAAATATGGCAGCTAATCTCGTGAGCGCTAAAGTTTCTGTTTTTTACAGCAAGATCACATAAACTTCACCCAAGTCTTCCCAAAGGTTCTACTTGATACTTTATTGAAACAAAAGCTATAAAACATGATTACTACAGTAGCATAATCATGTGGACACTGAAAAACAGTAAGGATAAATATTGGGTTGTCTCCCAACAAGCGCTTTTCTTTAATGCCTTTCTAGCTAGGCATGATGATGACAATGATGCTCACATAAAAGATAAGAATTGAAACATAACGAGAGCATCATGAAGATTATGACTAGCACATTTAAGTCTAACCCACTTCCTATGCATAGGGATTTTGTGAGCAAACAACTTATGGGAACAATAATCAAGTTGCATAGGAAGGTAAAACAAGCATAACTTCAAAACTTTAAGCACATAGAGAGGAAACTTGATATTATTGCAATTCCTACAAGCATATATTCCTCCCTCATAATAATTTTCAGTAGCATCCTGAATGAATTCAACAATATAACCAGCACCTAAAGCATTCTTTTCATGATCTACAAGCATAGAAATTTTACTACTCCACATAAGCAAAATTCTTCTCATGAATAATAGTGGGAGCAAACTCAACAAAATAGCTATCATGTGATTGAAAATTAAGATCAAGATGACAAGTTTCATGGTTATCATTATTCTTAAAGCATACGTGTCATCACAATAATCATCATAGATAGGAGGCATGCTTTCATCATAGTAAATTTGCTCATCAAAGCTTGGGGAAAAAAATATCATCTTCGTGAAACATAGCTTCCCCAAGCTTGTGGCTTTGCATATCATTAGCATCATGGATATTCAAGGAATTCATACTAACAACATTGCAATCATGCTCATCATTCAAAGATTTAGTGCCAAACAATTTAATGCATTCTTCTTCGAACACTTTGGCACAATTTTCCTTTCCATCATACTCACGAAAGATATTAAAAAGATGAAGCGTATGAGGCAAAATCAATTCCATTTTTTTGTAATTTTCTTTTTATAAACTAAACTAGTGATAAAACAAGAAACAAAAAGATTCGATTGCAAGATCTAAAGATATACCTTCACTTACCTAGCCTCCCCGACAACGGCGCCAGAAAAGAGCTTGATGTCTACTACACAACCTTCTTCTTGTAGACGTTGTTGGGCCTGCAAGTGCACAGGTTTGTAGGACAGTAGCAAATTTCCCTCAAGTGGATGACCTAAGGTTTATCAATCTGTGGAGGCGAGGGATGAATATGGTCTCTCTCAAACAACCCTGCAACTAAATAACAAAGAGTCTCTTGTGTCCCCAACACACCCAATACAATGGTAAATTGTATAGGTGCACTAGTTCGGTAAGAGATGGTGATACAAGTGCAATATGGATGGTAGATAAAGGTTTTTGTAATCTGAAATAATAAAAACAGAAAGGTAACTAACGATAAAAGTGAGCGTAAACGGTATTGCAATGATAGGAAACAAGGCCTAGGGTTCATACTTTCACTAGTGCAAGTTCTCTCAACAATAATAACATAGATAGATCATATAACAAGCCCTCAACATGCAACAAAGAGTCACTCCAAAGCCACTAATAGCGGAGAACAAACGTAGAGATTATGGTAGGGTACGAAACCACCTCAAAGTTATCCTTTTCTGTTCTATCTATTCAAGAGTTCGTAGTAAAATAACATAAAGCTATTCTTTCCGCTCAATCCATCATAGAGTTCATACTAGAATAACACCTTAAGACACAAATCAACCAAAACCCTAATGTCTCCTAGATACTCCATTGTCACCTCAAGTATCTGTGGGCATGATTATACGATAAGCGTCACACAATCTCAAATTCATCCAACCAACATAAAAGTACTTCAAAGAGTGCCCCAAAGCTACCGCCGGAGAGTCAAGAACGTGTGCCAACCCCTATGCATAGGTTCCCAATGTCACGAAACCCGCAAGTTGATCACCAAAACATACATCAAGTGGCACATGATATCCCATTGTCACCACAGATAATCACGGCAAGACATACATCAAGTGTTCTCATAAATACTCAATCCGATAAGATAACTTCAAAGGGGAAACTCAATTCATCACAAGAGAGTAGAGGGGGAGAAACATCATAAGATCCAACTACAATAGCAAAGCTCGGGATACATCAAGATCGTGCCATAGAGGAACACGAGAGAGAACACGAGAGAGAGAGAGAGAGAGAGAGAGAGAGAGAGAGAGAGATCAAACACATAGCTACCGGTACATACCCTCAGCCCTGAGGGTGAACTACTCCCTCCTCGTCATGGATAGCGCCGAGATGATGAAAATGGCCTCCGGTGATGGGATCCCCTCCGGCAGGGTCTTGAACAGGTCCCGATTGGTTTTGGTGGCTCTGAGAGGCTTGCGGCGGAATTCCCGATCTAGGTTCTGCTCGGAAGTTTTAGGGTACAAGAGTATATATGGGTGCAAGGGGTTCGTCGGTAGACCTCCGGGGTGCTCACGTGGCAGGGGGCCGCGCCCAGGGGGTAGGGCGCCCCCCCCCCCACCCTCGTGGGCAGCCAGGGACTCCCCTGACGTGCACTCCAAGTCTATCAGGTTGCTTTCCTTACAAAAATAACTTCTCCGGTTGATTTTGTTCCGTTTTGACTTCGTCTGATATTCCTTTTCCTCGAAACACTGAAATAGGCATAAAATAGCAAATCTGGGCTGGGCCTCCGGTTAATAGGTTAGTCCCAAAAATAATATAAAAGTGGATAATAAAGCCCATAATCATTCAAAACAGATAATATAATAGCATGAATGCTTCATAAATTATAGATACGTTGGAGACGTATTAGTGACTTGCATTTTTTCCTTGGTATTGAGGTTAAGAAAAACAATGATGGTGGTATTCGTCTTTCACAAGAGAAGTATGCAAATGATCTTTTGAACAGGGTTGGCTTGCAGGGTTGTAAACCATCACCTACACCATTGTCCAGTTCGGAAAAACTTTCTCTTACAGTAGGAGAACCTCATAGTCAAGAAGATGGCACCAAGTACAGAAGCCTGGTAGGTGCACTTCAGTACCTGACACTTACTAGACCAGATATTTCATTTGCCGTAAACAAAGTCTGTCAGTTTCTTCATGCACCAACCACAGATCATTGGACTGCTGCTAAGCGCATACCGAGATATGTGAAAAACACCTTGAGTGTTGGTCTAACTTTCAGCAAATCATCATCTACGCTTGTGAGTGCTTTTTTAGATTCTGACTGGGCAGGTTGCTTAGATGACAGAAGGTCAACTGGTGTCTTTGCAGTTTCCTTTGGGCCCAACCTTATCTCGTAGACTACAAAGAAACGGGCTACAGTTTCCAGGTCTAGCACCGAGGAAGAATACGAGGCATTGGAAAATGCCACGACGGAGATTATCTGGGTAAAACCCATTCTTAAGGAGCTTGGAATATGTCATACACAAACTCCATGTCTTTGGTGTGACAATCTTGGTGCTACATACTTGTCTGCTAATCCTGTGTTTCATGCAAGGACTAAACATATTGAGATTGATTATCACTTTGTAAGAGAAAGGATTGCAAATGTGGAACTGGAAATACGTTTTGTTCATTCCAAAGATCAAGTTGCAGATGGTTTTACTAAGGCATTAGCTACAAGACCGTTTGAAGAATTCAGGCGTAATCTTAACTTGAGGAGTTTAGATTAAGGGAGGGTGTTAATGAAGGAAATATGCCCTAGAGGCAATAATAAAGTTATTATTTATTTCCTTATATCATGATAAATGTTAAATATTCATGCTAGAATTGTATTAACCGGAAACATAATACTTGTGTGAATACATAGACAAACAAAGTGTCACTAGTATGCCTCTACTTGACTAGCTCGTTGATCAAAGATGGTTATGTTTCCTGACCATAGACATGTGTTGTCATTTGATTAACGGGATCACATCATTAGGAGAATGATGTGATTCACTTGACCCATTCCGTTAGCTTAGCACTTGATCGCTTAGTTTTCTCGCTATTGCTTTCTTCATGACTTATACATGTTCCTATGACTATGAGATTATGCAACTCCTGCCATCAAGGAACACTTTGTGTGCTACCAAACGTCACAACGAATCGGGTGATTATAAAGGTGCTCTACAGGTGTCTCCGAAGGTACTTGTTGGGTTGGCGATTTCGAGATTAGGATTTGTCACCGATTGTCGGAGAGGTATCTTTGGGCCCTCTCGGTAATGCACATCACTTAAGCCTTGCAAGCATTACAACTAATGAGTTAGTTGTGAGATGATGTATTATGTAACGAAGTAAAGAGACTTACCGGTAACGTAGATTGAACTAGGTATTGGATACCGACGATCGAATCTCGGCAAGTAACATACCGATGACAAAGGGAACAACGTATGTTGTTATGCGGTCAGACCGATAAAGATCTTAGTAGAAAATGTAGGAGCCAATATGAGCATCCAGGTTCCGCTATTGGTTATTGACCGGAAACAGTTCTAGGTCATGTCTACATAGTTCTCAAACCCGTAGGGTCCGCACGCTTAACGTTACGATGACAATTTCATTATGAGTTTATATGTTTTGATGTACCGAAGGTTGTTCGGAGTCCGGGATGTGATCACGGACATGACGAGGAGTCTCGAAATGGTCGAGACATAAAGATTGATATATTGGAAGCCTATATTTGGATATCGGAATTGTTCCGGGAGAAATCGGGATTTTTCCGAGTACCGGGTTACCGAACCCCGGGGTTAATGGGCCTACATGGGCCCCGAGGGAGAAGAGGAGGGCTGCTGCAGGCAGGCCGCCGCCCCCTTTCCTCTTTCCCCTTCCCCTTTCCTTCTCCTACAAGGCAAGAGGGGGGGGAGTCCTACTCCCGGTGGGAGTAGGACTCCTCCAGGCGCACCCCTAGGGGCCGGCCGCACTCCCCCCTCTCTCCTTTATATACGGGGGCAGGGGGGCACCCCATGACACACAAGTTGATCTTCGTGATCGTTCCTTAGCCGTGTGCGGTGCCCCCCTCCACCATATTCCACCTCAGTCATATCGTAGAGGTGCTTAGGCGAAGCCTGCGTCGGTAGAACATCATCATAGTCACCACGCCGTGTTGACAAAACTCATCCCCGACACCGCCGGATCGGAGTCCGGGATCGCCATCGAGCTGAACGTGTGCTGAACTCGGAGGTGCCGTGACGCTTGGTACTTGGATCGGTCGGATCGTGAAGAAGTACGACTACATTAACCGCGTTGTCATAACGCTTCCGCTTTCGGTCTACGAGGGTACGTGGACACACTCTCCCCTCTCGTTGCTATGCATCACCATGATCTTGCGTGTGCGTAGGAAATTTTTTGAAATTACTACGTTCCCCAACAGTTAAACGGGTATATGTTGGTTCGGCTAACATATATCTTCTAGCTCAAGCATTGTATAGAGATAGGACTCTTATGTTTATCTTTCTATCTCTACCCTCCTATAATATCTCTCTCTCTCTCTCGGTTGTTCCCAACAGAACATAAAAGATCTCATGTAACACATCGACAAAATCAATATATACCATGCGGGCTCCCATGTTGGGGGTTGAGATGCTTACCCATCTTTGACACTCCCCGCAGTCGTAGCGACGGCGTTGCGAACAACAAGAGTGCCGCGGATTGTCAGACTAGAGAGAATAGCAGCCAACGGGCTGACATCCCCTCGCAGTCATAGCGGTAGCGTCGTGGACAATGTCGCGTTGCTCAAGCGAGGTGATAACCCTTTGTGCCGATGTCGAAGTAGCCAAGAACGTAGGGTGGTATAGCCATGGTCGAGGTAGCCGTGAGAGGGATGTCGTGGTCGATGTCGAATCGGGGTGGCCGGTGTTTGATACGTCTCCAACGTATCTATTATTTATGAAGCCTTCATGCTATATTATTATCTGTTTTGGATGTTTATGGGCTTTATTATATACTTTTATATTATTTTTGGGACTAACCTATTAACCGGAGGCCCAGCCCAAATTGTTGTTTTCTTGCCTATTTCAGTGTTTCGAAGAAAAGGAATATCAAACGGAGTCCAAACGGAATGAAACCTTCGGGGGAGTTATTTTTGGAACGGAAGCAATCCAGAGACTTGAGTGCACGAGGGAAGCAACGAGGAAGCCACGAGGCGTGGAGGCGCGCCCCCACCCTCGTGGGCCCCTCGTGGCTCCTCGACCGACTTCTTTCGCCTACATATGTCCATATACCCTAAAAACATCGAGGAACACAATAGATCGGGAGTTCCGCCGCAAGCCTCTCAGAGCCACCAAAAATCAATCGGGACCCTGTTCCCAAGACCCTGCCGGAGGGGGGATCCTCACCGGTGGCCATCTTCATCATCCCGGGCGCTCTCCATGACGAGGAGGGAGTAGTTCACCCTCGGGGCTGAGGGTATGTACGAGTAGCTATGTGCTTGATCTCTCTCTCTCTCTCTCGTGTTCTTGAGGTGGTACGATCTTGATGTATCGCGAGCTTTGCTATTATAGTTGGATCTTATGATGTTTCTCCTCCTCTACTTTCTTGTGATGAATTGCGTTTTCCCCTTGAAGTTGTCTTGTCGCATTGAGTCTTTAAGGATTTGAGAACACTTGATGTATGTCTTGCCGTGCTTATCTGTGGTGACAATGGGATATTCACGTGATCTACTTGATGTATGTTTTGGTGATCAACTTGCCGGTTCAATGAAGTTATGCATAGGGGTTGCCACACGTTTTCGTCTTGACTCTTTGGTAGAAACTTTGGGGCACTCTTTGAAGTACTTTGTGTTGCTTGAATAGATGAATCTGAGATCGTGTGATACATATCGTATAATCACGCCCACGGATACTTGAGGTGACATTGGAGTATCTAGGTGACATTAGGGTTTTGGTTGATTTGTGTCTTTTGGTGTTATTCTAGTACGAACTCTATGATAGATCGAACGGAAATAATAGCTTCGTGTTATTTTACGATGGACTCCTGAATAGATCGATCAGAAAGGATAACTTTGAGGTGGTTTCGTACCCTACAATAATTTCTTCGTTTGTTCTCCGCTATTAGTGACTTTGGAGTGACTCTTTGTTGCATGTTGAGGGATAGTTATATGATCCAGTTATGTTATTATTGTTGAGAGAACTTGCACTAGTGAAAGTATGAACCCTAGGCCTTGTTTCCTAGCATTGCAATACCTTGTGCTCACTTTTATCATTAGTTACCTTGCTGTTTTTATATTTTCATATTACAAAAACCTATATCTACCATCCATATTGCACTTGTATCACCATCTCTTCGCCGAGCTAGTGCACCTATACAATTTACCATTGTATTGGGTGTGTTGGGGACAGAAGAGACTCTTTGTTATTTGGTTGCAGGGTTGTTTGAGAGAGACCATCTTCATCCTATGCCTCCCACGGATTGATAAACCTTAGATCATCCACTTGAGGGAAATTTGCTAGTGTCCTACAAACCTCTGCACTTGGAGGCCTAACAACGTCTACAAGAAGAAGGTTGTGTAGTAGACATCAGTGTCGAGGTAGTCACCGTGGAACCGTGGATGCAACGAGGCATCGTGTTAGTCATGGGCGCAGTGGTGTCGAGGTAGTGCTGCACCGGGTAGAAGATGGTGTTGACGAGGCGTCGCGCCGGGTTTGCCAACATGGGGACACATCGTGGACGAAGGCATGCGTCTGTGTTGTCAGCATCAGGCATGCGTAGATGAGCAAAGTTAATGTTGATGAGGCGCCGCATCAGGCTTGCCAGGCTCGGGGACACGTCGTGAAAAAGGCACGCATCGGTGTTGCCATCACCAGGCATGTGTAGGCCCGAGGGCATGTCATGGACGAAGGCACGCGTCAGTGTTGCTAGCGCCGGTCATGCGTAGATGTTGACGAGGTGCCGCGCTAGGCATGCCAGGCCTCTGGACACATCATGGGCGAAGACACACGTCGGTGTTGCCAGCATCGGGCATGCGTAGATGGGGACCTGCACAAGTTGTACGCCATGTCGAGGGGGTAGCAGAGAAGGACTCGACGAAGGTTGCGGCGCCAATCGGTATGGGGCCGATGTCGCTCGTGGTTGTCGGAGTAGATGAAGTGGTCAGGGTAGATGACGGCGATGCTGGCGATGAGCTGGTGCTAGACAAACACGAAGAGGTGGAGTAGTGGCGCAACTCAGGTGAGCGAGCGGCAGCGGCGTGAGGAAGAAGAGCGGTAGCGGCAGCGGCTAGGTTAGGAGCACGGCAGCGGTGCTTGAAGTACGCGAGGAAGAACCCGACAACGTGACGAAGGCCGGTGCCTAAGGAGGCAGCACGCCGCTACAGCCCAAAGGAGCGACACAGCGGTAGCGCGCGGGTCGGGGTGACGGCGGTAAGACTTCTGGGCGGTGGGCGTACGTTGAAAAGAAACCAAATAGTAGTTGAATCTATGTAAATTATGCAATGGTGGTTGAACCTGTATATATAATGCTTGAACATATGGGGTGCTGTTCTTTGAGTTAAAAAAAAGGAACGCCTCTTTGTCGGATACCAAATCACGAGGTCTCTGCAAAGGGTACCCACCGTCACGACGCCATCAATCGCGAAAGGCCATGCGACGTGACCCCTTGTTGTCGGGTGCCATATGTTCAGCTCTCGGCATTGTTAGCGTAAACTGGGCTTTTTCGCTTTGCCGAGTACACGTTGTTCGAGACTCGACAAAAGCATGTCTCTACCGTGTTCTTAATGTTGCTGAGAGGAGTACTCGCCTTACATTGTATTTGCCGAATGCCCATGGTTTGACACTTGGCCTAGGTCAAAGCACTCGGTATAGACTTATTTTCTTATTGTGATTCCATCGGAAAAGAAATGATGACTTCTATTCCCGTCAACATTGAGTTTCACAAATCCTGTTGCCGATTTCGTCTGACATTGTAGGTTTCTTGAATCTCCATAGTATACATCCAGTATCGACACTGTCTGTTCTGAATAAGTTAAAGTTATAGCTTTGCCCTATGTCAAAATTCTCTATATTTGACAAAAATCCACACGCACACACGTGTCCGTGTGTGTGTGTGCGCGCGCGCACGCGCGCACGCGCATGTGTGTTGGTTCTAACATATTTTTGTGATGAATCTAACAAATTAATTTGGTGTTGTATATGATGAAGGTTTTGTGATAAACTTGACTCAACATATTACTATATTTTAATAGTTACTTAAGACAAGACTAAAACTTGACCTAGTTTAGAACAAAAGGGGTAACAAAACTTGGCCAGCAGCTCCTTTCGCTGGGCTCACACTAGATGGAGGACAATCAAACAGAGGATGATTCATATATCCAGCACATAGAGATTTAAATATAGAAAGTCAAACAATAGCAGTAAAGTTTATACTTCAAACCGAAACGACTGTAAGAAATGCATGGCGACTTTAACATCCAGAAATTGATTCATGATCAAATAACAAGCATTCATTTCGATACCACACCACCGCTGCAAATAAACGGTTATAAGTTTACCATAAACCATCTTGTTGTGGCGCCTCATAGTTAAGAGTCACACAACACTAACACGTTGAGGGCCAAAATAACATAATGTCCAACTTATTAATTATTTTAACTTTTTTTTGCAGGGGTTACATAACTTATTAAGTACTTCCAGCAACTTCAGCACACCATGTCCAGTTGATTAAGTGCTTGTGTTGTTGACCGGGCGGGAGAGGCGGATCTTGAATTTTTAATACTTATGCCAGAGGAAGAAATATCTGTTTTGGGACTTCATAATACACGTGAATTGATCGTTATAACAGCTTGGTATTTATGGTGGCAAATTTTAGCATGCTCCCTCTTACCTCCCCTTTTCATATGAGAGGTAAGAGCGCATAATAGATCTGAGCCATTGATTTGATTAAGTTGTGGTCTGATGAACTCTTACCTTCTTACCTCCCATGTGAAAAGAGGGGGTAAGAGGGAGCATGTTAAAATTACTCATGTAAGGTGGGATAGACGTAAACTGGTTTATGAAGGAAAGTCTCAAGATGCATATCAAACTGTGATGGGGGTCCGTGCTATAGCAGCAGATTATGTTAAAGCAAACTCCTCTAAGGCAATTAGTAAAAAAAGGGTGATGGCTTAGACCTCCTATGGATTTTGTGAAGCTAAACGTTGATGATTCTTTTGACCATTATCTGCTTAGAGGCACGGCGGAGGCAGTCCTGAGAGATGACAAAGGAAGGTTCAGCGTTGGCTGAAGTTGGAGGATTGGCTGGTGTACGGATGTTCTAAGGGCAGAAGCATTGGCACCAAGGTTTGGCCTTACCCTAGCACAGAAGGTGGGGTGCAACCGCCTTATTGTCAACTCGGATAATATGGAAGTGGTTGACACGATGAAGAATGAAGGACAATCGACGGGAGCGGCGACAGCAGTGTTCGATGATTGCTATTTGTGGCTTGCGAATTTACTATTACTAGATTTGAACATTGTAATAGGGAAGCAAATAAAGTTGCTCATGAACTTGCTAGGCTAGCAAAATTCTCTGTGGATAGGGATTGGTTTGAGCAGCCCATGGATGATATTGTATTTCTCCTTATTGATGATGTAACTGTTATTTCTAATTAATAAAGCTTAATGTTTTCAAAAAAAAAAAAGTGCTTCCAGCATCTTCTTCGGCACGCTTTCTCTTGAGCTTGCTCACTCGCCACTCATTCAGGACATATTCAACAACTTCTTGCAGAGTCGCTTTCCAGTCCTGCTGATAGCTAGTTCCACAGCTCACTAACAGTACAGCTCACTACGACGTTCGAGGCCATGGCAGCGACGTGGATGCAATCGGGCGGAAGTGCGCGGCGTCAACAGGCGGAGGATCGTGTGAAACTTCAGGCTGAAACATGCGCCAAAGTTTTTACGGGAAGGGTTATCTTCCCATTCATGTGCGCGAGTAGTTAGGAAAAATTACAGGATCCCATAAAAAATGGCGTTTGCGGAATCGTTGGAAGACCTTTCCTCCTAAACAATAGTTTTTACGAATATGGAAGCTATTGGAGGAAGTGTCCGACTCCTCGCTGGGCATCAATGCCAAAAAACGAACCGGGAAAAATATGGAAACTGCCAAAACTACCAGGATTTAATCCCTCGCGCCCCTTGCTTAGCGCCTGCGTTGGACTTGCCCTAATGCCGGGTTGAGATCCTCTACAGTACCGTATGGTGCTGTAGTGTGGATGATATATGGGGCCAGGTCCCACATGGCAATGACTGTACAGCACCATGAAGTACGGCAGAGGATCCTAACCCCCTAATGCCACACCTCCCCGCCTTTGACCGCCACCGGTTGGAACCAAAAGAGAATAGAGGCATGGCGAGGAGAGAGGAGGCACATCACGGTCGACTATTGAGAAAGACAATATAGGATGCGCGAGGAGTGGCGGTAGAGGCGGAGAGGAAACATACAAAGTACTACCTCCATCCAGGTTTTACTAGTCTCCTTCGTATTTTCAGTCATATTTTGATCATAAATTTAACTAGTAAAATACAAGTTATACTCTAGCCAACAATACTATTATTTTTATGACATACATTAATACATTAATATTTTGCTAGTCAAATATGTCACCTCCTGGTTAATCAGCTGTCAAGCCAAAAAAAACCTGTCAAAATCGGATCCTTGCAGGTTTAAGAGCATCTCTAGCCATGCCCCCAGGAAGCCCACCCAAGCCACTTTTTGGACGCCGGCGGGCAAAATACGCCCCACTCGGACCCCCAGAAGCCTGTTTTGCGCCGGATTTGGCGAAAGTTAGCGCCGGCACACTTAATGGTTGACATTGTAGGTTTCTTGAATCTCCATGGTATACATCCAACACTGTCCGTTCTAAATTAGTTATTATCTTTGTCCTATGTCAAAATTCTCTATATTTGACCAAAATCCACACACACACAGTGTGTGCGTGTGTGTGTGTGTTGGATCTAACATATGTTTGTGATTAATTTAACAAATTAATTTTGTGTTGTATATGATGAAAGTTTTGTGATAAACATTACTCAACATATTACTATATTTTAGTAGTTAGTTAAGACAAGACTAAAACTTGACCTAGGACAAAAGGGGTAACAAAACTTGGCCAGCAGCTCCTTTCGCTGGGCTCACACTAGATGGAAGCCAATCAAACAGAGGATGATTCATATCTATTTTTTTTTTTTTTGAATTTTCACCGGGGGGAGAAGAAATCCTCCCCACCTGAATTGTATTCATTTGTTGCCTATAGGCTTTGCAACCTAATACAAGATAGGGTTCAAGTGAACCGGAAGTACAGGGGGCACAGGAAGGAGAAATAAAGCAAAAACAACACACAGACAACACATGGCGAGGTGGGACACAACACAACCAGGGGCACCATGGGCGCTCGAACTGCAGCGGCGAGCCGAGACTAAACCATGACACTGTACCATCGACGCAATCGAAAAGCACCGCGCAACCAAGACTGCACAACTCCGCGACACCACATGTGTCATGGGGTACATTCGAACGGTCACGCCGGGCCGAGACGACGCCACGGCACCTGTGTGCCACCGGCCTAGGCAAAGGGCATCACCAAGCATAGAACTCCACAGAGCACACCCAAAACAACACAACAAATGGCACCACGGGCGCTGGTATTGCAGCAGCAAGCCGAGACTAAACCATGACACTGCACCGTCGACGCAATCGAAAAGCACCGGGCAACCAAGACTGCACAACGCCGTGACACCACCTGTGTCATGGGGTACATTCGAACGGTCATGCCGGGCCGAGACGACGCCACGGCACCTGTGTGCCATCGGTGTAGTCGAAGGGCATCACCAAGCAAAGAACACCACAGAGCACACCCAAAACATCACAAGACCGGGGGATGAAGACAACGCCATCAAGATGGGAACGACGTGAAGCGTCGCCGCTGTCTCGGCCAGCAGCAGCTGGCCGACCATGGATTTCTCCCAAACCCCGGTCACACCCTCCACGCGACGAGACGCAGAGCAGCCGCCAATAGCGCGGGGCAGCGCTGAAACTGGACAACCCCAGATCCAGGTGAGTCCGACCGGCAGAGACGCCGGCAGGCACCCTTGATGCCGAGAGCCACCGGTGAGGACCACCGATGCGGCGCCCCCAGCAGGAAAGGCTATGAGACAGCGGCAGGGCTCCAAGGAGAAGGAGCCACGACGCCACCTTCGTTTGGCAAGCACGCATAGGAGCACGACGACAACGAACAGGGCGGGGGCGGTGGAGGTGGGAGACGCGGCAGATGGATCTGCGCAAGGCGGGATGCGAGAGCGCGCAGCAGGCGGTCGACGGCGCGAGATTGAGGGCGGGAGGCGACGGAGGCCGGCGCAAGAGCGTGGGAGCAGGGGGCGCTGCGCCCAGCCCAGCAGACAACGGCGGGTGGAACCGCCGCCGAGGCAGCCACGAGGCCAGGCCACCGCAGCCACCCGAGGGCGCCGGAAGCCCGCAGCCGTGGCTCGCCGGCCGGAGCGGAAGGAGGGAGTCGGCCAGAGGGAAGCACCAGGCCAGATCTGCCGGCTCCGATGCGGATGAGGGGAGGGTGAGGCAGGACCAGAGCACGCGCGTTGGACGCTCGACGCGCACTGCACCGCCCTCCCGTCTACGTCTGCACCGGGTGCCCGACGCGCACTGCAGTTGGCAGCCCATGGAGAAGGGAGGCGCAGGTCAACGGAGACAAGCACCGGCCGGATCTGATGGGTCGAGGCGCCGACAGCCATATGGGAATGGACGCCGCGCGGGGAGGGCGCAGAGGGGCGGATGATGTGCGGCACGGCCAGATCCGTAGCAGTGAAGCCGCAACAGCCGCATGGAGGATGCTCGCTGCGGATCCATCGAACTTGAAGCCGGTGAAGGTGGGCGCCGCGGTGGGGGTGGTGATGGAGACGAGTCACAAGAGAGAGCAGATCCGCCGCCACACCACCGGCGGGCTTTGCCCGCGCCGCTTGGTGGCGGCGGAGGGGGTGGAGGCTGGGAGGGTGGCTCAGCGGGCGGCCGGTGGTGTGCCGCCTCGAAGTCGCCTCGGGAGACGACGCTGGGGAGTCGACCAGTATAACAAAGTGACAGTAATGAAGGCGCCATGATTCATATCTTCAGCACACAGAGATTTAGATATAGAAAGCCAAACAATAGCAGCAAAGTTTATACTTCAAACCAGAACGGTCGTTGCTTGTAAGAAATACATGGCGACTTTAACATCCGGAAATTGATTTAAGATCAAATAACAAGCATTCAATTCGATGCCACACCACCCCTGCAAATAAGCGGTTATAAGTTTACCATAAACCATCTTGTTGTGGCGCCTGTTAGTTAAGAGTCACACAACTCTAACGCGCCAGGGGCCAAAATAACATCATGTCCAACTTATTAATTATCTTAACTTTTTTTGCGGGGGTTACTTATAACTTATTAAGTATTTCCAGCAACTTCACCACGCCATGTCCAGTTGATTAAGTGCTTCCGGCATCTTCTTCGGCGTGCTTCCTCTTGAGCTTGCTCACTCGCCACTCATTCATGACATATTCAACAACTTCTTGCAGAGTTGCTTTCTGGTCCTGCTGAAAGTTCCACAGCTCACTAACAGTATGGCGGCCACTAGGATTGTGCTCATTTTGTTCAAGCAGAGCCTTTGTTACCAGGCCATAGATCTGTTCGCCATATTCTTTCAGAGCCTGAAGCTTCTCGTCGTCCTCCTGGAGAATTTCCTACAAGAGAGCACGCACCATCGGATGGACAACATTTTTCCAAGGCAAAGAAACATATCAGGTTCAAGAACATGCATTTTATGAATATGCCAAGCTTGTTGCTACTTTAGAAAAAATGGTGCCTGAAAACTTGGAAGTGATCCTACCACATTAGGTGTAGGTGGCCACACACAGCATTTGGGGAGAACAATGTCACATGTGTGATACGATACGATTGGCTTAAGATATGCATACTCCATTAGCATAGTGATACATCGTTGCAATGAGTTATGACAAATTTACACAAGTTGTGTTCCAAATCAGTGGTTGGTGTCAATTACAGGTTGTTTGGGTAAAACTACTCTTGCAGAAATCTCAAAAGCCTCCCAATATATACCCAATTAGCCTAGCACTGAATCTAGATTGATAAGTGACAGTAGAGATAAAAACAACTTTTACGAGCTAAGCAAGCCCAAGCAGTGAAAACATGTAAACCGGAGCCAACAGTACATAACTTGTATCGAATATTTTTTAAAGAGAAATAGTATAGAGATGACCACTACGGAGGAAAACAACGAACAGAAGGAACAAACACTTGAATGGAGAGAAAACACTATTTATTCAATAGGATTCTTTCAACCGGGAGCAGGAAAAACTAACATAATTTCTTGCCCTCTATTTATAAGTAGGTAACACTAATGTATGCCTAGAATCGTTCAACGAATCTGTGCATTAGCTGAACACTCTACAAGCAAAGAATAACCGAGCTCATGTGACACAACAAATTATTATGTTTCGAAGTCACACCACATATTCCATGAACATGCCTTAGGTAACCTGGTACATAAATACTGTATACGTCTAAATTGACAGATTCAGTAATCAAGCATCCAATGAACAATTAACTGCTACACATAAAGGGAATTAACTGTGCTATACATACATTAGTGTTATATACTTACATTACAGAACTAAACCAAACTTAACAATTCACAGTACAAATGCATGCAGTAGAAACCAGTAGTTGCAACACACCATAAGAAAAGAATGTTCTCTGCTGATTTGTTCCTTTGAATCAATTAAGAGAATCTAAGGGAGCATATTAAAAGTTTGAAAGTCCCTTATAATTTCTAGCACACAGTTTATTAAGAAACAGGTGTACTATGCAAACGCTTGCAAAGCCAAAAGTCTACTGTGTGAAGCCAACAGCTAGTAAACAAATTGGAGGATATCAGAGGAAGTGGATTGCGTGATAGGAACAGTAAAGAAATATATACCATCACTTTCCCGTCAACCATGATAACTTTAAAAGGGTTCCACTCTGGATTTTCTATCTCATCCTGCCATTTTGCACAAAATAAGGCAGGATTATGCTCTGATTTTTTTTGTAGGAAAGCCTTTTCAAGTGATTCCTGGTCAAGCATGCCCATCCTTTTGATGCCTATAGATGCTCGGCCAGCTGTGAAACCCTGGAAGCCCTGTAGAGCATGCAACAGGTTAGAAAGAGAATGAATTTCAGCTGTTATGCAAAATCAAAAACAGCAGCGCATCACCATAGCATGGACAGATACTGAATCAACGGGTTAGCTTACACGTATCAGTTTCTCCCGGGCAAACTGCAACTCATCATTGGCTTTCCTTTCCTTGATAACTAAAGTCTGTGCAAATGATTCTAATGTATCACACTGCTCTTCTAGCTCCCGAATTTTCTCAGCCATTTTCTTCTTTGATTCAGAGTCTTCATCACCTTGCATGTGTTCCATTGCTTCCAATTTGCTCTGCAGCTGTTTATTTTCTATCTCAATCTTCTGCTTGACATTCCTTTCCTCCTCTGACATGTGAAATAATATAGCGACTTTTTTCTCCTCCTGCATTATCAGTACAGGAAAACACTCAGATAGCTAAGCTTCTCCAAAACTAAAATTGTAAAAAAAAAATAGATGTTACCTCATTTTTCTCTTGCTCATTGTTAGAGCTAATTAGTGAAGCCAGCTTATCAGAGGATAGCTGCTTGGCATTCCTTTCCTGCTCTAATAATAGAGCAACTTGTTTCTCCTTCTGCATCTTTTCCTGCTCTAACTCCAATAATAGAGCTGCTTCTTTCTCCTTCTGCATTGTCCGTACAGAAAAGCACTCAGATAACTAAGCTTCTCAAAAACTAAACGTGCCAAAAAAAAAAGATGTTACCTCATTTTTCTCTTGCTCATAGTTAGAGCTAATTTGTGAAGCCAGTTTATCCAGGGAATATTGCTTGGCATTCCTTTCCTGCTCTAATAATAAAGTGACTTGTTCCTCCTTCTGCATTATCATTAGGGAAAACCCGAACATGAGTAGGCTTCACAACAACTACAATTTTAAAAACAAGTTACCTCATGTTTCTCTTGCTCATAGTTCCTTATCTGAGGGATACTTTGCGAATCTAGTTCATCCAGATGCTTGGAAACTGAGTCAAGATCATGCATCCTGGACTCCAGTTCGGAACTAAGCTTTTGATAGTCATCAACAATCCTCTGCGAATAACTACGAACAAGCTCCTGCATCTTGCGAATTTCTGGAAGAAAAAAGTTCACTTTGAATAAATAATTAAACACGTGAAAGCTCAAAATATGAGCAGAGGAATGCATTCATCCTGATGAGCAGACTATATCAGAGCATGTAATGATGCAAATAGCAAAAGATCAACACGAACCTTCCTTGTAAGACTGGAGGTGCTGCTTCCTTTGCTCCGCCATCCTGTCAATAGGTAATATGGTTGTTGTCAGCAACAAGAATTTGTCAAATTGGTGTTTGTGCATCCAGCCTACGGTTTTCGTGCTAAATTCATGATTTCAAAGATTGTAACATTTTCTATTTAGTAGATACAAGGTTGTTCTCACCTGCCGGTTTGCCCCAAAAGTGAAGTAAACAACGTGATAAATTTGGAGATTAGTTTGGAGCTTGCAAACCAAATACTTGCATCCAAACGGATATCTAACAAATCAGGGTGCCAACTACCAAAGCATCTATCTATCTATTATATAATAATTAAAACAAGAGACAAACAAGCCATCACGTTTATCCACATATGCTAATATTATTTGCATCGTTAGATCAGAAAATTAACGGTTGAGATTTAGAATTTTTTACGTGACAAATAAACATGTATGTACGAACATATTGGTCTGTCACGTCTGTACCTAATGATTCCTAACATACACGCTTATAAATCTCCTACGCCGGATAGAGTTAAAAAAAGAGGAACCTAACGCTAAGAGTCCTGGTCACACACGCTACTTGCTTTTTTAGAGAGAGAGAACACTACTTGCTTCCTTTGCCGATTCAGTAAAAAAGAAAGAGTTCGCTGATCAAAAAAAGAAAAAGAAAGGAAGAGTCCATGCATGTGTTTTTTTGATTTGTGCGTGTCATCCTTGCGCAGGGGTCATGCTAATCTTCTCTGTATCGTTCCAATTTTATCGGATGTCCCCGAAGAGACAGAGTCCATGCATGTTACTACTAAGAAGCTAGCAGATTTTTTTTCTTGACACAAAGAAGCTAGCACATGCATATATATGGAGTAATTAACTTATGTACAGATGGGTCCACCCGGCTTTATGGAGCCCACTTAAAAAACCAAAACCATTTTTTTGCGGGTGAAAAAAACCATTGTTCGTAGTAAAAGAATCCGAAAAGTTATTATGTACTCACATATAGTTGCTCATTTCTTTTGTGAGGAGTTTTTCGTTACATGTACATACAATTTCACTGATTACTAAACTTTGATTTTGTTATTTTTTATAAAAAAACTTACAATTTCTTTATTAAAATATAAAGAAAAAGGAATAATTATTGCTTATTAAAAATTATTTCTTATTTTAAATCAGACTACATTTTGGTGATATAATATAGGAGTAATTTCTAACTACCGATCATGATATACGTAGTAACTCGGACATCAATTTCAAATGCATATCCCAGTTTTGCCCAGCAGGTTTATGAAAACACATTATTCTGTACGCACATATAGTTGCTCATTTCTTTTGTGAGGAGTTGTTCATTACATGTAGATACAATTTCACGTTGTCAAAAAATGTAGGTAGAATTTCATAAATGTTTTTTATCTATCTATAAGCCAAAAAGGCAAAAATGCAACGACACAATTCACGTACTATTTACTGCTACATATCCACATATTTCTTTATTTTTGTATTTCAGAAATTTCCATCTATTTGTATCTAATTACTCAACTATGTCAGAAGATTTTAGCTGTTCGGGAGGGCAAAATCCGTATTTCAGATTCACATGTCAATTTAATTAGCACATGGTTTTTTTGCATAAGATGAAAAGTGCGTATGAGGTGAGGTCATATCGGAAAGCATGTCTCAAATTTTAAACGCCAACCAGCAGAAGGAAATTAACTGCTTGGGATTTGGTCTCTAATCTGAGGGTGCATATGTTAGATGCGCTATTTTTCTATATCTTGATGCTATAGCAAAATAGACATGGCATTGTAGCAAATAGTTTGCATAGAAAAAACTCCATTTCAAACATTTTAATAATTTGAATGACAACCTAATGACACACTAACATCTGAGAGCAACAGTAAATTTGTAAAATACAGAATAGATCAATATGTGCGGGTGAGAGTACAACAAAGACGAACAAAGGTATGAAAGAATCAACGTTAACTAGCGGATTTCATGATACCTAGGGAGAAATAGGGACATGGTTACTAACAGAAGGAAATGTTATAAGATATGTACGCTTAATGCATGATACGTGCAAGCAAACTAGAGGATCGGTTCCAACATGCTATATATCTCGAACGAACATATTGTATAACGAAAGGACAATTATTTTGTGGCTGCCCCAATAAATGTCGAAAGCCAGAAATCATGTTAATTTAGTGTAATCTATTATTGTATATTAAAATAAGAGGCAAACAAGCAACCATGTTCGTCCACATATAGTTAAGTACTCCCTCCGTCCCATAATGTAGGACGTTTTTTGACACTACACTAGTGTCAAAAAACGTCTTACATTATGGGACGGAGGAAGTATATGGTAGGTCCAGATTATACGGTTAACATTAAAATCAATTTAAGGCATCTAAAATACAAATTTGGATGGGAATAAAGGGGAATTGATTGAAATTCTAGAGCAATAAGGACAGTTCAATAGGAGTCCATATATGATTGGCAATTAAATTGCATGCAAGGAGGAGTGGACGAGGGAAGCCAGAGATCAATATGAAAGTAAATGCTTTCCCAGGGATGGTCACGAACTCAAATAACATCAACTTTTATCATCGGCCTTGCCAAAAGCCCAATACAATCATCGGAAGAATTATATCAAAATGCAATCACGTTTCCTCAAGACATATATAATCGACATTTTTTTAGTGATAACTAATCACACGAGCACGTTCAAGAGAATATATTTAAAAGTAAAATCGTATGCACCGTCTTTTGTGACATCCTAAAGAAAAAACAATATGTATTGAGCCTAGCCGCGCATTTGCGCGGGTTACCCCGCTAGTTTCAACTAAATTGGCACCTATATTTTGCCAAAAATAACTGATTACAAAAATACAAAAGTGACAAGTATGGGATTAATTTGGAGCTTGCAAACTAAATACTTGTTACCCGAGCCCCAATATCTCCCAAATCAGGGTACATAGCTATTAATCACAAGAACATTTCAGCTAAATTTGCTACCCCTAGGGCTGAAAATAGCCAATTAAACGGAAGGCTACATAGAATTAAATGCATATGACATCCAACGAGCAGTGCAAACACAAGAACAACGGCTATTCCCGACCATTTGTTATGAGCATAAGGATCTGAACGACGAAAGGCTGCAACTGTATCGAAGCGTGACAAAGCATGCAGAGAGACCGGACCTAACTACCAGCTTTCAAGAGGAGGCATGGATCTGCAAGAGAGAGGCGGGACCTAACAATCAAGCAATCCATGCATGTATACACAGACAAAAACAAAAATAAAAGGGTGCGTTTTTTTCCAAGCATCTAGCTAGGTGTTGGCAAATCTTCTTTTTTTTTTGAGGGGTGTCTTGGCAAATCTTCGAGGTAATTAACGAACTACACCTCACTCCGCCGCTGCCTATCAATCCGGAATTCGTAAACCGTCGCGGATCTGGACTGAACACGCTCCAAACAGAACCAAGAGAGAACCCACGATAGACTACAGAACAAACCCCTCAATCACCATCGCCGGCGTCTCCTCAGTCCTCACGCGACAGAGAACAAACGGCAGCGGCTCCATCCATCCTCCCACTAATTCACGCCGCGCAGGAAGTACCATAACTGAATGCAGCACCCGGCAAACACACCATGGAGCGTAGCAACTAGGGGCGGGAAGAGAGGCTCACCTCCCTAGGTCGATCGCCGGCGCCAGCGGTGGTCCGTGGTGGAGGAGGAGGGTTTTTGCCTCTCTCCTTCTTCTCCCCCTCTTTTTCCCCCTTCCGCGCCGTTTGGGCTGTGGCTGTGCCGCACTCACGCTTGCCGTTCATTTAAGAGAGAGAGAGAGAGAGGGGGTAAAGTTTCTCCCCGGCGAGGTGGTATGGTATGTGAAAAGAGCGTGGCAAGAAGAGGAAACGACCAGTCACGCGCGCTTCAGTGGATCGCCGTATTAATATATTCACTACTCCCTCTGTCAAGGTGTGTAAGGTGGAGGGGAAAACGAGAAAAATTAATGCTATTTTGCTAACTAATAGCATTGCATGTAGTTAACTAACCACTGCATGTCGTGTTTGCTAGTCTCAAGTCATTTAAAGCATGCATGGCCCACATCTCTTATTGGTTGGTATGTCACGAAACAAAAAACGAGATGAGAGTTAATGTACCACGCCTAAGTGTTTTGGGATTATTTGATTTTCATAAGATGACTTACACACCTAGACGGAGGGAGTACTCTCTTTGATCCGAGGCTCTGTCTGATCGCGGTACACATTCTTGCCAATAATTGGCTGCAGTGCTGACTAGTATATACCACGGCATTGATATTGGGTTTTAATGCCAATTTTGGTGTTTTGGATGCTCAGGCTGGTTGTAATAGGGAGTATCATATGATACTACATCCTAATGCATGGTATCATATGTTGGTATCATAAAGAACTACATTTATTGTCATGCATGACACAAAATAGATATGATACTCAAGCCTCTCTTTCTTCATTTAATTCTATGACAGCTCATCAAAATTGCTTAGTTGGTATGCATGATACTACTTATAATACTCCTATTACGACCAGCCTCATATTATATTTGAAACCTGGAATTCAAGACGAGCAAAAGTTCTAGTTCTTGTTTGAATGGTCAAGTGTGAAATTGCACATGTTCCTGGTCGTGGGGTGTCGCCTCTCCTTCATGCATGCACATCTTAATTGTTTTGAATGATTTGAAGATTGCTCGCCATACTTGCCGCACGGTAAATACAATCATCTTCACGATTGCCTCTAGGCACATTTACCATGGATTCTACGATAAACTCCTCGTAAACACCTTATATCATCTGGGATTGTCTATTTGTGTATACTTGACCATAAACTACGAACCATTATCAAGATATTTTACAAACTAACCTCCTTGTACGTAGCATCACTGGAATATGAGTTGATGAGAAAGTTAGGTAGATGTACATGTCTTGTTAGCTGGCAAAAAGGTATAAACAATTAAATACGATATGTTGAGTGTACACAAATAGGGAATATATAGTTTATTGAGAGATTAGAGTGGACATATTTTTAGGAAAAAATACAACCATGGTAAATCAATGAAATCATGAAGAACAATCCGTTTATGTATGCACACGTAAAACAGAGCTTTTTCGGAGAAAAAAATAAAAGAAAGCTGCAATATTGTGCATCCAACTCCTAAGCCAATAGTAGACCACCACAACTGTGGTCATATAGAATTGGACTCGCAGGTTGGCAAATATTGACCTCGCCCGGTGACTGTAGAAAAGAAAAGTACTCCCTCCGTCCGAAAATACTTGTCATTGAAATGGATGTATCTAGATGTATTTTAGTTCTAGATACATCCATTTTGATGACAAGTATTTCCGGACGGAGGGAGTATGACACAAGGTTTGCAAAACTAATTATCAAAGTCAGCGGACGTAATGCTACACGGTCATGTTTCCAAAACCAGGCAACAAAAACCAATGATAGTAAAGTGCATTGATGTTTTAAATTGTGCACAGAGCAAGAATTAGTACATACATCTGAGCAGTACAACAGTTGAAAGGTTGTCCATGATCATAAAAAGAGTCTTATTTTCATCCAAGTCGGTGCAAATCAGATGTGAAACCTGGGTACAAGCACTCTATACTGAATAGACATTCCAATAACTTTATACTGGAGACAATGTCGCACCAGGCCTTTTATTAATGAGGAAGTTTAATTAACAGTGTAGGTAGTTAATCCATACACAACCTGATTATATTACTCCCCGTGATAAAGAAGTGATGAGTTGCGTTTCTATGATGTTTCGTATTCTATACATGCAACAGGAATTTTCCAAGAAAAATAATTTTAAGAAACAACTAAAATCATAGTACGGAATTTTTTTTGATGGATTTGAAAGTGTTGTTCTTCTAAGCCTTGGTGCATTGCACCCTCTCATGGACAATAAATTTGAACAAGACAGAAAACAAAATTTAAAAAATCTCAAATTTTCTGACATCAAATACACTCAAACTTTTTTAGGTGCTTGAATTTCATCCAGAAATAACATTTGAGGAGCTCTACAAAAAATGTTAGTGCTCAATGTTTTGAGCTCTACAAAAAATGTTGAGCACTCAACTTTTTTAACCTTTCATTTGTTTCATCACAGAGCTCATTGACCTTTTTCATGTCGAAGTCATCCTCTTTGTTTGGAAAGGGCGATTATATCTTTGTGTAGGTCGGTCTGAAAGTTGGTGGAGTTGGCTGTGTCATGGAGGAAGGGACGGCCGCCCTGGCATCACCCTTTTGTTTTCTTCGGCGCTTGCGACATCTTTACCGCGGCTGGCCGGCGGGGATCAGATGGGCAGCGGTGCGGCCCCACTTGGTCGTGGTCTCAACCAGACCTAACTGCCGGTGACAACCAGCGATCAATGAAGCCTGGTCGGTTACACCGGTCAGGATGGGAGGCAGCAGGGCACCCGTGCCGGGAGGCAGGGTTGGCGAAGCCGCGCCAGGAATCTACAGCGGCGACGTGGGATCGACGGCGGCAGCGGCAGCTGTCGCAACGACAACGACGTTTGAGGCCATGGCGGCGATGTGGATGCAATCGGGCGGAAGCGCGCGATGGCAAGAGGCGGAGGATCATGTGAAACTTCACACTGAAACTGGCGCTACCCTCCCATGAGTAATGCTACACGTAGAAAAGGATACGGGCTTTTACATAAATGTGGGTTTTGATTGGAGATTAAGAGGGGGAAGGGGTCCACCCTCATGAAAATCAGGGGGGAGATTAGTTAGTTTGAAAAGATCCTAGTCAGCGTGTAAAAGCATGTAAACCTTTATATGTTTAGCATTATTGATCTTTCCATACATGGGTGAGAAGTTAAGACAAATTACAGGACCCCGTACGGACCGTTAGAAGGCCTTTCCTCCTAAATGATAGTTTTTTTTTATGAAACGAGGCAAAAGACTTGCCATTTTCATTAATTAAGAAGAAGAGAATTGCCCGGTTAATTGACGGAAAACCGGGCTAAAACAGATACAACCCAACCCACATGACATGGGCACCACCGGCCAACCTGGCCATCGACATGGAATAGAAACCATGACGGCATATGCCAACAGATGGCCCCACACGCAAGCAACCGACAGCTCCAACTTTGACGACGAGCAACACAAGAGAAATATGCAGGACTTGCGCCGGGAAGAATCGACTACCGAAGACCACGCCGCGACCCAAGCTCCTCTCGACGCCATCATTGTTGCCAAACAGAAACCAGCGCCCCGCCTCAGCAAACCACGCGGCGAAGATGCCATCATCCTCCAGTCTCTCGGTCGTGCTCGGCTTCCAGAGGATGCCCCCAAGGAGGAAAAAGACGCGAAGACGCCTCCATCGCCCGATCCAGTGGATCTGAGGTTTCCCTCCGGAGCCCAAGCCGTGGGGAAGAGGAGGAGCACCTACAAGACGACGCTTCCAAGAAAGATCGCAGCACCCGCGGGCACCGCCGTCGCCAGCTCCGGTGAAGACCGGAGCAAGGATTTTTCCCGGAGATGTCCAACCACCTACCACCACCGACCGCCGCCCACTATCCACCACCCCTGCCGAGGCCGACCTCACTCTGGCCACGGGATCCCATGATCCACCGCGACCGCACACGCACCACCCCCTGCCCGAAGCCGCCATCACCACACCCGGGGCCGCCGCCCCGGAGCCCAAGAGCCACCACGTCATTGTCTTCACCGCCAGAAGGAGTCCGGCCAGGCCCGACGGCATGGAGCCCACATCGCAGAGCTGGAGGCAAGGGAGGGCCTGATCAGCCTGCGACCTCGCCCCAATTCTTGCCTCGGTGGGCCGGAGGACAGCCAAAGCCGCCGCAGGAGGCTACAGCCAAGCTGCAACAGATCTGAATCTCCGGAAGCCGGAGCCGCACGAGCGAGATGGAGCCCAGCAGCGCGTAGCCTCGACCCACCGGCCTGGGCGTCGCGAGGCCGCCGCCGTAAGCCGTGCCTACCGCCGCGCCGCCCAGCCATCGCACCGCCGGACGAACAACCGCCGCCTTGGGGCCCGGGTTCTGCGGATCGGACGGAGAGAAAGGAACTGCCATTGCCCGGCAGCCCGGCGACAAAGACGGCCGCACCACCGGCCGGCAAAGAAGACATAGCAGCCCCGACGCGACATCGGAGCTCGACCCCAACGAGGCCGCCAGATCGAGTGCCTCCCGATCCAACACTCCAATCCCACTCGCAGCCGCCACCCACGCCAGCCAGCCACCGCCGCCGCAATCCCCGCCACCGACCACCGGATGCGACGACGTGGGCAGCGCCAGCCAGCGCCGACCGGCGCCGGCCGCCACGAAGTTCCCACGTCGCGAAAGCAAGCCAAGCCACCGGGCGGGAGAAGATCCCGCCGGCTCCGCGCGAGCTTTGCCCGCCGAAGGCTGCCGGCGACGGCGAGAGGGAGGAGGAGGAAGGGGGGCTTTGGCCGGGAGGAGTTGGCGGCGCCGCCCGTGTCGCCCTAGGGAAGGAGCGACGCGGGGGCCGGGGGTTGTGAAGTCTTAATTTGTATCCATGATAATTCTTTAGTTTTTTATGGATATGGAAGCTATTGGAGATGCTCTAATGCCACGCCGCCCCCCTTTTGTTGGAACCAGGAGAGAATAGAGGCATGGCAAGGAGAGAGGACGCATATCATGGTCGACTATTGAGAAAGAGAATATGGGATGCGCGAGGTGTGGCGGTGGAAACCGAGAGGAAACATGGAAAATACTACCTCCGTTCGGGTTTACTAGTCTCCCCCATATTTTCAGTTATATTTTGACCATTAAATTTAACTAGTAAAATATAAGTTATATGTAATAAAAATAATATCATTAGAAACTATATTGAAATACAAACCCAACATCATCATCATCATCATTATTATTATTATTATTATTATTCTTATTATTATTATATCAGTACATTAATATTTTGCTAGTCAAATATGTCACCTCCTGGTTAATCGGCTGTCAAGCCAAAAAAAACCTGTCAAAATCGGATCTTTGCAGGTTTAAAGATTGCAGTATACATGTCCCGTCTAAAATCCCCATCACACATGTATATATCTAGTCTGGAATGCCCAAGTCCAAGTGAATGGATGAGTGAAATGCATTGTAGGTCTTTTGAAAAGAAGTTTGTGAACGATGAATTTCGAAAAGATGTTCGCAACTTAAAGAAAAGGTCGCGAACGATAAATTTTAAAAGCAAAGAAAATATGTTCGCAGACGATAAATTTGAAAATATGTTCGCGAACAACAAATACTGTTTGTGAATATGGAAAAGATGTTCGCGACTTTAAAAGCATGTCGCCAACAATTAATATGAAGAAAAGTTCCCAAACGATGAATTTGGAAAAATGTTTTGCGACTTTAAAAAAGTGTCTGCGAACGATAAAATTTAAAAGAAAAGAAAATATTTTTGCAAACCACAAATATTGTTCGTGAATAATAAATATGAAAATATGTTTGTGAACCACAAAAAATGTTCAAGGGTTTGGGAAAATGTTCGTGAGTTTAAAAAATGTTAGCGAACAATGAATTTGAAAAGTTTGCACAAATTTAATAAATGTTCATCATTTTTTATTTTTTAGTGATTTTAAAAAGTTTTCGAGTTTAAAAATGTTCATGAATTTGCAAAATTATTTGGGGTTAATAACAAATGTTCATGAATTTGATGTTGGCGAACATTGTTTTTAAGGTTGTGGACATTTTTTCCATAGTCACGAACATTTTTTGAAACCATGAATTTGAATATATTTGGAGTGAAGTGTATTTATCATTCCCCAGAATTTATTGAATTTATTTGCTTATTTCGGTAACCAGCCGTTAGCTTGCAGGGCCCCCTATCCGATGGGTCACCGGTCAACATCGCCAGCTGGCCGGTCAGTTTGGTCGGACAAATTTTGGACCTAAATGACACGCTTACTGCATTTTGAGGATCTGGATACCGATTTTCATAGTTTGAGAATCTGGATGACACACCTAAAGTAGTTCAGGGACCTACAGTGCACTTCACTCTAAATGGATGGATGGATGTAGTAATGAAAGTATGAAACGAACACATCAGTGTGCCATGCCTCGAATGCTAAACGCATTCCACTGATTTTCACCTTCACAAATCACAAGGCATGGACAACTTATAATTATTTTTTCCTCTGTTGCCAAACCTAGTTCTCTGAACGCAAGGATACTGCTGTGCACAACCAGTTACAGGAGAGAAACCTAGTTCTCTGTTAACTTAACAGGATGCTGCTTTCGCGTCCATCGTCGCCATCATCATCAGTTCACTAATACTGTAGTACCAAGGGCGCAAGCAAAAGGGGTAAAACCCCAAAAGGGTTTTTACTCCTTCTACCAAGCTAGAAACAGTCTAACCTTTCTCGAGTAACTCTTTTTAACAACAGCCAGTTGTGCCTGAGTTCTGTTGCCAAAGAGACGGGTAAAAATAAGCTGCCCTCTGTTCTTCCTCTTGATCTTCCCTCGCCAGTCAGCTATGGGCAGCTGAGGTGCAAACTTAGAGTATTCAACTTCAGCACCTACAAAATTGATGTGCCACATCATTTTCTTGAAAGAAAAAAAGAAATGCTGTACCTGAGAGTTAAAAAAGAAGGAATATAAAGATAATGTACCTGATGTGGATGCGAGAGTGATATGTGTGACCAGTTTGTGGCGCTCATCACTTTTCAACTTCTCTCCACATGCAGCAGGACGACTTCTTCAGAGGAATAATCTGCACAGGGCGCACAGACTCTTATATTTCGCCTATCGAGGATGACCACCAAATTCTCCACGGTTTTCAGGCCATCTCAAAATTCTTAGAAATATTAAAGGAAAACCTGGAGCATATTTCAGCATGAGCTGATTTTGCTTATAAATTTCTCCCGATCACAGGCACGACTTGGTAATCTAATTTCTTCCGATTACATGTACTTGCTCTAGAACAACCACAAACGGCAGTTAAACAGTGGTACTAGTAACCAAACAAAGTGGGATGCAATTCTGCGTTTGCTCTTCTTCTTTTCTCTTCTGTTCTATACAAGGTCTTCAGTTCACACGGTTGGACACCTTCGCTTATGCACGATGTGGTCCTGTATACCTTTCTTCCTCGATAAATATAGGCAAAGGGGTTTACCCCTGCGTTACAAAAACAATTCGATCAGCTTCAACTCGGATTGTGTCAAGATCGCTGTAAAAGGTTAAAAATTGCTGCTGTACCGGCTCCGGTCAAAAGCCAAAAGAGTAAGTAACTTTATTTCAGGCCATGAAGAAGAAAACATCTTTTCAAATCTCAGTTCTATAGAGAAACAAAACAGTGACAGCAGAAGCAGATTCATTAAAGCTTGATAGTTCTTGAGACCATATCGCCCAAACATCATACAGAACAACTAAAGTTATCTCTTTGCACAACTAAAGTTTAAACAAATCCACCAACCATTCTGCTTCTTTGGATTAGGAACTTCTCGGAAGGGAACCTGGGGTATCAAATCTAATTGGACAAATACAACAACAACAAAGCCTTTAGTCCCAAACAAGTTGGGGTAGGCTAGAGGTGAACCCCATAAGATCTCGCGATCAACTATTATCTAAAAAGAAAATCTCTTGGTAAAAAAACTGAACTAAATCCAATGAATTACTAAAGATTGTACCAAGTAATAACCCTATTCCAAGTTACATCGAAGCACAATTTAAGATATGTAAGAAAATCGTATTCCAAGTTTTGTCTTCATAATCTCAAACAAAATCTGCGGACGTGATCGTATAAGAAGTTCCCACTTCATCATTTGCATGTCTGTGAAATAATTCTACAACATAGCTCTATTTGTTCCTAAAACTGATCACTTATATAGAAGAAGCCTGTAGATCATCCAAACAAATTTAAATAATTCAATGATAGTAACTAACCATAGCAGCATTCATGATATCTCCTTCCAGAGTCTGGAGCTTTGAAGATACCGACTCGCGACTGGTGCAATTAGCATAGTCAATTTGAGTGACAGGGCAGTTGTGACAACATATCTCCACATATTTTACATCTTGGAAATGAATATGTTGTTTCACACACCCCAGCTCTATACAAAAATCCCTATGTATGTGAACGCTTATCGGGTAAGCACTTTAAACTCTCGCAGCCATCAATGTAGACGGTCTCCAGTGATGAGAAGTCTCCCTGACATGACTCTACTAGCCTCAACTGATCACAGAATCGAATATCAAGATGGCCAAGTTTATGAAGTTGCCCTGACAGGACTTCAAGTTTAGGGCAGTCCGTGATAATTATTGTCCACACAGATGATGGGAGATCAATAATTTCTAGCAATCCTTCACAATATGCTATCCAAAGATATTCTAAACATGGTAGGGGATGATTCACTGTTGATGGCAATGAACCTGGTACAGTTGTGAATGCAGTAAATTTACTGCAAGATTCTGACAATTCCAGGTTGTTCTGCTGTTCAAAATACTGGCTCCTTATTTGTTTATCCAGCTTTCCCCATATAAACTCAAGATTAGGGCAACTCCAAATGTGTACTTCCTTGAGATACAAGGGAAAATCGAGAAGCTCTACCAAACTTTGACAACTTATTAGTGTTAAAGACTCGAGGCATGGTAGATAATGATTTCTTGCCAGAGAAGAGGGATCTCGTTCAATTGCAGAGGCACTAAGGCCACTAAAGGAGTCTGATAATGTCAAGTCATCTGGGTATTCAACATAGCAATTCTTTTCAGTACTCTGCTTACCCCATATGAACTCAAGCTTACTGCATCTCTCAATATATATTTCCTTCAGTGATGAAGGAAGGCTGAAAATCTCGACCAAGTTTGGACAACTTTTATTTCCAAAGATTCAAGACATGGTAGGAGCTGATTTCCTTCGGATACTACTTCTTCAAGAATCTTTGCAGATCCAGTAAGATTATTGCAACAATGAATTATTAATCTGTTCAAGGATACCAAGCATTGGAGCTCTTTTAGTGGCCAGTAGGTAAGCTCATCACAAGAAATGATTTCCAAATAGCTAAGGTTTACAAAATATTTCCAACTTATGTGGAAGAAATAGCTTCCACATAGCTCCATAGATGCATGAGAAGATCTATGGTTCCATTTCCCCTTACCATCTACCTGTTGAACTGAACATTGCACGTGTGAGGGAGAATATGGTGTGGTTTTCAATCTTGCATTGGAAAATGCAGTCATATATCTGGCTATGGATAACCAAATCAATGGCCTATCTTCTGGAAACACTAATACTCGAAGCCTTGGTGCTTCAGGTATAGTTGATAGCTCTGGACAATCTATAATATCGGCATTCTCAAGCAGTGGAAATGTTGGTTGTTCGCCATATCTTTCTTCTTTTTTTCCCCATCTGCTCAAACTCTTCAAACCATGTAACATGAGTTTCTTTAATGCTGGAAATGCTGAGCGTCCCTTGTTACCACCGCAGCTAGAAGATTCTCCAAGCATTGGTGGTTCTGGTAAGTTTGTCAACTTATTGCAACTCCCAATTGATAGTTCTTCTAGAAGGGGAAACAACAATTGGTGTCCAGGTCTTCCTTTTACTTCCCACCATCCATTCAAAATCTTCAAATCAAGTAACACAAGCTCCCTCAATTTTGGGAATGTTGAGGATGTTAAAGTGCCTCCATCACCGATGCATAGGCAGTGCAATCTGTCCATCCTCTCCAAATGAAGAACTTGAAGAGCTGGTAATTGCCACAGCTGGGGAAGTCTGTCACACACTGTGCAACTGACTAGGCTCAACTTGACTAGGTCTTGCATCACACTCAGGTTCGCCATCCAAGTTGGAAACCTAATGCTTCTATAGGAATCCACCAGTAAAATCTGAAGACCGCGGTTAGGAGTAAAAGCATCTAGCACCTTTTCATGAAAATTGACCTCACTGCAATCATTCTTCCATGCAAAAGATAGCTGAGTGAGGTCCTTTTTACCCCCATGGTTACCCGTTGTTATATCTGCTTCTGTTACATTTTCTAGATGGCATAGCCGTAGCTGACCTCGAAGGTTCATGTGCCTCAGTTCTCCAATGCTACTACAGCCAGAGCTACAGCCTACAACAAAATATGTCAGAGTCTGTAGGGAAGTTAACCATCCAAGATTTGGAGGCATGCACTTTAAGGACAGACACCCATCAGTATATAGGTGCCGAAGGCCAGTCATGTACTTCATATCCTTTGGAAGTCCACTAAGACGTTCACATCCAGAAAGGTTCAACGTCTGTAGGTTATACATGATGCAGATTTCTTCAGGAAGTGCTTTGATATGACAATTGCCGGAGAGGTCGAGATACCTGAGGTGCTTCAGGTGCTTTGGTACAAATGGAAGCCCACTCGACCTGTAGTAACAGAGCTGCAGTGCTCGAAGAGAAGTGCATTTTGATAAATGTCGTACCGAATTACTAGCATCAATACTGCCCAACATTGTCTGGATACCTGAACATGTTTCCTTCAGTGTAGCACTCAAGAAGGTTCCAGGACCATGGGATGATAAGAACAAATGGCGAACAGTGTATGGCAAAATCTCCATATAGTTCAGCCTCTCCTCTATGGTAACACAGACAGTGCAACATCATGCATAAGATCATGGACAGTACAGGTAGTCGTATAGTTGTTTCCACTTCCATCCTGGTTTACATCTTGAAAGAATGACCTTGAGACATCCTGGTTTGTTTCTGGACGGATTGCATCTTCTGGTGGAATGAAGTCATTTGCCATCCATAACTGTATCAGTTTGTCCACATTAATCACATAATTTTTTGGAAAGACGGCACAAAAGGCAAAGCATTGCTTCATGTGTGCAGGTAAATCATTGTAGCTGAGCTTGAGTATAGGTAAAATCCCACTCTCCTCATCACATATACTGCTTTTTTTTAATACAGCTCCCCACTCTTCCACGCTTTTTTGGTTGCTTAACATAGATCCCAATGCTTTTGCGGCTAAAGGGGACCCATGGCACCTGTCCACGATCTCCTTGCCAATCTGAACCAGCTCATCAGGCTTTTGTTCATTCAGTCCAAATGCTCTTTTCTCAAATATTGCAAGCAAATCTTTTTTGTCCATCTTTTCCAATTGATGGGCCTGAGCTGTTACCATGATTTGAGCTACTCTTTCATCACGAGTTGTCACCAATATTGCACTCCCAGAACCACCACACTGTTGAAGACAGTATTTTAGTTTTGCCCACTTATCAGTATCGCGATTCCATACATCATCCAAGACAAGGAGGTACCTCCTTCCACTGATTTCTTGCTGAAGCTTCTCCAGTGCCCTTTCACTGTCTTTCTCGGTTGACACACTGATCTTATTAGCAATGTCTGTAACATCAAAGTCGTCCAAAACACACACCCACTTCCGGAGCTGGAAATGCTTTCGGATATCAGGATCATTGTAAATGATCTGTGCAAAAGTGGTCTTCCCCAAACCACCCATTCCAACAATTGGAAGGACCAATAGGTCCTTGTTTGTAGAATGGGCAAGCAACATGTCAACAATCTTCCACTTCTCTGCCTCTCTGCTGATAATATTCTCAGAGTCAATGATGATCGAATCTGTCTGCCGCCACTGCTTGGACGTTGGCATTTCCTGTCGATATTTGAACCCAAAGGCATTCATCTCAGCAACGAGAACCTCGATAGTGTGCACAATCTTGCGCAGCTTCTTGCCAATCCTGTAAAGAAACAGAATAGGGCTGTGAGCCGGGCGGAGCATCACTACATCAGTGCTGAATTTGTTGTCTTGCCCCTTCCTCTTCGCTTCACGGCGGAGCGCTTCATACTTGAACTCATCGAAAACGTCGTTAGCTTTGTACGCAACAGCCTTGAGTGCTTTGAGCCAAGCACTCACCCCAGGCCGGTGAGTCCCCTGCTCCTCCGCGTCAGTTATGACGTCCAATATGGCCGGCAGCTTGCGCTCCAGAACTGCGAGCTGCTCCTCCATACCATCCATCTCCTGGTATTGCCGAACAAGATAACTGGACACCTTCCGGTTCACCATGGAAATGAGGGGGGCGAGCAGTATGCTTGTTGCCATGGGCACAAAAATTGCAGAATAAACTAGCTAACTCAGAGTGGCAACAAGAGACCAATGGAGATGTGCTCAATTGTGAGAGAGAGAGCGGGGAGGCTTGATGAACTGACAACCAGTTGCAAACAAAACAGAATAAACACAAGTGGGAGTGAAAGAAGTGATATTTTTTTGGAAGTCACAGTGACATTTGAGGCAGGAAGGAACCATCCCCTTATCTCAAACATGTCTCTTGACTTGACTTACTGTTTTGAGTCAGTCTACCACTAGCTCCATTCTAAACTAAAGTACCTGATATTCTGAAAAGCAGGCAGTCAAACTTCCATAACTTTGACTAATGATATGTAAAAGAATTATTTCGGTTGGTCAAAAAATGATAACATCAGATTTTTCCTGAAGCTATTTTTATTAATGCGTTTTTAATTTTTTTTACTAACATAGTCATTTGAATACAGTTGCCAAAGTTACATCTCGTAGATTGTGTGCATATCTGTTAAATCATGTAGTATTCGGCAGTGAAACAAACAGTTCACTACTAGAAAAAGGGCTATAGATGAATTGATTGATTAATGGCGCATGTTGCATAAGCGCCATTATTAAGATATACTAATGGCGCACCACCTTCCGATACGCCATTAGAGTTGAACTACTAATGGCGACCTGCCCAGGGGTGCGCCATTTGTATCAAAAAAATTTTGAACTAATGCTACCTGTCCAAACATACTAATGGCGATCCGCATACAGGCGCCATTGCTATTTTTGATACTAATGGCGACTTTTCCATGCGGTGCGCCATTGTGGTTTTGTAGGCAAGTGCCGCAGCCCGACCGCCCACCATCTCTCCTCTCTCTCTCGCACGGAAACCCTATCCTCTTCTCCTCACCCCACGCACACACGTCTCGGCCTCGCCCCGGCCCCGATCCATGCCGCCTCCCAGTGCTCCCTCCTCTTCCTGCGCGGCGGCCCTTGCCCTCCTCTCTCTTCGGTCCCCTTCGCGCCTCCTCGCGGCTGTCACAGCCAAGGAGCCCGAGCTCGGCGGGACGGATCGGAAGGCAGCGGCGCTGGATCCGGAGTGGTGGAGCCGCCATCCCCGCCCACACCCTCTCCCGCCCCCACCTTCTCTCCCATCCGCAGATCGAGAACCTTCTCTCCCATCCGCGGATCGGGAAGGGAAGGTCCCAGATCCACATCGGGTGGGTGGGTGGGTCCTTGCGCTTCGGCGCGCCGCCGTCCACCTGGGCCGCGACCACCGAGGTCCTCGAGGCCGGCCATGGAAGTCCGACCTGCCAGCAGCCATGCCTCGCGCCCGAAACCCTAGCATGCATGCCGCAGGAACGAGGTACAGCACCGGACCCCTATGCTCCTCCTTCTTCCATGGACTTCTCACCATGAGAGGTCTCATCTCTGTAGGAAGGAGGACAACGCCATGGAAGCTGCTCCTTCCCCTTCCCCACCAGGACCACGCACGCCATGGAAGGTATCCTCTCCTGTTGCTGCTACCTTAGCTCTTTTTCCATCTCCAGATCTGATTCCTGAGCATTTGTGTCTCTGACCTGATTTGGTCAAGGGGGAGAAAGAGAAGCTGCTCCCATCCGCCTGTGCCTTCAGATTTGGCCGCCCATACAGTACGCGCACGGTTTAGGGTTGCTCAAATCCATTTACACTAGTTTGGATGAAACAAAGGCTGTCACAAATGCATCACCTCATGTAGCTTCTTGGTCCGCTAGCGTTAGTAACTTGCATGTATTTTTGGTGACGAACAAGTCTGACTCCAATGGATTAACTCTGTCCGTATCGCAAATTTGTTGGATTAACCCAGCAACGCTTTAGTTTTACTTCCCCCTTCCCCCTAGCTAGCTAACTCTTTTAAGGTCCAGTAGTGCGTTGTGATTAATTGTTCGGTTAAATCCAGTCCTGCTAGTCCGGCACACACAGATTTACTTTACTGACGATGAATGGGCTTTATATGTTGTCGTTCCATATTATCAAGGGTTCACTGCTCTTTAAAACTACACGAGTGTGTTGTGTTGTTGGCCTGTGTCATCTTGTTAATTCTGGTTGGTCTCTATTTCTAGAATCCCTGCCTGCCTGTGATATTTGTTTTTTGGCAATGACAGGGCTGCCTATATGGTCCTATATTGTAAGTTTGCAGACTCGTATGGAACAATATCTATATTCCTCTATCTCTAGAATGTAGGCAGTTTGCTTCGCTCACATCACCAAGTTCTCCCACTATGCTTAAATCTATTCTACTCCATTTCCTGAGATGAAATTGTGATGATGGGAGTGACATTAAACAGCTTGAACATCTAATTGTGCATGTACTCCATTGTTATATACTGATCCATCTTGTCTTTGCCTCTTATTAACATTCAAATTGTTAATTGCATTCCAAGTGTTAATTGCAGGAGCAGACACAGAGGAGGAATCTGCTACCTCAAAGCAGTTGATCGACGCCGGGAGGGTGGGTACGTGATGTCGGAGGCTGCCGGGAGGGTGGTGACGAGCTACCGAAGAGATGAGTTCGCCTCCTCGATGCCGTGACGAGGCGCTGCTACCGATCGGACGTGGACTCGATTGATTTTGATTTGAAATATGACGGGTTGTAATGTAAAATGCACTTCAGTTCAAAATTTCCTCCCCTTGCGAGAGGTATTCTTGGACGGAGGGAGTAGAAGATTAGTTACAGGATTTTGTTTTATTTCTGTGCAATTTTCTTTTTATTGGATACTTGTAAAGACATGGTAATATTCTTGCTATAATAAAAATTATGGTTCTATTTCATTTGTTGTTTTTAAATTATTTTTCCTTATAGGTTGTTTTTTTAATTTGTATTTTTTTGTTTTTCAAATATACTATTAGTGGCGATTTCAGCCTTTTTATTGATGGCGCACCTAGCTTTTTAGCTAGTGGCGCACCTCTATGTTACTAGTGGCAAGACTTGGCTTTTATTACTAATGGCAAGACGTAAGGGTTAGTAATGGCGCACTATTGTGCTGCCATTATCGTTCTAGATAAGAATGTTACACCAAACGCGCGCCATTACTAAACTTACTAATTACTAAGAATGGCGCACTAACGTGCGCCATTAAGAGCCAAAACAGTATGCCATTAATAACCTGCTTTCCAAAGTGCTGCATTTATGAAAGTTTAGCAATGTGGCTACGAACCAAACATGCCCGGGGTATCAAATTGGGACCCTCCCACCAACGACCACTGTCAAGTGCACTTTGATTGTAGGAACTTGAGAGCAAACTTTTTAGCGTATGCTCATCCAACTTTTTTCTCGACCACGGCGTGACATCCTGTGCTAAGGATTGGGAAGAACCCGCCAAGGCCTACAACACCGCCACAACGGAGGCAAGGATAAAAAAACGAAACAAAACATAAACCAGCAAAGGCAAAAACAGTCTGGAAGAAGAGAAATCTAACCATAAATGGATAATTGCTGTCTCCTAGAACAAAGTGTGGACGAAATACAGTCATCACCAGCTACTTAGGCAACATGTGTCGAACTTTATGGATGATTTCATGTACTGATTGGGCATCGCCTGCTTGCTCTCACGCGAAGGTGCGCTAGAATTGATGGGAGCAAACATTTGGCCCCTCTTTGACCGCAATACAGATGCAGCAGCGAAGCGTTGTGGCATTTCCGCAAACACCTTGTGGCCTCAAAGATGCCCCGGGCGACGAACCCAAACTTTGAGCTCATCCAACTGTCAGAAATCTAGGACGAGAGGCGTCGGCAGCTGCTGGGCCCTTCTCCGGCGCCGCCGGGTAGGCGAAGGAGAAGGCGAGGTGGCGGCGCCGGAGGGGTATCCGTGGGCCCTCCTTAACAGTGGGTTGGCTCTGTCTCGCTTTCGCCTCAGACGCGCAGCTCATCGCGGGAGGAGCGCCGGGTCTCTAGCGTACGTTTCTTTTTCTACCTTCCTTTTCTATTATTACTTTCATTATTACTTATATATTTCTGAAGTGGGAAAAACATTACATAAATTTTTAAAAGCGTTCTTCTCTAGTTGAAAAACATGTTAATGCATTGTTAAAAAAGTGTTCATGCAACTTTTAGTAAATGTTGATAACATTCAAATAAATGTCCGTGACATTTGGGAAACGTTCCCGCACTTTAAAAAATGGACATGGCATTTCAAAAAACTTATAAAACGTAAAAAGGTATTAAAATGATTTTTGAAAATCGTGTCATTCAAAAAAACGTATGTGATATATCATCTGTTTCAAAAAATCTGTTCATGACATTTTCTTAAGAATGTTTACATAGTTTTAAAAATGTTAACGTAGTTGAATAAAATATTGCACAAAAAGTTTCAACTTGTATTTGAAAAAATATTAGTCATGTATTTGAAAAATGTTAAACATGTATAGAAAATGCTTGATGTATATGAAAACAAAACAGGCATGTATTAAAAAAGTAAAATGAAAATGAAAAACCAAACAAACTGGTATAAACATAGAAAACTGAAACCCAAAAGAAAACAGATGAAATTGAGACAGAAAAGAAAAAAGAAGAAGAAGAAACCCGAAAAAACATAAAAACAAAAAAACACTGGAAGGTTCTAAAACTGGTCCATGCCAGTCTATAGAACCTTCCTAAAATCATTTTAACTAGCCGGCCCACTACTAAGGAGCGATCCCATGCATGGAGGCGAGGCTACCATAGCTCTCGCCATAGGCGATAAATACAGAAATAGCCAGGGAGGATGCTCTGGGCCCTTGGTAGGTTTAGGCTTCTATAGGCCCAGCTTGGCCAAAATTCATGTCCTCACGCCGCCTAGGCCCCCTTCCTCTCTCCCGTCAAGTGGCATCGTCGGCGACAAGAGGAGTGGAGACCCGCCCATTTCGGGTTTTTTTCCCTCTTTATGTTTTGTTTCCCTGGTGGTAGCAACAAGGTGGTGGCGTGGGTGACTTGTTGGAGTAAGGTCTCTGCGGCCTCTCCCTATCTAGACGATGTTAGATCCAACGCCAAGGAAGTGTCTGCGAGAGTTTACGTCGCTAGATCCATTAACTCTCTTCGGATATTGGTAGTTGGTTTGTGCTTCAAGGAGATCAATCTTCCTTTGATCAAGTTTCTTCAACTCTCTGTACCGGTGGTCACGAACCATGTACTGCATTGGGTGATGCTTTAACCGATGTTTCTTCACCGATTTCTAGATCTCGTTCAAATGCGAGTGGCTATTGTGGTCTTTAGAGCCTGGTTGGCGAGGGTGTTTGCATGTGCCCCTTTCATTTACTGCCGGTTCAGTGGAATTTTCACTCTTCGATGGACGGCGTCTACTAATTACAAGAAGATTAGTAAATTTCAATGTAACTATTTTCTACTATACTATTCATTCTGCGTCTGGTTGTGTTTTTCTGTTGTACTAGCTTTTATTTTTGAGATAGCTATTGTTTCTGTTGATATAATTATGACATCTAAGATCCGTTCTAAGCCCAGTTGTTTTTCATTGTACTAGCTGTTTTCTTTAGTAACTAATTTTTGCTCTTCATAATTATCAGATATAAGATGTCCTTCTGTGTCTCTTTTTTTTTAAGAAAGAACTCATTCAAGGCCCGACTGAGCCATCAACATGTTCCAGGAGCTTATAAAGTCAATTTGGCTCAGAACTTAACTGATTCGATCTCAAAGAAGCTCGTAACAGCAGACAGCCAGGCCGACGACAAAGCACAAGTATGAGCAGACCAAGCAGCAAAGAGGCACAGGGCATGAGCAACAAGGAGCACGCAAGCAAGCAGTGTTCCATGGGAACGTTCTGGTTTCTATTACCGCGATTTCGAAGTTATTTTCCCCAAAACAACGCGTGCCGCAGACACCAGGCACAAGGGGGAAGATCACTCGGCGCCGACAGGAGGCACTCTTATTACATTGATCGGTCGATGGCGCGAACGCCAGCGCATTTCGTTTGGGTTTACACTGAGAGAGGCGTTTGAGCAGCAGCTTTCCTCACAAGCTGGACAGGTACGCCTGCCACCCTTGGACGCGGTACTCCCTGGCCGTCTGCTCGGGGTCGCTCGCCTTGATGATCCCGCGCCCCACAATGATTATATCGCTGCCTCTGTCGTTTATCACCTGTAGGAAACAGCCAGGTTGCAGGTGAGGCAGAGCAGCAGATAATAAGCAGACTGCAACAGTAGAGAAGAACAAACACGAGCTCTGAAAAACTCCCAAAGAACACTAGCACAGCACAGTTTACCAAACAGGAAACAAGCATTTGTTCTCAACCTATGTGGTGCATATTAAACATTCTCCCAAGGAAAATGTTACCCGCGTGAGCATGAGAAAAAGTATAGTTATGCAACTGTAGTAAGATAGCTAACATACTCTGGCCAGTATATAATCCAAAGACGCATGCCACTTTCAAGCTTTGCAACTTATTATATTAACCAGCATTATCATATGTGAAGCATACAAAAGTAACACTCCAGGGCCAGTATATAATCCAAAGACGCATGGCACAATAACGAAATTTTGGTGCAGCATAGTACATACAGAAGTAACACTGCTAAGTCAAAAGCTCTACAAAAACTTGAATGCATTATCATATGTGAAGAAAGCACTTCGTAATGACAAAGGTTAAACTCACAGAATAAGGGGTGGTGTACTGTTGCCCAAGAGCATCTCCTCCAGAAACCATCTGCACTCCAGGGGTGGCATGGATGAATGCTGGGCTTGATGGTGCCACCGACCACGATGCGGGATTTACTGATATAAATCCAATCACAAAATCAGAATGTTGCTCGGCAATCTTTACAGCTGCTGCAGTGTAATCTCCTTGAGCAAGGTTGCCAGCTGAGCTCATTTCAGCAAGCAGAAGAAGCCCTCTCCCTTTCGGTAAACCCTTCAATACCACAACACAACAGTTACAGCGAGCACTACAACACACAAGCTATTCGAAGCTGCAACATTAACTTCTATAATATTTACTATTTATATAGGACATTTAAGGTGCAATATACCTTAAGCTTCAAGCCATCAACAATTCCAGGCCCAGGAATTACATGGGCGTTAACAATATCAGCCCATTCCAATATTCGGAATATTCCTCTGAAATAAAGTTAAAAGTTATAAGCATACTGCATATATATGCAAACAGAAAGAGAAGATGGTTTATAGTGCCCTTTCTCACCCTTCATATTGCATAGTTACTGTGTTACCAATGTCGGCAAACTTGCGGTCTTCGAAGATCAAAAAGTTGTGCTTCTCAGCAATCTTTAAAAAAAAGTAAAGAGATCAATTACATAAAGAATGTGACATTAAAAAGCCCTAGATAAAACAATAATATTTTGCAACCTGGACAGCGATTGACATATATTGTTATAGTATAAAACAGCTCTAGTAATTAATAATACAAATTCAGGTCCTGGTCAATAAATAGATAAAACAAAACCAGATCTAACAAAGTGAGTAAACTGCCTTTGGTATCATAGTGGTTACAGGTCAATTGTTTCCAAATGAGAGAAACATGGGGAACATTAGAATGACAGTAAATAATGGATTAAACAAACATGCCTCTAATAAATACAAAAATCAAACATGCTCCCTAACAGAATAGTATGGAGAAAGGAATTCCATTCTGATAGACATGAAGATGTTACATCAGATTACTAACAAATGAAATGAGAAGACTATTGAGGACACTGACATTTTACTAGTAAACACAAAGATCCAATGGTACCATCTGAAAGAGAAGCATTATTATCATTCAAAATAAAAGACGAGATTGCATCATCAGAGAGCATACCGAGCGAAGCTTGGTGCCAAAGTCAGGTGTAAAGTCTGACAAGATATCGACATGGGTTTTCAGCATGCAAATCTCAGAGCCAACCTGCATAAAAATGATAGAAACATGGGTTAAACCTTGTGTGAAGGATAGGTTCTGGTGATGTCACTACACAGCAGCATCGAAGCGCAGAAAACATCATACATAATGCAACTGAAAAGGTTGTTATGATGTCACCAGTCGTGCAACAAGTCAATGCATTCACTCCTGAAGGACTGCAGTCATGCACACCTAATAGATCTGTTTCCTACCTAATTCAGGAGACTCTGCTAACTAACACAAAGTCCTGTCCTAATATTAACAAATTCCAGAAATGGCCATGTCTATTCTAGGATTCCATTCCAAAAGATAATTTAACTTCCTGAAGTAAACATGGTGAATCCTAGAGAAATTGACCAACACAAATACTCAACAAGCTGTACTGTCATACCTTGCTGAAATGGTCAATTCTGTCAATGTCAGAAAGCATAATTATATAACTTGCTGATTTAGAAGTGCCTAGATCTGACCCATCAACTGACCAACACCAATACACAACAAATCTTACAGAGTTATACCTTTTCGGCAAGCTCAAGGAGCTCCTTAGCTGTGCCAACATCCGCGGAGACACAGAGGTTGCTCTGCTTGGCCTCCATCACCTCGAACAGCTTCTTCCCCATGGGGTTCTTGGCCAAGGCCGCCCTCTCAGGGAACCCCTTCCTGACCACCTTGGGCTTGGCGGCGCCCGGCACGGTGACCTTCCTGTTGGCGTCGAGGAACTGCTTCACCTCGGCGGCCTTCTCCTCGGTGACCTTCCCGTGCTTCAGCAGCACGGCGAGCACCTCGGTGAGGGTCATGAGCGAGTGCAGCGTGATGCCGTTGGCGACCAGGTTCTCCCTGCCGCCCTGCTCGCGGTCAACAACGACGAACGCGTCCGCCACCACGAGCCCCTCGGCGCGGAGGGGCGCCGCGGTCTCGAGCACGGAGGCGCCGCTGGTGACGAGGTCCTCGATGATGAGGACCGTGTCCCCCGCGCGGAAGGCGCCCTCGATGGCCTTGGCGGTGCCGTGGGTCTTGACCTCCTTGCGGCGCATGAGCATGGGGAGGCCGCGGTCGACGGAGAGCACGGAGGCGATGGGGAGCGCCGTGTAGGGCACCCCGCAGAGGATGCCGTAGGGGCGGGTGGCGGGGAGGGCGGAGAGGAGGGAGGCGATGGAGGCGAGCAGGCGCGGGTGCGAGACGAGCGCGCGCAGGTCGAGGTAGATCGGGGAGGTGATGCCGGATTTCAGCACGAAGGAGCCGAGCTTGACCGCCTCGATGGCGTGCAGGTCGAGGATGAGGGCTTCGAGGGCGGCGGCGTCCATGGCCGGCGGCGGCGGGGTGGGTGGGGCGGGGCGGCGGCTAGGGTTTTGGGCGGGGTTTGGGGTGGGGAGGGGATGGGGAGGGGACACGGCGGCGGGGGACGGGGAATGGAAAGGGAGGTCGGGGACGAAGGAAATTTATTGACCGGCCGAGCCGAGTATCAACGTCGCGTCATCACTGTCGAGTCTTCAGTTCCATATTCCAAACGGATGAGATTGGAAAACGCTTAACGCGGCCGTGTAACTTTATTTTTTTCAGTTGGGTTTCAGTTCCATAATCCTTAGCATCGATGAGCTCATGCCTGCCGCTTCTACCAGCTCTTGGGTTTCAAAAAGTTTGCTCCGAAAAAGGCGGAGGCCCAGAGACGACATCAAACCATGCCAACGGTGGATGCAGGAGGGAGAAGAGGACTTCAACACCCTCGAAATTTTTAATGTACTTCTCTTTTTTTTTTCATGTAAGGATGTGTCTGCAAAGACACGTGGAACTTGATACGTGGCTTTAGGCCTTTAGCCTTTTTGCGAAAAGAAAAAGAAAGGGGCCAGGAAAACCGTAGTTGATTTTGGTCGTCGTCGCATTCCAATCCACAACTCCCCTTCGCCTTCAACCTCTAGCCGCTCCGACCAGTATATCCCGCAATCTTCATCGTGACCTCGCCACCCCGCCTCAACCAACTGTCATCACTGCTGGTGTATGTCGCTCGTCCCCCTAACCGTGTTGAGCCCCGACCATTTTCTCCCTCATCCACCTAGCCCCTTACCCTTGAATTGCAAACTTTTCTCCTCTCCATGCATCGGCGTCAACTTCTAGGACCACGGGATAATCACCATTAAAAATAATTTCAAGCCGACCCCTACCGCTTTATTTTCGGAGAAAGAAATCTCTTGCAGAGCAATCAATGGAAGTCAAATAATTGTCAATATTAAAAAATATCTTTCAAACAAACAACAAAATCAACTCAGTAATTGTATGAACACAATCTCAATCGCATTGTTTTTTTCCTTATGTTCGCCAATGGAAGGTGGATTCCTTCCCCATAGCATATCTCAATCTCAACCCAATAAAGAAGAATCCTACGTTGAACCAGTAGAACAAATTTGCCCCCCGTTACAACACACGAGTATTTAGCTAGTACTATCAACTAGTTTTGAGTGGCACGCACACATAGTCGCGTGATACGCACAAATTCGACCCTCTATTCCACCGACTATTCCGCGACTCAACACTCCACTGAGCACTTGGATTAAAATCTAGTCCTTCTATACGCACTATTACACTTTCCTTATTACAGGCTAGAGGAGTCTACATCATTGAGTATCTCAGAGTGGAATAAAAGTGCAAGAGAGTCCTAAAGAGAATTTTCTATGTGTAGATAACATTCTTTTTCTCGCAATATGACACTGTAGTATGTGCCCCCATAATTTATACTCCCTCCATCCCAAAATAAGTGTCTCAACTTTGTACGAACTTTAGTACAAAGTTATACTAAACTTGAGACACTTATTTTGGGACAGAGTGAGTAACATAAAGCCTTTACCTTCAAAATTCTTAGTTCTTTCGCTACAAAGCATCCTTCTCATATCAGATGTGCACATTGCATTGTTTTTTTTCCCCTTGTCTTGAGCATACAAAAATGTCGGGCTTGCCAACCTTTTAGATTTTTATTTCCATACGAAACATGCGCCTCTGTGTTTGACTATCAAGGCTTCTTGTATTTGAAAGTGTGAGGAGTTTTTATTTAGTTGGAAAGTATGAGGAGTTACTAGTTGTCAAATACTAGATACTCATCCTCCCCACAAGGGAATAATGGTTGTTTGTTTGAAATTTGAAGTGGTTCATGGAAGAAATGGGCATGGTGTGGGTAACGACTTCATTTGGCATGGTGTGGGTAATGACTTCATTTGGCATGGGGTTGCCGCCAGGCTAAGCTCACAAAAACTGCATTCTCAGCTCCTGTAAGGACAGAAAAGTCTCGCCCCGCTGCAGCACTACAAATCGACCAACCAACATACAAAAGACTCATAAGAATTGCAATGATATAGAGTTTCTATGTGGTCTATTTGGAGAGATTTTATTAATTATTTGATCAACACCTTATGCCCCACCCCACCCCCCAATTGTTCACTGTTCTTACTTGCCCCCTCTTCATTCATGTGCATAAAATTGATCAACATATGGAACTGTGAAACAGGCAGAGTCATGCTAGAATGACCTCCACTTTACTGGACAAATTACAGGTCACATTATGTCTCTTCCTTCTAACTTCACATAGTATATATCTTTTACAGAAAAGCCTTGAACGTATGATTGGGATCCTAGGTACTCACATTGATCACACAAGCAAGTCTCAGGTGTTCTGTAAAGAAATTCTTCATGTGACCATGTTGACAACAACATGCTAGGGCGACACAATTCCGGGCGCAACACAGCTATTATTGCGTGAGCGGGACGCACTCGAGCTCCATCTCGAGGTGGCCACGCCGACGCTCTGAAGCCTGACAGTCACCTCCTGCTTAACCTTGTTGTCGATGATGGAGATGGCACTGTCCCTTGGGACCCAGATGCCGTCTTTCGCCATCCAATTTTTGAGCTCGGCATTGTCGGTGATGGACTTGGTTTCATAGGCTCTGGCTGCAGCAACTAGTGGTTGAATGTTAATCTCAGCCTCCCCCATTCGGTCGTCGGTGGTGAATGTGTCCTTGTCATAGACTTGCTGCAAGGAGAATTGAAGGCAAATGTTACCCGAAAAACAAAAACGACCTAAACCATACCACTGCACTGCACATTTTACTGATTATTTTCATCGCCCCTGTAAATAAAACATATTTACCACTTTTAGCAGTGGAACCGGATCGGGTATCGATAGCAGAAGTCTTTCATTCCATACAGGATTCAGGCTGCTCTTTATCACCTTCGTTTTCATCGACTACAAGGGCGAAAAGGGGATCTGGAGCGTCACAAAACAAATAACTTCACACAACTAGGTTACAGTGCAAATGAATGGAGTAGCTCACCTGGTGTCCTAGGTTTAGGATAACATAAGGGTCGCTTGACATCACATCACGAATAGCTAGATTTGTGCCTCTTATGATATTGACCTTAATCAATCCAACAAACTCTACCATACCAACCTCCACCTAAGACAGAATAAATTCAAATAAGAAATAATATTTCAAGTTAAGAGTATAAACTGAACTATAGATTTGGGATGATTGATCATACAGCTGCAGGTTTCTTTACTGATTTGTCTTCTTTTCTCCTCCAGCTGTTCCTGAAAGCATGGCCTAAACCATGTCGATTTGAGCTACCATGCTGCTGCTGGTAACAATGTTTGCCATTGTTTTGTGAAGAGCATGAAAGCTGTTGGTTAGACAAAAACTGTTGAAACTCATATTTTCTCCTGCACATATGTGAGTAAGGAGAAACATCATTCATCGGTAGAGTTGTGTTGGGCAAATATGAAAGAAACCGGTTATACTAGTGGCAGGCGTCTCAGAGAATAAGAACTTGCTACTTCGGTATACCTTATAAAATCATTTCGGTCATCCGCTGAGCAATCTTGCCTTGGCTTTGTGTAATTGCCAAGAAATGCCTCATATGTACTGTTTACTGCACCATTTCCACCCGAATCGGTCAAAAAATCAACTTGTTCATCTGTCCATTCATCTAGCTTCACTGAGACTATCTGAAATAAACAGGGCTCTACTCAAACACCAGAAATAGATAGTTGAACCACCAAACATTATATCTGCACCGGCCAACTGACATTACTCTCACTTATCGTGTGTATTTCATGGCAAAATTTTGTATACTAAGGCCTTGTACAATGCAAGGTGCTTAGGAGAGGTGCTTGGAGAAATAAACCAAGCTTTCCTTAAGCACTGGTGCTAATTTTACAGGGCAGACGCTTAATTAGGCGTCTCTCCTGTAGAAATAGGCACCGGTGCTTAAAAAAACCCGGTTTATTTTTCTAAGCACCTCCGTAAGCACCTAGCATTGTATAAGGCCTAAGGATATTAGCAAAAGTAATATTATCTTGAGAGGAAGGAAAATAATATTGGGAATGTCAAACTTATATGTGCCTGGTATCTTCCTTAAAAAGCCTACGATCTGATTCTGTTTGTCAAAGACACTTGCTTCTGAATTTATTTATTTTTGCTATATATGTGTGTGTGGCTCTATGCAGGTGTTTCTAAAGTTAGAAAAAACTGTACAACCTAAAAAAGTACAGTTGAAACTTGAAACATATGCTTTACTGTATAATGTCTGACAAAATATTAAACAGTCCCTACAAGCTCTAAGAGCATGGTTAATAATATAGCCGACAGGTGGCTATAACATGGTGCCATGTCATCTATAGTCAATGTAATAGCCAACATGTATAGTAGTGGGCTACAAGGAAGTACTATTTTTTTATCACATGGCCCGCCATACTCTCACATAGTTTCTTGGAGCCCGTGCTACAGCCGGCTGTAAATCTACAGCCTGCTTCTCTTCTCTCTCCTATTCTCTCTCATCCAACTCAGCAAGGATATAATATTCTAAGTCTTACAGCCCGCCTACATCACCTTATTATACTTGCTCTAAAGTAAGTCTCAGATCTCAGTGAAAATGGCTGAATGGTTGCACTGCCTAGTTTCAGAAGGGGCTAGCAAATAAAAGGCTAACTATATAACTGAAAGGTCTAATCCATTTTTAGCCAACATCTCCTATGACTGAATAAAAAATCAAATCCAAGTAAGAAATTAAACTGGAAATGGAAGGAGGCTGATGACAAATAGCTAACAATACATAGATATCGTGGCTACCTTAGAAATGTGCACCCCGAGGCTTCTATGAGCTCCAGAACACTTGATACAGATGAACGCGCCAAAAGTTAATGATCTGCAAAGACCACAATATTCAAAGACTGAGAATAATGTGAAACACTAAGTCTCAGATACCGTGCCAGTCAAAAGTGTTACTCCCTCCGATCCATATTAATTGTCACTGATTTAGTACAAATTAATATGGATCAGAGGGAGTATCTTATCTCAGAAGAAAATAAGAAATACACATAGTGCTGTAACTTAACCTTCTCCAAACACATGGGTGATATTACACAATTCAATATCATCTACACACGCGATATTTCTGTAAGACGTGGAGTGATTTGTATGCAGTGCAAGAAAAAGGAAAGGAGCATCTTACAGGTCAAGAATACTTACACCCATTTTGGATCTGGAGCACCACAGTCAGCACAACATTTGTTTGCTGGTTGACTTAAAAGACGATCTAATCTGTCCGTTGTAGCAATTTGCCCTGGCAGTGATCATGGAAGCGAATTCATTCAATGCAGCAAACAGAGGATGTATATATGCAGCAACGCCATCTAATTGTTTATATGGTGCATTGTTTCAGGGGAGTGACAGGACACATCATGTTCAAGATGGTGCCCGAAACTAATAGGTCCAATGCAGTTAGGGATTTTTTTTAAGAAAAATGCAAGACTATTCATGATTTGTGGCTCACATTTATTAGAAATTGCGGTTCCTGTTCAAAAATTGTTGGTTATCCAAACCATAGGCAAATTGCTAAATTGTAAAACAAAGGCTGCATTTGCATCAAAATGAGGCTAACGCCTGAAGATTTGACAGCTTTGAATTGGGGCAATTAACGGGGCTGCGATGTTCCGGATGAAAGCCACAATGATTTTGCCCCTGCATTTCCGCAATGACACGATTGCAAAGGGCAGAGGGGGCAAGCGAACCTGGCTGGTTGGCTTGGTCGCCGGCGCGCATCTTGGTACTTGGCGGGCTGGCTTGGTCGCCGGCGCGAAACTTGGTACTTGGCGGGCTGGCTTGGTCGCCGGCGCGAAAGTTGGTACTTGGCTGGTCGCCGGCCCGAAACTTGGTACTTGGCGGGCTGGCTTGGTCGCCGGCGCGCATCTTGGTACTTGACGAGCTGGCTTGGTCGCCGGCGCGCAACTTGGCACCTGGCGAGGTGGCTTGGTCGCCGCTGGTGCCCGGCTTGGGGGGGCATGCTAGATTGGGAAAGTCCCCGCCGGCGCCCGCCTTGGCGCCTGGTTGATTGGCCTGGTCCCCGCCGGCCCCCGCCTTGGCGCCCGGCGGACTGGCCTGGTCTCCGCCGGAGCCCATCTTGGTGGACGTTTTCCTTCACGAATCGAACAAGAAGGCGCTGCAATTTAGGAAGTTTCCGAGAAGAATGGCGACCCGATCTGCAGAAGAAGACGCACGCGCGCATTGCCTGGCACGTACCTTCGATTGTGCTTCTGGCTGTCGGCGTGGTGCTTTTGCCCCTCCATCCCTCCTCCTCCTCCGGCTCCCCCCGGTGCCTGCCGGCGCTCTTATCCTCCTCCTACGCCTACGCCTACACCGTCCTCCTCGCCGCGGGGACGAGAATGTGGCGGCCCATCACCGCAATAATCAATTCGCGTGGATCCGGGGGGCTGGGCGTGCGGGCGTGACCTCCGACGGAGCGATTAGAAAAATGGTGGGAGTCGCCGGCCGGCGATCTGCCGCCGAGGCAATAGCTGGTTTCGTCCAATTTAGTATTTTTTTTCTTCAGAAGAGTTGTGTTGAATGGGCGAAAGCATTTATTTTTGGTTATTATTAGGGGGTAGTTGCGGTCGTGGCTGGACAGCCCGCAGGTGAAAAGGGAGAGTCTTTGCCGTCCCGTCTCCCTTCAAAAAATTCACACAAAAACAAAATTGAGATTTTCCTCCCTGTAGACAAGCATTTTCACAAGCTTAGAAATATTTTTTTTTGCAAAAACAAGTTTAGAAGTGTATAAGGACATTCGGAAAACACCAAAATGATGCCCTCCATCAACGGACAACAGTTTCGTTCGCCAAAAACCAGACACCAATGTCATTCCCCATTCCGCCTCCCCCTATCTCCAGACCATTTTGTTTGCACATTTTGCATTGTTTCGACTTGATATGAATATCCTAAGGCATAGTAGTTTAAACATAGGAATACATGTTGGTGAAACTATTGGTGCCACGTCCCATTTGATTCGGGTAGCTAGCTGGGTGGAGAGATATCGAGGGATGCCTCCGTGACGCCTCGCTATCTGGATCCCACGACAGCATTGGTGCTATTATTTTTGATCTGTGGAGGGGGGCACTACTAGGGAAAACCTTATACACAGAACCTTAGCAAGAAGCGCGTTGGATAAAGCAGTGTCCACACGGCGCTATCGCTATAGACATAGCAAAGAGCGGCAAGGACAAAGAGCGCTACTACTAAAATTGCCCCACCGCTGCCGCCAAAGCTAAGTGTAGTAGCGATTTCCCTAAAACGTTATCGCTAGGTAGTTTAGCAAGACCGCTTCCCTAACACGCTCTTGATAAACCCAAAGATATCTTCTCCACCGCCGCCTCACTTTCCCCTCTCCACCCCACTCTCACTCTCCCACGCACTAGTCGTCACACCGCCGACCTTCGCCTTCCCCGACCACCGCCGTCCCCCCCGCCGCCGATGCTCTGCTTCCTCCTCCACCGAGGTAGTTCCTACATCCCTCCTCCTTCCACCTCCATTCCTCCTCGTCCCTCTCCCGATCCCTCCATCCTCTCCTCCTCACTCCCGCCTCCTCCTCCCACCGCCTCCTGCCTCCGCCTCTGCCCTTTCCTCCCTGCCTCATCTGTCCTCCTCCTCCCTGCCTCATCCGTCCGTCCCTTCCACCCTCACTCACCCTCCCTTCGTTCCTACTCCCTCCACCTCCCTCTGTTTTTGAAATTTTAAGAATAGAAATTTTTAGGTATTGAATTTAGTAATAGAAGTTTGTAGTAAGAAAATTTAGGGCAGAACTAGGGTAATAGAAATTTTAGTAAGTGTTCAATAGAGTAGAACACTTACATTGCATTGTTTTTATTAAGTGTTTAATAGAAATAGTTTATTTAGTAAGTGGTTAATAGACCTGGTTTATTTATATATAAGATATATTGAAATGTTTTTGTTCATATTTTCAACCATTGAAATGTAATGACCATCAAGTTTGAATGCTCATATGATGTAGATATAAACATGTATACCTAGTGTTGCTCAAATAGGATATGTGCTTGCCCAAGTGGCCATGTTTGCATGGAACACCTCCGAGTGGCCAATGTTTTGCCGGAGTGTTGATTAATTTTCGTTCCGGCAAATTTTAGGCGCTCGTATGTCCTTTTTTAGGAAAGGTCATGCCGGATTTTTCCGTGAATTTTGGCATGGCTTGTGCTATAATATAGGAAATATCGAGTGCGTTGGAAATGCCGAAAAGAGCATGAAACAATATTTTGGGTTGACTTTAAGTCTGTTGGGGCTCCATATATGATACCAAAAAAACAAAGGAGGGAGTGTCCACCATATATGAGAGAAGAAGAATGCCGACTGTTGTCATGGGGGTCGTTCTTCCTCTTCTTTCTCGTGATAGACCTTTTGGTAATGCACGGGAAGGAAGAGAAGAACGACCATCACCGGCGGTTGCAAATGTCAGAGAGGAATCAGTGAGGGAGAGTCTCCACCATATATGAGAGGATGAAGAATCCCGAATGTTGTCGCGGGGGTAGCTTCTTCTTCATTCCAAGGCGCTTAACATTTTGGTGTAATGCACTTTGGAATGACAGGAGTAGCTACCATCACTGACGGTCGCAAATGTCAAAGATGAAGAATCCCGAGTGTTGTTGTAGAAGTTCTTCGCTCCCGTGTGCTAGACAATTTGGTGTAATGCACTCGGAACGAAGGGAGGAGCTACCATCACCGATTTGCCTAATATATACACCACGTGAGCTGAGAGTTTTCAAAAAAATACTCGACAGACTGATAGTCAACCCGTGAAGAATAATAATGATCTAATTTAGTTTTTGTAGTACATATATTTAATTTTAGAAGTTTAATCTTTGAATTATGAACATAGGAAATGTTTGACAACGACGATAGGCTCCTGGAGTGCGACTGGTGCGGCGACGACCGGGGTTTGTGCGACAGACCTCACCTGGTAGACGGTCGGCGCTTCATTAAGCTCGACGAGACCTTCGCTGTTGAAACGGTACGCAACGACAAGTCTGTTTTCGTAATTAAGCATGACGTCTGCTTTTTCAACGTGTAATTTCCGTCTTTTACAATTCAACTAGCTTATCCCATGCCATGCAAGACGCTATGTCTTGGAGCATCTGAATTTCGAAGATCATGAAAGTATGGAGACAAAGGAAGTTCATCTCAGGAACCATCATGGCTATGCTTTCGCTGTAAAGCTATACAATTCGGAGAGCGAATCCCATTTTGGTTGCTCGAATTGGGAAGCACTGTGCAAGGCGTATGATTTTCAGGAGGGTATGTATGTCACCTTCGATCTTGGTGATCCTGAAGATGACATCGACGAAGAGAATATGGACATTTGGGTCCTTGTTGATATGCTTCCACTTCTACCTCTATTAAGTAATTTATATTATTTATTTCAAAATAGTTGACGGCTTATATCCATTGATAGCTTATTTTCATTCTTCAAAAACTGTACGAAAGATGGTAGACAGAACCTACTACACCGATGTCGCGGAATTAACTTATTAGGAGAAAGATCATCTTATCTCATTTATTATTGATGTTTAATGTTGAGAACTACAATATCAATAATCAAACTCCTGCACATTATGGTCAATACGTGCCACTAGTGCACGTGTTGAACTACGGTAACATCCATGGAGATGGCATGGTAAGATTTTCTTACTATTACGACACCCGTGCATCTTTTGCATAAATTCTTCTAAAGCTAAACTACATTGCTAACTACGGCGTTATTATTATGTTTTCAACAGAAAATCCCGAAGGATTGTGTGCCTGATCTGATGTTTCCGAAAGGTCGCCTTGATGTTATTAGCTTACTGCCAGGTCATCCTAGGCTTCACCGTTGTTCATACCGGATTTCTAAAACCGATGAAGACATGCAATCAAAGAATGGAAAAAAAAATGTATGGACAATCATAGGGAGCTACTTGGAAGCAACATTGTGCGAAGCACAAGAATTGGTGACAGGATAATCTCCATTCTCCATAATGGAGCCGCCGTGGCCTATCTTGTTTTATGCTATTTTACCTTAGAGAGGGTAGTAGGTCCTAGCTAATACTCATGATCATGTGCTAAGAACAATTAAGTTGGGTTGGTTAGATGACTATGATGATGATGAGTATGACTTGTTATTATGATAGTTGATGAGTTATTAGATGAATATGATGATGATGAGTATGAATTTTTATTATGATAACGAGTAGAAGTTGTTAGATGACTATGATGATGATGAGTATGACTTGTTATTATGATAACGATGATGAGTTATTATTAATGATGATGATGCTTAGTTGTTATATCATTATGAGCATGATCAGTTATTATATATATCAGTGGGTGAAATAAACATGGATTAGATTCAAGTGGAGGCAACACATGGTGCAGATCGAAAGTACTACTAATCCAAACTTGATCATACTAATCCAAACTAATGTGATCAGGTTTGGATTAGTAGTACTTTGGATATGCACCATGTTTACTCCACTTGAATCTAATCCACATCTTTTCGCCTAATCGTAAATAATAACTCATCATGATCATAAATGAAGGAAATATGCCCTAGAGGCAATAATAAAGTTATTATTTTATTTCCTTATATCATGATAAATGTTTATTATTCATGCTAGAATTGTATTAACCGGAAACTTGATACATGTGTGAATACATAGACAAACAGAGTGTCCCTAGTGTGCCTCTACTTGACTAGCTCGTTAATCAAAGATGGTTAAGTTTCCTAGCCGTAGACATGTGTTGTCATTTGATGAACGAGATCACATCATTAGAGAATGATGTGATGGACAAGAGCCGTCTGTTAGCTTAGCACTATGATAGTTTAATATATTGCCATTGCTTTCTTCATGACTTATACATGTTCCTATGACTATGAGATTATGCAACTCCCGAATACCGGAGGAGCACTTAGTGTGGTATCAACCATCACAACGTAAGTGGGTGATTATAAAGATGCTCTATAGGTGTCTCTGAAGGTGTTTATTGGGTTGGCATAGATCAAGATTAGGATTTGTCACTCCGTGTATCGAAGAGGTATCTCTGGGCCCTCTCGGTAATGCACATCACTATAAGCCTTGCAAGCAATGTGACTAATGAGTTAGTTGCGGGATGATGCATTACGGAACGAGTAAGGAGACTCGCCGGTAACGAGATTGAACTAGGTATGATGATACCGACGATCGAATCTCGGGCAAGTAACATACCGATGACAAAGGGAACAACGTATGTAGTTATGCGGTTTGACCGATAAAGATCTTTGTAGAATATGTAGGAGCCAATATGAGCATCTAGGTTCTGCTATTGGTTATTGACCGGAGATGTGTCTCGGTCATGTCTACATAGTTCTCGAACCCGTAGGGTCCGCACGCTTAACATTTGATGACGATTTGTATTATGAGTTATGTGATTTGATGACCAAAGTTTGTTTGGAGTACCGGATGAGATCAGGGACATGACGAGGAGTCTCGAAATGGTCGAGAGGTAAAGATTCATATATTGGAAGGCTATATTCGGACATCGGAAAGGTTCCGAGTGATTCTGGTATTTTCGAGTACCGGGAGTTATGGGAGTTCACCGGGAGAAGTAATGGGCCTTATTGGGCTTTAGTGGAGAGAGGGGAGAAGGGCCAAGAGGTTGCGCGCACCTCCCCCCTGCCCAAACCGAATTGGAAAAGGGGTGGGGCGCCCCCCCTTTCCTTCTCCGTCTCCCTCTCTTTCCTTCTCTCCTACTCTGAATAGGAAAGGGAATCCTACTAGGACTTGGGAGTCCTAGTAGGACTCCCTATGCTTGGCGCGCCTCCTAGGCCGGCTGCCTCCTCCCTCCCTCCTTTATATACGGGGGAGGGGAGCACCCCAAAGGCACTCAAGATTTGTCTTAGCCGTGTGCGGTGCCCCCCTCCACAGTTACACACCTCAGTCATATCGTCAGAGTGCTTAGGCGAAGCCTGCGCACGAACATCATCATCACCGCCGCCACGCCGTCAGGTTTGACGTAACTCTCCCTCAGCCTCAACTGGATCAAGAGTACGAGGGACTTCATCGAGCTGAACGTGTGCTGAACGTGGAGGTGTCGTACGTTCGGTGCTTGGATCGGTTGGATCGCGAAGACGTTCGACTACATCAACCGCGTTACTAAACGCTTCCGCTTTCGGTCTACGAGGGTACATGGACACACTCTCCCCGCTCCTTGCTATGCTTCTCCTAGATAGATCTTGCGTGATCGTAGGAATTTGTTTGAAATACTACGTTCCCCAACAGTGGCATCCGAGCCAGGTCTATGCTTAGATGTTATATGCACGAGTAGAACACAATGAGTTGTAGGCGATAATAGTCATACTGCTTACCAGCAGCGTCTTACTTTGATTCGGTGGTATTGTTGTATGAAGCGCCTGCATGCAGACAATACATGACCGCCAGACATGAGACTGTTTCACCGACGCGTTTCGCATTAATGTGGCTAGTGGGTGTCTGCTTTCTCCAACTTTAGTTGAATCGAGTTTGACTACGCCCGGTCCTTGTTGAAGGTTAAAACAACACACTTGACGAAAAATCATTGTGGTTTTGACGCGTAGGTAAGAACGATTCTTGCTAAGCTCGTAGCAGCCACGTAAAATTTGCAACAACAAAGTAGAGGACGTCTAACTTGTTTTTGCAGGACTTGTTGTGATGTGATATGGTCAAGACATGATGATATATAAATTGTTGTATGAGATGATCATGTTTTGTAAAAGTTATCGCTAATCGGCAGTAGCCTTATGTTTGTCTCTTTATTTTATGAAATGCAATCGCCATGTTATTGCTTTACTTTATCACTAAGCGGTAGCGATAGTTGTAGAAGCAATAGTTGGCGAGACGACAATGATGCCACGATGGAGATCAAGGTGTCAAGCCGGTGTCAATGGTGATCATGACGGTGCTTTGGAGATGGAGATCAAAGGCACAAGATGATGATGGCCATATCATATCACTTATATTGATTGCATGTGATGTTTATCCTTTATGCATCTTATTTTGCTTATTATGGTAGTAGCATTATAAGATGATCTCTTGCTAAATTTCAAGGTATAAGTGTTCCCCCTGAGTATGCATCGTTGCTACAGTTCGTCGTGCCGAGACACCACGTGATGATCGGGTGTGATAAGCTCTACGTTCACATACAATGGGTGTAAGCCAGTTTTGCACACGCAGAATACTTGGGTTAAACTTGACGATCCTAGCATATGCAGATATGGACTCGGAACACTAAGACCGAAAGGTTGAGCATGAATCATATAGTAGATATGATCAACATAGTGATGTTCATCATTGAAAGCTACTCCATCTCACATGATGATCGGACATGGTTTAGTTGATATGGATCATGTGATCATTTAGATGACTAGAGGGATGTCTATCTAAGTGGGAGTTCTTAAGTAATATGATTAATTGAACTTTAATTTTGTTGGAAATATGCCCTAGAGGCAATAATAAAAAGGATTATTATTATATTTCCTTGTTCATGATAATTGTCTTTTATTCATGCTATAATTGTATTATCCGGAAATATGTCCCTAGTGAGCCTCTAGTTGACTAGCTCGTTGATCAACAGATAGTCATGGTTTCCTGACTATGGACATTGGATGTCATTGATAACGGATCACATCATTAGGAGAATGATGTGATGGACAAGACCCAATCCTAAGCATAGCACAAGATCGTAGTTCGCTTTTTGCTAGAGCTTTTTCCAATGTCAAGTATCTTTTCCTTAGACCATGAGATCGTGTAACTCCGGATACCGTAGGGAGTGCTTTGGGTGTACCAAACGTCACAACATAACCGGGTGACTATAAAGGTGCACTACTGGTACCTCCGAAAGTGTCTGTTGGGTTGACACGGATCGAGACTGGATTTGTCACTCCGTATGACGGAGAGGTATCTCTGGGCCCACTCGGTAATGCATCATCATAATGAGCTCAAAGTTACCAAGTGTGCGGTCACGGGATCATGCATTACGTTAAGTAAAGTGACTTGCGCCGGGTAACGAGATTGAACGAGGTATTGGGATACCGACGATCGAATCTCGGGCAAGTAATGTACCGATTGACAAAGGGAATTGTATACGGGGTTGCTTGAATCCTCGACATCGTGGTCCATCCGATGAGATCATCGAGGAGCTTGTGGGAACCAACATGGGTATCCAGATCCCGTTGTTGGTTATTGACCGAGAGCCGTCCCGGTCATTTCTACATGTCTCCCGAACCCGTAGGGTTTACACACTTAAGGTTCGGTGACGCTAGGGTTGTATGAATATGAGTATGCAGCAAACCGAAAGTTGTTCGGCGTCCCAGATGAGATCCTGGACGTCATGAGGAGTTCCGGAATGGTCCAGAGGTAAAGAATTATATATGGGAAGTCGAAGCTCGCCATCGTGAAAGTTTCGGGTCCACTGCATTGTACCGACCACGGAAGGGTCCCGGGTCCACCGGGTGGGGCCACCTATCCTGGAGGGCCCCATGGGCTGAAGTGGAGGGGAACCAGCCTGGTGGGCTGGTGCGCCTGGGCCCCCTCTCGCGCCTAGGGTTGGGAACCCTAGGAGGGGCGCCCACTTGCCTTGGGGGCACTCCACCCCTTGGCCGCCGCCCCTAGGAGATCCCATCTCGTGGGGCCGGCGCCCAGGGTCCCTATATAAAGAGGGGGTGGGAGGGCAGCCACACCCAACACTGGCGCCTCCTTCCTCCCCTGCTACACCTCTCCCTCCCGTAGTTGCTTGGCGAAGCCTCGCCGAGTTCTCGCTGCATCCACCACCACGCCGTCGTCTTTGGATCTTCATCAACATCTCCTTCCCCTTGCTGGATCAAGAAGGAGGAGACGCCACGCTGACCGACGTGTGTTGAACAGCGGAGGTGCCGTCCGCTCGGCGCTAGGATCTCCGTGATTTGGATCACGACGAGAACGACTCCCTCAACCCCGTTCTCTTGAACGCTTCCGCACGCGATCTACAAAGGTATGTAGATGCACTCCTATCACTCGTTGCTAGATGAACTCATAGATGGATCTTGGTGAACATAGGAAATTTTTTATTTTATGCAACGTTCCCCAACAAAGGGCATCATGAGCTAGGTCTATGCGTAGTTCTCTATTGCACGAGTAGAACACAATTTGTTGTGGGCGTAGATGTTGTCAACTTTCTTGCCGCTTACTAGTCTTATTTTGCTTCAGCGGTATTGTGGGATGAAGCGGCCCAGACCGACCTTACACGTGACGCTACGTGAGACAGGTTCCACCGACCGACATGCACTAGTTGCATAAGGTGGCTAGCGGGTGTCTCGCTCTCCCACTTTAGTTGGAGCGGATTCGATGAAAAGGGTCCTTATGAAGGGTAAATAGAAGTTGACAAATCACGTTGTGGCTTTTTCGTAGGTAAGAAAACGTTCTTGCTAGAACCCCTATTGCAGCCACGTAAAAGACGCAACAACAATAGAGGACGTCTAACTTGTTTTTGCAGCAATTGCCTTGTGATGTGATATGGCCAAAAGTTGTGATGTATGATGAATGATATATTGTGATGTATGAGATCATGTTCTTGTAACAGGAATCACGACTTGCATGTCGATGAGTATGACAACGGCAGGAGCCATAGGAGTTGTCTTAATTATTGTATGACCTGCGTGTCATTGATTCAACGCCATGTAATTACTTTGCTTTATTGCTAAACCGTTAGTTATAGTAGTAGAAGTAATAGTTGGCGAGCAACTTCATGGAGACACGATGATGGAGATCATGGTGTCATGCCGGTGACAAGATGATCATGGAGCCCCAAAGATGGAGATCAAAGGAGCTATATGATATTGGCCATATCATGTCACTACTATATAATTGCATGTGATGTTTATTATGTTTATGCATCTTGTTTACTTAGAACGACAGTAGTAAATAAGATGATCCCTTATAATAATTTCAAAAAGGTGTTCTCCCTAACTGTGCGCCGTTGCTAAAGTTCGTCGTTTCGAAGCACCACGTGATGATCGGGTGTGATAGATTCCTACGTTCACATACAACGGGTGTAAGACAGTTTTACACATGCAAAACACTTAGGTTAACTTGACGAGCCTAGCATGTACAGACATGGCCTCGGAACACAAGAGACCGAAAGGTCGAACATGATTCGTATGGAAGATACGATCAACATGGAGATGTTCACCGACGATGACTAGTCCGTCTCACGTGATGATCTGACACGGCCTAGTCGACTCGGATCATGTAACACTTAGATGACTAGAGGGATGTCAAATCTGAGTGGGAGTTCATTAAATAATTTGATTAGATGAACTTAATTATCATGAACATTAGTCTAAAATCTTTGCAATATGTCTTGTAGATCAAATGGCCAACGCATGTCACCATGAACTTCAACGCGTTCCTAGAGAAAACCAAGCTGAAAGATGATGGCAGCAACTATTCGGATCGGGTCCTAACACGAGGATCATCCTCATAGCTGCCAAGAAACAACATGTCCTAGAAGCACCGCTAGGTGAAGCACCCATCCTGCAGAACCAAGGCGTTATGAACGCTAGCGGGTCTCGCGGCCGATGATTACTCCCTCGATCAGTGCGGCATGCTTTACAGCTTAGAACCGGGGCTCCAAAAGCGCTTTTGAGTAACACGGAGCATATGAGATGTTCGAGGAGCTAAAACTAGTTTTCCAAGCTCATACCCGGTCGAGAGATATGAAGTCTCAAACAAGTTCTATAGTTGTAAGATGGAGGAAAATAGTTACATCGGTGAGCACATACTCAAAATGTCTATGTTGCACAACCTCCTGTCCCAGATGGTCTTTAACATGCCGGACTAGGCGGTCATTGACAGAATCCTTCGGGCCGCTCCCACCGAGCTACAAGAGCTTTGTCGTGAACTACAATATGCGGGGATGGTGAAAACTATTCTCAAGTATTTTCAATCTGAAGTCAGCAGAGGTAGAAATCAAGAAGGAACATCAAGTGTTGATGGTCAATAAAACCACTAAGTTCAAGAAGGGCAAGGGTAAGAAGAATTTCAATAAGAATGACAAGGATCTTGCCGCGGCCGATAAGCCGGGTTGCCGGGAAGAAGTCAAAGAATGGACCCAAGCACGAGACTGAGTGTTTTATTGCAAAGGGAAGGGTCACCGGAAGCGGAACTGCCCCAAATACTTAGCAGACAAGAAGGCCGGCAACACTAAAGGTATATTTGATATACATGTAATTGATGTGTACCTTACCGACTCGTAGTAACTCACAGGTATTTGATACAGGTGCCGTTGCTCATATATGTAACTCACAGCAGGAGCTGCGGAATAAGCGGAGACCGGGCGAAGGACGAGGTGAAGATGCACGCCGGGAATGGTTCCAAGGTCGATGTGATCGCCCGTCACGCGCTACCTCTACATTTACCTACGGATTAGTTTTAAACCTCAATAATTGTCATTTAGTGCCAAGTTTGAGCATGAACATTGTATCGGATCTCGTTTAATGCGAGATGGCTACTCATTTAAATCCGAGACTAATGGTTGTTCTATTTATATGAGAGATATGTTTTATGGTCATGCTCGATGGTCAATGGTTTATTCTTGATGAATCTCGAACGTGATGTTACACACATTCATAGTGTGAATACCAAAAGATGTAAAGTTGATAACGATAGTCCCACATACTTGTGGCAATCGCCGCCTTGGTCACATTGGTGTCAAGCGCATGAAGAAGCTCCATGTCGATGGACTTTTAGAGTCTCTCGATTATGAATCATTTGACACATGCGAACCATGCCTCATGGGAAAATGACCAAGACTCCGTTCTCGGAACAATGGAGCGAGCAACCAACTTATTGGAAATCATACATACCGATGTGTGCGGTCCAATGAGCGTTGAGGCTCATGGAGGATATCGTTATGTTCTCACTCTCACAGACGACTTAAGTAGATATGGGTATGTCTACTTGATGAAACACAAGTCCGAGACCTTTGAAAAGTTCAAGGAATTTCAGAATGAGGTAGAGAATCAACGTGACGAAAAATAAAGTTCTTACGATCAGATCGTGGAGGAGAATATTTAAGTCACGAATTTGGTACACACTTAAGGAAATGTGGAATCGTTTCACAACTCACGCCGCTCGAACACCTCAAAGGTAACGGTGTGTCCGAACGTCGTAATCGCACTCTATTGGATATGGTGCGATCTATGATGTCTCTTACCGATTTGCCGCTATCATTTTGGGGATACGCTCTAGAGACAGCTACATTCACTTTAAATAGGGCACCGCCTAAATCCGCTTGAGACGACACCGTATGAATTATGGTTTGGGAAGAAACCTAAGCTGTCGTTTCTAAAAGTTTGGGGATGCGATGCTTATGTCAAGAAACTTCAACTCGAAAAGCTCGAACCCAAGCTCGGAAAAATGCGTCTTCATAGGATACCCTAAGGAAAACCATTGGGTATACCTTCTACCTTAGATCCGAAGGCAAGATCTTTGTTGCCAAGAACGGATCCTTTCTCGAAAAAGAGTTTCTCTCGAAAGGAGTAAGTGGGAGGAAAGTAGAACTCGATGAAGTACTACCTCTTGAATTGGAAAGTAGTGCATCTCAGGAAAATGTTCCTGTGGTGCCTACATCGACTGGAGAGGAAATTAATGATGATGATCAAGGTAGTTCGGATCAAGTTGCTACCGAACTCAGAGGGTCCACAAGGACATGTTCCACACCAGAGTGGTATGGCAACCCTGTCACCGGAAATCATGTTCTTGGACAACGGTGAACCTTCGAACTATGAAGAAGCGATGGCGGGCCCAGATTCCAACAAATGGCTTGAAGCCATGCAATCCGAGATAGGATCCATGTATGAAAACAAAGTATGGACTTTGACAGACTTGCCCGATGATCGCGAGCGATAGAAAACAAATGGATCTTTAATAAGAAGACGGACGCGGATGGTAATGTTACCATCTATAAAGCTCGACTTGTCGCTAAGGGTTATCGGCAAGTTCAAGGGGTTGACTACGATGAGACTTTTTCTCCCATAGCGAAGCTGAAGTCCGTCCGAATCATGTTAGCAATTGCCGCATACTATGATTATGAGATATGGCAAATGGACGTCAAAACGGCATTCCTTAACGGCTATCTTAAGGAAGAACTCAGATATGATGCAGCCGGAAGGTTTTGTCGACCCTAAGAATGCTAACAAGGTATGCAAGCTCCAATGATCCATTTATGGGCTGGTGAAAGCATCTCGAGTTGGAACATTCGCTTTGATGAGATGATCAAAGCGTTTGGGTTTATGCAGACTTATGGAGAAGCCTGCGTTTACAAGAAAGTGAGTGGGAGCTCAGTAGCATTTCTCATATTATATGTAGATGACATACTTTTGATGGGAAATGATATAGAACTTTTGGACAGCATTAAGGCCTACTTGAATAAGAGTTTTTCAATGAAGGACCTTGGAGAAGCTGCTTACATATTAGGCATCAAGATCTATAGGGATAGATCGAGACGCCTCATAGGTCTTTCACAAAGCACATACCTTGATAAGATATTGAAGAAGTTCAAAATGGATCACTCCAAGAAAGGGTTCTTGCCTCAGACATATTACAAGGTGTGAAATTGAGCTCGGCTCAATGTCCGACCACGGCAGAAGATATAGAAGAGATGAGTGTCATCCCTATGCCTCGGCCATAGGGTCTATTATGTATGCCATGTCAGGTACTGCACCTGATGTAAACCTTGCCGTAAGTTTGGTAGGAAGGCACCAAAGTAATCCCGCAAGGAACACCGGACAGCGGTCAAGAATATCCTGAAGTACACGAAAAGGACTAAGGACATGTTTCTCGTTTATGGAGGTGACGAAGAGCTTCGTCGTAAAGGGTTACGTCGACGCCTTGACTTCGACTGCATCTGGATGACTCAAAGTCACAAACCGGATACGTGTATATGTTGAATAGTGGAGCAGTAAGCTGGTGCAGCTGCAAGCAGAGCGTCGTGGCGGGATCTACATGTGAAGCGGAGTACATGGCAGCCTCGGAGGAAGCACATGAAGCAATTTGGGTGAAGGAGTTCATCACCGACCTAGGAGTCATACCCAATGCGTCGGAGCCGATCAAACTCTTCTGTGACAACACTGGAGCTATTGCACTTGCCAAGGAGCCCAGGTTTCACAAGAAGACCAGGCACATCAAGTTGCCGCTTCAACTCCATTCGTGAAAATGTTCAAGATGGAGACATAGAAATTTGCAAAGTGCATACGGATCTGAATGTCGCAGATCCGTTGACTAAACCTCTTCCATGAAAGCAAAACATGATCAACACCGTAACTCTATGGGTGTTCGATTCATCACAATGTAACTAGATTATTGACTCTAGTGCAAGTGGGAGACTGTTGGAAATATGCCCTAGAGGCAATAATAAAAAGGATTATTATTATATTTCCTTGTTCATGATAATTGTCTTTTATTCATGCTATAATTGTATTATCCGGAAATCGTAATACACGTGTGAATACATAGACCACAATATGTCCCCAGTGAGCCTCTAGTTGACTAACTCGTTGATCAACAGATAGTCATGGTTTCCTGACTATGGACATTGGATGTCATTGATAACGGGATCACATCATTAGGAGAATGATTTGATGGACAAGACCCAATCCTAAGCATAGCACAAGATCGTGTAGTTCGTTTGCTAGAGCTTTTTCCAATGTCAAGTATCTTTTCCTTAGACCATGAGATCGTGTAACTCCGGATACCGTAGGAGTGCTTTGGGTGTACCAAACGCCACAACGTAAGTGGGTGACTATAAAGGTGCACTACAGGTACCTCCGAAAGTGTCATTGGGTTGACACGGATCGAGACTAGGATTTATCACTCCGTATGACGGAGAGGTATCTCTGGGCCCACTCGGTAATGCATCATCATAATGAGCTCAAAGTGACCAAGTGTCTGGTCACGGGATCATGCATCACGGTACGAGTAAAGAGACTTGCAGGTAACGAGATAGAACGAGTTATTGGGATAACGACTATCTAATCTCGGGCAAGTAACGCATACCGATTGACAAAGGGAATTGTATACGGGGTTGCTTGAATCCTCGACATCGTGGGTTCATCCGATGAGATCATCGAGGAGCTTGTGGGAGCCAACATGGGTATCGGATCCGCTGTTGGTTATTGACCGAGAGCCGTCCCGGTCATGTCTACATGTCTCCCGAACCCGTAGGGTCTACACACTTAAGGTTCGGTGACGCTAGGGTTGTATGAATATGAGTATGCAGCAAACCGAAAGTTGTTTGGAGTCCCAGATGAGATCCCGGACGTCACGAGGAGTTCCGGAATGGTCCGGAGGTAAAGATTTATATATGGGAAGTCGAGTTTGACCATCGGGAATGTTTCGGGTCAACTGGTAATGTACTGGGACCACGGAAGGGTCCCGGGGTCCACCGGTGGGGCCACCTATCCCGGAGGGCCCCATGGGCTGAAGTGGGAGGTAACCAGCCCTGGTGGGCTGGTGCGCCTCTGGGCCCCTCACGCCTAGGGTTGGGAACCCTAGGGAGGCGCCTCCACTTGCCTTGGGGCACTCCACCCCCGGCCGCCGCCCCCTAGGAGATCCCATCTCCTAGGGCCGGCGCCAGGGGTCCCTATATAAAGAGGGGGTGGGAGGGCAGCCGCACCCAACACCGGCGCCTCCCTCCCTCCTGCTACACCTCTCCCTCCCGTAGTTGCTTGGCGAAGCCTGGGAACCTGCTGCATCCACCACCACGCCCGTCGTCTTTGGATCTTCATCAACCACTCCTTCCCCTTGCTGGATCAAGAAGGAGGAGACGCCACGTTGACCGTGACGTGTGTTGAGCGGAGGTTCCGTCCGTTCGGCGCTAGGATCTCCGGGTGATTTGGATCACGACGAGAACGACTCCCTCAACCCCGTTCTCTTGAACGCTTCCGCATGCGATCTACGAAGGTATGTAGATGCACTCCTATCACTCGTTGCTAGATGAACTCATAGATGGATCTTGGTGAACGTAGGAATTTTTTTATTTTATGCAACGTTCCCCAACAAATTTATCATGAACTTAGTCCTGATAGTATTTGCATATCTATGTTGTAGATCAATAGCTCGCGTATAGCTTCCCCGTTTTATTTATGATATGTTCCTAGAGAAAACTAAGTTGAAAGATGTCAGTATGATGCGGACTAGCTCCGTGATCTGAGGATTATCCTCATTGCTGCACAGAAGTATTATGTCCTTGATGCACCGCTAGGTGACAGAACTGAGCAGATGCAGACGTTATGAACGTTTGACAAGCTCGGTATGATGACTACTTGATAGTTTAGTGCACCATGCTTTACGGCTTAGACCCGGGACTTCAAAAATGTTTTGAACGACATGGAGCATATGAGATGTTCCAAGAGTTGAAATTGGTATTTCAGACTCATGCCCGTGTTAAGAGGTACGAGACTTCTGACAAAGTGCTTTAAATTGCCTACAAGATGGAGGAGAATAGTGTTGGGGAACGTAGTAATTTCAAAAAAAATCCTACGCACACGCAAGATCATGGTGATGCATAGCAATGAGAGGGGAGAGTGTTGTCTACGTACCCTCTAGACCGAAAGCGGAAGCGTTAGCACAACGCGGTTGATGTAGTCGTACGTCTTCACGATCCGACCGATCAAGTACCGAACATACGGCACCTCCGAGTTCAGCACATGTTCACCTCGATGACGTCCCTCGAACTCCGATCCAGCCGAGTGTTGAGGGAGAGTTTCGTCAGCACGACGGCGTGGTGACGATGTTGATGTTCTACCGACGCAGGGCTTCGCCTAAGCACCGCTACAGTATTATCGAGGTGGACTATGGTGGAGGGCGGCACCGCACACGGCTAAGAGATCAATGATCAATTGTTGTGTCTCTGGGGTGCCCCTGCCCCCGTATATAAAGGAGCAAGGGGGGAGAGGTGCGGCACTGCCTTGTGGCGCCGGCCAGAGGAGGAGTCCTCCTCCTAGTAGGAGTAGACTCCCTCTTTCCTACTCCCTACTAGGAGGGAAAGGAAGGGGGAGAGGGAGAAGGAAAGGGGGGCGTCGCCCCCCCCCCTCTCCTAGTCCAGTTCGCCCAGAGGGGGAGGGGGCACGCGGCCCACCCTTGCCGCCCCTCTCTCTCTCCACTAAGGCCCATAAGGCCCATTACTTCTCGGGGGGTTCCGTAACCCTCCGGCACTCAGGTTTTCTCCAAAAATCACCGGAACACTTCCGGTGTCCGAATATAGTCATCCAATATATCAATCTTTATGTCTCGACCATTTCCAGACTCCTCGTCATGTCCGTGATCACATCCAGGACTCCGAACAACCTTCGGTACATCATAACACATAAACTCATAATAAAACTGTCATCGTAACGTTAAGCGTGTGGACCCTACGGGTTTAAGAACTATGTAGACATGACCGAGACACGTCTCCGGTCAATAACCAATAGCGGAACCTGGATGCTCATATTGGCTCCTACATATTCTACGAAGATCTTTATCGGTAAGACTGCATAACAACATATGTTGTTCCCTTTGTCATCGGTATGTTACTTGCCCGAGATTCGATCGTCGGTATCTCAATACCTAGTTCAATCTCGTTCTGCAGAAGTCTCTTTACTCGCTCAGTAATACATCATCCATAACTAACTCATTAGTTGCAATGCTTGCAAGGCTTAAGTGATGTGCATTACCGAGAGGGCCCAGAGATACCTCTCCGACAATCGGAGTGACAAATCCTAATCTCGAAATACGCCAACCCAACATGTACCTTCAGAGACACCTGTAGAGCACCTTTATAATCACCCAGTTACGTTGTGACGTTTGGTAGCACACAAAGTGTTCCTCCGGTAAATGGGAGTTGCATAATCTCATAGTCATAGGAACATGTATAAGTCATGAAGAAAGCAATAGCAGCATACTAAACGATCGTGTGCTAAGCTAACGGAATGGGTCATGTCAATCACATCATTCTCCTAATGATGTGATCCTGTTAATCAAATGACAACACATTTCTATGTCTAGGAAACATAACCATCTTTGATCAACAAGCTAGTCAAGTAGAGGCACACTAGTGACACTCTGTTTGTCTATGTATTCACACATGTATTATGTTTCCGGTTAATACAATTCTAGCATGAATAAACATTTATCATGATATAAGGAAATAAATAATAACTTTATTATTGCCTTTAGGGCATATTTCCTTCAGTCTCCCACTTGCACTAGAGTCAATAATCTAGATTATACAGTAATGATTCTAACACCCATGGAGCCTTGGTGCTGATCATGTTCTGCTCGTGGAAGAGGCTTAGTCAACAGTTCTGCTACATTCAGATCCGTATGTATCTTGCAAATTTCTATGTCTCCCACCTGGACTAGATCACGGATGGAATTGAAGCGTCTCTTGATGTGCTTGGTTCTCTTGTGAAATCTGGATTCCTTCGCTAAGGCAATTGCTCCAGTATTGTCACAAAAGATTTTCATTGGACCCGATGCACTAGGTATGACACCTAGATCAGATATGAACTCCTTCATCCAGACTCCTTCATTTGTCGCTTCCAAGCAGCTATGTACTCCGCTTCACACACAGATCCCGCCACGACGCTTTGTTTAGAACTGCACCAACTGACAGCTCCACCGTTCAATGTAAACACGTATCCGGTTTGCGATTTAGAATCGTCCGGATTAGTGTCAAAGCTTGCATCAACGTAACCATTTACGATGAGCTCTTTGTCACCTCCATATACGAGAAACATATCCTTAGTCCTTTTCAGGTATTTCAGGATGTTCTTGACCGCTGTCCAGTGATCCACTCCTGGATTACTTTGGTACCTCCCTGCTAGACTTATAGCAAGGCACACATCAGGTCTGGTACACATCATTGCATACATGATAGAGCCTATGGCTGAAGCATAGGGAACATCTTTCATCTTCTCTCTATCTTCTGCAGTGGTCGGGCTTTGAGTCTTACTCAACTTCACACCTTGTAACACAGGCAAGAACCCTTTCTTTGCTTGATCCAATTTGAATATCTTCAAAACTTTGTCAAGTTATGTGCTTTGTGAAAGTCCAATTAAGCGTCTTGATCTATCTCTATAGATCTTAATGCCCAATATGTAAGCAGCTTCACCGAGGTCTTTCATTGAAAAACTCTTATTCAAGTATCCCTTTATGCTATCCAGAAATTCTATATCATTTCCGATCAGCAATATGTCATCCACATATAATATCGTAAATGCCATGAGCTCCCACTCACTTTCTTGTAAATATGAGCTTCTCCAAAAGTCTGTACAAAACCAAATGCTTTGATCACACTATCAAAGCGTTTATTCAACCTCCGAGAGGCTTGCACCAGTCCATAAATGGATCGTTGGAGCTTGCACACTTTGTTAGCTCCTTTGGATCGACAAAACCTTCCGGTTGCATCATATACAACTCTTCTTCCGTAAACCCGTTCAGAATGCAGTTTTGACATCCATCGCCATATTTCATAATCATAAAATCGGCAATCGCTAACATGATTCGGACAGACTTAAGCATCGCTTCTGGTGAGAAGGTCTCATCGTAGTCAATCCCTTGAACTTCTCGAAAACCTTTATGCGACAAGTCGAGCTTTGTAGACAGTAACATTACCGTCGATGTGGGTCTTCTTCTTGAAGATCCATTTATTTTCAATTGCTTGCCGATCATCGGGCAAGTCAACCAAAGTCCACACTTTGTTCTCATACATGGATCCCATCTCGCATTTCGTGGCCTCAAGCCATTTTGTGGAATCTGGGCTCACCATCGCTTCTTCATAGTTCGTAGGTTCATCATGGTCTAGTAACATGACTTCGAGAACAGGATTACCGTACCACTCACAGTGCGGATCTTAGTCTGGTTGATCTACGAGGTTCAGTAACAACTTGATCTGAAGTTCCATGATCATCATCATTAACTTCCTCACTAATTGGTGTAGGTGTCACAAGAACAGATTTCTGTGATGAGCTACTTTCCAATATGGGAGCAGGTACAGTTACCTCATTAAGTTCTACTTTCCTCCCACTCACTTCTTTCTCGAGAGAAACTCCTTCTCTAGAAAGGATCCATTCTTAGCAACGAATGTCTTGCCTTCGGATCTGTGATAGAAGGTGTACCCAACAGTTTCCTTTGGGTATCCTATGAAGACACATTTCTCCGATTTGGGTTCGAGCTTATCAGGTTGAAGCTTTTTCACATAAGCATCGCAGCCCCAAACTTTCAGAAACGACAACTTTGGTTTCTTGCCAAACCACAGTTCATAAGGCGTCGTCTCAACGGATTTTGATGGTGCCCTATTTAATGTGAATGCGGCCGTCTCTAAAGCATAACCCCAAAACGATAGCGGTAAATCAGTAAGAGACATCATATATCGCACCATATGAAGTAAAGTACGATTACGACGTTCGGACACACCATTACGCTGTGGTGTTCCGGGTGGCGTGAGTTGCGAAACTATTCCGCATTGTTTCAAATGTAGACCAAACTCGTAACTCAAATATTCTTGTTACGATGATCAGATCGTAGAAACTTTATTTTCTTGTTACGATGATTTTCAACTTCACTCTGAAATTCTTGGAACTTTTCAGATGTTTCAGACTTGTGTTTCATTAAGTAGATATACCCATATCTGCTCAAATCATGTGTGAAGGTGAGAAAATAACGATATCCGCCGCGAGCATCAACATTCATTGGACCACATACATCAGTATGTATGATTTCCAACAAATACATTGCTCTCTCCATTGTACCGAGAGAACGGCGTTTTAGTCATCTTGCCCATAAGGCACGGTTACATAAGTACCAAGTGATTCATAATCAAGTGGTTCCAAAAGTCCATCAAGATGGAGTTTCTTCATGCGCTTTACACCGATATGACCAAAACGGCGATTGCCATAAATAAGTTGCACTATCATTATCAACTCGCATCTTTTGGCTTCAACATTATGAATATGTGTATCACTACTATCGAGATTCATAAAAATAGACCACTCTTCAAGGGTGCATGACCATAAAAGATATTACTCATATAAATAGAACAACCATTATTCTCTGATTTAAATGAATAACCGTCTCGCATCAAACAAGATCCAGATATAATGTTTATGCTCAACCCTGGCACCAAATAACAATTATTTAGGTCTAATACTAATCCCGAAGGTAGATGTAGAGGTAGCGTGCCGACCGCGATACCATCGACTTTGGAACCATTTCCCACGCGCATCGTCACCTCGTCCTTGGCCAGTGTTCGCTTAATCCGTAGTCCCTGTTTTGAGTTGCAAATATTAGCAACAGAACTAGTATCAAATACCCAGGTGCTACTGCGAGCTCTAGTAAGGTACACATCAATAACATGTATATCACATATACCTTTGTTCACCTTGCCATCCTTCTTATACACCAAATACTTTGGGCAGTTCCGCTTCGGTGACCGATCTACTTGCGGTAGAAGCACTTTCAGTTTCAGGCTTAGGTCCAGACTTGGGTTTCTTCTCTGAGCAAAGCAACTTGCTTGCCGTTCTTCTTGAAGTTCCTTCTTCTTCCCTTTGCCCTTTTTCTTGAAACTAGTGGTCTTGTTAACCATCAACAGTTGATGCTCCTTCTTGATTTCTACCTCGCAGCCTTTAGCATTGCGAAGAGCTCGGGAATTGTCTTTTCCATCCCTTGCATATTATAGTTCATCACAAAGCTTTTGTAGCTTGGTGGCGATGATTGGAGAATTACATCAATGACGCTATCATCCGGAAGATTAACTCCCGGTTGAATCAAGTGATTATTATACCCAGACATCTTGAGTATATGCTCACTGACAGAACTATTCTCCTCCATCTTGCAGCTATAGAACTTATTGGAGACTTCATATCTCTCAATCCGGGCATTTGCTTGAAATATTAACTTCAACTCCTGGAACATCTCATATGCTCCATGACGTTCAAAACGTCGTTGAAGTCCCGGTTCTAAGCCGTAAGGCATGGCACACTGAACTATCGAGTAGTCATCAACTTTGCTCTGCCAGACGTTTACAACATCTGGTGTTGCTCCTGCAGCAGGCCTGGCACCCAGCGGTGCTTCCAGGACGTAATTCTTCTGTGCAGGAATGAGGATAATCCTCAAGTTACGGACCCAGTCCGTGTAATTGCTACCATCATCTTTCAACTTTGCTTTCTCAAGGAACGCATTAAAATTCAACGGAACAACAACACGGGCCATCTATCTACAATCAACATAGACAAGCAAGATACTATCAGGTACTAAGTTCATGATAAATTTAAGTTCAATTAATCATATTACTTAAGAACTCCCACTTAGAAAGACATCTCTCTAATCCTCTAAGTGATCACATGATCCAAATCAACTAAACCATAACCGATCATCACGTGAAATGGAGTAGTTTTCAATGGTGAACATCACTATGTTGGATCATATCTACTATATGATTCACGCCGACCTTTCGGTCTCAAGCGTACATGAGGCCATATCTGCATATGCTAGGCTCGTCCAAGTTTAACCTGAGTATTCTACGTGTGCAAAACTGGCTTGCACCCGTTGTAGATGGACGTGAGAGCTTATCACACCCGATCATCACGTGGTGTCTCCGGGCACGACGAACTTTGGCAACGGTGCATACTCGGGGAGAACACTTTTATCTTGAAATTTAGTGAGATATCATCTTATAATGCTACCACAATCAAAGCAAGATAAGATGCATAAAAGATAAACATCACATGCAATCAATATAAGTGATATGATATGGCCATCATCATCTTGTGCTTGTGATCTCCATCTCAAGCACCTCCATGATCACCATCGTCACCGTAGCGACACCTTGATCTCCATCGTAGCATCGTTGTCGTCTCGCCAATCTTATGCTTCTACGACTATCACTACCGCTTAGTGATAAAGTAAAGCATTACTGAAGCGATTGCATTGCATACAATAAAGCGACAACCATATGGCTCTGCCATTGTCGATAACTCGGTTACAAAACATGATCATCTCATACAATAAAATTTAGCATCATGTCTTGACCATATCACATCACAACATGCCCTGCAAAAACAAGTTGGACGTCCTCTACTTTGTTGTTGCAAGTTTTACGATGGCTGCTACGGGCTTAACAAGAACCGTTCTTACCTACGGATCAAAACCACAGCGATAGTTTGTCAAGTTGGTGCTGTTTTAACCTTCGCAAGGACCGGGCGTAGCCATACCGGTTCAACTAAAGTTGGAGAAACCGACACCCGCCAGCCACACTGTGTGCAAAGCACGTCGGTAGAGAACCAGGTCCTCGCGTAAGCGTCTGGCGTAATGTCGGTCCAGCCGCTTCATCCAACAATATGTAGCGACCCGACCTCAGACGGTCAAGCCTCCGTATGTCTGTGCCATCCTCGGATCAAGATATCTTTGGCACACACAAGACATCAATGTATATATCAAAGTGCAATCACATGTATAATTAACGCAAAACTGATATATACCTCATAAGTCACAGCGGAAACAAATAATCAGGTGTGGAGTCCCATCAACGCCATCGGCAGGTTGAGTGTAGACCGTAACCCTGTATCGTAACTCTTACTCGTCGAGGAAATATCTGCAACATGATACGTTGCAGCCGTGTAGGTCAAGATACATTGAATGTACCGCAAGATCACAATAAGAGAAAAGCAGATGATAAACTATACTATATGCGGTATGGCTTTGTGGCTCAGATTCGAGTTTTGTTTGGCGTAAAAGCTGGTTTTATTTTCCCTACCTCAAAGGAATAAATGAAGTCTGTACTATAGAGTTTTCTATCATGACATGGTTCCGCCAACCGATGTCTCATAGCCCAAAATCATCATAAGTTGCCCACAATTAAGTTATCAATCCGGTGTTGAGAGTTCTGAGATAGATCCAAGTCCAGATGCTCAAATTGTCCGTAACCGGGGACACGGCTAATCGATTAGGTTTTAACCCTCTGCAGAGGTTTGTACACTTTACCCAAGATTCGATCCTTCTCTTTACGTTCTCGCACTTCGTGGTGTTTGAGAACAAGATGACCGAAACATGGTCTTCGAAGAGTTCCTCCGACCAACGTCCGGTACTCATCCCATCCTACCGTAGTTCTACATCTGCTAGTACCGTCCCAGCCAGAGTCACAACTAAGGTCAACCAAGCGAGCCCATAATGACTTGCGGTTGCACAGGAGTAAGCTTCCGGGCATGAAGTATTCTTCCGTCTCTTTGAGTCTGGTGAAGCTTTCCGCAAGATGTCATGGCGCTTCTCCATGCATCCCGCCAACCACCTGGATTCTCCAGGTGCCCACAAATCCTTCACCCAAAGAGGTGTGTATTGAATTCTTGTCTTGAGTCTTGAAGTCTTGAGGCCTTGAAGATGCAGTCCTTGCAGATTCCATCATGGAGTTGTCGTCATTGACGTAGATCCTGCATTCTCACACCACTCTCGTGCACTCATACCAACCCGTCTACTATAGCGTAGCATTAAAATAAATAACGTCCGGGCTTGGTAACAGGGTGATGGGTTCCTACCTCATGCATACTACTCAACTACAAGGATTCAATAACACTCATCGAGGGGTGGTTGCAAAGATGCCACTAAATGCAATAAAACATAGGTATGAAAGTATGGTCAAAGTGAACTTGCCTTGTTGACGCATCTTGAAAACTAGGGTTTCGTAGTAGCAATCTTAGCACCGGAAATTCTACCGAGGCCAACAATAACTATAATAAGCACATAGCATAACATCACTTAACACAATAACATAACAAAGTAACACACCCAAAACAAACGAATCAAAACCCAAAGAAAAACTCAAGAAATCCAACTCAAAGTTTTCCTACTTCAAGCAACAACTAAAACTAGTTTTTACATAACAAAATTTTCTCAGCATAACCTAATCATGGGTTTATGTTAACTTAACAGAAAAAGAATGCATCATGCAACTAGGAGCAAAAAGATTCACTTTAAAAGCTATTATAAAACTCCTATTAGGCCTAAAGCAAATTCTAATAAGAAAAATAAAATTAAAAGTTTTATTTATTATAAATAAAAGTTCATGCTCTAAAGTGACAGAAACTAACCTAGAATAATCTATCACACATGAAAAATAAATTGATTTACTAATTAAAATAATAGGAAAACAGTAGCTAGTTAATTAATTAGGATTAACAAGATTCTGCTTAAAACTATTTATTTATTAATCCTAAAATACCCAAATTAATTTCTATGGTTTGGCAAAGTCAAAATAAAGTTGGGACAAAAAGAATCATCCAAAAATAATTTTTCTAACTCAAGTTATAGCAGATTTACTATTCTGAATAAAACTAAAATAAAGCAATTTTAATTAATTTTAACATAGCTAAATATATATTCTACAGAAACTATAGAAAATTTGCAATCCAACAAAAAAGAATCACTCAAAAATATTAAGCAGAATAAAAGGTATGAATTTTTCAAAACAGGAACTATTACATTAAAACAGAAAAACAAAAATAAAAGAAAAAGGCCTAATCGGGCCTAAACTACTTGACCGTCAAATAGTCTAAACGGGCCTAGGGTTAAACTAAACGAACCGGCCTAAAAAAAATAAACCTTACTAACTAATAAACCGAATGAACCGGCCGGTTCTTTTTATAAAAGATACTTTCTGGGTTCTAATAAATGGCCGTCCGCTTGAGATCGGACGGGTGTTTCGTGGCTTACCGGAGTCCGTGACGGGCGGCGTGGCGGCAAGTAAGGCTTGTTGAGGGTTCCGAGCGTCGGGAGCTCGGGGAGTCGCCGCGGTCTTGAAAGTGGACGAGGTCGGGGAGTGGTCTGAGTGGCGTCGGGGTGGTCGAGGTGGCCTAGGGTGGCGACGGGCGGCGACAATGGCGGCGGAGGAGCTCGGGTCTCCGGTGAGGTCGAGCGGGAGGAGAGGGGTCAGCGAGGTCTCGGGAGAATGGGGTGGGCGGGCGGCTTTATAGCTGGGGTCGCCCTCGCTCGGGGCGATCGGCATCGGATCGGGATCCGGATCGCCGAGATCCGCGATCCGCGCGGCGACGGGCGTGGCGTGGGCGAAGGAAGAAGGGTGGGGTCCATTGTCGGTGAGAGAGAGGAGGGGCGAGGCGAAAGGCGACCGATTGGGAGGGGGTTCGGGCGCGAGGGGAATGGCTCGGCTCGGCTGGCCGGGCCGGTTCCTTGGAAGGCCGGGCCTTGGGCCTGGGCCGATGGCCGGCGGTGGGGTTTCCGCTGGCTGGGCCAGGGGACTAGCTGGCGCCTGGGGTGGGTTTTCTATTTTTTTTGAAATTTTTTTTTTATATAAAACAAAAACAGAAATAAAACAGAATCTATAAATATTTTATATAGGGTATATATATACCAAAATGATCGGAAAAAGATTTCCTACAACATGAACTATTTTTCTAGTTCAAATAAAATACACAAAATTCAAATAAAACAAAGGGTGTTTCTGCCCTAATAAAATCCAATAAAATCATTTTTAAAAATACCAAAATGACTTCAAATTTATTTTCTCCTAATTTTTCATTGAAGGGAATCATTTTACCCTTATTTCCATTTATTTATTTTTAGGAGGAAAATAATTTGAATAAAGTCCAAATAATTCTAAATTTGAAAGGGGTTTCAAAATACTTTCCAATGACTTTCAATTTGGTTCTTTTTAACTTCCAACTCATATTTCATATAATTGAAGAAGTCATTTTATCTTCCCTCATGAAAATCATTGAGTTGCGTAAAGTTTTGAATTTGAAATATTCCCTAATGAAATTCAAATCTTTTCCAAAACCCTTTTCATTTCAACATGGAAGAAGTCATGTCAACTTCACTCTAGGGTTTGGTGTTGCAATGAACTTGAGTTCATTGGGATCCAAAAAAGGCAAAGTGGAAAGTTTGGGAAAGTCATTTCATTCCCTCTCATTCAATTTTCAAAAGTTTTCAAATTCCACTCAGTTTCACTCAATCAATCAAACCATCAATCGACATAACAAGCATAGTTATTTATCTAATATAACATTCCAAAATTTAGAATTTTGGGATGTTACAAATCTACCACACTTAAAATGAATCTAGTCCTCGAGATTGAAGAGGCTAACAAGAAAAGGTTAGGGGTTGGGGTCTTCTAGCAAATGTTTTGGTCGAGAAAGGTCAGGGGTGCTACCACACTTAAAAACAAGGTCATGGTTCCAATAATCTCAGATACTTCCTTTGGAGTGTTGACAATGTATGTCTCTTCACATATCTTACAATAGCTCCTTCATTAACGCTCTTCTGTCAGAAGCATAGAGTTTTCCTCGAAATCTTGGGTCGGTTCTTCAAAGTTGTGGTTCGTCCGAGACTGGATCTTCTTAGCTGATAGGTCCGTCGCCAATACTAAACAACTATCGAAAATCTCATGGTGGTCGACAATTTATGGTTTCTCCTGCAGAAAACGGGTCTGGGTTGAACCTTACCGTATAACCTACGATTGGCAACGGTTGCCTGTAAATGGTTCCATCGTCCTACCCTTCTATGGTTTTATGGCTTATCGCGTCGACACTCTTCTAAGGTTTTCAAGGCTCTCTGATTTTCCATCAACATATGATAGTTCATGATAGAAGTCTCCGGTATAGGGGCCAGTCCATCCCGTACTTGAATCATTACCACATACGTAAACAAAGTGAATCACGTATTCTAACACTTGGGCATACTCACAAGCATTGCAGAATTTCTCTTGTTCTCGAACTGGGTTCGAGTAAATCCATGGTTTCTGCAAGCTGAACAAAACATCTATCGTTTCTTCACAACTCTCGGGTTTTTGCGTAACCTCCTACGAAGCGTATCTTTGTTGAATCACCGATTCTTCCAAATTTCTTCCTTCATCAAGGTTACATCTGTTCTTTTCAAAATCCTGGGCCTGTGGGTTATGGCCCACTTCAACACTAGTGCAGCTTTAACTCATCCTTGGAGTAACTCTCTTGTTCCATATTACACCTCCTTTAAATCCAGTAGTACTCTGTTTCTTCATACCATCATATCAAAAGCAAAACTCCAACTTTTTTTTTCCTTCGAACTACAGTCCGTGGAATATATATTTTACTATTCATTAGTCTAGTCTTCTCCACAGGGTACTACCACCCAAAAAATGAAATTCACAAATCCATCCATAGACCATATTTCTCATATCCTCGAAAATGGTCAAAATCTTTGTTCATAGCGTAACAACTCATACCATTCAACATATGGAATTATGACACTTTAACTTTATTGATTTCATGAACTCATTACAATCTCTGAGCACCCATTACATAACTCAACTCATCGAACTCATGAAAATAAAACTGCTTTCTACCACTCTTATTATCCATATCAAAATCTCAACTACTTAGCTCGACCTTCATCTTGTCGGGACATTTAGTAGCATAATGTCTTGCTTCCTTGCAAGGAAAACACATAACTTTCGATAAGTCTTTGGGCTTCTTGGAGATGGTGTCTACTCTTTGAGTTCCTTGCTTCCTTTCGAGACAATGATTGGCATAATGCCCGACGTCCTTACATTCAAAACAGGTAATATGACTCTTGTCCCTCTTTGCAGAAATTGGGTTGTTCTGAAGATGCCTTCGTCTTCTCTTCCTGGATTTCTCCGTAATGATCGAGCTTCTATTTCACGAGGGTCAAAGTTCACTTCTTTGCCGGGAAGTCTCCGAGATACTCTTGGCTTTCCTTCATGCAATACTCTGAAAAATGTCCTTCTTCTCCACATGAATAGCGGGCTTGTGCGAAAAAATCTGTTTAGGCCTTCACCATCGAGGGTCTTCAATAACTTCCTTCATCACAAGTTCTTCTAAATTTTTCCTGCGGGCTTCTTTCTCGCTGCTTGGTAATTTCTTGTACCTTGGGGTAAATTGGGCCTTGAAATGGGTAATGAGTAGTTCCTTCACACAACAAGCAAGTCACCTTCCTAGTGGTGCATTCTTCATCTGGATGATTCTCCTCACAATGAGGGCATCCATCCTTGTGTTTCTTCTTCGGGTTATCATAGTGCTTCCGGATAAGACGGGATCTCAACAGAGTCTTCTTGAATTCCTCCCAAGTTTTTGCTCGTTGCATCCTTGTATGGCTTGATGCATTTTCCACCAGATTGCAGCACTTCCTTCAAAGTAATGAAGAGCATACGATACTTCATTCTTCTTTGAAACCAAATTGCTCCAAGTGATTCTCCATGTTACGAATCCATAGCTACGCCTCCGGCTGGGTTTTCGGTCCAGAGAATACCAGTCCTTCTTCATTCATCATCTAATGGGTCCAAGAGTTTTGGGATGAGATATGAGAGAGGTGGGGAGGGATATACACACAATACAAACAATAGTTTATTGAAGAAACAAGTTTTACTTTGTGGCTGTCGGAAAACATCAAACAAAAGACAGCTCACAAATCATCGCATCAAACGTAGGTGTATAACAGGGGTTTGGTCTCTAAAGGTCAAATAATTCTTCAGGAACTTCAAATTCTTCAAGTCTTCAGAGTCTTCAATTGTTGCAGCTGCAATTCTTCCAACGCATGGTGAAATCCTCTTTACTCTGAAATGGCCATCAGTTGTCCGATATCTTTACTTCTTGGAGCGGCTTCAGTTGATCCTCCGTGTGGTCAAAATGGAAAGGGGTATATTCTAACTATTTGAGGTGAGAGTGTCTATTTGATAAAATCTGAAAAGATGAGAAGTAAGAGTCTTTTTGAAAATAAAGTTTTAGGGATATCTTGTCCAAGGGGCTTTCCGGTTTCTAGGGTCACGTCCTACGTCAACATGTGCTCGATACCATTTCATGGCGACCCGACCTCGACGGTCAAGCCTTTCCGTATCTGCGTACATCCTCGGATCAAGATGTCTTGCACACACAGTACATCAATGTATATATCAAAGTGCAATCACATGTATAATTAACGTAAAACTGATATATACCTCATAAGTCACAGCGGAAACAAATAATCAGGTGTGGAGTCCCATCAACGCCATCGGCAGGTTGAGTGTAGACCGTAACCACAATATCGTAACTCTTACTCGTCAAGGAAATATACGCAACATGATACGTTGCAGCCGTGTAGGTCGATTACATTGAATGTACCGGCAAGATCACAATAAGAGAAAACAGATGATAAACTATACTATATGCAGTATGGCTTTGTGGCTCTGTATCTGAGTTTTGTTTGTGTAAAAGCTGGTTTTATTTTCCCTACATCAAAGGAATAAATGAAGTCTGTACTATAGAGTTTTCTATCATGACATGGTTCCGTAACCGATGTCTCATAGCCCAAAATCATCATAAGTTGCCCACAATTAAGTTATCAATCCGGTGTTGAGAGTTCTGAGATAGATCCAAGTCCGGATGCTCAAATTGTCCGTAATCGGGACACACGGCTAATCGATTAGGTTTTAACCCTCTCGCAGAGGTTTGTACACTTTACCCGCAAGATTCGATCCTTCTCTTTACGTTCTCGCACTTCGTGGTGTTTGAGAACAAGATGACTGAAACATGGTCTTAGAAGAGTTCCTCGACCACCGTCGGTACTCATCCCATCCTACCGTAGTTCTACATCTGCTAGTACCGCCCCAGCAGTCACAACTAAGGTCAACCAAGCGAGAGCCCATAATGACTTGCGGTTGCACGGGTAAGCTTCCGGGCATGAAGTATTCTTCCGTCTCTTTGAGTCTGCAGGTGAAGCTTTACGCAAGATGTCATGGCGCTTCTCCATGCATCCCGCCAACCACTGGATTCTCCAGGGTGCCCGACAACCGTCCTTCACCCAGTAGTGTGTATTGAATTCTTGTCTTGAGTCTTGAAGTCTTGAGGCCTTGAAGATGCAGTCCTTGCAGATTCCATCATGGAGTTGTCGTCATTGACGTAGATCCTGCATTCTCACACCACTATAGCGTAGCATTAAAATAAATAACGTCCCGGGCTTGGTAACAGGGTGATGGGTTCCTACCTCATGCATACTACTCAACTACAAGGATTCAATAACACTCATCGAGGGGTGGTTGCAAAGATGCCACTAAATGCAATAAAACATAGGTATGAAAGTATGGTCAAAGTGAACTTGCCTTGTTGACGATCTTGAAAACTAGGGTTTACGTAGTAGCAATCTTCGCACTCCGGAAATTCTACCGAGGCCAACAATAACTATAATAAGCACATAGCATAACATCACTTAACACAATAACATAACAAAGTAACACACCCAAAACAAAACGAATCAAAACCCAAAAGAAAAACTCGAAGAAATCCAACTCAAAGTTTTCCTACTTCAAGCAACAACTAAAACTAATTTTTACATAACAAAATTTTCTCAGCATAACCTAATCATGGGTTTATGTTAACTTAACAGAAAAGAATGCATCATGCAACTAGGAGCAAAAAGATTCACTTTAAAAGCTATTATAAAACTCCTATTAGGCCTAAAGCAAATTCTAATAAGAAAAATAAAATTAAAAGTTTTATTTATTATAAATAAAAGTTCATGCTCTAAAGTGACAGAAACTAACCTAGAATAATCTATCACACATGAAAATAAATTGATTTACTAATTAAAATAATAGGAAAACAGTAGCTAGTTAATTAATTAGGATTAACAAGATTCTGCTTAAAACTATTTATTTATTAATCCTAAAATACCCAAATTAATTTCTATGGTTTGGCAAAGTCAAAATAAAGTTGGGACAAAAAGAATCATCCAAAAATAATTTTTCTAACTCAAGTTATAGCAGATTTACTATTCTGAATAAAACTAAAATAAAGCAATTTTAATTAATTTTAACATAGCTAAATATATATTCTACAGAAACTATAGAAAATTTGCAAACCAACAAAAAAAGAATCACTCAAAAATATTAAGCAGAATAAAAGGTATGAATTTTTCAAAACAGGAACTATTCTGTTAAAACAGAAAAACAAAAATAAAAGAAAAAGGCCTAACGGGCCTAAACTACGCACTGTGCGTCAAATAGTCTAAACGGGCCTAGGGTTAAACTAAACGAACCGGCCTAAAAAAAATAAACCTTACTAACTAATAAACCGAATGAACCGGCCGGTTCTTTTTATAAAAAGATACCCCTTCGGGGGTTCTAATCGTGGCCGTCCGTTTGAGATCGGACGGGGGGGGGGGGTGTTTCCGGTGGCTTACCGGAGTCCGGCGACGGCGGCGGCGGCGGCGAGAGTGCGTCGAGGGTTCCGAGCGTCGGGGAGCTCGGGGGAGTCGCCGTGCGGGTGCGGACGAGGTCGGGGAGTGGTCTGGTGGCGTCGGGGGTGGTCGAGGTGGCCTAGGCGGCGACGCGGCGATAATGGCGGTGAGGGAGCTCGGGTCTCGGTGAGGTCGAGCGGGAGGGAGAGGGGTCCGGCGAGGTCTGGGGGAGAATGGGGTGCGCGGCGGCTTTTTATAGCCAGGGGTCGTCCTCGCTCGGGGCGATCGGCATCGGATCGGGATCTCGGATCCTTCGGGATCCGCGATCCGCGCGCGGCGACGGGCGTATGGGCGAGAAGGAAGAAGGTGGGGTCCATTGCCGGTGAGAGAGAGGGAGGCGAGGCGAGCGACCGATCGTGGGGTTCGCGCGAGGGGGAATGGGCCGGCTCATTGGCTCGTCATTTGGCCGGATTCGGTCTGGGCCTCTGGCCTTCGGTGGGCCGGTGGGGGTTTCACTGGCTGGGCAGAGGCCTAGTCAAGCGCTGGGTGGGTTTTCTATTTTTTGAATTTTTTATATAAAACAAAACAGAGATAAAACAGAATCTATAAATATTTTATATAGGGTATATATATACCAAAATGATCGGAAAAAGATTTCCTACAACATGAACTATTTTTCAAGTTCAAATAAAATACACAAAAATTCAAATAAAACAAAGGGTGTTTCTGCCCTAATAAAATCCAATAAAATCATTTTTAAAAATACCAAAATGACTTCAAATTTATTTTCTCCTAATTTTTCATTGAAGGGAATCATTTTACCCTTATTTCCATTTATTTATTTTAGGAGGAAAATAATTTGAATAAAGTCCAAATAATTCTAAATTTGAAAGGGGTTTCAAAATACTTTCCAATGACTTTCAATTTGGTTCTTTTTAACTTCCAACTCATATTTCATATAATTGAAGAAGTCATTTTATCTTCCCTCATGAAAATCATTGAGTTGCATAAAGTTTTGAATTTGAAATATTCCTAATGAAATTCAAATCTTTTTCCAAAACCCTTTTCATTTCAACATGGAAGCAGTCATGTCAACTTCACTCTAGGGTTTGGTGTTGCAATGAACTTGAGTTCATTGGGATCCAAAAGGCAAAGTGGAAAGTTTGGGAAAGTCATTTCATTCCCTCTCATTCAATTTTCAAAAGTTTTCAAATTCCACTCAGTTTCACTCAATCAATCAAACCATCAATCAGACAACAAGCATAGTTATTTATCTAATATAACATTCCAAAATTTAGAATTTTGGGATGTTACACAATACCGCCAAACCAAAGTATGACATGCTGGTAAGCAGTATGACTTATATCGCCCACAACTCACTTGTGTTCTACTCGTGCATATAACATCAACGCATAAAACCTGGCTCGGATGCCACTGTTGGGGAACGTAGTAATTTTCAAAAAATTTCCTATGCACACGCAAGATCATGGTGATGCATAGCAATGAGAGGGGAGAGTGTTGTCTACGTACCCTCATAGACCGAAAGCGGAAGCGTTAGCACAACGCGGTTGATGTAGTCGTACGTCTTCACGATCCGACCGATCAAGTACCGAACGCACGGCACCTCCGAGTTCAGCACACGTTCAGCCCGATGACGTCCCTCGAACTCTGATCCAGCCGAGTGTTGAGGGAGAGTTTCGTCAGCACGACGGCATGGTGACGATGTTGATGTTCTACCAACGCAGGGCTTCGTCTAAGCACCGCCACAAGATATCGAGGTGGACTATGGTGGAGGGGGCACCGACACGGCTATGAGATCAATGATCAATTGTTGTGTCTCTAGGGTGCCCCCTGCCCCCGTATATAAAGGAGCAAGGGGGGAGGCCGGCCGGCCCTTGCAGGGCGCGCCAGGAGGAGGAGTCCTCCTCCTAGTAGGAGTAGGACTCCCCTCTTTCCTACTCCTACTAGGAGGGGGAAAGGAAGGGGGAGAGGGAGAAGGAAAGGGGGGCGCCGCCCCCCCTCTCCTAGTCCAATTCGCCCAGAGGGGGAGGGGGCGCGCGGCCCACCCTTGCCGCCCCTCTCTCTCTCTCCACTAAGGCCCATAAGGCCCATTACTTCTCGGGGGTTCGGTAACCCTCCCAAGACTCCGGTTTTCTCCGAAATCACCCGGAACACTTCCGGTGTCCGAATATAGTCGTCCAATATATCAATCTTTATGTCTCGACCATTTCGAGACTCCTCGTCATGTCCATGATCACATCCGGGACTCCGAACAACCTTCGGTACATCATAACACATAAACTCATAATAAAACTGTCATCGTAACGTTAAGCGTGCGGACCCTACGGGTTCGAGAACTATGTAGACATGACCGAGACACGTCTCCGGTCAATAACTAATAGTGGAACCTGGATGCTCATATTGGCTCCTACATATTCTATGAAGATCTTTATCGGTCAGACCGCATAACAACATACATTGTTCCCTTTGTCATTGGTATGTTACTTACCCGAGATTCGATCGTCGGTATCTCAATACCTAGTTCGATCTCATTACCGGCAAGTCTCTTTACTCGTTCTGTAATACATCATCCTGCAACTAACTCATTAGTTGCAATGCTTGCAAGGCTTAAGTGATGTGCATTACCGAGAGGGCCCAGAGATACCTCTCCGACAATCGGAGTGACAAATCCTAATCTCGAAATACACCAACCCAACATGTACCTTCGGAGACACCAGAGAGCACCTTTATAATCACCCAGCTACGTTGTGACGTTTGGTAGCACACAAAGTGTTCCTCCGGTAAGCAGGGAGTTGCATAATCTCATAGTCATAGGAACATGTATAAGTCATGAAGAAAGCAATAGCAACATAATAAACGATCGTGTGCTAAGCTAACGGAATGGGTCATGTCAATCACATCATTCTCCTAATGATGTTATCCCGTTAATCAAATGACAACACATGTCTATGGCTAGGAAACATAACCATCTTTGATCAACAAGCTAGTCAAGTAGAGGCACACTAGTGACACTCTGTTTGTCTATGTATTCACACATGTATTATGTTTCCGGTTAATACAATTCTAGCATGAATAAACATTTATCATGATATAAGGAAATAAATAATAACTTTATTATTGGCTGTAGGGCATATTTCCTTCAAATAGCTCAGCTAGTGAGCATATGCTCAGAATGTCTGGGTACTACAATCGCTTGAATCAAGTGGGAGTTAATCATTTTCCAGATAAGATAGTGATTGACAAAATTCTCTAGTCACTATCACCAAGTTACTAGAACTTCGTGATGAACTATAATATGCGAGGGATAACGAAAACAATTCCCAAGCTCTTTGCGATGCTAAAATCGGTGAAGGTAGAAATCAAGAAAAGCATCAAGTGTTGATGGTTGACAAGACCACCAGTTTCAAGTAAAAGGGCAAGGGAAAGAAAGGGAACTTCAAGAAGAAAGGCAAGCAAGTTGCCACTCCCATGAAGAAGCCCAAAGCTAGACCCAAGACTGAAACCGAGTGCTTCTACTGCAAAGGAAATGGTCACTGGAAGCGGAACTGCCCCTAGATACTTGGCGGCTAAGAATGATGGCAAAGTGAACAAAGGTATATTTGATATACATGTTATTGATGTGTACTTTACTAGTGTTTATAAGCAACCCCTCGGTATTTGATACTTGTTCAGTTGCTAAGAGTAGTAACTCGAAACAGGAGCTGCAAAATAAACAGAGACTAGTTAAGGGGAGGTGACGATGTGTGTTGGAAGTAATTCCAAGGTTGATAAGATCATCATCTCACACTCCCTCTACCTTCGGGATTGGTGTTGAACCTAAATAAATGTTATTTGGTGTTTGCGTTGAGCATAAATATGATTTTATCATGTTTATTGCAACACGGTTGTTCATTTTAGTCAGAGAATAATTGTTGTTCTGTTTACATGAATAAAACCTTCTATGGTCATACACCCAATGTGAATGGTTTATTGAATCTCGATCGTAATGATACACATATTCATAATATTGATGCCAAAAGATGCAAAGTAATAATGATAGTGCAACTTATTTGTGGCACTGCCGTTTAGGTCATATTGGTGTAAAGCGCATGAAGAAACTCCATGCTGATGGGTTTTTGGAATCACTTGATGCTTGCGAACCATGCCTCATGGGCAAGATGACTAAGACTCCGTTCTCCGGAACAATGGAGCGAAACAATCGACTTATTGGAAATAATACATACTGATGTATGCGGTCCGATGAGTGTTGAGGCTACATGGCGTGGTATCAAGTTATTTTCTGACCTTCACAGATGATTTGAGCAGATATGGGTATATCTCTACTTGATGAAACATAAGTCTGAAACATTTGAAAATTTCAAAGAATTTCAGAGTGAAGTGGAAGATCATCATAACAAGAAAATAAAGTTTTTACGATCTGATTGCGGAGACGAATATTTGAGTTACGAGTTTGGTCTTCATTTGAAACAATGTGGAATAGTTTCACAACTCAGGCCACCTGGAACACCACAGCGTAATGGTGTGTCCGAACGTCAAAATCATACTTTATTAGATATGGTGCGATCTATGATGTCTCTTACCGATTTACCACTATCGTTTTGGGGTTATGCATTAGAGACAACTACATTCACATTAAATAGGACACCATCTAAATCCGTTGAGACGACGCCATATGAACTGTGGTTTGGCAAGAAACCTAAGCTGTCGTTTCTTAAAGTTTGGGGCGGCGATGCTTATGTGAAAAAGTTTCAACCTTATAAGCTCGAACCCAAATCGGAGGAATGTTTCTTCATAGGATACCCAAAGGAAACTGTTGGGTACACCTTCTATCACAGATCCGAAGGCAAGATATTCGTTGCTAAAAGTGGATACTTTCTAGAGAAGGAGTTTCTCTCGAAGGAAGTGAGTGGGAGTGTCGGGGATATACCCCGCGGCGTAAACCGGCCGGAAGTATAACCCGGCCGGACTTGGCGGTTTATTTGAGACCCCGCTGACACTTGGCAGTTCCCCGGCGACTCGTTTGGACCTGGCGGTTCACGACTCATTGATAATCCGGCGGGTGCGAGGAGTGACAAGACTGGTGGCCCAACAGGCGGTTCATGAAGGCAGTTCATACTATGGTGGGCCGGTTTAAGAGGAAAGGCGTGAGGAATATTTGTCTTACAAGGAGCTAAGACTGGACTTGTATCCGGTTTGTATTAGAGATAGACTAGTCCTAATCCTAATAGGACTCCACATGTAACCCGCCCCTTCAACATATATAAGGAGGGGCAGGGCTCCCCAAAGAGGGACAAGCAACAAGAAACAATCTTAGGGCTAGACACAAAGAGGAGAGCCGGTTTACGGTGACTCCCTCGTGATGATAATGAGACCTAGCCTCAAACAGCATGTAGGGTTTTTACTGGATGATGCTTCCCGGGGCACGAAGCTGTCTAAATCCTTGTCTTGTGTTGCGTCTCTTGATTCCACTCAACCCCTCTCAAGCTACCACATAGATGCGTTGGCCTCGCGACTAAGTTCTGACACTAAGGACATCTGCCGTGATAATTCCACGACAGTTGGCGCCCACCGTGGGGCAAGACGCACGGTGGTGTTGAGTTCTTGGAGGGATCTCTTTGAGGGATCAAGGAGTTCGCAATTTTTCTGGCTGAACAAGAGGCGACGTGAAAAAAATTCACATCTACGATGAGTTCGTTGGTCCAGATTGAAGACATATTCAGCAGTGACATATGTACGATTGAGTTAAGGGAATTTAGGGTTTGGCGTTCCTCTGTATGTCACCAATGCAACGCAATCTGTCAAATCCGAACAGAGGATGAATTATTTACGGCCGCAGTCGCGTGCCGCCAAGACCATCAGTTTGCCCAAAGCCTTTTTTGTTGATTAGTACTCCCAGCACAGAAACCAAAGGCAACAGCAGCGGAAGCTACGGATCAAGTGGAAAGTCCAGACCATGGCATTGTTTCCATCACATCAAACATCAAGCCCAATGGTTTTAAATACAGTACTAGTATATCTTCGACTTGTAAGTCAACAGAAGCCAAATCGGTTTTTCTTTGGTCAACTCCGATTGCTACATGCATACAAGGAATCTACCAGGAGATTAATTCAAGAATTAAGGAAGAAAAAGGCTACCACATGGGATAGCACGTGAATACCAAGGAAAAGGAAGGACAACCGCGATACGTGCATAGACACAGACTCGGTTTCGCCTCGTTGGTTGACGGCGCCACGGCCTCAAATCGCTTGATCGCCCGCCGTTGTGGTTTGCCGCGTCGCCAGCGCGCCCACCTCCGTCTGTGAGCCGGCCCACCTTGACGAGTCACCGCCATGCCTCCGTGCACGCTGGCCTTGCCCCAAGCACCCGCTGTCTTATTCTTTGTGACCCGCTGCTGCGCCGGCCGCTGTAGAACCGCCCTCGTCGCTCCGCCTCCGGTTCAGACATCCCAAGCCGCTTGCCTCCGCCTACACAAGAATCTGCTGCCGGTTTACCTCTGCCTCGCTTCAGCCTCCGAGTGGCCGCGTGTGGCTGTGTTGAGCCAACGCTCCACCCCCGCCATAACGCTCCTCGAGCAGCCTGAACGCATCGAGCTGCGCTACGCGTCAAGCCACCGCCCGCCATCAAGAGCCCCCATCCTTCACGCCCGACCGCCTCCATTCGAGTCGCCGAGCCAACGCCTCCGGGGCTGGCCTCGCCTCCATTGTCACTTGCCGCCAAACCGCCCGGCCTCGCGCCTAAACCGCCGTCTGTCTCGTGCATGCCGGACGAGCGCCTGTCGTCCAAACCGCGCCTTGAGTCGCCCCGGCCAGGCGGCCTCGTCATCCACCCCATCACCGCTGGCTCTGCCAGATCAAGGCACCATGCCTTCATCTCGCGGCTTGTTCTGCCGCGCGGCTTCAACGCAGAGCCACCACTTCCGCCAAGCTGCTCGCTTCTTCTCACTTCTGCCGCCTCACGCCTTCCAAGCTGGCCGCTCACCTCTGCCTCAAGATCGAGGCTGCAACCTGCCCGTCACCGTCGGTTCACCTCGTGACGAGGCGCCACGTTCGATTGCTGCTTAAAGTTCACCGCAAGGACCTAGCAAAAGCAACGGAGGAGAGGGCAAGCCCACTTCACGGGAAGATTGGTTATCCACCGGCTAAATCGCACGTGAAGCATTCAGACTATATATTAGAAAAACTACGTATGATGTACATTCAAAAGCATTGTTACAAGTCTGCATCGATCCAAAAAGCATAAGGAGCACAACCACAACAACGTGCAAAGAATATGCGTACCGATCATCCGCCATCCGAACAAATCAGGTGACCTCCATTTAAATTTATCTTATTAGCGTATATTGTTTTTGTCAAAAGAACAATTACTTTGGTCTTTGTATTTTATATGCAGGACAATTGGTCACTATGGCCGGATCATGGATATATAAATCGCACAATTAATGTCATGCGCTAGCATATGACCGTGGCATAATGATCAAAGAACTTGCACGTAAGACGGCGCCCTGGCGGCCCGGACTACTTCAACTCACCGGGACCGTCCCTGTGGCCGACTCGCCCGTAAATGCCGGTTTACAACGCCGCGGCCAATTCTCCCGCCCGCGCCGATTTACAACGCCGCGGCCGACTCATCTGTCTGTGCCGCCTCGACGATGTTAAGCGTCCTTGCTCTCCGTCTCTCGCGGCCTGGTCTACATCAAGCACACCGGGCCGCACTTTTTATGCTGCGCATGAGCTATTTATTGGGTATGAGCAAGTCACAGCTTGGGTAGCCCGGTTTTCTTTCAACAAAATGGAGGCAAATTATCATATACTATCAACCGCTGCCCGCCTTTGGATGGCTCAATGGGCAGCGCACAAGTCGCCGCCGCTTCTGGTTTGGTTAACTTCAAATCACTAGTTGGAAGGAACCATTGGCCGAGATTCTTGACACGGCTCAGACGGGATCATTTATAACCCGCCGCAGTCACCTCAACTTTACGTGGATTCACATCGGGCTATCAACACCGATGATATACAACTTATGCGGTTTACATCACGGTCACATATGGAGAGTCTCAAGCCAACTCCTTGGGTCACCTTTGAGACTTGGGGCTACGATGACATGACTCGGCAAATCTTGCTAGTTTCAAGTGAAATTAAGAACCCTAGGACGATGGAGGAAAGATAACTTGGTCCCGGAGGCTCCTGTTATATTGATGAAAACTTAAAAGCCGTCAGAAAATTTCCGGCTTAGAAAGTATATGACAGTTACAAAATCCAGGCTCAATGAAGAAGTCCCGGGTCATCAGAAAGGATTCCGGTTTAAAATCCGGCTCAAGGGAAGTCAGTCTCACTGAAGCTCTCAAATATCCGGGTTACAATCCGGTTCAAGGGAAATCTGTTCTCCTGCAAAGCTCTGAAGCTCTCAAATCCGGTTTAAAAAATGTCCGGTTCAAAAAGGAATTAACTTCTCGCAAGTTCGAGTTTAAAGGCTGTCAGAAAATTTCCGGCTGAACATGAAGATTCCGGTTTAAAATCCGGTTCAAGGGAAAGAGGTCTCCCACAAAGCTTTGAAGCTCTCAATATCCGGTTTAACATCCGGTTCAAGAAGGATTTATCTCTTGCAAAAATTTAAAGGGTGCCAAAGAGGACCTGCTGCCATGATGCGCGGTTCAAACATGGGTATCATGCCGTATTGGCTTATCATATTATTGATCACTTGGGGGCTTGGTCATGTCTGAACCATAGTCACACCTCTTGATCGGCTCAATGCCAAAGCATCACTTGGGGGCTTGGTCGTATCCGAACCATAGCCACGCCTCTTGATCGGCGTAAAGCCACAGAATCACTTGGGGGCTTGGTCGTATCCGAACCATAGCCACGCCTCTTGATCGGCGTAATGCCACAGCATCACTTGGGAGCATGGTCGAACCCGAACCATGACTACGCCTCTTGATCGGCGTAAAGCCACATAATCACTTGGGGGCTTGGTCGTATCCGAACCATAGCCACGCCTCTTGATCGGTGTAATGCCACAGCATCACTTGGGAGCATGGTCGAACCCGAACCATGACTACGCCTCTTGATCGGCGTAAAGCCACGAATCACTTGGGGGCCTGGTCGAACCCGAACCATAGCAACACCTCTTGATCAAATTTGGGGCCTGGCAGCCCGTGAAAAGCCTCAACTACAACGGTTTTATTTGCCTTTTGCTAAAAACTTTTTTTGCTAATATTTGTGATGTTGTCAAACCGGTGTTCATCAATCCGGTTAAGCTGTCAATTACAAGTTGTCAGTGCATGATCAAGTTATAATCCGGAGACTATCAGCCCGGTCTGGCTTTGACTACAAGTCACCAGTGGTATATATGGATAATCCGGTGTTTATCACAACCCGGTACGGTTTTATTATAAACCGGCACAATAGGAAGGAGTTATCATTACTCAAGATTGGGGTTATCGCTCTTACTACAAAAAGTTGGTAAGCCAACGATGTGATTCAATGTCACAAGTATGATATATTTCATATTTGATTATTTTTAAGTGCAGCCTTGGTTATCGACCCAGGTTATATGTTGGGCATTATGACCCGTCCGGGGTAAACCGCAAGGACACTTTAAACTTGTTGTATGCAGAAACAGGTTGGATAAAGCATGACTATAAATCACCGGCGTTTATTAAACCGTCACGGCTTTAAGACGATAAGTCGCTAGTATATGATGAGAAATTGTCGGTGTTTATTAAACGGCACGGCTTTTGACTATAAGTCGCCAAGATATATTTGGATTAACGCCATTGGAATCATGCGCTTATAAATCATTGGGTATATTATTCAAATCTTTAATAGCCAACATGGCTAGATTTTTATTATGGTTATCAATAACCAATATTATGATTGAGGTTTTCAAAGTTGCTTCAGCGCAATGGCTATTATTTTATCAATGGATATGATTTATTCTACAATGGAGGGAATAGTCCCGAGTCGCTGTGCTTACGACACGGCACTTTGGGGGCTACATTATTTAAGTTGAGATTACATCAAATACACAAGTCTCATGTCGCTGCAAGCATGCACCATGACACTTGAGGGCTAATGAAAAGTCATTTTTGCTCATCTTATTGAAGACCCGACTCATCATATTATAATGAGTCGGCCCTTGGGGGCTACCAATTGCTCCTGTCAATAATTCAAGGTACAAAGCTTTTTATCCATTATATTGAAGGGTCCACTACTCAGTTGGTAAAGCACAAGGCTCTTAAATCTTGTGGATGTGGATTCAAGCCCCATGATGGGGGTTACATCATATGATGTTATTTTCATTGAAGTATATATCAAGTCCCAGCTCATTATTGCATAATGACCCGGTCCTTGGAGGCTACACTGGTTGAAGTTTTTATGAGTAAGACAACTACAAGTCCCAGGTTGCTGCAAGCATGATAACCCCGCACTTGGGGGCTACATAATATGGAGTATTCAGTTTTTACTAAGTGACTGGGATGAACAACATGGATTTCTTCTTAAGTGGCAGTATTTATATTGAATCAAGTCTTAAGCCATCACTTTGTTCTGCTCAAGATTTGGGAGCTACAGGTATTATATTATTATCGAAGAACTATTTTCAAAGTCTCTGTTTTGAGCAAACCGGATTGACCCGGCGTCACCAATCATTATGACCCTATGTCTGCAACCCGGCGTCGCCAATCATTACGACCGTGTCTGCAACCCGGCGTCATCAATAATCATGAACCGGCATTGGCAACAATCATGACCCGGAATTATCAGTTTTTATAACCCGACAATGATGGTAATCATAAAACGGCAAGTTTTACATTTTTAAACCGGTGGTATCGATGGAATATTTGAAGACCAATATTTTTGTCAAATCGAGAGCATTGAAGGCTGACTCAAGTGGATTATTCTTCACAAATTTTCTCGTGGAGAAATCAATGTCGACAAATTGAGTATGAAGCTGGCTTGTTGACCCGGATTTTCTAGAAGGAGGAAATGACAAGGATTTAAGGATGATCAGATGCCGGTTTACAAGAATTCTTAACCCGGAGCATAATCTGTCAAGTTTGTTCTTGTGTTTATTTCATAGGATCAGTTTAACATGGATAAATCCAAATTAAACTGGGGGCTAATGTCGGGGATATACCCCGCGGCGTAAACCGGCCGGAAGTATAACTCGGCCGGACTTGGCGGTTTATTTGAGACCTCGCTGACACTTGGCGGTTCACCGGCGACTTCGTTTGGACTGGCGGTTCCACGACTCATTGGTAATCCGGCAGGCGGTAGTGCGAGGAGTGACAAGACACAGTGGCCCAACAGGGCGGTTCATGAAGGCCGGTTCATACTATGGTGGGCGGTTTTAAGAGGAAAGGCGTGAGGAATATTTGTCTTACAAGGAGCTAAGACCTGGACTTGTATCCGGTTTGTATTAGAGATAGACTAGTCCTAATCCTAATAGGACTCCACATGTAACCCGCCCCTTCAACATATATAAGGAGGGGCAGGGCTCCCCAAAGAGGGACAAGCAACAAGAAACAATCTTAGGGCTAGACACAAAGAGGAGAGCTGGTTTACGGCGACTCCCTCGTGATGATAATGAGGCCTAGCCTCAAACAGCATGTAGGGTTTTTACCGGATGATGCTTCCCGGGGCCCGAAGCTGTCTAAATCCTTGTCTTGTGTTGCGTCTCTTGATTCCACTCAACCCCTCTCAAGCTACCACATAGATGCGTTGGCCGCGCGACTAAGTTCTGACACTAAGGAGATCTGCCGTGATAATTCCACGACAGGGAGGAAAGTAGAACTTGAAGAGGTAATTGTACCTTCTCCCGAATTGGAAAGTAGTTCATCACAGAAATCAGTTCCAGTGATTCCTACACCAATTAGTGAGGAAACTATGATGATGATCATGAAACTTAAGATCAAGTTACTACCGAACCTCGTAGGTCAACCAGAGTACGGTCCGCACCAGAGTGGTATGGTAATCCTGTTCTAGAAGTCATGTTACTAGACCATGAAGAACCTACGAACTATGAGGAAGCGATGATGAGCCCAGATTCTGCGAAATGGGTTGAGGCCATGAAATCAGAGATAGGATCCATGTATGAGAACAAAGTGTGGACTTTGGTTGACTTGCCCGATGATCGGCAAGCCATAAAGAATAAATGGATCTTCAAGAGGAAGACGGACGCTGATAGTAGTGTTACTAGCTACAAAGCTAGACTTGTCTAAAAAGGTTTTTGACAAAGTTCAAGGTGTTGACTACGATGAGATTTTCTCACTCGTAGCGATGCTTAAGTCTGTCCGAATCATGTTAGCAATTGCCACATTTTATGAAATCTGGCAAATAGATGTCAAAACTACATTCCTTAATGGATTTATTAAAGAAGAGTTGTATTTGATGCAACCAGAAGGTTTTGTCAATCCTAAAAGTGCTAACAAAGTGCGCAAGCTCCAGCGATCCATCTATGGACTGGTGCAAGCATCTCGGAGTTGGAATATACGCTTGGATGAGTTGATCAAAGCATATAGTTTTATACAGACTTGCGGTGAAGCCTGTATTTACAAGAAAGTGAGTGAAAGCACTACAGCCTTTCTGATAAGTATATGTGAATGACATATTGTTGATCGGAAATGATGTAGAATTTTCTGGAAAGCATAAAGGAGTTTTTGAAAGGGGATTTTTAAAGAAAGACCTCGGTGAACCTGCTTACATATTGAGCATCAAGATCTGTAGAGATAGATTAAGACGCTTGATAAGTTTTTCATTAAGTACATACCTTGACAAGATTTTGAAGTAGTTCAAAATGGAACAGTCGAGAGAAGGAGTTCTTGCTGTGTTTGCAAGGTGTGAAGTTGAGTAAGACTCAAAACCCGACCACGGCAGAAAATAGAAAGATAATGAAAGTCATTCCCTATGCCTCAGTCATAGTTTCTATGAAGTATGTATGCTGTGTACTAGACCTATTGTGTACTTTGCCATGGGTTTGACAAGGGAGTACAATAGTGATCCAAGAGTAGATCACTAGACAGTGGTCAAAATTATCCTTAGAGGACTAAGGAAATATTTTTCGGTTATGGAGGTGATAAAGAGTTCGTCGTAAAGAGTTACGTCGATGCAAGCTTTTACATCAATCCAAATGACTCTAAGTCTCAATCTGGATACATATTGAAAGTGGGAGCAATTAGCTAGAGTAGCTCCATGCAGAGCATTGTAGACATAGAAAATTTGCAAAATACATATGGCTCTGAATGTGGCGTAACCCGTTGACTAAACTTCTCTCACAAGCAAAACATGATCACACCTTAGTACTCTTTGGGTGTTAATCACATGGCGATGTGAACTAGATTATTGACTCTAGTAAACCCTCTGGGTGTTGTTCATATGGCGATGTGAACTATGGGTGTTAATCACATAAAGATGTGAACTATTGGTGTTAAATCACATGGCGATGTGAACTAGATTACTGACTCTAGTGCAAGTGGGAGACTGAAGGAAATATGCCCTAGAGGCAATAATAAAGTTATTATTTTATTTCCTTATATCATGATAAATGTTTATTATTCATGCTAGAATTGTATTAACCGGAAACTTGATACATGTGTGAATACATAGACAAACAGAGTGTCCCTAGTGTGCCTCTACTTGACTAGCTCGTTAATCAAAGATGGTTAAGTTTCCTAGCCATAGAAATGTGTTTTCATTTGATGAACGGGATAACATCATTAGAGAATGATGTGATGGACAAGACCCATCCGTTAGTTTAGCACTATGATCGTTTAGTTTATTGCTATTGCTTTCTTCATGACTTATACATGTTCCTATGACTATGAGATTATGCAACTCCCGAATACGGGAGGAACACTTAGTGTGCTATCAAACGTCACAACGTAACTAGGTGATTATAAAGATGCTCTACAAGTGTCTCCGAAGGTGTTTGTTGGGTTGGCATAGATCAAGATTAGGATTTGTCACTCCGTGTATCGGAGAGGTATCTCTGGGCCCTCTCGGTTAATGCACATCACTATAAGCCTTGCAAGCAATGTGACTAATGAGTTATTTATGGGATGATGCATTACTGGAACAAGTAAAAGAGACTTCATTTGGTAACGAGATTGAACTATGTATGATGATACCGACGATCGAATCTCGGGCAAGTAACATACCGATGACAAAGGGAACAACGTATGTAGTTATGTGGTTTGACCAATAAAGATCTTTGTAGAATATGTAGGAGCCAGTATGAGCATCTAGGTTCCGCTATTGGTTATTGACCGGAGATGTGTCTCGGTCATGTCTACATAGTTCTCGAACCCGTAGGGTCCGCACGCTTAACATCCGATGATGATTTGTATTATGAGTTATGTGATTTGATGACCGAAGTTTGTTTGGAGTACCGGATTTGATGACCGAAGTTTGTTTGGAGTACCATCTCCCTCTCTTTCCTTCTCTCATACTCCGAATAGGAAAGGGAATCCCACTAGGACTTGGGAGTCCTAGTAGGACTCCCTATGCTTGGCGCACCCCCTAGGCCGGCCGCCTCCTCCCTCCATCCCTTATATCACGGGGAGGAGCACCCCAAAGGCACCCAAGATTTGTCTTAGCCGTGTGCGGTGCCCTCCACGCTGATTACACCTCGGTCATATCGTCAGTGCTTAAGCGAAAGCCTCGCCGATAACATCATCATCACCGTCACCACACCGTCAGGTCTTTGTGAGTAACTCTCCCTCGGCCTCAACTGGATCAAGAGTACGAGGGACGTCATCAAGCTGAACATGTGCTGAACGCGGAGGTGCCGTACGATCGGTGCTTGGATCAGTTGGATCGCGAAGACGTTCGACTACATCAATCGTTACATTAAACGCTTCCGCTTTCGGTCTACACAAGTGCACGTGGACACACTCTCCCGATCATTATTATGCTTCTCCTAGATAGATCTTGCGTGATCGTAGGAATCTTTTGAAATACTCGTTCCCCAACAATAAAATCATATGATGAGACTACTATAAACTAGTACAAATACAACGGCAATATGCGTTAGGGGAAAAAATAGCAAACTTTACCAAGAGCTATTTGGTAGCCCACAAGGCACTACTGCTAGGGAGGTGTAGTAGTAGCGGGGTGGAGAAAAGACGCCATCGCTAGGAAGGAGTAGTAGTAGCGCCAGGCGGAAAACACGCTACCGCTTATGCATGTATAGTAGTAGGCGCCCCAACCAGCGCTACTGTTGAACATGAACATTAGCGTCGTGTCAGATGGCGCCCCCTCTCGCCATTACTATGCCTCCAACACGCCATCGGTAGGCTTTTCCCTAGTAGTGGGGGTCAAGGTAAACCGAGTCGACGCTTTTATCTCCTTTCATAGGTGTGCCATGTTTGTGAAGCGTCCATTATCGTAGATTCCATTTTCCCTCATCGGTCACCTATTAAGGGCTAAGCAATGGGGGAAGAGTGCATCCGCCACACCTTGGGGGGGCCCTATGTGGCCGCCCCATGGGTTACCGGTGAGCTCCTCTGCGGATCTGGCCAATCTGATTTCTCGGCGCCCATCCGGCCACGTCCCGATCCACGAGTGTGATGCGTTGTGATCCTAAAGCACTTATGGGTTGGACCGAGCTTTCCCTTTTCCTCATTCATGAGTGATATGTTGGACTTGTATCAAAATTCTAGTTGACACACCTCACCCCTACATCTCAGACCTATTTGGCTATTTTCATTTTTTTGAAAAGGGGCGCTTTATTACTTAAAAGGTTTAAGCATTACATCCGGCCTCTGCATAACTAAGATGCATACAGCCAACAAAGTCGTCACGACAAGCCAAAATAAAAGAAGAAGGCGAAATACAAAGATGAATATTTGTATGACACCTAAACGGTAGGAGGCCCAATCCTAAGATCATGCTGCCACCCATGTTGGCTATTTTCATGCATTTGGTAAGAGGCTTTTCTCAAGGAGCTACCAGATCGACTAGGCCATCTTTCTCCACTTTCTTCTAGCTCTATTACACGGGCCAGAGCATGCATGAGCCTAGTAGAAGATCCTTTCCCCTGATTTGGAAATAGCGGACATATGTTTTATCGTACCGCTGCTTGATGACCCACAAGTATAGGGGATCTATCGTAGTCCTTTCGATAAGTAAGAGTGTCGAACCCAATGAGGAGCAGAAGGAAATGATAAGCGGTTTTCAGCAAGGTATTCTCTGAAATCTTGAAACAAGTGGTAACAGATAGTTGTGTGATAGGACAATTTGTAACGAGCAACAAGTAACAAAAGGAAATAAAGTGCAGCAAGGTGGCCCAATCCTTTTTGTAACAAAGGACAAGCCTGGACAAACTCTTATAATAGGAAAAGCGCTCCCGAGGGCACATGGGAATATCGTCAAGCTAGTTTTCATCACGTTCATATGATTCGCGTTCGGTACTTTGATAATTTGATATGTGGGTGGACCGGTGCTTGGGTGCTGTTCTTACTTGAAAAACATCCCACTTATGATTAACGTCTATTGCAAGCATCCGCAACTACAACAAAAGTATTAAGGTAAACCTAACCATAGCATGAAACATATGGATCCAAATCAGCCCCTTTACAAAGCAACGCATAAACTAGGGTTTAAGCTCATCACTCTAGCAACCCATCATCTACTTATTACTTCCCAATGCCTTCCTCTAGGCCCAAATAATGGTGAAGTGTTATGTTGTCGACGTTCACATAACACCACTAGAGGCTAGACAACATACATCTCATCAAAATATCGAACAAATACCAAATTCACATGACTACTAATAGCAAGACTTCTCCCATGTCCTCGGGAACAAACGTAACTACTCGCAAAGCATATTCATGTTCATAATCAGAGGGGTATTAATATGCATATAGGATCTGAACATTGATCTCCCACCAAATAAACCAACTAGCATCAACTACAAGGAGTAATCAACACTACTAGCAACCTACTAGTACCAATCCGGACTTAGAGACAAGAATTGGATACAAGAGATGAACTAGGGTTTTGAGAGGAGATGGTCTTTGGTGAAGATGTTGATGGAGATTGCCTCTCCCGATGAGAGGAGCGTTGGTGATGAAGATGGCGATGATTCCCTCCCGAGGGGAAGTGTCCCCGGCAGAACAGCTCACGGAGCCCTAGATTGGTTCCGCCAAGGTTTCACCTCGTGGCGGGCGGAGTTTAAATCGAAAGGTTGCTTCGATTTTTTCTCTCGACGAAAGACCTCATATAGCGGAAGATGGGCATCGGAGAGCCACCAGGGGGCCCACGAGGTGGGGGGCATGCCCAGGGGGTAGGGCGCGCTTCACCCTCGTGGACAGGTGTGTGGGCCCCGGCCTTCATCTTTGGCGAGGATTTTTATTATTTATTGTAAGATATTCCGTGGAGTTTCAGGGACTTTTGGAGTTGTGCGAGAATAGGTCTCTAATATTTGCTCCTTTTCCAAATTGTAATTCCAAATTACCGGCATTCTCCCTCTTTATGTAAACCTTGTAAAACAAGAGAGAATAGGCATAAGTATTGTGACATAACGTGTAATAACAGCCCATAATGCAATAAATATCGATATAAAAGCATGATGCAAAATGGACGTATCAACTCCCCCAAGCTTAAACCTCGCTTGTCCTCAAGCGAAAGCCGATAACGATAAATATGTCCCCATGTTTAGAGGTAGAGGCGTCGATAAAAATAAAATACGGACATGAAGGCATCATGATTACTCTCATAATAGCAACATATATAGATATTGTCATATGATTTCTTATGTTCAAGTAATAATCCATTCACAATACAGAGTACGAATCGTAAACTTTATTAAGAACCAACAAACTATAATCTCAGTCATTGAAGCAATTGCAGTTTATCATAACATCAGAAAGAGTCTATGTCAGAGCTTAATAGCAAGTCCACATACTCAACTATCATTTAGTCCTTCATAATTGCTAACACTCATGCGATACTTGTGGTTACGGAGTTTTAATCGGACACAGAGAAAGATAGGGGCTTATAGTTTCGCCTCCCAACCTTTTACCTCAAGGGTAATGCCAACAATAATAACTCATGCCACCTACATCTAATTAGATATATCAATCAGGATCTTTCCAACACAATGTGCTTGCCAAAGGATAAAATGAAAAAGGAAAGGTGAAGATCACCATGACTCTTTGCATAAGGTAGGAGATAATAAATAAAAGATAGGCCCTTCGCAGAGGGAAGCAGAGGTTGCCATGCGCTTTTATGGTTGGATGCACAAAATATTAATGCGAAAGAACGTCACTTTATATTGCCCCTTGTGATATGAACCTTTATTATGCAGTCCGTCGCTTTTATTTCTTCCACATCACAAGATGCATTATAAAGCTTATTTCTCCCACACCAATCAATCATACATGTTTAGAGAGCAATTTTATTGCTTTGCACCGATGACAACTTGCTTGAAGGATCTTACTCAATCCATAGGTAGATATGGTGGACTCTCATGGCAAAACTGGTTTAAGGGTTTTGGAAGCACAAGTAGTATCTCTACTTGGTGCTTTGAGAATTTAGCTAGCACGAGGGGCAAAGGCAAGCTCAACATGTTGGAAGATCCATGACAATATACTTTATCTCAGATATAAGAAAACATAACCCATTACGTTGTCTTCCTTGTCCAACATCAACTCTTTAGCATGTCATATTTTAATGAGTGCTCACAATCATAAAAGATGTCAATAATAGTATATCTATATGTGAAACCTCTCTTTCCTTATTACTTCCTATTAATTGCAACGATGACCAAAGCTATGTTTGCCAACTCCCAACAACCTTTTATCATCATACCCTTTCTATGTGAAGTCATTACTCTCAATAAGATCAATATGAACTCTTTGTTTCTTTTTATTCTTTTTCTTCTTTTCTTTTATTCACTCAATAACAAGGCAAAACAATCAAGCCCTTGACTCAACACTAATCTTTATTATATAGCTCACGGACTCGATTACATAGAGAGATCATAAAGCAAAACTCAAAGCTAGATCATGCCATAAGCTTTATTCTACTAGATCAAGATACTACTAATAGGATCGAACTAAGAAAAATGGTAAAGATAGGAGATGTGGTTGTGATACGATACCGGGGCACCTCCCCCAATCTTGGCAGTTGCCAAGGGGAGTGCCCATACCCATGTGATTATGTCTCCTTTGCTGGTGAAGAAGGTGGAGGTGTTGTTGATGATGCGGGCTTGTCGTCCCTCTTCCAAGGCATGGGCTCACCATCATAGAAGGATGATCGAGTCTCCGGAATCCTCAAATCTGCAGCCAAACTCATCCTTTTAAATCTGTATTCATACTCACAGTTTTGATTTTGCAGGTCATAGATTTGGGCTTGAAGGTGCTCGATCTTCTCATGAAGCTTGAAGATGGCCTCCCCGATATTGTCGGCCTCCAACTTGTGGTTGCTAGTAAACACCACGATCATCATGTGGTTGGAGTTGATTCCACGTTCCACCACCCCTTGACACTTGAAAACTTGTTGCTCCACTGCTTCGAGCCTCGTCTCCACGCTTCCGGTTCCTTTTGGTCCCTCTTCATCGCGGATGTGCAGCAACCCATCACACAACTCAATGGTTTGAGGGTGTCGCAGCACCTCCGCGAGGTAAGGGTTGATGACCTTCTCGAAGAACTTGTCCTTGGAAGCACTTGGGGACGTCATGATAATCTAGATCTTTCAGAAAAACAGCTCGAAACAAGAACAGGAGAGATTTGCGTGATACGGGAGTCAAAACCCTCGGGAGAATATATAATGAATTTTTACCGACCAAAATACGTATCGTGCAAGAAAACGGAGTCCGGAAGGCACACGAGGTGCCCACGAGGTAGGGCGTGCCCGGGGTAGGCGCGCCCTCCACCCTCGTGGAGCCCTCGTGTCCTTTTCAGGACAGCTACTTATTTTTCTATTTTTCTAAATATTCCAAAACGGAGAAATATTGCCTTAAAACTGTTTTGGAGTCGGTTTACTTACTGCACCACATACCTATTCCTTTTCGAGTCTCAAACGCTCGGAAAGTGTCCCTTATGTATTCATCCGGGTTATGGTTTCAATAACATTGGTTTCAACATTTATGGGATTACCCGAGATATAATGTTTGATTCTTTGACCGTTTACCACCTTCGGATTTTGTGCCTTGAAGTTGTTGATTTTATGGCACGAGCGATAGACCTCCTCGATAACGTAAGGGCCTTCCCATTTAGAGAGAGAAGTTTTCCTGCAAAAATCTTAAACGAGAGTTGTATAGCAATACATAATCACCTACATTAAACTCACGCTTTTGTATCCTTTTGTCATGCCATCTTTTAACTTTTTCTTTAAACAACTTGGCATTTTCATAAGCTTGGGTTCTCCATTCATCGAGCTAATATCAAATAACCTCTTCTCACCAGCAGGTTTGAAATCATAGTTGAGCTCTTTAATAGCCCAGTAAGTCTTATGCTCTAGTTCGAGAGGTAAGTGACATGCTTTTCCATAAACCATTTTATACGGAGACATACCCATAGGATTTTTATATGCAGTTCTATAGGCCCATAATGCATCATCAAGTTTCTTGGACCAATTCTTTCTAGACCTATTAACAGTCTTTTGCAAAATTAATTTGAGATCTCTATTCTCAATTCTACTTGACCACTAGACTGTGGGTGATATGGAGATGCAATTCTATGATTAACATCGTATTTAGCAAGCATTTTACGGAAAGCACCATGAATAAAATGTGAACCACCATCAGTCATTAAATATCTAGGAACTCCAAACCTCGGAAAGATAACTTCTTTAAGCATTTTAATAGAAGTGTTATGATCAGAACTACTAGTTGGAATAGCTTCTACCCATTTAGTAACGTAATCAACAGCAACTAGAATATGTGTATATCCATTAGAGGCAGGAAAAGGTCCAATATAATCAAAGCCCCAAACATCGAATGGTTCAATAACAAGTGAATAATTCATAGGCATTTCTTGATGTCTACTATATTACCAATTCTTTGACATTCATCACAAGACAAGACAAACTTACGGGAATCCTTGAAGAGAGTAGGCCAATAAAAACCAGATTGCAATACCTTATATGCAGTTACATCTCCAGCGTGGTGTCCTCCATAAGCTTCGGAGTGACACTTGCGGAGGATATGTTCCTGTTCATGCTCAGGTACACAACGTCTAATAACACCATCTACTCCCTCTTTATAAAGATGTGGGTCATCCCAAAAGTAATGTCTCAAATCATAGAAAAACTTTTTCTTTTGCTGGTATGTGAAACTAGGTGGTATAAATTTAGCTTAACAATGTAATTAGCATAATCGACATACCATGGAGTACTACGAAGTATTTATGACATTTAATTGCTCATCAGAAAGCTATCATCAATAGGTAGTGGGTCATCAAGAACATTTTCTAACCTAGACAAGTTGTCATAACGGGGTTCTCAGCTCCTTTCTATCAACAATATGTAAATCAAATTCTTGTAGCAAGAGAACCCATCTAATAAGTCTAGGTTTAGCATCTTTCTTTTCCATAAGATATTTAATAGCAGCATGATCTGTGTGAATAGTTACTTTAGAATCAACAATATAAGGTCTGAACTTATCACAAGCAAATACAACTGCTAAGAATTCCTTTTCAGTAGTAGCATAATTTCTTTGAGCATTATCTAGAATCTTACTAGCATAATGGATAACATTTAATTTCTCATCAACTCTTTGCCCTAGAACAACACCTACAGCATAATCACTAGCATCACACATAATTTGAAGGGTAAATTCAATCGTGTGGCTGAACAATAGGTGCAGAGATCAATGCTTGCTTAAGTATTTCAAATGCTTCTACACAGTCATCATCAAAGACAAATGGTATATCTTTTTGTAATAAATTAGTCGAGAGGCCGAGAAATTTTGAGAAGTCCTTAACTTAACCTCCTATTAAATGCGGCGTGTCCAAGGAAACTTCTTATACCTTTGATGTCCTTGGGACATGGCATCTTTTCAATAGCATCAACCTTGGCTTTATCAACTTCAATACCTCTTTCTGAAACTTTATGTCCCAAGACAATACCTTCATTAACCATAAAGTGGCACTTTTCCCTATTCAAGACAAGATTAGTTTCTTCACATCTCTCAAGAAAACTTCGATCAAGATTGCTCAAGCAATCATCAAAAGAGGATCCATAGGCGGAAAAGTCAGTCCATGAAAACCTCACAAATCTTTTCACAAAAGTCAGAGAATATAGCCATCATGCATCTTTGAAAGGTAGCAGGTGCATTACATAAACCAAAAGGCATGCGTCTATAAGCAAAAGTACCAAAAGGGCATGTAAAAGTAGTCTTTGATTGATCCTTAGCCGACACAGGTATTTGAGAAAAACTAGAACAACCATCTAGGAAGCAATAATGTGTATGTTTGCATATCTTTCTAGCATTTGATCGATAAAAGGTAAGGGGTAATGATCTTTCTTAGTAGCTTTATTTAATTTGCGGAAATCAATTACCATCCTATAACCTGTAATAATTCTTTACTTGGGATCAATTCATCTTTATCATTAGGAACAACATTAACACCTCCCTTCTTAGGGACACAATGAACAGGACTTACCGGCGACTACTCAACGCGGGATAAATTATACCTGCCTCCAGAAGCTTTAGTATTTCTTTTCTTACCACTTCTTTCATCTTAGGATTAAGCCTTAGTTGATGATCGCGAACCGGTTTGGCATCTTCTTCCAAATTTATTTTATGTTGACATAGAGTGGGACTAATGCCCCTTAAGATCATCAAGAGTATATCCAATAGCAGCATGGTGCTTCTTCAGAGTTTTCAATAATCTCTCTTCTTCATGCTCTGAAAGGTTAGCACTAATAATAACATGATATATTTTCTTTTCATCAAGATAAGCATATTTAAGATTATCAGGCAACGGTTTAAGCTCAAACACGGAATCACCCTTGGGTGGAGGAGGATCCCCTAGGATTTCAATAGGTAAATTATGTTTTAGAATAGGTTCCTGTTTAAAGAATACTTCTTCTATTTCCCTTCTTTCATTCATAAACATATCATTTTCATGGTCTAGCAAATAATATTCTAGAGGATAACTAGGAGAATGCGGCAATGAAGCAAGACCAATAATTTCATCCTTACTAGGCAATTCTTCTTCATGGTGTTGTCTACTAAATTTAGAGAAATTAAACTCATGAATCATATCATCCAAGCCAATAGTAGCAACATTCTTTTACATTGTCTATCCTAGCATTAACTTGAGTGTTCAAGAAGGGTCTACCAAATATAATGGGACAAAAGCTATCTTGTGGGGAACCAAGAACAAGAAAATCAGCAGGATATTTAGTTTTCCCACACAAGACTTCAACATCTCTAACAATCCCAATGGGTGAAATAGTATCTCTATTGGCAAGCTTAATTGTGACATCAATTTCTTCTAACTCAATAGGTGCAATATCATGCATAGTTTCTTTGTATAAATCTATGGGTATTGCACTAGCACTTTCTTACCCATGTCACATAAGCCATGATAACAATGATCTCCTATTTTAACAGAAATAACGACACGCCTACCACGAGGTCTTTGTTTATCTTTAGCACCAGTTTAGCAATTCTAAGCGGTTTCACATGAGGGCCAATAACATGCCCATCAATATTATCGGACAAGAGATCTTTAACAATAGCAATATTAGGTTCTCGTTGACTTGCTAGGGAGGTCTATAAGTTCTAATATTGATTTTACGAACTCTGATTAAAGCTTTAGCATGATCCTTTATTCTAACAGGGAAAGGTGGTTTCTCAACATAAGAGGTAGGAACAATAGGATCATTATAAGTGACAGTCTTTTCTTCAACTTTAATAGGTGCAGCTAGTTTTACTTCTATGGGAGGATGATACTTAAACCACTTCTCCTTAGGGAGATCAACATAAGTAGCAAAAGATTCACAGAAAAGAAGCTACTATCTAGAGTCAAGTCCATATTTGAGTGCTAAACTTACGGAAAATATCGGTATCCATAACAGATTTAACACAATCAAACTTAGGTGTCATACACGACTCCTTACCTTTGTCGAGGTCCCAATCTTCGAGTTGCGTTTAATTCTATCCAATAAATTCCATCTGAATTCAATAGTCTTCATCACAAAAGAGCCCGGCACAAGAAGTATGCTCGAGCATGGTGCGATTGTTTTCAAGCCAGAAACATAAAGATTTTGAATAATTGTTTCTCTTGGGAGCTCATGATTGGGGCATGAATACAACATTGATTTAAGCCTCCCCCAAGCTTGAGCGATGCTTTCTCCTTCGCGAGGCCAAAAATTATATATATAATTGCGATCACAATGAACAAGATGCATAGGATAATACTTTTGATGAAATTCCAATTTAGGTCTTCTATAGTTCCATGATCTCGTATCATCACATAGCCTATACCATGTCAATGCATCTCCCTTCAAAGATAAAGGAAGACCTTCTTCTTAACAATATCATCGGGTATACACCTGCAAGCTTAAATAGTCCACAAACTTCATCCACATATATTAGGTGCTCATTAGGGCTTTGTTCCATCTCCTACAAAAGGATTAGCTAGCAGTTTTTCCATCATACCGAAGGAAATTCAAAGGAATATTTTCATATTCATTTTCAGTAGGTTCCTTAGGTTGAGGAGCAACTCTTTGCTCTACTGGTCGGGGTGAAGATACCCCGAACAAGCCCCTCAGAGGATTACTTTCCATAGTAACAAGTGATCGTAAATTTCAGCACACTATATAAAATTTTCCTTACCAAATTCCACCTACCAAAGGCGCTTCACTCCCCGGCAACGGCGCCGGAAAAAGAGTCTTGATGACCCACAAGTATAGGGGATCTATCGTGAGTCCTTTCGATAAGTAAGAGTGTCAGAACCCAACAAGGAAGCAGAAGGAAATGATAAGCGGTTTTCAGCAAGGTATTCGCAAGAAATCTTTGAAACAAGTGGTAACAGATAGTTGTGTGATAGGATAATTTGCAACGAGCAACAAGTAACAAAAGTAAATAAAGTGCAGCAAGGTGGCCCAATCCTTTTTGTAACAAAGGACAAGCCTGGACAAACTCTTATAATAGGAAAAGCGCTCCCGAGGACACATGGGAATATCGTCAAGCTAGTTTTCATCACCACTACTAGGGAAAACCCTAGCAGTAGCGCTGGTTTTGTGCTCACTAGTAGCGCGGGTAGGCGCGCTACTAATAAGGTGCTACAGCTATTGCTTAGCGATGTAACGCAGCGTGCCATGGCGCCATCGCTAGGGAACGAATAACTGCAGCGTTCATTCACTCCCACGCCATCGCTAATGTAACTCTTTGGCAGCATGTTTTCTCCATCGCTACTAGTATTATTTTTATTTTTTTATTTTTAATGTATTTATGCGCCATCGTACAAATATTGGTACAATACCAGTTATGAGGTTTACATCATTATGTCCATAACAGTGTGTCAAATAAAGTGGATTAGGTTCAAGTGGAGGCAATATGTGGTGCATGTCAAAAAGTATCTTGCTAATCCAAACTTGATCTAGTTTGGACTAGTAGTACTTCGATATGCACCACATGTTGCCTCCACTTGAATCTAATCCGCCAAAGACAAGCTATTTAATCATCATCATGGTCATTACCACCAACAGTATTTATTTAATCACCACTAACACTAGCTAATAATAATCATCATAGTCATTACCACCAACACTAGCTATTTTATCATCATAGTAATAGTGTAGCACATCATCATCCTCAAACTCATTTCTAGCTAGCTAATCACTCCTGTTGCTCTCTCTTAGGTAAAATAACATAAAACATGTGTAGCTCTCCTCCTTGATCAAGTTGGAGCATGCGAGATGAACCTGTCTCCTAATCGTGGAGTGGCGCCTCTGTTTGCTGCCCCCTAGTACTTCTGCGCTCCCCATCACATATTTGGTCCAGTCTTGCACTATTAAGCATCCGTCGCTAATCTTGAATGCACTAAAGTAATCTGTAGGATATCTTGGCCGTAAGCTAATAATACTCATGGTACCTTTAGTCTCGATCCCATAAGGCACAACATTCATCGGGAGTCCCTGTTGAAGAACATCGTATGGTAACATACTTAGCAATGAAGTTTAGCTTCAAAAATAATGTATGTAAAAGATGCACTAAGAACAAATAGTAAAAATCTTACCATCCTTCCTAAATAAATGTGACCGTAGTTCATTACGAACACTATTGATGCATGCGTTTTCGATACTAACATTTCTAAATCCAGGAAGAAAATTTGTCTTGACAGTATTAAGATCCTCAAGCCATGAAACATAATGACTTAGCTCCTCGCTGAGTTTATTTCAGCCCCGGACATTAGTAGGTCCGATCTACCAAGCGTTGGACATGTTTGCTTGCAATCGAAATAAGCTGACAATACAAATTAGTTGTCAACTATTTTTGAATAAACAATATCAAAGACATAAATATGGTTGAGAAACTTACATAATGGTATAACTGGAGGCGTTTGCACATCGACCCAGATGTCGGTATTACCTTCAATATCATCTTCTGGACGAATATCAAAGGTGATAACTGCTACCTCTTGAGCACTGCGTTGGATTTCCCCGAAGAGGAGAGGATGATGCAGTAAAGTAGCGTAAGTATTTCCCTCAGTTTTTGAGAACCAAGGTACCAATCCAGTAGGAGACCACGCACAAGTCCCTCGTACCTACACAAAACGGTAGCAACTCGCAACCAACGCTTAGGGGTTGTCAATCCCTTCACGGTCACTTACGAGAGTGAGATCTGATAGAGATAATATTTTTGGTATTTTTGATTGATAGATGCAAAGTAAAAAGTAAAAGGCAAAGTAAAACAAAGCAAGTAAATAAAGTGATATAGATTGATATGATGAGAATAGACCCGGGGGCCATAGGTTTCACTAGTGGCTTCTCTCAAGAGCATAAGTATTCTACGGTGGGTGAACAAATTAGTATTGAGCAATTGATAGAATTGAGCATAGTTATGAGTATATCTAGGCAATGATCATGTATATAGGCATCACGTCCAAAACAAGTAGATCGAAGCTTGATTCTACATCTACTACTATTACTCCACTCATCGACCGCTATCCGGCATGCATCTAGAGTATTAAGTAAAAAGCGAGTAACGCCGTAAGCAAGATGACATGATGTAGAGGGATAAATTCATGCAATATGATAAAACCCCCATCTTGTTATATCCTCGATGGCAACAATACAATACGTGCCTTGCAACTCTTTACATCATCGAGTAAGGACACCGCAAGATGGAACCCAAAGTTAAGCACTTCTCCCATTGCAAGAACTACCAATCTAGTTGGCCAAACCAAAAAGATAATTCGAAGAGACTTGCAAAGATAACTCAATCATACATAAAAGAATTGAGAGAAGAATCAAATATTTTCCATAGATAATACTGGATCATAAACCCACAATTCATTGTTCTCAACAAACACACCGCAAAAAGAAGATTGTATTGAGATCCAAAAAGAGAGAAGAAGCCATCTAGCTAATAACTATGGACCCGAAGGTCTGAAGTAAACTATTCACACTTCATCGGAGGGGCTATGATGATGTAGAAGCCCTCCGTGATGACGGCCCTCTCCGGCGGAGCTCCGGAACAGGCCCCAAGATGGGATCTCGTGGATCTGAGAAAGTTGCGGCGGTGGAATTACGTTTTGGCTCCTGTTACGATCGTTCGAGGATCGTGAGGTATATATAGGAGGAAGGAGTACATCGGTGGAGTTCGAGGGGCCCACGAGGTAGAAGGCGCGCCCGAGGCGCCCTCCTGTGACCGCCTGCAGCCTTTGCTTGAGTAGGGTCCAAGTCTCTGGATCACGTTAGGTTGGAAAATCACGATCCTGAAGGTTTCATTCCGTTTGGACTCTGTTTGATATTACATTTCTTCAAAATCTGAAAAGGCAAAAACAGCAATTACAGGCTGGGCCTCCGGTTAATAGGTTAGTCCCAAAAGTAATATAAAAGTGGAAAATAAAGCCCAATATAGTCCAAAACTGTAGACAAAGTAGCATGGAGTAATCAAAAATTATAGATCGTTGGAGGCGTATCAAGCATCGAAGCTTAATTCCTGCTCGTCCTCGAGTAGGTAAATGATAAAAAGGAATTTTTGATGCGGAGTGATATTTTGGCATAATTTCAATGTAAATCTTCTTAATTGTGATATGAATATTCAGATCTGAAAGATTCAAGACAAAAGTTCATATTGACACAAAAATAATAATACTTCAAGCATACCAATCAAAGCAATCATGTCTTCTCAAAATAACATGGCAAAAGAAAGTTCATCCCTACAAAATCATATAGTTAGGCTATGCTTCATTTTCATCACACAAAGATGTTCCCAACTTCTATACCCCCGATGACAAGCCAAGCAATTGTTTCATACTTAAATAATCTTAAACTTTTTCAACTTTCACGCAATACATGAGCGTGAGCCATGTATATAGCACTATGGGTGGAATAGAATATGATGATGGGGATTGTGTGGAGAAGACAAAAAAGGAGAAAGTCTCACGTTGACGAGGATAATCAATGGGCTATGGAGATGCCCATCAATTGATGTCAACATGAGGAGTAGGGATTGCCATGCAACGGATGCACTAGAGCTATAAATGCTCAACAAAAGAAAACTAGTGGGTGTGCATCCAACTTGCTTGCTCACGAAGACCTAGGGCATTTGAGGAAGCCCATTGTAGGAATATACAAGCCAAGTTCTATAATGAAAAATTCCCACTAGTATAAAAGGACAACTTATGAGACTCACTACATGAAGAACGAGGTGCTACTTTGAAGCACAATACATGAGACTTACTACATGAAGAACAAGGTGCTACTTTGAAGCACAATATATGAGACTCACTATATGAAGAACAAGGTGCTACACTGAAGCACAAGTGTGGAAAAAGAGATAGTAGCATTGCCCTTTTTATTTTCTTTTTTGGGCCTTTCTTTTTCTTTTTTTTTGGCCTTTCTCTTTTTTTGGGCAATGCTCTAATAATGATGATCATCACACTTCTATTGATTACAACACAAGGATTACAACTCGAAACTTAGAACAAGATATGACTCTATATGAATGCCTCCGTGATTAATAGGATGGTGCAATGAATCAAGAGTGACATGTATGAAAAATAATGCATGGTGGCTTTGCCACAAATACGATGTCAACTACATGATCATGCAATGGCAATATGACAAAAGTAATGTATGTCATGATGATGATGATGGAAGTTGCATGGCAATATATCTCGGAATGGCTATGGAAATGCCATAATAGGTAGGTATGGTGGCTGTTTTGACGAAGATATAAGGAGGTTTATGTGTGATAGAGCGTATCGTATCACGGGGTTTGGATGCTGCCGTGAAGTTTGCGCCAACTCTCAAGGTGAGAAAGGCGATGCAGTATGTCGAGAAGAGGCTAGCAAAGGTGGAAAGGTGAGAGTGCGTATAATCCATGGACTCAACATTAGTCAAAAGAACTCATATACTTATTGCAAAAATTTAGAAGTCATCAAAATTCAAGTACTACGCGCATGATGCTCCTAGGGGGATAGATTGGTAGGAAAAGACCATCGCTGCGTCCTCGACCGCCACTCATAAGGATGCACAAGCGGTACACTTCATGTTTCAAATTTGTTACACAACTTTAACCATACGTGCATGCTACGGGACTTGCAAACTTCAACACAAGTATTTCTCAAATTCACAACTACTCAACTAGCAATTTGACTTTGATATTATCACCTCCATATCTCAAAACAATTATCAAGCATCAAACTTATCTTAGTATTCAATTCACTCAAAAGAAAGTTTCACATATCTTGAACACCAAGTATATTAACATTAAGCAAATTACCATGCTATTAAAGTCTCTCAAAATAATCTAAGTGAAGCATGAGATATCAAATAGTTTCTTTAAAACAAATCCACCGCCGTGCTCTAAAAGATCTAAGTGAAGTACTAGAGCAAAAAAATTCACGCTCAAAAGATATAAGTTAAGCACTATGAGCAAAACTATCAAGCTCAAAAGATATAAGTGAAGCACAAAGAGTATTCTAACAAATTCCAATTCAAGTATGGCTCTCTCAAAAGGTGTGTGTACAGCAAGGATAATTGTGGTAAACTAACAAGCAAAGACACAAATAATGTGAGGCGCTCCAAGCAAAACACATATCCTGTTGGTGAATAAAAATATAGCTCCAAGTAAATTACCGATGGAAGTGGATTTAAAGAGGGGATGCCTTAGGGGCATCCCCAAGCTTTGACTTTGGTGTCCTTGGATTATCTTGGGGGTGCCATGGGCATCCCCAAGCAAACTCTTGCCACTCCTTGTTCCATAATCCATCAAAAGAATTCACCCAAAACTTGAAAACTTCACAACACAAAACTCAACGAGAAATCTCGTGAGCTCCGTTAGAGAAAGAAAACAAAAACTACTTCAAGGTACTGTAATGAACTCATACTTTATTTATATTGGTGTTAAACCTACTGTATTCCAACTTCCCTATGGTTTATAAACTAGTTTACTAGCCATAGATTCATCAAAATAAGCAAACAACACACGAAAAACAGAATCTGTCAAAAACAGAACAGTCTGTAGCAATCTATAACTAACGCAAACTTCTGGAACGCAAAAAATTCTACCAAAATTAGACGACCTGGAAACTTTGTTTATTGATCAGCAGCAATTGGAATCAGTATTTTATCACGTTCTGGTGATGTTTAACAATTCGGGCACTGAGCGCAAAGTTTCTGGAAATTACAGCAAGATCAAATAACTATCATCCAAGAAGATCCAATAGGTCTAGCTTGGCACAAACACTAATTAAAAGATAAAACCACATCTAAACAGAGGCTAGATGGATTATTTATTCCTAAACAGAAGCAAAAACAAAAAACACAAAATAAAATTGGGTTGCCTCCCAACAAGCGCTATCGTTTAACGCCCCTAGCTAGGCATTGAGATTATGATGATGCTCACATGAAAGATAGGAATTGAAGCGCAAAGAGAGCATCATGAAAAACATGACAAGCACATCTAAGTCTAACATGCTTCCTATGAATAGGCATCTTATAGGCAAACAAATTATCATAACAAGCAAAAACTAGCATATGCAAGGAGGCGGAAAGAAACAATAGCAATCTCAACATAACGAGAGGTAATTTATTATCATGAAAATTCCTCGACCATATTTTCCTCTCTCATAATAATAATTACATGTAGGATCATAAGCAATTTCAACAATATAGATATCACATAGAATATTTTCAACACGATCCACATGCATGCAAAGTTGACACTCTTCCAAAATAGTGGGATTAACATTAACTAAAGTCATGACCTCTCCAAACCCACTTTTATCAAAATTTCATAAGATTGAATATTCTCCAAATATGTGGGATCTAAAGTTGACACTCTTCCAAACCCACTTTCAACATTATTGCCAACAATATTATCAATCTCATATTCATCATGGGGATTAGATAAATTTTCAAGATCATAAGAAGAATCACCCCAATCATGATCATTGCAAAAAGTAGTAGACATAGCAAAACTCGCATACCCAAGCTCAGGGTTTTGCATATTATTAGCACAATTGACATCAAGAGAATTTATAGTGAAATCATTGCAATCATGCTTTTTATTCAAAGATCTATCATGAATTGCTTCATAAAGTACTTCATCACAATTTTCAGATTCACGAATTTCAAGCAAAACCTCATAAAGATAATCTAGTGCACTCAACTCACTAGCAATAGGTTCAACATAATTGGATCTCTTAAAGAGATTAGCAAGCGGATGAGGATCCATAAACTTTTAGCAAGCAAAGATGCAAGCAAAAAGAAGGCACATGGAGACACAAGCAAACAAGAGACAAGCGAAAAAAGAGCAGGAGAAAGGGAAAGAGAGGGCGAATAAAACGGCAAGGGTGAAGTGGGGGAGAGGAAAACGAGAGGCAAATGGCAAATAATGTAATCACGAGAGATAGGGATTGCGATGGGTACTTGGTATGGTTGACTTGCTTGCGTGAGCCTCCCGGCAATGGCGCCAGAAATTCTTCTTGCTACCTCTTGAGCAACTGCGTTGGATTTCCCGAAGAGGAGAGGATGATGCGATGAAAGTAAGCGTAAGTATTTCCCTCAGTTTTTGAGAACCAAGGTATCAATCTAGTAGGAGACCACGCACAAGTCCCTCGTCCCTACACAAAATGATAGCAACTCGCAACCAACGCTTAGGGGTTGTCAATCCCTTCACGGTCACTTACGAGAGTGAGATCGATAGAGATAATATTTTGGTATTTTGATAGATAGATGCAAAGTAAAAGTAAAAGGCAAAGTAAAACAAAGCAAGTAAATAAAGTGATATAGATTGATATGATGAGAATAGACCCGAGGGCCATAGGTTTCACTAGTGGCTTCTCTCAAGAGCATAAGTATTCTACGGTGGGTGAACAAATTATTGTTGAGCAATTGATAGAATTGAGCATAGTTATGAGTATATCTAGGCAATGATCATGTATATAGGCATCACGTCCAAAACAAGTAGATCGAAGCGATTACGCATCTACTCTTGTTACTCCACTATCGACCGCTATCCGGCATGCATCTAGAGTATTAAGTAAAACAGCAGTAACGCCGTAAGCAAGATGACATGATGTAGAGGGATAAATTCATGCAGTATGATAAAACCCCATCTTGTTATCCTCGATGGCAACAATACAATCGTGCCTTGCAACTCTTTACATCCTTTGAGTAAGGACACCGCAATATTGAACCCAAAGCTAAGCACTTCTCCCATTGCAAGAACTACCAATCTAGTTGGCCAAACCAAAAAGATAATTCGAAGAGACTTGCAAAGATAACTCAATCATACATAAAAGAATTTAGAGAAGAATCAAATATTTTCCATAGATAATACTGGATCATAAATCGACAATTCATTGTTCTCAACAAACACACCGCAAAAAGAAGATTACATCGAATAGATCTCCACGAGAGAGGGGGAGAACATTGTATTGAGATCCAAAAAGAGAGAAGAAGCCATCTAGCTAATAACTATGGACCCGAAGGTCTGAAGTAAACTACTCACACTTCGCCGGAGGGGCTATGATGATGTAGAAGGCCTCCGTAATGGCGGCCTCTCCGGTGAACTCCGGAACAGGCCCCAAGATGGGATCTCGTGGATCTGAGAAAAGTTGCGGCGGTGGAATTAGGTTTTTGCTCCTATTCTGATTGTTGAGGGATCGTAGGTATATATAGGAGGAAGAATGCGTCGGTGGAGTTAGGGGCCCACGAGTTAGGGGGCACCAGGTTGAAGCGCGCCCTCCACCCTCGTGACCGCCTACAGCCTTTGCTTGGAGTAGGGTCCAAGTCTCACGGATCACGTTCGGTTGGAAAATCACGATCCGAAGATTTCATTCCGTTTGGACTCCGTTTGATATTACATTTCTTGAAATCTTGAAAAAGGCAAAAAACAGCAATTGCAGGCTGGGCCTCCGGTTAATAGGTTAGTCCCAAAAGTAATATAAAAGTGGAAATAAAGCCTAATATAGTCCAAAACAGTAGACAAAGTAGCATGGAGTAATCAAAAATTATAGATACGTTGGAGACGTATCAATAACCATATCAGGCTCAAATGCATAAGTCTTGCATAGTGCTCGCCAGGTTTTGCATCCAAAATAGGTGTAGTCGTCTGAATTGTATAATTTTGCATGGAAAATATAACCATGCTCGGTCTTCAAGTAAACTTTCTTTACCTCCCTAGTATGGTGAAACCTATCTTATCCAATACAAAAACTCTTGCATGGCAGGGGATACGCTAGTAGAATAGTAAAAAAATATAAGTTGAAGCAAATGAAGCAGATGTCATGCTTAATTATGAAAAAAGACTTGTCGTTGTGACTTACTGTATCCACTTCGAAGTTCTCGTCCCGACTTGATCTTTGAAGCGCCTATCATCATCTAGGAAGATTCACGCGCATAGGCGGCGCTTTCGTCTTCGCAGTATTTTGCAAATACCGAAATCCTTTTAAGTAGTTAGACATTTCTATGTTCATAGTTAAAACATTAATTGAAAATCAATCGAAGATAACTACCAGGATACTCAACACACAAATCCGGGGCACTCGATATTTCCTACATATTCGCACAAGTCATGCCAAAATTCACGGAAAAAATCCGGCATGACCTTTGCTAAAATAGGACATATCGGCGCTGAAAATTTCTTGGAGCGGAAATGAATCAACACTCGACCAAAACATATGCCACTCGGAGGTGTAACCTGCAAACATGACCGCCACTTGGATATTGAGCAACACAAGATATACATTTCAAAATATCTTACAGGACTCAAATTAGCATGCATTCAATAAGCAAAAAGTAAATCATCTCATGCGTCCAGGTACATCGTCGAATATTATCACTAATACATCCCGAATAGTGTCATACATATAACATCACTAATACAACTAAAACCCTAGCAGGGCCAATTATCGGTAGCAGGCGGTGGACACCCACAGAGAAGGAACCATCACGGGATCATAGCTCGGTGAGATCACAGGAGAACCTACCGGTATTGGAGAACCTGTGCTCCAACGCCAAACAAGTAGCAGCCGGACGTCGGCGTCCTCCTCCTCACCGACACGGTGGCGCACCACCTCATGAGTCCTCGAGCCTCTGGACCGAAATCAGCCTGTGACCGCCACCAAAGAAGGTTGAGGTCAACGACAGTGGCTCCTCACCAACCTCGCCCCCGATAGGGTGGCGCCTCCAGTACCACCCGACGGAGGCCAGGTCCCCGACATGGCCCATCCGGTCAAGCGGTGTAGTCCTCCGCCGACTCGGCGATGAGGATGCGGGATAGGCATAAATCACGTCGATCACGAGAAAATTGCTTTAACTAAAAAATAGCAACAAGTTCTTACTAACTAGTTCTATTAATTCAACTAGTTCTTACTAAAAATAAACTTACTATAAATAAAAATATACTAGTACCTAATTAGTACCTAGTTCTTACTAACTAATTAGTACCTAGGAACTCTTGCCCTAATTACCATATAAGTAATTAACTAACTAGCACTAAAAATAGCCTAGGGTTCATACTAACTAGCACTAAATAGCTAGGGTTCATACTAAGCAGAGAAGAGGGATCGGAAGGGAGAGTGCTTACAGAGGAGAGATGGGGTCTGGGGAGACGGCGGCACCAGGCGGTGAGGCGGGTCAGGGGAGGCAATGACGAGGCGGTCGAGGAGACGGCAATGAGGCGGATCGGGGAGACGGCGGCACAGGCGGGTCGGGGAGGCAGTGGCGAGGCGGAGGCTGACGAGGAATAGTAGAGGAGAATTGGGGAGGAAGCGAGAGGAGAGGAATCAGGCCAAGGGGTTAGGTGAAAATAGCTTTAACGATGGCGTGGGGAGGCAAAAGCGCTTTCTTTGCTAAAATCCGTGGTAGTAGTGCTGTTCGTGAAGAAGGCGCTACTACTATACCTAACTGCGTCGAGGAGCAGTGTGGCAATTATAGTAATGGCGGCGTTACATTTCTGCGGCGCTTCTGCTAAGCGGAGGTATGATGGCGGCGGTTACGGTAGGCAGCGCTCTTGCTAAATAGCGATGGCGCCTCATTTTAACAAGCGCTACTGGTTACATTCTGTGTATAAGGTTTTCCCTAGTAGTGCACGTTCATATGATTCGCGTTCGGTACTTTGATAATTTGATATGTGGGTGGACCAGTGCTTGGGTGTTGTTCTTACTTGAACAAACATCCCACTTATGATTAACCTCTATTGCAAGCATCCACAACTACAACAAAAGTATTAAGGTAAACCTAACCATAGCATGAAACATATGGATCCAAATCAGCCCTTACGAAGCAACACATAAACTAGGGTTTAAGCTTCTGTCACTCTAGCAACCCATCATCTACTTATTACTTCCCAATGCCTTCCTCTAGGCCCAAATAATGGTGAAGTGTTATGTAGTCGGCGTTCACATAACACCACTAGAGGCTAGACAACATACATCTCATCAAAATATCGAGCGAATACCAAATTCACATGACTACTAATAGCAAGACTTCTCCCATGTCCTCAGGAACAAACGTAACTACTCACAATGCATATTCATGTTCATAATTAGAGGGTATTAATATGCATATAGGATCTGAACATATGATCTCCCACCAAATAAACCAACTAGCATCAACTACAATGAGTAATCAACACTACTAGCAACCTACTAGTACCAATCCCGGACTTAGAGACAAGAATTGGATACAAGAGATGAACTAGGGTTTTGAGAGGAGATGGTGCTTTGGTGAAGATGTTGATGGAGATTGCCCTCTCCCGATGAGAGGAGGCGTTGGTGATGACGATGGCGATGATTTCCCCCCTCGGAGGGAAGTGTCCCCAGAATGAGCAGCTCTAGGAGCCCTAGATTGGTTCCATGAGTTCCGCCTCGTGGCGGCGGAGTTTCGTCCTGAAAGGTTGCTTCTGATTTTTTTCTTGACGAAAGACCTCATATAGCAGAATATGGGCATTGGAGAGCCACCAGGGGGCCCACGAGGTAGGGGGGCGCGCCCAGGGGGGTAGGGCGCGCCCCCACCCTCGTGGACAGGGTGTGAGCCCCCTGGCCTTCATCTTTGGTGAGAATTTTTTATTATTTATTGTAAGATATTCCGTGGAGTTTCAGGACTTTTGGAGTTGTGCGAGAATAGGTCACTAATATTTGCTCCTTTTCCGAGAATTCCAATTTGTCGGCATTCTCCTCCTTATGTAAACCATGTAAAATAAGAGAGAATAGGCATAAGTATTGTGACATAACGTGTAATAACAGCCCATAATGCAATAAATATCGATATAAAAGCATGATGCAAAATGGACGTATCACTGCTCCCCTCCCGCGATAAAGCTGCCAAATGGTGGTTCAACATGGAATGGATGTCGTCCTTCCACCTTTCAACAACACCATAGTTGTCCCCTTGATCGAATGACAAACACCTCCCTCCTTTTTGGATTCGATTATATCTATGACTTGGTCCTTTAATAACATTGTGAGTCGTCGGGGCATCACCCTTCCCATGGCGGTGGAGGATTTAATCTAAGCGCCTTTGAAGCTTTGATCGTCTCTTGCCGGATGGGGGCCTTTGTTCTGATTAGGTGGGGATTTGTAAATTTACCCTTGCTCGCCCCTTGCCTTCTTTTCAGCATGGCTTACTACGGTCCCAACCAAACTTGCTTCTTAGGTGTGTCCTGCCGATGGATGACATTGCGATGGATGAAGCCTTGGGCGTGTGTTCGAGAAGGGCCTGGCTTCCTCTGCGGACGGTGGGATTTCGTGTTGAGGCCACTTTAGCAAATGTTTGATCGGCTAGGCGCCTTCTTGATGGAAGTTTTGTCTCCAAGGCTTCAAGTGTTCCTTTTGCGTTGCCTTTGGTGAGATTTATTAACTTCCTACATGTGCTTGTTGTGGTAGCTTCATCTTCAAGGAGTCAACATTGTAGAGGTCATGAACGCGGTGATAGATGATGAGAATGTTAGGTGGTCTTTTGATTATTTTTGGATGGCAGAAGCTGGCAGCCATGGGGGCATCGACAGCGATTGGAACCGGAAGTCCACGAGACCAATAGGAAGTAGCGTTATATGGTATGTGCATATTTCTAGTTCATCAATTTATATACTTTTTGTGTTGTATAAGGTGTATTTTCATTATCAAGTTGACATTTCAAGAATATGATTGGTGTAGTAGCTTTACACATCAATAACTCTTACTTTTCTTTATTAGGCATTGCATGGCAAGTGATCGAGAGAGCACAACCAACTAATAATTGAGCACTTGTTTGGTGTGTGTGAAGCAATTCAACGTGGATCCGTATAAAAATGGGTGCCTTTTGGTGGTAGTGTGTATATATATTAACACTGCGTGCCATATTTGGGTTTATTCATCGCTATGTAGGTTTGCTAGTGGCCGTGCATTCTACTTTTTGTTCTGGTGCACTCTCAATAATTTATTATTTCAAGCAATGCAAAACAAAGATGTTGAAGATGGAAAAAAATGTTCAGTCAAAACCATTGATAATCATTCAAGCTATAGGTATCTCATAGGACAAAAATTGCCGAAAACTTCCACGGAGTTGGATGTACCAACGCAATATGTACTATATCTCAATATGAGAGTGGACAATGTTGCATATCAAAGAAACTAAAAATAAATATGAATAATTAAAATATCAAAACTCAAGACATGCTTTAAATTTCTTTCGGACTCATCAACTAGCATGATACGTCTAGCAACATCATATTGCATAATACAACAAAGCCAAGTACCCTGAGAGGGGTAACTGGTAGGTGTTAAATGTGCAACGCCCCAACTTTACGAAAGTCATTGATCTATCAACAATTGCCCAGAAAACATAGCAATGCCACTTGAGCTACTAACTAGAGTCCCATTTTATGTTACTAGGTGAAAGAAATGCAACTGAGTCACGTGAATAGGAACATCACCAATCACTTTAAGTTAAAACATTCCAAGTTGCCATGCCACGTTACAATTTTTTTTGTCAAACCATCTCAAACAATTGCCAAGTACCAATCCTATTTAGCTTGAGTTTCCAAGTAGTCCATGTAAGCAAAACTACCGAGGATATCTTGCGGATAACATGATCTCTTCTTCCATCTTGTATGTCGCTGGTTGAGTTGTTGCTTCTTTTGTCTTCGATAAATGTAATATCTATCATGACATGTTTATTCTCAACTTTCTTCTCCACCACATTATCTAATGTGTAATCCTCGGATGCACGGAGGCTTTCCGGTGTCAACTCAACTTGCGTCATGGTTGGGCGATCCTCTCCTTTTAGTTTTATGCATGCTACATAATAGTAGCCACTTTGTTGACTTCCTTGCCACCTTCCTCTATAGCTTGTGGGTCCAATATCTGGTTCAAATTGCCTTCTTCAAACAACGTAACAAAATGTAAAACAAGACCCTCGCCGTTAGAGGAAGAATATGAAAATGGTTTCTTCCGAGTTAGCAGTTCCATGAGGACGACCCCAAAACTGTATACATCACTTTTCTCGAGTTAGCCGCCCGGTGTAAAAGTACATAGGGTCCCAATATCCCTTTGTACCTTGAGCCCCGGTCATTAACCCGAATTTCTCCATCGGAATGTACCTTGAAGATCCAAAGTCTGCAACCTTTGCTGTCAAAGTATCATCCAAAAGTATGTTAGCAGACTTGACATCTCTATGTATGATAGGTATTGAAGCAGTTGAGTGAAGATAGGCAAGAGATTTGGATGTTTCAATGGCTATCCGCAACCTATCAGCCCATGGCAATGATCTTGGTCCTTTGACATGAAGATGCTCGAAAGGGTTCCATTGGATATGAACTCATAGACCAACATTGGGACTTCAGTTTCAAGGCAACAACCGTAGAGTTTAACTACATTTCGATGGTTGATTTGAGATAGTATTGCCACCTCATTTATAAAATCATTTATCTCCTTCTGAAACACCCTCTTGGGTTTCTTGATGGCTACAATGTGTTGGTTTGATAAAATCCCTTTATAAACAATACCATGCCCTCCGCCACCAATCACAAGATCTTTATCAAAATTGTGGGTCGCCTTCTCTAGCTCTTCCAAGGATATGATCATTCTTTTTGCCATACCAGCACTTTGGGATACCAATTGCTGCAACAATTGTCCACGGTTTAGTTGGAAGAACTTTCGTTTCAACAATTCAGCCCTATCATGTTTTAATTTCTTGGTAATGAAAAATCCGGCAAGAACTACAAGTACGAGTGAAAGATCGTGGATGTCGCCTAGAGGGGGGGGGGGGTGAATAGGCGCTTTAAAATAATTACGATTTGAAGCTTGAACAAATGCGGAATAAACCTAGCGGTTAATTTGTCAAGCACAAAACCTACAACAACTAGGCTCACCTATGTGCACCAACAACTTATGCTAAGCAAGATAAACTACTAGGTGATAGCAAGATATATGACAAAGAACAAAATGGCTATCACAAAGTAAAGTGCATAAGTAAAGGGCTCGGAAAAGAGATAACCGAGGCACGCGGAGACGACGATGTATCCCGAAGTTCACACCCTTGCAGATGCTAATCTCCGTTTGGAGCGGTGTGGAGGCACAATGCTCCCAAGAAGCCACTAGGGCCACCGTAATCTCCTCACGCCTCGCACAATGCAAGATGTAAACCATTGATTCCACTAAGGGACCCTTGAGGCGGTCACCGAACCCGTACAAATGGCAACCCTTGAGGGCGGTCACCGAACCATTACACTTTGGCAACCCTTGAGGCGGTCACCGGTACCCGACAAATCGCTCGGGGCGATCTCCACAACCTAATTGGAGACCCCGACGCTTGGCCGGAGCTTTGCACCACAATGATTGAGCTCCAAACACCACCAACCGTCTAGGGCGCCCAAGCACCCAAGAGGAACAAGCTCAAGGGCACCAAGCACCCAAGAGTAATAAGCTTCTCAACTTGTAACTTCCACGTATCCTTTGTGGAGAACTCATACCGATGCACCAAATGCAATGGCAAGGGCACACGGAGTGCCCAAGTCCTTCTCTCTCAAATCCCACCGAAGCAACTAATGGTAGGGTGAAAAAGAGAGGAAGAACAAGAAGGAGAACACCAAGAACTCCAAGATCTAGATCCAAGGGGTTCCCCTCACATAGAGGAGAAAGTGATTGGTGGAAATGTGGATCTAGATCTCCTCTCTCTTTTCCCTAAAAAACTAGCAATAATCCATGGAGGGATTGAGAGTTAGCAAGCTCGAAGAAGGTCAACAATGGGGAAGAACACGAGCTCAAAGGATAAGGTTCATTGGGGAAGAAGACCCCCTTTTATAGGTGGCGAAGAATCCAACCGTTATGCTCCTGACCCTTGCCATGAAGCGGTACTACCGCTCAAGGAGGCGGTACTACCGCTTAGGGCGGTAGTAGCCCTTTGAAACACAACAGCGAGGAGGCAGAAAAGCGGAAGAACCGTCGGAGCGGTAGTACCGCTTGACCTCACGGTACTACCGCTAGGGGTAGCGGTACTACTGCTAAGGGTAGCGGTACTACTGCTTGCGAGCGGTACTAAAAATTACATCTGTGCCTACCACCGCTGGACTTGTGACGAGTTTTTGGTCCCGAGCGGAAGTAGCCGCGGTAGTACTGCTCCAAGCGGTAGTACCACTCAGAAGACAGTAGTACCACTCCAGAGCGGTAGTAAAATTACATCCGCTCATGTCGCGGTAATACCAGACCTTTCGAACACCAAAACTACCATAATTTTGCAAGCGGACTCGAATTAAGTGAAACCAAGTTTGTTGGAAAGCTAGCGACAAGGGCTAACACAATCTTGATAGAAATAACAATAAGAAGAAAATTAGAAAAGTCCCATAATAAAAAGGTGAGAACCCTTCCTCGGATAAAACCGGTAAAACCTCCAACACCAAAAACATCATAGAAGACGCATGCGAACTCCGTTTTCATGAACTCAAGCTTGTCATCAAGATGACCATAAGCTCTAAGACTCACAAAGAGAATGAAACAAGAACCAAGAAACATATGCAAGGATGCAATGGTTTGAGCTCTCTATTAACGATACGATCAAGCTACCAACTTGAGAGCCCCCCTTGATAATCGGACAAACAATCCTATAACCCGGTCTCCCAACTACCACCATGAGACCGGTAAAATAGAAAAACCTATCAAGGGCAAACCTTTGCCTTGCACATGATCCACTTGAGCTAGATGATGATGATCTTGTCCTCCTTAAGATGGACCACCTTTCTTGATTGCGTTGGGTCGATGGAGACTAGATGATTGCTCCCCCATACTCCACTATGGGTGAGCCACTCTTCGGCACATCTTCAAAAGTCCATTGACACCACAATGGATGGCAAGCTTCAAGAACTTGATCTCTTCATGATGCACCACCTGAACTTGCACACTGCATCCTAACCCCACAAAGAACTCTCACGAAGACCATGGGTTAGTACACAAAGCATACTTGACAATGCTTACCATACCATGGGATCACTTGATCCCTCTCGGTACATCTTCTACGCTTTATGTGTTGATCAACTTGATTCACTCTTTGACTTAGTCTTGATCAACCTCTCACAAGAGCAATCTTTTAGGTAATTCCTTGAATAGCACCTTGGTGGACACAAACTCTCCTTGAAACCAACACATGTACTCCAAGAAAATCCTATGGACAAAACCTTCAAATATAACTCAAGGAAACCATTAGTCCATAGAGATTGTCATATATTACCAAAACCAAACATGGGGGCACCGCATGTTCTTTCAATCTCCCCCATTTTGGTAATTGATGACAATCACTTTCAAGAGAGTTTATACAAGGAATTATGCAACACCATGAAATGCCCCAACCAATAATGCATGCGAAGAGATGCAAATGCTAAGGAAACAAAAACCAAAGCTACTCCACAAAACTCTCTGAAACTTCTCCCCCATTGGCATCGATTGCCAAAATGGGCGAAAAGCTTAGAAGGCCAAAATAAATTGTGGTCCTCCAAAAATTGTGTATCTCTCAAAAAGAGAGTGGAATGTAGTACACATATCCAATGGTAAATACTTGGAGGAAGACAAACTATATTGAGGCCCAAAGATTGCAAAAGAATGATATGCCACAAAGACATAACAAAGAGAGAAACAAGCAATCGAGCAATCAAAAGATACCAATTGAAGCAAGCAATCAAATGATATCAATTGAACCAACTAGACCAAAGATCCTATGAGCCACATGAAAAAGATATTATGATATGAGTAGAGGATTGTTCTAAAGAAACTAGAGAAGCTCCCCATGATTTGTGCACATCAAGAATTCTTGTATTTGGATACAAAGTGCACAAAATAGGATCATAGCTCCCCAAAGTCAATAGAAACTAACAACAAGTGCAAGTGAGCATATAGGAAACTAAGCCTAAGCGCTTGCAACAAGCATATGGTTGAGCAACATTGTAAAAGTGGCAACTTAAGAATAGGCTCAACCAAATGATGTGTGTGAGTCATGGCGAAGCACTTGAGAAGACTAAGATTAGGATGAGCATTAAGCATCAACATAGTCTTGAAAGAATGAGGCATACGGTGCAAGGCCTATCCTCCCACACTCACGTTAGCAAATGGGTTCACAAGCTTACTAATAAGAAAAGAGAACCTATGCTTGTGACAGCCCGTGGAGAAGATAGACGATGAGAGGCTCATCAAGACGAGGGGTACCAATTAAGATGGCAAAAGCCTCATAAAAGATAAGCAAGAGGAAAATAATCTTCACCACACAAGAGTGCATCAAGATGCAGCGATAGAGGACACGCACTCAAGGCAAAAAGCTTTCACGGAGCCACCAAAGAAATAACATAAGAAAGACAAGGTGGACGTGAAAGAAAGGATATCAACTAGAGATGTAATTTCTCTCAAGTGTATAAGGTTCTAGGTAGACGAAATCATGATGATATATATCTACAAAGAAGGATGTACACCCGAAATAGTTACAACATGAAGGAAAAAGATATCCACAAGGAAGTCATAAATATACCAATAAGATATTTGCTTGAAAGCATAGCACTTGGCTAGATATGGTCTTATTGTATATAAATGAATTCCTACCGCACGAACATCAAGGACATCACAACTAGCAATATGAGATCATCGTTGAGATGCTTTGAGAAAGGAAACAAGTATCACAATAAAGAACGAAATACATGCCATGATACAACCTACACAAGGTTGATGCAAGTAATGTGTGCATGTAGTAGATGATGATACTTATTACGAGATACCATTGGAAGGATGTAGTAGATACCAATTGAAGGTAGATAGTAGTTCATTGATCATCCTAGCTTGACTCCAATATGCACATGGTGACAACACCTTCCTTGTGAGTGAGCCGAGCATCCAATGCATCTCCAAATGTTCCTATAAGAACAACACAAACTAAGCAGTACCCAAACTCATCGAGGACCAAATAGTTAGAAACACCAATACATAGGACAAACTCCACATAAATATGTGCATATAGATATGAAAATGAATTTCATGCACATCTCATCCAAATTGAGACTAGGTGGAGTTTCCCCATATATTGAGTCAAAGAAAGAAAGCATGCCAAATAAAATACATGAAGAAAACATGCATGCTCAAGACTTCAAGACCCGAAACCAAAAGACAAAGAAATGCCAAGTGAAAAGGATACCAAATGGAGAAAACATCACTTGGACATCAAAGAATGAGATATCCATTGATACACACTAAACTAAAGATGTCAAACTCCCAAAGAGAGGATGGTTCCAAACAAACCAAGCTCTCAAGAAAGTTTCATGATGGCACAAGTACCAAAAAGAAATGGCTTGCCTTCCACCAAAACACACTTGATAAGGATCACAAGAAGAGTGTTCTAAAGAAAATAGGATAGCTCCCCACAGGTTGTGCATTATATAGGATTTGCATTTGAATACAAAATGCACAAGGTGGGATCACCACTTTCACTATATCTAGAAAGCACTAGACAAGAACGAGAAATAAACAAGATCCACAAGTGGTAGGGAAGAAAACGGGAGTTGACACAAACCTTGGCAAGCGAAAAGGCAAATAAAAAATAAAAGCCAATGTAAATATGATCAATAAATTATACCACACATAAGTGAGTACCAATTGTCAAAAGACAAGAAGTATTTAGAAATAATTCCCGGTGGTAGATAGCAAGGATATCCGACACCATCTTCACACCAAACACAAGCAAATTGCAACTTGTAGAGCTATCATGCCACCTAGGAACAAGATAATTTACAATATCAATTCTAGGTGACAATATCTCAAATGTACACATTTTCTAGGCTAGTAATACACACATAGCATATTACTCCCCATAATGTGATACCAATTAAAAGATAGACAAGAGGCAATTAAAAGGATCCAACAAGAGATAATTAATGGACTATTAAGAATTTGAATTTCTCATGAGAAGACATACCACATAGCGACTAGATAATCTTGTAATATCAATACTAGATGGTATTCCTCATGTACACACATTTATAGGATTGTGAGGTGTACAAAGCACATCACTCCCCCATAATGGGATATTCCATTAATCTCTCACAAGAGCCAACTAAGAAATAGACAAGATGCAAAAGGCTCAACGCATGACACACATACTTGATTGCTCAAGATAAGCAAGTTGGAAGCACAACATATACAAACACATGCAAGGAACGAAACCAAAACATGCATAGGGGCAAGTAACTTTCAATGTAACCAATTAAAGTACAAGTTACATAAGGAGGCACATTGGATATAAGATAGAAACTTGATAATCCAGTTGACTTGGCTTGAGACAAAAGGAATGATGAAGTCCCCTTAATTCTTCATAATGTAGCCAAGTCTCCAATGCCCTCCAAACAACACCTATTGATCAAGTTTGAGCTTGGTGGTCCCCAACCAAGTTGGGTCCTAAGAGGTTAGTCACAATAGACTTGGCTACCCAAATGGTTCTTTTCTTGACACCACTTTGAGTACCAACAAACATGGCAAACACATTACAACCCTTATCCTTCCCAAGAGAATAGATATCATCAATAATAATTGGGTTGGATAAGTTACCACTAGTGCATGAAGAAGCGACGTGACCTTTCTCACGACATAGGTAGCAACGTCTACTCTTCACTTTCTTCTCACTTGATTTCTCAACTTGAGAAGCATTAGCTTGAGTCTTCTTGGGAAGAGGCCTTTCTTCAACTTGACGTTGAGCATGAGAATGCACTTGTAGCCGCTTCCCTTGTTGCTTGTCACTAATGGCCTTCTTCTTCAATGGGCAAGATCTAACATGATGCCCCTCAATTTTGCACTTGAAGCAAATAATCTTGGCCGAACTCTTGACTTGTTTTTGGCCCTTCTTGTTGTTGATCTTGGACTTCTTCTTCTTATTGGAGTTGAATCCAAGTCCACCTTTGTCATTGGGGGATTTTTGCACACTCAATATATTGTTGAGTGTGGCCTTCCCTTCATGACACTTTTCCAAGTCTTTCATCAAAGAAGTGACTTGGGCCTTGAGCTCTTTGATTTCCTCTACATGGTTAGTCTCAACACAAGTACTAGAGGAAGTATAAGCTTCATCGTTAGAGAAACAAGGCAAGGAAAGCAATTCATCACAAGATGTACCAACATTGTGAGTAGATGAATTACAAGGACTAGCACATATCAATATAGCATTTTGACTAGAAGTAGTGCTAGTATCCACATGAGGCTCACTAGATGTTACCTTAGCAAGCATGGCCTCATGAGCTATCTTTAGCACATTATGGGATACTAGAAGATCATCATGAGAGCTTGTGAGCTTTACATGATTTTCTTCCAACATCCCATAATTGCTAGATAACAACTCAAGTTGAGCCCTTAGCTCAACATTCTCCTTCAATATGGATGCTTCACAAGAGATAGAGTTAGTAGCACAAGCATCATCATTAGCAACAAGAGGAGAAGACAACTTGGCAAGCTCTTTTGAATATGAAGCTTTAAGTTGAGCATGAGACTCGGTGAGTTTGATGAGCTCACTCTTAATGACCCTTGAGCCATTTCGAGATGCTCAAAGTCCTCAAGGAGTTTAGCATGCACAACTTCAAGCTCCTCATTTTTAGTTTCAAAATCATTGGCCACCTCAAGAGCTCTATCACGAGATTCCCTCACTCTAGATAATTCTAGAGCAAAGTCTCCTCGAGAGATTCCTTGGTGGTTTGTTCAAGTTCAAGAGCTTGAGAGAGGTCCATAATCTCATTAGCATAATCACGCTCATGACCTTCCATTTTATCAATGGTGACCTCATGCTCCTCAAGACGAGATTCCAACTCATCAATATATTTCTTGCCCTCAATAGCAATAGTCATGATTTCCATGAAGTTGGAACGAGCAATTTTATTATTAAGAAGAGCTTTAAAAATCATTTCCCCCTTAATTTTTAAGGAGGCAACATCATCATTCTCTTCATCATAATCAACATCATCACTACTCTTGCCATCATCAATATCATCACAAGATATATTGGGATTCAAAGTGGGAGATACCTTTGAAGCCTTGGCCATACGGCAAAATGCAATAGATGATGATATAGGATCCCTTGAAGCACCATTCAAGACCACATCTTGTTCCATGGGTGTTGGGTTTCCTCTACATTGTTAGCACAACAACTCGAGGAAATACATGCATTTTTATCATGGCAACAAGATATAGCAAGCATATCATCGTGAGATTTAGTCAAGCAATTTCTACATGATATGCAAGGACTATCAACACAAGCAAGTGAAACATTTGGAGTGCTCGAAGTGCTAAAGCCCAAAGACGGAGCATTGCAATAATATAGTGATGAAGAATCATCCACAAAAAGCATGCTATCATCATTGTAATGACCAACACTACTCACCATATCATTACCTTGTGGCAAACCACATGTAGGTGAAGTAGAAGAAGTTGAGAAGACTATACGGCCAGAGGTGGAGGGAGAACAATCATCCCTACAAATCTTGGACACACCATATTTATCTTGAAGCTTTGTCCACAACTCATGAGCATCCCGGAACTGCATGAGTTGAAATATAACTACATTGCTCAACGCATCGAAAAGCACATTAGAAGCTTGAGCATTGAGATAAGAGTTTTTCTCATCATCTAAAGATAATCTTTGGGGATCCTTTGGAGTAGAAAACCCGATATCTACAATTCGCTCTAAATTTGGGTCCATGACCCTGAAGAGATTAAGCATGCGAATTACCCAAACATCAAAATTTGTGCCATCGAAACTAAGAGTGTCAGAGAATCCTAAGCCCCTAGTCGACATCTTTACTCTCTAGGCGGTTAAGCCCAACAAAGAGACGAGGCTACGATACCAATTGAAAGATCGTGGATGTAAGCCTAGAGGGGGTGAATAGGCGCTTTAAAATAATTACGATTTGAAGCTTGAACAAATGCGGAAGAAACCTAGCGGTTAATTTGTCAAGCACAAAACCTACAACAACTAGGCTCACCTATGTGCACCAACAACTTATGCTAAGCAAGATAAACTACTAGGTGATAGCAAGATATATGACAAAGAACAAAATGGCTATCACAAAGTAAAGTGCATAAGTAAAGGGCTCGGAAAGAGATAACCGAGGCAGCGGAGGCCCGATGTATCCCGAAGTTCACACCCTTGCGGATGCTAATCTCCGTTTGGAGGCGGTGTGGAGGCACAATGCTCCCAAGAAGCCACTAGGGCCACCGTAATCACCTCACGCCCTCGCACAATCCAAGATGCCGTGATTCCACTAAGGGACCCTTGAGGGCGGTCACCGAACCCGTACAAATGGCAACCCTTGGGGGCGGTCACCGTCAATAACGTACGCGTTGCCGTGGTAATCCTCACTACAGTGACATGAATATCCTCTGATCCCTTGTTTGTACAGGCTGTTCTTACTCCTGCACATGTCAGGACACTTGAGATATTGATGTCGTGAGCTCACATTAGCTACCGCCCGTGAGCCAATGGGTTGCAACTGCAAAACCTCCCAATCTAGAACCATGGGGACCTCCAAGCTTGGCACAAAATGGGCTGATACCCGATGCTTGTCGAACCACCCTTCTTGTGCAATGAATGCGTAGGAGTGTGATGATGTCTCATCTGTTGCAGTATTGGGGTCCATCCAATCAATCCATAATTCATGGGGCATTCCATCGTTAGACATAGAGATGCGTGCCTGGCAGCAGCCCATGCCATAGCAGTATTGATCGTCATCATTGCTACCACCTCCTGCTGCAGGTGGCACCATTGAGGTGATGGCGTAGGTGCGATTCTCGATGTTTGGGGAGCAAAAAGAAGAGCAACCACTCAAGATTGCTGGGTTGCCCGCCCCGGACAGCACCGCCTGCACGCCGCACCCCATGAGGATGAGCTCATTCCTTGTCGACAACGAGTAAGGCACCTTGTCTCTATGGCCCGTGCTCTCAAATGTGAAGGTTTGTTTTCCTATGCCACTATGGATGTCAAGGACCATTCACTGTTGATTACATGCATGGTGTTGTTATGAAGGGATATGTCAATGACTCGCAGGCTGCCAAGCATCAGCCGTGGGGGTGTTGGCTTGTGTCGCATGTGAGGTTAAACCCTGGCATGTAGCATTCGGCTGGCCCAATGCCGAATGGGTATGGCACACTCACATTGCCGCACGACCTGCTACATTCACCTGCAAGTGGACACAAAAACCTCAATAATCATTATTCATTTAATTGATCAATCTCAGCACAAACATAGTTATAAAGAGCATATAAACGTTGTAGGCAACTTTAGTTTTTTTCCTTTCCAGTGATGCAACTTTAGAGATGACAATGTGCAAAATTACATAGCTAATTTAATAGATAGTCCGACCATGTTTCTAATATTGATTAACCATGAACATCAATATCAATATACTTTATTCCTAGAAAAATATCAATATACTTTAGCTGCTCGAAAGGAGAAGTGCGAAAGAAAGAAAATGATGTTCTCCCCAAATCAAGTGGTGGAAATGTTGCTCACGTGTGAGAACACTGAAGCAGCCACCCGGCGAGTAGGCGTTCCCACGGGTTTCATGTGGACACTCACACTGAAATGACCCATCTGTATTGGTACATTTACCGAAGCACCCATTCTCTTTTGAATTCTCACACTCGTCAATGTCTGCATACACATATAATCTAGTAAGCCGGCATGCACTAAGCAGGTTAAATTCTGAAATCAACCACGGAGTTAACTATGATAATATTATTCTGAATACATTGTCTAAACATAAATCCAATCAATTTGAACCATCGAAAATATCAATCAAATGGATGAGAAAAAAACTGTTTGGGGGAAAGGGAATGGCTAGGGCCAAGTCGACTGAATTTGTTTCTTGGGTCAGTAAATTTGCTCTTAGCCATTGGACGAATAAAAAGGTTGGAACTCCTTCTTCTACATCCCTCATGAAGAAATCCCTCCAGCCCAAGTTGAACCGCCTGCCCCCTCTGTCCATGGCCGGCAGTGCTCCCGTAACCGTCTCGCCTCGCCGCCCCGCCATCCTGTCGACCTCTCCACCACTGTCAGGCTTGCCGCCACCCCCGGCCATCCCTCTAAGGCAGGCAATTTACCCGACTTCTGTAGCGAACACTAGTGCAGAACCGGCCTTTAGTGCCGGTTCGTAACGGCCTTTAGTGCCGGTTCTCCAACCGGCACTAAAGAGTGGGGACTAAACCCCCCCCCCCCTTTAGTACCGGTTCGTTACGAACCGGCGCTAAAGTGTGAACACGTGGCACGAGGCAGGCCCGGGTGCGCGTAGGACATTAGTACCGGTTTTGCTTTATTTTCCATTCCATTTTTTTGTTTGCTGGTATTTCACGATACTACAAATTGTACACGTTATGCATATATATAAATAGATTTTCTCGTACATATAGAACCGCATATATATATATATATATATATATATATATATATATATATATATATATATATATATATATATATATATATATATATATTATCGAATGTCTCATAACCAACACCATTATTCACACATACACATGTATATACATATACAATTTCTCCTACATATATGTTGCCTTGGTGCCTCCAGACACGATGACAAGTGGTTCATGGGGCGGTAGCGGGTAATAGTATTCTCCTTTGGGATTTATGACCTGGTCGAGCAAAAATCCGGCTATTTCCTCTTGAAGTGCTGATATGCGCTCCTGGGGTAGGAGCTTATCCGCACCTCTACGAACTGTTAAGAAGGAGATCAATAATATGCATGTGTGTTAGTTGTGTGACTAGATATCGATAATGGTGTGAATAGTGTTCTGACAAACGTACCCAGTCCTGTCTATCAGATCTGCTCCTTTCAGACGTCATCATGCGAATGTTCTCGCAAGCGTAGAATGCACACAGATTATTCCCCGACGCCTGCTTCAGGGCCTTTACGAGAATGGAATTGTATCAAATAATGATTAATCAAGCATGATAATTAATTAATGATATTGAAACAAGAATTAAAGAGATGGTAGCTAGCTAGTACTACTTAATTACTTACCTTTGGTCGATGCCAAAACAACTTTTGTTTCCATTACGCTGGAGTCACCTTGATGAACTTTGCCCATGCCCTGCCCGGCTGGCAAAGAAAATTAATAAAGGGGTTATTAAATAGTTCATATCAGGAAATGACGAACTAATAATAGGCGAGATATATATAGTTAATAATGATTGAAATTACCTGTTGACTATCCCTTCACAATGGTGAAGTCACTTTCTTCTTTAGTTAGTGAGTCCAGTAATTCAACTTTTCCTTCCTCAACTTTAATGTCTATCAAGACCCAGTGCCAACTGCATGCGCTGCGTTTGCATGTCTTAAATAAGCGGGCATGTGCTTAAAATTAATCAACTACCGTAAACCGTATACACTTAATTATTAACATCTACCTAGCTAGTAAGCAAAAACAGAATTTGTAGTACAAGACAGTGTGACTCACGGGAAGTTGTAAGGAAGTAGTATATCTTCATTGCTATTGAGGTGCTTCAAGAACTCTACCATGCTTTCCTCTACACCTGCTTGATAAAATGGAAACTTCCATATGTCCTCGTTAATGGTATTTGGGTCAATGAACCCAATGCCATAAGCGCCCAGATTTTTCATTTCATACATCTTCATCCTGCATATAATACGACAGAAAAGAATATAGTGAGGATAATTACATGTAATGATTGATCAAAATTATCACTACATAATTAGCTTGAGACTTAAATTACAGAAAGAAATCACTTACAGACAATAGCATCTGACGATAGACTTGTCGAGTGCGTCTTGATTGTATAACTGAAAAAGTTACGTATACTCAATGGAATGAGCTTTACGATGGTAATAATGCTCCTTCTTGACATTCACCATGAGGGACACTCGATTGGAAATCTTAGTCATGTTCATGTACCATTGATGCAATTCATACATTCTCGTTGGGAGGTCCTTGACCTTATGCGGATGGACCAAAGGTTGGCCCCGGACATATTTCCATTTTATTTCCGATTCTTTAGCGGAGACATGGGCTCGATTTCGAGGAGTTGTCCAACAGAGATCTTGAGCATTTCAGCCTGCATTATATGCTCCTCCGTTATTACCACATCGCCTCTGCTGGAACGCTAACGGTTTGCCCACAATAATATTTGGCAGCGTACTCCTCTCATGTGTTGTTGGCACAACAAGCGGGGGATCGCGGCCGCTGTTCTCCCAAATTTGAGGAACGGTTTTCCGCATTTTTGCGGCTGCTTGTTGCCTCGAGCTCGAGCTCGCTTCCTTCTTTAGCCGTTCTCGATGTAGTTTCCTGATTTGGCGCTCATAGTCCGAGTCAACAGGCTTGGGAGCTGGTTCTCTAGCCATCTGAATGAAGTGGTCAATTACTTTCTCAGGAACTTTCTCCTTTGGCGGCGGTGCCGGTTTCGGTCCAAAATGGGCGTCCACTTGGGCTTGCACTATGGTTGCGTTTTGCTCCTCGGTCATGTCGTAAGGCCTCTGAGGAAGAGGAGCGAGGCTTGGACCATATTTATATCGCTTGTCTCACTTTGTACTTCTGAACTACCTCGACTCGTGCCGCTCACGCACCAAAGCTGCAACGCGTCTCTTCTGCGATTGCTGAGGCAATGGAGGCAGGCTGACGTGGAGTTGGACCAGGAGAAGTGGCCTGACGATGTGCGGACTTGAAGCAGGAGGTGTGGCGACACGGTGCGGGACTTGAAACCGGCGGAGGAGGTGGCGGACCGAGGAGGAGTCGTCTCACGCGTTCGTGGACTTGGAGGAGTAAGTCTGCTGACTCGGTGGCGGACTTGAGGAGTCGGCAGGCAGCCAGTGTAGAGTGGACTTGAAAGATGATGCAATCCTTTCTCCATAGGATGATACGATGTATGGCCTCTCCCAAAGGTGTCGCTCGTCTTCACCTCCGGGAATGTCAAGCGTTAGCCCGAATATGGGTCCACCACTTCATCAACCATGACACAAGCATAGCCCTCTATAATCGAGATGCAATGGTAGGTTGCCGGGGGTCACTTTGGAAAAGCAACGCCCAGTCCATACCTTCATGGATATGTTCTTCATTTTGGAGTGTAGCTCACAGTTAGTGTTCTCTATGATGTCATCCACATAGTATGTATCCAGAAGGTGTATGCCTAAAGGCGTAACCAACGCTGATTCTCGGCATGGATGGGGCGGTGCTATCCAATGCTTTGGGCGATCATCCGCTTCTGCTTGCTGCCGCTTTGAGACCCCTTTCACGGCTAGCTAAGTGAGTCGATCTGCTGCTGCTGCTCTTTGGAATTTGAGTGCAGTCGCGTGCCTTGCTTCTAGGCCTTGAAGGCGTTCTGCATCCTGCTTCCTCTGCTCCTCCTCCAACTTCCTCTTCTTCTCCTCCTCCATCTTCTTTTTTGCACGGGTCCTGTAGTCGTCATTCCATTCCGAAAAGCCCTCATACCAGGGAATAACGCCCTTGCCTCGTGTTCTTCCGGGTGTTGAGATTTCGAGGTAGCGTAAGCTCGTCGTTCTCTCTCTGTTGGCGTGAACACCCCGCTCGAGCTTCTTCTATTCGTCAAGTATCATTTGTTGGCTCCTTTTAGACTTGCCTTCTTGAAACCAGGCACATCTTGGGTCCAACGCCCCCATGCGCATAGAACCAAGTTACGCACAGGGGCCAGCTCTAGTAATCGGAGTGACCCCTGCAGCCTCCATCTCTTGCTCAGACTTATCCCACTTAGGCAATCCCACAGCGTAGCCACCTGGACCCAGCCTATGGAACTGCGTCTTTCTTGCGGCATTTGCCTTGTTTTTCATCGACCGTTCCTTAGATAATTCTGAATCCTTGAAGGTCACGAAATCGTTCCAGTGTTCTCTTTGCTTCTCCAGTGTTCCCTTGAAATCTGGAGTCTTCCTTTCATTAGCGAGATAGTTGGCCCATACAGTTTTTTTGTGGGTGTTGAATGCAATTGCCATCTTCTTAAGAGCAGCGGCCTTGACTTTCTCCACATCTGCTTTAGTGAAATGATCTGGTAGGGTGAAATGTTCCATCAGAGATTTCACCAGGTCTTTTTTGGCTCAGTCATCGACCCAAGTAACACCTGGACGTTTAGTCTTTGGCTCTTTCCATTCTTGAATGGAGATCGGGAGTTTGTCCTTCACAAGAACTCCATGGCGGAGTCCACTTGTTCGCAACGCGTTCTTAGGCGTGAGGGGTTCGCCACTAAGGTTGGTGGATTCGATGTGGTACTTTACACCATCCTTCAACAGTCTGCCGGGCCTCGCTTTGTCTTGCTGTGCATGAGAAGCAGATTTGCTCGATCCGGAGGGCTGAAAGAAGAAAAGATCGATTCGTTAATATATCTTCAATAAAAAACATGTGATGATCACCAGGATGCATGCTTATATAAATATATACCTACTTGGAAGTCTTTGTTATTTGAAGATCAGCATTTTACGTGTCATCACTAACATTGTCTATGTCATCATAATCATAGTTCATGACTTCATCAGCTCGATTAAATCGAGATCGAATATCTTTTCATCACCCTCTCCGGTATTGTTCAGATATTGGGAGCTGTCATATTCATTCAGATCATCTAGCCTGTGAGGGCTGCGTATGATGTCGAACAATTCCTCTTCTCTCTCTTTGCCGGTATTGTCCGCCATAGCTTTTACTTTACTAATACAGAAGAAATATAAAACAATTTAGTATTCAAATTACAATGCATGGATGCAATTAATCAATAAAGAAAAACTGAATCTTGAATACATCGTCTCGAATATATAATCTCGAATACATCATCGTCTTAATATATATAATCTCGAATACATCGTCTCGAATATTATATATCGAATACATCACCGGCTAGGTACCTAATAAAGATCGAGTACTACGAGAAGAATCTAGGGCGCCACTCGCGATTCTGGGCGTAGGCGGTGCACACCCAAAGAGAAGGAACCATCACAGGATCATATCTCGGTCATCTGCCCAAAGAACCCGCCAAGTAGTGGAGAACACGGCGTCGTCCATAGCAGCCATGTAGCGATGGGCGTGCTCATCTTCCTCCCGACACGGCGACGCACCACCTCCGGCGGGGCCGGGCTGCCTCTGCACGAATGTGGCCCACGCTAACGCCACCAAAGAAGATCAGGGTCAACGACGGGACCGAGGTCGGGTTCCTCACCAAGCGGCGCCCTCGTGTAGCACCTCCGGTGCCAGCCCGTGAGCTCAGTCCGGACATGGGTCCTCTGAAGCGGGGACGTCGTCGCGAATGGGTCGACGGCGAGGATGCGGGCGGGCATATCGTCGAGAACAAATACTATATGCCCGCAAAAAGTAACATTTTTTAAATGATTGGATTGTGATAACTAAAATTCTATATATATGCAAATTCTAACAATTTGACATTAATCTAATTCATCTAACTAAAACTAATTCTAAAATTTCCTGATTATATAACTAACATTTCTATAACAATTCTAATATTTATATAACTAAAAACAGAAAAATTGCTAACATTTCTATAAATATTTCTATAGCTAAAAACAGAAAACATTTATAACATTTCTATATAACTAACATTTCTAATATTTATATAACTAAAAACAGAATAATTTCTAACATTCTATAACTAAAAAACAGAAAATTTTATAACAAACAAACTAATAATGTGTGTGTGTGTGTGTGTGTGTGTAGTGTGTGTGTCTGTAGTGTGTGTGTGTGTGGACATGGCGGCCGGGGCGAGCTCACCGGCGAGGTGAACAGGCGGCGGCAACAGGGGAGGCAGGGCCAGGTGGCGGCAGAAGCGGCAGGGCGACAGGCGGCGGCGACAACGAAGCGGAGTGGCGAAGGCGGCAGGACGGGCCAGAAGTGGCGGCAATGAGAAGCGAAGCGAAGCGGCGGCGTGAGACGGCAACAGGAGACTGAGGGGCCCGGCCGAAGCGGCGGCGTCGGCAAAGCGGCTGACAGGCAACGAAGACAACGAAATTCGGTGACGGCGAATGGCGGCGACATCAGCAGGGGAACGGCGTCGATCGGTAAGTAAGCTGGCCTTGACGGAGGAGAAGCAGAGGAGGAAGCAGAGGGAAAAACAGAGAGAAACTGAAATTTTTTAAGTGTTGTATATATAGGATGGACCTTTAGTACGGTTGGAGCCACCAACGGTACTAAAGGTATGTTTTAACAACGAGCCAAGCGGCGGAAGCGCACCCCTTTAGTACCGGGTGGTGGCTCCAACCGGTACTAAAGAGAATCTTAATGCAGGTTGGAGCCACGACCAGTACTAAAGGGGTGCAGCGGCTCAGGCGGTGCGCAAGTTTAGTCCCACCTCGCTGCAGGGGCTACCAAGACCTGGTTTATAAGCCCAAGTCGCGGTAGCTCTCTCGAGCTCCTCTCCCAAGCAGGCCTCTGGGCCTACCTGTCCTCTTCTACCACTGAGCCCTCTGGGCCTTTGCGAACTGCATCACAGCCCAACTAAAGGTTGTTTTCCTAGTCGTTATGCAGGCCGCTTTGGCCCAAGAGGCGGGCTTTTTATTTTCTTAATTTTTTCGCTTTATTTATTTTTGTTTTATTTATTTTTGAGTTATTTTTGCTGTATTTAGAGTTTCTTTCTGAATATTTTTCTTTAGGTACAAAAATTACAAACTCTCATTAGTGCCGGTAGTTTTCAAATTTGAATAGTTTAAATTTTAAATTATTTGAAATTTGTGTGAATCACTAGTTTGTGAATAACTTTACTTTGAAAAAAGTTTTTTCAGTGATTCTTTTTTCTTATGTTTAATATTAGTGCGGTTATGCTTAGATTATTTAAAAAATGAAATGCCTTTGTAACAGTTCAGTTTTCGTCGGAAACCCTGATACTTCGAAAGAGATTGTCCATTTTGTACACGAAGTGTATCCAGTTTTTGCCGTAACCCTCTCTACTTTTTTGCACATGCTATTTGTATGAAATTATGATACCATGCCAACTTTCAACCTTTTACGAGTTCATTTCAAATGCTTTTCAATTTCAGGGTCATTTAGCTGGAAAAATCAGTAAATGCATGAAAAGAATTTATTTGCACATAAAATTTCTTGGCGTTTCAAATGCCAAAACACATAATTAACTACCCTAACTATTACAGACATTCCCTCACGGGTGTGAAACACGAGAAGAAAGTGATGATAGTGAAGCCGATCACATCCCGGATCTTTGGGTGTGAAACTTTATCTTCACGTGTGTCCCTTTGCGCGTAGCCATGGAAAATCTTCATCATTTAGCTGGATGCTCGGGTCAATATTCACCGTGAATGGAGCAATTTCATCAATCTTTTCATAATCTTGACATATGCATCTTGTCATCCACTCCCACGATATTTCTTTTTCCTGAAAGAACTATGTGGCGCTTTGGCTCGTCGTATGATCCATTAAGCTTCCTTATCTTTTCTTTTCTCGGCTTTGGTAGACATGTCTTTCACATAAAAACCTCGCCACATCATTGGCTAGGACGAATGGTTTAAATGCTGCATCACATATAAGATTGTTGAGATCCACTGTTGTCATTCCGTCTTTGCGGGTCTTCCGTTACACCGCCTCGTGTCATATTGACCCATTTGCAATCAAACAAAGGGACCTTCAAATCACACGATCCATAGTTAAGTTCCCATATGTCCTCTATGTAACCATAATATGTTTCCTTTCCCGTGTTGGTTGTTGCATCAAAGCGGACACCACTGTTTTGGTTGGTGCTCTTCTTATCTTGGGCGATCGTGTAAAATGTATTCCCATTTATGTGGTACCCTTTGAAAGTCATTATATTGAAGATAGTGGCTGGGACAACGAGTACAGGTCATTTTGAATATCGCCATCATTCAGAACGCGTTCCGCAACCAATGGCGAAAGTCCTCGTTTGTTCGCGTGTAATCCGATCGTCAGAACTTCTCCGGTGTTTGGACTGTAGAAAATTCTTGTATTCCTCCATATACGGAGCCACCAAAGCGGAATACGTAGAACCGTGTAGTGTGCTTCGATGAGAGAATGCCCGTCCATACATATTATTTGATGCCCTCCTAGCGTGCCTTTTCCTTCAGTCTGCCCTTATGCCGCGATTCGGGAACACTAATCGGCTTAAGGTCAGGAATAAAGTCAATACAAAACTCAATGACCTCCTCATTGTCATGGCCCTTCGAGATGCTTCCATACGGCCTAGCACGGTTATGAACACATTTCTTCAAGACTCCCATGAACCTTTCAAAGGGAACATATTGTGTAGAAATACAGGACCCAAAGCGTTAATCTCTTCGCAAGGTGAACTAGGGCGTGCGTCATGATGTTGAAGAAGGATGGTGGGAACACCAACTCGGCCCGACAAGACATTGCACCAAATCATTACGTAACCTTGGTATGATTTACGGATCGATTACCTTACGAGAGATTGCATTGACAAATGCACATAGCTTCACAATGGCTAATCGAGCGTTTTCGGTAGAAAGCCCCTCAATGCAGCAGGAAGGAGTTGCGTCATAATCACGTGGCAGTCATGAGACTTTAGGTTACGGAACTTTTTCTACGCCATATTTATTATTCCCTTTATATTAAGCGAGAAGCCGGGCGGTACCTTCATCTTGAGTAGGCATTGAAGAAGATTTCCTTCTCTTCTTTGGTAGGCGTAGCTGGCACGACCTTGATGTATGCCGTCTTTTCCGTGCATACGTTGCTTTGGTCCTCCGTGCCTCTGGTGTATCTTTTGTCTTCCCATACACGCCCAAAAAAGCCAAGCAGGGTCGCATAAAGATTCTTCATCACGTGCATCACGCGTCGATTGCGGAGGCGGACCTCTAGGTCTTTCCAATATGGCAGGTCCCAAAATATAGATCTCTTCTTCCACATGGGTGCGGCGTCCGTCGGCGTCCTTGAACAGGTTGTCCGCGGGATAACTTTCCAAAGATTACCTTCAAATCCTTGACCATATCATGTACATCCGGCACCGATGCGGTGGCGAGGCTTCGTCGGTGATCCGCCTCACCTTTGAAATGCGTGCCTTTCTTTCTTCTGAATGCCTTGTCGGAAGAAATCGGCGATGTCCCAATACATTCTTCCTACAACTATCCAAATATATCTTGTCGATATCATCCAAACAATGCGTGCATCCAGCGGTATCCCTTGTTTGTACGTCACGAAGGTTCTTGAGAGCAGGCCAATCATTGATGGTCACGAACAGCAACGCGCCTTTAGGTCAAATTCTTCTGTCCGTGCTCATCCCACGCCACGTACACCTGTTCCATTCCACAGCTGTAATAGTTCTTCAACTAATGGCCTTAGGTACACATCAATGTCGTTCTTGCGGGTTGCTTAGGGCCTTGGATGAGCAACGGCATCATAATGAACTTCCGCTTCATGCACAACCAAGGAGGAAGGTTATACAAACATAGACTCACGGGCCACGATGCTATGGTTGCTGCTCTGCTCCCCAAAAGGATTAATGCCATCTGCGCTTAGACCAAACCATACGTTCCTTGGGTCACCTGCAAACTCCTCCAGTACTTTCTCTCGATTTTTCTCCACTGCGAACCCGTCGTGGTACTCTCAACTTTCCGTCTTTCTTACGGTCTTCTGCGTGCCACCGCATCGCTTCGCATGCTCTTTGTTTTGGAACAAAGCGTTTCAACCGTGGTATTATAGGAGCATACCACATCACCTTGGCAGGAATCTTCTTCTGGGCGCTCATCCTCGACATCACGGGGTCATCGTGGATCGATCTTATAGCATAATGCACCGCATACCGGGCAAGCTTTCAAATCCTCGTACTCACCGCGGTAGAGGATGCATTCATTAGGGCATGCATGTATCTTTTGCACCTCTAACCCTAGAGGGTAGACAACCTTCTTTGCTTCATACGTACTCTCTGGAAATTCGTTGTCCTTTGGAAGCATCTTATTTAACATTACTGTCAAGTTTCCAAATCCATTGTCAGATACACCATTCTCTGCCTTCCATTGCAGCAATTCAAGTGTGGTGCCCAACTTTTTTTGTCAACCGCAATTCGGGTACAATAATTTCTTGTGATCCTCTAACATGCGCTGCAACCGTCCTCTCCAGATCACTTGCGCAGTTTCTCTTTGCATCGGCAATGGCCCGACCCTAGATCATCGGCGGGCTCATCGATGCCTCTTCTTCGACTTCTTCTTGCATTGCCGGCTTAGCTTCTTCCCCCATTGTTGTATCATCGTATTCAGGAACCCATGGCCAGGATAGCCGTCGTCGTCCTCTTCTTCTTCATTGTCTTCCATCATAACCCCTATTTCTCCGTGCTTGGTCCAAACATTATAGTGGGGCATGAAACCGGACTTAAATAGGTGGGCGTGAATGGTTTTTGACGTGAAGTAATTGTGACCATTCTTACAGCCAGCACTTGGACAAGGCATAAAACCATCCGCTCGCTTTTGTTTGCCTCGGGCCCAGCAGAGAAAAGTATGCATGCCATTAATGAACTTCGGAGAGCATCGTTCATCATACATCCATTGTTGGCTCATCTTCATTACACGACACCGAATAGACCAAATTAATACAAGTTCATACATAAAGTTCATATACAGCATTTAATTAAATGCAACATACAAATAACTCTCTAGCTAAAGAATTTAAATGCAACAACAAATGCGATGAAGATCGCAACTAAGGTAACAATTGATCCAACAACATAATGATACCAAGCCACACTATCAATGGCATATTTTCTAATCTTTGTAATCTTCAACCTCATTTTCTCCATCTTGATCTTGTGATCATCGGCGATTTACATCGGCAACATGCAACTCCAATTCCATATTCTCACCATCATTTCTTTTCTATTTTTCTTTCAAATACTCGTTTTATCTTTCTTCTATATTTAACCTCTCGACAATTAGGGTGGGTTGGAATTTCCGGTTCACATACCTCCTAGATAAAAATATCTATGTCAACTTGATGTGCATAATTTGTCATAAACACGAAATGCAACAACTAGTTTTAAAAGAGAATATACCACATCCGAATCATAACAAGGGCGAGGGCCGGCGGAACGGATATCAAAACCATGGCACTATGTATAACAAACAACGTCTGGGTAAGATAATTATACGAGTAACTATATATCCAAATCACACAAACATCAATTTGGTAATGTAAAACATTCATGAACAAGAGCCTCACCACAAGGTGGTGCGGCTGACAGAGACGGTCTTGACGATCGGCGGTGAATTCTGACGGAGATTTAGAAGGCACTAAGTAAACCACACCTACATATGCAAACTAAGTGTTATTTTTGACCTCAAATTGCATATAAATCAAATACTAGCAAATATAATTCCTCCCAAATTAATCACTATACAAAAGCATTGCAAGAGCTAATCTAGCAATGAGAGTTGAAGGGACAAAGTTGCTAACCTTTGTGATCATTTGAATGGATGTGGGCCTTCAAATCTTGACAAATTTTGGGCAAAATTTGTGAGGAGCTCGAGGAAGAGAGGGGAAGAACAGAGGATGTGAGGGAAAGGGGAAGAACAGAGTGGCTCGGGTGAATGAAGAAGGGTTTATGTAGGTGGACCTTTAGTACGGTTCGTGCCACGAACCCGGTACTAAAAGGCGCTGGAAGGGGCCCAGACTGACAACACCTGCCACCACCCTCTTTAGTTCCGCTCGTGGCACGAACGGTGCTAAAGGTTCGCCACGAACCGGTACTAATGAGAACGGCCGGCTAGCCGTTGGAACCGGCACTATTGGACACATTAGTGCCGGCTCAAAATCAAACCGGCACTAATGTGTCTCATATTAGGTCCTTTTTCTACTAGTGGAACCTCCACCCCCACACCCTAAGATAGATAAGGAGGCTTCTTCTTCCCAGCACCCCATGCACCCCAAGACAGACAAGGAGACTTCTTCTTCCCCTGCACCCCCCTGCACTCCAAGATTGACGAGACCAAACGAATGCAGATTTTTTTGAGCATATGCACCCGGGTCTCGCTATCCTGGCTGCTCAATGTTGCTTTGAGATATGTTCTACACAACTAACTTACTACATGTAAATTTCTCTTTTTTGTTTCTCTCATATAAAACATGTCTTGAACTTCAAACTTTGCAGCACAACAAAGCTTTCTACCTAGAATGTAAGATAAAACTTTCATATTTGTTTGGTCCAACATAAATACTAAAAAAGAGTTTTTTTAATCAAACAAATCTCATTTCGTATATTTATGATGGATGAAAACATCTGAAAGTTTTATCCCACATTTTAGTTAGAAAGCTTTGTTGTGCTGCAAAGTTTGAAGTTGAAGACATATTTTATATGAGAGAAACAAGAAAGAGAAAAATACTTGCACGAATCGCTTGCAGAAAATGAGTGGCTAAATAGGAATGGCCCGGGTGCACATGCTCAAAAACCTGCTCCATCCTTCTCAACCGAATCGACTGACCCAAATTCTAAATTCAGGCGACTTACATCTAGTAAAATTGTCTGGGAAAACGGTGGTTCTAACCTTGGCATCCGTTGGTGATGTAGGGGTTGCCCTCGTAGCCCGTTTTGCAGTAGCACGTGTAGCCGCCTCTTTCACGTTTTGTGCACCCAGTGTGGTTGCTCTTGCAGACCATGCGGGCCGCGTCCCTAGGACACTCCCAGGCCGGCAAGGAACCAGCGTCGTCGCCGTGGTCGTGGGCATCCCTAACGATGACCTCCCAGCTGAGAAACACGGGAACTTCCATTGACGCGGCGGCCTGCGGGTCCGACGACAGCTGCTGCGAGACGCTCCACGGCGAGAACCACTCGTCCCTGGCGACGAACACTCGGGGCGGCCACCGCTCGCCGTCGCGGCTGCGGTTGCTCCCGAAGTACTCGAGCTGCACGTCGTAGGAGGTGACGGGGACGAGCTCCTCGCGGTCGACGACGAAGCCATTGGTGCACAAGGAGGAGCAGCTACTCATGGTGACGTTGCCGCTCCTCAGCGTCGCCCGCACGTTGCAGCCCAGGAGGACGAGCTGGTTCCCGGCGGACGACAGCGCGTACGGCCCGTCGTCGCCGAGGACGCCTCCGTCACCAAAAATGCCGCGCCCCGCGCCGTCGGTTCGAACGTCGCCGGTGTGGACGACGGTCAGCATGTAGAAATTGGGGTTGATGGGTTCGATTACCCGCAGGTTGCCAAGGAGGAGCCGTCCGTGGTGGCAGGTTAGGTTGAACCCCGGCATGTAGCACCGGCTGTCGGGGCCGATGCCGAACGGGTACGGCACGCTCATGTTGCCGCACCTGGTCTCGCAGCCCGGCATCCCGATCACCGGCGCGCCGCAGGGACACCGATCAGCATGTACAACACAACGAGCACTACTACCGGCGTCGTGAATGACACGGTGGTTCTCCGTCGCGCCATTGAATCTATAATTCTATATACGGCAGCAAGCGAGCTTCACGGTGGTTCCGTTCCGGTCACTGTGCTTCTGCCACACCGGCCAACTTGTCACTGATCCATCTCTAGTTATAAGGTCGCTCAATGTTCCGGCAGGAGGCCATCCTGCAGCGTTCACATCTCACCGACCGTTTAGAACTTCAGTTGAGCATCTCATCTAGCTGGTAAAGTTGAACTAATAGTAAAACAACTTCATGAATGCATGGTGCATGTATTCTCGCATTATTAATTAACTGCGTTCACTTTGTCACCTAACACGCGCATATGCAGGCCTTTCTTGGTTTAACTTTCCCCAAAGCAAATCAGTATGAACACATTAGAAGATGACCACGGATGAAGCTTCTGATTCCTTCGATGCCAAGGAAACGAGCTATTTTTTTCATATTCCTGTCTAGCCCTCTTCTATTTATTCTAAAATTGACCCAATGCACAACCTAAACATGCATTAGGAGCTCATGTCGTCACAAGTTTACTTTATCATGGGGGATGCACAACCTACGCATTAAAAGTCAAGCTTAGCAAATTTTGATCAAATTCGTAGGAAAAAAATATCCACATCTAAAATACCTAATGTATATCATTAGATACATCATGAAACATACTTTAATACTGTAAGTATATGTTTGGTATTTGTTGACAGCGATAATTTTCTCTATAAACTTGATCATATTTGCTACGTTTCTTTGAAAAAAAAATCTATAGGCTGTAAATTATGGGACTGATGGAGTAGTAGCATACATGCTGCGAATTGGGATGCAATTCAATTTCGTGGTTCTTACACACTGTATTTTCTTATCCAAAAAACATATTATGATTTCTTTAGATCATAAAATTTGGCCTAAAATAGTTTACATTTCATAAAATGGCACGAAAGGCAACTTAGACTTAAGAAAAACCTCTGGAACTTAAATAAATATGTCTCCACAGCTCCAAAGAGCTATAGGTCTTATTTTAAGACAATAAAAATCCTTATACACAAAAAGTCCAAAAGTAATAGTATGTGTAGATGTGGGGATACACCTAGTGATGTGAAAAATGGTTCTACGTGTGAACTAGTGTTTGCTATTTCACATCACCATATTTTCCTTTTTTTGTGCAGTGTAGTGCATTAAAAATTCTATTATGTATAAGCTAGAATCTTTTTATTTTTTGGGACTTATATACTTCCTTTTAAATTTCAAAACAAGGGCTTCATGGAGCTCGGGAGTAAAAATCATCACTCCTCCCTAGTACAAGTAACAAATTAATTCTTCGTCACCACCATTTAAACATACACAATGACATGTTTGTGACGTTCTTCGACATAAGATACAACAATACATACCTATGAACTTGACATGGACCAAACAAAGTATGCCTTCTAGATTAGCACCACAATTGACACATGAGCCTGAAAACTTGGATCACGTCTGTAATTCTTGCGAGCTGGCAAAACAGATATATATCAAAAGATTATTCATCGACACATGGATGCAAAAGATGTTGACTGCCTTGGTCACAAACACATGTTGATTGTAGGATAGTATAATATGGACGCTCAAATAGGGCCGCTAAGTAGTGGGTCCTAGTTTGTATGTATCGATGTTATTCAAAACTGTTGTATATTTTTTCCAATAAAAATAAATGCATAAATCTTGATGAGTTGGGTTGATTTTGGGTGAGTTAAGTTGAGGTGTGCAAGTCACTACTATTTTTGGGGGTTGAATTGCACATTATTATGCAGACTATGTACCAAACCAAGGAAAAAAAGTGATGCACAAATTTCCACGCATACCTTTTATGAGTGATAATATTTCACCAAATACAAAGTGAGAATTTCCATACATGCATATCAAACCAAGAAAGAATGTATACACATTTCATGTGCGTTGAGCCGACTGATGATAACTCAAGACCAAGTGCATAGTATGCATGTCATACTAGTTGATGTTCAATCCGAGAACATGAACGACATATTTTGCCATGAAAAAAACAGTACGCAAGTGCAACAATTTAGGACAAACCACCTGTATATATTTTCTAGAATTATGTATGAAGTGTAAAGATAATCTTCCATTTAATGTACTTGCACAAAAAATAGAAAAGCATGCATTCTAAAAATCTTGGTCAACTTTATAACTCTGAGCGATGATATTTAAGAGCACTAATAGACACAAACACCAATCATATATTTGCAATTCCTCTAACTATCACATTCTTATTCGTAAGACTTCCGATATGTTTACTTTCCCTTTGTCTCTCATCTAGAATATTTTGGTTAAATCAAAGAGAGGCAAAGTCTTGAATAAAAAAAGAACTATGTCAAACTAATTGTAATATATGCTTCAAATTTAGTGAAGTTGTATTTGCCATAACATATGTCATAATTATATAACAAGAATATGTATCTAGATATTTAGTTGTATCATTACGTAGTTGCTAAATATAATAGGAAACTAAAATTTAAGATCATGCGTAGAAAAGATAAAATTCAATTACAAATAAAATATAAATGTTTGGTATAAATAAATAGTAAGTGTTTGTAACTCGTCCAAGGACCACTAAATGATTGGACATTTCTATGTATATTTTAGAGAAATGACATGGTTGAGTACTTTGGCGAGCAATTGTCTAGTTTTGCATTTACTGCCAATGGATGGGGTGTAATCTTATGGATCACGTTGTGTGAAGCCATCGATTATCTATGGTGATGTCAGCCACCCCAACCCCATGACAGTATTCTGGTCCAAGAGGGCTCAAAGCATGACCCTTGGCCCAATGTTGGGGATGCTGACTGGTCCTGTCACAATCCTCAATTTGTCTTTGTCAGGAATGACCAGCCAAGGTTGATACTGCTCCCTAGCTTGTTATGTCTGTTTTGATAGGCTTCAAGTGGAGGTGTTTTAACTGCTAATCGGTTCTTGGTCTACAGATTTGAGACATGCTACCAGATTGCTCTTGCCACTAAGGAGGTTTAGGATCTTGAAGCTGGTGGTATTTGGGTTCATAATGTGCCGTGGTAGGATCCTCGACGCCTTCCATGCATCGGAGGAGGATCTGTTTGGCATCGCTACAAAACAACCCCGGTGAGCTCCTCGCCTCCAGTTGCTGAGGTCATGGCTAACCATGTTATGCCATGCTAAGGTTGGACTTTGATAGATGGTTACAATTAGGTTTGCAAGGCGCCGTAGTTCCTGTGATGGGCTAGGCTTCATGTCAATTGTGACATAATTGAGCCATTGGTCCTCTAATCTTGATGGTTATGTTGCTTGTGTTGGTGTTGGGTTTAGGTTTTTCAATCGAGCCAGTTGCTACTTCTCTAATCATATAGGCATATATCATGATTACTGGGAGTTCTCTTTTGATGTATGTAGGTGATCTGTGTTCATCTCTAGCCTCTCTCTCTCTCTCTCTCTCTCTCTCTGTGCGTGTGTGTGTATGTGTGTATATGTGTGTGTGTGTCTGTGTGTGTGTGTGTGTGTGTGTTGTACTCTCGTCAGGAAATCATCAAGTGTATGTATGTGTGTTGCAAATGTGTTCTACACATTAGCTGAATCTGCCAAGGAATTCTTCATGTGTTAGTTTCAGTTTTTGTTGTTCTGCGCACTGACCGGTCGATGCCCTTCCATGAGGAGAATAATAATAGTCACTCATTCCTAGTCTTCTTTGTTCTCTGAAATGGAACATTGACTACTGTCTTGTTTGGTGGAATATGATATATGATGGGCTTTATTTCCTGAGAGAAATGTCCTTGCGTAGTAATGTATCTACTCACTGCCATTGACAAGTGGCTTTAATAATTAATTGACATTATTCATTTTCCTTGCTGTTATGGTTGTGGTTGCTTTGATCCACCTTCTCATCTCTGTTTTGTTGCACCTGTGACCATATTCCAATTCATCCATTTGAAGTCGACAAACACTTTAATATATCAATCCATTTACATGTATATGAAATGTACTTTCTTGTTGTTACAGGCAACAAGTGTTGTCTGCTGAACATATGAGTCCAGAGCAGCTTGCCACCAGCGATCGACCTCCAGCAAGCGAGCTTCACGGTGGTTCCGTTCCGGTCACTGTTCTTCTGCCACACCGGCCAACTTGTCTCTGATCCATCTTAGTTATAAGGTTGCTCAATATTCCGGTAGGGAAGCCATCCTGCAGAGTTCACATCTCACCTACCGTTAAGAACTTCAGTTGAGCATCTCAGCTAGCTGGTAAAGTTGAACTAATAGTAAAAACAACTTCATGAATGCATGGTGCATGTATTCTCGCATTATTAATTAACTGCGTTCACTTTGTCACCTAACACGCGCATATGCAGGCCTTTCTTGGTTTAACTTTCCCCAAAGCAAATCAGTATCTTCTTCTTCTTCTTCTTCTTCTTCTTCTTCTCTTGTTCTTCTTCTTCTTCTTCTTCTTCTTCTTCTTCTTCTTGTTCTTCTTCTTCTTCTTCTTCTTCTTCTTCTTCTTCTTCTTCTTCTTCTTCTTCTTCTTCTTGTTCTTCTTCTTCTTCTTCTCTGAGACTACTTGACCAAATAAAAACATAACCTTTTCCCAATTTTAGTCTTTGGCAGATTTTAGCAAACTTAGCACAAGTCAAGCAATCTTAACACAATTCAAGCAAGCATGCAAAGAGTATATGAGCAGCGGAAAATAAAGCATGCAACTTGCAAGAATGTAAAGGGAAGGGTTTGGAGATTTCAAACACAATTTGAGACACGGTGATTTTTGAGCCGTGGTTTCGAGTAGGTGGTGCTATCGTACATCCACGTTGATGGAGACTTCAACCCACGAAGGGTAATACTCTTGGCGAGTCCACGGAGGGCTCCACCCAAGAAGGGACCACGAAGAAGCAACCTTGTCTATCCCACCATGGCCGTCACCCACGAAGGACTTGCCTCACTAGCGGTAGATCTTCACGAAGTAGGCGATCTCCTTGCCCTTACAAACTCCTTGGTTCAACTCCACAATCTTGTCGGAGGCTCCCAAGTGACACCTAGCCGATCTAGGAGACACCACTCTCCAAGAAGTAACAAATGGTGTGTTGATGATGAACTCCTTGCTCTGGTGCTTCAAATGATAGTCTCCCCAACACTCAACTCTCTCTCACAGGATTTGGATTTGGTGGAAAGAAGATTCGAGTGGAAAGCAACTTGGGGAAGGCTAGAGATCAAGATTCATATGGTAGGAATGGAATATCTTGGTCTCAACACATGAGTAGGAGGTTCTCTCTCAGAAATGGTAAGTTGGAAGTGTAGGTTCATTCTGATGGCTCTCTCCACGAATGAAGAGGAGGTGGAGGGGTATATATAGCCTCCACACAAAATCTAATCGTTACACACAATTTACGAAAAGGAAACAGAGAGTTTACATTGCCATTTCGGTGGGACCGATCGCTCATCTCGGTGAGACCGAAACGTTACGAAGGGAAACAGAGAGATTACAATCCCATCTCGGTGAGACCGAGATCCTATCGGTGAGACCGATTTGCCTAGGGTTTGTGGCAGTGGCTATGACATCTGAACTCGGTGGCGCCGGATAGAAAGAATCGGTGGGGCCGAGTTTGACTTTAGGTTTAGGTCATATGTGGATGTGGGAAAGTAGTTGAGGGTTTTGGAGCATATCACTAAGCACTATGAAGCAAGAACCTCATTAAGCAACACCTCATCCCTCCTTGATAGTATTGGCTTTTCCTATAGACTCAATGTGATCTTGGATCACTAAAATATAAAATGTAGAGTCTTGAGCTTGAAGCTTGAGCTAATCCTTTTATCCTTAGCATTTTGAGGGATCCACTTTTCTCATCCATGCCATGCCATTCATTGAGCTTTCCTGAAATATTTGTCTTGGAATAGTATTAGCTCAATGAGCTATATGTTGTTAGGAATTACCAAAACCACCTAGGGATAGTTGCACTTTCAATCTCCCCCTTTTTGGTAATTGATGACAACATATAGATCAAAGCTTCGATAAAAGATAATAAGATTGAAAAACATCGTCGCTTTGAGAAGTATGTGAAATGTGAGAGCTCCCCCTAAATTTGTGCATAGTTTAAGATTTGCTTTGGACTGCAAATGCACATAGAGTTAGGTTCATGAGTTACTCTCCCATGTCACATACATCTTGGTGGAGCGCTCAAAAATGATAATATTCAAAATACATGCGCTCATCATCAAGCAAAGTGAATGATCATATAGAGATAAAAGGATAATGTCATTCAACAAGCATTAATGTAGCATATGATCAAACACATGATCATCATTGTATCACACAGACAATAAAGTATCTCAAGCAAGAGAAAGCAAATAAAGTTCAACCACAAAGACAAGAGAGAATAAAAGCAAACTCTCTCTCTCGAAGCCTATGATCTATACATTTTTCTCCCCCTTTGGCAACAAGTTACCAAAAAGTTCCTAGAAAATGCATAGTACTATGTCGTCTCTCAGGCTTCGTCTTGATGTGGTGGTGTAGATATGACTCCAAGGACGAAGGCATCAGGTGATGAAGTTGGAGCTGGTGGAGTAGATCTTTGGAGCTGGTGGCAATCAAGGCATGGCGGTGCAGGAGATGATGTTGCTCTTGTGTATGTCACAGGCACAACAGCTGATCTCTGAGCTCTAGGCACTCTAGCAAATTCCTCAGTGGTTGTCTTGCCCCTCCTCTCCTGCACGTCATCTTGGAGTTGCTCCACAACAGACTAGATCTCAGTTACTTTCACATCTAAGTCATAGAACTTCTGCTCCATGATACTCTCCAGACTCTCCTGGTTTTGAGTCAGGGTGGCCAACCCTTTCTCAATCCTTAGAGTGGATGCTATCAAATAACCAAGCTGGTCTTGTTTGCTCTTCAGGAAGTACTCAGATGCCTCATCAATTGTTGACATCTTGGCAGCCTTCTCAGTCCTTGCCTTCTCCTTCTTTGCTTGTGCTTGCACTGAAGAAGGTTCATTTTCATACATAACCACTTGGTTGTCCTCAAAGTCTGGATAGATAGGCATGTGTTCCTTGTCCAACAAGTAAGTGCCAGTGCCCATCTTGGAGTTAATCAGCTCCTGGATCTGTGGGGTATACCCACACTTCTCTTCTGGTCTGTAGCTGTCCTCTTGATAGTTTCAACTATGAGGCTCATGACCTTGAACTTTTGAGGCACATCAAATAAGTGTAGCAGATTGATAGCATGGCCTCTGATCATGTTATGATCACCTGACTTGGGCAAGAGTGTGTGCCTGAGGATCCAGTTGATGGTTGGCAGTCCTGACATAAGGAAATGTACAGATCCAAATTTGTGAGTTTCAACAGCTTCATCTGGGATCCCCTTGTACATGTGTGCCATAGTGTTGTGATCCATCTTATTCTTGGCATAGACATCCAAGTCATCCTCTTTCTCCTTTGGTGCATTGATCAGATTGGCCCATTCTTCAATAGTAGACTGGTACCTTGTACCTTCAGACATCCAAACTATTCTGCCATCTGGATAGAATTGTGCTGTGGAGTAGAATTGCATTATGAGCTCATCATTCCACTTTGTGAGCTTTTGCCCAACAAAGTTATCCACTCCACAACCCCTGAAACTGTCAAACACTCCTGGGTAGTGTTCCTCATTCTCCTTGATGTATTTCCAATCTACCCATCTCATATCACAGACTATTGGTTTCTTGTCCAGTAGCACAGTCTCATAGAAGTCCTGCTGTTCCTTTGTATGGAACTCAGTAGCTCACAGCAGCTTCTCCTCCCGATCTGCATAAGGATCACCAACCTCCTTTATGCGAGTCCTGCATCCTTTCTCGACTTCATGTTCTCGACAGCAGGATGAGCATCGTTATGATCTGGAATTTTAGGCTTCAACTGTCTCAGAACATGCTCTTCATCTCCTTCTTCTCCTGCAACAACTTCAGGCACTGGGGCCTTGTTCTTTTCAGTAGCTGGGATGTTCCTGGTATTCCTCTTTGGTGCAGACTTGGGCTTGGAAGCAGCCCCTGACCTGATGGCATCAACCATGAGCTTCTGAGCTTTGGGAGCTGGAGCAACAACCTCTTCTTCCTCTTCCATCATGGAAGGCTTCCCAACAACCCTGGCCATGGTCTTCTTGACCCTTTCCTTCCTCTTCTTTTCAACCAATTCTGGCTCCTTGGGTTCTGATCTGTTAGTTTCCTGAGTTGATGCTCTGACTTTCAGCATAGGAGTCCTTTTGGCAGGGACTTTCCTGCTTGGTGGTTGCAGCAGTGCCATACTCCTTCTTGAGCACTTTCCTGGAGGTGGCTTCATCCTCTTCTGCCACATAGTCTTCATCCTCAGAGTGTGAGGTTTTCTTTTTTCTGTTCCTGGTGGCAGCTTCGGGTAAGTTGCTTGGGGTGCTCCTGCTGCCATCATCTGAGGAACTAGATGGACTAGTGCCCTCACTCATAGGAATCTGCTCCTCTTCCTTGTTCTGGCTGTCACTTTGATCAGACATGTTGCAAACACTGACTGCTGACCCTGTGAATAGATGTAGATGAGATAGAGAGGATAAGCATCACCAAATATAGAGGTTTTTGAAAAAGATTGAGTTAAAACTTAGTTTTAGTTTTCCAGAAAGCATTTGGATCAACCGATTTGTGAACTTCGGTGATACCAAGCAGCTTTAGGAACCTAAACTAGTGAACTTCGGTCGATCGAAGTCACGATTCGTGGCACCGAGACTGCTAGGGTTTCACAAAGTTCTGAACTCGGTCACACCGATTTGCAATTCTCGGTCAGACCGAGAATCACAAGTGCAATGGCCATAGCCGAATCGGTGGTACCGAGTTCTACAACTCGGTGGGTCCGAGATGGTTTCGGCGGAAACCTAACCCTAAATTTTCAATCCAAACCTAATTGACGGATAGTTTTGACTAGATGAGATAGTTTCAATCGTGGCAAGATTCATGACGAACACAATGTGCTAGGAATCAGATAGGGATAGCACAGTGATCAAGTCCATACCCTAGCTCGGCGATGGACTCGCTACGACGGCAACGGCGGTGGAGATTCCCGTTGACGGCGGCGGAGACCAGCGACGGGAGGCGGCTGGCGATGAGGAGAACGATCCGGAGACCACGGAGGCAGGCGGTGGGAAAGCCGTGGAACTGTTCGGAGAAATTTCCAAAAATTTTCCCTTGGGTATATATAGCCTGACCCTATCGGTGTGACCGAGTGGAACAACTCGGTGGCACCGAGATGCATTACTGCAAGCAGTTACTACAACTCGGTGAGAACGAAATGTTCAAATCGGTTGCACCGAGATTGAAAACCTAGATCGACTTAGTGATCTCGGTATGACGAAATGGAAGAATCGGTCGGATCAAACGCACAAAGAAGTTTTGGAAGTTTAAGTCTATGACGAATCGGGGACTCAGTGCTCCTCACACAGAGTGGTTCGAATTTGACTTGATCAAATTTTGTGATGTAGCATGAATAGAGTTTGAGACAAGAAAAGCATAGATAGCTAGAGAAGGTTCTTAGGCATTCTTGTCCATCCACTTGGCCAAAAGAAAAAGAAGCCAAACAAGAAAAACTACAAGTGGATGTCCTCGAATGAGAAAAATATGCAACCAACATGCTCACATAATAAAATGACAAATGAAATATGTGGCAAAGCATGCACAACCAATTCTAGCATCTATCAAGCAATTGGCGATGACTAGGTCATCTATATATGAGTATATTGACTTAGGAGTAAAATTAGAACATTTGATCATAGGTCATACTCATCGTTTAAGCTCAAGTGGGGTTACCACTTTTACATAATGCATTGATGTGTTCACACCATTAGAGTTGCTTTAGCTCAATTCTTAGAGTAAAGCTCCCCCTAGATGTGAGATCCCCCTTATAGAAGGATGAATTAACCTTGGGTTCTGTCGATCATGACTTCATGTAGGTGTTGAAGATGTGGATGCTCAATGTTGATGTAGATCATTTGGAGCAATCCTTTGGAGTGAGTTGCACTTTCAATACCTACACGGGTTAGTCCCACAAGGAACAAACAAGGATGTCCATAGACATAGAGTGATGCACACACAAGATGATGTCTATGAAAGCGTTAGGTTACCTTGTCCCTTGTCTTACCAATAAGAGGTTTTGTGACTCCATGAACAAGTGCAAGATGTGAAAGTTGATTGCACTTGTCCTTGCCAAAATGATATGAGTGAAGAATGTTGGCGGAGTCACCCTCAAGAACTCTCTAGTTCTTCTTCTTCGGGATCCACACCATGTTGATGGGAATCCTTGGAGTTGTAGTCGTACTTGATGAAGTAGAGCTTGACGTAGTCTTGGGAATCCACTTGACCAAGGCCTTGGCAGCTTCTTCAAATGCATCAATCTCCTCTTGAAGCTCATCCTTGCCTTTTTGCTTGTGGTCTTGTGGTGGAAGATCATCTTGAGCTTGTGTCCCTTTGAATGAAGTAGGATCATACTTCTCTTGTTGAGGAACAAACTTCGTCTTGGGGTATTGATCTTCTTCCCACTCAACTCCATTGGCATTGAACTTTCGTTCAAAACCAACACCTTGGTTCTTAGGTGCCTTCCTTGCTTATGCATAATTTCCTCGAATTGCTTACTCCGGCAAGGCTCTTGTAAACACCTTTCTCTATGATTCCCTTCAATAAACTATTTTCTTGCTCAAGTGTAACTTGGCTAAGAGAATCATTAGTGGAATCAAGAGAACTTCTAGAAGCAACAATATTGGATTTAGCATGATGATTGTTACTACTAGAGGAAGAATCCTTCTTGTTTTTGTTACTAGACTTGACTTGAGGCATGTAAGTAGATAAGAGTAAACGCTTGGCAATGTAAGAAGAACTTTTCTTCCGAAGATCATCATTGATTGCCTTTAAGAACTCATGCTCTCGCTCAAGGGTGAGCTTTTCAAAGCGTAACTTCTCATGAGTCCTTAAAAGTTCTCGATGATCCCCTAAGATAGTTTCATGAGCTAACTTGAGAGTGTTTAGTTCTTTAGTTAGGAGCCCAATATTCTCCTTATCATCGTCATTCGTTTTATCTTGATTAGCATGATTAATTGACGTTTCATCATAGTATTCATCACTAGAGTTGTCAATAAGTAAATCATCATCACCTAGCAAGTCATCTTCATCACTATTGAAATCAACATACTCGGGGTGTGTTACCTTTGGGCCTTTAGCCATGAAGCATCTTCCAAGTCCTTCATTTGGTAAATCAAATATGTCCTTGGAGTTGGTTGACACAAGTGCTAGACCGGCAACACTTTCATCTTGAGTATGTTCGGAGTCAGAGTGATAGCTTCTCTCGGAGTGATGTTCAGAGTCGGAACCGGATACCCATTCACCAACATGAGCTTGATGTCTTTGTTTTGTGTAGCTCCTTGATGACTTGTCCTTCCTTTCCGAATCCTTGCTTCTCCGGGATGTTCTTCGTTCATAACGATCGCCTCTACTCCTTCTCTCTCTTGGCAGTGATTCTTCTCTTCTACTTCTCCTTTTAGGTGAATCTTCTCTTCTTTTGTAGGGAGCCGTACACTCATTGGAATAGTGTCCGGGTCTTCCACAGTTGTAGCAATTTCGCTCTCGTTTGGAAGATCTTTTGTCATTGTAGGACCTTGACTTGGAACTTCTTTCCTTGCTTCTACTCTTGTAGAATTTGTTGAAGTTCTTCACCATTAGGCTCAATTCTTCGTTGAAGGTTTGTTTCTCACTTGATGATGTGGGAGCTTCACATGAGGCTTTGTAAGCACCACTTGACTTGTTGTGCAGCTCCTCCTTATCCTTGAGTGACATCTCATGAGCATCAATTCTTCCGATGACCTCCGTTGGCTTGAGATTCTTGTAGTTGGGCATCATTTGAATCAATGTGCACACGGTATCATATTTTCCATCCAAGGCTCTTAGGATCTTCTTGATGATGAATTTTTCGGTCATCTCTACACTTCCTAAGCCAGCAATCTCATTTGTGATGAGAGCAAGCCTAGAGTACATTTCAGCGACGCCTTCACCATCCTTCATCTTAAACTTGTCAAGTTGACTTTGAAGCACATCCAATTTTGATTCCTTGACGGAGTCGGTACCTTCATGCATATCGATCAAAGTGTCCCAAATTTCCTTTGCATTCTCAAGACGGCTGATTTTGTTGAATTCTTCGGGGCACAATCCATTGAAGACGATATCACAAGCTTGAGCGTTGTATTGCAGCATCTTCAACTCTTCCGCGCTAGCTTCACGGTTTGGTTCTCTCCCATCAAAGATTTCACCTTGCAAGCCAATACACACAATAGCCCAAACGGCAGGGTTATGTCCGAGAATATTCATTTTCATCTTATGCTTCCAACTAGCAAAATTAGTACCATTAAAGTAAGGACCTCTACGGTGGTAGTTTCCCTCGCTAGACGCCATACTCTCCTAGGTTGTGAAACCAAGGCTATGACCACCAAAAGCTATGGAAATCAAAGCAAATGGAGACACAAAGCGCTGATACCACTTGTAGGATCTTGAAGTATGTCTAGAGGGGGGGTGATTAGACTACTTGACCAAATAAAAACTTAACCTTTTCCCAATTTTAGTCTTTGGCAGATTTTAGCAAACTTATCACAAGTCAAACAATCTTAACACAATTCAAGCAAGCATGCAAAGAGTATATGAGCAGCGAAAAATAAAGCATGCAACTTGCAAGAATGTAAAGGGAAGGGTTTGGAGATTTCAAACACAATTTGGAGACACGGTGATTTTTGAGCCGTGATTCCGAGTAGGGTGGTGCTATCGTACATCCACATTGATGGAGACTTCAACCCACGAAGGGTAACACTCTTGGCGAGTCCACGGAGGGCTCCACCCAAGAAGGGACCACGAAGAAGCAACCTTGTCTATCCCACCATGGCCGTCACCCACTAAGGACTTGCCTCACTAGCGGTAGATCTTCACGAAGCAGGCGATCTCCTTGCCCTTACAAACTCCTTGGTTCAACTCCACAATCTTGCTCGGAGGCTCCCAAGTGACACCTAGCCGATCTAGGAGACACCACTCTCCAAGAAGTAACGAATGGTGTGTTGATGATGAACACCTTGCTTTGGTGCTTCAAATGATAGTCTCCCCAGCACTCAACTCTCTCTCACAGGATTTGGATTTGGTGGAAAGAAGATTCGAGTGGAAAGCAACTTGGGGAAGGCTAGAGATCAAGATTCATATGGTAGGAATGGAATATCTTGGTCTCAACACATGAGTAGGTGGTTCTCTCTCGAAATGGTAAGTTGGAAGTGTAGGTTAGATTCGATGGCTCTCTCCACGAATGAAGAGGGAGGTGGAGGGGTATATATAGCCTCCACACAAAATCTAATCGTTACACACAATTTACCAATCTCGGTGGGACCGAATCAACAAACTTCGGTCGAGACCGATTTATTAAACCTAGTGACCGTTAGGGTTTTCGATTGGGACCGACATGCAACTCGGTAGGACCGATATGGTTAGGGTTAGGGCATAACGTAATCTCGGCGAGACCGATTACACAAACTCGGTGAGACCGACTTTGGTAATAAGCTAACGGAGAGTTGGTCAGTAAACTTCGGTGGGACCGGTTCGCTCTTTTTGGTGAGACCGAAATGTTACGAAAAGGAAACAGAGAGTTTACATTGCAATCTCGGTGGGACCGATCGCTCATCTCGGTGAGACCAAAACGTTACGAAGGGAAACAGAGATATTACAATCCCATCTCGGAGAGACCGAGATCCCTATCGGTGAGCCCGAGTTGCCTAGGGTTTGTGGCGGTGGCTATGACATCTCGAACTTCGGTGGCGCGGATAGAAAGAATCGGTGGGGCCGAGTTGGACTTTAGGTTTAGGTCATATTTGGATGTGGGAAAGTAGTTGAGGGTTTTGGAGCATATCACTAAGCACTATGAAGCAAGAACCTCATTAAGACTCAATGTGATCTTGGATCACTAAAATATAAAATGTAGAGACTTGAGCTTGAAGCTTGAGCCAATCCTTTTATCCTTAACATTTTGAGGGATCCACTTTTCTCATCCATGCCATGCCATTCATTGAGCTTTCTTGAAATATTTGTCTTGGAATAGTATTAGCTCAATGAGCTATATGTTGTTAGGAATTACCAAAACCACCTAGGGATAGTTGCACTTTCATAAAACCTAGCACTAACCTAAACCTAAAAACTCAAAACTACACCTAAACCTAGCACTAACCTAAACCTAAACTCTCAAAACTACACCTAATTAAACCTAGCACTAACCTAAAACAAATCAAGAAAATAGAGAACAAAAAACAGGAAAAAAGGAAAAAATTACGCCTTGCTCCATGAGGTTTAACGGTGGGAAGGTGGCAACAGGGCCTTGGGGAGGAGTACAGCAGGCTGGCGGGCGGGCGTGCCCAGTGGACCTCGGGAGGGTCCCAAGACGGGGCGGCTGGCGCAGGCCACTCCGACGACGCACTGGCACGAAGGGCGGGGCTAGGCAGTATGGGCGGCCGGGCGGCAGGCGACGGGCAGGGCGCGGTGGCGACGGGCGCTGGCGTGACGGCGTGGGGGATGACGGCGATAGAGGAGAGAGGCGCGGAGGAGAGAGAGAAAGAGAGAGAGGGGGAGATGGCTCGGCCCGTTAAGTGGGCCTTCTTTGACGTCTGTTAGCAGACGGCAAAGAGGGCCACCGTTAGGGCTGGCCCACGTCTCCTCTTTGCCATCCGCAAGCAAACGGCAAAGGACTAACATTGCCGTCTGCCAGCAGACGACAAAGTAGTCACCTCTTTTGCCGTCCGCTAGCGGACGACAAAGAATCTGACCTAACCACGCCGTGCCCTGTGGAGCCCACCTAGCTCTTTGCCGTCTGCCTTCTAGCTCTTTGCCATCAGCTGGCCGACGGCAAAGAAGAAGCTGACGGCAAATAGCATTTTTGCCATTTGCACTTTATTTGCCGTCCGCTTTGTGAAAGCGGACGGCAAAGAGCCTCTTTGCCGTCAGCTGGCAGACGGCAAAGAGGTGGCAGACGGCAAAATGCCAGATTCCAGTAGTGGTAGTGTTCTCCATAACTTATGTCTCACTAGTGCAGAACTGTTGGAAATATGTCCTAGGTCAATAATAAATATATTATTATACTTCCATGTTCATATTAAGTTTATGTTTCTATGCTACAAGTGTATTGGTCCTTGACTATGAGATTAAGGAACACAAATATATAAACGAAACTTAATTTAGACATTCAGTTGAAAAGAAACAATAGATTCAAATTTACAAATCAAAAGGAAAAGCATGAGAGGTGGAGTGTGTGGGGCATGCACCCTTACAAAAACTGCATGCGTGCAGTAATTAAGCTCTAATCACAAAACCACTTTGCGACAATCTTGGTGCAATCACACGGCTATATGCATGCATGCCCTCGCCCCTGCGTGCCATAAATCGTATTCCAACAGTTACCAACTTAAAAAATAGCTTTGCCTCATTTGCACGAGCTTGGGCCATATGTCCAGTTTCTTCCAAAAAAACAGAAAATGAACAATATTTCTAAGAAGTGGTTGTGCTAGTTTTTCTACAAACCAAATGCATCTACAAGAAATATAACTCTTTATGGCCACACATCACCCTAAAAAGAACGGTCATCCCATTATATCAAATATTAAATCAAGTCTATTAAATTCTAGCAATGGGGGTCTATGAATAGTCATATGGTTTGTTTGAAACAAACATCCTTCATGAGATTATGTCACTTTACAAAAGACACATTTTTTTGGTGAAGATACCTTTTTGTAAAACACACACCCATAGATGAAAAATTGTCTCCTTATAGAAAAGGCACGTCTCATAGTGAAAAGTGAATTACTAAGATTGATTGAGGACTGGACATAAACGGGAAGCTTCAACAGGAGAATATAGCAAGGATAGAAGGTGGTTGTATTTTTTTTCGAGAACACCTCGAGAGGGGCAGGGGTTCCTGCATTTCATTAAGAAGAAGAGAGTTAGTCCAGTTTATAAGGAAAACCAGACCCGGAAACCTAACATTCTTGGCTAATTAGGGAAACCGAATGAAAACCCACAAAACAAAGAAACGAGAAAAAGAGGCATTAGAACTTGGCGATAGGGACAAGAAAAGAGAAGCATGAAGGGACATCGTCGGAGCTAGACACTATAGCGCCTAGGCCCAAAGCAGTTAGGCGAGGCTCAAGCACAACCAAATTGACCGCCACTCGCCGAAGAGAAACCACCCATATCGCATGACGCTTCAGTCTCGGCCTCAAAGAATCATGTGCTAACATTATCTTGTGGGAAACAACTTGAGAGGCCCAACTTTGACTTCCACGCGATCCTCGATCATTTGCGATGAAAGTGGTGTTTTGTACATGTACATGTATGCTTGCATCTTTTGCTCTTGACCCTCTGCTTTGCTGACCTCCAGTAGCTCATCAAAAGCCTCCAACATCTTATACTCTGCGCGCTTGGATGTCGGGATGTTGTACACCTAGTTCTTCTTATCCAGACCCCTCATTCCGCCCACATTCATTCTCTCTCCATGCGAGGCACTGGGTCCCAAGCAGTGGTTGTGGGAGGGGAGAAGTAACCTTGCCGAGAAAATCCTCCAGAGATAATGGTGCCGCTTTTGTTTGCGCCACCTTCGCAACAACATTGCACACCTCAACCACAAGCTCAATCAGAACGTTTGCCGCGTTGAAACCAAGCGGCTCCTCTGGACTCGGCATCGGACGTATAAGGGAGTGCACCACAGAAGACGAGGAAGAGCTTCCAGAGAGTGGCGACCAGAGCATAGCCTCCGAGCACATAGGGTCAACAGATTCCTCACTCCCTATCCACGAGGCATCATGGGTCAACCACGTATCATCGCCCCAAACAGAGCAGTACATGGAGCCGATGATCATTTACTACAGTATAATATTCTTTCGCATGGAAAAAAAATGAGAACTGTAAAAACAATGGCACTCAACGAATGGAACTATTTTAACTCGCGCTGTGTCGCCGCTGTCGTCTGCACAGCCAAGCTCGCCGCAGCCGGCAGCCCCAGCTCCATGCCATGGCCACGAGCAGGGCAGAAGAGAGGATGCCAACGGGTGGGGTGGGAGAGAGGGCGCCACTCAGCGCAGAGGCACCGTTGGTGGGAGGAGCATTCATCTTCCAACCCCAACAGCGGCATCCGCACACCGACGGTTCCTCCGAACGCAGACGCGGACATCTGGCCGGTCGGCATTCCTTTTACAAAGAAAAAACGGGCGGGGCAGCCTGAAGTCCTGGACCGGCGCGAAGCCATTAAGCCAACGGTGACTCGCCGCCGTGCTGCTGCAGTGCGCGCGGTGTCTGCACGCCACTGTTCGACGAATTTACTCATCCGCATTCGGAGTGCTTTGCTGAATTTGCGAGCCTTGTTTTGCAGGGTTTGCGGACAGTGGACCAACGGCAGTTGAGAGAATCTAGCAGCTTCAGCTGCAAATCAGGCCAGAATTTACGAGCCTACCGTCGATCGGGCGGTTTCTCCATGGACTTGCTCGCCTGCCTGCAGGTAAAGTTGTCCTTTTTCACCCCTTGGATGCAACTGATGTTCTGATATTCTCATTAAATCATTTGCTATTCTCCCTATGGTTGGCCTTCAGAAATGTTAACTAAGGCTGAAGATTGGTGCTGCAAACATGTACTCCCTCCGTAAACTAATATAAAAGTGTTTAGATCACTATTTTAGTGTTCTAGACGCTCTTATATTAGTTTACAGAGGGAGTACTGATTAGATACAGTCAACTTGTGTAAAATATTGCAAACAACCTGGACATCTAAAGGATAACCATGATGCTAATCTTTGGTTCAGTGCATGTGAATAATGAAACTGGGATGATGGGTGCTTGCACGATTAAATAATACGGGTAGCAGCTCACCGTACCGGCCAGTATGTGGTTCTTGAGATTTGCAAGATGTGACTTTCACCTTAATTTGACCATATATTTCAGATTGAATAGGCCAAATGTCAAGACACCGGATGAATATGATTTGCTCGCTGTTAGCCGGCCGAGTTCTATATTTCACTGTATACTTAATTCACCCGCTATAAATTATTGGTTAATCATTGAATGTTCCAAGCACTAGAGTTGTTGGCTAAACTCCATTTTGACCCTTTCCTTCTCTTGCTTTGCAGCTCTGACTGTTGATTAATCTCTCTCTTGCAATAGATCTCACACCCTCTTCTGCACATTGCATCACTCTTCTCTGCAAAAGGTAGATCTCTTCATTGCATCACTCTAGTTCCATGGCTCGTTTCCATATCCCTACTTGCCTCCTTTTGTCCTGAAAGGTCCCCTGTTTCAGTTGCTGCATTCCAGTTCCATTCTTGCATGTTTCTTCTCGTTGAATGTAGTATTATCCCTAGTTGAGTTTATGGTGCTTTACAAAATAGTGAAATCTGGTTGCACTTTTCGTCTATGTTCTAATACAATACCAGACTAAGTTTTCTGTGTTCTTGCATCTTTGATTATCTTTATTGGACGGCTGGTTAAGTACAATATTTTAAATAGCACGCTATTTCGCCGTTATAACGCGGTTATAGCATATTTGGAAGGGAGACGTTACGCTTTGGCAAAATCGGACGCTTACGACGCTAATCAGCGTAATTAGCGCATACATTATCGCTTATAACGTTGTAACGTTGTAACGTTACAACATGCGCACCATGCAAAACTGAAATAAGCACACAGCAAATAGCCAAAACCAACCCACGACCACTAGCTTTCTCACTCCTTTTATCAGATTCTCCTACGAGACCTAATCAGCAGGCCCAGGTGGCTGCCTCGGTGGCTGTTGATGTTAGAGACTCTTAAAACTATGGTTGTTGATGTTTGAGACTTACTATTTTTAGGTGCTGGATTTGGCCCTTATGCATATATTGCTTGCTCCTATGAAAAATTTAGTTGCTTAAATACTTTATTTCTAGATATATATATATATTTTTTTGCAAACGCTATTTTGAAATATAGCACGCCATTAGCGCGCTATAACTTGTGTAGCATTTAGAGAAGGGTCTCGCTATATTTTGTAGCGCGCTATTTAAAATATTGGTTAAGTACCTTCTTCCTTCGTCTATTTCAGAGAGAGAACAGAAACTTATAAAGAATTTCTTGACTCTTATTCTCAGTGTGTACCTTGATCTTCTCCACTTACTCTTTCCTTGTCCTGCTTCCAAGGGAACATATGGAAATTATCTTGATTCCTCTTGAGAAAACCTGCTCTTCTTGAATTATTTTCTAGAGAGGGGAAATTGCTTTGTGTTCTGATAAAACCTGCTCTTCATGAAGCAACTTTTGGAAACAGAAGATCTACAGTAAGTACTTCTCTAATAATCTTCGTTTTCCCTTTCCCGTGGTTATTTCTGACTTGAAGTTGTTGTTCTTGAAGTAACTTCTAGAAAGGGGAAATTGCTTTAGGTCGTGATAAATCTTATCTTTTTGAAGCAACTTCTGTAAACAGAGATCCACGGTAAGTAGTTCTCTAATAATCTTTCTTTTCCCGTTCACACGGTTATTTGTACTTTAATGGTAATTTTTTATTAGTTCTAACTTTTAAATATTCTGACTTGTTTCTAGAATTCAAATTGGTGGTAGCATAAGTACATATTTCACATTGCGCTTGAAATCTATTTAATTTCTGTTCTTTTGTCAGCAGGTAATTCTTCTTTTTACTTACTGTGAAGTTTTGATGAACCTATGAGCGCGTATAACTAAGTTTAATGATTGTGCCTGATGTTATGAGTCTTCAAAATTTGAAAACCTACTCTTTATTTGTCACGTGATATTGTTTTACCCATGTCTTAAAACATGTATTTGCAGACCATTTTTCTTGCATATTGATAACTGCGGCACACCAACTGTTTTTGCAGTAATTTCTTTGTGCCTTTTCTTTAAACTGGTGGCAACAATGGCGGCCGTGGGTAGTTGGTTTGGTGCTGCTATTGGCACGGTTATAAATCCATTCAAAGATATGTTCTTCAAACATGCAATGTATTGCTTCAATACTGGCAAATACGTGAGAGATCATGATAGGGATACTCGGACTTTGATTGGCAAACGAAGTGGTGTGCAAGGCCAGATCGACTCAGGCAACCCAAATGGCATGATAGCAACAAGTGAAGCAAACCTTTGGTTGGACAGGGCAACTACAGCTATATCTGAAGAAGATATAAACCATAAACGATATGGCGAGAGGCGCAGGATTTTAAAATGTTGCTCCCTAAATTGTTGTGCCAACTACAAAATTGCTAAGAGAGCAGTTGAGGGGCAGCGTGAAGTGGACGCATGTCTCAAAACTGAACTCCTTAATATTACGGTCAAAGGACCGCCACCTTCTGTCATAGATATCCCCATCCAGTCTGCTCAACTGCCAGGTCAAGAGATTAGTCTCCTGCTTGCTCGGCGGTACTTTGAGGATGATCTGGCAGGAATGATTGGAATATGGGGTCCAGATGGAGTTGGGAACACACATCTCCTCAAAAAGATCAACAACTCCTTTGTTGGACCTGACCCTGCATATTTTGTTATCTTTGTGACGGCCTCCAGAGGATGGTCAGTACAAAAGGTTCAAGCTCAAATCATACAGCGGCTCGAAACAACAAAGGACGATGATGTGGCAACTCAAGCCACCAATATATCACAATTACTCAGGACAAGAAACTTCCTCGTGTTGGTTGATGACCTTTATGAGAAGCTAGACCTTCTAGCAATTGGCATTCCATATCCTTTCGGAATTGTCGACCAATTCAAGAGGAAAGTGGTAATCACGTCCCAATCAAAAATTATATGTGACCAGATGGGTGTGAATGAATATATAGAAGTGCCTGGTTTGGGTGAGACCGAAGCACTCAAGCTATTTGCACAAACTGTTGGTCAGGATAATATTGATTCTGATCCCAGCATTAGGGCCCTGGCGCATGATCTTGTCAAGGAACTAAAAGGTGTGCCATCAGAATTGATACATTTTGGGAAGCAAATGGTAGGTAAAAGTGACCCAGGGGTATGGGAAGATGCCATTCATGCAGTAAGGATATCCAACCTTCAAAAGAAAGACCCAACTTTGGTAAGTGTATTGTTCATCAAAAACTGAAATTTTTATGTATTTTATATCTGGTCCTAATGCCCTTTTTAGTATTAATTAACATGGGTTTTTCTGCCTTTGAAGGCCGGAAGGATTTTGAGAAATCTCGAGGATGCCACCAACAACTTGGTTGCAAGGAGCCATGATGTTCGTCGCAGGATTGAGGCTGCCGAGCGTGAGTGCATGACATCCACGAATGAGGTGAACAAGTGGTTGGAAAATGTGGATACCATCAATTCTGATGTGGAGATAATCTTTGAGGGCAACAAGTTGACAAAGGATGTTACTATGGAAGCAATCGAGAAGGTTACTGAGGTCCAAAAATGTCTCAGATCTTGTCCCAATAATAATATTGCATTCGAGTCAGTGCCACCTCCTGCCCAAGAGATACCGGGTCCATCTATGTCTGCACAGAATCTTAACCTTACAGAGGCTCTCCAATTCATTAATGATGACCCTGTGGGGATGGTTGGAATATGGGGTCCAGGTGGAGTTGGGAAAACGTATCTTATGAACAGTATCAATAACTCAATAGCTGTTGCTGGAGGCATATCGTTTAATGTTATCTTTGTGACGGCCTCCAGGGGTTGTTCAGTGGAGAAGATTCAAGGAGATTTACTGCTGAAGCTCGGAATGAAAGCAGATGGTAACGTGGAATCTCAAAGCCAAAAGATTTTTAATTTCCTGAAAAACAGGAGTTTTCTTATACTGTTGGATGACCTTTGGGAGCAAATTGATCTGCAAGCAGTTGGCATTCCTTATCCTCTTGGAATTCTGGGCCAATTCAAGAGGAAAGTGATAATCACGTCACGATCAGAAAACGTATGTTATCTGATGGATGTGAAGGTGCCTATAGAAGTGCCTCGCTTGGAAGATGGTGAAGCACTCCAGCTATTTGAACAAATGGTTGGTCAGGAAAATCTATATGAGGATCCCCACATCGGGGCCCTTGCGACAGATCTTGTAAAAGAACTAAAAGGTCTTCCATCAGAATTGATACGTATTGGGAAGATATTTCGAAGAAAAAGAGATGCAACACAGTGGGAAAATGTCATTCAGATAGTAAAGAAATCAAACCTTAGTAAGGATGACCCACTATCTGTGGTAAGTTCTTACATTACATAAAAAATCATTTTGTAAAGACTTCATAACTGCTCTTAAATGCCAACTTTTACTGTTAATTAATATGGGAAATTTATGCCTTGAAGACAGGAAAGATTATGAAAGAACTTAAGGATGCTATCGACAACTTGGTTGCAAGGAGCAATGACATCCGTCGTAGGATTGAGACTGCCGAGCGGAAGGGCTGGACATCCACGAATGAGGTGGATGGATGGCTGGAAAAAGTGGCTACCATAAATTCTAGTGTACAAGTAATCTTTAACGACTACGAGTTGAATAAGGATATCAGAATGGGGGCAACCGAGAAGCATTCTGAGATCCAGAAATGCCTTGGTGCTTGTCCTGATAATAATAATATTGTGCTTGAGTCTGTGCCAGCACCAGCCCAAAAGATACCTGGTCCATCAATGTCAGCTGAGAACCGTAATCTTCAAGAGGCTCTCCGATTGATTAAGGATGACCCTGTGGGAATGATTGGAATATGGGGTCCGGGTGGAGTGGGGAAAACATATCTACTGAAAAATATCAATAACTCATTTGGAGGCATGTGCTTGCATGTTATCTTTGTGACGGCCTCCAGAGGGTGTTCAGTGCAAACCATCCAAGGAGATATTCTAAAGAAGCTCGGAATACCAGAAGGTGGTACTATGGAATGTCAACGCCAAATCATTTACGAATTCCTAAAAAACAGAAGTTTTCTCATACTGTTGGATGACCTTTGGGAGCAAATAGATCTACAAGCAGTCGGTGTACCATATCCCCTTGGAATTGTAAACCAGCTTGAGAGAAAAGTGGTTCTTACAACAAGATTAAGAAAAGTTTGTGGTGAAATGGAGGTGAGGGAAGAGTTAAAAGTCGCTTGTCTACAAGAGGAGGATGCATGGCAATTATTCAAAGAAAAAGTCAGCGAGGAAACACTTTCTTCAAGTCCTCGTATCGAAACCCTTGCAAGAGAACTTATGAAAGAACTGAAGGGTCTGCCATTAGCTTTGATAGTTATCGGAAAGGCAATGTATCCAAAAACCGATCCGATCGAATGGGAATATGCCATCCAACATATGCAACGGTCATGCTGTGACAAGGATAATCCCTTGTCGATAGAAAATGTTTTCGGACAACTCAAATTTAGTTATGACAATTTACGGAATGACACCTTGAGACATTGTTTCTTGACTTGTGCACTGTGGCCAGAGGATTGGGAGATTATCAAAGCTGATCTCGCTCAATGTTGGATTGGCTTAGGTCTAGTGGATGAATGTGATATTCGAAGTTCCTACACAAAGGCATATAGTCTAATAGGCGACCTTAGAGATGCATGCCTACTAGAGAACTGGGGAAATTGGTATGGTTTTGTTAAAGTGCATGATGTTATTCGTGATATGGCTTTATGGATCTCTTGTGGCTGTGGTGATGACAATAACAAGTGGTTTATCCGCGCAGAAGCTGGCGCAGAAGAAAATATTAGCATCCCTTGGAGCAAACCTGAGTACATTTCACTGATGTTGAATGGAATGAAGAAACTTCCTCCCTTTGGCTTTGATCATCGCCCCATGAAATTGACGGTGTTATGCCTTCAACATAATTATTTCGACGGAAGCATAGCTGAAACGGTCAAGAATTTCACTTCACTGACATATCTGGATTTGAGGACAAACCTTCTCAAGAACATACCTGAAGAATTATGTTCCTTAGCAAACTTGGAGTACTTTGATTTGTCTCATAATCCCAACATATGTGAATTGCCTCACTACTTTCGAAACCTCACTAAGCTCAAGTTCTTGTACCTATTGTGCACTAGCATACGAAGAATACCAGAGGAGGTCATATCTAACCTTAAAGCATTGCAAGTAATAGACTTGAGGACTTGCAGGGCATATGTTGGAGGAGGCCCTGTGAACTTTATCCCTAACATATTCCAAGAGTTGGGTACCCTAGATCACTTCAAAGCAGCTGGAATTGAGGCTGATGGTTTTGATGAGTATGAAACACTAAGAGAAGCTGCTAAACTCCCCATTAGGTCTTTAAGACTGGGGAGTCTCAGAAAAACACATGAGTTCTGCCTCTCTGACATTCTTTCAATTAAATTTGCACGCAGGACCTTGTATGAACTGGATATTATACAAAGTAACATGGAGCAGATAATTGTAAGAGACGAGTCAAGCTATCATTTTGGTGCTCTGAATAAGCTCCTCTTGTGGTTTTTGGTAAACTTGAGAGGGATAACATGGCTGAGTACATCTCCAGCATCCATATTTCCAAGGCTCACTTGTTTGGATGTGAATAGCTGCTCCAAGCTAGAGAACCTCTCCTGGGTGATGTACTTGCCCTGCCTTGAACAGCTCGAGGCACGTTTCTGCAACATTATGAAGGAAGCATTTCCGGGGACAGGGCACCACGGTGAAATAATGAGCATGGATCAAGAAAGTTCAATGAAATCAAGCGGTACATTTTCTTGCCTGAAATATCTGCGCCTTTCAGACAACCCAAAGCTGGTCACCATCTGCGATCTTGGTGTGACGTTCCCGTCCCTGGAGCAGCTGGTGCTCACAAAATCTCCAGAGTTGATTAGGCTCCCTTTCCGGATGCACCGCTTGCCGCTAAAGCTGCAGGAGCTACAGTTTGATGATGTTGAATGCTGGGACAGATTGGAATGTGAAGAAGGTGTCAAATATTTCCTGCAACCCTCTCTTAAATATGGCTATGTGAGTGAAATATCATGATCAGTCCCTTCATTCCACACTGCCATGCTTTCTCTCTGGGCGCACGCATGGTAGCTGCAAGGTGCTCGGTATCATAATTTCCAACAGAGTTATCCAAGGATATGCAATTGTGACAGAATCTCGTCTGAGATCATGTAGGGGAGGTTGCCCCCTTTCTCATTTGAACTCCTCAAAAAAAAAAAAATGGTGGTGCTTGAAGGAAGCTATGCGGGGAGGCGAGGAATCGGCGAATCACCCCTCCCTTTCCAGACACACAGCTTGCCGTCAAAGCTGCAGGAGTTAAGAGTTACGGTTGGGCAATGTTGAGCGCTGGGTCAGGTTGGAATGTTTTGAAGGTTAAAGTCAAATCTTTCCTGTAATCCTGTCTTAAATTTGGCTACGAGAGTGCAATACCATGATCAGTACGACAGTACCTACAAGGGGTCGACATGTTCATTTCCAACAAAATGGTATGTATAACATGAAGGACAGTCAACTGTGACATTGTCTTGTCCGGAACCATGCAGAGGAGGCTGTCTGAAGCCAATGATGCAACAACGAGACATGCTTTCATCTTTTTTTAGATCAACTAGACATGCTTTCATTCATCCTCCTGACCGCGGTCGGATGGCGCGCGCTTTGTGCACAGTATTCTTTTTTCTGTTTGTATGAACATACGTAGGACCTGAATGGCCGGTCCGATATCTAAAAACCTCGTCAGAGAGCGGTGTTATGTTTATGCAGAGTATGCTGGAAAATGCTTGTATTGGCCTTACCTGAAGGGAATTACTAGCATTGCAGTACAGAAGAAAGGACTGAGATTTAAGGATTGGAAGTCAGTACAAAAAATAATTCAGAAGCTTGCAACAAGCGTACATTGTCAGAAAACTGACTAAAACAAGCATTCATGAACACAGCTGCTGCACATCAAGCAACCTTCACTCTGTTTCTGTTGAGGATCTTTCATTGAGTTAAACATCCAGCTTCACTACAACAAGAATTGTCATGATATAGCGACGGCGACAAATACACTGCATCCTGCCAGGTTGTGACACCTCCTGTCGCATCGTAACATCTTTCGTGTTGATTTCTTTCTTTGCCGACGCAAGCTTGGCCGCTGCCTCCAGGCTCCAGCAACAAGTCTGGGCAATCTCCTTCCCCGCTTGGCAGCTGCACTCACCCTGTTTCTTTGATTTATAATCTCCTAGATTCAAACAAAATTCAATTTTGGTCAGAAAAAAAAAATACAGATTTGACTAAATTATACGGACCAATTCTGAATTAAATTTCAAAATGCCGGATACAAAGGTTTGCAACCCAAATGTAACATTTTCAATGGCTGTCAGCAATTTCTAATGGTCTAATATGCACTATGAAACCACAAGCTTATTGTTCATACCTGGTAGACACACTTAAGCGATTCCCTTTGCAATTACGAGGGCCACTGCCCTTGTTCCTATAAGAACAAAGCTACAGGCAGGAAAAGAGGCAGCAGCAATCTTTAGAGCTCCGGTGGAAGAACCACCTGCGTCCATCCTCTTGTGGCCTGACAAACTTCACTTGATAATGCGGTCACTTCAATTCGACCCTAAAATTGTTTACTGTTCCTATGATTGAAACCGGCTTTCTTATCGTTCAGATTAACTCGGAACCTGGTACTACTTGTTTTGGTGAAATACTGCATAAACAGATTCTTTAATTTTTTCCCGTTAACCACTGTATAACCGGATTGAAAGTCAGCTCCTAGATATTGAGAAATTTTGATTCGATGGGTACATTAAAGATGTATCCAGACAGTCAAGGTAATACTACGAGTACAACACACCCATTGTCAGAGCACGGACTGAAATAAAAGGTTAATGAACAGATGATAAACAACATCAGTCGAGGGACGCAAGAATACATAAGATGAAGGAGATAAGCAAAATAGTACATAAAACTGCTCCAATATGGGAAAACCTACTACTTAATCTACTACTCACAGTGGCATGAGGCAGTAGCAGCAAGGCCAGCACAGGTTTATTTTCACAACCTTTACAATTTGGGAAGGACATCACAGGCAGCTGCATCGACAGACACACACCTCTCCTGGCCGAGGAACAAGGGGCGGCCGCCGAGGCTCTTGACCTCCTCCAACAACTTGTGCTCGACGTCGACTCTGAAAACTTCCAAAGTTTGATGGACGGAGCCAATGAGCAGCAGTTCCCCAGCAAACTCCACGAGATAAGACTGTCGGTAGCACCGGCGACGAGGTTGTCCGGGAGGTGGGTGGCGGATCTGCTCGGAGCAAACTTGTATGGGGGAATGGAGCTGAAGAAGGGCGGCAATGTATCGGATTTTGGGCTTGGCCCTCGTCTCCGACTGCCCTTTAGTTTCATCACTGAATAAACTTACAGTTCTGCCATCAACTTCCAACTTTAGTTTTTTTAGAAAGATTCTCAGGAACCTCCCACTGATTTCAGTTTAACAAAATCAAATGCATATTCATTAATTTTGGAGCAACTTATAAAAAAAGTTTCAATGTATTTGAATTTGTCAACTTCAAATAATGAGAGGGAATAAAACGACTTTCCTGGAAACCCGTGAAGTTAGAGATCATCTATACTGTATCAATGTTGCATGGTTGGGTTTAAAAATTATATATTGTGCCAACTTATTAAGTAAACTATTTATTTAATAAAATAACTATATAAATGTGTTTTAGTGGAAACGGGTTTATGAAAACATCAAATTGGGTGGAATACGTTTTTACTCAACTCTAAATATTTTAAAATTTTATTGTTTTTCTTAAATATTTAGGGCACCTAAATAAAGCCAGTACATTTTCTAGGATTAAAATCTATCCAAAAAGAATTTACATTTCTTCTCTAATTATTTTCTTATTTTCCAAAAAACCAACCAATCTAGACCATCAAATCACGATCCATGCCAGATTTGAACGCTTTTCGACACCGTATACAAGTTGCGGCACGTTCGGCCATCTAATATCTTTTTTTAACGAGAAAACTCTAGAAAAAGCAAAATTTGTGCAAAACCAAAACAACTTGGCATGATGTGTTGAATTGGTCATACAATCAAATAAAAAAAATTAGGATCATTTGAGAGATGTTGACAAACAACATGCTCTCAAATGGAGCCTTCTTGCCTACCCGGACATGCTACGTTGAACATGGTGTTTTTTCTACAAAAATACAAACAATATTTGGGGAAATTTAGTAAAAAAAATATGGTTCCCATTTGTTGTTCTTATTTTCTCACTTTTTTCTTTAGACTTCCAGATTTGTTAGGGTTTTAAAAAATGTTCGTGTTCAATATTCGGTCGCTCTTTTAAAAAAATCGTGTTTTGACATTCCAAGCAATCTTGAAAGGCAAAAACATTCTATTGAAATTTTGTACAATTTTTAAAATGCGAACATTTGTGTTTTATTATCAAAATTTGAAAAGTGATCATTTTTTGAAAATTTGAACAAATTTATATAAGCGGAGGCATTGTTTGAAAAAAATCAAAAAACATGAAAACGAAAAAAAAGTAAACCGGATGTTCATATATTTTAAAAATGTTCGATATTATAAGAAATTCATCATTTTTTCAAAAAAATCATGTTTAAAATTTGGTTCAGAAATTATTTTAAAGTATATAATTCCAAATTATGCTCGTTTATTTTTAGAAAATGCTTGAAAATTCCCAGATGTTTCCAAAAATATATAAAAAGAAAAAAAAAGTTTAGAATTTCGAATTTGTTTTTTCTTTTCAATAAACATGAACATTTTGTTCAGAAATTTAGAAAAGTTTGGAGTTTCAAATTTTCTAAAAATGTTCAGATGTTTAAATTTTGTTAAGAAATTCAGAAATGTCCATGAAATTCGAAAGATATTTGTGTTTTCGAAAATTAAAACAATAACGGGGGAATTTCATAAAATGTTTGTGTTTTGAAAAAAATTGTTGATAATTTCAAAAAATATTCGCGTTTTCACAAAATGTTCCTGTTTTAAAATTTTGTTCACAACTTTGAAAGTGTTCATGTTTTCTGGGAATCTCATATAATGTTCATGTTTCTAAAAAATTGTTCGTAATTTGAAAAGATGTTCGGGTTTTCAATTTGGTTCCTGTTTTTCAGGAAATGTTCGTACTTTCAATGAATTGTTTGTAGTTTTAGAAAATGTTCCCACTTTCAATTGTGTTCCTTTTTTTCAAAATGTTTGAGATTCCAAAACAATGTTCAGAAGATGTTCCAGTTTTTTTAAAATACGTTCATAAATGTAAAAAATGTTTGCGAGAAATGTTCAGAGTGTCTTCTCGCAAAAATGTTTCACTTGCGTCATGGTTTTAATAAACATTTAGTTTTGTGAAAAGAAAATCACATATGAAATTTCAAAAAAGGTTTAATCTTCCGTGACCTATAGTGCATACAACGTGCGCTGCAATTTTCGCCAAGAAATCTGGTGTGCTGCAGTGGCTATAGGCGTCATACACTCGCGCGGGAGGTCCTGTGTTTGATCTGGCTCGCCCATTTTAGTTACTGCGGATTGATGTTTAAGTTTTGCGGCTTTCTTTAGTTTCTTTTTGAATCGCACTACAGTAGTATCATAGGAGTCGGCTAGTTGTGTGGCTAGCAACACGGGCGGATCTACCCATGGACGCATATATCTTTAATAGAAGAAGAATTGTTGATCCCACGACTCTTATGAAGTTGATGTGTGCATGGGTTATGGATTGGTCGATATTGCAGATAAAGGAGCTAGAAACAAGGGTGCTGAAGCTGGGAGCAAGGCTGGCCGAACAAGAAGCAAATGAAGTTTACCGTGCATCGCAAGGGTGGCGTCCTGGTGTGCTTCGAATAGGTGGCTGAGTAGCTGAAGCTTGATGGTCTCCTTGCTATCATCTCTTCGGGCTTTCCTTGTCGATGTCGCTCTACTTTTTTTTGCGAAAAATCTTTCGATCTATTTATCTTCAATCATAACAGTACAACGAATATCAGAAATAATAAAAATTACATCTAGATCCGTAGACCATCTAGCGACGGCTACAAGCACTGAAGCGAGCCGAAGGCGCGCCGCCATCATCGCCCCGCCATCATTGTAGTCAGACATAACTTCTGGTAGTAGACAACCTTTGCAATATAGGCGGGTCGTTAGTGCTACCCTTTGGGGCTAGGAACTATTTCTTCTATGTTAATAGAATGGGCCTCCTGCCTTCCTTAAAAAAAAACCCATCAAATTTCCATGGTGGGGGTGCAAGGACCAAAACCAGCCAACAACATGATCAAGCAAGATCCAAAACAGAAGGCCGGTCCGAAGCTGGAAACCCTCCAGGGTTCTTAACTGACTCCAGTCAAGGATAACAAGTCATAACCAAGAACTAGAACGACAGATAATAAAAGGCATGGAAAGTAGAGCGACATCCTTCACGAAAACTGGCCGCCGTGCTATATTTGTTACTCCCTCCGTCCCATATATAAAAGCGTTAACGACTTCTCTACGGCGATCCGCGCTAGGGGCTCCCGCGACCCGCGCTAGGGTTCCTCCCCGCCGCCGCCTCGCCTCGCCACCTCCGGCAGCCTCGCTGCCTCTGTCCCCCCTCCGCCTCCTCCTCCTCCTCCCGGCGCCCTACCACCCCGAGGCGGTGGAGCGCCTGCCCTCCCTCTCCGCCTCGGCCCTCCTCCTTCATCCCCTTCGCCGCCGGCAGCACCTCCGGGCGCCGTTCGGTGGCGCCGGGCGGCGACCGACGCCCTTCCGCTGGAGCGCGAGTCGGGTTCTCCCGCTCGGGCGGCGGTGCTTTCGGTCAAGGCGTTTCTGGGCCTCGGTGCCTCGACGCGGCGTGGGCGTATTGCTGGCTGCGGGCGGCGCGGTATGGGCGGTTGGCACCGCATCGCCGCTGCCCAAATCTGGCCCTCTCGGCCCCATTATCAAGCGGCCTTACGGTCCAATGCGCGACAGCGTGGCTCCCTGGTGGTGAGACAATGGGGCCGTGGCTGCGGTGTTGGTGGCTCCGGCGGCCGGCGTGCTGAAGCGTGGCTGCAGGGACTGTCCGAACCAGTTGGGGTCCGGCTGGGCCAGCGGTGGCCTAGCAAGTCCCTGTCGCCATGTCCAGTCGCCTCCGCGCGGCGGTGGAGGTTGTTCCCTCCTGTCGGCTGCGGTGCGGTTGCCTCCAAGCCCGGTGTCTTCTCATCCTACCTCCAGGTCTCGTGTTGATGGCCTCCGTGAAACGATGAAGATGGTGCGGTATCCGTGATGGCACAGGCTGGTGGGCAGCATGTTGGGCGGTGTGCTTCCGATTGTCTGAGGTGGTGGTGGTGGTTTCGGGGCGTGAGAAATCTCTGGCGGCTCGTTCGCCATCGGCGCGGCTGCGCCCGTGGGCGTTGCCGGACCCTCCTGAGGGGCATCGGTGATACCCCCTTCCCCACTGCCATCCGCGTACCGGGGGAAACCGTAGGACTTGTCCGGGCAGCAGCGGCGTCGTCGTCGCATTTCAAGCTGAAGATGCTGCTTGGTACGCGAGGCTTTGGAGTGCTTGGCGGGTGGTGGTTTTTCTCCGGTGGGTTCAGCGGGTGTCGGTCATCTTTGCTTAGTTGAGCTGCCGGCGTTGGCATTTGTTTCTTTTTTTTTTGGGCTTGTTTGTGCTGCGGCCCTAGCAAGCTGGTTGTATCGGTTGGACGTTGCTTTATAATCTAAAACGGAAAGAAACCCTTTTTCTTATAATATAAGAGCGTTTTTTGCATTATATTAGTGTGAAAACTGTTCTTATATTACGGGGCGGAGGGAGTATAAAAATATGCCTAGTCCGCTCGGCCCGGAGATGTTCCAAGACGTGTAACGTGGTGATGTGGTCCTCGAATCAGCAGGAATAGATGAACGAGTGCACCGCCGCCAAGCCCCAAAGTTGGCAGTGCGCGGTGCACCGACGACCGCCAAGACGAGCACAGGTTGATCGTAGGCAACGGCAACCGACCGCCATACCTGTCGAGAGAAGGCGCAACCAATGGCCAGATGGTCAGTCGTCTCCTGCTCGACGTCGTAGAGGCAGCAGGCTGGGCTGCCAGGCGATCCGCTGTCAGCAGCCTTCTCTGCACGAGCAGCCAGGAGAAGAACCCGCACTTGTGCTCACCCTTGGCAGTTGGCATCCCCGTTGACGGAGGAGAAGGAACCATTGAACTGGATGTCATAAGCTGATTTAGATGAATAGCGGCCATCTGGAGTCTAACGCCAGGTGACTGTGTCCGTGTCCACTAAGCCCCGCGGGAATTGGATTTTGCCATGAGCTCCTCGAATGTCAAAACACCACACAAATCTTGGTTTCCTACAAAATTTCAGATTTGCATGAATTGTTTTGCTATTTTTTGAATTTGCCGTTCATTGGTTAAACCTGGTCAACATGGTCAAACACGGTCATCGTGCTTAAAATCTGGTTTTGGACCTAGCTTATCCGGTTTTGAGACTTGAAGGACCAAATGTATACCAAAAGAGTCTTAAGAGACCAAGTCTACACTTTTGTGTAACTTAAGGGACCAAAAACATACTTTCCTCTTTAAAATAAGAGCTGCATGGAGCCCGGGGGTAAAAAGCAACCACCCCTCCCTAGATCCATACGCATGTAACAAACTAATACTTATCACCACCATTTAAACATACACACTGACATGTTTGTCACGTTCTTGTACAGAAGATACTATAATACGTACAGATGTTACTGAAAACTATTGTAGTACAACCAACGAACATGATTTTTTTTTATGTATTTTCACATAACTTTTCCAATCAAAATTAAACGCGTAAATCTTGATAAGTTGGGTTGATTTTGAGCGGGTAAAGATGAGGTGTGCAAGTCACTACTATTGTTGGGAGTAGAATTTGCACACTACATATCAAACCAAGAAAAAAAAGTGATGCACAAATTTCCATGCATACCTTTGTGAGTGATGATATTTGACCAAGTACAAAGCAAGCATTTTCATACATACATACCAAACCAAGAAAAAGTGCATACATATTTCATGTGCGTTGAGCCGAATGATGCTAACTCAAGACCAAGTGCATAGTATGAAGGAAATATGCCCTAGAGGCAATAATAAATTTATTATTTATTTTCTTATATCATGATAAATGTTTATTATTCATGCTAGAATTGTATTAACCGGAAACAAAATACATGTGTGAATACATAGACAAACATTGTGTCACTAGTATGCCTCTACTTGACTAGCTCATTGATCAAAGATGGTTGAGTTTCCTAACCATAATATGAGTTATCATTTGATCATGGGATCACATCATTAGAAGAATGATGTGATTGACTTGACCCATTTCGCTAGCTTAGCACTTGATCGTTTAGTATGTTGTTATTGCTTTCTTCATGACTTATACATGTTCCTATGACTATGGGATTATGTAACTTCCGCTTACCGGAGGAACACTTTGTGTGCTACCAAACGTCACAACGTAACTGGGTGATTATAAAGGTGCTCTATGTGTGTCTCCGAAGGTACTTGTTGAGTTGACGTATTTCGAGATTAGGATTTTTCACTCCGATTGTCGGAGAGGTATCTCTGGCCCTCTCGGTAATGCACATCACTGTAAGCCTTGCAAGCAATGTGACTAATGAGTTAGTTGCGAGATGATGCATTACATAACGAATAAAGAGACTTACCGGTAACGAGATTGAACTAGGTATTGAGATTCCGACGATCGAATCTCGGGCAAGTAACATACCGATGACAAAGGGAACAACGTATCTAGTTATGCGCTTTGACCGATAAAGATCTTCATAGAATATGTGGGAACCAATATGAGCATCCAGGTTCCGCTATTGGTAATTGACCGGAAACGTGTCTAGGTCATGTCTACATAGTTCTCGAACCCGTAGGGTCCGCACGCTTAAAGTTTGGTGACGATCGGTATTATGAGTTTTTGTGTTTTGATGTACCGAAGGTAGTTCGGAGTCCCTGATATGATCACGGACATGACGAGGAGTCTTGAAATGGTCGATACGTAAAGATCCATATATTGGATGACTATGTTCGGACTCCGGAAGTGTTTCGTGAGGTTTCGGACATATACCGCAGTACCGGGGGGTTACCGGAAACCCCCGGGGGGTATATTGGGCCTCATGGGCCCTAGTGGAGAAGAGGAAGGGCGTCCAGGGCAGGCCGCGTGCCCCCTCCCCCTCTAGTCCGAATTGGACAAGAAGGGGGGCGGCGGCGCCCCCCTCTCCTTCCTCTCTCTCTCTCTCTCTCTCTCTCTCTCTCTCTCTCTCTCTCCCTTTCCCCCTTCTCCTACTACTACAAGGAAAGGAGGAGTCCTACTCCCGGTGGGAGTAGGACTCCCCTGGCGGCCCTCCTCCCAGGCCGGCCGCCCCCCCTTGCTCCTTTATATACGGGGCAAGGGGGCACCTAGACACAACAATTGATCATTGATCACTTAGCTGCAGGCGGTGCCCCTCCACCATATTCCACCTCGGTAATTGTCTGAGTAAATGACCACGGTAGCCCAGCCGCTCCCGCTCTTCAGAAAATTACAGCCGATCTGGCTCAAGTATCCATATGGGGCCGCCTTTCCCTTGGTCAGGGTTGTCTCTCGTGCCGGGCTACCGGGAGGCGGCCCGCCCTAAACCCATAGGAGAAAAGTTACAAGAGGGCCGATTTCAAGAAGCCGCCACGAGAAGGTCAATCTGAAGAAACCGCCTCAAAGAAAGCGTGCCAAGATCATACCCTCAAACTCTACACCCACATAACGGCGGCGAGACGGGCGTGACTACAGAAAAGCTCGCCACCCCGAATCCCGAAAGCGCGACGTACAAAGGTAACTGCACCGGGCGGCTTATCACCGCCGGCGCTGCATCGCTGCTATGTTGACTATGACGTCATCCACGCATAAGCTATCGAACGGCCCAGAGGCGGGCGGGCCCTCTTCGCCGCTGAGATACCCGATGCGCGTGCCTCCCTAGTCGGCTCGAGATGTGGCCGGCCCCAAGAGCCGGCTTGCTCCTCCCTCAAGGAGGCGCCTCATTAAGGAGACAAGACGAGGTAAGGCTACAGTGAACGCCCGCCAGGCGGCGGCACTGTAGCCATGCTTACCTCGACAAGGCCCTCGTCATCAGGAGTGAGGCAACAATAACCAGCCCCCGACAAGGCCCCCGAGCGATGGGACCAGCTTGTCGACTGTGAAGCCCAATGGCTGGACACACCAGTCAAGGGTTCCCAAAGAGAGCCGGCTGGAGAAGCCATGAGCATAGACGCCGACGGCTAGGGCCCGCGCCCAAACTGGATTACCATTATTGTACCTCGGGGTAGGCCTATATAAACCCCCCTGTGGCACCCATGCAAAGGGTTGCTCTCTTAGAGTTCTAGACACCGGATAGAGGGAAGAAGAGAGCTAGCCTTGCCCTTCTTCTTCCTCTCGCCAAAACAGCTCACGGAGCCTCTTGTAGCTACTTGTTAACTTAGTGATCATGCGGAGACCCCGCAGAGCATCAGTAGGGGTATTATCTCCTGAGAGCCCAAGCCGGGTAAGATTCGGCCGCGTGCATGTCTTCGCCTTATCCTGCTGTGCACCGGCGACGTCTTATTGGCTCCTACAATGATAAGCCACCCGTTGGCATATGTCGCACCTACCACCCGACATTTGGCGCCCACCATGGGGCCAGGTGCACCATCGTCCGGAGACCTGTTCTGGACAGGAACCCTGTTCCTTCCCAGCGAGCGTAGCCAGCCCGGCACGCCCGATGGCACTTTCCTCGACAAGGCTGCAAGGCGCCGCTGACGCATACAAGGGCGAGCTGCTCCGCTGATCTTCTTGGTGAGGCTCAGATCTCCGACGAGCCTCAGATCCGGACGCGGCACAAAGCCGCCCGAGAGCCACCTCGTCACCTCCTCGACCAACTCCATGTCTCCAGCTAGCTGCTGGCGGACTTGGAGTCGGTTGGTTTCACCGACCCGATGCTTGTCGACCGACACGGCATCGCCGACGCTTTCCCCACCAACGTAGTGATCTTCAACGACCTCTCCTCGAGCCGATAGCTGTGATAGCGCCATCACCGAGGTGCTGATCATCAGCCACGGCGCCGCTCGGGCGAGAACGCCCACGACGCTTCGCAAGCGGGCGCTGCACGACTTGTTCGTCCCTTCCGCCGACGCCGACGCCGAGGCATCGGAGGCGCGCCGCCGCCCTCATCACGGAGGTGGGCCAGAAGATAGCTCCGTGAGACGCCTCAATCGAGGCCCACCAACGCTGAAGTCGACTGCAGCCGCTTTTGGCACGCCGCCGACGGGCCGAGCCGAATCGGCGCTATCAAGAAGCGTGGCGCATAGCCGGCGCCGGCGACAAAGACCAAGAAGTCAACGCGTCGCCTTCCAACAACCCCGAGTACATGCACCGTCGAAGGTTTATTAGCTAGAGCCGGACGACCACCTGCAGGTGATGCCGCCTCCGCTCTTATGCATTGGTTTTGGATGCCACCTTAGCAACAGACAGCGCGCCGCCTGCTTTTTCCCGTGCATGTGCGGATAGATGGCGGGAGCAGCATCAACATACTGCATCGCCGACACCATGGAGAAGCCGAACATCAAGACGAAGCAGCTCATGCCTAGTCGGACCGTGTTCCATGCCATCGCATTCGGCCCGTCCTGCTCACCAATCGGCAAGATCAAGATAGATGTTCTCTTTGGGGACAAGGATCACTTCCGCCGAGAAGCGCTTTGGTTTGAGGTAGTGGATTTGGAGAGCCCTTACCACGCCGCTGCTTGGCCGACCTGCTGGCCAAGTTCATGGCTGTGCCCCCACCACGCCTAGCTCAAGATGAAGATACCGAGTTCCAAGGGCATCATCACCATAGCCGGGCGACTACAAGAAATCCTCCGAGTGTGCAAAGCAGCTAGCAGCGGCCGGGCCGAGTCCCTCGTGATTGTCAAGAGAAGAAGATGTTGATCGAGTCATGGGCCATGGCCGACAAGCAGCCGCCCCGCCCCCGACCCCAAGGAATGTGATGCCCAAGGTTCTTTCCAGCCGCCAAAGAAACGAAGAAGATACCTCGGACCTAGAGAACCCGTAAAGGTTTGCCGTCATTGGGGCTTAACTTGGACATCAAATAGGAAGGCGAGCTCGTCGATTTCCTCCGTGAGAATCGGGACATCTTCAAGATGGTCCCCAAGGACATGCCGGTGTTCCGAAGGAATTCGCCGAGCACAAGCTACATGTCCGAGCAGATGCAAAACCAGTCAAGCAGCCCCTCCGCCAACTGTCGGAGGAAAAGAGAAGGATTGTAGGAGAAGAGATAGCCCGGCTTTTGGCAGCCAGCTTCATTATGGAGGTGTTCTTTCCGGAATGGCTTGCCAACCCGGTCCTCGTGTCAAGAAGAATAACAAGTGGCGATGTGTATAGACTACACTAGCCTCAATAAAGCTCGCCCCAAAGATCCCTTCGCCTCTACCACGGATTGATCAAGTGATAGACTCCACAGCCGGATGCGAGCTGCTGAGTTTTGGATGCTTACTCAGGCTACCACCAGATAAAGTTGGATCCAAATGATCGCTCAAGACCGCCTTCATCACACCATTCGAAGCCACACCGACTATGACATTCGGCTCGAGAAATGCCGGTGCCACCTTTCAGCGTTGCATGCAGAAGTGCCTCCTCAAGCAACTCGGCAGAAATGCCCACGTCTATGTAGACAATATTGTGGTGAAGACGGAGAAGCGCGTTACCTTGCTGGAAGACCTCAAAGAGACGTTTGAAAACTTGCGTCGATTTCAGATCAAGCTCAACCCCGAGAAATGCATGTTCAGAGTACCAGCTGGCCAACTTCTAGGCTTCCTGGTCTCCGAACGCGGCATCGAATGCAACCCAGTGAAGATCAAGGCCATAGAGAGAATGGAGATTCCCACCAAGCTACGAGACGTCCAAAAGTTTACCGGATGCCTAGCCTCCCTGAACCGCTTTATTAGCCGGCTCGGAGAGAAAGCTCTCCCCCTCTACCGACTCATGAAGAAGACCACTCATTTCGAGTGGAACGACCAAGCCGACCAAGCTTTCCACGAGCTGAAGAAGATGCTGGCCACGCCGCCTGTCTTGGCGGCACCGACTGAGAAAGAGCCCATGCTCCTTTACATTGCCGCTACCAGCCGGGTGGTCAGCACCGTTATCGTGGTTCAACGCCCGGAAGAAGGCAGAGCTCAGCCAGTCCAGAGGCCGGTGTATTATTTAAGTGAAGTACTATCCACCTCAAGGCGTAACTACCGCACTACCGTAAGATGTGCTATGGTGTGTACTTCACGCCAAGAAGCTCAAGCCCTACTTTCAAGAGCACCCCATCACGGTCAGATGTAACGCCCCACTCGCCGAGATCATAGGCAGCCGGGATGCATCCGGCCGGTGGAAAAATGGGCCATTGAGCCGCCCTTACACGCATCTTCTACCAGCCAAGACCGCCATCAACTCCCAAGCATTGGCCGACTTCCTTGTCGACCGGGCCGAGACCCAAGATTCGCCACGCCGACCCCGACTCCACTCATTGGCGGATGCACTTCGACGGGTCCAAGATGCGCACCGACTTGGGAGCCGGCATCATCCTCACCTCTCTCAAAGGTGACAAGCTCAGATACACATTGCAAATTCATTTTACCGCCTCCAACAATGTGGCCGAGTACGAGGCGCTCATACACGGGCTCCGGATAGCCAAAGAACTCGGCATCCGCCGGATCCTGTGCTATGGCGACTCGGATTTGGTAGTTCAACAATCATCTGCCATCGGACGCCAAGGACGCAAACATGGCGAGCTACCGCTTCCTCGCTCAAAGAAATCAGTGGGTATTTTGAAGGATGCGAGTTCTCCACGTACACGGGCCAACAACGAGCAGGCAGATGCCCCGCACGAATAGGCTCCACTCGACAAACTATACCAACCGGCATCTTCTCTCCAACGCCTCCTCAAGCCGTCTATCAAGCCGCCTCCGAGTCCGATTGCATCTTCAGACCGCCCACCCCGACGCAGCTTGGATCCGTTTGGGGAACCGAGCAGGTGCTCGGGACTTCGAGAAGCGCCCGGGACTTCAACAAAGCGGGTTCGGGACTGCCATATAGTCGCACCAGGCCCGGGACTTCAGAACCCGGCCTGGGACTACGGGCAATGGCCCGAGGATCGTGATTGACACAACAAAGTGTGGCCGACTCCAGCCTTCTTCACCACCCAACCCACCCGCCCTGGTTGCAGTAGCCATGTTTGCAATAGAAGAAGTCATAGCTCCATCATGGGCCCAGCCCATCCTCAACTTCCTGGTAAACAGAGAGCTGCCGACTGATGAGATCTCGGCAAGGCAAGTCCAACGCCGAGCCGGAGCGATACGATAGTGAACCGAGAGCTCGTTAGGCGCAAGGCCACCGAGTCTTTCAACGCCGCGCCGAGCTGTGGAAGGGCATAGTAATCCTCGTGGACATTCACCATATGCACGCGCCACCACGCGGCCTCAAGATCACTTGTCGCCAAAGCTTTCCGCCACGGATTCTTCTGGCCGACTGCTTTGGATGATGCCAAGGAATTAGTTAAACACTGCAAAGGGTGCCAAGTCTTCAGCTCCAAGCAGCACCTGCCGGCTTCGGCACTCAAGACCATCCCCCTCACCTGGCCTTTTGCCATCTGGGGGCTGGACATGGTGGGCCCATTCAAGACGGCACACGGTGGCATGACACATCTGCTCGTCGCTGTGGACAAATTCACCAAGTGGATTGAAGCGAAGTCGATCAAGAAACTGAATGGACCGACTGCCGTAACCTTCATTGTGGATATCACAACCCGGTACGGCGTACCACACAGCATCATCACCAACAATGACATGAATTTTGCCAAGGGAGCACTAGCATCGCTTTCATACGACATTGTGGCATCCGATCGACCTAGCGTCTGGCCGCCCACCCGCATCAAATGGCCAAGTTGAGCGAGCAAACGGCCTCATCCTCTCCGCATCAAGCCCCGACCGTCGGTCGGGCCTAATCGAGCTGCTCGCCGAATGTTGGCTCGACGAGCTGCCGCCGCCCTTCCGAGTCTCTGGCGACTACCCCCAACAAGTCAACCGGCTTCACCCCTTTCTTCCTTGTATATGGTGCCGAGGCTGTCATCCCAACCGACATCGAAGTTCGACTCACCTCGGATCACCATGTACACGGAGGCGGAGGCTAAGGAAGCACGAGAAGACGGTGTCGACCTGCTGGAAGAAAGCCGCTGTTAGCCCTCACCGGTCCACCATCTACCAAATAGGGTTTACGCCGCTACCACAGCCGGAAGGTCAAGCTAAGATCCTTCCAAGAGGGTGACCTTGTGCTCCGGCTGATCCAAATAACAGCCGCCAAAGACAAGCTTCCTCGCCCCTTGGGAAGGCCCTTCGCCATCGCCAGAGCATTAGGCAACGACTCCTACTAGCTGATCGACGCAAGGTCAAGGCACGCAAGAGAGATGATTCCAAGGAGTCGGACCGACCATGGAACGCCAATCTCCTCCGAAGATTTTACAGTTAAAAAGCAGTATGTACCATGCCACCTTTTGTACTAAGTATGAGACAACGGGCCCCCCGAGGAACACTCGGGGACTACCCTCTTTTACCTATCAATGATGAGTACCATGCCTATGATTATGTTACTACATTCATTTTTTTCGTCCGGCACTGGGTTCGACCAGTCGGCCCGGCGACTTGCCGCCTTGAGTTATATTTAAGTTCTACCCGCAGTCAAACAAGTAGTGTGCCGGCACCCAAGCCCTCTTTTGTCGAAAGTCGCAACTCGAAGAATCGGCTGTCCGGCTAGCAAGAGCCAAAGGCAAGAAAGGATGCCCACATGAAAAACGGCTAAGGACTAATGAACATATAATGCAAGCCGGCTTCCCACCCCGCCGACCGGCTGTCAGAGCAGCTGGCTGGCCGGCTTCCCATTCTCCTTGCTACAATCTATGAAAGCTCGATTACTTGCCTTCCCAAACAGTTGTTCTTCCCCAGCCACAGACTGCAGAGCAGCTGTCCGGCTGGGAAGGCGGCGACCAAGGGAAGGCGGCAAAGGAAACAGCCGAAAGGATGAAAAGCAAACATGAATGGAAGCCAAACACATGCATGATTATATTTACACAAAAGACCTTCGAAAGGCCAGCATTCAACATAGTTTGAATACACCCCCAGTGGGTGGAACTGCGCAAATTTAATAAAAGTTGTTCAAAGAGTAACGAAAAGGAAAGCAAAGACAGTGGATCAGGCCAAGGGAGCAACAGGCGAGTTGGGTAGGTTGGTGGAGACGGCAGCGTCGGGCCGGAGGTGTCGCCGGCCGGGCGAAGTCTCGCATGATCATCACCTTCGGGCAGGCGGCGCGCTTGTGCACGCCTCGTTGCTAGAGGCACGTCGCCGAGGTCGGGCTGGTCGCTTCGCCATCTCGCACGACGCCTTCGCCATCTTCCCTCGCCCTCTTCGCTTCGCCGCCGAAGCGATCTCCTCCGCCGAGTCTTCACCTCCTGCCGGGTCCAGCACGAACCACTCCTCTAGCTGAGCGACACCGTCATCATTTACCTCAGGGGCAAAGACACTGGTGTCGGTATAATCGGCGATCGCCGAGGCGCACTGGATGATAGCCGGCCGCACCGCCACCAGCTCTTCGTCGGCCTCCCCGCCGCCAAGTGCTCCGCTGGGCCAAGTTTCAGCCCAGATACCAGGCTCGACGAACTCCAGCGCTTGGCGCCGGACCGAGCTGCAGAAGCCTTTCCAGGCCTCAAGCGGCCGATCGCAACCTCCACCACGGCAGTCCGACTGGGTGCGGGAACCGCCGCCGGCCAGAGGGCGGACAGCACTGCGCTTCGCACGCTGAAGACGGCGGAGCATGCGGTGCGCCAGCCGCAGATGGGCTTGAATCGCCAGAAGCTGCTCCTCAAGTGACCGGCTGGCATCCCGCGCGATCTCGGCCCCGGCCTGCCATCGTGCATCGCGATGGGCCTCGATGGTTTGGTCAAGCAACGGAGTAACCGGAAAGTAATCTGACAAAGAAGAAAGAAGTAGCACAAAGTCGTAAGATAAGTCGATGACAAAGGGCAAGCAAAGGGACGAAGAGGAAGGCGGCCTACTCACGATCAAATCCTCAACCTGCTCAGTAGCCTTCGCCAGCTTGCTTCGCCTCACCAGCCGCCTCGGTCTCATATTCAGCTTTGAGGGCGGCTCGCTGTCTCAAGGCTGCCTCAGTGGCCGCTTTGTGGCTCTCCTCCTGGTCGGCCAGTTTCTTGGCCAGCAAAGGGTCACGCCTCGGCCAAGGCGTTGCACTCGGCTTCCTTGGCGCGAAGGGCGGTCTGGACCCCACCTAGCTGCTCCCTCAAGTCAGCATTGGCCCTTGCAGATATGAAGAAGAAGAAAAAAACAATAAGAAAGAAGTCATTAGGGAAGATCCGACCCGACTGCTCAGCAGTCGGCCCGAATCTCGGGGACTACACCCAGCAGTGCAATCGACGCCCACATGAGATAAATGAAGCACTTACTCCGGCCTCACCAAATCAACGACCTTCTGGTTCATCTCCTGGGCCTGGGAGTTGAAGACAGATGCGCGGAGATTGTGATATTCCTGTGAATAGGATGGAGGTGCGAATAAGAACAAGACAACAAATGAAGTCTTTAAGAGTTCCAAGTCACCGCCGCCAGCCCCGACTCGGAACTCGGGACTACACCTAGTGGTGGAGCCGCTGGCGCCGCCCCATGGAAGAAATCACAAGCAATCAACGAAAAAAGGGAGAACTCACCCAATGGCCGTCTGCTGCCGTGAGAAACTCTTGAGTATATCAAGCCACAAGAGCTGCCTGGGCCTGAAGCCGGGCTCCGACCTCCGCCGCCATGTTCAGCTTTCGGCCGCCCCATCACTGGGCGCCCACTCGGACGAGCCAAGGGCGCTTGGCCGCCCAGATCTCGGGCCGACGAGCCGGTGCCCGCTGCCTTCCGAGGCTCCAGCGCTGAAGTCGCTTTCGCTACAAGGCCGACGATCAGACGGGCGACATGACCACAAGATCCGCCTCCTAGTCGGTTTCTCGGCCCCACCGGCCAAGCCAGCGTGCACGTTAGGCCGGGCCGCCTGCCCGGCCCCGGCTGGGCATGGCGGCGGCCGCTTCTCTGTGACGCATTACGTCGCCCTCCTCCCTCTCCATTGCCGGCCGGTTGCGGCCGGTTTCCTCCGATAGGGGCACTGAAATATCGGGGGCCGCTGTGCGAAGGGGGATGATGAGCTGCGGAGGCTGGTTACGCAGGGCCTCCGCCTCCCCCTCCGCGGCCACGGCCTTTCGCTCGGGTTTGCCAAGCGGCTTGCGCCCGCCGCTTTTCTGCCACCTCCCGAAGTCGCCCTCCGCCTCCGCCTCCCGCCTCCCACGCCTCGCTGCGTTCCGCCTCCATCGCCGCTAGGAGTTCGCGCGAGGATCCACGCGCAGGCCCTCGATGACCGGGCCCGCCTCCAACTACGGAGGCGGCAGGGGCCCGCCGAGAGAAAGCAGGGCCCTGCTTGATAAGTCGAGGAAAAGGCTTAGAAGAATATCAACCAAGAGAAGAAAAGAACGGGCGTGAGAAAATCAACACTTACGCCAAGCCTCCCGCGGCTGCTTCACCACCTTGCGGAAGCGGGTCAGCCGCCGCCGCCCCTCGCTCGCTTGGTCGCCGCCAGAGTTCTTGGGTTTTTCGCCGAAAAGTGCCAAGAGAACCGCCCGGCTCGACACTTCTGCGCGCCACCACGAGCAGCAAGCGGCAGATGGGCTCAGCTTTGATGGTCGGACGGGCGCGGAACGACTCGTCTCGCCGCCATCCAGGCCAATCCTCGGCCGGCCCGCTCGGGCCGCCCGGCCTCACCGCCTCCCCTACAACATCGCTATCTAGGGCGCTAACGCCAAGTCGGGTCGATTAAGTCGTCCCGCCACGCGGTCGGGACGAATCAAGGGCGCTCTGACCTCAAGGCTCCGCCGCCCCGGCCGAAGAAGGCTCTGCTCAAAACAAGCCGATCGGGTCAAGAGTCGCCATTATGAACTCGGTAACAAGAGGAGAAAGAGAAGAGAAGCTTATCAAGGCGGAGGATTACGCGAGAGTACGGCCTTGCCATACCGCCACTCCTCGGTGAGCTTGCAGCTGGAGATGTAATTCACCATATAAGATACCTCGTCATGAGGCATATCCTTGGTGCTTAGCCGACTTGGATCGAAGCGGCCATCTGGTTGATCATGTGAGGTCGGCCTTTGGAGTGGGAGCACCCGCGCCCACGGCGGCTACCAGATCGGCCCCGATCAGGCTCCTCCGATTGGACCATCACCCGAGCCGGGCGACACAAGGCCCCAGCCGGAGACAAAGACCTGGCTCGGTAGGGACCATGAGGGCTGCCTCCTGTCGGGCGGGCCGCTATGTAAGCCGGCATATTGACGGTTGCCTTGCGGAGCGACGCTCTTCACGTGAGAAGTAAGATTTTTGCGAAGCTTCACCGATCAGACAACAAGCAATGGGCGGAAACGGATTATCGCTCGTTCTCCGCATGGCGATGAAGGCACCACATGGGGCAGGCACGCCCGCCACAACGGTGCCGAGTTTGCACTAGAAGAATTCACCCAGAGTTCGAGGGTGGGGAGGACGCCAAGGAAGCCTTCGCACATAGTGACGAGTACGGCGCAAAGCATCACCGTGGTTGGGAGTAAGGTGATGCCACTGAGATGATAGGAACTTCGAGAAAGGCGCTGAAGAATCCGGCCACGCAAGGCGAAGCGGAAGATTACCCGCCGTCCTCCTCCGCGCCGGGCGAGATCTCCCTCTCCGCGCGAGACGGACTCAAGACATAGTCCTTGCTCGCAACCGCTGGCTTCTTGGCGAGGAAATCGACGTGGTCCCCATGGACGTTGGAGCCGTCCCAGGAACTGGACAACACCATAAGGATGGAGAGGCGTCGGGAAAGGCGCGGCGGCGGAGGGCGCGCGACCCAGCTGTGGCAGAGCTACGCACGCCAAGAGGGTTGGCAGAAGGGCGGCGCGGCGGCGAGGAGCTGTGATGACGGAAAGGAAGAAGAAGAAGAGGAGATGGTGGAGCGACGGCGAGTGTGCGGGCGTCTGCCGCTCCCCCAACTCCCCCTACTTATAGCCTCGTGCGGCGAAGCCGAGGAGGCGAGGCGTGGGGGGGGGGGCACGTGGGATTAACTGCGCCCACTCCCCCATGTCCCGTGATTATTGCGCCCTAAAAGCGTGCAGAAACTACCGTCGGAAGGCGAGCGGCCCGCTCGGGCCGCAGAAGACCCACACTTGGGCCGAGGCCTGGGAGTGGCGGGCCCCAGTCTGCGGTGATGTCCTGTCGCGCGCGTGGGCTGGCAGGCTCGTCCCGCTGACGGGTGCCATGTGGCGCGCAGGCGGCAAGCGGTCACAAGGCCTCCGGCTCAAGCGTGCCACCTGGTTCCCGCCTTCAAGCTGCAAGGCCTCCTAAAGAAGGCGCGCCTAGTCAAAGCCGGCTCTTAGCTGCCGGCTCTTCAGGATAGGAAGCTGATTGAGCTTCTCGTCCTCTGTTCAGCCTTGAAGCCCAACCAGCTTCGGGACTACTGCCGAGTAATGACCACGGTAGCCTAGCTGCCCCCTGGCTCTTCCGAAAATTACAGCCGATCCGCCCTCAAGTATCCAGCGTGGGGCCTTCCCTTGGCCGCTGTCTCTCAGGCCGCTACCGGGAGGCGGCCCGCCCTAAACCCACAGGAGGAAAGCCACAAGAGGGCCGATTTCAAGAAGCCGCCACGAGAAGGCCGACTCCAAGAAACCGCCTCAAGAAAGTGCCAAGATCGTACCCTCAAACTCTACACCCACATAACGGCGATGAGACGGGCGTGGCTAAAGTAAAGCCTCGCCACCTTCGAATCCCGGAGCGCTGCGGGTACATAAGCAGACCAGACGGGCGGCCATATCACCGCCCCACGCGACATCGTTGCCATGTCGACCATGACGTCACCCACGACAAGTTGTCAAACGGCCCGCATAGCACGGGCCCCCTTCGATCAAGCTGAGATACCTGAGATGCCAGCCTCCCCTAGTCGGCTGAGATGTGGCTCCCTCGGCCGGGCTTGCTCCCTCCCTCGAAGGAGGCGCCTCATTAAGGAGACAAGACGAGGTAACGCCACAAAGGAACGCCTGGCCAGCGGCGGCAATCAGAGCCATGAGGCAACAAGAACCAGCCCCCGACAAGGCCCCGAGCGGTGGGACCAGCTTTGTCGACCAGAAGTTTAAGTAGCCGGGCGGACCCACTACCGGTGGGCCCCAAGAATGGGCGCGGAAGTGAGAAGCCGTAAGGATGCCGACGGTTAGGGGCCCACTCCAGCCGGATTACCATTATACCGCTGGGGGGTAGGCCTATATAAACCCCCTAGGGCACCCATGCAAAGGGTTGATCTCTTAGAGTTCTAGACACCAGATAGAGGGAAGAAGAGAGCTAGCCTTGCCCTTCTTCTTCCTCTCGCCAAAACAGCTCAAGGAGCCTCTTGTAGCTACTTGTTAACTTAGTGATCATGCGGAGATCCCGCAGAGCAGCAGTAGGGGTATTATCTCCCCGGAGAGCCCCGAAGCTGGGTAAGATTCGCCGGCGTGCATGTCTTCGCCTTATCCCGTTTCCAGGCACCGGCGATGTCTTATTGGCTCCCACAATGATAAGCCACCCGTTGGCATATGTCGCACCTATATAGAGAGAAGTGATCAACCTCTTCTTCTCCGATAGATTGATCGAACAACAAGTTTTCGTATATCTATCCGACGTTATCTACATATATATATATATATATATATATATATATATATATATATATATATATATATATATATATATATATATATAATATAAGATCTCTTACAAAATCCCTAATATCTGAACTCAACTTCCACATGGTATTCTCCGTGGTTCTCGATGACGTGGTCAAGAATGAATCCCGCCAATTCCTCTTGAATTACTCGTATGCGATCTTGTGGTAGGAATTCATCCAGCATCTGCCACATCTAATTTTAAGAAGGTGGTCAATACATATATATGAATGAAACTCAACACAAATGATGGTAATAAAATAAAATTGTGAATATTATTGCTTACGCCCTTCATATTGTTGTTTAGAGTAGCCTCGCTCATAGGTGGTGTGGCGGATGAACTCGCAAATGTAGTATCCATAGAAATCATTCCCGGGTTCCTGCCACAACCACTTTACAAGAAATCAAGGTCAATCGAACTGAGAAGCAAGCATGCTAAATGGTATTGATGAAACTAGCTAGAATTAATGGGAGATGCACGGAACTAGCTAGTAGCTAGTACTTACTTTCGGGTGGTTAAATCGCAGCTGCGCCGGCAGTCCCGGAGCTTGTGCGGTGAACTTTTTCCAAACCCTGCCAGACAAAGAAAATAATTACTTGATATCAGGAAATGAACAGAGTTGCTGATATGGTGCGATAATGATCGATTGAACTTACTTCTCGAGCATTTTATTCATGGTCGCATACTCCTTCGGATTTTTTCGTTTGGAATCTATGACGGTTACTAGTCCCTGCTCAAGCTTAATCTCTAGCAGAATAAAGTGGAAGCTGCGCACGCATGCATAACTCATCAATTACATTACTATAACCTCGAGTAATAAGGGAACCCGAATATGCACAAGACAGTAACACTCACTTGTATTCGTAAGGAAAGAGTATTGTAGCTTTGTTTTGATTTCGAAGTAACGATCGTAGCAAGTTGGCCTCAATATCACCTACTTGTCTTTTCTTCAATTCGGCGATCTTCTATCTGCATAATATAGTGAGGATAATTATATATACATGCAATGAAAGGGCTGAGCTATATATAGAGACTTAATTAATTACAGAGAAGTAGTACTTACAGACAGTAGCAAGTGATGATTGTTTTATTCACTAGTAGAAAAAGGGCCTATAGTCCCGGTTGGTGAGGGCCTTTAGTCCCGGTTCATGAACCGGGACTAAAGGGGCGGTACTAATGCTCCTCGATTTTTAGTCCCGGGTTCAATCTGAACCGGGACAGATGGGCCTCCACGTGGCCTGTCCACGAGCCTGTGCAGAGGGGTTTGGTCCGGTTGGTGGCACCAACCGGGACCAATAGGCATCCACGCCACAAGATTTCGTGGCTGGGGTTTTTGTTTTTTTTAAAAGGGGGGGGGGGGGGTTTGGGGGTTTTGGGGGTTAATTTAGGTGTTTCATATATTTTTTTATCTAGCAAATTAATATAGAGAAGTGTCCAATCTTTTTTCCGTTCTTTGTCTACGCCACATACCATGCATAATGATAGAGAGGACTAGCTAGACACGCTAGCTATCTTGTAAGCAAATGTAAGATCGTCATGAACATATATGCATACAGAGAAGTGATATCGACCACCTCTCCTTCTCCGAGAGATTGGTCGAACAACAAGTTCTCGTATATCTATCCGACACTACCGGCTACATATATACAATAATTATCTTTTACAAATATATAATCTCCTAACATACGGACGCTGCGGTCCACATAGTATTCTCCGCCTTCAGCGATCACATGGTCAAGAAAGAATGCCGCCAATTCCTCTTGAATTGCTCGTGATGCGATCCGGTGCTAGGAGTTCATCCCGCATCCGAAACATCTAATTTTAAGAAGGGGTCAATACATATATATATATATGAATGAATGAAACTCAACACAAATGATGGTAATAAAATAAAATTGTGAATATTGTTATTTACGCACTTCATATTGTTTGTCTGGAGTAGCCCGCTCACAATGTCGTGGTAATGGGCGGATGGACTCAATAATAGTATCCACAGAAATCATTCCCTTGTTCCCGCCACAACCACTTTACAAGAAATAGAGGTCAATCAAACTGATAATTAGCAAGCATGCTAAATGGTATTGATGAAAGTAGCGCTTGAATCACTAGGAGATGCGTGGAATATGCTACTATATAGTACTTACTTTCGGATGTCTAAATTGCAGCTTCTTCGGTAGTCCCGGAGCTTTTTTGGTGAATTTTCTCCAAGCCCTGCCATACAAAAAAAACAATTACTTGATATCGTAAATGAACAAAGTTGCTGATATGGTGGATAATGATCGATTTAACTTACTTCTCGAGCATTTCAGTCATGTCCGTGATACTCGGATCTTTTTCGCTTGGAGTCTAAGACAATTACTACTCCCTTCTCAAGCTTAATCTCTAGGAGAATATAGTTGTAGCTGAGAACACATTCATAACTCATCAATATTATTTTTCTATAACCTTGACTAATTAGGAAACCGAATATGCCACAAGACAAGAATACTCACTTGAAGTTGTAAGGAAAGAGTATTATATCTTTGTGTTCATTTATTTCCAACGATCGTAGCAAGTTGGCCTCGGTTTCTTGGGCACGATATTGAACCTCGCTTGCATCTATGAGATACGTGTTAATGAACCCAATATCTCCCACTTGTCTTTTCTTCAATTCAAGCGATCTTCAATCTGCATAATATAGTGAGGATAATTATAAATACATGCAATGAAAGGGCTGAGTTATATAGAGAGACTTAATGATAGAAGTAGTACTACTTACAGACATGTAGCAGGTGACCGTTGCTTTATCGATGGCCAATTGATTGAAAAACTGATAGAACTCCTCAAATGGAATAGGCAACAGTTCAATTCCAAGGAGGTCATGCTCCTTTTTAACTCTCACATATAAAGTACTCCTCCACTCAGACTCTTTGCAGGTTTTCATGTACCAATCATACAATCTTCGCATCATCGTTGATAGAGAACTTTCATCTTTGGCGAGAGGCTTCCCGTACTCGTATCTTTGTATCTGCACCTCCAAGAAATCATAATGTACATCGTCGGGCAGGTAATCTGCAGGATTGCCATAATCAAGCACCATCTCGGATCGACGATGTCGCTAGCGTGCACCTTGAGCGGGGGCATGATTGTTAGCTTGTTCGCCGAGCTGGGCAATTTGTTTCCCAGCTCGCCGCTCTTTCATCCTTTGATCACTTTTAGTACTTCCCACCTCTCCGCTTCGCAAATGCATTTCCAATAATGCGCTCATAGTTGCCTTCGGCGGAGACTTGGGTGGTTTTGTCAGGCAGCAGAGTGCGCTTCGCTTTCACCGGATCTACCTTCTTCCTCCCGGAGGTGGACATCTCTTTGCTTTCAACCCTTGAAACCAGTCATCCACTTCGGTCTGCGCGATCTTCAGATTTTCCTCCTCGCTTCCTCTCAGACGGTAACTTCTCCGGAGTCTTCGTGAGAAGGACCGAATCAGATCTCCTCCCGCCTTTTGGCTGTACTGCTAGACGCCGACGGAGTGACGGAGCGGATGTCTTCTTTCCTTGCTTACGAGGCGGAGGAGAAGGACTACGACGCCACCGGAGCAGCCGGAGCGGCGGCGGGTCTCTTCCGCCTTTGCCGACGAGGCGGAGAAGGAGGAGGCCGGCTGCTCGGGCGCGGGCGCAGCGGAGAAGGAGGCGGAGTGCCGCCACGCCGGAGAAGGAGCCGGCCGAGTGCCCTGATCGCCACTCACGGGAGGAGGAGGCGGTGGAGGAGGCGGAGGCACCGACTCACGGAGGAGGAGGAGGAGGAGGCGAGGCGCCCAGTCGTAAGGTTGATGAGATCCTTCCGCCATAGGCATGGAGTCTTCAGAGCAGAACCCAGCCGATACTCCCTTCACCGGTAGGGTGGTCAAGCCGGAGGTCCTCAAATCCCTCCGTTATTTCATCGACCATCACCTTAGCATATCCTTCTGGAATCGGCCGGCAGTGAAAAGTTGAGTCGGGTTTAGTAGGATAAACAGAGCCAACAGCCGCGTTGACCTTCAAATTGCTCCATTGCGCCCATACAGGTGGCAATTTTCAAAGCATCCGTGATAGCATCCACGGGATAGCCGGCAGGAGCCGTCAAGGCATGCTCGCTGAAGCAGCCGGTGGAAGCCACGCCGCTTCTCCGCTGAGATGGCGGGTAGCTCGGGGAAGCTTCGCAGTCGCTTTGCTGCGACTCGCTTCGCCTTCTAGCCCCATTACCCTTTTCAGGCAGCGCCTGCAGCTTGGCTCGCTTCCAGCTTTTCCTCCTCTCCGGGTTTTGTAACCTCGCGCCCGTAAATCCAGCCTTCCACGAACGGAGCTCGGCGTGCCTTCATGTCCGTCTGTGGTGCTCAGGATTGCCGAGGGCCATTATGAGCTCGCCCTTCTCCTTGTCTCGAACGAACGTCCCTTGCTGCGCCGCTTCGATATATTGTTGAAGCCTCTTGACCGGTATGTCCAATTGTTCGTCTGCCCAAATGCACTTCCTCGTTATAGGGTCCAAGGATCCGCCGCCCCAAGAACCAAGTCCGCAATGGTCTGCCAGTTCATTGTCTCTGGTTCGATCCCTTTATCAAGCAGATCATTCTCAGCCTTGGCCCACTTAGGCCGGGCTACGAGGTAGCCAATTTCCCCGCTGCGATGGTGAAGCTTCTTCTTCGCAGCATTTCTCTTGTTTGTCGCCGACATCTTTTTACTCTTTTTCCGATGTCTTGTGGGCCACAAATGCGGGCTACCATCTCTCGATCTTCTCATATTTGCCCTTGAATTCTGGTGTCTCATTTTTTCGACATACCTATTGAGGTCTTTCTTCCAATTCCTAAATAGGTCCGCCATCTTCTTCGAGCAAAAGACTTGATTAATGGCTCTATAATTGGCTTCAAATTTCAGTCCAAAGATCATTTTCTGCATATCATTGACATAAGACACCTCGTGGTCTTCGTTCTTAGGCTTATACCATTGGTGGATGCTGATCGGGATCTTGTCCCTAACCGTAACCCCCAAGACCGAGCAACAAATGCCTTCTTTGTCCGGTAGGGTTCAATCGGTTGGCCGTCAGCCGCGATTTGTATGATCTCAAACTTTTCATCCGAGCTCAGCTTTTCTTCGGGCCTCGTCTCTTTACCGAAGTTGTGCTCGATCCGGAGGGCTAGAAAAAAGAACAAAGACGAGAGTTAATTAATATGTGTACATACCAAAACAATGAATGCATCAATTAGCTAGTCAGCACAGGCTTAACTAATATATATATACCTGGCCGGACTCGGTTTGGTGATCACTGGAGCCGTCCTCACGGTCTAGTTCTTCACCCTCTCCTTCTTGCACCGGCATTGGGTCATCGGAGCCATGTAAATCATAGCCATTGCTTCTTCACCCTCTCCTTCCAGACCATCGTTGTCGTTGAGAAACATCAACGAGCAGACGGCATCACTTCCTTGTGCGATTATGTCCCTCAACAACGCTTCTTGTGCTTTGTCTCGGGGTGTCCATAGTTTCTACAAATATTTACAACATGGCAATTATTATTCAAACATGACAGATATGGATATATTAGTGGCAAACGTAGAACTAGCTAGCTAATCACAATAAGGAATCATATTAGTGGCCTCGACGCTGCTTCTCTAGGGTTTGGGGTGGCCTCGACAACGCTTCAAGGGTTAGGGGTGGCCTCGAGAACGCTTCAAGGAGGTAATATCACCCCCCACGTGTTGAAGCTATCGGTAGGGGGTCGGCGTAGAACACTCCATCTATGTCACACAAGTGACGTGCGCATCGACGCCCACGGGAGGGTAGAGGGTCGAGGCTCAATGAGCGGTCGAGGGTGAAGGGGTCGAGGATCGCCGAGGGGCCTGGAGGTTGCCTAGTTCAAAGGATTCAACAAAACCATGTCTTCATCATTGAAGTAACAGGTGCATGATGGCAAGCTCTCAAAGTTATTTTGGAACGGAGTCCCCAGATAGGATAATTAGCTTTTTGGTACAAAGTTCAGCAAGAACCTTCCCGAATATCGTTATTTGGAAGACCTTTGCTGAAATTGCATAAAAGGCAAATTATCCTATCCGGACTCCATTCCGTATAACTTTGGAGGACTTCGTACCATCATGCCCTGGTTACTTCCGGCTAATGATGAAGCCATGGATTTCTTCAATACTTTGACACTACGAAACCTCTCTCGACCCCTCGAACCCTCGACGACCCTGGAACCCTCGACCCCTAGACGACCCTGGAACCCTCGACCCTCGATCCCTCGAACCCTCGACCCTGAAACCCTCGACCCTTGACCCTTAACGACCCTAGACTCTCTACCCTAGTTCCCGACCCTCGACACCCTCGTTATATCGACAACGACGCGACATACATATACATGGGAAAATACGTTATCGGGAGGTATCGGTACCCCCTCGTGTCGAAGTTTCTTCTTTCTCCTCTATTCCTTTCTTTCTTCTTCTCCTCTTTCTTTCTTCTTATCCTCGAAGAAAGGAAAATAAGGAAAAGGAAGAAAAGAGGAAGAAGGAAGAAGGAAGAAGAAGAAGAAAAAAGAAGAAAAAAAGGGAGAAGAAGAAAAGAATAGAGAAGAAGAAAAAATAGAATTTTTTTCTATTTTTCTTCTTCTCCTCTATTCCTTTCTTCTTCTCCTCTTCTTTTCTTCTTTTTCTTCTTCTTATTTATTTCTCCTCTTCTTCCTCTCCCTCTTCTTCTCCTTTCTTCCTCTTCTTTTTCCTTTTTCCTCTCATTCTTTTTCTTCTTCTTCCTTCTTAAAAAATACATGAAGTAGTATTGCTTGTTTTTTAAATAATGTTCAAATAAAAATCTATGAACAGAAAACATATATATACACAGAGAACATATATACATTTTTATAAAATGCAAAAAATAAAAAAATCTAAAAAAAGACATATAAACAGATATACACATATACATATACTCATACATATACACATAATCAGGAAAAAACATAGCTATATTTGCAAAAAAAGGGGGAAGAGGGGGGCGGTGCCGGCCCTGACCAAAGCGGCGCGGGGCGAGGCAGAGGCGACGGCGAGGCAGAGGCGGGCGGCGACGGGCGCTGGGCGGGCGCTGGGTGGCGACTTGCCTGGCTCGAGGGCTCAGGGCTGGCGACGGCGTGGGCTCGGGGGCACGGGCGACGGAGACAAGTGTAAGAGTTCGGGCGGCGCCGAGGAGGTCCGCGGGCGTCTTGGGGCAAATGCGTGATGAAACTGAAAATTTTCACAAGTGTTGCTTATATACATCGAGCATTGGTCCCGTTCGTGGCATCAACCGGACTAATGCCTTTTAGTCCCGGTTGGTGCCACCAACCGGGACCAAAGGCCAATTTTCAAGCAGCCCAAAGGGCGGGAAGCGGCAGCCTTTGGTCCCGGGTTGGTGGCACCAACCGGGACTAAGGGGGCATTAGTCCCGTTGGTGCCACGAACCGGACTAATGCCCTTTAGTCCTTGGTGCCACCAACCGGGACCAAAGGCCTTGTGCTGCCTCACGAAAAAGTTTAGTCCCACCTCGCTAGTTGAGAGAGCTCGAGTGTGGTTTATAAGCGCTGCCGCCCACCCACTCGAGCTCCTCTCAACTGCAGAGCTGGGCCTAACCGTGCAATCTCTGCAGGCCTCATCGGGCCTCCAGCTGGCCTGAATCTGGCCCATGGTAGGGTTTCTAGTCGTATTCAGCCGTGGGGGCCCAAAGAGGTGGCACTTTTTTTGTTTTTTGTTTTCTTTGTTGCTTTATTTATTTTATTTTGTTTCTACTTACAACAAAATACTTATTGTTGCTATTTTTTTTCCAGTTTTTGGTTTTGCTTTCTCGCATTATTTATTTTTTGTTGTTTTTTGCTTTATTTTTAATTCTTTTTGCTTTTAGTTTTAGAAAAATTATAAACTTTCTGTTAGTGCCATTAGTTTTCAAATTTGAAAACACTTTTTTGTTTTCTTTTGTTGCTTTATATATTTTATTTTGTTTGTACTTACAACAAAATACTTATTGTTGCTATTTTTATTATTTTTCAGTTTTTTGTTCTGCTTTCTGCATTATTTATTTTTTCTTGTTTTTTGCTTTATTTTTTAATTCTTTTTGCTTTTAGTTTTAGAAAAATTATAAACTTTCTGTTAGTGCCATTAGTTTTCAAATTTGAAAACACTTTTTGCTTTATTTATTTATTTTATTTTGTTTCTACTTACAACAAAATACTTATTGTTGCTATTTTTATTTTTTTCAAGTTTTTTTGTTTTGTTTTCTGCATTATTTATTTTCTTTTGGTTTTTGCTTTATTTTTTAATTTTTTTTGCTTTTAGGTCAGCAAAATTATAAACTTTCTGTTTGTGCCATTAGTTTTCTTTGAAATTTGTGTGAATCACAAGTTTGTGAGCTCAACAAGGCGTGTAGAGGGACGGGCTTATAAACCGGTGTGAGCGCCCTTCGTTGGCGTAGGTTTTCAAATTCATAGTTTTCAAATGAACTCTGAAAAAGTTGGCATAGCATGTGCATGTACAAAACGGACAATGGTATCATACTGTCTGTTACAAAGTTGGCATGGTATCATCATAATAGTTGCGGAGAAAGTCTTCACTTTTTCTTCGCTACGTAGTTTGCTTATTGCGCTGTAACCATGGATAATCTTCATCGCTTATCGTGATGCTTGGGTCAGCCTTTGACTTTGAAGGGGGAATTTCATGAAACTTTTCATACTCTTCAGACATGTCTGTCTTGCCCTCCACTCCTGTGGATGTCCCTTTTCTGAAAGAACTATGTGGCGTTGTTGCTCATTGTATGATGTATTCGCTTCCTTATCTTTTCTTTTCCTCGATGCAGTAGACATGTCCTTCACATAGATAACCTGTGCCACATCATTGGCTAGGACTTAACGGTTCGTCAGTTGTACCCAAGATTTTTCAGATCCATTGTTGTCATTCCGCATCGTGGGTCTACCTGCACTTCGCCTCTCGACAGATTGAACCACTTGCACTTAAACAAAGGGACCTTAAAATCTACTCCGTAGTCAAGTTCCCATATGTCTACTATGTAACCATAATATGTGTCATTTCCTTGTCGGTTGCTGCATCAAAGCGGACACCGCTGTTTTGGTTGGTGCTCTTTTCATCTTGGTCAATCGTGTAAAATGTATTCCCATTTATCTCGTATCCTTTCCAAATCATTACAGTCGAAGATGGTCCCATGGACAACAAGTACAGCTCATGACAAACAGTGCTGTCACCTCCGAGACGTGTTTCCAACCAACTGCTGAAAGTCCCGATGTGTTCACATGTAATCCATCGTCGCCGCCCGGGTGTTTGGAGCGCAGACTGTTCTTGTGTTCATCGACATAATGGGGTCACCAAGGTAGAGTTCAGAGAATCGTAGTGTGCTTGAGACCAAGAATATCCGTCCCTCGCATATTATTGAGTCCCTTCCAAGCGCGTTTTTCCAAATAGTCTCCCCTCATACCGCGATTTAGGGAGACCTATCTTCTTAAGGCCAGAATGAAGTCAACACAAAACCCGATGACATCCGCTGATTGATGGCCCATGGAGAACCTACCTTCTGGACAAGCGCGGTAACGAACATATTTATATAGGACTCCCATGAACCTCTCAAAGTGGTACATATTGTGAAGAAATACGGGCCCCGAATGACAATCTAAATGGCCGACTAGATGAACTAGGACGCAAGGCCATGATATTGAAGAAGGATGGTGGGAACACTAGCTCGAAATCGACAAGACATTGCGCCACATCACTCCTTAGCATTGGTACGATTTCTGAATCGATCACCTTACGAGATATTGCATTGAGGAATGCACATAGCTTCACAATGGCTAATCGGACGTTTTCGGTAGAAGCCCCCTCAATGCAACCGGAAGCAGTTGTGTCATAATCACGTGGCGATCATGAGAGTTTAGGTTCGGAAATTTTTCTCTCGCATATTTATTATTCCCTTTATATTCGACGAGAAGCCGGCCGACCTTCATATCGAGCAGGCATTGAAAGAATATTTCTTTCTCTTCTTTCGTAAGAGCGTAGCTGGCAGGACCTTCATACTGCTTGGAGGCATGCCCTCTTTTTCGTGCAAGCGTTGCAGGTCCTCTCGTGCCTCGTGTGTATCTTTTGTCTTCCCATACACGCCCAAGAAGCCTAGCAGGTTCACGGAAAGGTTCTTCGTCACGTGCATCACGTCGATCACAGAGCGGACCTCTAGGTCTTTCCAGTAGGGTAGGTCCCAAAATATATATTTCTTCTTCCACATGGGTGCGTGGTTCTCAGCGTCATTCGAACAGCTAGTCCACGGGACCCTTTCCAAAGATTACGTGTAAATCATTGACCATAGCAAGTACGCGTGATCACCGGCACGCATGGCGGGCTTCTTCCGGTGATCTGCCTCGCTTTTGAAATGCTTGCCTTTCTTTCGACATTGATGGTTGGCTCGGAAGAAATCGATACGGCCCGTGTACACATTCTTCCTGCAGCTTCCGGTATATACTATCGGTGTCAAGTAAACGATGCGTGTACGCGTGGTATCCCTTGTTTGTCCGTCCTGAAAGGTTACCGAGAGCGGGCCAATCGTTGATGGTCACGAACAACAACGCCTTTTAGGTCAAATTCCTCCTTTTGTGCTCATCCACTTACGTACACCGCTTCCATTCCACAGCTGTAAAAGTTCTTCAACTAATGGCCTTAGGTACACATCAATGTCGCTTGCGGGTTGCTTAGGGCCTTGGATGAGAACTGCATCATAATGAACTTCCGCTTCATGAACATCCAAGGAGGAAGGTTATACATACATAGAGTCACGGGCCAGGTGTCAGGACTGCTGCTCGCCTCCCGAAAGGATTAATGCCATCCGCGCTTAAAGCAAACCATACGTTCCTTTGGGTCCTTTGCAAACTCTTCCCAAAGACTTTCTCTCGATTTTTTCTCCATCGCTGACCCGTCACGGGTGCTCTCAACTTCCCGCCTTTCTTATGGTCCTCACTGTGCCATCGCATCAACTTGGCATGCTCTCCGCTTCGAACAGACGTTTCAACCGTGGTATTATAGGAGCATACCACATCACCTTCGCAGAACCCTCTTCTGGGAGGCTCGCCACAACATCACTGTGGTCATCTCGTCTCTGATCTTATATTGCAATGCACCGCATACCGGGCATGCGTTCAGATCCTTGTAGGCACCATGGTAGAGGATGCAGTCATTAGGGCATGCATGTATCTTCTCCACCTCCAATCCTAGAGGGCATACACCTTCTTTGCTGCGTATGTACTGTCGGGCAATTCGTTATCCTTTGGAAGCTTCTTCTTCATTATTTTCAGTAGCTTCTCAAATCCTTTATCGTGCACAACATTCTCTCGCCTTCCACCGCAGCAATTCGAGTACGGTACCGAGCTTTGTGTTGCCATCTTCGCAATTGGGGTACAACCCTTTTGTGATCCTCTAACATGCGATCGAACTTCAGCTTCTCCTTTTGACTTCGTGATTGTGTCCTTGCATCGATAATGACCCGGCGGAGATCATCATCATCGGAACATCGTCTGGTTCCTCTTGATCTTCAGCTAGCTTTCGCGGTTGCAGCACCATCGCGTGCACATCGTCTGCGGTGCATCTTGATGTTCAGTAGCATCACCGTATTCAGGGGGCACATAGTTGTCATCGCATTCTTCTTCCTCGCCGCCTTCCATCATAACCCCTATTTCTCCGTGCCTCGTCCAAACATTATAGTGTGGCATGAAACCCTTGTAAAGCAGGTGGGTGTGAAGGATTTTCCGGTCGAGTAAGACTTCGTATTCCCACATATAGGCATGGACAACACATAAAACCATTCTTCTTGTTTGCCTCAGCCACTTCGAGAAAATCATGCACGCCTTAATGTACTTTTGAGGTGTGTCATCACCGTACATCCATTGCCGGTTCATCTGCGTGCATTATATATAATTAAGTGTGTCAAAATCATTACGTAACATCATGAATAGATAATTATAAGTGACCAAATTAATAGAAGTTCATCATCACATAAAAACCAAAGTACATACATAGTTCTCATCTAACAACATAAAGCTCTGCAGAGCATCTAAATTAATTAAACCATACATTGAAACTATGTAAAACATTTCAATGCGAAACAAATGCGATCATAATCGCAACCAAGGTAACAACTGATCCAACGGCATAATGATACCAAGCCTCGGTATGAATGGCATATTTTCTAATCTTTCTCATCTTCAAGCGCATTGCATCCATCTTGATCTTGTGATCATCGATTTACATCCGCAACATGGAACTCCAATATCATCTTCTCCTCCTCAAGTTTTTATTTTTCCTTCAAGAAATTGTTTTCTTCTTCAACTAAATTTAACCTCTCGACAATAGGGTCGGTTGGAATTTCCAGTTCAACAACCTCCTAGATAAATAAAATCTATGTCACGTTGGTCGGCATAATTTTAATAAACAATAAATGAACCAATAGTTATGAAAAGATAATATATACCACATCCGAATCATAGATGTGACGAGGGCCAACGGGGCGGATACCAAAACGATCGCACTATATAAGATGCAATAATAAAAGTAAGAAAATAATACAAGTATCTATCTAAACATACAAGTAAGAATGTTTTTCCTTTTAGAAAGAAGATAAGAACAAGAGGCTCACCACGGTGGTGCCGGCGATGAGATCGGCGCGGGTGATCGACGGTGGTGAAGACGGGGACGGGGCGTGACGGACCGCTAAACCTAGATCAATCTTGAGGAAAACGGAGCTTGTCGGTCGAGCTTGGAGAGGAGAAACCTTAAGTAGTGTGGCTCGGGCATTCCATCGAACACCTTGTGTGCATAGGGAGGCGCAGCTAGAGCACCACCAAGCCCTCTCCCTCGGCCAGAAAAAACAGAGCAATCGTGCTCGCTTCTTGCGGGAGGGGTATATATAGGCACCACTATTGGTCCCGGTTGGTGGCATGAACCGGGACTAAAGGAAGTTTCTTGGTCAGTTCATGCCACCAACCGGGACCAATAGTGGTGGGCCAGAGCCAGGCCCATTGGTCCCGGTTCGTCCCACCAACCGGGACCAAAAGGTCCGGACGAACCAGGACCAATGGCCCACGTGGGTTCGCCGCCCCTGGGCTCAATGAATCGGGGCAAATAGTTTCCATTGGTCCCGGTTCTGGATTGAACCGGGACTAATGGGCTGAACTGGCCTGGGCCATTGCCCCCTTTTGTACTAGTGATTGAGGGCTTTTGATTGAAAAATTGGAAGAACTCCTCATATGGAACAGGCAACAGATCAATTCCAACGAGGTCGTGCTCCTGTTTAACTCTCAGCGTCAAAGTATCTGTCCCAGACTTTCTGCTGATGTCCATGTACCAATCATGGAATCTTCGCATCATCATTGTTAGGGAAGTACCAGGTTTGAAGAGAGGCTTCCCGTGCCGGAATCTTAATGTGTCCACCTCCATTGTTTCAAAACGTGCATCGTCGTTGAGCATGTAATCTCCAGGATTGGTACCGGGCAGCATCCCCGGAAGATTAGCGACGATATCGCTAGACACATTGACCGGGGGGCACGATTGCTTCGCTTGTTCGCCGAGCAGGGGATTTTTTCCCTTTTCTTTGTTCTGCTAGCCTTTGATCAGTGCAAGAACTTCCCGACCGCTCCGCTTCCTTATATGTCATTTCAATGATGCGGTCATAGTTGGGTTGCGGCGGAGGCGGTGGTGGTCGCTGCAGGGCATCCAAAGTGCGCTTCATTTTCACCGGATCTATCTTCTCCACTGGAGGTGGATGTATCTTAGCTTTTATCGATTGAAAGAAGTCATTCACTTGGCCTTCAGAGATCTTCTGGTTTTCCTCATCGCTCCTCTCATATGGTAACTTCTCTAGAGGCTTGAGAGACGATGGACCGAATTTGTGTTGTCTCCCGCCTCTGGCTATACTGCTAGACCCGGAGCAGTCGGAGCGGCTGCAGCTGTCTTCTTTCTTTGCTTAACAGGCGGAGCAGCCGGAGGCGGACTGCTACGACGTGCCGGAGCAGCCGGAGCGGCGGCGTCTGTGTTTCGCCGTCGCTTACGAGGCGGCGAAGGAGGAGGTGGGCTGCTTGTACGCGCCGGAGCAGGTGGAGAAGGAGGCAGAGTAATGTCGCCCTCATGCGCCGAGCAGGAGGCGGAGTGCCCTGGTCACTCGCCCGAGGAGAAGGAGGAGGCGGAGTGCCCAGCTGACTTGCCGGAGCCCTGAGGTTTAGAAGGTTGATGTGCTCCTTCCGCCATAGACACAGAGTCTTCATAGCAAGACCCAGCTGAGTCTCCCCATCACCTATAGGGTGCTCAAGCTGGAGCTCCTCAAATCCCTTCGTTATTTCGTCCACCATCACAACAGCATAGCTTTGTGGAATCGGACGACAGTGAAAAGATGCTCGGGTGAAGGAGGGTACCTGAGCCGATACCGCCTTTGACTTTTGAGCTGAAGCCATTGCGTCATAAGGTGGTATCGTGTGAATCCGTGATAAAATCCACGGGGTAGCTAGGACCCGTCAAGTCAGGCTGCTGAACGAGCTCGGTGGAAGCCACGCTGCTTCTCCGTTGAGATGGTAGGCTAGCTTCTGGGGTAGCTTCTTGGGCAGGATCTCGCACATGCTGGTTCTCAACATCTTATCATTCCTCTAGCTTTCGTACCCTTGTCTTAAGCTACTTCAGTTTGCTCTGCTCCACTTTCCTCCTCCTCTCTTGGTTTTGTAACCGCCTGCGTCGGTGATAACCCACAAGTATAGGGGATCGCAACAGTTTTGGAGGGTAGAGTATTCAACACAAATTTATCGATTCGACACAAGGGGAGCCAAAGAATATTCTCAAGTATTAGCAGTTGAGTTGTCAATTCAACCACACCTAGATAACTTAGTATCTCGCAGCAAAGTATTTAGTAGCAAAGTAGTATGGAAGTACTTGTAACATAAGAGAGTAAAAGTAATGTAGCAGTTTTGTAGTAATTGTAACAGTAGCAACGGTAAAGTAAATAAGCAAAGAGCAATAGGTGAAAAGCTCATAGGCATTGGATCAGTGATGGATAATTATGTCGGATGCGATTCCTCATGTAATAGTTATAACATAGGGTGACACAGAACTAGCTCCAGTTCATCAATGTACTATAGGCATGTATTCCGAAAATAGTCATACATGCTTATGGAAAAGAACTTGCATGACATCTTTTGTCCTACCCTCCCGTGGCAGCGGGGTCCTAATGGAAACTAAGGGATATTAAGGCCTCATTTTAATAGAGTACCGGACCAAAGCATTAACACATAGTGAATACATGAACTCCTCAAACTACATTCATCACGGTAGTATCCCGATTATTGTCACTTCGGCGTTAACGGATCATAACACATAATAGGTGACTATAGACTTGCAAGATAGGATCAAGAACTCACATATATTCATGAAAACATAATAGGTTCAGATCTGAAATCATGGCACTCGGGCCCTAGTGACAAGCATTAAGCATAGCAAAGTCATAGCAACATCAATATCGGAACATAGTGGATACTAGGGATCAAACCCTAACAAAACTAACTTGATTACATGGTAATTGCATCCAACCCATCACCGTCTAGCAAGCCTACAATGGAATTACTCATGCACGGCAGTGAGCATCATGAAATTGGTGATGGAGGATGGTTGATGATGACGACGGCGTCGGATCCCCCTCTCCGGAGCCCTGAACGGACTCCAGATCAGCCCTCCCGAGAGAGATTAGGGCTTGGCGGCGGCTCCGTATCATAAAACGCGATGAATCTTTCTCTCTGATTTGTTTCTCCGTGAACGTGAATATATGGAGGTTGAGTTGACGTCGGTGGAGCTTCAGGGGGCCCACGAGGAAGGGGGCGCGCCGTAGGGGGGCACACCCCCACCCTCGTGGACATGGTGTGGGCCCCCTGACATTGATTCTTTCGCCAATACTTTTTATTAATTCCAAAAAGTTACGCCCTAGATTTTAAGGTCATTCCGAGAACTTTTATTTCTGCACAAAAATAACACCATGGCAGTTCAGCTAAAAATAGCGTCAGTCCGGGTTAGTTCCATTCAAATCATGCAAGTTAGAGTCCAAAATAAGGGCAAAAGTGTTTGGAAAAGTAGATACGTATCAACTCCCCCAAGCTTAAACCTTTGCTTGTCCTCAAGCAATTCAGTTGACAAACTGAAAGTGATAAAGAAAAACTTTTACAAACTCTGTTTGCTCTTGTTGTTGCAAATATGTAAAGCCAGCATTCAAGTTTTCAGCAAAGATTATGAACTAACCATATTCACGATAACACTTAGGTCTCATGTTTACTCATATCGATGGCATAATCAACTAGCGAGCAATAATAATAAATCTCGGATGACAACATTTTCTCAAAACAATCATAATATGATATAACAAGATGGTATCTCGCTAGCCCTTTACGAGACCAAGAAACATAAATGCAGAGCACCTTTAAAGATCAAGGACTGACTAAACATTGTAATTCATGGTAAAAGAGATTTAGTCATAGTCATTCCCAATATAAACTAATAGTAATGCATGCAAATGACAGTGGTGCTCTCCAGCGGGTGCTTTTTAATAAGAGGGTGATGACTCAACATAAAAGTAAATAGATAGGCCCTTCGCAGAGGGAAGCAGAGATTTGTAGAGGTGCCAGAGCTCGACTTTGAAATAGAGATAAATAACATTTGAGCTGTATACTTTCAATGTCAACATAACAACTGAGAGATCTCGATATCTTCCATGCTACACACATTATAGGTGGTTCCCAAACAGAATGGTAAAGTTTTTACTCCGCCTCCACCAACAAGCATCAATCCATGGGTTGCCCGAAACAACGGGTGCCTCCAACTAACAACAATCCTGGGGGATTTTCGTTTAATTATTTTGATTTAATTTGAGCTTGGGACTGGGCATCCCGGGGACCAGCCATTTTCTCGTGAATGAGGAACGGAGTCCACTCCTCTTGAGAATAACCCGCCTAACATGGAAGATACAGACATCCCTAGTTGATACATGAGGTGCTCGAGCATACAAAACATAATTTCATTTGAAGGTTTGGAGTTTGGCAGATACAAATTTACTTGGAACGGCAGGTAGATACCACATATAGGAAGGTATGCTGGACTCATATGGAATAACTTTGGGGTTTATGGAGTTTGGATGCACAAGCAGTATTCCCGCTTAGTACATGTGAAGGCTAGAAAGAGACTGGGAAGCGACCTACTTAGAGAGCGACAACAGTCATGAACATGCATTAAAATTAATCAACACCCAGTGCAAGCATGAGTAGGATATAATCCACCATGAACATAAATATCGTGAAGGCTATGTTGATTTTGCTTCAACTACATGCATGAACATGTGCCAAGTCAAGTCACTCGAATCATTCAAAGGAGGATAACACCCTATCATACCACATCACAACCATTTTAATAGCATGTTGGCACGCAAGGTAAACCATTATAAGCTCCTAGCTAATTAAGCATGGCATAAGCAACTATAATCTCTAATTGTCATTGCAAACATGTTTATTCATAATAGGCTGAATCAGGAACGATGAACTAATCATATTTACAAAAACAAGAGAGCTCGAGTTCATACCAGCTTCTCTCATCTCAATCAGTCCATCATATATCGTCATTATTGCCTTCCACTTGCACGACCGAACGGTGTGAATAATAATAATAGTGCATGTGCATTGGATTAAGCTGGAATCTGCAAGCATTCAATTCAAGGAAGAAGACAAGGTAATATCGGCTCTTGGTTAAATCTACAATAAAGCATATGAGAGCCACTCAACATTTTCATCATGGTATTATCCTCTCGACCCCCAATGAAAAGAAATGAAATAAAACTATTTACACGGGAAATCTCCCAACAAGCAAAAGAAGAACGAGAAATCTTTTTGGGTTTTTCTTAAGGTATATCAAACACGCAAGAAGAAATCAAGAAAAAGAAAATAAACTAGCATGGATAGTACAATGAAAAAGTATGAGCACCGACAACTAGAATGAGTGTGTGAAAATGAATGTAATGTCGGTGAGAAATACGTACTCCTCCAAGCTTAGGCTTTTGGCCTAATTTGGTCTATGCCCATGGATGGCCTTGCGGATATCCGAAGTTGTAACTGGGGTCGTACTGAGATGTGTCATCTGACTGCCACTGGCTGGCGATCTCCTCCGGATCCCACTGATAACAGGATGGTCGATAAGGGTCAAGTGGTGGTTCCGGCTCAGGCTCTGGTGCTGATGTCTGGCCCCGGTACACATAAACTGCCTTCGGCAAGACGAGGTAAGTGCCTGCAGTTAAGTCAAACAAACAGGGTGCGGGCAGGATAATAGTCTCACTGTGAGTTTTATGAAATCTCAAACTATACTTAAGCATCTTCTCATCATTTTTAACAATAAACTCCTGCGCTACCATGCTCTTATAATCTAGAAAAGTAGGGGGCATCAGCTTTTCCTCTTTCTCATAATGCCTAATAGGTATCCTGAAGTGTTTAGCAAGGCGTGAAGCATAGATACCTCCAAAGATGGGGCCCTTTGTACTGTTCGGACTTAATCGTTTAGCAATAATAGCGCCCATACTAACAGAGTTATCACGAAATAAAGCATGGAACAAAATAATAATATCAGGAACACTAAGGTTTCCACAGTTTCCGCGACCAATTAAGCATCGACTAGCAAATATTGCAAAGTAGCGTAAAACAGGAAAATGTATGCTAGTAATTCTTGCATCGGAAACCTTCCTCGTTTCCCCTACAATAATAGTATCAATAAATCCATCCACATCCTTACGATGTGGTTCCTCTTAGCTGCCCTCGAAGGGTATCTTGCAAACCGCACAAAATTCATATAGTGACATCTCCCTAGCCTCATCATATAAATGAAACTCTACTGAAGGAGGTGATTTCTTAGGATGAAAGTAAAAAATTTGCATGAAAGTATTAGTGAGTAGGAGTTACTGATCGAGCTGGTTGTGGAGGAAGTCGGTGAGGCCCGCATTATCAGCCAAAGAATAAAAATCATCATGAATCCCGGCTGCTCTCGAGAAATCATCACAAGGCCATTCACACGGCCGAACTTCTGCGACGCGAGGGAGATTATACTTGGGCTTCTTATTCTCCTTACTTTGTTTCTCCTTCAAGCTTTGGCTAGAAGAGCCCCTATAAATCTCGTCATCTTTTTCTGAAAATTTCTGAAATTGTTAGTAACTCAAAATAAAAGTGAACCAAACTCAACAAGATTGATAGCAACTACTCCCACAAGTGCCTAGAGGCTATATCATGCATTAGAATTACTTGGGGCCATATAAATTTGACATGCAAGCTCAAGAACAGGGTCACCTAGGCAGCAAAAATTTGCAATGAATAAAGCTCTAGAACAAAAACTAATTGGACCATTGAAGGAGTCACATACCAAAGAACAATCCTCCAAAGCACTTTTGTGAATGGAGCTTTGAGCAAGGAGATCGAAAATGGCAGCAAAATGAGCTAGAACTCGTGCTTGAGCTGGATAGTGATTTTTTTGGGAGGAAGAAGAAGAGCGTGGGTGCAGGAATAAGTGGAGTGGGGCCACCGTGGGCCCACAAGGCAGGGGGCGCACCAGGGGGTAGGGCACGCCCCTGACCCTCGTGGCCAGGTGCCAGCTCCCCTTGTTGTGTTCTCAGTGCCAGATATTCTAAAATATTCCAGAAAAAATCATATTAAATTTGCAGGGCATTTGGAGAACTTTTATTTTCGAGGTATTTTTTATTGCAAGGATAATTCAGAAAATAGACTGAAAATACTAATTTTGCTTTATTTATTCTAAATAACAGAAAGTAAAAAGAGGGTACAGAAGGTTGTGCCTTCTAACGTCATCCATCTCATGCTCATCAAAAGGAATCCACTAACAAGGTTGATCAAGTCTTGTTAACAAACTCATTCCGACATGGAACCGGAGAAATTTCGAATAACACTAGGTTACCTCAACAGGGATATGCGCATCCCCAATAATAAGAATATCATATTTCTTCTTGGCAGTAGGAAGAGGAAATTCAAAACCTCCAATAATGATTGATGGAATTTTTCCAATAGAATTGATACTATGAACTTGAGGTTGTTTCCTCGGAAAGTGTACCGTATGCTCATTACCATTAACATGAAAAGTGACATTGCCTTTGTTGCAATCAATAAAACCCCTGTAGTGTTCAAAAAGGGTCTACCAAGGATAATCGACATACTATCGTCCTCGGGAATATCAAGAATAACAAAGTCCGTTAAGATAGTGACGTTTGCAACCACAACAGGCACATCCTCACAAATACCGACAGGTGTAGCAGTTGATTTATCAGCCATTTGCAAAGATATTTCAGTAGGTGTCAACTTATTCAATTCAAGTCTACGATATAGAGAGAGAGGCATAACACTAACACCGGCTCCAAGATCACATAAGGCAGTTTTAACATAGTTTCTTTTAATGGAGCATGATATAGTTGGTACTCCTGGATCTCCTAGTTTCTTAGGTATTCCACCCTTAAAAGTATATTTAGCAAGAATGGTGGAATTTCAGCTTCCGGTATTTTTCTTTTATTTTTAATAATATCCTTCGTGTATTTAGCATAAGGATTCACTTTAAGCATATGAGTTAAGCGCATACGTAAAAAGATAGGTCTAATCATTAAAGCAAAGCGCTCAAAATCCTCATCATCCTTTTTCTTGGATGGCTTAGGAGGAAAATACATGGGTTTCTGAACCCATGGTTCTCTTTCTTTACCGTGCTGCCTAGCAACAAAGTCTCTCTTATCATAATGTTGATTCTTTGATTGTGGGTTATCAAGATCAACAGCAGGTTCAATCTCTACATCATTATTGTTGCTAGGTTGAGCATCAACATGAACATTATCATTAACATTATTACTAGGTTCATGTCCATCACCAGATTGTGTCTCAGCATCAGAAATAGAAATATCATTGGGATTCTCAGGTGTGTCTACAACAGGTTCACTAGAAGCATGCAAAGTCCTATTATTTTTTTCTTCTTTTTAGAAGGACTAGGTGCATCTACATTATTTCTCTGAGAATATTGCTCAATTCTCTTAGGGTGGCCCTCAGGATATAAAGGTTCCTGAGTCATTTTACCCGTTCTAGTTGCTACTCTAACAGCAAAGTCATGTTTATTATTTAATTCATTGAGCAAATCGTTCTGAGCCTTAAGCACTTGTTCTACTTGAGTGTTAACCATAGAATCATGTTTACTAGTGATTTTAAGTTCACCTTTAACTCTAGCCATATAATCACTCAATTGTCCAATCATATTAGCATTTTGTTTCAATTGTCTACCAACATAAGCATTGAAGTTTTCTTTTCTAGCCATAAAGTCATCAAATTCATCCAAGCATTGACTAGCAAACTTAGTAGACGGGATTTCAACTTTATCATATCTATAGAGAGAATTTACCTTTACTACCTATGTCGGGTAATCAAGATCATGTGTTTCTTCGATAGGTGGTATATGATGACCCACAAGTGTAGGGGATCAACCGTAGTACTTTCGATAAGTAAGAGTGTCGAACCCAACGAGGAGCAGAAGGAAATGATAAGCGGTTTTCGATGAAGGTTTTCTCTGCAAGCACCGAAATTGTAGGTGATAGATAGTTTTCTGATAAGATAAATGATAACGAGTAACAAGTAAATAAAATAAGTAAAGTGCAGCAAGGTGGCCCGATCCTTTATGTAGCAAAGGATAATCCTGAACAAATTCTAATAATGAGATAGGAGCTCCTGAGGACACATGGGAATTATCGTCAAGCTAGTTTTCATCACGTTCATATGATTCGCGTTCGGTACTTTGATAATTTGATATGTGGGTGGACCGGTACTTGGGTACTGCCCTTTCTTGGACAAGCATCCCACTTATGATTAACCCCTATTGCAAGCGTCCGCAACTACAAAAAGAAGTATTAAGGTAAACCTAACCACAACATTAAACATATGGATCCATATCAGCCCCTAACGAAGCAACACATAAACTAGGGTTTAAGCTTACATCACTCTAGCAACCCATCATCTACTTATTACTTCCCCATGCTTTCCTCTAGGCCCAAATAATGGTGAAGTGTCATGTAGTCGACGCTCACATAACACCACTAGAGGAAAAGACAACATACATCTCATCAAAATATCGAATCTAATACCAAATTCACATGACTACTAATAGCAAGACTTCACCCATGTCCTCGTGGAACAAACGTAACTACTCACAAAGCATATTCATATTCATAATCAGAGGAGTAATAATATGCATAAAGGATCTGAACATATGATCTTCCACCAAGTAAACCAAATAGCATCAACTACAAGGAGTAATCAACACTACTAGCAACCCATGTGTACCAATTTGTGGTTTTGATACAAGACTGGATACAAGAGATGAACTAGGGTTTTGAGAGGAGATGGTGCTGGTGAAGATGTTGATGGAGATTGGCCCCTCCCGATGAGAGGATCGTTGGTGATGACGCGTTGGTGATGATTTCCCTCCCTGAGGGAAGTGTCCCCGGCAGAACAGCTCTGCGCGAGCCCTAGATTGGTTCCGCCAAGGTTCCGCCTCGTGGCGTGGAGTTTCGTCCCGTAAGCTTGCACGATTTTTCCAGGGTAAAAGCGATGATATAGCAGAAGATGGACGCGGAGGCCCACCAGGGGGGCCCAGGAGATAGGGGCGCGCCCTATAGGGGGGCGCCCTGTCTCTGGATGGTGTGGGCTGGCGTATTTCTTTTGCTCAGAAATTCTTATAAATTCCAAAAAGTTGTTTTGTGGAGTTTCAGGACTTTTGGACCTGTGCAGAATAGGTTTCCAACGTTTGCTCATTTTCCAGCCAGAATTCCAAATTGCCGGCATTCCCCTCTTCATGGTAAACCTTGTAAAATAAGAGAGAATAGCCATAAGTATTGAGATATAATGTGTAATAACAGCCCATAATGCAATAAATATTGATATAAAAGCGTGATGCAAAATGGACGTATCAACTCCCCCAAGCTTAGACCTCGCTAGTCCTCAAGTGGAAGCCGAAATCGAAAAATATGTCCACATGTTTAGAGATAGAGGTGTCGATAAAAATAAAATACGGACATGAGGGCATCATGATCATTCTTATAACAACAACATATATAGATTTCATCATATATTTCTTATGCTTAAGTAACAATCAATTCACAATATCAAGTATGGTTCAAAAACTTCATTGGGAACCAACAAACTATAATCTCAGTCATTGAAGCAATTGCAATTTATCGTAACATCAGAAAGAGTCAACAATAGAGCTTTTCAGCAAGTTCACATACACTAGTAGAAAAAGGGCCTATTGTCCAGGTTGGTGAGGGCCTTTAGTCCCGGTTCATGAACCGGGACTAAAGGGTCGGTACTAATGCCCTGGCCCTTTTTAGTCCCGGTTCAATCGAGTAACCGGGATGTATGGGCCTCCACGTGGCCTGCCCGGCCGAGCCCAGAGGTTTTGGTCCCGGTTAGTGGCACCAACTGGACCAATAGGCATCCACGCCACAACATTTATGTGGCTGGGGTTTTTGTTTTTTTTGAAAGGGGGGGTGGGTTTAGGGGGTTTTGGGGGAGTAATTTAGGTGTTTCATTTTTTGTGTTAGCTAGCTAATTATTAGAGAGTAGTGTCCTATCTTTTGTCCGTGCTTGGTCGACGCTTATGTACTATACATACGTATAGAGAGGACTAGCTAGACACGCTTAGCTAGCTAGTAAGCAAACGAGGGAAGCAGAAGATGCGTCATGAACATATATGCATACAGAGAGAAGTGATATCGACCACCTCTCCTTCTCCGAGAGATTGGTCGAACAACAAGTTCTCGTATATCTATCGGACACTCTTGGCTACATATATACAATAATTATCTTTTACAAATATAATCTCCTAACATACGGACGCGTGGTCCACATAGTATTCTCCGTCTTCAGCGATCACGTGGTCAAGAAAGAATGCCGCCAATTCCTCTTGAATTGCTCGCATGCGATCTGGTGCTAGGAGTTCATCCCGCATCCGAAACATCTAATTTTAAGAAGGGGGTCAATAGATATATATATATATATATATATGAATGAAACTCAACACAAATGATGGTAATAAAATAAAATTGTGAATATTGTTATTTACGCACTTCATATTGTTTGTCAGAGTAGCCCCGCTCACAGGTCGTGTGGTGGATGGACTCGCAAATGTAGTATCCACAGAAATCATTCCCTTTACAAGAAATAGAGGTCAATCAAACTGATAATTAGCAAGCATGCTAATTGGTATTGATGAAACTAGCGCTTGAATCACTAGGAGATGCGTGGAATATGCTACTATAGTACTTACTTTCGGGTGTCTAAATTGCAGCTTCTTCGGCAGGTCCGAGCTTTTTTGGTGAATTTTCTCCAAGCCCTGCCATACAAAGAAAACAATTACTTGATATCAGAAATGAACAAAGTTGCTGATATGGTGGATAATGATCGAATTCACTTACTTCTCGACCATTTCAGTCATGTCCGCATACTCCTTGGGATCTTTTCATTTGGAGTCTAAGACAGTTACTACTCCCTGCTCAAGCTTAATCTCTAGGAGAATATAGTGGTACCTCAAGCGCATGCATAACTCATCAATATTACATTACTATAACCTGGACTAATAAGGGAAACCGAATATGCCACAAGACAGTAAGACTCACTTGAAGTTGTAAGGAAAGAGTATTATATCTTTGTGTTCATTTATTACCAACGACTGTAGCAAGTTGGCCTCGGTATTTTCGGCATGATATTTAACCTCAGTTGCATCTATGAGATATGTGTTAATGAACCCAACATCAGCCACTTGTCTTTTCTTCAATTCGGCGATCTTCAATCTGCATAATATAGTGAGGATAATTATAAATACATGCAATGAAAGAGTTGAGTTATATAGAGAGACTTAATGATAGAAGTAGTACTACTTACAGACAGTAGCAGGTGACCATTGCTTTATCGAGGGCCAATTGATTGAAAAACTGATAGAACTCCTCAAATGGAATAGGTTACAGTTCAATTCCAAGGAGGTCATGCTCCTTTTTAACTCTCAGATACAAAGTACTCCTCCCCAGGACTCTGCAGGTTTTCATGTACCAATCATGCAATCTTCGCATCATCGTTGATAGAGAACTTTCATCTTTGACGAGAGGCTTCCCGCACTCAGATCTTTGTATCTCGCACCTCCAAGAAATCATAATGTAAATCGTCGGGCTGGTAATCTGCAGGATTGCCATAACCGGCACCATCCTCGGATCGACGATGTCGCTAGCGAGCACCTTGAGCGGGGGCACGATTGCTTTGCTTGTTCACCGAGCTGGGCAATTTGTTTCAGCTCGTCGTTCTTTCATCCTTTGATCACTTTTAGTACTTCCCGACCTCTCCGCTTCGCAAATGCCTTCCAATAATGCGCTCATAGTTGCCTTTTGGCGGAGACTTGGGTGGTTTTGTCGGCAGCCAGAGTGCGCTTCGCTTTCACCGGATCTACCTTCTCCTCCGGAGGTGGATGTCTCTTTGCTTTCAACCCTTGAAACCAGTCATCCACTTCGATGCATGCGATCTTCGCGTTTTCCTCCTCGGACCTCTCAGACAAGAACTTCTCCGAGTCTTCAGAGAAGGACCGAATCAGATATCTCCTCCCGCCTTTGGCTGTACTGCTAGACGCCGCAGAGTAGACGGAGCGGATGTCTTCTTTCCTTGCTTACGAGGCGGAGGAGAAGGACTACGACGTGTCGGAGCAGCCGGAGCGGGCGGCGGGTCTCTTCCGCCTCTTGGCCGACGAGGCGGAGAAGGAGGAGGCTGGCTGCTCGGCGCGGCCAAGCGGAGAAGGAGGCGGAGTGCCGCCACGCCACGGAGAAGGAGCTGGCCGAGTGCCACGATCGCCACTCGCCGGGAGGAGGAGGCAGGAGGAGGCGGAGTGCCCCGACTCGCCGGGAGGAGGAGGAGGAGGCGGAGGCGCCCAGTTCAGAAGGTTGATAAGATCCTTCCGCCATAGGCATGGAGTCTTCAGAGCATAACCCAGCCGATACTCCCCTTCACAGGTAGGGTGGTCAAACCGGAGGTCCTCAAATCCCTCCGTTATTTCATCCACCATCACCTTAGCATATCCTTCTAGAATCGGCCGGCAGTGAAAAGTTGAGTCGGGTTTAGTAGGATAAACAGAACCAACAGCCGCCTTGACCTTCAAATTGCTCCATTCCGCCATAAGGTGGCAATTTTGAGACTCCGTGATAGCATCCACGGAATAGCCGGCAGGAGCCGTCAAGGCATGCTCCGGTGAAGCAGCTCGGTGGAAGCCACGCCGCTTCTCCGCTGAGATGGCGGGGTAGCTTCGAGCGAAGCTTCGCAGGTCGTTTGCTATGATCCGCTTCTCGTTCCTCTAGCCCCATTAACCATTCGTGCAGCGCGCAGCTTGGCTCGCTTCCGCTTTCTTCCTCCTCTCACGGGTTTTGTAACCCCTTGTGTCCGAAATCCAGCCTTCCACGAAATCGAGCTCTGGCGTGCCTCGTGGTCCGCCCAGGTGCTCGAGGATTCCCGAGGCCATTGTGAGCTCGTCCTTCTCCTGTCTGAACGAACGCCCCTTGCTGCGCTGCTTCGATATATTGCTGAAGCCTCTTGACCGGTATGTCCAATTGTTGATCTATCCAAATGCACTTCCCTATTACGAGGTCCAAGGTTCCGCCAAATCAAGAACCAAGTCCGCAACGGTCTGGCCAGTTCATTGTCTCTGGTTCGATCCCTTTATCAAGCAGATCATTCTCAGCCTTTGGCCCACTTAGGCCGGGCTACGAGGTAGCCACCGAATTTCTGCGATGGTGAAGCTTCTTCTTCGCAGCATTTTGCTTGTTTGTCGCCGACATCTTTTTACTCTTTTCCGATGTCTTGTGGGCCACAAATGCGAATTGATCATCTCTGATCTTCTCATATTTGCCCTTGAATTCTGGTGTCTCATTTTTATCGACATACCTATTCAGGTCTTTCTTCCAATTCCTGAATAGGTCTGCCGTCTTCCTAAGAGCAAAAAACTTGATTAATGGCTCTATAACTGGCTTCTCCGGATCATCCTCTGGCGGTAGGGTGAAATTTGACTTCAGCTCAGTCCAAAGATCATTTTTCTGCATATCATTGACATAAGACACCTCACGGTCTTTGTTCTGAGGCTTATACCATTGGTGGATGCTGATCGGGATCTTGTCCCTAACCGTAACCCCAAGACCGAGCAACAAATGCCTTCTTTGTTCGGGTAGGGTTCAATCGGTTGGCTATCGTCAAGCGATTTCTATGATCTCAAACTTTTCATCCGAGCTCAACTTTTCTTCGGCCTCGCCTCTTTACCGAAGTTGTGCTCGATCCAGAGGGCTAGAAAAAAGAACAAAGACAAGAGTTAATTAATATGTGTACATACCAAAACAATGAATGCGTCAATTTGCTAGTCAGCACAGGCTTAACTAATATATATACCTGGCCGGACTCGGTTCGGTGATCACCGGAGCCGTCCTCACAGTCTACTTCTTCACCCTCTCCTTCTTGCACCGGCATTGGGTCATCGGAGCCATGTAAATCATAGCCAGCTGCTTCTTCACCCTCTCCTTCCGGACCATCGTTGTCATTGAGAAACATCAACGAGCGAGATGGCATCACTTCCTTTTGCGATTATGTCCCTCAACAACGCTTCTTGTGCTTCGTCTCGGGCGGGGTGTCCATAGTTTCTACAAATATTTACAACATGGCAATTATTATTCAAACATGACAGATATGGATATATTAGTGGCAAGCGTAGAACTAGCTAGCTAATCACAATAAGGAATCATATTAATTAGTGGCCTCAAAACCGCTTCTCTAGGGTTTCGTGGCCTCGACAACGCTTCAAGGGTTAGGGTGGCCTCGAGAACGCTTCAAGGAGGGGGTAATATCGACTTCCACGCAGGTTGGAAGCTTATCGGGAGGGGTATATCGACAACAACAACGGCGACACTACATCTATGTCCCACAAGTGACGTGGGCATCGACGCCAGCGTCACTTGTGGGACGTGGGATGTAGTGGCCGACACCGACGGCCACATGTATCTCACACCCATTTATACTTGCTATTTAATTAGGGTTTCCTCTACCGCTCGGCGACCCTCGACGAGCCTCGTTCCCCGATAAAAAAGAGGAAGAAGAAGAAAAAAAACAGGAGAAGAAAGAATAGTGGAGAAGAACTCCTCTATTCTTTCTTCTCCTCTTTTTTTTCTTCTTCCTTTTCTTTTTGTTATCAAGGGATCGAGGATCGCCGAGGGGTCGAGGATCAAGGGGTCGAGGATCGCCGAGCGGTCGAGGGTCAAGGGGTCGAGGATCGCCGAGGGGTGGGGAGGTTGCCTAGTGTCAAAGGATTCAACAAAACCATGTCTTCATCATTAGGCGAAAGTAACAAGTGCATGATGGTACGAAGCTCTCCAAAGTTATTTTGGAACGGAGTCCCAGATAGGATAATTCGCTTTTTGGTACAAAGTTCAGCAAGAACCTTCCGAATATCGTTATTTGGAAGGCCTTTGCTGAAATTCATACAAAAAGGCAAATTATCCTATCCGGGACTCCATTCCAGAATAACTTTGGAGGACTTCGTACCATCATGCCCTGGTTACTTCCGGCTAATGATGAATCCATGGATTTCTTCAATACTTTGACACTAGGAAACCTCTCTCGACCTCTCGAACCCTCGACGACCCTGGAACCCTCGACCTCTAGACGACTCTGGAACACTCGACCCTCGATCCCTCGACCCTATAGAACCCTCGAACCCTCGACCCTGAAACCCTCGACCCTTGACCCCTTAAGGACCCTCGACCCTTGACCCCTTAACGACCCTCGACCCTCTACCCTAGTCCCCGTCCCTCGACCCCTCGGCGATCCTCGACACCCCTGCTCCGATAAAAATTAAGAAGAAGAAGAAGAAGAAGAAGAAGAAGAAGAAGAAAGAGGAGAAGAAGAAAGGAATTGCTGGAGGAGAAGATCGAAGAAAAAGAAGAAGCAGGAGAAGAAAGAAAGGAATAGTGGAGAAGAAGAAAATAGAATATTCTATTTTCTTCCTCTCCACTATTCCTTTCTTCTTCTCCTTTCTTTTTCTTCTTTTTTCTTCTTCTTACTTATTTCTCCTCTTCTTATTTTCTTCTTTCCTATCCTTCTTTTTCTAAAATTGTAACTTTCGCATATATAAAACTTTTCTAAAATTGTAACTTTCTATATATGAACAAAAACTTTCTATGAACAAAAAAACATTTTTAACATATATATTTAGCAAATTCTAGCCACATACATCACATACACATATACATTATAGCCACATACACATATACATCACATATGAACAAAAAAAATAAACTAATAAAAAAATATTGCAACATATGAACAAAACATATAGCCACATACATACACATACATTATATATATATATGAAAAAAAATAAACTAAAAAAACAGGGCGTGGCGGCAGCGGTGGCGCCAAGGGGAGGCAGAGGGGCGCGAGAGGAGGCAAGGTGCTGCTGGGGGCAAGGCGGCACGGGCGGGCGTGCATCGGGAGCGGGATGGCCAGCGCCGGGCAGATGGTATCGAGGGCGGCGACGGCGCCGGGCGGGGCGGGACGACGCCGGGGCGTGGCGTAGGGCGTGGCTGGCGACGGCGGCTCGAGGGCGGGCGGACGGCGCAAGGTCGGCGGGGCACGGGCGACGGCGCGGGCGGGCAGCCTCAAGCAAGGCCGAGGAGGTCAAGGCCGTCGAGCGGCAATCTGGCGATGAAATCTGAAAAATGCTAAGTGTTTGCTTATATAGAAAGGCTTTGGTCGATTCGTGGCACAAACCGGGACTAATGCCCCCCTTTAGTCCCGGTTGGTGCCACCAACCGGGACGAAATGCCAATTTTCAGCAGCCCAAAGGGCGGGAAGCGGCGGCCTTTGGTCCCGTTTGGTGGCACCAACAGGGACTAAAGGGGGCATTGGTCCCGGTTCGTGCCCCCCTTTAGTCCCGGTTGGTGCCACCAACAGGGACCAAAGGCCTTGTGCTGCCCCGCTCCCAAAGTTTAGTCCCGCCTCGCTAGTTGACAGGGAGCCGCCCCTGTTTATAAGGTGCGGTGCGCCTTCCCTCTCGAGCTCCTCTCTAAAGCAGGCTTTCGGGCCTAATTGTGCAATCTGTGCCTGTGGGCCTACTGGGCCTTCCGCGGGCCTGAATCCTGGCCCATGGTAGGGTTTCTAGTCGTATTCAGGCCGTGGGGGCCCAGTAGGTGGCACTTTTTTTTTGTTTTTTGCTTTATTTTTTATTTATTTTTGCATTTAGTTTTAGAAAAATTATAAACTTTCTGTTAGTGCCATTAGTTTTCAAATTTGAAAATACTTTTTTTGTTTTCTTTGTTGCTTTATTCATTTTATTTTGTTTCTACTTACAACAAAATACTTATTGTTGCTATTTTTATTTTTTTTCCAGTTTTTTGTTTTGTTTTCTGCATTATTTATTTTCTTTTGGTTTTTGCTTTATTTTTTAATTCTTTTTTGCTTTTAGGTCAAGAAAATTATAAACATTCTGTTAGTGCTTTTAGTTTTAGAAAAATTATAAACTTTACATTAGTGCCATTAGTTTTCAAATTTGAAAACACTTTTTTTGTTTTCTTTGTTGATTTATTCATTTTATTTTTTTCTACTTACAACAAAATACTTATTGTTGCTATTTTATTTTTTTCCAGTTTTTTTGTTTGGTTTTCTGCATTATTTATTTTCTTTTGGTTTTTTGCTTTAGTTTTTAATTCTTTTTGCTTTTAGGTCAGCAAAACTATAAACTTTCTGTTAGTGCTTTTAGTTCTAGAAAAAATATAAACTTTTTGTTAGTGCCATTAGTTTTCAAATTTGAAAACACTTTTTTTGTTTTCTTTGTTGCTTTATTTATTTTATTTTGTTTCTACTTACAACAAAATACTTATTGTTGCTATTTTTATTTTTTCTAGTTTTTTTTTGTTTTGTTTTCCTGCATTATTTATTTTCTTTTTGGTTTTTTTTTCTTTATTTTTTAATTCTTTTTGCTTTTAGGTCAGCAAAATTATAAACTTTCTGTTAGTGCCACTAGTTTTAGAACAATTATAAACTTTCTGTTTGTGCCATTAGTTTTCAAATTTGAATAGTTAAAATTTGATTTCTTTGAAATTTGTGTGAATCACAAGTTTGTGAGCTCAACAAAGGCGTAGAGGGACGGGCTTATAAACGGTGTGAGCGCCCTTGATTGCGAGGTTTTCAAATTCATAGTTTTCAAATGAACTACGAAAAAAGTTGGCATAGCATGTGCATGTACAAAGCGGACAATGGTATCATACTGCGTCTGTTACAAAGTTGGCATGGTATCATCATAATAGTTGCGGAGAAAGTCTTCACTTTTTCTTCGCTTGTGTCGCTTTGCTTATTGCGCCGTAACCATGGATAATCTTCATCATTTATCGGGATGTTTGGGTCAGCCTTGACTTTGATGGGGGAATTTCATGAAACTTTTCATACTCTTGAGACATGTCTGCCTTGTCCTCCACTCCTGTGGAGGTCCCTTTTTCTGAAAGAACTATGTGGCGCTTTTGGCTCATCGTATGATGTATTCGCTTCCCTTATTTTTCTTTTCCTCGGTCTGGTAGACATGTCCTTCACATAGATAACCTATGCCACATCATTGGCTAGGGACGAGCAGTTCGTGTCAGTGTACCCAAGATTTTTCAGATCCATGTTGTCATTCTATACCTTTGTGGGTCTACCTATACCCCGCCTCACGATGATTGACCCACTTGCACTTAAACAAAGGGACCTTAAAATCTACTCCGTAGTCAAGTTCCCATATGTCTACTATGTAACCATAATATGTGTCCTTTCCCCGCTTCGGTTTGCTGCATCAAAGCGGACACCGCTGTTTTGCTGGTGCTCTTTTCATCTTGGTCAATCGTGTAAAATGTATTCCCATTTATCTCGTATCCTTTCCAAATCATTACAGTCGAAGATGGTCCACGGACAACAAGTACAGCTCATCACAAACGGTGATGTCACCTACGGGCGATGTTTCCAACCAAGCGCTGAATGTCCTGATGTGTTCACATGTAATCCAGTCGTCGCCTTGCTCCGGGTGTTTGGAGCGCCAGACTGTTCTTGTGTTCATCGACATCTGAGGGTCACCAAGGTAGAGTTACGTAGAACTATGTAGTGTGCTTGAGACCAAGAATATCTGTCCTGCATATTATTGAGTCCCTTCCAAGCGTGCCTTTTTCCGGTCGATCTCCCCTCATACTGCGACTTAGGGAGACCTATCTTCTTAAGGCCAGGATTGAAGTCAACACAAAACCCGATGACATCCTCTGTTTGATGGCCCATGGAGACGCTTCCTTCTGGCCCTAGCATGTGATTCTGAACATATTTCTTTAGGACTCCCATGAACCTCGCAAAGGGGTACATATTGTGTAGAAATACGGGCCCAGAATGACAATCTCGTCGACTAGATGAACTAGGGCGTGTGTCATGATATTGAAGAAGGATGGTGGGAACACCAGCTCGAAATCGACAAGACATTGCGCCACATCACTCCTTAGCATTGGTACGATTTCTGCATCGATCACCTCTTGAGATATTGCATTGAGGAATGCACATAGCTTCACAATGGCTAATCGGACGTTTTTACGGTAGAAGCCCCCTCAATGCAACGGAAGCGATTGCGTCATAATCACGTGGCAGTCATGAGACTTTAGGTTCTGGAACTTTTTCTCGGCATATTTATTATTCCCTTTATATTCGACGAGAAGCCGGTCCGGGACCTTCATACCGAGCAGGCATTGAAAGAAGATTTCTTTCTCTTCTTTACAGTAGAGCGTAGCTGGCAGGACCTTCATATTTGCCGGAGGCATGCCCTCTTTTCGTGTAAGCGCTGTGAGTCCTCCGTGCCTCGGTGTATCTTTTGTCTTCCCATACACGCCCAAGAAGCCTAGCAGGTTCACGCAAAAGGTTCTTAAATCACGTGCATCACGTCGATCGAAGAGCGGACCTCTAGGTCTTTCCAGTAGGGTAGGTCCCAAAATATAGATTTCTTCTTCCACATGGGTGCGTGATTCTCAGTGTCATTCGGAACAACTTGTCCGCTGGGACCCTTTCCAAAGATTACGTGTAAATCATTGACCATAGCAAGTACGTGATCACCGGTACGCATGGCGGGCTTCTTCCGGTGATCTGCCTCGCCTTTGAAATGCTTGCCTTTCTTTCGACATTGATGGTTGGTCGGAAGAAATCGATTTTACGGCCCAGGTACACATTCTTCCTGCAGCTTCCGGTATATACTATCGGTGTCAAGTAAACAGTGCGTGCATGCGTGGTATCCCTTGTTTGTCTGCATCACGAAAGGTTCTTGAGAGCGGGTCAATCGTTGATGGTCACGAACAGCAACGCCTTTAGGTCAAATTCCTCCTTTTCGTGCTCATCCCACGTCGCATACCGCTTACATTCCACAGCTGTAAAAGTTCTTCAACTAATGGCCTTAGGTACACATCAATGTCGTTGCTTTAAGGGTTGCTTAGGGCCTTGGATGAGAAGCGGCATCATAATGAACTTCCGCTTCATGCACATCCAAGGAGGAAGGTTATACATACATAGAGTCACGGGCCAGGTGCTGTGATTGCTGCTCTGCTCCCGAAAGGATTAATGCCATCCGCGCTTAAAGCAAACCATACGTTCCTTGCGTCCTTTGCAAACTCATCCCGATTACTTTCTCTCGATTTTTCTCCACTGCGACCCGTCGTGGTGCTCTCAACTTCCCGTCTTTCTTACGGTCCTCATCGTGCCATCGCATCAACTTGGCATGCTCTCCGTTTACGAGCAGGCGTTTCAACCGTGGGTGGTATTATAGGAGCATACCACATCACCTTCGCAAGAACCCGCTTCACGGAGGCTGCGCCGTCAACATCACCGAGCTCATCTCGTCTCGATCTTATACCGCAATGCACCGTGACACCGGGCATGCGTTCAGATCCTGTAGGCACCACGGTAGAGGATGCGATCATTAGGGCATGCATGTATCTTCTCCACCTCCAATCCTAGAGGGCATCGACCTTCTTTGCTGCGTATGCTCTTGTCGGGCAATTCGTTATCCTTTGGAAGCTTCTTCTTCATTATTTTAGAGCTTCTCAAATCCTTTATCGAGCATGACATTCTTTGCCTTCCACGCAGCAATTTGAGTACGGTACCGAGCTTTGTGTTTCCATCTTCGCAATTGGGGTACAACCCTTTTTGTGATCCTCTAACATGCGATCGAACTTCAGCTTCTCCTTTTGACTTTTCGCATTGCGTCCGTGCATCGACAATGACCGGCGGAGATCATCATCATCGGGCACATCGTCTGGTTCCTCTTGATCTTCAGCAGCTTCGCCGTTGCGAGCACCATCGTGCACATCGTCGGTGCATCTTGATGTTCAGTAGCATCACCGTATTCAGGGGCACATAGTTCTCATCGTACTCTTCTTCCTCGCCGTCTTCCATCATAACCCCTATTTCTCCGTGCCTCATCCAAACATTATAGTGTGGCATGAAACCCTTGTAAAGCAGGTGGGTGTGAAGGATTTTCCGGTCGAGTAAGACTTCGTATTCCCACATATAGGGCATGGACAACACATAAAACCATTCTTCTTGTTTGTCTCAGCCACTTGAGAAAATCATGCACGCCTTAATGTACTCGGAGGTGTGCTGTCACCGTACATCCATTGCCGGTTCATCTGCGTGCATTATATATAATTAAGTGTGTCAAAAATCATTACATAACATCATGAATAGATAATTAAGTGACCAAATTAATAGAAGTTCATCATCATAGTTCTCATCTAACAACATAAAGCTCTGCAGAGCATCTAAATTAATTAAACCATACATTGAAACTATGTAAAACATTTCAATACGAAAACAAATGCGATCATAATCGCAACCAAGGTAACAACTGATCCAACGGCATAATGATACCAAGCCTCGGTATGAATGGCATATTTTCTAATCTTTCTCATCTTCAAGCGCATTGCATCCATCTTGTTCTTGTGATCATCGAATTTACATCCGCAACATGCAACTCCAATATCATCTTCTCCTCCACAAGTTTTTTATTTTTTTCCTTCAAGAAATTGTTTTCTTCTTCAACTAAATTTAACCTCTCGACAATAGGGTCGGTTGGAATTTCCGTTCAACAACCTCCTAGATAAATAAAATCTATGTCACGTTGGTGGCATAATTTTCATAAACAATAAATGAACCAATAGTTATGAAAAGATAATATATACCACATCCGAATCATAGACAGGACGAGGGCCGACGGGGCGGATACCAAAACCATCGCACTATATAAGATGCAATAATAAAAGTAAGAAAATAATACAAGTATCTATCTAAACATACAAGTAAGAATATTTTCCCTTTCAGAACGAAGATAAGAACAAGAGGCTCACCACGGTGGTGCCGGCGATGAGATCGCGCCTTGGTGATCGACGGCGGTGAAGACGGGGCAGGCGTGACAGACCGCTAAACCTAGATAAATATTGAGGAAAATGGAGCTTGGCGGTCGAGCTTGGAGAGGAGAAACCTTAAGTAGTGTGGCTCGGGCATTCCATCGAACACCTTGTGTGCATAGGAGGTGAGCTAGAGCATCACCAAGCCCTCTCCCCCTCGGCCAGAAAAAACAGAGCAGTGTGCTCTGCTCTTGCGCGAGGGGGTATATATAGACACCACCATTGGTCCCGATTGGTGGCGTGAACCGGGACTAAAAGGAAGCCTTTGGTCCCGGTTCATGCCACCAACCGGGACCAATAGTGATGGGTCAGGAGCCAGGCCCATTGGTCCCGGTTCGTCCCAACCGACCGGGCACCAAAAGGTCCGGACGAACCAGGACCGATGGCTCACGTGGGCCCTGGCCAATTAGGCTCACGAACCGGGACAAATACCTCCATTGGTCCCGGTTCGTGGCAGAACCGGGACTAATGGGCTGAACCTGCCTGGGCCATTGCCCCCTTTTCTTCTAGTGATACTCAACTATCAGGCAGTCTTCTATTATTGCTAACACTCACGCAATACTTGTGGTTATGGAGTTTTAGCCGGACACTGAGAAAGATAGGGGCTTACTGTGTTGCCTCCCAACGAATTTACCTTTAGGTGATGTCAACAATAATAGCCCATGCTAACTTACATCCAATATATATATATATATATATATATATATATATATATATATATATATATATATATATATATATATATATATATCATGATCTTTCAAACACGAGGAGCTTGCCAAAGGATAAAATGAAAAAGGGAAAGGTGAGGATCACCTTGACTCAAGCATAAAGTAAAAAATAGGCCCTTGGCGAGAGGAAGCAGAGAGGTTGTCATGCGGCGTTTACGGTTGATGCACAAAATCTTAATGCAAAAGAACGTCACTTTATATTGCCCCTTGTATGTGGACCTTTATTATGCAGTCCGTCGCTTTTATTACTTCCACAACAAGATCGTACAAAGCTTATTTTCTCTGCACTAATAAGTCATACATATTTAGAGAGCAATTTTTATTGCTTGCACCGATGACAACTTACTTGAAGGATCTTACTCAATCCATAGGTAGGTATGGTGGACTCTCATGGCAAAACTGGGTTTACAGGTAATTGGAAGCACAAGTAGTATCTCTACTTGGTGCAAGGAATTTGGCTAGCATGAGGGAGAAAGGCAAGCTCAACATGTTTGTAAGGTCAATGACAATATATTTTAACTGAGATGTCGGAAAACATAAACCATTACGTTGTCTTCCTTGTCCAACGTCAAATCTTTTAGCATGTCATACTTAATGAGTGCTCCCAATTATAAAAGGTGTCCAAGATAATATATTTATATGCGAACCCCTCTTTCCTTATCACTTCCTATTAATTGCAACGATGACCAAGTCTACGTTCATCAACTCTCAACAATTTTTATGCCTCATACTTTCTATGTGTGAAGTCATCACTATCCATAAGATCAATATGAACTCTTTTATTCTTTCTACTTTCTCAAGATCATGGCAACAAAGCAAAGCCCTTGACTCAACACTAAACTTTATTATAGATAGCTCATGGACTCGATTACATAAACAGATCACGAAGCAAAACTCAAACTACTTGATATCAAAACTTCAATCTACTAGATCAAGATACTACTAAAAGGGATCGAACTAAATAAAGCGGTAAAGATAAGAGTGTGATGGTGATACGATGCAGGGCACCTCCCAAGCTAAGGCGGTTGCCAAGGGGAGTGCCATACCCATGTGATTATGTCCTCGGAGGTGGTGAAGGTGGTGATGATGACGGTGGATAATCACACATCGAGCGAGAAGCTCCTCCAACTTGGCGGATAATGCCCTTGAGTCCTGCAATATGATCCTTCAGCAGAATATTCTCCATGTAAGATATTTGTTACGTATGCGAGAGCTAACTCAATCATCTTGAAAGCTTCAATATCTGTTGGAGTAAAAAGGTTAGGTAAAGGTTGAGGGATGTCTTCTTCTTTCACCGCCGGAGCTTGAACCACCATGGCCTTCTTGATCCCTTGGTCCTTGTTGGTCTCTTCTGGTTCTTCTCTTTTCAGCTCTATCTTCAATATCCAAGCATCCTTGTCTTCGTTGTTGGAGGAGGGTGAAGTCATGGTGCTCTAAATCTGCACTGTGAAACAGCTCAAGGCAAAACGAGAGGATATTTGCGTGATCTGATGGTCAAAACCTTCGGGAGTATATATAATGAATTTTTACCGACCAAAATCGTAATGTGCAAGAAAAGCGAGTCCGGAGGCACGAGGTGCCCACGAGACAGGGGCGCCCTATAGGGGGGCGGCACGCCCTCCACTCTCATGGGAGCCTCGTGTCCCTTTCAGACTACTTCTTTCTTCCTAAAATTCTCAAATATTCCAAGACTGATAAAAATTGCCATTGGAGTTTTTTTGGAGATGGTTTACTTACCGTACCACATACCTATACCTTTTCGGAGTTTGGAACATTCTGGAAAGTGTCTCTTATGTATTCCTCAGGAGTTACAGTTTCAATAATATTAGTTTCAGCATTGATAGGATTACCTGAAATATAATGTTTAATTCTTTGACCGTTTACCACCCTCGGATTTGTGCCTTCGTAGTTGTTGATTTTTATAGCACCAGAACGATAGACCTCCTCGATAACGTAGGGGCCTTCCCATTTTCAGAGAAGTTTTCCTGCAAAAAATCTTAAGCGAGAGTTGAATAATAACACATAATCTCCTACGTTAAACTCACGCTTTTGTATCCTCTTATCATGCCAGCGTTTGACTTTTTCTTTGAATAGCTTGGCATTCTCATATGCCTGGGTTCTCCATTCATCAAGTGAGCTAATATCAAACAACCTCTTCTCACCAGCAAGTTTGAAGTCATAATTGAGCTCTTTAATAGCCCAATATGCCTTATGTTCAAGTTCAAGAGGTAAATGACACGCTTTTCCATAAACCATCTTATAAGGAGACATACCCATAGGATTTTTGTATGCAGTTCTATAGGGCCATAATGCATCATCGAGTTTTTTGGACCAATTCTTTCTAGACCTATTCATAGTCTTTTGCAAAATTAATTTGAGCTCTCTATTGCTCAAGTCTACTTGACCACTTGTAGCGACCCGACCTCAGATGGTCAATTCTCTGTGCTTCAGTGTCATCCCTGGATCAGTATGCTGACACACACGGTACTCGAAGGATTTATAACAGAGTAGTAATCACACACTTATTACATCGAATGTCTCAGAAGAGAACTTATTACAATAATATGGCTTAAGGCCATCTAATACGATAACAGCGGAAGGCTTGGAAGATAAAGTGAGTCCATCAACTCCAGCGGCATAGATAGCTGAGCTGCACGGCGACCTAACGAACCTTACTCCTCGTGCGAAAATGCGCAACATAATACGTTGCAGCCGAGAACGGGTCAAGACATGGAATATCTGGCAATATAACCTGATGAGAGCAAGAACAGAATAATGCTATCACTACATGCATATTTGGCTGGTGGAAAGCTCTATGGTTATAGTTTTGCTAAAAGCCAATTTTTCCCTACAACAAAGGAATAGATTTTAATTTAACTATCATGGTGGTTGAAACATTGAGAAGGTATAACCCCAACTCAATCCCAATTAAAGTAGTTAACAAACCCAGCAGTATTAATTAAGCATGATGAGATACATGTGATAACCCAAGTGCTAGATAATCAAGATTGTCCATAACCGGGGACACGGCTAACCATGATTAGATTGTACACTCTGCACAGGTTTGCGCACTTTTCCCCACAAGACTCGATCACCTCCGTTGATTTCTCGCCTTTGCATGGTGTTTGAGAAGCGGATGACCGAGACTCTGACCTTTCTAAACATTAACTCTCTACTCGGGTAGACCATACCAAACCTACAAAACCCACTACACCCTTTGATCTACCTCTTCAAGAGCTTCACGTAACCTACTCAACTATGCTAGAGCCCATAATAGCTTGTGGCTGCACACGGAAGTTTCTAGCATGAATCATCTCAATTCCCTTTGAGCCTGGGTGGCGGTCCATAGGAAGATCACACGGGTACCCCGGGATTTCCAAAAAAATAATACAGACAACACTGGGTTCCCCAGGTGCCTCAATCCACCCAGATGTTAATTTAAGTTGCCACCTTAAGTTGAACCAGTAATTTAACAATCTCACATCTGTCATGGATTCACTCAAACCCAACCACGTTTACGAGCATAGCATAGCAATATAAGCAACACGTAGAATTAACTCCCAAGGGTTTGAGAGTAACAGGGCAATAGGTTCTACCTCATTAACTACTTCCCAATCCACATGTTAATGACATCCTAATCATGCAATGTTTGAGGATTGGAACTAATGCATAAAAACTGGGTATGAAAAGAGTATGATCAATGTGTTACTTGCCTTCTTTGACGATCCATGAATCCTAGAGACTCGTAATAACACGCTTCAGACTCCGAGAATTCTATCGCAAGCAAACAATAACATACATAAGCAACAAGCAAAGATGCAGAAGCAAAACTCAAACAAAAGAGGTTGACCAGAAAGTTCAACTTAAGAACTCCGGTTCGCAAAAAGAATCAAACCAAACAGAACAACGAAACTCAAACGGCGAAAAAAAACAAGATCCGTTTACTAATCTGAACTAAAGTCAAATTTTACAGTACCAAAATATTTTTAAGTTGATTAGACAGAAAGAGGGTCTCGAGGCGAAGATCTAGGCGCTTGAATCGCTGATTCCGACTAACGAGCGAAAAGATAAACATAAACTAAGATCGGATCAGAAATCGCGATCAAAAAAATCGCGGAATAAATCCGAGAAAAATAAAACGACGAACAGACGTTCGTTATCTGGATCTAAACGATGAACGCGTTCGTTAAAACGAACGAACGAGCGAACGCTCGCTAAATAAATAAACCGAAGAAAAACCGATCTATTTAAAAAGCGAAAACTAGGGTTTTCAAGAAAGCGAGCAGTTTTTCTCAAAGAACCGGCGGGCGCTACCTCGGCTCAGCTCGGCGGAGCTCCGCGGCGGGCGGCGGGTTGCGGCTCCAGCGGGCGGCGAGGATCGTGGCGGCGGCGGGCGGCGTGGCCATGGGCGGGCGAGGGGCGGTGGTCGGTGGTGGGGTGGTGGCGGCGGGGTGGCGGCGTATATAAAGAGGGGCGGCTTGAGGTGGGGTCAAGGCGGCGGCGAGGGTGAGTCCGACTCGGACTCCAGTCCAGCGGGCGTTGTGGCAGGCGTGGGAGGCGGCGGCGGCTGCCTGGGCCGGCCTGGCTCGGCTGGGCCTTAGGCCCAGTCGGGCGCGAGGAGATTTTTTTTATTTTTTTTATAATTTCACCGACAGAAAATAAATCCTAGAAAATAAAAAAAAACCTAAAAATGCCAAAACAAATTTTCACCGTCTAAATGAAATATTTAGAACGAGGTGAACATTTTCTTGGCCCTAAAATGGAATTTTGAAAACGTGCAATTTTTGTAATGCAAATAAAATCCAAATAAAACCAAATAAAATCAAATAATTGATTTTAACATTTTTCCTCCGATATTTCAATTGTTTTGGAGAAGTCATATTATCTTCTCTGATTTATTTTAATATGAAATATTTTTCGGAGAGAAAATAATTAAAATAAAAAATCCGCGTTTCAATAGTCGATAAAAATCAAATACGAAACACGGAAAATCCCCAACTCTCTCCGAGGGTCCTTGAGTTGCTTAGGATTTCGAGGATTGCGGAACGAAGATGCAATAAAATATGATATGCATGAATGACCTATGTATAACATTCCAAATTGAAAATTTCGGATGTTACACCACTAGACTGCGGATGATAAGGAGATGCGATTCTATGATTGACATCATACTTAGCAAGCATCTTACGGAAAGCCCCATGAATAAAATGTGAACCACCATCAGTCATAAGATATCTAGGGACTTCAAACCTCGGAAAAATAACTTCTTTAAGCATTTTAATAGAAGTGTTATGATCAGCATTACTAGTTGGAATAGCCTCTACGCACTTAGTAACGTAATCAACAAAGAACTAAAATATGTGTATAACCATTAGAGGCAGGAAAAGGTCCCATATAATCAAAGCCCCAAACATCAAACAGTTCAATAACAAGAGAATAATTCATAGGCATTTCCTTACGTCTACTAATGCTACCTATTCTTTGACATTCATCACAAGATAAGACAAACTTACGAGCATCTTTGAAGAGAGTAGGCCAATAAAAACCAGATTGTAGTACCTTGTGTGCAGTTCTATCTCCAGCATGGTGTCCTCCATAAGATTCAGAGTGACACTTACGTAGAATCTGTTCCTGTTCATGCTCAGGCACACAACATCTAATAAAACAATCTACTCCTTCTTTATAAAGGTGTGGATCATCCCAAAAGTAATGTCTTAAATCATAAAAGAACTTTTTCTTTTGCTGGTAAGTGAAACTAGGCGGTATAAATTTAGCAACAGTGTAATTAGCATAATCAGCATACCAAGGAGCAGTACGAGAGGCATTAACCACTGCTAATTGTTCATCAGGAAAGCTATCATTAATAGGCAGTGGGTCATCAAGAACATTCTCTAACCTAGACAAGTTATCTGCAACGGGGTTCTCAGCTCCCTTTCTATCAATAATATGCAAGTCAAATTCTTGGAGCAAGAGAACCCATCTAATGAGGTCTAGGCTTAGCATCTTTGTTTTCCATAAGATATATAATAGCAGTGTGATCAGTGTGAATAGTAACTTTGGAATCAACAATATAAGGTCTAAACTTATCACATGCAAACACAACGGCTAAGAATTCTTTTTCAGTAGTAGCATAATTTCTCTGGGCAGTATCAAGAGTCTTACTGGCATACTGGATAACATTCAATTTCTTATCGACACTTTGCCCTAGAACAGCACCTCCAGCATAATCACTAGCATCGCACATAATTTCAAAAGGTAAATTCCAATCAGGTGGTTGAACAATAGGTGTAGTGATCAAAGCTTTCTTAAGTGTTTCAAATGCTTCGACACAATCATCATCAAAGACAAAAGGAATATCTTTTGCAATAAATTAGTCGAGGCCTAGAGATTTTAGAAAAGTCCTTAATGAACCTCCTATAAAAACCGGCATGACCAAGGAAACTTCTTATACCTTTTATGTCCTTGGGACATGGCATCTTTTCAATAGCATCAACTTTGGCTTTATCAACTTCAATACCTCTCTCGGAGATCTTGTGCCCCAAGACAATGCCTTCATTAACCATAAAGTGACACTTTTCCCAATGCAAGACGAGACTAGTGTCTTCGCATCTCTGCAAAACTCGATCAAGGTTGCTCAAACAATCATCAAAAGTGGATCCATAGACGGAGAAGTCATCCATGAATACCTCACCAATCTTTTCACAAAAATCGAGAATATAGCCATCATGCATCTTTGAAAGGTAGCAGGTGCATTACATAAACCAAAAGGCATACGTCTATAAGCAAAAAGTACCAAAAGGGCAAGTAAAAGTAGTTTTAGATTGATCCTTCACGACACAGTATCTCGAGAGAAACCAGAATAACCATCTAGAAAGCAGAAATGTGTGTGTTTGGATAGTCTTTCTAGCATTTGATCAATAAAAGGTAAAGGGTAATGATCTTTCTTAGTAGCTTTATTTAACTTAAGGAAATCGATTACCATCCTATAACCTGTAATAATTCTTTGCGGGATCAATTCATCTTTATCATTAGGAACAACGGTAATTCCTCCCTTTTTGGGAACACAATGGACAGGGCTTACCCATTCACTATCAGCAACGAGATAAATAATACCTGCCTCAAGGAGCTTTAGTATCTCCTTTCTTACCACTTCCTTCATCTTGGGATTTAATCGTCTTTGAGGATCTCTAACTGGTTTGGCATCGTCCTCCAATGTAATTTTTGTTGGAAATATGCCCTAGAGGCAATAATAAAAGATTATTATTATATTTCCTTGTTCACGATAATCGTCTGTTGTTCATGCTATAATTGTGGTATCCGAAAATCGTAATACATGTGTGAATACATAGACCACTACATGTCCCTAGTAAGCCTCTAGTTGACTAGCTCGTTGATCAACTGATAGTCATGGTTTCCTGACTATGGACATTGGATGTAGTTGATAACATGATCACATCATTAGGTGAATGATGTGATGGACAAGACCAAATCCTAAGCATAGCACAAGATCGTGTAGTTCGTTTGCTAGAGCTTTTCCAATGTCAAGTATCTTTTCCTTAGACCATGAGATCGTGTAACTCCCGGATACCGTAGGAGTGCTTTGGGTGTACCAAACGTCACAACGTAACTGGGTGACTATAAAGGTATACTACGGGTATCTGAAAGTGTCTGTTCGGTTGACACAGATCGAGACTGGGATTTGTCACTCCGTATGACGGAGAGGTATCTCTGGGCCCACTCAGTAATGCATCATCATAATGAGCTCAAAGTGACCAAGTGTCTGGTCACGGGATCATGCATTGCCGTACGAGTAAAGTGACTTGCGGTAACGAGATAGAACGAGGTATAGTGATACCGACGATCGAATCTCGGTCAAGTAACGAACCGATTGACAAAGGGAATTGTAAACGAGGTTGCTAGAATCCTCGACATCGAGGTTCATCCGATGAGATCATCGATGAGCATGTGGGAGTCAACATGGGTATCCAGATCCGCTGTTGGTTATTGACGGAGAGTCGTCTCGGTCATGTCTCACGTGTCTCCCGAACCCGTAGGGTCTACACACTTAAGGTTCTTGACGCTAGGGTTGTAGAGATATGAGTATGCAGTAACCCGAAAGTTGTTCGGAGTCCCGGATGAGATCCCGGACGTCACGAGGAGTTCCGGAATGGTCCGGAGGTGAAGAATTATATATAGGAAGTCTAGTTTCGGCCACCGGGAAAGTTTCGGGGGTCACCGGTATTGTACCGGGACCACCGGAAGGGTCCCGGGGGTCCACCGGGTGGGGCCACCTATCCCGGAGGGCCACGTGGGCTGAAAGGGGAAGGGAACCAGCCCCTGGTGGGCTGGTGCGCTCCCTTGGGCCTCCCCTGCGCCTAGTGTTGGAAACCCTAGGGGTGAGGGGCGCCCCACTTGACTTGGGGGGCAAGTCCCCCCACCCTAGGCCGCCGCCCCCCTTGGAGATGGGATCTCCAGGGCCGGCGCACCCCCCTAGGCCCCCTATATAAAGAAGGGGGAAGGGAGGGCAGCCGCACCCAGCCCCTGGCGCCTCCCTCTCCCACTCCAACACCTCCTCCTCCTCCGTAGAGCTTGGCGAAGCCCTGCCGAGATCCCTGTTGCATCCACCACCACGCCGTCGTGCTGCTGGATCTCCATCAACCTCTCCTTCCCCCTTGCTGGATCAAGAAGGAGGAGACGTCTTCCCCAACCGTACGTGTGTTGAACGCGGAGGTGCCGTCCGTTCGGCACTTGGTCATCGGTGATTTGAATCCATTTGAGTACGACTCCCTCAACCCCGTTCTCTTGAACGCTTCCGCTCTCGATCTACAAGGGTATGTAGATGCACTCCTCTCTCTCGTTGCTAGATGAACTCATAGATTGATCTTGGTGAAAGCGTAGCAAATTTTTATTTTCTGCTACGTTCCCCAACAGTGGCATCATGAGCTAGGTCTATGCGTAGTTCTCTTTGCCTGAGTAGAACACAATTTGTTATGGGCGTAGATGTTGTCAACTTTCTTGCTGCTACTAGTCTTATTTTGCTTCAGCGGTATTGTGGGATGAAGCGGCCCGGACCGACCTTACACGCACGCTACGTGAGACAGGTTCCATCGGTGACATGCACTAGTTGCATAAGGTGGCTAGAGGGTGTCTGTCTCTCCCACTTTAGTTGGAGCGGATTCGATGAAATGGGTCCTTATGAAGGGTAAATAGAAGTTGACAAATCACGTTGTGGCTTATACGTAGGTAAGAAAACGTTCTTGTTAGAACCCTATTGCAGCCACGTAAAACATGCAACAACAATTAGAGGACGCCTAACTTGTTTTTTGCAGCAATTGCTTTGTGATGTGATATGGCCAAAAGTTGTGATGAATGATGTATATGTGATGTATGAGATCATATTATTGTAATAGGAATCACGACTTGCATGTTGATGAGTATGACAACTAGCAGGAGCCATAGGAGTTGTCTTAATTATTGTATGACCTGCGTGTCATTTATTCAACGCCATGTAATTACTTTACTTTATTGCTAAACCGTTAGCTATAGTAGTAGAAGTAATAGTTGGCGAGCAACCCCATGGAGACACGATGATGGAGATCATGGTGTCATGCCGGTGACAAGATGATCATGGATCCCCAAGATGGAGATCAAAGGAGCTATATGATATTGGCCCTATCATGTCACTATTATTTGATTGCATGTGATGTTTATCATGTTTATGCATCTTGTTTACTTAGAACGACGGTAGTAAATAAGATGATCCCTCATAATAATTTCAAGAAGTGTTCCCCCTAACTGTGCGCCGTGCGGAAGTTCGTTGTTTCGAAGCACCACGTGATGATCGGGTGTGATAGATTCTAACGTTCACATACAACGGGTGTAAGACAGATTTACACATGCAAAGCACTTAGGTTAACTTGACGAGCCTAGCATGTATAGACATGGCCTCGGAACACAGAGACCGAAAGGTCGAACATGAGTCGTATGGAAGACACGATCAACATGGAGATGTTCACCGATGATGGCTAGTCCGTCTCACATGATGATCGGACACGGCCTAGTCGACTCGGATCATGTAACACTTAGATGACTAGAGGGATGTCTAATCTGAGTGGGAGTTCATTAAATAATTTGATTAGATGAACTTGATTATCTTGAACTTAGTCTAAAAACCTTTGCATAAACTTCAATGCGTTCCTAGAGAAAACCAAGCTGAAAGATGATGGCAGCAACTATACGGACTGGGTCCGGAACCTGAGGATCATCCTCATAGCTGCCAAGAAAGCATATGTCCTAGAAGGACCGCTAGGTGAAGCACCCATCCCAGAGAACCAAGACGTTATGAGCGGCTTGGCAGTCCGCGTCTTGATGATTACTCCCTCGCTCAAAGGCGGCATGCTTTACAGCTTAGAACCGGTGCTCCAAAAGCGCTTTTGAGCGACACGGAGCATATGAGATGTTCGAAGAGCTGAAAATGGTTTTCAAGCTCATGCCCGGGTCGAGAGATATGAAGTCTCCGACAAGTTCTATAGTTGTAAGATGGAGGAAAACAGTTCTCACAAGGAGCACATACTCAAAATGTCCGGTTGCACAACCGCCTGTCTGAGCTGGACATTAACCTCCTGACGAGGCGGTCATTGACAGAATCCTTCAACAGCTTCCCACCGAGCTACAAGAGCTTTGTGATGAACTACAATATGAAGGGATGGTGAAAACTATTCCTGAAGTATTTTCAATGCTGAAATCAGCGGAGGTAGAAATCAAAAGAAACATCAAGTGTTGATGGTCAATAAAACCACTAAGTTCAAGAAGGGCAAGGGTAAGAAGAACTTCAAGAAGGACGGCAAGGAAGTTGCCGCTACCGTAAAGCTAGTTGCCGGAAGAAGTCAAAGAATGGACCCAAGCCCGAGACTCCAGTGCTTTTATTGCAAAGGGAAGGGTCACTGGAAGCGGAACTGCCCCAAATGCTTAGCAGACAAGAAGGCGGGCAACACTAAAGGTATATGTGATATACATGTAATTGATGTGTACCTTACTAGTGCTCGTAGTAGCTCCTGGGTATTTGATACCGGTGCTGTTGCTCATATTTGTAACTCAAAGCAGGAGCTGCGGAATAAGCGGAGACTGGCGAAGGACGAGGTGACGATGCGCGTCGGGAATGGTTCCAAGGTCGATGTGATCGCCGTCGGCACACTACATCTACATTTACCTACAGGATTAGTTTTAAACCTCAATAATTGTTATTTAGTGCCAAGTTTGAGCATGAACATTGTATCTGGATCTCGTTTAATACGAGATGGCTACTCATTTAAATCCGAGAATAATGGTTGTTCTATTTATATGAGAGATATGTTTTATGGTCATGCCCGATGGTCAATGGTTTATTCTTAAAGAATCTCGAACGTGATGTTACACATATTCATAGTGTGAATACCAAAAGATGTAAAGTTGATAACGATAGTCCCACATACTTGTGGCACTGCTGCCTTGGTCACATTCGTGTCAAGCGCATGAAGAATCTCCATGCTGATGGACTTTTAGAGTCTCTCGATTATGAATCATTTGACACATGCGAACCATGCCTTATGGGAAAAATGACCAAGACTCCGTTCTCCGGAACAATGGAGCGAGCAACCAACTTATTGGAAATCATACATACTGATGTGTGCGGTCCAATGAGCGTTGAGGCTCATGGGAGGATATCATTATGTTCTCACTCTCACCGACGACTTGAGTAGATATGGGTATGTCTACTTGATGAAACACAAGTCTGAGACCTTTGAAAAGTTTAAGGAATTTGAGAATGAGGTAGAAAATCAACGTGACCGAAAGATAAAGTTACTACGATTAGATCGTGGAGGAGAATATTTAAGTCACGAATTTGGTACGCACTTCAAGAAATGTGGAATCGTTTCACAACTCACGCCGCCTGGAACACCTCAGCGTAACGGTGTGTCCGAACGTTGTAATCGCACTCTATTGGATATGGTGCGATCTATGATGTCTCTTACCGAGTTACCGCTATCATTTTGGGGATACGCTCTAGAGACAGCTACATTCACTTTAAACAGGGCACCGTCTAAATCCGTTGAGACGACACCGTATGAATTATGGTTTGGGAAGAAACCTAAGCTGTCGCTTTCTAAAAGTTTGGGGATGCGATGCTTATGTCAAGAAACTTCAACCTGAAAAGCTCGAACCCAAGTCGAAAAATGCGTCTTCATAGGATACCCTAAGGAAACCATTGGGTATACCTGTTGGGGAACGTAGCAGAAATTCAAAATTTTCCTACGTGTCACCAAGATCTATCTATGGAGAAACTAGCAACGAGGGAAGGAGAGTGCATCTACATACCCTTGTAGATCGTTAAGCGGAAGCGTTCAAGTGAACAGGGGTTGATGGAGTCAGTACTCGTCGTGATTGGATCACCGGAGATCCTAGTGCCGAATCGGACGGCACCTCCGCGTTCAACACACGCAGACAGCCCGATGACGTCTCCCGCGCCTTTGATCCAGCAAGGAGAGAGGGAGAGGTTGAGGAAGACTCCATCCAACAGCAGCACAACGGCATGGTGGTGATGGAGGAGCGTGGCAATCCCGCAGGGCTTCGCCAAGCACCAAGGGAGAGGACGAGGAAGAAGAGACGCAGGGCTGCACCCACGAGAGATAGAATTCGTGTGTCTTGGGCAGCCCTTGGCCTCATATATATAGGGGAAGGGTGGGCTGCGCCTCTAGGGTTTCCACCCCTAGGGGTGGCGGCCAGCCCTAGATGGGATCAAGGGAGGCGGCCAAGAGGGAGGGAGAGGAGGCGCCCACTCAGATGGGCCTTAGGCCCATCTCGACTAGGGTTTGCCCTCCCACTCATCCTTGCCTTGGGCCTCTTGTGGGGCGCACCAGCCCCCTAGGGCTGGTTCCTCCCACACTTGGCCCACGCAACCTTCTCGGGGTTGGTAGCCCCACTTGGTGGACCTCGACCCTCCCGGTGGTCCCAAGACATCATCAAGTCGCCGAAACTTTTCCGGTGACCAAAACAGGACTTCCATATATAAATCTTTACCTCCGGACCATTCCGGAACTCCTCGTGACGTCCGGGATCTCATCCGGGACTCAACAACATTCAGTAACCACATACAAGCTTCCTTTATAACCCTAGCGTCACCGAACCTTATGTGTAGACCCTACGGGTTCGGGAGACATGCGAACATGACCGAGACGTTCTCGGTCAATAACCAACAGCGGGATCTGGATACCCATGTTGGCTCCCACATGTTCCACGATGATCTCATCGGATGAACCACGATGTCAAGGACTCAATCGATCCCGTATACAATTCCCTTTGTCTAACGGTATTGTACTTGCCCGAGATTCGATCGTCGGTATCCGATACCTTGTTCAATCTCGTTACCGGCAAGTCTCTTTTACTGCTCCGTAACACATCATCCCGTGATCAACCCCTTGGTCACATTGTGCACATTATGATGATGTCCTACCGAGTGGGCCCAGAGATACCTCTCCGCTTACATGGAGTGACAAATCCAGTCTCGATTCGTGCCAACCCAATGACACTTTCGGAGATACACGTAATGCACCTTTATAGCCACCCGCCACGTTGTGACGTTTGATACACCCAAAGCATTCCTACGGTATCCGGAGTTGCACAATCTCATGGTCTAAGGAAAAGATACTTGACATTAGAAAAGCTTTAGCATACGAACTACACGATCTTTGTGCTAGGCTTAGGATTGGGTCTTGTCCATCACATCATTCTCCTAATGATGTGATCCCGTCATCAATGACATCCAATGTCCATGGTCGTGAAACCGTAACCATCTATTGATCAACGAGCTAGTCAACTAGAGGCTTACTAGGGACATGGTGTTGTCTATGTATCCACACATGTATTGCTGTTTCCGGTCAATACAATTATAGCATGAATAATAAACGATTATCATGAACAAGGAAATATAATAATAACTAATTTATTATTGCCTCTAGGGCATATTTCCAACAGTCTCCCACTTGCACTAGAGTCAATAATCTAGTTCACATCGCCATGTGATTAATGATCGATAGGTCACATCGCCATGTGACCAACATCCAAAGAGTTTACTAGTGTCTTAAACTAGTTCACATCATCATGTGATTAAGACTCAATGAGTTCTGGGGTTTGATCATGTTTTGCTTGTGAGAGAGGTTTTAGTCAACGGGTCTGAACCTTTCAGATCCGTGTGTACTTCGCAAATTTTTATGTCATATTGTAAATGCTGCTTCCACGCTCCACTTGGAGCTATTCCAAATGGTTGCTCCACTATACGTATCCGCTTTGCTACTCCGAGTCACTCGGATAGGTGTTAAAGCTTGCATCGACGTAACCCTTTACGCCGAACTCTTTATCACCTCCATAATCGAGAAACATGTCCTTATTTACTCCAAGGACAATTTTGACCGCTGTCCAATGATCCCCATTCCTGGATCATTCTTGTACCCCTTTGACCGACTCATGGCAAGGCACACTTCCGGTGCGGTACCCAGCAAAGCATACTATAGAGCCTACGTCTAAAGCATAGGGGACGACCTTCGTCCTTTCTCTTCTTTCTGCCGTGGTCGAGCTTTAAGTCTTAACTTCATACCTTACAACTTAGCCAAGAACTCCTTCTTTGATCGATCCATCTTGAACACCTTCAAGATCATGTCAAGGCATATGCTCATTTGAAAGTATTATTAAGCATTTTGATCTATCCTTATAGATCTCGATGCTCAATGTTCAAGTAGCTTAATCCAGGTTTTCTATTGAAAAACACCTTTCAAATAACCATGTATGCTTTCTAGAAATTCTACATCATTTCTGATCAACAATATGTCAACAACATATACTCATCAGAAATTCTATAGTGCTCCCACTCACCCTTTTGGAAATACAAGTTTCTCATAAACTTTGTATAAACCCAAAATCTTTGATCATCTCATCAAAGCGCACATTCCAACTCCGAGATGCTTACTCCAGTCCTTAGAAGGATCGCTGGAGCCAGCATAACTTTTAGCATCCTTAGGATTGACAAAACTTTTCTGATTGTATCACATACAACCTTTCCTTACGAAAACTGGTAAGGAAACTCGTTTTGACATCCATCTGCCAGATGCAGCTTGTGCTAACATGATTCCGACGGACTTAAGCATCGCTACGGATGAGAAAATCTCATCGTAGTCAACTCCTTGAACTTGTGAAAAAACTCTTTGCCACAAGTCGAGCTTCATAGACGGTGACATTACCGTCCACGTCCCTCTTCTTCTTAAAGATCCATTTATTTCAATGGCTTGCCGATCATCGGGCAAATCCACCAAAGTCCATGCTTTGTTCTGATACATGGATCCTATCTCGGATTTCATGGCTTTCTAACCATTTGTCGGAATATCGCCCACCATTGCTTCTCCATAGCTCGTAGGTTTATTGTTGTCTAGCAACATGACCTTCAAGACAGGATTGCGTGCCACTCAAGTAGTACGCATCCTTGTCACCCCACGAGGTACGTTAGTGACTTGATCCCAAACTTCATGATCACTATCATAAGCTTCTACTTCAATTGGTGTAGGTGCCACGGGAACAACTTCCTGTGCCCTGCCACACACTAGTTGAAGTGACGGTTCAATAACCTCATCAAGTCTCCACCATCCTCCCACTCAACTTTTGGAGACGAACTTTTCCTCGAGAAAGGACCCGATTCAAGAAACAATCCCTATTGCTTTCGGATCTGAATTAGGAGGTATACCCAACCGCTTTTGGGTGTCCTATGAAGATGCATTTTGTCCGCTTTGGGTTCGAGCTTATCAACCTGAAACTTTTCCACATAAGCGTCGCAGCCCCAAACCTTTAAGAAATGACAGCTTAGGTTTCTCTAAACCATAGTTCATACGGTGTCATCTCAACGGAATTATGTGGTGCCCTATTAAAGTGAGTGCGGTTGTCTCTAATGCCTAACCCTTGAACGATAGTGGTAATTTGATAAGAGATATCATGGTACGTACCATATCCAATAGGGTGCAACTATGATGTTCGGACACACCATCACTCTATGGTGTTCCAGGCGGTATTAATTGTGAAACAATTTCCACTATGTCTTAATTGTGTGCCAAAACTCGTAACTCAGATATTCATCTCTATGATCATATCATAGACATTCTATCCTCTTGTCACGATGATCTTCAACTTCACTCTGAAATTACTTGAACCATTCAATAATTCAGACTTGTGTTTCATCAAGTAAATATACTCAACATCTACTCGAATCATCCGTGAAGTCGTAACATAACGATATTCACCGCATGCCTCAAAGCACTCATAGGACTGCACACATCAAAATGTGTTACTTCCAACAGGTTGCTACCTTGTTTCAGCTTCCTGAAACCGAGGCTTTTCTGTCCTCTTGCCCAGGTGGTTTGCTTTGCATATCTCAAGTGAGTCAAAATCAAGTGAGTCCAAACGGTCCATCTGCATGGAGTTTCTTCATGCGTATACACCAATATACATGGTTAGCATGTCTCAAACTTTTCATAAACGAGTGAGTCCAAAGATCCATCGACATGGAACTTCTTCATGCGTTTTTATACCAATATGACTCACATGGCAGTGCCACAAGTAAGTGGTACTATCATTGCTATCTTATATCTTTTGGCATGAAAATGTGTATCACTACGATCGAGATCCAATAAACCATTCCTTTAGGTGCAAGACCATTGAAGGTATTATTCAAATAAACAGAGTAACCATTATTCTCCTTAAATGAATAACCGTATTATGTATAGACATAATCCAATCATGTCTATGCTCAACGCAAACACCAAATGATAATTATTCAGGTTTAATACTAATCTTGATGGTAGAGGGAGCGTATGATGTTTGATCACATCAAACTTGGAAACACTTCCAACACATATCGTCAGCTCTCCTTTAGCTAGTCTCCGCTTATTCCGTAGCCTTTTATTTCGAAGTTACTAACACTTAGCAACCGAACCGGTATCTAATACCCTGGTGCTACTAGGAGTACTAGTAAAGTACACATTAACATAATGTATATCCAATATACTTCTATCGACCTTGCCAGCCTTCTTATCTACCAAGCATCTAGGGAAATTCCGCTCTAGTGACTATTCCCCTTATTACATAAGAACATAGTCTAGGGTTTGGGTTCAACCTTTGGTTTCTTCACTGGAGCAGCAACTGATTTGCCGTTTCATGAAGTGTCCTTCTTGCCCTTGCCCTTCTTGAAACTAGTGGTTTCACCAACCATCAACAATTGATGCTCCTTCTTGATTTCTACTTTCGCGATGTCAAACAACGCGAATACCTCAAGGATCATCATATCTATCCCTGATATGTTATAGTTCGTCACGAAGCTCTAGCAGCTTGGTGGCAATGACTTTGGAGAAACATCACTATCTCATCCGGAAGATTAACTCCCACTCGATTCAAGTGATTGTTGTACCCAGACAATCTGAGCACAAGCTCAACGATTGAGCTTTTCTCCCTTAGTTTGCAGGCTAAGAAAATCGTCGGAGGTCTCATACCTCTTGATGCGGGCACGAGCCTGAAATCCTAATTTCAGCCCTCGAAACATCTCATATGTTCCGTGACGTTTCGAAAAACGTCTTTGGTGCCTCAACTCCAAACCGTTTAACTGAACTATCACGTAGTTATCAAAACGTGTATGTCCGATGTTCGCAACATCCACAAACGACGTTTGGGGTTCAGCACACTGAGCGGTGCATTAAGGACATAAGATTTCTACTGACCGCATAATCGCTACTTTCAACTTTCAACTATATTTTCTCTAGGAACATATCTAAACAGTGGAACTAAAGCGCATGCTTTCGACATAATTTGCAAAAGGTCTTTTGACTCTGTTCAGGATAATTAAGTTCATCTTATGAACTCCCACTCAGATAGACATCCCTCTGGTCATCTAAGTGATTACATGATCCGAATCAACTAGGCCGTGTCCGATCAACACGTGAGACGGACTAGTCATCATCGGTGAACATCTTCATGTTGATCGTATCTACTATACGACTCATGCTCGACCTTTCGGTCTCTGTGTTCCGAGGCCATGTCCGTACATGCTAGGCTCGGCCAAGTTAACCCTAAGTGTATTATGTGTAAATCTGTCTTACACCCGCTGTATGTGAACGTAAGAATCCATCACACCCGATCAACACGTGGTGCTTAGAAGTTTACGAACTGTAGCAACGGTGCACGCTTAGGGGAGAACACTTCTTGAAATTGTTGTAAGGATCATCTTATTTACTACCGCCGTTCTAAGTAAACAAGATGCATAAACATAATAAACATCACATGCAATTATATATTAGTGACATGATATGGCCAATATCATATAGCTCCATTGATCTCCATCTTCGGGCTCCATGATCATCATCGTCACCGGCATGACACCATGATCTCCATCATCATGATCTCCATCATCGTGTCTTCATGAAGTTGTCTCGCCAACTATTACTTCTACTACTATGGCTACCGGTTAGCAATAAAGTAAAAGTAATTACATGGCGTTGTTTAATGACACGCAGGTCATACAAAAATAAAGACAACTCCTATGGCTCGCCGGTTGTCATATTCATCGACATGCAAGTCGTGATTCCTATTACAAGAACATGATCAATCTCATACATCACATATATTCATCACATTCTTCTTGGCCATATCACATCACATAGCATACCCTGCAAAAACAAGTTAGACGTCCTCTAATTGTTGTTTGCATGTTTTACGTGGCTGCTATGGGTTTCTAGCAAGAACGCTTCTTACCTCACGCAAAACCACAACGTGATATGCCAATTGCTATTTACCCTTCATAAGGACCCTTTTCATCGAATCCGTTCCGACTAAAGTGGGAGGCGGCACCCGCTAGCCACCTTATGCACCAAGTGCATGTCGGGCCGGTGGAACCTGTCTCACGTAAGAGTACGTAAGGTCGGTCCGGGCCGCTTCATCCCACAATACCGTCGAAACAAGATTGGACTAGTAACGGTAAGCATATTGAACAACATCAACGCCCACAACTACTTTGTGTTCTACTCGTGTAAAGAATCTACGCAATAGACCTAGCTCATGATGCCACTGCTTGGGGAGCGTGGCGAGAAATTCAAAATTTTCCTACGTGTCACCAAGATCTATCTATGGAGAAACTAGCAACGAGGGAAGGAGAGTGCATCTACATACCCTTGTAGATCGTTAAGCGGAAGCGTTCAAGTGAACGGGGTTGATGGAGTCGTACTCGTCGTGATTCAGATCACCGGAGATCCTAGTGCCGAACGGACGGCACCTCCGCGTTCAACACACGTACAGCCCGATGACGTCTCCCGCGCCTTGATCCAGCAAGGAGAGAGGGAGAGGTTGAGGAAGACTCCATCCAGCAGCAGCACAACGGCGTGGTGGTGATGGAGGAGCGTGGCAATCCGCAGGCTTCGCCAAGCACCAAGGGAGAGGAGGAGGAAGAAGAGACGCAGGCTGCACCCACGAGAGATAGAATTGCGTGTCTTGGGCAGCCCTTGGCCTCATATATATAGGGAAGGGGTGGGCTGCGCCCTCTAGGGTTTCCACCCCTAGGGGTGGCGGCCAGCCCTAGATGGGATCAAGGGAGGCGGCCAAGAGGGGAGGGAGAGGGAGGCGCCCACTAGATGGGCCTTAGGGCCCATCTGGACTAGGGTTTGCCCCCTCCCACTCATCCTTGCGCCTTGGGCCTCTTGTGGGGGGCGCACCAGCCCCCTTGGGGCTGGTTCCCTCCCACACTTGGCCCACGCAACCTTCTGGGGTTGGTAGCCCCACTTGGTGGACCCCCGGGACCCTCCCGGTGGTCCCAAGACATTACCAAAATCGCCTCAAACTTTTCGGTGACCAAAACAGGACTTCCCATATATAAATCTTTACCTCCGGACCATTCCGGAACTCCTCGTGACGTCCGGGATCTCATCCGGGACTCGAACAACATTCAGTAACCACATACAAGCTTCCTTTATAACCCTAGCGTCACCGAACCTTAAGTGTGTAGACCCTACGGGTTGGGAGACATGCGCATACATGACCGAGACGTTCTCCGGTCAATAACCAACAGCGGATCTGGATACCCATGTTGGCTCCCACATGTTCCACGATGATCTCATCAGATGAACCACGATGTCAAGGACTCAATCGATCCCGTATACAATTCCCTTTGTCTAACGGTATTGTACTTGCCCGAGATTCGATCGTCGGTATACCGATACCTTGTTCAATCTCGTTACCGCAAGTCTCTTTTACTCGTTCCGTAACACATCATCCCGTGATCAACCCCTTGGTCACATTGTGCACATTATGATGATGTCCTACCGAGTGGGCCCAGAGATACCTCTCCGCTTACACGGAGTGACAAATCCCGATCTCGATTCGTGCCAACCCAACAGACACTTTCGGAGATACCGTAATGCACCTTTATAGCCACCCAGTTACGTTGTGACGCTTGATACACCCAAAGCATTCCTACGGTATCCGGAGTTGCACAATCTCATGGTCTAAGGAAAAGATACTTGACATTAGAAAAGCTTTAGCATACGAACTACACGATCTTTGTGCTAGGCTTAGGATTGGGTCTTGTCCATCACATCATTCTCCTAATGATGTGATCCGTCATCAATGACATCCAATGTCCATGGTCGTGAAACCGTAACCATCTATTGATCAATGAGCTAGTCAACTAGAGGCTTACTAGGGACATGGTGTTGTCTATGTATCCACACATGTATTGCTGTTTCGGTCAATACAATTATAGCATGAATAATAAACGATTATCATGAACAAGGAAATATAATAATAACTAATTTATTATTGCCTCTAGGGCATATTTCCAACAATACCTTCTACCTTAGATCTGAAGGCAAGATCTTTGTTGCCAAGAACGGATCCTTCCTGGAGAAAGAGTTTCTCTCGAAAGGAGTAAGTGGGAGGAAAGTAGAACTCGATGAAGTACTACCTCTTGAACCGGAAAGTAGTGCAGCTCAGGAAAATGTTCCTGTGGTGCCTACACCGAATCGGAGAGGAAATTAATGATGATGATCAAGGTACTTCAGATCAAGTTGCTCTTGAACTTCAGAGGGTCCACAAGGACACGTTCCACACCAGAGTGGTATGGTAACCCTGTCCTGGAAATCATGTTGTTAGACAACGGTGAACCTTCGAACTATGAAGAAGCGATGGCGGGCCCAGATTCCAACAAATGGTTTGAAGCCATGCAATCCGAGATAGGATCCATGTATGAAAACAAAGTATGGACTTTGACAAACTTGCCCGATGATCGGCGAGCGATAGAAAACAAATGGATCTTTCGAGGAAGAAGACGGACGCGGATGGTAATGTTACCATCTATAAAGCTCGACTTGTCACTAAGGGTTATCGGCAAGAAGTTCAAGGGGTTGACTACGATGAGACTTTCTCTCCCGTAGCTTAAGTCAAGTCCGTCTCAATCATGTTAGCAATTGCCGTGATACTATGATTATGAGATATGGCAAATGGACGTCAAAACGGCATTCCTTAATGGCTATGTTAAGGAAGAACTGTATATGATGCAGCCGGAAGGTTTTGTCGACCCTAAGAATGCTAATAAGGTGTGCAAGCTCCAGCGATCCATTTATGGGCTGGTGCAAGCATCTCGGAGTTGGAACATTCGCTTTGATGAGATGATCAAAGGGTTTGGGTTTATGCAGACTTATGGAGAAGCCCGCGTTTACAAGAAAGTGAGTGGGAGCTCAGGCATTTCTCATATTATATGTAGATGACATACTTTTGATGGGAAATGATATAGAACTTTTGGACAGCATTAAGGCCTACTTGAATAAGTGTTTTTCAATGAAGGACCTTGGAGAAGCTGCTTATATATTAGGCATCAAGATCTACAGAGATAGATCGAGACGCCTCATAGGTCTTTCACAAAGCACATACCTTGATAAGATATTGAAGAAGTTCAATATGGATCAGTCTAAGAAGGGTTTCTTGCCTGTGTTGCAAGGTGTGAAATTGAGCTCGGCTCAATGTCCGACCACGGCATAAGATATAGAAGAGATGAGTGTCATCCCATATGCCTCAGCCAAAGGGTCTATTATGTATGCCATGCTGTGTACCAGACCTGATGTTAGCCTTGCTGTAAGTTTGGTAGGAAAGTACCAAAGTAATCCCGGCAAGGAACACTGGACAGCGGTCAAGAATATCCTGAAATACCTGAAGAGGACTAAGTATATGTTTCTCGTTTATGGAGGTGACGAAGAGCTCGTCGTAAAGGGTTACGTCGATGCTAGCTTCGACACAGATCTGGATGACTCTAAGTCACAAACCGGATACGTGTATATGTTGAATGGTGGAGCAGTAAGCTTGTGCAGCTGCAAGCAGAGCGTCGTGGCGGGATCCACATGTGAAGCGGAATACATGGCAGCCTCGGAGGTAGCGCATGAAGAAATTTGGGTGAAGGAGTTCATCACCGACCTAGGAGTCATACCCAATGTGTCGGGGCCGATCAAACTCTTCAGCGGACAACACCGGAGCTATTGCACTTGCCAAGGAGCCCAGGTTTCACAAGAAGACCAGGCACATCAAGTTGCCGCTTCAACTCCATTCGTGAAAATGTTCAAGATGGAGACATAGATATTTGCAAAGTGCATACGGATCTGAATCTCGCAGATCCGGCTGACTAAACCTCTTCTCTTCATGAGCAAAACATGATCAACACCAAAACTCTATGGGTGTTCGATTCATCACAATGTAACTAGATTATTGACTCTAGTGCAAGTGGGAGACTGTTGGAAATATGCCCTAGAGGCAATAATAAAAGATTATTATTATATTTCCTTGTTCATGATAATCGTACATTGTTCATGCTATAATTGTGTTATCCGGAAATCGTAATACATGTGTGAATACATAGACCACAACATGTCCCTAGTAAGCCTCTAGTTGACTAGCTCGTTGATCAACCGATAGTCATGGTTTCGGACTATGGACATTGGATGTCGATTGATAACGGGATCACATCATTAGGTGAACGATGTGATGGACAAGACCCAATCCTAATCATAGCACAAGATCGTAGTTCGCTTTGCTAGAGCTTTTCCAATGTAAAGTATCTTTTCCTTAGACCATGAGATCGTGTAACTCCCGGATACCGTAGGAGTGCTTTGGGTGTACCAAACGTCGCAACGTAACTGGGTGACTATAAAGGTATACTACGGGTATCTCCGAAAGTGTCTGTTGGGTTGACACGGATCGAGACTGGGATTTGTCACTCCGTATGACGGAGAGGTATCTCTGGGCCCACTCGTAATGCATCATCATAATGAGCTCAAAGTGACCAAGTGTTTGGTCACGGGATCATGCATTACTGATGCAGTAAAGTGACTTGCGATAACGCAGATTGAACGAGGTGTTGGGATACCGACGATCGAATCTCGGGCAAGTAACGTACCGATTGACAAAGGGAATTGTATACGGGGTTGCTTGAATCCTCGACATCGTGGTTCATCCGATGAGATCATCGAGGAGCATGTGGGAGCCAACATGGGTATCAAGATCCCGTTGTTGGTTATTGACCGGAGAGTCGTCTCGGTCATGTCTACGTGTCTCCCAAACCCGTAGGGTCTACACACCTAAGGTTCGGTGACGCTAGGGTTGTAGAGATATGAGTATGCAGTAACCCGAAAGTTGTTCGGAGTCCCGAATGAGATCCCGGACGTCACGACGAGTTCCGGAAAGGTCCTGAAGTGAAGAATTATATATAGGAAGTCTAGTTTCGGCCACTGGGAAAGTTTCGGGGGTCACCGGTATTGTACTGGGACCACCAGAAGGGTCCCGGGGGTCCACCGGGTAGGGCCACCTATCCCGGAGGGCCACGTGGGCTGAAAGGGGAAGGGAACCAGCCCCTGGTGGGCTGGTGCGCCCCCCCTTGGGCCTCCCCTGCGCCTAGGGTTGGAAACCCTAGGGGTGGGGGGGGCCGTCCACTTGACTTGGGGGGCAAATCCCCCCTAGGCCGCCGCCCCCCTTGGAGATGGGATCTCGGGCGGCGCACCCCTAGGCCCCCTATATAAAGAAGGGGGAAGGGAGGGCAGCTGCACCCAGCCCCTGGTGCCTCCCTCTCCCACTCCAACACCTCCTCCTCCTCCGTAGAGCTTGGCGAAGCCCTGCCGAGATCCCGCTTCATCCACCACCACGCCTGTCGGTTCTTTGGATCTCCATCAACCTCTCCTTCCCCCTTGCTGGATCAAGAAGGAGGAGACATCTTCCCCAACCGTACGTGTGTTGAACGCGGAGGCGCCGTCCGTTTGGCACTTGGTCATCGGTGATTTGGATCACGACGAGTACGACTCCCTCAACCTCGTTCTCTTGAACGCTTCCGCTCTCGATCTACAAGGGTATGTAGATGCACTCCTCTCTCTCGTTGCTAGATGAACTCATAGATTGATCTTGGTGAAAGCGTAGAAAACTTTTATTTTCTGTTACGTTCCCCAACAATTTTTTGTTGGCATAACGTGGGACTAAGGCCCTTAAGATCATCCAGAGTATATCCAATAGCAGCTCGGTGCTTCTTCAGAGTTTTCAATAATCTTTCTTCTTCTTTCTCTGAAAGGTTAGCACTAATAATAACAGGATATATTTCTTTTTCATCAAGATAAGCATACTTAAGATTATCAGGTAATGGTTTGAGTTCAAACACGGGATCACCCTTGGGTGGAGGGGGATCCCCAAGAATTTCAACGGGAAGGTTATGTTTAAGCATTGGTTCCTGTTTGAGGAACACTTCATCTATTTCCCTTCTTTCCTTCATAAACATATCATTTTCATGGTCTAGCAAATATTGTTCTAACGGATCAGTAGGAGGCACAGCAATGGAAGCAAGACCAATAATTTCATCCTTACTAGGTGGTTTCCTATCACGAGGTTGTCTACTAAACTTAGCAAAATTAAACTCATGAGACATACCATCTATGCCAACAGTGACAATATTCTTTTCACAATTAATCTTAGCACTAGCTGTATTCAAGAAGGGTCTACCAAAAATAATGGGACAAAATTCATCTTGTGGGGAACCAAGAACAAGAAAATCAGCAGGGTATTTCACCTTCCCACACAAGACTTCAACATCTCTAACAATCCCAATAGGTTTAATGGTATCCCTATTAGCAAGCTTAATAGTAACATCAATGTCTTCTAATTCAACTGTCACATCCCTAGCTTTACCATGGCCTTGGACTAGCTTGTTTGCTGCATCATGTTTAAATTAGAATGAAATTTGAAATGAGGAATTTTCGAAGCCTCAGAATCCTTTTAAAAATGATCAAGATAAAATTGCTTCAAATAAGTCCAAGAAAATGTTCCTGTTATCATCTGGAAATATTGGCAAGAGGTAAAATCCAAACCAATATTTTGGTATCTCAGAAACATTTATTTTGGGCATTTGAATTAAATCAATAGCTATTTGAATTGGATTTATATCTACTATTAAATAAATATAGGTCCAATAATTCTGAAATATTTTGTGGAGCATTGGTTTAATTCTTTTAGCTCCTAAAAATATTTTCAGAAGCAAAAAAAAATTGAATTGGTTTCAAAACCAAATTCAAAAACAAACCTGCAAAACACAAAACAGAAAAGAATTAGAAAAAAATAGGAAAGGACAAAAACCTTACCTGCAGCCCACCAGGCGGCCCAGTAGGCCGACCCAGCCCACCAGGGGCAAAGGCGTCTTCCACTGGCCGGGCCGGACGCAGAGCGTGCAGCCCGACGCTGCGGCGCCCGTAGCTCGCCACCTCCTGCTTGCCTCCGACCATCTGGAGCTGGCTAAGGGCGCCACGCAACCCCTCTGGCCCTCTCTAACTCTCCCTGGACCTTTCCCCCTCCTCTGCTCTCTCTCTCGCGCAGCCCGAGCGGAGCTCATCGCTACCGCTGGCCGTTGCCGCACCCAGAGCCTCCCCCTCGACCCCTCGGCCTGCCCAGTAGCTCGGCTACCTCGTCCTCGACCTCCTCACCAAGCCGCACGGCGCCGGAAGCCCCTGGACACCGCCAGCTCCTCCGTTCCCCTCCTCGGCCACCGGAGATCGCCGCCGTCGATTCACCGCCTCCGCCGCATCCCCGAGCCCGCTGAGACCATCCTCGACCCCGCTGTGAGCTTCGCCATCGTTTCCCCCTCTCCCTGTGCTCTACTTCCCTCTCTAGCCGCCGTTCGCAACGAGCCGAGAGCTCTTCGCCGCCGGCCATGTCACCGCCGTAGCCACCTTTGCCTAGAGCCGCAGCCGAGCACACCACCAAGACTTCGCCAAGGCCCCTCAGGAGCCCGCAAAGACTGCCTCCGCATCTCCTGCCATGCCTCCTAGCGACGACCCGAGCTCGTCCGAAGCTCGGCAGCCGCCAACGCTGCCGGGCCGTCTTTTCCAACGACCCCAGCCCTAACACAACCACCACTTTGGGCGGACGAGTCTCCTCGCCACGTAGAGCCTCTCACTTGGCGCAAATGGTCGCTGTGAAGGCGATTCGATACCTCCGCCACAGCGTTGCCTCGCCCGGCGTCTAAACGCCGGCGGGTTGACCGCCTTGACCGCCGGTGGTTTAGCCCCGGTTGACCTGGGGATTTGACCTCCCCTGGGTCTATGACATGCGGGCCCGCCCGGCTAATTAATCTAGTTTAGGTGCATACTTAATTAGTTTGACCTAGGTTAGTGCTAATTAAACTAGGTTAGTTTAGTTAGACAACGACACACGCTGGCTCCACTGGTCAGTTTGACCTGGGCCGCCCCGTTGACTCGCTTATGTCATGCTGATGCAGTGCTGGCGCAGTAATTCATTTTCTGGAATTAGTTTAATTCTAGATAATCAGGAAATTCCAGAAAATAGTGCAAACTTCAAAAATTCATAGAAATTCAACCATAACTCCAAATGAAATAAGTTATATATGAAAATTGATCAGAAAAATCCAATATTTCCATCTGTACTGGTTTCATGCATGTTAGAAAATTTAACCTTGCTGTTTAGGTGAAACAAGTTAATGCACTAATATGACCTTATAAAGGGGTTTGCATTTGAATCTTTGGTTCAAATGGACTCATCTCAAACTGTTCTAGCTTGCATTAGCCCAAACCACATTCATATTGCCATGTCATAGCATGCATCATATTGTGCATTGCATTGATCCTGTTCTTCTTTGTTTGCCGGTGTTGTTCCCCCTCGGTAGACGTTGTACCGACGTTGTGATCGTTGACACTGATGAAGACTCAATGCTATCTTCAGAATTGCCAGGCAAGCAAAACCCCCTTGTTCATTCCGATACAATCCCACTCTCTCGCCTCCCGCTCTCTTTTCTATCGTGCATTAGGACAACAATGATTCAACCGTTACATGCTGCGGTAGTTGAACCCCTTCTCTGCATGACCTGTCATTGCCACAGTAAATAGATGAAACCCACTAGCATGAGTAGGAGTTGTTTGAGCCCTGATGTGCCTACTCATTCATGCTTGTTTGTCATGCCTGCTACTGCTTAGAGTTGGGTCTGGTCTGATTCATCGGGAATGAATTGAAATGGTGATGAACATGTCCTACTGTGTGTGAGCTAAGTGTGTGAACACGATTTGGTAAAGGTAGCGGTGAGAGGCCATGTAGGAGTACTTGGTGGGTTGTCTCATTGAAACTGTCCTCAGGAACTGAGTTCCGTGTTTGTGATCCATGTACATCTACTCCCACAAATTGGGATCCTTAAGTGACTCTCTCGTCTTCTTAACCACCCTTTGTCCTCATCTGTCCAGGAGTTGCAACTAGTTTCTGGTGTTTGTAGGATATGTGTTGGAGGCCGTGCGTAGCGCTGACCCTAGGGGTGGGCTATGATGCGGTAGATACACCGTGGCACGATGTACCAGGCGCCCGTTTGGTGTCTCGGGAACCTAGCTCACATCGTTCGGGGCCGTATGTGGAAACCTCGGCCGGACTCCCTGCGGATGGAACCTGAATAGGCGATAAACCTGGACTAGAGACTTGAGTGTTTAGGTAGGCCATGGCCGACACCCTCGTTGGGCTTCCGCTGAAGGTTGCCGAGTACATGTCATGTAAACGGCGGTAAGTGGTGAGAGCGTGTGTGAAGAAGTACACCTGCAAGGTTAACATCATCTATTCGAATAGCCGTGTCCATGGTAAAGGACTTACGGGTTGCCTGTACAGTTCATAGACAAGTGAAAGTGGATACTCTAAAATGCGCAAGATAAGCGTGAGTGCTATGGATGGCGTTCTCGTGAGGGAGATGGGGCGGATCCATAGTGGTGTATTGATATGGTGAATATGTGGACTCGGTATGCGCCACCTCAAAAGAGTTACTTGCGGTCATAGTTAGGATAGCCAGCGAGTCAAAGCTGGCTTGCCGCAGCCAAACTCCACCACCCCCTTTGTTGATCTTGATGCATATGTAGTTAGTTACGATGAAAGTCTTGCTGGGTACATTTGTACTCACGTTTGCTTAATTTATGTTTTGCGCATGGACTTTCAGTCTTGCTAATAGTTCCGCGTGGACTTGACGTTTAGCTTGATACCTCACCACGATCTTGTGCCCCTCGGCAAGATCTCGGTAGATAGTCAGGCTTCTCGACCTTTTCATTTGTAGATGTCCGTACTCGGACATGTTAAGCTTCCGCATGTGTTTTGACTTGTATGCTCACGAATGTTGGGTCATGAGACCCGTGTTTGTAATATCTGGCTCTTCGGAGCCTAATGAATAAATACTTGAGTCGTAGAGTTATGTTGTGATGCCATGTTGTATTTACACATATCGAGCATATTGTGTGTATGATTGAAATGCTTGGTATGTGTGGGATCCGCAATCTAGTTGCTTATCCTTGGCAGCCTCTCTTATGGGGAAATGTAATCTAGTGCTTCCATGAGCCATAGTAGTCCGCTCTAGCCCGGTTCACCGGAGTCCTGCTAGCCCAGCACTACCGCCGTGACACTTGATTGGCCTGCATGTGTTTCATTTCATTCTTGTATACATCCCCTTCGGGAAATGTCACGCTGATGACATCCGAGTCTGCCTAGCTTGCTACAGCCCGGGTTCCCGGAGTCTTGTTAGCCCATGCTACAGCCCGGATTCACACGCTGCTGACCGACATGCTCGATGTGATTCATGTATGCCTGACCCCATGGGTTAGTGCCGCTTTGGGTTCACGACTAGCCATGTCGGCCCGGGTTCTCTGTCATATGGATGCTAGCGACACTATCATATACGTGAGCCAAAAGGCGTAAGCGGTCCCGGGCCATGGTAAGGCGACACCGTAGGGAATACGATGCGTGAGGCCGCAAAAGTGATATGAGGTGTTACCGGCTAGATCGATGTGACTTGGAATCGGGGTCCGACAGCTTTGGTATCGAGCTTTGTTGCAGAGGGATTACCAAGCCAAAGCTGGTCAAGTTGTGTCTAGAAATGCTTTAGTTATGTAAGGGAATTGATTGTGGAAGGAACGTAGGGCTCTTTTTACTCCTTATACCTCATGGCCTTCCGATCACGAGTCATCATGTTCTCTTCTACGGGGTTTATGAACTAGGCTTCTCATCTATCTACTAGGATGACGAGTTACTATGTTAGAGACTTATAGGATTGATAGTTTCAAGCCTCAATTTAGTTTCTACTACTTTTAGTATGTTCTCAGTTGAACCAAAACCTTGATATGATGTTGTTAAGTGACTATGCAAATCCTTGTGAATGTCTCAAATCTTTTCTGAGCATTTACAGCCGTTATGCTGTCCGAGTCATCCCAGGTCTCTAAATAGTCTGATGCATTTGCAAACCCTCTCTTTCCATTCCTGATGTCATTTTGGTCAGAATAAGCACACTAATCGGTGAGTTGAGGTACTTTGTTGCCTCGGCATATATGTTGGAGCTATTATTATGAACCTAGGTGTTTTAGGGAGTCACCTAGTAAACTAGCCATGTTTTGTGTTCCCGGTGTGATGATTCTTGCCACCATTCTCAAAACCATCCCGTGATGCCATTTAGTAGTAGGTATTCTACTGCTGGGTTTTGAGCCCGAGATTCACCCTACTTACTTCATGTTGATAGTGTTTGCTAGTTCCTTTAGGTTATTAGTAACCTTTGCGTTACTCCTTGAGGTTCGTGGTATTCCCTTCTCCCAAATACCATGAACCATTCTTGGCAGAAGTTCTTTTGAACCAAAAGATCACAACCAGAGTGCTCATGACGAGTTCTCGATTCTATGTTGATACTCTGCCAGTCCTACCTCTCTGCATGGATTACCTGGAAGAAACTTGTTGAACTTTGTTCGACGTACTAATCTATGCATCCACAACTCAGAAAATTATATGTTCCTTTGAGTTGCTCTTTTTAGTTGTTTTCTGACCTTCGTCTATCAATTGATAGTCAAGGGTATGCGTGCATTCGTTTATCGATGTCTATTACTCTTGTGGTCCGTCAAGCCATTCTATCCGGAATGACTTGGAGAAACAAACTCGATGCCTCATCCATATCTAGGATTGGGTCAAAGCAGTTGTATTTCGCAGATCAAAATGCCAATCCAGCTTTTGGTTCTGTTCTACCCTGAAGTATTGCCCTCTTTATGTCAGGAACGTCATGAGAATTGCACCTTCCCTTATGAATTCTTGACATAGTGATACTTCTCGCCATCATCATTCGCTCCCCGGTTTCGTGTTGTTGCAACCGGAATACCGACAAGTGAACCGTGATGTGTGAAATCAATACTCCTAGCAACTAGTTGCTTGGTAGTAAACGGGCAATACTCTTATTCTTAGCGTGTTGGTTATTGAATCATCATTTCTAAGATAGATTGTGCTACTTAGTCCTTATTTCTGGAGCACTCTTCGATCAAGGAGTCAGGATTGTGCCAATCCTTGCTTATTTGATCATATCGTCTTGCCTGAGAAGCAAGATTGTTCTCAAGCTTAGTAACATATCGGTGGTTCGTGATTTTCCGAATATCTTCTCGGAAGTATTACCAGGTTGTCACCTGACTGCTATGTTGGGTTCGTGATCAAGTTGGTTTTCCATAAACCACCCTTTCTCCAAGGATTTGTGTTGGATACCCCTGAACTAGTTGGATAAGCTAAACAATAAATTGGAGAGTTGGAAGATAAAAGCTTCATTTGACCCGGTTCATTCAAAGGGATATCCTTATGTGTGTGTGTGTTGAAGAAAGATGATATCTTCATCGATTGGTCCCTGTGATCAGTTGTTGGATATATTATCTTAAACAATCTCTGATTTGAGCATGGGCTATTGTCAAGTCAAATTAGAACCAACGATATTCATAATGTTGTCTCACTCGTGGTTGATTCTTCGAGCATACACCGTTATACTCTTTGGGTCTGACCAATGCTATCACCTTGTTCACATGATGGTGGAAGTCCAGTGATATGGAAATTTCGATGAGTTGCTGTTGAGCCCATCAGCAACATTTTGTCTCCCCATGATTCATGTTGAACATCAAGCTAGTATTGGAAACTGTTGTAAGCATTATCTTCGTGTTCCGTTCATGAAGCCTATGTTTGGATGAAAGGAGTGACTTCCTCTAATTCACGTGCATTTGGTGCAAGTTGCCGCTGAGTTCGAGAAAGTTTGTCTTTGCTTCCTCTGGAATCATCCCAAGTCAGTCATGCATGTGCGAAGTATTCTATGGTCTGATAGATCGATCATCTTCATTCCATATGAATTTCCTAGCACATTAAGCCACTGATTGGTTTGTTCGAGGAAAAGGAGTTGCTGTAATACTAGTTCATGCACAAGATTCCAATATCCTCGAAGATGGTTCCCCACCTGAACTTGGTAGTGTTTTATTATAAGACTACCACGTGGTCATGCTTGTCTTGGACAACGTGTTCACATGTTTGTAGCAGAACCAGCTCATGTTTTGGAGCTTGCTATCTTAGTTCATTCCCCGAGAATCCCGCAACTCCGTCTCGTCAGTTTGTGTTGCAAAATTTCTTTTCCAGACATGCTGTCTGAAATATCCTGTTTTCAACCAAATCTGAATCTCAGGTAGATATGATGGTTGGAACATTTCCAACATTTGCATGTTGTTCCCAGCTTGCACCCCATCGTGCCAATTTTCCATGGGATGTCCTTCTCAGCAGTTGTTGTCCAGGATCATCTTCAAAAGTTGTCGTGTCATGGGTCCCATTCATTTCCGGTGATAAGCAAAAGTCATCCATTGTGTTGTCTTCAACAAGGTAGTCCACATCATCCATCCTAGTCTGAGTATGCCATTTCTTCGAGATCTTTCAAACGATCAATTATCAATTGCCTTAAGATGGTATGAAGAGTTTCAATGATCTACGGATCAAAAGTAATTCTTTTGCCACTTAAGGGAACAGTCCAACGAGTCACCTCTCCTAAGGTGCCCCGTTATGGAATCATGGCAATTATTTCCTCGCCACCTTGACACCATCCACCATCTTTCTAAGCGTGGAATTGTTGCCCACCAAATCAAACCCCGTCATTGCTCTTCCATCCCTCTCGATGTGTTTTGTGTCTCAACTCGAGATGTTTCTACATCTCATTCCGCGAGTTGATATTGTATAGCTCAATCTTCCAGAAGATCAGTCCTAGTAGAGTTTCTTTCCGTCGTCATTGCATGGATGAAGATCTCAAAAGCAAGGATGTCAAGAACAACGTATGCAACGAATCAACAACCTTATTAGGTGCAACCTGGATCGTGAAGATTGTGTTGGTCTTGTGCCCCTCTGTCTTCTTACCTCACGTCTTGAATCTCGGGGCCGAGATTCTTGTTTAGTGGGGCGAGTTGTCACATCCCTAGCTTTACCCTGGCCTTGGACTAGCTTGTTTGCTGCATCATGTTTAAATTCAAATGAAATTTGAATTGAGGAATTTTCAAAGCCTCGGAATCCTTTTAAAAATGATCAAGATAAAATTGCTTCAAATAAGTCCAAGAAAATGTTCCTGTTATCATCTAGAAATATTGGCAAGAAGTAAAATCCAAACCAATATTTTTGGTATCTCAGAAACATTTATTTTGGGCATTTGAATTAAATCAATAGCTATTTGAATTGGATTTATATCTACTATTAAATAAATATAGGTCCAATAATTCTGAAATATTTTGTGGAGCATTGGTTTAATTCTTTTAGCTCCTAAAAATATTTTCAGAAGCAAAAAAAATTGAATTGGTTTCAAAACCAAATTCAAAACAAACCTGCAAAATAGAAAACAGAACAGAATTAGAAAAAAATAGGAAAGGACAAAAACCTTACCTGCAGCCCACCTGGCGGCCCAGTAGGCCGACCCAGCCCACCAGGGGCAAAGGCGTCTTCCACCTCGCGCCAGTCGGACGCAGAGCGTGTGCCCGACGCGCGCGCGCCCGTAGCTCGCCACCTCCTGCTTGCCGCCGACCGCCTGGAGCTGGCTAAGGGCGCCACGCAACCCCTCTGGCCCTCTCTCACTCTCCCTGGACCTTTCCCCCTCCTCTGCTCTCTCTCTCTCTCTCGCAGCCCGAGCGGAGCTCATCGCCACCGCTCACCGTTGCCGCACCCAAAGCCTCCCCCTCGACCCCTCGGCCTGCCCAGTAGCTCGGCTACCTCGTCCTCCAACTCCTCAGCAAGCCGCACGGCGCCGGAAGCCCCTGGACACCGCCAGCTCCTCCGTTCCCCTCCTCGGCCACCGGAGATCGCCGCCGTCGATTCACCGCCTCCGCCGCATCCCCGAGCCAGCTAAGACCATCCTCGACCCCGCTGTGAGCTTCGCCATCGTTTCCCCCCTCTCCCTGTGCTCTACTTCCCTCTCTAGCCGCCGTTCGCAACGAGCCGAGAGCTCTTCGCCGCCGGCCATGTCACCGTCGTAGCCACCTTTGCCTAGAGCCGCAGCCGAGCAAACCACCGCACTCGTCACGTCCCAGGAGCCCGCAGCACCGCTCCGCATCTCCTGCCATCCCTCCTAGCGACGACCCCGAGCTCGTCTGAAACTCGGCAACCGCCAACGCGTCGTCGCGGCGTCTTTTCCAAACCACCCGAGCCCTAACACCACCACCATCGGACGGACGAGTCTCCTCGTCACGTGAAACCTCTCCGCCCGGCGCAAATGGTCGTCAGGCGATTCCGTCACCTCACTTGGCGTTAAGCCTCGCCCGGCTGACTAACGCCGGCGGGTTGACCGCCTTGACCGCCCGGTGGTTTAGCCCGGTTGACACTGGGATTTGACCTCCCCAGGTCTATGACATGCGGGCCCGCCGGCTAATTAATCTAGTTTAGGTGCATACTTAATTAGTTTGACCTAGGTTAGTGCTAATTAAACTAGGTTAGTTTAGTTAGACACTGACACGCGGGCCCCACTGGTCAGTTTGACCTGGGCCGCCCCGTTGACTTGCTTATGTCATCTTGATGCAAAGGTCTTTGGCGATAATTCATTTTCTGGAATTAGTTTAATTCTAGATAATCAGGAAATTCCAGAAAATAGTGCAAACTTCAAAAATTCATAGAAATTCAACCATAACTCCAAATGAAATAAGTTATATATGAAAATTGATCAGAAAAATCCAATATTTCCATCTGTACTGGTTTCATACATGTTAGAAAACTTTAACCTTGCTGTTTAGGTGAAACAAGTTAATGCACTAATATGACCTTTTAAAAGGGGCTTGCATTTGAATCTTTGGTTCAAATGGACTCATCTCAAACTGTTCTAGCTTGCATTAGCCCAAACCACATTCATATTGCCATGTCATAGCATGCATCATATTGTGCATTGCATTGATCCTATTCTTCTTTGTTTGCCAGTGTTGTTCCCCCTCGGTAGACGTTATGCGAAGCGTTGTGATCGTTGACAGCGATGAAGACTCAATGATATCTTGAGAAGTGCCGTGCAAGCAAACCCCCTTGTTCATTCGATACAATCCCACTCTCTCACTCCTGCTCTCTTTACTGCATTAGGACAACAACGATTCAAGCTGTTACATGCTGCGGTAGTTGAACCCCTTTCCTCTCGCATGACCTGTCATTGCCACAGTAAATAGATGAAACCCACTAGCATGAGTAGGAGTTGTTTGAGCCCTGATGTGCCTACTCATTCATGCTTGTTTGTCATGCCTGCTACTGCTTAGAGTTGCGTCTAGTCTGATTCATCGGGAATGAATTGAAATGGTGATGAACATGTCCTACTGTGTGTGAGCTAAGTGTGTGAACACGATTTGGTAAAGGTAGCGGTGAGAGGCCATGTAGGAGTACTTGGTGGGTTGTCTCATTGAAACCGTCCTCAGGAACTGAGTTCTGTGTTTGTGATCCATGAACAGCTACTACCACACATTGGGATCCTTAATTGACTATCTCGGCTTCTTAACCACCCTTGTCCTCTGTCCAGGAGTTGCAACTAGTTTCTGGTGTTTGTAGGATATGTGTTGGAGGCCGTGCGTAGCGCTAACCCTAGGGGTGGGCTATGATGCGGTAGATACACCGTGGCACGGTGTACCGGGCGCCCGTTCGGTGTCTCGGGAACCCTGCTCACATCGTTCGGGGCCGTATGTGGAAACCTCGGCCGGACTCCCTGTGGATGGAACCTGAATAGGCGATAAACCTGGACTAGAGACTTGAGTGTTTAGGTAGGCCGTGGCCGACACCCTCGTTGGGCTTCCGCTTGAAGGTTGCCGAGTACATGCCATGTAAACGGCGGTAAGTGGTGAGAGCGTGTGTGAAGAAGTACACCCCTGCAGGGTTAACATCATCTATTGAATAGCCGTGTCCATGTAAAGGACTTACAGGTTGCACTGTATAGTTCATAGACAAGTGAAAGTGGATACTCTAAAATCGCCAAGATAGCGTGGAGTGCTATGGATGGCGTTCTCGTAGGGAGACGGAGGCGGATCCATAGTGGTGTATTGATATGGTGAATATGTGGACTCGTAGCGCCCACCTCAAAATAGTTACTTGCGGTCGTAGTTATGATAGCCAACGAGTCAAAGCTGGCTTGCTGCAGTCAAACTCCACCCCACCCCTTTGTTTATACAGTTGCATATGTATTTAGTTCTGATGTTAGTCTTGCTTGGTACATTTGTACTCACGGTTGCTTAATTTATGTTTTGAGAGAGACATCAAGTCTCGCTAATAGTTCAGCGTGGACTTGACGTTTAGCTTGATACCTCGGCTACGATCTTGTGCCCTCGGCAGGATCTGGTAGATAGTCAGGCTTCTCAGCCTTTTTCATTTGTAGATGTCTGTACTCAGACATGTTAAGCTTCCGCATGTGTTTTGACTTGTATGCTCTGAATGTTGGGTCATGAGACCCGTGTTTGTAATATCTGGCTCTTCGGAGCCTAATGAATAAATACTTGAGTCGTAGAGTTATGTTGTGATGCCATGTTGTATTTACACATATCGAGCATATTGTGTGTATGATTGAAATGCTTGGTATGTGTGGGATCCGGCAATCTAGTTGCTTATCCTTGGCAGCCTCTCTTATGGGGAAATGTAATCTAGTGCTTCCATGAGCCATAGTAGTCCGCTACAGCCCGGTTCACCGGAGTCCCGCTAGCTCAAAGACTATCGCTTTCAGGACACTTGACCGGCCGGCAAGTGTTTCATTTCATTCTCAGGTATGCATCCTTCGGGGAAATGTCACGCAGTGACATCCGGAGTCTGCCTAGCTCGCTACAGCCCGGTTCCCGAGTCCTGTTAGCCAGTGCTACAGCCCGGATTCACACGCCGTCGAATCGACATGCTCGATGTGATTCATGTATGCCTGTCCCCATGGGTTAGTGCCGCTTTGGGTTCATGACTAGCCATGTCGGCCGGGGTTCTCTGTCATATGGATGCTAGCGACACTATCATATACGTGAGCCAAAAGGCGCAAATGGTCCCGGGCCATGGTAAGGCGACACCTGGTGGGAATACCGTGCGTGAGGCCGCAAAGTGGTATGAGGTGTTACCGGGCTAGATCGATGTGACTTGGAATCGGGGTCTGACAGCTTTGGTATCGAGCATTGCTGTAGGGATTACCAAGCCAAACTGGTCGAAGTTGTGTCTAGAAATGCTTTAGTTATGTAAGGGAATTGATTGTGGAAGGGAACGTAAGGCTCAACACGCCCATGTAAATCCTCATCCAAGAGATCTTTAACCATAGCAATACTAGGTTCAACATTAATTTGCTCAGGAGATGTATAAGTCCTAGTATTACTCTTACGAACAACAGTCGAAGCTTTAGCATGATCCTTTATCCTAACAGGGAAAGGAGGTTTTTCAACATAAGCAGTAGGAACAATAGGATCACTATAGGTAATAGTCTTTTCTTCAACTGTAATAGGTGCAACTACTTTCACTTCAACAGGAGGATTATATTTGAACCACTTATCTTTAGGGAGATCAACGTGAGTAGCAAAAGATTCACAGAAAGTAGCTACTATCTCAGAGTCAAGTCCATACTTAGAGCTAAATCCACGGAAAGCATCGGTATCCATAAAAGATTTAACACAATCGAACTTAGGTGTCATACGACTCCTTACCATCGTCGGAACCCCAATCTTCAGAGTTGCGTTTAATTCTTTCCAATAAGTCCCATTTGAAATCAATAGTCTTGACATATAAGAACTAGCAGAGGATGTATCGAGCAGGTTGCGTTTATCAAGAGAAAGCCAAGCATAAAAATTCTGAATAATCATTTCCCGAGAGAGCTCATGATTGGGGCTTGAATATAACATTGACTTAAGCCTCCCCCAAGCTTGAGCGATGCTTTCTCCTTCGCGAGGCCAGAAATTATATATGTAATTATGATCACGATGAACAAGATGCATAGGATAGAACTTCTAGTGAAATTCCAACTTCAATCGCTTATAATTCCAAGATCCCGTCTCATCATGTAGCCTATACCATGTCAATGCATCTCCCTTCAAAGATAAAGGGAAGACCTTCCTTTTGACGACATCATCGGGAATACCTGCAAGCTTAAATAATCCACAAACTTCATCCACAAAGATAAGGTGTAAATCGGGATGCAATGTTCCATCTCCTGTAAATGGATTAGCTAGCAGTTTTTCTATCATGCAGAAGGAATCTCAAAGTAAATATTTTCATAAAGTTCAGTAGGTTGAGGAGCAACTCTTTGCTCTTCTGGTTGGGGTGAAGATACCCCAAACAAGCCCCTCAAAGGATTAGTTTCCATAGTGACAAGTAATGTAAAATTTCAGCACACTATATAAATGTTTCCTCACCAAGTTCCACTCACCAAAAACGCTACACCCCGACAACGGTGCCAGAAAAGAGTCTTGATGACCCACAAGTGTAGGGGATCAGTCGTAGTCCTTCTGATAAGTAAGAGTGTCGAACCCAACGAGGAGCAGAAGGAAATGATAAGCGGTTTTCAGTAAGGTTTTCTCTGCAAGCACTGAAATTGTAGGTGATAGATAGTTTTCTGATAAGATAAATGATAACGAGTAACAAGTAAATAAAATAAGTAAAGTGCAGCAAGGTGGCCCAATCCTTTATGTAGCAAAGGATAAGCCTGAACAAATTCTAATAATGAGAAAGGAGCTCCCGAGGACACATGGGAATTATCGTCAAGCTAGTTTTCATCACGTTCGTATGATTCGTGTTCGGTACTTTGATAATTTGATATGTGGGTGGAACGGTACTTGGGTACTGCCCTTTCTTGGACAAGCATCCCACTTATGATTAACCCCTATTGCAAGAGTATGCAACTACAAAAGAAGTATTAAGGTAAACCTAACCACAGCATTAAACATATGGATCCATATCAGCCCCTAACGAATCAACGCATAAACTAGGGTTTAAGCTTCTGTCACTCAGCAACCCATCATCTACTTATTACTTCCCCATGCCTTCCTCTAGGCCCAAATAATGTTGAAGTGTCATGTAGTCGACGTTCACATAACACCACTAGAGGAAAAGACAACATACATCTCATCAAAATATCGAGCGAATACCAAATTCACATGACTACTAATAGCAAGACTTCACCCATGTCCTCGGGAACAAACGTAACTACTCACAAAGCATATTCATATTCATAATCAGAGGAGTAATAATATGCATAAAGGATCTGAACATATGATCTTCCACCAAGTAAACCAACTAGCATCAACTACAAGGAGTAATCAACACTACTAGCAACCCCCCGGTACCAATTTGTGGTTTTGATACAAGATTGGATACAAGAGATGAACTAGGGTTTTGAGAGGAGATGGTGCTGGTGAAGATGTTGATGGAGATTGACCCCCTCCCGATGAGAGGATCGTTGGTGATGACGTTGGTGATGATTTCCCCCTCCCGCAGGGAAGTGCCCCCGGCAGATAGGGATGGCAATGGGGACAATCCCCTATGGGGATACCTACAACATCCCTATCCCCATCTACTCCCTATCATCCCATCCCCATCCCCGTTTACATGGCTGGGGATGAAATTTCCCCATACCCATGCCCCACTAGGGAACGGGGCCCCATTAGGGTCCCCATCCCCATAAACAAATACTCATATACATAATATGACACCCTATAATCAACATACATAAATGGTGTTGTCCTTGTCCTGTTAATGCATATCTAGGTCGTATTGACTTCTTGGTCATGGTGGCAGCTGAGGTGAGGACGTGAGATAGGTTCAATGTTTTTTTCAGAGCTATTTTTTTGTTTTCGCAAGTTTGTTTGTGAATATTTTAAGGTTGGCTGCAGTGTCACAGTTACTAACCGGGTCCCCGATGGGTATTGGAGTGCAGGGAATAGGATATCGCCCCCATCCCGTTGTACCCTATGGGGAATAAATTATTTTGGTAAATATCCCCATGGGGATGTTTTTCGCCCATCCCCACCCCCTAATAGATGAAATCCCCATGGGTTTGGCGGGTATGGGGCCCCGTTGCCATCCCTACCGGCAGAACAGCTCTGCCAAAGCCCTAGATTGGTTCCATGAGTTAGCCTCGTGGCGGCGGAGTTTAAATCCGTAAGCTTGCCCACGATTTTTCGAGGGTAAAAGTGATGATATAGCAGAAGATGGACGCTGAGGCCACGAGGGGGCCCAGGAGATAGGCGCGCTTATAGGGGCCCCTGTCTCGTGGGACAGGTGTGGGCCCTGGCGTATTTCTTTTGCCGGAAATTCTAATAAATTCCAAAAAGTTGTTTCGTGGAGTTTCAGGACTTTTGGAGCTGTGCGAATAGGTTTCCAACGTTTGCTCCTTTTCCACCCGAATTCGACTACCGGCATTCCCCCTCTTCATGGTAAACCTTGTAAAATAAGAGAGAATAGCCATAATTATTGAGATATAATGTGTAATAACAGCCCATAATGCAATAAATATTGATATAAAAGCATGATGCAAAATGGACGTATCAGTATATTAAGGCCATGTATTTCTTCATCGGGAGGTAAATTCTTAACATCTTCAGCTTTAATACCTTTCTCTTTCATAGATTTCTTTACCTCTTGCATATCTTCAGGACTGAGAAATAGAACACCTCTCTTCTTCGGAGTTGGCTTAGGAATCGGCTCAGGAGTTGGCTCAGGAAGTGTCCAATTATTTTCATTAGCCAACATATTATTCAATAGCAATTCATCTTGATCGACTGTTCTTTCCCCGAAAACACAACCAGCACAACTATCCAAGTGGTCCTTGGAAGCATCGGTTAGTCCATTATAAAAGATATCAACTATTTCATTTTTCTTAAGAGGATGATCAGGAAAAGCATTAAGTAACCAGAGAAGCCTACCCCAAGCTTGTGGGAGACTCTCTTCTTCAATTTGCACAAAATTATATATTTCCCTCAAGGCACCTTGTTTCTTATGAGTAGGGAAATATTTAGCAGAGAATTAATAAATCATATCCTGGGGAGTACGCACACAACCAGGATCAAGAGAATTAAACCAAGTTTTAGTATCACCCTTTAATGAGAATGGAAATATTTTAAGGATCTAATAGTAGCGAGATTTCTCATCATTAGTGAACAGGGTGGCTATATCATTCAGTTTAGTAAGATGTGCCACAATAGTTTCAGATTCATAGCCATAAAAAGGATCAGATTATACCAAAGTAATTATCTCAGGATCGACAGAGAAATCATAATCCTTATCAGTAACAAAGATAGGTGAAGTAGCAAAAGCAGGGTCATATTTCATTCTAGCATTTAGAGATTTATGTTTCAGTTAGCCAATAACTTCTTAAGATCAGATCTATCATTGCAAGCAAGAAAATCTCTAGCAGTTTCTTCATCCATAACATAACCCTCGGGAACAACAGGCAATTCATATTTAGGGGGAGAACCTTCATCATCACTATTATCAATAATATCAGTTTCAAGAATTTCATTCTCTCTAACCCTAGCAAGTTGTTCATCAAGATATTCACCTAATGGCACAGTAGTATAGCGCATAGAAGTAGTTTCATCATAAGTATCATGCATGAGAAGTGGCATCATCAATAACATGCGACATATCAGAATTAATAGCGAAGCAGGTTTAGGTGTCGCATAAGCTTACTCATAACGAGAAGGAGAATCTAGTGCGAGCTAGATGGCAGTTCCTTACCTCCCTCGTAGTTGAGGGATAAATTTTAGTTCTTCGTCTTTCAAGTTCCTCATAGTGATCAGCAGATATAAATCTCAAGTGACTCAAAGCATAGAGCTATGCTCCTTAACGGCGCCGTAGAAAATAGTCTTGATAACCCACAAGTATAGGGGATCGCAGCAGTTTTGAGGGTAGAGTATTCAACCCAAATTTATTGATTCGACACAAGGGGAGCCAAAGAATATTCTCAAGTATTAGCAGTTGAGTTGTCAATTCAACCACACCAGATAACTTAGTATCTGCAGCAAAGTATTTAGTAGCAAAAGTAGTATGGACGTAATGGTAACAGAGCAAAAGTGTGATGGCAGGTTTTGTAGTAATTGTAACAAGAGCAACGGTGAAGTAAATAAGCAAAAGAGCAATATGTGAAAAGCTTCGTAGGCATTGGATCGTTGATGGATAATTATGTCCGATCACGATTCCTCATGTAATAGTTATAACATAGGGTGACCACAGAACTAGCTCCAGTTCATCAATGTAATGTAGGCATGTATTCGAAAATAGTCATACGTGCTTATGGAAAAGAACTTGCATGACATCTTTTGTCCTACCCTCCCGTGGCAGCGGGTCCTAATGGAAACTAAGGGATATTAAGGCCTCCTTTTAATAGAGTACCGGACCAAAGCATTAACACATAGTGAATACATGAACTCCTCAAACTACGGTCATCACCGGTAAGTATCCCGATTATTGTCACTTTGGGGTTAACGGATCATAATACATAATAGGTGACTATAGACTTGCAAGATAGGATCAAGAACTCACATATATTCATGAAAACATAATAGGTTCAGATCTGAAATCATGGCACTCAGGCCCTAGTGACAAGCATTAAGCATAGCAAAGTCATAGCAACATCAATCTCGAGAACATAGTGGATACTAGGGATCAAACCCTAACAAAACTAACTTGATTACATGGTAAATATCATCCAACCCATCACCGTCCAGCAAGCCTACGATGGAATTACTCACGCAAGGCAGTGAGCATCATGAAATTGGTGATGGAGGATGGTTGATGATGATCACGGCGTCGGATCCCCCTCTCAGGAGCCCCGGACGGACTCTAGATCAGCCCTCCCGAGAGAGATTAGGGCTTGGCGGCGGCTCCATATCGTAAAACACGATGAATCTTTCTCTCCGATTTTTTTCTCCGCGAACGTGAATAGATGGAGCTGGAGTTGACGTCGGTGGAGCTTCAGGGGGCCCAAGAGGCAGGGTGGCGCGCTTAGGGGGGCGCCCCACCCTCGTGGACAGGTGTGGGCCCCCACGGCGTTATTCTTTTGCCAATATTTTTTATTAATTGCAAAAAAGTTGCTCCGTGGATTTTCAGGTCATTCGAGAACTTTTATTTCTGCAGAAAAAATAACACCATGCCAGTTCTCGCTAAAACAAAGGCCAACCGGGTTAGTTCCATTCAAATCATGCAAGTTAGAGTCCAAAACAAGGGCAAAAGCGTTTGGAAAAGTAGATACGACGGAGACGTATCAGTCGGGAAACCTAACCTTCCACGCAACGGAGCCTGGCGTGCCTCGTGTTCGTCCAGGGTGCTCAGGATTCCCGAGGGCCCTTGTAAGCTCGTCGTTCTCTCTGTCGGGAACGGACGTCCCTTCCTGCACTTCCATGATTGCTTTCCGAAGCTTCGTGACGTGTGTTGCAAGTTGCTCGTCCGTCTAGTAGCACTTCCCTGTTTCAGGGTCCAAAGTTCCACCAACCCCGAACAACCAAGTCATTGAACGGTCTGGCCAGTGCACTGTCTCTGGTTCGACACCTTTAGCAATCAGGTCCTGCTCAGCCTTGTCCCACAACGGCTGGGCTTTGAGGTAGCCACCTGACCCCGTGCGATGGTGATGCTCCTTCTTTGCAACATTTATCTTGTTAATCACTGACATCTTCTTACTCCTCTCTGATGTCTTGTTGGCCACAAATGCGGGCCAGTGATCTCTTATCTTCTCAAATCAGCTGGTGAATCCTGGAATCTTCCCTTTGTCGACATACGTTGCTTGCAACTCATTCTTCCACCTCCTGAATAGCTCTGCCATCTTCTTGAGAGCATGAGACTTGATCAATGGATCTATAATTGGATTCTCCGGATCCTCCTCTTCCGGTAGGGTGAAAGTTACCTTCAGTGCGGTCCAAAGATCAGCTTTACATCTATATTTGACAAAAGAAACTTGAAGCTCTTCCTTCTTAGGCTGATTCCATAGCTCGATGCTGATCGGGATCATGTCCCTAACAAGAACCCTGACCGAAAGTGTAGAAAATGCTTCCTTGGTGCGGAGGGGTTTAATCAGTTGGCCATCGCGGCGATTTCTGTGGATCGTGAACCTTTCATCCGGCGCAACTTATTCTTGGGCCTCGTTTGCTATCAAGTTTTGCTTGATCTGGAGGGCTATAAAAGAAGAAAGAAGAGTTAATATATGTACATACCAAAACAATGAATGCATCAATTAGCTAGTCAGCACAGGCTTAATTGATATATATATATATACCTCGCCGGACTTTGCAACAGCTGATCCCGACTCCGTTCAATCACCGGAGACGTCATCACGGTCGCCGGAGCCACCATCATGATCATGACTTTCCTCCTCCATTGTTTGATCACCGCCTCCTTCCTCTCCTTCCAGACCTTCTTCGAGGTCGTTGAGAAACAGCAAGACATCACCTCCGCCATGGATTATGTCCCCAATATCTCTTCTTCTTGAAGTCTCTTTGATGATCCATAGTTTCATAAATATTACAACATGGCAATTAATATACAAACATGAGAGATGGATATATTAAATAGTGGCAAACATAGACCCCTCGGCGACCCTCAACCCCTCGACGACTCTCGACCCCTCGGCGACCCGACACCCTCTACCCTAGTTCCCGACACCCTCGTTCCCGATAAAAATAAGAAGAGGAAGAAGACGAAAAAATAGAGGAGAATAAGAAGAAAAATAGAAGAAAAAGAAGAAAAGGAGAAGGAGAAGAAGGAATAGAGGAAAAGAAGAAAATAGAAAACATTTCTATTTTTTCTTCGTTTCCTCTATTCCTTCTTCTTCTCCTCTTTTTTTTCTTCTTCTTCCTCTTCTTATTTTTTCTCCACTTCTTCCTCTCCTCGTCTTCTCCTTCTTCTTCTTCTCCTCGTGTCGAAGTTATCGGGGAGGGGGTATATCGACAATGATGACATATAAATAGAAAAATGTTATCGGGAGGGTATATCGACCCCCCTCGTGTCGGGTTATCGGGAGTGGGTATATCGACAACGATGACATATACATATAAAAGATGTTATACGGGAGGGTATATCGACCCCCCTCATGTCGGGTTATCGGGGAGGGTATATCGACAACAACGACATATACATAGAAAAATGTTATCGGGGAGGGGTATATCGACACCCCATCATGTCGAAGTTATCGGAGAGAGGTATATCGACAACAACGACATATACATAGAAAAAAATGTTATCAGGGAGGGGGTATATCGAACCCCCCTCATGACGAAGTTATCGGGGAGGGGTTATATATATCGACAAAATCACATCATCATCATCATCATCATATATATACATCTATAAGAGTTTTCATATATCATCACACACACACACACGCGCACACACACACACACACACACACACACACACACACACACACACATATATATATATATATATATATATATATCATCTAGTACAAAAAATTGACCAAGCTAGTTTTCATATATCATCATATATATCATCATCATCTAATACAGAAAAATTGACTCATATATATATATATAACAGCTAACAACATCTATGACCTCGACCCTCGACTCTTGATGACCTCGACCCTCAACACTCGACCCCTCGACGACCCTCGACCCTCGACCCTCGACAACCCTCGACACTTGACCCCTCGATGACCCTCGACCCTCGACCCTTGACGACCCTCGACCCCTCGATGACCCTAGTTTCCAACACCCTAGTTCCCGACACCCTCGTTCACGATAAAAGATAAGAAGAGGAAGAAGAAGAAAAAATAGAGGAGAAGAAGAAGAAGAAAAAATAGAAGAAAAAAGAAGGAAAAAAAGAGGAGAAGAAGAAAAATAGAAATTTTTCTATTTTTTTTTCTTCTCCTCTATTCCTTCTTCTTCTCCTTTTTTTTTCCTTCTTCTTCCTCATCTTATTTTTATCTCCTCTTCTTTCTCTCTTCTTCTTCCTCTCTTCTTCTTCTCCTTCTTCCTCTTCTTATTTTCCTTTTTCCTCACCTTCTTTTTCTTCCTTCTTCCTCTTTTCCATACATATAAAAAGTACATACATGCATACAAAAATACATCTAAAACTACATATATCTAAAAACACATACATACATACATATATGAACATCTAAAAACATCTAAAAATACATACATACATATGAAAATACATACATATATGAACATCTAAAAAAGCATATATAACACAAAAAGAAGCCGCAACGCGGCGGCGGCGGCGGGGGCAGGGGCGCGGTGCTCACAGAGGGAGGAGTTGGGGCAGGGGCGCACGGCGGGGCAGAGGCGGCACAAGGGCGGCAGGGCAGGCGTGGGCAGGTGGTCGTGTCGGGCAGAGGGCGTCAAGACGAGGACGGCGGGCGTCAGGCTGGGCGGCAGGGGAGCGTCGGGGCAAAGGGCGTTGGCGGGCGGCGGTGGGCGCGGCTGGGCGGGCAGGGCTGCGCTGGGCGTAGAGCGTCGGGCGATGAGGGCGGCGGCGGCGGCCAAGGCAGGGGCACGTCGGGCAGAGGGTGTCGGCGGCATGAGGGCGCGGCCGAAAGGGGCTATAGGGCGACGAGAGACGGCGGGCTCGAGGTCGGCGACGAGGACGGGCGCCATGGCGAGGGGCGTCAGGCGCTAGCGACGCGAGGGCGCGGCCGAGGGTGCATAGGCGACGAGGACGGCGGGCTCGAGGTCGGCGACGAGGACAGTGTGCGGCGAGGGCTAGGGCGCCAGTGAGGGCGTCGGCGACGGCGAGGGCATGGTCCGGCAGCCTGGCGGCGTCGTGGAGGCAACTGCGAGATGAACTGAAAATTTTCACAAGTCCTTCTTATATACCAAACCCTTTGGTCCCGGTTCGTGGCACCAACCGGGACCAAAGCCCCCCTTTAGTCCCGGTTGATGCCGCGAACCGGGACAACTTTTCAACAGCCCAAAGGGCGGGAAGCAGGGGGCCTTTGGTCCCGGTTGGTGGCACCAACAGGGGACTAAAGGGGTGCATTAGTACGGTTGGTGCCACCAACCGGGACCAAAACCCCCTTTAGTCCCGATTGGTGCCACCAACCGACCAATGGCCTTGCACAGGGTGGTGGTGGGAGTTTAGTCCCACCTCGCTAGTTGAGAGCGCCCGCACTGTTTATAAGCCCGTTGCCTCTTCCCTCTCGAACTCCTTTCCAACTGCAGGCCTATGGGCCTAAAGCTGACACTGTTATTATGCTGTGGGCCTGCTTTGGGCCTATACAGTGGGCCTAAATTCTAGCCCAATTATTTGGGTTTCTAGTGCATTATTGGGCCGTGGTGGCCCAGAGGGTGATATTTTTTATTTTTCCAGTTTTTGTTTTGTTATTTGCATTATTTATTTTCTGTTGTTTTTTGCTTTATTTTTTATTTCTTTTTTGCTTTTAGGTAACAAAAATTATAAACTTTACATTAGTTCCATTTGTTTTCCAATTTGAATAGTTTAAATTTGAATTTTTTAAAATTTGTGTGAATCACTAGTTTTTGAATAACTTTACTATAAAGATAGATTTTCGAGTGATTCTTTTCCTGCTATTTAATATCACTATGTTTTATCATTATATTCAAAATAGATTTTTTTATTTTAGTTTCTAACAAAAATTCTTTATGATAATACTTTTGCAATTAAAGTTTCTAACAAAAAAATTCTTTATGAAAATTCTTTTTGCTTTAATGTTTTGAACAGAAAATACTTTGATAATTTTGGTTGCATAAATTTTATGTAATTTTTATATAATTTTAGTTTCAACAATACTAGAGTGTATATAAAAGTTTTTCAGTTGATTCCTTTTTGCTATTGGAGGTTTATAAAAGCTTTTTAGTTTATTCTTTTTGCTATTGAAGGATATGATAGTTTTGCTTTAGTTGATAATAACATAATATTTTAATTGATTATTTTTAGTTCATTCGTTTTGCTATTAGTTCATTCTTTTTGCTATTAGTTCATTCTTTCAGCTAAATGGCCGTTAAATTGAAAAGCACTACAAATGAACTCTGAAAAGGTTGAAAGTTGGCATGGTATCATCATTTCACCCACATAGCATGTGCTAAAAAGTTGAGAGGGTTACGACAAAAACTGGATGCGCTTCGTGTACAAAACAGACAATCTCTTTGGAAGTATCAAGGTTTCAGACGAAAACTCATCTCATTACATAAAGGGATTTCATTTGTTCAAATGTAACTGCAGTGATATTCGAGATCGAAGGCATCATCATAATAGTTGTTGATAGAAAGTCTTCACTTTTTCTTCACTTGTGTCCTTTGCTTATTACTGCTTTGGAGGCATGCCGTCTTTTTCGTGCAAACGTTGTAGGTCCTCCCGTGCCTTCCGGTGTATCTTTTGTCTTCCCATACACTTCAAGAAGCCTAGCAGCAGGTTCACGCAAAGGTTCTTCACACGCGTGCATCACGCGTTGGTGAAGAGCGAACCTCTAGGTCTTTCTAGTAGGGTAGGTCCCAAAATATAGATTTCTTCTTCCACATGGGTGCACGTCGCTCGGCGTCATTCGGACCAGGATAGTCCGCCGGGACCCTTTCCAAGATTACTTTTAAATCATTGACCATAGCAAATGCGTGATCACCGATGCGCATGGCGGGCTTCTTCGGTGATCTGCCTCGCCTTTGAAATGCTTGCATTTCTTTCGACATTGATGCATGGTATCCCTTGTTTGTCTGTCCTGAAGGGTTACTGAGAGCAGGCCAATATTGATGGTGACAAACAGCAACGCATGCAGGTTAAATTCCTCATGTTTGTGCTCATCCCACGCACGTACACTATTTACAATCCACAGTTGTAGAAGTTCTTCAACTAATGGCCTTAGGTACACATCAATGTCGTTGTCGGGTTGCTTAGGGCCTTGGATGAGAACTGGCATCATAATGAACTTCCGCTTCATGCACAGCCAAGGAGGAAGGTTATAGATACATAGAGTCACGGGCGGTGATGTGATTGTTGCTTTCTGCTCCCCAAAAGGATTAATGCCATCCGTGCTTAAACCAAAACCATACATTCCTTTAAGGCCACCTGCAAATCCTCCTAGTATGTTCTCTCGATTTTTCTCCACTGCGACCCGTCAGCGGGTGCTCTGAACTCCCGTCTTACTTACGGTCCTCTCTATGCCATTGCATCAACTTGGCATGCTCTTTTTTTCTGAACAGGTGTTTCAACCGCGGAATTATAGGAGCATACCACATCACCTTGGCAGGAACCCTCTTCCGGGGGTGCTCGCTGTCAACATCACCAGGGTCATCTCGTCTGATCTTATACCACAATGCACCACATACCAGGCATGCGTTCAAATCCTTGTACGCACCATGGTACATGATGCAGTCATTAGGGCATGCATGTATCTTCTGCACCTCCAATCCTAGAGGGCATACAACCTTCTTTCTTTGCATACGTGCAGTCGGGCAATTCGTTATCCTTTGGAAGCTTCTTCTTCAATATTTTGAGTAGCTTCTCAAATCCTTTGTCAGAGCACACCATTTTACGCCTTCCACTTTGCAGCAATTCCGGTGCTGATACCGAGGCTTTGTGTTGCCATCTTCGCAATTGGGGTACAAACCTTTTTTGTGATCCTCTAACATGCGATCGAACTTGAGCTTCTCCTTTTGACTTTCGCACTGTCTCCTTGCATCAACAATGACCCGGTGCAGATCATCATCGGGCACATCGTCTGGTTCCTCTTGATCTTCAACAGCTTCCCCCGTTGCAGCATCACCGTATTCAGGGGGCACATAGTTGTCATCTTCCTCTTCTTCTTCACCGTCTTCCATCATAACCCCTATTTCTCCGTGCTAGGTCCAAACATTATAGTGTGGCATGAAACCCTTATAAAGCGGTGGGTGTGAATGGTTTTCGAGTCGAGAGTAAGACTGTATTCCTACATATAGGGCATGGACAACACATAAAACCATTCTGCTTGTTTGCCTCAGCCACTTTGAGAGAAAATTATGCACGCCCTTAATGTACTCGGAGGTGTGTCCAGTCACCGTACATCCATTGCCGGTTAAATGCTGCGTGCATTATATATAATTAAATGTGTCAAAACCATTATAGAACATCATGAATAGATAACTAAGTGACCACATTAATAGAAGTTCATCATCACATTAAAACCAAAGTACATACATAGTTCTCATTGAACAACATATAGCTCTCCAGAGCATCTAATTAATTAAACCATACATTGAAACAATGTAAAACATTTCAATGCAAAAACAAATGTGATCATAATCGCAACCAAGGTAACAATTGATCAAACAACATAATGATACCAAGCTTGTATGAATGGCATATTTTCTAATCTTTCTAATCTTCAAGCGCATTGCATCCATCTTGATCTTGTGATCATCGACGACATCCGCAACATGCAACTCCAATATCATCGTCTCCTCCTCATTTTTTTTATTTTTTCCTTCAAGAAATTGTTTTCTTCTTCAACTAAATTTAACCTCTTGACAATAGCGTCGGTTGGATTTTTTGGTCCACATACCTCCTAGATAAATAAAATCTATGTCACGTTGGTCGGTATAATTGTCATAAACAATAAATGAACCAAATTGTTATAAAGATAATATATACCACAATCGAATCATAGGCAGGGCCCGAGGGCAGACGAGGCGGATACCAAAACCATCGCACTATATAATAAGAAGCAATAATAAAAGTAAGAAAATTATACAAGTATCTATCTAAACATACAAGTAAGAATTTTTTTCCTTTCAGAAAGAAGATAAGAACAAGAGGCTCACCATGGTGGTGCGTATGGCGACAGATCGGGCGCTGAGCGATCGATGGCGGTGAAGACGGGACGGACGTGACGGCGGACCGCTAAACCTAGAGAAATATTGAGGAAAATGGAGTTTGGAGGTCGAGCTTGAGAGGAGAAAGCTTAAGTAGCAGACTAAGGCATAGCCTAGTGGTGGGAAGAGGCTGGTGCCTTTCCACCCACCTGTGTTCAAGGCATGGTACTTGCAATTTGGGTTTGTTGCACCAATTATCTTTGAGGGGGTTCCCTTACAGTCTTTCTGTCAAAAAAATGAAAGCTTAAGTAGTGTGGCTCGGGCATTCCATCGAACACCTCGTGTGCATAGGAGGTGAGCTAGAGCACCACAAAGCTGTCCCCTCGCCGGCCAGAAAAAACAGAGCAGTGTGCTCTGCTCGCCAGTGAGGGGGTATATATAGGCACATCATTGGTCCCGGTTCATGGCTTGAACCGAGACTAAAGACACCCTTTGGTCCCGGTTCAAGCCACCAACCGGGACCAATGGTGGTGGACCAGGGTGGCTATATCATTCAGTTTAGTAAGATGTGCCACAACAGTTTCAGATTCATAGCCATAAAAAGGATCAGATTATACCAAAGTAATTATCTCAGGATCGACAGAGAAATCATAATCCTTATCAGTAACAAAGATAGGTGAAGTAGCAAAAGCAGGGTCATATTTCATTCTAGCATTTAGAGATTTATGTTTCAGTTAGCCAATAACTTCTTAAGATCAGATCTATCATTGCAAGCAAGAAAATCTCTAGCAGTTTCTTCATCCATAACATAACCCTCGGGAACAACAAAAGTAATTCATATTTAGGGGAGAACCTTCATCATCACTATTATCAATAATATCAGTTTCAAGAATTTCATTCTCTCTAACCCTAGCAAGTTGTTCATCAAGATATTCACCCAATGGCACAGTAGTATAGCGCATAGAAGTAGTTTCATCATAAGTATCATGCACAGTAGAAGTGGCATCATCAATAACATGCGACATATCAGAATCAATAGCAGAAGCAGGTTTAGGTGTCGCAAGCTTACTCATAACAGAAGGAGAATCTAGTGCAGAGCTAGATGGCAGTTCCTTACCTGCCCTCGTAGTTGAGGGATAAATTTTAGTTCTTTCGTCTTTCAAGTTCCTCATAGTGATCAGCAGATACAAATCTCAAGTGACTCAAAGCATAGAGCTATGCTCCTCGGCAACGGCGCCAGAAAATAGTCTTGATAACCCACAAGTATAGGGGATCGCATAGCAGTTTTAGGGTAGAGTATTCAACCCAAATTTATTGATTCGACACAAGGGGAGCCAAAGAATATTCTCAAGTATTAGCAGTTGAGTTGTCAATTCAACCACACCAGGATAACTTAGTATCTGCAGCAAAGTATTTAGTAGCAAAGTAGTATGGACGTAATGGTAACAGTAGCAAAAGTAACAGTAGCAGTTTTGTAGTAATTGTAACAGTAGCAACGGTGAAGTAAATAAGCAAAGAGCAATTTGTGAAAAGCTCGTAGGCATTGGATCAGTGATGGATAATTATGTCCGATGCGATTCCTCATGTAATAGTTATAACATAGGGTGACACAGAACTAGCTCCAGTTCATCAATGTAATGTAGGCATGTATTCCGAAAATAGTCATACGTGCTTATGGAAAAGAACTTGCATGACATCTTTTGTCCTACCCTCCCGTGGCAGCGGGTCCTAATGGAAACTAAGGGATATTAAGGCCTCCTTTTAATAGAGTACCGGACCAAAGCATTAACACATAGTGAATACATGAACTCCTCAAACTACGGTCATCACCGGTAAGTATCCCGATTATTGTCACTTTGGGGTTAACGGATCATAATACATAATAGGTGACTATAGACTTGCAAGATAGGATCAGAACTCACATATATTCATGAAAACATAATAGGTTCAGATCTGAAATCATGGCACTCAGGCCCTAGTGACAAGCATTAAGCATAGCAAAGTCATAGCAACATCAATCTCAGAACATAGTGGATACTAGGGATCAAACCCTAACAAAACTAACTTGATTACATGGTAAATATCATCCAACCCATCACCGTCCAGCAAGCCTACGATGGAATTACTCACGCAAGGCAATGAGCATCATGAACTTGGTGATGGAGGATGGTTGATGATGATCACGGCGTCGGATCCCCTCTCGGGGAGCCCCGCCGGACTCTAGATCAGCCCTCCCGAGAGATTAGGGCTTGGCGCGGCGGCTCCATATCGTAAAACACGATGAATCTTTCTCTCTGATTTTTTTCTCCGCGAACGTGAATAGATGGAGCTGGAGTTGACGTCGGTGGAGCTTCAGGGGGCCCAAGAGGCAGGGTGGCGCGCCCTAGGGGGGGCGCCCCCACCCTCGTGGACAGGGTGTGGGCCCCCTGACGTTATTCTTTTGCCAATATTTTTTATTAATTGCAAAAAGTTGCTCCGTGGATTTTCAGGTCATTCCGAGAACTTTTATTTCTGCACAAAAATAACACCATGCCAGTTCTGCTAAAAACAGTGCCAGTCCGGGTTAGTTCCATTCAAATCATGCAAGTTAGAGTCCAAAACAAGGGCAAAAGCGTTTGGAAAAGTAGATACGACGGAGACGTATCAGTCGGGAAACCTAACCTTCCACGCATAGCGAACTGGCGTGCCTCGTGTTCGTCCGGGGTGCTCAGATTCCCGAGGGCCCTTATGGCTCGTCGTTCTCTCTGTCGAGGAACGGACGTCCCTTCCTGCACTTCCATGATTGCTTTCCGAAGCTTCGTGGACGTGTGTTGCAAGTTGCTCGTCCGTCTAGTAGCACTTCCCTGTTTCAGGGTCCAAAGTTCCACCAACCCGAACAACCAAGTCATTGAGCAGTGCGGCCCGATTGCAATGTCTACCGTTCGACACCTTTAGCAATCAGGTCCTGCTCGGCCTTGTCCCTGGCAACGGTTGGGCTTTGAGGTAACCACCGACCCCGTGCGATGGTGATGCTCCTTCTTTGCAACATTTATCTTGTTAATCAACGACATCTTCTTACTCCTCTCGATGTCTTGTTGGCCACAAATGCGGGCCGATGATCTCTTATCTTCTCAAATCAATGGTGAATCACAGGAATCTTCCTTTTGTCGACATCGTTGCTTTCAACTCATTCTTCCACCTCTGAATAGCTCTGCCATCTTCTTGAGAGCATGAGACTTGATCAATGGATCTATAATTGGATTCTCCGGATCCTCCTCTTCCGGTAGGGTGAAAGTTACCTTCAGTGCGGTCCAAAGATCAGCTTTCTGTCTATATTTGACAAAAGAAACTTGAAGCTCTTCCTTCTTAGGCTGATTCCATAGCTCGATGCTGATCGGGATCATGTCCCTAACAAGAACCCCTTGAGCAGAAAATGCTTCCTTAGTGGGAGGGTTTAATCAGTTGGCCATCGCGCGCGATTTCTGTGATCGTGAACCTTTCATCCGGGCGCAACTTATTCTTCGGGCCTCGTTTCGTTACCGAAGTTTTGCTTGATCTGGAGGGCTATAAAAGAAGAAAGAAGAGTTAATATATGTACATACCAAAACAATGAATGCATCAATTAGCTAGTCAGCACAGGCTTAATTGATATATATATATATATATACCTCGCCGGACTTTGCAACAGCTGATCCCGACTCCGTTCGATCACCGGAGACGTCATCACGGTCGCCGGAGCCACCATCATGATCATGACTTTCCTCCTCCATTGTTTGATCACCGCCTCCTTCCTCTCCTTCCAGACCTTCTTCGAGGTCGTTGAGAAACAGCAAGACATCACCTCCGCCATGGATTATGTCCCCCAATATCTCTTCTTCTTCGAAGTCTCTTTGATGATCCATAGTTTCTGCAAATATTACAACATGGCAATTAATATACAAACATGAGAGATGGATATATTAAATAGTGGCAAACATAGACCCCTCGGCGACCCTCAACCCCTCGACGACTCTCGACCCCCCGGCGACCCGACACCCTCTACCCTAGTTCCCGACACCCTCGTTCCCGATAAAAATAAGAAGAGGAAGAAGAAGAAAAAATAGAGGAGAATAAGAAGAAAAATAGAAGAAAAAAAGAAGAAAAAAAAGGAGAAGAAGAAGGAATAGAGGAAAAGAAGAAAAATAGAAAACATTTCTATTTTTTCTTCGTTTCCTCTATTCCTTCTTCTTCTCCTCTTTTTTTTCTTCTTCTTCCTCTTCTTATTTTTTCTCCACTTCTTCCTCTCCTCGTCTTCTCCTTCTTCTTCTTCTCCTCGTGTCGAAGTTATCGGGGAGGGGGTATATCGACAATGATGACATATAAATAGAAAAATGTTATCGGGGAGGGGGTATATCGACCCCCCCCCCTCGTGTCGAAGTTATCGGGGAGTGGGTATATCGACAACGATGACATATACATATAAAAAGATGTTATCTGGGAGGGGGTATATCGACCCCCCCCCTCATGTCGAAGTTATCGGGGAGGGGGTATATCGACAACAACGACATATACATAGAAAAAATGTTATCGGGGAGGGGGTATATCGACACCCCATCATGTCGAAGTTATCGGAGAGAGGGTATATCGACAACAACGACATATACATAGAAAAAAAATGTTATCAGGGAGGCGGTATATCGGCCCCCCTCGTGTCGAGAAGTTATCGGGAGGGTATATATATCGACAAAATCACATCATCATCATCATCATCATATATATACATCTATAAGAGTTTTCATATATCATCACACACCCGCGCACACACACACACACACACACACACACACACACACACACACACATATATATATATATATATATATATATATATATCATCTAGTACAAAAAAATTGACCAAGCTAGTTTTCATATATCATCATATATATCATCATCATCTAATACAGAAAAAATTGACTCATATATATATATAACATCTAACAACATCTATGACCCTCGACCCTCGACTCTTGATGACCCTCGACCCTCAACACTCGACCCCTCGACGACCCTCGACCCTCGACCCTCGACAACCCTCGACACTTGACCCCTCGATGACCCTCGACCCTCGACCCTTGACGACCCTCGACCCCTCGATGACCCTAGTTTCCAACACCCTAGTTCCCGACACCCTCGTTCACGATAAAAGATAAGAAGAGGAAGAAGAAGAAAAAATAGAGGAGAAGAAGAAGAAGAAAAAATAGAAGAAAAAAGAAGGAAAAAAAGAGGAGAAGAAGAAAAATAGAAATTTTTCTTTTTTTTTCTTCTCCTCTATTCCTTCTTCTTCTCCTCTTTTTTTCCTTCTTCTTCCTCATCTTATTTTTTCTCTCCTCTTCTTTCTCTCTTCTTCTTCCTCTCTTCTTCTTCTCCTTCTTCCTCTTCTTATTTTCCTTTTTCCTCACCTTCTTTTTCTTCCTTCTTCCTCTTTTCCATACATATAAAAAGTACTTACATGCATACAAAAAATACATCTAAAAACTACATATATCTAAAAACACATACATACATACATATATGAACATCTAAAAACATCTAAAAATACATACATACATATGAAAATACATACATATATGAACATCTAAAAAAGCATATATAACACAAAAGAAGCCATAGCAAGGCGTGGCAAGGGAGCAGGGGGCGCGGTGCTCACAGAGGAGGAGTTGGGGCAGGGCGCACATGGGGCAGAGGGCGCCGGGCGGCGGTGGGGCGTTGGGCAGTGTGGTGTCGAAGCAGAGCGTCGAAGACGGCAATGGACGACGGCGTGGGCCAAGCAGGGGAGGCGTCGGGCAAGGGCGTTGGCGGCGGTAGGCGCAGGCTGGGCGGGGGCTGCGTCCAGGCGCTGGCGACAGGGCGGGCGGGCGGGGCGGGCGTGGGGCACGTCAAGGTAGGGTGTCGGCGACGGCGCAGGGCGGCCGAGGGGCACATATAGGCGACGAGGACGCGGGCTCGAGGTCGGCGACAGGATGGCGCAGGCGAGGCGTCAGGGCCAGACGGCGGGGCCCCGCCGAGGTGCATAAGCGGCAGAGGACGGCGGGCTCGAGGTCGGCGACAAGGACAGTATGCGGCGAGGGCTAGGGCGCCAGTGAGGGCGTCGGCGACGGCGAGGGCATGGTCCGGCAGCCTGGCGGCGTCGTGGAGGCAACTGCGAGATGAACTGAAAATTTTCACAAGTCCTTCTTATATACCAAACCCTTTGGTCCCGGTTCGTGGCACCAACCGGGACCAAGCCCCTTTAGTCGGTTGATGCTGCATGACGGGACAACTTTTCAACAACCCCAAAGGCGGGAAGCGAGGCCTTTGGTCCGGTTGAGTGCACCAACAGGGACTAAAGGGTGCAGATGGTACCGGGTTGGTGCCACCAACGGGGACCAAAGCCCCTTTAGTCCGATTGGTGCCACCAACCGGGACCAATGGCCTTGCCAACAAGGGGTGGTGGTGGGAGTTTAGTCCCACCTCGCTAGATTGAGAGTGCCACTTTTTGTTTATAAGCCCGTTGCCTCTTGCCCTCGCACTCCTGCAAGCTGCAGGCCTATGGGCCTAAGCCCGACCTTTGTTATGCACAGCCAGGCCTCTTTGGGCCTTCTGCGGGCCTAAATTCTAGCCCAATTAGCTGGGTTTCTAGTCGTATTCAGGCCGTGGTGGCCCAGTAGGTGATATTTTTTATTTTTCCAGTTTTTTGTTTTGTTATTTGCATTATTTATTTTCTGTTGTTTTTTGCTTTATTTTTTATTTCTTTTGCTTTTAGGTAACAAAAATTATAAACTTTCTGTTAGTTCCATTTGTTTTCCAATTTGAATAGTTTAAATTTGAATTTTTTAAAATTTGTGTGAATCACTAGTTTTGAATAACTTTACTATAAAGATAGATTTTCAGTGATTCTTTTTCCTGCTATTTAATATCACTATGTTTTATCATTATATTCAAAATAGATTTTTTTTATTTTAGTTTCTAACAAAAATTCTTTATGATAATACTTTTGCAATTAAAGTTTCTAACAAAAAATTCTTTATGAAAATTCTTTTTGCTTTAATGTTTTGGAGCAGAAAATACTTTGATAATTTTGGTTGCATAAATTTTATGTAATTTTTATATAATTTTAGTTTCAACAATACTAGAGTGTATATAAAAGTTTTTTGAGTTGATTCCTTTTGCTATTGGAGGTTTATAAAAGCTTTTTAGTTGATTCTTTTTGCTATTGAAGGATATGATAGTTTTGCTTTAGTTGATAATAATAGAATATTTTAATTGATTATTTTTAGTTCATTCGTTTTGCTATTAGTTCATTCTTTTTTGCTATTAGTTCATTCTTTCATTTAAAATGGCGTTAAATTGAAAAGCACTACAAATGAACTACGAAAAGGTTGAAAGTTGGCATGGTATCATCATTTCACCCACATAGCATGTGCTAAAAAGTTGAGAGGGTTACGACAAAAAGCTGGATCTTTGGCTTAGTGTACAAAGCAGACAATCTCTTTGGAAGTATCGGGGTTTGACGAAAACTCATCTGTTACATAAAGGGATTTCATTTGTTCAAATGTAATCGCAGTGATATTAGAGATCGAAGGCATCATCATAATAGTTGTTGATAGAAAGTCTTCACTTTTCTTCACTTGTGTCCTTTGCTTATTCTTGCTTTGGAGGCATGCCGTCTTTTTCGTGCAAGCGTTGTAGGTCCTCCGTGCCTCCGGTGTATCTTTGTCTTCCCATACACGCCCAAGAAGCCTAGCAGGTTCACATAAAGGTTCTTCGTCCGTGCATCACGTTGGTGAAGAGCGAACCTCTAGAGTCTTTCTAGTAGGGTAGGTCCCCAAAATATAGATTTCTTCTTCCACATGGGTGCCGTACGCTCGGTGTCATTCGGACCAGATAGTCCGCGGGACCCTTTCTCAAGATTACTTTTAAATCATTGACCATAGCAAGTGCGTGATCACGATGCGCATGGCGGGCTTCTTCCGGTGATCTGCCTGCGCCTTTGAAATGCTTGCATTTCTTTCGACGATGATGCATGGTATCCCTTGTTTGTTTGTCACGAAGAAGGGTTCTTTGAGAGGCCAATCATTGATGGTGACAAACAGCAACGCATGCAGGTTAAATTCCTCCTGTTTGTGCTCATCCCACGCACATACACTATTTACAATCCACAGTTGTAGAAGTTCTTCAACTAATGGCCTTAGGTACACATCAATGTCGTTGTCGGGTTGCTTAGGGCCTTGGATGAGAACTGGCATCATAATGAACTTCCGCTTCATGCACAGCCAAGGAGGAAGGTTATAGATACATAGAGTCACAGGCCAGGTGATGTGATTGCTGCTCTTCTCCCCAAAAGGATTAATGCCATCCGTGCTTAAACCAAACCATACATTCCTTGCGTCACCTGCAAACTCCTCCCAGTATGTTCTCTCGATTTTTCTCCACTGCGACCCGTCAGCGGGTGCTCTCAACTCCCGTCTTTCTTACGGTCCTCTCTATGCCATTGCATCAACTTGGCATGCTCTTTTTTTCTGAACAGGTGTTTCAACCGCGGAATTATAGGAGCATACCACATCACCTTGGCGAGAACCCTCTTAAAGGGGCGCTGTCCAACATCACCGGGGTCATCTAAATGCGATCTTATACCACAATGCACCACATACCAGGCATGCGTTCAAATCCTTGTACGCACCATGGTACATGATGCAGTCATTAGGGCATGCATGTATCTTCTGCACCTCCAATCCTAGAGGGCATACAACCTTCTTTGCTGCATACGTACGGTCGGGCAATTCGTTATCCTTTGGAAGCTTCTTCTTCAATATTTTGAGTAGCTTCTCAAATCCTTTGTCAGGCACACCATTTTCTGCCTTCCACTGCAGCAATTCCGGTACAGTACCGAGCTTTGTGTTGCCATCTTCGCAATTGGGGTACAAACCTTTTTTGTGATCCTCTAACATGCGATCGAACTTGAGCTTCTCCTTTTGACTTTCGCACTGTCTACTTGCATCAACAATGACCCGGTGCAGATCATCATCGGGCACATCGTCTGGTTCCTCTTGATCTTCAACAGCTTCCCCGTTGCAGCATCACCGTATTCGAGGGGGCACATAGTTGTCATCTTCCTCTTCTTCTTCACCGTCTTCCATCATAACCCCTATTTCTCCGTGCTAGGTCCAAACATTATAGTGTGGCATGAAACCCTTATAAAGCGGTGGGTGTGAATGGTTTTAGTCGAGTAAGACTTCGTATTCCCACATATAGGGCATGGACAACACATAAAACCATTCTGCTTGTTTGCCTCAGCCACTTTGAGAAAATTATGCACGCCCTTAATGTACTCGGAGGTGTGTCCGTCACCGTACATCCATTGCCGGTTCGTCTGCGTGCATTATATATAATTAAATGTGTCAAAAACCATTATAGAACATCATGAATAGATAACTAAGTGACCACATTAATAGAAGTTCATCATCACATTAAAACCAAAGTACATACATAGTTCTCATTGAACAACATATAGCTCTCCAGAGCATCTAATTAATTAAACCATACATTGAAACAATGTAAAACATTTCAATGCAAAAACAAATGTGATCATAATACGCAACCAAGGTAACAATTGATCAAACAACATAATGATACCAAGCTTGGTATGAATGGCATATTTTCTAATCTTTCTAATCTTCAAGCGCATTGCATCCATCTTGATCTTGTGATCATCGGCGACATCCATGACAACATGCAACTCCAATATCATCGTCTCCTCCTCATTTTTTTATTTTTCCTTCAAGAAATTGTTTTCTTCTTCAACTAAATTTAACCTCTTGACAATAGCGTCGGTTGGATTTTTTGGTCCACATACCTCCTAGATAAATAAAATCTATGTCACGTTGGTGGGGTATAATTGTCATAAACAATAAATAGACCAAATTGTTATAAAGATAATATATACCACAATCGAGATCATAGGCGGAGACGAGGGGCCCGACGAGTAGGATACAAAACCATCGCACTATATAATAAGAAGCAATAATAAAAGTAAGAAAATTATACAAGTATCTATCTAAACATACAAGTAAGAATTTTTTCCTTTTCGGAAAGAAGATAAGAACAAGAGGCTCACCATGGTGGTGCGGCAGAGATCAGCCTTGAGGCGATCGATGGCGGTGAAGGCGGGGCCGGGGCGTGACGGACCGCTAAACCTAGAGAAATATTGAGGAAAAATGGAGTTTGGAGGTCGAGAGCTTGGAGGAGAAAGCTTAAGTAGCGAGACTAAGGCATAGCCTAGTGGTGGGAAGGGGCTGGTGCCTTTCCACCCACCGAGTTCAAGGCATGGTACTTGCAATTTGGGTTTGTTGCACCAATTATACTGTGAGGGGTTCCCTTACAGGTCTTTACATCAAAAAATGAAAGCTTAAGTAGTGTGTGGCTCGGGCATTCCATGAACACCTCGCGTGTGCATAGGAGGTGAGCTAGAGCACCTTAAAATGTCCTGTCCTCGCCCGGCCAGAAAAAAAGCAGGCGGTGTGCTCTCTGCTGCCAACGAGGGGTATATATAGGCACATCATTGGTCCCGGTTCATGGCTTGAACTGAGACTAAAGACACCCTTGGTCCCAGTTCAAGCCACCAACAGGACCAATGGTAGTGGGCGAGGCGAGGCCCATTGGTCCCGGTTCGTCCCACCAACCGGGACCAAAGGACCAGATGAATCGGGACCAATGCCCCCACGAGGCCCGCCCCCTGGCCTTACGAACCGGGACCAATGCCCCCATTGGTCCCGGTTCGTGACTGAACCGGGACTAATGGGCTTATCTGGCCCGAACGAAAGCCCTGTTTTCTACTAGTAGCGGTTTGGAAAAAAAAACCACATAAGCGACAGCGAGGGCACGTCTGGCGAAGTGTCGGAGGCGGCAGGGCGCGGCCGAGGCACATAAGCGGCAAGGGACGGCGGGCTCGAGGTCGGCGAACGAGGGCGGCGGGCGTAGGGCGGCGAGGGCGTCGACGGCGAGGGCCCGGCCGAGGTGCATAAGCGACGAGACGGCGGGCTCGAGGTCGGCGGCAGAGACGGTGTCTGGCGAGGCTAGGGCGCCCGGTGAGGCGTCGTGACAGCCGAGCATGGTCCGGCAACTGGCGGCGTCGTGGAAACAGCTGAGATGAACTGAAAATTTTCACAAGTCCTTCTTATATACCAAACCCTTTGGTCGGTTCGTGGCACCAGCGGGACCAAAGCCCCCCTTTAGTCCCGGTTGATGCCGCGAACCGGGACAACTTTTCAACAGCCCAAAGGGCGGGAAGCAGGGGGCCTTTGGTCCCGGTTGGTGGGACCAACAGGGACAAAAGGGGTGGAATGGTACCCGGTTGGTGCCACCAGCAGGACCAAAGCCCTGCTAGTCGAGTTGGTGCCACCTGTAGGACCAATGGCCACCTGCAATGAGGGGTGGTGGTGGGAGTTTAGTCCCACCTCGCTGAATGAGAAGTGCCACTTTTGTTTATAAGCCCGTTGCCTCTTGCCTCGCACTCCTCTGAGCTGCAGGCCTATGGGCCTAAAGCTGACTTCATTATGCACTGGGCCTCTTTGGGCCTTCTGCGGGCCTAAATTCTAGCCCAATTAGTTTGGGTTTCTAGTCGTATTCGAAGTAGTGGTGGCCCGATAGGTGATATTTTTATTTTTCCAGTTTTTGTTTTGTTATTTGCATTATTTATTTTCTGTTGTTTTTGCTTTATTTTTTATTTCTTTTTGCTTTTAGGTAACAAAAATTATAAACTTCACATTAGTTCCATTTGTTTTCCAATTTGAATAGTTTAAATTTGAATTTTTTAAAATTTGTGTGAATCACTAGTTTTTGAATAACTTTACTATAAAGATAGATTTTCGAGTGATTCTTTTTCCTGCTATTTAATATCACTATGTTTTATCATTATATTCAAAAATAGATTTTTTTTATTTTAGTTTCTAACAAAAATTCTTTATGATAATACTTTTGCAATTAAAGTTTCTAACAAAAAAATTCTTTATGAAAATTCTTTTTGCTTTAATGTTTTGAACAGAAAATACTTTGATAATTTTGGTTGCATAAATTTTATGTAATTTTTATATAATTTTAGTTTCAACAATACTAGAGTGTATATAAAAGTTTTTTGAGTTGATTCCTTTTGCTATTGGAGGTTTATAAAAGCTTTTTAGTTGATTCTTTTTGCTATTGAAGGATATGATAGTTTTGCTTTAGTTGATAATAATAGAATATTTTAATTGATTATTTTTAGTTCATTCGTTTTGCTATTAGTTCATTCTTTTTGCTATTAGTTCATTCTTTAAACTAAATGGCGTTAAATTGAAAAGCACTACAAATGAACTACGAAAAGGTTGAAAGTTGGCATGGTATCATCATTTCACCCACATAGCATGTGCTAAAAAGTTGAGAGGGTTCACGACAAAAGCGGATGCGCTTAGTGTACAAAAGCAGGACAATCTCTTTGGAAGTATCGGGGTTTGAGACGAAAACTCATCTGTTACATAAAGGGATTTCATTTGTTCAAATGTAACTTCTGATGATATTCGAGATCGAAGGCATCATCATAATAGTTGTTGATAGAAAGTCTTCACTTTTTCTTCACTTGTGTCCTTTGCTTATTCTTGCTTTGGAGGCATGCCGTCTTTTTTTCTGCAAAGCGTTGTAGGTCCTCCGTGCCTCCGGTGTATCTTTTGTCTTCCCATACCGCCCAAGAAGCCTAGCAGGTTCACGCATAAAGGTTCTTCGTCCACGTGCATCACGTTGATTGAAGAAGCGAACCTCTAGGTCTTTCTAGTAGGGTAGGTCCCAAAATATAGATTTCTTCTTCCACATGGGTGCACGTCGCTCGGTGTCATTCGGACCCGAGATAGTCATGGGGACCCTTTCTGAAGATTACTTTTAAATCATTGACCATAGCAAATACGTGATCATCGATGACGCATGGCGGGCTTCTTCCGGTGATCTGCCTGCGCCTTTGAAATGCTTGCATTTCTTTTCGACGATGATGCATGGTATCCCTTGTTTGTTTGTTTGTCACGAAGGGTTCTTGAGAGCAGGCCAATCATTGATGGTGACAAACAATAGCAACGCATGCAGGTTAAATTCCTCTGTTTGTGCTCATCACGCACATACACTATTTACAATCCACAGGTTGTAGAAGTTCTTCAACTAATGGCCTTAGGTACACATCAATGTCGTTGTCGGGTTGCTTAGGGCCTTGGATGAAGCTGGCATCATAATGAACTTCCGCTTCATGCACAGCCAAGGAGGAAGGTTATAGATACATAGAGTCACAGGCCAGGTGATGTGATTGTTGCTCTGCTCCCCAAAAGGATTAATGCCATCCGTGCTTAAACCAAACCATACATTCCTTGCGTCACCTGCAAATCCTCCTAGTATGTTCTCTCGATTTTTCTCCACTGCGACCCGTCAGCGGGTGCTCTCAACTCCCGTCTTTCTTACGGTCCTCTCTATGCCATTGCATCAACTTGGCATGCTCTTTTTTTCTGAACAGGTGTTTCAACCACGGAATTATAGGAGCATACCACATCACCTTGGCAGGAACCCTCTTCCGGGGGCGCTCGCTGTCAACATCACCAGGGAATCATCTAAATGCGATCTTATACCACAATGCACCACATACGGGCATGCGTTTCAAATCCTTATGCGCACCATGGTACATGATGCGATCATTAGGGCATGCATGTATCTTACGCACCTCAATCCTAGAGGGCATACAACCTTCTTTGCTGCATACGTCACGGTCGGGCAATTCGTTATCCTTTGGAAGCTTCTTCTTCAATATTTTGAGTAGCTTCTCAAATCCTTTGTCGAGCACACCATTTCGCCTTCCAACTTGCAGCAATTCCGGTGCAAGATCACCGAGCTTTGTGTTGCCATCTTCGCAATTGGGGTACAAACCTTTTTGTGATCCTCTAACATGCGATCGAACTTGAGCTTCTCCTTTTGACTTTTCCTTTGTCTACTTGCATCAACAATGACCAGTGCAGATCATCATCGGGCACATCGTCTGGTTCCTCTTGATCTTCAACAGCTTCCCCCGTTGCAGCATCACCGTATTCAGGGGGCACATAGTTGTCATCTTCCTCTTCTTCTTCACCGTCTTCCATCATAACCCCTATTTCTCCGTGCTAGGTCCAAACATTATAGTGTGGCATGAAACCCTTATAAAGCAGGTGGGTGTGAATGGTTTTCGAGTCAGAGTAAGACTTCGTATTCCCACATATAGGGCATGGACAACACATAAAACCATTCTGCTTGTTTGCCTCAGCCACTTTGAGAAAATTATGCACGCCCTTAATGTACTCGGAGGTGTGTCTGTCACCGTACATCCATTGCCGGTTAAATCTGCGTGCATTATATATAATTAAATGTGTCAAAAACCATTATAGAACATCATGAATAGATAACTAAGTGACCACATTAATAGAAGTTCATCATCACATTAAAACCAAAGTACATACATAGTTCTCATTGAACAACATATAGCTCTCCAGAGCATCTAATTAATTAAACCATACATTGAAACAATGTAAAACATTTCAATGCAAAAACAAATGTGATCATAATCGCAACCAAGGTAACAATTGATCAAACAACATAATGATACCAAGCTTGATTATGAATGGCATATTTTCTAATCTTTCTAATCTTCAAGCGCATTGCATCCATCTTGATCTTGTGATCATCAGCGACATCCATAACATGCAACTCCAATATCATCGTCTCCTCCTCATTTTTTTTATTTTTTCCTTCAAGAAATTGTTTTCTTCTTCAACTAAATTTAACCTCTTGACAATAGCGTCGGTTGGATTTTTTGGTCCACATACCTCCTAGATAAATAAAATCTATGTCACGTTGGTCGGTATAATTGTCATAAACAATAAATGAACCAAATTGTTATAAAGATAATATATACCACAATCGAATCATAGACAGGGGACGAGGAGCCGGCGAGGCGGATACCAAAACCATCGCACTATATAATAAGAAGCAATAATAAAAGTAAAGAAAATTATACAAGTATCTATCTAAACATACAAGTAAGAATTTTTCCTTTCGGAAAAGAAGATAAGAACAAGAGGCTCACCATGGTGGTGCAAGCTGACGAGATCGGGCGTGAGCGATCGATGGCGGTGAAGACGGGGGCCGGGACGTGACGGACCGCTAAACCTAGAGAAATATTGAGGAAAATGGAGTTTGGAGGTCGAGCTTGGAGGAGAAAGCTTAAAGTGAGACTAAGGCATAGCCTAGTGGTGGGAAGGGGCTGGTGCCTTTCCACCCACCCAGGTTCAAGGCATGGTACTTGCAATTTGGGTTTGTTGCACCAATTATACTGTAGGGGGTTCCCTTACAGTCTTTCTGTCAAAAAAATGAAAGCTTAAGTAGTGTGGCTCGGGCATTCCATCGAACACCTCGTGTGCATAGGAGGTGAGCTAGAGCACCACAACGCGGTCCCCTCGGCCCAGGAAAAAAGCAGGCAGTGTGCTACGCTCGCCCGATGAGGGGTATATATAGGCACATCATTGGTCGGTTCATGGCTTGAACCGAGACTAAAGACACCTTTGGTCAGTTCAAGCCACCAACGGGACCAATGGTGAAATGAAGCGAGGCGAGGCCCATTGGTCCCGGTTCGTCCCACCAACCGGGACCAAAAGGGACCAGATGAATCGGGACCAATGCCCCCACGAGGCCCGCCCTGGCCCTTCTGACAGGACCAATGCCCCCATTGGTCCCGGTTCGTGACTGAACCGGGACTAATGGGCTTATCTGGCCCGAACGAAAGCCCTGTTTTCTACTAGTGACAGTTTCAGGAAAAGAAACCACATAGGCGACGGCAGGGGCACGTCGGGGCGGGGGGTGTCGGAGACGGCGAGGGCGCGGCCGAGGGCACATAGGCGACGAGGACGGCGGGCTCGAGGTCGGCGACGAGGACGGCACATGGCGAGGGCGTAGGGCGCGACGGCGCAGGGCCCTGCCGAGGGGTGCATAAGCGACGAGGATGGCGGGCTCGAGGTCGGCCAGCAGAGACAGTGTCTGGCCGAGGCTAAAGGCGCCCGATGAGGCGTCGGCGACAGCGAGGCATGGTCCGGCAGCCTGGCGGCGTCGTGGAGGCAACTGCGAGATGAACTAAAAATTTTTCACAAGTCCTTCTTATATACCAAACCCTTTGGTCGGTTCGTGGCACCAACAGGGACCAAAGCCCACTTTAGTCGGTTGATGCTGAGCAGGACAACTTTCTCAACAGCCCAAAGGCGGGAAGCGAGGCCTTTGGTCCGGTTGGTGGCACCAACAGGGACTAAAGGGAGTGCATGAGTACCGGTTGGTGCCACCAACCGGGACCAAAGCTACTAGTCCAGTTGGTGCCACCAACCGAGACCAATAACCTGCAACAATTGGTGGTGGGAGTTTAGTCCCACCTCGCTAGTTGAGAGCACCCTTTTTGTTTATAAGCCCGTTGCCTCTTCCCTCTCGAACTCCCTCTGAGCTGCAGGCCTATGGGCCTAAAGCGGCTCTTATTATGCTGTGGGCCTCTTTGGGCCTTCTGCGGGCCTAAATTCTAGCCCAATTATTTGGGTTTCTAGTCGTATTCGAGGCCGTGGTGGCCAGGTGAGGCGATATTTTTATTTTTCAGTTTTTGTTTTGTTATTTGCATTATTTATTTTCTGTTGTTTTTGCTTTATTTTTTATTTCTTTTTGCTTTTAGGTAACAAAAATTATAAACTTTACATTAGTTCCATTTGTTTTCCAATTTGAATAGTTTAAATTTGAATTTTTAAAATTTGTGTGAATCACTAGTTTTTGAATAACTTTACTATAAAGATAGATTTTAAGTGATTCTTTTTCCTGCTATTTAATATCACTATGTTTTATCATTATATTCAAAAATAGATTTTTTTTATTTTAGTTTCTAACAAAAATTCTTTATGATAATACTTTTGCAATTAAAGTTTCTAACAAAAAAATTCTTTATGAAAATTCTTTTTGCTTTAATGTTTTGAGCAGAAAATACTTTGATAATTTTGGTTGCATAAATTTTTATGTAATTTTTATATAATTTTAGTTTCAACAATACTAGAGTGTATATAAAAGTTTTTTCAGTTGATTCCTTTTGCTATTGGAGGTTTATAAAAGCTTTTTAGTTTATTCTTTTTGCTATTGAAGGATATGATAGTTTTGCTTTAGTTGATAATAACAGAATATTTTAATTGATTATTTTTAGTTCATTCGTTTTTCTATTAGTTCATTCTTTTTGCTATTAGTTAATTCTTTCAGCTAAATGGCCGTTAAATTGAAAAGAACTACAAATTAAATCTGAAAAGGTTGAAAGTTTGCATGGTATCATCATTTCACACACATAGCATGTGCTAAAAAGTTGAGAGGTTTACGACAAAAGCTGGATCTTGGCGTAGTGTACAAAGCAGAGACAATCTCTTTGGAAGTATCGGGGTTTGAGACGAAAACTCATCTGTTACATAAAGGGATTTCATTTGTTCAAATGTAACTGCAGTGATATTCGAGATCGAAGGCATCATCATAATAGTTGTTGATAGAAAGTCTTCACTTTTTCTTCACTTGTGTCCTTTGCTTATTACTGCTTTGGAGGCATGCCGTCTTTTTCGTGCAAACGTTGTAGGTCCTCCCGTGCCTCCGGTGTATCTTTTGTCTTCCCATACACGCCCAAGAAGCCTAGCAGGTTCACGCAAAGGTTCTTCGTCACGTGCATCACGTTGACTGAAGAGCGAACCTCTAGGTCTTTCTAGTAGGGTAGGTCCCAAAATATAGATTTCTTCTTCCACATGGGTGCACGTCGCTCAGCGTCATTCGGACCAGATAGTCCGCCGGGACCCTTTCCGAAGATTACTTTTAAATCATTGACCATAGCAAGTACGTGATCACCGGTACGCATGGCGGGCTTCTTCCGGTGATCTGCCTCGCCTTTGAAATGCTTGCATTTCTTTCGACATTGATGCATGGTATCCCTTGTTTATGCATCACGAAGGTTCTTGAGAGCGAGCCAATCATTGATGGTGACAAACAAAGAACGCATGCAGGTTAAATTCCTCATGTTTGTGCTCATGCCACGCCGTACACTATTTACAATCCACAGTTGTAGAAGTTCTTCAACTAATGGCCTTAGGTACACATCAATGTCGTTGTCGGGTTGCTTAGGGCCTTGGATGAGAAGCGGCATCATAATGAACTTCCGCTTCATGCACAGCCAAGGAGGAAGGTTATAGATACATAGAGTCACTGAGCGGTGATGTGATTGTTGCTCTGCTCCCCAAAGGATTAATGCCATCCGTGCTTAAACCAAACCATACATTCCTTGCGTCACCTGCAAACTCCTCCCGATATGTTCTCTCGATTTTTCTCCATCTGCGACCCGTCGGTGGTGCTCTCAACTCCCGTCTTTCTTACGGTCCTCTCTATGCCATTGCATCAACTTGGCATGCTCTTTTTTCTGAACAGGTGTTTCAATGGCGGAATTATAGGAGCATACCACATCACCTTAGCAGGAACCCTCTTAGGGGTTGCTTTCATTGTCAACATCACCGAGGTCATCTCGTCGATCTTATACCACAATGCACCACATACGGGCATGCGTTCAAATCCTTATACGCACCATGGTACATGATGCGATCATTAGGGCATGCATGTATCTTACGCACCTCAATCCTAGAGGGCATACAACCTTCTTTGCTGCATGTCATGCGGTCGGGCAATTCGTTATCCTTTGGAAGCTTCTTCTTCAATATTTTGAGTAGCTTCTCAAATCCTTTGTCGAGCACACCATTTTCGCCTTCCACTTTGCAGCAATTCGATGCAGTACCGAGCTTTGTGTTGCCATCTTACGCAATTGGGGTACAAACCTTTTTGTGATCCTCTAACATGCGATCGAACTTGAGCTTCTCCTTTTTGACTTTCGCCTTTGTCTCCTTGCATCAACAATGACCGGTGCAGATCATCATCGGGCACATCGTCTGGTTCCTCTTGATCTTCATGACTTCCCCGTTGCGACATCACCGTATTCAGGGGGCACATAGTTGTCATCTTCCTCTTCTTCTTCACCGTCTTCCATCATAACCCCTATTTCTCCGTGCTAGGTCCAAACATTATAGTGTGGCATGAAACCCTTATAAAGCAGGTGGGTGTGAATGGTTTTAGTCGAGTAAGACTTACGTATTCCCACATATAGGGCATGGACAACACATAAAACCATTCTCGCTTGTTTGCCTCAGCCACTTTGAGAAAATTATGCACGCCCTTAATAATGTACTGGAGGTGTGTCCGTCACCGTACATCCATTGCGGTTAAATGCATGCATTATATATAATTAAATGTGTCAAAACCATTATAGAACATCATGAATAGATAACTAAGTGACCACATTAATAGAAGTTCATCATCACATTAAAACCAAAGTACATACATAGTTCTCATTGAACAACATATAGCTCTCCAGAGCATCTAATTAATTAAACCATACATTGAAACAATGTAAAACATTTCAATGCAAAAACAAATGTGATCATAATCGCAACCAAGGTAACAATTGATCAAACAACATAATGATACCAAGCTTCGGTATGAATGGCATATTTTCTAATCTTTCTAATCTTCAAGCGCATTGCATCCATCTTGATCTTGTGATCATCGACGACATCCGCAACATGCAACTCCAATATCATCGTCTCCTCCTCATTTTTTTTATTTTTTCCTTCAAGAAATTGTTTTCTTCTTCAACTAAATTTAACCTCTTGACAATAAGCGTCGGTTGGATTTTTTGGTCCACATACCTCCTAGATAAATAAAATCTATGTCACGTTGGTCGGTATAATTGTCATAAACAATAAATGAACCAAATTGTTATAAAGATAATATATACCACAATCGAATCATAGACAGGACGAGGGCCGACGGGGGCGGATACCAAAACCATCGCACTATATAATAAGAAGCAATAATAAAAGTAAGAAAATTATACAAGTATCTATCTAAACATACAAGTAAGAATTTTTTTCCTTTCAGAAAGAAGATAAGAACAAGAGGCTCACCATGGTGGTGCCGGCTGACAAGATCGGCGCTTGAGGCGATCGATGGCGGCAGTGAAAGGCAGGGACGGGGACGTGACGGACCGCTAAACCTAGAGAAATATTGAGGAAAATGGAGTTTGGAGGTCGAGCTTGGAGAGGAGAAAGCTTAAGTAGCAGACTAAGGCATAGCCTAGTGGTGGGAAGGGGCTGGTGCCTTTCCACCCACCCAGGTTCAAGGCATGGTACTTGCAATTTGGGTTTGTTGCACCAATTATACTGTAGGGGGTTCCCTTACAGTCTTACATCAAAAAATGAAAGCTTAAGTAGTGTGGCTCGGGCATTCCATCGAACACCTCGTGTGCATAGGAGGTGAGCTAGAGCACCCACAAAGCATCCCCTCGCCCGGCCAGAAAAGCAGAGCGGTGTGCTACGCTTTCGCCCGATGAGGGTATATATAGGCACATCATTGGTCCCGGTTCATGGCTTGAACCGAGACTAAAGACACCCTTTGGTCGGTTCAAGCCACCAACGGGACCAGCGATGATGAGCGAGGCGAGGCCCATTGGTCCCGGTTCGTCCCACCAACCGGGACCAAAGGGACCAGATGAATCGGGACCAATGCCCCCACGAGGCCCGCCCCCTGGCCTTACGAACCGGGACCAATGCCCCCATTGGTCCCGGTTCGTGACTGAACCGGGACTAATGGGCTTATCTGGCCCGAACGAAAGCCCTGTTTTCTACTAGTGACAGTTTCAGGAAAAGAAACCACATAAGGCATTTCAGTAGGGCACGTTGGGCGGGGGGTGTCGGCGATGGCCAGCAGGGCGCTGCCGAGGCACATAGGCGGCGACTGGCCGGGCCTCGAGGTCGGGCGACAGATGGCGGCTGGCGAGGGCGTCGAGCGCCACGATTACAGGGCACGTACCGAGGGTGCATAGGCGATGACGCAGGACGGCGGCTCGAGGTCGGCGGCGAGGACAAGTGGGCATGAGGGCTAGGGGCGAGCTGGAGGGCGTGCAGCGACGGGCGTAGGGCATGGTCCGCAGCCTGGCGGCGTCGTGGAAACAGCTGCGAGATGAACTGAAAATTTTCACAAGTCCTTCTTATATACCAAACCCTTTGGTCCCGGTTCGTGGCACCAACCGGGACCAAAAGCCTACTAGTCGGTTGATGCCGCGAACCGGGACAACTTTTCAACAGCCCAAAGGGCGGGAAGCGAGGAGCCTTTGGTCGGTTGGTGCACCAACAGGGGACTAAAGGGGTGCATTAGTATGGTTGGTGCCACCAACCGGGACCAAAGCCCCTAGTCCCGGTTAGTGCCACCAACCGGACAACTTCTACCTGCAATGAGGGTGGTGGTGGAGTTTAGTCCCACCTCGCTAGTTGAGAGCGCCCACTTTTGTTTATAAGCCCCGTTGCCTCTTCCCTCTCGAACTCCTCTGAACTGCAGGCCTATGGGCCTAAACTGACACTGTTATGCCTATGGGCCTGCTGGGCCTTCTGTGGGCCTAAATTCTAGCCCAATTAGCTGGGTTTCTAGTCGTATTCAGGTCGTGGTGGCCCAGTAGGTGATATTTTTTTATTTTTCCAGTTTTTTGTTTTGTTATTTGCATTATTTATTTTCTGTTGTTTTTTGCTTTATTTTTTATTTCTTTTTGCTTTTAGGTAACAAAAATTATAAACTTTCTGTTAGTTCCATTTGTTTTCCAATTTGAATAGTTTAAATTTGAATTTTTTAAAATTTGTGTGAATCACTAGTTTTTGAATAACTTTACTATAAAGATAGATTTTCGAGTGATTCTTTTTCCTGCTATTTAATATCACTATGTTTTATCATTATATTCAAAAATAGATTTTTTTTATTTTAGTTTCTAACAAAAAATTCTTTATGATAATACTTTTTGCAATTAAAGTTTCTAACAAAAAAAATTCTTTATGAAAATTCTTTTTGCTTTAATGTTTTGAACAGAAAATACTTTGATAATTTTGGTTGCATAAATTTTATGTAATTTTTATATAATTTTAGTTTCAACAATACTAGAGTGTATATAAAAGTTTTTCGATTGATTCCTTTTGCTATTGGAGGTTTATAAAAGCTTTTTAGTTTATTCTTTTTGCTATTGAAGGATATGATAGTTTTGCTTTAGTTGATAATAATAGAATATTTTAATTGATTATTTTTAGTTCATTCGTTTTGCTATTAGTTCATTCTTTTTGCTATTAGTTCATTCTTTCAGCTAAATGGCCGTTAAATTGAAAAGCACTACAAATGAACTCTGAAAAGGTTGAAAGTTGGCATGGTATCATCATTTCACCCACATAGCATGTGCTAAAAAGTTGAGAGGGTTACGACAAAAACTGGATGCGCTTAGTGTACAAAACAGACAATCTCTTTGGAAGTATCAGGGTTTCGGACGAAAACTCATCTGTTACATAAAGGGATTTCATTTGTTCAAATGTAACTGCAGTGATATTCGAGATCGAAGGCATCATCATAATAGTTGTTGATAGAAAGTCTTCACTTTTTCTTCACTTGTGTCCTTTGCTTATTACTGCTTTGGAGGCATTCTGTCTTTTCGTTACCAAACGTTGTAGGTCCTCCCGTGCCTCCGGTGTATCTTTTGTCTTCCCATACACGCCCAAGAAGCCTAGCAGGTTCACGCAAAGGTTCTTCGTCACGTGCATCACGTTGACTGAAGAGCGAACCTCTAGGTCTTTCTAGTAGGGTAGGTCCCAAAATATAGATTTCTTCTTCCACATGGGTGCACGTCGCTCAGCGTCATTCGGACCAGAGAGTCCCGTAGGGACCCTTTCCGAAGATTACTTTTAAATCATTGACCATAGCAAGTACGTGATCACCGGTACGCATGGCGGGCTTCTTCCGGTGATCTGCCTCGCCTTTGAAATGCTTGCATTTCTTTCGACATTGATGCATGGTATCCCTTGTTTGTCTGTCCTGAAGGGTTACTGAGAGCAGGCCAATCATTGATGGTGACAAACAGCAACGCATGCAGGTTAAATTCCTCATGTTTGTGCTCATGCCACGCACGTACACTATTTACAATCCACAGTTGTAGAAGTTCTTCAACTAATGGCCTTAGGTACACATCAATGTCGTTGTCGGGTTGCTTAGGGCCTTGGATGAGAACTGGCATCATAATGAACTTCCGCTTCATGCACAGCCAAGGAGGAAGGTTATAGATACATAGAGTCACAGGCCAGGTGATGTGATTGTTGCTCTGCTCCCCAAAAGGATTAATGCCATCCGTGCTTAAACCAAACCATACATTCCTTCGCGTCACACTGCAAACTCCTCCCAATTATGTTCTCTCGATTTTTCTCCACTGCGACCCGTCGGCCGGGTGCTCTCAACTCCCGTCTTTCTTACGGTCCTCTCTATGCCATTGCATCAACTTGGCATGCTCTTTTTTTCTGAACAGGTGTTTCAACCGCGGAATTATAGGAGCATACCACATCACCTTGGCAGGAACCCTCTTCCGGGGGTGCTCGCTGTAAACAACACCGAGGTCATCTAAATGCGATCTTATACCACAATGCACCACATACCAGGCATGCGTTCAAATCCTTGTACGCACCATGGTACATGATGCAGTCATTAGGGCATGCATGTATCTTCTGCACCTCCAATCCTAGAGGGCATACAACCTTCTTTGTTGCATACGTGCGATTCAGACAATTCGTTTATCCTTTGGAAGCTTCTTCTTCAATATTTTGAGTAGCTTCTCAAATCCTTTGTCGAGCACACCATTTTCTGCCTTCCATCGCAGCAATTCGATGCGATTACCGAGCTTTGTGTTGCCATCTTCGCAATTGGGGTACAAACCTTTTGTGATCCTCTAACATGCGATCGAACTTGAGCTTCTCCTTTTGACTTTCGCCTTGTCTCCTTGCATCAACAATGACCGGTGCAGATCATCATCGGGCACATCGTCTGGTTCCTCTTGATCTTCAACAGCTTCCCCGTTGCAGCATCACCGTATTGGGGGCACATAGTTGTCATCTTCCTCTTCTTCTTCACCGTCTTCCATCATAACCCCTATTTCTCCGTGCTAGGTCCAAACATTATAGTGTGGCATGAAACCCTTATAAAGCGGTGGGTGTGAATGGTTTCAGTCGAGTAAGACTTACGTATTCCCACATATAGGGCATGGACAACACATAAAACCATTTTGCTTGTTTGCCTCAGCCACTTTGAGAAAATTATACGCATATAATGTACTCGGAGGTGTGTCCGTCAGTACATCCATTGCCGGTTAAATTCGTTCTGCGTGCATTATATATAATTAAATGTGTCAAAACCATTATAGAACATCATGAATAGATAACTAAGTGACCACATTAATAGAAGTTCATCATCACATTAACACCAAAGTACATACATAGTTCTCATTGAACAACCTATAGCTCTCCAGAGCATCTAATTAATTAAACCATACATTGAAACAATGTAAAACATTTCAATGCAAAAACAAATGTGATCATAATCGCAACCAAGGTAACAATTGATCAAACAACATAATGATACCAAGCTTCGGTATGAATGGCATATTTTCTAATCTTTCTAATCTTCAAGCGCATTGCATCCATCTTGATCTTGTGATCATCGACGACATCCATAACATGCAACTCCAATATCATCGTCTCCTCCTCATTTTTTTATTTTTTCCTTCAAGAAATTGTTTTCTTCTTCAACTAAATTTAACCTCTTGACAATAGCGTCGGTTGGATTTTTTGGTCCACATACCTCCTAGATAAATAAAATCTATGTCACGTTGATCGGTATAATTGTCATAAACAATAAATGAACCAAATTGTTATAAAGATAATATATACCACAATCGAATCATAGACAGGACGAGGGCCGACGGGGGCGGATACCAAAACCATCGCACTATATAATAAGAAGCAATAATAAAAGTAAGAAAATTATACAAGTATCTATCTAAACATACAAGTAAGAATTTTTTTCCTTTCAGAAAGAAGATAAGAACAAGAGGCTCACCATGGTGGTGCCGGCGACGAGATCGGCGCGGGCGATCGATGGCGGTGAAGACGGGGACGGGACGTGACGGACCGCTAAACCTAGAGAAATATTGAGGAAAATGGAGTTTGGAGGTCGAGCTTGGAGAGGAGAAAGCTTAAGTAGCAGACTAAGGCATAGCCTAGTGGTGGGAAGGGGCTGGTGCCTTTCCACCCACCCGGGTTCAAGGCATGGTACTTGCAATTTGGGTTTGTTGCACCAATTATCTTGTAGGGGTTCCCTTACAGTCTTTACATCAAAAAATGAAAGCTTAAGTAGTGTGGCTCGGGCATTCCATGAACACCTCGTGTGCATAGGAGGTGAGCTAGAGCACCTAAAAGCTGTCCCCTCTTGAAAACAGAAAAAGCAGGCGGTGTGCTCGCTTTCATGATGAGGGGTATATATAAGCACATCATTGGTCGGTTTATGGCTTGGAGCCGAGACTAAAGACACCCTTTGGTCCCGGTTCAAGCCACCAACCGGGACCAACGGTGTGGGCCAGAGGCGAGGCCCATTGGTCCCGGTTCGTCCCACTGGCGGGACCAAAGGACGAGATGAATCGGGACCAATGCCCCCACGAGGCCCGCCCACAGCCTTCTGAGCGGGACCAATGCCCCCATTGGTCCCGGTTAATCGTCAACCGAGGACTAATGGGCTTATCTGGCCCGAACGAAAGCCCTGTTTTCTACTAGTGACAGTTCCAGGAAAAAAAACCACAGGTATACATTTTCATATTCCAGAATTTTTACTAAGTGTAAAGATAATTATCCATTTTGTGTACCTACACAAAAAATAGGCAGGCATGCATTCTAAAATCTTGGTCAACGTCATAACTCCAAGCCATGATATTTAAGAGTACTAATAGACACAAACACCAATTATATATGTGCAACTCATCTAAGTGGCACATTTTAATTCGTAAGATTTATGATTTGGTAATTTTTGCTTTTTCTATGATCTATAATATTTGGTTAAATAAAAAGGACTTCTCAAATAGGAAAAACAAACTATGTCAAACCAATTATAATATATGCTTCAAATTTAGTGAAAGATGTATTTTCCATAACATATGTTAAAATTATATACTCCCTCCGATCCAAATTAATAGACACAGCCTCTATACAATATCCTCTATACATTGTATGGAGGTTGCGTCAACTAATTAAGATCGGAGGGAGTAAAAATATATGTATTTTGATATTTAGTTGTATCATTACATAGTTGCTAAATATAATAAAACTACAATGTTTAAGATCATATGTAGAAAAGATCAAATTTAATTATCAATAAAAGTAAAAATGTTTACTATAAATAAATGAGATGTGAGAAACTGAGATCGCTCTCTCGAAAAAGTGTATCGCTCTCCCAAGCCGCTCCCGCGGGTGACAGGGGAGGCCTCTTGCCGTTGAGGCTGGCCCTCCTTTTCCACCTCTCTCCTCGCTGTCGCCCAGGCGTGTCGGCAGGCGAAGCCTTCCTGGCATGGGCGGCGGCAGGGTGCTTTCTCCCTCCCGTGCAGCGGGATCGGCGCGGGGCGATCTGTCCAATCTGGGGCGCAGCGCTATGCAGGGCGCAACGGTGCTGGGGCGGCGGCAGTGCAGGCGGTGGCGCGTGGACGGTTGCACAAGGGGTGGCGGCTGTGCAACTCTGCTTTCCGCGGTTCCGTCTGGTGGCGGGTTGTGCGGCTCGTCGGGTGTTGGCGGCGGTGGAGAACTGGCTCAGATCCATTGTCGATGGCTTTGACGGGCGCGGGATGCGTGACAAGCATAGGCCCGGCGGTAAATGTCCTCGGGGCTGTGGTGGCCGGCGGTGATGGTGGTCGGGGGTTGTGCTCGGGCCGCGATGATGGCACAGTGGCGGTCCTCGGAGTTCCGGAGGTTGCGTGCGTCTCCTCAACAAGGCACCGTGTGGTTCCAATCAGTTACTGGATCGGGATGGCACGACTGCCGGTGAAAATCGTGTCTACTTCGGTCTTGACGGACGATGGTGGTGTCATTGACTTTGTTTCCTTGTTGAGGCATCACCATTGCAGGCAATCGTCATCTCCCTTGGGCTGCTCCGAGGGAAACCCAAGATCTGTGACTTCTTGCTCGGACAATGATAGCATCCACTACGATTGGCTACGACCTTTTGGCCATGAATTGTCATAAGATTATAGGGTTTGGACCCATCTAGAGTCTTCATGACAAATTTGTGAATTTTTGTCGTGGATCAATGACTAACTAAACCGACGTCAATAATTTTTGTCATAAACGAGCATTTTTTTGCAGTGATCTTCGATGTCGTTCTCCTTCAAGGGGGCCTCATTTTACTTGTAATGACGAATTTGCATTCTAAAATCTTGGTCAACTTTATAACTCCGAGCCATGATATTTAAGAGAATTAATAGACAAAAACACCAATTATATATGTGCAACTCATCTAAGTGGCACATTTAATTTGTAAGATTTATGATTTGGTTATTTTTCCTTTTTTCTTATCTATAATATTTGGTTAAATAAAAAGGAGGTATCAAAGAGGGAAAAAAACTATGTCAAAACCATTGTAATATATGCTTCAAATTTAGTGAAAATGTATTTTCCATAGCATATGTTAAAATTATATACTCCCTCAATCCAAATTACTTGGCACAGTCTCTATACAATATCCTCTATACATTGTATGGAGGTTATGTCAATTAATTCATATTGGAGGGAGTAAAAACAAATATGTATTTTGATATTTTGTTGTATTATTTACATAGTTGCTAAATATAATAAAACTGCGATGTTTAAGATCATATGTAGAACAGATAGAATTTAATTCCCAATAAAAGGAAAAATGTTTAGTATAAATAATTGATATGTGTTTGTAACTCATCCAAGGACCACTAAATTATTGGACATTCCCACGGGGTTTGCTACTTCTCCACTCCTGACGATCAGTTCATGCAATTTAATGTAGAACTTTAAAGCCGAAGAATTTGCCATTATCTTCGATCATAATTGGAAAATATGTGTCTAAAAAATGATTCGATTGAATTGGAATATATCGTCCGACATATGCATCAATCATGTCATGAAAAGGATAACCCCATGTCTATAAAAAATGTTTTCAAACAAATAAAACTTAGTTAAGATAATTTACACAATGACACATTGAGACATTGTTTTCTTAAATTGCGTAATGTGCCTAGAGGATTGAGAGATTATCGGAGTAGACCCCACACGAGTTGGATGGCCTTACACTAGTAGAAAAAGGGCCTATTGTCCCGGTTTGTAAGGGCCATTTGTCCCGGTTTTTGAACCGGGACTAAAGTGTCGGTACTAATGCCCTAGACCTTTAGTCGGTTCTTACACAAACCGGGACAGATGAACCTCCACGTGGCAAAACGGTCTGGGCGAGCAGGCGGGAGAGCCCTTTGGTCCCGGTTGGTGGCACCAACCGGATCAATCAAACATCCAGCGTCGACATTTCAGTCTTTGGGGTTTTGTTTTTATTTAAAGGCGGGGTTAGGGGGTTTGGGGGTTAATTTAGGTGTTTCATATATTGTGTTAGCTAGCTAATTAATAGAGAGAGAAGTGTCCTCTCTTATCTCCGTGCTTGATCGACGCTACGTACTATACGTATAGAGAGGACTAGACACGCTAGCTAGTAAGAAAATGAAGGAAACAGAAGATCGTCATGAACATATGCATATAGAGAGAAGTGATATCGACCACCTCTCCTTCTCTAAGAGATTGGTCAAACAACAAGTTCTCGTATATCTATCCGACGCTACTGGCAACATATATACAATATAATTATCTCTTACAATATAATCTCCTAATTAAAAACCAACTGATCAGGGTACATATGGTATTCTCCGTCTTTAGCGATCACGTGGTCAAGAAAGAATGCCGCCAATTCCTCTTGAATTGCTCGCATACGATCTGGTGGTAGGAGTTCATCCCGCATCCGAAATATCTAATTTGGAGAAGGGGGTCAATACATATATATGAATAAATGAAACTGATCACAAATGATGGTAATAAAATAAAATTGTGAATATTATTATTTACGCACTTCATATTGTTTGTCAGAGTAGCCCCGCTCACAGCTCGTGTGGCGGATGGACTCACAAATGTAGTATCCACAGTAATCATTCCCTTGTTCCTACCACAACCACTTTGCAAGAAATAGAGGTCAATCAAACTGATAATTAGCAAGCATGCTAAATGGTATTGATGAAACTAGCGCTTGAATCACTAGGAGATGCGTGGAACATGCTACTATAGTACTTACTTTGGTGTCTAAATTGCAGCTTCTTACCGCGATCAGCGGAGTTTTTGAGGTGAATTTTTTCAACACCACGCCGCATAAAGAAAACAATTACTTGATATCAGGAAATGAACAAAGTTGCCGATATGGTGCGATAATGATCGATTTAACTTACTTCTCTAGAATTTCAGTCATGTCCGCATCCTCCTTGGGATCTTTTTCGTCTCGAGTCTAAGGCGGTTACTAGTCCCTGCTCAAGCTTAATCTCTAGGAGAATATAGTGGAAGCTGCGCTTGCGGCGTGCATAACTCATCAACTACATTACTATAACCTCGACTAATAAGGGAAACCGAATATGCACAAGACAGTAACACTCACTTTGGAATTCGTGAGGGAAGAGCATTGTAGCTTTGTTTTGATTTAATAAAAATGATTGTAGCAGCTTGGCCTTGGTATCTCTGGCCTGAAATTCAACCATATATGCATCTATGAGATTTGTGTTAATGAACCCAATATCACCGATTTGTCTTTTCTTCAATTCGGCGATCTTCAATCTGCATAATATAGTGAGGATAATTAAAAATACATGCAATGAAAGAGATGACCTATATATAGAGACTTAATGACAGAAGTAGTACTACTTACAGGCAGTAGCAAGTGATCATTAATTTATTGAGGGCCTTTTGATTGAAAAATGCGAAGAACTCCTCAAATGGAACATTCAACAGTTCAATTCCAACGAGGTCATGCTCCTCTCTAACTCTCAGCGTCAAAATATTCCTCCCCTCAGACTCTCTGCAGGTTTTCATGTACCAATCATGGAATCTTCGCATCATCGTTGTTAGAGATCTTTCATCTTTGACGAGAGGCTTCCCGTACACGTATTTGTGTTCGTCCACCTCCAAGAAATCATTATGTACATCGTCGGGCAGGTAATCTACAAGATTGTTATAACCGGGCACCATCCCGCCCGGATCATTAAAGACGATATCACTAGACACCTGGAGCGGGGGGAATGATCGGTTCACTTGTTCGCCGAGCTCGGCAACTTTTTTCCCAGCTCGTCGTTCTGCTAACCTTTTACCACTGACAGTACTTCCTGACCGCTCCGCTCGATAAATGACTTTGTAATAATGCGCTCATAGTTGCCTTTCGCCGGAGACTTTGGTGGTTTCTTCAGGGCAGCTAGAAATGCAACCGCTTTTACGGATCTATCTTCTCCTCCGAGGTGGATGTTTCTTTGCTTTCACCCCTTCAAAGAAGTTCTTCACTTCGCTTGACACACGATCTTCGTGTTTTCCTCGAGCTCCTCTCGTGTATGGTAACTTCTCCGGAGTCTTGAGAGAATGACGAATCTATGTGCCTCGGCTCTCTGGCTGTCTTGCTAGACGCGGAGCGTATGATGATTCTGGCTGTCTTCGTTTCTTAGGAGGCGGAGGAGAAGGACTACGACGCCGGAGCAGCCGGAGCGGCGGCGGATCTCTTGATCCGCCCTTGTTAACGGCGGAGAAGGAGGAGGCTGGCTGCTCGGGCCACGGCGCAAAGGCGGAGAAGGAGGCGGAGTGCCGCCACGCGCCGGAGAAGGAGGTTGAGTGCCCTGATCACTCGCCGGAGGAGGAGGAGGACTGCCCTGACTCGCCGGAGGAGGAGGAGGAGGAGGAGGCGTCCAGTTCGGAAGGTTGATGAGCTCCTTCCGCCATAGGCATGGAGTCTTCCGAGAAGAACCCGGCCGAATCTCCCCTTCACCCGTAGGGTGGTCAAGCTCGAGGTCCTCAAATCCATCTGTTATTTGATCCACCATCACCCTAGCATAGCCTTCTGGAATCGACCGGCCGTGGTAGGTTGTGCCAGGTTCAGTAGGTAAAACAGAGCTAACAACCACCTTGACTTTCAATGTCATCCATTGCGTCATAAGGCGGCAATGTTGAGACTCAATGATAGCATCCACGGGGTAGCTAGCAAGAGTCGTGAAGACAGGCTCCAACTGCTGAGTCTGCTCGGTGGAAGCCACGCTGCTTCTCCGCTGAGATGGTAGGTAGCTTCAGGGGAAGCTTCGGCAGGTGGTTTGCTACGATCTGCTTCTCGTTCCTCTAGCCTTTGTACCCTTTCGTGCGGCGCTGCGATTGGCTATGCTCCACTTTCTTCCTCCTCTCCTCGCATTTGTAACCCCTGCGTCCAAAACCCAGCCTTCCACGGAACGGAGCTGGCGTGCCTCGTGTCCGTCCAGGGTGCTCGGATTCCGAGGGCCATTGTGAGCTCGTCCTTCTCTGCTGCAGAACGAGCGTCAGCGGCTGCGCTTTCTCGATATACTCCACGAAGCCTGCGTGGCGGGTATTCGCAGTTGCTCTTCCGTCCAAATGCACTTCACGATACAGGGTCCAAGGTTCCACCAACCCGAAGAACCAAGTCCGGAAACGATCCGGCGGTTCAATGTCTGGTTTTGACCCCTTTAGCAATCGGTCATTCTCAGCCTTGTCCCACAAAGGTCGGGCTTTGAGGTAGCCACACGACCCCGTCGATGGTGATGCTTCTTCTTCGCAGCATTTTTCTTGTTTGTCGTTGACATCTTCTTACTCTTTTCCGATGTCTTGTGGGCCACAAATGCGGGCGATGATCTATGATCTTCTCATACTTTCCGGTGAATTCTGGTGTCTTTTCTTCGTCGACAAACTCTGTTTTCAGCTCATTCTTCCACCTCCTGAATAGTTCTGCCATCTTCTTAAGAGCATGAGACTTGATCAATTGCTCTTTAACTGGCTTCTCTGTATCCTCCTCTGGCGGTAGGGTGAAATTTGCCTTAAGCGTTGTCCAAAGATCATCTTTCTGCATATCGGAGACATAAGACACCTCAGGGTCTTCATTCTTAGGCTTTAACCATTGGTGGATCTTGATCGGGATCTTGTCCTAACAAGAACCCCTTGACCGAGCACCTAAATGCATCCCTTGTCCGGATGGGTTCAATCGGCCGCCATCGCACGCGATTGCTGTGATCTCAAACCTTTCATCTGGCGCAACTTTTCTTGAGGCCTCGTTTCTTTACCAAGTTCTGCTTTCGATCGGAGGGCTAGAGAAAAGAAGAAAGAGCGAGAGTTAATTAATATGTGTACATACGAAAACAATGAATGCATCAATTAGCTAGTCAGCACAGGCTTAACTAATATATATACCTGGCCGGACTCGGTTCAGTCACCGGAGCCGTCATCACGGTCTCCTTCTTGTACCGGCATTGAGAAACGACAAGACGGCATCACTTCCTTTTGCGATTATGTCCCCCAACATCGCTTATGTTGCTTCGTCTCGGGGGTTCTCCATAGTTTCTGCAAATATTTACAACATGGCAATTATTATTCAAACATGACAGATGGATATATTAGTGGCAAACGTAGAACTAGCTAGCTAATCACAATAAGGAATCATATTAATTAGTGGCATCGACGCTGCTTCTCTAGGGTTTGGGGTGGACTCGGCAATGCTTCAAGGGTTTGGGGTGGCCTCGACAACGCTTCAAGGGTTTGGGGTGGCCTCGACGACAACGCTCTTTTAACTTGGTAAATTTGGGTGGCCTCGAGAGAGTTTGTCGGGTAGGGAACGCATGGGAGGGGTAGGAGACCGACATCATTTTTTTCTAGGGTTTGGGTGTCCTCGAGAGTTCTGGTCGAGCGAGAGGGCCGGGGGGTGCTCCCAAGTTATCACGGTCGAGAGGGGGTATATATATCGACCGCCCCTCATGTCGAAGTTATCGGGGAGGGGGTTATTTCGACAACGACATACCCGGTAAAAAATAAGAAGACGAAGAAGAAATAAAAAGAGGAGAAGAAGAAAGGAATAGAGGAGAAGATCAAAGAAAATATTTTCTATTTTTTCTTCTTCTCCTCTATTCCTTTCTTTTTCTCCTCTTCTTTTTCTTCTTTTTTCCTCTTCTTATTTATTTCTCCTCTTCTTCCTCTCCTCTTCTTCTCCTTTCTTCCTCTTCTTATTTTCCTTTTTCCTCTCCTTCTTTTTCTTCTTCTTCCTTATCTTCCTAGCTAGATATATAATACTTTTCTAAAAATGTAACTTTTGCATATATAAAACTTTTTCTTCTTCTTCCTTCTTCCTTCTCTTCCTTCTTTTCCTAAATATATAAAACTTTTCTAAAAATGAAACTAACCTAAAATGTACTAAATCAGGGAACATATATAGATAAAACTAACCTAAAATGTACCCAAATGTACTAAAAATCTAACTTTTATATGCACAGAGAACATACATACATATATACAATTTTATAAAAATGCAAAAAACAAACCATCATATATATGAACAAAAAATCTAAAAAAAAGGACATATAATCAGATATACACACATACATATACTCACACATATACATATAATCTGGAAAAAAATATCATATATATGTGAAAAAAACAGAGGAGAGGGAGGGGCAGTGGCGTCGGCTGGCCAAGGAGAGGTCTTGGCGTGGTGGGGGCAGGGGCAGAGGCACGGCGCCAAGGCGTCCCGGTGTAGAGGCGGCGTGACGGCGTGGTCGAGGGCAGGGCGAGGCGTGGCGTGGCTGAGGCGATGGGCGTCGATGGGGCAAAGGCGGCTGGCGTCGACGAACAGGTCGAGCAGTGTGGCGGAGGCCTGGCAGGGCGCGGCATGGTCGGGGGCAGGGCGACGGCGGGCGTGGTCGGGCGGGCAACAGCGGGCGTGGTCGGGCTTGGCGGAGGCACGGCGAAGCTCGGGCAACTGGCGGCGTCGTCGGAGGGATTGAAGAAGCGGCGAAAATTTTCACAAGTGCTGGCTTATATAGCAAAGCCATTAGTGCTGCTTGGTGGCACCAACCGGTACTAATGCCACCTTTAGTCCGGTTGGTGTCACCAACCGGGACCAAATCTCTTTTCAGCCCAAAGGCGGAAGCGAAGGCCTTTGGTCCCGGTTGGTGGCACCAACCGGGACTAAAGGGTGGCATTGGTATCGGTTGGTGGCACCAACCGGGACCAAAGGCCTTGCACAACAGCGTGGTGGTGGGAGTTTAGTCCCACCTTGCTAGTTGAGAGCGTCCGACACCTGTTTATAAGCTCGGTTGCCTCTTCCCTTTCGAACTCCTCTGAATTGCAGGCCTATGGGACAAATCTAACACTGTTATGCATGTGGGCCTACTGGGCCTTCTACGGGCCTGAATCATGGCCCATGGATGGGTTTCTAGTCGTATTCAGGCTGTGGTGACCTTGTAGGTGGCAAATTTTTTGTTTTTTCCCAGTTTTTTATTTTCTTTTTTGCTTTATTTATTTTGTTTTGTGCTTACAACAAAGTACTTATTTTTTTTTATTCTATTTTGTTTCTAATTACTTATTTATTTTATTTTATGATAATTCTTTTTGCTATTAAAGTTTCTAACAAAAAATGTTCTTTATGAAAATTCTTTTTGCTTTTAATGATTTTGAACAGAAAATATTTTTATAATTTTAGTTCCATCAATTTTATATAATTTTAGTTTCAATAATACTAGAGGTTTCTTATAATGTTTTGAACAGAAAATACTTTGATAATTTTAGTTTCATAAATTTTATTTACGTTATTAAAGTTTATTTATTTTGTTTCTACTTATATATTTTATTAAAGTTTATATATTTTGTTTCAAATAACTTATTTATTTTATTTTATGATACTTCGTGTACAAACGGACAATCTGTTTCGAAGTATCAGGGTTTCATACGGAAACTCGTCTGCTACAAAGGGATTTCATTTTTTGGACTTATTTGAACTCCATAGTTTTTCTGTGTACAAAATGCACCATTCAAAGCCACATCACCAATTTTCAACCCTTTCTGACTTCATTTGTTATTTTTCATGGATTTACTGATTATTTTGAGCTATAAGACCATGAAATTGAATAGCATTTGAAATGAAGTCTGAAAAGGTTGAAAGTTGGCATGGTATCATCATTTCACCCACATAGCATGTGCGAGAAAGTAGAGAGGGTTACAGCAAAAACTGGATGCACTTCGTGTACAAAACGGACAATCTCTTTCGAACTATCAGGGTTTCATCACGAAACTAAATGCATTACAAAGGGATTTCACTTTTTTGAACTTATTTGAACTCCATAGTTTTTCTATGTTCAAAATTCACCATTCAAAGCCACATCATCAATTTACAACCCTTTCTCGACTTCATTTGTTATTTTTCATGCATATCTTTGATTATTTTGAGCTATAAGACCATGAAATTGAAAAGCATTTGAAATGAACTCTGAAAAGGTTGAAAGTTGGCATGGTATCATCATTTCACCCACATAGCATGTGCAAGAAAGTAGAGAGGGTTATGGCAAAAACTGGATGCACTTCGTGTACAAAACGGATAATCTCTTTCGAAGTATCAGGGTTTCATACGGAAACTCGTCTGTTACAAAGGGATTTCATTTTTTGAACTTATTTGAACTCCATAGTTTTTCTGTGTTCAAAATGCACCATTCAAAGCCACATCATCAATTTTCAACCCTCTCATGAATAGATAAGTGACCAAATTAATAGAAGTTCATCATCACATTAAAACCAAAGTACATACATAGTTCTCATTGAACAACATATAGCTCTCGAGAGCATCTAATTAAACCATACATTGAAATTATGTAAAACATTTCAATGCAACAACAAATGCGATCATAATCGCAACCAAGGTAACAATTGATCCAACTTCACAATGACCAAGCCTCGGTATGAATGGCATATTTTCTAATCTTTTTAATCTTCAACCGCATTGCATCCATCTTGATCTTGTGATCATCGACGACATCTGCAACATGCAACTCCAATATCATCTTCTCCTCCTCAATTTTTCTTATTTTTCCTTCAAGTAATTGTTTTCTTCTTCAACTAAATTTAACCTCTCGACAATAGGGTCGGCTGGAATTTCCGGTTCAACAACCTCCTAGATAAATAAAATCTATGTCATGTTGGTCGGCATAATTGTCATAAACAATAAATGAACCAAATAGTTATCAAAATATAATATATACCACATATGAATCATAGAGCGGGGCCGAGGGCCCGCAGGCGGATACCAAAACCATCGCACTATATAATAACAAGGAATAATAAAAGTAAGAAAATTAGACAAGTATCTATCTGAAGTAAGAATTTTTTTCTTTCGGAAAGAAGATAAGAACAAGAGGCTCATCTGGTGGGTGCCGGCATGACAGATCGGGCGCAGCGATCGCAGCGGTGAAGTGAAGACGGGACGGACGCCTTGACGGACGGGTAAACCTAGACAAATCTCGGGAAAATGGAGCTCGGAGGTCGAAGTTTGAGAGGAGAAAGATTAACTAGTGTGGCTCGGACATTTCATCGAACACCTCATGTCCATAGGAGGTGAGCTAGAGAACCCAAATGCCCTCCCCTCGCCGGCCAGAAAAAATAGAGCAATGTGGAGTGCTCTGCTGTGGCGATGGGGTATATATAGGCAACTCATTTGTCCCGGTTCATGGTAGAAACCGGGACTAAAGCCCGCTAATCTGTCCCGGTTCAAGCCACGAACCGGGACCAATAGTTGTGGGCCAGGAGCGAGGACCATTGGTCCCGGTTCATGCCTAGAATCGGGACAAATGGTTCCAGACGAACCGGGACCAATGCCCACGAGGCCCTGGCCGGCCCCCTGGGCTCATGAACCGGGACTAATGCCCCCCATGGGTCCCGGTTCATGAAGAACCGGGACTAATGGGCTGGCCAGGCCCAAACCAAAGACCTGTTACAGCACAAGCATAAGAATAATTGGCAACCTTAAAGATGCACGCCTGTTACAGCAACCGGGGAAATTCGTATGGTGCTGTTAAAGTGCACGATGTGATATGACCTTACAGATGTTTTGTGGATTCTATGAGAACAACTACAAGTGGTTTCTCCGTGTAAAAGTTGGCACAAAAGAAAGATTTAGCATCACTTGGAGCAAAGACAAGTACATCTCATTGATGTTGAATGAAATGATAAAACTTTCTCCCTTTGGCATTAATCATGGCCCCATGAGACTAAGAACACTATGTCTTCCAAATAATTACTTGATAGAAGCACAACTCAAACAATAATAAAATTGTCACACCCTGATTTTTGACCCTTTCTTTTCTTTTGATTTCTGCTTTGAATTCTTTTTCTGTGGCTTTCTGCCATTGAAACCTGGGAAGATCACCTCTTCTCAGTCTCCCGAGTGGCTTGTCATCCTCAACCTTTACAAGATCATTTCATTTCCCCTCTTGGACCAATCCTAAAATTCTTTTATTGTGAATATTCCTTTTTCTTATTAAAGGAATAACCCTATTAGCCCTATGTTGTGAAGTAACCTATATTTCCACCTTGCCATAAATTCCTAGATAATTCTCATAAATCCTTTGGGACATGTCTTTCATAGATATGTAAAAGTCCTTCTTTGTCATGATCAAATATAATTCAAAAATAATCCATTTCTTATTCCGCCCTAAATGGCACTTTGTGAAGGAAGTGCTATTTATCTTTGCTTGTTTGCTCCCAAACTTTTTGGGAACTTTTCCTATCCATATGATTGCATCATGCCAAAATTCAATTCAATTTGCCTAGTAAATATTTTTCAGCAGTTTTCCAAAGTATTTGTCCTGAAAGGAACTTTGTGAAGGAGGTCAAAGCTAGGCATATTCAAATGAGTTGAAACTTTGCCACGTACTTCATATGAGCAAATCATAGCTCTTCTCCAAATTTGGGCTCATGTCATCCCTCCATGTGAGCTCATCATCAAATTTTGGTTTCTGGTCAGATTATCGGTTTGTGAAACAGCTATATTTTATATTGATTTATTAATGCTGAGAAATTACCAGGGCCTTCTCCTATCCATATAATTCATATCTACCAAATTTGGGCACATTTCATTTAGCCATTTTTTATCAAGAATTTTCCTAAGATTTTGTCCGGGTGGATGCTTTGTGAAGAAAGTACTATTTTGGCAAGTCCAAATGATATGAAATTTTTATAGCATCTTTATATGCCCAAATGATCATCCTTTGCCAAGTTTCAGCCCAATCCAACACTCATAGTGAGTGCTACTTCATGATCTTGTTTCTGTACCAAATTATGCAGTTGTGAAGCAACTATGTTAAACCTTGGTCCGAATCACCTCCAAATTAATAGGACTGTAGTCCTTCCCACCCTAAACCTCTGAGAAAACTTGGTTTATCTCTAGAGCATTCCAGCTTTCTCCACCTTGCAGCCCAAGTTTGCTGCAGCAAACTTTCAGTGATGAATCCCATCAAACCAGAGCTCCTTTCTTCGATCCATCACTTCTGTGCTGCCTTGGGAAGCAAAGACTAGACCCCAGACAACTATTTCCTGCCTCTCGAGTCATTTCCTTGCAGGCACGCAGCGATGACAGCGCTTATTGGCATGCACATTGCACGTGCGTGCTCTGCAGCGTTTGGACGCGTCCAGAGCACTGGCTAGCTCAAGTCCCTCCCCTCTCGTCACTCCCTCGCGCCACAGTATGTATAGCAGGTTCCTCTCGTCGTAGCCTTCACCCTGGACCCCTCCCGCCTACGGATTCTTCCCCAGCGAGCCGTCCCCCTAGAGGCACAGTGCCTGCCCCGTGAGCCGCCGTCATTTCCCTCTCTGTTGGACCTTTCCTCCCGAGCCATCACTTCCCTCTGCTTCTCGTCAGGTCGGCAAGCGTCACGGAGCCGAGCTAGCTACCACCGACTGTAGTTTGAGCACTGGAGCTCCGGCGACGCATCGTTTCGGCCACGACCGAGCACCGCCATGTCCCGGCTATATAAACCACCCCGAGCCCCTCCCGAGCTCAGCATCGCCCTCAGCTCACTCCCCTAGCCCTCCCCAGCCTCTCACCGGAGCCCGAGAGCCTCTCCTCGCCGTTAATAGCCTCCATTGCCATCGCCCCCTTAGGCCTAAATTCTGGCAAGCCAGAGCTTTCCCTCACTTCTACCACCACCAACCAAATCTGGAGCCCGCGACCCTCCTCTGCTCCTCAAAACCCCCACCGGCGTGCCAGGGCGCCATGCCCATCCTTCACCGACGCGTTGTCTGCCATGCTCAAAGTCGTCATCGCTCTGTTCCTCCTCGGCGTCCGTGAAGTGCGGGGATGGAAGCGACGTTCTCTCCTGAGCTCGATGGTGGCCGCAGCATCCCGAACGGTGGCCCGAGTCACCGGAGCAAGCGCCCACTACACCACAGCACTACATCCCCAACAACCAAGTTGGTGGGGAAGAATACACCTTCTTCCAACAGTCAGTCGGTCGGGAAAAACTATTGCGACCAACCTTGTCTGTTGGGGAAAGTCCAAACGTGAAAACCATTTCCCGGCCGACATAGCTTTCTCGACTGACTGCTTGATGGCTATGGAATATCTTTCCTGACCGACAGCCTGTTGGGCCTATCATGGGCCTTTCCCGACCAACAGTTTGTTAGGGCAGCAGCGGTCCTTTCCCGACCGACTATTTGACAGGGTATTCTTTCCCAACCAACATTCTGTTGGGCCTGGCATTAGGCTTTCCCAACTGACTATGAGACGGCGTTTGTTTTGCCGACCAACAATCAGATAGGGTTTTCTTTTGCCGGCGGCCCTCCTCTGTTTGCGGGCGACGTCGGTAGGAAGAAGGGGAGAAGGGAGGAGAGAAAGAGAGACGCGGTTGGACTCGCCAGTCAGTGACACCGAAGCCCGGGCCCCCACTGCCACGCTGTATAAGTGGACACGGTTTTCAGGGAATACGTTTTCTATACAGTGACAACGTATTTCTCCAGAAGGCGCGATCTGTTAAACCAGCCAGGGTCTTGTTTGTAGAGTTTCTTTTTATAGATTGGTCCGTGAGTTTCATCTGGCTATAACTTTTCACTCCCTAATCCAAATGAGGTGATTCCAAAGCCCACGTCTTCGTCTCATCGAGTCCATTCTGCTGGTACCATTTTCATAATGTTTTCACACTATGAAAATGACCTTTTTACCCTTGCTTCTAATCAGCCCCCTTTAGGAGAGAAACTTTTCAGATTAGCCTTCCACCCTACTAGTCCCATAATGTAAGATGTTTTTACCGAAAAAGGGTTTCCCCCCGCTTTATATTATAAAGCAAACATCACCGAGTACATCCGAGATACCGAACAACGCACACACCGCACACACCCAAGGCAAGATACAAAGGTGCCAGGCACCGACACACCACCCCACCGACTACCAATAGAGAGGTGAACCAGACCTAAACGAAGCCAGGACTCAAAAGTGGTGCCTCCAAGAAGGATACGACCATGGGTAGCCGCCACCGCCCGATCAGCGAAGATCAGGTTTTCACCCGGAGCAAGACGACAAGAGTGTGAATGCCGCGACGGAGCCTTCAGGAAGGGTACGGCGGCAACGGCCACCACCACCGTCGGCCAGTCAAAGGACTGGACAAGTGGTGTACCCCGACACTCACATCCCATCGATGAGCCTTAACTCCGTCATCCGCCCGCAACCACGCCACCCACGCGGCCATGTTTTCCTGCCCGCACCTGAGACGCACGCTCCGCCCACTAACGTCGCGCCTCCCGCCGCCAGAGCCGCCGCCCTGCAACCAGACAACCCCGAGACCAACACAAAGGCCCCAACTTTGAACCAACCGATGGCCCTCGACCGGCGGACCCACTCCGCAGACGCCTCATTTGGTGAACTGTGCCAACCCGCCCACGGGCCGAGGAAAGGGGGAGAAAGGGGAGCTGACGAATCCGGACCGGCAAACCGTGCCGGCGACAGGTGACGCGACCGCATCGAGGCCACCCATCCCTCCAACCAAGCTCCCCGCCGAACACGGGGAAAGGGGGAGAAGGAGGAGCGGACGCATCCGGACCGGCAAACCGTGCCGGCGACAGGTGGCGCGACCGCATCGAGGCCACCTATCCCTCCTACCAAGCTCCCCCGCGAGCACCCCCATGTCGCCCCACCATGGTAGCTGACACACATCTCCGCGAGGCCATCGGCAACCACGAGCCCGCCGACGAGGGAGACCAAATCAACCCGTAGTTGCAGCCATGGAAGCTCACCAGAGATGCCTCCTCGCGCCGTCCGTCGACGTCCGAGCGCCAGACCGGGAAGGTTCTGACGCAGACTCGACCAACACGCCCCGCCAGCACCGCCATCAAGCTGCGCGCCACCGGCCCGGCGAAGCCGAAGCGGGCGCCCACGAATCCTTATCGCCATGACCAGCGCACCACCAGCGCCTAAGCTGAGGCGGCCGAACCGCTGAGCCCGCCGCGCCGCCACCTTCGTCGCGCCCCGCCGCCACGCCGAATCCGCCCGCCGCCATGACCGCCCGCGCTACGCTTCGCCGCCCGCCGCTCCACGCAAGCGCGTCCTCCGACTTCCAGCCCGTCGCGCCACCGTCCACAGCAGCGCCATCACCACGCCGCCAGCCGCCGCCATACAGGGCAATGAGGCACCCGATCAGCCGCGTCGGCCGCGCCAAGGCGGGAGGAAACGAGGAGGCCCGGCGCCGGCCAAAGCTGCGGCCGCGCCCTCTGGCGGGCGGCGAGAAGGCGAGCGGGCGGCGGTAGGGTTCCTCCCGTCGCCTCGCGGGGGGCGAGCGGAAGGGAGGGGAAAGTTTTTTGGTCTCGTCGTTTCATGTAAGATGTGTTTTGACACTACGTCTTACATTATGGGACGGAGGGAGTAGATATTGAACCAAGATAGATTAGCCTTCCATCCTGCCATGTTCACTGTAAAGCTAGGCTATAAACTACAGTATGTGATGTGACCCCTGATCGAAGGGGTCAGAAGGTTTGGATGCTGGATTCACATTTGGCATCTTCCAGCTCCAAAGCCAAATCAAAATGCTTGTTGGTGTATCACGTGATTTAGTCATTTCAGCTGTTTAGTTTGTAGAGTAATAAAGCGTCTGCTTTCTCTCAAAATTCAACGAGTCTGATTCTTTTACAGTGAACTGAAATCTTCCCGGGACAGAGCAAGTTCAGTAGAAGCAGCACTGAGCGGCAGCGAGGACTCGTAGTGGGCAGGGCAGGGGAGAGCCGTCCGATGTGCCGTGTGCGGTGGATATGGGCCGGCTCCAAGCAGAGGAGAGGATGTCGCCGAGGAACAAAATGGGATGAGAGGCATTGCATTGGGTGGTGCTCTGCTGCTCCGCCGGCGTGGCGCTGGGTCTGGGATGGACCACGTCGCCCGCCCGCCAGCCAGCCATGTCCCTCCCTCCCAGCGCAGGTGGCTGAATCCAAATTCCAATTCCAGCCCACCCTACCCGCCTCATGCCGCTCCCGCTTCTCCTCCGTCCCCTTTCCACCGTTCCGCTGCCCCGTGCTTCTTGCCATGGCCGCCGCCTCGCCCTCAAGCCGCCGGGGTGCCGCCGCGGCCTCGTGCGCGTCAGGGCGTCGTCGGAGACCACCGAGCCACCGCCGCCTTCCAGAACCAAGACGATCATGGACAAGATTTCCTCAGCCGGCGACGAGGTCGGCGGCGCCGGCGGGGCGTACTCATACGACGCGCTGAAGAGGCTGGACCAAATCTGCTCCAGCATATGCTCAGCACCCCAAGAAGCCTCCTCCTCCTCCAACGCCCCTCCCCAGATCGTCACCCGCGTCCAAGGCCCAGCACCGGCTGCCGATCTCGGCGCCGGCTCCCAAGAGATCTTCGACGTGCTGGTGTGCGGCGGCACGCTGGGCATCTTCATCGCCACGGCGCTCAGCTACAGAGGCCTCCGGGTGGGGATCGTCGAGAGGGGCGCCGTCAAAGGGCGGGAGCAGGAGTGGAACATCTCCAGGAAGGAGCTCATGGAGATCGTGCAGGTCGGCATCCTCTCGGAGGCCGAGGCCGAGCAGGTCGTCACCAGCGACTTCAACCCCAACCGGTGCGGCTTCGAGGATAAAGGCGATATTTGGGTGGAGGACATCCTCCACCTCGGGATTTCGCCGGCGAAGCTCGTCGAGATCATGAAGGCGCGCTTCATTTCCTCAGGAGGAGAAATCTTCGAGGGGAAGAGCGTGTCGAGCATCTCGGTTCACGACGATCTTGCGGTGCTGAAACTGAGCGACGGTGATCGTCTGCATTGCCGGCTCGTCGTCGATGCCATGGGCAACTTCTCCCCGATCGTGCGGCAGATCCGCTCCGGCAGGAGGCCGGACGGACTGTGCCTTGTCGTCGGTGCCTGTGCTCGTGGGTTTCAGAAGAACACAACGAGTGATGTTATTTTCAGTAGCTCGTCAGTGAAGAGTGTTGGTGGAGATTCAGGACGATCGGTGCAGCTCTTCTGGGAGGCATTTCCTGCCGGCTCAGGCCCGACTGATCGCACCACATACATGTTCACATATGTGGATCCGCAGTTCGGGTGCCCGAAGCTGGAGGAACTCCTGGAGATGTTCTGGGATCTCATGCCTGGTTACCAAGATACAGTTCTTGACAACTTGGACATAAGGAGAGTCATATATGGGATCTTCCCGACTTACCGGGACAGCCCGTTGCCGGCCGCATTCGACCGGATCTTGCAGGTCGGCGACGCCAGTGGGATCCAGTCACCCGTTTCATTCGGAGGGTTTGGGAGCCTGACAAGGCACCTCGGCCGACTGTCCAACGGTGTATACGAAGCGGTTTCAGGAGATTTCCTGGACACACAAAGTTTGAAGCTGTTAAACCCTTACATGCCAAATCTAAGCGCGTCATGGCTGTTCCAGAGAGCAATGTCGACGAGGCCGGGGACCGACATTTCGTCGACGTTTATCAACGAGCTTCTCTTTGCTAACTTCCAGTCGATGCAGAGGCTCGGGGACTCGGTGCTCCGGCCGTTTCTCCAGGATGTGATACAGTTTGGACCCCTGGTGAAAACGTTGGGCCTGGTCATGATCAGCCGACCGCAGATTTTGCCTGAAATATTTAAGCAGGTTGGAGTGGGAGTCATCCTCAACTGGTCTGGCCACTTTGTGATGCTTGGTTACTACACGTTTCTTTCTGGCTTTGTCGGTCCTGCTGTTCGGCCCTGGGTTGAATCTTTGGCGCCGAGGGAGAGGTATCGGTGGGAGCGGTATCTTGAAGCGTGGGAGTATGGAGCTGGCTTAGACTATCGGCAACAGGAATGAAGAAGCTCCGGCCATTAAAATGGAATACTATTATACTTCCTCGGCAAAGAAAAAAACAGGGGAATTTGCTCGCTGGTTGGGACAATGATCATGTCTGTTATTACTATGCTCCCCTTGAGAGATACACTTGCCGGGTTGAAGAACTGACTGAGGTGCTGCAGTTATAATTTCAGGCTGGCTGCATTTGCAGAAGCTCTGTCTGATGCCGACCGTGCAGCGAGGACTAGAATTCTGAACCTGGGAAGCTGTGTCTGAAGCCTGCTATGCAGTGAGGACTACTGGGATTCTGAAGCTCCTCTGCATTGTGAACTTCAGACTGAAGCTGGGAGGAGCCACGTTTTAACTGATGATCCTGATTACTGATGGCGTATCTTATTTTTGTGTTTGGGTTATTATATGTACTATAAGATTGCTGTCATGTTTATAGAGTGTATGCTGGAAAATGCTTGTCTTGCATTTTCTAGAGGGAACTTATATCTGATCAATATATACTTACCATACTTCCTCGGCAAAAAAAAAAAAAAAGCATGGGCATTTGCTCTGAATTTGTTATTAAGAGATACACTTTCCTGGGTTGAAGAGCTGAGGTGCTGCAATAACAATAGTTCATCCACCTGTTATCTCCGCATCAATCACCTGTCCCTTGGATGTTATATTTCTCTCCGGGCACTCGCTGTACGCGCGCATGCTAGGCGCAAGGTGCTCAGTGCCGTCATTTCTAACAAAAACATACTACCAGCCTACAAAAACGTCTTATATTTTGAGACGGAGGTAATTGGGATGGTGTCTTGTCAGAGATGGTGCAGAGGAGGCTGGGATGGTAAACCTGCAATGCAATGTACATTTTGCTTATGTCCTGGGTTTAAGGGAGATGCTGCTGAAATTTGAAAGCTGTCCGTTCTGTTTTTCAACTCTGGGTGACTAGATGCATGTGCAGTTGTGCTGGTTTCAGGCTGGGCATATTTGCACAGGCTCTGTCTGAACTCTGAAGCCAATGAGACGATGCAGCAGCAAGGACAGGGATGAAGAAAGTCAATTCTGGATCTGAGACGGAACCATGTTGGCTGTGTGCATCGCTCGGTGCAGAGCCCGGGGATTATCCTCCTTTTCGAAAAAAATATGTTGTTCATTCACGCTCCTGATTGCCGATGGGACCCACATGCTGTCACGCAGTTGGTTGGTGGGGCCCACGAGAGGAACGCTCTCGCAAATTGTGCTAAAATAAGTTACTTACTCGTTCCCTATTTAAATCTCCAAGAGCTATCATCTACTGTAGTTCCCGGTCAAACTCTTTGTAACCAAGTCACCTGTCTTTGCAAATTGCAAGACTGCCTTATATGCGTACCCAGTCACACGTCTTGATCTAGCTTCATTCTCCCTCAGCTCCATCCAAAAAGTCAGCATTATGGCCACCGCCGGGACGAAGCCGTCCACCATGCGCGCCGTCCAGTACAGCGGATACGGTGGCGGCGCCGCGGCACTCAAGGTCAGCTCTTGTTTCCGTCTTGATGAACATCAGAATGCATGATTTTTGGTAGTATTTGTCAGTGGAACCGTATGCAGCTTCATGCCAAGTTCACAGCTGCTTCCTAGAGATCTGTAGCTTCAAATAGTAGATCATAAAACTTGTTGATTAGGAGCCATACTACTACCCTTTTACCCTCGAAAGGGAGATGGATCTAGGAGTTCTCAATCAAGAGCCATGACTTAGAATTTAGGACCTGCGAATGCAGTTGACTTCTCAAGATGAAAATGAAGGTTGACTTGGTTTTATTTCAGTACGTGGATATCCCTGTCCCTTCACCGAAGAAAGATGAGGTTCTTATAAAGATTGAAGCAGCAAGCATAAATCCAGCGGATTGGAATATCCAGAAAGGATTGCTACGTCCTTTCGTTCCTAAGTTCCCGTTTATACCAGGTATTCACGTATCAATTTAGTATTATGAACACGATTATCCGGATTTTCAGAAATAGATTGCTTGTATTCCAGACTTTGGCTTTTGTGGTGAAAATATTTCCCATGGAGTTTATTGCAATTCTTTACGGAATGGTTTAGCTGGGGGGAGGGGTGGGATCCTATGAGAAAACATGAGAGTTAAGGGGGAAAAAACCTGGTCTCATAGGATATCTTCCCCTTGAGGTAGTAACTCATGACTTGTCAAATCTATGCAATGATATTACGGTTTTTTTTGGCAGGGAAAATATCTAATTTTGCTGTTAATTAGAAAATGAAAGGTTTGTGTATACTTTGTTACCATAAAATGGCAATCTAACCACTCATCTCTCTACCTACCAATGAAACAGTAACCGATGTTGCTGGAGAGGTTGTTGAGGTAGGCCCTGCGGTTACAGAATTGAAAGTCGGTGACAAAGTTGTGTCCAAATTAGTCTTCTGGGTAATTCCGAAAGTCCCAATTTTAACAATTCATTTTATGTTACTGTAAATATCCATCATTCATGACAGAAGGTATGTAACTACAGAAATCTGGCGGCCTCGCTGAGTACGTTGCGGCATCAGAGAGCATCACCGTCGCCCGCCCTTCCGGAATATGCGTTGCTGATGCCGCAGGGCTGCCCCTCGCCGGCTTCACTGCTCTGCAGGCCCTGAGGGCCATTGGGACCAAGTTTGACGGCACGGGCAGCAGCAGCAACATCTTGATCACCGCGGGATCAGGCGGCATCGGCACGTACGCCGTTCAGCTCGCCAAGCTTGGAAACCACAATGTCACCGCCACCTGTGGTGCGCGCAACCTGGAGGCCGTCGCGAACATCGGTGCTGATGAGGTGCTTGACTACAAGACCCCGGAAGGTGCGGCGCTGAAAAATTCTTCGGGCAAGAAGTACGACTACATCGTGAACATCACGAGCGATGGCAAGTGGTCGGCCTTCAAGCCGGCCCTCAACTGCCCTGGCAGAGTTGTCGACATAGCTTCCAACTTTTGGAACTTCGTCGCATCAATTATGACATTTTTCTCCAAGAAGAAGGTATCCATCATGATCGCATCCATGGAGAAGGAGGACCTGAGGTTCCTGCTTGACCTGATGAAGGAAGGGAAGCTCAAGACGGTCATCGACTCACGGCACCCCTTTGAAAAGGCAGCCGATGCGTGGGAGAAGAGCATGAGCGGGCACGCGACGGGAAAGGTCATAGTTGAGATGTGAACTTCATGCATATGCACCTTTATTGTAAACTAGAGTAGTAGCATGTGTGCATGGCGCAAACAACACTTTAATCATCTACTCCCCCCGTTTCTAAATATAAGTCTTTTTACAAATTTCAGTATGAATTACGTACGGATGTATATAAACAAATTTAAGAGTGTAGATTCGCTTATTAGAGCTTACGTCAACCACCTATCCTTTGATTTAGTAAAAGTTTCATGATGAAACAATTGTTTAACAATTTTGTTTGCCATTTCTACTTTGTGCTTCATAACTGACCACTGAGACACGAATGAATTTATACTATCGTTGGTACCTGGCTTACATATTTATGTGCAATTTACTACACACATTATCCTACCGTCTACATCATCTTAAGCTATGCAATAGGAAACCAAAATGACCAGCAAGTTTACGCGAATTGTATTATTATTATTTAATCTGATTATTATTTTTGCCCTCAATAACGACAAAACATCGGTTTAAAGTCATGCTTCTTGTGAAAAGTAGAAGCTCAACCTCTATGAATTGTGAGATCGGGATAAGTTTGCATACACACTAGCAATATAGTTAAAGTTATGTGACACCTCTTCGAAAATTGTGAAACAAATAGAATATTCATAGAAAAGTTTGAAATGTGTGGATTTGATGGAATGTGTGTAATTCAAGAAATTAACACAGTATCATTTCAATAAATTCTCAATTTTTATTCACAGAAGTTCTAATGATATTTCACAAATCAGTAAGATTCACTCATATCAACAGATTTACAGGTATTCAAATTTCACATAACAGTAAGATTGCACAGATAGTCTCACTATTTTTTTAGGGGCAGATAGCCTCACTGTTTGTTAGCTTGTCCCCTCTGAAATTAACATTTCTCTCCAATATGTTAGTAATATGCCCTAGATGCAATCAAATATATGATTATATTTCTTTGCATTCATGATTTATTAAACATCCCTCGAATAATGTAATTTATATCAAATGGCATGTATGTGACTTATTTGTGAAACTCTATGGAGTGATTATTCTATAGTAATTCCTGGTCGAAAACAGATAAAGCGTGTATGAATATTAGACTAGCATAGTTTCTCGGCTCATGGACATATAGATGTCAAAGCAATAACGTAAACACATATTTGTAGAACTGCACGCACCAGCCAATTCACCAAAAAGCTCAAGCTGATTGGAAAAGGTGGGTTATACATTTATACTTCAACACTCCCCCTCATGTTTTGGGCCGAAAGTGAGCTGCAATTGTTTATTTTTAAATTGCGCCAGCAGGGTCTTGAACTCAAGACCTCTTGGCTCTGATACCATGTAGAACTGCATGCACCAGGTAGTTCACCCAAAACCTCAAGCTGGTGGAGAAAAAGTGGGTTGTGCATTTATACTTCAACAATGTTAGGTTGGATTCATATTATATGGGCAGTACGCTTATAAACTCACTATATTTACACGACAAAACTTTTCTTACGAGGAGGCAAATTAAACCAAATGGCTAATACTCCGCCCAAGGTGATAGAAAAAACTTTCGTATACACCCCAAGTATTAAGCAAAACATCGCATTACATAGAGCATGGCCTATGTGAGGATGCATTGGTTGAGATGTTATTATCTTTTATCGGACAAATCATGTCCACGGGTGTTGTGTTGATTATAGAGATTATTATACTGAAAGAAAAAGGTTTGATAGGATTTTCGATAGGGAATTCTCTGGTCGGTGCCTGAAGCTCTTCCTTTTTTTTGTAACAACCCTTGGTGTTTTTTGCTTCACGTGCTTATCACATAGGTTTGTTTGGCTTTTGCAAGATTTTCCTAGCTCTTATTAGCCATTTCTTGGTACGGTGTGTGTGGCTTTCCTGGCTCATGACGCTCGTGCATTGAGCCATTTTGACATTTTCTTTACACAAATGACACAAGTTGTGTCAACTGCTCGAGAATTAGGATGTACCAAGTGTAACACAAAGGTATTCTATAACTATTAACTAGAGATCAAAATTACATGAAATCTATAGAATTCTGCTAGTTTTTTCTATGCAATTAGACATCTGCCTTCTTTACGAAATAATACTGCACCTACAACTCAGGAGAACTTTGAAGAGGGACTTGTTGGTATGTTGGCAGAAAATACATGATCTTTGTGCTGATATTAGTTTGTCTAGTCATGAAAAACACTAAGTTATATGAACATTTAGCAGCACCTCATGACGAGTAGGGCAGGCGGCATGGCTCTTCCCTCTCCTTTGGCCGTTGTGATGCCACGCCGTTGCCGCTGCTTCTCCGGCCATGTGCGGCGATCTCGCGGTCTCCTGCTATCCCTGCAGGCACTGTGCGGCCCATGCATGCACACCTCGACCGATGATCGATCCCCTTCGAGCAGGGCGCACGCAGCAGCTTTTGCCTGCCCACGGCCCCGGCCGCGCGCCTTTCCGGTCATCGCCAGTCACCCCGATCCGATCGACACCATCTCCTTGCCGAGATCGGGAGAGATCCTGCCTGCCTGCCTCCCTGCTCCCCGGCGTGGCGTTCCTGCCTCTCCAGACAAGCTCGGCTGGCAAATTCTTGTACTAGTACGTATGATCATTGTTCTCATGTGATCCGTACGAAATGTCACGTATCCAGTTTTCCAATCCAAACGAATCCTGAGTGGAGCCCTAGTTCGACGGATCTGGTAATGACTTCGACTAGCTACCATGCCTGACCATGTACTTTCAGAAGTAGTATGTCTGTAGCGCATCACAGTCCACCAGCAGCTAGCTGCCACCCCTTCTCGGTCACATGTGCAATAAACTAAAGTACTACCCCTGGTGATTAACAAGAAAAATTATTCAACGTGCAAGCATCAACCGATCCTCGGTACATGGGGAGATTTGTTTGAAACGGCAGTGGAATCTCTTTCGGTTACCCAGATTGGCAAAAAGAAATTAGGTTTATGAAGGTGTGTTCCTGTTTGACATTTGTTTGCAATCCTACGGATTAAACAAGGTTGGATTAATGTTATTTTGTTGGGCGCATTCTTCTTTGAGACGAGCCGCAAATAATGACCAACTCTCATGAAAACCTGTAATTTTTTTTGGCTAGACTTGGGCAAGGCTACCCATGCACCCGTCCAATAATCAGTCCTGCCAATAACCCAATGCGAATAAGCCGACATAGGAATCCGACGAGATGTCACCGCAGCCTTCCTCTTCCTCTCGTCACATGTGCATGCGCGCCAGTACGGTACCCATGGCGCACTGCATCCAGACTGATTGTGCCCCGAGAAGTAGAAGAAGAAGAGGCGATCCCGCAATCTTTTCTCAAATCGGCAGTACGAGATTCGGTTGGTGGAATAGAGCCAAGGATCTACTATACTCCACCGCCGCTGCTGTCACGTTAATTACTTTATTTACTTCCTCCTCTGCACAGTACTACGGACATAGTTCTACCTCGTTCTCGGCCATACTACTGTCACCGTCGCCGCGGCATGTACTGTATACTGCGTAAGAAGATGGTGCAGTTTACCTTGCCGATTAATTTTTGGGCGTGTAGTGATTTCTGCCCTGCGTGTCGATCCTCGTGCGCCTGTTGCCGAAATAACGCATCACACCGCATGCGGCCAATGTTGTTTTATTATGGCACGCAGATCTGCAGGAATTCAAGGAGAGAAGGGTTGGTGCGTAACTTCAAGGAGAGAAGGGTTGGGGCGTCTGCGCGTGTGCGTGATCTTGGTTGCTTCGGGTTGGTGCCAAACCAACTTTGAATGCTCTCTCCGCTGTTCGATCGAGGTCCGCCCGTCGGTGTAGGCTTGATTCGATGCGTCCGCGCATCTTCCATCTGCGTAAGCATTAGCTTTGGGTTTGCTCCGTCAAATCAGATCAGGATAAGGAGGAGAGATCGCCCAAGATAGATCAGACCAGAGCAGAGCAGGATGCATGCACCAGCGGAGCATGCAGAATGACCGAGTGAGATTAGATTAGAGATTAGAGATGACCCTTGTGCGCTCGTACTATCTGTCCTTACTTCGTGACAGTACCACTAAACTCCGCTGGTCGAAACACTTCTTTTGCAAAACGATAACGTGTACATACACAAGCAGGCGGCCAGAGCAACTTCACCTCTCACGCGGCGCTCCTCGGTCGCTCCCGCGAGCGGCCAGGAGCGAACCCTAGCCGCCGCCACTGGCCACACCCCTCCGCCCCCACTCCCCTCGCCGCCGCCGGCAGGAGTCGTCGAGCGAAGCCCGCGCGGCTCGGCCGCGGCGGGGTTCCTTTTCCTCCTCCCGCTCGAGATGGTGCGGCGCGGGCCGGCTGCTCCAGAGGGAACTTGGGCTCACTGGCGCTCGGGGCAGCGCGGCGAGGCAGCGCGGGGTGGCGGCGCGGGCGGGCGCGGCCAGGTGGTGCTGGCGCGGCGAGGGGCATGGCGGCGCGTGCGTCGGGTGCGGCCTTGATGCACCTCGACGGGATCTGGCGGGGACGGCATGGCGATTGGCGGCGCTCCGGCGGCTCCTGGCGCGTGGATCCGGCGAGTGGGGATGCGGACGGCGGCTCCTGGCTGCTTGACGAGGCTCCTCCCGGCGGTGTTGCGGCTGCAGTGGGTTGCTCCGGCTTCGGCCCGGCAGCCCTGCTCGGCGGGTTGGGGCGGGGTGGCGGCCCCCCCTCCCGGCTTGGTGCTGACGAGCTGGCCAGTTTGCTAGCCCGGCATGGTGGCGGCTGCCGGGGCGGCGGCCCCGGATTTGGTGGAAGCGGCTTCGGCTGGGAGGTGGTGCGCGCATCTGGGCGTGGTGGGTCTCGGGATCCCACGACCAGTTCGAGGTCGGCCTCGGCAGGATGGGGTTCGTTGGCTGCGTTGGTGCGGGCAGGTGGTGGTTGAGCATCTCCGGGAGAAATCCTATGTCCGGCCTCTGCCGGATCTGGCGACGGCGACGCCCGTGGGCGTCGTGTTCTTTCTTGGAAGCGTTGCTGTTGTGTGGTGCTCCTCCCCCCTCCCCGCGGCCTTGGCTCCGGAGGGAAACCTCAGATCTTCGTGATCGGGCGATGAAGGCGCCTTCACGTCTTCTTCCTCCTTGGGGGCATCGTCACCGAGCCGGCCACAACACAGAGACCGGTGGATGGCGGCATCTTCGCCGCGTGGTTTGCGGCATCTTCGCCAAGGTCGCTTGTCGAGGCGGCCATCTCGGGGCGCTGATTTCTGTTTGGCAACGATGATGGCGTCGAGAGGAACTTTGGTCGCGGCTAGGGCTTCGGTAGTCGGATCTTCCCGGCGTGTCCGAGGTGTTCTTCCGTTGGTTGCTTGAAGTCGGAGCTGCGGCGGAGTTGTTCCTGCGGTAACGATGACAGCGCCAGCGGTCGGGTTACTACTGGCACGGTCGGCGCAAGTCCTGCATATTCCCTTGTGATGATCGTCGTCAGAGTTGGAGCTGTCAGTTGTTCGCGCGTGTGGCCTTCTGTTGGCATGTGCCGTCATGTTTACGGTGTAGCTATCTTTGTAGCTCCGTGATCCCATGTCGGTGGCCAGGTTGGCCGGTGGTACCCATGTTATATGGGTTGGATTGTATCGGTTTTAGCCCGGTTTTTCGTCAATTAACCGGGCAATTCTTACTTTTTCTTAATCAATGAAAATGGCAAGTCTTTGGCTCGTTTCAAAAAAAAAAAACTTCTTTTGCAATGCTTTCCACAAAAAAGAACACACATTATTCATCCACGGCAACTGCAGTGTATCCACCTGTCATTTCCACTGCCATTGCATGTCTAGGAAAGCAAGACTGTCGTTACCCCGACAGACAGGCAAAGAGAGAAAACAGAATGATTCCGTTCTAGAAATTCACTTTGGCACATGGGAGCGCGCGCTCCTGTCACCGAAAAATTATTTTAAAGTGTGAAAAAAATTCCAAACAAAAATTTGATGCATGCATCTCGACAGTATATGTGTGCACGTCAAGTTGCGGAGAAAACCGATATTTTTTGTGGCTTGTGTAAAAAGACAAAAAAGATGTCTTGTGAAAAGCACTTATTAACACCAATTTTTTTCTTTTTTAAACGCAACACATAACTTGTCGGCTTTTCGCAAAACGATTTTGTGAGCATATACAATATCGAGATATATGTGCCGAATTTTTCTTGACATTCCAAAACGTCGCTCTCCCATTAATTCTTACTCTATTATTTTCCATCTACGGCAACTAATTTTTTTTAGAGAAGGAAAATGTCTACTGCTCCCTCCGTCATTTTTCCAGGCACTGAAGGCGCCTAGAAGTTCTACAGCATTTTTTCTTCTCACCTGCTCTGACTATATAGGCTTGTTGTGATTTTTGCGATTGTACATTCACCCACGTTTCTCAGAAAGTTAAGAAACCGCAGTCCAGTCCACATGAGCCGATGGAGATGATATGAACAAGGACCCGGAGGATGCGTCGTCGATCCTCATTTACTACTTCCTCCGTTCCGATTTACTCGTCGTGGTTTTAGTTCACGACGAGTAAATCGGAACGAAGGAAGTACTTTGCACAGAGCAGACACGCTGCTAAAGAAAAAACATACAGCGTCGCTCGGTGAGATAGGTGACACCTCATGACGAGCAGAGAGCAGGAACAAGACGGCATGGGGTAGGATTATTCATTATTCTTTCCTCTCCTTTCGCCGTTGTGGTGCCACGCCGTCGCCGCCTCCTCTCCGGCCATGTGCGGCGATCTCGCGGCCTCCTGCTTCCCATACAGACACTGTACCGGCCATGCATGCCTCGGTGGCTCCATCGATCTCCTTCGGGGCGGGCGGACGCAGCAGCTTTTGTCTGCCCCCCCGGCACGCGCCTTTCCGGTCGTCGTGGGTAACATCGATGAACACGATCAACTTCCCGGGATCGGCAGAGATCCTGCCTGCCTGCTCGCTGCCGGCGTGGCACGGAAAGTTCTGTCGTGCCTCTCCAGACAAGCTCTGCATGATCACTGTTCTCATCAATCTATATAGGGCTGGAAAAAAAGCTCGAAGCTCGCGAGCTAAATGCGTAGCTCGTGACTCGGCTCGAATCGACTCGAACTCGAAGAATAACGAGCCGAGCCAAGCTTTAGTTTAAGATCGTTTATAGACCAAGTTAAGCGAGCCGATCTCACAAGTACTCGTGTAACTCGTTAGACTTGGTAAAAAAAATCAATGTTTTTTAGGGGTAGTAAAATACATCCACTAAACACATTGCGTCCCAGCACAAGGCCCAGCCGCTCAAGGCCGAGCCACCCAAGAGACTCACATGGGCATGACCACATATGCACATGCTAAATTCTCATTTAATTTTTTTATCGTATCTGTAAGGTCTAATGTTCATATCTTTAACGAGGTTAACAAGCTAAACGATCCAACTCGTGAGTTATACGAGTCGAGCCAATCTTGAATTTGAGCTCGTTATAGTAACAAGTCGAGTCGAGCTAGCTCGTTAATGAAACGAGTTTTAGCGAGTCGAGTCGAGCTGGCTCGACTCGGCTCGAATTCCACCCCTAAATCTAGATACCATATCGGTAACCAGAGTGGTAAAAGTCTGGTCGTGTACACAATTGGTATGTGTGGCAACTTATCCTCCTACCTGCGTACAAGTTTCACACGTCACCTTCTAGTTAGCTATCCGCTGTCTAATACTCCCTCCGTTCTAAAATAAGTGTCTCAACCTTGATATAATTTTTGAATTATACTAAGATTAAGACACTAATTTTAGGATGGATGGAGTATTTCTTTTGCACAACGTATTATTTGCAGACTGAGGGTCCGAGTTAAAGTGCATTACAGCATTTAACACCCGGACCTTGCTAATCTAGCCCCCATGCGTCCGCGGAGACAGCCCCGTCACCTCTCATTTTGCATCCGGTGCAACCATGTATCTCAAACATCATACCACAAACTTTATATACCAAATCCATAATACACCATGAAACAGAAAAGCTACATACCCCTCCGTTTCAAAATAGATGACTCAACTTTATGCTAACTTTAATATAAAGTTAAGTCATCTATTTTAAAACGGAGGGAGTACTACGTAGATAAACTGGCTTCTCTCGATCGTTGCTGGACTGCAGAGCATCCACGGCCTCGCGCACGATCCGATTTGCATCTTCTGCTCTCAGAAAATCGAGACCATTGATCATCTTCTCGCTGGTTGTGTTTTCTCGCGGATCACATGGCATGAGATTCTTTCTTGGTGACAACTGGCTGCACCACCCATGGATGGTTCGACAAGATTCTTTGCTTGGTGGCTTCAGGCTGTGGCGACGTCCCCTGATAGCCCGAGGAAGGGCCCCAACTCCATCGTCGCACTCACGCGTGGGCTATCTGGAAGCACCGGAATGCAGCCATCTTCGATGGCGTCCGCCCCACCACCGCCCATCACCGATGACCTTATCCACCTGATCAAGGACGACGTGTGCCGTTGGGCCAAAGCCGGAGACAAGGCACTAGATAGAATTATAACTGTAACCTGAATGTAACCCATCGAGGCTGAGCATCCTCCTTCGTTGCTCAATATGCACCCTCTCGGATGCCGTTGCGTGTACGTTCGCGAGGGTTTCACTATGTACTTCCTTTTCTTCCTATCAATTAAATGATACCAACAGTCTCCCGCTGCTGCGCTGTCGCTTCACGGGCGACCCGAGAGCGAACAACCCAGCCGCCGGTCCTCCCCACCGCCTTCTCCTCCCCGCCGCCACTCGAGGCGCCGGGCGCTAAGGCGTCCGCCGGTGAAGGTGGTGGCGAGGCCCTGCTGCCTTGCGTCGTCGCAGGGGGCGTCGGAAGTCCGGGCGGCGGCCCTGAGCGGGATGGCGGCGTCGACCTCTCCGGTGGGTGGCGCTGCGGGTGTTGCCCGTCCCTGGTGGCCGCGTGGGTGGCGCTAGGGCGGCGGAGGCTTCTCGCGGCGGGGTCTGCTCCGGCGGCCGCGCCAGATCTGGATCTCGGCGCCTCTCTGTCAGCCTCCCCTGCCCTCGCCGTCTCTGCTCTCGGCCTCCCCATGGTCGCCGAGGTAGGATGGTTTCGCGGGCGTGGTGGTGGGAGGTCAGGGAAGGGGGAAACTCCTGGTCAACCTCGCATCGACCTCGTCGTCGACGGTGGCGTTTCTGCTCCGTCTTCCTCTTGAGGGGACGCTCGAATCTTCCCCCTCCCCCACCGCCTCCTCCCCAATTCCTCTGGTGAAAACCTTGGCCGAGCCTGGCCGGGCGCCGGCGGCGCTATGGCGTCGTGAACCTTCCTGGAGGCGGTGTCTTGGGGTGGGTGGGGATGTGGGCCTGCTCTGCAGTGTTGTGCGTCGGTGGCGGATGTGTGCAAGCTTGTGGTCGCCCGTGGTGTTGGTGGTGAAGGCGTGAGTCTGCAATCTTCGTGGCTCCTCGCTGAGTTACTCCGGACTGCTTGACCGGCGTTCTGATTGCCCTGCGCTTGGGCGAAGGGAGATAGTGGTCTCCCTCCAGCGGCCGGTGTGGTGAGTTGTGTCTCTCCACCGTCGCGGCTCGGTCGACTTCTGCTGACATGGCATGTGATCTCTCTGTGACTGCGTGTTCCTTGCTTTGCATCGCCCGGTCTGTCCTCGTTGTTTTCTTGAGATGCCAATCCAATCTGTGAGAGTCTCCCTTAGGCTTGATCAAGATGCTTCATTTGTTAGCGGGTGTAATTGTCCCCTCTGCTCTGTAGTAGTGCCGATTGCTCCTTGCTTATAATTTTTCAGCTTGCTCTCAAGCTAGGTTCTTTTCTTTCACAACACCATTGTACCCTAGCAGGTTGATGGCTTCATTAATTTGAAGTTGGGCTGATGGACTTTTCTCTAAAAAAAATTAAATGATACGCTGCTCAGCGTACTCATGAAAAAAAACTACATATATAAACGGCTACTAGTGGTTGAAGATGTAGACAACCTCTGTGCCGGCAGTACCGGACGGACCAGCCTCTAGGTCATTGGCTACTGACCGTGGCTCCGGCTCCTTCTCAAACTCGATGTCCGCGAAGGGTCTGTCTCACTCCGCCTGCGCCTCACAGGGGGGAGTGGCGGTTAGCCTCAACCTTCCGACCGGATGTAGTCGAGGATGGTCTGATGCTTTGTCACCTCCTCCGCTAGAGCGATCTCATACTCCACTTGTGCGTCGCCCATGTTGGATCTAGCAGCTAAAAGCACCCGCTCGCCTCACCTTCTGCCCCCTCCATATCCATGTCCGATGCCTACTCCTGCACCTCATGCTTCAGAGAGTCCGAAGATGGGTCGGCTGCAATCCGAATGGCGCTCGGGCCCGAGTCTTCACTAAGAGCCGCAACCAGGCAGTCTGGGTCAGCATCGCGTACGTGGTGATCTGTTGTCAGACTAGAGCTATAGGCAGACGGCGAGCTGCGAGCGGATGCGATGGTGGCGGCACGCAGGGGAGGAAAATGGGATTGTGGTTGCTAGCCACCATATCCAGTTTAAATAGCCAAATTTGGTCCCTCAGACAGCGCACCCGAGCGATGTGCTCACGGGACTGTCGGATATGACGGATGTCTACGTGGGTCTCACATCCTGGTTGGACGTGCACGGACGCCTTGGCGCGTCCGGGCCTCCTCTTATCCGCCCCAGATTTAGGCTGGATATGAGGGGTGCCGATCATCCCGGACGTATAGGACCAGTTTGAGAAACCCAACTGGGTCACGTTATTGGGACAGGTCATCGACTGGTCGCCCGCATGGACGTATAGGAGAGCGTTTGAGGAGCCCGGCCATAGATGCTTTCAGAACTTGTCTTGTTGTTCTTCGCGACATTCGAACACTGCACCCTTCTCATGACTAAAGTCCACAAATTGTAAGACGAAACCATTTATTTATTTTGTAAATAGGCGCCCTGAAAAGGCATGCGCCCGGGGCCGAGGACAAACAAAACAGAGGGAACTCGGTCAATTTGGTATTTTATGTATAAATAGTTTTCTCTATAAACCTTGATCAAATTTTGTAAGGTTTGATTTTTTTTTAAATCTACTCTATATGCGTTACATTATGTAACGGAGGGAGTACAATGCAAGCATCAACGATCCTCAGTGGTACATAGGAAGATCTGTTTGGAAAGGCAGTGAAATCTTGTTTGGTTACAACTACCCAAATTACTCCCTTTGAATTCATCACGACCTTTTTATATATGTAGGAGAAGCTGCAATTTTTTCAGAGAAGATTCTCGTGCCATGTATGCATGTGAACGAAGAGACGGCTAGAGGGATCGAAGCTGCCTCTCTTTCTTCGAGTTGCTCCTACTAGTGATCCTTAGGTTTTGTTGTTATTGAGAAACCTAGTGATTCGTACGTTAGGTCCAATGATCGGATTCTACTGAGCATACTCTGACGAGATGTCACCACACGGTCGTCTTCCTCCTCTTGTCCCATGTGCGTGCATGGTGCACTGTATCCAGACGGACTGTATCCTGCCCTCGACAAGCCGAAGGAGAAGAGCCCCATCCCACAATCTTTTCTCAAATCGGCCGTACGAGAACGAGATTCTGCTGGTGAGCCGACGATCTGGTCCACCGCCTTGGTGAATTGGTGGTGGTGGCTAAAATCACTGTTTTGACCTTATCGAGAAAGCTAATCGTGATTTGACCCAGCTTTGCAAATATTTTTGAATCTGACCTGTTTGCATCGCGCCTGCCAGAAGGGCGCTATGCTCCACTGTATAGCGCCGCGACTCAGGCCAACTCCACCGCGCGACCCCAAACGGACGTCCGATTTGTCCGGTTTCTGTCCGGTTGGGTAGGGTTTTGTCGATGTCCGACCTGTCTTGAGATCACGGTGGCCGTACCAGCGTACCGCATCCATTTGCCCCATCCTGTCCGCGTATATTTCTTTGCAAGTCCTTAAACTTTTTTTATCATTCATTTTTGATACATGACGATACATCATCACATTTTGACTAGTAAAGTAAGGCCAAAGAAAACAAGAATCACAAGAATACATTTGAGAAGATACCCAACTTCCATAACTGCTCCCTTGAGTTGGGTTAGGGCCTTCGATGCACTCATTGTTGATCCGTGGAGGAGGCCTGACGTTGCATCCTCCTTTCTTCTTCAAGCCAGAAGTCGACGTTGCTTCCTCACACGTAGTATCGTGCCTTGTTGCTTCTTCGCACGTAGTATCGTGCCTAGCCTCTAATCTAGCAACAAGTGCACTTGTCTCATCTAAAGCCTCTAGGCTAGCTAAAAGTGCACGAACATGCACTACATTTTGCTCTATCTACATATCGATGTACTCTTCTTCCCAATACCAAAACTTGCATCCGTTCTACACAATAAAACTTCAAGTTAGCACCACTAGTCTAATCCAAGAGCACAAACCGAAGCTAAAAGAGCACATACCCCATCGTTTAAGCACTTGATGAACACCCATCCGGGATGCTCCGGCGTTGTAGACACGCGGCGCACGACCACCCTTGGGCAGTGGTCGCACTTGATGAGGGGCAACGGTGCGCCGACGAGCTTTTGGGCAAGCACCGAGCCCGGCCGGCCGCCATTCGCGTATCTGCCGGCGGACCACCGACGGTGCAGATCCGAGCGGCTAGAGGACGAGCCACTGCATGTATGTGGCCTTGCGGCCCTGCCAGGGCCTTTCAGCGAGGTGCCCGGCCAGTCCATGGCGCGGCCCGGCCTCCCACAGCCGGGCGAGCTCAAGACCGACCGGATCCGCCCCAAATCCGGCCGGCGGGTGCGCAAACAAGGTGGCCGTGCTTGGGTAGCTCAGCGGCGACGAGAGGAAGGGGCTGGGCAAGCGCGCGTCCGAGTTGCACGGCTGCAAAGGCCGCGGGCGGCCGGCGGCGAGGGGCAGAGATGGCAAGAGTGGAGTGGATGCGGCCGGAAGGAGGGAGGGGGGCAGATAGAAAAAGGCCCGTCCTGTGCCACTGACGGGCGGGCCAGAGGAGGACACGCGCAGACGACCCGTGCGTCCGCGTGGTGTCCGTTTCACCCCAAAAGCGACGCAAACTTGGGCCGCGGATGGGTCGAAAGCGGACACAAAGCGGACAAAAGTCCGTTTGCGCCTGCGCGTTGGGCCGTTTCGTTTGTCCCTTTTACCCAAACGGACGGGGACGGACAGGATAAGGTCGCGCGGCGCCTGAGGCACGGGCGGGCGCAGGGGTAGATACCATAGCGCCGCTGACCGGGGCGCTATGCAGCTCAAATAGCGCCTGTGCCAAGGACGCTATGCCCCATTGCACGCCTGCGTGCGCTTGCATGCATGCACGGCACGACCACCATGCATATGTACTATCGCACAACGCAATACGCATATATTTGGAGTGTATGTTGGAGCAAAAATGGAACCACCGGCGATCATCGAAGACACGCCGGAAACAGAGAGGCGATCATCGAAGACACGCCGGAAACAGAGAGGTAAAATATCTTCAACGATGGCAATGGCAGCGTCGAATAAAAAATCTTCAGATCCTTCCTCGATAAGGCCAACAACATTGGGGTAAGGATGATGCGACGGCGGCGGCATCCTCGCGGTGGACCTGTTTCCTCATGCTCCGTTGCGAAGGTGTTTGCTCCAGTGGAGTCCTCCCGTCGATTCATCGAACACATCGTAGGCGTGACCGGTGTAGTCGCCGTGAATGGGGAAGCCGTGGCCAGCGGGAGGCGAAGGAGGAGCCTGGGACGTGATCGCCTTCTTTCTCCGAATCTTTGCCCGTGCACCGGCCGGGCCGAGGGAGGTGGTCTTCCTCCTCCCGTCGATTCATCGAACACGTCGTAGGCATGACCACTACTAGGGAAATGCTTATACACAGGAGCTTAGTAGTAGCGCTTTTTATAAGGAAGCACTGCTGCTAAATAGCGGTAGTGCTTGTCACCAAAGAGCGCTGCAACTGTTCATGTTGCAGTAGCCCTTGTGTTATAAAAAACGCTACTACTATAGTTGCCAACGGTTGCATGGCAGTGTAGGTATACTAGTAGCGCTCGTATTTAAAAAGCGCTACTGCTATTGTACATAGCAATAACATTGTCTTCTGACAAGCGCTACTGCTATCTACCCTATGCTTACCTTATCCACACACGGCGCCCCGCGCGCGTCCCTCACTCTCCCTCACACACTCACTCGCCAGACTTTCTCGTCCCGCTGCCGTGCCTGTCGCCGGGCCGATTCCCCAAGGTACCTCCCTCTTCCTCTCACCTCCCTCCCCTCCCTCCCTCCCTCCTCCTCTCGCCGCCCTCATCTCTCCCTCTTCCCATGGCCCTCCTCTCTCCTCCCTCTCCGCCGGCGGCCCCCTCTGATCCTCCTCCTCCCTCTCCGCCGGCGCATGTCCGGATGGCGGCTGCAAGTACTCCAACCAGCCGGTTTCTGGCGCTGCGAGGCTGGACGGCGAGGTCGGAAGTGAGATTTCAGGCGGCGGCGGCGCGGGCCACGGAAGGCGGGAACTGAAGGAAGCGGAAAGGGAATCCGTCAAAAACAAAATAATTCTTGTATATATGGCGGAATGGATTGTGGTTTGCAAGATCTCTAAAACAATCCAGAACGGTGAATATACGGAATCTATTCGGATCGACAAAATCGCCCCTGTCCCGCAAATCGACGGTTATTTTGCTGGATGACCGGGATCGGCCGAAGATGCTCTTTGGCCGCGTTGGTAGTTACGGTTGTGTGCTCCTCATTGAACCTGGTTGTAACCAAGGCTGTCCAGCGTGTATTCACGGGGTAGTAGCTATACGTATATAACTACGTGGCTAGCTCTCTTTTTTTTTGCGGGAAAAACTTCCAATCTATTCATCTTCAATCATGGTAGTACAACGAAAACTAGAAATAATAAAAATTACATCCAGATCCATAGACCACCTAGCGACGACTACAAGCACTGAAGCGAGCCGAAGGCGCCGCTTGTCATCGCTTCTCCCACGCCGGAGCCGGGCAAACCTTGTTGTAGTAGAGACAGTCGGGAAGTCGTCGTGCTAAGACCCGTAGAACCAACGCACAGAACAGCAACCGGCGGATGAAGAGTGTAGATCAAAAGGATCCAACCTGAAAACACATGAACGAACACAAACGACGAACAGATCCGAGCAAATCCACCAAAGATAGATCCGCCGGAGACACAACTCTACACGCCCACCGACGACGCAAGACGCATCACCGAAACGGGGGCTAGGCGGAGAGACCTCTATTCCATCTTCAGGGAGCCGCCACCGTCTCGCCTTCCTGAGCAAGACACAAACCCTAACAAAGCTCGAAAAAAGATCTAGAAATGGAGCCCTCCCACCGACAAGGGCCGAGATCCACTCCGCCTCCATGGCCATACGGCCACTTGAGATGAGATGGACCGGCACCGGCGCCGGTGGGAGGCAAAAAGCTAGGGTTCTTGGAGGCGGCGGTTAGGTAGTCGTTGAGGTTGTGTGTCGGTGTTCGGCATCCTTGTATCTCGTCTTGGATTTGTGTGGTGTGCGTTTGTAGCTAGCTCTCATGTTTATAGCTAGGCTAGCCTGGACCATTGAGAACAGTACACTAATTAAGTACCGTCGGTAGCCATACATACAATTTCAAGTGCAAAGCAGATATATCAACCGGTCGGTATGTCATCGAGTGTGCATGTACGTAATTAAGGGCTGGTTGCGGCTACGTAGGCAGCGGGCATCGCGCCCTGAGGCTAAATTTCATGTTTTGACCCTTTTCTGAAACCTATTCAAAATCTGACCCTAGTCTGAAAAAATTTCGACATCTGAACCTTTTGCTACCGCCAGAGTCTATGGCGGTAGGGTCTTCAGCCTACCGCCAGGGACTTTGGTGATGGAAACATCGCTACCGCCAAACGGGGTTTGGCGGTAGACAACCCTACCGTCAAGGTGCTTGGCGGTAGGCACGAGCACGCACTGTGTTCAATACTTAGGAGGTTTTTGGCGGTAGGGCATGCAACCCTACCGCTGTTATACCCTACCGCCATGGTCCCTGACGGTAGCAAAAGGGTCAGATCTCAAAAATATTTCAGACAGGGGTCAAATCTCGAATAGGTTTGGGAAAAGGGTCAAAACACAAAATTTAGCCGCGCCCTGAATCTGAGGGCGCTATTGGAGCTGCATAGCGCCCCTGATCAGGCGCTATGGTAGCCAGCTTCTGGGCCCGGCTGCCACGTTGGCAACGTCATGGCGCCATTCTTGGCGGCGCTATATAGTGGAGCATGGCGCCATTCTGTCAGGCGCGATGCAAAAAGGTCAGATTCACAAATATTTGCAAAGTAGGGTCAAATCATGATTAACTTTCTTAAAGAGGTCAAAACAGTGATTTTGTCCGTGGTGGTAGAAAAATAGAGACATCCCGTACGTGGTCCTGCTCTGCGCTGCGTCATCTTGAGGATCCTCGTGCGCTTGTTGTCAAAGTATGCATCCCACACCACCACATCCTTTCACACGTTGACTCCCGGACCAGGCAGAAAAAGACTTTAAAAATTCTTTCACACACGGGTTGACTCGAGGAGTTGAGCCTGGCTATGCATGCACGGCGTTAATTTTAACTGTTAAACGCATGGGAAAACCTCAGCAAATCCCGAAGCCAGCGCTCGTCAATGTCCAGCACAATTACCCCCTCCAGGACGATATCCAAGATATTCTCGCTCCATGCATGCATGTGAACGAGTAGGCGAGCGATCGACGTTGCCCTACTGCTTTGTCCGAGCTACTCCTACTTTACGTTAGGCCATGCACGTCCCAGGGGTTGCCAAGTTCAACGCCTAGCCGGCGTCAATAATGGAACGAATCCAACTCGGGATACCTACATTCTCTTCTTATTGTCCCAACCGTGGAAGAAGAAGCAGCCGATCCCACTGCTGGATTTTGTCTATTTTGAGACAGCTCAATAACTATTTCAAAAATTCCTAAATAAATTCTAGAGCCCCATTTAGCTCATTTGTGCAAGGCAAGGGATACTACTAAAGTTTAGTCCCACATTGCTAGTTGAGTGGGAGTTGGACCTCCTTATAAGGGAGGCTCTTTCCCCACTTGTATGACCATGAGAACAAGAGGGACATCCACGCGCGCTCCTTCTCCGCCGCCACGCATCGTCACGCCGCGCCGCGCGGCATGAGCCGAGCAGATGTCTAAATTTTGCCACGCACTACGGGTATACGGTATACGAAAGGTCACTTGGGAGCTGAAAAGTTTTTGCGGTAGTAGATAATGGATACGAACGGCGCACCTCTTCGCGTGCTGCCTGTTCACTTCGTCTCCCTCCGTTGTTTCACCTCCCGTCGCAGCCTGTTCGCGTCCTTCTCCTGTGCCTATATAAGAGAGGTCGCTCCTCTCCAGAGAGACACATCAGAAGGTCCTCTTCCTCTCGCCACACAGTTCTCGAGCACTCTGCTGCTGCTACAATCTTCCCATCCCGGCTTATGCGGCGTGCACCGCAGAGTCGGGACGATGAGCCTCAAACCGCACCTTTTTGAGTCCTCATGCGGAGAAGGGTGATAAGGTTTCTGGGGAGCGCTCTGCGCGACTATTGACTTCTTCGTCACGGACGCCCCGGACTCCGACGATCGCTTCCCCGACGTCGACAACCTCCTCGACGACATGGAGGACACCGGCCCCAAGTCCAGTGCCTCTGCTCCTGCTGCTGTCTCGTACGTGTTAGTCCCCTTTCTATTAGAGGTTCTGCTACAGTTCCTTGGTCTACTATTTGCCTTAGATATGTTAGACTCTATTTCATATATGCAACCTGCTATACTGCCTGCTTTAGATATGTTTAGTTACGAACCTGGGGTTGTTTGGCGAAAGTCAATGTGCCAATTTCAAAGAAGCGGAAGCTGGGACAAAAAACTGTGGATTATGTTTTCCTGGGATATGCTTTCCATAGCATTGGTTATAGATTCTTGGTTGTAAAATCTGAGGTACCTGAAATGCATGTCGGTACGATCGTGGAGTCAAATGATGCGACTTTCTTTGAAGATATCTTTCCCATGAAAGATATGGCTACCTCATCTAATCAGGAGATGCCTAGTTCATCGAATCAGGAACCAGTTACAATTAATGAACCTGCCATTTCGATGGAACACTTTGAAAAACCTATGGAGGAGAACAATGAAGTTCCTACTAGGAGCAAGAGACAGAGGAATGCAAAGTTCTTTGGTGATGATTTTCTTGTATATCTCATAGATGACACTCCCAGTTATATTTCAGAGGCCTATGCATCTGAGGATGCTGACTACTGGAAGAAAGCGGTCCGTAGTGAGATGGATTCCATCTTGGCAAATGAAACTTGGGAGATAACTGATCGTTCTTATGGGTGCAAACCTATAGGATGCAAATGGGTATTCAAGAAGAAACTTAGGCCTGATGGTACTATTGAAAAGTACAAGGCTCGGCTCGTGGCTAAGGGTTATACCCAAAAGGAAGGAGAAGATTTCTTTGATACTTACTCACCTGTGGCTCTACTGACCACTATTCGAGTTCTACTTTCACTAGCTGCCTCACATGGTCTTCTCGTTCATCAAATGGATGTTAAGACTGCTTTCCTAAATGGAGAATTGGACGAGGAAATTTATATGGAACAACCAGATGGGTTTGTATAGATGGTCAGGAAGGGAAAGTGTGCAAGTTGCTGAAGTCTTTGTATGGACTTAAGCAAGCACCCAAACAGTGGCATGAGAAGTTCGAAAGAACTTTAACAGCTGCAGGCTTTGTTGTGAACGAAGCTCACAAATGTGTGTACTATCGCCATGGTGGGGGGCGTAGGGAGTTATGCTTTGCTTGTATGTTCATGACATACTAATTTTCGGAACAAATCTGAATGTTATTAAGGAGGTCAAGGATTTCCTATCTCGCTGTTTTGAGATGAAGGATTTAGGAGTGGATGATGTCATTCTGAACATCAAGTTGTTGAGAGACGATGATGGTGGGATTACATTGCTTCAATCTCACTATGTGGAAAAGATCTTGAGTCGCTTTGGTTACAATAACAGCAAGCCCTCTCCAACACCATATGATGCTAGTGTGTTGCTTCGAAAGAATCGAAGAATTGCTAGAGACCAATTGAAATATTCTCAGATTATTGGCTCGCTTATGTACTTAGCCAGTGCTACAAGACCTGACATCTCTTTTGTTGTTAGCAAACTGAGCCGGTTTGTCTCAAAACCAGGAGATGTGCATTGGAAAGCTCTAGAGAGAGTTTTGCGTAATTTGAAAGGCACTGTGAATTATGGAATTCACTACACTGGGCACCCAAAGGTGCTTGAAGGGTATAGTGACTCAAGCTGGATCTCGAGATCTTGATGAGATAAAGGCCACGGCGGATATTTATTCACTCATGGAGGTGGCGCTGTTTCTTGGAAGTCTTGCAAGCAGACCATCTTAACGAGGTCAACAATGGAAGCAGAACTCACAGCACTAGATACAGCTACGGTCGAAGCAGATTGGCTTCGCCGGCTCTTGAATGACTTGCCGGTTGTTGAGAAACATGTACCGGGTATCCTTATGAACTGTGATAATCAAACTGTGATCATGAAAGTGAACAGTTCAAAGGATAACATGAAGTCATCAAGACACATTCAGAGAAGGTTAAAGTCTGTCAGAAAAATGAGAAACTCCGGAGTTATTGCATTGGATTATATCCAAACGTCTAAAAATCTGGCAGATCCTTTTACTAAGGGTCTATCACGTAATGTGATACATAATGCATCGAGGGTGATGGGTATGAGACCCACAATATAAGTTGTTCAAAGTGGTAACCTATTATTTGTGATCGGAGATCCCTTAAATTAGACGTGGAAGACAAGCTGTTGGTCAAATGGGAGGAGAGTACCTTTACTATTAAAAAATACAACTCCATGAAGATGCAATACTCTCCTAAATCTGCATGGCAGGTTGATGTATATCTTAATGTGTTCTAAGAGGCTCATTGAAGCAGTAGATGTTGTCCTCAGAACATCTTTTGAAGAACGCACCTATATGAGTCTGATTGTTAAACGTCGCAATCTATGAGAGTAGGGTTCTCTATAGTAAACTCATGAAATGTCTCGGAGTATGACGCATAAGCTCCCACTAGTAGAAAAGGGGGCATTTGTCCTGGTTAGAGTGGGCCTTTAGTCAGGTTCTTGAACCCGGGACTAAGGAATCGCATTAATGCCTCCACGTGGCGGGTGCGCCGAGCCCAGTAGGAGGGCCTTTGGTCCCGGTTGGTGGCACCAACCGGGACCAAAAGGCATCCACGCGCCAAAGATTTCTGTGGCTGGGGTTTTTGTTTTTTTTTTTTAAAGGGGGGGGGGGTTGGGGGGTTTGGGGGTTAATTTTGGTGTTTCATAGATTGTGTTAGCTAGCTAATTAATAGATAGAAGTGTCCTGTATTATGTCCGTGCTTGGTAGACGCCTTCGTGACTGTACATAGAGAGGCCTCGACACGCTAGCTAGTAAGAAAATGAAGGGAACCATTAAGTACAGAAATTCCATGCATACCGAGAGAAGTGATCGATCGACCTCTCCTTCTCCGAGAGATTGGTGAACAACAAGTTTTCGTATTATCTATCCGACGCTACTGGCTACATATATATACAATATGTAAGATCTCTTACAATCCCCTAGCAATTGAAATCAATTTCCATGGTATTCTCCGGCTTTTATTGATGACGTGGTCAAGAAAGAATCCCGCCAATTTCCTCTTGAATTGCTTTCATGCGATCTTGTTCTAGGAGTTCATCCCAAGCATCTGCCACGTCTAATTTAAAGAAGGGGGTTAATACATATATGAATGAAACTCAACAGAAATGATGGTGTAATAAAATGAAATTGTGAATATTATTGCTTACGCACTTCATATTGTCTTTTAGAGTAGCCCCGCTTATTTTTCAAAGTCGCGTTGTAGATGAAATCGCACACGCAGTATCCACAGAAATCATTCCCTTGTTCATGCCACAAGCACTTTACGAGAAATAAAGGTCAATCAAACTGATAATGAAGCATTATAAATGGCATTGATGAAAGTACAGCTATAGAATCAACAGGAGATGCGCGCAACTAGCTAGCTAGTAGTACTTACTTTCGGGTATGTATATCGCAGCTCCTCCGGCAGTCCCGGAACTTCTGCGGTGAACTGTTTCCAAACCCTGCAAGACAAAGAAAATAATTATTATTATTTGAGATATCAGGAAATGAACAAAAAGTTGTCGATATGGTGCGATAATGATCGATTGAACTTACTTGTTGAGCAAATTAGTCATGTCCGCATAGGTTTTGGGATTTTTTCGTCTCGAGTCTAAGACGTTTACTACTCCCCGCTCAAGCTTAATCTCCAGAAGAACATAGTGGAATCTGCGCACACATGCATAACTCATCAATTACATTACTATAACCTCGCTCGAGTAATAAAAGGGGAACCGAATATGCACACGATAGTAACACTCACTAGAAGTTGTAAGGAAAGAGTATTAAATCTTTGTTTTGATTTTTTATCAATGATTGTAGCAAGTTGGCCTCGGCCTCTTCGGCGTGCTTTGTAACCTGAATTTCATCTATGATATTTGTGTTAATGAACCCAATATCATACATTTCTTGTTTTTGCACTCGACGATCTTCAATCTGCATAATATAGTGAGGATAATTAATTATAAATACATGCAATGAAAGAGCCGAGCTATATATAGAGACTTAATGACAGAAATAGTACTTACAGACAGTAGCAAAAGACCGTTAGTTTATCGAGGGCCTTTTGATTGAAGAACTCCTCAAATGGAACAGTCAGCCAACAGATCAGTTCCAACGAGGTCGATGCTCCTCTTTAATATTCAGATACAAAGCATTACGTCCCCGGACTCTCTCGCAGGTTTTCATGTACCAATTATGGAATCTTCGCATCATAGTTGTTAGAGATTTTTCATCTTTGACGAGAGGCTTCCCATCAGTATCTGTGTTCGCCCACCTCCAGGAAATCAGGAAGTTGATCGTCGGGCAGGTAATCTGCAAGATTGCCATAACCGCCACCGCCCCTCGGAGCATTAGCGACGATGTCGCTAGACACATTAAGCGGGGGGGGGGGGGCCCGATTGCTTTGCTTGTTCGCCGAGCTGGGCAATTTTTTTCCCAGCTGCTCGTTCTTTTAACCTTTTATCACTGACAGTACTTCCCGACCGCTCCGCTTCGAGATATGTCTGTTCAGTAATGCGCTCATAGTTGGTTCTCGGCGGAGACTTTGGTGGTTTCCTCAGGGCATCGACAGTGCACTTTGCTTTCACCGGATCTGCCTTCTCCTCCGGAGGTGGATGTCTCTTTGCTTTCAACCCTTCAAAGAAGTTGTCCACTTCGGCCTGCATGATCTTCGCATTTTCCTCCTTGGTCCTCTCGTACGGTAACTTCTCTAGAGGCTTGAGACAAGGACCATATCTGTATTGCCTCCGCCTCTCTGGGGCTGTCTTTGCTAGGCGACGGAGGCCAGACGGAGCGCTGCGGCGCTTTGTCTTCTTTCGTGCTTGCTTACGAGGCGGAGGAGAAGGACTACGACGCTACCGAGCAGCCGGGACGGCGGCGGGTCTCTTCCTTCTTTGGCGAGGCGGAGAAGGAGGAGGCTGCTTGCTGCTCGGGCGCAGCGGAGAAGGAGGCGGAGGCGGCCACGGCGTAGAGAAGGAGGAGGCTGCTGGCTGTTTGGCTGCCGGGCAGCAGCGGAGAAGGAGGCGGAGTGCCGCCACGCGCCGAGAACGAGGCCGAGTGCCACGACGGCCACTTTCGCCGGAGGAGGAGGCGGTGGAGGAGGCGGAGTGCCCTGACTCGCCGGAGGTGGAGGAGGAGGCGTCCAGTTCGGAAGCTTGATGAACTCCTTCCGCCATAGGCATGGAGTCTTCAGAGCAGAACCCAGCCGAGTCTCCCCTTCACCGGTAGGGTGGTCAAGCAATAGGTCCTCAAATCCCTCCGTTATTTCGTCCACCATCACCTAGCATATCCTTCTGGAATCGGACGACAGTGAAAAGTTGCGCCGGGTTCAGAAGGTCGAACTAGGCCGACAGCTGCCTTGACTTTTACATTCTGCCATTGCGTCATAAGGTGGCAATTTCTAGCCTCCGTGATAAAATCCACGGGGTAGCTAGCAGGAGCCGTCAAGACATGCTCCGGCTGAAGCAGCTCGGTGGAAGCCACGCTGCTTCTCCGTTGAGATGGCGGGGTAGCTTCGGGGGAAGCTTCGGCAAGTCGCTTGTCGTGATCTCGCTTCTCGTTCCTCTAGCCCTTGTACCCTTTTAAATGCAGCGCTAGCGATTGGCTCTGCTCGGTTTCTTCCTCCTCTCGTGGGTTTTGTAACCCCTGCGTCCGAAAACCAACCTTCCACGGCATGGAGCACTGGCGTGCCTCGTGTCCGCTCAGATTCAGGTGCTCAGATTCCCGAGGGCCATTGTGAGCTCGTCCTTCTCCTGTCTGGAACAAACGTCCCTTGTCAGGCTGCATGGATATATCAGAAGCCTTTGTGATCGGTGTTTTCGGTTGCTCGTCTGGCCCAACGGCACTTCCACGATACAGGGTCCAAGGTTCCGCCAGCCTCGAAGAACCAAGTCCGGCAACAGTCTGGCCATCTCATTGTCTCTGGTTCGATCCCTTTATCAAGCAGATCATTCTCAGCCTTGGACCACTTAGGCCGGGCTTTGAGGTAGCCACCTGCCCCCGTGCGATGGTGAAACTTCTTCTTCGCAGCATTTTGCTTGTTTTTCGCCGACATCTTCTTACTCTTTTCCGATGTCGTGTAGGCCACAAATGCGGGCCAGTGATCTCTGATCTTCTCAAATTTGCCGATGAATTCTGGTGTCTCTTCTTTGTCGACAAACTATTTCAGCTCTTTCCTCCACCTCCTGAATAGGCCTGCCATCTTCTTAAGAGCACAAGACTTGATTAATTGCTCTTTAACCGGCTTCTCCGGATCCTCCTCCGGCGGTAGGGTGAAATTTGCCTTCAGCTCACCCAAAGATCATCTTTTTGCATATCATTGACATAAGACACCTGAGGGTCTTCCTCCTTAGGCTTATACCATTGGTGGATGCTGATCGGGATCTTGTCCCTAACAAGAACCCTGCACTGAGCAGCAAATGCGCTCTTTGTCCGGATGGGTTCAATCGGTTTGCCATCGCGCGCGATTGCTGTGATCTCAAACTTTTCATCCGAGCTCAACTTTTCTCCGGCCTCGTCTCCTTACCGGGTTGTGCTTTCTCGATCCAGGAGGGCTAGAAAAAGGAAGAAAGACGAGAGTTAATTAATATGTGTACATATACCAAAACAATGAATGCACCAATTAACTAATCAAAGACGGGCTTAACTAATATATATATACCTGGCGGACTCGGTTCGGTCAACGGAGCGATCGGCCAAAGACGGTCTCCTTCTTGTACCTCCATTGGGTCACCGGAGCCATCATGAACATAGCCCTCTTCTTGTACCGGCATTAATGGGCCGGAGCCATCATGAACATAGCCCTCTTCTTCACCCAGTCCTTCACGACCATCGGTGTCGTTGAGAAATGACGAACGACATCACTTCCCCTTTAAAGCGATTATCTCCCCCAACATCGCTTATGTTGCTTAGTCTCGAGTGCTCCATAGTTTACGCAAATATTTACAACATGTCAATTATTATTCAAACATGGTACAAATGGATATATATTAGTGGCAAACGAGAACTAGCTAGCTAATCACAATAAGGAATCATGTTAGTGGCCTCGACGCTGCTTCTCTAGGGTTTGGGGTGGCCTAGACAACGCTTCAAGGGTTTGGGGTGGCCTCCACACAACGCTTCAAGGGTTTGGGGTGGCCTCGACGACAACGCTCTATTAACTTGGTAAAAATTTGGGTGGCCTCAAGAGAGTTTGTCGGGTAGGGGTGCGGCGGGAGGGGGTAGGAGACCAACATCGTTTTTTCTCTAGGGTTTGGGTGTCCTCGATAGTTTTGGTCGAGCGAGAGGGCCGAGGGGGGGTATATATATCGACCGCCCCTCATGTCGAAGTTATCCGGGAGGGGGTATATATATCGAACGCCCCTCATGTTGAAGTTATCGGGAGGGGTATATCGACGACGACAGAGGAGAAGGTCGAAGAAAAAAATGAAGAAAAAAAAAGAGGAGAAGAAGAAAGGAATAGAGGAGAAGAAGAAAAAATAGAAAATTTCTTCTTCTCCGCTATTCCTTTCTTCTTGTCCTCTTCTTTTTCTTTCTTTTTCCTCTTCTTATTTATTTCTCCTCTTCTTCCTCTCCTCTTCTTCTCCTTTCTTCCTCTTCTTATTTTCCTTTTCCTCTCCTTCTTTTCTTCTTCTTCTTCCTTCTTCTTCTTTTCTTCCTTTTCCTTATTTTACTTTTTTCCTCTACACTAACCTAAAATGCACTAACCTAAAAAATCTACTAACAACCTAAATAAAAATTAATACATATATTGAAAAACATATATAAACAAAAATGCTATGAACATTATATTCATACATAGATAGCCACATCCATTCATCATATAGCTACCACATACATATATACATTATATATATGAAAAAATGCAATGAACAAAAAATACACTTATGAAAAAATACTATGAACATGTACACATATATACACATACAAACACATATACATAAAGAATACAAAAAAGCTATGAAAAATGCAGTGAAGGCGGTGGGGCTGGCGGACACGCATTGCAGAGGCGGCTGACAGGTGAAGCAGAACGGAGGGGCGCGGGACGGGAGGGGCGCGGGAGCATGTTCTCACAGGGGGCGGCGGCGACGGCGAAGGCGAGCAGCCTGACGGGCGACGGGTGGCGGCGGTGACGGTGAAGGCGAGCAACTGACGCGCGGTGGCGGGCGGGCGACGCAAGGTGGAGCAGGGCGCTGGCGGCGACGGCGACAAGGAGGAGCAGGGGCGTCGGGGGAGAAGTGGGGGATTTGGTCGAAACTGCTAAGTGCTGTATATATAGCAAGAGCATTGGTCCCGGTTCGTGGCACGAACCGGGACCAATGCCCCCTTTAGTCCCATTTAGTTCCACCAACCGGGACCAAAGGGCGGGAAGCGGCGGCCTTTGGTCCCGGTTGGTGGCACCAACCGGGACTAAAGGTGAGGCATTGGTCGGTTGGTGCCAATAACCGGTTCAATGTTCTCTTTAGTTCGGTTGGTGCCACCAACCGAAACCAAAGGCCCCTATGCTGCCCGCGTCGTGGCCAAAGTTTAGTCCCACCTCGCTAGTTGAGAGGGCTCGAGAGTGGTTTATAAGCGCTGCTGCGCCCACCCTCTCGAGCTCCTCTCAACTGCAGGCTTACGGGCCTAATCTCACACTATGTTGTTGTGGGCCTATTGGGCCTTCTGTGGGCCTGAATCCTGGCCCAGGTTGGGTTTCTAGGCGTATTCAGGCCGTGGTGGCCCAATAGGTGGTAGTTTTTTTTAGTTTTTTCCAGTTTTTTTGTTTTGTTTTTTGCATTATTTATTTTCTTTTGTTTTTTTCTTTGTTTTTTAATTCTTTTTGCTTTTAGTTTTAGAAAAATTATAAACTTTCTGTTAGTGCCATTAGTTTTCAAATTTGAATAGTTAAAATTTGAATTCTTTTGAAATTTGTGTGAATCACAAGTTTGTATTAACTTTACTAAAAAATGAACATCGATCGCCTATAGAGAAAAAAGGTCTAGACGAACCGGGACCAATGGCCCACGTGGCTGCCCTCTTGAGAGTGTTCTTTGTGAGAACATACTTGACAAGGAGCGAACCGGGATTAATGGTATTACAAGGGCCGAACCATAAGACATTAAAGCATTTCAAATGAACTCTAAAAAATTTGAAAGTTGGCATGGTATCATAATTTCACCCACATAGCATGTGCATGTAAAAACGGACAATGGTATCATACTGCCTCATTACAAAGTTGGCATGGTATCATCATAATAGTTGCGGGAGAAAGTCTTCACTTTTTCTTCGCTTGTGTCATTTGCTTATTGCGCGTAACCATGGATAATCTTCATTGTTTATCGAGGATCTTTGGGGTCAGCCTTGACTTTGAAGGGAGGAATTTCATGAAACTTTTCATAATCTTCAGAAAGGTCTGTCTTGCCCTCCACTCCCATGATGTCCCTTTTTCCTGAAAGAACTATGTGGTGCTTTGGCTCATCGTACGATGCATTCGCTTCCTTATCTTTTCTTTTTCTCGGCCTGGTAGACATGTCCTTCACATAGATAACCTGTGCCACATCATTGGCTAGGACGAACGGTTCGTCAGTGTACCCAAGATTTTTAAGATCCACTGTTGTCATTCCGTACTGTGGGTCTACCTGTACCCCGCCTCCTGACAGATTGACCCATTTGCACTTAAACAAAGGAACCTTAAAATCATGTCCGTAGTCAAGTTCCCATATGTCCACTATGTAACCATAATACGTGTCCTTTCCCCTCTCGGTTGTTGCATCAAAGCGGACACCACTGTTTTGGTTGGTGCTCTTTTGATCTTGGACAATCGTGTAAAATGTATTCCCATTTATCTCGTATCCTTTCCAAATCGTAATAAGTCGAAGATGGTCCCCTGGACAACAAGTACAGCTCATCACAAACAGTGTTGTCACCTACGAGACGTGTTTCCAACCAACCGCTGAAAGTCTGATGTGTTCACATGTAATCCGGCCGTCGACCGCTTCCGGGTGTTTGGAGCGCAGATCGTTCTTGTGTTCATCGACATACGGGGTCACCAAGGTAGAGTTCTCAGAGAATCGTAGTGTGCTTGAGACCAAGAATATCCGTCCCTCGCATATTATAGAGTCCCTTCCAAGCGTGCCTTTTTCGGTCAGTCTCCCCTCATACCGTGATTTAGGGAGACCTATGTTCTTAAGACCAGGAATGAAGTCAACACAAAACCCGATGACAACCTACATTTGATGGCCCATGGAGATGCTTCCTTCGGCCTAAGCGCATGTTACGGACATATTTCTTTAGGACTCCCATGAACCTCTCAAAGGGGTACATATTGTGTAGAAATCTGACCCCGAGAATGACAATGTCGTCGACTAGATGAACTAGGACGCGGCCATGATATTGAAGAAGGATGGTGGGAACACCAGCTCGAAATCGACAAGACATTGCACCACATCACTCCTTGGCCTTGGTATGATTTCTGGATCGATCACCTTCCGAGAGATTGCATTGAGGAATACACATAGCTTCACAATGGCTAATCGGACGCTTCCGGTAGAAGCCCCTCAATGCAACCGAAGCACTTGCGTCAGAATCACGTGGCAGTCATGAGACTTTAGGTTACGGAACTTTTCTCCGGCATATTTATTATTCCCTTTATATTCGACGAGAAGCCGGTCGGGACCTTCATACTAAGCAGGCATTCAAAGAAGATTTCCTTCTCTTCTTTGGTAAGAGCATAGCTGGCAGGACCTTCATACTGCTTTGGAGGCATGCCGTCTTTTTCGTGCAAACGTTGCAGGTCCTCCCGTGCCTCAGTTGTATCTTTTGTCTTTCCATACACGCCCAAGAAGCCTAGCAGGTTCACGCAAAGGTTCTTTTTCACGTGCATCACGTCAATTGAAGAGCGGACCTCTAGGTCTTTCCAGTAGGGTAGGTCCCAAAATATAGATTTCTTCTTCCACATGGGTGCGTGTCCCTCAGCGTCATTCGAAACAGCTAGTGCGTCGGGACCCTTTCCAAAGATTACGTGTAAATCATTAACCATAGCAAGTACGTGATAACCGGTACGCATGGCGGGCTTCTTCCGGTGATCTGCCTCGCCTTTGAAATGCTTGCCTTTCTTTCGACATTGATGGTTGGTCGAAAGAAATAGACGATGGCCGAGGTACACATTCTTCCTGCAGCTTCCCAGGTCTATACTTTCGGTGTCAAGTAAACAGTGCGTGCATGCGTGGTATCCCTTGTTTGTCTGTCCTGAAAGGTTACTGAGAGCGGGCCAATCATTGATGGTCACGAATAGCAACGCCTTTAGGTCAAATTCCTCCTGTTTGTGCTCATCCCACGTACGTACACCGTTTCCAGTCCACAGCTGTAAAAGTTCTTCAACTAATGGCCTTAGGTACACATCAATGTCGTTGCCGGGTTGCTTAGGGCCTTGGATGAGAACTGGCATCATAATGAACTTCCGCTTCATGCACATCCAAGGAGGAAGGTTATACATACATAGATTCACGGGCCAGTCTTGTGATTGCTGCTCTGCTCCCGAAAGGATTAATGCCATCCGCGCTTAAAGCAAACCATACGTTCCTTGGGTCACGTGCAAACTCAGCCCAAAGATTTCTCTCGATTTTTCTCCACTGCGACCACGTCGCCGGGTGCTCTCAACTTCCGTCTTTCTTACGGTCCTCAACGTGCCATCGCATCAACTTGGCATGCTCTCGGTTTCAATGAGCAGACGCTTTCAACCATGGTATTATAGGAGCATACCACATCACCTTCGCAGAACCCTCTTCTGGGGGCCTGCCGCCAACATCACCAGGGTCATCTCGTGCGATCTTATATCGTAATGCACCACATACCGGGCATGCGTTCAGATCCTTGTACGCACCATGTAGAGGATGCAGTCATTAGGGCATGCATGTATCTTCTGCACCTCCAATCCTAGAGGGCATAATGACCTTCTTTTGTTATGTATGTACTGTCGGGCAATTCGTTATCCTTTGTAAGCTTCTTCTTCAATATTTTGATGGCTTCTCAAATCCTTTGTCCGGCACAGCATTCTCTCGCCTTCCATCGCAGCAATTCCAAAGACGGTACCGAGCTTTGTGTTGCCATCTTCGCAATCTGGGTACAACCCTTTTTTGTGATCCTCTAACATGCGATCGAACTTCAGCTTCTCCTTTTGACTTTCGTATTGCATCCTTGCATAGACAATGACCCGGCGGAGATCATCATCATCGGGCACATTGTCCGGTTCCTCTTGGTCTTCAAAGACCGCTTCGCTTGCAAAGATCATCGTGCACATCGTCTGGTTCCTCTTGATGTTCAATAGCATCACCGTATTCGGGGGCACATAGTTGTCATCGTACTCTTCTTCTTCGCCGCCTTCCATCAGAACCCCTATTTCTCCGTGCCTCGTCCAAACATTATAGTGTGGCATGAAACCCTTGTAAAGTAGGTGGGTGTGAAGGATTTTCCGGTCGAGTAAGACTTTGTATTCCCACATATAGGGCATGGACAACACATAAAACCATTCTGCTTGTTTGCCTCAGCCACTTGAGAAAATCATGCACGCCTTAATGTACTCGGAGGTGTGTCTCATTCTAGTACACACCCATTGCCGGTTCATCTGCGTGCATTATATATAATTAAGTGTGTCAAAAATCATTACAGAACATCATGAATAGATAATTAAGTGACCAAAACCATCGCACTATATAAGATGCAATAATAAAAGTAAGAAAATAATGCAATTATCTATCTAAACATACAAGTAAGAATATTTTTCCTTTTAGAAAGAAGATAAGAATAAGAGGCTCACCACGGTGGTGCCGGCGATAAGATCGGCGCGGGTGATCGACGGCGGTGAAGACGGGGACGGGGCGTGACGGACCGCTAAACCTAGACAAATATTGAGGAAAACGGAGCTTGGAGGTTGAGCTTGGAGAGGAGAAAGCTTAAGTAGTGTGGCTCGGGCATTCCGTCGAACACCTTGTGTGCATAGGAGGTGAGCTAGAGCACCACCAAGCCCTCTCCCCCTCGGCTGCCAGAAAAAATAGAGCAGTGTGCTCTGCTCTTACGCGAGGGGGTATATATAGGCACCTCATTGGTCCCGGTTGGTGGCATGAACCGGGACTAAAGGGCAGCCTTTGGTCCCTGTTACTGCCACCAACCGGGACCAATGGTGGTGGAGTCGAGCGAGGCCCATTGGTCCCGGTTCGTCCCCCCAACCGGGACCAACAGGTCCAGACGAACCGGGACCAATGGCTCACGTGGCCCGGCCGGCCCCCGGGGCTCACGAACCGGGTCCAATGCCACCATTGGTCCTAGTTCTCGACTGAACCGGGACTAATGGGCTGACCCGGCCTGGACCATTGCCCCCTTTTCTACTAGTGTCCACCCGCAGGGAAGACCCACGGTAGCCGCGTATCGGTCAAGGATTTATGTGAAGCTAGATTCGTAGAAAACTTGCAGTTCAAGGCCCAGTCCACTGTCCAAGTTGCTTACTAGTGTAGCATAGAGTTCTAGGTGGAAGTTCAACTTAACAATCTCCACTATAGTACCGGTATATAAAACAGTGTTTTGGAACCAAAGGCAAATTTTGCGAGCCTCTGGGATCTGGTGGGGGATTGCTGGAATTTAGCCTATTTTGGGACAACCCAATAACTATTTCAGAAATTCCTAAATAAATCCTAGAGGCCCAGTTAGCCCATTTGTGCAAGGCAAGGGATACTACTAAAGTTTAGTCCCACATTGCTAGTTGAGTGGGAGTTGGACCTCCTTATAAGGGAGGCTCTTTCCCCACTTGTATGACCATGAGGACAAGAGGGACATCCACGCGCTCCTCCTCCATCGCCTGCCTCGCCACGCGCCTCGTTGACGCTGCCACATACAAGGCCGCGGGTTGCGGGAATGATAAGAGCCGATGTCTAATTTTTGCCACGCACTACGGGTATACGAATGGTCACTTGGGAGCTAAAAAGTTTTTATGTAGTGGATAATGAATCTGAACGGGCGCACCTCTTCGCGTCTGCCTGTTCACTTCTGTCTCCTCCGTTGTTTCACCTCCCGTCAGAGCCTGTTCGCGTCCTTCTCCTGCGTGCTCTATAAGAGAGGTCGCTCCTCTCCAGAGAGACACATCAGAAGGTCCTCTTCCTCTCGCCACACACAGTTCCTCGAGCACTGCGTTGCTGCTACAATCTTCCCCATCCGGGCTTGCGGCGCGTATCGCAGCGGTCGAGACCTGTAGGGCCTCCTCAAACTGCACCTTTGAGTCCCAGACGGGAGAAGGGTGATAAGGTTTTGGGAGGCGCTTCTGAAGGCGACTACTGACTTCTTCGTCACGGACACCCGGACTGGACGACCGCTTCCCCAACGACGACTACTTCCCCGGGACGTCGACAACCTCCTCGACGACATGGAGGACATCGACCCCAAGTCCGGTGCCTCTCCGCTTCCCCGCTGTCTCGTACGTGTTAGTCCCCTTTCTATTGAGGTTCTGCTACAGTTCCTTGGTCTACTATTTGCCTTAGATATGTTAGACTCTATTTCATATATGCAACCTGCTATACTGCCTGCTCTAGATATGGTTAGTTACGGGTCATATATGAACATGCTATTTACCTTCTCTTTGTCAAATCACATGGCTTATTTTATCACTGCTATACTAGCCATGCTTTATCTAGTATTTCTGTTAATAAAATCATTCGGTAAATTGCTCATATTTCCAACAATCCAAAAACCTTATCATAGGCAATTTACCCCGAGTGGTTTTGCTACTTCCATGAGACCTCCTATGTTTTAGGGTATCCACTATAAGAGGTGGCGTGAGAGCAGTCTTATGGTTTCGCACCATGAGCTGCTATGACGCCACTCTTGGCAAACTGAAGGAGAGCAAGATGCCCAACAGGCACAAGCTTTTCAGAAAATGGATACCTTGTTTAAGGCTGCTCTCTCGAGTGTTCTTGGTGAGAACATAGTTGATGCTTATGCGCCAATTGATAATGGAAAAGATATGTGGGATGCACTCGAGGCCAAGTTTGGGGTCTCGGATGCTGGCACTGAGTTGTACATCATGGAGCAATTCTACGACTACAGGATGACTGAAGAGCGCTCCGTGGTTGAGCAAGCTCACACTACTAGGGAAAACCTTATACACAGAATGTTACCAGTAGCGCTGTACAAAATCAAACGCTACTGCTACTTAGTAGCAGCCACAGAATAAACCGCGCTATTGCTATGACTTTAGCAAGAAGCGCCAGCATAAGCGAAATCCGCTGCTGCTATGTTTGAACTGGGCGCACATGGCTATCCCAACCTAGCAAAGTGGCGCAGATATCGGCCAGCGCTATCGCTCATCGTCCTTAGTCATGGCGCCGCTTACGTAAGGCGTTGTTGCTAACGGAAATAAAATAAAGTGAAAAACAAGTAGAGAAGTAAATGAAAATGAAAGAAATAGAAAAGGAGAAAGGAAAAAATAAAATGTAAAAGAAAATAAAAGAAAAAAGGGAAAGAAGGAGAAAGGAATAGCAGATGGCGGGTCTCGTGAAACGCCACTGTAGCTAACTTAGCTATAGCGCTGCTTTGAAACGCTGCCATCACATGCTTCACTTAAACAGCGGTTTCCCCCACCCCGCCCCGGCCACCACACTTCTTCCCAAATCCTCGCCTCATTGTCTCCCCTAATTCCCGTGTCATTTCCACTGTGTCCTCCTCGCCGGGCGTGGACGTATAACCTCGTCGTCCTCCCCGAGGCCGCTGTCATCCTCACCGCCACTCGAGGCCGCCTCAGCCTCACCGCCGCCGCCCGAGGCCGCCTCGGCGTCACCGTCGGCGCCCTCCACCTCACGCCTCGAGCCCGCCTCAGGACCGCCGTTGCCCGTGCCCGAGCCCGCCTCTCCGCCTGCCTCGGTCACACTAAGCACCTCCCGCCACCGCCTCTCCACTCTCCATAAGTCCCCACCTCCCCCGACTCCTCTCTCTCTGCATTTTAGAGAAAAAAAATTAGTAGAGCAAAAAGTTTGTTTATAGCAAAAATTTAGTTTAGAGCAAAGGATGTTAAGTAGTAGATGTTAGAGCAAAAATTAGTTTAGAGCAAAAATTTGGTTTACAACAAAAAGTTAGTTAGGGCGAGGGTTTAATTAGGGTAGATGCTGCTTGTATAGTATATAGTGATACTAGTAGATGTTAATTAGGTTAGGGCAATAGTGGTACTAGTAGATTTTAATTAGATGTTTTTCAGTTAGGGCACTAGAGTTTTGCTAGGTTAATTAGGTTAGTAGTGCTGCTAGTAGTAGTGGTACAGTAGGTTAATTAGGTGATGTTAAATGAATAATCCAAATGAATGAAATTAGTAGTTAACTGAATTTTTTTCCTTTCATCATTATAGAGCACTAAAGTTAACTGAATTTTGTTCTATTAGTAGTTAAATGAATTTTCTTCTACACTTTGTTTTTGAATTAGCTTGTGAAATTTGGACATGTGGTTGCTCGTGTATATTTGGACATGTGTTAAGTGTGTCAAGAGGGATATTTGAACATTGTTTCCAGGGAATGATGTCGAGTGGTTTATGTTTTGCCGGAATGTTGATTCATTTCTGTTTCGGCAATTTCAGGTTCTCGATTTGTCCACTTTTTAGCAAAAGGTCATGCCGAAATTTTCCGTGAATTTCGGCATGACTTGGGCTACAAACTAGGACATATCGAGTGCCCGGATTTGCCGCAATGGAAGGAGTCAACATTCCTGCAAAACAATAGGTCTTTATGTCATTATTCATTTTATTAGGTCTAGAATTAATTGACTAGATTTAATCAGAGGAAACATGGCTAGCAAACGATGAAGGACAAGGTTCTGGTGATTATGTCGACGTCTCACCGGGCAAGTGCATTTAATTTTTTAGCCTTACCGATGATCAACCGATGTTGTTGCTGGGCCCACCAGTGGCATCAGGGACTGAGACTGACACGTAGACCGGTGCTAAGACTGAGACCGGCGCTGAGACTCAGACCGGCATCGAGACCGACGCCGAGACTGAGACCGGTGCTGCCTCGGGGAGCGAAGCCGGTGTAGAACCAAAAGCAAAGAGGCAACAGCTTCCTAACAAACTCAGGACTACTAGACTGGTGGTCGCGGAGGTGGACGACGGCATTTTTGAGCCAAAAGGCGCCCGAGGAAGCGCGTCGATGCTACGGCAATCAAATAGGCTGCATCGTATGGACAACCGCCACCATCAACGATGAGAAACTACAGAAGATAGAAAATATGAGGAGCTCCCTCCTAAAGAAGTTTCACCAGATATTCTTGTTCCCGGCCGGAATGAGAAGGATTATGAAGATCCGCACGAGGACCCGGCAATGAAGAAGATAAACAAACACGCCATGACCAAGTTTAGCGACGCGTTGGCCGCCTGGAAAACTCGAGTGAAAGCAAGGATCATCGACAAGAAGGAACCCTACTTTGAGATTGTAAAGGATAATCCGACAATCACGGAAGAGCAGTTTCAAATATTCAAGGAGGCTTGCGAGGCCGAAGCTGCCAAAAACAAGTCTAAGTACATGAAGGGGCTTCAAGAGAGGAACATTGGGAGCCACCACTTCTGGAAGCCGTGGTTACGGCGGAAAGAGGTCCAAATGGGCCAAGGAGGACGCGGAAGCCGCGAGTCTGGGCATCCCATACCCCTTGGCGGATTTCACCGTCCCGCAGGAGCGTGACGTCCTGAGGGCGCGGCACCGTTGGGACCCAGTGAAGAAGGTTTACGAGACAACACCGTTCATTATGGAGTTCATGAGACTGCTGGTAATTTTAGTTTACGTCAATTCGATCGCACACGTTAGTCATATTTGTAAACGATCCTTGTGCCTTTTGCGGAGAGAGCAGCACCGGATTGCGACCGAAAGCGACTTCGCCGTCGAGGCATTGGCGAGGCCCAAGTGGGACACTCCATTCAACCGGGCGTTGAACATATTGAAATGACAACCGGTGGATACTCGACCGTCGTATGGACGCGTGCATGGTGTCGGAGACGGCGCCACGTGGAATAAGTACTACCGTGAGACTACGAAGGAGAGAAAGGAAAGACGGAGGTTAACTGAAGAAAACATCGAAAAGAAGGTTGAGATTGCGGTTGAGAAGAAATCATCTCGAGCCCCGGTTACATAGACAGCGGTATTGGCTGCCATAAAACAGGTGGTTGCAGATTTGTCTACTTCCTTGGTGACGGGCGTTTTCACTTGGACAAGGCAAAATCCAGAAAAAAATGCAGAGGACTTTCCCCTTGCTGATTTCTTTGGGGCACCTGCTCCCGCACCGGCTCCCACACCGCACGTGCTCGGCGGTGCTTCGTCTTTGGCTGAGCTCGACGCCCTCACGGTATCTGTCACACCGGCCCCCTTCAATATAAATGTTTAATCTCTCGTTTTCGTTGCCTTGCGGATGTCTCACGTCGCAGACTTTTCTTTGCAGGCCGACGAAACCCCGTGCACCATATTGTACACCATCGGCGACCAGAAGGAGGACGTGGGGAAGGCGACGATAATGGACCCGGAGGAACCATTGTTCCACAGCCGGCCGATCCCCTAACGCGTCTTCAAGGTTTCCGTGGCGGTGTCGAACCGGGCCACGAGAATTTGCCTCCTCCAATACTACTGGTGGATGACGAGGAGACACCGTGGCGGCTTGGTAATAGTTGCAATGGGTGGGTCCTGTTGTGGCCAAAGAGTCTGCTTCGTCTGGAGGCGGTCGGGAGCACATCCACGAGCACGCAGCCACAGCAAGGTATGAACATCAACACCCCCACCTACCCAATTAGCGTCGGGTGTCGGGTTGGGTGATAGCGGACGGGGTAAGGAGGAGGCTCCATTAGTCACTGATGACGTCGCCATGGATGAGGATGAGGACGACGGTGGCGCTGAACAGTATGTCTATACTGGCGCCTCCTCAGGGTTTGAGCGTCATGAGTCGGTGCCTGAATTGCCGTCTCAACGTATTATGGATGACCTTCCAGTAGTAAAGAAGTCTAGGAAGAGAGCGAGGAAAGGCAAAAAAGCTGATTCTATGATCCAGCAGCCTCGGCTTCAGGTCCGTATAGATATCCCGATGCGCGGATAAATGGCATATCCCCGTCAACCAATCCTACCTGCAACAGCGCCATGTGCCAGATTCGGCGATCTAAGGAGACTTCATGATGATGTGCATGCGGTAGAGGAAGGCCTCATCGCCTCGACAGATCCAGATACCCACTCTACGTGGTTAACGTTCCGCGGCAAATGTCGACGTCGACAGCCTTTCCTCATGGATAAGTTCTTCCTCCGATTCGATTACATATTCGACATGTTTCATGTGAAGAAGTCGGATTTTACGTTTATCCGCCTTTATGCCTTGCACATGAACTACATCATCGGGGTTGAGCAGATATCTCATATCTGTGTCGCTAACCCATACTACATGCACGAGGGCTTCTTGGGAGTCTGCGCAGAGCACCGTGTATACGCGAGGGAATACATCGTCAATTTCATGCTCGCCAATAAGGACAAGGGGCGATTCTCGTGCCTTTATCATCCCGTGTAAGTCATCCGCTACTGCTATCCTTCCTTCGATTTCAATCATTCATTTGCACGGCGGAGGCTAAGTAATTTGAGGTGTACTTATTTTAAAGCGGGCGATGCCGTCCTCATCATCCTATACCCCAATTCTCCCACGCTCTTTACTTGGACTCATCGAAGAACATTCACAAAAAGGATTACACCCACATCAAGGATGTTCTCGACGGTGCTATGTTTTACTACCAAGCAAGGCGGAGAGGTCGGGACAAGAAGAGAAGGCGGCAGGGTCGCCTTCGCCATAAGACCGACTTCCGCTGCATCCGGCAATCGAACAATTCTCTTAATGATGGATTCTATGTCCTACACCCCATGCTGGAGTACAGACGGGATCACCGTAACCTTCGCATGTCACCTAGATCCGCGATGCCCATATTCTGCAATGGTAAAAGAACGTATGAGATATCGAGGATCATCGACTTCGAGCTGAGTTCTATCACATCCAGCGCGAACTTTCCCAAATCATCATGAAGGAGGTCGTCCAAAAAACAGGGATGTTCTACGAAGAAGGACAAATGTCGCGGGAAGACGTCCGAAAATGGATAGCCTCTCAGCTTCTCGACATGAAGCCTTTCACTAAGCTCGGGGACTATCTCCCTGACCTCGATGGATGGCACGACATGTTGGAGTGATTGTCGATATATGACAATGTGTCTGTTTAGTCCACAGTTTTTGTATGACAAAACTTTGAGTTATCTTGTGATGAAACTTTATTTGTGATGTAATTAAACTGTCCTCCTCCTCGACTAGCGAAGATCACTCTAGTTAGGGCATTTTGGGTACGATGAACTTTGTTATTTATGCTTATGATATGTTGTTTCTATTTTTGCCAAGTCTGTCTCTTTCTGTTGCTCAACTATATATGTTGCATATCATCGACTCATGTGACGATGCAGGTGCATCGATCATCGATGTCGAGGAAGTGCTACGCCAGAGTATATATCTGACGAGTGGCGGAGTGTCGGGCCAGTGTGTTACCGGTTTCGGTTTCCGGCGACAGCAGTAGTTAGTTTAGGTTCACGCTAATGCGAGAGAGGGATACGAACTCATGTACTCAAAGTGATAGCTCTTCTCGCATATACCATTGTTTAGATCGATGACGATGTATTTGCAAGTAATCGAGGACTTGTATCGCTATTTTCGAGATGATGACGAGAGACCACTTTGTGTTGGATGATGATTATGATGATGACATGATTTGATGAGACTAATTGTATGTATATGTTATGATTACATTTGTATGTGTATGATATGCTAAAGATTATTGTATAAAGCCTATTCAAATACAAAACAAATACAAAAACAAATATGCAGGAAAAAACTAATAAAACTAGTAGTAGCAGGGGGGAAAATTTAGCAGTAGCGCCGCATTACCAGTAGCGCTTCCCGGTAAACATCGCTGCCGATAATATCAGCAGCGCCCTTTTCTAAACAGCGCTACAGCTATTCATGTATAGCAGTAGCGTGGGACAAAGCGCCATCTTGCTATATGTTAGTATGAAGCGCCTTATTAGTAGCGCATGTCCCGGCGCTACTGAGAGGCCCAAAACCCGCGCTGCTGCTAGGCTTTTCCCTAGTAGTGTCATGAGATACAGTCATTTGCTAGAGAACTTGAGCACTTCAATTGTATCCCACCGGACAAGTTTATTGCCGGAGGTATCATCACTAAGCTTCCCCCCACGCGGAGGAACTTTGCTACCTCACTGAACCATAAGAGGCGGGAGTTTTCCGTTCCGGATCTCATTGGTACTCTTGATGTGGAAGAAAAGGCGAGAGCAAAGGACAACCGTGCTCGAGGTATTGAGGAGGTTCTAGTGCCAATCTGAGTACGAAGAAGAACTTCTAGCCCCACAAGTTCAAGAACAAGGGCAAGTTTGATGGTAAAGCAAAGTTTGATGGGAAGAACAAGGTTGTGCGACACTTAAAACTTCAAGAAGAAGAATGACAAGAAGAAAGGTGTTTTGTCATGTGTGTGGAGATCCCGATCATTGGGCCCTAGTTGCCCCAATCGCTATGACAAGCGTCATCTCGAGAAAGGCGGCAAGACCGCTAATGTTGTCATTGGAGACACCGACATGAAGGATCTTGGGTATGGTATATTTCCCACTATTCTTTCAAGATGTCATTCTCCTGATTGGTTGATTGATACGGGAGCTAATGTGCATGTATGCGATGATATTTCCATGTTTTCGTCTTATCAGACCACAGGGACTTCAACCGTGCTGATGGGCAACGGTTTAGGTGCTTCTGTTCTTGATGTTGGCACGATCGATCTGAAGTTTACTTCGGGGAAGATCGTCTTGGTCAAGAACGTGCATTATGTCCCCTCCGTCAATAAAAATCTTGTTAGCAGATCTCTTCTGGGTAGAGATGGCTACAAGCTTGTCTTTGAGTCGAATAAATTTGTAATTTCCAAGTATGGAACCTTTGTTGGTAAAGGCTATGATTCAGGTGGCCTGTTTCGTTTATCCTTATCATACGTTTGCAATAAAGTTGTTAATCATATTTGCAACAATAGTGAATCAAATGTGTGGCATTCACGTCATTGTCATGTTAACTTTGGTTGCATGTCACGACTAGCGAAGTTGAACTTAATCCCTAGTTTCACCACTATCAAGGGATCCAAGTGTCAAGTGTGTGTGCAAGCTAATCAACCACGTAAGTCTCATGTGACTGCGGAAACGAGAAATCTTGCACCACTAGAACTCATACATTCAGATCTATGTGAAATGAATGGTGTTTTGACAAAAGGTGGAAAGAAATATTTCATGACGTTAATTGATGGCTCCACTAGATACTATCATGTGTATCTTCTGAAATCTAAGGATGAGGCTTTGAACTATTTCAAGATCTATAAAGCTGAAGCAGAAAACCAACTTGATCGAAAGATCAAGAGGCTTAGATTCGATAGTGGTGGAGAGTATTTCTCAAATGAATTTGATTCCTTTTGTGCGGAACATGGTATAATCCATGAGAGGACGCCTCCCTATTCACCTCTACCAAATGGGGTGGCGAAAGGAAGAACCGTACTCTAACCGATTTGGTTAACGCCATGTTAGATACATCGGGTCTCTCCAAGGCATGGTGGGGGGAGGCGATATTGACAGCATGTCATGTCCTAAACCGAGTTCCCACAAAGAACAAAGAGATAACTCCATTCGAGGAATGGGAGAAGAAAAGATTAAAACTCTCTTATCTACGAACTTGGGGTTGTTTGGCGAAAGTCAATGTGCCAATTCCAAAGAAGCGGAAGCTGGGACCAAAAACTGTGGATTGTGTTTTCCTGGGATATGCTTTCCATAACATTGGTTATAGATTCTTGGTTGTAAAATCTGAGGTACCTGACATGCATGTCGGTACGATCATGGAGTCAAATGATGCGACTTTCTTTGAAGATATCTTTCCCATGAAAGATATGGCTACCTCCTCTAATCAGGGGAGATGCCTAGTTCATCGAATCAGAACCGATTACAATTCTTGAACTCTGTCATTTCGATGGAACACTTTGAAAAACCTGTGGAGGAGAACAATGAAGGTCCTACTAGGAGCAAGAGACAGAGGATTGCAAAGTCCTTTAATGATGATTTTCTTGTGTATCTCATAGATGACACTCCCAGTTCTATTTCAGAGGCCTATGCATCTGAGGATGCTGACTACTGGAAGGAAGCGGTCCGTAGTGAGCTGGATTCCATCTTGGCAAATGAAACTTGGGAGATAACTGATCGTCCTTATGGGTGCAAACCTATAGGATGCAAATGGGTATTCAAGAAGAAACTTAGGCCTGATGGTACTTCAGGGAGTCCTGGATTAGGGGGTGTCCGGATAGCCGGACTATAACCTTTGGCCGGACTCCTGGACTATGAAGATACAAGATTGAAGACTTCGTCCCGTGTCCGGATGGGACTTTCCTTGGTGTGGAAGGCAAGCTTGGCGTATACGGATATGTAGATCTCTTCCCATTGTAACCAACTCTGTAACCCTAGCCCTCTCCGTGTCTATATAAACCGGAGGGTTTTAGTCCGTGGGGACGGACAACAATCATACCATAGGCTAGCTTCTAGGGTTTAGCCTCTCGATCTCGTGGTAGATCTACTCTTGTACTACCCATATCATCAATATTAATCAAGCAGGAGTAGGGTTTTACCTCCATCGAGAGGGCCCGAACCTGGGTAAAACATCGTGTCTCTTGTCTCCTATTACCATCCGCTTAGACGCAGTTCGGGACCCCCTACCCGAGATCCGCCGGTTTTGACACCGACATTGGTGCTTTCATTGAGAGTTCCTGCAGGTCGTCATCTTTAGGCCCGATGGCTCCTCCGATCATCAATAACGATGCGGTCCAGGTGAGACTTTTCTCCCCGGACAGATCTTCGTGATTCGGGCGGTTATGCTGCGGGCCAATTAAGCTTGGCCATCCGAGCAGATCGAAAAGCTACGCCTGGCCATCAGGTCAGATTTGGAAGTTTGAACTACACGGCTGGCGTCGCGGAGGCTTGATCTTCACGGGTTCGAGCCACAGCCAAAGCGCAGCGCCGCCTTTACGTTGGGCATGATCTAGCTCGCCGCGAACAGTGCCTCGAGGCCGCACTCCATGTCCGCTCCGACCCTTAGCTCGAGCCGATCAAGGCCGATCGAGGACGGGTGGCTGGACACCGCCTCGAGGGCTCCAATCTCACGGCGATCGAGCCAACACCAGCCTTGTCCTCTGCGAAGCCCGTGACTCCAAGGTGCGGACTCAACCCTCCGCGCCTGCCAATCGAATCTGATTGGGCGCCGATCATGGAGTTCACCGCCGCGGACATCTTTCAGCACTCGCCCTTTGGTGACATTCTAAATTCACTAAAGTCTCTCTCTTTATCAGGACAGCCCTGGCCGGACTATGGTCGGCAAGGTTGGGATGCGGACGACGAAGAAATTCAAAACCCACCCACCACCCACTTCGTAGCCACTGTCGATGATTTAACCGACATGCTCGACTTCGACTCCGAAGACATCGATGGTATGGACGCTTGATGCAGGAGACGCGACCAAGAACCAACGCCTATAGGGCAGCCTTTGGAAGGCCACCTCGTCGTATGACATATACATGGTGGACACCCCAAAAGAAGGGAATGATGATGGAACACCGGAGGATGACCCTCCAAGAAGCAAAGATAAGCGCCAAGGCTGGGCCAAGCGCCGCTTTAAATCCCGCCTAAAGCAAAAACGGCGATTCCGGCATGGGAGATAATAACACCCCTGGATAAAGGTTAAGACAACCCCTCCAAAGAAAATTCAGCACGGGAGGATGGAGAAGCCAGCCCTCATGAGAGAGCGGCAGACAAAGAGGTAGAGGACGATAATTACATGCCTCCCTCCGAAGACAAGGAAAGCCTCACGACGGCATTTAATTTGTCGTGCTCGAGGATCCCGTCGAACAAGAGCGCTTTCAAACGACGCTTATGGCCACGGCGAGAAGCCTCAAGAAAAACAGCAACAGCTTAGAGCTCGACCAAGACTACGCTAGTCGGATGATGGATCTGAAGTCCTTGCGGCCGACAGTACGGACTCAAACGCCCTTCCAACAGCTACCCAAAGCGCAGGCTGCTACCCGATTAGAGGAGGAAGCACCTAAACCTACATCACCAGCAAGACGACGCGGCCGACCGGCCACCTCGTGGTCAGCGACGAAGAGGCCTCTCGGCCCTCCACTCAAGCCGCACCGGCGTCGCTCAAAAATACCAAGGCACGGGAAATGCGCGGACCTGCGAGATATATTGGAGGACAAGGCAAGGCAAACAAGATCGATCTACGGATCGCGTGGGTGCTTACGACACGCGTGGCGATAACAATCCACGCTGGATATGGCAAATCCGCCGGGCGAACACGATGAGACAAAGCTCATTTGAGCTACGTCGTGATATAGCCCAGTACAGAGGCGCCGCACACCCACTATGCTTCACGGATGAAGTAATGGATCATCAAATCCCCGAGGGTTTCAAACCCGTAAACATCGAATCATACGATGGCACAACAGATCCTGCGGTATGGATCGAGGATTATCTCCTTCATATCCACATGGCTCGCGTGATGATCTACACGCCATCAAATACCTCCCACTCAAGCTTAAAGGACCAGCTCGGCATTGGCTTAACAGCTTGCCGCCAGAGTCAATTGGTTGTTGGGAGGACACGGAAGCCGCATTCCTCGACAATTTCCGGGGAACCTATGTGCGACCACCGCACGCCATGACCTAAGCCACATAATTCAGCAGCCAGAGGAATCGGCAGACAATTCGACACGGTTCCTAACCAAGAAAAATCAAATAGTCGACTGTCCGGATGCAGAGGCCCTTGCAGCCTTCAAACATAACATCCGTGACGAGTGGCTTGCCCGGCACCTAGGACAGGAAAAGCCGAAATCCATGGCAGCCCTCGCAACAATCATGACCCGCTTTTGAGTGGGAGAAGACAGCTGGCTAGCTCGTAGTAATAACATGACCAAGAGCCACAGTAATTCGGATACCAAGGACAGCAATGGCAGGTCGGCGTCAGCAAGCACAAAGCGCCGCGCATTAACGGCGACAATGCTGAGGATACGGCGATTAATGCCGGATTCGTAGGCTCTAAACCCGGTCGTGAAAAGCCATTTAAAAGAAATACTCCGGGCCCGTCCAGTTTGGACCGAATACTCGATCGCTCGTGCCAGATACATGGCACCCCCGAAAAACCAGCCAATCACACCAACAGGGATTGTTGGGTGTTCAAGCAGGCAGGCAAGTTAAATGCCGAAAACAGCGACAAGGGGCTGCATAGCGATGACGAGGAGGAGCCCCGTCGCCGAATAATAGGGGACAGAAGGGATTCCCCCCACGAGTGCAGACGGTGAACATGATATACGCAACCCACATCCCCAAAAGGGAGCGGAAGCGTGCACTCGGGGACGTATATGCGTTGGAGCCAGTCGCCCCAAAGTTCAACCCGTGGTCCTCCTGCCCGATCACTTTTGATCGAAGGGACCACCCCACTAGCATCCGCCATGGCGGATTCGCCGCATTGGTTCTAGACCCAATCATTGACGGATTTCACCTCACTAGAGTCCTTATGGACGGCGGCAGCAACCTGAACCTGCTTTATCAGGATATATTGCGAAAAATGGGCATAGATCCCTCAAGGATTAAACCCATAAAGACGACCTTTAAAGGCATCATACCAGGTGTAGAGGCCAACTGTACAGGCTCAGTTACACTTGAGGTGGTCTTTGGATCCCCGGATAATTTCCGAAGCGAGGAGTTAATCTTCGACATAGTCCCGTTCCGCAGTGGCTATCACGCACTGCTCGGACGAACCGCATTTGCAAAGTTCAATGCGGTGCCGCATTACGCATATCTCAAGCTCAAGATGCCAGGCCCTCGAAGAGTCATTACGGTCAATGGAAACACCGAACGCTCTCCGAACGGAGGAGCATACGGCGACCCTCGCGGGCGGAAGTACAAAGTAGCCTCTCAAGGCAATTCTCCATCCGGCTATTAAACGTCCGGACACCGTCAAGCAGCGCCGGAGTAACCTACAAGAAGACCGCCGCACGTTCCGGAAAGCAAGCGTAGTAATGCGGCCCCAACCCCAGCCCTCGCGAAATTGGCGAAACCAGTACTACGCGTACATAATTACACTCTGGAAATACCATGGGCATAGGGGAGGGCACGACCACGGCATGCCCAAAATGCGGCTCAACCGCACTAGGGGCTCGATTTTGTCATTCTTTTTCTTACTTTCAGGACTCCACTCTCCGGAAGGCCTCGTCCGGCAAGACAATCGCCGAACACACGATGCAACAACCAGGAGGCGTAAAGCTACGCCGAATGTCCGTGGTCTCTATAACGAGCTAAATACCTGTCTTACATACCATCCCGCAGCTCGCCTCGAGGGGACATGTCAAATAGTCCCATCTCTTGCTTATCGCACTATTTGTATCGCTCGCTTTTTACGCAGCCTTTTCGAATAAACAATACATAGCTTTTGTCTATTATTGCATTCCTTTTTATGTAAATATGTTCGATTCACGACATTCTGCCACCGTACACTTGGGTACGGCCCATACACCCGGGGCTTAAGTCCCCCAGAATATGGTGTGAGAAGTCCGAACACTCTCACGAAAAGCGGCACCCGAACTTATAGCATTATATGCATCGGCTCCGAATCATGTCTTGGGTCAATAGTTGGGTTTGCCCGGCTCCCATGTTTTGGTACCTTACGTTCCGTTATATCGGCTAAGGTAGCGCTGGGAGAACTACTGCGATTGTGCCCCGGTTGAGCTGGGTTAAGCACCTCAGTAGAGAAAGCTAAAACCGACCGTCATGATAGGGCGAGAGCTGGTCGCTGTTCGAGAGGTTTCGAGTCCCTAAAGACTCATGCCGCTTAGAGCGAGGAGCCGGCTTTGTCCGGCCTAGGCCTGGATAAGCGCCCAACTTCGGTCTTGAATACTAGGGGCTTCGCCGAAATTTAAAATTATAGAATTCTATGGCTAAGTGAGAGTGATAAAGCATTATAGTCTGATTGCCTTGTTCGTTGTCGGCGCCTCCCTCGAAGGACCCAAGAATGGGAACAAGAGCGCCAGGTTTATCCCGAACACCCCAGCACTTTCGTGCCATGGAAGCGAAGCCGACGACTTCGCGATCTCTCAAATTTAATAAACGGCCGCCTGAAGGCAATATTTTAAATTCAAAAGCGTTGCTTAAGCGCATATGAACAAGTTTTCAGCGCATGAGGATAACACGAAGCGAGTTTACTCAAAAATTACATCCTTGGAACATTCATCCGCCATAAGGCGGCACCCTTCAGACGCCCTCATAATACATCTCGGGCTTGCGATTCTCCTTGCCATGCGGTGGCCCATCTGTCACCAGCTTCTAAGCATCCATTTTGCCCCAGTGCACTTTAACACGGGCAAGGGCCCTACGGGCGCCTTCGATGCATACGGAGCGCTTGATGACTTCAAGCTGTGGACAGGCGTCCGCCAGCCACCTCACCAGGCCAAAGTAGCTTCCAGGCATGACCTCCCCAGGCCATAGCCGGACTATAAGGCCCTTCATGGCCTGTTCGGCCACCTTGTGGAGCTCGACCAGTTGCTTCAGCTGGTCGCTCATAAGCACTGGGTGTCCGGCCTCAGATATCGAGACCGTAACACCTTCTCCGTCGAGCTCCCTCCTCGCCCGGTAGTATGCGGCGGCGTCGGACACTGCAAGGGCAGATCTGCGAATGCTCTGGAGAGCTCCGGGACTCGGGTAAGTAACAAGTAATTCACTTTCACGTGCTTGCTTTGCATAAAGAATGCCTTACCCTACGCTATCTTCTTCATCGCCTCAATTTCCTGGAGGGCTTTTTGGGTTTCGGCCTTGGCAGATTTGGCGCTCTCAAGGGCCGAGGCAAGCTCGGACTCTCAAGTCTTTGAGTCAAGCTCCAAACTCTCGTGTTTTTCCACGAGAGCCTGGAGCTCTTGCTGCACCTCCGCCACTCGCGCCTCCTGCTTTTCTCGCTCGATGCGCTCCAGGCCGCATTGTCCTCGGCCTTGGACAGCGCTTTCTTCATGGTTGCCACCTGGGTTGTGGCCCCTGTAATACTCACGTTGGTCCTGTCATTTTTTGCAACCACATATTTTTTATATACTTACATAAGGTATTACTTACCTTCCCTGTCCTCGAGCTGCTTCTTGGCAAGGCTGAGCTCGTTCTCGGACCGCTCGAGGCTCTGCTTCAATGCATCGACCTCCACAGTCAGTGCGGCAGATGTCAGCACCGCAGCCTGCATTCCCATATTGACATACTTATATTAGACTCCTGCGTATATCTTTTAGATCCTCGGCTTGGCTTTTCTTTCGAACACCAAAGCCGAGCATCGAGGGCTCTTGTCTATGCGGTAATATTTTTACATATCTTAAGTACATACCTCAAAGCCTGTTAGTAGGCTGGCACAGGCTTCAGTCAGCCCGCTCTTGGCGGACTGAACCTTCTGGATCACCGCACTCATAATAGTGCGCTGCTCCTCGTCGATGGAGGCGCCGTTAAGCACCTCCAGCAAATTATCCGGTGCCTCCGGTTGGACGGAGGTCACCAGCGTCGCAGGCTTGCCCTCCTTACTAGGGGCTGCCTGCTGGACTCCGGAACTATTGAAGGTTCCGTTGCGGTGTCCGGCCCAGGGCCGGACTTGGAGCCCCTGGGGGCCTTGCCCCCCTTGCGCCTGGAGTCCGGGACGTCACCTTGAGGCGCTCCCAGGACTTCCTCCCCCCGATTTGGAACCTTTTCGGACAATACCTCGGCATCATCCGTAGGGCGAGGGGAGGAGGCGGCTGGAAGTGAAGTGCTATTCACATCCGACGAGCTTAAGGAGCCCCTCGACGACACGCCGACCTGGGCTCGGGGCGGACTGCATGATTATATCCGGCGTCAGGGAAAGTTGTGCAATAAAAGAACACTATGAATCACTCTGGTGTACGAACACTTACGACTTCGCCAGGGGCTTGGCCCTGGGCGGCAACTCCTCCTCGCTGTCGGCGACGTTGGTGGAGTAATCTGGGGGAAGGGGTCTTCCCTACTTGGACCCTCCGGCCTCCCCAGTTGGGGCGGCTTTCATTTTCTTTTCTTCCCCTTCTGGAGAAGAAACCTCTCTTTCCTCCTCCTTGTTCTCGTAGGAGGAGTGCGCCTCGGAGTCGTCAGACGACGAGTCCGGCTCCACCGGGCGTTGGGAGCTCTTCCGGGTTCCCGCGGCCTTCTTCTTGGCCTTCTGCTCCGGCACCACGTAAGGTGCCGGGACCAGCAGCTTCGCCAAGTGGGCATCTGCTGAACCTTCAGGCAAAGGAGCCGGACGGTCGTCATGCGGTCTTCTTCGCCATCTGTCAAAAGGAACAGGAGCTTAGATCCCGCATAGAGTCCAACTATAAAAAACAAGTATCCCGTAAAGGGTAAAACAAGCTTACTGCTTGGCGCTTCGCGCAGAATCCGCGATCCTCGGTAATGGGAGGGGGAACCTCGGCGCCCTTGAATAGCACCTTCCAGGAATCCTCGTGCGTTGTGTCAAAGAGCCTGGTCAGAGTTTGGTGCTGGGCGGGTCGAACTCCCACAAGTTAAAAGCCCGTCGTTGACACGGGAGGATCCGGCGGATGAGCATGACTGGACTACGTTGACAAGTTTAACATTCTTGTCCACCAGGTTTTGGGCGGGTTTGGAGTGCAGTCGGCTCTCGAATTACCCCAATGACAGGCCCTTCTCTTTCGGGAGGTGAGCCGTGTGGGGATGCCAGATGGAATTGGGGCGCTGCCCATTCAGGGTCACGCGGCTCGGTGATGTAGAACCACCCCGATCGCCACCCTTTGATGGTTTCCACGAAGGAGCCCTCGAGCCATATAACGTTGGGCATCTTGCCCACCATGGCGCCTCCGCACTCCGCTTGCTGGCCGCCCACTACCTTCGGCTTGACATTGAAGGTCTTCAACCATAAGCCGAAGTGGGGCTTGATGCGGAGGAAGGCCTCGCACACGACGATAAACGCCGAGATGTTGAGGATGAAGTTCGGGGCCAGATCATGGAAATCCAGGCCGTAGTAGAACATGAGCCCCCGGACAACTGGGTGGAGTGGGAAGCCCAGTCCGTGGAGGAAATGGGGGAGGAACACCACCCTCTCATGGGGCCTGGGGGTGGGGATGAGCTGCCCCTCGTATGGAAGCCGGTGCGCAATGTCGTTGGACAAGTATCCGGCTTTCCTCAACTTTTTGATGTGCCCCTCCGTGACGGAGGAGGCCATCCACCTGCCTCCCGCTCCGGACATGGCTGGAGAAGGTTGAGGTGGGAAGTGCGGACCTAGGCGCTGGAGCTCGGTCTTGTGAAATGAATAAGCGAAGGAGGAAGAAGGCATAGATGAAAAGGTGGATCCTTATCCCTTATATGGGCGGACGAAACTATGTGCCCCCACCAGCCTGGTAAAACTCGCTTATCTCCCAAGCGCCGTAATTAATCGCACGGTTGGGTTACCCACGCCCGTATTGATGAGAATCCGGAATAAGGGACACGATCTCTGCTTTGACAAGACGTGCCAAGGAAACCGCCTCGCTAAGTGCGCTGAGGTGGGACAGTAAAAACGATTCGAATAAAGGCTTGGCCGTGGGAATACGTCAGCAGATTGGATTTGTGTAAATATTATTCTCTCTACGGTGGTATGTGGAACTTATTTTGCAAAGCCGGACACTATCCTTGTGTTCAAAATCTTCTATGAAGTATTCGGAGGAGGAACCCGCCTTGCAATGCCGAAGACAATCTGCGCGCAGGACTCGTCGTCATTGAAGCCTGGTTCAGGGGCTACTGAGGGAGTCCTGGATTAGGGCGTGTAGGATAGCGGACTATAACCTTTGGCCAGACTCTGGACTATGAAGATACAAGATTGAAGACTTCGTCCCGTGTCCGGATGGGACTTTCCTTGGCGTGGAAGGCAAGCTTGGCGTCTGGGATATGTAGATCTCCTCCCATTGTAACCGACTACTGTAACCCTAACCCTCTCCGATGTCTATATAAACCGGAGGGTTTTAGTCTGTAGGATGGACAACAATCATACCATAGGCTAGCTTCTAGGGTTTAGCCTCTCTGATCTCGTGGTAGATCTACTCTTGTACTACCCATATCATCAATATTAATCAAGCAGGAGTAGGGTTTTACCTCCATCGAGAGGGCCCGAACCTGGGTAAAAACATCGTGTCCCTTGTCTAATGTTACCATCCGCCTAGACGCACAGTTCGGGACCCCCTACCCGAGATCCGCCAGTTTTGACACCGACAGTATTATTGAAAAGTACAAGGCTCGGCTCGTGGCTAAGGGTTATACCCAAAAGGAAGGAGAAGATTTCTTTGATACTTACTCACCTGTGGCTCGACTGACCACTATTCGAGTCTACTTTCACTAGCTGCCTCACATGGTCTTCTCGTTCATCAAATGGATGTTAAGACTGCTTTCCTAAATGGAGAATTGGACGAGGAAATTTATATGGAACAACTAGATGGGTTTGTAATAGATAGTCAGGAAGGGAAAGTGTGCAAGTTGCTGAAGTCTTTGTATGGAGTTAAGCAAGCTCCCAAACAATGGCATGAGAAGTTCGAAAGAACTTTAACAGCTGCAGGCTTTGTTGTGAGCAGAAGGCGACAAATGTGTGTACTATCGCCATGGTGGGGGCGAGGGAGTTATGCTTTGCTTGTATGTTGATGACATACTAATTTTCGGAACAGATCTGAATGTTATTAAGGAGATCTGAATGTAATTTACGAGTGGCTGATGTCATTCTGAACATCAAGTTGTTGAGAGACGATGATGGTGGGATTACATTGCTTCAATCTCACTATGTGGAAAAGATCTTGAGTCGCTTTGGTTACAGTAACTACAAGCCCTCTCCAACACCATATGATGCTAGTGTGTTGCTTCGAAAGAATCAAAGAATTGTTAGAGACCAATTGAAATATTCTCAAATTATTGGCTCGCTTATGTACTTAGCCAGTGCTACAAGACCTGACTTCTCTTTTGCTGTTAGCAAACTAAGCCGGTTTGTCTCAAAACCAGGAGATGTGCATTGGAAAGCTCTAGAGAGAGTTTTGCGTTATTTGAAAGGCACTTGCAATTATGGAATTCACTACACTTTGGGCACCCAAAGGTGCTTGAAGGGTATAGTGACTCAAACCGGATCTCGAATCTTTGAGGAGATAAAGGCCACGTGGATATGTATTCACTCATGGAGGTGGCGCTGTTCTTGGAAGTCTTGCAAGCGAGACCATCTTAACGAGGTCAACAATGGAAGCAGAACTCACGGCACTAGATACAATTTACGTTCAAGCAGATTGGCTTTCGGCTCTTGAATGACTTGCGGTTGTTGAGAAACCTGTACCGGGTATCCTTATGAACTGCGATAATCAAACTGTGATCACGAAAGTGAACAGTTCAAAGGATAACATGAAGTCATCAAGACACATTTAGAGAAGGTTAAAGTCTGTCGGAAAAATGAGAAACTCCGGAGTTATTGCATTGGATTATATCCAAACGTCTAAAAATCTGGCAGATCCTTTACTAAGGGTCTATCACATAATGTGATAGATAATGCATCGAGGGAGATGGCTATGAGACCCACAATATGAGTTGTTCATAGTGGTAACCTATTCTTTGTGATCGGAGATCCCGTGAGATAGATGTGGAAGACAAGCTGTTGGTCAACTCGGAGGAGAGTACCTTTACTCTTAAAAAATACCACTCCATAAAGAAGCAATACTCTCATAAATCTGCATGGCAGGTTGATGTATATCTTAATGTGTTCTAAGAGGCTCATTGAAGCAGAGATGTCCTGCAGAACATCTTTTGAAGAACCACCTATATGAGTCTGATTGTTAAACGTCGCAATCTATGAGAGTAGGGTTCTCTCTAGTAAACTCATGAAAGGTCTCGGAGTATGACGCATAAGCTCCACCCGCGGGAAAGACCCACGGTAGCCACGTATCGTTCAAGGCTTTATGTGAAGCTAGGTTCGCAGAAAACTTGCAGTTCAAGGCCCAGTCCACTGTCCAAGTTGCTTACTAGTGTAGCACAGAGTTCTAGGTGGAAGTTCAACTTAACAGTCTCCACTGTAGTACCGGTATATAAAACAGTGTTTTGGAACCAAAGGCAAATTTTTTGAGCCTCACGGGATCTGGTGGGGATTGCTGGAATTTAGTCTATTTTGGGACAGCCCAATAACTATTTCAGAAATTCCTAAATAAATCCTAGAGGCCCACTTAGCCCATTTGTGCAAGGCAAGGGATACTCTAAAGTTTAGTCGCTAGTTGAGTGGGAGTTGGACCTCCTTATAAGGGAGGCTCTTTCCCCACTTCTATGAGCATGAGAACAAGACGGACATCGACGCGCGCTCCTCCTCCGCCGCCCGCCTCGCCACGCGCCGCTGACAGCGCCATGAGTTCTTGAGAATGAGCCGAGCCGATGTCTAATTTTTGCCACGCACTACGGGTATACGAAAGGTCACTTGGGAGCTGAAAAGTTTTTGCGGTAGTGGATAATGAATACAAACAACGCACCTCTTCGCGTGTTACCTGTTCACTTCGTCTCCCTCCGTTGCTTCACCTCCCGTCGCAGCCTGTTCGCGTCCTTCTCCTGTGCCTATATAAGAGAGGTCGCTCCTCTCCAGAGAGACACATCAGAAGGTCCTCTTCCTCTCGCCACCACAGTTCTGAGCACTTGCTGGCCGATACAATCTTCCTCATCCCGGCTTGCAGCGTGCACCGCAGGTCGGGACAGTAGGCCTCCGAAACCGCACCTTTTGAGTCCTGTACGGGAGAAGGGTGATAATGTTTTTGGGGAGCGCTCTGCGCGACTACTGACTTCTTCGTCACGGATGCCCCGGACTCCGACGACCGCTTCCCCGATGACGACTACTTCCCCGACATCGACAACCTCCTCAATGACATGGAGGACACCGACCCCAAGTCCAGTGCTTCTACTCCTGCTGCTGTCTCGTACGTGTTAGTCCCCTTTCTATTAGAGGTTCTCCTACAGTTCCTTGGTCTACTATTTGCCTTAGATATGTTAGACTCTATTTCATATATGCAACCTGCTATACTGCCTGCTCTAGATATGTTTAGTTATGGGTCATATATGAACATGTTATTTACCTTCTCTTTGTCAAATCACATGGCTTATTTTATCACTCCTATACTAGCCATGCTTTATCTAGTATTTCTGTTAATAAAATCATTCGATAAATTGCTCATATTTCCAACACCCACGAGTGCAAATTTTTGGAGGTCGGGCTCCTTGGAGCCCTTTTTTTACATAAATCAAAAGTCATATTTGAAACTCTCAAAAAAATTGAAAACATTTTCTTGGAAACTTATGTGTTTTCCGCATGAACGTGTAAAGATCGTTTGAAAATGTTTTGGTTTGTATGCGGTAGAAGAAGACAAAATTCTGGCCCAACAAAAGGAAAACCCGGCCCATTGTGGAAATACATATGTGGTGTTGCCCCTGCGCAAGATGATAGGAGCACTCGTGTGTGTTGTCATAGCATTCCTCACCCCATGCGGCCAAGGTCTATTATGACATGCTGGTATGAGGAAATTGAAGGATGAGAGCTACTCCTACAACCGCGCATTACCATTTACTGGAGAAATGAAAGGAGCACTGCTATGCACATGACAACGCTAGATGTAGTTTCATGTTCTATGTGACTTTAATTGTCTCTCCACTGTCACGACAAAGGGGAACTGACACGTGGGCACAAGGGTTCTCCAGGGCGGGCAAGGCCCAAGCTCGACGGCTTAGCGAGGCAATACATTAGTGGCTCAACAGTCTTATGCATTACATCAAGGCGCGAGAGTTGTTCGATCTGCGGGATAATGGCGGCCTCTTGAAGCATAACTTTAAACAGTAGCTCATGAGAAGCGGGAATAGCTTGCATCTGCTGCAGATTAGCATATGCGTCGAGGAGAACCAAGAGGAAGGAAACGGATGGATCAGAAACCTGTGCAGTTTCCTATTGTTAGTGATGTTTAGATCATCTCTCAAACTTGTTAGAAATTATTCCCGGGAACCTGTGCATTCTACTTCAACCCAACCCATTGCAATGGGGAAAATGCAGTCATTTGGATCAATTCTAACAACACTCAGCAACACTCCTTTAAACCTTTTTTTTCATGTGACAACCATCAATTCAAATGATAGGCCTCCACCCCTTTAACCACCCTCTTTTACATGCATCATAAGACCAATACGGTGTCTTCAGACACTTATTGCCCATTGGAAATGTTGTATCTTTCACCAGCTTAGTCGATGAAAGAAATGTAGACCTAGGGTTCGTACTCCTTAATTCATAACCATAATCACATAGCCTACTGAAATGTTGTTCTTCATCACCATGGATCTCTTTCAGAGCTGCAATTCTAGCCCTAGCTACCTTCCATCTGTTAGGGGTCACATTGAATTCCTTAGTGATCTTTCTTGAAAATGTACCAAGTGACATCTTCTGGTCATCCCTGAACTCATCAATGAAATATTGGCACAGAAAATTAGCGGTCATCTTCCTTAACTTCCTTTTCTTCTGACAAATGTGCTCTGCATAGTAAGCCTTGATTACAAATCCCCATGTCATGTTGTCATTGCAACTTTTAGCCACCATGGGCAACCTCTTTCACAAACAACCTCTACTCTAGTCTGTCATTCTTTATCTTGTTGATCTGAACTCTGTTCTTAACAGAATATGCAGTAAGAGCAAGTCTTAGCTCCTTCACATCAGCAAAGACCATCCCAACTTTGAAGACAGGGGAAACCATGTCCACATTTGAATTGAAAGTAGTAAACTTGTACCTCAACTGCTCTGCTTCCTCAATGGACAGATTAAGATCTTCATCATCAGACAAGTACTCGTCTGGCTCCACATCATCCTCTTCTTTCTAAGCTTGTTCATCAACATCAAAGTCAATGTTGTCATGATAAAGATCATCATCCCCCTCATCTATGTCGTAATCACTATCACTGAAATCTGATTCAGAAACAACTATATCTCCAATAACTGCTAGTCCATCTTCAGTAAGCAAATTGTGCTCTGCACCTTCTATCAGCAAACTTTGAGGTTCTGTTCCAGTTGCAGCAATCTCTGGAATTAGATCTTCTTCATTGACAGAAATGAGACTATGGTGGGAAGATGCTCCACTGGCTGCTAGAACACTTGATGTGTGCATTGCAACAGAGCACTAAATTGAGGGCAATGTGCATATGGATTCAACCCTGAAATTGTTGATGAAATCTGAATGGTCAACCATGGATCATTGAAGGGTTCCGGTACCAAATTACTTATTGGTCCACCGAAAATTCCACCATGCTCAAGTTCAAGTGTAAAGAAAGGAGTGTCCACCCTTTGTCCAGTTGCTGAATCACACACTGCATCAAATAAGTGTACATTGTAAGAACTTACCTTAACATCAACATAAGTGAAAACAATGATGTGTACAGTTAACTGTAAAATTCAGTTCACTGCAGTTAACTAAAAAATTCCGTTAACTGAAAAATTCAATTAACTACAGTGAACTGAAAACATTTTGATAACTACAATGAACTGAAAAAATTCAGATAACTACAGTTAACTGAAAAAAAAATCATATAACTACATTCAAATGAAAAATATTCAGGAACTTGAGCTAACTGAACTTGGTGGCATTGAACAGAAGCAATTGGTGGCATCACAAACACCTGAGCATGAGCATGACCATTGCACACCTAAGCATGAGCATTGAACAACTGAATTTGGTGGCATTGAACACAAGCAACTATAGTCAGATTATTACCATTGCTTTCTTTGCACACAAATAGAGGACCAAACCACTACTCTAGTATAACAAACTACTAACATATGAACGAAAGAACCAACTACGGTGTCGGGCCAAAACCACGACTTTGTTGCCAAAAAACCTAACCTAATCTAATCGGCTAAAACTCTAGTTTTACTACCGTGAGACACACCCAACACCATTCACCCCACAAACCACCGTAAGACACACCGACGCGGCGGCGCTAATGCTGACAGCGACCACATTACACGGCTGAGGCGGAAACAGAGGCGAGACGGAACAGAGACAAGGCGGAGGCTCTGCATAGTCCGGTGGGATGATGCCGAGCGGCCAGATGAGATGAGCGGAAGGAGGTGGCTACATGCCGCCGGAGAACTATGGTGACGACGAAGTTATGGCCGACGTCATCATCAAATCGCCACCGCGGTCACCCCCGACAGGACAGCCAAGGATCTTAACAAGAGTCCACTGTATTTAATTCAGGTGTGGGGTAGTGCTGGTTCATTAAACGGAACGGCAGGGGCCTTTATGCAAAAATGCCAGCGCCGACCAGTCCGAGCTCTCAACTACCACTTGTCGCGCTGTGATTAGCTTTGGACCGAAACATCACATAGGGGTGCAAGTTTTGAGAGGCCTCGGTTCACTTTTGCAACTTCTGAACTAAATCATCACATTCGCTGCAAGTTCATGGATCTGGTGTGCTATTACCTGGACATTTTTTGCCATGCTTCTTTACAAAAAGATCAACCATTGTTCATCCACCGGAGTAACTGTGTAGTCCCTCCGGCCACCTGCCGTCTCTGCGGCGCCGCACGTGAAGCAAAGCGAAACTGTCGCCACCGCAGCAGGCAGGCAAAGAGAGAGAGAGAGAGAGAAAGAAGAGAAGGACTCGATCGATCCACATCATTTCATGTTCCCGCGAGCAGATCTGTTGACTGACTGGCTGCCGATCGATTGGAGACACGGCCAGCAGCGCTGCAATTCCTTCCGTTCGTAACTGTGATCGATGGGGCAGACACAAACCTAAAAGGGACACAAAGAAACAAATCTCTCGCCTCTCGGTCAGGCAAGGCAAGTGACACACATCCTCTGCTAATCACCGGTCAGTCGGTCCGTCAGCTAGCTAGCACCGCAGCATGGGGGTTAGTACTATTTTACTGTATTTCCGTTCACTTCTGTACCACGCCGCTGTGATCTGGCTGCCTCCCCGGCCGGCGAGTGGCTCCATGTGTATGTGGCGATGTCGATCACGGTCTCCTTCCTTCCGGCCGTTTGCCAGCGCGCCTCTCTCCGATCACACGATCATCCACTCGGGTCGGGAGCCGGGGGAGATGACGGTGTTTGCGAGCGCGCCATGATGCACGTCATTTGTACATGTGATCGATCGACATGTCTAGCGTCACGTACAATACGACTTGCTTACATCGTATCGAGGGTGTGTCAATCTGGAGGAATACAGCTTCTATTCTTCTCTTTCTGCCTCATGACGAAATCCAGTGGATTACTTTTTTTGCGGGTGAAAATCCAGTGAGCACACTCCAAGGCGAAGCTCCCACAATGGGCGTATATTAGCAAAACAGCGCGCAGGGTGACGTTCGCACTTATAAAATTCAATGTGACTTTCTTGTCTCCTTTTATTTTATTTTTTCTTGAATGATATCCGTTTTGTGATCCATTTGAACTCGGTGCCGCTGTCATCCTCCGGGATGAGGCGTGTTTATGGGCGGCGGATATATTTTGTGTTATACTAATGTACGATACTTATGAATCCGTTTATGTAGCTTTCTCGTATATTTGGTGTTCTAAGTGAAGAACTAGAAATAAGAATCGGCGCCGCTTGTTTTCGAAACAAAAGGAGTAGCAAATTGCCAAGCGGAGAGCACAAATGTTGCATTTTGCGTCATCGCGTGCGCAAGGACGCAAGTGAATTTGAGGGAGTGTGTTTTAGCTCCACGAGGCCTTCCTCGTTGGAGGCAACTTGATAGCGGCATCGCGAGGCGTGTGCGTGCGCTGGCGACGGCACCTTTTTTCTATGGCTGGAGGCGATCGGGGGAAGATCTGGGGACAGTATTATAGCCATGTGGATGCCGATCCCGGGCGATCCTGCCGGATCCTGCCTGCCTGCCCCAACCTCCAACCACCCAACTTGCTTCCATTCTATGCCTCAAATAGGAAGCATAATGCAACGTGCCGCCACCCACCCGCTGCTGGGATGCAGCAACAACGCAGCGCCAGCACACGCCCGTACGTGCCACACCTTAAAATTCTAAGTACTCCAATTTTTTTACTACAACTTGTACTGTGTAAGTTAGTACAGCTTAGGCGAGACTAATTGACCTGTCAGCCTAACATTTCGATCAGTTTTTCCTTGGGCCATCACAGAGTTTCAGTAGCGCAAGTACAGAAACAGTGGTCAGAATAAATAAGCCATAAAATTAGTCTTAGAATCATCATCATCATCATCCGGGGCGCCGCGGCGGCCGTCGGCGTTATCTACAACTTGGTTTCACTTTTCAACCCCACTTCCCTCCCCTGCTCCTCCTTTCTGAGCACACCAAAATTCAGCTAGTGTAAAAGTAGTAGCATGTAATTAAAGGACCTTTTTTCTAGTTCTTCACTTAGAACTAAGTAAATAATTTACCCGCCCACTCCCAGGAGCTACTATTAGCCATGAGCCCCATGATGATGATTCTTCCATATGAGCAAGTAAACCCCAAAAAATTGCAGGAGCCAAAAGAAACATGAGGTTTCGTCTTGGTTGGGGGTGTCTCTCTTCAGTTTCTTCAGGATTCAGGTCTCCACCGCGAGGCCGCTGCTGCCGCTGGAGAGGCTCGCGCTCGTCCCGTCCTGCTCCATCATCGCCGCCTTCCTCTTCCTGCCGCCGCCGCCGCAGTCACTCGTGATTCCAGTGGCCGTCACCTCAGCTGCCGCTTTCTCCGCCGCCGGCTCGGCCGGCGCCTGCTCTGCTTTCTGCTGCTGCAGTGGCTGCGTTGGTGTCTCTGGCTTTTGCTGCTGAGGCTTCTCTTGTGTATGCGGCTGGAGCTGGGGCTGCTTCCGCCGGACCAGGTGAGACTTGAGCTTCTTCATGTCAGCCAGCTTCACGGGCTTGAGGAAGAACTCCTCGGCGCCGTCCTCCAAGCACCTGAAATTTCAATCCCAACCACTCCATTCTTCAGCACACAAGATTTACTGCATGAACTGTACACTGAATAAAAAGAAACATTGCCGATAGCTATTCTTTTCTTGCGATCACATCACCCAAAGGCAAGGACACACTAGCAGTACATGTCAGAGATCTTTGCCCGGACAAGCAAAAGATACGGTCTTCAGCATTTCCAGGCCCTTTTGACTCACGCCCAATGGCCTTCTTTAATGCCACCCCTCATGTTCTGCCCCTCAAGTGTTCCTTTTTTTCTCCATCTTGACCACTAGCAGCAGCAGCCAAGTGGAAGGCCACAGAAAAATTCAGAAAAAAGGGGCGACACATTTCTTTTTCACAACAAATCTTTGGGGTCGAGCATGAAAAGATTGTGTGAGATCTTGACCACCCACCACCACCACGAGGCAGGCACCGATGATGACAGCAACGTTTTCTCCTAAAATGCTTCGGGTCATTGTCGCCAGGATATGCAATCTACGCATGAAAACACCCCGCATTCATGGCCCCCCGTTGCGTTGCCGTTGCGACAAACATCAACGGGACTGTGGCGGGGGCGAATTCCTCCGCTTTTTCTCCACTTGTCATATCATGTCACCAATGCTATTGTTCACATCCGAGGGGCCAAATCTTCGGCCTTTGGATTCTATCACCACGTTATTTCAGCAACTATTTGGAGGTTTGCGGAAACTTTTACGTATTAGGTATTGCGGGAAATGAGAGCGTTGAAAAACACATTTTCTGTGGTCTGAATCATTTTTTCTAGAAAATGTCTTCTTCCAGTAGAAGAAGAAGAAATAGTTGAACTAGTATTTTATAATTTTTTCTTTGCAAGTTTTAGAGCTAGTAGCAGTGCCAAACTGCTAGACAGCCTATTTCTGGATGAATGAATGAATGAATGAGCTGGTGGCTAGCCTTTTCACTCCTACTCCCAAAGTTGCAAGTTGAGGGTGTAAGGAAGGAAAAGTTGCAAATCTTTGATGCTGTTTAAAAAACCAATCCCAAAGTCTGAAGAGGCCTCCTTGCAGATATTAATTGATATCCACTGGCCATTCAACTACTCCTTTAAGCAAGAACTGCTACTCTATGATGGCAAGATATTCCTTCTGCTCCCCACCACAGCTCCTTCCCTCTACGCCTCATCTCATCATACATACAGTACATAAAAGGACCATGTACTGCACTGTTAAAACCAACAAAACCAGACGCAGCCAGGCAGGCAGGCACCAAAACAGTGAAAACCAAATCATTCCCATTTACTGCAACACGCCGATCTCATGACCTACTACCAGTACTAGATCAGCCATGGTGGCTGGTAAAAAGTAGGGGCAGAGCAGAGCATTCATGGAGGGAGGGAGGGAGGGAGGTTATGGTGCTGACTGACCTGCTGATCCTGGCAGGCACATTCTCAGACGACATGATCACCACTGGAATGTCCTTCAATGAAGATGACCCCTGCACGCCCAGAATTAGGCAGCAACTTTTTGAGACCGAGATGCGGGAATGAATGAATGAATGGTGGGGTTGAAGGGCTCTGCAAATCCTTTTACCTTGACCCTCCTCAGCAGATCGTATCCTGTCATGCCAGGCATGCAGTAGTCAGTGATGATCAAATTCACGCCCACCTCCTGCGACAAAAGGTTCAGAGCATCACGTGGCCGGTTCAGATCTCATTCCATGGCGCAAGAACAGGGAATCAATCAATCATCAACCAAAATCTCTTGAAAGAACAACCATAACAGGAGAGGATCAGAAAAATGAGCAGTCAAGGGATTGCTAGGGGTAGTACCTGGTGGTGGTCAGGGGCGGAGGAGGAAGGCGACGAGGAGGAGGAGGAGTCGCCCTCGTCTCTCAATCCCAGGACCTCCAGCGCCTTGCTCCCGGAGTCCACCGTGGTGACTGCTCGCGCCGCCGCCCAAGAACAGAGTCCGCCCGTCAGATTTGGGAACGAAGAGCAGAGAAAAGAAGAGGGGAATTTCAACGGAGGGGAGGGCAATCTGGGCGAGCGTGGGCTCACCTTGGTAGGAGGAGGTCCTGAGCAGCATCTCGATGAGCTTCCGGTCGATGACGCTGTCGTCCACGGCCAGGACGTGGAACCGGGTCTCGGCGTCGACCACCGTCATGGCGCGCGGGCCGGGCGGAGCAAGAACCAGAGGAACCGAGCCAATCCACGGAGGCCCTCCCAATCTCTCTCCCTCTCCTCGCGCTCAGACAGAGACAGAGTAGGATCTCGCCGGTCTGTCCGTCGCCGCCGCCGCCGGAGGGAGGCTTGGATTGGAGAGGTGGGATGGGAGGGGAGAGGGGGAGCGCTGCTTTGGTGGCTAATGCGGCATCTCGGGGCAGGGAGGGGGGGCTACGGGGAGGATATAGGCGGGGGCGGAGGACATCATTGATTCACACCACACCATGGCAGCACCCACCACCTCACCGCCACCGCCACGGGCTCTCTCCTCAGCCACTTCCCGGGAAAGCGGGATCCGACCAGATCACGCACCCGAATCTCCACAGCAAATCGCCTCCATGATTTCCCCTTTATCTCCTCCTCCTCCTCGTGGCGACTCCCCCTCTCTCTCTGCCTTGGTGGTGGTGGAGCGCTCTGTTCTTGGCTTTGGAACCGGGCGGACGGCTTGCTTTCCCCCGGCTCCTCGGCCATTTATCGGTGCCATGGCCAGCGCGTCGCAGATCCGCGGCTGTGCTTGCTCCGAGATTCGTGCGGCGTGCCACGCCTCGTCCCGACCTACCTACGTACAGAATGAGTGTTGTTTTTACTGCCCGATATGGCTTCACCTTATCGGCCGTGAAATGCAAATGAGCCTTCTTGTGCCATGCTAGGCTAAGATGTTTGAAAACATAAATTTCATTCTGAATTGCAATTGTTATCCTAGAGTTTGTAATCGAATCTCGGACACAAGGACGGCGAGCATCGGTCGAGCCTGCTCTCTTCGGATTGATAGAAAATTGTATGAATGATGGAGGGTCATAATCCGTAGTTTTTCTTTAACTAAATAAAACCCTGTGGATGAGGCAAGACATCCAATTTCTTGTAGATTGTAGGATTGGGTCATCAAATTTCTATTGCATCCATTGTTATGCCTCTTTCTTTTTAGAGAAGATCAAGGTCATAGACAAAAAATTGTTAAACCTTTACAAGACCATCCTTATACAAGCAAAGTATAAAACAAACTGGATGTCAATGCCATCTTCCTCCTGCACTCACCGACGTCGTGCCGTGCTACCTCTAGATCTCGGAATCATACTGAGGGCACCGTTGTTATACAGCTACGACGGCCAAAAATCGAGGTTACCCCCCATCTTGTCGGCGATTTCAGGCACCCGAAGGGGAGGCGAACCGGCGGCGGCAACGACACTTACTTGGAAATCCAAGACGATTTTCTTTGTCTTTTGAGAGAAGCGGGAGGACAAAGAGGACAAAACTATTTATCCTTTCATATGCCCTTCATTCTATTGGAATATGAATACAAGCTCAAATCTTTTTTTACTTTTCAGTTGAGAAGTCCACACACTCCCACTTTGTCTCTCTTTTTTCTAACAAGGTCTAGATATATACTATAAGATTTTACAAAAAAGCACCTCCAACATGATAAAAATTACATCTAGGTCCATAAATCACTTTTTTGATAAAATGATTGGATATATTATAAAGATTCACAAGGAATAGAGACCACCTCAAACATAATAAAAATTGCATTGAGGTCCATGGATCACCGAACGACCACTGGCATCGTCAAAACAAGCCGACGACACGTTGTTGTCACCGCTCGCATAATGAAGCCAGCCTAACGTTGTCGATGGTCCTAAGGACCAGCGCTCTGGAGCCGCAGTCATCGCCGTTGAATACTTAAATCGGTCTGGAGAATCTGAGATCAAATATCACCGTTGCGTACACACGAAGAGAAACCTGAACCTCGCAGCTCAGAGGAGCTGGCAGGAATCTACATCGTACCTCCTTCTAATCCGTACCGGCGAACGAACTTGAGAAAGATCGAAACCCGGAAGACTAACTCGAAGAAGTGTCGCCATCCGTTCGAGCACCACCCCCACAACGACTAAAACACTACCTATCTAATAGCCGCAGTCGAGGCAGCAGGATTTCCCTCCTTGCCATCGCCCCAAAGCGACAATCGAAGGGGAGGCGAATCCACAGGCTCGTAGGCGGAAATTGAAGGGATGAAGGAAAAGAAAAGTACTTCTCAACGAAAACAATATCTATTTGATGGTCCATAATTTTTTTCTACTACACCATCCAAATAAACGTCTTACAAAAATACCAATTTTGAAATCTTGTAGGAGTTCATGTCCGGTAGCATTTCAATCTTATACTATATTTATTTAATTTTTAGAAGTTTTCAGTTTCATGCTCCACAAAGTCCTTTTGGCGGGGAAAAAGATGACCTTTAGTTTGCGATCTATATGCTTTTTTTAATTCATATAGAAATATTGGTACCCCCCTCCGTCCAAGTGTATTAGAAGAGAATTCAAGAATTCCAGAAATGTAAGTCGCGTAATACATGATAGGTGCTTTAATCTCCTTAATTATTTCCCCTTTAGAAAACAACGCATGGAGTCCACCTCCTCCCAATTTTTTTTTTGGAACTTCTTAGTTGAATAAAAAAGCCCTTTTCAATTTTAAAAAATGTGTATACATTTTTTCTGAATCTGATGTGTATAAGGGCAACTCCAACACGCTGACGCATTTGGTCCCCACGTGTCCATTTGGGTTGAAACAGATGGGAACACGACGCAACGCACCGACACAAACCCAAATCTCATCCGTTCGCTGTCTGTACGCCCGCTTGTGTTCGCGCGTTAGAGTTGCCCGTTAGAAGAAGGGGCGTGCTACGCATCGGCCGGTGGATCTTTTGAAAAGATCCGCCGGGTTCCGAGCCGTTAGATCTGACACAATCTCGCATCGGAGTGTCGTCCTCACTTTTGCAACATAAGTCGTGTTGCATGAACCGTCTTACAACACATGTCTTGTTGTAGAAACATTTGCAACAAAGGCTGTGTTGCCTTTTTGTATGATATAAAGGTCTTGTTGCATAATTTTTTAAGGATTTTTTTTTGCAACAGGGGTCTCGCTACTGACTTAGGTATTATTGCTGATTTTTTCTGCAACAGAGGTGATGTTGCAGAAGCTTGTCAAAATTGTCGCCGTTGAGCATCGTCGTTCACCGTAGTCGTTTGCCTGGGCCTGGCGGAGGAGGACGAGGCCGCCTTCCTCAAGCAGTGGATGGGCCGCGCACTGGAGGATGGGGTGTGTCGCATGGTGATGCAGCGAGAGAAGGAGGAGCACCGATAGCGTTGGGCATTGGAGGAGAAGGCGGAGCGGCGGGAGCAGGAGGATGACGCACGTGCGGCACCCACCAAAGTCGTCGCAAGAGAAGACGCCAGAGTAGGCGTCCTACCAGCGGGCCTTCCCTTTTGTTGCGTTGACGGAGTTCTTTGACCTTACCTGCTCCGACGCCGACTACACCTACGATGCTTTGGGCCGCGGGCGAGGATGGTTGGGCATTTTATTAATGTTTTTATGTTTAATTATGTTTGTAGTGGATTTTGACTGTTGTTTTATAATAAATATGTTTAATTATGTTTCGCTTCCGTTTGAGTTAGCTGGTTGGAGTTGCCCTAATAACGATCTAAAAAAATACTCCCTTCGTTCTAAAATATAAAAATGTTTTTCACACTAAACTAGTGTCAAAAACGTTCTTAAGACGGAGGGCGTAACAATCTAAAAGAAACACCGGTATTCTTTTTTCCCCATGGGTGGCGACGAAGAGACAGCGAAGCCGTAAACGGGAGGCCGGCCCCAGGGAAGAAAGCGGTCCGTACGTATGTGCGCCGCCGTTCCGTTCCGTCTCGTGCGCCCTCGTGAACGGGACCCACCAAAATCCCGAGGCGGGATACACTGACGTCACCCCGCGCCAAGCAAATCAACACTTTTTCCTCCGTGTGCCTCCGCCGACCGGCCGATGCGTCCGTCTTTGCCTAGTCCCCCGTTTCTTCCGGCTCGAATCGAAAAGAGAGAGAGAGAGAAAAAGCCCGGCGTGAAAAACCATGCGGTTCACATTCGTGCTTGGTAGGCCAACCAGTAAATGGCCCTGTTTGGATACTCTAACTCAGTTAGAGGTTAGAGTTAGATTCTAACGTGTGAACTAACTCTGAACTAACTATAACCAAAGAGATGTTTGGATGGCAGGGTTAGATTGACAATAAATATTCTTTCTCAATCAATTGGCTACTTTTGGACCCTATTTCATGGATTTGGTGTGGCTGACTTCTTTATGTGGCCTCCTCCCACTCACAATTGACATAACAAATGATCTTTACAATCGAACGGTCCAAAACATGATAAATTTTATTTTCTCCATACAAATGAGATGTCCCACTTAAACATACAAGTCGTCAATCAAGTTTCATAAAAAAAATTACACTCCATGAAACAAAGCATGAGCTAACTCATCACTAAGGCATTCATGTCGATATCTTCAACAAGAGGTTCGTCTTCTGGCCATGCGGATGCAGAAGAACTAGGCATTGGGTTATAATTTTCGTCCGCATCACAGGCATCAAATTCTCTATCCGGAATTCTGCTCTCTCGAATGAAATTATGAAGAGCCATACAAGCAACAATAATTCTAGTTTGCTTGTCCTCTGGAAATTTTGGCATGTTCAATAAAATCCTAAATTTCATCTTCAACACTCCAAAGGACCGCTCAGTGACATTCCTAACTTTGGCATGTGCATGGTTGAAGGTTTCTTTCATACCTTGTGGCGGCGGGCCGTTTTGCTATTGTTGCACATGGTACCTTGTACATCTGTATGGTGAAAGGTAGCCCGGACGGTTTGGGTACCCCGCATCAACCACATAATACTTCCCTGCAAATTGTGAAAGACACACAATGAGACTTGGATGAACAAGTGTAATTGGATAAAAAAGAAGTTGCAAGACATTTGAAGTAGCAAACCTGGTGGTGGATGTGGAAATTTTTGATGATGAGTAGTTCTGGCATCTTTCAAAACTCTCATCTCATGTGCTGAACCAGGCCATCCCGACATCACAAATGTAAATCTCATGTCGAAATCACAAACAGCAAGCACATTCTGACTGGTTTCATTGTGCCTGTTCAAGTATGGAACCCTCTTACTCTTATCCACCACAACATTCACATGTGTCCCATCCATAGCTCCTATGCAGTCATTGAAGTGTGGCCAGAATGCTGGATTTTCTAAGTTTGGGTGCACCTCTGAAAATGTTGGGTCCTTGGGTACAATTATGTCATGTGCTAACTGAGGAGGCATGTCAAAACTCTGTTAAATTTCCTACTTCACTGCTTCCATGGACCTCCTAAAACGGTTCTCAGCCTGCCCTAACTGACTGTGGGTGATCCAACAATCCATAAAAACATAGCTAGAGCCTCTACAGATGTCATTTTGTAGTGGACTTCAAGCCATATGATTGCACCAAAGTATTATGTAGCCTGTTAAACAAAGTTCTCTCAACCCTAAACATGTTATAGCATTGGGTATCTCGGGCTAGTGTCTCCTGACCCAATCCAAACCAGAATATCCACTGACCCTCCTAGGTAGTTTCACAAAGTAGTTATCAGAGTACATACCCAAGACAGGAACCAACTTCAAGATTAAATTCTCGGACTGCACCAAATTGTTGCGGCACATAGATATGATCTCATCCTCACTTGTGCTACCTCCATCATATTCTTCTTCCTCAGTCATGGGGACATGATCTTCCTCCCTGCTTTACACATGTATCAAATTGTCAACACATATCATAAAACTTGAAGGAATGTAAGCAAATGAAATTAATTCAGCCCGCAGATAAAACAAAATAGGTTCAACACAGATAATAGTTCAACACCTCACAAACACATGATAGGTTCAACATATACAACAATTTAAATAGATTCAACATCTTAACACACACTTCAGAACTACTCCAAATTGTTGTCCCTGCGCCATTTCTTGAAGTAACCCAACCTAAGCTCAGGAGTTAACAGGCCACAAAAGAACTCCTTTTGGTACTTTGTTTCGAACATCTTAGACATAGCATAGACAGAGTCAACTGTTTGCTCAACGCCACACTCAAATGCCAGCTCCTGACACCTCTTCACAGAATATGCAGCCTTCTCATTTGCACGTTTCTGCATTTGCTTAGTGTTGGCTACGACAGACTCCTTGTAGGTATTGGCTATGTCCTTGACAATCTTCACCATTGGGCTCTTGCTCTTCTTCAATGGACTGGTCAAAGTGCTTGAAGTGCTTAATGACCTCTTGCCCCTCTAGCTCCTCTGGTTGCTTGTACTTGTAGGTGTTCCTTGAAACTCCTCCTCTTCCTCTTCTGCCCCTGCATCTTGCCCTTGATTATGACCATAATCATCTCCAAGCACAAAGGCTGTGCTTCCATCCACAGTGTAACCTCTGAATAGTCGATCAAGCAACTCCTCGTTTGCTGGAGGACCCCACTGCAACTTCCTTAGGTATGGTTTCTTCTGCAGGATAATGAAAAAGTAAAATTAGTTAAGATATGAGAGATTCATCAAGATTTACTGATGAAAAAGGCAGTACACACTCTTTTGTATAAAAGTAGATCACAAGTAATCAGTACCTACTTATTCTGAATGAAAAAACACCCAGTAATATGCATTACGAAACCAAGCAGTATATACTGTATACGCAAAAGAAAAACAGTACACAATCATTTGGATAAAAGTAGTATATACTCAATAAATACAGTATGTATCCATTCTTTCTTCCTAGGACATGAAAAAATGTATGGATTTTTTTGTTGTTGAACGGTGCATGCACATGGATGGATTAGTATGTGGTCGTCGAAAGCATCAGCTTTGTTTTATCTTCTCTGGCTGTTTGTTTCTTCCTGGGACATAAAAAATGTATGGATAAAAGTAGTATATACGCCAAGATGAAGTATCGGCTCAGATTCATCAACCTTAGGTATGGTTTCTTCTGCAGGATAATGAAAAAGTAAAATTAGTTAAGATATGAGAGATTCATCAAGATTTACTGATGAAAAAGGCAGTACACACTCTTTTGTATGAAAGTAGATCACAAGTAATCAGTACCTACTTATTCTGAATGAAAAAACACCCAGTAATATGCATTACGAAACCAAGCAGTATATACTGTATACGCAAAAGAAAAACAGTACACAATCGTTTGGATAAAAGTAGTATATACTCAATAAATACAGTATGTATCCATTCTTTCTTCCTGGGACATAAAAAATGTATGGATTTTTTTTTTTGTTGAACGGTGCATGCACATGGATGGATTAGTATGTGGTCGTTGAGAGCATCAGTTTTGTTTTATCTTCTCTGGCTGTTTGTTTCTTCCTGGGACATAAAAAATGTATGGATAAAAGTAGTATATACGCCAAGATGAAGTATCGGCTCCAGACTTAAATTATTTGACTGGCTCAGATTCACAGCAGCATAGAAGACCCATATAAGACCCATATACTTTGCCAATGCAATGAAAAATCTTCACAACAGCATAGAAGACCCATATAAGACCCATATACTTTGCCAATGCAATGAAAAATCTTCACAGCAGCGACCCAACATATTTAAAGATATATTACATTGATATAGGCAGTAAAAGTGTACCTCTGTGTGTGTAATCCAGAACTCAGAGTCGGCATCAATGGTTCCATCTGGTTTCCTCCCCAACCCTGTGTGCACTTGCATGTATCGCCAAAAAGAGCGGGTGTTTTTTAGTACAACTATCTGGTTCTTCACCTGCACACGAGAATACACCAACCGCCTTCTAGCAAGAAAGCCATCGATAACAGCTTGGTACCCTTCAGCACTCATCACCACACCATTATACATTCCTGCTGCACGTTGCTCAATGCACAATTCTAACAAGCAAGCACTATTAGCATCACTCCATTGGGCTCGATTGCTTTGGCTCACCAGGGGACCTCCGGAGCTCGCTAACTCCTCCACATCATCCTCCAATTCTTCATCACCATTGTCGAAGGGGCCGCCGGAGCCGGATGCTTGCCCACGGACGGCACTCCTCGGTGCCTAGCGGCTGGGTGCCGCGGCCGAGTTGGTTTCGCTCGCCGCCGCCATCAACGCCGGCCCTGGTGCGCTGGTTACGGCGGCTGGCGCCATGGAGGCCGAGTTGGCTTGCCGAACACCGCCGCCGCCTCGACGACGACCCGTCGAGAACACACCATCGCTTCCTCCGCGATCAAGCACGCCGACGGCGAGCCACCGAAGTTCGGGCCGCCGGGCGTAGAAGCGGGCGATAGGGAGGGAGCCCGGAGCCCGACACGCCTGAGGAGCTCATCATCGTTGCTCTGGTGGAAGGCTCCGTAGAGCCCAAGCCCCGGGAACCCCTCCGACGCCGGCGCTTGCGAGTTGAGGTCAAGACCGGCATGGGGAGCGGGGCCGCTTGCCGACGGCTGTGAACCCCACACATCGAAGCCGTCTTCGTCCATCGCTGGTGCTCTGCTCCAAGCTATACTACCTGTACCAGAAGAGAAGAATTAGTAGCGCATCCAAGAAGTGCTACAAGCAAGCCGAACTCAACACCGCACACGCAGTCGTGCTCTTCTCCGGAATAAGTAATCTTGTCCATGTTAACTTATGAGATACATTTCTAACTTTGATTATTTATAACAGCTAGTGCATAACAAAAATGAAATTGTACCAAAATATTATTTAATAATGAAGTATTGAGTTGATTACACTATATAGATCAACTCTTTGTTTCTTAATGCTCTAATTTTGCACAAAACATCTGCAACAAGAGAGGGGGCTGAACATCTACAGCTCACTAGCTAACTAAACAGAAGGATCCAGCCACGCCATTGCTCACTAGCTAACTAATCAGTAGTCCCGCCAACAAATCTAGCTATGGACTACTCTTGCTGACTTGCTACACAGACGGACGCGTACGAGGAGGGAGAGCACGAGTACAGAAGGAACGGAAGGACTCACCTCTCGCTGGATCCGTGGTAGATGTGCCGCCTCCGCGCACAAAGAGAGAGAGAGAGAGAGAGAGAGAGAGAGAGAGAGAGAGAGAGAGACGACCGGGAGCGGGGCGAGCTTCGGACGGGAGGGCGATCAGCGACCGAAAGAGGGCGAACGTCGTCCGGAGGAGGTCGCGGCTTGGGCCGGCGGCGCGGTGGGGAACGAGAGTTCGCGCGAGAGGATGCGGGAGGGAGCGAGGGATCTGGTGCGGGAGGGAGGGATCTGGTGTGGGAGGGTGATTTTTTAGTTATTCTTTTTGTGGGCCCCGGGAAAACTAGCCCAACTAGCACCTCTCCACCGGGATACTTTTTTTACATGGGTTAGAGGCAACTAACTGAAACTAACCCCATCTGTTTGGATCCTTTTGAGCTATTTGCACTAGTAGAAAAAGGGTCAAATGTGAGACACATTAGTCCCGGTTTGTAACAGAACCGACACTAATGTGTCCATTAGTGCCGGTTCCAACGGCTAGGCGGGAGGACACCTTTAGTACCGGTTCGTGGCGAACCTTTAGCACCGGTTCGTGCCACGAACCGGTACTAATGAGAGTGGTGGCAGGATGTTCTACGTCAAGAACCATTCACGTCCACCTGTTTGAGTCTGGTTTCATGCCCCAGTATAATGTTTGGACCAAGCACGGAGAAAGAGGGGTTATGATGGAAGACAATGAAGAAGAAGAGGACGATGACAGCTATCATGGCCATGGGTTCCCGAATACGATGATACAACAATGGGGAAGAAGTTGAGCCGGTAATGCGGGAAGAAGTTGAGCCGGCAATGCAGAAGAAGTGAAGAAGAGGCATCGGATGAGCCCGTTGATGATCTAGGTCGGGCCATTGCCGATGCAAAGAGAAACTGCGCAAGTGATTTGGAGAAGAAGAAGTTGCAGCGCATGTTAGAGGATCACAAAAAATTGTTGTACCCGAATTAAGGTACCGTCTGACTTCTTGTCGAATATAAAGGGAATAATAAACATGGCAGAGAAAAAGTTCCGAACCTAAAGTCTCATGACTGCCATGTGATTATGACGCAAGTGCTTCCGTTGCATTGAGGGGCTTCTACCGAAAACGTTCGATTAGCCATTGTGAAGCTATGTGCATTTCTCAATGCAATCTCTCGAAGGTAATCGATCCAGAAATCATACCAAGGTTAGAGAATGATTTGGTGCAATGTCTTGTCGATTCTGAGAGTTGGTGTTCCCACCATCCTTCTTCAACATCATGACGCACGCCCTAGTTCACCTATGCGAAGAGATTAACATTTTGGGTCCTGTATTTCTACACAATATGTTCCCTTTGAGAGGTTCATGGAGTCTTAAAGAAATATGTTCATAACCGTGCATAGGCCGAAGGAAGCATCTCCAAGGGCCATGAAAAGGAGGAGGTCATTGAGTTTTGTATTGACGTTATTCCTGACCTTAAGCCGATTGGTGTTCTGAATCATGCATAAGGGCAGACTGGATGGAAAAGGCACGCTAGGAGTGGAACAAATAATATGTATGGACGGACATTCTCACTTGAAGCACACTACAGTTCTCTGCAGAATTCTGCCTTGGTGGCTCCGTATATGGATGAACACAAGAATTTGCTACGCTCCAAACACCCGAGCGGTGCTGATGACCGGATTACACGTGAACAAACCAGGAGTTTCGCCACTGGTTGCGCATACGCATTACCATGCATGACGCCTATTGAAGATGACATGTACTTGCTGTCCCAGTTACCATCTTCGAATATAATGACTTTCAAAGGGTACGAGATAAATGGTAATACATTTTACACGATCGCCCAAGATAAGAAGAGCACCAACCAAAACAGTGGTGTCCGCTTTGATGCAGAAACCAAGACGGGAAAGGAAACATATTATGGTTATATACATGTCATATGGGAACTTGACTATCGACCTGGTTTGAAGGTCCCTTTGTTTCGGTGCAAATGGGTCAATATGACATGAGGCGGGGTAGGAAGACCCGCAGCGATGCGGAATGACAACAAGGATCTCAACAATCTTGCGTGATGCAGACAGACCATTCGTCCTAGCCAATGATGTGGCACAGGTTTTCTATGTGACATGTCTACCAAGCCGAAAAAGAAAAGATAAGGAAGCAAATGCACTGCATTTACGATGAGCCAAAGTGGCACATAGTTTTTACGGGAAGAGAAACATCATGGGAGTGGATGACAAGACGGACATGTCGGAGATTATGAAAAGTTTGATGAAATTGCTCCATTCACAGTGAATATTGACCCGAGCATCCCGTTAAATGATGAAGATTTTCCATGGTTACTGGCGCAAAGGGACACACCTTGAAGAAAAGTTTCACACCCAAAGATCTGAGATGTGATCGGCTTCACTATCATCACTTTCTTCTGTGTTTCACACCCAGGAGGGAATCTCTTGTAATAGTTAGGGTAGTTATGTGTTTTGGGATTTGAAATGCGAAGAGATTTTATGTGCAAACAAATTCTTCCATACCTTTACTGATTTTTAAAGTTAAGTTATTCACAAACTAGTGATTCACACAAATTTCAAATAATTCAAAATTTAAACTATTCAAATTTGAAAACTACCAGCACTAACACAAAGTTTCTAATTTTTGTACCTAAAGCAAAATATTCACAAAGAAACTCTAAATACAGCAAAAAACAACTAAAAATAAATAAACAAATTAAATAAAGCGAAAAAATTAAGAAAATAAAAAAACCCGCCTACTAGGCCAAAGCGGCCTGCATACGACTAGGAACGCAACCTTTTGTTGGGCCAGGATGCAGGCCCGCAAGAAGGCCCAAGAGCCAGGCAGAAGAGAGCAGGTAGGCCCAAGTGGGCACCTGCTTAGGAGAGGAGCTCGAGAGAGCTACCGACTGGGGCTATAAACCCGGTGTGGTAGCCCCTCGGCTAGCGAGTGGGGACTAAACTTACGCACCGCCGAGCTGTGCACCACTTTTAGTACCGGGTCGTGGCTCAAGCATTCTAAAGACCCCCTTTGTACCGGGTTGGTGCCACGAAGGTACTAAAGGGAGGTGCTTCCCGCCGCTTGGCCAAAACAGACCTTTAGTACCGGTTGGTGGCTCCAACCGTACTAAAGGTGTTCTATATAAGAAAGCACTTCAAAAATTCAGTTTCTCATCTCTCCCTCTGCTTCTTTCTCCTCTGCCTTGCCTCGTCAGCCGCTCGTCGCCGCCTCGCCGCTGCCCTTCGTCTGCCGCCCCCGTCTCGCCGTCCCTGCCCGTCGCCGCTGCCCGTCGCCGCCTCGTCTGCCGCCGCCCTTGCCGTCTCCCCGCCGTCAGCCGTCCCGTCGCCGTCGTCCCCGCCCCCCCATCCCTTCTCCGCCCGTCTCCGCCTGGCCCCTTCGCCACACGATGAGCTCCTCTGCCGCCATGTCCCCACACACACACGCACACATTAGTTTTTTAGTTATAAATTTTAGTTATATAAATTTTTCTGTTTTTAGCTTTTAGTTTTTCTGTTTTTCTGTTTTTCATACAAAGTTTTAGATGAATTAATTAATTAGATTAGATTAATGTCAAATAGTATATAGAAATGTTAATTAGTTTTAATATATATAATGTCAAAGATTTTTTCTGTTTTTTATACAAATGGTATAGAAATGTTAGTTATATAGAAATGTTAGAAATTTTGGAAATGTTAGTTTTAGCTAGCTAGATGAATTAGATTAATTTCAAATTGTTAGACGATGATCGATGTTTTTTTGTTTCTTATATTTTTAGTTATAAAATTTAGAATTTGCATATATGAAATCACAATCCATAAATTACAAAATGTTACTTTACTTTTGCGGCATATAGTATTTGTTGTCGACGATGCCCGGCCCGCATCCTCGCTGGCCGACCCGTTTCACATGACGGCGTCCTCCTTCAGAGGACCCATGTCCGGGACTGGGCTCCGCCGGGCTGGCACTGGGAGGTGCTACCTTCAGGGGCGCGACGCTTGGTGAGGAACCCGGCCCCGGGTCCCGTCGTCGACCCTCATCTCCTTTGGTGGCGTTCGCATGGGCCACTTTCGGTGCGGAGGGAGCCGGCCCCGCCGGAGGTGGTACGTCGCCGTGTCGGGGAGGAGGGCAAAGCACGTCCCATCGCTACATGGCCGCTTATGGACGCCAGGTTCTCCAATACTGCAGGTTCTTTTGGGAGATCACCCGAGCTATGATCCAGTTGATGGTTCCTTCACTTTGGTTGTCCACCGCGCGCCTCGTGAACCGTGAGTGGCCTAGATTACTCTTTAGTATTCGATCTTTATTAGCTGCTAGATAGCTAGCTAGCTAGTGATGTATTCGATATATAATATTCGAGATGATTTATTCGAGATTATATATATTATTCGAGACCATGTATTCGAGATTATATCTATTATTCGAGACGATGTATTCGAGATTATATTTGATGGTGCTTATTATGTACTATGATTGATTCAGTTTTTCCTTATTAATTGATTGCATCCATGCATTGTAATTTGAATACTAAATTGTTTTATATTTCTTTTGGATTAGTTAAATAAAAGCTATGGCGGACAATACCGGCGAGAGAGGAGAAGAGACCTGTTCGATATCATACGCCATCCTCGCGGGCCGAGATGATGATCAGAATGAAGAAGATTATGACGGCTCGAATTTCTAAACAACACCGGGAGGGTGATATGATATTCGATCATGACGACCGAATTGATGAAGTCATGAACTATGATTATGATGATAACGAAGAAAATGTTGATCTTGAAACAACAAAGACCGCGAGGTATATATATTTATATAAGCGGGCATCTGGTGATCATCACATGTTTTAAAATGACTTGAAGATATATAACGAATCGATCTTTCTTCTTTCAGCCATCCGGATCGAGCAAATCTTCGTGCAACAGGAAGCGAGGCCCGAACAAAAAAGTTGAAGGAGGGCGAAAGTACAATATCAAGGCCATCAAACCTAATGGCGAACCATTAGCGCCCTAAGAAGATTGCGGACAAGTTCATTCGTCGGTCGCGGAGTTCTTGTGAAGGACCAACTCCCGATCTCCCTTCAAGAATGGAGAGAGCCAAGAAAGCCACGTCCAGATCTTACTTTTGTCGCATTTACAGACAAAAAGGTCTGCTTTGGGAAACTCTCATGGAACATTTCACACTACAAGATCATTTCACGCAGATGCGAGATGTGGAGAAAGTCAAGGACGCTGCTCTTAGGAAGATGGCGGTTGCATTCAAGAACCACAAGAATCGTGTATGGGACAAGTACGTCAAGGGAGGAAGGAAGACTCCGATTTGAGGGAACACTAGAGAAGCAAAGTGCTCATTGGGACGATTTACGTGAAATTCAAGGATGCAGAATTAGCTAAGGAAGTCGAGAATAAACAAGAAGAATGCTGAAAAAAGGATAAGTTCCATAAAATTTGGGGCCGGGTGGCTCTGTGGTGGCAATGCCTAAGTGGGATAAATGCAGGAAAGAGATGGAGGATGCAGGTGTCACTCCAGTTACTAGGAGCTGGCCCCCCAGGTGCAGGACTTGGTTCTATGGGCATGGGGGGGAGTTGGACCCGAAGACAGGCAAAGTTTCGACGAAGGCATGTCTGAACGGAGCCGACGATAAGCTACTTGTTGCAATAGAAGAGGCTCGATCGGGGGTGTTCCAGCCCAACAGAGAGAACGCATTTAGCTTACACGCGTTCTCGGGAAATCCTGAACACCCGGGAAGAACACGAGGCAAGGCGCTTATTCCGTGGTATGAGGGTTTTTCAGATCGAACGCCGACTACGTAACCCGTGCGAGAAAGAATATTGCGGAGGAGAAGAAGAGGAAGATGGAGGAGGAGCAGAGAAGCTGGACTATGAACGCCTTCAAGGCCTAGAATCACAAGACGCGGACTTGGCGATCAAATTCCGGCAAAGCGGAGCAGATCGACTCACTTAGGCCAAAAGGGGTCTCAAGAATGCACAAATAGCGGATGATCCAGCATTAGATAGCACCGCCCCATCCATGCCGAGAAGCAGCGTGGGTTCCGCCCCGGGCGACACAATGCTAGATAGATACCCCGTGGATGACATTATGGAGAACACTAACTGCGAACTACACTTCAAAATGAAGAACATATCCATGAAGGTGGCGGATGCCATTGCTTTTACAAATCCCCCCGATGCAACCTTCCATTGCAACCCAATTCCAGCGGGCTATACTCGTGTCTTGGTTGATGAGGTGGTGGACCCATATTCGGGGCTACAGCTTGACATTACTGGAGGTGACAACGAGCACACATTGGGAGAGGCCATACATCGTATCATCCTATGGAGAAAGGATTGCATCGTCTTTGAAGGCCACCGACATCGCGTCGGCCGACTCCTCGTCAAGTCCGCCACCGAGTCAGCCAGACTCCCGCTCCTCCAAGTCCGGCACAGCAGTGAGGCCACTCCCCCGCTTCAAGTCCGGCATAGCGTGAGGCCACTCCTCCCGCTTCAAGTCCGACACCGTGAGGCCACTCCTCCTACTTCAAGTCCAGAAGCTGCAGCGTGAGGCCACTCCTCCTGCTTCAAGTCCCGCGACCAGTGCCACTCCTCCTCCTCCAACTAAGCCACGCCAGCCGCCTCCGCCGCCTCGGCAATCACGGAAGAGAGCCACCGCAGCTATGGTGCGAGCGGCACAAGTCGAGGTAGTACGGAGAGGCCGGAGGCAAGCGATTTCAATATGGTCCAAGCCTTGCGCCTCTTCATGAGAGGCCTTACGACAGTCCGAGGAAGAAACCGCAGCCATATCGAAGGCCGAGGTGGAAGCCCATTTTGCACCGAAACCGCCACCACTGCCAAGGGAGAAAGTGCCTGAGGAAAAGATTGACCACTTCATTCGTATGGCTAGACCACCAGCTCCCAAGCCTGCTGACATAGACTATGAGCGCCACCTTTTGAAGTTAAATCGAGCACGTCTACAGAAAGAGGCGAGCTCGAGCTCGAGCAAATCAGCTGGCAAAAAATGCGGTAAAACCGTTCCCCAGCTGGGAGAACAGGCGGCGCAATCAATCCCCCCGCTTGTTGTGCCAACAACACATGAGAGTAGGCGCGCCCAATATTATTGTGGGCAAACCGTTAACGTTCCCCAGCTGGGCGATGTGGTAATAACCGAGGAGCATATAAGGCAGGCTGAAATGCTCAAGATCACTGTTGGACAACTCCTCGAGATCGAGCCCATGCCTCCGCTTAGAGAGGAGGAAATAAAATGGAAATATGTCCGGGGCCAACCTTTGGTCAAGCCAGACAAGGTCAAGAAGCTCCCAACGAGAATGTATGAATTGCATCAATGGTACATGGACATTACCAATATTTCCAATCGAGTGTCCCTCATGGTGAATGTCAAGAAGGATCATTACTACTATGAGAAAGCTGTGTCCGTTGAGTATTCAGAATTATTTCAGTTATACAATCATGGCCTTTTCGACAAATCTATCGTCGAGTTGCTATTGTCTCAGAATCGATTTCTTTCTGTAATTTAAGTCTCAAGCTAGCTGTAGTGATCCTTTTGATCAATCATTACCTGTAATTATTCTCACTATATTCTTTTCTGTGGGTATTATGCGGGATGAAGATGTATGAAATGAAAAAGGTGGGATCGCTATGGCATTGGGTTCATTGACCCAAATACCGTTAATGAATACACATGGAACTTAGATGCATATCATGAAAAAAGTGTAGAGGAAAGCATGCTAGAGTTCTTGAAGCGCCTCAATACCAATGAAGATATACTACTTCCTTACAACTTCCAGTGAGTCACACTGTCTTATACTACAAATTCTCTGTTTTTGCCTACTAGTTAGCTACATGTTTTTGCTTACATATGCCCGCTTAATTAAGACATGCAAACGTGTGTGCATTCAGATTTCAATTTGGATCTTGTTAATCATTAAAGTTGATGAAGGAACAGTTGAAGTACTAGACTCACTACTTAAGAAAGCAAGTGACTACACCATCGTGAAGGGGATAGTCAACACGTAATTTCAATCATTATTAACTATATCTCGCCTATTTAATAACCTATTTATTCATTTTCTTTGTCGGCGGCAGGGCTTGGGCAAAGTTCATCATGATCCTCAGGCCAATGGAAACAAAATCTGAAATGGTATCGACCCAAGGTAAGTAATTAAGTAGTACTAGCTAGCTGCCATCTCTTTAATTATCATGCTTGATTAATTATTATCTGATCAAATTCCATTCTTGTAAAGGCCCTGAAGCAGGCGCCGGGGAATGATATATGTGCATACTACATTTGCGAGAACATTCGCATGATGACGTTCGAAAGGAGCAGATCTCAAAGACAGGACTGGGTACGTTTGTCAGAACACTATTCACAATTTTTACACCATTATCGATATATCTAGTCACTCAACTAATACACATGCATATTGATCTCCTTCTTAACTGTTCAGAGAGGTGCCGGAGAAGCTCCTAGAAGAGGAGCGCATAGAAGCAATTCAAGAGGAAATAGCGAGATTTTTGCTCGACCAGGTCATAGGTCCCAAAGGAGAATACTAACCCGCTACCGCCCCATGAACCACTTCCAATTGTCATCGTGCTCCGAAGGCACCAATTAGGTTAATGCCACTGGCTCCGAAGGCACCAATTAGGAGACATTGTATATATATATATATATATATATATATATATATATATATATATATATATATATATATATATATATATATATATATATATATATATATATATATATATATGTATGTATGTATGTATATATATGATCGGTTCTACTAGAAATTCTATTTATATATATGCATAACGTGTACGATATGTAGCATCGTAAAATACCAGCAAACGAAAAAGAATTAAATGAAAAACATCAAATTAAATGAAAAAGAAATCATAAACCCAACCCCCCCCCCAACCTTTTAATACCGTTTGGTTTCACCAACCGGTACTAAAGGGCTTCACTGCGCCTCGAGCTGCTCGTACCGTGGTTGTTTTTAGCACCGGTTCAGGCTTTGAACCGGTACTAAAGGGGGGGCTTTAGTGCCCACACTTTAGTGTTTGATTCTTGGACCGCACTAAAGTGGCCTTATTTAACCGGGTGCTATTGCCCGGTTCTGCACTAGTGTTGAGCCCAAAACAACGCAAACTAACACTAACTCTAGGATCCAAACAGGGCCAATAATTTGCCACTCTATCTCTCTGCTGTGAGCAATTCGACGTGATCCGGTCAAGGCTCTGTTTGGATCCATGGGTTAGAGTTAGTTTGGGTTAGTTTGGAGTCAACTAACCCAAAAAGATCCAAACAGGAGGGTTAGTTTGGGTTAGATGCATCTAACCCATCCAAAAAAACTAACCCATCCAAGAGGTGCTTATTTGGGTTAGTTCTTCTCGGGACCACTAATAAATACTTTTTTCTCTCACTCTCCCCGCAGCAGATCCCTCCCCACTTTCTCAAAGCTTCTCGTCCTCTCCCTTCCTCCCTCTCGCACCGCCCGTGAAGGTGCCTCGCCGTATCCGCGCTCCATCTAACACTGCCATCCAAACACCACTTTACTTAGAGTTAGTTTAGAGTTAGTTCAGGGTTAGAATCTAACTCTAACCTCTAACTGAGTTAGAGTATCCAAACAGGGCCAAGATCTCGTCCCACACGTCTATCTTTCTTTCTTTCTTTCGGCCCTGCTGGCTGCTGCTGTGCTGCCGGTGCCGGTCGGTCTCTTCTTTTCTCCCTCTACGATACTAGCCTGACAGACTGAGCGAGACCGGCCGGTCCAGTTCCAGCTGAAGCACAACAAACGAACGAACGAACGAAAGTGTCTTGGTGACTGAGAAAAATGCTCTGAAATAAAATGCATGTCAGATAAACGAGAGAGACTCAGCAGATCGCGTTAGTGCTGTCGCTGACTTGTTCCTTCTTCAGTGGACCTCATGTCTGCGCGCCATAAGAGCATCTCCAGCCGTTGGTCTCCCCAGGAGGCATTTTTCTCGCCTCCTGGGGGGCTGCCGGCGAAAATTTTACTCCGGGGCTCAAATCTCTTCGGTCGTTGCCGCTTCACCCACCCAGACCCGCCTCCGTGGCGCGCCCGCCTCCCGCCTCGTGGCACGGCCGCTGCTTTCAGCGCTCCTTCCCGACGACGGCGTCGCTGAGGCACCGCGAGGACGGCTCAATGACGCGCGCCTGCGCGCCTGCGCCATGGCATGCCCAGCGTGGCCTGGCAATCACCTCGCCGCCGTTCGCGCTGCGTGCCTTGCCTCCCTCGCCGTCCTACCCTCGCCGTCTGCGCGCTCAGTCTGCGCCATACGTCCTGCACCTCCGCAGGAACGCCTCGCGCCGGGGTAGGAGGCCGCTGTCAAGGTGCCTCAGCAGGTACGCCACGTCGGCGGCGCCGTCCCGCGTGGCGCAAACTCAGTCGGGCATGGTGGCGCGGGTGTAGCTCCAGGAAGGCCTCAGGCGCTGCTGAGCTGGCTCACCGCGCTCCTCCCGAGTGGAACCGCCACGCACGGCCGAGGCAGGTCGCCGTCAGCTGAGAGGGCTGTGCCCATTTACCGCGGACCGCACGCCATCCACAGCTGCAGTACGCCACCCGACGCAAGCGCAGTCTGAGGGAGGCGGCTCCATGCCGCAGGAGGAGGCTGGTGGTGGTGATGGCGGCCGGGCTTGGCGGAGAGAGAGAAGTGGACGGGGAGAGGGAGGTGGGGGCGAGAAAGCGATGGGGAGAGAGAGATGTGGGGACAGAGGCCGATGTGGGGTTTCGCATGCAAAAGGTAGTCTTGGCGCCGGTGACCCCGACTTTGTGGGTTTCTCTTGCCAGCGCCGGCCGTAGTTTTAGCTAATACCGGCGGAAAACGAGCCCGTGGGAGCGTGAATGGGACTGTGTTTTACTGCCGGCGCTGAAAAAATGCTTCTGGGGAGCCTAGTGAAGATGCTCTAATAAACTACTTTGGCCGCATGCGGTGTGGTGCGCGATGCGTATTTTGACAACAAGCACGCGGCATGTCCCCGTTTTGTTTTTCTACCAAGTCTTTCTTCCAAACCAGCCACGGAAGATCGCCACGCAAGTTCGCCGCCACGTCCTGAAATCCGCCATGGTTTATCCTGAAAAAACTACTGGTACGACAGCGGTGGAATGGAACATTGTGCACAGGGACTTAACGGGACCCGGACCGGATCGCCGATCGGCTCCACCGGCTGAATCTCGTACGGCCGATACGAGAAAAGATTGCGGGGTCGGCTCTGCTCTTCCCTTCTCATCATCCTTGGCGCAATACAGTGTACCGTAGACCATGCCATGGTGCACATGCACATGGGACAAGAAGAAGGAGACTTGTCGTCGAGCTCCGGCGTATCCTCAGCTGGATTCGCCTGTTGGACGGGTGTGCGTTGCCCGTAGCCTAGCTCAACTCCAGCTAGGTGGTGGACTTGGCCGTTCACGGCTAACGTATATAAGAATTTTTTTTTTTTGACGGAGCATGACCCTGTTTTTTTTTAGCATCAGTACAGACACAAGCGCTCATATACACGCGCATACACTCACCCCTATAAACGCACGCACACACACCCTACCCCTACGAAAGACTCTCCTCAGACCGAGCAAGATATCATCTCTTGAAATTTACGAAGTCACCGTAGGCGTCTCGTCGTCGACGGGAATGTCTCCTCCCACTGAAAACGCATCGTCGGAAATCCTGAAATAAATTCAAAAATAATGCGAGCACCAGGATTTGAACCCTGGTGGGTTGAAGATACCACTGTCCACCTAACCAGGATTTGAACCCTCCGCATGTATATATACTTGCTCTGTATTGCTTGAGGCATGTTTTATTGTGACTACGAACCGGGCTTATCGGACCCGAACGATGACATTTCAAATGGCGTGCCATTCGCTCATCTGCAGGCGATGACGAAAGTTGAGCAAAATGACACCAGGAAGTGACGCCCTGAGATCTTATTGAAGATTGGCGGCTACCACAAATCGAGTAGGAAGCACTCGTGCTTCGACCACGCGAAGATCCATGGCCTCCTCGTCTCTCGTGCTACAGGTGAGGGAGTGCTATTGAAATGCGTGTTGGAGACGCTTCGCACATAGTCTCCTTGAGACTCCCTAGCGGCGTCTAGGGTTTCTTAGGTAGCTCATTCGCTTAACTGACGATGATACCCACTCACTAGTAGAAAACATGGCATTTGTCCCGGTTCGTAAGGGCCTTTAGTCCCGGTTCATGAACCGGGACTAATAGGTTGTTATTAATACCTCCCCCTTTAGTCCCGGTTCTTACACGAACCGGACGGATAAGCATCCACGCGTGGCGCTGCTAAGAGCCGAGCAGGGGACCTTTGGTCCCATTGATGACATAAACCGGGACCAAAAGGCTTCATCGCTACGTCGGTTGGCTGGAGCCGAGGTTTTTTTTAAAGATGCTGGTTAGGGGTTTAGGGTTATTTTTAGGTTGTTATTAGCTAGCTAATAGAGAAGTGTCCTCTCTTATATCTTCATCCTTGGTTTACCAACGCCATCGCTATGTTCATTTCACCCGCAGATATATAATAACTCATGCATGCTCGCATCATACATCATCATATATAATAACAAGTCCTACTAATCATGCATCATCATACAACTTCTACTCGTTATTAATAATAAGTCATACGATCATCATCCTCATAGTCATCGAACCCAACCCTACATAATTGTTCTTAGCACATGATCATCGATGTCGTAGGACCTAAACACCCTTAAGGTAAAATAGCATAAAACAATATAAACCCCGACTCTCCATTATGAAGAATGGAGATCATCCTATCTCAATTCTTGCGCTTTCGCTTCCTTTTGCTTCCAAGAAGCTCCTTACGACTGTCCATACATTTTTTCCATTCTTTGATTGTCATGTCTCCACTTCTTTTAGAAGTCCGGTACGGACAGTTGAGATTCGTAGGATGACCTGGATATATGTTCAAAACATGAAGGCTGCTATTCTCATACATCAAATGAGGCACACAATCCTCTGGGATTCTCTGTTGAAAAACATAGTAATAACTTCGTAGTTAGCAATGATGTACTAGTTTTAGAAGTATGCAAAAAGATGCACGGATGTCGTAATAGTAAAAAATCTTACCAGGTTATCTCCATGGTAGTTACCGTAGTTCAACACGTGCACTAGTGGCACGTATTGACCATAATGTTGAGGAGTTCGATTGTAGACATTGTAATTCTCAAGATCAGTACAAAATGCGATCAGATGATTTTCTCCTTATAAGTTAATTCGAGACCATCGGTGTAGTGGGTTTTGTCTACCATCTTACGCACATTCTTTGAACAATCAAACTAAGCTGTCAATGGAAATAAGCTGTCAACTATTTTGAAATAAACAATATAAATTACTTAATAACTATGTTAAGCTCACATGGGGGAATATTTGGAGGTGTATCCACAAGGACCCAAATCTCCATATTGTCTTGATCGATTGTAGGATCACCAAGATCCATGGTGACAAGCATACCCTCATCAAAACCATACATTTTGCAAAGTGCTTCCCAATATTTGCAACAAAAATGGGTTACACTCTCAGCATTGTACATCTTTACTTGAAAATCCACACCATGATGGTTCCTTAGGAGAATTTTTTTGGTTTTCATACTTTCATGGTCTTCAAACCCATCCTCTCCAAGACATATCGTCTTGCATAGCTTGTGATAAGCTAGTCAAATTGTAAAAGATAAAAAATACACGTTAAAATAGTTGAAGCCGTGCTTAATTACGAAAAAAACACTTGTCGTCGGTGCGTACCGTTTCAACATCGAAGGTCTCGTCGAGTTTAATGCTGAAGCGCCGATCTTCGTCCCAGCTCAACGAACCTGTCGCGACATACCTCGCCGTCGTGGCACCAGTCACACTCCCCCGGGCGGTTTTCGTCGTCCGAGTACGACATTTCCGGCCTATGTTAATATGAGCATTGAATAAAGTAGTTCCGGGAATGAAGGAGAAGCTAGCCCCACGATTTTAGCATTCAAAGTAGGAGTACTTTTCCAATATGAGCATCCAATAAGCAAAACCAAATCATAAAATAAAGTATTCAAATTAGCATGCATGCATTCAATTATAAGCAAAAGTACATCATCTCTTGTGTCCGTACATCGTCGAATATTATCACTAATACTCCTCGAATACTATCATACATATAGCATCACTAATACAGCTAGAACCGTAGCGCCCGACGGGTATCGTCACGGACGGTGGACACCCAAAGATAAGGAACCATCACAGGATCATAGCTCGGTGAGATCCACAGAAGAACCTGCCAGGATATTGTCGAACCTGCCCTCCAATGCAACCATGTAGCGACGGACGTGCTCATCCTCCTCGCGTGCACGGTGACGTATCACCTCCGCGGTGTCCGGAAGTCTCGGCATCACATCGCCCACGCGACCGCCACCAAACAAGGATCGGGTCAACAACGGGCTGCCTCCTCACCAACCTCGTCTCCGGAAAGCCCAATACTAGCCATGAGCCCAGTCCGAACATGGCTCTGATCAAGCAGGCCTCCACCGCCGAGTCGACGACAACGAGGATGCGGGATAGGCATCGCCGACGTCGATGCGGGAACTACTTATATATATAGTTAAATAAATTAGTTTTATTAATTAAATTAACTAGTTCAACTACTAAGCACTTACTATAAATAAATAAAGTAGTACTTACTAAAACAAACTACTTCTATATATAGTAAAATAAAGTAGTTTATTAAATCAACTATAGCTAGTTCAACTATATATGAAGCACTTACTATGAATTATCATAAATTGTACTTATTAAAAATAAACTAGTTTAACAATTCATAAATATGAACATATTCATAAATGACTTCTATCATTCACAATTTTCCTATACATACACAATAAATTGACAAAGAAAATACTATGAACAAAAAAATCATTAAAATTCTATGAACAAAACTACAACAGAAAAAAATCATAAAAATTCTATAAACAGAAAAAAATCATAAAAGTTCTATGAACAGAAAAAATCATAAAATTTTGACATATTCGATCTTTGCATATATATGAACATACAAACATGCATATATATGAACATACAAACATCTTTGCATAAAAATTCTATTAACAGAAAAAAATCTAACACAATATGAACAAATTAATTACACATTTTGAAAAAAATCTTACAGAAAAATATATGATCTACAAATCTAAATTACTACACATCTAACAAATAAATCTACGAAACTACAAAAAAATCTTCCAAAAAATTTACTACTCATCTAAATTAGTTGCTCACGATTTGACGGGGACGGCAGCTGACAGCGAGTCTGTGTGAGGCGGTGAGGTGGCGCTGACAGGGCGGGTGGTCTGGTCCTTGGGCGAAGCGTAGCGGCAGGCGAGGCAGGCGACGGGGCGGGCGGCGACAGGCGAGGGCGGCGGCGCCTGGTATGTGGCGGGCGGACGGCGTCGTGTGGCGAGGACGATGGCGGCGGCAATGACGCGGCAATGAAGCGGAGACTGGCAGCGTCGGCGGGAAGAAGAAACTGAACGAAATTTTGAGTGCTAGTTATATAGCGAACATTGGTGGGTTCGTGAGACCAGCGGGACCAATACACCTACTAGTCCCGGTTGGTTGCACCTTGGAACAAACCTCTTTTCAGCCCAAAGGGCGATGTAGCAGAGCCTTTAGTCTGGGATGGTGGAACCAACCGGGTCTCAAAGGTGAGCATTTGTCTCGGTTCTAGCCACCAGCAGGACCAATGCCCCTTTAGTCCCGTTCTAGCTACCAACCGGGACCAAAGGTCGTGGTGTCGGAACTGGCGCGCGATGTGCTATGTTTAGTCCCACCTCGCAATGAGAGGGGCTCGGAGTGGTTTATAAGCCTGCCGAACCAACCACTTGAGCTCCTCTCTCTTGGAGGCTTCTGAGCCTAAATCCCTCTCAGGCTTAGGGCCTATTGGGCCTACTGCGGGCCTGCATCCTGGCCCTAGTAATGGGTTTCTAGTCGTATGCACGCCGTGGTGGCCCTGTAGGTGGCACTTTTTTTTTAATTTTCTCAGTTTGTTTGCCTTCTTTTTTGTTTCTAATTACTTATTTATTTTCTTTTATGATAATTCTTTTTTCTATTAAAGTTTGTAACAAAATTCTAATTACTTATTTGTTTTCTTTTATGATAATTCTTTTTACTATTAAAGTTTGTAAACAAAATTCTAATTACTTATTTATTTTCTTTTATGATAATTCTTTTTGCTTTTAATGTTTTGAACAGAATTCTAATTACTTATTTATTTTCTTTTATGATAATATTTTTTCTATTAAAGTTTGTAACAAAATTCTAATTACTTATTTATTTTCTTTTAGATAATTCTTTTTTGCTTTTAATGTTTTGAACAGAATTCTAATTACTTATTTATTTTCTTTTATGATAATTCTTTTTTGCTTTTAATGTTTTGTACAGAATTCTAATTACTTATTTATTTTATTTTATGATAATTCTTTTTGCTATTAAAGTTTGTAACAAAATTCTAATTACTTATTGATTTTCTTTTATGATAATTCTTTTTTGCTTTTAATGTTTTAAACAGAATTCTAATTACTTATTTATTTTCTTTTATGATAATTCTTTTTGCTTTTAATGTTTTGAACAGAATTCTAATTACTTATTTATTTTCTTTTATGATAATTCTTTTTGCTATTAAAGTTTGTAAAAAAATTCTAATTACTTATTTTTTTTATGATAATTCTTTTTTGCTTTTAATATTTTGAACAGAATTCTAATTACTTATTTATTTTCTTTTATGATAATTCCTTTTTGCTTTTTAATGTTTTGAAATTTGGTGCCCCACGAGCACCTTTTAGTACGGTTGGTGGCATGAACCGTAAAAGAGTTTTAGTTGATTCTTTACGCAGCTGTTTTTTAGTCCCACCTCGCATGGCGAGAGGCACTCGCAATGGTTTATAAGCCCCGAGTGCGAGGAGCGATGAAGAAGAGGCTCAATGCTCACCTGCATGTTGCTTAGCTTCAAGCCTTGAGGAATAGGGTAGACTGCACGGAGCTATGTGCAGTGCAGTTTACACTATTCCGAAAGGCTTGAAACTAATTAACGAGCATTGCGCCTCTTTTTTATTTTTAATATAGCAGAAAAGAAAAAAAAACTATATAAAAAACTACTCAGAAATAAATAGAAAAAAAATAGTTGTGATTAACTTTACTAAAAAAATGAGCATAGATGTGCTTATAGAGAGAATTCAACCTAAATTCATAATAAATTTCTACTAACTTCAGAGAAATTCAGTATGAATTTAGGTCAAATTCCCTGTATAAGGGCATCTATTTTCACTTTGAGAGGAGCTCAACAAGGCAGAGAGGGAGGGGCTTATAAACCGTGTGAGCGCCCTTCGGTTGGCGAGGTGGGACTAAACTCGACCGCTAACGAGACCAACCCTTTAGTCTCGGTTGGTGGTATGAACCGGGACTAAAGGGCAGCCTTTGGTCCCGGTTCGCCACCAACCGACCAATATTGGTGGGCCAGAAGAGGCCTGGTGGTCCCAGTTCGTCCCACCAACCAGGACCAAAAGTCCAAGACAGGCCGACCAATGGCCCACGTGGCCGGCCGGCCCCCGGGGCTCACGAACCGTGTCCAATGCCCCCATGGATCCCTGGTTACTGAGCAGGACTAATGGCTGGCCCGGACCATTGCCCCCTTTTCTACTAGTGACTGTTTATTGTCCAAGCATAATTGCCTCTCCTATGTAGTTTTTTGTTTTGTTTTGCGGAGAGCCTCTCCTACGTAGTTGTAAATGCCAAAGAGTGTTGTCACGTCATTTGCAGTCATAGGACTTGTTTGGAATGCAGGATAAGATCATTACAAGAACACAAATTACAAGTAATATCTTGTAGATTCCTATAGGGATAAAAAAAGCGCTAACATTTACCAACATAGTTGCTCAGATGACACACATAATCTTTTGAAGTTGTTTGTGTATGAGGGAGAAGAGTAGAGCGAAAACGCAAGGCTTGGCCAAAATGTTCAGAATCCTTTAAAAAAAAGAGGAAAAACATTGTGCAGGATATCATTTTTAGGAATTTTCTGGAAATGTCCTAGTAGTTTTAATTGGCGCGGTTAGATCTTACAGTGTCAAAAACGATGTTATATTGCGAACCAACCTGCGGTTGGATGGTTAGAGGTACTGTGATATCCCCAGCCCAACAGGGTTCAAATCCTGGTGCTCGCATTTATTTTAGGATTTCCGGCGATGCACATTCAGTGGGAGGAGACATTTCCGATAACGATGCTTGGTAGCGTCACGGTGACTTCGTAAGAATCTCAAGATGATATGCATTTCGATCTTTTCGGAGGTGCTCATAGAAAGTATGCGCGCGCGTGTTTATAGGGATGAGTGTATGCGCGTGTATATAGGCGCTTGCTCTGTACTGATGTTAAAAAAATGCGTGTAACATTGGACTCTTAGCTCGAAGGGAGCGAAAACGCAAGGCTTGGCTAAAATGTTGGGAATCCTTTAAGAAAAAGGGAAAAACATTGTGTAGGATTTCATTTTTATGAATTTTCTGGAAAAAGTCCAAGTAGTTCTAATTGGCACGTTTCTATTTTACAGTTTTAAAAAGCGCTCTTATATTATTGAATGAAGGGAGTAAAAAGAAAGAGAAATCGATGGAGAGATAATCACTCTCCACCGTACGTGCCCCGTCCCGTTCCGTGCGCCCTCGTGGAGGGGGCCCACCGGAATCCCGAGGCGGGATACGCTGACGTCACGCCGGGCTGATCTGTCAGTCTCTGTCTCCGACGAGTCGTAGACACTTCTTCCCGGTTGGAGGCCAAGGAAGGAAAGGAAAATGCCCGGCGTGGAAAACCACGACCTCCACGCTCCTGTACGCCAGCCCAAGCATTAATTTAAATAAAAATGAAGTAGTAGTCTATATTTTGTCTCTCTCGTTCTCTCTGTCGCTGCGTGTGGGGCCGGGAGAGCCAGCCGAGCCGAGGGCAACGGGGCGGTAAAAAAAGGCGAGCGTGCACTTGGACGTGATCCGGTCAAGATCTCGCCTCCACTGTAGCTTGCGCGCGCCCGCGACCCTCCTTTCTTTCGGCCACCATCTTTTCTCTGCTACATACGATACGTCGCCTGACGGAGCGAGAGAGACCGCACGCTGTGAGTGGTGATCATCGCCTCGCTTTTCCTCTTACTTACTGTTGTTGATCTGTTTCTTGTTCGATGGACCTCCCTTTTAGTCTTTCGATCCACCGATTATCGGCCTTCCGTGAAAGCATTGCAAAAGACGTGCCTTGGCGGCACTATCATCAATCCAAAGATGCATCCGTACAGTGTGGCCTGCCATCTACAGTACAGTCTGCTGGTGCATGCATTCCGTTGGGTGTACGTACGTGCGTATCTCGGGCCAACCCTTATCCTGATTTGATTTGACGGACCAAAGGAAGCCATGCTTACGCAGATGGAAGATGGAACAAGATATACACCCTCATGCACGCATCAAAATCCACTCCGCACGATCGGGCGGGCCTCCTACGCCGAACCCGCACCGAACAAGATCACGCAGACGTGACCGATCGCCCATGCACGCGACACATAACCATGCCGATCGATCGGCAGCGCGATCCCATGCATGCATGGATGGATCGATGCGCCCAAGAGAATCGCCATCTTCTTCACCATCGATCTTGATCTTCATCTTGAAGGGTGGACGGGTCTTATCTTGACCAGAAACACAGGGGGGGTGGGTGATGCTCCGTTCGTTTGGGGCGCCGTTGTCTAGGCTTTCTCCGGTAATAATGCTTTGCATGGAAGGAATAGTAGTAGCAACAGTAAAACTTTGGCCGCATGTGCAGTGGTGTGGTGTGATGCGTGCATGCGTATTTTGACAAGAACAAACACGCGCGCAGGGCAGGGCAGGACCACGTAGGTATGATGGGCTGTCCCCGTTTCTTCTACCAAGTCTTCATTGCAAACCAGCCACGGTTGGTCTGCTCGACACACACGCCACACAAGTTCACCGCCACGTCAAGAAATTCGCCCTAGTTTATCCGGAGAAACTACTGGTACACGCGTACGTACGTACCGCGGCGACGTGCCTACGCTGACAGTCTGGTCAAGCACAGCGGTGGAAAGATTGTGCACAGGGAAAGGGACCTGATCGTCGATGTCGATCGGCTCCACCGACTGAATCTCGTACGGCTGATACCAGAAAGATCGCCGGGTCGGCTCTTCTCCTCGGCGGAGCACAGCGTACCATAGACCGGACACCACGTTGCGCATGCACATGGACATCAGGACATGGCATAAGAAGACTATAGGTACGGAGTAGAAGACCGCGGTGAACTGATCAGCCGCAGCTGAATTCGATTGTTGGACGGGTGCGCCACCTCTGGGGGCGTTGATGGCTAACGTAAAAATTACTGTAGCGGTGGAAGCATGGCAACCTCCCTTCGCTCCCTCGACTTTGTTCACATTCATACATGCCGTCAGAATGTTCTTTGGAATTTCCAGCAGAGAGAGAGAGAGAGAGAGAGAGAGAGAGAGAGAATGTTCTTTCGAATGTTGTGTTTTTGAGCGAGTGGCGCAAATACTTTCTGAAATTTTTAACATATGAAAATTCTCGTTTCATTTATTGTTTGGGTGCACCTTTAATTTCAAATAAAACACTGCTTCGCTTATAGGAAAATTATTTCTAAAGACTCTAATTCCCTGCCGCACGGTCACGACTCCCTATAACTTGAAGAAAAAACCATGACCGCCACATGGCTCTCATTCGCAAATTAAATATTTTGGTTGCCTTGTGAGGAGGAGGTCTTGAGTACTGGCTATGCCAGCCAAAAAAAAGTCTGTGGGGTCAATGCAATTGTTTAGGATTATTTTATTTATAGTGTACAATAGTTATGAAGTAAAATTATATTATTTTCCCCAAAATTTGTGGGGTCAACTGACCCCATAGCTTATACATGGAATCGCAAATGGTCTTGAGTAGCATGTCGATGAGCTTCCGGGCAATGACGCTAGCGTCCACCGCCAGGACGTGGAACCCGGGCTCGGCGTCGATCAGTGGCGGAGCCAGGAATTTGCTCCTTGGTATTCTTTTCTTTTTGAGTAGAGCATGTTTTTGGTCTCTCAAGTTTTCAAAAGCATAGACTTGGTCCCTCAAGATTTTTCGATAGGCATTTGGTCCTTCAAGTCTCAAACCAGATAAGTTTGATCCAAAACAAAATCTTTGAGCATGTGGACCGCGTTTGACCTGGTTGACCAGGTGTGGCCAATGAAAAATAAATTCAAAAAAATATCGAACACTTCCAAAAATATCTGAAATTTTGTAACAACCAAGATGCTTGGGTGCGCTCGGTGTGGGTAATTTTTGTGGTCAAATAACAACCGAGGAGCTCTAAAAATATATATTTTTTTTTTTTGCCAAAATTTATTTTTTTCAAGCGAGTGGCGCAAATACTTTCTGAAATTTTGGACATATGAAATTTCTCGTTTCCTTTATTATTGTTAGGGTGCACCTTTAATTTCAAATAAAACACTAGCTCACTTATAAAAAATTAATTTCTAAAGATTCTAATTCTCTGCCGCACGGCCACGACTTCCCTTAACTTGGAGAAAAACCATGACCGCCACATGGCTCTCATTCGCATGTTAAATTCGTTGGTTGCCTTGTTAGGAGGAGGTCTTGAGCAATGGCGAAGCCGCCAGTAAGAACAATTCATGGGGTCAATGCTACCTTTTAGGATTATTTTTATAGTGTACAATAGTTGAATAGTAAATTTATGCTATTTTCCTCAAAAGCTGTGGGGTTAACTGACCCACAACTTATACATGGAATTACTACTGGTCTTGAGGAGCATGTCGATGAGCTTCCGGGCGATGGTGCTGTCGTTCACTGCTAGGACGTGGAAGTCGGACTCGACGTAGATCACCGTCATGGTGCGTGGGCGGAGGAAGAGCCAAGAGCCAAGCCAATCCACAGAGCCCCTATGAAACTTTCTTCCTCTCCTAGAGCTCAGGCAAAGTGCGGGAAGGAGAGATATCTCCCTGGTCTCTCAGTCGCCGCCACAGTGGGGGAGAGGATTGTACGGAGAGTCGGGGGAGAGCTCTGGTAGCTACACCGGCATCTCGGGGCTGGGAGTGAGGGCTACAGGGAGGATATACGCGAGCAGAGCCACCGTCGCGGCTCTCCAGCCTCCTTCCTCGTCTATCTCCTCTGCCGCTCCTTCCTATTTCCCTCCAGTGTCGCAGCGTCGTGCACGACACGTCGAGCGCTCATCCGACGCGCTTCTGTAAGACTGTGACGGAGACTATGTTTTCAAAACATTTTGGTGTTGAAATGCTCTGCAAACGATGGCTATCTTTTCTGGAACACCGAGAGCTATCATTTCTGAAACATGCATGTTGTTTCCACCATTTTGCAACTCACTTTGGCTATGTTTTCTGAGACATTTGTCTTGTGCAAATTGTCTGCAATAGGGATGGAGAAAATGGTTCGGGGTGTTTTGCAACAAGGGTTCGTTACAGTGGGATGAGCGCAACACTAGCCTTGTTGCTACCGGAAGCCATGAAGGAAGAAAGCGGGCCGTACATCATCTGTCCCGTTCCGTGTGGCCTCGTGGACGGGTCCCATTAGAATCCCGAGGTGGGATGCGTTGACACCAGAATCTCGGGTGCAGAATGGACTTTTCGTGCCCTCCACGCTCTTGTACGGTTGCCGAACCAGTAATTTATTTCACTAAATAAAGTACACGCAATACCAGTATTTTCTGTCTTTCTCTTTCTCATCTACTCATAATAAAAGGCGAGTGAGCTATTCGACGTGATTCGGTCAAGATCTCTCTCATCGGCGGCACTGTTGCTCGCGCGGCCCACATGTCTTTCTTTCTTTCGGCCCTGCTGCTGCAGTCGCAGCCGCAGCCGGCCGGTCTCTTCTTTGTCTAACCCACCTCTTTGCTAGGATGGGACCTCTTTGCTAGGACGCTACGAGTGTGGATCAGCGCCTCGCCTTTTATTTTTCTTGCATGCCTGCCCCTGAACCCCGGCGTGCGCGTCCGCACGGCGGCCCGTCCCGTCACCGGCTCGCCGGACCCAAACGGACGACGGGGCAAGGGCACTCTGGTTCCAACTGATGCACAACGAAACTCTCTTGGTGACCAAAAGCACCAACCAAAACTGTATGGCCGGTCACCTCTAATCTAATCCGATCCTCCCTCTCTCCCTCTGCACACTCTGGTCTGTTAGTGCGTGCATTCAGCTTATGACTATCTTGGGAGATCGCCTATCCTTCCAGATTTGACTTGACGGCCCAAAGCCAATCAAAGGAAGCCATGCTTACGCACAGGGAAGATACGCGCGCACGCAGGAATCGAATCCCATCCACACCACAAGCGAACCGGCCTCGAACGGCGGACCGCATTGAAACCAGCAAACAAGATCAGGTCATGCACGGGATACAAAACAACGCCGACCGATCGACGCCTTGCCGGCAGCTATCGCGATCCGACGGATGGATTGACGCGCCGAAAGGAATAGCGATCTTGACGATCATGACGGATCGACGGACCCATCTTGTCTCTGCTATGAAACGGAAATGGAAACGGAGGAGGAGGAGATGCTCTCTTCGTTTGACCATCTGGACGGTGCCCGTCTTTGTCGGGTCTTTTCTTTCATCCGGCAGTAGTAGTAATACGTGATGGCAGGAGTGGTAGCTCTCGTCCTTGAATTTCTGCAGATCTGCGTGCCATAATATTACCAACTTTTGCCGGATGTGGTGTGATTTGTGATGCGTGTTTGGGCGGGCGGGCGCACGAGGATCTTGAAGATCCACGCAGCACAGGGAAGGGAAGACAGGACCATCGTACGGATGTCCCCGTTTTTGTAGCCAAGTATATAACCATTTCCTTCCAAACGAGCAGTCGAGCTCTACGCGCGTACGTACATGTGAGGACAAAGCCGGAAACTATACTGTGAAAAGGTAAACTGCACCATGTAGAGTACGTACTGCACTGCGGCGACCTACGGTACTACTATCTACTACTACTCTGTGGTTGCAGTAACAGTATGGTCAACACTGCGGTGGATCATTGCGCAGACAACGGGACAGCGGCGGTGGTGCCCGAGAGTGGACGGGATCGCCGGCTCTATTAACAGAATATCGTACGGCCGATACGAGAAAGAAGATTGCCGGGTCGGCTACCCTTGGCTCTTCTCCATTCCTCGGCCGAATGCAGTGTACTGTAACATAGACCATACCACGACGCGCATCTAGATGGGACAAGACGAGCGTGGTGACTTATCGTCCGTTCCTGCGTATCCTGAGTTGGATCCGATTATTGGACTTGGGTGACCTATGTGGAATTCATGGCCTAACGTAAAAATTACTACTCCCCTCCATCCTAAAATAAGTTTCGGACGGAGGGAGTATTACCACAGGAAGATTGATCTTTTTTTTTTGGAAATGAGAAAGAATGGCAGCTTACCCTTCGGTCCCTGGCGTCTCTTTGGAATTTTAGCTTTTCACTGGATTCAGAGACATTTCCGGGCATCACAAACGTTTTCTTGAAGCTTTTGACACATCAAAGTCTAGCTTTTCTCGTATTCAGGAACACCCATAATTTTAATTTAATAGATAATGAAAATAATAATATCTAAATAGTCTAATTCTTTGTCACACCGCCCACACGGTGAGAAAAATAATAATCGCCACGATGGATTTTAACATGACTTTTTTGCAATTTTATTTTTATCTGGTTTAGACTTGGTTAGTTCGACTAGAAGGGCAGGGCGCGCTTTGCTCCATGGTCGACATTGTTAGGATCTCATTTTTTTTAATTTGGTTTGGCGCATGGGGGGATTGGAAATCCATCCTTTTCCACAGTATCATTGGGCTTGACTTTCCTTAGCTTCCTGGAGTATGTTTTGAACTATTTTTTATATAATAATGTTGTGTTTTGGTGGGCTCTTTCTAGAGGTGTGATTATGTGATATCTGCTAATCGGTCCACACATATGAGAGAAAGTTTTTTGCACCGGGCGACCGCATGTACTATATTGGTGATACGAATGTTGGTGCTTATTGTTTTGACATGATGAGAGGATGCGCGGGACTAATATGTTTTTATAGGTTGCCGACTCATTTAACAAATCATTGACCCAGCCAAAATTGTGAACCGAACCCAAAACTGGACACCTTCATCGAATGAGAGAGCTCCTTAAAATTGTTGTCCAAGTTAAAATGTGAACAAGTCCTAAATTGAACACCTCGACAAAATGAGAGAGCTTCAAAATTAGGAAGCATAGTGAATTTAAAGATATGGCTCATGGTTTTCATAATTTTCTAAACTTTTCTATTTTCTCCAAAAAATAATCCTTAACCGAAAGCGGTCTGAAAAAACTAGTCATCTCGAGGCATTTTGGTTGTTGAATTTTTTTTGGGGTCCCGTAGCATAGTCACAAGGAATTCAAAGTGGGGGCAATTGGGTAACGTACAAGCGATTTGACTAATTTTTAAACAGAGCGCCCATGTAACGAACCAGTTGATGCTTGCATCGTACCAGTATACATTTTCTCTGGACTAGTTTATTGCACATGTGAACGGAAGGGGTGCCAGCTAGTGGCAAGGTTGTGGATTATGATGCACTGCGTAGATTTGGTAGATATACCTCACATGGTTATGATAGTGGAATGTAATCACGGCCAAGATAGGTCGAACCAGGGCTAATCAGGATTCGTTTGGATTCATATATGACAGGTACGTAGTGCTAGTTATATATACTTGGAGAGCCTAGGTAGTGAAGCCTGCTGTTGACATTCATTCCTATTGAATTCCTGCATCGATCAGTTGCTCAAAAATTCCGAACTAATGGATAGAGGCGTACATATTTTAAAACAAGACCAGCCAAGACTAAACCTTGACGACATATTTTTATAGAAGAAATATCTCTAAGCACCCGTGGCTGAGTCGGGACCCGAACCAGGGTGGACTGCCTGAGCTCCCAGAGAGCTAGCAAACAGATCGACGCTCTGTTCTCGCGGACAATATATTTCAACACCCCTTCACGTCTAGGTTTATTTAGTCCTTAGACCTGTGATCCATGTAGGTCGTAGAATCTTCTTTTTATCGGACGTCCCCGACGGGACCATAATCTTCTTTTAATACTGTGTTCGCTGTCTTGAACTTGAGACCTCTTCCTCGGATGCCATATATTGAATTCATGCATCGACCTGTTGCTTCGAAAGTCCGAGATATGAGGGCAACATATTTCAACAATTTCTGTTTTGAACTCCTCTGTAGTGCTTCACAAAATTTGGGTTGGAAAGCTTTCTTTCTAAAAACACGTAAACTTCATTCGCCAAGCTAAATTAATCATGGCAAACTTCATATCAGGTAGTGATTGTTTTCTTGGTTTATTTAGCACAAGAAAGGAAACAATGGAATTTCTTCGACTATGTTTTGCTATTTATGAAGAAGCCTCGTTTCTAAAACTAAAAGGAATACTCATTGCATCTTTGTTTGCAGTTTTCATGCTGGCATCAAACTTGTTTTTAAAATTATATAGTACTAGTACAAAAATATGGCACTACCCGTGGACAGTTAGTCATGAGAATGGTGTTGCTTTTGGATGCATGTTCTAGTGCACTTAGTTCACACCCTCAAATATGGCCACCGCGCCGCGCTGCGCGAGCTCTTTTCCTTCCCCTTTCTTTCCTTTGGCAGAGAGAGAGAGAGTGTGTTGGGGATATGACTACTGAGTTAAACCGCCCAGGAGGGGCCGGATTAACTCACAAGGAGTCCTGTACAAGAGCCCATGAAGACGAAGGCTGTGGCGTTTTAACTATGGAGACTTAGAGGCCCAGAGCCCAAATGGCGGATTAGGGCCCATAGTAATAAACCGCCATAGATGTATAACTTGTATTGTAAGTCAGGGAAAGGAGAAACCGAGCCGGACACTTGTATGAGCCGGCCTCGGGATTCTGTAGACCGGCCGGGCGTCAACCCTGTGTATATAAAGGGACGACCCGGCGGCGGTTCAGGGACAAGAAACAACAACTCGAGAACTAGGCAAAGCATATTTGCTCCCTGGTAATCGAGACCACATCAAGAACACCACAACTGGATCGTAGGCTTTTACCTTCACGCAAGGGGCCGAACCAGTATAAACTCCTGTGTCCTTTGTTGGGTTTAACCCTCTAAGCTAACCCGATCGCGATGGCTCCACGACTAAGTCCTTTCACTAGGACATCTGACGTGATAATTCCACGACAGTTGGCGCCAACCGTGGGGCTATCGCACGATGGTTTCAAGTTCTTGGAGGGCAAGTTCGAAGGGCTTAAGGGATACGCAGTGGGCTGGATGACTAAAAGTCGTCGCGGCAAGCTCTACATCGTCGACGCTGGCTGGGGCCCCGACGCCGGCTCAATCGAGTACGGGTACCGGGTCCCCTTCAGAGGAATTCACGTCTTCATCGGCAAGATCGTGAACCCGGGCCCCGAGGGACATCTGCATCGACCTCGTCGAGACGGCTCGGCGGCGAAGTCCTGCCCGAATTCAGCCCGCCATGAAGCGTGCGTTCGTAGGATGTATCCATGGGATCGAATCTGAACCGGTTTCCGAGGGTGAGACGGCCGTTTATTCCGATGCCGAGTCATCAATCTTCATGGCCGGTACACAGCCAGCATTGCAAAACTCAACTGCACCAGCAATGGTTTCCGGATCGGTAGCCGGGGCAGGAGGCCCCGCGCGCCGGCCGGCTCAAGTTCTTTCCGATTTGTTGGACACTTGGACGACGTTGTTGACCATAGCAGTTACCCCGGAGACTCAAGATCGGCATAACGCGGAGGTCACAAAGCTGCGGGATCAGATAACTCAGGCCAAGGAGGACTTGGCGGCTGAGGAAACCAGGATGGCTGAGGAACGGGCCGCTTTAGATGCCGATCCTGCGGAGGATTCAGGCCGAAAATTATCAACTCCTGCTGGATCAGAACGCTTCGAATGACGTATTGTGGAGGAGGCATCAGTCTCGCCTGCCGACGGATTACAATGCGATGAATCTCTTCAGTACGTCGGGAGTAGGAACCAGCAACCCGGCAGCGGTAAACCGGACTGCAGTGCCAAGGACCGGAGCGTCGGATCAACCACAAGTGATGGGCCCACCTCGACGAACAGATAACCCACCGCAGTACACGACACCCCCGCTTGGTCACTTCTCCACCCCTTTGGACAACATGATCGCTGCGGCATCTCGATTGGCGGCTATTCCAATGGAGGGTGAATCGCCATCAGCGGTTGAGACGCGGCGGGCCAGGGATCTTCTTCAGACTGCCATGGTGCAGCAGCAGGCTTATTCATACAGCCGAGACAGGATTCACTCAACCCCTCGCCCGAGCAAGAGCTACAGCAGGCACATGGATGAACCGGCTGTGTCAAGCAGTGCGCGGAACCGTGACGCCCCTCGAGGGCCTAATCCGGCGCGTGGTGGTGCAAATGCTTAGGACGTGGTGGATAATGGCAGAGCATGAAGGGAGGCCGCATTAGCGGCACAGTAGGCGGGTCATCATCAACTCGCCCCGGTTCAGCCGGCAGCGTCAGTAGAACGAGGACTTGCTTTCAGCTCCTGGGGAGTGTCGTGTCTCACCCCGGCTCTACGCAATGTACAGTTACCTAAGGATTTCAAGGGACCGCGTAAGGTGCCTAACTACACCGCCGATTTACCCCACGAGTCATGGGTTGAGAGCTACGAGATGGCTATGGAGATGCTGGAAGTGGATGAAGCGGCATGTGCAAAATACTTCACCATGATGTTGGACGGAACAACTCGCACTTGGTTAAAGAGCCTGCCCGCTAACTCCATCGGGTCATGGGACCAATTGAAGGCCCGGTTCATAGCGAACTTCAAGGATACATGCAAACAACCCATGTCCATTGTGGATCTGGCTGCTTGTGTTCAAGGAGAGAACGAATCAACAACTCATTGGGTGCGTCGGGTTTCCGAAATCCTGCATTCGTCGGACCGCATCAATGCTGATACAGCAATTGTAACATTGGAGGATAATTGCCGGTTTAAATCGCTGAAGATGAAGTTGGGACGGCTCAAGCGCCACTGCAATGATATGGGAACACTCATGGCCGCTCTGGTTAAATATGCTGATTCTGATAATACAAAAGATCCCGATTCTGACAAAGAGAAACCGGAGAAGGGAAAGAAGAATGCCGGTACAAAAGGACAACATAACCAGACGAACCACGGGAACAATGGTAAGCGTAAAGCGGATAATTCGGATTTTGTGGCTAACACCAATGTGCGGTGGCAATGCGCAAGCGTCGTAGGGTAAACCGCCCGGTAGCGGTGGAGGCATGAATCTGGAGCACCTGTTAAACCAGCCCTGCCCAAAGCACGGGACAAAGGAGGTTCCGGCAACGCACCTCTGGAAGGATTGCTTCATTATGAAGGAGTTCAAAAATTTTGATCTCTTCCGGTATGATCAGGGTCCGTCTGGCAGTTCAGGTCCAGGATTTCACGGGCCGGGTTACAGCGGCGACGGTTTAAACTCTGGATTTCAGAATAATCAGGGCAACCAGAACAACCAAAGTGGTCACAACCAGCAGAATAATCAGGGGAATCAGCAGTAATCAGGTTTTCAGAGTCACCCAAAGCAGTTGAATGGCGGCGATATCATGTTTTCACTACTAGCTTGTGTAAGTGCGATCGAAGCTTCACAAGAGGGCGATTAATCTTGTTGAACCGGCAGTACCCCGTTACTTGCGTTGGTCCGAGCAGCCCATTGTGTGGAGCAGAGAGGATCATCCGCCCCGGGTTGATAATCCGGGCCGTCTGGCTTTAGTGGTGGCGCCTCAGGTGGGAGGTTATAAATTCACCAAGGTGCTCATGGATGGAGGGAGCAGCATCAACATCCTGTATTATGAAACCTTCCGTCGCATGGGATTGACGGATAAGAATCTTAAACCGTCGAACACTGTTTTTCACGGTGTAGTACCAGGTAAATCGGCATATCCGATTGGCAAGATAGCTTTGGAGGTTGTGTTTGGTGATGAGCATGATTCCAGGTCAGAAACTTCGACCTTTGAAGTGGTGAAAATCCAGAGCCCATATCACGCCCTATTTGGATGGCCGGCTTACGCAAAATTCATGGCAAGGCCTTGTTATATTTATTTACAGCTCAAAATGCCGGGTCATAAGGGGACCATCACGGTACACGGGAGTCGTAAGATCGCTTTGGACTGTGAAGAGGGTGATGCGGCCTATGCTTAGTCGGTTTGTGCAACAGAAGAGTTGAAGTTCCACAAGGACAATGTTGATCCGGCAGATATGACCCCTCTAAAGAAGCCCACCACAGAGCATGACCCGACCCTGAAGTTTAAACCAGCTGATGAGACTAAGCTGTTTGATTTTGTTCCTGGCGATTCATCTAAACAGTTTAGTATCAGCACTAATCTGAATTCGAAATAGGAAAGTGCGCTCATCGAGTTCATCCGTGAGAACCGGGACATCTTTGCATGGAAGCCTTCTGATATGCCAGGTGTGCCGAGGGAACTCGCTGAGCACACTCTCAATATCGATCCCAAGTTTAAACCGGTCAAACAGTTTCTTCGTCGCTTCAACGAAGAAAGGCGCAAAGCCATTGGTGAAGACGTAGCCCGGCTATTGGCTGCTGGGTTTATCATTGAGGTTTTTCACCCGGAGTGGCTAGCTAATCCGGTATTAGTACTAAAGAAGAATGGCACTTGGCGCATGTGTGTGGATTACACAGACTTAAACAAAGCTTGTCCGGCTGATCCTTTTGCTCTCCCTCGTATTGATCAGATCATTGATGCTACGGCAGGTTGTGAGCATTTAAGTTTTTTGGATGCTTATTCTGGTTATCATCAGATTAAAATGGCAGTTAAGGACCAGGAGAAGACAGCCTTCATCACTCCCTTTGGAGCCTTCTGCTATGTCTCTATGCCCTTTGGGCTCAAGAGTGCCCAGGCAACTTATCAGCGATGTATACAGAATTGTCTTCACACTCAGACTGGGCGCAATGTTCATGTCTATGTGGACGACATTGTGGTGAAATCCAGGAAGAAGGAGACATTGATAGATGACCTCAAGGAGACCTTTGACAATCTTCGGGTTTATAAGATGATGCTCAATCCGGACAAGTGTGTTTTCGGTGATCCGGCGGGCAAGCTCTTAGGTTTCTTGGTGTCTAACAGGGGCATTGAGGCTAATCCAGAAAAGATCAAGGCAATTATGTCTCTGGCTAAACCGGCGTGTATCAATGATGTTCAACGTCTGGCAGGTCGAATTGCAGCCTTGAGCCGGTTTATCAGCTGTTTGAGAGAGAAGGCGATCCCTCTGTATCAGATGTTGAAGAAGACAAACACTTTTGTCTGGAGTGACGCTGCTAATGCGGCATTTGAGGACTTGAAGCGGCAGTTGGCTGAACCGCCGGTCCTTGTTGCTCCGGTTGACAATGAGCCGCTGTTATTGTACGTGGCTGCTAATGCCCGGCTGTAAGCGTGGCTATTGTGGTCGAGCGCAAGGAGGCTGTGAAGGAATATCCGGTTCAAAGACCGGTTTACTATATCAGCGAAGTGCTCATCGAGTCAAAGCAAAGATATCCGCATTGGCAGAAGCTGGTGTATGGGGTTTTTATTGCGAGTCAGAAGCTTAAGCAATACTTTCAGGGCCATCCCATCACAGTGGTCAGTTCTGCTCCTTTGGGCGATATAATTCAGAACAGGGAGGCAACTAGCCGGGTTGCAAAGTGGGCTATTGAGCTTGGACCGCACGGCTTGAGGTATATGCCTCGGACAGCTATTAAGTCTCAAGCGCTTGTTGCCTTCATCAATGATTGGACAGAGTTGCAGGCACCGCAAGACAAACCGGACAACACATACTGGACTATCCACTTCGACGGGTCCAGGCAATTGGAAGGCTCGGGGGCTGGAGTTGTCCTTACTTCCCCTCGAGGTGATAAAATTCGTTATGTTCTCCGTTTAATGTTTCCTTGTACTAACAATGCAGCTGAGTACGAGGCCTTACTCCACGGTCTTCGTGTGGCTAAGGAAATGATGCTTTGGAGACTCTGATCTGGTGGCTCAGCAAGTTTCTGGCACTTGGGACTCTAAGGATCCAATCATGGGGGCTTACAGACGAGAGGTGGATATTCTGGCTGGTCACTTCAAGAGTTATCAGGTTGAGCACATTGATCGGTATAAAAAACAAAGCGGCCAGATGCTTTTGTTGGTGGGGTCCCAGCGTAAACCGGTACCACCCAATACCTTTCTGGATATCTGAAAGGATCGATATAGTTGACTAGAGGGGGGGGGGGGGTGAATAGGCAACTAACAATTTTTAAGCTTTTATTTACCAAATCAAACTTTGCAACAAAATAGGTTGTCTAGATATTCAACTATGTTAGCAACCTATATGATGCAATAACAACTAACACATAAGCAAGCAAGCGATACAACACAAGTAAGCTTGCAAAAGTAAAACGCGAAATAACCAAGAGTGGAGCCAGTGGAGACGAGGATGTGTTATCAAGTTCCTTCCTTTTAAGGGGAAATGCGTCTCCGTTAGAGCGGTGTGGAGGCACAATGCTCCCCAAGAAGCCACTAGGGCCACCGTATTCTCCTCACGCCCTCACACAATGCAAGATGCCGTGATTCCACTATTGGTGCCCTTGAAGGTGATGACCGAACCTTTACAAACAAGGTTGGGGCAATCTCCACAACTTAATTGGAGGCTCCCAACGACACCACGAAGCTTCACCACAATGGACTATGGCTCCGAGGTGACCTCAACCGTCTAGGGTGCTCAAACACCCAAGAGTAACAAGATCCGCTAGGGACTAGTGGGGGAAATCAAATTTCTCTTGGTGGAAGTGTAGATCGGGGCCTTCTCAACCAATCCCGAGCAAATCAACAAGTTTGATTGGCTAGAGAGAGAGATCGGGCAAAAATGGACCTTGGAGCAACAATGGAGCTTTTGGGGGAAGAGGTAAGTCAACTTTGGGGAAGAAGACACCTTTATATAGTGGGGGAAACAATCCAACCGTTACCCACCCAAGCAGCCACGCACAGAGCGGTACTACCGCTTGGGCAGGGCGGTACTACCGCTGAACAAGCGGTACTACCGTTCCCTCCCAGCGGTACTGCCGCGCTCACGAGGGTTGCAGGGTCCTGGACCCAGAGCGGTACTACCGCGGAAGTACAGGCGGTACTACCGCTTGGAGCGTTACTACCGCCACTACTGCCGCTACTAGTACCGTAAAATCCGACACGAAAAACAGCGGTCTCGAGTCGAGGCGGTAGTAGCCCGGAACCACTGCGGTACTACGGCCGAAGACCGCATGAGGTACTACCGCTCGGGGAGCGGTACTACCGCTTGACGTGCTTCAGCGGTACTATCACGAGGACCGTGATACTACCATTTGGGACATGACAGGCGAGCAAGGAGAGGAAAGATAGCTCCGATGAAGCGGAAAGGAACATCGGGTGTGATAAGGATGTGTACGTGTTGATTCCACCCTAGCCTTACCAAAGCGGATCCCCTCTTGATAGTACGGTGACTCCTAGGAAACTAGTCCACCAACAGAGAAACGAAGGAGCTACACCGTCTTGAATAAAACACCGGGGGGAGGTAATCGTCTCGTGCCAAAGGATGAATCTCTGAAAACACTCAACGCACACAATTAGTCCGCAAAAGCATTGTCATCAATCACCAAAACACCTTGGGGATAAGTATGCCATTACAATCTCCCCCTTTTTGGTGGATTGATGACAATACGGGATTTGCACGGGAAGAAAGCGCAAACCTCACAACTCACAAATGTAGATGAGCTCCCCTAGATGTGTGCTTATCTAGATAGGTGCTTTGGACTGCACGGCACACATACTAGGATCAATGCTCCCCCTACATTTTGGAGACCAACAACCTAAGCAATATATATGAGAGCAAAGAGTATGTAACAAGATAAGCATGCAACTCAGAAGCTAGGTAGACATAGATAAAGATAATCTAGAGATAAGGTAGCATATGTCTCACACCATATGTTTGGAACTTAGGTCTCACTGACACAAAACCAAACAAAGCAAAAAGAGAGAAAGCACACCACAAACAAGACACACTCGCGAAACAGACAACGACGACACAAATCCCTAAACTCTCTCCCCCTTTGGCATCCAGACACCAAAAAGAGAGGGAGTGTTGCTACGGCTCCAGGTGATAGCAGGGTCGCGAACATCAGATCTCAGCGTGATCGTCTTCGCCACCGTCGTCGGTCGGGAACTGCTCGGCATCAGAATCTGTCCATGGGCAATGCTGCTGAACCCAGTCCTCCTCCTCAGTAAGCTGGTCCTCAGATCCACTGAGAACGATAGCACCCATCTGACGCATGAGCTCCTTGTGACGACCCCTGGCCTTCTTCTCAGCAACATGAGTCATGTACTAGCCGTGAGACTCCATGCAGAACAACTTCTTTACCTTGAGCTTGAGCTTCTTTGCCCAAGAGGGCTCTGCCCAAGAAGGCTCATAGTCATCATCATCCTCAGCCTCAGCCTCCTCCTCGGTCTCCATAGCCGCAGCAGTATTTGATGCACCCCTAGACTTAGGGACCTGAGTGCCCCAGTTGTCCTTCTTCCTCAGACGCTTGACCTCATGAGACACCAAATCTCCAGTCTCTAGCATAACCTTGGGATAGACACGATGCCAGGCCTTCTCAATAAGCAGCATGATGAAAGGACCATAGATTGGGCACTTACGCTCAGAAATGGCAGAGAGGAGTTCAGACCACATAACATGAGAGATGTCCAGGGACTCGCCAATGTTTTCTTCCTTCTCACGCTGGCAGAAGAAGAGCATCTCCACGAGATAAGAATGAACCATATCCAGATTCCCTATGCGAGGGAACAGAGTCTCAGGGAAGACACGGTGAAGAGTATCCAGAAAGGCTGGCAGCTCATAAGTTTCCTTCTTAGTCTCAGAGTTGATCTTCAGCGTGCAATAGGGCCAGAGAGCTTGCTTGTGAGTGGAGGTTGTGTTGCGGTGAGGGCGAAAGCCGACAGGAGACGCAAGCCCGTGATCTTCCACCCCAAGCAACTCCATGAACGCCTTCCACTTGATGAAAGCAACTTGCCATTGGTCATCCAAGTCAGTGTCCTGTCCTCATCAGTCCCGAGATGAACCGTGGCATAGAATTGGGCCACAATATCAGGATCAAAATCTTTGTTGAATTGCATGATACCGAGAATGTTCAGTTGAGTGCACATTTGAAGTGCTTCACCAAAGTACTCAGGATCCTTCTCCATATAGTCGGTGTCGATGGAGCGCACATTGACATAGAGGTTCTTCTTGGCCTTGAGCACATCAAAGAAAATGGCAAACTGAAACCTGTTCCAGAATGGACGGTTGACCAAAGTGGGATCTTGTGATGCGCCTCATAGGGGTTGGGCGATGCCTTGCCCAGAACTCCTTGGCTTGCATTGACGAGGACATGTATTGGGGGTAGGGTAACAGACCTGACCTAAAGACCCTACCCATGGACACCGCACACTTTGTACTGGGCCCCTGGGCCAGATCGCCGTCCAGATGTACCGCAACTTGAAAGTCACTCGGACGGCAACAACCACTCGGAGCATGACACTCCACTCGACGAGCTCATTCCACTCGGCCGGGTAACTCACTCGGATATGCGAAGACCAATAGTCGCGATAACGGTTTTGTAGTGGCCAGGTATTATGGCATTGATACTCCACTTTGTAACATAGGAGGTGAGGGGGTGGCGCACTCTATATAAGCCACCCCCCACCACTAGACTAGGGGGGTTCTTTTCTTCCACCTCTCTCTCTTCACCATTAGTCTCAGGACTTAGCTCAGGCATGGGGATCCGTTCCTCTCTCTCACACACACATTGTAATCTCCGGATATATACTCAGATAAAACAAAGCCTCTCCGGAGCATGAGACATCGGGTTGTTATCTCCACCGTGAGAGGCCCGAACTCGCTAAAACCACCGTGTTACCCATATGCATCTTGATAGATCATGCTCCGTTATCCTACCCCTCTCTTACTGTCGGAGTCGTTCCCACGACAGTTGGCACCCACCGTGGGGCATGGCGTCTATCGAGCCATGATGCAAATGGTTTTATTTCTTCGATCTTCGTCCGTCGATCAACAATCATCAATGGAGGGTTTGATCCAGGATGTTCCGGACATCACTCCATTTACAGGAGGATAAAATACTCCTAATCATACAAAAGGATCAGGGAGTTGCTCATCTCAACTTATCCTCTTTACAGTCAAACATTACAATGATCTAACAATGGTTTATTCTTCTTATGTATGCACACAAGCTTATACAAAAGGACGCCTCCTTTTGTTTCGATTGGTGGCTCGGCTCCTGGATGATAAAGCGTCGTCGTCCGCCCATCATCATCTGCGAACTCATCTGTAACGTCGTTGCCGAGCCCCCCTGCACAGCAACCGCTAAAGCTCGGCCTGGTTCCCGACCGGTGAGCACGACGACCGCGGTCGACCCAGTTCCTCGGGCGACAAAGCGCTGCTGCGGCAATCCGCCAAATTCTGCCCGGGTGTCGAGCGCGACTCGGCCAGCGCGCCTGCAACTCCGGCTCCCGGCGGTGAAGCGATCACTAGCGCCGCATCAGCCTACGCGCCCTTGGCTGCGCCGACCCGCGACTCCGCGCTGGGCTGCTGACGGCTGCTCATCCTCGCTCGTTAGCTTCTCCAGCGTGGTCGCTGTGGCGCAGCCTTGTGAATCCGTCGCTCCTCCGGTGCGCGGTTCTTCGCTCCATCACCGTTTCTTGGCCATGGTTTTCCTTTCTCCTTTAACCACGCGCAAGATGAGTGGGCCATCTCCTCCTTGATTACACGCATGCAGGTTAATGCGAATCTGAACAGCGGAAGGCGTGGTGATCTCCAACGTCAAATTAATTGGCTGCCTCATTAAGCGGCCAATTGATGGATTACTAAGGCTGGTTGTAATGGGTAGTATCATAAGTTAGTATCATGCATATGATACTAGTATATGATACTACCTCCCTAATGCATAGTATCATATAGTAGTACTATAGATGACTTTATTTATTGCCATGCATGACACATAGTAGTGTAACATTTACTATGATACGGTATCATGATATGATACTCAATCCTCTCTTACTTCATTTAATTCTATGCCACCTCATCAAAGTTGCCTAGTTGGCATGCATGATACTACCTATGATACTCCCATTACAACCAGCCTAACGCCACTTATCTGATTGCTAGGCCACGGACCCTAGTTAATTCGTGCATGCATGCATGTATGACTGACCATCAGGCCTTGAACTTCCTGGCCGTGCTTGCTAGTAACTTGCAGGGTCACCGATGAATCTTCCACTCGATCATTTCGCGAACCCGATTCGTCCGGAGTTCACACGCAGATGAATCGAATGGGATGCAGAACTCAAGTTCACTAGGCCATGGACCCTAGTTCACTCGGCCCTACGAATTCGCCGCTGGGGCCAGCGTCTTCATCGCTCGGTTGCCCGTGCACCGTTGCTTTCGGTACTGGGACGCGTCTTCATCACTTTCGGCCAGCGCATCGCCGCCATTCTGCGGTGTCCCTCGTCAACGCAGCGGCGGCGACCACGGCCAGTGGGTGCCGCGGACCGGACGCCACCGGCGTCGAGGCTGCCCGTCTCGATCACAACATGCCCAGGGAGCCACCGGGTCTCCGCCCGCCGCAACCTCGCCGCGACGAACGCCGCCCCGCACTCGGATTCATCTCAGCCGCCTCACCTTGCGATGGATCCGCGCCAAAAACTGCCGCCGCCATGGCTGATCAGGGAGCTCTGCGCCCTGCCTTCCACTTTGCTTCTAATCTTAATTCCATCCCATTTATCTCATGCATGCAGGAGATAAATGGCCGATAAACGTCCATTGCATGCACGATCGGCTTTGTCTCTCTTAATTAGCGTTAAACCATTTGCATGCAGATTAATTCGGCACTAGGCGTGGACAACTTCCCCACGCGCTTTGGATCCGATGCACGCAAGCGATCAAGCCGCCTCCATCAAATGGGATAGTGCTTGTGGGCACATCCATGCCGAACCTCACCGAGGCCTCCAAGCCCGGCACTCCGTGTCGGTTTGCCCTTGACCAGCTCCACACCGACCGAGATCGCAACACGGTTGTGATTACCTCGAGACCAGCGGGTGCACTCGGATGAGGAGTCCACTCGGACTGCACTTCACTCGATTGTGAAGCCCATGGGTTCACTCGACCGTTCGCTGGTACTACTTGGTCGGCTAACATCGAACATCATCGACAACAACAGCGGCGATTCTGGCGGCGGTCCACATCACCTTTGTTCCCTTTGAACTGCTCGGCTCTCGAACGGTGAAGCACCGTAATCAACTGCTCGACAAGCCATCATCACTCGGTCGTCCGCGCGTCGCCGCTCGGCCGCACGCATCTTCATCACTCGGACTTCCCGTGCATCAACACTTCGCGGGGCGCGTCTACATCACCCGAATGCCTCGCGCGTCGCCATCAGTTGGTCACCTCATAACCACTCGGTCGCCCCGTGCGTCGCCAATCGGTTGGTCACCTCATAACCACTTTCGGCCGCCCAGCGTCGCCATAGGTTGGTCACCTCATAACCACTCGGCCGCCCCGCGCGTCGCCATAGGTTGGTCACTTCATAACCACTTTCGGCCATACAATGCGCCGCCACTCGATTGGTCACCTCATAACCACTCGGCCGCCCGTCGCCATAGGTTGGTCACCTCATAACCACTCGGCCCCAGCAGCGTCGCCATAGGTTGGTCACTTCATAACCACTCGGCCGCCCGGTGCGTCGCCACTCGGTTGGTCACCTCATAACCACTCGGCCGCCCCGCGCGTCGCCATAGGTTGGTCACCTCATAACCACTTTCGGCCGCCCGCCGTCGCCATAGGTTGGTCACCTCATAACCACTTTCGGCCGCCCAGCCGTCGCCATCGGTTGGTCACCTCATAACCACTCGGCCGCCCCGCGCGTCGCCATAGGTTGGTCACCTCATAACCACTCGGCCGCCCCGCGCGTCGCCATAGGTTGGTCACTTCATAACCACTCGGCCACTCCGGGCGTCGCCAATTGGTTGGTCACCTCATCATCACTCGGTCACCCCGCGACACAGTTTTTACAATCTCATAAATGATTGTTATTCTTTTTTATATGCTCTAAATCCCCTAGTGGGTGACTTAGTTGCGAATCCGTCTCGCCTAAGTTTCAAAAAATCCTGCCGAGTGGAGAGCGACCCTCCCACTCGGGGTCTTAGCTGCAGATCCAAGACTCGCCTAAGTTTCAAAAATCGGCTGAGTGGAGAGCGACCCTCCCACTCGGGGCTTAGCTGATCCGATTACTCGCCTAAGTTTCAAAAATCCTGCCGAGTGGAGAGCAACCCTCCCACTGGGGGCTTAGCTGATCGAGTGCTACGCCTAAGTTTCAAAAAATCCTACAGTGGAGAGCAACCCTCCCACTCGGGGCTTAACTGCACCCGATGCTACTGCGCCTAAGTTTCAAAAATCCTACCGAGTGGAGAGCAACCCTCCCACTCGGGGCTTAGCTGCGATCGATGCTACGCCTAAGTTTCAAAAATCATACCGAGTGGAGAGCAACCTCCCACTGGAGAGGCTTAACTTGAGTCGATGCTACTCGCCTAAGTTTAAAAACACCACTCGGCCGCCCGTGCATGTCGCCATCGTCAGTTGGTCACCTCATAACCACTCGGCCGCCCCGCGTGTCGCCATAGGTTGGTCACCTCATAACCACTCGGCCGCCCCGCGCGTCGCCATAGGTTGGTCACCTCATAACCACTCGGCCGCCCCGTGCGTCGCCACTTGGTCGGTCACCTCATCACCACTCGACCGCCCTGCGCGCCTTCAGACAGCTAAGTCATTTTACATTCTGTTATTTTCGTCTTCCCGAGTATTCCGTAATTCACACATCACGTTCACTCGAAGGCCACGCCACCGAGTGTACCTCTACACTCGGTTGCTTATTTTCACATACTTGCTTAGTCTTTGGTTATGTGACTCCCAAGTCCAACTTCCATTTTTCGCATACATCATTCACGAACACCATGTGTCGATTCTTCATTTCGAGGTTTGCATCGGTCCTCGGGAGCTGCAACTCAAATCGAAACACTACACTTCTGTTTTACACGAGCCAATATTCCAATGAGTTCAGTCGGGTCCGTCGCTTTGACAAGTTCGAACGGATCCTTCGCTCTTTTAGACTCTTGTTGGTTAACCAGCAAGCCCCTTGCACTCCCAGTGGGTGTCTATGGGTGTTATTCACACAAATCATTTCAAGCACACATCAAATTTCCTCCAGAAATTATTTCATTGGCTTGTGCCATTGTTTACACAAGTTACGCGATCACTCCTGGCCCCTATCGCCAACCGTAACTTCTGCTACTTTCGTGACTCGTCACCATACCGGTCCAGCGCACCCACAACACCGACCTTGTCACTCTGTTGACTTCAAACACATCCGGCCAACCCCTCTGTGGAATTCTCCTCATCATATCAATGATATAGACCTCGTCGGGCATGAGACAGATAAGTCCCTTTCATAATTAAATTTCACACTTCACTCTTTTGCGAGTTTGCCTCTTTCGAGCATCACTCGGAAGCTTCTCCTCATCTTTACCCGAGCCCGACTCGATGAATTGCAAATTATCCATTCAAAACTATATTTCTCGTATTCCGGCACGTCCGTTGTCGAAGCCTATAAATGCGGCTTCGAGGCTACTCGCGCGCACTTTCGGGGCTGCAGCTCATTCGAATGACACTCTCCTAAGTGGTCCCTTCACTTCAACAAGTACATTCGATCCGTCACATTGAAAAATTTCATAATCACCCGGACATTACATGCGCTATCTTCGTTCCTACTCGGGCTCGGTTATCGCGCCGGTCTTGTTGCACCGTAGCCACACTACACCGACCTCGCCGCTACATCAGCTACGAAAGCATTTGGCTAAGGACCATTTTTGCCACATGGCTGGAGACTTAGTCTTTCACTCGGCCACCTCGTTTAGCACCACTCGGCCGCCCCGCGCGTTGCCACTCGGTTCTGCATGTCCTCACCTCTACACCCCCAACATAGGAACAACTAAGTTACTCATATGATCAAACCTCATATCACACTCTGTAGCAAGCTTACCTTTTTCGAGCATCACTCGGGGCTTCGCACATCACTGGGCCATGTCGCCCTCATGGGTTACGCCCATTTGGTCAACCTGTTGACCACATCAGAAATATTCTTCTGACCATACATGCTCGGTCCGCCGAAAATCTATAAGGGTAGTACTGTCCACTCGGACGATCGCCCAAATCATTATCTAAAGTCATCTTCAGGACTGCAAAAGGGTGAAAACAACGCTCCTCTACGGATACACTTGGCCCTATCCTCGGCTCCAAGATGTTAGTTTCACAAACTACGGATACAACCACCTCACTATGCATCCATCCGATTGATTCAATTCTAGACAAAGATATTTACTGTGCCAACTGCATGGAGGTTTACCGAGAGACTTAAACCCTCTGCCAGACTCATCTAGTCCGACAGAGGCTCGGGGACTACACCCAGTGGGTGCACTCAGCGTGCCCCCACTAGAAGAGAACTCAGAAAGAAACATTTTGCTCGATACAAACCCATCTCCAGAATTACTCGACCTCAGAGTCAGAGAAGAACAAGTTCGATCAGTACCAGCTAAGAAGATTTTTAGTTCTCTCGGGCCCCCGCCGACTGCCCGCAGTCGATGGTTGTCTCGGGGACTACACCCAGTGGGTGCACTCAGCGTGCCCCCACTAGAGTAATCTCCACTCGGTATGGCCTGACCAGTCCAAGTGATAAACAACAACAAAAAAGACAGGCTCTAAGACTCCCGCCGACTGCCGGCACTTTCGGCAGCCGATCTGGGGACTACACCAGTGGGTGCACTCAGCGTGCCCCCCAACTGGAATGGTATCCACTCGGAGCAGTCCGCCCGGTCCGAGTGACGGCCAAACAAAAAAAAGACACGTTCCAAGCATGAAGAAATTCCGAGTAACCAGTTACTCGATGCAGGACCAGCTCCAAATCACTCTATAAGGTGAGTTCAACGCTCCTCCGCGGACCCGTTTGAGCTCATTTCACTCGGGCACCACGCAGTTGGAATCCGTCAAGGCAACAAGCGAAGATAAGACCGCCGGGTGACCAAAGGAAGTTCATAAGTGCCTCCATAGCACTCGACTCATCTGGGAATTCACCTCGACTCGACCCGCTCAAACCTCAACCGATTCGGGGGCTAATGACGAGGATATGTATTGGGGGTAGGGTAACAGACCTGACCTAAAGACCCTACCCATGGACACCGTACACTTTGTACTGGGCCCCTGGGCCAGATCGCCGTCCAGATGTACCGCAACTTGAAAGTCACTCGGACGGCAACAACCACTCGGAGCATGACACTCCACTCGACGAGCTCATTCCACTCGGCCGGGTAAATCACTCGGATATGCGAAGACCAATAGTCAGCATAACGGTTTTGTAGTGGCCAGGTATTATGGCATTGATACTCCACTTTGTAACATAGGAGGTGAGGGGGTGGCGCACTCTATATAAGCCACCCCCCACAACTAGACTAGGGGGGTTCTTTTCTTCCACCTCTCTCTCTTCACCATTAGTCTCAGGACTTAGCTCAGGCATGGGGATCCGTTCCTCTCTCTCTCACACACACATTGTAATCTCCGGATATATACTCAGATAAAACAAAGCCTCTCCGGAGCACGAGACGTAGGGTTGTTATCTCCACCGTGAGAGGCCCGAACTCGCTAAAACCACCGTGTCACCCATATGCATCTCGATAGATCATGCTCCGTTATCCTACCCCTCTCTTACTGTCGGAGTCGTTCCCGCGACATGCTTCTCCGGCACGGTTTTGCCAGATTGCTTCGGCTTGACAGCAGACTTCTTGAGTTGAGGTGGAGGTGGAGCACTTGAGGAACCTCCTGAGACTTCGATGGTGCGGTAGCAACGCCGGCGTGGCACGGCCGGGGTTGACACGGCGAGCCTGATGCTTAGGATGTTCATCACCTGGAACCACACACAAGAACACGCAGAACAACCAGAAAGAAAGAGCATAAGCCACAAAACACAACAAAAGGATCACTGAATCGTAAGAGTGCGTGGAACTGGCAGGTATAGCGGTAGTACCGCGACACTGCAAGATGCCGCTCCAAGCGGTAGTACCGCTCCAAGGGATCGGTGGTACCGCTCGAGACGGGGAAACAGCGGTTTCCCACTGCCGTGGTCAGATCTGGCACTACCGTCCTACCAAATTCAAAAATACTTCTACCAACCACTAATCCAAACTGCCTAGATGCCTTCTCCATCCTACTCAAGCCTAGATTTGGCCAAAAATCTAGAGATGCAACCACTATTGCCCCTAAGATGCTAGATTGGAAATCTAGACAAGAAGAGAGAGGGAACGGGGGCAATACCGGCATCCATGGCAAGACGACGAGGTGGGGATCGATTCCACCGAAGGGAATGGAGAGGGCATGGAGAAGGAGATCCGCGGAGCCCTTGGCGACGATCGATTCTTTGGAGAGAGCAAGCGGAGGCGAGGGGGCGGCGAATGGGTATGGGGAGAAGAAAACTCCCCTGCCTTACGATATAACCCCTGCCCCGCCTACCATAGCGGTAGTACCGCTTATAAGCGGTAGTACCGCGCATCACCAGCGGTAGTACCGCCCAGCAATCAACAGGTCTCTAAACAGACGGCTAATGCTCAAAAAGAAACGAAGGAAGGGAAAGACCAACACGGGAGAAAACACACTAGCAAGAGGCCAAAACACACCTCTTCAAAAGAGGGCGGTGGCCGAGGCCACCTATGTTTGAGTCAAGAGGTACGGCGTTGCGAAGATTTTAACCTTGGACCCATGACCAAAACTCGTCCTTGAAGCACAAGTACCATAAAGAATGGTTAATGTGAAAGACTAGATCAATTTATGCATAATGGGGTGAGGGAGAGTTCATTGAGAGAACAACACTCCCCCTATGTCCATGCCTACACCTAAACTAGACAACAAGATGAGTGCGGTGGGGTGTGCAAGGGTTCAAGTCACATTGCTCGAATCAATGATATTTAGCTCATGCCTTAACTCGCGAAATCTTGCTTCATCCAAGGGCTTCGTGAAAATATCTGCAAGGTTATCATGAGTGTTGACATACTTGAGCTCGATCTCCCCTCGCCTAATGTGATCCCGGATGAAGTGATACCGAATCTCAATATGCTTCTACTTGAAATGTTGCGCCGGGTTGAGCGAAATCTTGATGGCACTTTCATTGTCACACCAAAGAGGCACTTTGTCACAAATGACACCGTATTCCTTTAAAGTTTGCCTCATCCATAAGAGTTGTGCACAACAACTACCAGCCGCCACATATTTCGCTTCGGTGGATGAGAGAGACACACAACTTTGCTTCTTGGAAGACCAACTCACCAAAGAGCAACCAAGAAATTGGCACCCTCCGGAAGTGGACTTCCTATCCACCTTGTCTCCCGCCCAGATCGGAATCAGAATACTTGAGCTTGAAGTTTGCTCCTCTTGGGTACCATAGGCCAAAGTTTGGGGTATGAGCCAAATATCGAAAGATTAAACGGCCGCCACATAGTGGCTTTCCTTTCGTCTTGACTTGAAACCGATACACATTCCCACACTCAACATGATATCCGGTCTAGATGCACAAAGGTAAAGCAAGGATCCAATCATAGAGCGATATACCTTTTGATCCACCGCTTTACCACTGGGATCAATGTCAAGTTGGCACTTGGTAGGCATTGGAGTAGAAGCCGGCTTGACATCACTTAGGTTGAATCTCTTAAGCATGTCTTGAGTGTATTTGGCTTGGTTGATGAAGGTACCTTCTCTTCTTTGTTTGATATCAAAACCAAGGAAGAAGTTCAACTCTCCCATCGAAGACATCTTGAACTTAGAGGTCATGAGAGCGGCAAATTCTTCATTGAAAGCTACATTAGGGGAACCAAAGATAATGTCATCAACATATAGTTGGCACACAAACAACTCCTTTGACCTTCTTAGTAAAAGAGTGGGATCGATTTGCCCAACTTCAAATCCATGATCTTGTAACAACTTCGGTAAGGTGGTCATACCACGCCGTGGAGTCTTGTTTAAGGCCATAGAGTGCCTTATCGAGTTGATACACATGATCCGGGAAGTAAGGATCCTCGAACCCGGGGGGTTGCTTGACATAAACCAACTCATTAATAGGACCATTAAGAAAAGCACTTTTCACATCCATTTGTTGTAACTTAAAGTTGTGATGGGAAGCATAAGCAATCAACAAACGAATGGATTCAAGGCGAGCAACGGGAGCAAAGGTTTCACCGTAGTTGATACCCTCGACTTGGGAGTAGCCTTGTGCTACCAATCTTGCCTTGTTGCGAATGATGTTCCCGTGAGCGTCTTGCTTGTTCTTGAAAATCCACTTGGTTCCAATGACGTTATGGTTCCCCAACGGCTGTGGCACCAAGCTCCACACCTTGTTGTACTCAAAGTTGTTGAGTTCTTCATGCATGGCATTGAGCCAATCCGAATCTTGAGCGCCTCATAGACCTTTTGGGGTTCAACACAAGAGACAAACGCGTGATGTTCACAATAGTTTGCTAATTGTCTACGAGTGCTTACCCCCTTTCTTAGACTTCCAACCACATTCTCCATGAGTTGACCTTTGGTGGTGAGCTTGGAAGCAATCTTTGCGGCACGACGCTCTAATTCCTCCTCGGATGTGGAAGGAGGAGGATCAACTTGATTATCTTGAGCGCCGTCTTGAGCTTGTTCGAGAGCTTGAGCTTGCTCTTGATTGTGAACTTGCTCGATGGGGAGAACTTGACCTTGGGTATCATTTGGTGGTTCACCACCATCTTGATGTTGATCTTGCCCTTGGTCTTGTTCATGAGGTTGAGGGCCTTCACTTTGTTCTTGAGCGTGTGGGTCTTGGGGAGGTGATGGCTCCACTTGAGTGGAGCATTGTCCCTGGGGCGCGCCCCCTACCTCGTGGGCCCCTTGGTGCATCTCCGATGCCCATCTTCTCCTATATGAAGTCTTTTGATGAGAAAAAATCAGAGGCAAACTTTCGGGACGAGACTCCGCCGCCACGAGGCGGAACCTTGGCGTAACCAATCTAGGGCTCTGGCCGGGCTGTTCTGGGGGACACTTCCCTCCGGAGGGGGAAATCATCGCCATCATCATCACCAACGCTCCTCTCATCGGGAGAGGGCAATCTCCATCAACATCTTCACCAGCACCATCTCCTCTCAAAACCCTAGTTCATCTCTTGTATCCAATTCTTGTCTCCAAGTCCGGGATTGGTACTAGTAGGTTGCTAGTAGTGTTGATTACTCCTTGTAGTTGATGCTAGTTGGTTTATTTGGTGGAAGATCATATGTTCAGATCCTTTATGCATATTATTACCCCTCTGATTATGAACATGAATATGCTTTGTGAGTAGTTACGTTTGTTCCTCGAGGACACGGGGAGAAGTCTTGCTATTAGTAGTCATGTGAATTTGGTATTAGATTCGATATTTTGATGAGATGTATGTTGTCTAGCCTCTAGTGGTGTTATGTGAACGTCGACTACATAAAACTTCACTACATTATTTGGGCCTAGAGGAAGGCATTGGGAAGTAATAAGTAGATGATGGGTTGCTAGAGTGACAGAAGCTTAAACCCTAGTTTATGCGTTGCTCGTAAGAGGCTGATTTGGATCCATATGTTTCATGCTATGGTTAGGTTTACCTTAATACTTTTGTTGTAGTTGCGGATGCTTGCAATAGAGGTTAATCATAAGTGGGATGCTTGTTCAAGTAAGAACAACACCCAAGCACCGTCCACCCACATATCAAATTATCAAAGTACCGAACGAATCATATGAGCGTGATGAAAACTAGCTTGATGATATTCCCATGTGTCCTCGGGAAGCGTTTTCCTTATATAAGAGTTTGTCCAGGCTTGTCCTTTGCTACAAAAGGATTGGGCCACCTTGCTGCACCTTATTTACTTTTGTTACTTGTTGCTCGTTACAATTTACCTTATCACAAAACTATTCTGTTACCACTTATTTAGATACTTGCGAGAGAATACCTTGCTGAAAACCGCTTATCATTTCATACGCTCCTCGTTGGGTTCGACACTCTTACTTATCGAAAGGACTATGATAGATCCCCTATACTTGTGGGTCATCAGTCGTTTGGTCTTGTCATTCTTCTTCTCGTTCTTCTTCTTGTTCTTGCACTTGGGTGAGAACCCAACTCCCTCCTTGGCCACAACTTCCTTTTGATTGCTCAAAAGGTCATTTAGGTTCTTCTCACCTTGTATGCATGACACAAGGCCTTTCTCGAGTTGTTCCTTCAACTTGGCATTCTCCTCCACAAGATGCACATGCTCACAACATGGGTTACTAGCATTTGCATTATCAATTAAGACCATGTGAGGAAATGTGGCCTTTTCCTTGGTTAGCTTAACTTGGAGTTGAGCATGAGACTCCTTGAGGTTTGCATGAGAACCCTTCAAGACCTTGTGGGCCTTGTCAAGTACATCAAACTCCTCCTTGAGTCTAGCATGATCAACCCCAAGTTTAGCCTTCTCGGAAGTAAGCACACGAGACACAACAAGAGCATGATCAAGATCTTTCTTTAATTTGGCATGGTCATCGTTTTGTGACTCCTCAAGAGCCAAACGATGCCCACGCTCTTCCTCAAGAGCATTAGAGAGATCCGATATCTCATCGGCATAGTCACGATTATGACCTTCCATCTTAGAGATGGTTTCTTCGTGAGCCTCGATCATGTCATTGGCTTCACCAAGTTGTTCCAAGAGAGCAACAAAGTGCTTCTTGGATTTGCCCTTTAGCTTACTCATAAAGAACTCAAATTCATTTACTTCCTCATTAGACCCCTCACTATCATCAATGCTATCCGTCAAAGAGGCATTAGGAATGATGGTGGTTTTGATGTTGGGGGTTACCTTGTTGGTGGCTTTAGCCATGAGGCACTTGGCGGTGATGGTCTCGTTGGGTGAATCGAAGGGAGACATCCGAAGAGTTGTGGCAATGGCAACAGATGCCATGGCCATTGCTTCACTATCTTCATCATCATCGTCATCCTCACGGTATTCCTCTTGAACCACCAACCCTCTAGTAGGAGTCTTCTTGGTGAAGTTGTTCTTGTTGGGGAAAGACTTGGCTTTGTCTTTCCGGATGAGCTTGCCACCATTGTCTTCCCGCTTCTCGTAAGGACAATCCGCAACGAAATGGCTCACATTGCCACAATTGTAACAAGTTCTAACTCGTTGCTTGCCCTTGAAGCCACTTGAGTTGTTCTTGTTGAAGTTGGGTCTTGAGTTCTTCTTGCTCCAAAATTGCCTTGAAGCAAGAGCCATGTGCTCGTGATAATCATATTTTGTATCTTCGGGATTGCTCTCCTCATCTTCCTCTTCTTCCTCTTCTTCCACAATAACCTTGGCCTTCAAGGCATGGTTGGGCTTCTTTGCCCTTTGAGACCGGAGCACCGCGTTATCGGCGGTCTTGTCCAAGATGCTCATTGCAACAAACTTATCCAACACTTCACTTCAGGTCATGGAGTGGAAGTCCGGTCTTTGGCGAATGACGGAGGACATGGCCTTGTTGTAGGGCATCATGGCCTTGAGGAACTTGCGTTTGATCCAATTGTCATCCGTGTCCTTGCTCCCATGATCTTGGAGTGAGACCGCAAGTTTGGATACTCTCCGAAAGAGCTCACAAGGTTCTTCATCTTCCTTCATAGCAAACTCATCGGCTTCATCTTGCACCACTTCATAATTGGAGCGTTGAATGCTCGCACTTCCCCGATAGAGAGACACAACGCAATGCCACGCGTCTTTGGCCACGGCGTAGGGTCGAAGATGAGGGAGATCTTCGGGGAGAATTGATTCTTGGATGATGAAGAGAGTATTCTCATTGAATTGATTATCCACGGCCTCTCTAGGGGTGAAGTTGCTTGGGTCATGTGGATATAAACCTTCTTCAATGATTCTCCAAAGATTAGTATTCACATGCTTTGAATGACGCTTGAAGCGATACACCCAAGAATCAAAATCCTCATTTTTCTCAATCTTAGGAGGAGGACCGGCATGATTTAAATGAGTAGAGGGAATCGGTCCACCATAAGTTGGAGGTTCCACATGGGCATAGATGCCGGTGCCATTTCTACCACTAGTAGACGGACCCTTTTCACTGTTAGCTTCCCCCTTGTCGGAGGTAGCATCCATCACCTTGTTAGTGGGATCACCCACTTTCATCGGCGAGGTAGACAGTTTAAGTCCTTCTAGGAATTTAGTAAACATGCTTTCAACCTCGGTCGTCGTGGAGTTTTTCAATGTGTCTAAAGCCACATTGAATTCTTCATGAGAGACCGCGGTTCCCCCATCGGTCGTAGACGAGGTAGGATTCACACCGGAGTGCTCCGCCAGAACGTCTATGGTGTCAACCATACTCTTCGGACGGTAAAGTCCTTAAAAAAGAGACGAGGCTCTGATACCAATTGAAAGGATCGATATAGTTAACTAGAGGGGGGTGAATAGGCAACTAACAATTTGTAAGCTGTTCTTTACCAAATTAAACTTTGCAACAAAATAGGTTTTCTAGATATGCAACTATGTGAGCAACCTATATGATGCAATAACAACTAGCACATAAGCAAGCAAGGGATACAACACTAGTAAGCTTGCAAAAGTAAAGGCACGAAATAACCAAGAGTGGATCCGGTGGAGACGTGGATGTGTTACCGAAGTTCCTTCCTTTTAAGGGGAAGTACGTCTCCGTTAGAGCGGTGTGGAGGCACTATGCTCCCCAAGAAGCCACTAGGGCCACCGTATTCTCCTCACGCCCTCACACAATGCGAGATGCCGTGATTCCACTATTGGTGCCCTTGAAGGCGACAATGGGACCTTTACAAACAAGGTTGGGGCAATCTCCACAACTTAATTGGAGGCTCCCAACGACACCACGAAGCCTCACCACAATGGACTATGGCTACGAGGTGACCTCAACCGTCTAGGGTGCTCAAACACCCAAGAGTAACAAGATCCGCTAGGGATTAGTGGGGCAATCAAATTTCTCTTGGTGGAAGTGTAGATCGGGGCCTTCTCAACCAATCCCGAGCAAATCAACAAGTTTGATTGGCTAGGGAGAGAGATCGGGCGAAAATGGAGCTTGGAGCAACAATGGAGCTTTTGGGGGAAGAGGTAGGTCAACTTTGGGGAAGAAGACCCCTTTATATAGTGGGGGGAACAATCCAACCGTTACCCCCCCAAGCAGCCCCGCACAAAGCGGTACTACCGCTTGGGCGGGCGGCACTACCGCTGAACCAGCGGTACTACCGTCCCCTCCCAGCGGTACTGCCGCGCACATGAGGGGAGCAAGGACCTGGGCCCAGAGCGGTACTACCGCGGAGGTAAGGGCGGTACTACCGCTTGGAGCGGTACTACCGCCATTACTGCCGCTACTAGTACCGTAAAACCCGACACGAAAAACAACGGTCTCGAGTCGAGACGGTAGTAGCCCGGAACCACTGCGGTACTACGGCCGAAGACCGCAAGCGGTACTACCGCTCGGGGAGCGGTACTACCGCTTGACGTGCTTCGGCGGTACTACCGCTGAGGACCGCGGTACTACCGCTGGGACAGGACAGGGCAGGCAAGGAGAGGAAAGATAGCTCCAATGAAGCGGAAAGGAACAACGGGTGTGATAAGGATGTGTACGTGTTGATTCCACCCTAGCCTTACCAAAGCGGATCCCCTCTTGATAGTATGGTGACTCCTACGAAACTAGTCCACCAACAGAGAAACGAAGGAGCTACACCGTCTTGAATAAAACACCCGGGGGAGGTAATCGTCTCGTGCCAAAGGATGAATCTCTGAAAACACTCAACACACATGATTAGTCCGCAAAAGCATTGTCATCAATCACCAAAACACCTTGGGGATAAGTATGCCATTATAATATCCTGCATAGCCCGTCTGTTAAGTTGCCTACAGAGGAGGACTTAGTTATTCCTGATCCGGAGGCACAGTTGGTAGCCGCTTTACATATAATTCCGGATTGGACAGTTCCATATTTGGCGTATATGAACCGGGGCGAGTTACCAGAAGATGAAGTTACGGCCGCATGTGATAGTCCGGCGATCAAAATCCATGGTTATTCACAATGGCGAAGTTACATCACTACTTGATGTTTCAGGCGTGTTCCAATGACATGTTTCTCTGAAGAGGCCAAGAGATATTATGTGATATCCACGAAGGATACTGTGGTCACCACGCCGGTTCAAAGTCCTTGGTTGCTAAAGCTTTTCGTCATGGATTCTACTGGCTGACGGCTCATGCTAATGCAGAGGACTTGGTAAAGCGGTGCGACGGTTGTCAGAAGTTCTCACGACGAGCCCATGTTTCGGCTCAGGAGCTACGGATGATTCCAATCACTTGGCCATTTGCTACTTGGGGGCTTGATATGGTAGGGCCTTTTACGCGATCCAAGGATAAGAAGACCCACCTGTTGGTGGCGGTTGACAAGTTTACTAAATGGGTTGAAGCGGAGCCCGTAAGCAAGTGTGACGCAGCCACGGCGGTTCAATTTATCAAAAAGGTGATCTTCCGCTTTGGTTTTCCACACAGCATTATCACAGATAATGGCACAAACCTCTCCAAAGGCGAGATGGAGGACTTTTGTCAACGAGAACACATCCGGCTTGATGTGTCGTCTGTGGCTCATCCACAGTCTAATGGTCAAGCTAAGAGAGCTAATCAGGAAATCTTGAAGGGTATCAAGCCCCGGCATATGGTTCCTTTGAAGCGAACGCCGGGTTGTTGGGTGGAAGAATTACCTTCTGTGTTATGGAGCATAAACACCACCCCCAATCGATCAACGGGTTATACACCTTTCTTTATGGTTTACCGGGCAGAGGCGGTACTCCCAAGTGATATTCGTCATGACTCGCCCCGGGTTGCCAATTATGTTGAAGCAAACAACGAGCAAGCATGTCAAGAAGCACTGGACCTGCTAGATGAAAAGCGGGACAAGGCGTTGGCTCGTTTGGCGGTTTATCAGCAAGACCCGCGGCGTTATCATAGCCGTGGGGTTAAAACAAGAACCTTTCAAGAAGGCGATTTAGTGCTTCGGTTCATCCAGGATCAGACCGATATGCACAAGCTATCCCCACCTTGGGAAGGGCCCTTTGTGGTCAGCACAAATCTGCACAACGGATCATACTACCTCATTGATGTTCGAGAGCACGCAGACTCACGCAAATCTGAGGAGGAGACCCGGCGGCCGTGGAACATAGCTCTTCTTCGGCCTTACTACACCTGAGCCATAGGCTCCTCTTATGTAGATATTTTGACAGTGTATATATTATGATCAATATAATAAACTGGCATCCTTGCTATAAGCAGGGCCTCCGCCGTTTTTCCCAATATCTTCTGATTACATGGGGGCTTCAGCTGACAAAGCGGAGTCCTGCCTATTAATCCGGCTATTACGCCACAATACAGCTTGGGAGCTTCACACCCACGGGGCCAAAGAGAGTCTGGTTGCTATGCACAGCTCAAACATAGGCACCCATAGAGCACAACTCACAAAGTTACTTGGGGGCTCTTTGTGCAACGCAACAAAGAGTTTGAAAGGACCCTTGTAATATGCTATCAAGCACGGCTCGGAAGCTTTGGTGTATTCACCTAAAACCCGGGTTAACCTGCCTTCATCAAGTAAGCCACTCCTATCCGTAATCTGGCATGACCCTTGAACGTTTGACAAGTCAATCTTATCTGAGACCTGAACTTGTCAAAGTTAAGACGACGATTGGTTAGTTGGAGGCCCATCTTGAAAGGCTTTGCAAAATGGTTTAACTCAGCGGCCTGACAACCCATGAAAAGCCTCGAATTTGGGCCTGGCAGCGCTTGAAAAGCCTTGACTACACGGTTTTATTTGCCTTTGTCAAGATTTGTTCTTTCATGAAATTTTATGTTGAACCGGCGTCTATTGACCCGGCATGGCTATCAGTCATCATACTAACCCGATGTTTTTCACCCGGCTTGGCTTTCAGCTACAAGTTGTCAGACAACATATAATTTTAAACCGGTGTTTCTTAACCCGGTCTGGCTTTGACTACATGTCACCAGGATAATCATCCAGTGTTCATCATAACCCGACATGACTTATTATACAGCAGCACATCATGGTGGGAGTTATCAACACTCAAGATTTGGGTTCCCACCCTTACTACAATCAAGTTGGAAAGCCAACAATATGATTTAATATCACAGGTATGATATATTTTCATATTTTGATATTTTTGCAGCCTTGATTATAAATCAGCCTTTGTATTGGGCATTATGACCCGTCCGGCGGTACATCGCCAGGACAACTTTTTTATACAGACACAAGGATTGCATGAAATTACCAAGGCATATCAGCAAGCATAGCAATAATCATGGCGGATCAAACAACGTCACGTAGCAGTGCACGATGGCAGCAGATCAAAGTATTTCAACTAGCCTATTACAAGGCGCTTTGATGCCCAAAATAATGATTGTTTGTTGCACGTAACGCGATGCAGTGGAAATCAAGCCGGTTGCCGGATTAAGACTCGTCACCAGGTTGACGTGAAGTTGATGGATCTTCTTGCGTCGGTTCAACCTCCTCCTCCCCACCAAGTGGCTGGAAGTCAATGGTGGCCCAGTCAATCCGGGTTAAAGCTTGGAAGACAGCTTCATCACTTATAAGATTGGACGGTTCAACGTCAGGGGCATAGGTGTGCTTACGAATTGGCGGGATAAGATTCTGTACTTCTTTAACAGCCGCATCAACCCGTTTGTTGTCCGCATCATAGCTGGACCGATGGACAGACAAATCAACTTCTTCGGCCAATTGGCTTGCAAGCGCGCGCATCTCCTTGGTCAAGGTTTTGAGGGCTTCATTGTCGAATGCTGATCCGTCTTCTTGTTTGCCAGGATAGCCCTTTCCGATATCTACCGGGTTAAGATCAGCTATCCAAGCTTCGTCCCGAGTCAGTGCTGATAAAGCGCCAGCCCTTGCAGCAGATCGCTTCACCTCTTCTATCTGGGCAGGTGTCATAGATAATTTGGCCAATGTATCCTTGATCAAGGTTGGTGGATGTTTGTTGTATGAGGCTACGCAGATGACTCGTTGAGCGCCAGTATACAGTTGTTCTATCAAAGTATAGGCTGCCTTCAACTTCTTACGCATATCAGAACCCAGATGATACCCAGATGAGCAACACGGCTACCTGCAACTGTATAAAAGAGATTGCTGGTAAACTGGCAGTATAAAAAATGTTTACTAGAAAGCTGAAGAAAAGTACTTACCAAATACAGCAGAAGTCATCGCGTTGATTTGCTGCTTTAAGCCATTCAGCTCTTCTGCTACCGGATTAAGTGCCGCTTCAGTGTCTTCTACCCGTTTCAGCAACGCGGCTTTCTTAGTTTCCCAGCCTGCACGCTCGCTTTTAAAACCATCCTTTAGTTGCTCCATAGCAGTCAAAGCGCCTTTCAATTCATCCTTGGCCTCTGAGGTTTCTGCTTGCTGGCACTTGATATTTTCTTGAAGATCAACACTTTGGGAATCCTTATTGTTCAAGTCAGCCTGCAACAGACAGATGATAAGTTGTTAATATCTTCTCAAAAGTCCCAAGCACATAACAAGTTATACACTTGGCACTTGGGGGCTAATGCGGATTGCTTCTTACACTGATATTTTAAAGTCCCAAGGCTCAATACAAGTATTAGTCTTGGCACTTGGGGGCTAATGCCTAATTGATCAGATCAACCGAATGTGAAGGAATTCAACAAGGTTAAACTTTTCAACAGAAAGACCCGGTTCATCTTGCAGAGGTAAACCGGCCCTTGGGGGCTACACAGTTGCATTTTTTCTTATCAAAGTCTCGGTCCATCTTGAAGAGATAAACCGGCCCTTGGGGGCTACAATGGGATTGATATAAAGCACAAAGAAAGATTTATAGAAGTTACCTCATAACGCTCTTTCATCAAGTTGACTAAACCGGCCTCATAATCATGACTTGTATACAGGCGGTTTAGATATCTAGAATGGAGCTCCTGAGCACTGAGATGAGCACAACTTGACAAATCAGTCTTCCATTTGCCTTTCTTCACAGCAGCAGATTCCACTTTTGCACTGTGCTTTGACAAAGCGACGGGGTTGCCAGGAGAAGTGTGACCAAAACCAGTGATTACCACATCATCAGTCTTGCCATCAAAAATTTCATCTGTGTTGGACGGTTTGGCAGTGGCTCTTGCTGGGCTTGGCGGGTTAGCAGCTGGACTTGATGGATTAGCAGCTGGACTTGATGGATTGGTAGCTGGGCTTGGCGGATCAACGTGAGGACTGGACGGATTAACTTCTGGCGGATCAACATAAGTGTCCTGACCTTGTGGCACAGGATCATCCATAGCAACATCAGTATCTCCACCAGCGCCTTCTGAGGTCCTCTCCGGTTCAAACTCCTCAGTGGGAGTATTCAGTTTCGCTTTTTTGCTGAGTCGGACTTTGGCGCTGCAAATAGCAAACAAAGGTTAATATGGTAAACCGGTGCAAGAAAGTAAAGCTAAAAATATCATACTCACCCAGGGACGGTCTTGAGAGGAGACATTTGTGTGGTTGATGAGTCGCCAGAAGATGAATTGGAAGTTACCTGATAATTCTAATCAGACGGATTAAGTGGGTATCGGAAGCAACCCGCCAAGGGATAAGATTTATTAGAAGAACAAGAGACCTATGGACGACGCTTCCGAATTGGGGTGTCTGGTAAACCGGAGGAAGTGACTTGTCAGCCTTTGTCTTGCGGGTTGTCTGACGAGCTTCATGTTCTTGTGTCTTCAAATAAAAGTGTGGATCCAAATGTGCAAGAGGATGTGAGCGCTTTTAGTTTCCGGACTTGTGGCGAAGTTTTGTATTGGCACATGATCTGAATCGGAGGAAAGGGAGATTACCTCTACATGGTCAGCACGGCTGGCTTCCGCATCATCCTGATAATGATCATTGTCAATAAGATGCATGAAAAATGAACCAAGGGAGTCAAGTTCTACCTCTGGTTCTGAATCATCAACATCTTCGGGCGGATCAGAGGACTCGGCGGTTTTCTTCTTTGCTGGCCTCTTTGTGACCTTGGTCTTATTACGAGTCGCTCTCGCCGGTTTGTCTTGCGGTTTTGACGGTTTGTCCTGAGATTTCTTTTTCCAGAATGGATCTTTGTCCTGCAAAGATAAACAGAAGGCTATCAGAAAATGTTAAAAGGAGGACGGATTAAAAGCAGAAAGATAAAATCTTACTGCTGGCGGTTTGTTGGAAGCATAAAAGGGGCGTAGCCTAGTCTTGCTGCACTCAGTTATCGGTTCATCTAACATCTTTTTAACAGACTCAGTGACCTTGTCGTCAGTCATCTGTATTTTAGTGTGCCTTTGATGATCTTTGACATCCCAGTATATTCATGCATTAATCTAGTGCGGCGGCTTAAGGGCAAGATACCCCATGAAACCCAGCAACGGACAAGATCAATACCGGTTAAACCGTTTGCCATAAGAGCCCGGAGCTTAGCAAGCTGTGGTGCATATGTTTATCATTCTCTGGCAGTAAGCCGTTGAGGCAGTGGGTGTTCATTGCTGAGCCGGTAAGCACGATAACCCGGCAGAGGATTTTCATCAGCAGGAGCAGTGTTCCGGCAGTAGAACCACGGTTGATTCCAATCCTTGGGGTGGCTGTGATGTTTGGCATGAGGGAAATTGACTTCTTTCCTTTTCTGAATCGACACCCCGCCATGTTCAGTGTTGGGGCCGTCGGTGAATTCAGTTCGGCGGTTCAATTGGAAGAAATCTCTGAAAAGTTTCACAGTTGGTTCTTCTTGCAGATAAACTTCACAGAACACTTGGAAGTTGCAAATGTTGGACACAAAGTTTGGTCCAATGTCTTGAGGGTGGAGTTGGAAGCTAGCAAGCACATCACGGAAAGTTTTTGATCCGGGAGGGCTGAATCCTCGGTCCAGATGCTGCATAAACACAACCACTTCTCCATCTTGAGGTTCAGGAGGATTCTCAGTACCAGGGACTCGCCAATGAATGATCTCCTTCTTCGCTAAAGCGCCAGCCAGAACATACCCAGTAAGCTACTCTTCTTTAATCCGGGAGGGAACCCAATTGCAAGAAGAGAACTGTTTGGCCATTTTCTGATGACAAGCTGTAAAGGAAGTTCAAATGCCGGTTCACGGTTCAAGATTGATATGCATAAACCGGTGTCAAACCGGGGGATTCAGTCAAAGCATATGTACATGTTAAACCAGATACTATGCTCAGGTAAAGTTGGCGGTTTAAGTGAGGGCTAATGGTACCCGGCGGGTTATCATTTTCTAAAGGTTAAACCACCTACAATGTAAGAAGCAGATCCGAAATTTATTAAGTGCTGAAGAAACAGGTTTCACAAGATGGTGTTATAATTTTGGATCTACCGCGGTTCAGTAAAGAAAAAAATTTCTGAGCCCTAAAATGGCGACGGCAGAACACCAAAAGTCCAGATGGGATCTATCCAGGAACAAAGAGGTACTATGGCGAGGTAAACTAAAGCTACGTCTTCGGCCGCGAAAAGAAGCTGTCAGGTTTATCTAGATTCAATGAGATAGTAAGGGAAAGCAGATGAGCACCGATGAACGCTGATGAACACCGAAGAATCATGGAACCCTAATGCAGATCTGATAGTCGGGAAGAGGAGTACTTACCAGGGCTGCGTGGCGGCGGAGGAGCGTCGCATGGTTTCTGGTCAAGAACAGGTTGATGCAGCGGCCTGGTTGGTGCAGACGCAAAGGTCGACAGCAGCGGTGATGCTCGAGTTCTTCGGGGTCGCGAGGAGGAAGAAGATGTGAAGAGGCAAGGGGGAAAATGGAAAGGACCCCCGGTCTTATTTATAAAGGCAAAGGGATAAGTGACAGGCGCGAGAATCGAGGAGTCAAAAATCGGATATCTGATACAGCTGTCGCCTCGATCTTCGGAGATCAATTAATAAAAAAAAGAGGAGAAGTCTTTATGAGTTTTTTACGCAGATGACGTCATGGCAGTTTAAGGTGATTCCAGAAGATGATGTCACGGCGGTTTACAAGGACAACATGAAGATGTTCAAATCAGAATTTCTCAAAGTGGAAGATTGACATGAACAAGTTCAAACCAATCTGGGGCCTAATGTTGGGGATATGACTACTGAGTTAAACCGCCCAGGAGGGGCCGGATTAACTCACAAGGAGTCCTGTACAAGAGCCCATGAAGACGAAAGTTGTGGCGTTTTAACTATGGAGACTTAGAGGCCCAGAGCCCAAATGGAGGATTGGGGCCCATAGTAATAAACCGCCATAGATGTATAACTTGTATTGTAAGTCAGGGAAAGGAGAAACCGAGCCGGACACTTGTATGAGCCGGCCTCGGGATTCTGTAGACCGGCCGGGCGTCAACCTGTGTATATAAAGCGACAACCCGGCGGCGGTTCAGGGACAAGAAACAACAACTCGAGAACTAGGCAAAGCATATTTGCTCCCTGGTAATCGAGACCACATCAAGAACACCACAACTGGATCGTAGGCTTTTACCTTCACCGCAAGGGGCCGAACCAGTATAAACTCCCTGTGTCCTTTGTCCGGTTTAACCCCTCTAAGCTAACCCGATCACGATGGCTCCACGACTAAGTCCTTTCACTAGGACATCTGACGTGATAATTGCACGAGAGAGAGAGCGAGAGAGAGAGAGCGAGAGAGAGAGAGAGAGAGCGAGAGAGAGAGAGAGAGAGAGAGCGACGGCTGCGCCTCCTCTGCTCCCCCTCGCTCGCGACGGCGGCCTCTGTACGGGTCGTCGGGCCACCGTGCCTCGTGCAGTCGCCGGCGACGGACACCGTGCCGTGATTCTTTCTTTCCCTCTTCTTTTCTGCTTTTTCTCCCTCCACCACCATATAAGGCTTCGAGCAGTGGAGATTCAGAGAAGAACGGCGCCCCTCGGGCCCCCTTGCCGGCGTGTGAGTGCACCCGTAGATGGGCGCACCGCAGTCAAGCGGTTCAGCGGCGGCACCCTATTTCGGCGACCGCCTGGTCTCTTTGCCCCCAAAAGGGGGTGTAGTTCTTCTTATCGATGCCCCGGCTTGTCGATGCGCATCGAGATTGAGAGGAACGGCGCGGCCAGTGCGGCGGCGCTCTTTTCTGCGAGATTTCTTTGCCCTTCTTTTGGGTTCTTTAGGGAGAGGAAAACTTTCTGTGATTTATTTTCAACCGAAAAATGTAACCCAATCTGGCTGATACCGTTGTTGAATCCTATGGATCGAGTAGGTTAGATGATTCGCGGTAGTCCTACCTTCTCCTTGAGCTCCCGGTGCCAGCCATGGTGACGGTGGCCGGTGATGGCAGAGAGTAGCGGTGACGGCACTTCCCGTCAGCACTGCACTACCCTAGATCGGTAGGGGATGTAGGTGAGGTGTACGGCGTCGCGACGAACCTCGTGTTGCGAACCGCGGCCCCCACCTCTTTATATGGTGCAGGTGACAGGGGCCCGTCAACCATAGTGGGTTGAGCGCCCCGATCGGTATGCGGATCTAAGGGCCCGGTGGGCTGTTGGGCCCACACGGTGGAGATCATCCTAACAGAGACAAACAATACATATTATTATTTTTTTGATATGTTTGGTATTTCGAGTTCTTTAGACTAATTTTTTTTTACTTCTTTATTACTGACATTTATTAATTTAACATATGATTTTATTTACACAATATAGTTTTTAGATTATACTTATTTAGAATGTAATGATATAACAAAATATTAAAGACATAATGTTTTCATTATATGAAATATGAAGCATATATTACGGCGAGTTTAACATATTTTTTCTCGACATTGTCTTATTTTTAACAAAAATATTCTAGATGACAGAAACATGAAAATAAAATCGAAAACACTATGTTCATAGATTAATTTGTTCTAGTTAGATTGCATGCAAATATATGAAGTTTGTCTATTTTTGTTTCCTTAAATATCATGGTCGAGAGCTATAAAGTTGGTTGATCTTTCGAGAATACTTGCTTGTCAGTCTAATTGGAAGTGAATAAAAGATATAATCATATTATACTAAAAAGAATGATCTAGAATATGAAAAAATACATGAGTGATTTGTCCTCAAACAATTGCAATTTTTTTAAAATGCTGTAGGGGAAATGATTTAGAACATTCAAACACAAGCGTAGGAGGATACAATTAAAATATGCCAAATTCCATTAAGAACCTTTTGAACACCATATGCTGAAAAAGGTAATACAATGATCAAATAGCAAATGGTGGGAATATAATTCAAACTTTGGATAATTATGTTTTGCGTTTTCTGTACACTCACTTTCCATTAACCGTTGCTCATACATATTTGTGCACCCACATGTGATATCTTTATACCTTATTAAATATTTATTTAGATATCCCAATTGAAGCTTTATGAGAAGTTAGCATCCGAGCCCTTACACAAAAATATATTTTATGTGTAAATAATACAAAACATGTGGTCTCAAATAAAAATTTGGTGGCTAATGCGGGATCACGGGGCTGAGGTTGAGGGCTACGGGGAGGATATAGGCGATCAAAGCCACCACCGCGGCTCTCCAGCCTCCTTCCTCGTCTCTCTCCTCTCCCGCTCCTTCCTATCTTCCTCCAGTGCCGCTACATCATGCGCTCCTCCGACGCGCTTCTGTAACTGGATCTATGTTTTCGAAACATTTTTGTGTCGCAATGGTCTGCAAATGTGTGCGAACTTTCCTCAAACGATCGAGGGCTATCATTTATGAAACATGCATGTTGTTTCCACTGTCCACGGAGTAGAGTAGTAACATGCATCTGCCGGTGCATGCATGCTGTCCTGTATCTTGGGCCATCTCTTCCTATCCTGATGACTTGACGGACCAAGCCAAGCAAGCAAAGGAAGGAACGCAATGCTTACGCAGATGGAAGATACGCGCGCACGCAGGAATCGAATCCCATCTACACCAACGAACCAGCCAGCCTCGAACGTCGGAGCGCATTGAAACCAGCTAGCCAGCGAACAAGATCACACACGCAAGACGTCCCATGCACCGACGCGACGCAAACCATGCCGATGGATCCACGACTTGCCGGCCGGCAGCGCGATCCGATGGATGGATCCATGCGCCCAAAAGAATCACCATCCTGACGGACCGATCGATCTTACGTATCTCTGCTCTTAAACGCAGGAGGAGATGCTCTGTTTGTTTGACCATCTCGACGGCTTCCTCGGGTCATTACTCTTCTCCAGCAGTGGCAATGTACGATGACTACGATGGTAGGAGTGGTAGCTCTCGTCCTTGAATTCGTGCAGATCTGCGTGCCATAATAAAACAACTTTGGCCGGATGTGGTGTGATGCGTGTTTGGGCGGGCGGGCGCACGAAGATCTTGAAGATCGACGCAGCGCAGCATAGCATATAATCGTTTCCTTCCAAACGATCAGTCGAGAGCTACGTGCGCATAAAGCCAGAAACTACGGTGAAAAGGTAAACTGCACCATATACGTACGTACTGCACTGCGGCGACCTACGGTAACATTATGTTGTTGCCGTAACAGTGTGGTCAACACTGCGGTGGAGCGAACGGGATAACGGCGGTGGACAGGATCGCCGGCTGCCCCAACAGAATATCGTACGGCCGATATGAGAAACATTGCGGGGTCGGCTCGGCTCTTCTCCATTCCTCGGCAGAATACAGTGAACCATAGACCATACCGCGGGACGCATTTAAATGGGACGAGAAGAAGAGCATGGTGACATATCGTCGGATTCCTGCGTATCCTGTCCTGAGTTTTTTTTTTTTTTTTTTTTTGTGAATAAAAGAGGTTTCCCTTCGATTTCATTAATGAAACCCAAAAGCGAACTGAACCCTGGTTCAAAAGTCATACATCTCATCAAGCACGGAACCTAGATCAAAGCCTACATACTACCCCTGCATCAGACACAAGGATAGAACTGCATCGCATACAACCGTCATCATCCACCTAATTATTTAAGCAAGTTTAAGATTACAAGCCCACACAGAGAGGAAGAAAGAAAGCCGGTCTTCACGTTGATCAGGCTATCCTGTCCTGAGTTTGATCCGATTACTGGACTTGGGCGATCTGTGGGGAATTCATGGCCTAACGTAAAAATTACTACTCCTCTCCATCCTAAAATAAGTTTCGGACGGTGGGAGTATTACCACAGAAAGATTGATCTTTTTTTAAAGAGAAAGAATGGCAACTTTCCCTTCGGTCCCTAGCGTCAATTTGGAATTTTAGCTTCTCACTGGACTAAGAGACATTTCCGGGCATCACAAAAAATTTCCTGAAGCTTTTGACACATCAAAAGTCTAGTTTTTCTTGTATTTGGGAATACCTTTAAATTTAGGGATAAGTATATTCCATCCCTCAACTCTCTTGAAAGTATATAAATGGTCTTCGTGCACATGCCTTTAAGGACCAGTGATCTGGAGCCATAGTCCTTGTTGTTAACCCTTGAATTGACCGGAAGAACTTGGCACGAAATATCACGATTGCTTATGCTCTGCGAGAAACACTAACCACGCCACCCCGAAAAGCTGGCAGCAATCTACACCGGTGCTACGCCTAATCCATCCCGATGGACGAATTACAGAGGATCAAAGCCCGAAAGTCTGACTCGAAGAAGAAGTGCCGCCATCCGTCCGAGCACCACACCTACGAGTACTAAAATCTTACCTATCTAATAGCCGGAGTTGAGGCACCATGGTTCCCCTCCCCTCCCTTCCACAGACTTGCCGACAAGAATCGGAGGGAGGAAGGCTTTCCCCTAGTTCGCCTCGCGAGAGGGGATATAATTTTTTTTAGAAGTTTTCAGTTTCGTCCAATCCAGAAAATTCTATTTTTCACCAGGAATAAAAATGACATTTAATTTGCAATCTCTATGTTTTTAAAATATTATGTGGAAATCGATCTAGAAATACTGCTACTCTAGTTTCTTCCTCCTGAGCAGGCGACGAAGAGACAACGAAGCCGTGAACGGGAGGCCACCAAGGAAGAAAGCGGGCCGTCCGAAGTAGATGGCCGTTCTGTTCCGTTCGTGCGCCCTAGTGGGGACGGGCCCCACCAGAATCCCGAGGCGGGATACGCTGACGTCACACCGCGACAAGCAATCAAGCCCTTTCGCCTTTCCCTCCTTGCCTCCCCGGCCGGCCGCCGATGTGTCCGTCTCCGACGAGTCGCCCGTTTCTTCAGGTTCGAGGCCAACGAAAAAAGATTTAAAAAAAAGGCCGTGTGCTCCACCCACACTCGTGTACTGTACGCTAGGCGAACCAGTAAATAAATAAAGTAGACCCACTAGCATTTTGTCTCTCTCACTCTATCAACGGGGTGGTAAAAAAAAGGGAGCGAGCAATTCGACGTGATCCGGTCAAGATTTCGTCTCCGCTGTAGTAGCTTGCGCGCGCGGCACACATGTCTTCCTGTCCTTTTTTTTCCTTACGGCCCTGCTGCAGCCTGACAGACCGAGTGAGACTACACGATGCGAGTGGGGATCACCGACTCGCTTTTTTAAAGATCTTGCGTGCCACGGGACCCGGTGAGCGCGTCCCCACGGCTGCACGTTCCGTCGCCGGCCGGACGGCCCCAGACGGACGGCGGGGCAATGCCGCTCTGTTTCGAACTTGGGCCATGCTGTACGAAGATGGAAGAAGACACCCATGCACGCACCGAATCACATCTACACGAGGAACGAACCTGCCTCGAACGGCGGAACGAATTTGAAACCTCAACCAACCCGCAGCGAACAAGATCACGCACGCAACGAGTGCACGCGATACAAGACCATGCCGACCGATGGACGCATAGCCGGCAGCTATCGCGATCCGATGGATGGATCGATTCGCCGGAAAGAATCGCGATCTTCACGACCTTGACGGATCGAGCCATCTTATCTCTGCTCTCAAGGAAACCGAGGAGGAGATGCTCTGTTCGTTTGACGATCTGGACGGTGCCACCGGGTCTTCTCTCCGTCAGTTGGTAGGTGTGGTGGCTCTCGTTCTTGAATCCTGCAGATCTGCCTGCCGTCAATAAAACTACTTTGGCCGCATGTGGTGCGATCTTGTGATGTGTGATGCGTATTTTGACGACAAACACGCGGGCGGGCGCATGAGGATCTTCAAGATCGATCCACGCTGCGCAGCGCAGTGAAGGAGGACGACGTACGGATGTCCCCGTTTTCCCAGCGTATATGTGAGCAGAAAGCCAGAAACTACTGCGAAAACGTAAACTGCTCCAAGTAGGTACGTACGTACTGCACCTGCGGCGACCTACGGTAACACTGTGTGGTTGCCGTAACAGACTTACAGTGTGGTCAACACCGCGGTGGATGATTGCGCAGAGAACGGGACAACGGCGGTGGTGCCATGGACCATGGACCATGCCACGGTGTACACTGTAAGTGCAGTGTACACTGTACCATGGACCATGCCACGGTGCTCATGCAGATGGCGCAAGAAGAAGAGCCATCGTCCAATCCTGAGCTGGATCGACTTGGGAACCTGTGGGGCATTGATGGCCTAACGTACACGTACGAAATTAGTACTCCTCTTCATCCCAAAACAAAGTTTTGGACGGAGGGAGTATTACCGCAGAAAAATTGGCACTTAATTTTTTCAAAATGGGGAAGAATGGCAGCTTTCCCTTCCGTCCCTAGCGTCTCTCTGGAATTTTAGCTTTTCACTGAACCCAGAGACATTTCCGGGCATCACAAACACTTTCTTGAAGCTTTTGACACATCGAAAGTCTAGTTTTCCTTGTATTTGGGAAGCAAAATAATAATTTGTGAATATTCTAATGCTTTTGCCACACCGCCCACATGGTGAGAAAAAAAATCGCCATAATGGATTTTAATATGACTTTTTTTTGTAATTTTATTTTTTTATCAGGGGTATTTTTATTTGGTTCGAAATTGTTTAGTTCTACTAGAAGAGTTGTCCGTACTTGATGTTGTTGGGAGCTAGTAATATATTTTTTTGTTATTTGGTTTGGCGTATGGAGGAGATGATGAAGTATGTTTTGACTTTTTATAATGTTGTGTTTCCGTGGACTCTTTCTGGAGGTGTTTTTCATATTATCTGCTAATCAAGACATATGCATGTGGGAAAGCTTCTTACGTCGGTGGCCACATGTACTATACATAGGTGATACAATGACGAATGTTGACGCTTCCTGTATTGCCAAGTGACGAGAGGGTGCCTTGAACTGGTATTTTTTTAGGCTGGATGCCATCGAATGATTTGAGAAATTGTTGACCCAGTGAAAATTATGTACCAAACAAATAATTGGACACCTCAATCGAATGAGAGCTCCTTAAGAAATGGTTGGCCAAGTTAAAATTGCAAACCAAATCCTAATTTGAACACCCCAATTGAAAAAGGGAGCTTTAAAATCAGGGAGCATTGTGAATTTAAAATATGGCTCATAGCCTTTGTATTTTCTTATAGTTATATTTTCTACAAAAAAATCCTTACCCTTAAACGAAAGGGGTCTAAAAAAAATAGTCATCTCGGGGCATTTTGGTTGTTGAAAAAAAAAGTTGGCCCCGTAGCATAGTCACGAGGAATTCAAAGTGGGAGCAATTGGGTAACGAACAAACGATTTCTCTACTTTTTAAACAGATCCCCCATGTACTACGGACCAGTTGATGCTTGCATCGTAGTATAATTTTTTTTTCTGGACTAGTTTATTGCCCATGTGAACAGGTAACAGCTGTGGATTGTGATTCACTGCGTAGATTGGGTAGATATACCTCACATGGTTATGATAATCGAATGGAATCACGGCCAAGGTACGTCGAACGAGATTCGTTTTTTGGATTCAAAAATTGTATACTACAGATACGTAGACTAGTTATATATACTAGTCGTCAACCCGTGCACCTACACGGGCTAGCAGTTTAAAGAGCAGAAAATAATTTTTTTATTTATGAAAATGCAATAATTCAATCTTTGAAATATTGACGCTCAAACATTTTTATTGGTGCATGTAAACATAATAAAGAATCATATGCATTCACACAATTGTTTCTTGGTGACACGTTCTCATGGAAATTGTTTTATATGTTAGATCCCTCACGCTGATTTGAATATTGTTATCCGAGTAACTGAATATATTCTCACTACTATGTATAGTGGTGTATTTCTTTTTTTCTGGTTTATTTTCTTTTTCTTTTTAATTATTGGATGATGCATGAATAATTAATTAGAGCATGTTTCAGTCGTATCTAACTTTGACATAGCTATAGGCCAATTGATCCTTCTCTAAAAATGTGGCTAAGGCTAACAAAAGCCAGGACATAATTATGGAAAAATATCAAAACATAGATTATAAGCTAGAGGTAAATGTATGGACGGTAAAGTTTAGAAAATCACAATAGCATCTGGTGTAAATCAAATACATACCTCCCAGTTCGTGCCTTTCATTAAATTGAATCTAGGTACTTTATTTTTACTTCTAGAATTAATATGTATATGAAATCTAAGACATGGGTAATGTTGTATATATATATATATATATATATGCATGAGAGTGGACTATTAGATAATCTAGATAGATAGTTGTCTTGAATAAAACACTGAGAAGGGGTTCTATCATTACTAATAAATCATTGTTGGTGATCATGGGCCATACATAACAGCAGAAACTGCTACATGCAGTGGCGAAGCTAGAAATTTTGTGAAGCCTGGGCAAACTTGAGCCTAAGTATAAAATAGCTCCAAACATCTGAGTTCGGTCCAAGGAGGGTGAGGGGGGGGGGGGGGGCATAGGCCCCCTCGGCCTCAACATAGCTCCGCCAATGAAATATGAAGTCAAAACATAAGCCTAGTACCCCGCAAAAAAAAAACATAAGCCTAGTAGTCGTGCAAATGTAATTTTTAAGTAAACTATTATATAACATATTAATGTTCAGTTTCATCGAACAAAATAAAGTTGAGACTTAGACAACATAAGTCTTAGAATGAGGCCATGCATAGGACCAAATCCCATAGGTCTCGGGGTCCCATCCACCCTTCTACTATCGGTTTCCGGGTGTGAGCCAGATGTAGAGCTTGGATTTGAATATTGCTTTGACCATCATGTTGCTAGAAAATTCAAAATTATAGTAATCCAAATTAGCTTCAAAACGTCCTAGAAAACGTTACAAAATAAAAAAGAAGGATTTGTAGCGCAAATAAAGTACGTGTTGTGACTTGTGAGCGTGTTCAAAGTAAAGAACTTTAGAGAACAGAGACGGTCAGATAAAACATACCAATAATATGCTAAAGAAAATCACGAGGGAAAATTCTTGTGGTAAGTGTGAGTGCTTGCTCTACTAACCAAATTTTACCATCTATGAAATTCAGTAATTTCAAAATTGAAGTTAACATGTAACTATCTGAAACAAATCCATAAACCAAAGACTAGACTTTTGAGGCCGTGATCATCACCGGAGGTCAATTTCCCATCGGCCGACCTCAAAATTTAAGCCCTAAATCTACCAATTTCCAAATCAGTTAGTAGTCTTATCTGATCATCATAAAGAGGATGAGATGACGAGTTGTCGAGGATGTAAGCCGTTCCTGAAAATGGATTTGCTCTGCCCAGCACTTCCTCTGCACCAAGGCCTGCCTCCGCTTGTCGCCAATCTGTCTCACAATACGTACAAACGGACAGCTAAAGTGCAGACAAGGGTTGTGATTGCTCGTGTTCCTCTCAAGTAATTATTCTAGAAGAAGCAAACTTAGCACCCCATGACTGTTGAACATTATGCTTGATATAGCCAAGTTTTTAAAAAAAAGTACAAGTGTGAAAAAATAACTTACATAATATTCCGCTTCATTATTATAAAAACATCATTAAGTTTGTGTTAACTTAAATTTGCCACTATGATTGTCAATAAAATAAAATAGTAATAATTTCACCAGAAGAGATCTTAGCTGCAAATTCTCTATGTATATTATCATGCTTTTCGAAGCAAGTCGCCTCACATTTTACTTCAAGAAATCAAATTATCATGTTTAACAAATAAATAAATTTTGTCGCGTTTGGCGACTTCTTCTCTTATGCATCAGATATCTTATGGCTAACAGAATTAAATCTAAGTAATATTTTTGGTATGCATAAGATCAAATTTGAGAGATACGAGCCGAAAACCAAAAAGATTTCTGCTGATGCCATCTATTCATACGTGGCAAAATGAGCGGTGATGGAGGCGTGTGGACGATCTGCAAACGCCAACACGTGTGGGCGTTAGTTTTTCTGAAAATTTAACTAGCCCATTGTTACCCCTAAAAATAAGATAACCCATTGTTTATCACATACGTGCATACGTGGACCCTTTTTGAATCAATCCGTGCATGCACTGGTGCCCAGGTAAACCACGACTAGCAGTAAAATCTGCCCACTGTTTATCATGCATGTACTCCCTCCGTAAACTAATATAAGAGCATTTAGGTAACTAAAATAGTGATCTAAATGCTCTTATATTAGTTTACAGAGGGAGTACAATGTTTCACAGCCAACGAGCCCGGGCAAATGCCCGGGGTGGCTGGGCGCTGGCTCCGCCCCTGGCTACATGCATGAATATGATGGTACATGCATATATCTCAGGCATCTTTTGGAATCATGTGGTGTAAAAAGAATGCTCCATGCAATTGTGTGATTAAGATGACACACGTGAGACATCATGCAAACAAACCAACAATGAAAACCATTTATAGTAGAAACGCTAGTTCCTACCACCGAACATCGTATGGTAGAAACGCTAGTTTTGAAACTGGTGTTGTAGATGCCTGATGACGACAACGATCATTGATATATCTTGACTGGGGGCATGGAGCGCCGCGTAGCGTAGCATCCTACATGTAAAATTGCTGACTGTCGGAGGTTGTCAGCCGGTCACCATCTGAGCCTTTTCGACTTGTGCTTTATTTTGCAACGGACAAAGGACTTCGTAATAGTGACATTAACTAATTCAATGTAATACAGTGTATAAAACTGTGGCAAAGGACAAAGTGAGAGGAGGCAATCAACTCAGATTCGTTTGGTTCATCACAGCATGGTAGGATTCCCCGTTCTTAATGCACATGCATACATGCTGTAACGAAATTTAAAAGCATCCAACACATTCATTAATTCCATCAATGCTTGTAACTCATGGGATTAAGCTTAGGAGATGAAACCTGAGGTCCTGTTGAACTCAAGTAATACATGCAGGATTCGTCATTAATTTCCTAGGGTAGTGGGCGATCCAAGAAGGCGTGGCGCCGTCCATATTGTCTGGTTGTTAGTCTCAACTAGATCATGATTGGCGCGCGTTGCCGCGCCCGTATATTTTTACTATAAAATAATTGGCACATCTGCAAATATATGAGAGCATACAACATGAAGGTTGTGTTTGCATAAAGTGGCATAGAGTGGTGAATTTTGGATTATAAACTAAACGTGGGAGTATTATGGTTAATTGCCTCGCAATTGCAAGAGAATTTGTGAACACTATGGTTGCTTAGGAAATGCTCCCACTGTTGGGTGCTACATACATCCATTTGAGCGACAAGTAATTCCGGACAGAGGTAATATATGAAACCAAGCCATACATTGGTTAGAGAACATAGCATTATTTTGGGTCGAAGAGAGTGGGAGACAAACATCCACAACTGCCACAGTCACGTAACAAACCTAATGACTCATCCCATGCACAAATACACAGTATAGCAAATTTTATAAATAGCGAAGCCAGATAGAAGCAATTCAGTCATATTATCTTCCAGTGTATAGATGCCAAGCAATCAGATTCACAATCAGTTTAAAGGTAGATTGATCAAAGAAATGTGAAAGTGAATGTACCAGAACAGTTGCACCACGACGATTCCTAAGTTGCGCTTGTAGTTACAAATTGCAAGAGCAGATCCATGGCTAGAGAGCAGGGCATGCAAATTGTTAGGCTAGAATTTTCCCGAACGAATACACCAAAAGCCAAAAATCATGGTCCAAGAATTGCCCCAACAAACTGATCAGAATCCAACACTTTAATTTATATAGGACCTTCAAATACATGAGACAAAGAAAACATCATTAGTTAGGAGTCTGAACAAAATAGAATCAGGTTGGATAAAGGGTCGTAAAGGGAAGAAGAATGAGCAAATAAGCCCAGAAGCATAGTCGCGGAGGCTAACATAACCATGGAATGTCATAAATTACATAACCAATAAACAAATATTTATATGCCAAAATAGTTGTTTGAATACATAGATACACCCAGTCCTGTTGCAGGATTATGCACTTTATATCCTAATGGTTTTTGGGAAGAAGGAATTAAATAAGGCTTTAAGATTATCATCATTTGGTTGTGGCACTTTAATTCCAGATGTTCTTGAATAGCGGAATGCATGATCAACATATGTCGTTTTTCATGATTCATAGATCAGGTATGTATATTCTGTCCATTCCAACTCAACCTAGACTAATGAGTTTTTTTTATTTTTTTTGGCTCGAATGATTTTAGAGTGTTGATTTTAATAGTGTAGGGAAGAACAAAGCCAAGAAGAGTTATCTAGTCTTACAAAGTATCCAAGGCTTACCAAAGAAACCAATCTTCACCTAATTAGCCTATGGAGTGTATTTGCATTGTCACCCTCCTGCAGTAAATATTTTCAGCAGTTCATCTAAAAAAATAGGAGAGCTAATCCAGAGGCATAAACAGCTAATAGTGAAAAATTAATTAATATTTCTAATAACTGAACGAAGCATTTCCCCACTGCAAAACATGGGTAGCATTGAAGCAATCTATTTTCCAAGGAAAAAATGGATTATATACTAATATGCTGAGAACACTACGGGTCTACATGTGGCTTGGGTTTAATAGCTTATAAATTCCACAAAGCATGTTAATCAGCTTGCAAGAATTTTGACACGAAGTCTTTTGTTGTACAGAACATATGAATACATCAGACTTAGTGCTCTACCAAAGGGAGGAAGGTGTAGACAAAGAAAAGAATACACAATAAATGGAACCGAACAAAATTGTAATGGGCATTTCAAATATAACCTGGGGATCAAAGCATATCATGCATTGGATTTGAATCGAGAGATGGTCTCATCCTCTAAGCATGCACACTTTCGTAACTACATAAAGCACTTTCTTAAAAGTGAATATGAAACGATAAATAATTAAATTTCGATCTCTATGGAACATGAAAACGCTATCCAACTATTCTTTGCTTAAAAGCAGAGCAATGGTAAAATCCTAGACCCGAAACTACATTAATCAAGGGATAACAACATTTACATGTCCAAACAAAGTGTGTCACTGATGCGCTATAGGTTGTGCATAATTGTATATAATTTAAGAAAATCCACTCATCAATATGATTATTCACTCTGTTAACCTGAATGACTTTATTACCGGTGACACAATATGCAATGGGTTAGAATTAAGAAATCAAGTGCTTACCTCAAATAGAAATTTCTCATGCCCTATATCATGCTTTGACAGCTTTCTCTCAAGCATGAGCTTCTTTTCCACCACTACTTGATATGAAGGGAAGCATTTTTTTAATATAAAATTCCCCACAAGAAAGATATCAACAATAGTGATCAGTCAAATAAAAATCAATAATCAACATAATATTTGAGTTGATGTCAAGCTGATAATACCAAGCTATGAGCTACATCAAAATTTAATAGTGCACAAGATATATTTGGGGCGTTGGTACCTAGCATACATGTTCTATGCATTGGTATTTTTCACTTGTCAGCCAAAGTGAAGCATAACAGACCTTGGGGCTACACATTTCTCTTCATCTTCCCTATAACATATGTCCCTAAATAACATTAGGAATACACCGTTGCTACTGTGGTGGCATAAAGTCAGATTAGCCAAGTACCAACTAAAGACTCCCACTGTTGATTAATGACTTTGCCAAAAAAAACTTTGCAAGCTGCATTGACTCCCTGCAAAAAGATAGAGAAACTCATCTCGGTTCTTTGCAAAAGTAAAAGATAAGACACATGTAGTCTACAAAGAAAATAACCGATTGCTGGATAGCAAGGATATTCCTAAATTCATGTGTAATCCTGTATAAAATAAGTTATGTGCCAGCATCGTGGCAGGCAACGTGATTAGTCATGTCAAAGAAGAGGCTGTCTGAAGTACTTTGCTGCAACCATCTTGTTCAATCAACCATGCGAACATACGCAGTGGAGGAGCGGAGATACAGAGGGCATGAGCCACCACGTCTTTGTAATCTGATTGTTTTAGGGCTCCTCAAGTGTTAATCAGAGCTTCAAATCAACTACTCGCAGATTAAACAGATCTCATTTTCAAATCATCCGAAGGGAGTATGAGGGAACAAGGTGTGGGAAAGTTGTAGCGAATACCTCGGCCTCTGGGTACCCTCTGGAACAAAATCGCTAAGCGCTCTCGAGCGGGATCCGTCGCCTTGGACAATCACTAGATCAGAACGGGGGACAAGCGAGACGATGGGGTGAGTCGAAGGATGTGGGAGGGAGGTGACCTTGCAGGTGCCACGTTGGGGTCGGGCGGTGGCGACGATTCCTGGCTACTATGCCGTTGCAGCGGCGGCGTCGCTTCCAAATCAATGGACAGCTAGGAGAGGAACGGATGTACTCATAGCAGCCAAGGATCTTCATCTTCAGAGGGCTGGGGGGGGGGGGGATCTCGACCGCCACGGATACCTAGCAAAGGTTGAGGGGCGGCGCGGGGAGGGCGTCGACTGAAGGGAGGAAAGGATGGCCGTTTGATGGTTGTTTTGCGTCGTGACGTTTAAATGGGCTTCGTGTGAGATTGAGGGCCCAATTAACCACAGGCCCCCAATTTTGTCGTGGGAGCAGCTGCCCATTCGAGTTGCCGGAAGTACTGCGCTAGAGTTTGATCGGACGGCCGAAGACGTCCAAAACAGTAGATCCGATGGTCGGGCGCTGATGGCCTGAGAAGACTGGATTAGTGCGCAGTTTTAATGTTTCTAAATTAGCTCCATGTCCGTACCCAACAAACTTCTGTTGTCTCGTACAGTAGGGTTTAAGGGGAGGAGAAGGCAGCCATGACCATGCATGTACAGGCGTCGTTGGTGATTTTTTTTGAATCCGCAGATTTTATCTGGTTGGAGAGGGCGTACCTGCGATCAAGATGGCCGTGGAATATATTTCTCCAGCCCCGATCTTTTTTCCTTTTTTATTGATCGTGGAGTTGTCATGCGTCAAGGTTTCCTTTTTTTTTATTTTTATTGATCGTGCAGTTGTCATGCGTGGGTATAACCTTATATTTTTCTACTACTGGCGTACTACCTCCGTCTTGGTTTATATGTCCCTTTTGTAGTTTGTGCCAAATTTTGACTAAAGATTTAACTAACAAAATGTTAATGCATGTCAAGAAAAATTGTTTTATTGGATTCGCATTTGAACATAGTTTCCAAAAATATAATGTTTGATGACATGCGTGAACATTTTGTTAGTTTAATTTATGGTTAAAATTTGGCACGAAAATACCATGGGACCAATAAACCCGGACGGAGGTAGTACATCGTGGAGTTTTAATCGGTGGAGGTTTCTGTTGGTAGATTTCTTTTTCCCTTTTTTATCTATCTTTTCCTAGGGGCCGTTTTATATATAGTGGACTTTGGATGCGTGGAGGTTTCTCTTTTTTTTTCAATTATCGGTGGACATCGTGGAGTTCTCATGCGGGGCAGCTTCTATTTTTTTCTCACTACCGGTAAACGTGGCAGATGCGTTTTTACTTTTTACTGCACCATCTTTGTTACATAACTTTTCTTTCTATCCTGGCCGTAAATTCTACAATCCAACGCTTGAATTAATATTGATGATGCGGGTTAATTAAACGACTTAAAATGTGCCTTCAATTAGTAAATATAAGATATAAGACTAGGAGAACCTAGCTAGTGAAACACAAAATTGACAATCATTTCTATTGAATTCATGCATCGATCAGTTGCTCCAAAAGTCTGAAGTAATGGAAAGAGACGGACAATACATTTTAACACCCATGCACGTCTAGGTTTATTTAGTCCTTAGACCAGTGATCTATGTAGGTTGCAGAATCTTCTTTTTAATACTGCGTTCGCAGAGTCTTGAACTTGAGACCTCTTGGCTCGGATGTCATATATTGAATTTATGCACCCAGCAGTTGTTTTGAAAGTCGAGATATGAGCACAATATATTTCAAAGATTTCTGTTTTGAACTCCTCTTATAGTGCTGGTTTTCCTAGTGGAACTTGATGATTCACAAAATCTGGTAGGGATGTCAACCGGGTCCCGTTTAATCCCGTTTAAAATCCACTTATGATATGATAGTTCAAAAAGGTTTTTTGTTTGTTTGAGAAAAATGAACTATCAAGCTAGCAAAAACTAACTAAACGGGATTGCGGACGCCATTTATTTGCCACTTACATCCCTAAAATCTGGGTTGGAATACTTTCTCTCTAAAAAAACGTAAACTTGATTCCCCAAGGTATATTAATCATGGCAAACTTAATATCTGGCAGTGATTCTTTTCTTGGTTTATTTAGCACAAGAAAGGAAACAGTGGAATTTAAATCGACTATGTTTTGCTATTTACGAAGAGCCTCGTTTTTTTATAATGAAAAGGAATACTGATTGCATCTTTGCTTGCAAGCGTCAAACTTGTATTTAAAATTATATAGTAGTGCCACTAATAGTCGTGGACGGCTAGTCATGAGAATGGTGTTGCTTTTGAATGCATGTTCTAGCCCACTTAGTTGACACCCTCAACATGTGAATAGGCTTCCACCACGATGGGCGTCTTGGCGTGTGTGTTGAACTCGCACAGAGTAGTGAACATGGTGGTTCTGATCCGGTTTGAGATGCATGCTGATAACTACTGTAACTACAAATTGGTTGCAAATGTTAGGTGTTCCATCACATCATTCCATTCACTTGAACCGGAATAAGAATGGGTAGGTCATATTTTCAGCAGTTCATCTAAAAAAATAGGAGAGCTAATCCAGAGGCATAAACAGCTAATAGTGAAAAATTAATTAATATTTCTAATAACTGAACGAAGCATTTCCCCACTGCAAAACATGGGTAGCATTGAAGCAATCTATTTTCCAAGGAAAAAATAGATTATATACTAATATGCTGAGAACACTACGGGTCTACATGTGGCTTGGGTTTAATAGCTTATAAATTCCACAAAGCATGTTAATCAGCTTGCAAGAATTTTGACACGAAGTGTTTTGTTGTACAGAACATATGAATACATCAGACTTAGTGCTCTACCAAAGGGAGGACGGTGTAGACAAAGAAAAGAATACACAATAAATGGAACCGAACAAAATTGTAATGGGCATTTCAAATATAACCTGGGGATCAAAGCATATCATGCATTGGATTTGAATCGAGAGATGGTCTCATCCTCTAAGCATGCACACTTTCAGAACTACATAAAGCACTTTCAGAAAAGTGAATATGAAACGATAAATAATTAAATTTCGATCTCTATGGAACATGAAAACGCTATCCAACTATTCTTTGCTTAAAAGCAGAGCAATGGTAAAATCCTAGACCCGAAACTACATTAATCAAGGGATAACAACATTTACATGTCCAAACAAAGTGTGTCACTGATGGGCTATAGGTTGTGCATAATTGTATATAATTTAAGAAAATCCACTCATCAATATGATTATTCACTCTGTTAACCTGAATGACTTTATTACCGGTGACACAATATGCAATGGGTTAGAATTAAGAAATCAAGTGCTTACCTCAAATAGAAATTTCTCATGCCCTATATCATGCTTTGACAGCTTTCTCTCAAGCATGAGCTTCTTTTCCACCACTACTTGATATGAAGGGAAGCATTTTTTTAATATAAAATTCCCCACAGTAAAGATATCAACAATAGTGATCAGTCAAATAAAAATCAATAATCAACATAATATTTGAGTTGATGTCAAGCTGATAATACCAAGCTATGAGCTACATCAAAATTTAATAGTCGCACAAGATATATTTGGGGCGTTGGTACCTAGCATACATGTTCTATGCATTGGTATTTTTCACTTGTCAGCCAAAGTGAAGCATAACAGACCTTGGGGCAACACATTTCTCTTCATCTTCCCTATAACAAATGTCCCTAAATAACATTAGGAATACACCGTTGCTACTGTGGTGGCATAAAGTCAGATTAGCCAAGTACCAACTAAAGACTCCGACTGTTGGTTAATGTCTTTGCCAAAAAAAAAACATTGCAAACTGCATTGACTCCCTGCAAAAAGATAGAGAAACTCATCTCGGTTCTTTGCAGGCGAAAAGATAAGACACATGTAGTCTACAAAGAAAATAACCGATTGCTGGATAGCAAGGATATTCCTAAATTCATGTGTAATCCTGTATAAAATAAGTTATGTGCCAGCATCGTGGTAGGCAACGTGATTAGTCATGTCAAAGAAGAGGCTGTCTGAAGTACTTTGCTGCAACCATCTTGTTCAATCAACCATGCGAACATACGCAGTGGAGGAGCGGAGATACAGAGGGCATGAGCCACCACGTCTTTGTAATCTGATTGTTTTAGGGCTCCTCAAGTGTTAATCCGAGCTTCAAATCAACTACTCGCAGATTAAACAAATCTCATTTTCAAATCATCCGAAGGGAGTATGAGGGAACAAGGTGTGGGAAAGTTGTAGCGGAATACCTCTGGCCTCTGGGTACCTACTGGAACAAAATCGCTAAGCGCTCTCGAGCGGGATCCGTCGCCTTGGACAATCACTAGATCAGGAACGGGGGGACAAGCGAGACGATGGGGTGAGTCAGAAGGATGTGGGAGGGAGGGTGACCTTGCAGGTGCCACGTTGGGGTCGGGCCGTGGCGACGATTCCTGGCTACTATGTCGTTGCAGCGGCGGCGTCGCTTCCAAATCAATGGACAGCCAGGAGAGGAACGGATGTACTCATAGCAGCCAAGGATCTTCATCTTCGTGAGGGCTGGGGGATCTCGACCGCCACGGATACCTAGCAAAGGTTGAGGGCGGTAGCGGGGGAGGCGTCGACTGAAGGGAGGAAAGGATGGCCGTTTGATGGTTGTTTTGCGTCGTGACGTTTAAATGGGCTTCGTGTGAGATTGAGGGCCCAATTAACCACAGGCCCCCAATTTTGTCGTGGGAGCAGCTGCCCATTCGAGTTGCGGAAGTACTGCGCTAGAGTTTGATCGGACGGTCAAGACGCCCAAAACAGTAGATCCGATGGTCGGGCGCTGATGGCCTGAGAAGACTGGATTAGTGCGCAGTTTTAATGTTTCTAAATTAGCTCCATGTCCGTACCCAACAAACTTCTGTTGTCTCGTACAGTAGGGTTTAAGGGAGAGAAGGCAGCCATGACCATGCATGTACAGGCGTCGTTGGTGATTTTTTTTGAATCCGCAGATTTTATCTGGTTGGAGAGGGCGTACCTGCGATCAAGATGGCCGTGGAATATATTTCTCCAGCCCCGATCTTTTTTCCTTTTTTATTGATCGTGGAGTTGTCATGCGTCAAGGGTTCGTTTTTTTATTTTTATTGATCGTGCAGTTGTCATGCGTGGGTATAACCTTATATTTTTCATTATTGGCGATTACCTCCGTCTTGGTTTATATGTCCCTTTTGTAGTTTGTGCCAAATTTTGACTAAAGATTTAACTAACAAAATGTTAATGCATGTCAAGAAAAATTGTTTTATTGGATTCGCATTTGAACATAGTTTTCAAAAATATAATGTTTGATGACATGCGTGAACATTTTGTTAGTTTAATTTATGGTTAAAATTTGGCACGAAATACCATGGGGACCAATAAACCCGGACGGAGGTAGTACATCGTGGAGTTTTAATCGGTGGAGGTTTCTGTTGGTAGATTTCTTTTTCCCTTTTTTATCTATCTTTTCCTAGGGGCCGTTTTATATATAGTGGACTTTGGATGCGTGGAGGTTTCTCTTTTTTTTTCAATTATCGGTGGACATCGTGGAGTTCTCATGCGGGGCAGCTTCTATTTTTTTCTCACTACCGGTAAACGTGGCAGATGCGTTTTACTTTTTACTGCACCATCTTTGTTACATAACTTTTCTTTCTATCCTGGCCGTAAATTCTACAATCCAACGCTTGAATTAATATTGATGATGCGGGTTAATTAAACGACTTAAAATGTGCCTTCAATTAGTAAATATAAGATATAAGACTAGGAGAACCTAGCTAGTGAAACACAAAATTGACAATCATTTCTATTGAATTCATGCATCGATCAGTTGCTCCAAAAGTCTGAAGTAATGGAAAGAGACGGACAATACATTTTAACACCCATGCAAGTCTAGGTTTATTTAGTCCTTAGACCAGTGATCTATGTAGGTTGCAGAATCTTCTTTTTAATACTGCGTTCGCAGAGTCTTGAACTTGAGACCTCTTGGCTCGGATGTCATATATTGAATTTATGCACCCAGCAGTTGTTTTGAAAGTCCGAGATATGAGCACAATATATTTCAAAGATTTCTGTTTTGAACTCCTCTTATAGTGCTGGTTTTCCTAGTGGAACTTGATGATTCACAAAATCTGGTAGGGATGTCAACCGGGTCCCGTTTAATCCCGTTTAAAATCCACTTATGATATGATAGTTCAAAAGGTTTTTGTTTGTTTGAGAAAAATGAACTATCAAGCTAGCAAAACTAACTAAACGGGATTGCGGACGCCATTTATTTGCCACTTACATCCCTAAAATCTGGGTTGGAATACTTTCTCTCTAAAAAAACGTAAACTTGATTCCCCAAGGTATATTAATCATGGCAAACTTAATATCTGGCAGTGATTCTTTTCTTGGTTTATTTAGCACAAGAAAGGAAACAGTGGAATTTCGTCGACTATGTTTTGCTATTTCTGAAGAGCCTCGTTTTTTTATAATGAAAAGGAATACTGATTGCATCTTTGCTTGCAAGCGTCAAACTTGTATTTAAAATTATATAGTAGTGCCACTAGTCGTGGACGGCTAGTCATGAGAATGGTGTTGCTTTTGAATGCATGTTCTAGCCCACTTAGTTGACACCCTCAACATGTGAATAGGCTTCCACACGATGGGCGTGCGCGTGTGTGTTGAACTCGCACAGAGTAGTGAACATGGTGGTTCTGATCCGGTTTGAGATGCATGCTGATAACTACTGTAACTACAAATTGGTTGCAAATGTTAGGTGTTCCATCACATCATTCCATTCACTTGAACCGGAATAAGAATGGGTAGGTCATATGCTCTGGAAGTTTTGACTGGGTTTGACTTGCATGTTGACAGCAGCTCAAATGTACCGGGTAAGATTGGTCTGTCGAGCGTGTATATACGCGGAGGACAATAGTTTCAGAGGGATCCTTGTGGATCCTTGTGGCCTGGGTGATGGAACTCCGCGAGTCAGCTTGCCTGAAAGAATTTAGGTCTGTCCATCGGCGTTCTGCGGTTGGGGGATGCACGACTCACTGCGGTTCGATGTATCTTTGGGCGACCAAAACTGCAACAGTTCGATGCACTATTCCGGTGCTTTTGAAGGAAGAGAAGAATTTGCCGGTCGAGCTCGTGTCGAGAAGCATGTGCTTTCCACTTCGGGGGCACGACAGGCAGGATCTCTTCCTATTCCCAAGAGCGATCGTATCGGTCGGGGCGCCCGGCCTGTGTGCAGGGGAAGCGGGAGACCGCGGGATGGGCACACATGGCCTGGCCGGAGACTCCACTAGAGGCAGGGGCGTCGGCGACGGCAAGAGGGAATGAGAACCCACGCCGTCGCGCTGTCACCTGTCTGACGGCTGAGAGATGTGTTCGTTTTCCTTTTAGCGGTGTGTCTGCTCGTAAAGCAGCAGGATCAGTACTTGTGGTACTGCCCCCGTGGCTGAAGAACCAACTGCTGGTCTGCGTGCGTATGGGGAACTCGAGGATTGCCCTTCTGCGAAAAAAATGTGAAACGGAATGAACTTGAAACTTAGCACTTTGCAGGATCAATGCAGGGCATGAACACCCATGGTCCGTTTTTGTTTTTGTTTGCGGTGATCATCGCCTCGTGTACCCTAGACCAACCGAACCAGTAAATAAAGTACAGCCACACGTATATTTTGTGTCTCCCCCTCTGCATGTGTAGGCGCGCGGCTCGACGTGGTCCGGTCAAGATCGGCCGAAATCACTGTTTTCACCTTATCAACAAACTTTGTCACAAATTGAATTCGACATTAAAGTATTTCACGATCTGACCCTTTTAGCAACGCCACAGTCCGTGGCGTGTCTGCCCAACTTAGAAACGCTGAACTATCCCGCGTTGCTGCCCTGGCCCCACTCGCCGACGTGGCAGGCTGAAAACGTCGAGCAAGATAGCGTTTCTGGAAATGCCAAAGGCGCTGGCGTTTCTAGCCATCATGGAAACGCCAAGAGCCGTGGCGTTTCTGCCCTCTTCTCTCTCTCGACGTGACATGTTGCCTGGCTATAGACTAGAGTGAGAGGGAGAGAGACGTGAGAGATGGATGGGAGAACATGACCTTTTTCAGGAATGGCAGTAGCACTCATGCATGGTTGGCAGCTAGCGCATGTAGCTCTTCGTATTTGGGCATGCATGCATGCTGTGTGCGGCTGCTCATGCAGCCATTTTTCTATGTGCATGTGGATGAACAGGCCTAAGTTAAGAGGCTGAGTTCGAATTTCATTAGCACCTAAAAAAGGTTTTGCTAGCTGAGGTGGCTATCGAGTAGAATCGTGATCAACGACTGAGCCGAGATAGCCGGCGAAAACTGGAAGGCGTGCATGTAAAGAAGGACGATAAACGCTGAAGCCAACCATCTCGTCAAAACGCACCTTATTTCGTGTGCGTTCGAAGCGCGCCATGCCCCAGAAAAGATTGTGAATGTGGCAACGGATAAAAGAGAAAAATACTCTGCATCACAATAAATCCAGTCACAGAAGCGCCAAAGCGAGGAAAGATTGTTGGGAGACAAGTGAGAGGAAAATGAAAAATGAGAAGAGAAGGGCATGCGCGTAGCAAAGAAAGAACTGCATGTGGATGACCAAAACAACAAGAACACGAAACAGGCAATAATTAGCCTTTTAATTAGGCCTGGTCATCCACATGCATATAGAAAAAGTGGTTGCATGAGCAGCCGCACATAGCATGCATGCAAGCCCAAATACAAAGAGCTAGCTAGCTGCCATGCATGAGTGCTAATGCCATCCCTGAAAAAGGTCATGTCCTCCCATCCATTTCTCACGTCTTTCTCTCCCTCTCACTCTAGTCTATAGCCAGGCAACATGTCACATCGAGGGAGAGAGCCATGGCCCTTGGCGTTTCCAAGATGGCCGGAAACGCCAACGCCTTTGGCGTTTCTATAAACGCAATCTGGCTCGGCGTTTCCAGTCTATCACGTCGGCGAGTGGGGCCAAGGCAGCGGGATAGTTCAGCGTTTCTAAGTTGGGCAGCAACGTAGGCTAGCTCGGCGTTTCTAAGTTTGGCAGAAACGCCACGGGCTGTGGCGTTGCTAAAAGGGTCAGATTGTGAAATACTTTCATGTCGAGTTTAGTTTATGACAAAATTTGCTGATAAGGTCAGGACAGTGATTTCAGCCGTCAAGATCGATCTCATCGGCGGCACTGTCGCGCGCGCGACCCACCATTTCTCTCTTTCTTTCGGCCCTGCTGCTGGGCTGCAGCTGGTGCCGGTCGGTCTCTTCTTTTCTCCCCCTACGATACTAGGCTGACAGAGTGAGCGAGCGAGACCACACGCTGTGAGTGGTGATCATGGCCTCGCTTTTTCCTTGCGTGCCCACGGGCCACGCCTGCCCGTCCCGTCGCCGGCCGGCGCCAAACGGGACCGCTCTGCTCCGAGCTGATGCACATGAAAACTGTCTTTGTTTTAGCATCCATGAAAAATCTATTGGTGCTCCCGGGAGCGCGTGCTCCTGCACGCACAAAATATATTTTAAAGTGTGAAAAAATTCAAAACAAAAATTTGGCGCATACGTCTTGACATTATGTGTGCACGTCAAGTTTCGGATAAAACCGACATTTTTTTGTGGCTTATGTAAAAAAGACAAAAAAAGAGGGAGCGACTACAATAGAAAAACAGGTTGTGGTGCAAAAATAGAAAACGAATCTGGGCCACCGGATCATTGTAGATGGTACAGATTCAAGTGGAGGGATTCCATGCCACTTAATGTGTATTTTATGAACCCCCTGCTAGTAGTTAGATGTCAAATAGAATTTTGCACTAACCACCTCCATTTTTCGTGTCATATCTCCAGTGTTCATTCCTGCTCTCTCCCTCTGGGCATACGTATTGGATGTCAAAGATATTTGAGTAAATGACAAAGTTAAACCAGCCGGGCAAACTGGAGTATCACAGCTCACAGGCACTAATATGTGAGTACGTTTAAGCCGAAGCATCTCAGGAACAGAAAATTGGGTATACGTTAAAATGGACCATTCTAGGCACATAATGCTTGACTGCATGTCAAACTGGTCTATCCACGGCACATTGTTTAGTACATGTCAAACTGGAACATACCACGGCACATTCATATTGAGCTATCAATAACCTGACAAGATCAACAAGAATTACTAGCGAAAATTGCTTCAACTTTCGTACATGGCGGGCTATGCTAAGACTGAAGGACTATGATAATCATCCCTGAGCAAGCATTGCCATTAAGAACTGGAGAGACGTTGCTATCTTGATGGCACACAATAGTTGCCTCTAGATGAAGTGCTTCTTGTTCATCAAGCTTCTTGTCCTGGGAGAGATCATACGTAACAAGTACGATTCAGTTAGTGCAAGTCCATGTATGTGTCATACATTCACTTTAAAACTTTGTAATCATGAGCTGAGCAAATAAATATGCATCAACAAGACCACCTGACGGTGTGTTGCACATACCACACGGAACGAAAAATAGAGAAGAAATCACATTCATCACAAAAGACAACCTAAAGTATGTTTCTATACTGCAATTGGCAGACAAGCCAAATGTTTTGTGGATAATCCTAACTTACTAATAATGAAAATTTTATATAAATAATACTTGTACAGGAAAAACCACTCTAGTGCATTCTAGAGATTCGCAACAACCGGCTGAATTAGGGAATACAGTTATTTACATAATTATCCTATTAGAAATCCATCCTTTATAACACTTGGCATTTTCAAATAGCCTATCGTATGTACAAATAAAAAAATATATCGTATGATAAAATGATGTGTCAAACCCTCGAAGCCATTGGACATTTTAATCACTCAAAACTGGTCATGAGTTTGACAAGAATAATTTTAGCAGAGCGACTCCCTAATATAACCAGCGAACCATGTACCTAGTATAATAATAGACATATAAAAATCAATATTCTTGACATTGTGAAGCATGAACAAATGTGTATGCCTCACATAGTCATTTCTACACTTACCATAACATCATCATTATAGGCACAACCTACAACAACAGTTCTTCTATAGTTTCGCCAAGAAAAGGAATAGTACTTATCCGGTTTGCAACTTGTGCATCAGAATACTCGTGGTCAACAATTGGTTAGGAGTTATAGAATCTATGATGATCAATCTGTCTTAGTGAAAACCGACATTGAAGACTAACAACAATAAATCAATTGTCACGGCTCATGGAGCCCGAGATCGTGTATCTTTCAAACAACAAGCAAGAACCTTGCTTTTCTGGTGACTCACAACTCATAATAAGGTCTCAAAGCCGCATGAAAATGTGAAATGCAGGTCCAAGTACAACTGATGATTTCTATATCAGTTGGATTTTTGGGATTATTGTGGGCACTGGTATATACAAATAAATCTCCAAACAAAAACTCTGTTTGACCACAATGAACAACGAATGCATATGGGAAATAAAATGGAACAACCACATAAACTAATATTTTCAGTAAAATGTCCTAAACTTCAAATCGAAGATTATCATCAACCTACCAACTTGGTTCTCCAGAGTACTTAATAGTGAAACAGAAAAAGCAAAATAGACTTTCAAACCACCACAAACAGTAGCAATACATAATGAAATGAAGTTACTAATATGCATCATTCACACATGAGCAGGTTTGACATGAACAAGTACAAGAAAATAGAACTGTAGAGATGCGGCAAAAATCAACTAGCTAATAAAATTAAGATCGAGCACAAATGTACTAGCTAAATCAAGTTAGCATCTATTTACCAGAGAAATTAACCATCATGTTGACGCCTTGTAGATTTGCACCACGTCACACAGGTCGGTTCAGAAGGAGCCGAGGAGCCCACCACCTATAGCAACAGTCTGTGTATCAGAATATATACTAGGACACTTCCTATTGTTGACTCTTAGTATTCGATGCACAAATTGTTGACCCTCAATGTCACCATCTTTGGGAATCACAATTCATATATTCTAGGACACTTCTTCTTATTCTCTGTTAAACTGGAGCAATTTCAACGATGAATCATATATACGTGAATCGGGATTTTGATATGCTGATAATCATACGTGAATCATATATACAAATTTCATTTTACTTTTTGCCTAGCAGAATCAATTTACTTTCTTTCCAAGTTTTCATGCTATTGACTTTGGCTGTGTTCGGCAACCCTTTGCTCCTTCACTACAGAGCAGAGCGCGCGAAGCACCCTGCTAGCAGCTCACCGAAATATAGCTGCATCCCGCTCCGCTCCGCAGCGGAGTTGCAGAGCGGAGGGATCCTGAACAGCTCCTTTGTATACGGAACTGCGAGTATTAATGTTTTTTGTGAATTATATGCTAAACTGCAAGACGCTGAAATTAGCTGACTGCATTCAATCTTCCAACTTGATTCTCCAGATTACTTATGAGTGAAACAAAACTTCCAAATTAGAGTACCAAAACGCTAGTACAGTAGCAATATACCATCAAATCGAAGTTATTATGCATCATTCACTGAGAAGATTTGACATGAACAAAAATTAGAACTAGAGAGATGCAGCATAAATCTACTTGATAGTAAAATTGGGATGTAGCACAAATTCACTAGCAAATAAAAGTTAGCATCTATTTACCAGGAAAATGAACCACCTCGTCGCACGAGCTGGAGGGGAAGGAGCCGAGGAGACCACCACCGGCTTGCTGCCGACGAGGGGGAGGAGGGCGCTAGCTGTTACTTGAGAGAGGAGGCGACGAACCCACCGATGCCAGAAGCTTCAGAAGGGAATCTGCGACGGAGCTGCGGGGTAGAGGTTAGTTGGTGATGAGCTCCGATCTGGTCCGCCTCAAACTAAGCCGCCAGCCACAAAACGACAAGGAGCCATCGGGAGAAGGAGCATCACCTCTACCAGGAGTGCTCACCCAACTTGGAGTAGGGATCTGCGCGGCCGCCGCCGCCCTTGGAGAAGATTTGGTTCGTGCGCTGCCCCCACGGGATTTGGGTCAACGAGGAGGGGCATCGGGACGAAATTAGCTATCAGGGAGGGACTTCTTTGCAAATTTCACGCACAGACCGCCCCACCCGAATCTGAGCCATCAATCTCCCATCCAATGGAACAGATCAGTTTTTCCTATTTTTGCACCACAACCTGCTTTTCTATTGTAGTCGCTCCCGACAAAAGGATGTCTTGTGAAAAACATTTTTTAACATCGGATTTTGTTTTTTCACACGCGACACATAAGTTGTTAGTTTTTCGCGAAACGACTTTTTGAGCATGTACAATATCGAGATGTACGCGCCAAATTTTTGTTAAATTTTTTTGACATTTCAAAATATGTTTAAAATACATTTTGAAAACCAGGAGTGCGCGCTCCCATGTGTGCAAAAAAGCCACTCAACTGCCTACTAGTAGGTGACAAAGATAGTCGAGATGAAACGTCTTTCCGATAAATTAGAATCAGCAGGTCGTAGTATCGTTGCGGACATGTGCCTTCTTGTATGAACCTTCTTCTTATCCTTTGAAATATGTCAATTGACCTCTCTCTTTTGATGGACCCACGATGGTTCTTCCGTAAAAGCATTGTCAAAAGATGTGCTTCGGCAGACTATCAGGGCATTAGGGTCAGACGCGTCCGTACAACAGGGTCGGTTATCTTTAATCTAATCCGATCCTCCCTCACTCTGCAGTCTGCACTCTCTGCTCTGCTGCTGGGTGCATTCTCTTTCTTCTGCTTATCTTGGAAGATCTCATATGATCTCGGATTTGATTTGAGATTTGACGGACCCAAGCCATGGAAGATACGGGCGCACGCATCGAATCCCATCTACACAAACTAACCAGACTCGAACAGCGGGGAGCCATGAAACCAACCAACCCGCGGGGAACAGGATCACACACGCAGACATGACCTGACCGCCCATGCAAGCACGTGAAACACAAATGCCGACAGCTATCATGGTCGGATGGATGGATGGATACGCCGAAAATAATCGCGATCTTCATGATCATGACGGATTGAGACAGACCCTTTTTATCTCTACTCTGAAACGGAAATGGAGGAGAGATGCTCTGTTCGTCTCACAGCCACCACTCGGCCTCGACTACTCTCTCTCTCTCTCTCTCTCTGACTTCTTGTGCACCGACCGTAAGGTACCACATGGGTCTCTCTCTCACTCTCATACTGGCGACGAAATATTATTCGTGTAGGTGTAGAGCAGCCACTTCTGTGTGCAGCGGTGCTTTCCTTTGTCTACCTAACATAAGGTACAACGCGGGTCTCTCTCTGTGTGTTCCATGCACTCTCTCTCTCTGTGTGTTCTTTGCACCGTCTCTGTCTCTCTGTGCGTGTGTGCGCTTTGTCACTGACTGCTACTTGATTTGATTTTGATCATGTAGGACAGCATGTCGGCGGGTTATCCCCTCTTCCGCACGTACCCGAGCACCTCGCTCTGGGATGAGGCTACACTGGGGCAGAAGGCGGGTGCCATGTTCGGCATGGTTGCCTTTAGTGTCACTGTGATCGTGGCGACATGGTACTTCTGCCGCAAGTCTAGCCAGTACCACCACCGCAGCTGCAGATGTGCTGTCTTCTGATACATCTTTTTTGATTGTTCCATGCTGTGATATTTATCAATTTTGGATGTTTTATTATCATTTTATAGTCATTTTATATTAGTTTTTTGGTACTACCCTATTGACATAGTGACAAGTGCCAGTTGCTGTTTTCTGCATGTGTTTTACATCGCAGGAAATCAATACCAAACGGAGTCCAAATGCAACGAAACTTTATGGAGATTTTTTATGAACCAGAAGACACCTAATGGGCCAAGGCTGCGCTTTGAGGGGGCTGCTCGAGGATAGCACAACCCACCAGGGTATGCCGCTTAGGAGGCCCATGCGCCAAGACCGTGGGTTGTGCCCACCTCGGGTGCCCTCCGGACCGCCTCTTTGCTCTATGAATACCTCAATATTCCAGAAACCCTAGGGGAGTCGACGGAATTTTTATCCAGCTGCCGCAGAGTCCAGAACCACCAGATCCAATCTAGACACCATCACGGAGGGGTTCACCACTTCCATTGGTGCCTCTCCGATGATGCGTGAGTGGTTCTTTGTAGACCTTCGGGTCCGTAGTTAGTAGCTAGATGGCTTCCTCTCTCTCTCTCTTGATTCTCAATAGAATGTTATCTTGGAGATACATATGATGTAAGTATTTTTGCGGTGTGTTTGTTGGGATCCGATGAACTTTGAGTTTATGATCAGATCTATCTTTTTATATCCATAAAAGATATTTGAGTTTCTTTGATCTCTTCTATGCATGACTGCTTATAGCCTCGTATTTCTTCTCCGATATTTGGGTTTTGTTTGGCCAACTCGATCTATTTATCTTGCAATGGGAAGATGTGCTTTGTAGTGGGTTCGATCTTACGGTGCTTGAAGACAGAAAGGGAACCGACACGTATGTATCGTTGCTACTAAGGATAAACTGATGGGGTCTATCTCTACATAGATAGATCTTGTCTACATCATGTCATCGTTCTTATTGCATTACTCCGTTTCTCCATGAACTTAATACACTAGATGCATGCTAGATAGCGGTTGATGTGTGGAGTAATAGTAGTAGATGCAAGCAGGAGTCGGTCTATTAATCTTGGACGTGACACCTACGTAATGATCATTGTCTGGATATCGTCATGATTATTTGAAGTTCTATCAATTGCCCAAGAGTAATTTGTTCACCCACCGTTTGCTATTTTTCTCGAGAGAAGCCACTAGTGAAACCAACGGCCCCCAGGTATCTTTCTCATATTATTTGCCTTGGTGATCTATTTTCCTTTGCTTTTATTTTCAGATCTATTAAACCAAAAATGTAAAATACCATCCTGCACTTTATTTTATTTGGCGTTCGATCTATCAATACCTACAACTCTTTCCCGTTCACGTGACAATTTCTAGCGCCGTTATCCGAAAGGGATTGACAGCCCCTTTAACACGTCGGGTTGCGAGTGGTTGTTAGTTGTGTGCAGGTGATGTTTAGGTTGTGTTGCTTGGTTGTCCTACTTGTTCGATAACCTTGGTCTCATCACTGAGGGAAATACCTACCGCTGCTGTGCTGCATCATCCCTTCCTCTTTGGGGAAATACCGACGTAGCTTCAAGCCACATCATCTCCTACCTCGGGTAACACCGCCACCTTCACTGGTACTACACTATTATTAGGTCTGAGCTATGTTGAGGGCAGGGGGGCGCTGCCCCCCCACAACCGTGGATCACTTCCTTGGAGATGCCCTAAGAAGGAAAAGAAACGAGTTGGACGTGGTGAGTGACATGTCAATGCACTAGAGTCTAGGGGAAGGAAACGGATTGTTGCTGTAGTGGCCGGCCGTGAGTGCGACGCCCACAACGGGCCCGCACCCGCCTATATTAATTAAATCAATCCTCCGCCTGCAGTGTCTCACAGCCACCACTCGGCCTCGACCAGTCTCTCTCTCTAACTGTTTGTGTACCGACCGGAAAGTACTACATGGGTCTCTCTCTCTCTCTCACTCTCATACTCGCGACGAAACTTTGTTTGTGTAGGTGTAGAGCGGCCACTTCTGTGTGCAGCGGTGCTTTCCTTTGTCTACCTAACGTAAGGTACAACATGGGTCTTTGTCTGTTGCATGCTCTCTCTCTCTCTCTCTCTCTCTCTCCCTCTCTCTTTGTTCCATGCACTGTCTCTGTCTCTCTCTGCGTGTGTGCGCTTTGTCACTGACTGCTACTTGATTTGATTTTGATCATGCAGGACAATAGGTCGGCAGGTTATGCCCTCTTCCGCACATACCCGGGCACCTCCCGCTGGGATGAGGCTACCCCGGTGCAGAAGGCGGGTGCCATGTTTGGTGTGGTCGCCTTCAGTGTTGCTGTGATCGTGGCGACATGGTACTTCTACCGCAAGTCTAGCCAGTACCACCACCACAGCTGCAGATGTGCTGTCTCCTACCTCGGGTAACACCGCCACCTTCTACTACACTATTATTAGCAGTGGTGGAGCTATGTTGAGGGCAGGGGGCGCTGCCCCCCCTCCCACAACCGTGGATCAATTCTGAAGCAAAAAATTTAAGAAGGGCTTTTGTCTAGATGCTTGCGGGAGGTTTGAGGTTCTGCCTTGGAGATGCCCTAAGAAGGAAAAGAAATGAGTTGGACGTGGTGAGTGACACGTCAACGCACTAGAGTCTAGTGGAAGGAAATGGATTGCTGCTGCAGTGGCTGGCTGTGACTGCGACGCCCACCATTGGTCCGCCCACGCCTATATTAATTAAATCAATCCTCCGCGTGCAATGTCTTAGAGCCACCACTCGGCCTCGACCAGTCTCTCTGTCTCTGACAGCTTGTGTACCGACCATAAGGTACTACCTGGGTCTCTCTCTCTCTCTCACTCATACCGACGATGAAATTTTATGTGTTTAGGTGTAGAGCGACCTCTCCTGTGTGTAGCGCGGCGGCATCCAGAGGTGGGACGGTGGTCCCTGGAAGGTGGGAGGTGCCTGCACCACCTCCCCCTTGAAGGAAATATGCATTAGAGGCAATAATAAAGTTGTTATTTATATTTCCTTATAACATGATAAATGTTTATTATTCATGCTAGAATTGTATTAACCGGAAACTTAGTACATGTTGAATACATAGACAAACATCGTGCCCCTAGTATGCCTCTACTTGACCATCTCATTAATCAAAGATGGTTAAGTTTCCTAGCCATAAACATGTGTTGTCATTTGATGAACGGGATCACATCATTAGAGAATGATGTGATGGACAAGACCCATCCGTTAGCTTAGCATTTATGATCCTTTAGTTTTATTGTTATTGCTTTCTTCATGACTTATACATGTTCCTCAGACTATGAGATTATGCAACTCCCGAATACCGGAGGAACACCTTGTGTGCTATCAAACGTCACAACGTAACTAGGTGATTATAAATATGCTCTACAGGTGTCTCCGAAGGTGTTTGTTGGGTTGGCATAGATCGAGATTAGGATTTGTCACTCCGAGTATCGGAGAGGTATCTCTGGGCCCTCTCGGTAATGCACATCACTATAAGCCTTGAAAGCAATATGACTAATGAGTTAGTTACGGGATGATGCATTACGGAACGAGTAAAGAGACTTGCCGGTAATGAGATTGAACTAGGTATGAGGATACCGACGACTGAATCTCGGGCAAGTAACATACCGATGACAAAGGGAATAACATATGTTGTTATGCGGTTTGACCGATAAAGATCTTCGTGGAATATGTAGGAGCCAATATGAGCATCCAGGTTCTGCTATTGGTTATTGATCGGAGATGTGTCTCGGTCATGTCTACATAGTTCTCGAACCCGTAGGGTCCGCATGCTTAATGTTCAATGACGATTTGTATTATGAGTTATGTGATTTGATTTAGAAGTTTCTTCGGAGTCCCGGATGAGATCACGGACATGACGAGGAGTCTCGAAATGGTTGAGACATAAAGATCGATATAACCCCCCCCGGGGGGGGGTTAATGGGCCTTCATGGACCCTAGCGGAAGAGAGGAGGTGGCGGCCAGGTGGAGGCGCGCGCCCCCCCAAGCCCAATCCGAATAGGACTAGGGTTGCGGGGGGCCTTTCCTTCTTCTCCTCCCTCTCTTTCCCCCTTCTCCTTCTTGGAATAGGAAAGGGGGGGGGGGCGAATCCTACTTGGACCGGGAGTCCAAGTAGGACTCCCCCCCTTGGCGTGCCATGATAACCCACAAGTATAGGGGATCAATTTTAGCCTCTTTCGGTAAGTAAGAGTGTCAAACCCAACGAGGAGCTAAAGGTAGAACAAATATTCCCTCAAGTTCTATCGACCACCGATACAACTCTCATGCACGCTTGACGCTCGCTACCTAGAACAAGTATAAAATTAGAAGTACTTTGTAGGTGTAACGGGATAGGTTTGCAAGAATATAAAGAGCACGTAAATAAAAACTAGGGGCTGTTTAGGTAAAGAAGCAATAAAGTTAGTATAGTGAGTGTGGAAAAGTGGTGGTAGGAGTTGTGAAATTTTCCCTAAGCAATTGACTACGTTACTAGACCGATAGCAAGTTTTATGTGGGAGAGGCCACTGCTAGCATGTCATCCCTGACTTGGAATTCTATGCACTTATGCTTGGAACTATTAGCAAGCATCAGCAACTACTAACGTTCATTAAGGTAAAATCCGACCATATCATTAAGATATAGTGGTCCCCCTTCAATCCCGTATGCATCAATTTCTATGCTAGGTTGAAGCTTCTGTCACTCTTGCCCTCCAATACATAGTCCTATCAACATACAACTAACCCTATGGTGTGTGATCCACCTTGGCAGCTCATATGATGGGCACCAAAGGACAGCAACATAACCACAAGCAAATTAAACCAATCATAGCAATTCACCAATTACCGATAGGACAACGAAAATCTACTCAGACATCATAGGATGGCAACACATCATTGGATAATAATATGAAGCATAAAGCACCATGTTCAAGTACAGGGTACAGCGGGTTGCGAGAGAGTGGACCGTTGTAGATAGATGGGGGAAGGTGATGAAGATGTTGGTGAAGATGACGGCGGTGTTGGTGAAGATTGCGGTGACGATGATGGCCTCGGCGGCGTTCCGCCGCTACCGGAAGCGAGGGGGGAGAGAGCTCCCTCCTTCTCCTTCTTCCTTGGCCTTCTCCCTAGGTGGGAGAAGGGTTCTCCCTCTGGTCCTTGGTCTCCATGGCATGGGAGGGGCGAGAGCCCCTCCGAGATTGGATCTGTCTCTCTGTCTCTCTTTGTTTCTGCGTTCCAGATTCTGGCCTTTCACCGTTTCTTATATTCCTGGAGATCCGTAACTCCGATTGGTCTGAATTTTGGACATGATCTCTATCCGGATATTAGCTTTCTTGCAGCGAAATAAGGGCACCAACCACCTTACGGGGTGGCCACGAGGGCCCAGGGCGCGCCCCCTGCCTCATGGCCCCCTCGGGCGTCGTCTCACGTTGATTCTTCTTCCCAAAAATCATAAATATTCCAAAAAAAATCTCCGTCAGTTTTTATCCCGTTTGGACTCTGTTTGATATGGGTTTTCTGCGAAACAAAAAACATGCAACAAACAGGAGGCCTTGGGCACTTTGGATCAATATGTCAGTCCCGAAAATAGTATAAAAGGTTGCCAAAAGTATATGAAAGTTGTAGAATATTGGCATGGAACAATAAAAAATTATAGATACGACGGAGACGTATCACGCCACACCTTGGTCGGCCTCCTCCTCCCCCCTCTTTTATATATGTGGGAGGGGGGCACCCCAAAGACACACAAAAATTTCTTTAGCCGTGTGCGGTGCCCCCCTCCACAGTTATACACCTCGGTCATATCGTCGTAGTGCTTAGGCGAAGCCCTGTGCCGGTAACTTCATCATCACCGTCACCACGCCGTCGTGCTGACGGAACTCTTCCTCGGTCTCAACTGGATCAAGAGTCGAGGGACGTCATTGAGCTGAACGTGTGCTGATCGCGGAGGTGCCGTACGTTCGGTACTTGGATCGGTTGTATCGCGAAGACGTTTGACTACATCAAACACGTTATTAAATGCTTCCGCTTTCGGTCTACGAAGGTACATGGACACACTCTCCCCGCTCGTTGCTATGCATCTCCTAGATAGATCTTGCGTGATCGTAGGTAAATTTTTTGAAATACTGCGTTCCCCAACAGTGGCATCCGAGCTAGGTCTATGTGTAGATGTTATATGCACGAGTAGAACACAATGAGTTGTGGGCGATAATAGTCATACTGCTTACCAGCAACGTCTTACTTTGATTCGGCGGTATTGTTGGATGAAGCGGCCCGGACCGACATTACATGACCATGTTCATGAGACTAGTTCTACCGACGTGCTTCACACACAGGTGGCTAGCGGGTGTCTGTTTCTCCAACTTTAGTTGAATCGAGTTTGACTACGCCCGGTCCTTGTTGAAGGTTAAAACATCACACTTGACAAAAAATCGTTGTGGTTTTGATGCGTAGGTAAGAACGGTTCTTGCTAGAAGCCCGTAGCAGCCACGTAAATATTGCAACAACAAAGTAGAGGACGTCTAACTTGTTTTAGCAGGGCTTGTTGTGACGTGATATGGTCAAGACGTAATGATATATAAATTGTTGTATGAGATGATCATGTTTTATAACAGTTATCGGCAACTGGCAGGAGCCATATGGTTGTCGCTTTATTGTATGAAGTGCAATCGCCATGTAGTTGCTTTACTTTATCACTATGCGGTAGCGATAGTTGAAGGAAATATGCCCTAGAGGCAATAATAAAGTTATTATTTATTTCCTTATATCATGATAAATGTTTATTATTCATGCTATAATTGTATTAACCGGAAACATAATACATGTGTGAATACATAGACAAACAGAGTGTCACTAGTATGCCTCTACTTGACTAGCTCATTAATCAAAGATGGTTATGTTTCCTAACCATAGACATGAGTTGTCATTTGATTAACGGGATCACATCATTAGGAGAATGATATGATTGACATGACCCATTCCGTTAGCCTAGCACTTGATCGTTTAGTATGTTGCTATTGCTTTCTTCATGACTTATAAATGTTCTCGTAACTATGAGATTATGCAACTCCCGTTTACGGAGGAACACTTTGGTGCTACCAAAGCGTCACAACGTAACTGGGTGATTATAAAGGAGTACTACAGGTGTCTCCAAAGGTACATGTTGGGTTGGCGATTTCGAGATTAGGTTTTGTCACTCCGATTGCTCGGAGAGGTATCTCTGGGCCCTCTCGGTAATGCACATCACTATAAGCCTTGCAAGCAATGTAGCTAATGAGTTGAGTTACGGAATGATGCATTACGGAACGAGTAAAGAGACTTGCCGGGTAACGAGATTGAACTAGGTATTGGATACCGACGATCGAATCTCGCAAGTAACATACCGATGACAAAGGGAACAACGTATATGTTGTTATGCGCGGTTTGACCGATAAAGATCTTCGTAGAATATGTAGGAGCCAATATGGGCATTCAGGTTCCGCTATTGGTTATTGACCGAGAATAGTTCTAGGTCATGTCTACATAGTTCTCGAACCCAGAGGGCCCTTGCACGCTTAACGTTACGATGACAGCTTTTATTATAAGTTTATGAGTTTTGATGTACCGAAGGAGTTCGGAGTCGGATGAGATCGGGGACATGACGAGGAGTCTCGAAATGGTCGAGACGTAAAGATCGATATATTGGACGACTATATTCGGAGTTCGGAAAGGTTCCGAGTGATTCAGGCATTTTTGGGAGTACCGGAGAGTTACGGGAATTCGTATTGGGCCTCTTTGGGCCACATGGGAAAGGAGAGAGAAGGGCCAAAAGAGTGGCGCACCTCCCTTGGACTAGTCCGAATTGGACTAGGAGGGGAGGCGCCTTCCTTCCTTCTCCTTCTCTCTTCCCTTTCCTTCTCTCCTACTCCTACTACATGGAAGGGTTCCTAGTTGGACTAGGAAAGGGGAATCTTACTCGGTGGGAGTAGGACTCCCCTAGGGCGCGCCATAGAGAGGGCCGGCCCTCCCTCCTCCACTCCTTTATATACGGGGCAGGGGCACCCCATGGACACACACAAGTTGATCTACGGATCGTTCCCTTAGCCGTGTGGGTGCCCCCCTCCACCATAGTCCACCTCGATAATATTGTAGCGGTGCTTAGGCGAAGCCTGCGATCGTAGAACATCAACATCGTCACCATGCCGAAATCGTCTTGACGGAACTCATCCCCGACACTTTGCTGGATCGGAGTCCGGGGATCGCCATCGAGCTGAGCGTGTGCTGAACTTCGGAGGTGCCAGACGTTCGGTACTTGGATCGGTCGGATCGTGAAGGCGTGCGACTACATCAACAGCGTTGTCATAACGCTTCCACGGTCTCACGTGGAGTGCGTGGACAACACTCTCCCCTCTCGTTGCTATGCATCACCATGATCTTGCGTGTGCGTAGGAATTTTTTTGAAATTACTACGGTCCCCAACAGTGGCATCCGAGCCTGGTTTTATGCGTTGATGTCATATGCACGAGTAGAACACAAGTGAGTTGTGGGCGATACAAGTCATACTGCTTACCAGCATGTCATACTTTGGTTCGGCGGTATTGTGAGATGAAGCGCCCGGACCGACATTACGCCAGACGCTTACGCGAGACTGGTTTCACCGGCCATGAGCACTTTCGTTGCTTAAAGGTGGCTGGCGGGTGTTCCGTCTCTCTCACTTTAGTTGAACCGAGTGTGGCTACGCCCGGTCCTTGCGAAGGTTAAAACAGCACTAACTTGACGAACTATCGTTGTGGTTTTGATGCGAGGTAAGAACGGTTCTTGCTCAGCCCGTAGCAGCCACGTAAAACTTGCAACAACAAATTAGAGGACGTCTAACTTGTTTTTGCAGGGCATGTTGTGATGTGATATGGTCAAGACGTGATGAGATATAAGTTGTTGTATGAGATGATCATGTTTTGTTATCGGCAACTGGCAGAAGCCCTATGGTTGTCTCTTTGTTGCATAAAGATGCAAGTGCCAAATAATTGCTTTACTTTATCGCTATGCGATAGCAATAGTTGCAAGAGCAATAGTTGGCGAGACGACCATGTGACGGTATTACTTGATATAGATCAAGATGATGGAGATCATGGTGTCAAGCCGGTGATGATAGAGATCATGACGGTACTTTGGAGATGGAGATCAAAGGCACAAGATGATCATGGTCATATCATGTCACATATTTTGATTGCATGTGATGTTTATTTTTTATGCATCTTATCTTGCTTTGATTGACGGTAGCATTTTAAGATGATCTCTCACTAATTATCAAGAAGTGTTCTCCTGAGTATGCACTGCTGCCAAAGTTCGTCGTGCCCGGACACCACGTGATGATCGGGTGTTATAAGCTCCACGTCCATCTACAACGGGTGCAAGCCAGTTTTGCACACGCCGGAATACTCAGGTTAAACTTGACGAGCCTAGCATATGCAGATATGGCCTCGAACACGGAGACCGAAGGTCGAGCGTGAATCATATAGTAGATATGATCAACATATTGATGTTCACCGTTGAAACTACTCCATCTCACGTGATGATCGGACATGGTGTAGTTGATATGGATCACGTAATCACTTAGAGGATTATAGGGATGTCTGCCTAAGTGGGAGTTCTTAAGTAATATGATTAATTTGAACTTTAATTTATCATGAACTTAGTCCTGGTAGTATTTTGCAAATTATGTTGTAGATCAATAGCTCGCGTTGTTGCTTCTCTATGTTTTTGCTTCCCTATGTTTTTATATATGTTCCTAGAGAAAAATTATGTTGAAAGCGTTAGTAGCAATGATGCGGATTGGATCCGTGATCTGAGGATTGTCCTCATTGCTGCACAGAAGAATTATGTCCTTGATGCACCGCTAGGTGATGGACCTATTGCAGGAGCAGATGCAGACGTTATGAACGTTTTGGCTAGCTCAATGTGATGACTACTTGATAGTTTAGTGCATCATGCTTAACAGCTTAGAATCGGGACTTCAAAGACGTTTTGAACGTCATGGACCATACGAGATGTTCCAGGAGTTGAAGTTAATATTTCAAGCAAATACCCTAGTTGAGAGATATGAAGTCTCCAACAAATTCTATAGCTAAAAAGATGGAGGAGAATTGCTCAACTAGTGAGCAAGTTCTTAGATTGTCTGAGTACTACAATCGCTTGAATCAAGTGGGAGTTAATCTTCCAGATAAGATAGTGATTGATAAAATTCTCTAGTTACCATCACCAAGTTAGTAGAACTTCGTGATGAACTATAATATGCAAGGGATGACGAAGGTAATTCCCAAGCTCTTCGTGATGCTGAAATCGATTTAAGGTAGAAATCAAGAAAAACATCAAGTGTTGATAGTTAACAAGACCACTAGTTTCAAGAGAAGGGCAAAGGGAAGAAGGGGAACTTCAAAAAGAACGGCAAGCAAGTTGCTTTGCTCAAGTGAAGAAGCCCAAATGCGGACCTAAGCCGAGACCGAAGTGCTTCTACCGCAAAGGAAATAGTCACCGAAGCGGAAATGCCCTGAATATTTGGTGGATAAGAAGGATGGCAAAGTGAACAAGGGTATATTTGATATACAGGTTATTGATGTGTACCTTTACTAGTGTTTATAGTAGCCCCAGTATTTGATACTTGTTAGGTTGCTAAGATTAGTAACTTTCGAAACAGGAGTTACGTATCAAACAGAGACTAGTTGAAGGGAAGTGACGATGAGTGTTGGAAGTAGTTCCAAGATTGATATGATCATCATCGCACACTCCCTATACGTTCGGGATTAGTGTTAAACCTAAATAAATGTTATTTGGTGTTTGCGTTGAGCATGAATATGATTTGATCATGTTTATTTCAACACGGTTATTCATTTAAAATCAGAGAATAATTGTTGTTCTGCTTTAAATGAATAAAACCTTCAATGGTCATACACCCAATGAAAATAGTTTGTTGGATCTCGATAGTAGTGATACACATATTCATAATATTGATGCCAAAAGATGCAAAGTTAATAATGATAGTGCAACTTATTTGTGGTAATCGCCGCTTGGGTCATATCGGTGTAAAGTTTACGAAGAAACTCCATGTCGATGGGTTTTTGGAATCACTTGATTATGAATCATTTGATGCTTGCGAACCGTGCCTTTTGGGCAAGATGATCAAACTCCGTTGTTCGGAACAATGGAACGAGATCTTGACTTATTGGAAATAATACATACCGATGTATGCGATCCAATGAGTGTTGATGCTCGTGGCAAGTATCGCTATTTTCCGACCTTCACAAGATGATTTGAGCAGATATGGGTATATCTTCTTGATGAAACATAAGTCTGAAATAGTTGAAAAGTTCAAAGAATTTCAGAGTGAAGTAGAAAATCATCGTAACAAGAAAATAAAGTTTATGCGATCTGATCGTGGAGATGAATATTTGAGTTACGAGTTTGGTCTTCAATTAAAACAAAGTGGAATAGTTTCACAGCTCACGCCACCGAACACCACAACGTTATGGTGTGTCCGAACGTCAGAATCGTACTTTATTTTGATATGGTGCGATCAATGATGTCTCTTACCGATTTACCAATATCGCTTTTGGGGTTATGCATTAGAGACAGCTGCATTCACGCTTAATAGGGCATCATCTAAATCCGCTGAGATGACACCGTATGAACTATGGTTTAGCAAAGAAACCTAAGCTGTCGTTTCTTAAAGTTTGGAGTTGCGATGCTTATGTGAAAAAGGTTTTCAACACGATAAGCTCGAACCCAAATCGTAAAAGTGCGCTCTTCATAGGATACCCAAAATATTGGGTACACCTTCTATCACAGATCCGAAAGGCAAGACATTCGTTGCCAAGAATGGATCCTTTCTAGAGAAGGAGTTTTTCTCGAAAGAAGTGAGTGGGAGGAAAGTAGAACTTGATGAGGTAATTGTACCTTCTCCCTTATTGGAAAGTAGTTTATCACGAAATCAGTTCCAGTGATTCCTACACCAATTAGTGAGGAAGTTAATGATGATGATCATAAAACTTCAGATCAAGTTGCTACCAAACCCTCGTGGAGGTCTTCCAGAGTAAGATCCGCACTGGAGTGGTACGGTAATCATATTACGGAGGTCATGTTACTTGACCATGATGAACCTACGAACTATGAGGAAGCGATGATGGGCCCAGATTCCGCGAAATGGCTTGAGGCCATAAAATCTGAGATAGGATCCATATATAAGAAGAAAGTGGGGACTTTGGTTGACCTGCTCGATGATCAGCAAGTCAAGTTAAATAAATGGATCTTCAAGAGGAAGAGGGACACTGATAGTAGTGTTACTATCTACAAAGCTCGACTTGTTGCAAAAGGTTTTCGACAAGTTCAGCGGTTGACTACGATGAGACTTTCTCACCGTGGCGATGCTTAAGTCTGTCCGAATCATGTTAGCAATTGCCACATTTTATGAAATCTGGCAAATGGATGTCAAAACAACATTCTTTAATGGATTTATTAAAGAAGAGTTGTATATGATGCAACCAGAAGATTTTGTCAATCCTAAAGGAGCTAACAAAATGTGCAAGCTCCAAATGATCCATCAATGGACCGGTGCAAGCATCTCGGAGTTGGAATATACGCTTTGATGTGTTGATCAAAGCATATGGTTTTATCTGAGACTTTTGGAAAGGCCTGTATTTACAAGAAAGTGAGTGGGAGCACTACAACATTTACGATAAGTATATGTGAATGACATATTGTTGATCGGAAATAATGTAGAATTATTACGCAAAGCATAAAGGAGTGTTTGAAAGGAGTTTTTCAAAGAAAACCTCGATGAAACTGCTTACATATTGAGCATCAAGATCTATAGAGATAGATCAAGACGCTTGATAAGTTTTTCAATGAGTACATACCTTGACAAGATTTTGAAGTAGTTCAAAATGGAACAGTCAAAGAAAGAGTTCTTGCCTGTGTTACAAGGTGTGAAATTGAGTAAGACTCAAAACTCGACCACGGCAAAAGATAGAAAAGAGAATGAAAGTCATTCCTCATGCCTTGGCCATAGGTTCTATAAAGTATGCCATGCTGTGTACCAGATCTATTGTATACCCTACATTGATTTTGGCAAGGAGTACAATAGTGATCTAGGAGTAGATCATCGGACAGCGGTCAAAATTATCCTTAGTGGAATAAGGATATGTTTCTCGATTATGGAGGTGACAAAGGTTCGTCAGTAAAGGGTTACGCGATGCAAGTTATGACAATCGATCTAGATTACTCTAAGTCTCAATCTGGATACATATTGAAAGTGGGAGCAATTAGCTAGAGTAGCTCCGTGCAGAGCATTGTTGACATAGAAATTTGCAAAATACATACAGATCTGAATGTGGCAGACCCGTTGACTAAACTTCTCTCACAGACAAAACATAATCACACCTTAGTACTCTTTGGGTGTTAATCACATAGCGATGTGAACTAGATTATTGACTCTAGTAAACCCTTTGGGTGTTGGTCACATGATGATATGAACTATGGGTGTTAATCACATGGTGATGTGAACTATTGGTGTTAAATCACATGGCGATGTGAACTAGATTATTGACTCTAGTGCAAGTGGGAGACTGAAGGAAATATGCCCTAGAGGCAATAATAAAGTTATTATTTATTTCCTTATATCATGATAAATGTTTATTATTCATGCTAGAATTGTATTAAGGAAACATAATACATGTGTGAATACATAGACAAACAGAGTGTCACTAGTATGCCTCTACTTGACTAGCTCATTAATCGAAGATGGTTATGTTTCCTAACCATAGACATGAGTTGTCATTTGATTAACGGGATCACATCATTAGGAGGATGATATGATTGACATGACCCATTCCGTTAGCCTAGCACTTGATCGTTTAGTATGTTGCTATTGCTTTCTTCATGACTTATACATGTTCCTCGTAACTATGAGATTATGCAACTCCCGTTTGCGGAGGAACACTTTGGTGCTACCAAACGTCACAACGTAATCGGGTGATTATAAAGGAGTACTACAGGTGTCTCCAAAGGTACATGTTGGGTTGGCGATTTCGAGATTAGGTTTTGTCACTCCGATTGTCGAAGAGGTATCTACGGGCCCTCTCGGTAATGCACATCACTATAAGCCTTGCAAGCAATGTAGCTAATGAGTTAGTTACGGAATGATGCATTACGAACGAGTAAAGAGACTTGCCGGTAGCGAGATTGAACTAGGTATTGGATACCGACGATCGAATCTCGGGCAAGTAACATATCGATGACAAAGGGAACAACGTATGTTGTTATGTGGTTTGACCGATAAAGATCTTCGTGAGAATATGTAGGAGCCAATATGGGCATCCAGGTTCCGCTATTGGTTATTGACCGAGAATAGTTCTAGGTCATGTCTACATAGTTCTCGAACCCGTAGGGTCCGCACGCTAACGTTATGATGACAGTTTTATTATGAGTTTATGAGTTTTGATGTACCGAAGGAGTTCGGAGTCCTGCATGAGATCGGGGGACATGACGAGGAGTCTCGAAATGGTCGAGACGTAAAGATCGATATATTGGACGACTATATATTCGGAGTTCGGAAATGTTCCGAGTGATTTGGGTATTTTGGGAGTACCGGAGAGTTACGGGAATTCGTATTGGGCCTCTTTGGGCCATACGGGAAAGGAGAGAAAGGGCCAAAGAGTGGCCGCACCTCCCTTGGACTAGTCCGAATTGGACTAGGGAGGGGCGACCCTTCCTTCCTTCTCCTTCTCTCTTCCCTTTCCTTCTCTCCTACTCCTACTACATGGACCGGTTCCTAGTTGGACTAGGCCAAGGGGACTCCTACTCCCGGTGGGAGTAGGACTCCCTAGGGCGCGCCATAGAGAGGGCCGGCCCTCCCCTCCTCCACTCCTTTATATACGGGGGCAGGGGGCACCCCATGGAGACACAAGTTGATCTACGGATCGTTCCTAAGCCGTGGTGCGGTGCCCCTCCACCATAGTCCACCTCGATAATATTGTAGCGGTGCTTAGGCGAAGCCTGCGTGACTAGAGAACATCAACATCGTCACCACGCCCGTCGTCCGACGGAACTCATCCCCGACACTTTGCTAGATTGGTCGGATCGTGAAGACGTACGACTACATCAACCGCGTTGTCATAACGCTTCCGCTTACGGTCTACGAGGGTATGTGGACAACACTCTCCCCTCTCGTTGCTATGCATCACCATGATCTTGCGTGTGCGTAGGAAATTTTTTGAAATTACTATGTTCCCCAACAATAGTCGTAGAAGCAATAGTAGGCGAGACGACAATGATGCTATGATGGAGATCAAGGTGTCAAGCCGATGACGATGGTGATCATGAAGGTGCTTTGGAGATGGAGATGAAAGGCACAAGATGATGATGGCCATATCATATCACTTATATTGATTGCATGTGATGTTTATCCTTTATGCATCTTATTTTGCTTAGTACGGCGGTAGCATTATAAGATGATCTCTCACTAAATTTCAAGGTATAAGTGTTCTCCCTGAGTATGCACCGTTGCTACAGTTCGTCATGCCGAGACACCACCTCATTGTATTTTGCATGTCTATGTTATTTTAGATAAATAGCTCATGCAACTGTTTCTTTGAATTTTAATGCGTTCCTAGAGAAATCTAAGTTGAAAGATGATGGTAGCAACTACACGGACTGGGTCCATAACTTGAGGATTATCCTCATTGCTGCATAGAAGAATTATGTCCTGGAAGCACCGCTAGGTGCAAGACCCGCTGCAGGAGCAACTCCGGACGTTATGAACGTCTGGCAGAGCAAAGCTGATGACTACTCGATAGTTTAGTGTGCCATGCTTTACGGCTTAGAACCGGGACTTCAACGATGTTTTGAACGTCATGGAGCATATGAGATGTTCCAGGACTGAAGTTAATATTTCAAGCAAATGCCCGGATTGAGAGATATGAAGTCTCCAATAAGTTCTATAGCTGCAAGATAGAGGAGAATAGTTACAAGGGTGAACATATACTCGAGAATGTCCGGGTACCACAACCACTGACTCAACTGGGAGTTAATCTTCCCGATGATAGTGTCATTGACAGAGTTCTTCAATCACTACCACCAAGCTACAAAAGCTTCGTGATGAACTATAATATGCAAGGGATGGATAAGACAATTCCCGAGCTCTTCGCAATGCTAAAGGCTGCAGAGGTAGAAATCAAGAAGGAGCAGCAAGTGTTGATGGTTAACAAGACCACTAGTTTCAAGAAAAAGGGCAAAGGGAAGAAGGGGAACTTCAAGAAGAACGTCAAGCAAGTTGCTGCTCAAGTGAAGAAGCTCAAGTCTGGACCTAAGCACGAGACTGAGTGCTTTACTGCAAAGGGACTGTTCATCGAAGCGGAACTGCCCCAAGTATTTGGCGGATAAGAAGGATGGCAAAGTGAAAGGTATATTTGATATACATGTTATTGATGTGTACCTTACTAATGCTCGTAGTAGCGCTCGGGTTTTGATCTGGTTACATTGCTCATATTTGCAACTCGAAACAGGGGCTACGGATTAAACGAAGATTGGCTAAGGAAGTGGTGATGATGCGCGTAGGAAATGGTTCCAAAGTCGATGTGACCGCGGTTGACACGCTACCTCTACATCTACCTTCGGGATTAGTTTTAGACCTGAATAATTGTTATTGGGTGCCAGTGTTAAGCATGAACATTATATCTGGATCTTGTTTGATGCGAGACGGTTATTCATTTAAGTCAGAGAATAATGGTTGTTCTATTTATATGAGTAATAACTTTTATGGTCATGCACCCTTGATGAGTGGTCTATTTTTGTTGAATATAGTGATACACATATTCATAGTATTTAAACCAAAAGATACAAGTTTCATAATGATAGTGCAACTTATTTGTGGCACTACCGTTTAGGTCATAAATGTGTAAAGCGCATGAAGAAACTCCATGCTGATGGACTTTTGGAATCACTTGATTATGAATCACTTGATGCTTGCGAACCATGCCTCATGACTAAGACTCCGTTCTCCGGAACAATGGAGTGAGCAACAGATTTATTGGAGATAATACATACGGATGTATGCGGTCCGATGAGTGTTGATGCTCGCGGTGAGTATCGTTATTTTCTGACCTTCACAGATGATTTGGGTAGATATGGGTATATCTACTTGATGAAACATAAGTCTGGAACCTTTGAAAAGTTCAAAGAATTTCAGAGTGAAGTGGAAAATCATCGTAATAAGAAAATAAAGTTTCTACGATCTGATCGTGGAGGTGAATATTTGAGTTATGAGTTTGGTCTTCATTTGCAACAATGCGGAACAGTTTTGTAGCTCACGCCACCTGGAACACCACATCGTAATGGTGTGTCCGAACGTCGTAACCGCATTTTATTAGATATGGTGCGATCTATGATGTCTCTTACTGATTTACCGCGATCGTTTTGGGGTTATGCTTTAGAAACGACTACATTCATGTTAAATAGGGCACCATCTAAATCCGTTGAGACGACACCATATGAACTGTGGTTTGGCAAGAAGCCCAAGTTGTCTTTGGAGCTGCGATGCTTATGTGAAAAAGCTTCAACCAGATAAGCTCGAACCCAAATCGGAGAAATGTGTCTTCATAGGATACCCAAAAGAAACTATTGGGTACACCTTCTATCACAGATCCGAAGGCAAGATATTCGTTGCTAAGAATGGATCCTTTCTAGAGAAGGAGTTTCTCTCGAAATAAGTGAGTGGGAGGAAAGTAGAACCTGATGAGATAATTGTACCTTCTCCCGAATTGGAAAGTAGTCCATCACAGAAATTAGTTCCAGTGATTGCTACACCAATTAGTGGGGGAGTTAATGATGATGATCATGAAACTTCAGAACAATACTACTGAACGTCGTAGGTCAACTAGAGTAAGATCCGCACCAGAGTGGTACGGTAATCCTGTTCTGGAAGTCATGTTACTTGACCATGACGAACCTATGAACTATGAGGAAGCGATGATGAGCCCAGATTCCGTGAAAAGGCTTGAGGCCATGAAATCTGAGATGGGATCCATGTATGAGAACAAAGTGTGGACTTTGGTTAACTTGCCCGATGATCGGTAAGCCATAGAGAATAAATGGATTTTCAAGAAGAAGACTGACGCTGATGGTTATATTACTGTCTACAAAGCTCGACTTGTTGTGAAAGGTTTTCGACAAGTTCAAGGAGTTGACTATGATGAGACCTTCTCACCCGTAGCGATGCTTAAGTCTGTCCGAATCATGTTAGAAATTGCCGCATTTTATAATTATGAAATTTGGCAAATGGATGTCAAAACCGCATTCCTTAATGGATTTATTAAAGAAGAGTTGTATATGATGCAACCAAAAGGTTTTTTCGATCCAAAAGGTGCTAACAAAGTGTGCAAGCTCCAGCGATCCATTTATGGACTGGTGCAAGCCTCTCGGAGTTGGAATATACGCTTTGATAGTGTGATCAAAGCCTATGATTTTATACAGACTTTTGGAGAAGCCTGTATTTACAAGAAAGTGAGTGGGAGCTCTGTAGCATTTCTAATATTATATGTGGGTGACGATTGGAAATGATACCGTATTTCTGGATAGCATAAGAGGATACTTGAATAAGAATTTTTCAATGAAAGACATCGGTGAAGCTGCTTATATATTGGGCATCAAGATCTATAGAGATAGATCAAGACGTTGGACTTTCACAAAGCACATACCTCGATAAGATTTTGAAGAAGTTCAAAATGGACCACTCAAAGAAAGGGTTCTTGCTTGTGTTACAAGGCGTGAAGTTGAGTGAGACTCAATGCCCGACCACTGCAGAAGATAGAGAGAAAATGAAAGTCATTCCCTATGCTTCAGCCATAGGTTCTGTCATGTATGCAATGATGTGTACCAGGAGTGGATCACTAGGCAGCGGTCAAGAACATCCTGAAATACCTGAAAAGGACTAAGGATTATGTTTCTCGTATATGGAGGTGACAAAGAGCTCGTTGTAAACGGTTACGTCGATGGAAGCTTTGACACTGATCCGGATGACTCTAAGTCACAAACCGGATACATATTTATATTGAATGGTGGAGCTGTCTGTTGGTACAGTTCCAAGCAGAGCGTCGTGGCGGGATCTACGTGTGAAGCAGAGTAGATAGCTGCTTCGGAAGCAGCAAATGAAGGAGTCTGGCTGAAGGAGTTCATATCCGATCTTGGTGTAATACCTAGTGCATGAGGTCCAATGAAAACCTTTTGTGACAATACTGGAGCAATTGCCTTGGCGAATGAATCCAGATTTATCAAGAGAACCAGGCACATCAAGAGACGCTTCTATTCCATCCGCGATCTAGTCAAGGAGGGAGACAAAGGTTTGCAAGATACATACGGATCTGAATGTTGCAGACCCGTTGACTAAGCCTCTCTCACGTGCAAAACATGATAAACACAAAGACTCCATGGGAGTTAGAATCATTACTATGTAATCTACATTATTGCTCTAGTGCAAGTGGGAGACTGAAGGAAATATGCCCTAGAGGCAATAATAAAGTTGTTATTTATATTTCCTTATATCATGATAAATGTTTATTCTTCATGCTAGAATTGTATTAGCCAGAAACTTAGTACATGTGTGCATAGATAGACAAACAGAGTGTCCCTAGTATGCCTCTACTTGACTAGCTCATTAATCAAAGATGGTTAAGTTTCCTAGCCATAGACATGTGTAGTCATTTGATGAACGGGGTCACATCATTAGAGAATGATGTGATGGACAAGACCCATTCGTTAGCTTAGCATTTATGATCATTTAGTTTTATTGCTATTGCTTCCTTCATGATTTATACATGTTCCTCAGACTATGAGATTATGCAACTCCCGAATACCATACGAACACCTTGTGTGCTATCAAACGTCACAACGTAACTGTATGATTATAAAGATGCTCTACAGGTGTCTCCGAAGGTGTTTGTTGGGTTGGCATAGATCAAGATTAGTGTCACAGCCCTAGAGCTTGTTTGCAAGTAGTTGCATAATCAGCCATGCATCATGTCTAAATTTATTGGAAACTTGAAATGGGGGTGATCAAACCCTAGCACTTTAAAAATCCAAATAGGTCCAGCTTAAAAAAAGTGCATTCAATGAACCAAAAACGCTCTTCATTAATCGTCCGTATTTTTGGCAAGGGCTTAGACCCAAACCAAAAATAATGAACATTTTTAAAGAATAATTTTGGGCACTGAATTTAAATCATATTTTATTTGAATTTGGAATTATATTCCTAATATATGGAATATATTTCAAATAACCCTGAGTTATTTTATGTGCGTCTGGCCTAGTCCTAAGTATGTGCATAAAAATATTCAGAGTAGTTTGGCACTGTTTTAGTTCATGTGAATTTGCAAACAGTGGCAAATATTAAATAAAACAGAAAACAGAATTGAAACAGAAAGAAAGGAAAGGGGCAGAAACTTACACGGCCTCACTGTGCAGCCCACCTAGTCGGCCCAACATTGTGGCCCAAAGACTGTGAGAGAGCCCAGCCCATCACCCCACCCCGTCGTCTTCCTCCCCGCCAAGAGAGCAGCTTCTTTGTCGTCAAGGCAAGGCCGCTCGCCACCTCCTGCTTCCTCCCCGGACCTTCTAGCGACGCCACAGAGACGCCCCGTAACCCCTCGCTCCTCTCCCTCACACTCTGCTATCTCCCTCGCCCTCTATTCCTTCCCCGAGCGCGACCGAACATAGCCGTCGCCGCCGACGAGCTCCACCACGGCCACAGCCATCCCCGAGCCTCTCCGACGCACCCCCGAGCTCCGCCGCGATGTCCCCGCCCTTACCACCGAGCCACAAGACGCCGGACGCCCTGGACCGCCGTCGTCGACGCCATCTTCGTCCTCCGCACCGACGGCTGCCGTCGACCGATTCGTCATCACCAGGCCGTCCCCGAGCCCTCTGAGATCACCGATGACCCCGCCGTGAGCTCCTCTACCTAACCCCTCGCTCCCCGCCGTCGTTCTCCTCCTCTAGCCTCATGGTCCACCGGAGCCAAAGCTCATCGCCGGGCCAGGTTCCTCTCCGCTGCGGGCTGTGGCCACCGCAGCCCGTGCCTGAGCACGTCACCGTGCTTGGTGAACCCCCAGGAGCGCGTAGCACCCACCAGATCCTCCTCCCGTACGCAGTAGCGCCGAACCCGACTGCTCCCGTGCTTCGGCCACCGCCAAACCTCCACGCCGGCATAGTTCCCGGCCACACCGGCTCCAACCAGTGGCACCACTAGATGCGGCGCACTCCCAGGAGTCGAGCAAGCCTAGCAGCGCTTCGAACCATCGCCGGAGGGCGATTTCCGAAGATCTCCGCCGCGGTTTGTGTCGCCGCCGGCCAAACTCCGGCGAGCCGACGTGGCTCCGTCACTAGGAGCTAACCCTGGGCTTAAACACCCCACGCCATCGGCGGTGGGCCCCACCTGGTCAAACCTCGGCGCTTGGGTTTGACCGGGATTAGTTCATGTGTCACTGACGTGTGGACCCCACACGTCAGGTTTGACCTAGACTATTCACGTTGACCTGCTGACGTACTGCTGATGTCATGCCGACGCAGTAAGCTATTTTCTGAATTTATTTTATTTCAAAAAATTTCAGAAAATAGTGCTAACTTCTAAAAATCATAGAAATTCAACCGTAACTCCAAATCAAACAAATTATATATGAAAAATGATCAGAAAAATGCAATCTATCCATCTGTACCATTTTAATGCATGTTAGAAAAACTTTTGTTCACTGTTTAGTTCATATAAATTAAATGGCATTTGAATAATCACATATGGAGTTTGAATTTGAATCTTGTATTCAAACCAACTTCATTTAATCTGTTGCTAGTTGCATTAGCTCAAATCACAACATATTGCCATGACATTATCATGCACCATATTTGTTGTATTGCATTGATTGTGTCCCTCTTTGTTTGCCGGTAATTGTCCCCTCTCGATAGACGTGGTTCCAACGATGAGATCGATGACACCGATGAAGAGCTATATTATCTTCAGAAGTGCCAGGCAAGCAAAACCCCCTTGTTCATCCCGATACAATCCCACTCTCTCGCTCCTACTCTCTTTTATTGCATTAGGACAACAACGATTCATTTGTTACTTGCTGCGGTAGTTGAACCTCTTTATCCTCTGCATGACCTGTCATTGCCACAAAGAATAGATGAAACCCACTAGCATGAGTAGGAGTTGTTTGAGCCCTGTTGTGCCTACTCATTCATGCTTGTTTGTCATGCCTGCTATTGCTTAGAGTTGAGTCAGGTCCCATTCATCGGGGATGAACTGAGAGGTGTGTGAACATGTCCTACTGTTGAGAGCTAAGTGTGTGAACACAATTTGGTAAAGGTAGCGGTGAGAGGCCATGTAGGAGTACATGGTGGGTTGTCTCATTGCAGCCGTCCTCAGGAACTGAGTTCTGTGTTTGTGATCCATGAAACAAGCATTACCACACATTGGGCTCCGGCACTCCAAGCTCTCTCGACTTATTAATCAACTCGATCTCTGTCCTGTGAGTTGCAACTAGTTTACAGTGTTTGCAGTATATGTGTTGGGGGGGCCGTGCTAGGCCAGCGGACCCTAGGGGTGGGCTATGATGCGGTAGATACACCGAGGCATGGTACCGACGCCTGCTTGGTGCCTCGGAACCCTGCTCTCATCGCTTGGGGCCGTGAGCGACACCGGCCGGATCTCCTTGCGGATGGAACCCGAATAGGCGATAAACCTGGACTAGAGACTTGTGTGGTTAGTCAGGTCGTGGCCGACTCCCTCGCCAAAGCTTCCGCTTGAAGGTTGCCGAGATACACGACAGCGTGTACATGGTGGTAAGTGGCGAGAGCGCAGGTGAAGAAGTACACCCCTGCAGGGTTAACATCATCTATTCGAATAGCCGTGTCCGCGGTAAAGGACTTCTGGGTTGCCTATAAAAGTTCATAGACAAGTGAAAGTGGATACTCTAAAATGCGCAAGATAAGCGTGAGTGCTATGGATGGCGTTCTCGTAGGAAGACGGGATCGGATCCATAGTGGTGTATTGATATGGTGAATATGTGGACTCGTGTGCGCCACCTCAAAAGTGTTACTTGCAGTCGTAGTTCAGGATAGCCACCGAGTCAAAGCTGGCTTGTCACTGCGCAGTCAAACTCCACCACCCCTTTGTTGATACCGATGCATATGTAGTTAGTTCTGATGTAAGTCTTGCTGGGTACATTTGTACTCACGTTTGCTTAATTTATGTTTTGCAGAGAGACTTCAGTCTCGCTAATAGTTCCGCGTGGACTTCAACGTTTAGCTTGATACCTCAGCTACGATCTTGTGCCCTCGGCAGGATCTGGTAGATAGTCAGGCTTCTAAGCCTTTTTCATTTGTAGATGTCTGTACTCAGACATGTTAAGCTTCCGCTTGTGCTTTGACTTGTATGTTCTAAATGTTGGGTCATGAGACCCATGTTTGTAATATCTCGCTCCTCGGAGCCTAATGAATAAATACTTGAGTTGTAGAGTCATGTTGTGATGCCATGTTGTATTTGCACATATCGAGCATATTGTGTGTATGTTATTGAAATGCTTGGTATGTGTGGGATCCGACAATCTAGTTGTTTATCCTTGGCAGCCTCTCTTATGGAGAAATGTAGTCTAGTGCTTCCTTGAGCCATAGTAGTCCACTTCAGCCCGGTTCACCGGAGTCCTGCTAGCCCAGCACTACTGCTCAGGACACTTGACTGGCCGGCATGTGTTTCACTTCGTTCCTGTGTCTGTCCCTTCGGGGAAATGTCACGCGGTGACATCCGGAGTCCTGTTAGCCCAGTGCTACAGCCCGGATTCACACGCTGCTGACCGACATGCTCGATGTGATTCATGTATGCCTGTCCCCATGGGTTAGTGCCGCTTTGGGTTCACGACTAGCCATGTCAGCCCGGGTTCTCTGTCATATGGATGCTAGCGACACTATCATATACGTGGAGCCAAAAAGGCATAAACGGTCCCGGGCCATGGTAAGGCGACACCGTGGAATACCGTGCGTGTGAGGCCGCAAAGTGATATGAGGTGTTACCGGCTAGATCGATGTGACTTGGAATCGGGTCCCGACAGGTTTGGTATCGAGCCTGACTGCTCAGAGGGTTTACCAAGCCAAACTGGTCGAAGTTGTGTCTAGAAATGCTTTAGTTATGTAAGGGAATTGATTGTGGAAGGAAGGTAAGGCTCTTTTACTCCTTATACCTTATGGCCTTCTCGATCCGAGTCATCGTCTTCTCTTCTACGGGGATTAAGAACTAGGCCTTCTCATCTATCTATCAGGATGACGTGTTACTAATCCATAGACTTATAGAATTGATAGTTTCAAATCTCAGTTCAGTTTTACTACTTCCATGTGTTCATAGTTGGTCTCGGAACCTTGATATTGTGCTATTGAGTGGTCATGCCACTATTTTGCAGGATGTCTCAAAGCATTTTGAGCATTTACAGCCGTTATGCTGTCCGAGTCATCCCAGATTTCTAAATAGTCTGATGCATTTGCAAATCCCTTCTCTCCGTTTCTAATGTTCATTTGGGCCAGATTAATCATACAAATTAGTGTGTTGAGGTACTCCGCTGCCTCGGCATATATGTTGGAGCTATTATTATGAACCCAGGTGTTTAGGGAGTCACCTAGTAATCTAGCCATGTTTTGTGTTCCCGGTGTGACGATTCTGGCCTTTATTCTCGAAAGCATCCCGTGATGCCACTTAGTAGTAGGTATTCTACTCCTTGGGTTTTGAACCCGAGATTCACCCTACTTACCTCATGTTGATAGTGTTGCTAGTTCCTTTAGGATATTAGTAACACTTGCATTAGTCCTCGAGGTCCGTGGTATTTCCTTCTTCCAAATACCATGAACCATTAAGGCAGAAGTTATTTGAACCAAAAGATCACAATCAGAGTACTCTTGAGGAGTTGTCCATTCATAATGGTGAATCTTCCAGTTCTCCCCTTTCCGCATGGGTTATCCGGAAGAAATGTTGAGCTTCGCTCGACATACTAATCTATGCATCCACAACTCAGAAAGATATATGTTCCTTTGAGTTGTCCCTCTTTAGTTGTTTTCTGACCTCCATCTATCAATTGATAACCAAGAGTATGCGTGCATCCGTTCATCGATGCCTATTATTCTTGTGGTCCGTCAAGCCATTCTATTCTGGAATGACTAGGAGAAACAAACTCCAGTACCTCATCCATATCCAGGATTGGGTCAAAGTAGTTGTATTCCGCAGGTCAAAATGCCAATCCAGCTTTTGATTCTGTTCCACCCCGAAGTATTGCCCTCTTTATGTCGGGATTGTCATGAGAATTGCACCATTTCTCATGAATTCTTGACATAGTGATACTTCTCGCTATCATTATTCATTCCTCGGTCCCGTGTTGTTGTAACCGGAATGCCGACAAGTGAACTGTGATGTGTGAAATCGATACTCCTAGCAACCTCGTTACTTGGTAGTTAATGGACAATATTCTCATTCTTAGCGTGTTGGTTATTGAATCATCATCCTAAGATTGATCGTGCTACCTAGTCCTTATTTACGGTGCACTCTTCGATCAATGAGTTAGGATTGTGTCAATCCCTCACTCTTTTGATCATCTCATCTTGCCTTTGAAAAGCAAGGTTGTTCTCGAGCTTAGTAACATATCGGTGGTTCGTGGATGTTCAATATCTTCTCGAAGTATTACGGTTGTCACCTGACCGCTATGTTGAGTTCGTGATCATGCTGGTTTTCTCCAAACCACCGATTCTCCAAGAATCTGTGTTGGATACCCCTGAGCTAGTTGGTTGAGCCAAACAACAACTTGGAGAGTTGGAAGATAAAAGCTTGTCCGACTTAGTTCATTTTAAGGGATATCTTTTGAGTGTGTGTTGAAGAAAGATGATATCTCCATTGATTGGTCCTCGTGATCAGTTGTTGGATCTATTGCCTTGTCAAAACTTTGACTTGAGTATGGGCCATCGTCAAGTCAAATCAGAACCAACGATGTTCATAATGTTGTCTTACTCGTGGTTGATTCCTCGAGCATACACCATTACATCTTTTGGTCTGACCAATGTTATCACCGTGTTCACATGATGGTGGAAGTCCAGCGATATGGAAATTCCGATGAGTTGTTGTTGAACCGCATCAGCATCATCTTGTCTCCTCCATGATTCATGTTGAACATCAAGTTAGTGTTGGAAACTTTTGTAAGCAATGCCTTCGTGTTCCGTTCATGAAGCTTATGCTTGGATGGAAGAAGTGACTTCCTCGAATTCATGTGCATTTGGTACAAGTTGCCGCCGTGCGTTCGAGAAAGGTTGTTTTTTTTCCTCTGGTACCATTCCGAATCGGTCATGCACGTGGAAGTATTCTGTGGTTTGGAGACTTGCAACCTCCATTCTACATGTGTCCCTAGCACACCAAGCCACTGATTGATTTGTTCAAGGAGAAGAAGTTCCTTCTTAAGAGCATGCCTTATGCAAGGACTTCAATATCCTCGTTGATGGTTCCCAACCAGAACTCGGTAGTGTTTCATTGTAAGACTACCATGTGGTCATGCTTGTCTGGGACACTGTGTTCACATGCTTGTAGCAGAACCGGCTCATGTTTTGGAGCTTGCTATCGTAGTTCATATCCCGAGAATCTCGGAACGTCATCTCGTTGATTTGTGTTGCAACCTTCCTTTTCGGACATGCTGAGTCTGAAGTATCCTATCACCAATCGGATCTGAATCTCAGGCAGACATGATGGTTGGAACATTCCCAACAGTTGCATTTTGTTCCCAAATTTTGCACCGCCATTGTGCCAATTCCCATGGGCTGCCCTCTCAGTAATTATTGTTTAGGATCATCTTCAAAAGTGGTCCTACCATGGGTCCCATCCATTTCCGGTGATAAGAAAAAATCATCCATTGCTTTGTCTTCAACAAGGTAGTCCACATCATCCATTCTAGTCCGGGTATGTCATTCTTTCGAACTCCTTCAAATGATCGATTGTGATTGCCTTAGGCTGGTATAAAGAGTTCAATGATCTTTGTATCAAAAGTAATTCTTTTTGCCACTTAAGGGAATAGTTCTTCGAGTCACCTTCCCTGAGGTGCCCTGTTATGGATCATGGCAATTTTTCCTCGCTACCTCGTCACCTCGTCAAATTGTTTATTCCGTCCCTCCTAATGCATGTTTTGCCTCTCAGCTCCAGAGATGTTTCTACGTCTCATTCCGTGAGTTGATCTTGTGATCCTTGTGATGATCCTAAGTTGCTCGAACCTCAAGAAGATCAATTCTTCTAAAATTCTCCCTTTCCTCTCGTTGTCATGTTGGATGAAGTTCTCAAAGCAAGATATCAAGATCAAGATGATGCAATGAATCAAACATTTTCGAGAAGAGCAATTGGATCATGAAGATTGTGTTAGCTTGTGTCCCCCATTGACCTCGTCCCTCACGTCTTGATTCGCGGGACGAGATTCTTGTTTAGTGGGGGTGAGTTGTCACAGCCCTAGAGCTTGTTTGCAAGTAGTTGCATAATCAGCCATGCATCATGTCTAAATTTATTGGAAATCTGAAATGGGGGTGATCAAACCCTAGCACTTTAAAAATGCAAATAGGTCCAGCTTCAAAAAATGCATTCAATGAACCAAAAACGCTCTTCATTATCGTTCCGTATTTTTGGCAAGGGCTTAGACCCAAACCAAAAATAATGAACATTTCTAAAGAATAATTTTGGGCACTGAATTTAAATCATATTTATTTGAATTTGGAATTATATTCCTAATATATGGAATATATTTCAAATAACCCTGAGTTATTTTATGTGCATCTGGCCTAGTCCTAAGTATGTGCATAAAAATATTCAGAGAAGTTTGGCACTCGCTTTTAGTTCATGTGAATTTGCAAACAAAGGGCAAATATTAAATAAAAACAGAAAAACAGAATTGAAACAGAAAGAAAGGAAAGGAGCAAAAACTTACATGGCCTCACTGTGCAGCCCACCTAGTCGGCCCAGCGGTGGCCCAGCACCGTAGAGAGCCCAGCCCACCACCCCACCCCGTCGTCGTCCTCATGCCAAGAGGGAGCAGCTCGGCTGTCATGCTGCGCCCCCAACCACCTCCTCGCTTCCTCCCGGACCTTCTAGCGACGCCACGGAGACGCCCATAACCCTCGCTCCTCTCCCCTCACTATCTGCTCTCTCTCGCCTCTATTCCTTCCCGGCGAAGCGACAACGCAGCTGCCGCCGACAAGCTCCACCACGACCACAGCCATCTCCGAGCCTCTCCGACGCGCCCTGAGCTCCACCGTGACGTCCCCGCCCTTACCACCGAGCCACAAGACGCCGGACGCCCTGGAGCGCCGTCGTCGACGCCATCTTCGTCCTCCGCACCGACGGCCGCTGTTGACCGATTCGTCATCACCAGGCCGTCCCCGAGCCCTCTGAGATCACCGATGACCCCGCCGTGAGCTCCTCTACCTAACCCCTCGCTCCCCGCCATCGTTCTCCTCCTCTAGCCTCAAGGGTCCACCGGAGCCGAAAGCTCACCGCCGCCGTGGTTCCTCGCCGCCGTAGCCAGGGCCACCGCAGCCCGCGCCTGAGCACGTCACCGTGCTCGGTGAACCCCTAGGAGCGCGTAGCACCCACCAGATCCTCCTCCCGTACGCAGTAGCGCCAACCCGACCGCTCTGTGCTTCGCCATCGCCAAACCTCGACGCGGGCATAGTTCCCGGCCACACCGGCTCCAACCAGTGGCACCACTAGATGCGACGCACTCCTAGGAGTCGAGCAAGCCTAGCCGCGCGTCCAATCATCGCCGGAGGGCGATTTCCGAAGATCTCCGCCGCGGTTTGTGTCGCCGCCGGCCAAACTCCGGCGAGCCGACGTGGCTCCATCATTAGGAGCTAACCCAGCAAGTTAAACACCCTACGCCATCGACAAGAGGGCTCCCACCTGGTCAAACCGGTCAAATAACGCTGGGTTTGACCGGGATTAGTTCATGTGTCACTGACGTGTGAACCCCACACGTCAGGTTTGACCTAGACTAGTCCCGTTGACCTGCTGACGTAGTGCTGATGTCATGCCGACGCAATAAGCTATTTTCTGGATTTATTTTATTTCAGAAAATTCCAGAAAATAGTGCTAACTTCTAAAATTCGTAGAAGTTCAACCATAACTCCAAATGAAATAAGTTATATATAAAAATGATCAGAAAAATGCAATCTATCCATCTGTACCATTTTCATGCATGTTAGAACAACTGTGGTCACTGTTTAGTTCAAATAAATTAAATGGCATTTGAATATTCACATATGGAGTTTGAATTTGAATCTTGTATTCAAACCAACTTCATTTAATCTGTTGCTAGTTGCATTAGCTCAAATCACAGCATATTGCCATGACATTATCATGCATCCTATTTGTTGCATTGCATTGACTATGTCCCTCTTTGTTTGCCGGTAATTGTCCCCTCTCGATAGACGTGGTTCCAACGATGAGATCGATGACACCGATGAAGAGCTATATTATCTTCAGAAGTGGCAGGCAAGCAAAACCCCCTTGTTCATCCCGATACAATCCCACTCTCTCGCTCCTACTCTCTTTTATTGCATTAGGAGAACAACGATTCATTTGTTACTTGCTGCGGTAGTTGAACCCATTTATCCTCTGCATGACCTGTCATTGCCACAGTAAATAGATGAAACCCACTAGCATGAGTAGGAGTTGTTTGAGCCCTGTTGTGCCTACTCATTCATGCTTGTTTTCCATGCCTGCTATTGTTAGAGTTGAGTCAGGTCCGATTCATCGAGGATGAATCAGAGGTGTGTGAACATGTCCTACTGTTGAGAGCTAAGTGTGTGAACACGATTTGGTAAAGTTAGCGGTGAGAGGCCATGTAGGAGTACATGGTGGGTTGTCTCATTGCAGCCGTCCTCAGGAACTGAGTTCTGTGTTTGTGATCCATAAACAGTTACTACCACACATTGGGCTCCGGGCACTCCAAGCTCCCTCGACTTATTAATCAACTCGATCTCTGTCCAGGAGTTGCAACTAGTTTCTGGTGTTGGTAGGATATGTGTTGGGGGCCGTGCGTAGCGCTGACCCTAGGGGTGGGCTATGATGCGGTAGATACACCGAGGCACGGTGTACCGGGACGCCCGTTTGGTGCCTCGGGAACCCTGCTCTCATCGTTTGGGGCCGTGAGCGACACCCCGGCCGGATCTCCTTGGCGGATGGAACCGAATAGGCGATAAACCTGGACTAGAGACTTGTGTGGTTAGTCAGGTCGTACGACTCCTCGCCAAAGCTTCCGCTTGAAGGTTGCCGAGATACACGACGTGTACATGGTGGTAAGTGGCGAGAGCGTGTGTGAAGAAGTACACCCTGCAGGGTTAACATCATCTATTCGAATAGCCGTGTCCGCGTAAAGGACTTCGGGTTGCCTATAACAGTTCATAGACAAGTGAAAGTGGATACTCTAAAATGCGCCAAGATAAGCGTGGAGTGCTATGGATGGCGTTCTCGTAGGGAAGACGGGATCGGATCCATAGTGGTGTATTGATATGGTGAATATGTGGACTCGTGCGCCACCTCAAAAGTGTTACTTGCAAATGTAGTTAGGATAGCCACCGAGTCAAAGCTGGCTTGCTGCAGTCAAACTCCACCACCCCCTTTGTTGATACCAATGCATATGTAGTTAGTTCTGATGTAAGTCTTGCTGGGTACATTTGTACTCACGTTTGCTTAATTTATGTTTTGCAGAGAGACTTCAGTCTCGCTAATAGTTCCGCGTGGACTTCGACGTTTAGCTTGATACCTCAGCTACGATCTTGTGCCCTCGGCAGGATCTGGTAGATAGTTGATGTTGATGTTGGACAAGGAAGACAAGTAATGGGTTATGTTTTCTTATATCTGAAATAAAGTATATTGTCATGGGTCATCCAACATGTTGAGCTTGCCCCCCCTCATGCTAGCCAAATTCTTTGCACCAAGTAGAGATACTACTTGTGCTTCCCAAAATCCTTAAACCAGTTTTGCCATGAGAATCCACCATATCTACCTATGGATTGAGTAAGATCCTTCAAGTAAGTTGTCATCGGTGCAAACAATAAAAATTGCTCTCTAAATATGTATGATTGATTGGTGTGGAGGAAATAAGATTTATACGATCTTGTGATGTGGAAGAAATAAAAGCGACGTACTGCATAATAAAGGTTCATATCACAAGGGGCAATATAAAGTGACATTCTTTCGCATTAAGATTTTGTGCATCCAACCCTGAAAGCGCATGGCAACCTCTTCTTCCCTCTGCGAAGGGCCTATCTTTTATTATTATCTTCTACCTTATGCAAGAGTCATGGTGAACTTCACCTTTCCTTTTTACATTTTATCCTTTGGCAACCACAGGGTGTTGGAAAGACCCTGATATATATATATCTAATTGGATGTAAGTTAGCATCAACTATTATTATTGACATTACCCTTGAGGTAAAAGGTTGGGAGGCGAAACTATAAGCCCCTATCTTTCTCTGTGTCCGACTAAAACTCCATAACCACAAGTATTGCGTGAGTGTTAGCAATTGTGAAAGACTAAATGATAGTTGAGTATGTGGGGTTTGCTAAACCAAAGCTCTGACATAGACTCTTCCTGAAAATAAGATGAATTGCAATTGTTTGATGACTGAGAATATTGTGTGTTAGTTTTCAAGAAAGTTTATGATCTATACTTTAACATGTGATTTGCTTGTTACTTGATCATGAAAAGTTTTATGAGATGAGCTATTGTTATGACATATAATGATGCTAGAAAAAGTGATTGGAATTATCATTGATCAAACGTATGCACTTGTTAGCATTCACACTTCATAAATTATTTATTTTATCATTTACCTACTCAAGGACGAGCAGGAATTAAGCTTGGGGATGCCGACACGTCTCCAACGTATCTATAATTTATGAAGTATTCATGGTATTATACTATCCTTCTAGGATGTTTTATATGCATTTATATGATATTTTATATGATTTTTGGGACTAACCTATTAACCTTGAGCCAAGTGCCAGTTTCTGTTTCTCCTTGTTTTAGAGTATCGTAGAAAAGGAAAACTAAACGAAGTCCAATTGACGTGCCACTTGACGGAGATCATTTTGGACTAGAAAAAGCCCACGGAGTACCGTAAGCAGGCCAGAAGAGTCCAGGGCTTCCCACGAGGGTGGGGCGCGCCACCCCCTAGGGCGTGCCCCTACCTCGTGGACAGCCCGGAGACCCCCCTGACGTGAAATCAACGCAAAACTCTTCTATATATACCCAAACTTCCAGAAAGAAACCTAGATCGGAAGTTCCGCCGCCGCAAGCCTCTGTAGCCACGAGAAGTCAATCTAGGCCCTCTCCGGCACCCTGCCGGAGGGGGCCATCATCATCGGTGGCCATGGAGGAGGAAGCACAAGGGGGAGAACCTCTCCTCCTCTCTTCCGGTGGCGCCAGAGTGCCATCGGGAGGGGAATCATCGCCACGGTGATCGTCTTCATCAACATCACCATCATTATCACCATCCTCATCTCTTTTACATGGTCCACTCTCCCTCACTCCGCTGTAATCCCTACTTGAACATGGTGCTTTATGCCACATATTATGATCCAATGATGTGTTGCCATCCTATGATGTTTTGAGTAGATATCTTTTGTCTTTGGGTTGATTGATGATCTAGATTGGTATGAGCTGTACGTTTTACTTTGGTGATGTCCTATGGTGCCCTCCGTGTCGCGCAAGCGTGAGGGATTCCCGCTGTAGGGTGTTGCAATACGTTCATGATTCGCTTATAGTGGGTTGGTGAGTGACTGAAACACAAAACCGAGTAAGAGGGATTGTCACAGTATGGGAATAAAGAGGACTTGATGCTTTAATGCTATGGTTGGGTTTTACCTTAATGATCTTTAGTAGTTGCGGATGCTTGCTAGAGTTCCAATCATAAGTGCATATGATCCAAGTAGAGAAAGCATGGTAGCTTATGCCTCTCCCTCAGATGAAACTGCAATAGTGATTACCGGTCTTGTTAACAATTGCCTAGGACAATTCCGCACACCGATCCACCATTATTCCACAGTCGCTATTTATAATATTTAGTAGTATATTCTAACTTTATGATAACATCACCTACTTTTATATTTTAGCTCTCCGATATCATACAAAGTCATCCTCTTCATACCCACAACGTAGTTTTATTGCTCGTTGCTAGTTGGAAGCAAACGTCCGGTGTACGTAGAGTTGTGTCAGTGGCAGATAGGGCTTGAGAGAATATTGATCTTACCTTTAGCTCCTCGTGGGTTCGACAGTCCATACTTACCACTTCCGCCTTTGGAAATTGCTACGATGATTCCCTGCACTTGGGGATTATCAATGCCTATGTAATGATCATTGCCTGGATATCGTCATGATTATTTGAAGTTCTATCAATTGCCCAACAGTAATTTGTTCACCCACCGTTTGCTATTTTTCTCGAGAGAAGCCACTAGTGAAAGCTACAGCCCCCGGGTCTCTTTCTCATATTATTTGCCTTTGTGATCTATTTTCCTTTGCTTTTATTTTTAGATCTACTAAACCAAAAATACAAAAATACCTTGCTGCACTTTATTTTATTTGGCATTCGATCTATCAATACCTACAGCTCTTTCCCGCTCACGTGCCAATTTCTAGCAACGTTATTCGAAGGGATTGACAACCCCTTTAACACGCCGGGTTGCGAGTGGTTGTTATTTGTGTGCAGGTGATGTTTAGGTTGTATTGCTAGGTTCTCCTACTGGTTCGATAACCTTGGTTTCATCACTAAGGAAATACCTACATTGGCTGTGCTGCATCATACCTTCCTCTTTGGGGAAATACCGACGTAGCTTCAAGCCGCATCAAAAGGAATTTCTGGCGGCGTTGCCGGGGAGGATCTTCAACATCTACCAGGTTCCTAATCACAAATCTCATCTCCTCGCAATTTACATTATTTGCCATTTGCCTCTCATTTTCCTCTCCCCCACTTCACAAAAATTTGATGTTTTATTCGCCCTCTTTTTCGTTCGCCTTTTTCTCGTCCGATCTTTTGTTCGCTTGTGTTGCCATGTGCTTCTATTTTCTTGCATCTTCGCTTGCTAAAAATTTATTGATACGGATCCTCATCCACTTGCTAATCTTTTTAATAGATCCAATTATCATGAACAAATTGCTAGTGCTTTGAGTGCACTGGATTATCTCTATGAAGTTTTGCTTGAGATCGTGAATCTGAAAATTGTGATGAAGAAATTTATAAAGTGATTCATGATACCCCCTTGAATGAAAAGCATGGTTGAAATGATTTTACTATGACATCTATCAATGTCAATTGTGCTAATAATATGCAAAACCCCAAGCTTGGGGATGCTAATTTTGATATGTCTATTACTTATTGCAATGATTATGATTGGGGTGATAATGTTTCTTATGATCTTGAAAATTTATTTAATCCTCATGTTGAATATGCTTGCAATAATATAAAAAGTGGGTGTGGCAGAGAGTCAACTTTAGGTAAATCCCACATATTTGGAGAGTGTTCAATCGTATCAATTTTTTGATGAAAGTGGGCTTGGAGAGGTCATGACTTTAGTTGATGATAATCCCACTATTTTGGAAGAGTATCAACTTTTACGCATGTGGCTCACAAAGAGAATATTATTTGTGATAGCTATATTGTTGAATTTGAGTATGATCCTACATGTAATTATTACGAGAGAGGAAAATATGGTTGTAGAAATTTTCATGTTACTAAACTACCTCTCGTTATGTTGAGATTTTGAATGTTTTATCCCTCTCCTTTGCATATGCTAGATACTTGTTGTCTTGACAATTTGTTTTCCTATAAAATTCCTATTCATAGGAAGTATGTTAGACTTAAATTTGTTTGCCACATGTTTTATGATGCTCTTTTTGTGTTTCAATTATGTGAGCATCAATGAAATCTCAATCCCTAGGTAGGGGCGTAAAACGATAGCGCTTATTGCGAGGCAACCCAATGAATAAACTTTATTTTTATCTTTTTATTTATGTTCTTGAGTGTTTACACAATTATGCTACTGGTACGATTGTGTTTTTGTGTTTTAATTAGTGTTTGTGCCAAGTAAAGCCTTAAGGATCTTATTGGGTGATAGTTGATTTGATCCTGCTGAAAAACATATACTTTTGACTCCGTCCCAATTTCTCAAATTCAACTTTGAGCGTGATTTTGATCTGAAATTCTGACATTAGATTAATATACAAATTTCCTAGTACGTTCTAATTTGTCAGAATTTTTGGAGTTGCAGAAGTATTCAAAGTTTTAGGTTGCTACTGCACTGCTCAGTTTTTGACAGATTCTGCTTTTCCTTATGCTATGTGCTTGTTTTAATGATGCTATGGTTTTATTTAATGAGTTGCCATAGAGAAGTTGGAATACAGTAGGTATAATGAAAAACAAAATATTAATTGGTTTGCAACAGTACTTGAAGTAGTGATTTGCTTTCTTATACTAACGGATCTCACGAAGGTTTTGTTGACTTTTGTGTGATTGAAGTTTTCAAGTTTTGGGTTATCTTCGATGGATGAAGGAATAAGGAGTAAGAAGAGCCTAAGCTTGGGGATGCCCTGGCATCACAAGCTTTTTATCCAAAAGAGGGCAAACAACTAAGCTTGGGGATGCCCCCGAGTGGCATCCCCTCTTTCTTCTAACAACCATCGGTATTTTACTCGAAGCTATATTTTTATTCGTCACATACTATGGGTTTTTCTTGGAGCGTCTTGTATGATATGAGTCTTTGCTTGCTTTGTTTTGTATTTTAAGTCATCAATTCTTGCTGGACACACCTATTTGAGAGAGCTAAAATTTGGTCATGATTTGTTAGAATTGCTCTCTACGCTTCACTTAAATTTTTATGAGCTATGGACTTGCTCTAGTGCTTCACTTATATCTTTTTGAGCACAGTGTGCTTTAGTATTTTTGAAGAAATGCTCTCTTGATTCACTTAGGTTTATTTGAGAGTTAGTAAAATTTTCAATAAACTCTCTCTTGCTTCACTTAAATTAATTTGAGAGAAAGAAATATTATGCTCATGATCTTCACTTATATTTGTTTGAGCTTATCAAAAGCAACATATTAAAATTAGTTGCAAAGTGATAGATATCCAAGAAGGATATAATAAAAACTTTCATGAAGATCATTTGACAAAATAAACTTGATTCTTAGTAATAGTTTTGAGATATGATGATGTGATATGTGAGTTATGTTGATGAGTAGTTGTGCTTTATTAAGAATATTGATGTTAAGGTTTGTGATTCCCTATGCAAGCACGAAAAGTCAATAGTCATGCAATGAAATTGCATCCTACTTGTGGTGCATTATTCGGTGTTGATTATGCTTAATGCTTGATTATGAGATTATTCGTTTCTTGGTTGGTCGCTTCCCAATCTTTTGCTAGCCTTCATTTTGCACTAAGTATGATCTCTACTTGTGCATCTGAAATCCTTTAAACCAGTTTTGCCACATGAGTCCACTATACCTACCTATATGAGGTATTTTCATGCCGTTCTAAGAATATTTGTATGTGTCATCTCTAGTTTTCAAAATAAACTTCTCTTTTGTGTGTTCGTTCCGCTCGCGGAGCGGTGAGGGGTGGCTAATATTTTCCATGCTAGAAATTCTCATGATGAGTGTTTATTCACTTGTCATTGCACGAGAGTAAGGCAAAGGTATTAGGGATGCCCAGTCCCGAAATGAAAAAAAATGAATTACTTTATGTTGTCAAATAATAAATTCCTTGGAAAGTGTTGGTATGGAGGGCAACCGTGGATACGGCTAGCCATGGAAGTGAAAGTATGGTTGAAAAAGGAACAACTTTTATTTTCTGTTTGGGAAACGCCTATGACATATCTAAGCATGGAAAGTATTGGGAACTCTAAGTCTGTTTCGTTGGTGGAAAGGATACACCTCCCAAAATGTTTTTATCTCTAAGTTTTTCGCTTTGAGCACTGGCACCTCTACAAATCCCTACTTCCCTCTACGAAGGGCCTTTGTTTTACTTTCTGCAATTTTTATTTTGAATTTGAGTCTCCATCTTCTCTTATATAAGCACCAACTAGGAGGCAATATGATCATACTTGAGTACTGGGTGTAGCTAATATGCGAATGTGTTTCATGAATGGATCAATGTTTGAGCATGATGGGCTTGGGATAACTTATTTTAGCATTGATATATTGAAAGACATGGTTGCTTGTTGATATGCTTGAGTATTTAAGTCATCATGTCAAAACTAGACTATTACTTTGAATCACATAAAAGTCCAAATGTCCATGCTATAAAGAAAAGAAATATGATATGACATGATAGGCAGCATTCTACATCAAAAATTCTGTTTTTATCACTTACCTACTCGAGGACGAGTAGCTACTCGAGGACGAGTAGGAGTTAAGCTTGGAGATGCTGATACGTATCCAACGTATCTATAATTTTTGATTGTTCCATGCTGTTATATTATCAATCTTGGATGTTTCATAATCATTTTATAGTCATTTTATATCATTTTTTGGTACTAACATATTGACATAGTGCCAAGTGCGAGTTGTTGTTTTCTACATGTTTTTTACATCGCAGGAAATCAATACCAAACGGAATCCAAATGCAACGAAACTTTACGGAGATTTTTTATGCACCAGAAGACACCTAATGGGCCAAGGCTGTGCCTAGTGGGTGCTTTGAGGAGAGCACAACCCACTGTGGCGCGCCAGGAGGCCCAGCGCCGCCTCTGGTGGGTTGTGCCCACCTCGGGTGCCCCGGACCGCCTCTTTGTTCTATAAATTCCCCAATATTCCGTAAAACCCTAGGGGATTCGATGAAATTATGATCCAGCCGCCGCAGAGTGCGTAACCACCAGATCCCATCTAGACACCATCACGGAGGGGTTCACCACTTCCATTGGTGCCTCTCCGATGATGCGTGAGTAGTTCTTCGTAGACCTTCGGGTCCGTAGTTAGTAGCTAGATGGCTTCCTCTCTCTCTCTCTCTCTCTCTCTCTCTCTCTCTTGATTCTCAATACAATGGTATCTTGGAGATCCATATGTTGTAAGTCTTTTATGTGTGTTAGTTGGGATCCGATGAACTTTGAGTTTATGATCAGATCTATCTTTTTATATCCATGGAAGTTATTTGAGTTTCTTTGATCTCTTATATGCATGATTGCTTATAGCCTCGTATTTCTTCTCCGATATTTGGGTTTTGTTTGGCCAACTCGATCTATTTATCTCAAGAATGGGAAGAGGTGCTTTGTAGTGGGTTCGATCTCACGGTGCTTGATCCCAAAGTGATGTGAAGGGAACCGGCACGTATGTATCGTTGCTACTAAGGATAAAACGATGGGGTCTATCTCTACATAGATAGATTTTGTCTACATCATGTCATCGTTCTTATTGCATTACTCCGTTTCTCCATGAACTTAATACACTAGATGCATGCTGGATAGCGGTTGATATGTGGAGTAATAGTAGTAGATGCAGGCAGGAGTCAGTCTACTAATCTTGGACGTGATGCCTATGTAATGATCATTGCCTGGATATCGTCATGATTATTTAAAGTTCTATCAATTGCCCAACAGTAATTTGTTCACCCAATTGCTTATTATTTTTCTCGAGAGAAGCCACTAGTGGAAGCTTAGGGCCCCGGTCTCTTTCTCATATTATTTGCCTTTGCGATCTATTTTCCTTTGCTTTTATTTTCAGATCTACTAAACCAAAAATACAAAAATACCTTGCTGCACTTTATTTTATTTGGTGTTCGATCTGTCAATACCTATAACTCTTTCCCGTTCACGTGCCAATTTCTAGCGCCACATTCGAAGGGGAGTGACAACCCCTTTAACGTCGGGTTGCGAGTGGTTGTTATTTGTGTGCAGGTGATGTTTAGGTTGTGTTTCTTGGTTCTCCTACTGGGTCGATAACCTTGGTCTCATCACTGAGGGAAATACCTTCCGCTACTGTGCTGCATCATCCCTTCCTCTTTGGGGAAATACCGACGTAGCTTCAAGCCGCATCATCTCCTACCTCGGGTAACACCGCCACCTTCACCGGGTACTACACTATTATTAGGTCTGAGCTATGTTGAGGGCAGGTGGGCACTGCCCCAAGCAACCATGGATCAATTCCTGAAGCAAAAAATTTACGAAGGGCTTTGTCTAGATGTTTGCGGGAGGTTTGAGGCCCTTCCTTGGAGATGCCCTAAGAAGGGAAAGAAACGAGTTGGACGTGGTGAGTGATACGTCAATACCTAGAGTCTAGGGGGAGGAAACGGATTGTTGCTGCAGCGGCTGGCCGTGAGTGCGACGCCCACAACGGGCCTGCCCGCGCCTATATTAATTAAATAAATCCTCTGCCTGCAGTGTCTCACAGCCACCACTCGGCCTCGACTAGTCTCTCTCTCTCTCTCTCTCTCTCTCTGACTATTTGTGTACTGACCGGAAAGTAAGTACTACATGGGTCTCTCTCTCACTCTCATACTGGCGACCAAATTTTAGGTGTGTAGGTGTAAAGCGACCACTTCTGTGTGCAGCGGTACTTTCCTTTGTCTACCTAACGTAAGGTACAACATGGGTCTCTGTCTGCTCTCTCTCTCTCTCTCTCTCTCTCTCTCTCTGTTCCATGCACTGTCTCTGTCTCTCTCTGCGTGTGTGCGCTTTGTCACTGACTGCTACTTGATTTGATTTTGATCATGCAGGACAACATGTCGGCAGGTTATGCCCTCTTCCTACGCACTCAGTGCACCTCCCTCCGGGATGAGGCTACCTCTGATGCGTATATGGGTGCCATGTTTGTTGTGGTCGCCTTAAGTGTTGTTGTGATCGTGGCGACATGGTACTTCTGCCGCAAGTCTAGCCAGTACCACAACCACAGCTGCAGATGTTCCGTCTCGTACCTCGGGTAATACCGCCACCTTCTACTACACTATTATTAGCAGTGGTGGAGCTATGTTGAGGGCAGGGGGGCGCTGCCCCCCCCCCTCTCCCACCCGTGGATCAATTCTGAAGCAAAAAGTTTAAGAAGGGTTTTTGTCTAGATGCTTGCGGGAGGTTTGAGGCTCTGCCTGGGAGAGGCCCTAAGAAGGAAAAGAAACGAGTTGGACGTGGTGAGTGACACGTCAATGCACTAGAGTCTAGGGGAAGGAAACGGATTGCTGCTGCAGTGGCTGGCTGTGACTGCGACGCCCACCACCGGGTCCGCCTACCACTATATTAATTAAATCAATCCTTTGCGGCAATGTCTTAGAGCCACCACTCGGCCTCGACCAGTCTCTCTCTCTCTCGACTGCTTGTGTACCGACCGTGAAGGTACTACGTGGGTCTCTCTCTCTCTCATACCAACGATGAAAATTTATGTGTTCAGGTGTAGAGCGACTTCTCCTGTGTGCAACAGTGCTTTTCTTTGTCTACCTAACTTAAGGTACAACATGGCTCTCTCTCCTGTGTTCCATCCACCTCTCTCTTCCATGCACTGTCTTTTCTCTCTCTATGTGTGTGCGCTTTATGACTGACTGCTGCTTGATTTGATTTTGATCATGCAGGACAGCATGTCGGCGGGTTATCCTCTTCTTCCGCGACGCATTCCGGGCAGCTCCTCATGCGAGGAGGCTACCTCGGGGCAGAAGGCGGGGCAATATTTGATGTGGTCGCCTTTCAGTGTTGTTGTGATCGTGGCGACGTGGTACTTCTGTCACAAGTCTAGCCAGTACCACTACCCTAGCTGTAGATGTGTTGTCTCCTACCTCGGTTACCACCGCCACCTTCACTGCTACTACACTATTATTAGCAGTGGCGGAGTTATGTTGAGGCCACCGCCCCCACACCCTTGGATCAATTCCTAAAGCAAGAAAATTAAGAAAGGCTTAAATTTTTTTTTTTAGCATTTGCCCCCCCCCCCCCCCCCCCCACGCCTCAAACACTGATGATTTGTGTTGCAACCCCCGGTGATTTTTTGCTAGCTCCGCCACTGATTATTAGTACACCATGATCAGGCAAGCTCACTCTATGGATGACCATTGTGATGGATGACAATCAGTGGCGGATCTTGAAAGCAAAAGCTGGGCAGGCCAGACTAAACAAGAGCACAATTATTTTTTATTGAAAATCTGAATCATAAGCATCAGTATGATTACCGGATGGAGCAAGCAGTATGTATATATACAGCAAAATACATTTCAACCATGAACCACTATTAAGTTAGCTAATACAAAGCTTTGAGACATTAGACAGGCTGTAGTTCTCTAGAATTCCACCCTTTATGTGAACTAACAGATTATTGGCAAGATTCCCATTTTACATCTTATTGCGCTAATCTTGACTTAATGATCTTCATACTAGAAAAGGCACGTTCGGCACGTTCATCCAGTGATCTGCTCATGCGCCAGCCGACGGGAGTGGTCCGACAGGCCGCAGGCTGGCAGCACGACGGCGAGGCCGAGCCTGAGCAGATGTCGTCTGCGATCAGGTGCAGAGAGTCGGGGAAGGAAGGAAGGCAAGGCTGGCCTGTGGCTGCGAGATACGTGAGATGCCGTCGGTTGGCCGGCGGCGCTGGCTTGCTCCGGTGCTCTCTGCTCGACTGCGGGAGAGTTTGGGAATTGGGGATTGGGGATTCCCAGCGCTGCCTGCCTCTCTGCCGCTGCTGTGCGTGAGTTTCTGAGAGAGAAAGCGAGAGGATGTACGTGGGCTGGGCTAGTGGGCTTGGAAGATGCCTATATAAATTTTATTTGGTCAAAATCCTGGGCGGGCCATGGCCCGGTTTAGCCCCTACAAAAGCTCCGCCCCTGATGACAATTGTGATGTATTATGATTGTGAATTTGTGATGGATTACACACACACACACACACACACTTGGTTATTATTATCTTTTTTGCCTTTCAATTTCTTGATTTGAAGACGCTATGATTTGAATCACTCTTGATTAATCTGTCCGTGGAGGGTGATGTTATTGTTGGTTTCCTGACGCCCATCCTTCGTTGTATCACGTGTTATTTTACTCCTTCGGTTCTGTGCTTGCGAACATGTGCTGTCGCGGTTGAATGGAGTACGTGTTAAGAAGGTTCTACGTAACTTCCACTTATCAGTTGGAATCACTCGCACAAGAAATAGAAATCGATCCCAGGTCATCCTCCGGTGCTATGAGGATGCGCGACTCATTGCGCGTTCCATGCATCCATCTTTTGCGCCGACCAAAACTGCAACAATTCCATGCACTATTCCGGTGCTTTCGGGCAAGAGAATAATTTGCCGGTCGAGCACGTGTCCAGAAGCATGAGCTTTCCACCCGGGGCAGGGCAGGGCAGGCAGGATCTCCTCCGTTTCCCAAGCCGATCGTATCGACCGGGGATGCGGGAGACCGCGGGATCGCCACACATGGCCTAGCCTGAGACTCCACCAGAGGCAGCGGCGTCGGCGACGGCAAAAGGGAATGGGAACCCACGCCGTCCTGCTGTCACCTGACTGACGGCTGAGAGATGCGTTCATTTTCCTTTTAGCGGTATCTGCTCGTAAAGCAGCAGGATCAGTACTTGTTGTACTGCCCCCGTGGGTGAAGAACGAACTGCTGCCGGCCGGGTCATGGACAGGACGACGACAACCATTGTGGTCTGTGTGAGTATGGGAAATGCGAGGCCCGCCCTTCTGCGGAAAAAAGTGAAACGAAATGAACATGAGAGGTAGCAGGATCAATGCAGGAAGAATGACGGCGGCATGAACATCCATGGTCCATTTCGTTTTTTGTTTGCGCTGATCATTGCCTCGTGTATGCTAGACCAACCCAACCAGCAAATAAAGTACACCCACGTGTACTTATATTTTGTGTCTCCCCCTCTACATGTGTAGGCGAGCGGCTCGACGTGGTCCGGTCTTTCGGCCCTGCTGGCTGCTGGGCTAGCTGCCGCCGGTGTCGGTCGGTCTCTTCTTTTCTACCTCTACGATACTAGGTTGACAGAGTGAGGGAGACCACACGCTGTAGTGGTGATCATCCCTCGCTTTTTCCTGTCGCCGCCAGCACTAAACGGGGCCGCACTGGTTTCAAATAATGCACATGGAAACTGTCTTTATTTTAGCATCCATGAAAACCGCATACTAGGTGACAAAGATAGTCCAGATGAAATGTCTTTCCGATAAATTAGAATCAGCAGGTCGTAGTATCGTTGTGGACATGTGCCTTCTTGTGTGAACCTTCTTCTTTTCCTTTGAAATGTCAATTGACCCCTCCCTTTTGATGGACCGATGATGGTTCTTCCGTAAAAGCATTGCGAAATGATGTGCTTCGGTGGACTATCAGGGCATTAGGGTCAGATGCGTCCGTACAATAGGGTCGGTCATCTTTAAGCTAATGCGAAATGATGTGCTTCATGGACTATCAGGGCATTAGGGTCGAGCGCGTCTGCATAATAGGGTCGGTCATCTTTAACCTAATCCGATCCTCCCTCACTCCGCAGTCTGCACTCTCTGCTCTGCTACTGGGTGCATTCTCTTCTACTTATCTTGGAAGATCTCATATGATGTCGGATTTGATTTGAGATTTGACGGACCCAAGCCATGCTTATGCAGATGGAAGATACGGGCGTACGCATCGAATCCCATCTACACAAACTAACCAAACTCGAACGGCAGACCGCATTGAAACCAACCAACCGGTGGCGAACAAGATCACACACGCAGACGTCACCTGACCGCCCATGCACGCACGTGAAACACAATGCCGGCAGCTATCGCGATCGGATGGATGGATCGATACGCCGAAAAGAATCGCGATCTTCACGATCATGACGGATCGAGACGGACCTATCTTATCTCTGCCCTGAAACAAAAACGGAGGAGAGATGCTCTGTTCGTCTCACAGCCACCACTCGGCCTCGGCCAGTCTCTCTCTCTCTCTGCTTGTGTACTGACCCTAAGGTACTACGTGGGTCTCTCTCACTCTCATGTTGGCGACGAAATTTTATGTGTGTAGGTGCAGAGCGCCACCGGGTCTCTCTCCGTGGTGTTCCATGCTCTCTCTCTCTCTCTCTCTCTACGTGTTCGCGCTTTGTCATTGACTGCTACTTGATTTGATTTTGATCATGCAGGAAAGCATGTCGGGCGGGTTATCCCTCTTCCACATCGCATTCCGGGCACCTCCTCTGGGATGAGGCTACCCCGGGGCAGAAGGCGGGTGCAATGCAGGGCCGCCTTCAGAAATTCGGGGCCCCGGCGCGAAAAGCAAAATTGGGCCCTAATATTTTAAAGAACATATAATAACTCAAGCATAATCAGCTGACTATATAATTCCAATTTATGTTATTTCTTACAATGTTTAGAAAATTGTCTAGTGTCAATGCAAAATACTAAAACCAATAAACTTAACTCATGCTCTATTGAAAAGTGTCATCCGTCTTCTTCTAGTTTATGTTTCTTCTTACGCTTTTAAGGCACCGTAATCATACTTTCTTTTATAACTAGACTAGAATGCATGATTGTTTTTGTTTATCAACCAAACAAAATAATATCAATGCGTATGATTTCGAGGCCTTGAGCGGACTAGGCCCAGGAAGGCCGGAATGAGTGTTTTCAGCCCTCAAAGTGACACACACAAAAGGCAATGTATGGCCCAAAACTTATTTTATTTTCAGACTATTCATACACGTATATGTCCCTAATCGGGGCCCCCTGGATTTTGGGGGCCCTGTGCGAGCGCACAACTCGCACATGCCCTTGGATGGCCCTGGTGAAATGTTCGGCATGGTGGCTTTCAGTGTCTTTGTGATCGTGGCGACATGGTACTTCTGCTGCAAGTCTAGCCAGTACCACCACCAAGAACTGTAGATGTGCCATCTCCTACCTCGAGTAACACCGCCACCTTCATTGCTACTACAATATTATTAGCAGTGGCAGAGCTATGTTGAGGGCAGGGGGGCGCTGCCCCCACCTCCCCCACCCGTGGATCAATTCCTGAAGCAACAAAATTAAGAAGGGCTTTTCTATGCTTGCGGGAGGTTTGAGGCTCTGCCTTGGAGAGAAACGAGTTGAAGCCATTTAAGGAAGACAAACTAGGACGTGGTGAGTGACACGTCAGCGCACTAGAGTCTAGGCGAAGGAAACGGATTGCTGCTGTAGTGGCTGGTCGTGACGGCAACGCCCACCACGGGTCCGCCCCGCCTATATTAATTAAATCAATCCTCTGCCTACAAAGGTGTCTCACAGCCACCACTCGACCTCGACTAGTCTCTCTCTCTCTCTCTCTCTCTCTCTCTCGACTGCTTGTGTACCGACCGTAAGGCCAACTCCATCTTGACCCCAAACGGACGTCTGCTTTGTCCGGTTTCTGTCCGCTTGGGTAGGATTTGGGGTCATGTCCGGGCGTGTCTCGGGATGCGGTGGCCGTGCGCCCAGCGCGCGGCCGTATCCGTTTGCCACATCCTGTCCGTTTCCAACCCAAATATTTGTCTGAAAATGAAAATAGTTTTACAACCCAATTGAAATTGTCTTTAATAAAGTAGTTTTACAACCAAATCGAAATTGTCTTGACAGAACATAAAATGGACCAATACATCTATTGGTTGCCAATGTGATCCCACACGTGCTCAACCAAGTCATTTTGAAGATTCAAATGAGTGTGCCAATCACGCATCTCACGGTGGAATTGGGCAAACTGTTCAAATGTGGCCGGGTCTTGGTGCAGGGGCTCAATATTTTCACCTTGATAATCAAATCCTTGGTCGAAGATACTCTCATCACGCTGGCCCCTCGACGCATCATGTTGTGCATGATCACACAGTGCAGTCATCACCTCCCAAAGCTTCCTTTCATCCCATGACAAAGGCAGGGTTTTGAACGATATCCCACCGGATTGAAGCACACCAAAAGCACGCTCCACATCCTTTCTAACACTCTCTTGCATTTGGGCAAATCTCTTTCTCTTCTCACCTTGGGGTTTCGAGATTGTCTTCACAAAATTTGACCACTGAGGATATATACCATCTGCTAGATAATATCCCTTGTTGTAATGGTGGCCGTTGATCTCAAAGTTGACAGGTGGGGAGTGGCCTTCTGCAAGCCTCGCGAAGACTGGGGAACGCTGCAGCACGTTGATATCATTGTGAGAACCTGCCATGCCGAAGAAAGAATGCCATATCCAAAGATCTTGCGATGCCACCGCTTCTAATATGACAGTGCACCCGTTAACATACCCCTTGTACTGGCCCTGCCAAGCAAATGGACAGTTCTTCCACTCCCGATGCATCGATCTATCTTTGTAAGCATGCACAGGAAAACCTCTAGATCACGTTGAGTAGCCAACAATCTCTCTCAGATCAGTGGCGGTTGGCTGCCTCAAGTACAATTTCTGGGCCAAACACCTCGATCACAGCCTGGCAAAACTTGTACATTGACATCGAGACATGTTGTCTCACTCATACGCACATACTCATCCACCAGATCGCTGGAATTCCATATGCAAGCATGCGGATGGCCGTGGTGCATTACGGTAAGAGGAGAATCCAAGCTTGCCAAGGGCATTCGTCTTGCACTTTCAGTATGGGTCATGAGCAACCACTCCCTCTCGGACACGATTGAACACATGCCTTGCCATTCAAAACGGCGACGGAATTTATCCGGCTTGAAGAGCGGGTGTTGGCAAAGTAATCAGCATAGAGCAGGGCATGGCCTCTCTCCTGCTATGTTCAGGTTGGGAGCACGGCCAGGACTGACCTCGATGACCGTGGAAGCTGTTGCCGTTGAATGTGGTCGTGAGCGACCGGTGCAGCCACCACAAGATCTTCATCATCCGACGCAGATAATCCGATGAACAAAGGAAGTGATGGAAGAAAAACTCGTCTCCACAGTCCATACCTTTGTGGGCAAAATGCCGAACACCTTGCGGTCGTGGTGGCGAAGAGGCCGCGATGATCACCTCAACGCAGCAGGGGTGGTTGCCGGCCGGCTACTGGCAGCTATGGAGCTCTAGTCGGAAGCTGCCGAGACGCCAGGTGCGCCGCCGGCGTCCCGCCCCTCCGCGGCTGGCAAAGGCGGCGACAGCCAAACCTCCGACGACGGCCAAAACTACGGCCAAAGCACGGGTGTGGTGGCGGCCATGTCGAGAAGTGGTTTGGTAGGGACGGCCGGAGGCTGCGCGGTGAGGAGGCGGCCGGAGAATAGCGGCGGCGCCAGCAGCGGGGCGGGGCGAGAGAGAGAGGTGGAAGCGTTGGGGAGCGGAGGGACTGCTAGTATCCCGGCAAGGGCCACGGGGGACAAGGGCGCGGCGGCCCGATCCGTCGCTCACAAGGCTGCTTTCTGCACCAAACCGAGCGCAAGTTTGGGCCGGGGATGGGTCGAAAACGGACGGAATCCGGACATTTGTCCGTTTGAGGCTGTGCGCTGGGCCGCGCTATTCGTCTGTTTTACCCCAAACGGACGGGGCCGGACAGGATAGGGTCGCGCGGTGGAGTTGGCCTAAGGTACTACGTGGGCCTCTCTCTCTCTCACTCATACTGACGACGAAATTTTATGTGTGTAGGTGCAAGAGCGACCTTCCTTTGTGTAGTAGTGCTTTCCTTTGTCTACCTAATGTAAGGTACAACGTGGGTCTCTCTCCCTATGTTCCATGCACTCACTCTCTCTCTCTCCCTCTCTCTCTTCCATGCACTGTCTCTATCTCTCTCTCTGCGTGTGTGCGCTTTGTGACCGATCACGCTTGATTTGATTTTGATCATGCAGGACATCATGTCGGGTGGGTTATCCCCTTTTCATGCACGTATTCGGCACCTCCTCCGGGAGGAAGCTACCTCGGAGCAGTAAATCAGGGGCAATATTTGGTGTGGCCGCCATCGGTGTCAAGTTGTGATCATGGCGACGTGGTACTTCTGCCGCAAGCCTTAGCCAGTACCACTACCCTAGCTGTAGATGTGTTGTCTCCTACCTCAGCTACCACCGCCACCTTCACTACTACTACACTATTATTAGCAGTGGCGGAGCTATGTTAGAGGCTAGCGCCCCCCCTCCACACACCCTTGGCGCAATTCCTGAAGCAAAAAAATTAAGAAGGGCTTAAATTAGTTTTTTTAGCATTTGCCCCCCCCGCCCCCCCACCCCACGCCTCAAACACTGATTATTTGTGTTTCATTCCCCAGTGATTTTTGCCTAGCTCCGCCACTGATTATTAGTACGCCATGATCCGGCAAGCTCACTCTATGGATGACGATTGTGATGGATGACAATTGTGATGTACTACACACACACACACTTGATTATTATTATCTTTTTTGCCTTTCAATTTCTTGATTTGAAGACGCTATGATTTGAATCACTCTTGATTAATCTATGCGTGGAGGGTGATGTTATTGTTGGTTTCTGATGTCATCCTTTCGCTGTATCACGTGTTCTTTTACTCCTTCAGTCAGGTGCTTGCAAAACATGTGTCTGTCGCGGTTGAATGGAGTACGTGTTAAGAAGGTTCTACGTAACATCCACTTATCAGTTGGAATCACTCGCACAAGAAAAGGAAATCGATCCCAGGTCATCTTCCGGTGCTATGAGGATGCGCGACTCATTGCACGGTTCCATGCATCCATCTTTTGCGCGACCAAAACTGCAACAATTCCATGCACTACTAGTGGTTGGGGCGCACCCTAGGTGCGCCTCCTGAGAGGAAGTTGAGGTGCGCCCCTTTCACCTTCCTACTTGTACAATGATCTGTTGTTCTGCCATGAGACATTTCCTTTTGTTTAGTTTGAAGTCAGGATGCTCACAACGGGAAGAAGATTCGTGGATAAGTAAAATGCCCTTGTGATGTCCTTTTGCCTATTTTCCTCATGTATATGATTCTATCTCTAAACCACAAAACGAACAAAAGAACCTTCTTCCCTCAAGAACAGGCCTTGGCCTCAACCTCAGTAGGACCACAAACACAATTGACGCCGGGGCCAGGTGCGCGATCGAATCCATGGCGGATTGCACGAGGTTCAGGACCGAGACGCTGCCATCGCCTGCCAGCTCCAACTGCACACCGCTCAGCAAAGATCGCCCTACTCTGGTGGTCGCCGCCTTGGCGTTTAGATGGTACTCATTCGCCTTCGTGCTCTCGCCGACGGCTTGCTTCCCAGCCATGACACCGCTTCTTTCCGAGGCCGCCGCTACACCTCTAGTGACCGCTTCTTTTTTTGAAGTTCAGGTTGAGGACTTGAGGTCGTTCTAGAGGGTCACGTTGTACCCAGTGTTGTTGCTTAGGTTGAACAGGAGGAGCATGACACCTTTCTGCATTGTGGAATAAGCAAAGCTTTGCGAGAACAGCAGTAAATGATTGATCAAGCTGATGTTTCAATGGTAGTTGAAGTAACTCTTCGACACAAGTAACTTAGCAAGTTAAGAACAGCCATATCACTTCGACATTGGTAACAAATATAAAGTATCTCAAGCAGTTCACTTTAATAATGGCACGGTAGCTGGATTCTTACATGTCGCTTGGTTGAAGTGAGCATATGGCACGCAGCTTACATGGCACATTTATATCAACTGAGAGAACTCCATTGCCCATAAGCCGATGCCATAGCAGAGCAATCGAGAATGAGAAGGAGGGATCAACACATATGAGCCACGTTCGGAAAACATTGCAGCCACCGCACGCAATTTTTTACAAATGTGAGTCTTGCCTGTAGTAATCAGGATTGGTAAGAATGTCTTCGTGTCAAGCAAACCGTAGTTGCCTCCGATGAGAGTCTGCATGCAGAACACTTTTGTGTTGTACTTCTATGCCATTCCAAGTTGATCAAGGTACCTGTTTGCACCAAAATTATGCCCCGGTCTTTTGCGATTACTCTGTGTATGAGCGTATAAATTGTAGACTCATAGAAATATTGGTGAGGCACAATATAATCTTAGAGCAATTCACTGAATAACAGAGTGGAGATATTATCTGTGTGGATCTTACTATTTGTGATGGAATTAAATGTCTAACGCTTGGGTGCTTTACATGCCGTGGTAATAACCAAAATAAATAAGTACCGAGCCAGGGTCGCCTCTCACTTATCAAACGGAAGCAGACCCAATATGCCTGGAAACAGTCCTTTTCATCGCATTGACAGTTTCGGAAGGACATCTCTCTGGGCTACAATTAGATCCGAAGGTTTTACATCTTTATCAAGTTCCAAAGGGACGCTGGAGCTGCCTCGTGCTCATCTGCACCTTCCAGAAAAAATCAAAACAAATGCTAGAAAAATTCAAAAAATTCCAAGTTTTTTTGGGTGGTAGATAATTTGATGCGTGAGGTCTGCTCCAAATTTCAACTCATTTAGACATCTGAGCAGCTCCAGGCAAAAAAGACAAAATCGGGGTCTGTAAAAACGTTTACTTTTCGCGCACTGTTTTGACCCGATTTGTCTTTTTTGCGGCGAGCTTGTCAGATGTCCAAATTAGTTGAAATTTAGAGCGGACCTCATGCATCAAATTATCTACCACCCAAAAAAATTGGATTTTTTTTTGAATTTTCCTAATATTTCTTTTGATTTTTTTTTCTGAGCAGGAGCAGATGAGCCTGGGCACCGAGTTGGATTTTCGGTTCCAAAGTGAAGATTTCTGCAAATAGTACAAGTGTGCCATGATTATGAATAGTATCAATACACCGACTCGACAGGATTAAAAGATGCTAATCCTATTCTAGATAACTTTTTTGAGTGGAAACTCACAAAAATCTATTCTTTGTCAGTGGAAGGTAAATAACTTCCTCATATCTGTCCGGAGACACCTCAATCTACAGGTAAACTATCCTATGTTGCATTGCTGCTTATGATTTCCTCTTCTATCTACACATTGCAAATTTATGTTGTGCAGCTTCACACAGAATTAGTATATTTCTTAATAATTAATTTGTATTTGTCAAAAAGTCTTAGAAGAAACATCCGCATAACATGCCATCAAGCAGCCTAGCACCAGAGTGTTGATATGAGTAGCATGCACTAATTACTAACCTCAACAACCACCATGGATCGTAGTCTATTTCAAGAATTGATAACTCATCGCAATCTAATTCAAATGTATCTTGTTGTTCCTCGAGCAAGATAAATTTTTCTCACAAGGAATAGTAATACATCGTATTTTTGCATGATTAGCACTCATGCATTAACTAAAAAGATAATTTGAGCATCGCCATCACGCTCATCTCGGGGAACCCGTGGAGATGCCTCCTCTGAGCGTGGAGCTCATCGGGTGACGCCACTGAAGAGGCCAACGCCTCAAATATTTCAAACCAGCTTTCTTGTATAGTATAGAAACTTTCATAGGAAAATATTTTAACCAAATATATTTCGGGTCAGGAGGCATCCATATGTTAATTAAAAAACATTTATGTAGGTACGGTCATCTCGATGATCCACATAATTCAACACAAACATATAATCTATTCATGTAGGTTAGATGAAGAAACAAATGGAAAGGAAAGACAATCTGCACGGAGTCTCCGTCATGAATCTCATTGTCACCCAAAGATTGTTGTTTCTTTTATTTTAGATCAGTTTGTTGTACATCCACTCCCCACAGCATACTTCATTTTCAAATTGGAGAGAACAGTACATTGCTCTTGGGCTACTGAATCTTAAGAAAACCTAGCAAGATATCTACCCATCCAATAGAATTTCCCAACAAAGATAAGATCAATGTCTTATTGATTGGTCTATGCTGCACACTGAGATCGTTTTGAATGAATACCTAGAAGTTAGGCCTGACAACAAGATCAAAAATTATTCTTCAGAAACTAATATAAAACCATTTAGATAACTAAAGTAGTGATCTAAACGCTCTTATATTAGTTTACGGAGGGAGTATCTCTTATTTATTACAGATCAGAAATGCATAATGTAGTTTCCTCTATTGAATTTTCCTCCCTTCAATAGTGTTACTCATATAAATGCACAAAAAAAATATCACTTTGTAACCAACCACCAGTCCACCACTAGTATACTCAAAAAACAGGTTTCAAGCTATGAAGACTGAATGGAACTCTTATTCAAAAAAGAACTGAAATTTTTTTTATTCAAGAAAGAACTTAAAAACTACCTTACTTGGGAATTGCATGATGTAGTACTTGCGAACGAGATCCGAGCACAAAAACATTCCAAATTTCTCTACAAAATGAAAAATAGCTCTGCTTCTTCGTGTTTAACCATCTCACTCAATAAATATAAATAATGAGCAGTTTGAATTCAAGATGTACTATATAAATCTTGTTCTAAGGAAACTATCACAGTCATGGCACACGAAGTTCACTTTCGTTACGGCTGAATATTTAGTTCTTCTGAAAGGCACTTCAATGTGTAAAAAACATCTAGAAAGAAATTCTCCACTGCACCGCTACTTGCACCAAAATGATTAAACCTAGTAAACTCCCTTCAGATAATTCTGTTGGACTGTTAGCACTTCAATATTGAGTTCCCAATTTGGATTAGAAAAGACCTTTGATGTGCGTACAAACTATGCAGCCTTGGCCCTTCAACAATGTTGCTCCCATGCCACTGGACCTACGCTTGCTTGAGAAAATAAGGACGCCAACTCTGGCAACAAGTGCATCAATCTGGATCATTTTTTCCAATGAAAAAGAGAAGAACATGAGCACATATGCAAAGAGGAGCAGTAAAGAAGTGCATGTCCACTCACTGTGCTCTGCAACCTTCATGGCATGGCCGTGTCGTCTCTCTGTTGTACGAACACCACGGTGAGCCTCCCAGAGTAAGCAACAAATTCAATTCATCTCACACACTATGAGCGATCAGTGGTTCTAGGCTGCTAATCAAACTACTCTTGCCAAACTATAGCTACAAATGTAGATTTCAAAGGTTCTCTTGGACACAGCCAACATCAATATTACAGCAGGACAAGAAATAAATTAAAGATATATTAATAAACTCAATGAATAAATAAATTTCTTTTATAGAAAACAGTAAGGGCACTTGAATAAAAGAAGGCTTCAATCTTACCTCAACATAATCAACCTGACCACCAAATTTTCCGATCGGTGTTTGCACTATTTGATCCTTTATACGTTCACCAAAGACTGTTGCTATTATTCAACGCGGCAGTTCTAACATTTACCAAAGGATCTACTAACGGATAATGCCTACAAAGAAAATAACAATTGCCAAAGATAGATAGTATCAAAATTGTTTGTTCCATGACATGTATCAACTTTTAGTCTTGTTTCTATTGAATACCCAAACCAATAATAGAAAGGCAATCATAAATGATAAGATATTGTGATAAAACAATTCTATCTTTCAGTAAATGCACGATTCAAAAGTCAGAATACAAGTGGGCTAAAACAGTTTGTTAATTTGTTTAGAACACTAACATTCTCCCTTTCCTCAGGGAGATTATGAGATCTCATTGCACTAGTAGAAAAAGGGTCAAACGTGAAGCACATTAGTGCCGGTTTGCATTAGAGTTGGCACTAATGTGTATATTAGTGCCGGTTCGAGCCGGCCAAGACTAGTACCGGTTCGTGGCGAACCTGTAGTACCGGGTTCTGTACTACGAACCGGGTACTAAAGAGGTTGTGTCAGCTGCGGTCAGGCTATGGCCCCACCATCACTATTTAGTGCCGGTTCGAACCACTTAACCGGTACTAATGACGTTAGGCAGGCTGTTTTAGTCCCACCTCGCCCCTAACAAGCCTTTTACCACCTTAAATATGTTACTTCTCAAACTATCACAAGTAGTTGGTCTTCATTGAACTCTATGTGTAGGATTCGTGGCTGCAATAGAGTCTTCGCGGTTCTTAAATCGGTGGTAGATTCCTATTGACGATGTAGATTCTATACAAAAGATCATTGATGATCAATGTATTTTTATATGTACTAGATTCCTATTGACGATGTAGATTCTATACAAAAAGATCATTGATGCTCAATGTATTTTTATATGTACTTCTCCTGTAGCAGTAGCGCGTTTTGGCTGAAAGGCGGTACTGACCAATGTATTTTTTCTCCGTTCAGATGCACAATTTAAATATGTTATTTTTAAAACTATCACAAGCATTTGGTCTTCATTGAACTCTATATAAAGAAGAAGCAGAAGAAGAAGCAGAAGAAGAAGAAGAAGAGGAAGAAGAAGCAGAAGAGGAAGAAGAAGAAGAAGAAGAAGAAGAAGAAGGTATAGCAAAGAGAAGAAGAGGAAGAAGAAGAAGAAGAGGAAGAGGAAGAAGAAGAAGAGGAAGAAGAAGAAGAAGAAGAAGAAGAAGAAGAAGAAGAAGAAGAAGAAGAAGAAGAAGAAGAAGCGTTTAGTATGCACCATTCAAAGCGACGCCATCAACTTTCAACCATTTCTGCCTTCATTTGCTATTTTTCATGCATTCAATGATTTGTTTTGAGAACTAAATGACCTGGAAATTGAAAAGCACTACAAATGAACTCTGCAAAAGTTGAAACTTGGCATGGTATCATCATTTCACCCACATAGCATGTGCAAGAAAGTAGAGAGGCTTACGGCTAAAACTGGATGCACTTGCTTACAAACTGAACAATCTCTTTCAAGTAGTCAGGTTTCGATTTAAATTAAACTCATCTGTTACAAAGGCATTTTATTTTTTAAAATTTATTACAACACCAGAATTTCTTTTTTTATAACTTTGGTTATAACTCCAGAATTTGACAATCAAGTTTTGCAGAAAATAAAAAATAGCATAAAATAAAAAAATTATATAAAAAAACTACTCAGAAATAAATAGAAGAAAATAAATATAGCAGAAAAGAAAAAACTACTCAGAAATAAATATAACAGAAAAGAAAAAATTATATTTGCTATTTTTCAATTGTTCACAAAATGACCGTGAAATTGAAAATCACTACAAAATGAACTCTGAAAATGTTGAATTTTGGCAAACTAGATGAAAAACTACTCACAAATAAATATAACAGAAAAGAAAAAACTATACAAAAAACTACGAAGAAATAAATAGAAGAAACAGAGAAGAAAAAAATATAAAAAAAGGGCGCTGCCCTGTGGGCCTGCTACGCCACAGGCGTGCAATTACAGGCCCTAAAGGCCCAGCAGACTCACAGGGCAGCGCGCAGAAATTAGGCCCACAAGCCTGCTATATAGAGGAGTTCAAAGAGGCAGCCGCGACCGGGCTTATAAACCAGTGCGGCTGCCCTTCGCCTCGGCGAGGTGGGACTAAACTTTAATTGCGGGTGAGAAGCGCATGTTTTAGTACCGGGTTGGTGGCTCCAACCGCATTAAAGACCATTCCTTAGTACCGGTTGGAGCCAAAGCAACCGGTACATTACAGGCCTGCTTCTTCCCGCCTCTTGGCCTGGTAAAGTTGTTTTTAGTACCGTTGGTGGCTCCAACCGTACTAAAACCTCTCCTATATATACAACACTTGGCGAAAATTCAGTTAGATCTCTACTTCTTTCGTCTCAACCTCTCGTGCGCGCTTCGTCGCCCGTCGTCGCCGCCGCCGCTCGTCGTCTGTCAAGGTCGTCGTCGTAGTCGTCCCGCCGCCGCTCGTCAAATGCCGTTCTCGCCGTCGTTGCCGTCGCTCGCCGCCGCTTCGAACGCGCTGCCGCCGCTTCGTTGCTCCGGCCATGGTATACGTCTCTTCGCTCTCCTCGCTGCCGTCTGTCGTTGCCGCTGCACACGCCGCCCGTACCAGACGCTTCGCCAGATCGTGCGCCGCTTCAGACGTACGGGCGGCGGCGTATGGGGACACACACACATATACACACACACATATACGCATAATGCATATGCACACATACACATACACACACACACACATTTTTTACTTATTTTCTGTTTTTAGAAAAGTTAATTAGATGATCGAATGTTAGATGAATTAGCTAGCTAGATAGAAAATTGTCGAACTAGAGATTTGAACTAGTTGAATAATTAATATAACTAGTTTATTTTTAGTAAGAAAAATTGTTTAACTAGTTTATATATTTAGGTATATGAGATTTGAACTAGTTCAATAATTAATATAACTAGTTTATTTTTAGTAAGAAAATTTAGGTATCTGATATTTGATGATCTAATTAAAATATTATTTGTTAATGAGTTTTTTGTTTATTTAATTTTTTATATATTTTGAGTTTATATAAATGTTAGATTAATGTCGAATGTGAGATTAATTTTTTATATATTTTGAGTTTATATAAAAGTTAATATAACTAGTTCATAGAATTTTTTCATAGAATTTTTATGAATTTTTTTGTTGTAATTTTGGTCATAGAATTTTATTATGTTAGAAAGTGTTTAATGGACTTAGTTAGAGGGCAACTTGTTTATTTTGGAGTAAGTACTACATTATTCTATTTATAGTAAGTGCTTAGTAGTTGAACTAGTTGAAGTAGTTTATTTTTAGCAAGAAAATTAATAGAACTAGTTTCTTTTTTAGTCAAATTGGAGAGCACTATAATATGACATGCTAAAAGAGTTGATGTTGGACAAGGAAGACAAGTAATGGGTTATGTTTTCTTATATCTGAAATAAAGTATATTGTCATGGGTCATCCAACATGTTGAGCTTGCCCCCCTCATGCTAGCTAAATTCTTTGCACCAAGTAGAGATACTACTTGTGCTTCCCAAAATCCTTAAACCAGTTTTGCCATGAGAATCCACCATATCTACCTATGGATTGAGTAAGATCCTTCAAGTAAGTTGTCATCGGTGCAAACAATAAAAATTGCTCTCTAAATATGTATGATTGATTGGTGTGGAGGAAATAAGATTTATACGATCTTGTGATGTGGAAGAAATAAAAGCGACGTACTGCATAATAAAGGTTCATATCACAAGGGGCAATATAAAGTGACATTCTTTATCATTAATATTTTGTGCATCCAACCCTGAAAGCGCATGGCAACCTCTTCTTCCCTCTGCGAAGGGCCTATCTTTTATTATTATCTTCTACCTTATGCAAGAGTCATGGTGAACTTCACCTTTCCTTTTTACATTTTATCCTTTGGCAACCACAGGGTGTTGGAAAGACCCTGATATATATATCTAATTGGATGTAAGTTAGCATCAACTATTATTATTGACATTACCCTTGAGGTAAAAGGTTGGGAGGCGAAACTATAAGCCCCTATCTTTCTCTCTCGTGGTCCCGACTAAAACTCCATAACCACAAGTATTGCGTGAGTGTTAGCAATTGTGAAAGACTAAATGATAGTTGAGTATGTGGGTTTGCTAAACCAAAGCTCCGACATAGACTCTTCCTGAAAATAAGATGAATTGCAATTGTTTGATGACCGAGAATATTGTGTGTTAGTTTTCAAGAAAGTTTATGATCTATACTTTAACATGTGATTTGCTTGTTACTTGATCATGAAAAGTTTTATGAGATGAGCTATTGTTATGACATATAATGATGCTAGAAAAAGTGATTGGAATTATCATTGATCAAACGTATGCACTTGTTAGCATTCACACTTCATAAATTATTTATTTTATCATTTACCTACTCAAGGACGAGCAGGAATTAAGCTTGGGGATGCTGATACGTCTCCAACGTATCTATAATTTATGAAGTATTCATGGTATTATACTATCCTTCTAGGATGTTTTATATGCATTTATATGATATTTTATATGATTTTTGGGACTAACCTATTAACCTTGAGCCAAGTGCCAGTTTCTGTTTCTCCTTGTTTTAGAGTATCGTAGAAAAGGAAAACTAAACGAAGTCCAATTGACGTGCCACTTGACGGAGATCATTTTTGGACTAGAAAAAGCCCACGGAGTACCAGAAGCAGGCCAGAAGAGTCCAGGGCTTCCCACGAGGGTGGGGGCGCGCCCACCCCCCTAGAGCGCGCCCCCTACCTCGTGGACAGCCCGGAGACCCCCCCTGACGTGAAATCAACGCAAAACTTTTCTATATATACCCAAACTTCCGTAAAAGAAACCTAGATCGGAAGTTCCGCCCGCAAGCCTCCTCAGAGCCACGAGAAGTCAATCTAGGCCCTCTCCGGCACCCTACCGGAGGGGGCCATTATCATCGGTGGCCATGGAGGAGGAAGCACAAGGGGGAGAACCTCTCCTCCTCTCTTCCGGTGGCGCCAGAGTGCCATCGGGAGGGGAATCATCGCCACGGTGATCGTCTTCATCAACATCACCATCATTATCACCATCCTCATCTCTTTTACATGGTCCACTCTCCTCACTCCGCTGTAATCCCTACTTGAACATGGTGCTTTATGCCACATATTATGATCCAATGATGTGTTGCCATCCTATGATGTTTTGAGTAGATATCTTTTGTCTTTGGGTTGATTGATGATCTAGATTGGTATGAGCTGTACGCTTTTTACTTTGGTGATGTCTTATGGTGCCCTCCGTGTCGGCATAAGCGTGAGGGATTCCGCTGTAGGGTGTTGCAACACGTTCATGATTCGCTTATAGTGGGTTGGTGAGTGACTGAAACACAAAACCGAGTAAGAGGGATTGTCGCGTATGGGAATAAAGAGGACTTGATGCTTTAATGCTATGGTTGGGTTTTACCTTAATGATCTTTAGTAGTTGCGGATGCTTGCTAGAGTTCCAATCATAAGTGCATATGATCCAAGTAGAGAAAGCATGTTAGCTTATGCCTCTCCCTCAGATGAAACTGCAATAGTGATTACCGGTCTTGTTAACAATTGCCTAGGACAATTCCGCACACCGATCCACCATTATTCCACAGTCGCTATTTATAATATTTAGTAGTATATTCTAACTTTATGATAACATCACCTACTTTTTATATTTTAGCTCTCCGATATCATACAAAGTCATCCTCTTCATACCCACAACGTAGTTTTATTGCTCGTTGCTAGTTGGAAGCAAACGTCCGGTGTACGTAGAGTTGTGTCAGTGGCAGATAGGGCTTGAGAGAATATTGATCTTACCTTTAGCTCCTCGTGGGTTCGACAGTCCATACTTACCACTTCCGCCTTTGGAAATTGCTACGATGATTCCCTGCACTTGGGGATTATCAATGCCTATGTAATGATCATTGCCTGGATATCGTCATGATTATTTGAAGTTCTATCAATTGCCCAACAGTAATTTGTTCACCCACCGTTTGCTATTTTTCTCGAGAGAAGCCACTAGTGAAAGCTACAGCCCCCGGGTCTCTTTCTCATATTATTTGCCTTTGTGATCTATTTTCCTTTGCTTTTATTTTTAGATCTACTAAACCAAAAATACAAAAATACCTTGCTGCACTTTATTTTATTTGGCATTCGATCTATCAATACCTACAGCTCTTTCCCGTTCACGTGCCAATTTCTAGCAACGTTACCCGAAAGGGATTGACAACCCCTTTAACACGTCGGGTTGCGAGTGGTTGTTATTTGTGTGCAGGTGATGTTTAGGTTGTATTGCTAGGTTCTCCTACTGGTTCGATAACCTTGGTTTCATCACTAAGGGAAATACCTACCGCTGCTGTGCTGCATCATACCTTCCTCTTTGGGGAAATACCGACGTAGCTTCAAGCCGCATCAAAAGGAATTTCTGGCGGCGTTGCCGGGGAGGATCTTCAACATCTACCAGGTTCCTAATCACAAATCTCATCTCCTCGCAATTTACATTATTTGCCATTTGCCTCTCATTTTCCTCTCCCCCACTTCACAAAAATTTGATGTTTTATTCGCCCTCTTTTTCGTTCGCCTTTTTCTCGTCCGATCTTTTGTTCGCTTGTGTTGCCATGTGCCTTCTATTTTCTTGCATCTTCGCTTGCTAAAAATTTATTGATACGGATCCTCATCCACTTGCTAATCTTTTTAATAGATCCAATTATCATGAACAAATTGCTAGTGCTTTGAGTGCACTGGATTATCTCTATGAAGTTTTGCTTGAGATCGTGAATCTGAAAATTGTGATGAAGAAATTTATAAAGTGATTCATGATACCCCCTTGAATGAAAAGCATGGTTGAAATGATTTTACTATGACATCTATCAATGTCAATTGTGCTAATAATATGCAAAACCCCAAGCTTGGGGATGCTAATTTTGATATGTCTATTACTTATTGCAATGATTATGATTGGGGTGATAATGTTTCTTATGATCTTGAAAATTTATTTAATCCTCATGTTGAATATGCTTGCAATAATATAAAAAGTGGGTGTGGCAGAGAGTCAACTTTAGGTAAATCCCACATATTTGGAGAGTGTTCAATCGTATCAATTTTTTGATGAAAGTGGGCTTGGAGAGGTCATGACTTTAGTTGATGATAATCCCACTATTTTGGAAGAGTATCAACTTTTTACGCATGTGGCTCACAAAGAGAATATTATTTGTGATAGCTATATTGTTGAATTTGAGTATGATCCTACATGTAATTATTACGAGAGAGGAAAATATGGTTGTAGAAATTTTCATGTTACTAAACTACCTCTCGTTATGTTGAGATTTTGAATGTTTTATCCCTCTCCTTTGCATATGCTAGATACTTGTTGTCTTGACAATTTGTTTTCCTATAAAATTCCTATTCATAGGAAGTATGTTAGACTTAAATTTGTTTGCCACATGTTTTATGATGCTCTTTTTGTGTTTCAATTATGTGAGCATCAATGAAATCTCAATCCCTAGGTAGGGGCGTAAAACGATAGCGCTTATTGGGAGGCAACCCAATGAATAAACTTTATTTTTATCTTTTTATTTATGTTCTTGAGTGTTTACACAATTATGCTACTGGTACGATTGTGTTTTTGTGTTTTAATTAGTGTTTGTGCCAAGTAAAGCCTTAAGGATCTTATTGGGTGATAGTTGATTTGATCCTGCTGAAAAACATATACTTTTGACTCCCGTCCCCGAATTTCTCAAATTCACTGGAGCGTGATTTTGATCTGAAATTCTGACATTAGATTAATATACAAATTTCCTAGTACGTTCTAATTTGTCAGAATTTTTGGAGTTGCAGAAGTATTCAAAGTTTTTAGGTTGCTACAGACTGTTCAGTTTTTGACAGATTCTGTTTTCCTTGCGTTATGTGCTTGTTTTAATGATGCTATGGTTTTATTTAATGAGTTGCCATAGAGAAGTTGGAATACAGTAGGTATAATGAAAAAACAAAATATTAATTGGTTTGCAACAGTACTTGAAGTAGTGATTTGCTTTCTTATACTAACGGATCTCACGAAGGTTTTGTTGACTTTTGTGTGATTGAAGTTTTCAAGTTTTGGGTTATCTTACGATGGATGAAGGAATAAGGAGTAAGAAGAGCCTAAGCTTGGGGATGCCCTGGCATCACAAGCTTTTATCCAAAAGAGGGCAAACAACTAAGCTTGGGGATGCCCCCGAGTGGCATCCCCTCTTTCTTCTAACAACCATCGGTATTTTACTCGAAGCTATATTTTTATTCGTCACATACTATGGGTTTTTCTTGGAGCGTCTTGTATGATATGAGTCTTTTCTTGCTTTGTTTTGTATTTTAAGTCATCAATTCTTGCTGGACACACCTATTTGAGAGAGCTAAAATTTGGTCATGATTTGTTAGAATTGCTCTCTACGCTTCACTTAAATTTTTATGAGCTATGGACTTGCTCTAGTGCTTCACTTATATCTTTTTGAGCACAGTGTGCTTTAGTATTTTTGAAGAAATGCTCTCTTGATTCACTTAGGTTTATTTGAGAGTTAGTAAAATTTTCAATAAACTCTCTCTTGCTTCACTTAAATTAATTTGAGAGAAAGAAATATTATGCTCATGATCTTCACTTATATTTGTTTGAGCTTATCAAAAGCAACATATTAAAATTAGTTGCAAAGTGATAGATATCCAAGAAGGATATAATAAAAACTTTCATGAAGATCATTTGACAAAATAAACTTGATTCTTAGTAATAGTTTTGAGATATGATGATGTGATATGTGAGTTATGTTGATGAGTAGTTGTGCTTTATTAAGAATATTGATGTTAAGGTTTGTGATTCCCTATGCAAGCACGAAAGTCAATAGTCATGCAATGAAATTGCATCCTACTTGTGGTGCATTATTCGGTGTTAATTATGCTTAATGCTTGATTATGAGATTATTCGTTTCTTGGTTGGTCGCTTCCCAATCTTTTGCTAGCCTTCATTTTGCACTAAGTATGATCTCTACTTGTGCATCTGAAATCCTTTAAACCAGTTTTGCCACATGAGTCCACTATACGTACCTATATGAGGTATTTTCATGCCGTTCTAAGAATATTTGTATGTGTCATCTCTAGTTTTCAAAATAAACTTCTCTTTAGGTGTTCGTTCATTTCATGGAGCGGTGAGGGTGGCTAATATTTTCCATGCTAGAAATTCTCACGATGAGTGTTTATTCACTTGTCATTGCACGGGAGTAAGGCAAAGGTATTAGGGATGCCCAGTCACGAAATGAAAAATGAATTACTTTATGTTGTCAAATAATAAATTCCTTGGAAAGTGTTGGTATGGAGGGCAACCGTGGATACGGCTAGCCATGGAAGTGAAAGTATGGTTGAAAAAGGAACAACTTTTATTTTCTGTTTGGGAAACGCCTATGACATATCTAAGCATGGAAAGTATTGGGAACTCTAAGTCTGTTTCGTTGGTGGAAAGGATACACCTCCCAAAATGTTTTTATCTCTAAGTTTTTCGCTTTGAGCACTGGCACCTCTACAAATCCCTACTTCCCTCTACGAAGGGCCTTTGTTTTACTTTCTGCAATTTTTATTTTGAATTTGAGTCTCCATCTTCTCTTATATAAGCACCAACTAGGAGGCAATATGATCATACTTGAGTCTTGGGTGTAGCTAATATGCGAATGTGTTTCTTGTATGGATCATTGTTTGTGCATGATGGGTTTAGGATAAGTTATTTTAGCTTTGATATATTGAAAGACATGGTTGCTTGTTGATATGCTTGAGTATTTAAGTCATCATGTCAAAACTAGACTATTACTTTGAATCACATAAAAGTCCAAATGTCCATGCTATAAAGAAAAGAAATATGATATGACATGATAGGCGGCATTCTACATCAAAATTCTGTTTTTATCACTTACCTACTCGAGATTTGGTAGCTACTCGAGGACGAGTAGGAGTTAAGCTTGGAGATGCTGATACGTATCCAACGTATCTATAATTTTTGATTGTTCTATGCTGTTATATTATCAATCTTGGATGTTTCATAATCATTTTATAGTCATTTTATATCATTTTTTGGTACTAACATATTGACATAGTGCCAAGTGCGAGTTGTTGTTTTCTGCATGTTTTCTACATCGCAGGAAATCAATACCAAACGGAATCCAAATGCAACGAAACTTTACGGAGATTTTTTATGCACCAGAAGACACCTAATGGGCCAAGGCTGTGCCTAGTGGGTGCTTTGAGGAGAGCACAACCCACCAGGGCGCGCCAGGAGGCCCAGGCGCGCCCTGGTGGGTTGTGCCCACCTCGGGTGCCCCCCGGACCGCCTCTTTGTTCTATAAATTCCCCAATATTCCAGAAACCCTAGGGGATTCGATGAAATTATGATCCAGCCGCCGCAGAGTGCAGAACCACCAGATCCCATCTAGACACCATCACGGAGGGGTTCACCACTTCCATTGGTGCCTCTCCGATGATGCGTGAGTAGTTCTTCGTAGACCTTCGGGTCCGTAGTTAGTAGCTAGATGGCTTCCTCTCTCTCTCTCTCTCTCTCTCTCTCTTGATTCTCAATACAATGGTATCTTGGAGATCCATATGTTGTAAGTCTTTTGCGGTGTGTTAGTTGGGATCCGATGAACTTTGAGTTTATGATCAGATCTATCTTTTTATATCCATGGAAGTTATTTGAGTTTCTTTGATCTCTTATATGCATGATTGCTTATAGCCTCGTATTTCTTCTCCGATATTTGGGTTTTGTTTGGCCAACTCGATCTATTTATCTGCAATGGGAAGAGGTGCTTTGTAGTGGGTTCGATCTTACGGTGCTTGATCCCAAAGTGATGTGGAAGGAACCGCACGTATGTATCGTTGCTACTAAGGATAAACGATGGGGTCTATCTCTACATAGATAGATTTTGTCTACATCATGTCATCGTTCTTATTGCATTACTCCGCTTTCTCCATGAACTTAATACACTAGATGCATGCTGGATAGCGGTTGATATGTGGAGTAATAGTAGTAGATGCAGGCAGGAGTCGGTCTACTAATCTTGGACGTGATGCCTATGTAATGATCATTGCCTGAATATCTTCATGATTATTTGAAGTTCTATCAATTGCCCAGCAGTAATTTGTTCACCCACCGTTTGCTATTTTTCTCGAGAGAAGCCACTAGTGGAAGCTAGGGCCCCCGGGTCTCTTTCTCATATTATTTGCCTTTGCGATCTATTTTCCTTTGCTTTTATTTTCAGATCTACTAAACCAAAAATACAAAAATACCTTGCTGCACTTTATTTTATTTGGTGTTCGATCTGTCAATACCTATAACTCTTTCCCGTTCACGTGCCAATTTCTAGCGCCGTTACCCGAAAGGGAGTGACAACCCCTTTAACGTCGGGTTGCGAGTGGTTGTTATTTGTGTGCAGGTGATGTTTAGGTTGTGTTTCTTGGTTCTCCCTCTTGGGTCGATAACCTTGGTCTCATCACCGAGGGAAATACCTTCCGCCATCAGGTGCTGCATCATCCCTTCCTCTTTGGGGAAATACCGACGTAGCTTCAAGCCGCATCATCTCCTACCTCGGGTAACACCGCCACCTTCACTGGTACTACACTATTATTAGGTCTGAGCTATGTTGAGGGCAGGTGGGCACTGCCCCCCCCCCCCGCGCAACCATGGATCAATTCCTGAAGCAAAAAATTTACGAAGGGCTTTGTCTAGATGTTTGCGGGAGGTTTGAGGCCCTTCCTTGGAGATGCCCTAAGAAGGGAAAGAAACGAGTTGGACGTGGTGAGTGATACGTCAATACCTAGAGTCTAGGGGAGAAGCGGATTGTTCTGCGGCGGCTGGCGTCGTGAGTCACGGCGCCCTAGCAGGGCCTGCCCGCGCCTATATTAATTAAATAAATCCTCTGCCTGCAGTGTCTCACAGCCACCACTCGGCCTCGACTAGTCTCTCTCTCTCTCTCTCTCTCTCTGACTATTTGTGTACTGACCGGAAAGTAAGTACTACATGGGTCTCTCTCTCACTCTCATACTGGCGACCAAATTTTAGGTGTGTAGGTGTAAAGCGACCACTTCTGTGTGCAGCGGTACTTTCCTTTGTCTACCTAACGTAAGGTACAACATGGGTCTCTGTCTGCTCTCTCTCTCTCTCTCTCTCTCTCTCTCTCTCTCTGTTCCATGCACTGTCTCTGTCTCTCTCTGCGTGTGTGCGCTTTGTCACTGACTGCTACTTGATTTGATTTTGATCATGCAGGACAACATGTCGGCAGGTTATGCCCTCTTCCGCACGTACCCAGGCACCTCCCTCTGGGATGAGGCTACCCCGATGCAGAAGGCGGGTGCCATGTTTGTTGTGGTCGCCTTAAGTGTTGCTGTGATCGTGGCGACATGGTACTTCTGCCGCAAGTCTAGCCAGTACCACAACCACAGCTGCAGATGTTCCGTCTCGTACCTCGGGTAATACACCGCCACCTTCTACTACACTATTATTAGCAGTGGTGGAGCTATGTTGAGGGCAGGGGGCGCTGCCCCCCCTCTCCCACCCGTGGATCAATTCTCAAGCAAAAAGTTTAAGAAGGGTTTTTGTCTAGATGCTTCTTGGAGGTTTGAGGCTCTGCAGGGAGAGGCCCTAAGAAGGAAAAGAAACGAGTTGGACGTGGTGAGTGACACGTCAATGCACTAGAGTCTAGGGGAAGGAAACGGATTGCTGCTGCAGTGGCTGGCTGTGACTGCGACGCCCACCACTGGTCCGCCCACGACTATATTAATTAAATCAATCCTTTGCGTGCAATGTCTTAGAGCCACCACTCGGCCTCGACCAGTCTCTCTCTCTCTCTCTGACTGCTTGTGTACCGACCGTAAGGTACTACGTGGGTCTCTCTCTCTCTCATACCAACGATGAAAATTTATGTGTTCAGGTGTAGAGCGACTTCTCCTGTGTGCAACAGTGCTTTTCTTTGTCTACCTAACTTAAGGTACAACATGGCTCTCTCTCCCTGTGTTCCATCCACACTCTCTCTTCCATGCACTGTCTTTCTCTCTCTATGTGTGTGCGCTTTATGACTGACTGCTGCTTGATTTGATTTTGATCATGCAGGACAGCATGTCGGCGGGTTATCCCTCTTCCGCACGTACCCGGGCAGCTCCCTCTGCGAGGAGGCTACCTCGGGGCAGAAGGCGGGGCAATATTTGATGTGGTCGCCTTCAGTGTTGTTGTGATCGTGGCGACGTGGTACTTCTGTCACAAGTCTAGCCAGTACCACTACCCTAGCTGTAGATGTGTTGTCTCCTACCTCGGTTACCACCGCCACCTTCACTGCTACTACACTATTATTCGCCGGGGCGGTGTTTTGTTGCGGCCCCCGCCCCCCCCCCCTGGGATAAATTCCTAAAGCAACAAAATTAACAACGGCTTAAATTTGTTTTGTTTGCATTTGCCCCCCCCCACGCCTCAAACACTGATGATTTGTGTTGCAACCCCAGTGATTTTTGCTAGCTCCGCCACTGATTATTAGTACACCATGATCAGGCAAGCTCACTCTATGGATGACCATTGTGATGGATGACAATCAGTGGCGGATCTTGAAAGCAAAAGCTGGGCAGGCCAGACTAAACAAGAGCACAATTATTTTTATTGAAAATCTGAATCATAAGCATCAGTATGATTACCGGATGGAGCAAGCAGTATGTATATATACAGCAAAATACATTTCAACCATGAACCACTATTAAGTTAGCTAATACAAAGCTTTGAGACATTAGACAGGCTGTAGTTCTCTAGAATTCCACCCTTTATGTGAACTAACAGATTATTGGCAAGATTCCCATTTTACATCTTATTGCGCAATCTTGACTTAATGATCTTCATACTAGAAAAGGCACGTTCGGCACGTTCATCCAGTGATCTGCTCATGCGCCAGCCGACGGGAGTGGTCCGACAGGCCGCAGGCCGGCAGCACGACGGCGTGGCCGAGCCCGAGCAGATGTCGTCTGCGATCAGGTGCAGAGAGTCGGGGGAAGGAAGGAAGGCAAGGGGCTGGCCCGTGGCTGCGAGATACGTGAGATGCCGTCGGTTGGCCGGCGGCGCCGGCTTGCTCCGGTGCTCTCTGCTCGACTGCGGGAGAGTTTGGGAATTGGGGATTGGGGATTCCCAGCGCTGCCTGCCTCTCTGCCGCTGCTGTGCGTGAGTTTCTGAGAGAGAAAGCGAGAGGATGTACGTGGGCTGGGCTAGTGGGCTTGGAAGATGCCTATATAAATTTTATTTGGTCAAAATCCTGGGCGGGCCATGGCCCGGTTTAGCCTACAAAAGCTCCGCCCTGATGACAATTGTGATGTATTATGATTGTGAATTTGTGATGGATTACACACACACACACACACACACTTGGTTATTATTATCTTTTTTGCCTTTCAATTTCTTGATTTGAAGACGCTATGATTTGAATCACTCTTGATTAATCTGTCTGTGGAGGGTGATGTTATTGTTGGTTTCCTGACGCCATCCTTCGTTGTATCACGTGTTATTTTTACTCCTTCGGTTCTGTGCTTGCGAACATGTGCTGTCGCGGTTGAATGGAGTACGTGTTAAGAAGGTTCTACGTAACTTCCACTTATCAGTTGGAATCACTCGCACAAGAAATAGAAATCGATCCCAGGTCATCCTCCGGTGCTATGAGGATGCGCGACTCATTGCGCGGTTCCATGCATCCATCTTTTGCGCGACCAAAACTGCAACAATTCCATGCACTATTCCGGTGCTTTTCGGGCAAGAGAATAATTTGCCGGTCGAGCACGTGTCCAGAAGCATGAGCTTTCCACCCCGGGGGCAGGGCAGGGCAGGCAGGATCTCCTCCGTTTCCCAAGCCGATCGTATCGACCGGGGATGCGGGAGACCGCGGGATCGCCACACATGGCCTAGCCTGAGACTCCACCAGAGGCAGCGGCGTCGGCGACGGCAAAGGGAATGGGAACCCACGCCGTCCTGCTGTCACCTGACTGACGGCTGAGAGATGCGTTCATTTTCCTTTTAGCGGTATCTGCTCGTAAAGCAGCAGGATCAGTACTTGTTGTACTGCCCCCGTGGGTGAAGAACGAACTGCTGCCGGCCGGGTCATGGACAGGACGACGACAACCATTGTGGTCTGTGTGAGTATGGGAAATGCGAGGCCCGCCCTTCTGCGGAAAAAAAAGTGAAACGAAATGAACATGAGAGGTAGCAGGATCAATGCAGGAAGAATGACGGCGGCATGAACATCCATGGTCCATTTCTGTTTTTGTTTGCGCTGATCATTGCCTCGTGTATGCTAGACCAACCCAACCAGCAAATAAAGTACACCCACGTGTACTTATATTTTGTGTCTCCCCCTCTACATGTGTAGGCGAGCGGCTCGACGTGGTCCGGTCTTTCGGCCCTGCTGGCTGCTGGGCTAGCTGCCGCCGGTGCCGGTCGGTCTCTTCTTTTCTACCTCTACGATACTAGGTTGACAGAGTGAGGGAGACCACACGCTGCGAGTGGTGATCATCCCCTCGCTTTTTCCTGTCGCCGGCCAGCACTAAACGGGGCCGCACTGGTTTCAAATAATGCACATGGAAACTGTCTTTATTTTAGCATCCATGAAAACCGCATACTAGGTGACAAAGATAGTCCAGATGAAATGTCTTTCCGATAAATTAGAATCAGCAGGTCGTAGTATCGTTGTGGACATGTGCCTTCTTGTGTGAACCTTCTTCTTTTCCTTTGAAATGTCAATTGACCCCTCCCTTTTGATGGACCGATGATGGTTCTTCCGTAAAAGCATTGCGAAATGATGTGCTTCGGTGGACTATCAGGGCATTAGGGTCAGATGCGTCCGTACAATAGGGTCGGTCATCTTTAAGCTAATGCGAAATGATGTGCTTCGGCGGACTATCAGGGCATTAGGGTCAGATGCGTCCGTACAATAGGGTCGGTCATCTTTAACCTAATCCGATCCTCCCTCACTCCGCAGTCTGCACTCTCTGCTCTGCTACTGGGTGCATTCTCTTCTACTTATCTTGGAAGATCTCATATGATGTCGGATTTGATTTGAGATTTGACGGACCCAAGCCATGCTTATGCAGATGGAAGATACGGGCGTACGCATCGAATCCCATCTACACAAACTAACCAAACTCGAACGGCAGACCGCATTGAAACCAACCAACCGGTGGCGAACAAGATCACACACGCAGACGTCACCTGACCGCCCATGCACGCACGTGAAACACAATGCCGGCAGCTATCGCGATCGGATGGATGGATCGTCGACGCCAAAAGAATCGCGATCTTCACGATCATGGCCGGATCGAGACGGACCTATCTTATCTCTGCCTGAAACAAAAAGCGGAGGAGAGATGCTGCTGCTCGTCTCACAGCCACCACTCGGCCTCGGCCAGTCTCTCTCTCTCTCTGCTTGTGTACTGACCCTAAGGTACTACGTGGGTCTCTCTCACTCTCATGTTGGCGACGAAATTTTATGTGTGTAGGTGCAGAGCGGCCACTGGGTCTCTCTCTGTGTGTTCCATGCTCTCTCTCTCTCTCTCTCTCTCTACGTGTCTGCGCTTTGTCATTGACTGCTACTTGATTTGATTTTGATCATGCAGGAAAGCATGTCGGCGGGTTATCCCCTCTTCCACACGTACCCGGGCACCTCCCTCTGGGATGAGGCTACCCCGGGGCAGAAGGCGGGTGCAATGCAGGGCCGCCTTCAGAAATTCGGGGCCCCGGCGCGAAAAGCAAAATTGGGCCCTAATATTTTAAAGAACATATAATAACTCAAGCATAATCAGCTGACTATATAATTCCAATTTATGTTATTTCTTACAATGTTTAGAAAATTGTCTAGTGTCAATGCAAAATACTAAAACCAATAAACTTAACTCATGCTCTATTGAAAAGTGTCATCCGTCTTCTTCTAGTTTATGTTTCTTCTTACGCTTTAAGGCACCAGAATCATACTTTCTTTTATAACTAGACTAGAATGCATGATTGTTTTTGTTTATCAACCAAACAAAATAATATCAATGCGTATGACTCGAGGCCTTGAGCGGACTAGGCCCAGGAAGGCCGGAATGAGTGTTTTCAGCCCTCAGGCGACACACACAAAGGCAATGTATGGCCCAAAACTTATTTTATTTTTCAGACTATTCATACACGTATATGTCCCTAATCGGGGCCCCCTGGATTTTGGGGGCCCTGTGCGAGCGCACAACTCGCACATGCCCTTGGATGGCCCTGGTGAAATGTTCGGCATGGTGGCTTTCAGTGTCTTTGTGATCGTGGCGACATGGTACTTCTGCTGCAAGTCTAGCCAGTACCACCACCGCAACTGTAGATGTGCCATCTCCTACCTCGAGTAACACCGCCACCTTCATTGCTACTACAATATTATTAGCAGTGGCAGAGCTATGTTGAGGGCAGGGGGGCGCTGCCCCCACCTCCCCCACCCCTGGATCAAATACAGAAGCAACAAAATTAAGAAGGGCTTTTATATTCTTTCGGGAGGTTTGAGGCTCAGCCATGGAGAGAAACGAGTTGAAGCCATTTAAGGAAGACAAACTAGGACGTGGTGAGTGACACGTCAGCGCACTAGAGTCTAGGCGAAGGAAACGGATTGCTGCTGTAGTGGCTGGTCGTGACGGCAACGCCCACCACGGGTCCGCCCCGCCTATATTAATTAAATCAATCCTCTGCCTACAGTGTCTCACAGCCACCACTCGACCTCGACTAGTCTCTCTCTCTCTCTCTCTCTCTCTCTCTCTCTCTCTCTGACTGCTTGTGTACCGACCGTAAGGCCAACTCCACCGCGCGACCCCAAACGGACGTCCGTTTTGTCCGGTTTCTGTCCGTTTGGGTAGGGATTTGGGGTCGTGTCCGGGCGTGTCCTGGGATGCGGTGGCCGTGCACCCAGCGCGCGGCCGCATCCTTTTGCCCCATCCTGTCCGTTTCCAACCCAAATATTTGTCTGAAAATGAAAATAGTTTTACAACCCAATTGAAATTGTCTTTAATAAAGTAGTTTTACAACCAAATCGAAATTGTCTTGACAGAACATAAAATGGACCAATACATCTATTGGTTGCCAATGTGATCCCACACGTGCTCAACCAAGTCATTTTGAAGATTCAAATGAGTGTGCCAATCACGCATCTCACGGTGGAATTGGGCAAACTGTTCAAACGTGGCGGGTCTTGGTGCAGGGCTCAATATTTTCACCTTGATAATCAAATCCTTGGTCGAAGATACTCTCATCACGCTCGTCCTCGGCGATCATGTTGTGCATGATCACACGTGCAGTCATCACCTCCCAAAGCTTCCTTTCATCCCATGGCGGTCAGGTGGTTTTGAACGATATCCCACCGGGATTGAAGCACACCAAAAGCACGTTCCACATCCTTTCTAACACTCTCTTGCATTTGGGCAAATCTCTTTCTCTTCTCACCTTGGGGTTTCGAGATTGTCTTCACAAAATTTGACCACTGAGGATATATACCATCTGCTAGATAATATCCCTTGTTGTAATGGTGGCCGTTGATCTCAAAGTTGACAGTGGTGGGAGTGGCCTTCCGCAAGCCTCGCGAAGGCGGGGAACGCTGCAACACGTTGATATCATTGTGAGAACCTGCCATGCCGAAGAAGAAAGAATGCCATATCCAAAGATCTTGCGATGCCACCGCTTCTAATATGAAGGTGCACCCGTTAACATACCCCTTGTCTTGGCCCTGCCAAGCAAATGGACAGTTCTTCCACTCGATGCATACAATCTATGCTGCCAAGCATGCTGGAAAAGCCTCTAGCTACGTTGGTTGCCAACAATCTCTCTGTATCAGTGGCGGTTGGCTGCCTTAAATACTCTGAGCCAAACACCTCAATCAGAGCCTGGCAAAACTTGTACATTGACATCAGACATGTTGCCTCACTCATACGCAGATTCTCATCCACCGGAGTGCCTGGATTTCAATATTCAAGCATGCGGATTGGCGTGGTGCATTTACGGTAAGAGGAGAATCCAAGCTTGCCAAGGGCATTCGTCTTGCACTCGAAGTATGGGTCATGAGCAACCACTCCCTCTCGGATACGATTGAACACATGCCTTGCCATTCGAAAACGGCGACGGAATTTATCCGGCTTGAAGAGCGGGGTGTTGGCAAAGTAATCAGCATAGAGCAGGGCGTGGCCTCTCTCCCTGTTGCGGTTCAGGTTGGGAGCACGGCCAGGGACTGACCTCCAGTACCGTGGAAGCTGCCGTTGAATGTGGTCGGGAACGACCAGTGCAGCCACCACAAGATCTTCATCATCCGACGACGAATCGTCCGATGAACAAAGGAAGTGATGGAAGAAAAACTCGTCTCCACGGTCCATACCTTTGTGGGCAAAATGCGAACACCTTGCGGTCGTGGTGGCGAAGAGGCGCGATGATCACCTCAACGCATGGCAGGGTGGTTGCCCGGCCACTCTTGGCAGCTATGGAGCTCTAGTCGGAAGCTGCCGAGGACGCCGTGGTGCGTCGCCGGCGGTCCTGTCCCCTCTGCGGCCGGCAAAGACGGCGACGGCCAAACCTCCGATCGACGGCCAAAACTACGGCCAAAGCACGGGCGTGGTGGCGGCCATGTCGAGAAGTGGTTTGGTAGGGACGGCCGGAGGCTGCGCGGTGAGGAGGCGGCCGGAGAATAGCGGCGGCGCCGGCGGCGGGGCGGGGCGGGAGAGAGAGGGTGGAAGCGTTGGGAGCGGAGGGACTGCTAGTGTCCCCGACAGGCGGGCCACGCGGGGGACAAGTGCGTCGCCCAGTCCGATCAGCGTCCGTTTCACCCGAAACCGAAGCGCAAGTTTGGGCCGGAGATGGGTCAGCAGACGGAATCCGGACATTTGTCCGTTTGAGGCTGTCTTATTTGGGCGCGCTATTCGTCTGTTTTACCCCAAGCAGACGGGGCCGGACAGGATAGGGTCGCGCGGTGGAGTTGGCCTAAGGTACTACGTGGGCCTCTCTCTCTCTCACTCATACTGACGACGAAATTTTATGTGTGTAGGTGCAGAGCGACCTTTCCTGTGTGTAGTAGTGCTTTCCTTTGTCTACCTAATGTAAGGTACAACGTGGGTCTCTCTCCCTATGTTCCATGCACTCACTCTCTCTCTCTCCCTCTCTCTCTCTTCCATGCACTGTCTCTATCTCTCTCTCTGCGTGTGTGCGCTTTGTGACTGACTGCTGCTTGATTTGATTTTGATCATGCAGGACATCATGTCGGTGGGTTATCCCCTTTTCCGCACGTACCCGGGCACCTCCCTCTGGGAGGAAGCTACCTCGGAGCAGAAATCAGGGGCAATATTTGGTGTGGCCGCCATCAGTGTCGTTGTGATCATGGCGACGTGGTACTTCTGCCGCAAGCCTTAGCCAGTACCACTACCCTAGCTGTAGATGTGTTGTCTCCTACCTCAGCTACCACCGCCACCTTCACTACTACTACACTATTATTAGCAGTGGCGGAGCTATGTTAGAGGCTAAGCGCCCCCCTCCACACACCCTTGGCGCAATTCACAAGCAAAAAAAAAATTAAGAAGGGCTTAAATTAGTTTTTTTTAGCATTTGCCCCCCCCGCCCCCCACCCCACGCCTCAAACACTGATTATTTGTGTTTCATTCCCCAGTGATTTTTGCCTAGCTCCGCCACTGATTATTAGTACGCCATGATCCGGCAAGCTCACTCTATGGATGACGATTGTGATGGATGACAATTGTGATGTATTATGATTGTGATGGATTACACACACACACACTTGATTATTATTATCTTTTTTGCCTTTCAATTTCTTGATTTGAAGACGCTATGATTTGAATCACTCTTGATTAATCTGTCTGTGGAGGGTGATGTTATTGTTGGTTTCTGATGTCATCGCCGTTTGTATCACGTGTTCTTTTACTCCTTCAGCCTGTGCTTGCAAACATGTCTTGTCGCGGTTGAATGGAGTACGTGTTAAGAAGGTTCTACGTAACATCCACTTATCGGTTGGAATCACTTTCGCACAAGAAAAGGAAATCGATCCCAGGTCATCTTCGGTGCTATGAGGATGCGCGCGACTCATTGCAGGTTCCATGCATCCATCTTTTGCGCGACCAAAACTGCAACAATTCCATGCACTACTAGTGGTTGGGGCGCACCCTAGGTGCGCCTCCTGAGAGGAAGTTGAGGTGCGCCCCTTTCACCTTCCTACTTGTACAATGATCTGTTGTTCGGCCATGAGACATTTCCTTTTTGTTTAGTTTGAAGTCAGGATGCTCACAACGGGGAAGAAGATTCAGGATAAGTAAAAATGCCCTTGTGATGTCCTTTTGCCTATTTTCCTCATGTATATGATTCTATCTCTAAACCACAAAACGAACAAAAGAACCTTCTTCCCTCAAGAACAGGCCTTGGCCTCGAACCTCGGTAGGACCACAAACACAATTGACGTCGGGGCCAGGTGCGCGATCGAATCCATGGCGGACGGCACGAGGTTCAGGACCGAGACGCTGCCATCGCCTGCCAGCTCCAACTGCACACCGTTCAGCAGCATCGTCCTACTCTGGTGGTCGCCGCCCTTGGCGTTTAGATGGTACTCATTCGTCTTCGTGCTCTCGCTCGACGGCTTGCTTCCCAGCCATGACACCGCTCTTCTGAGGCCGCCGCTACACCTCTAGTGACCGCTTCTTTTTTTGAAGTTCAGGTTGAGGACTTGAGGTCGTTCTAGAGGGTCACGTTGTACCCAGTGTTGTTGCTTAGGTTGAACAGGAGGAGCATGACACCTTTACGCATTGTGGAATAAGCAAAGCTTACGAGAACAGCGAGAAATGATTGATCAAGCTGATGTTTCAATGGTAGTTGAAGTAACTCTTCAGACACAAGTAACTTAGCAAGTTAAGAACAGCCATATCACTTCGACATTGGTAACAAATATAAAGTATCTCAAGCAGTTCACTTTAATAATGGCACAGCGCCGGATTCTTACATGTCGCTTGCTGAAGTGAGCATAAGTACGCAGCTTACATGGCACATTTATATCAACTGAGAGAACTCCATTGCCCATAAGCCGATGCCATAGCGAGCAATCGAGAAACGAAGGAGGGATCAACACATATGAGCCACGTCCCGGAAAACATTGCAGCGACCGCCTGCAATTTTTTACAAATGTGAGTCTTACTGTAGTAATCAGGATTGGTAAGAATGTCTTCGATGTCAAGCAAACCGTAGTTGCCTCCGATGAGAGTCTGCATGCGAGAACACTTTTGTGTTGTACTTCTATGCCATTCCAAGTTGATCAAGGTACTGTTTGCACCAAAATTATGCCCCGGTCTTTTGCGATTACTCTGTGTATGAGCGTATAAATTGTAGACTCATAGAAATATTGGTGAGGCACAATATAATCTTAGAGCAATTCACTGAATAACAGAGTGGAGATATTATCTGTGTGGATCTTACTATTTGTGATGGAATTAAATGTCTAACGTTTGGGTGCTTTACATGCCTGTGGTAATAACCAAAATAAATAAGTACCGAGCCAGGGGTCGCCCTCTCACTTATCAAACGGAAGCAGACCCAATATGCCTGAAACAGTCCTTTTCATCGCATTGACAGTTTCAGAAGGGACATCTCTCTGGGCTACAATTAGATCCGAAGGTTTTACATCTTTTATCAAGTTCCAAAGGGACGCGGAGCTGCTCCCAGGCTCATCTGCACCCCTTCCCAGAAAAAAATCAAAACAAATGCTAGAAAAATTCAAAAAATTCCAAGTTTTTTTGGGTGGTAGATAATTTGATGCGTGAGGTCTGCTCCAAATTTCAACTCATTTAGACATCTGAGCAGCTCCAGGCAAAAAAGACAAAATCGGGGTCTGTAAAAACGTTTACTTTTCGCGCACTGTTTTGACCCGATTTGTCTTTTTTGCGGCGAGCTTGTCAGATGTCCAAATTAGTTGAAATTTAGAGCGGACCTCATGCATCAAATTATCTACCACCCAAAAAAATTGGATTTTTTTTGAATTTTCCTAATATTTCTTTTGATTTTTTTTTCTGAGCAGGAGCAGATGAGCCTGGGCACCGAGTTGGATTTTCGGTTCCAAAGTGAAGATTTCTGCAAATAGTACAAGTGTGCCATGATTATGAATAGTATCAATACACCGACTCGACAGGATTAAAAGATGCTAATCCTATTCTAGATAACTTTTTTGAGTGGAAACTCACAAAAATCTATTCTTTGTCAGGGGAAGGTAAATAACTTCCTCATATCTGTCCGGAGACACCTCAATCTACAGGTAAACTATCCTATGTTGCATTGCTGCTTATGATTTCCTCTTCTATCTACACATTGCAAATTTATGTTGTGGAGCTTCACACAGAATTAGTATATTTCTTAATAATTAATTTGTATTTGTCAAAAAAAGTCTTAGAAGAAACATCCAGACAACATGCCATCAGCAGCCTAGCACCAGAGTGTTGATATGAGTAGCATGCACTAATTACTAACCTCAACAACCACCATGGATCGTAGTCTATTTCGAAGAATTGATAACTCATCGGCAACGAATTCAAATGTATCTTGTTGTTCCTCAGAGCAAGATAAATTTTTCTCACAAGGGAATAGTAATACACTGTATTTTGCATGATTAGCACTCATGCATTAACTAAAAAGATAATTTGAGCATCGCCATCACGCTCATCTCGGGGAACCCGTGGAGATGCCTCCTCTGAGCGTGGAGCTCATCGGGTGACGCCACTGAAGAGGCCAACGCCTCAAATATTTCAAACCAGCTTTCTTGTATAGTATAGAAACTTTCATAGGAAAATATTTTAACCAAATATATTTCGGTCAGAGGCATCCATATGTTAATTAAAAACATTTATGTAGGTGCGGTCATCTCGATGATCCACATAATTCAACACAAACATATAATCTATTCATGTAGGTTAGATGAAGAAACAAATGGAAAGGAAAGACAATCTGCACGGAGTCTCCGTCATGAATCTCATTGTCACCCAAAGATTGTTGTTTCTTTATTTTAGATCAGTTTGTTGTACATCCACTCCCCACAGCATACTTCATTTTCAAATTGGAGAGAACAGTACATTGCTCTTGGGCTACTGAATCTTAAGAAAACCTAGCAAGATATCTACCCATCCAATAGAATTTCCCAACAAAGATAAGATCAATGTCTTATTGATTGGTATATGCTGCACACTGAGATCGTTTTGAATGAATACCTAGAAGTTAGGCCTGACAACAAGATCAAAAAATTACTCCCTCTGTAAACTAATATAAAACCATTTAGATAACTAAAGTAGTGATCTAAACGCTCTTATATTAGTTTACGGAGGGAGTATCTCTTATTTATTACAGATCAGAAATGCATAATGTAGTTTCCCTCTATTGAATTTTCCTCCCTTCAATGGTGTTACTCTTTTAAATGCACATAATTAATATCACTTTGTAACCAACCACCAGTCCACCACTAGTATACTCAAAAAACAGGTTTCAAGCTATGAAGACTGAATGGAACTCTTATTCAAAAAAGAACTGAAAATTTTTTTATTCAAGAAAGAACTTAAAAACTACCTTACTTGGGAATTGCATGATGTAGTACTTGCGAACGAGATCCGAGCACAAAAACATTCCAAATTTCTCTACAAAATGAAAAATAGCTCTGCTCTTCAGGTTTAACCATCTCACTCAATAAATATAAATAATGAGCAGTTTGAATTCAAGATGTACTATATAAATCTTGTTCTAAGGAAACTATCACAGTCATGGCACACGAGTTCACTTTCGTTACGGCTGAATATTTAGTTCTTCTGAAAGGCACTTCAATGTGTAAAAAACATCTAGAAAGAAATTCTCCACTGCACCGCTACTTGCACCAAAATGATTAAACCTAGTAAACTCCCTTGAGATAATTACTGTTGGACTGTTAGCACTTCAATATTGAGTTCCCAATTTGGATTAGAAAAGACCTTTGATGTGCGTACAAACTATGCAGCCTTGGCCCTTCAACAATGTTGCTCCCATGCCACTGGACCTACGCTTGCTTGAGAAAATAAGGACGCCAACTCTGGCAACAAGTGCATCAATCTGGATCATTTTTTCCAATGAAAAAGAGAAGAACATGAGCACATATGCAAAGAGGAGCAAAGAAAGAAGTGCATGTCCACTCACTGTGCTCTCGCAACCTTCATGGCATGGCCGTGTCGTCTCTCTGTTGTACGAACACCACGGTGAGCCTCCCAGAGTAAGCAACAAATTCAATTCATCTCACACACTATGAGCGATCAGTGGTTCTAGGCTGCTAATCAAACTACTCTTGCCAAACTATAGCTACAAATGTAGATTTCAAAGGTTCTCTTGGACACAGCCAACATCAATATTACAGCAGGACAGTAAATAAATTAAAGATATATTAATAAACTCAATGAATAAATAAATTTCTTTATAGAAAACAGTAAGGGCACTTGAATAAAAGAAGGCTTCAATCTTACCTCAACATAATCAACCTGACCACCAGCTTTTCGATTGTTTGCACTATTTGATCCTTTATCGTTCACCAAAGATCATTGCTATTATTCAACGCGGCAGTTCTAACATTTACCAGTGATCTACTAACGGATAATGCCTACAAAGAAAATAACAATTGCCAAAGATAGATAGTATCAAAATTGTTTGTTCCATGACATGTATCAACTTTTAGTCTTGTTTCTATTGAATACCCAAACCAATAATAGAAAGGCAATCATAAATGATAAGGTATTGTGATAAAACAATTCTATCTTCTGTAAATGCACGATTCAAAAGTCAGAATACAAGTGGGCGAAAACAGTTTGTTAATTTGTTTAGAACACTAACATTCTCCCTTTCCTCAGGGAGATTATGAGATCTCATTGCACTAGTAAAAAAAGGGTCAAACGTGAAGCACATTAGTGCCGGTTTGCATTAGAGCCGGCACTAATGTGTATATTAGTGCCGGTTCGTGGCGGCGATCAATAGTACCGGTTCGTGGCGAATCACTGTAGTACCGGTTCGTACCACGAACCGGTACTAAAGAGGTTGTGTCAGCTCGGTCAGGCTATGGCCCCACCATCACCATTTAGTGCCGGTTCGAACCACGAACCGGTACTAATAACGTTAATAACAGGCTGTTTTAGTCCCACCTCGCTCCCCTAACAAGCCTTTTACCACCTTAAATATGTTACTTCTCAAACTATCACAAGTAGTTGGTCTTCATTGAACTCTATGTGTAGGATCTGTGGCTGCAATAGGAGTCTTGGCGGTTCTTAAATCGGGTGGTAGATTCCTATTGACGATGTAGATTCTATACAAAAAGATCATTGATGATCAATGTATTTTTTATATGTACTAGATTCCTATTGATTTATGTAGATTCTATACAAAAGATCATTGATGCTCAATGTATTTTTTATATGTACTTCTCTGTAAAGATGGCTGCGTTTTGGGTGAAAAGCGGTCTTGACCAATGTATTTTTTCTCCGTTCAGATGCACAATTTAAATATGTCAATTTAAATATGTTATTTTTAAAACTATCACAAGCATTTGGTCTTCATTGAACTCTATATAAAGAAGAAGCAGAAGAAGAAGCGGAAGAAGAAGAAGAAGAGGAAGAAGAAGCGAGAAGAAGAAGAAGAGGAAGAAGAAGCAGCAGAAGAAGAAGAAGCAGAAGAAGCAGCAGAAGAAGAGGAAGAAGAAGAAGAGGAAGAAGAAGAAGAAGAGGAAGAGGAAGAAGAAGAAGAAGAAGAAGAAGAAGAAGAAGAAGAAGAAGAAGAAGAAGAAGAAGAAGAATCGTTCATTATGCACCAATCAAAGCGACGCCATCAACTATCAACAATTTCGCCTTCATTTGCTATTTTCATGCATTCAATGATTTGTTTTGAGAACTAAATGACCTGGAAATTGAAAAGCACTACAAATGAACTCTGCAAAAGTTGAAACTTGGCATGGTATCATCATTTCACCCACATAGCATGTGCAAGAAAGTAGAGAGGCTTACGGCTAAAACTGGATGCACTTAGTTTACAAAGCTGAACAATCTCTTTCAAGTAGTCAGGTTTTTGACGAAATTAAACTCATCTGTTACAAAGGCATTTTATTTTTAAAACTTATTACAAAACCAGAATTTCTTTTTTAAAACTTTGGTTTATAACTCCAGACTTTGACCATCAAGTTTTGCAGAAAAGAAAAAATAGCAGAAAAGAAAAAAAATTATATAAAAAACTACTCGAGAAATAAATAGAAGAAAATAAATATAGCAGAAAAGAAAAAACTACTCAGAAATAAATATAACAGAAAAGAAAAAATATATTTGCTATTTTTCAATTGTTCACAAAATGACCGTGAAATTGAAAATCACTACAAAATGAACTCTGAAAATGTTGAATTTTGGCAAACTAGATGAAAACTACTCACAAATAAATATAACAGAAAAGAAAAAACTATACAAAAAACTACGAAGAAATAAATATAAGAAAAAGAGAAGAAAAAATATAAAAAGGGCGCTTGCCCAGGGCCTGCTACGCCACAAAGGCAGTGCAATTACAGGCCCTAAAGGCCCAGCAGACTCACTGTGGCAGCGCAGAAATTAGGCCCACAAGCCTGCTATATAGAGGAGTTCAAAGAGGCAGCCGCGACTGGGCTTATAAACCAGTCGGCTGCCCTTCGCCCGGCAGGTGGGACTAAACTTTGCGAATTGCGGGTGGTAGCGCAAGGCCTTTAGTACCGGTTGGTGGCTCAACTGGTACTAAAGACCACCTTTTAGTACCGGTTGGAGCCAGCAACCGGTACTACAGGCCTGCTCTTCCCGCCTCTTGGCCTGGGCAAAGTTGGCCTTTAGTACCGGTTGGTGGCTCCAACTTACTAAAACCTCTCCTATATATACAACACTTGCGAAAATTCAGTTAGATCTCTACTTTTTCGTCTCAACCTCTCGGCTGGCTTGCCCGTCGCCCATCGCCGCCGCCGCCGCCGTCTGTCGCGTCGTCAGAAGTCGTCCCCGCCGCCGTCGTTGTAAATCCCGCCGCCCGCTTGCCGCCTGGGTTGCCATGCCGCTTGACACGCAGCGCCACACAAGGCTTCGTCGTTGCCCGCGGTATACGTCTCTCTCGCTCTCCCGCCGCGTCATTCATTGCCGTCACGACACGACGCCGCTTCTGCATACGTCGCCAGATGCGCCCTTTCACAGACAAGACGGGTAATGGGGACACATTCTACATATACACACACATATACGCACACGCATTACATGCACACATACATACACACACACACACACATTTTTTACTTATTTTCTGTTTTAGAAAAGTTAATTAGATGATCGAATGTTAGATGAATTAGCTAGCTAGATAGAAAATTGTCGAACTAGAGATTTGAACTAGTTGAATAATTAATATAACTAGTTTATTTTAGTAAGAAAATTGTCGAACTAGTTTATATATTTAGGTATATGAGATTTGAACTAGTTCAATAATTAATATAACTAGTTTATTTTTAGTAAGAAAATTTAGGTATCTGATATTTGATGATCTAATTAAAATATTATTTGTTAATGAGTTTTTTGTTTATTTAATTTTTTATATATTTTGAGTTTATATAAATGTTAGATTAATGTTTAATGTTAGATTAATTTTTTATATATTTTGAGTTTATATAAAAGTTAATATAACTAGTTCATAGAATTTTTTCATAGAATTTTTATGAATTTTTTGTTGTAATTTTGGTCATAGAATTTTTATTATGTTAGAAAGTGTTTAATGGACTTAGTTAGAGGGCAACTTGTTTATTTTGAGTAAGTACTACATTATTCTATTTATAGTAAGTGCTTAGTAGTTGAACTAGTTGAAGTAGTTTATTTTTAGCAAGAAAATTAATAGAACTAGTTTCTTTTTTAGTCAAATTGTAGAGCACTATATGCAAGGCATATGCATATGATTAGTTGAATAATAATGATCTAATTTAGTCTTTGAATTATGAGCATTATAGGAAATGTCATCATCTGACGACCTAAAGTCTCCTGGGAGTGCGACTGGTGCCACGACGATCGAGGTGAGTGCGACAGGCCTCACCGGACGATGGTCACGCTTCAAAGATTAAGCTCGAGGAGACTTTCGAAGTTGAAACGATGCCTTAACGACGACAAGTGTTTTTTTTCATAATTAAGCATGACTTCAACTATTTCAACGTGTAATTTTCATCGTTTACAATTCGAGTATAGTAGATCCCATGCCATGCAAGACGCTATGTCTTGGAGAGGATGGATTTTGAAGACCATGAAAATTTTGAAACGAAGAAAATTCACCTAAGGACCCATCATGATGTGGATTTTGAAGTAAAGTTGTATAATGCTGAGAGCGTAACCCATTTTGGTGCAAAAATTGGGAAGCATTTTGCAAATTGTATGGTTTTGATGAGGGTATGCTTGTCACAATGGATCTTGGTGATCCTGAAATCGAGCAAGACAATATGGACATTTGGGTCCTTGTTGATACTCCACCAGTTCTACCGCTATGTGAGTTTCTCAAACATAGCTAATTATTAATAGAACTTATATTGTTCATTTCGAAATAGTTGACAGCTTATTTCCATTGACAGCTTATTTTGAAGTATCAAAGAATGTGCAGAATATGGTAGATAGAACTTACTACACCGATGGCTCTGAGTTAACTTACAAGGAGAAAACTCATCTGGTTGGATTTTGTAATGATATTGAGAATTACAATATCTACAATCGAACTCCTCAACATTATGGTCAATACGTGCCACTAGTGCACGTGTTGAACTACGGTAACTACCATGGAGATACCCTGGTAAGTTTTTTTTACTATTACGACATCCGTGCATCTTTTTGCGTACTTGTAAAACTAGTACATCATTGCTAATTACGAAGTTATTACTATGTTTTTCAACAGCTTATCCCAGAGAATTGTGTGCCTCATTTGATGTATGAGAATGGCGGCAGCGTTCGTGTTTTGAACATATATCCAGGTCATCCTCTGAATCTCAAGCTGTCCATACCGGATTTCTAAAAGAAGTGGAGACATGACAATCAAAGGATGGAAAAAATGTATGGATAGTCGTAAGGAGCTTCTTGGAAGCAAAAGGAAGCGAGGCGCAAGAATTGGAGAGAGGATGATCTCCATTATTCATAATTGAGAGTCAGGGTCTATATTGTTTTATGGTATTTTACCTTAAGTTTGTTTAGGTCCTATCCTACACAATCACGATGATCATGTGCTAAGAACAATTATGTAGGGTTGGGTTCGATGACTATGAGGATGATGATCGTATGACCTATTATTAATAACGAGTAGAAGTTGTATGATGATGCTTGATTAATTAGCTTGTAGGACTTGTTATTATATATGATGATGTATGATGCGAGCATGCATGAGTTATTATATATATATCTGCGGGTGAAACGAAAAAGAATTAAAATGGAAAACACAAAATTAAATGAAAAAGAAATCATAAAACCAAAAAACGCCCAAACATTTTAGTACCAGTTGGTGTTACCAACCGGTACTAAAACTCTGCCCCGGAGCTGGCTCGTACCATGTGGTGGCCCTTTAGCACCGGGTTCGTGCTGAACCGGGTACTAAAGGGGCTTTAGTGCCCACACTTTAGTGCCGGTTCCTAAACCGGCACTAAAGGGCCTTACGAACCGGTGCTATTGCCCGGTTCTGCACTAGTGTTGCAATACCATTGGCTCTCGCACTATATCTGATTCTACTACATCTCTATGAAAAATCAAGGTCACGAACCTGAAAAGAGCATGAGCATATTTCATTCGTGTGGGAGGAAACAAAATAAAGATTACACCATAGTTTGATAGTGAAAAGGCATTGTCCATGTGTTCACATTGGTACTGAACAACATATCAAATAACACTAGTAGAAAAGGGGGCAATGGTCCCGGCCAGGTCAGCCCATTAGTCCCGGTTCAATCCAGAACCGGGACCCATGGGGGCATTGGACCTGTTCGTGAGCCGGGGCGGCTGGGCCACGTGGGCCATTGGTCCCGGTTCGTCTGGACCTTTTGATCCCGGTTGGTGGGACGAACCGGGACCAATGTGCCTCGCTCCTGGCCCACCACCATTGCTCCCGGTTGGTGGCCTGAACCGGGATCAAAGGCTGCCCTTTAGTCTCGGTTCGTGCCACCAACCGGGACTAAAGGGTTGGTCCTCGTTGCGGTCAGAGTTTAGGTCCACCTCGCCAACCGAAGGGCGCTCACACCGGTTTATAAGCCCGTCCCTCTTTGCCTTGTTGAGCTCCTCTCAAAGTGAAAATAGATGCCCTTATACAGGGAATTTGACCTAAATTCATACTGAATTCTCTGAAATTAGTACAAACTTATTATGAATTTAGGTTGAATTCTCTCTATAAGCGCATCTATGCTCATTTTTTTAGTAAAGTTAATCACAACTATTTTTTCTTCTATTTATTTCTGACTAGTTTTTTATATAGTTTTTTTTTCTTTTCTGCTATATTAAAATGAAAAAGAGGCGCAATGCTCGTTAATTAGCTTCAAGCCTTTCGGAATAGTGTAAACTGCACTGCATATAGCTCCGTGACGTCTACCCTATTCCTCAAGGCTTGAAGCTAAGCAACGTGCAGGTGAGGATTGAGCCTCTTCTTCATCGTCTCTGCACTAAGGGCTTATAAACCGCTGCGAGTGCCTCTCGCTTGGCGAGGTGGGACTAAAAAACAGCTGCAGAAAGAATCAACTAAAAAACTCTTTTACCGGTTCATGCCATGAACCGGTACTAAAAGGTGCTCGTGGGGCACGAGCCTCAAAACATTAAAAGCAAAAAGATTTATCATAAAAGAAAATAAATTTGTAATTAGAATTCTGTTCAAAACATTAAAAGCAAAAAGAATTATCATAAAAGAAAATAAATAAGTAATTGGAATTTTGTTACAAACTTTAATAGCAAAACGAATTATCATAAAAGAAAATAAATAAGTAATTAGAATTCTTATCAAAACATTAAAAGCAAAAAGAGTTATCATAAAAGAAAATAAATAAGTAATTAGAATTCTGTTCAAAACATTAAAAGAAAAAAGAATTATCATAAAAGAAAATAAATAAGTAATTAGAATTTTGTTACAGACTTTAATAGCAAAAATAATTATCATAAAAGAAAACAAATAAGTAATTAGAATTCTGTTCAAAACATTAAAAACGAAAAGAATTATCATAAAAGAAAATAAATAAGTAATTAGAATTCTGTTTACAAACTTTAATAGCAAAAAGAATTATCATAAAAGAAAATAAATAAGTAATTAGAAACAAAAAGAAAGCAAAAAACTGGGAAAAATTAAAAAAGTGCCACCTACAGGGCCACCACGGCACGCATCGACTAGAAACCCATTACTAGGGCCAAGATGCAGGCCGCATTAGGTAATAGGCCCACAAGCACTGAGAGAGGGATTTTAGGCCCGTGGCCTGCGATGAGAGGAGCTCAAGTGGTTGGTTCGGCAGGGCTTATAAACCACTCCGAGCCCCTCTCGGCCAGCGAGGTGGGACTAAACATAGCACCGCACTGCCGCCAAGAATAAAGACACGACCTTTGGTCCCGGTTGGTGGCTAGAACCGGGACTAAAGGGGGCATTGGTCCCGGTTGGTGGCTAGAACCGGGACAAATGCCAGCCTTTAGACCCGGTTGGTGCCACTTAATCGGGACTAAAACCTCCGTTCCGCCCTTTGGGCTCTTGAAAGAGGCCTTTGGTTCCGGTTGGTGCCACCAACCGGGACTAAAATCAAACATTAGCCCAGTTGGTCTCACGAACGGGACCAATGCTCGCTATATAACTAGCACTTTCGTCAAAATTTCGTTCAGTTTCTTCTTCCCTTGGCCTTGCGCCAGTTGCCGTCTCCGCCTCGCCCGCCGTCGTCGCCGCCGTCCAGCGCCGCCTCGGCGCCGTCGCCGCCCCGCCCGTGCCCGGCTGCCCGTCGCCGCCGCCCAGCGCCCTGTGCAGGCCCCTGCCGTCGCCACCCGCCACAGCTCATACCGCCCGCCGCCTCACCGTCGACTGTCGCCGCCCGCCCGCGCACCGTCGCCGTCATGGCCGTCCCGACACACCGTCACCGTGAGCAACTAATTTAGATGTTTAGTAATTTTTTTGTAGTTTCGTAGATTTTTTTTGTTAGATGTGTAGTTCATAGATTTTGCTGTCAGATTTTTTTCATATTGTGTAATTAATTTGTTCATATTGTGTTAGATTTTTTCTGTTAATAGATTTTTATGCAAAGATGTTTGTATGTTCATATATATGCATGTTTGTATGTTCATATATGCAAACATCGAATATGTCAAATTTTTATGATTAGTTAGAAAATAATAGAACTATAGTTAAACTAGTTTATTTTTAGTAAGTACTACTTTATGATAATTCATAGTAAGTGCTTCATATATAGTTGAACTAGCTATAGTTGATTTAATAAACTACTTTATTTTGCTATATATAGAAGTAGTTTGTTTTTAGTAAGTACTACTTTATTTATTTATAGTAAGTGCTTAGTAGTTGAACTAGTTGATTTAATTAATAAAACTACTTTATTTAACTATATATAGAAGTAGTTCCCGCATCGACGTCGGCGATGCCTATCCCGCATCCTCGTCGTCGTCGACTCGGCGGTGGAGGCCTGCTTGATCAGGGCCATGTTCGGGACTGGGCTCCGCCGGGCTGGTATTGGGAGGTACTACCTTCTGGGAGACATAGGTTGGTGAGGAGGCAGCCTGTTATTGACCCGATCCTAGTTTGGTGGCTGTCGCGTGGGCCAGTGACGGTGCCGAGACTTCCGGACACCGTGGAGGTGGTACGTCACCGTGTACGCGAGGAGGACGACAATACCTGGCAGGTTCTTCAGGGATCTCACTGGAGCTATGATCCTGTGATGGTTCCTTATCTTTGGTGTCCACCGCCAGCGACGATACCCGCAAGCGCTACGGTTCTAGCTGTATTAGTGATGCTATATGTATGATAGTATTCAAGGAGTATGAGTGATAATATTCGACGATGTACGGACACAAGAGATGATGTACTTTTGCTTATAATTGAATGCATGCATGCTAATTTGAATACTTTATTTTATTGTTTGGTTTTGCTTATTGAATGCTCATATTGGAAAAGTACTCCTACTTTGAATGCTAAAATCATGGGGGTAGCTTCTCCTTCAGTCCCGGAACTACTTTATTGAATGCTCATATTAACATAGGCCGGAAATGTCGCACTCGGACGGCGAAAACCGCCTGGGAGTGCGATTGGTGCCACGACGACCAAGGTATGTCGACGATGGTTCGTTGAGCTGGACGAAGATCGGCACTTCAGCATTAAGCTCGACGAGACCTTCGATGTTGAAACGGTACGCAACGACGACAAGTGTTTTTTTTCGTAATTAAGCATGGCTTCAACTATTTTAACATGTATTTTTAATCTTTTACAATTCGACTAGCTTATCCCATGCTATGCAAGACGCTATGTCTTGGAGAGGATGGGTTTTGAAGACCATGAAAGTATGGAAACCAAAAATATTCTCCTAAGGACCCATCATGGTGTGGATTTTCAAGTAAAGCTGTACAATGCTGAGAGTGTAACCCATTTTGGTTGCAAAAATTGGTAAGTGCTTTGCAAAATGTATGGTTTTGATGAGGGTATGCTTGTCACCATGGATCTTGGTGATCCTACAATCGAGCAAGACAATATGGAGATTTGGGTCCTTGTGGATACACCTCCAATTTTTCCCCCATGTGAGCTTAACATAGTTATTAAGTAATTTATATTATTTATTTCAAAATAGTTGACAGCTTATTTCCATTGACAGCTTATTTTGATTGTTCAAAGAATGTGCGGAAGATGGTAGACAAAACCCACTACACCGATGGCTTCGAATTAACTTATAAGGAGAAAAATCATCTGATCGCATTTTTTACTGATCTTAAGAATTACAATGCCTACAATCGAACTCCTCAATATTATGGTCAATACGTGCCACTAGTGCATGTGTTGAACTATGGTAACTACCATGGAGATACCCTGGTAAGATTTTTTACTATTACGACATCTGTGCATCTTTTTGCATACTTCTAAAACTAGTACATCATTGCTAACTACGAAGTTATTACTAAGTTTTTCAACAGAGAATCCCAGAGGATTGTGTGCCTCATTTGATGTATGAGAATGGCAGCCTTCATGTTTTGAACATATATCCAGGTCATCCTCTGAATCTCAACTGTCCATACCGGATTTCTAAAAGAAGTGGAGACATGACAATCAAAGAATGGAAAAAATGTATGGACAGTCGTAAGGAGCTTCTTGGAAGCAAAAGGCGAAAGCGCAAGAATTGAGCAGGATGATCTCCATTCTTCATAATGGAGAGTCGAGGTCTATATTGTTTTATGCTATTTTACCTTAAGGGTGTTTAGGTCCCACCGATAATCGATGATCATGTGCTAAGAACAATTATGTAGGGTTGGGTTCGACGACTATGAGGATGATGATCGTATGACTTATTATTAATAACGAGTAGAAGTTGTATGATGATGCATGATTAGTAGGACTTGTTATTATATATGATGATGTATGATGCGAGCATGCATAAGTTATTATATATCTCAAGGGTGAAATGAACATAGCAGTAGCGTTGGTAAACCAAGGACGAAGATATAAGAGAGGACACTTCTCTCTATTAGCTAGCTAATAACAACCTAAAAATAACCCCCTAAACCCCTAAACCAGCCACTTTTTTCTTTAAAAAAAGAAAAAACTCAGCTCCTGCCCATTCGTTGACGCTGTGGAAGCCTTTTGGTCCCGGTTTATGTCATCAATCGGGACCAAAGGCCTCCCTACTGCCGTGGCAGCGGCCACGTGGATGCCCATCCGTCGATTCGATGTAAGAACCGGGACTAAACGGGGAGGTATTAGTAACGACCCATTAGTCCCGGTTCATGAACCGGGACTAAAGGCCCTTACGAACCGGTACTATAGGTCCTTTTTCTACTAGTGTAAATTCAGTTCTAAAAGCAGAATAGAAGACTCTCTTTTGAAATACTAAGGGAAACTTTATTCAATAAACGTTCAGGTACCACTTGAAACCCAACAGAGTTTTTTTATCCCCATGAACACTACGCCTTAAGGGCACATATATTTGAAGCAGTGTTGGCCGCGGCCCTGAATAATAAACCCCAACCTAGATAGAGCAAGACTGCAAAATAGGGAGATTCAGAGTGAATTGATGGAGCTTACCTGGCAGTCAGCACACCACCTTGAGCAAGCAGCTGTGACGGCCGTGTTGGGGAACGTTGCATAAAATAAAAAAAAGTTCCTACGTTCACCAAGATCCATCTATGAGTTCATCTAGCAACGAGTGATAGGAGTGCATCTACATACCTTTGTAGATCGCGGTAAAGCGTTCAAGTAAACGGGGTTGAGGGAGTCGCATTCGTCGTGATCCAAATCACCGATGACAAAGTGCCGAGCGGACATCACCTCCGCATTCAACACACGTGCGGAGCGGATGGCGTCTCCTGACCTTGATCCAGCAAGGAGGAGGGAGAGGTTGATGAAGATCGGCAACCTGACAGGCGTGGTGGTGGATGCAGATTCCAGCAGAGCTTGGCCGAGCCTGCGAGAGGAGAGGTGTAGCGAGGGGAGAGGCGCCAAGACTTGGGGTGCGGCTGCCCTCCCCCCTTTATATAGGCCCCCTGGGGCGCCCGACCCTAGATATGAGATCTCCCAAGGGGCGGCGGCCAAGGGGGAGACTTGGCCCCCAAGGCAAGTGGGCGCCTCCCTAGGGGTTCCCAACACTAGGCGCATGAGGGGCCCAGGCGCACCAGCCCACCAGGCTGGTTCCTCCCCACTTTAGCCCACGGGGCCCTCCGGGATAGGTGGCCCCACCCGGTGGACCCCCGGGACCCTTCCGGTGGTCCCGGTACAATACCGGTGACCCCCGAAACTCTCCCGTTGGCCGAAACATCACTTCCTATATATAATTCTTTACCTCCGGACCATTCCGGAACTCCTCGTGACGTCCGGGATCTCATCCGGGACTCCGAACAACTTCGGTTTGCTGCATACTCATATTCATACAACCCTAAGCGTCACCGAACCTTAAGTGTGTAGACTCTACGGGTTCGGGAGACATCTTGAACATGACCGAGAGCGGCTCTCGGTCAATAATCAACAAGCGGGATCTGGATACCCATGTTGGCTCCCACATGCTCCTCGATGATCTCATTGGATGAACCACGATGTCGAGGATTTAAGCAACCCCGTATAAAATTCCCTTTGTCAATCGGTACGTTACTTGCTCGAGATTCGATCGTCGGTATCCCAATACCTTGTTCAATCTAGTTACCGGCAAGTCACTTTACTCGTACCGTAATGCATGATCCCGTGACCAGACACTTGGTCACTTTGAGCTCATTGTGATGATGCACTACCGAGTGGGCCCAGTGATACCTCTCCGTCATACGGAGTGACAAATCCCAGTCACGATCCGTGTCAACCCAACAGACACTTTCGGAGATACCTGTAGTGCACCTTTATAGTCACCCAGTTACGTTGCGACGTTTGGTACACCCAAAGCACTCCTACGGTATCCGGGAGTTACACGATCTCATGGTCAAAGGAAAAGATACTTGACATTGGAAAAGCTCTAGCAAAACGAACTACACGATCTTGTGCTATGCTTAGGATTGGGTCTTGTCCATCACGTCATTCTCTAATGGCGTGATCCCGTTGTCAATGACATCCGATGTCCATAGTCGAGGAAACCATGACTATCATGCTGATCAACGAGCTAGTCAACTAGAGGCTCACTAGGGACATATTGTGGTCTATGTATTCACACGTGTATTATGATTTCCGGATAATACAATTATAGCATGAATACAAGACAATTATCATGAACAATGAAATATAATAATAATCCTTTTATTATTGCTTCTAGGGCATATTTCCAACAGTCTCCCACTTGCACTAGAGTCAATAATCCAGTTACATTGTGATGAATCGAACACCCATAGAGTTCTGGTGTTGATCATGTTTTGCTCGAGGAAGGGGTTTAGTCAACGGATCTGCGACATTCAGATCCGTATGCACTTTGCAAATTTCTATGTCTTCATCTTGAACATTTTCACGAATGGAGTTGAAGCGACGCATGATGTGCCTGGTCTTCTTGTGACTACTTGCAGCTGCACCAGCTTACTGCTCCACCATTCAACATATACACGTATCCGGTTTGTGACTTTGAGTCATCCAGATCTATGTCGAAGCTAGCGTCGACGTAACCCTTTACGACGAGCTCTTCGTCACCTCCATAAACGAGAAACATGTCCTTTGTCCTTTTCAGGTACTTCAGGATATTCTTGACCGCTGTCCAGTGTTCCTTGCGGGATTACTTTGGTACCTTCCTACCAAACTTACGGCAAGGTTTACATCAGTGCAGTACACAGCATGGCATACATAATAGATCCTATGGCTGAGGCATAGGGGATGACAGCTCATCTCTTCTTTATCTCTTGCCGTGGTCGGGCATTGAGCTGAGCTCAATCTCACACCTTACTGTCTGAGGCAAGAACCCTTTCTTGGACTGATCCATTTGAACTTCTTCAAAATCTTATCAAGGTATGTGCTTTGTGAAAGACCTATGAGGCGTCTCGATCTATCTCTATAGATCTTGATGCCTAATATCTAAGCAGCTTCTCCAAGGTCCTTCATTGAAAAACACTTATTCAAGTAGGCCTTAATGCTGTCCAAGAGTTCTATATCATTTCCCATCAAAAGTATGTCATCTACATATAATATGAGAAATGCTACTGAGCTCCCACTCACTTTCTTATGTAAACGAGGCTTCTCCATAAGTTCTGCATAAACCCAAACGCTTTGATCATCTCATCAAAGCGAATGTTCTAACTCCGAGATGCTTGCACCAGCCCATAAATTGAACGCTGGAGCTTGCATACTTTGTGACATTCTTGGGATCGACAAAACCTTGAGGCTGCATCATATCTGATTCTTCCTTAAGATATCCGTTAAGGCACGCTGTTTTGACGTCCATCTGCCATATCTCATAATCATAGTATGCGGCAATTGCTAACATGATTGAGACGGACTTAAGCTTCGCTACGGGTGAGAAAGTCTCATCGTAGTCAATCCCTTGAACTTGCCGATAACCCTTAGCGACAAGTCGAGCTTTATAGATGGTGATATTACCATCCGCGTCCGTCTTCCTCTTAAAGATCCATTTATTTTCTATCGCTCGCCGATCATCGGGCAAGTCTGTCAAAGTCCATACTTTGTTTTCATACATGGATCTTATCTCGGATTTCATGGCTTCGAGCCATTTGTTGCAATCCGGGCCCGCCATCGCTTCTTCATAGTTCGAAGGTTCACCGTTGTCTAACAACATGATTTCCAGGACAGGGTTGCCGCATTACCACTGCAGTGCGGAACGTGTCCTAGTGGACCTATGAAGTTCAGTAGTAACTTGATCTGAAGTACCTTGATCATCATCATTAATTTCCTCCTCAGTTGGTGTAGGCATCACAGGAACATTTTCCTGAGTTGCACTACTATCCCGTTCAAGAGGTAGTACTTCATCGAGTTCTACTTTCCTCCCACTTACTCCTTTCGAGAGAAACTCTTTTCCGAGAAGGTTCCGTTCTTGGCAACAAAGATCTTGCCTTCGGATCTAAGGTAGAAGGTATACCCAAGGGTTTCCTTAGGGTATCCTATGAAGACGCATTTTTTCCGACTTGGGTTCGAGCTTTTCGGGGTTGAAGTTTCTTGACATAAGCATCGCATCCCCAAACTTTTAGAAAGCGACAGCTTAGGTTTCTTCCCAAACCATAATTCATACGGTGTCGTCTCAACGGATTTAGACGGTGCCCTATTTAAAGTGAATGTAGCTGTCTCTAGAGCGTATCCCCAAAAGATAGCGGTAAATCGGTAGAGACATCATAGATCGCACCATATCCAATAGAGTGCGATTACGACGTTCGGACACACCCGTTCTGCTGAGGTGTTCGGTAGGCGTGAGTTGAGAAACGATTCCACATTTTCTTAAGTGTGTGCCAAATTCGTGACTTAAATATTCTCCTCCACGATCTGATCGTAAGAATTTTATCTTTCGGTCACGTTGATTCTCTACCTCATTCTGAAATTCCTTGAACTTTTCAAAGGTCTCGGACTTGTGTTTCATCAAGTAGACATACCCATATCTACTCAAGTCATCCGTGAGAGTGAGAACATAACGATATCCTCCATGAGCCTCAACCCTCATTGGACCGCATACATCGGGTATGTATGATTTCCAATAAGTTGGTTGCTTTCGCTCCATTGTTCCGGAGAGCGGAGTCTTGGTCATCTTGCCTATGAGGCATGGTTAGCATGTGTCAAATGATTCATAATCCAGAGACTCGAAGTCCATCAGCATGGAGCTTCTTCATGCGCTTGACACCAATGTGACCAAAGGCGGCGATGCGACAAGTATGTGGGACTATCGTTATCAACTTTACATCTTTTGGTATTCACACTATGAACATGTGTAACATTACGTTCGAGATTCATTAAGAATAAACCATTGACTATCGGAGCATGACCATAAAACATTTCTCTCATATAAATAGAACAACCATTATTCTCGGATTTAAATGAGTAGCCATCTCGTATTAAACGAGATCCGGATACAATGTTCATGCTCAAACTTGGCACCAAATAGCAATTATTAAGGTTTATAACTAATCCCGAGGTAAATGTAGAGGTAGCGTGCCGTGGCGATCACATCGACCTTGGAACCATTCCCGGCAGCATCGTCACCTCGTCGCCGCCATGATCTCCGTTTATTCCGCAGCTCCTGCTGTGAGTTACAAATATGAACAGCGGCACGGTATCAAATACCGGGGAGTTACTACGATCTTGGTAAGGTACACATCAATTACATGTATATCAAATATACCTTTGGTGTTGCCGGCCTTCTTATGCGCTAAGTATTTGGGGCAGTTCCGCTTCGATGACCATTCCTTTGCAATAAAGCACTGGTCTCGGGCTTGGGTCCATTCTTTGACTTCTTCTTCCGGCAACTTGCTTGCTGGCGCGGCAACCTCTTTGCCGTCCTTCTTGAAGTTCTTCTTGCCCTTGCCCTTCTTGAACTTAGTGGTTTTATTGACCATCAACACTTGATGTTCTTTCCTGATTTCAACCTCTGCTGATTTCAGCATTGAGAATGCTTCGGAATGGTCTTCTCCATCCCCTGCATATTGTAGTTCATCACAAAGCTCTTGTAGCTTGGTGGAGCGACTGAAGGATTCTGTCAATGACCGCCTCGTCAGGGAGGTTTATGTCTAAATTGGGACAGCGGTTGTGCAACCTTGAACATTTTGAGTATGTGCTCACTGACAGAACTATTTTCCTCCATTTTACAACTGTAGAACTTGTCGGAGACTTCATATCTCTCGACCCGAGCATGAGCTTGGAAAACTAGTTTCAGCTCCTCGAACATCTCATATGCTCCGTGTTGCTCAAAACGCTTTTGGAGCCCGGTTCTAAGCTGTAAAGCATGCCGCCTTTGAACGAGGGAGTAATCATCAAGACACGAGACTGCCAAGCGTTCATAACGTCTTGGTTCTTCAGGATGGGTGCTTCACCTAGCGGTGCTTCTAGGACATATTGTTTCTTGGCAGCTATGAGGATGATCCTCAGGTTAGGACCCGATCCGCATAGTTGCTGCCATCATCTTTCAGCTTGGTTTTCTCTAGGAGCAGCGTTGAAGTTCATGGTGACATGAGCGTTGGCCATTTGATCTACAAGACATATTATAAAAGATTTTAGACTATTGTTCATGATAATAAAGTTCATCTAATCAAATTATTAATGAACTCCCACTTAGATTAGACATCCTCTAGTCATCTAAGTGTTACCGCGATCCGAGTTGACTAGGCCGTTAATACGATCATCACGTGAGACGGACTAGTCATCGCCGGTGAACATTCTCATGTTGATCGTATCTTCCATACGACTCGTGTTCGACCTTTCGGTCTCCGTGTTCGAGGCCATGTCCGTACATGCTAGGCTCTTCAAGTTAACCCTAAGTGTTTACTGCGTGTGTAAATCTGTCTTACACTCGTTGTATGTGAACGTAAGAATCCATCACACCCGATCATCACGTGGTGCTTAGAAGCGACGAACTGTAGCGGTGCACGCAGTTAGGGGAGAACACTTCTTGAAATTGTTCTAAGGGATCATCTTATTTACTACCGTCGTTCTAGGTAAACAAGATGCATAATCATAATAAACATCATATGCAATTATAAAGTAGTGACATGATATGGCCAATATCATATAGCTCCTTTGATCTTCATCTTGAGGCTCCATGATCATCTGTCACCCGGCATGACACCATGATCTCCATCATCATGATCTCCATCATCGCCATTAATGTCTCCATGAAGTTGTCACGCCAATGACTACTTCTACTACTACTGACTAGCAGCGTTTAGCGATAAAGTAAGTTACATGGCGTTCTGCAATGACACGCAGGTCATACAAAATAAAGACAACTCCTATGGCTCCTGCCGGTTGTCATACTCATCAACATGCAAGTCGTGATTCCTATTACAAGAACATGATCTCATACATCACAATATATCATCATTCATCACAACTTGGCCATATCACATCACATAACAATTGCTGCAAAAACAAGTTAGACGTCCTCTAATTGTTGTTTGCATCTTTTACGTGGCTGCAATTGGGTTCTAGCAAGAACGTTTTCTTACCTACGAATAACCACAACGTGATCTTGTCAACTTCTATTTACCCTTCATAAGGACCCTGTTCATCGAATCCGCTCCAACTAAAGTGGGAGAGAGCGGACACCCGCCGACCACCTTATGCAACTAGTGCATGTTAGTCGGTGGAACCGGTCTCACGTAAGCGTCACGTGTAAGGTTGGTCGGGCAACTTCATCCCACAATACCGCGGAAGCAAGATACGACTAGTAACGGCAAGTAAGTTGACAAGATCCACGCCCACAACAAAATTGTGTTCTACTCGTGCAAAGAGAACTACGCATAGACCTAGCTCATGATGCCACTTTGTTGGGTAACGTTGCACAAAATTAAAATTTTCCTACGGTTTCACCAAGATCCATCTATGAGTTCATCTACCAACGAGTCATGGGAGAGTTATTTCATCTACATACCACTTGTAGATCGCTGCGAAGCGTTCAATGGAGCAGGGTTGATGGAGTCGTACTTTCGCCGTGATTCAGATCACCGATGACCTAGTGCGAGCGGACAGCACCTCCAGCGTTGAACACACGCGTGCGGAGGCGGATGGCGTCTCCTCCTTCTTGATGCAGCAAGGGGAAGGAGAGGTTGATGATGATCCAGCCACGGCCAGGCGTGGTGGTGGATGCAGCAGAACTCCAGGCGAGGGCTTCGCTAAGCAACTACGGGAGGAGGAGGAGGTGTTTCAGGGAGGAGGGAGGCTCCAGGGCTTATGGGTGCGGCCACCCCTCCCTCCCCTCCCTTTATATAGGTGCAAAAGAGGGGGGGAGGGCGCAGCCTTGCCCCTTCCTCCAAGGAAGGTTTGCGGCCAAGAGGGGCAGTCCATCCTCCCGAAGGCACCTCAGGTGCCTTCCCCCCTTTGAACTCTCCCTTTTTCTTATCCCTAGGCGCATGGGCCTCTTGGGGCTGGTGCCCTTGGCCCATATGGGCCAAGGCGCACCTACAGCCCATGTGGCCCCAGGCAGGTGGACCCCGGTGGACCCTCGGACCCCTTAGGCACTCCCAAGACAATACCGATAATGCAGAAACTTTTCCGGTGACCAAAATAAGACTTCCTATATATAAATCTTTACCTCCGGACCATTACGGAACTCCTCGTGACGTCAGGATCTCATCCGGACTCGAACAACATTCGGTTTGCTGCATACTCATATTCATACAACCCTAAGCGTCACCGAACCTTAAGTGTGTAGACCCTCACAGGTTGGGGAGACATCTTGAGACATGACCGAGACGGCTCTCGGGCAATAACCAACAGCGGGATCTGGATACCCATGTTGGCTCCCACATGCTCCTCGATGATTTCATCGGATGAACCACGATGTCGAGGAGTCAAACAACCCCGTATACAATTCCCTTTGTCAATCGGTATTTTACTTGCGAGATTCGATCGTCGGTATCCCAATACCTCGTTCAATCTCGTTACTGGCAAATCACTTTACTAAATGCCGTAATGCATGATCCCGTGACCAAACACTTGGTCACTTTGAGCTCATTGTGATGATGCACTACCGAGTGGGCCCGATGATACCTCTCCGTCATACGGAGTGACAAATCCGATCTCGATCCGTGTCAACCCATGACACTTTTCGGAGATACCTGTAGTGCACCTTTATAGTCACCCGATTACGTTGTGACGTTTGGTACACCAAAAGCACTCCTACGGTATCCGGAGTTACACGATCTCATGGTCTAAGGAAGAGATACTTGACATTGGAAAAGCTCTAGCAAAAGCGAACTACACGATCTTGTGCTATGCTTAGGATTGGGTCTTGTCCATCACGTCATTCTCCTAATGGCGTGATCCGTTGTCAATGACATCCGATGTCCATAGTCGAGGAAACCATGACTATCTGTTGACCAACGAGCTAGTCAACTAGAGGCTCACTAGGGGCGTATTGTAGTCTATGTATTCACACGTGTATTACGATTTCCGGATAATACAGTTATAGCATGAATAAAAGACAATTATCATGAACAAGGAAATATAATAATAATGCTTTTATTATTGCCTCTAGGGCATATTTCCAACAGAAACATGGTCACATTCTTCTTCCCTGTCATGCACAACATCAAGTATCCGGTCATACTCTCTTAAAAAGCTAGTAGCACTAAATTTAGCCCCAACCCCTTTCTTGAAAAGGGCATTAGTTCCTTCACTTCTAGCTGTAGTTTGAATGAATGGGAAGAACTTGTCCTTGAAATACACTGGAATGAACTTTTTCCTGTTTTCCCACATGTCGCCGAAGTACTTTATGTGGTGAACTTGGTATTTCTCTATCATTTCTTGCCAGTCTGTTTCAAATTCTTCTACAGTCAAGGAGTTGTCCAAAATGTCCTGGAAATCTTCATAGAGGCCTTCATTAGCTTGGAAACAAGGCCCAACTTTCTCCTCTGCCTTTTCTTTATGTGAAGCAGGCAACTCCTATGGGTAGCATTAGGAAATACTTGTTCAATAGCTCCTTGCATTGCCTTGTCACGATCTGTAATTATCGATATAGGATGCTTGCCTCCCATAGCCATCAGGAATTGTTCAAACAACCAAGCAAACGTGTCTTTTGTCTCATTGATAATGAATGCACAAGCAAACGGTGCAAACGGTAAGTTGTACTTGTTTGTTAGGAATGTAGTGTCAAAACTTATGCAATCCCCACATATGTCATACATCATTCTTGACCTCACATCTGTCCAGAATAAGCTTCTCACTTTATTCTCTCCATCAAGCTCAAACGAGTAGCAAAAGCCAGGATTTTCTGTTTGCTTCTTGTTGAACATTTGCACTACTTCCATCATGTCAGAGTTTGCAATGTCTCTGTTTATTGTTGCTGCATAGTTAGTGACATGTTTCTTTGTGTATGGTAGATGAGCCATTCCTCCTCTTATGTAAGCAGTGACAGCAACAATCCTTCTTGTTTCCGGTTTGTATGCTTCAAAACTCTTACCAAGCACTTCTCTTCATCCGATATGTACTTATGTGACCTGAAGAATCTACTGTTTGGTGTTAACTCATGGTTGTGTTCTAGGTGTTGTCTTGTGATTTCCCATATGCCTCCTTTCTCAGATATGACCATCACAACTTTACAATCTGTTTTAGCAATGACTGTAGATCTTCTCATGGGCACTATGCATTGCTTCTCTATTTCTTTTGTCTTGCCCCACTTGTTGCGCTTCATAGTGATCCTTGTCACCTCATTGTTTCTTTTCTTGCTTGCTGTTCTTGAGATTGCTACTGTAGCAACTGAAAATCCTGCCACTTTCGAGTAGAAATTGAAATATTCCTGAGCTTCTTCCTTTGTTTTGAACTGCATGCCTAACACGGCTTGAAATTACTGCTAGTGTTCATCAGTTGCCCTCCGATGCAGCTTCTTGTTCATTTTGCAGGAATCTTTCAATGTCTTCTTCATCGAGGAATTCATCGTCTCCTTCTTGTTCAAGTGAGTGTCCTGGTTCTTTTCTTTCTCCTTCTTCATTCATGCATGTGCTTGAGTTCGTGTTAGCCGCTGCTCTGCTGGGATCAACATCTTGAGGCTCCTGCAACATTTAGGGATTTTGTTTTAGTTACTTTCTTCTGATATGTTCTCTGCACTTCTTTTATGTTCATCGTCTGTATTTCTGAATTTTTGTGATGCGTACCTGTTGCAGATTCATGTTGTAGAACAGATTTGTGTCCCAGGGATCGGATTCTCCTCCCCCATCTTCGCTCGCTGGCATTTCGTGATGCAAGTCTGCTTCCAGTGTCTGCAAAGTAAGTTTAAAGATTGTTAGTGTGCTTTCCTTCAGCATTTTCTTGCAATAGTTATTCAGCTGTTGTTTTGCTTACATTGTCATCTCTTGTTGTGATGAAACTGTCATTTGATTTTCTCCTGGAGTTTTCGTAGATAGTTTCGGCAATGTTCGTAGATCCATCCCCTGAATGTACCTAGAAGGTTCATCACAAGTTTTTTTACACATCACCTGATATGTACTCGGTATTTTTTGATTTTTGATTCTTACCTTGTATATAATGTCGGAATGAAGGAGCGCAGTGAAAGAAAATGTTTCCTGCATCATAATTGTGTTAACTTTTTACCCTTTTATGTATTTTAAACATATTCCCAGAGTTTTAGCAATTGTATCTCACATTTAGTATGAGTTCTTCCTGTGATAATCTCATTAGATCCTCTTCAATTACTGCCCTCATCATGCTCCTCTCCTGTCACATTTTGGAAAGTAGAATGTCAGTTTAACATAATCATGAGCAACAAAGCATATAGTAATAGATGAAAATATTTTTGTAATGTCTGCATGCTTCAATGTGTTCTATACTTCTGTGTTTCTATGCATTGGGTGAGGGGCAGGAGATAGTATGTGTGAATACTGTTAAAGGGTTTTACACTGCAGTTTTACTAGGTACTTACAGTGGATTTACATGGGTACTTACAGTGTAATTACCTAAGTACTTACAGTGGATTTACAGTGCATTTTTACTGGGTACTTACAGTATAACCTTCAGATTTACACTGGAATTTGTAGGGGTTTTACACTAAGTTTCTAGGTAGCTACAGTGTAATTTTCACTGTAAGTGTGTATTTTACAGTCAGGTTTACTCTGTAAAATACAGTGCAATCTTCACTGAAAGTATGCATTTACAGTGTAAGTACATCAGATTTTGTGCACTGTTTTTTCTATGATTTACAGTGTAGATTACTGTATTCTTTCAATGTAATTATATCATTTGTCTACTTGTTTACACTGGAATTTATGGGGAATTTACAGTGGAAATTTCTAGGTACAAGACTAGTTACTTGGTGTTTTGCACTGTAATTTTCTAGGATTTTACACTGGAAATTTGAACTAGGTTACTGAATGTTTCTGAATGTTGATCTATGGAAATTTGAACTAGGTTGCTGAATGTTTCTGAATGTTGATCTATGGAAATTTGAACTAGGTTGCTGAATGTTTCTGAATGTTGATCTATCTCCCTTGTAGGTGAAGGAAATTCCTTCAGTTTTTGTTCATGCAAGAGGTGAAGGGAGATGATGGTGAGGAGTTGGTGTGTTTTGCTGACCTGCGGATTGTGTTGTTGATCTCCCTGCTGCTCCTCATTAGGGAGATGCTCCTCTCCCAATTTTGTGTTTGCTCTTCTTTCTTCTCCCCCTCCCCGCTGTGGCATGGCCGCCTCTCCCTTTCCCATGGGCGCCTCCCAGATCTGTTAGGTGAGGGGGAGGGGTGTGTATTTGTGGAGGTGAGATCTATTTCCAGTGCTTGAGGGGGAGGGGGGTTTGGACTTTGCGTGGGTTGCAAGTTGGTTGTGGTCCCTGATGACGAGGGGGTTTGTTTGTCCAGGTCGAACGGGCGAGATGTTTACCCGACCCGTCTAGAGGTTCGTTTTTTGCTTTCTGGTGATTTTCCTGCTAGTACAGGTGTAATCTGTTGATTGGACAGAAAATTTGACTGTTTTTGAATTGAAAAACAGTCGGATGTCAATTAGACAGTCCCTAATTTTATATTGCACGTGTATTGGAGTTGTGGCTCACCTCCTAGTCTTGTATACTTAAGGTAGATGCCTTTCCTTGTATTATATATGCGTGCATCAGCACCCCAAATCAATACATCGTATTGCAAATTATCTGTCTACATGGTATCATCCTCTCCGATCTAACCCTAGGGTCAGCCACCGCCGCCACCGCCGCAACCCACCACCGCATCCGCCGCTTCCGTGCCTCTCCTCCCACTAACCTGCGCCGCCGCCCGTGGTTGTGCTCGCTTCACTTGCTGCGCCACTTCTAAGCCCGCCCGTGCTGCGTGCTGCCCCCATGCCTCGCGCCCTGCCGCCCGGCCCCGTCCCCATCGCAATCTTCGCGTCGCAGCCGCTGCAGCCTTCACACCCGCGCCGAGCCAGCCGCAGTGTCTACCCACCCGCGCGCCGCTCCCTATAGCCGCCGCGTCCGTCTCTCACTGCAGCCGCATCTGCTGCTGCTGTCACCTCTCCCTCCCAACCCTAACCCTAGCCGCTACCCCGCACGCCGGCGCCATGTCGTGGCCCTCCTCCCACGGCTCCTCCACCACCCACTCGTCCAACCCGTTCGCTGGTCCCAAACCCTCCGCCGCCGCCATCCGTGACCTCAATATTGAGGCCCGGGTCCCCATCCGTCTCGACAGCTCCAGCACGTCGTACTACGCGTGGAAGACCTACTTCAACCTCGTCTTCCGCAAGTACTATCTCACCGAGCATATCGACAGTTCCGTGGACAGCGCGTACATGCGCGGCGACCCGGAGTGGTCCGCCATCGAGGCCACGATCATCCGTTGGTTCTACCAGACGGTCTCGAAGGACATCTTCCACACGGTCGTCGCCGAGGACGACGACGCCTGCACCGTGTGGGCCAAGATCAACGCGCTCTTCACCGACAACAAACTTCAGCGCCTTGTTTTCTTGCAGCAGGAATTCTTCGGCTGTCACTAGGACAACTCCACCATCACGAGTACTGCATGAGGCTCAACATGCTCGCCGACGAGCTTCGCGACATCGGCACTAAGGTCTCTGTGACCTCATGCTAAGCACCCTCACCGACGGGCTCAATGAGGACTTCGGCAACGCGGCGTCCAACCTCACCCTACTGCCACAACCTACTTTCCAGCGCGTCGTCGCGTACCTCAAACTTGAGGAGCCGGATGATGAAGCTGAAGCAGCGGGTTCAGCACACCGCTCTTGCCGTCGGTACCACCCGCGCCGGCCCTGCTCCTCCCTCAATAGGATCGGTCATCTTTAATCTAATCCGATCCTCCCTCACTCTGCAATCTGCACTCTCTGCTCTGCTGCTGGGTGCATTCTCTTTCTTCTGCTTATCTTGGAAGATCTCATATGATCTCGGATTTGATTTGAGATTTGACGGACCCAAGCCATAGAAGATACGGGCGCACGCATCGAATCCCATCTACACAAACTAACCAGACTCGAACGGCGGGGAGCAATGAAACGAACCAACCCGCGGCGAACAAGATCACACACGCAGACCTGACCGGTGACCGCCCATGCCGGCAGCTATCGCGATCCGATGGATGGATCGATTCGCGAAAAGAATCACGATCTTCGCGATCATGATGGATCGATGGACGGACCCATCTTATCTCTCCTCTGAGACAGGAAACGGAGGAGGAGATGCTCTCTTCGCTTGACCATCTGGACGGTGCCCGTCTTTGTCGGTCTTTTCTTCTCCGGTAAGGTAGAAATGCATCAATTCAATGCATGGTAGGAGTGGTAGCTCTCGTCCTTCAATCATCGAAGATCTGCGTGCCATGATAATACTTTGGCCGCGTGTGGTTGCATATTTCCATAGCGAGGATCTTGAAGATCGACACAGGACCACGTTTTTTTTCTCTAGCAAGTCATCTCCATCTCCATCTCCACTACTATTAAACAATCAAACAAGAACTTTTTTACGTGCACCCCGCAAAACATACATAGATTCATTATGACCGCATGATTAAGCCCTCTAAACTTAATCTAACTGCTAGCCTTAACCGAATCAATTCTCTGTGTGCACTTAACAATTTACATTGACTGACCATGCTTCACCATATGAAACTCCATGTCCGATCAATTAGGAAACTATAATCATGATCACGTCTTCTTAGGAAACTAATCACGATCGCGTCTTCATAGGAAACTAATCACGATCGTGTTTTATTAGAAAACTAATTATGATCGCGTTTTATTAGGAAACTAATCACGGTCGCATTTTATTAGGAAACTAATCCGGTATTCGCACACATTGACACGTCTATCACCTCGACCTCCTGGATCACGATCCTATCTCTCCCAAGAAAACCCACCACAACCAGCCTCCACTTGGCATGGCGACAAGGAGCTGAGGACCAACAACTCCTTCTCAGGGGACGCCGCCGGAGTGCCGGTAATTCTCTGTACTTGCTGACTTGAAGGGATTATGATTTACAAAATGACACTTTTGCCCAGCTTCTAGAAGAGAATCAGCTTGTATGAAGTATTTAGCATGTACTTCTGGAGAAAATAGTAGTTAGCAAATGCCGTATGATCTAATAGTCCTCCTGCCAAGCAACCTTTTCTGGAAAGAGAAAATATTCTATGATGACATGCAATGTGATAAGTAATGAGTAGTAGAGGGTTCCTAAATTGACATGATAGCGTGATTAAATTTTCTTTACTTCACCATTTTTTTTGAGGGAATTCTTTACTTCACCATGTTACTTATGAGCAATTGCCATATTTTGACATAGGTTCCTGGTTTCCTCACTTCTGCTGAGGCGAAGGCTATTAATCGAGGTGAAAATGTGAAGGAACCACTCGGTAACCGCCCCCACCGCCTCTGGGGATGTGGGAGTCACATCTGCCGCCGCCACCAAGACGCGCTAGCCGCTGCTGCCGCAGGGGACACGAGCGCACATGGAAGCCCATACTTCTCACAAGTTCAAATGTGGTTTTTGTGCTACTCTATTTTTAGTTTTGTTTCCTTATCGAGGTTTTTGTGATACGGTCGCACACGGGTGCACTTTTATTATTTTCTCAATAATATATTTCTGTTCATTTTGGTCCATCTTCACTACAGAATGTGACCGCGATGGAAGAGGCGCTCCTGCAAACTTTGCTTCATGTACCTGTTAATTTAGATTTGTTATGTTGCTTGTAAGACAACTGCCCAGCCAGCATTTATTGTTTCTTGTGAACTTACACGGCGTGCTTGTGCTGACTTGTATACTTCAAAATAAGGTTTCTATGCATTACTAACCAGAGTGTGCTATCTTTATATCTTTGGTGTTTCTTAGCAGATGCCATTTACATGTGTCATCAACACATTATTTGTTTTTTCTTAATTTGTAACACTTGTACTTCTGGAGTTGGTTTATTTTAAGTTGTTACATTTGAAACTCCTTTCACTTCAAAAAGGGGCTGGATGGTCTAAATTGCATGATGTGATTTTTTTTCTCACATGAACCATCTATAAATAAATATATTTTTTACTATTCTTCTACGTATAAATACTGTAAGGTCCTTTCGCTGTTCATTCGGTTACTGGTTAGGACCTAATGACCATCAAATTATTTTTATTGTTTGATAGTATTACACATAAGTGGGTGTAAAGAAAAAAACTATCAAAAATGGTCATGACTTGCATTCTTTTTCTTATTTTCTACAACTGGTGCTTCTCCATATGTCCCCATTGTGTTCCGGGATGTTATTTTGTACTATTGTTTTCCTGTGTCTACCCTTGTATTTATTCAGCGCATTGTTCTTTTCGCACTTTGGCATGAAAGCTTGTTGGCTTGGAGGAGGATGAACACAGATGAAAGAGGGGAAACTTTGTAGAATTGTGTATGTTGCTTGCCAAGTTTAGCTTTGGATTTTTAGTGCTTTGACACTTCGTGCAGAATGAACTAAACATTTACATGTCAAGAGCATCTTGATGCATATAAAGAGTAAACGGAGGCATGAAATTGCGAGTTGTATGGGTTGATTTATATTCTCCAGTTTTATGTATGTTTGTGACTTTGTGTGTACCAGACATGAACATTCATCATTTCATGTGTTGTCAAGCTTTCCTATATGCCACGAGACGCAAAGCAACCTTTCATCTACCACATGTTGGCATCTACTTGAAATGCAATCAATAATTATACGTGCATTGCACGTGCACACTTACTAGTCCTTGCAAACCAGCCACGGGGGATGTGCTTGTTAGATCAACACACAAGTTCACCACCACGTTCTCAGATTCGCCATAGTTTATCCCCAAAAAACTACTGGTACGACTATGATTCAACCGCTGTACCGCGGTGACATAGGTACGTATGCTGCTAGTCTGGTCAATCTCTACGCCTAATGGAGCAGTTGGTAGTCTCCGCCGGTCAATTTTCGTCCCACCACTTTCGTCCGTTTTTTTCGTAGGTTAACGTTCGTAGATTTTTTTGTCCACCACCTCTCCTCCGCTGGTTTTACCGTCGCGACAGAACAAATCCCTCGCTAGCCCTACCTCGTCTCCCGTCTCCAGTCGCAGCCACCGCCGCCGCCGCACCCCAATCCAACCCCGCCGCCGGCGATCTCCTCGCCCCCCTGCGCCGCCGCCCCCAACCTTCTATTCCTCTCCCAAGGGAAACCCAAGGGAAGGGAACGCCGGCGATCTCCTCGCCCCCCTGCGCCGCCGCCCCCAACCTTTTATTCCTCTCCCAAGGGAATCCCAAGGGAAGGGAAGGGAAGGGAAGGGAAGGGAGAGGGAGCGCCCAGATCCACGGCGGCATCAGCGCGCCATCGTCGACCTGATCCGCGTCAGTCCTTGAGTGAGGTCGGTCATGGAGGTCCGACCCGGCCCGGCAGCAGCCATGGACGGACGGAGATGCCCCAAAACCTACCCTCAAGGACGACGCCTCCTGCTCAAAGCCACCCCCGAGGTCATCCCTAGCTTTAATCCCTCCTCCCCAAGTGCGAATCAAGAGGTTGATGAGTTCTGACTTCTGAGAGGGGTTTGGTTTCCTCAACAATTGGATTATTTGCTCTGCACTTCTGCTTATACAAGTTATATGAATGTCGTGGGTGATCTACATGATCGACCACTTCTGCGTCTGCATCGATCTTTCAAAAAAAAAAGAGTACTTCTGCGTCAACTTTGGGTTCCGGCATCAACCCGTGAGTGTAGTACCTGACTGCATGTATTTTGATTCCAAAACTTTGACAAATTGATGAAAATCTGTTCATGGTTTTTTAACACCATTGCAGCATATGTGCCACATGTCAGCCTCCTATATGGTGATCTAATTAACAGACGAGGAAAAGGAAGCAACAAGGAAAAAGGTAGAGGAGATTGACACCTGATCTGCAAGTTCCTGAATTCCAATGTTTATTGCATCCTGCTGTGTTAATATTGGCTGCAGCGATTTTGCAACTCCGGGAAGAGCTTCTGCGGGAGGGCATCACCTGCGGCATCACTTGCATCGACCTCTCACCGATCACCGTCCCGAGGATGCACGACAGACTAGCGGAGCAGGGCACCAGTGATTGTTTCACCAATTTTCTCGACTCATAGTTCCCTTCCTCGGTCCACGCGACGTTGCCCATTGTTGCTAAGTTGTTAATTCATCAGGCCCATTATTGCGGCTACATGTTCATCTTGCCTGCCTTCTTAGGAGAAACCAATTTAATTTACTGAATGTAACTATTCTTTATTTACATTTATTTGTTTCTTCCTGCTACTTGCATGATTTGCTTCGGAAATATTCTGACTACTTGCATGAATTTTAGATCCTACTTGCACAGTTGCTTGCATTTTGTGTTGAGAAACATCTGCTACTTAAATGTACATTAATACTTGCAAGTTTTATTTGTTGACTGTGCCATGATAGCTTTAGGCCTTTAGTTGTATAAAACTGCCAAAGTAGGTGACAACCACCTGCAGCTCAATCCTTGTTTTACTCGACAGACAAGCTAAAGTAAATGCGGAGCCAAGATAAATTGTTGTAAGCCTTTTACTGACTACGAATGAGGGGTTGTAGGAAGGAACACTGCACTATGAGTATGCCCTTTGTTAGCTCTTTGACCTTTTCTGTAACACTAGCCTATAGAAGGATGAATGGTATCAAGCTCCGAGCAACAAGTAGGATTATCTCAGTAGTCAGCAGTCAGCACCACTATCTGAGATTGCACATTTACGACCGTGGTGGCACACAGAAAAGGAAGCTTGGTCTGAAACAAATTGCCAAATGCTAGGATCAACATTTCTTTTCTCGAGCATCTCCTTTTTGGGAAAGTTGTTGTCGAGAACTCAGCTGATGTGTTCCTTTATTTTCAAGAAACTCTATATAGACCTTGATAGCTTGAATATAATGTTTTAGTATGGTGTATTTGTAAGGTACAATCCATTCATAATTATTGGTAGTAACATCAGTGTATGTGTATCTTTAAACTTACTGTCGCTAGATCAAAATTTGGACATACATAGATAGCTCTAGATGTAGCCTAAATGTTTTTTTTACTCCCCGTATAATCACTGTTGTGAATCCTTGTGCGGTTGTGCCTAGATATATCTAAATGCATCTGCTGCCATATCTCCCAATACTCAATAGCACGGTTTCATGGCGAATCGGGGCCACTGTTATGTGCGTTGATGTTTGGACCGAACCAGCGATTTATTAGAACTTATATTGTTTCTTGTATAGGATGTCGGTTTTCCAAATCATAAGAATATTTGCTTTGCTTTGGCTTTTATATTTGTAGGTTGGCAATTCCGAAGTTATTGGCTTTCTACTTCAAACTGAAATAATTCCTCTTTGTCTTTAATATGAGATGGGCACTGAACTTTACCAAACAGTATGAACTCAACCCCTTCTGTAAATCAAATATTTCATTTGCGGGGACGACGTGGGGCTCACGTTGAGCACTTCACCTGCAATGGGTGTGGCCTTCTCCGTCTGCCAAACATGCTACAAGTACGAGCACCACGAGGGAACTGCCTGGAGTGCAAGACCCGCCACAAGCTCCTCAAGGGTCAGTCAGCCTCCACCCACGGCCCAAGGCACTTGCAGATGTGAAGAATATCCATGTCCAATTACATCGCTGTAAAGCAAAAACAATGAGAGGCCACACTAATCATCAAGGTAAAAAATTTCCCGTAGTCTTTTCTAATATTTCATTTGTATGTTGGTTTGGTAAACTTAGCATGCTGCAGAGCTATTTTTTAGAAAGTTCAGTCATACCTAATGCTGCTCTGAAAAATACATGTTAGGACTATTTACATGCCTATAATTAGTCCCGCCAGTTTGGATGGCCAACAATTGCAGCTGCGAAGAATAGGATATCTTCACGATCTCAGGGATCAGCACATCTGATCTTTTGTTTGATTGGGGTTGCGGTTTTGTTGGGTATATAAGTTTGTGCTGGGTATATGATCATATTTTTGCTGGCACTGATGTATGGCCTTCCTTATGGTTATTTTTTATAAAAATAAATTGTGTCAGTTTTGCCGGCGATGATAGTAATAATATCAAGTTCATATGGTAAAATAACTGATATGAAATACTCCCTCGGTTTAGATCTGTTTCATGAAGGTCTCGTATTAACACCTATGAGTGGGAGTTTCATAATATAGAGTTACTTATAAGATTGGATACTATTTTTGATCTGAAAATATCTATTGCCGATAAGAACGTTATTTCACTTAATATATTGCTGGTTCATGCTGGAGCTTGAAATGTATTCCTTTTTTTCTGTAGGGATTTTCGAAACGAGCAGAAGATTAGTAACTTCTACGACATCAAAGATCTGACCTTTTAGAGTATGCACCATATTTGATTTACATATTGATTTATTCACACTATATCGGATTTGTCTTGAACGTGATACTTTATTGACTGTACTGGACACGGGAAGTTAACTGTTTTCATTATATAGGATTAGTCTGCACCAATTGCTGCATAAGTTCTCCTTGATACCAATTTACATACTTGCGCTACTAGACCTTTGGACAGTTTGCAACTGGTATTCTAGACATGTACGAGTATTCTCAAGGTACTTTTATATGTTTTAATTAGTACCAGATGGAATTTGGGAATTACTCTTACAAAGAGAAGAGAAAAGGAATCATTATTCATGAGATTGCAGGAATATGGAAACTCAAGGTAGCCTGTTAGCATAAGTGAAAAATGTTTTTCATTTTATTTCTTGGTTCGACCAAATTATATTTTATCCGAACGTATGGATGATCGACACAATGGACGTACGTAGTTTCTGGTTAGCACTACTCGGATAAAAATTATGCCTACTATTACCATTTTTGTGCATTGTTTGGTCTTATGCATTTTAGTTAAATACATCCTTTGTGACGAATAATGATTTTTGAGCATACTATCTTCTTTTCATGTGGTGGAGATCGCTGATAGAAAAGAAAATGGTGTTCTTGATATGTTAAGCTTATTTCTAAGTGCTTCCAAGTTCCAACTACTAGGTATGCAGCCTTAGATGAACAACTACCTCTTTATTTGCTTGAGGATGATTTGATTGTGCAATTAAGACTACATAATTTCACTTTTGATTTATATTTATTGGTGAGGGTGAGCTGGCGGCGGCATGGCATGTTGGTGCGCGCGACCGCGGGTTCGGCCAGGGTGCGAGTGGATCTGGAATGTTTGCTGGCGAAGTAAGGCGCAGAGGTGCTCCGGCCGGCTGGGTGCGTTGGTCCGTGGCGGAGGTGCAAGGTGGGTGTGGATCTGGCGCCTAGTATGCGTGAGGGACGACAGATGGGCGTTGGTGCGTTTCTTCGTGGCGGGAGGTGTGACTGTGCTGCTCTGTAGATTGATGACATTGTCCTCCTCGTTTCGTGGATCTTCAGCGGGGCAGCCGGTGGCTGCGGCGCCATAGAATGCAGGGGCAGCGGCTTCGGGCTGATGGATGCTATGGCATGGGCTGCTGCAGCGGCTCGGGATGGTGGATTTGGAGCGATGCACTGGCAACCGCGTCGTTTCTATGTAGCATGAGTTGCTACAGCGGCTCGTCGCGTGAGGGCCATGCCGGCTGACGGCAGGGGGTGCCCTACACAATGTGCTTGGCTCTGATGGCCCGAGTATCGTTGCGTGACCAGATCTGCAAGCAAGCTCACTCATAGGAGATCAGGGACTCGGGCGAAATCTCCGTGACCTTCTTAGAGGCATAGTCGTAGACATCTTCCTATCCTTTCATGTGCTTGGGCTCTCCAGGTGAGAACCTAAACTCCAGCTTTCTAGAGTGGGTGGTGGCGGCATTTACGTCGTAACCATCTTCGGAGGCGTCGCCTTGGAGGGCCAGCCTTTGGATGTCGTGTGGGGTTCTTCCGTTTTCAAGGGCGGTGTATGTCGGGGCTGCGGCTCCGGGATCTTCTATTACGTGTCGAGGCTGCGGCCTCGGGCAGTAGTGTGACGACAGCTCCAGGAGGTAGGGCTGCTTGTCGGCATGGCTTGGGGGAGGACCTTGAGGTGCGGAAGCAGCAAGGCTGTCAGCTCCGTCGATGCGCCCCAGTGGGGAGTGGGGACTGTTGGACGACATGTCAGGGCAGCGGCCCAGGATGTGGTGCAGCGTTCGTGGTCTACGTGGGGTTGGCCTGAGCAGCATGAGCTGCGGGTAGCTGTATCGTTCGGCGTTAGTGCTCGAGGGACAGCGGTGGCATGTCCGGGTGGCGGCGCCGGAAGGTGGTGCGGCGTTAAGTAGTACGTGTGCGGCTGTCATGAGCAGCGTGGGCTCTGATTAGTTGTATCATGCGGCGTTGCTGCTCCAGGAAGAGCGGTGGCATGTCGGGGTTGTGTTGCCGAAAGGTGGTGTCGGTAGAGTGCGTAGGCCGTGGCAAAGCAGTGGATGTCGAGTCGGCAGCCTTGAGAGATTTTCAGCTTCAAGGGCATGGACCTTGTGTCATGTGGGCGACGTGGTTGCCATCGGTGTTGGTCGTCAGCATGTTGGTTGTTGCACCTATCGCAGGGCTATGGAGTGCTTGCCTTTTCATCTCTGCGGGTGAGTCCCGGGTCTGCTCCTCCCTTAGCAGTCATGACTTCTTTTCGGCATTGATGAAAGGTCAGCTTGATCGGTGGAGCTCCCCTCCTCCCCATGTTGGTGTGTGTTTTGGTTGGTTGACATTTGTTGTGGTATTCGACATGTTGTTGAGGGTGTGCTTTGCCCTGTGTGTTGCAGTCTTTGGAGTGGGCTTGGCCCTTGTTGTTCCGGGTTTCGCTCGGTTTTGTGTATGCCGGTGACAAATTCACTGCGGTACGTGGTGTACTTCAGCATTGAAATTGCACTGCTATTTGAGTGAGATTAAGATACACAGTAAGCTAATGCCGGTGACAAATTCATTGGGGTACGTGGTCTAGTTCAACACCGACGAGGATGACGGCAGCAACGACGACGGGGAACAAGGTACATAGTAAGCTAATGCTCCTCTTTTGGGGCTCTATGATTTGAATTTCGGCCACCAGGGATCACAACCTCCTTCCTCCCCCTCTTACCTTTTTACTTGTTTCCATCTCGTGTATAGGAGAAGTGTGGATGTGATGGCACTGAGGCAAAGCAGGAGGCCAAATGACATAAAGATCGCCGTGAGCTTTTTCATCTCAGTCTTACATCATTGTTACCTTTCCAAGGATGCATGTGTGCTTTCACGAGTCGATGCATGTAGTTTATTATAATGTTTACTTCTACTCTTGATATTTGTTTTCATTTTAGTATTGTTTGCCCTTCTGTTTTGTTATTGATCGCACCGCCATACATTTTTCCATCTGGCGTTGACCTTTATTCCTAAAACAATAAATGTTTATTGGATGGTTTGCCTTTTCTGGGTGAAAATAGATTGTTTTCTAAGTAGATAAACATGCATTTTATCAGATTTATCATGTCCATGTTGTACTGGTGACTTGATATATTGTCTTTTCTGGGTGAAAATAGATTGTTTTCTAAGTGGATAAACATGCATTTTTATCAGATTTATCATGTCCATGTTGTACTGGTGACTTGATATATTGTCTTTTTAATCACACTGCCGCCTATTTCTCTATTTAGAGTACAGTGAGGAAAATATCAACCTCCTGCAATCAACCATGCAGTAATTTACTATTTTTGAGCTCTCTGGATATCATATATAGATGTACATTTCAGTGCCTTTCTTTTCTGGACTACACTACTTTTCAGATTTCACGTGTCCGAATCTTCCGTACAAAAGATAGTCAAGCTTATATGGTGTTTCATAGGAGCATTGGTACCGATCATTGAGAATATACCTCCCTGCTACATGTACGCGATTGTCATAGTACCTAGGTTCAAGAAATGTTTTTTAATGGTGCTAGAGTCCGGGAAGTAAAAACTGAACCTTTTGTGGTGAAGGATCATCGCGGAGAAGGTGAATTTACGCCTCTACTTTATCTGTAACTGTTTCTTCGTGTTAGTCTTAAGCCGCCATGGAAGTTTCATGAAAAATGTGCTTTGAAGTACCATATTATGCAGTTAGCTCAGGAATACAACGATACAGTTATCACCATCCTGAGATGTCCTCCTAACTACTATACTCATTCATGTGCGTTCTGCTCTATGGCACACCTGGAACGGGGACGATATTGTTTGATAGAGCCACCGCCCATTATGAAATGAATTGGATTGGATTACACATTATCGTGTGCTTTATCAGGAGTTGTGTAAGTACTAATTATGCCAACCTGGGGCAACACTCTAATGGGTTCTCCACAAAGGATGCCTCCTGGAGCTCTACTTCTCTCCCACCCCCAACACCGGTATAGTATGAAAATCCTATTACTAAATCGCTTACTGTTTGATGCTTATGTTTGTTGGTGTAGTAATCTTTTTTGAAGGTCCAGTCCCGGAGGATGTTACTCGAGGCTTCCGTATAGTCGAGTGATTTTGCTTTTGCATGCTAATAATACAATATAGATGGATATAATTACCAGTTATTAGTGCATATTATTTTGTCTCGATACCATAAATTCAATGTAAAGGTTTGCATTATTATTGTCGAATCTATATTACGGTGTAGACTTGAGCAGGGAATGATGCCTCTTTTAACTGATTGATATGCTATTTTAACTCTCTTTAATGAGTAAATCATAGTGTAGTTGCATCTTATATTTTGTTTGGGCATGTAGGTGTGTGCTTCCTCGCTTTTCCCTTTCTTATAAGTTGTCCTCATTTTGTTGCTTCTATTTAGGTTTGGATTTTCTTCAACCCGCAAGGCCCATCCAGTTGTGAGCTACAATGAATTTGTTAAGAAGTTGGAGGAGACAACATTGCACGTCAGAGGTACGCTGAATGTAGCGAGGCAACCACGAATTGGGTATGTTCACACGAGGGATGGGAGAGGAGAGGAACATTAACATTTTTCATGCTTTGGGTGAAAATTTCAATTCATAGTTTCTCTGTATGTGCCAACACACTAGCGGTACTGATGGGCTTAGGATGAAAGTAGCGCCAACAGAATCAGTAGGTTGGATGGGAAGGCGGTTGTTGCCCTTGTCCCTTGGTGCTAGCCTACCGTGGCGGCCTCACTAACTTGCTCACTGCGAATACGAGTTCGTGGGGTCGCGAGTTGCTGCAGATTTGTTTTTATCACTTTTACAATATTTTTTTATGTATCCCTAACTTAACGAGTCATTTTTAGCTTTGATTTTCCATATACGCCAGCCTAAATTTATTGCAACATCGTGTTAGTCATCCATGATCTCCAAAAGGATTTTCTACTAACAACAGAATAATTAGTACCACCAGTAACCCTTCTATTTAGCCACCTTCAGGATAATTGTAAATGGCATTTGGTTATTCATGTATACCACCAGTAGGACTCGGGATTTATGGATTGTCAATAGCCTCATCTGATTGCTTGATGTACTTATATCGTGTTCTTTTTAGTCTCCATTTCATCTGAGCAGGGTGGTGAGGGACAGAACTGGTCATGTTGAAAGTCAGTTTAGTGCATCAAGGATGGGAGGTTCAGAGATTTGCAAGAGGTGATGGAGGATGGTTAGTTATCATGGCTCATCATATAGTAGTGAAAGATGAGTACAAGCATAAGCTTATTCAAAATTTGCAGTTCTTGACTACATGGGACATATATATTTTGTAATATTTTTCATTTCTTCTAAGAGGATCAAATATGTATTTTGTTCTTCCCAATGTTCTTTAGGACGATGTTGGCATTGATATAGTATAACATACATTTACAATTATGGGTGCTCTCGATACTTGGTTCAAGACTTCTTGAGGAAAGATTAGTTCATGAACTTTGCATCTTTAGCTCTTCAATTAAAACCATCAATGATTAACGAGATCAACATTTATCAAGAAGATTACGGAAATGCCGAGTGGAGGAGAAGCAATGCAGGGGTTGGTGGGTTCAACTATGGGTTGCAGGGGTCATCAAATTAGGCACGCTATCGTCCGTGGGCGTGTCAGGACAATGACAGGTCACCTATCGAATCGTCGCGTCCATAGCCTCGATCTTCATATATGATACCCCAAATCCATACTATGCATGCAACATGAAACAAACTACTTTGACCATCAACGAAACAAACAGACATATAATTCTACATAATCGGGACATAGATATCCACATAATCTGACATAGATCAAAAGACCACCACAGTTAGCCAATGAACATAGTTCTAAACAAATGTTACTAAAAATTGTAACAAAGTCGAAGAGAAGGACGCACTTCTTCGCCACTTCCTCGTTGCTACGGATGTAGCCGTCAATGTAGGCATCCGTGGTAGAGGGGGCCTCGCAGCCGTCGATGATATTGGGGGAGTCAATCTAGCCAACCATCCTTGAGCAACGCAGCGGTTTTGCTGCCTCCACGAAGCTTGCTTCGCATCCGCTGCCGCCCTCTTCTCCGCCTCACGCACCGCTTTCGAGCTCGAGGCGGAGGGCCTTGGCGTTCTTCCGATGGATCCGACGGGTGTCTATCTCTGCCGCCATCAGGGAGCTGTCTGCAGATATCTATGATGAGCTACTCATCGGTCATCACTGACAATCGGCGACGACACCGAGAGGACTATGCGACCGCCTCCTATGTCGGCGGCCTCTCCTTTGCACGTTGCCTCTCGCGGCGGGCTGCTGGTGCCTCTTTTTCGGACATCCGCGTGCGTGTCGCCGGTGGGGCGAGAACGAGCACCCACTGATAACCTTTAGGAGCTATGGAGATGAGGGTTAGGAGGGCGGCGGTCCAGTGGCGCGGAGCTGGATGAGCGCGCGAAACTCTGCGCGGTGCCGAACGGGCCCGTGCTGGCATCCATGCTAAAATGGGGGGGTTAAAGGTGGTGGAGTTGAGCCCGAGCTGCCGCCCATGTCGCCCTCCGTCTCGCGAATGAAGGCGTTCCCAGTCGTCCTCTTTGGCAGATCTGTCGCCTCCAATACCGCCGATGCTCGACATTAGGAAGGACAACAGGATGGACATGGGCTGGAGGGGAATCAATGGAGTGTGGATCGAAAGTGAAGTGGAACTAGGATTTGTTCCGGGTGGGGATATTAGTGGGACGGAGTGGAGTCAGTGTGGGCCAACGTCGACTGGGCTGATGTGGTGTACACGTCTGGGTGCGTCCAGGCCTCCCTATATTTTTTCCAGATTTGGGTTGGATATGATGGATGCGGGACTGCCAGGCATATAGGGTTGTTATGAGGCATCGGTCAGCGTCGTCTTTTTGACCGGTTAGTGACCGAGCCATGCAACCAGTCTTATAAGGGCGGCTTGGGGTGCTCGGGATGTAGATACTCTCAGGTGGGGTGTAGTGGAGGTGGTTGGATCAACGGATGAAGAAAAAAGGAAAACATTTGAAGGAAGAACAGCGGCAAGCGAGTTTGACTAAAACATAAATTTCCTTTTAGTTCGCTTAGGCACTCCTTTCGAATTTCCATGCATTGGGACCATAATAATACATTTTATTTGTATTATCAGTATATTCGAGATAACATTAATTTACAAAATTAGAGAGATTTGTCTGGCTCCTTTTTTATGCTCACGTGGAATGGTAAAGAATTAGTAAACCTAATTTGTACAACGAGTATTCTCTGTTATACATTTAAGACCTTCGACGTGAATTATTCGTGCCAACTGCATATATTGCTTGTGCATGACATGTATGAGTTGAGGAAGTCGTTTTTATTATACTTGCTCAAATATTGTGCCAATGAATGAAGTCAACATTTCTGATATTGTGCAAGAATTTTTTAAGAGCATCAAATAGATCTTAATTTGTAACCGATTTTTAATTGGATCATCATTCTATATTGTATTCATTGTCAAACTGCCTTTTTGTTATCAATTTACGTTGCAAGGGAAGTGGTTTAAACTCTTATACGATTGTGGTCGTACTATCTTTTCTCTACATGTGAAATTGTACATAATAATTGTTTATATAACTCCTTAAAATATTTGAAAAGCCCGTAGCAACGCACGGATATTCTACTAGTACAGCGATAGAACGGGACATTGTGCACAGGAACTTTATGGGACCGGGACGGCGATACGAGAAAGATTGCCGGGTCGGCTCGGCTCGGCTCTTCTCCATTCCTCGGCGGAATACAGTGAGTGAACCATAGACCGTACCACGGCGCGGATGCACATGGGACAAGAAGACGGAGACTTGTGGTGACATCTCGACGGATTCCGGCGAATGCTGAGCAGGATATGATTGTTGGACTTGGCGACTTGTGGGGCATTCATGGCCTACCGTCAAAATTTGTACTACCGGAGAAACAGTGGCGGATCCAATGGGGTTGCCGAAATTGTGAATTATTTTACCTACTAGTAAAAACTCTAAAACTAATCAGCCCGTCTATGTAGTCCTAAAGCCCATTGTCCCACCTTCAGAGACTGAGGCTGGTAATAGCTGCAAGAGCTATGTCTCGCATTAAGCGAGACAGACGGTAGCGCCGAAGGATTTTTTTTCATTCTCATATAACAACTGGGCCGGCCCACTTAATATGAAGAAAAAGCGAGCGGTGTTAAAACATAGGGTTTGGGAAACTGGCTCGACACCCTAAAACGGGGTGTGGCTATCTCATTATATAGACGTACCAAGAGGTACAATAAAAGGCCTATACAAGACTATGTATATACAGTCTAACACCCTCCCTCAATCTTAACAATACCTGAAGTACAAAGTAAGTTAAGATTGCGCCTACAGCCTACAAACTGTGGTTGTTGAAGAGGCTTCGTGAAGATGTCAGCAAGTTTATCTTTGGAGGAGATGAACTTGATACAAAGTAGTCCCTGTGCAACACGTTCCCGAACAAAGTGATAGTCAACCTCGATGTGTTTCGTCCTAGCATGAAACACCGGATTAGATGAAACATATGTAGCGCCAATGTTATCACACCATAGAACTGGAGGATGACCTGGAGAGATTCTCAGCTCCCGCAATAAAGACTGTACCCATATGATCTCAGCGGTAGCATCAGCAACTGCTTTATACTCAGCTTCATCTTGATCGCTACGAGACACGGTGGCTTGCTTGCGTGCATTCCAGCGATCAAGTTAGGGACCAAAGGACACTGCATATCCCCGTGGATCGCCGATCATCGGGACTTCCAGCCCAATCCGCATCAGAAAAAGCCGAAAGTTCACAAGACGGTGCGGTGAAGAAGCGGACCATCTGAAGCGATAGAAGAGACATACCGCAGAATGCGCTTAACTGCCGAGAGATGAGTGGTACGAGGTGCATGAAGGTACTGGCACACATGGTTGACTGCATAAGAGACATCAGGTCTGGTGATAGTGAGATATTGCAGACCACCCACAAGACTGCGATACTCAGTGGCATCATCAGTGGAAAGAAGATCTCCATCAAGGGTAGACAACCGATCAGTCGCAGACATCGGAGTGATAGCATGTTTGCATTTGAGCATCCCAGCACGGCGCAACAGATCCATGGAGTACTTTTTCGATTCAAAAGTCAGCCCGATGAGAGGACCGTGACACCTCCAAACCAAGAAAGTAATGCAGAGCACCCAAATCCTTGACAGCAAACTCCTCACTCAATGCAGACACAAGGCGATCAGCAGCGGCACTAGAGGAACTGACAAGGATGATATCATCAACATACACCAAGAGATACATCGTCACCTCAGGATGCTGAAGGAGGAACGATGGCGTGTCAGCGATGGAGGGATAAACCCAAGAGCCCGGAGAGCAGAACCAAGGCGTGCATGCCATGCACGAGGTGCCTGCTTAAGTCCATACAACGCCTTGACCAAACGACAGAGATGATGTCGACGTGTAGGATCAACAAAACCCGGTGGTTGACGCATATAAACCTCTTCCTCAAGAACTCCATGGAGAAAGGCATTCTGCACGTCAAGCTGACGAAGAGACCAACCACGAGTAACAGCAAGAGACAGCGATATCACGAATAGTAGTAGGCTTGATAACTGGACTGAACGTGTCTTCATAATCAAGACCATACCTTTGCTTGAAACCCTTGGCAACCAGCCGTGCCTTATAGCGCTAAATAGAACCATCTGCATGTCGTTTTACCTTAAACACCCATTTGGAGTCAATGATGTTGACGCCAGGGACCGGAGGAACAAGCTGCCAAGTGCCATTTTTCAGCAAAGCCTGAAATTCCTGCCCCATCGCAGCACGCTAGTGAGGAATACCCAGTGCAGCCTGAAAATGACGCGGCTCTGCCGTTGGATCCGCAGCAGCATGAGTCACACATGGAGCAAGCCACGCCACAGTCCCGTCTGTGCATTCCTAGGGGCAAAAAATACCAGACCGACTGCGCGTGTGTGGTCGATGATGGACCACAACGGACGGCGCCGGCGCCACGGGACTGGCCACAGGAGACGAAGACGTGGTGAGGCGAGACGGCTGGAGGAGCGAGTCATCGGACTTCGGCACCAAAGCGGCGTTGCCAAAACGGGGCTGCCGAGCCCAGCCGACGACAGAGCCGACCCACGAGGAGCCGAGGCGGGGTTGGCCGGTGCAGCTGCTGTGGCCACTGGGCCACGCGTCTTCTTTGGGCTAGCCGGTGGGCCGCTTGCCATCTTAGGCGAGCAAGGCGACGCCCGTGGCATGGCGGCGAGCAGCGAGCCGGGTGACGGGCGGGCAACCCGGCGACAGGCGGGCGACCCGAGCGACGGGCGGGCGAAGCCGGGCGACGAGGCAGCCGAGGCGGGTGTAGCCGCGGGCGCAACCGACGCCCGCGGGGCAGCTGTGGATGCATCGGGCTGGCGGGAATGACCCGCCATGCATGGGCCATGCATCGGATCAACATGACCATCGTGAGTGTTGTCCATAGCCTCATCATCCAGGAGTTCAAGGCGGGCACCACGTCCAATACCTGCAGCATGGTTAGGAAGCAACACAGGAGCATTTGCAACATCCACGAATTGATCAGGCGAAGGTGTAGCAGAGTGCACAGGTGGTAAACTAATGGTGGAGTGGTTCGGAAGAGCATGAAACGGGAAAACATGAAGACACTTGTACCCTTTGTGAAGAGAACTGTACCCAAGAAAGACACACTTCTTAGACCGAAACTCTAATTTACGCTTGTTGTATGGCCGCAAGTGTGGCCAACATGCGCTCCCAAACACTTTGAGAAACGTGTAGTCTGGGATATCATCGACCAAGAGTTCAAGAGGAGTTTTCATTTTCAGTAGTCGTGAGGGAAGCCTATTAATCAAGAAACAGGCTGTGGAGAAAGCATCACTTCAGAACCGAAACGGGACGGAGGCATGAGCTAGTAAAGTAAGTCCAGTCTCTACAAGATGACGATGCTTACGTTCAGCGGTGCCGTTTTGCTGATGTGTATGAGGACAAGATACGCGATGCGAGATCCCAAGCTTATTAAAAAACGAGTTGAGGTTGTGATATTTACCCCCATGCGATTGAACATGAATAATCTTGTGCTTAAGGAGGCGCTCAACGTGTGCTTGGAACTGAATAAAAACATCAAACACATCAGATTTACGCTTGATAGAATAATCTTGTGCTTAAGGAGGCGCTCAACGTGTGCTTGGAACTGAATAAAACATCAAACACATCAGATTTACGCTTGATAAGTTATAGCCAAGTAAACCGACTGTAAGCATCAATGAAACTGACATAATAGTTGTGACCACTAACGGACGTTTGGGCATGACCCCATACATCAGTTAACACAAGCTCAAGAGGATGTTTCACAACATGACTAGACTCTGAAAAAGGTAGTTGGTGACTCTTGCCGTGCTGACAGTCATCACAAATAGTTTCAGCACTCTTATTGGACACAACTGGTAGTTGATGGCGATGCAGCACATGACTAACTATAGGAGCAGCAGGGTGACCAAGGCGCGCATGCCAGTGCGTAGGCGACACACGAACACCACTGAACACCTGAGGAGAAGACGGCGTATGAGATGCTTGCGAGAGATTAGATGCACGCGGTGCGTCAAGTGCATATAAGCCATGGCGAGGATGACCACTAAGCAGAACGGCCTTCGTGTCCCGATCCTTGATAAAGAAACGAAAAGGGTGAAACTCAGCAAAGACATTATTATCACGAGTAAGTTGAGGAATAGACAACAAACTACGCGTAGCATCGGGAACTCGAAGGACACTAGGAAGATGCAGTTTGCGAAAATTGTGTGCAAGAAGTGATGCCTGACCGACATGGGAGATGCGCATACCTGCTCCGTTGGCGGTGTGCACCTGATCATGTCCACGATATGGTTCCTGAGTGGAGAGCTTGCCCATCTCGCTGGTGAGGTGATTCGTCGCTCCTCTATCCATGTACCACGCCGGATCAAGGGAGTATGACTGGGTGCGCCCGTGCTCGTGCCCTGTCACAGCAGCTGCAGCCTGCTTATCATTCCCTTTTCCATTGTTACCAAGGCCAAGAAAGTCTTGCTTGTAGCGTCTGTGGCAGCGAGAGGCGAGATGACGATCTATGCCACAAAGGCGACAAGCCCGAGGGAGCACCGCAACTAGAACAGCAAGCAATTGGGTGACTCCCTCCAGTGATGGTCGGCGCGTTGCCCCGCGAGGCCTGCGACGAGGAAGCCGGTGTTTTTCCACCTGATGGAGCCGGCTTCTGAGGTTTGCCGCGTGTGGTGGCGTTGGCAGAGACGAAGCTGGGGTGCTCAAATGCAAACATGCTATCACTCCGATGTCTGCTCACGCCCAAGGAGGCACGCATAGAGCTCACGATGCGGGAGTGTATCGTCTCGACCATGGACGTTCTCAATGATATTGTCATAATCATCATCGAGCCCGTTAAGCACAAAGGTGGTGAAGTCCGCGTCCAGAAGCGGTTGGCCAACAGAGGCCAAGGTGTCAGCGAGGCTCTTCATCTTGTTGAAGTACTCCGTGATGCTGAGATCGCCAAGCTTGGTCTCACCCAGCTCGGTGCGTGTAGAGTGCGCACGTGCCTGGGACTGAGAGGCGAAACTGGTGTGGAGGGCATACGCCTTCACGGGCGTGGCGGCGAAGATGACAATCGGCGAAACACTCGGTGTGGCGAAGACTGGATGGCGGAGAGAATGGCTCGATCCTGCGCCACCCACGTGTGATATGCCGGATGGTGAGAGGCGGGCGCAGGATAGACCCATCGACGTAGCCCTCCAAGTAGCGGCTGCGGAGTAGAGGCAAGACCTGAGCACGCCATGACAGGTAGTTGTCCGGCCCGAGCTTCACCGGCAGCAGGTGCGAGAAATAAAACGGCGGCGGCGCCGCGGTTTGAGCGGTGTACGCCTGCGCCAGTGATGCATAGGGATCCATGGACGGGGCCATCTCTGGACGAGGGATCATCGCCAGCGTGGCGCCCGAGGCGAGGTAAGGAGCAGAGGCAGCAGCAAGGGCGCCATGGCCGGGAGCTGCAGGAGTGCCGTAGGGGCCGGGTGCTGCAGTAGCCGAGGCACCCTGGCCGGGCGCTGCAGGGGCACCATACGGCGAGGTGGCCGTGCCCCCATAGGGACGCAAGGGGCGGCGGCGCTGTAGTAGTGGTGCGGGCGGGCGGAGGGGGCACCGCAGTGTAGGGGTTGCGGGCGGCGGCGCAGCATAGGCCGACCCGCCAGAGAGCCGACGGTGGCGAGGGCGCACCATAGGCGCCGTGCATCACGGATGAGGTTCGGCGGAGGAGGGCCGCCGAGGCAGCGCGCCGGACTTCGGGCGGGCGATCAGATAAATCTGGAAACCCGACGCTGGCGGGGAAGCGGGCGGCGGCAGCATGGCGCCGTATGTCGCCGTGAGGGGCCGAGGGAGGCCAACAAGGGCGACATGGGGGCGAGGGCCGGTGCGGCGGCGGCGTTCGAGATCGGCGCGGCGGCGGCGGGAGGTGGTGCAGCGGAAGACATCGAAACCGAATCTAATACCATGTTAAAACATAGGGTTTGGGAAACTGGCTCGACACCCTAAAACGGGGTGTGGCTATCTCATTATATAGACGTATCAAGAGGTACAATACAAGGCCTATACAAGACTACGTATATACAGTTTAACAAGCGGAACCAGGGTTCTGACCCTGGTCTCCTGGATAAGAGCTAGCTACACTAGCCACAACCACTGGGTCTGATTCGAGATGAAATGTAGGGCACGACTTCCTTTACCGTAAAAGAGCCGAGTTTCTCCATCGTTTTCTTTTTCTTTTTTCAGTTTTTCCTGGTTTTTATTTTAGTTTATTCGTTTTCTTTTGTTCTTTTCCTTTTTCTTCTTCATTTTATTCGTTTTGCAATTGTTTCTTTGAATTTTATTTTCCATTTTCTTCTTACTTTGGGTTATTTTGTGTTTTTACGCATCTAACTTTTTTTGGTTTTCTTTCTTTCTTTTGGTTTAATTCTACATTATTTTTATGCAAACAACATTTTTATAATACATTATTAACATTTCTAAAATACATCACATTTTTTAATATGTGGTCAACATTGTTTCTATACACATTTAAAAAACATGTCAAATGTTTGATTAACATTTTTTCATATACAACATTAACTTTGCTCGAATACATGGTCAACATTTTTTCTAGACAGATTTAACATTTTCCCAATGCTTGATTAACATTATTCAAATACTTGGTCAACATTTTTTCAAATACTTGATTAATATTTTTTATATACATGATCCAATGTTTTCATCATTTTTTAATACATGGTCAACAATTTTTATTTACACATTTAACATTTTCCAAATACTTGATTAAAATTTTCAAATACTTGTTCAACATATTTTTATCATATTCTTGATTGACATTTTTATATGCATGATAGAAAAAATTTGTCATTTATTTAATACATGATCAACAATTTTCCTATACACGTTCAAATTTTTCAGAATGGTTGATGAACCTTGATTAACATTTTTTCAAATACTTGTTCTACATTTTTCAAATATTTGTTTAACATTTTTAAAATGCTTGATTAACATTTTTAAATACTTGTTCAACATTTTGAAATGTTTTATAGAGTCTTTTTATAATATATGTATTTAGAATGTTTTAAAGTTTAAACAAATCTAAAAATAAAGCAAAAAGACGAAAACAGAAAACGTTAGAAAAGCAGAGAAAGTGCTTTTTTAAGTCCATATGCTCAAGTAGCCGCATATATAGCTAGTACAGTTCAAATGTTCAAATGCAGCGGTAGTTCTAATCTACATACGTTCAAATATTACACTCCAACATTGTTGTCCTCTTTGTCCGACCACACATGGTCAATCAGATCTTACCTCAGTTGCTCGTGACTTACTCGATGCCGAATTTGTTGATGCATTTGGACAAACTCTTCAAATGTGGCCGTATTCTAGTTTGGAACTTCGATAGGATCATCCATGTTCTTAAATGTTTCGGATCTGACACTATAGTATTTTCTTAAATATTCGCACTGGCCATTGGTTAGCAGCACGCGTTTGTTCTATGCCTATTGTTTATAAATGGAAGAAATTGTGGGCACATGCCAAGAAAAGAGAATTCCGGTGTTGCTCTAATTAGAAAATCTATGGACATGTGATGCTAAAATAATCAAAGAGAATAAACCATAATAAAGAAGGGACATTCATGCCTTATTATGCTAAGGAAACATGATTTATGCACTGAAATTAGTAATCCATCTAGTTATGCCACCGTAGGAGAGAGTGGTTGCGGCAACCGTGTCCCGAAGGTCACTGTGCAACCACCAAATGAGGAGGAAACCACAACCCCGAGATGGAGGCGGACCCGGAGGGAAAGAGAAGGCACGAGTTGGGTGCTCCGACCAGTATCAAGATTTCATGGGCCAAACATGACCTGCGAGAAGACCACAACTCCTTGCTCTGTCGCCCACCATTGTGGAGACCGTTTTTGGTGGACACATCAGTTATCTTTCGTGTTGCTCCTCGCAAAAAAATCTCCCCGTTGCAACACACGGGCATATGTGCTAGTAAAGAAAAACAAAGAAAATGCTTGTTGGGAGGAGATTTTGAATTGGAACCTTTTCATTTTGGAATTAAAATAATAGCATACATAGAAAGTGAAACTTTAGGGACAATATATTTAACTCTCGAAGAACAAACTGTAGAAGGTCAATGCTCTGTTGCAGTAGGAATTAAAAAAAAGAAATTTATGTGTCTAATAGGAGACATGTTTCTTAGGAATTTGTACCCGCCTGAACCGTACCACCAGAAACACATCAATACATTGTAAGTATGAGAATTTGTTTTGCGTGAACAAATCCAAGCAATTATCCATGATGAACTAAAATTTTATAGTGTGTCCCACAAAATTTCTATTCATGTTCTTTTTTCATATGCTCATTGCCTTGATGGGATTGATAAACAACTCGCTTGGTTAAACACCTGGATGTATGAAAACTCCCAATAATTATGTAAATGTCAACCTCAAGAAGTATGATGACAATTTATTGCAGTTTGTAGAGTACATTCTCAGACTAAATTACCTGGTCCACCATAGTACATATGCATACCATGGTTATCAATTTTATAACAATTAATATTATATTTCTTTTTATCACTATCTCCAACAAGGTCTTTTTGTCTATTTGGAGTGACAACCTTGTTGTTGTTGTCGTCAACAATATGGATGTTTCTCATAAAAGTTGCTTTTCCATACCCTTGAGAGGCAAATGCCGACTACCAATTTGTGGAGTGTTTGATGAAGTTGATGGGCCCTGAACAAAACCGCCCTAGAATGAGGAAAGTCTTTTATCTTTAAAGTGAGAGAAGAGTGAACTTGGTCAATATCCAATCGGTGTCTTTTCTTCACCATACATCACCCACCAGTTCGCTGCTTTTGGGTCATAAGGTAAATCAAAATGCATGAAAGATTACCGATCACATACAACAACATAAAAATACTCAATTCTATTTACCTAGTATCTAGTGTGCATGCAATTGTTTTTGTTCCTCCGAAAATATTATTCATTTCTTGTCATAGCATTTTCCCATAATAAGGGATGTACATCAAGACAATGTATACGTGAACCCTTGAAGACCAAATGTTCTCCATGATTGTAATTGTTTGTTGAATATGTCTTATTTTAATTGTAAGGTGAATGGTAATTTTATTTTAGGTCATGTTCTTGATAATTTGCCAAATGCATGTCAAAAGATAGTATGTGGGTGTGGTATGACTAGAAATAAAACAAATGTTGGTGTTCCAGAATTATGCAATTGATATCATACTGAGCTACCTAAATTGGTTATGTGAATCAACTAATTCAAGTAAGTACAAATTTTCACATGCACCACCTGTAAATTATATGTAGAAAATCAATAATTTCATTGAGCAAGCGAGTGCCTTGAAAATGTAAATGTCTATCACATATTGTGGTTCGTTGTAGACTGAAACATGAAGTACTCTTCCTCCAAGACCAACACGCTGACTAACTTGCACAAAACCAGGACATACGTGATCGTAGTAGGGGTTGTGTATTGCCATCTCGTTGTTATCCAAGTTCGTTCAAAGGTAAAAACAAAGTATATCAGTTCATGTTTATAATTTCATGTTATAAAATTGTTGTACTTGGTAATATAATGTGTAAAAGAGGAATGCTATTAATTACCCAAACAACATGAAACCTTACAAAGCTATCATCACTGGAGTTTGGAGCTACCGAATAACAAGCACCTACACCTTCTTCTTGACCCTTTGGTCCATTATCAATTACTACACCTGATTGACTAGTATCCTTGCTATCCTTCTTCACCTTTGGCTCGTACACATTTATGGTAGCTCGTAGCCCATACAAATCATCTGAATATCTAATTCTCGCCAACTAAAACAATGTTGGTCAATGTGATAACTATATTAACCACATCAACAAAGTCCAATACCATATAACATTAATGACCATAACTTAATGGTGTCCACTTGGAGTTAGAGAGACCAATGCATATCAAAAGCTTCAAGAAAGCCTTGGACAAACAAATGCAGTGGGTCTCGAAGGCCATGGCGAATCATTGGGCGCGCATCCAAACGGCCTGCAACAAATGGCATGGGATCGTCGAGGAGGTCGCGACTCGCCCGGAAAGCGGCGCCAACGTCGAGGGTCAGGTATGCGCAGACGCCGGTTCTCGCTCCTTTTCGCCGTGTGCGTCGCCGACACTTGTTCTTTGGTGTAGATGCTTCGGATGTTCGCCATGTACCGCCAAGACAGCAGCACCGACCGAGAGTTCAAGTACATCCACGTGTTCTCCTGGATCCAGAAGTGTGACAAGTGGGCGGATGTCCGGCGCACCCTCGCCAAGGCCAAGGAGACGTACCAGCCGGACGCGCCGACGCCGGGCGCGGCTGATGGGCGCCCAGACGGCAAAAAACGAGCCAAGACGGCGAAGGACGCCGCGTCGGCTACTGCGCGGCTGCAAGCGTCCATCGAGCAGTGCATCACTGACGCCAAGAACCACGCCGCCCAAAGGGAAGAGAAATCCGAGGCGCGGTGGTCAAATTTGATGACGAACAGCGCCGTCAAGCTCGACCTATTCCGGACCAACGTCGCCGCTAAGAACAGGAACATTGAACTGGCATTCCTGATGGGGGCGGACATGTCGACAATGGACGAGCAGGTCAAGGCGTGGTACCTGGCGGAGCGCGGCCTCATCTTGAACCAGATGCCGTCGACGACCGTGCCAACTCCCACACCGACCCCAACGCCACCGCCAAGCCCGAGCGATGATGCCTCCACGACGCCCAACACAGAAGCCGTGCCGACGCTGACCAGCCCGCGCACGCCCACTCCCGCCAGTCCGACGCTGGGGGACAACGCTGCCGTTTGATGCGTTGCGTACACGTCCTTCCTTTTGAACGTCGAACTTTTGAGTGATTGATCGCCGAACTATGTGGTAGCCGCTGATCGCCGGACTTGTGGCGTTTTTTTGGGTAGCAGGAAATGTCAAGTTTAAATTTATAACATCTTGGGGACGACACCTAGGGGCGTGGCTGGGAACTAGATCGCCCCCACGGCCAAAAAAGCGCCCGGCGGTTGCTGGGCGGGAAGCGAACAGTGGAGATGGTCTTAGGCATTTAATTATTGATGAACTGTTGCCGGGTAGCAAGAAGCTAACATAAATGCCATTACTCACCTTTTATCAGGCAGTCGTTGATGACTTTATTATTAGCAATACTAAATTTACCAAAAAGTTTTCACCTGTAGTTTGATGATGTTTTGTTAGGACACACATTCCAACTAGAATACTTTTTGTATTTTAAATCATCTATCAAAGGGGACTGATAAAAAATAGTGGAGGAGAGAAATATGAAGATTGGTTGAAATTATATGGCTTTGCATTGCACGGCGACGATTCTTATAATAGACCAATTCAAAAATAAGTCAGTTAAAAACATAGTTCCCAAGTATTATCACTTTCACGGAGATGAACATTTTTGCATTTTTAATACAATTTAACTGTTGATTGACAAATACCGGTGGAGAAAAAATACATCAAATATAACAATTAGTGACTAGCACGATCGGAAGATGTGGAAGCATATATAAGAATATGTGTATATATGACATTGTGGTAATAGATAGTAGTTGAAAAAATAACAATGTATGCCTGAAACTCATCAATGTTTCATTTTCTTTGTAAAAATTCTTGAATAATATTGGGTGCAAAGATAAATGAACGTGGATGAAAAGGTGGAACAGTGGAACTTAGAGATTGCTATCAAAGCCAATGGTTTGGCATGGTGGGATACATGCCTTGCTTCTTTGATATTTCATTGTCTGACAATCATATCACTAGCATCGACTTTACAGAAGATGTAGCAAAGTTTAATAATGTTTTATAATAGTATACATTTTAGCTTTATTTTTTATATATGAACATACATAGAGCAAAACCAGCAAAATAAATAAAGTTTTAAAGGAAGCCTAGCCGCGCAAATGCGCGGGTCACCCAGCTAGCTAATACTGATGCACCTAGTCCTTCTAAAAGAAAAAGAAAAATGATAAGACTTTGCAGGCTTCTAGTGAACCTACTGTAGACACACCTGAAAATCCAAATGATATTTTATTTTCTGATGCTAAAACACAATCATGTGATGGACATGAGCCTAGTAATAATTATACTGATGAGGTTTATAATGATGCTCAACCTAGTAATGATAATGATGTGAGATAGAACATGTTGTTGATCATGATAACCCACAACCCAAGAATAAAAGATATGATAAAAGAGACTTCATTGCTAGGAAACATGGTAAAGAAAGAGAACCATGGGTTCAGAAACCCATGCCTTTTCGTCCTAAGGCTTCAAAGAATAAGAACGACGAAGAATTTGAGCACTTTTGTGAAATGCTTAGACCTGTCTTTCCGCGCTTATGCTTTGACTGATATTTTGAAAATGTCTCCTTATGATAAGTATATGAAAGATATTGTTACAAATAAAAAAATGATACCGAAAGGTGAAATTTCCACCATGCTTGCTAATTATACATTTAAAGGTGGAATACCAAAGAAACTAGGAGATCCAGGAATACCAACTATACCATGCTCCATTAAAATAAACTATGTTAAGACTGCTTTATGTGATTTAGGAGCTGGTGTTAGTGTTATGCCCTTTTGTTTGTATCGGAGACTTGACTTCAATAAGTTGAAACTAACTTAAATCTCTTTGCAAATGGCTGATAAATCAACTGCTATACCCATCGGTATTTGTGAGGATGTACCTGTCGTAGTTGCAAATGTTACTATCTAAACTGACTTTGTTATTCTTGATATACCCGAGGGCGACAGTATGTCGATCATCCTCGGTAGACCCTTTTTGAATACTGCAGGGGTTGTTATTGATTGCAACAAAGGCAATGTCACTTTTCATGTCAACGGTAATGAGCATCCAGTACACTTTCCGAGGAAACTACCTCAAGTGAATAATATAGCGTCAACTCTATTGGAAAAATTTCAACAATTGCTTTTTGAAGGTTTTGAATTCCCTATTCCTACTGCCAAAAAGAAATATGATATTCTTATTGTAGGGGACATGCATATCCCCGTTCAGGTAACCTAGTGTTATACAAATGTTCTCCGTTTTCATGTCATTTGAAAGAAGTTTGTTAATAAGACTTGATCAACCTTATTGATGGATTCCTTTTGACGGGCATGAGATGGATGAATTTAGTAAACACAACTCTTTGTACCCACTTTTTACTTCCTGTTATTTACATTTAATAAAGTAGAAACACTACTATTTTTCTGTTTTCTGATTAATCCGTGCAATAAGAAATGACCAGAAAATAAAAGTTCTCCAAATGCCCTGAAAATTTAGTATGTTTTTTTGTAGAATATTTATTTTTTTGGCACTGAACACACCTAGGGGGATGCACCTACGAGACACAAGCCCACAGGGCGCGCCCACCCCCTGGGCGCGCCTAGGTGGCTTGTGGGGCCCATGTAGGCCCCACCACTTATTGCTGCCACCCTTCCACTCCTTCCTCCAGAAAAAATCACACCGTTGGTCAAACCTGTGTTTGAGGGAGTCCTGGATTAGGGGGTCCTCGGATGGCCGGACTATATACTTTAGCCGGACTGTTGGACTATGAAGATACAAAGATTTAAGACTTCGTCCCGTGTCCGGATGGGACTCTCCATGGCGTGGAAGGCAAGCTTGGGATACGGATATGTAGATCTCCTCCCTTGTAACCGACTCTGTGTAACCCTAGCCCCCTCCGATGTCTATATAAACCGGAGGGTTTAGTCCGTAGGATGATAACAATCAAACCATAGGCTAGCTTCTAGGGTTTAGCCTCTACGATCTCGTGGTAGATCAACTCTTGTAGTACTCATATCATCAAGAGCAATCAAGCAGGAAGTAGGGTATTACCTCCATCGAGAGGGCCTGAACCTGGGTAAACATCGTGTCCCCTGCCTTCCGTTACCATCCGCCTTAGACGCACAGTTCAGGACCCCCTACCGGAGATCTGCCAGTTTTGACACCGACATTGGTGCTTTCATGAGAGTTCTACTGTGCCGCCATCATAAGGAAGGATGGCTCGTCTCGTTGGCAGGGACAACATCACCTCTAAGGGAGCTCTGGCTGTAGGCCAAACTCTCCGACTAGGCGGCTTCGTCATGACCGCCCGTTCAGCTGTTGCGCCGACGATGACTTCTCGGGTCATCGGAAACAGCCGAGGAGATGAATCCAATGGAGCTCTCTTCTCTGAACGAGCTCTTGGATCGCATCGCCACTTTGGGAGTCGCTACGGACTATGATCGGGTTGGGCTTAAACCCGACCAAAGGGAGATTAACTCTCCGCCGGTCACCCATCAGATAGCGGTGGTGGAGGAACAATCGTGATTCTTCCTCTATCTTGAGGATAAACTATGTCCGGATTCCCGAGCTCTCCGAGCCGGATACCCGTTTACGGGAGGACATCGCCCAAACCCTGAACCTAGAATCAGGCAGCGGGCCAGACCTATTGGGCAACATCCCGGAGCCCGAACTTCTCAGATAGGAAACTCCTCTGCCCCCTAGGGCGCGCCCCCCTGCCTCGTGGACCCCCTGTTGCTCCACCGACATACTCCTTCCTCCTATATATACCTACGTACCCCCAAACGATCAGAATAGGAGCCAAAAACCTAATTCCACCGCCGCAACTTCCTGTATCCACGAGATCCCATCTTGGGGCCTGTTCTGGAGCTCCGCTGGAGGGGGCATCCAACACGGAGGGCTTCTACATCATCACCATAGCCCCTCCGATGAAGTGTGAGTAGTTTACTTCAGACCTTCGGGTCCATAGCTAGTAGCTAGATGGCTTCTTCTCTCTTTTTGGATCTCAATACAATGTTCTCCCTCTCTCGTGGAGATCTATCGATGTAATCTTCTTTTTGCGGTGTGTTTGTTGAGACCGATGAATTGTGGGTTTATGATCAAGATTATCTATGAACAATATTTGAATCTTCACTGAATTCTTTTATGTATGATTGGTTATCTTTGCATGTCTCTTCGAATTATCTGTTTGGTTTGGCCAACTAGATTGGTAGTTCTTGCAATGGGAGAAGTGCTTAGCTTTGGGTTCAATCTTGCGGTGTCCTTTCCCGGTGTGAAGGGCAGCAAGGCACGTATTGTATTGTTGCCATCGAGGATAACAAGATGGGGTTTTTATCATATTGCATGAATTTATCCTCTACATCATGTCATCTTGCTTAAGGCGTTACTCTTTTTAACTTAATACTCTAGATGCATCTGGATAGCGGTCGATGAGTGGAGTAATAGTAGTAGATCTGAGGCGAGAGTCGGTCTACTTGTCTGGACGTGATGCCTATATACATGATCATACCTAGATATTCTCATAACTATGCTCAATTCATCAATTGCTCAAGGATAATTTGTTCACCCACCGTAGAATACTTATGCTCTTGAGAGAAGCCACTAGTGAAACCTATGGCCCCGGGTCTATTCTCATCATATCAATCTCCATCACTTTAATACTTGCTTTGTTTTTACTTTGCCTTTTACTTTTCACTTTGCATCTCTATATCAAAAATACCAAAAATATTATTTATCATCTCTATCGATCTCACTCTCCTAAGTGACCGTGAAGGGATTGACAACCCCTAATCGCGTTGGTTGCGAGGAGCTATTGCTTTGTGCAGGTACGAGGGACTTGTGCGTAGCCTCCTACTAGATTGATACCTTTGTTCCAAAAAACTGAGGGAAATACTTACGCTACTTTGCTGCATCATCCTCTCCTATTCGGGAAATCCAACGCATGATGCTCAAGAGGTAGCAAGAAGAATTTACGCGCCGTTCTTAGGGAGGCTTACGCAAGAGCAAGTCAAGACTTGGACTCTAACAACAAGCCACTTGGCACCGTTAAAGTCTACATACCAAGTACCCATCACAATCCCTATCTCCCGCATTACATTATTTGCCATTTGCCTCTCGTTTTCCTCTCCCCACTTCACCCCTTGTCATTTTATCCGCCCCTCTTTCCCAATCTCCTCCTCTTTTCCCGTTTGCCTTTTCTCGCTTGCCTTTTGTTTGTGTGCTCGTGTGTTGGATTGCTTGTTTGTCGCGATGGCTCTACCTAGATTTGGTGATCTTCACCTTAAAAGGTTAGAGGAGATCGAAACCAATGTCAGGAAGTTTATGGTTCTGCAATTTGAGCATAATAATTTCTTTAGAAACGAGCTTAAGGAACAAAAAGGTTTTATGAGTTATATGAATAAAGAGCTCGATGATATGTCTAAAGAATTTGATGGTATAAGATCCCAAATTGCTCGTCTTGAAAAGTTGACCGCTGAAATTTTGGATATGCAAGCTACCGTAGTCAATAAGATGGCCGCTAAACTGAATTCCTATGAAAGTCAAGATGAAGATCTAAAAGTTATTGATGTGTCCCTCATTAAATCTTTGTTTTGCAATATGAATCTTGATGAAACTGAATATCATCTTCCTTTACCTAGAAGGCGTCTAAGAATTCGGAGTTTTTAGATCTTGATGATGAAATTGATAAATGTAGGATTGAAAGAAATAAAAACCTAGATGTTGCTAAACCCACTATATTGGATCTCAAGGAATTTAATTATGAAAATTGCTCTTTTAATTGATTGTATTTCCTTGTTTGCAATCCGTGCTAAATTCTCCTCATGCTTATAGTCAAAATAAGGCCTTTACCGAACACATTGTTGATGCCTTGATGCAATCTTATGAAGAAAAACTTGAGTTGAAGGTCTCTATCCCTAGAAAGCTCTATGATGAGTGGGAACCTACTATAAAAATTAAAATTAAAAATTATGAGTTTCATGCCTTGTGTGATTTGGGTGCTAGTGTCTCTACTGTCCCCAAAACCTTGTGTGATTTGCTAGATTTCCGTGACTTTGAAGATTGCTCTCTAAACTTGCATCTTGCAGATTCCACTATTAAAAAGCCTATGGGAAGAATTAGTGATGTTCTTATTGTTGCAAATAGGAATTATGTGCCCGTAGATTTTATCATTCTTGATATAGATTGCAATCCTTCTTGCCCTATTATTCTTGGTAGACCTTTCCTTAGAACGATTGGTGCAATTATTGATATGAAGGAAGGAAATATTAGATTCCAATTTCCCTTAAAGAAGGGCATGGAACACTTTCCTAGAAAAGAAAATAAAATTACCATATGAATCTATCATGAGAGCCACCTATGGATTGCTTACCAAAGACGGCAATACTTAAATCTATCCTTGCTTTTATGCCTAGCTAGGGGCGTTAAACGATAGCGCTTGTTGGGAGGCAACCCAATTTTATTTTTAGTTTTTTTGTTTTTGCTTCTGTTTAGGAATAAATAATCCATCTAGCCTCTGTTTAGATGTGTTTTTATGTTTTAATTAGTGTTTGTGCCAAGTTAGACCTATAGGATCTTCTTGGATGATAGTTATTTGATCTTACTGTAATTTCCAGAATCTTTCTGTTCACAAAAACAATTGTTAAGCATCACCAGAACGTGATAAAATACTGATTCCAATTGCTGCTGATTATTAAACAAATTGTCTAGGTCGTCCTATTTCGGTAGATTTTTTGGAGTTCCAGAAGTTTGCGTTAGTTACAGATTACTACAGACTGTTCTGTTTTTGACAGATTTTGTTTTTCGTGTGTTGTTTGCTTATTTTGATGAATCTATGGCTAGTAAAATAGTTTATAATCCATAGAGAAGTTGGAATACAGTAGGTTTAACACCAATATAAATAAATAATGAGTTCATTACAGTACCTTAAAGTAGTCTTTTGTTTTCTTTCTCTAACAGACTCACGAGATTTCTATTGAGTTTTGTGTTGTGAAGTTTTCAAGTTTTGGGTAAATTCTTTTGATGGATTATGGAACAAGGAGTGGCAAGAGCCTAAGCTTGGGGATGCCCATGGCAATCCTGATATAAACCAACGACACCAAAAAGTCAAAGCTTGGGGATGCCCCGGAAGGCATCCCCTCTTTCGTCTACTTCCATCCGTAATTTACTTGGAGCTATATTTTTATTCACCACATGATATGTGTTTTGCTTGGAGCGTCTTGTATTATTTGCGTCTTTGCTTTTTAGTTTACCACAGTCATCCTTGCTGTACACACCTTTTGAGAGAGCCATACATAAATTGGATTTTGATAGAATACTCTATGTGCTTCACTTATATCTTTTGAGCTTGATAGTTTTGCTCATAGTGCTTCACTTATATCTTTTGAGCGTGATAACTTTTGCTCTAGTGCTTCACTTAGATCTTTTAGAGCACGGTGGTGGATTTGTTTTAAAGAAACTATTGATCTCTCATTCTTCACTTAGATTATTTTGAGAGTCGTTAATAGCATGGTAATTTGCTTAATATTAATATACTTGGTATTCAAGATATGTGAAACTTTCTTTTGAGTCGTTGAATACTAAGAAAAGTTTGATGCTTGATAATTGTTTTGAGATATGAAGATGGTGATATTAGAGTCATGCTAGTTGAGTAGTTGTGAATTTAAAGAATACTTGTGTTGAAGTTTGTGATTCCGTAGCATGCATTATGGTGAACCGTTATGTGATGAACTTGAGCATGATTTATTTATTGATTGTCTTCCTTATGAGTGGCAGTCGGGGGACGGCGATGGTATTTTCCTACCAATCTATCCCCTAGGAGCATGCGGCGTAATACTTTGCTTTGATAACTTGTATATTTTTGCAATAATTATATGAGTTCTTTATGACTAATGTTGAGTCCATGGAATATACGCACTTTTTCCCATCCTTCCACCATTGCTAGCCTCTCTAATACCACGCACTTTTCGCCGGTATCATACACCCACCATATATCTTCCTCAAAACAGCCACCATACCTACCTATCATTGCATTTCCATAGCCATTTTGAGATATATTGCCATGCAACTTTCCACCGTTCCATTTATTATGACACGCTCCATCATCGTCATATTGCTAGCATGATCATATAGTTGACATCGTATTTGTGGAAAAGCCACCTGTCAGGACCCCGATTCCAAGTCACATCGACCTAGCCGGTAACACCTCATATCACTTTGCGGCCTCACGCACGGTATTCCCACGGGTGTCGCCTTACCATGGCCCGGGACCGTTTAGCCTTTTGGCTCACGTATATGATAGTGTCGCTAGCATCCATATGATGAAGAACCCGGGCCGACATGGCTAATCGTGAACCCAAAGCGGCACTAACCCATGGGGACATGCATACATGAATCACATCGAGCATGTCGGTCATCAACGAAAGTGAATCTGGGCTGTAGCCTGGCTATGAGGACTCCGGTATCCCGGGCTGTAGCAGGCTAAGCGGGGACTCCGGATGTCACCGCGTGACATTTCCCGAAGGAATAGACACGAGGAATGAAGTGAAACACATGCCCGGCCGATCAAGTGTCCAGAGCAGTAGTGCTTTGGGCTAGCAGGACTCACGGTGAACCTCGGGCCAGAAGCGGACTACTATCGCTCGAGAAGCACTAGACTACATTTCCCCATATGAGAGGCTGCCAAGGATAAACAACTAGATTGTCGGATCCCACACATACCAAGCATTTCAAACATACACACAATATGCTTAATATGTGTAAATACAACATGGCATCACAACATAACTCTACGACTCAAATATTTATTCATTAGGCTCGGAGGAGCGAGATATTACAAACATTGGTCTCATGACCCAACACTCAGAGCATACAAGTCAAAGCACAAGCGGAAGCTTTACATGTCTGAGTACAGACATCTACAAATGAAAAAGGGCTGAGAAGCCCGACTATCTACCAGATCCTGCTGAGGGCACAAGATCGTAGCTGAGGTAACAAGCTAAGCGATGAGAAGGCACAGCGGAACTACTAAGCGAGGCCAGCGTCTCTACGCAAAACATAAAATAAGCAAGCGTGAGTACAAATGTACTCAAAGAAGACTTACATCAGATCTAACTACATATGCATCATTATCAAAAGGGGGGTGGTGGAGTTTAACTGCAGCAAGCCAGCTTTGACTCGGTGGATATCCTGAACTACGACTGCAAGTAACTCTTTGAGGTGGCGCACACGAGTCCACATATTCACCATATCAATACACAACTATGGATCCGCTCCCGTCTCCCTACGGGAACGCCATCCATAACACTCACGCTTATCTTGCGCATTTTAGAGTATCCACTTTCACTTGTCTATGAACTATGCAAGGGGTCCAAGTTTCCATATCCGAGGAATCGGCTATTGAATAGATAATGATAACCTATGAGGGTGTACTTCTTCACACACGCTCTCGCCACTTATCGCCTCAGACACGCGTCATGTACCTCGACAACCTTCAAGCGGAAGCTGGGCGAGGGAGTCGGCCCGCGACCTGACTAACCACACACAAGTCTCTCGTCCGGGTTTATCGCCTATTCGGGTTCCATCCATGAGGAGATCCGGCCGGGGTGTCGCTCATGGCCCCAAACGATGTGAGCAGGGTTCCCAAGCCCACCAACCGGGTGCCACTTGGTACACCGTGCCACTGTGCCTAGTCTGTCCCAAGCCCACCTGTACTGGGTGCCACCCTGTAGACTACTAACACTACCTATAAACACGAGAAACTAGTTGCAACTCTGGGACGGAGATCAAGTGGATTAATAAGTCGAGAGGGCACTTAAGCATTCCAATGTGTGGTAGTAACTGTTCATGGATCACAAACACAGAACTCAGTTCACGAGGGCCCGGCTGCAATGAGACAACCCACCATGTACTCCTACATGGCCTCTCACCGCTACCTTTACCAAATCGTGTTCACACACTTAGCTCACACCACAGTGGGACATGTTCACACAACCATTCCAATTCATTCCCGATGAATCAGACCTTGACTCAACTCTAAGCAGTAGCAGGCATGACAAACAAGCATGAATGAGTAGGCACTACAGGGCTCAAACAACTCCTACTCATGCTAGTGGGTTTCATCTATTTATTGTGGAATGACAGGTCATGCAGAGGATAAAGGGTTCAGCTACATGACAAGTAACACATGAGTCGTTGTTGTCCTAATGCGATAAAATAGAGCAGGAGGCGAGAGAGTGGGATTATATCGAGAATGAACAAGGGGGTTTTGCTTGCACAGCACTTACGAAGATATTATAGTTCTTCATCGATTGTCATTGAACTCATCGTCGGAACCACGCCTATCAAGAGGGGACAAACAAAGCAACTGAGAAAGAACACAATCAATGCAATGCCACAATATGATGCATGATCATGTCATGGCAATATCTTTGTGATTTGAGCTAATGCAACTAGCAGCAAGTTAAATGGAGTTGGTTTGAACCCTAGGTTCAAATTCAAACACCATATGTGATTTCTTAAATGCAATTTAGTTGAATTGTCCTAAACAGTAGTAATAAGTTGTTCTAACATGCATGAAAATGGTACAGATGGATAGATTGGATTTTTCTGATCATTTTTCATATATAAATTATTTGATTTGGAGTTACGGTTGATTTTCTATGAATTTTAGAGGTTTTCGCTATTTTCTGAAATTTCCTGATCTAAATTTAAATCGAGAAAGAATTAATCGCATCATTTCGACGCCTATGGACGTCAGCCGAAATGATCAACGGCCGTGTCCAGGTCAAACCCACGGCGGGGTCCACACGCGTCGGTGACACAGAATTAATCCCGGTCAAACCCAGCTTTGCCATCGGGTTTGACGAGGTGAAACCTTGTCGATGGGCTGTAGGTTGTTTAGTTAGCTGGGTTAGCTCCTAATAGCGGAACCACGTCGGCTCGCCGGAGTTTGGCCGTGGCTACCATTCAGCAGCGGCGGAGCTGCGGTGGCGCGCTTAGGGGCTGCGTTTAGGTGCTTGAGGAGACCACCGAAGGGAGCCCGTGCTCTTCCGCAGCATCCAACGGAGCGAGGAAGGGAAAGGCGAGGCGAGTCATATTGCTGGAGTTTGGTCGAGCTCACAGCGGCGGCGGAGTTGAGCGAGCTCGAAGTGCGTTAGGGAGAACAGCGAGAGAAGTGCGGATGGGTACTATGGCCTCCACAGGGTGCTGCGAAACGCAGTGCGTGCTCGGTTGCAGCTCTGAAACAGCAGTGGCTCTGGCGGCGACATGGCGGCAGCGAAGAGCTCTCGGTTCTATGGCGGTTAGGCGCGGTTAGGGGAAGCGAGACAACCGTGGGAGAGGGGAAGCGGAGGTGAGCTCCGTGGATCCGTAGAGGTGGACGGCGAGCTTCGGGGAAGACCGAGCGGCGGCGAATTGACGGCGATCCTCGGTAGCCAAGGAGAACGGCGGAGCTAAGCGGCATCCGAGAGCTTCGGCGCCTTCGTGCAGGTGAGAATGAAGAGGCGGCGGAGCTTCACGGGGCGTCGGCAAAGCGAGGGGAGGTGGCTGTGGCGCAGCCGACGGCGTCGGTGGCGACGGTGGCGCTCATGGACTGGCCGGCCATGGGGAGGAAACGAGAGAGGGAGGCGAGGGAGAGTGAGCGAGGGTCCGGGGGTGCGTGGCGTCTCGGGCGTCGAGGAGGAGCCGAGCGGTGGGAGGGAGGAGGTGGAGACTTGAGGCGGGCTGGCGTCGACACGCCTCACGCCTCTTGGCAGAGGTGGAAGAAGACAAAGGCGCCTGGTGGGCTGAGGCTGATTACATGGGCCACCGGTGAGTGGGCCTCGGTGGCGTCGGGTAGAAGTCCTTCTCTCTCTGTCTCTTTTATTTGTTTTAGTTTTCTATTTTATTACTCTGTTTTGAATTAGTAAAAATACTAACTCATTTTATAAAATCCTGACAAAATTGTGGGCACTATTTGAATTGTTCCAATAGCCCCCAAGTACTTTCAGGATTATTTGGACATTTAAAAAATATTATAAAATTTAAATGTCCAAATTCAAATACTTATGAATTAATTCAAAAATCCAGAATAGCCTCCAAAAATATGAAACCATTTTTGGCAGAGGGTTTAGCCAGGACCAAAGATGGTGAACATTTATGAAGGGCATTTTGGGTTCATTGAGAATATTTTTATTTGAACCTAGTTGATTTGGTTTGGTGCTAGGGTTTGAGCAATCCCCATTTCAACTTTTAATAAATTTAGACATGATGTAACAACCAAGCTAGCACTAGTGCATTGCAAGGCTAGGGATGTGACACCACCATTCATAATTCTTCCATACATGTCACTCTTGATTCATTGCATATCCCGGTACACCGCCGGAGGCATTCATATAGAGTCATACTTTGTTCTAAGAATCGAGTTGTAATTGTTGAGTTGTAAGAAAAATAAAAGTGTGATGATCATCATTCTTTAGAGCATTGTCCCAAGTGAGGAAAGGATGATGGAGACTATGATTCCCCCATAAGTCGGGATGAGACTCCGGACGAAAAATAAAAAAGAAAAAGAAAAAAAAGAGGCCAAAAAAGAAGAAGAAAAAGGCCCAAATAAAAAAAATGAAAGAAAAAAAGAGAAGGGACAATGCTACTATCCTTTTACCACACTTGTGATTCAAAGTAGCACCAAGATCTTCATGATAGAGAGTCTCTCATTTTGTCACTTTCATATACTAGTGGGAATTTTTCATTTTAGAACCTTGCTTGTATATTCCAATGATGGGTTCCTCAAATGCCCTAGGTCTTCGTGAGCAAGCGAGTTGGATGCACACCCACTTAGTTTGTTTTGTTGAGCTTTCATATACTTATAGCTCTAGTGCATCCGTTGCATGGCAATCCCTACTCACTCACATTGATATCTATTGATGGGCATCTCCATAGCCCGTTGATACGCCTAGTTGATGTGAGACTATCTTCTCCTTTTGTCTTCTCCACAACCACCATTCTATTCCACATATAGTGCTATATCCATGGCTCACGCTCATGTATTGCGTGAAGATTGAAAAAGTTTGAGAAATGTCAAAAGTATGAAGCAATTGCTTGGCTTGTCATCGGGGTTGTGCATGATTTAAATATTTTGTGTGGGGAAGATGGAGCATAGCCAGACTATATGATTTTGTAGGGATAACTTTCTTTGGCCATGTTATTTTGAGAAGACATAATTGCGTAGTTAGTATGCTTGAAGTATTATTATTTTTATGTCAATATGAACTTTTGTCTTGAATCTTTCGGATCTGAATATTCATACCACAATTAAGAAGATTTACATTGAAATTATGCCAAAGTATCCTCCGCATCAAAATTCTCTTTTTATCATTTACCTACTCGAGGACGAGCAGGAATTAAGCTTGGGGTTGCCTGATACGTCTCCAACGTATCTATAATTTTTGATTCCTCCATGCTACTTTATCTACTGTTTTGGACTATATTGGGCTTTATTTTCCACTTTTATATTATTTTTGGGACTAACCTATTAACCGGAGGCCCAGCCCAGAATTGCTGCTTTTTTGCCCATTTCGGTGTTTTGAAGAAAGCGGAATATCAAGCGGAGTCCAAAGCGGAATGAAACCTTCGGAACGTGATTTTCTCACCAAAGCGTGATCCGGAGACTTGGACCCTACTCCAAGAAATGTGAGGCGGTCACGAGGGTGGGCGCCCCCACTAGGGCGCGCCCGCCTCGTGGACCCCATTGCTCCACAATCGACGTACTCCTTCCTCCTATATATACCTACGTACCCCCAAACGATCAGAACATGAGCCAAAAACCTAATTCCACTGCCGCAACTTCCTGTATCCACGAGATCCCATCTTGGGGAAACCATGGAGGGCTTCTACATCAACACCATAGCCCCACTGATGAAGTGTGAGTAGTTTACTTCAGACCTTCGGGTCCATAGCTAGTAGCTAGATGGCTTCTTCTCTCTTTTTGGATCTCAATACAATGTTCTCCCCCTCTCTCATGGAGATCTATTCGATGTAATCTTGTTTTTGCGGTGTGTTTGTTGAGACCGATGAATTGTGGGTTTATGATCAAGATTATCTATGAACAATATTTGAATCTTCTCTGAATTCTTTTATGTATGATTGGTTATCTTTGCAAGTCTCTTGAATTATCCGTTTGGTTTGGCCAACTAGATTGGTAGTTCTTGCAATGGGAGAAGTGCTTAGCTTTGGGTTCAATGTTGCGGTGTCCTTTCCCGATGTGAAAAGGGGCAGCAAGGCACGTATTGTATTGTTGCCATCGAGCATAACAAGATGGGGTTTTATCATATTGCATGAATTTATCCCTCTACATCATGTCCTCTTGCTTAAGGCGTTACTCATTTTTAAATTAATACTCTAGATGCATGTTGGATAGCGGTCGATGAGTGGAGTAATAGTAGTAGATGCGAGGCAGGAGTCGGTCTACTTGTCTCGGACGTGATGCCTATATACATGATCATACCTAGATATTCTCATAACTATGCTCAATTACATCAATTGCTCAACAGTAATTTGTTCACCCACCGTAGAATACTTATGCTCTTGAGAGAAGCCACTAGTGAAACCTATAGCCCCCGGGTCTATTCTCATCATATCAATCTCCATCACTTTAATACTTGCTTTGTTTTTGTAATTTGCCTTTTACTTTTCACTTTGCATCTCTATATCAAAATACCAAAAATATTATTTATCATCTCTATCAGATCTCACTCTAAGTAAGTGACCGTGAAGAGATTGACAACCCCTAATCGCGTTGGTTGCGAGGAGCTATTGTTCTGTGCAGGTACGAGGGACTTGTGCGTAGCCTCCTACTGGATTGATACCTTGGTTCTCAAAAACTAAGGGAAATACTTACGCTACTTTGCTGCATCATCCTCTCCTCTTCGGGGAAATCCAACGCAGTGCTCAAAAGGTACCAGCGGCTTATCGCAACGCCGTCCTCAAAATGTCGGCGCTAAGCACGACCCTGTCCCACCTAACATCTTCTTGGAAAGGCTGTTTAAGCCATCCGTGGTATGGGAATGGGACACCGGTAACAATAGCCCGGACCCGACCACAACACCAGATACCGAACACTCTGACACAATCAGAGGCTCTGCCACCGAAATAACACCTTCAGCCCACGTGATAATGACCGTCATCGTCCCGTGGACAGAACCATTCCTGGCCTACCTAACCAGGCAGGAACTACCCGAGGACCAAAATGAGGCACGCTACATAGTGCAGCGGTCTAAACCCTACAAGGTCCACGAGGGAGAGCTTCATAAGAAAAGCACTACCGGAGTCCTTCAAAGGTGCATCTCCCAAGAGGAAGGGCGGAAGCTTTTGGCAGAAATCCATGCTGGACTCGGCGGCCACCACGCCGCAGCCCGGTCCCTTGTAAGCAAGGCCTTCCGTACAGGTTTCTATTGGCCGACGGCCCGATCAGACGCACATGACCTTGTTCAACGTTGCGTCGGTTGCCAGGTTTTTTCAAACCAAAGCCATATGCCTGTTACCGCTCTCTAAACAATCCCCATTACTTGGCCCTTTGCGGTCTGGGGGCTTGATATGGTCGGACCCCTCAAAGGGGGAAGCCATAAGAAAAAATACTTACTGGTCATGGTGGATAAATTCACCAAATGAATAGAAGCCAAACCTGTTAAGACAGCTGAATCCGGACCAGTGATAGACTTCATATCCGGGGTTGTACACCGTTCTAGCGTCCCCCACAGCATCATCACCGATAACGGCTCAAACTTCACAGCCGACGAGGTAAAACTTTGGTGCAGCAACATGGGCATCAAGCTCGATTATGCTTCTGTCTATCATCCACAAACTAACGGGCAAGTCGAGCGAGCAAATGGTCTTATCATTAGCGGCATTAAACCCAGATTAGTGCGGTCCTTAAAGGAATCTAACACGCACTGGGTAGAGGAGCTCGACTCCGTACTATGGGGGCTGTGGACCACGCCGAATCGCACTACAGGATACACACCGTTTTTTATGGTGTACGGCACAGAGGCGGTACTACCCTGCGACATAATTCATGACTCGCCTCGAGTGCGCATGTATGAAGAAAAAGAGGCCGAGCTTGATCGGCAGGACAGTTTAGACGCCCGGAGGAGGAGCGTGGCGTGGCAAAAGCCGCTCCGCATTCTATCGACCTTGAGGCTAGAAGGTACCAAAAGCGGAAATGCAGGGCCAAAACCTATAACATTGGCGAACTCATTCTACGCCTATCAGAGAAGAAAAAGAACAAGATCAAGCCCAAATGGGAAGGTCCCTTCATTATTGACCAAGTTCTGACCGGTGGAGCGTACCGTCTGCGGGATGCATCGGAAAATCGACTCGAGCCAACCCCATGGAACACGGCCCGGACTCAGAAGGTTCTACGCCTAGTCTTGGGACTCTATGTTCGTCTCCTACCTCCCTTCAATTTTTTACATATCAATTATCTGTCTTTTATCTCTTTCTTTTTACCTTTTTCTTCAAGTCCATAAAAGGCTCAATTGTGTCTTGACTACACAATCTTGACGCGCTAACTGCGCTCATTATACATGGGGGCTTCTTATACAGAAGCTTGATATAACTATTCTCCGGGCTCTATGCCCCATACTTGCGTTATTCTTCCACATGTACCTTTTTTCACCATTGTATGCATCGATATGACTTAAGTTTTGGCCAAGCTGGGTTGCCTGGCTCTTGTGTTTATGCCCTACGTTCCCGTTAATTCGGCTAGGGCATAAGGGGAACTCTGCGATTATTCTTGCTGGTCAGCCGGATGTGTACCTCGTGACTGGGTGAGGCCGAAAGCTAAGCGTTCTTAAGGGAATACTCGGTCGGTGAACAAAAGATGACTTTTATTTATTTTAATACATGACCCCAGATGTTTATAGCACTGCGTCTCTTTTTCTTGATTCGGACATGCAGATTAGGGCATGCGTACCCAGGCAGGAACCCTTAACGGAACTATTCTCCCACGGAAGATGTTTCTTACTATCCATGTAATATAACATAGCTAGTTGGGTACTTATGCATTCAAGCACTTATGACCCCTACGCTTTGGTTTCCACGCTGCACTCGGGTTTTCTTTACATAACTGAGCAGGTATTCGCATACACTCCGGACTATCGGGTCCAGAGGTCGAAGCGAAAAGGTCCGCCATGACAAATGATTTACAATCCGCCTAGGGACAATATATGTCACTTGAAGTATACAGTCACTTAGACTGACTAAATTCTTCTTCTATACCATCCAACAGGCTGTCTAGCCTACAATCCTGTTGGGAATACTTTGCGGCTAATTCTACTTGGTCATACACCAAACTGACGGGGATCTCCTTCCCATCGGGCCCCACAGGTCTGACCTCGGCCATGTGGTTTGGGTCAGCCTTGGTATATCGCGTCTTCACCATTGCCCAGGCTTCCTTTGCACCTTGTCGACAGGCTGATATCTTCCATAATCGGAAGCGCCGCCGCACTCCCTTGAGCTTCTCCATAAGCTCCCCCATGCCTCCTGGCGGGGAAGCGGATGGCCACAAGGCTTGAGCAATACCCTGCATCACTTGCTGAACTTGTTCGTGCAGTTGTGAGAGCTCTGGTGGAAGATCACCCGCAGACCCAGGCATCTCCTCCGCAGGACGACCCGTCAGCATACCTGCAGACATCACTCTGTTAGCCGGCTTCTTGTCCGAACTCTTTCCAAGGTTCGTTCAAGCACTTGCTGAAAATGCCGCGTCGAAGCCGCTTATTCTGCTTCACGGAGTTCGCAAGTGGGCGAACATCGCCGGTTCCGCCCACGCTGGATATTGGCGTCTTGGAGATAGTTTTTCTCCTGCCTAACCAGCGTCGTACTGCGCTTCGCCGACATTTAGCTGTCGATTAACGCGTTGCGCATCCCCCGGCGCGGCCTCCGGATTCACTCCGGAATCATCGGCAACATCTATTGTTAGATTTGCATGCATGCCACATACTATATGGTACCTGTCATTCTTTGCAATGGAAACAAGTGTTACCAGAGGGGGCCTTCTCGGACTCCTTCAATGCGGCAACTGCGGCCTGTAGCTGGGCTTTGCACTCTTCCAGCTCTTGAGACAATTGGGTATTCTTCTCTGTAAGAACCTGCACAAATAATGATCCTTAAATCAGTTGTGTCAACTGTTTCAAGTCTCAGGGGCTACTGATATATATAATCATTGATTTTCTTACCGCATATTCTTTACATCTTGGTTCGTGGCTCTTGCAAAGACCATTTTGAGCGGCACGAATGTATGCGTCTCTGAGTTGAAGGCATCAAGCGCCTCTTGGGATAAACAAAGCGTCACGAATGCGGACGGCGGCCTTTGTGATTCATGGCGCTCTCCACTTTGGAATTTGTAGCGGATAATCTATTTGCATCCTCTAGGAGGAGCATCCGGCGTTCGCCCGTGTTAGCTTCCGCCTCTACGTCCGCCCTGAGCCCGGCCCGGTGGAGGCGTGATCGGCAACCTCTTCGGATATAGTCCGTGCGGCGTTTTCCTACTAGGAAGCGTGGGCGTTATTATATTTTAAAAGACGACAACCACGGGCGAGGTTACGTATCAGACCTACTGCGGACGGCGTCTCGATCCTGCCGCCTTCCTTTTTAGCCTACCCGGCTTGGTGCCCCTTGTTGGCGAAGTCACTTTGCTGGTTCGGCATGGCGTCGAGGGCCTTCCCTGTAAGACACCATATGTGTACGGTAGGTGAAGTGCAAAAGGGATCCTTCTCGGAAGTTGGGACTCGGTTTTACTTACATGCGATGCGAGGAGTAGCCGGAGATAGTCGGCTATGATGGCCACCATGGCATCATCGCAGCTCGATTGATAGAATGTCCTGGCCGATCAGCTCCACAAATATGTCCGGATCCTCTTGAGTCCGGGATCGAGGCCAGTCAGGGTCCTCCGGTTGTGGAGGCGGGCTGTTGACCTCCCTTATAGCTTTTCGCAGTTCCTGCCATGAAATGGCAAGGTAAGTACTTATGATGAAGAATGCGGGAAGGCTGGGAATAAAAAGTGACAGCTCACCCAGCTTGGAGGGTTGTACATGTTGAATCCGTCCCGTGGCTTAATGCGGAGGAACTCCTCTTCCTCTCCCTTGTACAAATCAGACAGAATTCTTGCTAGAGCAGCAACTGAGTCCGGTCCCTTACGCCCGCAGCGGGTGGCGTCATCTTCCCCGTTAAAGTGCCACATGGGGTGTCCTCGATATTGAAGTATTTGTACCCCGCATTATACATATTTACATAACCCGATTATTGTTAGTCCTGATTGAGCCAACACTTTATCCGCCCATCGGTAAATGAATTCTCCGTATCTTCCTCCACGAGGGCTCAGGCGCCCGTACGGCAGCGTTTCTTCAGGGGAAGCGTTGTCGAACTTCAGGAGGCCGATCCGAATAGGGTCCAGAAGGGGCGTCCTCCATATAAAAACCACTTGAAGGCCAGTCCTCGGATGTCTTCTTGAATCCGGGACAATTATCCGGTCCCGGCGATGCACCATATTTCGGCTCTGCCCACTTGATACGATGACCCCTCCTGTATGGGTACGAGGCAGAATAGCCTCTTCCATAGCTCGAAATGAGCTTCGCAGCCCAGAAACAGCTCGCAAAGGGCGACATAGCCGGCAATGTGTAATATGGAGGCGAGAGTGAAATTATGCAGCTAGAGGCCATAGTACTCCAGGAGCCCGCGGAGGAATGGATGAATTTGAAATCCAAGCCCTCTTAATAAGTAAGGGACGAGGCATACCCGCTCCCCCATGGATGGGCTGGGAAAGATCTCCGCTTGTTCCCCGCCGTTATAGGTGGCGAGCCCGGCTCGAACGGGGACCATATACGCTGAAGGGAGAAACCCCTGGGTGCAGAACTCTACTAATTGGCATGTGGGGACGAACACTTCTTCCATTGCCGGGCTTAGGGCTACGGGAGGCGAGAGGAGGAGCCTGCGACGATCGGCCATGTTGGAATGGATTTTTTCCAAGGCGCTCCAATGGATACTACTGCTGTGGGAGGATGGTGTGATCTGGATCTGAGAATCCCCGTCTCTTTAATAGACGATTTACCCACATGGCTAGGGTGGCAATTGTAAAAATGCCCTGACTTCTCGCATTCTCTCAACGTGTGGAGGATATCCGTTATTAGGCGAAGAAGCCAAGGAGTGCAACATTTATGGGAAGCCGGACACTACTCAAACAAGTATTCGGAGTTTGGAGAAGAACCCGCCTTGCAATGCGAAAGACAATCTGCGCGCCGGACTCATCGCCATTGAAGCCTGGTTCGGGGGCTACTGAGGGAGTCCTGGATTAGGGGGTCCTCGGATGGCCGGGCTATATACTTTAGCCGGACTGTTGGACTATGAAGATACAAATATTGAAGACTTCGTCTCGTGTCCGGATGGGACTCTTCATGGCGTGGAAGGTAAGCTTGGCGATATGGATATGTAGATCTCCTCCCTTGCAACCGACTCTGTGTAACCCTAGCCCCCTCCGGTGTCTATATAAAACGGAGGGTTTAGTCCGTAGGATGATAACGATCATACCATAGGCTAGCTTCTAGGGTTTAGCCTCTACGATCTCGTTGTAGATCAACTCTTGTAATACTCATATCATCAAGATCAATCAAGCAGGAAGTAGGGTATTACCACCATCAGGAGGGCCCAGACACAGGGTAAACATCGTGTCCCCCACCTCCTGTTACCATCCGCCTTAGACGCACAGTTCGGGAACCCCTACCCGAGATGCGCCGGTTTTGACACCGACAGTGTTCTTGCTCATCTTACCGCCATTCTCGATCTCCTTGCTCATTGCTCCATTTCCAAAACTGTTTTGGGAGATTGTTCATTAGTATGTGACTCCTCCAATGGTCCAATTAGTTTTTGCTCTAGTGCTTTATATATTGGAAATTTTTGCTACTGTGGTGACCATGTTCTTGAACTTGCATGTCAAATTTATATGGTCCAAAGTAGTTTTGTTGCATGATTTAGCCTCTAGGCACTTGTAGGAGTAGTTTCTATTACATTGGTTCAGTTTTGTTCACTTTTATTTTGTATCACTAAAAATTTTAGAAATTTTCAGAGGAAAAGAAAACCATGAGGAGGTGGTTAAGGGCTAATCAAGGCGTAACAAGGAGGAAACTTCGGAGGACACTCCGGTGGAGAAACCCAAGTACAACCTTCCGCGTGCGGCGGAGGTTCGGCCGTGTGAATGGCCAAGTGATACATTCTTGAGGGAAGCTGGAATTTATGAAGATTTCAATTATTTGGCGGACAATGCCGGCATCATCCCCTTCCTCCAAGATATGTGTGACCAATACCTCCTACTCACTAATACCTTCATGCGAAACTTTCACTTTCATCCTAGGAAGGATCCACACATGGTAGAATTCCACTTGTATGATGAGCCTAAGGAAATGACACTTTATGATTTTTGCAATGTTTTAAAAATACCTTATGATGGTTGTGTGAGTGAGCCACGTCCTAGGGACATGGCAGATTTCATTTCTGAAACTCCTGTGGGGGAAGAGAGAGGAGTGTCTGAAGCTAGAGTCGCTAGTTTACATTTTCCCGTTTTATGTTATTATGCATTATTTGCCGGGAGATGTCTGACTGGTCGTGGGGAGAGTGGAACTCTCAGCTCACCTAATCTTGCTATTTTGCGCCATGCCCTATATGCTGATAGAACTTTTAGTTTGGGCAGTATTGTTGCTCGACGGTTAAACACAAACCGTTTGAAGGGTAGTATTTTTCGTGGTGTTTATGCCTCCCGCCTAGCTAAATATTTCGAGATACCTATTAGGCACGATGAGAAGGAGGAGATGTTGTTACCCACTAAATATTTAGACTATGCTAGTATGGTAGAACATGATTTTATTGCCAAAGACGATGATACGCGCGACTCCTCTACAACCTAGTATTTAGTCAGGGTACTTGTGAGATTTTTACTTTGCCTGCACCTTCTTTTTTTGATATTCGATCAGGCAGGTACACTATTATGCCAGAGGACATTTACGCATACTGGAGGCTGGCACAACCTCCAGCGCCTGAGCCAACACCAGTTCCAGCTTAGTCCAACGCTTGTGCACTCTGATTATTATTCGGATCACTTGGTCGTGCAAGTGGAAGGCAATAATGACGAAATTTGATGAAGTGACTGGGGTGGAGAAAAGCTGGTAAGAACTCAACCTATTTTGTTTTTATAAATATGATTAGCTCATCAGTCTCGATTCAACCCATTATGAATGACACATGTTTGCAATGACAATTAGAGATTATAGTTACTCATGCCATGCTTAATTAGCTAGGAGTTGATAATGGTTTGTCTTGTGTGCCAACATGCATTTAAAATGGTTATGATATAGTATGATAGGGTGGTATCCTCCTTTGAATGTTTCAAGTGACTTGATTTGGCACATGTTCACGCATGTGGTTGAATCAAAATCAGCATACCCTCCATGATATTTATGTTCATGGTGATTTATATCCTATTCATGTTGTATTCAATGTTGATTAACCTCAAGGCATGTTTATGACCGTTGTCCCTCTCTAGTTGGTTGCTCCTCAATCTATTTGCTTGCCTTCACTTGTACTAAGCGGGAATACTGCTTGTGCATCCACTTCCGTAAACCCAAAGTTGTTCCATATGAGTCCATCATACCTACTATATGCGGTATTTACCTGCCGTTCCAAGTAAATTTGCATGTGCAAACTCTAAACCTTCAAATAATAATCTGTTTTGTATGCCCGAATTGCTCATGTAATGACTGGGGGCGGTCATTATCTTCCATGCTAGGTGGGATATTCTCACGATGAGTGGTTATCCGCTTGTCATTCACGAGAAAATGGCTGGTAATTGGGATGCCCAGTCCTGTAATCAAAATAAAAATTATAATAATTAAATAAAACTCCCCCAGTTCTGTTGTTGGTATGGACGGCACCCATGAATTCGGCTAGTCGTGGAGTGTGTTTGATGGTGGAGGGTGAGTAAAAACTTTATCATCTGTTTGGGAAACGCCTACGATGTATTTTTCATGGAAGACATTGATAACTCTTGGTCGTTGCGTTGACAATGAAAGCATATCTCTCAAAATTATATTCACTTTGTTTTATAAATCTGCAAGCTCTGGCACCTCTGCAAATCCCTGCTTCCCTCTGCGAAGGGCCTATCTATTTACTTTTATTGTTGAGTCATCATCTTCTCATTAAAGCACCAGCTGAAGAGCACCATTGTCATTTATATGCTTTTTTTTAATTGATGTTGAGCATGAGTGTGGCTGGATGTCTTTTGCCATGAATTACAATGTCCAGTCAGTCCTTGTTCTTCAGAGGTGCTCTGGATTTATGTTTTGCGGTCTCAGAAAGGGCTAGCGAGACAACGTTATATCATATTGTATCGTGATTGTTTTGAAAAAGTGTTGTCATCCGAGATATCTTATTATTGCTCGCTAGTTGATTATGCCACTGATATGAGTAAACATGAGACCTAAATGTTATTGTGAATATGGTTAGTTCATAATCTTTGCTGAAAACCTGAATGTTGGCTAGACATATTTGCATCAAGAAGATTAAATAGAGTTTGTAAAAGTTTTTCTTTGTCACTTTCAGTTTGTCAACTGAATTGCTTGAGGACAAGCAATGGGTTAAGCTTGGGGGAGTTGATACTTCTCCATCGTATCTACTTTTCCAAACTCTTTTGCCCTTGTTTTGGACTCTAACTTGCATGATTTGGATGGAACTAACACGGTCTGGCGCTTTTTTCAGCAGAATTGCCATGGTGTTATTTTTGTGCAGAAATGAAAGTTCTCGGATTGACCTGCAAATTACGGAGAATATTTCTGGAAAATAAAAAATACTGGCGGAAAAAGATACCAGAGGGGGCCACCCAGAGGCCACAAGCCCTGGAGGCGCGCCTATCCATCGACGTCGTCATCACCAACCTTCCCTCCATCACCAATTTCATGATGCTCACCACCGGGAGTGAGTAATTCCTTCGTAGGCTTGCTGGACGGTGATGGGTTTGATCCCTAGTATCCATTATGTTCTGGGATTGATGTTGCTATGACTTTGCTATGCTTAATGCTTGTCACTAGGGCCCGAGTGCCATGATTTCAGATCTGAACCTCTTATGTTTTCACGAATATATATGTGTTCTTGATCCTATCTTGCAAGTTATATGCACCTATTACGTGTTATGATCTACATACCCCAAGGTGACAATAATTGGGATTCTTTCTGGTGATTACCGTAGTTTGAGGAGTTCATGTATTCACTAAGTGCTAATGCTTTGTTTCGGTTCTCTATTAAAAGGAGGCCTTAATATCCCTTAGTTTCCATTAGGTCCCTGCTGCCACGGGAGGGTAGGACAAAAGATGTCATGCGAGTTCTATTTCATAAGCACGTATGACTATATACGGAATACATGCCTACATTACATTGATGAATTGGAGCTAGTTCTTCGTTGCTCTAGGTTATGATTGCTACATGATGAATATCATCCGACACAATTATCATCACCGATGCATTGCCTACGAGTTCGTCATATATTGATCTTTGGTAAGTTACTTTTGTTACTGCTACTGTTACAATCACTACAAAGCTGCTACTGTTACTATTGCCACTGTTACCGTTACTATCATACTACTTTGCTACTAAATACTTTGCTGTAGATATTAAGTCGTTCAGGTGTGGTTGAATTGGAAACTCAACTGCTAATACTCGTGAATATTCTTTGGCTCCCCTTGTGTCGAATCAATAAATTTGGGTTGAATACTATACCCTCGAAAATTGTTGCGATCCCCTATACTTGTGGGTTATCATTGGACAATGGCGAACCTACGAACTATGAAGAAGCTATGATGAGCCCAGATTCCAAAAATTGGTTTGAGGCCATGAAATCTGAGATAGGATCCATGTATGAGAACAAAGTGAGGACTTTGGTGGAGTTGTCCGATGATCAGCAAGCCATTGAGAATAAATGGATCTTCAAGAGGAAGACGGACGCTGATGGTAATATGACTGTCTACAAAGCTCGACTTGTCGCGAAAGGTTTTCTACAAGTTCAAGGGTTTGACTATGATGAGATTTTCTCACCCGTAGCGATGCTTAAGTCAGTACAAATCATGTTATCAATTGCCGCATTTTATGATTATAAAATTTGGCAAATGGACGTCAAAACTACATTCCTTAACGAGTTTCTTAAAGAATAGTTGTATATGATGCAACCAGAAGGTTTTTGTCGATCCTAAAGGTGCTAACAAAGTGTCCAAGCTCCAGCGATCCATCTATGGACTGGTGCAAGCATCTCGGAGTTGGAATAAACGCTTTGATGAGGTGATCAAAGCATTTACTTTTATACAGACTTATGGCAAAGTCTGCATTTACAAGAAAGTGAGTGGGAGCTCTGTAGCCTTTCTAATATTATATGTGGATAACATATTGGTAATGGTATATAATTTCTGGATAGCATAAAAGGATACTTGAATAAGAATTTTCAATGAAATACCTCGGTAAAGCTGCTTATATATAGGGCATCAAGATCTATAGGGATAGATCGAGACGCTTAATAGGACTTTCACAAAGCACATACCTTGACAAAGTTTTGAAGAAGATCAAGGTGGACCAGTGAAAGAGAGGGTTCTTGCCTGTGTTGCAAGGTGTGAAATTTAGTAAGGCTCAAAGCCCGACCACAGCAGAAGATAGAGAGAGAATGAAAGTCATTCCCTATGCCTCAGCCATAGGTTCTATAAATTATGTCATGCTGTGTACCGGACCTGATGTGTGCCTTGCCATAAGTTTGGCAGGGAGGTACAATAGTGATCCAGGAATGGATCACTGGACAGCGCTCAAAATTATCCTTAGGTACCTAAATAGGACTAAGGAAATGTTTCTTGGTTATGGAGGTGATAAAGAGTTCATCGTAAAGGGTTACATCGATGCAAGCTTTGACACTAATCTGAAGACTCTGAGTCTCAATCTGGATACGTATTGAACGTGGGAGCAATTAGCTAAAGTAGCTCCATGCAGATCATTGTACACATAGATATTTGCAGAGTACACACGAACTTGAATGTTGCAGACCTGCTGACTGAAAACCTCTCTCACAAGCAAAACATGATCACACCTTTGAACTCTTTGGGTGTTAATCACATGGCGATGTGAACTAGATTATTGACTCTAGTGCAAGTGGGAGACTGATGGAAATATGCCCTAGAGGCAATAATAAAATGGTTATTATTATATTTCCTTAATCATGATAAGATTTATTATTCATACTAGAATTGTATTGACCGGAAACTTAAATACATGTGTGGAGATCTACTAGACTAGCTCGTTGATCAGAGATGGTTAAGGTTTCCTAACCAGTGTTATTTGATAACGGGATTACATCATTAGGAGAATGATGTGATGGACAAGACCCAACGTTAGCATAACATATGATTGTTCAGTTTATTGCTACTCTTTCTTAATGTCAAATACATGTTTCTTCGACCATGAGATCATGCAACTCTCGGAGTCCGGAGGAATGCCTTTTGTGCCATCAAACGTCACAACGTAACTGGGTGATCATAAAGGTGCTCTACAGGTATCTACGAAGGTGTCGGTTGAGTTGGCATGGATCGAGATTGGGATTTGTCACTCCGTATATGACGGAGAGGTATCTCTGGGCTCACTCAGTAATACAACATCACAAGAAGCTTGCAAGCAAAGTGAATAAAGAGTTAGTTACATGATTATGTATTACGAAACGAGTAAAGAGACTTGCCAGTGACAAGATTGAAACAGGTATGGAGGTACTGACGATCGAATCTTGGGCAAGTAACATACCGACGGAAAAAGGGAACTACGTATGTTGTCACAAAGGTTCGACCGATAAAGATCTTCGTGGAATATGTAGGAACCAATACGGGCATCCAGGTCCCGCTATTGGTTATTGACCGGAGAAGCGTCTCAGTCATGTCTACATCATTCTCGAACCCATAGGATCCGCAATCTTAACATTCGTTGGCGATATAGTAATATACGAGTTATGTTTGTTGGTGGCCGAATGTTGTTCGGAATCCTGGATGAGATCAAGGACACGACGAGGAGCTCCGTCATAGTCCGGAGGTAAAGATTGATATATGGGATAATATTGTTCGGTCTCCGGAAGGGTTTCGGAATTCACTGGAAGGGGTTTCAGATGTTTTCTGAAATGTTTTGGTGCGAGAACACTTTATTTGGGCCAAGGGGTACAGCCCGCAGGGATTCAGGAAGGTGCAAAAGGAAGTTTTGCGGAGGCCAGGGGCCAGCCGCCAGGACGCCGAGGACCCTGGCGTCTGGTCCTGGAGTTCGAGAAGGACTCTTGCCTTGCGTGCCAAAGAGACTTTGAGGAGGCTCTTTCTCCAAGAAACAACAAAAGGGCTCAGCATATAAATAGAGAGGCAGGGCTAGCACCCAGAACACATCAAGATTCACCAAGCCGTGTACCGGCATCCCCGCCCCCTCTAGTTTATCCTCCGTCATAGTTTCCGTTGTGCTTGGTGAAGCCCTACATTGTTATTCACTACCACCGTCACCACGCCGTCGTGCTGCCTGAACTCATCTACTACTTCGCCCCAATTGCTGGACCAAGAAGGCGAGGACGTCATCGAGCCAAACGTGTGCTGAACGCGGAGCTGCCGTATGTTCTGTACTTGATCGGGACGGATCGTGAAGGTGTACGATTATGTCAACCGCGTTGATAAACGCTTCCGCTTAACAATCTTCAAGGGTATGAAGATGCTCTCCCCCTTTCATAGCTATGCATCTCCATGGGCAGATCTTGCGTATGCGTAGATTTTTTTTTGTTTTCCATGCAACGTTCCCCATCAGTTCCACATAATAGTGGTCTTATAGTGACCGGCCACTTATGGCGACTCTGCTAGACTTGCTCTTACTATTTGTTGAAAAAACGGTGTGATGAATTCAGTACTAACTACTCAAATTTCTATATTTTTAGGACCTTTATGTTCGTGTATGTGCGCGCGCGCATGCACATGCAGCGATGTAGCCGGAATTAAAGCAAATTCTGGGCTAGGTTTTTTGGCAGCATGGAAAGTTCGGCCCTTATACCTTCCTAAGAATATAATAAAAATTACACATGCACACTATGTATACAACTAAAAACTACCTAATGCTGGAATTGTCGCCATAGCAGCAACTTGGCAGCACGTCGACTAGTGCGGGATGTGGTACTGGAGCTGCTTTATCCAGAAATAAGAGATGAAACTCCCTACAAGCCTCCTCAGAGATCAGCGAATGTCGGCCGTTGGATCGGTTTCCTTGATGCATTTCTAACCGTCGGATCAAGATATGGATAAACCTGGGCCGTCGGATCTCGAGCTGGCACTGCTGGAATGAATAGTTACCGTTTTTCCCGGCCTCGCTCACTCCACGGCTTCGACCTCATCTCGCTGATGTGTGGGGTCGCCAGTGCAGGGCCCTATCTGTCGATGTTGTGGCATGTGGCGGTGGCTCAGGCGTCCGGCTACAGTCTGGTGATAAATATCCCATGCCACCGCTTGATATTTCCCTACCCCGTCGAGGGCAAAAGTGAGATTTCATGTGGGGCGTCGCCACCTGGGTCTCCACGATTTGTTGCTCCTTCCCCAATCGGTCGACGAGCTAGGGTTCGGTCCTCATCTCTCACTTCTCTCCCTCCCTTCCCCGTCTCCCCTCAGCTTCCCACTCCCCTGCCGCCGCCGCCTGGTTTCGCATCCCTATCTCCTCTCCACCACTACCTACTGCAGGCGCCCGCCATTGTCGCGTCCTCCTCCCCTCCCGCAACACATCCTCCCCTTCTCGCGTCCCGTCTCACCGTCACCCCTCTGCCTCCTCCCCTTGCACCACACATCCACCCCGCCCGTTGGAACACGTGGCTGTGTCAGGAGTACCTCTACCGGAAGAGCCTCGAGGGGAAGGAGTGTCAGCACTACGAGAAGAGGTGCCACATCCAGGAGGTGCTCGGGGAGGGCAAGCCTATCCCCACCAAGCTTTGCAACGAGGGGCAAGCCTATCGACCTCGGCGACCAAGACCGTGCAGGTTTCGTCGGATCCATCGTCCCCACCTTCCCATTTCTTTAATTTTTTTGTTGCGCTTCTAAAGGGTGGTTGCTGTCAGTGCCGAGGAGTATCTTAGATGATAAGTACGCCGACGCCATGTCACTGCATGAGCCTAAGATTCTCTTGACCACATCCCGTAACCCCGGTGCTCCCTCGACTCAGTTTTTAAGGTTGTGTTTATGCTGTGAATTAGAAGGTGTTTTGATAGATTAAAATGGTGCATCTCGTGCTTCTTGACCAAGTAAATTTGCGGTCGTGTGTCCTAGGTATCCGCCTGATGGTTTTTGTTGCCTTCTTAGCTTGTTGGGTACCTATTTTTTACTGTCAAGGAGTACCGATTTGGCCTGAGGTTGTGTCCTTTCTCAAGGAAGGTTTTGTTCCTATCCAAAGATTACTAGGAGACGAATTGGTTGCGGTGGTAGGTCTTTACGCATATGCATTTGAATATTAGATGTCCCAAGATTGTTGGTTTACTTCTTTTGGTCTTATACTGAATATGTCTTTGGCCAGGACAACTTGGAACAGCTTGTGTGTGCCTCTCAGATTCGTACATTAGAAAGGATACCTTTTCTTTTTTATTGGATGGACAACAACATAACCACAACAATAGATCTATCAGGTAATTGGCCATCTGTCTTAATCCATGTGTACTTAGAACTTATATGTCAGGTTGTGCTATCAAGTCAAGTTTTCGATTTATACTCTTGCTTCTAAATAGTTTTCGGTTTATACTCTTGCTTCTAAATAATGGTGAAAACCTATTTTCTAAAATTTTGCACTCTAGACCTAAAATTTATAGAGAAATTTGTGAATAGTTAAATGAATTTGAGCATTTGATTCATTGCGTGTGTAATGGTGGTCGAACACGGTAGTCTTGATGGGTGCCGTCTCCGTCATTGGAGAAAGCGCAGTCACGGCTCACACCGCTGCTCTATTGGGGTCATCAACCGTTGTGCTAGCGTTGTGCCTGGCTTTCGGTACTACATCCTGTGTTCATGTCTCACAGATGTCCATACACAAAGTTCTCGACCCCTTTTTCCTCGCTGCTCCATATAGTGAACCAGCAGAGTCGTGGATGCAGTGGCGTTGGGTGATGTGTTCATTGGCTGAGCGACAAGTCGGAGCTGCAAGTCATTGAGCATGGGGTGCTACTGTGAGGATCTTATGTCTCTCACTCTATGTGTGTATCTCTCTGTCATGTTCCCCTTTTGCTATTCATTCATGCCTGTTAGGATCACTAGGTTTTTTCTTGGTTTTGTAGTTGTGGTTGCTGTTAGGAATGATTACCCTGATTAGTTAGGATTTAAATGCCAGAAGTTGATTACTGTTAAGAATCATTGGATGGACTATTTAAGTTTCACTCATAAGTGTTTACCATTTATGAAATTGGTTTCTCCTTTCGGACATTATATAAACTTTGGTGCATATTAATGCAGATATTAGTAGTCCATTTCCTTTATGAATATGAGCTTTGCTATGGATCTTGGGAGCAGGTCATCCTTAGTTTGCTTCCATTGTAGCAGGTCATCCTTAGATGGTCTCTTGCTTTGGCTAAATCAGATAGAGTCTTTAAACACATTCAGTTTAAATAATGGAAGTATTTTGTATTTACTATTGCCATTAATTAATTACATTGGTTAGTGTAGCCCATGTGTGTAGGTTTGTCTAGCATTAGCTGTGTGCCATCGTATTACCTGTTGTTGAGAGCCATACCCAACAAGCGGATAGGCTAGAGGTCGCTTGCCAGGCGGCACCAAGAAATTTCACCCGCCTCCGGGCCTCTGTCTCACTGCCTCTGTCTCTAGGTAGCAGTAGGCTTATAAGTGTTTCTTAATCTATCAAAGTTGCTTCTATGATCTGCCGCCAGTGCTCCTATATATAGTTGCAACATGTGTTATGACTGGGCTATGGCTTCCATAAGTTAGCATCATTGGGTTCAGACTATTGTGTTTGATTTATTTTCAGTATCATTTGTGTTGGTGACTTCGATAAGATTGTAACTCATGTTGGCCTGGTTGTCTTGCTCGTGGATCCATAGGTTAGCATCATTGTATCCATTTCCAGCTGAAGTAGACATGGTTATCTGGCTCGTGAATCCATTTCGACTTTTGGGATTGCATCCACATGCAGTTTCAACTTCCCCCTCTACAGTTTCAGACCCCTCCTTGCTACTCTGCGTACTGTTTCTCAGGTAAATCTGCTCTTTCTTGTGTATCTCTTACATTTGTACCTATAAAAAAGAGTTCCATACTGTAGGTCTATAGCGAAAATATACCATGGCTTGGATTCGCCCTGTTTATGTACCTCTGTGCTTTTTGTAATCTTCATTTTTGTTTTCTGGACTGCACCCTGGCACTTATATGTGTATAATCTGTAGTGATTTCATGTAAAGCCTAAGTAGATCTTACATGTTTAAAAGTGTTACATTTGCCTCCTGTTTGATTCTTAAACGAATTGTTTTGGGTGTCTATCGGCGCATGTTGCTTAGTGGATTATGCATGGCAGAACTTAGATGACATTTCTGTTTAGGAGCCAATTATGTGTGGTTCGTTGTTTTATTTCTTGCTGGCTTAATCCAATAGCAATACTAATGTTTTTTGTAACTGATGTTTGCTTTCACATTATATATTTTGTTTTTCAGCAGTACCATGCTCATGTTTGTATTTCATTAGGAAGCTATATTTTCTTTATTGAAGTTCAGAAATAATGGCTTTTGTTTCTATAATGCATTGGTTATAGGTAGGTGGATTCTTTGAAGTAGTTGTATTCTGCTGTCTTGATGATGACATGCTTTCATTGTTCTCATGTTTTGTTCTAATTTTTTCCTTCTTGCTGGCTTGATGTTTCATTTGAATTCTTGTCTTATGTTGCTAGAATTTTATTGCAATTATGTACAGATGTTCCATTTGGACTGAGATAAAAAGTACAGTAAGAGTGTCCATTAAACAATCCAAACTTAGATATGAACATTGAGTTGCTGAATTATGTCTATCTGAACACTACTTATTTTAAAATTAGAGTACTCTTAAAATTTATCTCAACGTGTGATTTGGGTGTTTTTCTTGAGGAGCAGCCTGGTTGGGTGTGACGTTTTCGAGTGGCCAAGCAAGAGCTTTTTTTTGTCTAATACCTCTGCGGTGGCAACTTCTGGTACAATGTGCATCAACACTAGAACCACGTTCCCTACCATAGTTCGGTCCTTAGCATCATCATCTGCTTCCATTTGGTGTAGTTGAGGGGTTCCGAAAGTTTGCGCTTCCAAATGCTACCTCATTTTGTGTCGTCTCTCTGACTGGTCCTCCCATTATCTTGGTGGACGCTATCGTGTCTCTCGCCGGCTCTCTCTTTGCCTTCGCCGGGAGGGTTGTGCAGAGCCCTTTGCTCACAAGAACTACTACGCATGTGGACCATGCCATCGAGATAGACCAAAAGGGAAACATCGTCTACCACAATGCTGATGCGGCCCTCCCTGGTTGCCACCACCGCTGCTTCATTGTCATTGCCCCCCGCTGCCCCACAACACACTGCCAGATAGGTCTGTATGCTTCACCCTCGCTCCCTGCTTATTGCACTCAGGATGTGTTGGTGCCATGCTTTGCCTATCTGTAATCTCCTTCTATTCTGTTTATAATGATATGAACTTCTATGTTGCTGCAAGATTGAAAAGATTCTTTTCGAACACAGTCTGTGTCATGAGGGCTGAATTACGTGTGGCTATGATATCTTTTAATTTTGGTGATATGTGTTTTACAAGAGTTCCAATATATATTTATTTTTCATCCTTATCAGAATAAGGATGCACCTTAAATTATATGCAATTTTCAAGACCATCATTTGGAATTTTATGCAATTTCTTCTGATGAAAATATTTAGTTTGTTGTATAATTCTAATGAACACAATTTTGGACAATGTGAGAATAATGTGTAGCTATGATGGATGTTCTTATTCCAGTGACCCATCATCTGGAGATAATAGTAGATGAATTATCAATCACGGCTTTATTTCAGTATATCATACTGAACCTTGATCCTTTGGGCAGCACTTGCATGCAATGGCTTTGGCGCTCTGTATCCTTTTAGTGTTTTTGAACCTTCGGAATATAAACCATACCTTACCAGGTTGGATATTGCTGAGGCAAGTGGGGTGCGGCAAGCCGCACACAATACTCACGGGAACCCCTGGCTCCTCAGAGTTTAGCAATTCCTGGCGGTCGGATGCTTTTTTTGATGCGTGCTTGGTCGTCGGATCTCCGTCCCGGATGACCTCGGTCGTCGAATCAAAATTGAGCAATGTAGATGGAAATAGTGTCAAACTGGGATGCCACCGCCTAAGGGTATAGTTGGGATTTCGCGTGCTCGGTTGTGTGGCGTTGTGTGGGTCGCTGCAAGACGGATGGGGGAGTGGAGGTCGTCTGCTTCTCTCCTTCCCGGTCCCCACTTCCCCCGATTGGACAAAACTCTAGCCACCACTAATTGCGCAACCCTTGAGCGCTCTCAGAGCTCAGGCATTCTTGGTTGTGCGACCGATTTCTTGATGCGATTCGGGCCGTCGGATCAAGATGCCGATCGATCTCGGTCGTCAGGTTGAAGCAGCAATGGAGGTCTCCAAGGCCCCTTCCTCTTTTGGTTTGGCAACCCACCAGCCCTCCAAAGGTTAGCGATCCTAATGACAGAGAATTCCTTTATATTGATTAATCGTGCGCGTCTCCAAGAAGCATAGAGGTTAGGATATGTAATGGTTTCCCTTCTTATGCCCAGTGATTCTTGAGACATAACCTGATTGCCAATGCGGTGTGCTTGATGTGGATTGCACTATATGCTTGGATGAGGGTATTGATGAGCTTGTTGATTTCCGTGGGGCTGGGCGAGGCGGTTGCCGAGTGGACGACAAAGTAATGGTCATATTTTCTGGAGTATATTAGTTGTTTAGCATATAATATCTTCCGAAAAACTAATCTTGGCCTTATTATTCTCAGGGCGATGACAGGGACCGTTCTATTTGAAGAGGCTCTTGCTGCCCGGATCTCTTTAATTAAGATATCTCTGTCCCAAGTTTAGGACTGTTTGGAGAAGTGGCCACCGAGGTGACCTTTTACAAGTCCCAGCTTAAAGTTAATGTCATAAGTTAATCACTATTTAGCTGCCACTTATGCCTTCCTGTATTGAACCATCTGAGATTCCCCAGCTATATTATTCTTGTATTGGAATGGTTATATATGTGGTACTGAGCATAGAATAATGATCTTAGGAATGCTTAACTGGTTTTATTCGGCTTCCCTTTTTAAGCTAATACGAAAAATAATAGCAACAGTATATGCAAAATTTGTTTGGTACCAAAGTAAAAACGCGATTTCAGAATAGTACCACCGCATGGTATAAGTTCATTTTAATAACACTAAATAAGACATCTCTAAGTTCATTTTAATAACACTGCATTACACATGTCCAAGTTCATTTTAATAACTCTAAATGAGACATTAAAATACTATCTGCCTATACCACTTCAGTCTTAACCTTTAGGCCAAGCATGCGTCTCCGCAACCACAACTTAACCCTTTTTGACTTATTTGCCTCGTGTGTTAATTAGAGATTTCCTAAAATTTCTGGCTACAGAATAATTATAATGTGGTATTTGTATATTATTTATTCAGCACTGCAACATATGTAATTTTTGTGTTGGATATGCATTGTTCATCTTCCTGGTTTATTGACATGTTTATCTGTTTTGTATCTGCAGGATTTCTCACGGAAATGCTGATTTTATTAATACATTAAAAGCCAATAATACTGAAGTATTCCTTGTGTCCGGAGGTTTCCGGCAAATGATCAAGGTATTTTCAATAAATGGTTGCACTAACACTACTTTTGGAACCTAGATTATCAGAACATAGTCAAATTTGCATGTCCTTGAAACATCTTCAAATTCCGTGACACACACACTCCAAGATGCTTTTAAGATATTCATAGTTTGAATACATAAATTGTTTCTAAATTTTCCGTCTATATTATTTGTTGAAACAGTAAACAAGGATATGTTTCTTCCCATGATCTAAAAGCAACAGTTCCTCTTTTCTTCACTTGAGAACTTTTTAAATTTAATTTTGTGACTGAAGTTTCACACACATGCTTAAAGAGTCATTAATGTTCTATTTTTCTTGTTTCCAGCCTTTGGCGTTTGGTCTTGGGGTTCCGACTGAAAACATCATAGCAAACCAACAGCTATTTGGATCATCCGATTTTTGATACACAGAGCCCACTTCTCGAAGGTGCTAACTAGGCCAACAAAAAGGGATCACCTGCTAATAAGGTTTGAAAATCCTAATAGTGGTCAACAGAGGTGTATTTAGGCCCAAAACTTACAGAGTTGTGACAAAAAGTGTGGTCAACATAGGTCTATTTAACCAAGCTAATATGACCTTATTTTAAATTTTGCTCGAGATTAAATTTTCAGAGAGATTTAATTAAGATTTATGAAACCACGCTTATATTATATGTTGGTTTATTCCTTTATACTCCAAAAGAAAAAAATTATGACTAACAAAACTCTATCAATGATTTGAAGTATCAGTTTGCCTGCCTTTTATTGCACTCATTGGATAATTATGCGCTTTCAAATTGTTATGACCTGTGATCTATATAACTAAGTGAGTGCTCTATCTTTTCAGTTTCTCTCTATACGTGTGTGTGTGTTCGATCCATTTTCAGGATAGAAATGTTCCTCAAAGCACCATGAAAAACATCAACGGAGGAACAACCTTTTTATTTTATTTTTACATTGCCTCTACTATATTGTTTGTTGCCACAAGGATTTACCTGGACACGGAGCCACCATGATGTGTTTACAAATGATTACATTATCCTTTTCTAATCTGATGGTGTTAGAAACATCTTGGCATTCAAATAGGATTAGTTCATTGTTTATTTATTACAATTATGTAAAAAAATCACTAATCATCGCTTGACAGAAAATATTTTGATATGCCAGCATGTGCATGGGCTATTTACATGTTTTGGATCATGGATGATTGTTTTGAATGAAAAAAATATTAGATAAAAGAAAGCATGTGATAATGCTGTTAGATTGAAACTTTGGTTCCTTTTCATTGGCCCACTTGGATCCTGCCTTCCCAGTCTGCATGAATCCTCCTAATTCAGCAAAGCCTTGAAACCTTTGTGTGAGCTAAATGATAATTTTTGCAACACCCAAAACTGTACACTGTCTTATAGTTTCATGACGATGTTGAACTCGATGGTGTTTTGCTCCTATTACATGTGAATGGTTCTTCTTTTATTTTCTTGTATCCCGTTTGAGTACGTACGCTAAACTTGATTTCCTACTAAATTGAGCATTCACTACGTGGCCATGGCGTTGTGACCGGCAACCTCGCGCCAAGGCGCGTTTCCGATCTAGTAGCTAAGACCAGCTAGCTAAGACCAGTGAATGTAGAGCCAGTGAGCGGGGCGCAGAAGCGAATGGTTGGCTGCGAGGGTAGTGGGTAGCTGAGAAAGCATTGGGCGACAGTGGGCCACATGGTTGCCGAGTTAGGAGCCAGTTTGTGACATAATTGCCGATTGGAAGGGATTTAGGTAGCTAGCTTTTTCGTTGTGTGCCTAGGCTATGCTGGGCTAGTGGGCTGAACCACAAGGCCAATATATACAATGCATGCATACATGTAACAGTAAAAATTCCAACTCCTTGGGCCTTGCCCTGGGTGTCTGGGGCGCGGATCCATCATTGTGTATGTGTTCATACACAACGCGTGCTCATGTGTGTGTATTCCAAATTTATGTTCCATGAAATTGACTATTCCACACCCTAAGCCAAATAGTTGTATGATTAAACATTAGCATTCAAATTAAAAAGAATTTGCATTGGAATTATCTTTGAGAATTATATTTGATTATTTTGCCATGATTGTATTCAACTATATTGTTCATTTTCTAGGCACACAAAACCTGGTGTTAGTTGCACAATTACTATGATAACTAGATCATTCTGACAAGCAAATAAATAAATAAATTGAAACTCACCACTACTTGGTCATCCTTGTGAATCACTTGCTCAGTAATGTGTGCTACTATATGCCCCCTTCATTATTACGTAGAACTGGAACCATCCCCGCCGGGCATTCGACAATAGATAGATGTGCTTGTAAAACACCATTTAGGGAGGGAGATTTAATACTCTGTCCAATGGGTAAAGAACTTAGTTCCATCTATTTGATAATAAAACTTTAAAGCCTTATTAGTCCCATATGTTACCAACACACAATCACACATACAAAAATTGCATAGTTTAATTCATTTCTAATGAAGCACACGTATCATAAGGTTTGTTTATTTCACTCTGACTTCCATTATTTGTAGAAATAAAGGTAAAGAATAGATAAACATTATGATTTGAATCTAAAGGGAGTAGAACAAACCATGCTATGAAATATTAGAACTCAAACAAAGTATCATCACACAATAGATGATATATCTATTCCCATAAATTTGATGGCTAACTAATATTCATGTATATGTGGGAACTAACTATTCATTTATGTGTTCCGTCATTAATCAACGTCCATTTGAGTGACATAATGATTGTAACTCATATCTTCATGAACGTAATTTACCTGAATTTTGTGATGTTTCAACAATGGGTGGTCCAAAGTCGGTTGGATATTCACATCAATGCAATCATATACATCAATGCGAAATTGTGAATATCAGAACGTAATGTGGTCAGAACAATTGCTGTCGTTGACGCGCATGAGGAGATCCGCGCATCGAAGCTGGCCAAAAAGTGCTACGCCAATCTTTGGTTTTGTGTGAGTATTTTTGTTTGTTTGTTTGTTTGTGTGTGTGTGTGTGTGTGTGTGTGTGTGTGTGTGTGTATGTGCGTGTATGGAAATTGGAACAATACAAAGATCTCATAGCATACTATCTCAAAGCGGGTAGTTTTTGGTGCCATTATGTTTCTGTAATATGAATTCTAAGATAATAATACATACCCTTATGTATGAATCACTATATTATACTAGATATTGCCCCACGTGTTGCTGCGGGAACTCTTAGTCCTATGCATGCAATAATACATAAATTAAATAACTTTTGTTTGCGCAATAGATATATGATGTTAAGATGAAATAACTGAAATGAACACAATCATTGGAGTATAATTATAAAGATAGAAAAATGTGTATTATCCGATGTTTTTATTAAATATTGTGGCATGTCATAATTATCTCATCTGATATACTCCCTCCGTCCGGAAATACTTGTCGTAGAAATGCATAAAAATGGATATATCTAGAACTAAAATACATCTAGATACATCCATTTCTCCGACAAGTATTCCGGGATGGAGGGAGTACACATTAAGCACGGAGATTCTTAAATGGAGAGAACATGGAAGGTTATCTACAAACTGTAGTTTTTAGATACTTATTGTGTATTGTTTGTAACTCTTGTTGTAAATCAATCTTCTACATTTTAGTACATAAGTCCTACGAAGTATAGCCAGGTAAGTGTTACATAAGTAAATACCAGCAAGTGTAGAAATGATGCTCGGGAAGCATCAATAGTTGGAGGTCGTTGTCTTTGTAAATCAAAGAACATCTACAAATAACTTATAACTGATCATTAATGAGAACTCCATACTTGCTCTGTCAAAGTGCAATAAAGGATATGTTCTGGGGCAAAGCTAATGCAAATAGTAGCGGCAATACTTGGAAGGAAGGGATGATAGTGTCCTCATACTTAGTCATGCAAATGATAATATGTAAGCTATAAAAAAATATTGGGATGTGCTAATGAATCTCGGACTATGCAAGCTATAAAAAATTCAAATAGATGGCATATTGAGATTGGTCACAAAACAGTACAATTGTGCCTGTAGATGATGAGTAGAGAAGATGGCATTTCATAATTGAGAGGTCCAATTTATATTGCAATTGAAAGAAGAAAGAAGAAGGTGCCTGCAAGATACGATGATCTAAGTGAGAGCAACATATCAGTCACTTGCTACTTGAGCAGGAAGCATTAATAAAATCAGCAAGGGCGCCTTCAAAAAATTTAAAAGTCCAGTGGAAATAGGTTATAGGACCACCTGAACTATCAAATGCTTAATGGAGAAAACTAATTCGCACTCCTAGTTCTGATCCACAAAGATTGTGTGGAGTCATTTGGTAAGAACCTCCCTACAAAGCAACATGAGTACTAAATTAGATAGCACAATTTGATAGCAATCCAGAAGAACAACCAATTTCCATGCATCGTTGGGATAACAAATAATACTACAAAAAATAATTCATTGATGTGCCTGGCCACAAAACAATCAGCAAACCAGGTAGGATAACCTCACAGTTAGTAAGATAGTAGAGAACGATTGTGAATGGAGCCATGGAGGAACCAGAAACAACCTGACATGAATCAGATGGTGTGAGGGTGGCAGGCACATAAGGAACTCCAAATTTCGCGCAATACTAACTTGTACTCCCTCCGTTCGGAATTACTTGTCACAGAAATGGATGTATCTAGACGTATTTTAGTTGTAGATACATCCATTTTTATCCACTTTTGAGACAAGTAATTTGGAACAGAGGGAGTAGGAACTCCAAATTTCGCACAATGCTATAACTTGAATGAGAGGAAACGTACATGCAGCAAGCGAAATTAATAGCCCTGCGAGGTAAATTTTAGAAATTTAATTGGGGATTAAGGTAAACGATTAGTTACCAGCTCATAGGCGAGGTCACCGGCGCCATCGAAGGAAAGGACTTCCCGGATGACACCAAGAAACGTGTCTGTGGATGATGAATTACTGCCCAACTCCATGGGGCGTATGGAGTACAATACAATTGGGCCCCAGGACAGCCAGATTCTGGCCTGAGCGGTGGATTGGCAACGACTGCCCTTTCTACAACACGGCGTTCCAGACAAGGCCGCGGTTGTGCCGAGGCAAGGGCTCGATGTACCTGCAGATGAAAATGGCGCTGCCATACTGTGCGGGTTCTCCAGGTTTGAGCTTGTGGAGGGCCACGTCGTCATGTAACCATGTTGACCATCCTCTCCATGACGCAGGGCCTCAAGGTCCGCATCTCCAGGCTGTATTTGTTTGATGGAAGGATGGAGATAATCTGTCGTAGAAGATAAAGAGATCCACGAAAAATCAATTGGCAGGAGAGTTAATTGGGGAGCTGATGGAGATGACCTATCGTGGAAGATAAAGAGAGCCACGCAAAATCAATTAGTGGGAGAGTAAATTAGGGAGAGATAGGGACAGAAAACGCTGGGACTAAGTAATTTTTTTTGAGCTGGAACACCTTGCATTCCATGATCACGGTGGACCGACAAAATCGTCGGCCACAGCACGGCTTACATCCAACGGGAACCCCGATAGCCAGACACGTTGGCCATCTGGGAAGTTCTGACAATCATAGGCAGCCAACACATGCGCTGGGTGATTACAATTTCTAGGTTGGTGGACTAACTTAGCCTCAATGAAACCTATCTGCAGCTGGAACTTGGCTTCCCGGATCAGAACCCCAATAGAGCTTCTATCCGCCGAAGACGAGGACATCGCTTGTTGCAAGGGCAGGCAATCCGTCTGAAAAATCACTTGGCCCATCCCAAGCTGCTCTGCTAGGTGGATGGCCTTCAGAAAATTGCACGATTCAGCTTGCATGGCGTCATGCATGTGCTGGAGAGAGCCCGCCGCAGCCATAATCACTTCCCCTCCTGCGTTCCTGGCCAGGACGCCCCACCCTCCCGTCCGTGTGGCAGCATGGAAGGAGGCATCAAAATTTACCTTAGTGGCGTCCATAGGGGAGGTTCCCGGCGAACTATCGGTTTGGGTGCAGCCTTGTCCTTGCGTCCCAGAAACTCCTTCCATTCAGCCACATTATGCCCTACTTTTGCACTGAAAGCATCCACAGACAAGCGTTGTTGTTTCTGATTTGCTTTATTCCTCTCCGTCCACCATGACCATAGTAGGCTAACCACTCTTAGCAGCATATCCTCGGGCTGATGCAGAATTGAGACGAGCATTTCGATGGGTGTTTGCGCCAGCAGGAGTGCCCTTCTGACGTGCTCTAGCCCACACCCCCGCCATGCTTTCTTCACCACCTTACAGCGTAGGAAAAGGTGCCCACCATCCTCCGGAAGCCGGCCGCACAGGACGCACGATCTATCAAGTTCCACTTCGAGTCGCTGAATATTACGCAGCAGAGGGTGACTGTTATGCGCCAGTCTCCACAGGAAGTGATGCACGCGGGCGGGGCAGCGGATTTGCCATCGCTGCTTCCAGAATGCCGTAGTATGCTGGTGGCCCGCAATGCTCTCGCCGACCTGCCTTGTCCGTTGTCGCCGCAGCATCTCCGAAAATAGCATGTACGTCGAGCGCACCGAAAACAACCCTTTACTGTCAAAGTGCCAGGCCACGAAGTCCTCAAACTGCTCGCAAATGGGGATGGCCATGATAGTCACTGCGTCCTGATGAGTGAAAGTTTGAAACACCAGCTGAGCATCCCATTGGTTAGTCATAGGGTCGATGAGTTCAGACACACGAGTCAGCAGGTGCCCCCCCTGGAGGGTAATCGGAAGCCTAGTATCATTTGATGGCAGCCACGGGTCAGACCATATACGAATGTTCTCGCCCGATCCCACTCTCCATATCATCCCCGCTTTCACAACATCCAAACCCTGCAGAATGCTCCTCCATACGTAGTTCATCCCTGGCTGTGGCTCCGCAGTCAAGATTTCACCCTCCGGGAAAAACTTCGCCTTCAGGACTTGTGCACACAGCGAGTCTGGTACCTGGATAAGACGCCATACTTGTCGGGCCAACATAGCCACATTAAACACGTGCAGATCCCGGAAACCCAGGCCGCCCTGCTCCTTCGCTAAACACATCCTCTCCCAACTGATCCAGTGGTGCTTGTGTTCATCTTCCTGGTTTACCCACCAAAAATTGTATACCATCTGGCTGATACTATCGCACAGCTCCTTTGTCAGGTCAAAACACGCCATGGCATATGCAGGGACGGCTTGGATTACTGCTTTGATGAGAATTTCCTTAGCAGCCTTGGACAATAGTTTGATCTTCCAGCCCTTCAAAATTTCCCAAATCTTGTCGCGGAGATACTTGAAACATTCCTGTCGGGATCGGCCAACATAACTGGGCAGACCCAAATATTTCCCATGCGTACTCTCAGAGTGCAAACCTAGGGCGGTCAGCAAAATCTGTTTTCTTGTAGCGGAGGTATTCTTACTGAACAAGACTGCTGACTTGACGCGATTGATTACATGGCCGGACCCCTGCTCATATACTTGCAAGATCTGGTTCACCACGCCAATGCTCTCCGGGGACGCCTCCATAAGCATCAAAGAATCATCGGCAAAGAGCAGGTGGCTGATCGAGGGGGCTTGGGGCGCGATTTGAATCCCTTTGATGTGGCCGGCCTCCTCAGCCTGCTTGAGCAAAGCTGACAAACCTTCCACGCATAACAGGAACAGGTATGGTGAAATGGAGTCACCCTGGCGGAGACCACGCCCCGGGATCACCTCGTCAGTGTAGGAGCCATTAACCTTAAATCAGAACTGTACCGTTCTGATGCGTTTACTAATCAGGTTTATCAAGGGTTCAGCAAAGCCCAATTGAGCCATAACCTTCTCCAAAAAACTCCACTCGACCCGGTCGTACGCCTTGCTCATATATAGTTTCAAAGACGCGTAACACTGAGACCCGGACCGCTTCCTCTTCAAGAAATGTGTCATTTCGTAGGCCAAAATAGTGTTATCAGAAATGAGCCTGCCCGGTACGAAAGCACTCTGGTTAGGTGAGATGACCTCTCCCAAAATACACTTCAGCCTATTTGCCAGAACTTTGGACACGAGCTTGTACACCACATTGCAGAGGCTAATAGGGCGAAGATCCTTTAAACTTTCAGGGTTCTGCACCTTTGGGATTAGTACCACTAGGGTATCGTTCCATCCCTCCGTTATACTGCCGCCTCGCAATACATGTAACACTTCCCGTGTCACCTCGTCGCCGACCAATTGCCAATAGTGTTTATAAAAGACTGCTGGGAGACCGTCCATACCCGGCGCTTTAAGATCACCAATGTTGTTCAAAGCTGCTTTAACTTCCTCCGGGGTAAACTCAGCCATCAAAAAATCATTCATTGGGCCCGTCACCTTAGGGGCGATGTGATACAATACTGCACTCGTGTCCTCCCCTGCCACCGAAGTAAATAGAGATGAAAAATAGTCAGTAACCAACTTCTTCATCCCCTCCTCACTGTCCACCACCGTCCCATCCTCTGTTTTCAAACTATGAATAGTATTCTTTCTTTTCCTTTCCGAGGCAAAAGCATGGAAAAAATTGGTGTTTCGATCCCCAAAGACCAGCCAGTTAACATGTGCCCGCTGCCTCCACATAAGGTCTTGTTGCTCCTCCAACCGTTCTAGCTTAAAACTGATGGTTTGTTCCTTCCGGACCTGGCTGTCCGAGAGGGCCTCCCTTCGCGCAGCTTCTAGCTCTCCTCGGAGTTTTTTGATACGCTTGCCCAAGTCCCCCAAGACATCTCTGCTCCATGTGTTCAGAGCCCTCACAACCGCTTCCAGACTCGCTCGAATACTCACAGTCCTTTCCCCCTCCCACGCCTCATTAACAATGGCATCACAGTCCCCCTCAAGTAGCCATCTTGCCTCAAACCGTAACAAACGCTCGCTCCCCTCCGACCTGCTCGTCGCAGGCCTGCCCTCCCGCTCCAAAATGACCGGTCTGTGGTCTGATTTCCTTGGATCACCATTTGTGACCTTATAAGCTGGAAAACGTGCACACCACTCAGGAGTGGCTACCATCCTATCAAATCTTTCACGAATGTAACCATCAACACGGTAATTTTTATTCCTCCAGGTAAAAACATCCCCCGTAAAACCGGGTCATGAAGATTACAAAAATCAAGGGCATCACGAAAGTTTTGCATATATCTATGGGCTCTAGGGGGGCCCCTTGCTTCTCATGACTGAACAAAACTTCATTGAAGTCCCCTAAGCAGACCCACAGAAGCTGAATTTGGTGATGCAAGGTTCGAAGCAGCCGCCATGTCTCCACCTTCTTATCGACATGTGATTCTCCATAGACCCCAGTAAGTCTCCACTTAAAACCATCCTTCTCCTCCACGATAGCATCAATATGCATTCTCCCCATCCATCTTATTGTAATGTTTATTCCGCGTCGCCAGAACAACGCCAAACCTCCACTCTTGCCTTTATTATCCTGGGCCACCATATGCTGCAGCCCGAGCATGTCCCTAAACCTACCCATCCTCTCCTTATCCATCTTTGTCTCGGACAGGAAGAGAATGTCGGGGTCCTCCTTCTTCCAGAGATCCAGAAGTCCACGAACTGCCGGCCTATTCCCCATTCCCCAGCAGTTCCAAGCAATTATTTTCATTGCGGCACGCAGGGCTGCTCTGGCAGCCCCGCCACTTCAGTAGAGACCTCTGAAACTTGCTCATCCAGACCATCTTGCTTCCTCTTCTTGTGCACTTCTCCCTCTTCCCCCTCTCCCTCCATGCCCTCCGAGCTCCGCTTGCTACCCACCACCGGCTCCGGCCCCGAAACTAGCTCCACCCTTATCTGATCTCTCCCCTTCTTCTTATAAGTGCCACTTCTCTTGACAGGTATGGCTTCCAGTCGCCCCCACACTTGATCCACCCTTGCGAGGCTCACGTCGATCTGCATAGAGCTAGTGTTCTGCATGGCCTCGGTAGTTGAGCCTGCCACTGTAGCTCCCCCACCCGGCTTCCCCTCACTGTCCACCTTTTCCGGTTGTTTATTCACACTCCCCACCCCCGCCACTGCTCCTACCCCCCGCTCCACTTGTTTATTCTTCTCCTGCAATGGGAAAGTGAGCTACTTGACTGCCCCCGCACCCCTCTTCCCTCCATGCCCCCCTGAAATAACCTTCTTCAACGGGCTCGTCACCTCTTGCTCCTTCCCCTCCTCCTCCGCCAGTTCACCCCAACTCCTATTTTTCTTGCGCCAAGAAGGTGCATCACTGGCTGACGAGGATCGCCCCTGCCACGCCCCCAAGCTTCTATTGCCCGAGCTACGCCCACTCCTGTATGCCCCGCCTTCCCCCCATTTGCCTCGAGCCCCACCAGGGTTACGCCGCGGCATGAACGCCCTCAGCCATGGTCCAAACTGGCGTTTCTCCCCCGTCTTTAGCTTCGTCTTACACGCCTTGTCATCATGCCCAATGATTCCACACACATAGAAAAATTCAGGCAGGTACTCATACTCAACGGGGCACCAGTTGTCTTCCTCATCCTCCCTAGTGTGATCACCACCGCGATTTGCCTGATCGCTACCCTCTTCCTCTTTCTCCACAGTCACACCCCTCATCAGTGGATGCTTGATCCCCATCCTGATCTTGACACGCAGGAATCTCCCTACTGCCCTCCCATCCGCTCTGGCCTCCACCTCAATGACTTCTCCAATCTCCTTGCCAATAGCCTCCCCCACCTCTCTACACATCATGCCCAGAGGTAGACGCAGTACCCTCACCCAGATTGGAATGGTTTCGAAGGTATAATCTTCAATTCTCTTCCTCGGCACGAAATCTTCCACCACCAAGAGGTCATTGCCAAACTCCCAGGGTCCGTTATCCAAGGCCATCCGCTTCCCTGATTCCTGCCCAAATGTGAACAGGAAGATATTCTCGCCCACCTCCTTACAGTCCAGACCTTTGATTGGGCACCAGATCTTGCCTAGGGTTTCCGCCATCGCTTCCACGAACACCGGCTTCTCAGACAAAAGTTTCGCTAATGCTTGGGGTTCCACCAGACTAACCTTGCCAGATCCACCCCACCCAATCTTGACGCCCTTCTTCTTCCTGTCCGACAACTTCAGATTCTGCAACAGCCCCTCCACTCGCTCCATACCGCCCCCAACTCCTCCAACCAAGACACCAACTAGGGAACCAAGGTGGTGTACGATCGCGTGCCCTAGATCACACGAAAGGATTCTAGTGGATGGGATCGGCCGGAGAACGCCAGGGAAGGGGAAAGGCGCCCGACACGTAGATGGGGACGAGGACTCGGATGGCGGCGGGGAAAACCCTAGATCGCCTCCAGGGTCGCGAGACCGAGACCAACCGTCACCCTAGGGACGGACCACAAAGCTCTATATGTCATCAATCGGTGAGCAAGGAGTATGTTATGGTTTGCTGCGTGGAGCAAGGAGTATGTAATCAATCGGTGATTATCATAAAAAGAAAACTAAATATTTTTCTGAGGTGGCAAAGACGTGGATGGTCTGCATGTGGTGAGACCTGAGGAGGTGGACTGTGTGGGACTGCAAGCGGTGTGACGTGGCAGGATGCTGACGTGTCTATGCTGCATATTGAGATAAATCAAGTAGTTGTTGGGGAACGTAGTAATTTCAAAAAATTTCTTACGCACACGCAAGATCATGGTGATGCATAACAACGAGAGGGGGAGTGTATCTTCATACCCTTGAAGATCGCTAAGAGGAAGCGTTTATCAACACGGTTGATGTAGTCGTACGTCATCACGATCCGACCAATCCAAGTACCGAACGCACGGCACCTCCTCGAGTTCTCGCACTGCGTTCAGCTCGATGACGTCCTCGCCTTCTCGATCCGGCAAGACGGGCGAAGTAGTAGATGAGTTCCGGCAGACGACGGCGTGGTAGCGGTGTTGGTGAAGAACAATCTCATGAGGCTTCGCTTAAGCACTACGGAAACTATGATGAGAGGATAAACTAGAGGGATGGGGTTCTTGGCACACGGCTTGGTGTTTCTTGATGTGTCTTTGGTGCTAGCCCTACCCTCTATTTATATGTTGAGCCTTGGGGTGAAACTTGGAGTAAAAGCCTCCACAAAGTCGGTTTCACCCGAAAGGCAAGAGTCCTTCTCGGACTCAGGATCGATCGACGCCAGGTTCGGCGTCACGGACCTGCACGCCGAGGATCCTGGCGTCTGGCCCCTAGACTCCGCAAAACTTCCTTTTGCGCTTTCCAAAAACCTTGTGGGCTTTCCCCTTTGGCCCAAATAACGTGTTCTTGTACCCAAACAATTCGGGGAACATCCGGAACCCCTTCCAGTGAATTCCGGAACCCTTCCGGAGATCAAACACTATTATCACACATATCAAACTTTATCTAGGACTATTAGGAGTTCCTAAATCATGTCCATGATCTCATCCGGGACTCGAACAACATTCGATTTACCAACATACATAACTCATATAATACTATATCGTCACGAAGCGTTAGCGTATGGACCCTACGGGTTCGAGAACTATGTAGACATGACCAAGACACGTTTCGGTCAATAACCAATAGCGGGACACAGATGCCCATATTGGCTCCCACATATTCTACTTAAGATCTTTATCGGTCAAAACCGCATAACAACATACATTGTTCACTTTGTCATTGGTATGTTACTTGCCCGAGATTCGATCGTCGGTATCTCAATACCTAGTTCAATCTCGTTAAGCTGCAAGTCTCTTTAATCGTTATGTAATGCATCATTCCGTAACTAACTCATTAGTTACATTGCTTGCAAGGCTTATAGTGATGTGCATTACCGAGAGGGCCTGAAGATACCTCTCCGACAATAGGAGTGACAAATCTTAATCTCAAATACGCCAACCCAACATGTACCTTCGGAGACACACAGAGCTCCTTTATAATCACCCAATTACGTTGTGACGCTTTGGTAGCACACAAAGTGTTCCTCACGGTAAACGGAGGTTGCATAATCTCATAGTCATAGGAACTTGTATAAGTCATGAAGAAAGCAATAGCAATATACTAAACGATCAAGTGCTAAGCTAACGGAATGGGTCAAGTCAATCACATCATTCTCCTAATGAGTTGATCTCATTAATCAAATGACAACACATGTCTATGGTTAGGAAACATAACCATCTTTGATTAATGAGCTAGTCAAGTAGAGGCATACTAGTGACATTAAGTTTGTCTATGTATTCACACATGTATTATGTTTCCGGTTAATACAATTCTAGCATGGATAATAAACATTTATGATGAAATAAGGAGATAAATAATAACTTTATTATTGCCTCTAGGGAATATTTCCTTCAGTAGTGGGGGTGAACTTCTTAAATATCTATCTATACCTCTATACCTCTATACCTACTAATAAAACAAGGTGCGTTTCGCCGATTTTTTCATCCGTTCACCGCCGGAAAAAAAAATCTACCCGAGGCGGTACTAAATTCTTATGCGTTTGTCTGCGAGAAAAAGAATTTTCGTACGTGGGTGTGGCCCAGCAAAGCCAGCCCACTTCTTTCTCAGCCCACGCAGCTGCGAAAATTCTATTTTCCGCACTGGGCAATAAATAGTCAGAGTTCGCACTGGACAACCAATAATGGGCTGGACCATATTTTTTCTATGTTTTACTTCTATTTTTGTTCTCCTTCACCTATCTCCTTTTTCCTTCCAAGTTTATTTTTTTAGAATTTATTTTATAAATTAAAATTTCTCAAAACTGTTAGGAATAAAAAAAAATTTGGAAAATGTTCAGGATTCCAATTTTATTTTGCTATTTTGAAAAATATTCGGAACTTGCAAAAAGTTGCCCATTTTTTCACTAAAATTATTGTTTTTCAAAATTGTTCAAGATTTCTAAAATGAAAATGGCATTTAAAAAATGCTCCAAATTTGAAAAATATTCTTGTTTTAGTGAAATTTTCAAAATTAAAAATATTGTTCGTGTATGAATGAAGCACATTTTCTAAAAATCATATGAATTTTCAACACATGTTCCTATTTTAAAAAAATGTTCGCAAATTCAAATAATGTTCATGTTTTTATAAAAAAGTCCGTGTTTTCAGAAAATGTTTGTGCATTTTAAAAGATGTTCCCTTTCATATTTTGTTCGCTTTTTTTAGAAAGTGTACATAATTTTCAAAAAATTGTTCATGTTTCCTAGAATATTCAGAAGCTTCATATCTTAAAATCCCCCAGATTGAAAGGATGAGTAGATCGAATAACTCATGGGCCTTCTCTGGCGTTGGATGACGTAACAATTAAATGCCCTTGATCAATGAATGGAAAAATAGCGGATTGATTCCTTCACACATGGCGAAACCGAGAAACTAAATGTTCCTTTCTCGTGTGCACACAGGGTTTAGCTTGCACATATAATTCTCACTAACTTTAAATGCAAACTATTTTATCTCCCGTTGCAACGCACGGGCATATGTGCTAGTATAAGATAACATGGACTCGGGGGAGGGAGGGGGGGTGGCTGCTGGTCTTCTCCTCTTCAATTTGCTTCAACCCCATGAACGTCGCTGCTCCAACCCCCCATCATGGTCCGCCCCTATTCGATTGGATTGGCCCAAATCGTTTGATTTCGTCTTCTTTGCCCGAGGATGAATTGACTGTCTAGCAGTGACTAGCGATTTGGGCGCTCATTTGGAGATACTAGTGCAAAATTAGACGTCTAATTAGTTTATCTTTTGATCGCTTAATCGCTACCATGTAAAACAAAAATTGTTTTTTTTGGGGGGAGGGCCCCCCCCCCCCCCGGTCCCCACTTGGATCCGTCCCAGGATATTATCTAATTAATGTTATATGGTTGTTACTTGTACAAGTAACAGGTTCTTCTTGCAGCTATAGTATATATCTAACTATTGTTCTATGGCTGATTGGCTGTTGACTTAGTAGACAGCGTCATTCTTCTGCTATCATATTAACCATGATATATCTAATTACTCAGAATTTTATTAGCTTATATATGGTTGGATGTCATACTTTGTAGAATTTTTATGATGATGATTAGTTAGACACTACCTTTTGTCAATTGGAACGGAACTGCAAAAATGTCTTATATTTAGTTACAGAGAGAGTATCTCTTTATCATTTTACATAGCATTTTTTACTTTAGCTCTCCTCCTTATTTGCAGTCACTTATTATAACAAGTGTGCTAGCCTTGTCCTCCTCGAGGAAGAGAGATGCAAGGGCACGCCTAGCCTCGCCGGCGAAGAACACATTGCTCCTCTTCGTCCTCGGCCTGCTCTGATCCATCAAGGTAAGCTAGTCATGGTCCTGTACCTGCTTTTTGGCATCGGCGAAGAGTATGATGCTACCATGTGCTCAGTCGTGGTACTAAATGATTATTTCTGCCTTGACGCATGCCGTCTGACACCAATTCGACTACGGTCATTGTATTGATGGTGCGGTGTGTGGTTCCATTACGAGCATGATGACCGGGACCGAACCCCGCGCCCGAGCCGATGACATCGACCACACAAGGTCGGTCCTTGTTGGGTGTGAGTTCCTTTCCCCAAGTTACAGCTGCTCTATTGCAGCCTAGTTTTTATAAATCTGGTTGTATACAATATCGTTCTTGTGCTACAACGTTCATTTGTGTTGCTGAGAACAACAATTGGCTTCTTGTGGTTGTAACCTTTTCCTGTAGTGTTCAGCTCAATGATAGGTTGCTAGCAGCTGTAACTTGTTTCTGTAGTGCTGAGAACGACAATTGATTCTTCTTGTGTACAAGTAATAGAGCAGCAATGGATGGATCGATGTGCGGAAAAGGATCGCGATCTTCACGATCATGACGGATCGACCGACCCATCTTATCTCTGCTCGGAAACTGAAACGGAGGAGGAGATGCTATGTTCGTTCGACCATCTGGACGGTGCCCGTCTTTGTCGGGTCGTTTCTTCTCCGGTAAGGTAGAAATGCATCAATTCAATGCATGGTAGGAGTGGTAGCTCTCGTCCTTCAATTCTCGCAGATCTGCGTGCCATGATAAAACTTTGGCCGCGTGTGGATGCGCATTTCGACAAGGAGTATCCTGAAGATCGACGCAGGGCTGCTGGGCAGGGGCACGTTATTTTTTTCTAGCAAGTCATCCTTGCAAACCAGCCACGCGGGATGTGCTCGATACATCGCCACACAAGTTCAGCACCACGCCCTGAAATTCGCCATAGTTTATCCCCAAAAAAACTACTGGTACGACTACGACCACGTACGCTGCTAGTCTGGTCAATACAGCGGTGGAGTGGAACATTGGGCAGGGCACAACGGGACCGGGACAGCGGCGGTGGACCGGATCGCCGGCTCCACCAACTCAATCTCGTACGGCCGATACGAAAAAGATTGCCGGGTCGATCGGCTCTTCTCCATTCCTCGGTGGAATACGGTGTGAACCATAGACCATACCACGGCGCGCATGCACATGGGACAAAGACGGAGACATGTGGCGACATCTCCACGGATTCCGGCGTAGGCCTAACGCCAAAATTAGTACTACCGAAGAAACAGTGGCGGATCAAATGGGTCGCCCAAATTGTGATTTTTTATCTAGTAGCTTTTTTGGCAATTTTACCTTTTTTTTGCAAGATAATACGTTTCTCATTTATAAAATAAAGATCCGGTTACAAGACACGTAATCACCGACATTACAGTACTGAAAGGATAGGATAATCCTACATAAAACCAGCGCCTGTTCCTCTCCTTCGGCATCACCGAAGCGACCACCAAGAGAGAGAAGACGTATCACCTCTTCACCCGAGCTTGACGCGGCTCCATCGCTGATCTGCAGCTTTACGGACCTCCAAAGTAGTTTGCCAAAAGCAAAACCATTGCCGTTGAAAGAATCAGATCCGGGCAACGTGTCCCCTGACACGTCATCGAACTCTGCACGACATCCTCGCGCATTTAATTACAACGTCGGAGGAGAAACCAGTCATCGACCTTCCAACCACACACCTAGCACATGATGCACCATCTTCCCGGTTAATCACAAGAAGCCGCCGTCGCGTACAGCATTCCCCAGACGACAAAACCTCCACTGCTCCACCATGGCGTCGGAGATAACGCCACAAAGAACGGGAACAGAGCGGAAGGAGAGACACACACGATGGAGTCGCCACCGCCGCCTACCGACACCATCCATGAACCCTAACCGCCGATCTGAAGGATCGGCAAACACTGATGCCATCAACTCCGAGACGCCGCCGCATAAAGGACACCGCAGGTGTGGGAGTGGGCTGAGGCAGGTTATTTCGTCCGGACGCCGCACCACCACCCCAACGACGCACCACGACATACAAAATCAAAACCTAACTACAGAGCGGAGGAGCAGGTCCCTCCCTCCGCCGGGCCCGGTGAGCAAAGCAGACGGAGGGAGAGGGACCAACGATCTCGCCGGTGAAGATCGGTGGTAGGCTGGTTGCCTGCCTGGTCGCTGCTCCTGGCGGCTAGGTCAGGGTAAACGATTGGCAGCACTATGTAGTAAAAACTCTAAAACAAAGTAGCCCGTCTACGTATTCCTAAAGCCCATTGGCCTATCTTCAGAGACTGAGGCTGGAAATACCCGCGGTAGCAGCTCTCGCAGAAGGATTTTTTTTCATCTCCTATAGCAATTTGGCAAGCCCACTTAATAAAAGAAAAGATGAAGAAAAAGCGAGCGGAACCGGGGTTCTAACCTAGGGAATGTATCCGGTGCACCTGCTCGTGTGGTGCTACCGGTGCACCATATTCCATATAATATTTTATTAAATCTGAAAAAATATAGCCGTTAATGCAACATCAATGTATGATGTCAAAAAATTTGGTATAAAAATTTGAAATATTTTTTGAGATACAAAAATGACAAATTTGACATCATCGTGATAATGGGCCAAATTTAAAGCCCAAGTTATGTTTATGTACTATTCAGTGTTGAATTTGTCATTTTTGTTTTTTGAGTTATGTTTCAAATTTTGAATTGAAATTTCGTGAAACATACATTGATGTTGTGTGAGTGTGTGTGCTATTTTTTTAGAATTTTTCGAACATCTTAAAAGAATAATGTAAGTACGGTGCACCGGTAGCACCACAAGCTCTGGTGCACTAGATATTTTCCCTCTAACCCAAGTCTGCTGGATAAGAGCTAGGGACACTAGCCACAACCACTAGGTCTGGTTCGTGATGAAATGTAGGGCACAACCTCCTTTAAGGTAAAAGAGCCAATTTTCTCCATCGTTTTTCTTTTTCATTTTCTATTTTTTTCTGTTTTTTTCGTTTTCTTTTCTCTTCTCTGTTATTTATTCTTTTTGCATTTGTTTCTTTGATTTTGATTTTCCATTTTCTTCTTACTTTGGTTTATTTTGTGTTTCTTTTCGGGTTTAACTTTTTTCGATTTTCTTTGTTTCTTTTGGTTTTCATTCTACATTTTTTCTATATGCCCACAATATTTTTCTAATACATGTTTAAGATTTCTAAAATACATTTTCATTTTTTAATATAAGGTCAACATTGTTTCTATACACATTTAAAAAAATCAAATGCCCGGTTAACATTTTTTTAGATACAAGATTAACTTTTCTCGAATACATGGTCTACATTTTTTATATACATTTTGTACAATGCTTGATTAACAGTTTTCAATTTTTTAAACATTTTTTGAATACATGGTCAACATTTTCTCTATACAGATTTAACATTTTTCAAATGGTTGATTAATATTATTCAAACTTTGTTAACATTTTTCCAAATACTTGATTAACATTTTTTATATACATGATCAAATGTTTTCATCGTTTTTTAATACATGCTCAACAATTTTTTTATACATTTATCATTTCCCAAATACTTGATTAACATTTTTAAATAGTTGTTTAACATATTTTTATCAAATTCTTGATTGACTTTTTTATATAGATGATAAAAAATTCATCATTTATTTAATACGTGATCAACAATTTTCGTACACATATTCAACATTTTCCTAATGCTTGATGAACCTTGATTAACATTTTTTAAATACTTGTCCAACATTTTTCAAATACTTGTTAAACTTCAAATACTTTACTAATATTTTTTAAATACATGTTCAACATTTTTAAATGTTTGTATAGAGTGTTTTAATATATAAGTATGAGTGTAGAATAACTTATTCTACACCCCAGTAACGGTACATACAAAATGTAGTAACGTAGTATATAAAATATAATAATTTTTCTGAAAATGCAGTAAATTACAAACTTGGAAAGTAAAAAAAAAATTCAGAATTACTACATTTTGTACATTCTTTTACTAGATTTTGTATATTGCGTTACTAGGGGTGTAGAATAGGCTATTCTACACTCACGCTTAGAATGGGAGGATGGAGGCGCAGGGTCCGAGAGGGTTTTTGGTGGGCTGGGGGTGTGAGTCCTACATGGTTGCTGTTAGGTCTCCTGCAAAGCCCCCCGTCTCGGGTTTTCGAGAAAAAGTGCATCCGGACCAGTTGGCAGACCGGTACAAGGATGCGTTAGATGACTAAACACGTTCAGATCGTGCAGTCCAGACGGTTGCGGGCTGTTTGAGGATCCGCTTTGGAGTTGTCCTAACTATATCTTTGCTTGCAGTTTTCATGCTGGCATCAATCTTGTATGTAAAATTATACACAAAAAATGCCACTAGTCGTGGACAGTAGGTCAAGAGAAGAGTGTTGCTTTTGGGTGCATGTTCAGATGTTCTAGTCCACCCTCAACATGTGAATATGCTTTCATACCAAGGGCGTGCATGTCTGTGTTGAACACGCATAGAGTACCAGGTGAGATTAGTCTGTGAAGCGTGTACATACGCAGGGGAATACTAGTTTCCAAGGGGTCCTTGTGGATCCACTATGTGTGAGGCAGGATCGTCCGGCCTGTGTGTAGGGAAAGCAGAGACCGCGAGATCGCCACACATGACACATGGCCTGGCCGGAGACTAGAGGCAGCGGGTCGTCCATGGCAAAAGGGAATGAGAGTATCTAACAGCCAGAGTTGCCAAATCCGGCATCCGATACGCACGCGGATAATGACCAGAGACTTCTTAAATCCACGCCTCCACATCCGCGTATCTCATATCCGGCACTCTATGTCCATACAAATTCATGCAACATAGTACTAGATCACCAAACGATCAAACTAGACAGGAAACAGCCATATAAACCGATACCAAACGGGCACAATTCACATAAACATCACCAAACGGGCATAATTCTCACAGTTCAACGATCCGGCACATTCTAACTACATAATAGAACTGTATCTATTATATATAAAAAGTATTTTAAAAAGTATTTGACGGGTTTACCAGGAAAAAGATAAATCACTAGAAATTACCACAAAAAATATAAACATCTAACCGTTAATTTAATAGACTAAATTTTGTTGTCCATCATATAAGATTGACGTTTAGAAAATTATCCACCAATGCCATTATAATTGTAGTGGGAGAAAACATTTCGCTCCCTTGATCAGCCTAATAAAGGGAGGAACCTATGCCATAGATTAGTTTTATAAAATCCTTGACTCCATCATAAAAGGAAGAGAAGAAAATAAAAGGAACATGCCATAGATTAGTTTTTCTTTACGTGAGTCCATCCGTCATTGAAAGAAGACAAAAAAAAGGGCTGGAGGCTCCTGCCCTCACGCACGCCAATTAGTTTTTCTTTACATTAGATGACCCGGTTGCGCCAATGGCGCAAGAAGCAAATTAGAAAGAATATTAGTAGTGAGTAAGTAGGAGATGTACTCCCTCCGTTCTAAATATAAATCTTTTAGAGATTTCAAATGGACTACAACATACAATTTATATAGACATATGTTAGAGTAAAGATTCACGCATTTTGCTCTGTATGTAATCCCTTGTTGGAATCTCTAAAAAGACTTACATTTGGGAACTAACTTAGATCGGTTTGTGAAAAAAATACAATGTTCAGAAGAGCAAGTAAGTTAGTGTGGATATGACAACAGATACAATTTATCAAACTTTGCTCATTGAATGAAGCTCAAATTATAGATAAAAAAAATATATTCTAAGCTTACCTAATTGGCATGAGCATTGTTTAACAACTCAAATACATCATCCAATCTAAAGATTTCTCTTCTATTGCCAAGGACCTCTGAACACAGCCAAGAGGGACGATAGTTGTAGATGCAGAATTATGCTTAAGAGCACAACTGAAATCTATAACTGTTGTATTCATGTGCAGACATATCTTCATCACATCATCGTTTTCCAAGTATAGTTAATAAGAAATCCGATTCATATATGTCCTGGTCATCCCATTTATGTTGAATGTATTCAAGGCACTTCTGTAACAAAAATTTTAAACACCCAGTGGCAGTAGGGTGTCATTGTCGGATAATTCTTGCATAGTACACTTCCACAGGTACTTAAGCGTGACGCTTCCACTGTTAAACCATTTGGAGCAACCCATATAGTTATTACATCCAGAATATCTTTGCTTTCATTGGTCCATATGCCACACTTGTAGAACCAAATATCAAGGGAATCACCAACAAGATAGTTGTTGTTCTCTAGCATGCAATAAGAACTCAGGATGTCTTCCATCCGCACTGGCACATAACAAAACAAAGATGGAACAAAGGAATTACATGTGAGTACAAAACAAGAAAAACTCAAAATTAGCAGCATAGTGACAATGAATTACAGTGGGAAGATCACCAGCAATATACAAAGCTAGCATGATATTAATGCCTCAAGGGATCAGATAATTAATATTGGCAACAAAAGAACCTACTGCCACTTTATATGGAACAAAAAATGATTATTATGGTGAGCGCAGAATAACATAAAGTTGTAATGTGCAGCCAACAACTGCAGCTATCTGTATAAGCTACTGCTACTTGACAATCTATATTGACAGGAATATTTGTGAAGTCATTCTAATCTATCTTAAGTGAAAACATGCTTATAAGGCATGCTTGATTCTCTTTGTTGTTCAATTCCCCTTTGATGTCACTTTATTCATATGGCAAGTATGGGTTTAACCATCAATAGACGGAAACTTTGTGTGAATCAAAATACCAAGTTTAGTATGGAAACTATAGTTCTCCATATGTCATTATTTCAAGACAAAGCATGTTATTTTCACCCACTTAGAATCATAATTTCCAGTAAACTTTCCATACAGCAATATCAATAAAAAGGCTTTTGTTCTTTACCTTTGATAGAAGAGGCAACCATTATATCATATATCATCAAACTGTCAATATAGATTGTCAAGTAGCAGTAGATGTACAAATAACCATTATATCATATATCAGAGATGAAGCACTATTGAAAGTAATTACATCACCTGCTAGATGTACAAATAACCATTATATCATATATCATATTTTACGGTTAAAACGGCAAAAATAGTAGAGAACGGTAAAAGGGAACTACACAATTTAGTCAACAAACTAAGTTTAGAGGCGCATATGTATGATGGAGTGCACGAATTCCTTTCGCTGGTCTCGGTTTGAATTACGTAGCCTGGCAACTAAATTTCAAATCATGGCATGATGGCAAGCAAGGAAAAGGTGCCAATTCACCACCACTACCAAAATCCTCCACATCCAGCTAACTTTTATCGCTTCATGCCAACATTGGCCAACTCCTTTAACATGTACTCCCTCCGCCCCAAAATTCTTGTCTTAGATTAGTCTAGATACGGATGTATCTAATACTAAAACGTGACTTGATACATCCGTATTTAGACAAATCTAAGACAAGAATTTTGGGACGGAGGGAGTAGTAGGAACAAATGATTTAATTTATATCATACAGTAAAATCTTCGCTCAAGTTTGAAAGTAGCATAGACCCTCATGTAAGGAGCAGAATAAATTTAAACCATCAGGCGCATTGTATCTGAAACCAGGGCCAACCTCTAAAATCTCTATATGGTGTTCTTGTCCTCGAGAAATAGAAAAGCGAGTTATATACAAGGAAAATCTACCAAAAGCAAGGCCAGTTAGTTGTTTCAGATGTGCATTCCTTGCTAAACATTTTGCCCAAAGAAGTAGAATAACTAACCCAGCACTAATTCTTAAGTATAGTACTGACTTTTTTCTGACCATGCAAACATGTAAATATTTAGCAGATATGTAGACTAAAGTGTCAACTAAAAAACACTATCCACAACTGGAAGAAACATAATCAGTCTAGAATAAGCATTTGTAGCTAGATAAATTACTTATTTCAAGTTGACTGCTATTTATTTTAGGAAGCAAATCATGGCAGGAAGTCAACTATAAAATGGCAAGAAGATGATTTTCCAACAGTTTTTCCTCTGGTAAAACAGAGAGGCCATACCCGCTGCACTTCCTCATTTGTAAATTCCCGACGCTTGTTCTTGTTTTGATTCATTTTGGCTGGCTATCTTCTTGCTGCTTGAACCACAAGTTCTTTTCTCTTTCTTGAGACCTCCACATAGATAGAGGAAAATCAAGAAGATGTACATTCCATTAGAGATCAAAATATCGACCTTCACTATCACTTGTTGGGGGCGTAGTAATTTCAAAAATTTCCCTACGCACACGCATAAGATCATGGTGATGCATAGCAACGAGAGGGAGAGTGTTGTCCACGTACCCTCGTAGACCGAAAGCGGAAGCGTTAGCACAACGGTTGATGTAGTCGACGTCCCTCACGATCCGACCGATCAAGTACCGAGCATACGGCACCTCCGAGTTCAGCACACGTTCAGCTCCGATGACATCCCTCGAACTCCGATCCAGCCGAGTGTTGAGGGGAGAGTTTCGTCAAGACGACGGGCGTGGTGGCGATGTTGATGTTCTACCGGCGCGGGGCTTCGCCTAAGCACCGCTACAAGATAATCGAGGTGGACTATGGTGGAGGGGGCACCGCACACGGCTAAGAGATCAATGATCAACTGTTGTGCCCCCTGCCCCCGTATATAAAGGAGCAAGGGGGAGGTGCGGCCGGCCAGGGAGGAGGCTCGCCAGGAGGAGTCCTACTCCTACCGGGAGTAGGACACCCCCCTTTTCCATGTTGGACTAGGAGAGAGGGAAGAGGTGGAGGAGGAAGGAAGGGGGGCGCCCCATTCTCCTTGTCCTATCTGAATTTGGGGGAGGGGGGGGCGTGCGGCCCTGCCAGCCTCCTCTCCTCTCCTCCACCAAGGCCCACTAAGGCCCATTAAGTTCTTGGGGTTCGGTAACCTCCGGTACTCACTGAAAAATCGATTTCACCGGAACATTTCCGATATCCAAACATAGGCTTCCAATATATCAATCTTCATGTCTCGACCATTTCGAGACTCCTCATCATGTCCGTGATCACATCCGGAACTCCGAACAACCTTCGGTACATAGAAACATATAAACTCATAATATACGGACCCTACGCGTTCGAGAACTATGTAGACATGACTGAGACATGTCTCTGGTCAATAACCAATAGCGGAACCTGGATGCTCATATTGGTTCCCACATATTCTACGAAAATCTTTATCGGTCAGACCGCATAACAACATACGTTGTTCCCTTTGTCATCGGTATGTTACTTGCCCGAGATTCGATCATCGGTATCTCAATACCTAGTTCAATCTCGTTACCGGCAAGTCTCTTTACTCGTTCCATAATACATCATCCATAACTAACTCATTAGTTGCAATGCTTGCAAGGCTTAAGTGATGTGCATTAATGAGAGGGCCCAGAGATACCTCTCCGACGATCAGAGTGACATGTCCTAATCTCGAAATCGCCAACCCAACAAGTACCTTCGGAGACACTGTAGAGCACCTTTATAATCACCCGATTCGTTGTGACGCTTTGGTAGCACACAAAAGTGTTCCTCACGAGTAAGCAGGGAGTTGCATAATCTCATAGTCATAGGAACATGTATAAGTCATGAAGAAAGCAATTGCAACATACTAATCGATCGAGTGCTAAGCTAACGGAATGGGTCAAGTCAATCACATCATTCTCCTAATGATGTGATTCCATTAATCAAATGACAACTCTTTGTCTATGGCTAGGAAACATAACCATCTTTGATCAACGAGCTAGTCAAGTAGAGGCATACTAGTGACACTTTATTTGTCTATGTATTCACACATGTATCATGTTTCCAGTTAATACAATTCTAGCATGAATAATAAACATTTATCATGATATAAGGAAATAAATAATAAATTTATTATTGCCTCTAGGGCATATTTCCTTCAGTATCCCACTTGCACTAGAGTCAATAATCTAGATCACATCGCCATGTGATTTAACATCAATAGTTCACATCACCATGTGATTAACACCCATAATTCACATCGTCATGTGATCAACACCCAAAGGGTTTACTAGAGTCAATAATCTAGTTCACATCGCTATGTGATTAACACCCAAAGAGTACTAAAGTGTGATCATGTTTTGCTTGTGAGAGAAGTTTAGTCAACGGGTCTGTCACATTCAGAGCCGTATGTATTTTGCAAAATATTCTATGTCTACAATGCTCTATACGGAGCTACTCTAGCTAATTGCTCCCACTTTAAATATGTATCCAGATTGAGACTTAGAGTCATACGGATCATTGTCAAAACTTGCATCGACGTAACCCTTTACGACGAACCTCTTGTCACCTCCATAATCGAGAAACATATCCTTATTCCACTAAGGATAATTTTGACCAATGTCGATGATCTACTCCTAGATCACTATTGTACTCCTTGCCAAACCAGGCGGTAGTATACAATAGGTCTGGTCCATAGCATGGCATACTTTTATAGAACCTATGATCGAGGCATAGCGAATGACTTTCATTCTCTTTCTATTTTCTGCCGTGGTCGGGATTTGAGTCTTACTCAATTTCACACCTTTGCAACACAGGCAAGAACTCTTTCTTTGGTATCGCTCCATTTGAACTACTTCAAAATCCTGTCCAAGGTATGTAATCATTGAAAATCTTATCAAGCGTCTTGATCTATCTCAAAAGATCTTGATGCTCAATATGTAAGTAGCTTTACTGAGGTCTTTCTTTGAAAAACTCCTTTCAAACACTCCTTTATGCTTTGCGAATAATTCTACATTATTTACGATCAACAATATGTCATCACATATACTTATCGTAAATCTTTGTAGTGCTCCACTCACTTTCTTGTAAATCTGAGCTTCACCGCAAGTCTGTATAAAACTATATGCTTTGATCAACTTATCAAAGCGTATATTCTAACTCCGAGATGCTTGCAGTCCATAGATGGATCGCTGGAGCTTGCATATTTTGTTAGCACCTTTAGGATTGACAAAAAACATTCTGGTTGCATCATATACAACTCTTCTTTAATAAATCCATGAAGGAATGCAGTTTTGTTTATCCATTTGCCAGATTTCATAAAATGCGGCAATTGCTAACATGATTCGGTCAGACTTAAGCATAGATACGAGTGAGAAACTCTCATCGTAGTCAACACCTTGAACTTGTCGAAACCCTTTTGCGACAATTCTAGCTTTGTAGATATTAACACTACTATCAGCGTCCGTCTTCCTCTTGAAGATCCATTTATTTTCTATGGTTCGCCGATCATCCGGCAAGTCAACCAAAGTCTACACTTTGTTCTCATACATGGATCCCATCTCAGATTTCATAGCCTTAAGCCATTTCGCGGAATCTGGGCTCATCATCGCTTCCTCATAGTTCGTAGGTTCGTCATGGTCTAGTAACATAACTTCCAGAACAGGATTACCATACCACTCTGGTGCGGATCTTACTCTGGTTGACCTACGAGGTTCAGTAACAACTTGATCTGAAGTTTCATGATCATCATCATTAACTTCCTCACTAATTGGTGTAGGAGTCACAGGAACAGATTTCTATGATAAACTTCTTTCCAATAAGGGAGCAGGTACAGTTACCTCATCAAGTTCTACTTTCCTCCCACTCACTTCTTTCGAGAGAAAACTCCTTCTCTAGAAAGGATCCATTCTTAGCAACTAATGTCTTGCCTTCGGATCTGTGATAGAAGGTGTACCCAACATGATAACTTTTGGGTATCCTATGAAGAAGCACTTTTTCCCGATTTGGGTTTGAGCTTATCGGGGATGAAACTTTTTTCACATAAGCATCGCAACCCCAAACTTTAAGAAACAACAACTTAGGTCTCTTGCCAAACCATAGTTCATATGGTGTCGTCTCAACGGATTAGACGGTGCCCTATTTAATGTGAATGCAGCTGTCTCTAATGCATAACCCCAGAATGATAGTGCTAAATTGGTAAGAGACATCATAGGTTGCACTATATCCAATAAAGTACAGTTATGACGTTCGGACACACCATTATGCTGTGGTGTTCCAGATGGCGTGAGTTGCGAAACTATTCCGCATTGTTTCAAATGAAGACCAAACTCGTAACTCAAATATTCTCCTCCACGATCAGATCGTAGAAACTTTATTTTCTTGTTACGATGAATTTCCACTTCACTCTGAAATTATATGAACTTTTCAAATGTTTCAGACTTATGTTTCATCAAGTAGATATACCCATATCTGCTCAAATCATCCATGAAGGTCAGAAAATAATGATACTCGCCGCGAGCCTCAACACTCATCGGACCGCATACATCAGTATGTATTATTTCCAATAAGCCAGTTGCTTGCTCCATTGTTCCGGAGAACGGAGTTTTAGTCATCTTGCCCATAAGGCATGGTTCGCAAGCATCAAGTGATTCATAATCAGGTGATTCCAAAATCCCATGAGCATGGAGTTTCTTCATGCGCTTTACACCAATATGACCTAAACGGCAGTGCCACAAATAAGTTGCACTATCATTATTAACTTTGCATCTTTTGGCTTCAATATTATGAATATGTGTATCACTACGATCGAGATCCAACAAACCATTTTCATTGGGTGTATGACCATAAAAGGTTTTATTCATGTAAACAGAACAACAATTATTCTCTAATTTAAATGAATAACCGTATTGCAATAAACATGATCAAATCATATTCATGCTCAACGCAAACACCAAATAACATTTATTTATGTTCAACACTAATCCTGAAAGTATAGGGAGTGTGCGATGATGATCATATCAATCTTGGAACCACTTCCAACACACATCGTCACTTCACCCTTAACTAGTCTCTGTTCATTCTTCAACTCCCGTTTTGAGTTACTACTTTTTAGCAACTGAACAAGTATCAAATACCGAGGGGTTGCTGTGAACACTAGTAAAGTACACATCAATAACATGTATATCAAATATACCTTTGTTTACTTTGCCATCCTTTCTTATCCGCCAAATACTTGGGGTAGTTCCGCTTCGATGACCAATCCTTTGGCAAGAGAAGCACTTATTCTCAGGCTTAGGTCCAGATTTGGGCTTCTTCACTTGAGCAGCAACTTGCTTGCCGTTCTTCTTGAAGTTCCCCTTCTTCCCTTTGCCCTTTTCTTGAAACTAGTGGTCTTGTGAACCATCAACACTTGATGCTTTTCTTGATTTCTACCTTCGTTGATTTCAGCATCACGAAGAGCTCGGGAATTACTTTCGTCATCCCTTGCATATCATAGTTCATCACGAAGTTCTATTAACTTTGTGATAGTGTCTAGAGAACTCTGTCAATCATTATCTTATCTGGACGATTAACTCCCACTTGATTCAAGTGATTGTAGTACTCAGACATTCTGAGCACATGCTCACTAGCTGAGCAATTCTCCCCATCTTGTAGGCAAAGTACTGTCAGAGGTCTCATACCTCTCGACACGGGCATGAGTGTGAAATACCAATTTCAACTCTTAGAACATCTTATATGCTCTGTGGTGTTCAAAATATTTTTGAAGTCCCGGTTCTAAGCCGTAAAGCATGGTGCACTAAACTATCAATTAGTCATCATACCGAGCTTTTGTCAAACATTCATAACGCCCCGTGACCGCTCTTGCAATAGGTCCGCTACCTAGCAAAGGCATCAAGGACATAATACTTCTGTGCAACAATGAGGTTAATCCTCAGATCACGGACCAAGTCCGCATCATTGCTACTAACATCTTTCAACTTAGCTTTCTCTAGGAACATATCAAAATAAAACAGGGGAGCAAAACGCGCGCTATTGATCTACAACATAGATAGGCTAATACTACCAGGACTAAGTTCATGATAAATTTAAGTTCAATTAATAATATTACTTAAGAACTCCCACTTAGATAGACATCCCTCTAATCTTCTAAGTGATCACGTGATCCATATCAACTAAACCATAACCGATCATCACGTGAAATGGAGTAGCTTTCAATGGTGAACATCACTATGTTGATCATATCTACTATATGATTCACGCTCGACCTTTCGGTCTCAGTGTTCCGAGGCCATATCTGCATATGCTAGGCTCGTCAAGTTTAACCTGAGTATTACCGTGTGCAAAACTGGCTTGCACCCGTTGTAGATGGACGTAGAACTTATCACACCCGATCATCACGTGGTGTCTGGGCACGACGAACTTTGGCAACGATGCATACTCAGGGAGAACACTTTTATCTTGAAATTTAGTGAGAGATCATCTTATAATGCTACCGTCAATCAAAGCAAGATAAGATGCATAAAAGATAAACATCACATGCAATCAATATAAGTGATATGATATGGCCATCATCATCTTGTGCTTGTGATCTCCATCTCCGAAGCATCGTCATGATCACCATCGTCACCGGTGCGACACCTTGATCTCCATCGTAGCATCATTGTTGTCTCGCCAATCTTATGCTTCTACGACTATCGCTATCGCTTAGTGATAAAGTAAAGCATTACAGGGCGATTGCATTTCATACAATAAAGCGACAACCATATGGCTCCTGCCGATTGTCGATAACTTTCGGTTACAAAACATGATCATCTCATAAAATAAAATTTAGCATCATGTCTTGACCATATCACATCACAACATGCCCTGCAAAAACAAGTTAGGCGTCCTCTACTTTGTTGTTGCAAGTTTTACGTGGCTGCTACAGGCTTAGCAAGAACCGTTCTTACCTACGCATCAAAACCACAACGATAGTTTGTCAAGTTGGTGCTGTTTTAACCTTCGCAAGGACCGGGCGTAGCCACACTGGTTCAACTAAAGTTGGAGAAGCTGACACCCGCCAGCCACCTATGTGCAAAGCACGCTTCAGAACTCCGCCTCGCGTAAGCGTCACGCTGTATCGTCGGGTCCGGGCTGCTTCATCCAACAATACCGCCGAACCAAAGTATGACATGCTGGTAAGCAGTATGACTTATACCGCCCACAACTCACTTGTGTTCTACTCGAGCATATAACATGAACGAATAAAACCTGGCTCTGGTGCCACTGTTGGGGAACGTAGTAATTTCAAAAAATTTCCTACGCACACGCAAGATCATGGTGATGCATAGCAACGAGAGGGGAGAGTGTTGTCCACGTGCCTAAATGAGACCGAAAGCGGAAGCGTTAGTACAACACGGTTGATGTAGTCGTACGTCTTCACGATCCGACCGATCAAGTACCAAACGCACGACAACTCCGAGTTCAGCACACGTTCAGCCTGATGACGTCCCTCGAGCTCCGATCCAGCCGAGTGTTGAGGGAGAGTTTAAATCGACAAGACGGCGTGGTGACGATCCCGATGTTCTACCGGCCGCAGGCTTCGCCTAAGCACCGCTTCTGATAATCGAGGTGGACTATGGTGGAGGGGGGCACCGCACACGGCTAAGAGATCAATGATCAACTGTTGTGTCTAGGGTGCCCCCTGCCCCCGTATATAAAGGAGCAAGGGGGAGGTGCGGCCGGCCAGGGAGGAGGCATGCCAGGAGGAGTCCTACTCCTACCGGGAGAAGGACACCCCCCCTTTTCCATGTTGGACTAGGAGAGAGGGGGGGAAGAGGTGGAGGGGAGGAAGGAAAGGGGGTGCGGCCCCTTCTCCTTGTCCTATTCGGACTGGGGGCGGCCCTGCCTCGGCCTCCTCTCCTCTCTTCCACCAAGGCCCACTAAGGCCCATTAAGTTCCCGGGAGTTCGGTAACCTCCGCATCTCTAAAAATCCCGATTTCACCCGGAACACTACCGATATCCAAACATAGGCTCCCAATATATCAATCTTCATGTCTCGACCATTTCGAGACTCCTCGTCATGTTCGTGATCACATCCGGAACTCCGAACAACCTTCTGTACATCAACACATATAAACTCATAATATAACTGTCATCGTAACGTTAAGCGTGCGGACCCTACAGGTTCGAGAACTATGTAGACATGACCGAGACACGTCTCTGGTCAATAACCAATACCGGAACCTGGATGCTCATATTGGTTCCCACATATTCTACGAAGATCTTTATCGGTCAGACCGCATAACAACATACGTTGTTCCTTTGTCATCGGTATGTTACTTGCCCGAGATTCGATCGTCGGTATCTCAATACCTAGTTCAATCTCGCTATCGCAAGTCTCTTAACTCGTTAAGTAATACATCATCCCGCAACTAACTCATTAGTTGCAATGCTTGCAAGGCTTAAGTGATGTGCATTACCGAGAGGGCCCAGAGATACCTCTCCGACGATCGAGTGACAAATCCTAATCTCAAATATGCCAACCCAACAAGTACCTTCGGAGACACCTGTAGAGCACCTTTATAATCACCCGATTGCCAGGACGTTTGGTAGCACACAAAAGTGTTCCTCCGGTAAATGGGAGTTGCATAATCTCATAGTCATAGGAACATGTATAAGTCATGAAGAAAGCAATAGCAACATACTAATCGATCGAGTGCTAAGCTAACGGAATGGGTCAAGTCAATACAATCATTCTCCTAATGATGTGATCCCATTAATGAAATGACAACTCTTTGTCTATGGCTAGGAATCATAACCATCTTTGATCAATGAGCTAGTCAAGTAGAGGCATACTAGTGACACTTTGTTTGTCTATGTATTCACATATGTATCATGTTTCCGGTTAATACTAGCATGAATAATAAACATTTATCATGATATAAGGAAATAAATAATAACTTTATTATTGCCTCTAGGGCATATTTCCTTCAATCACAACCAGGCATAGAAAGTTAAACTGAAGAGCAGAAAATTTCATGGAATGAACCAGAGATGCGGTGTCAACTTTCTTAAATTCCAGTTAAGATTTTTTACATTCTAAAAGAGTGATCATGCATGCCATTTTACCCTCTTGTTATCCCAATTCCATGGATAAATGAATTAATTGTAGTTGCTGACACTCTCCGTTACCGCATCATTGCCAATGCTTGAGAAACCTGTCAAAGGGAAACTTGCAACATCATTAACCTAACAATGATTCTCAAAGATACTACAACGCTAATTCTGTTTACGATACCTACACAAAAGATGCTTTAATAATCTCAGATTTGATATTACCATCATACTGTACTTGGTCAGCTGAATGATCCTCCCACCAGCCATAAAAGGAGCTTAACAAATTAAGCTAACAAAAAGTTTAAGAAATAAGAACAAGCTGAACATCGCAAGGCAAAACACTCAGGCATGATTAGATATGGCACTGTCGTCAACATTGCTCATCGCAGAATATTGAAGGGATTTTTTTCTTGGTAAATGTTTACATTGGAAAATATAATTCTCAGAATTCTTGCTCATATACCTGTATCCACGCATCAAGAATTTCAGTAGAGAGATGATCACTAAGGTAAAATTCTTTTTCCACTTTTTCCCATACACATAAAGCGTGGCAGTTATGAGACTTTAGGTTCTGGAACTTTTTCTCTGGCATATTTATTATTCCCTTTATATTCGACGAGAAGCCAGTCGGGACCTTCATACTGAGCAGGCATTGAAAGAAGATTTCTTTCTCTTCTTTCAGAAGAGCGTAGCTGGCGGGACCTTCATCTTTGCCGGAGGCATGCCCTCTTTTTTCGTGCAAGCGTTGCAGGTCCTCTCGTGCCTCGTGTGTATCTTTTGTCTTCCCATACACGCCTCAAGAAGCCTAGCAGGTTCACGCAAAGGTTCTTCGTCACGTGCATCACGTCGATCGAAGAGCGGACCTCTAGGTCTTTCCAAAGAGGGTAGGTCCCAAAATATAGATTTCTTCTTCCACATGGGTGCGTGATTCTCGGCGTCATTCGGAACAGCTAGTCCGCCGACCCTTTCCAAAGATTACGTGTAAATCATTGACCATAGCAAGCACGTGATCACGGTATGCATGGCGGGCTTCTTCCGGTGATCTGCCTCGCCTTTGAAATGCTTGCCTTTCTTCGACATTGATGGTTGGTCGGAAGAAATCGGCGATAACCCGGTACCACGGTCTTCTGCAGCTTCCGAGGTATATACTATCGGTGTCAAGTAAACAGTGCGTGCATGCGTGGTATCCGTTGTTTGTCTGTCCTGAAAGGTTATACATACATAGAGTCACGGGCCAGGTGCTGTGATTGCTGCTCTGCTCTCCGAAAGGATTAATGCCATCCGCGCTTAAAGCAAACTATACGTTCCTTGGGTCCTTTGCAAACTCATCCCAGTACTTTCTCTCGATTTTCTCCACTGCGACCCGTCGCCGGGTGCTCTCAACTTCCTCTTTCTCACGGTCCTCACCGTGCCATCGCATCAACTTGGCATGCTCTCCGTTTACGAATAGACGTTTCAACCGTGGTATTATAGGAGCATACCACATCACCTTCGCAGAACCCTCTTCACAGGAGGCTGCTTAAATCAACATCACGGGGTCATCTAAATACGATCTTATACCGCAATGCACCACATACCGGGCATGCGTTCAGATCCTTGTAGGCACCGCGGTAGAGGATGCAGTCATTAGGGCATGCATGTATCTTCTCCACCTCCAATCCTAGAGGGCATACGACCTTCTTTGCTGCGTATGTACTGTCGGGCAATTCGTTATCCTTTGGAAGCTTCTTCTTCATTATTTTAAGTAGCTTCTCAAATCCTTTATCGTGCACAGACATTCTCTGCCTTCCACTGTAGCAATTCGAGTACGGTACCGAGCTTTGTGTTGCCATCTTCGCAATTGGGGTACAACCCTTTTTTGTGATCCTCTAACATGCGATCGAACTTCAGCTTCTCCTTTTGACTTTCGTGATTGCGTCCTTGCATCGACAATGACCCGGCGGAGATCATCATCATCGGGCACATCGTCACGGTTCCTCTTGATCTTCAGCAGCTTAGCCCGTTGCAGCACCATCGTGCACATCGCGCAGTTCCTCTTGATGTTCAGTAGCATCGCCGTATTCAGGGGGCACATAGTTGTAATCGTACTCTTTTTCTTCGCCGTCTTCCATCATAACCCCTATTTCTCCGTGCCTCGTCCAAACATTATAGTGTGGCATGAAACCCTTGTAAAGTAGGTGGGTGTGAAGGATTTTCCGGTCAGAAGTAAGACTTCAGATTCCCACATATAGGGCATGGACAACACATAAAACCATTCTGCTTTGTTTGCCTCAGCCACTTGAGAAAATCATGCACGCCCTTAGTGTACTCGGAGGTGTGTCTCGCCACCGTATACATCCATTGCCGGTTCATCTGCGTGCATTATATATAATTAAGTGTGTCAAAAATCATTACAGAACATCAAGAATAGATAATTAAGTGACCAAATTAATAGAAGTTCATCATCACATAAAAACCAAAGTACATACATAGTTCTCATCTAACAACATAAAGCTCTGCAGAGCATCTAAATTAATTAAACCATACATTGAAACTATGTAAAACATTTCAATGCGAAAACAAATGCGATCATAATCGCAACCAAGGTAACAAATTATCCAACAACATATTGATACCAAGCCTCGGTATGAATGGCATATTTTCTAATCTTTCTCATCTTCAAGCGCATTGCGTCCATCTTGATCTTGTGATCATCGACGACATCCGCAACATGCAACTCCAATATCATCTTCTCCTCCTCAAGTTTTTTATTTTTTCCTTCAAGAAATTGTTTTCTTCTTCAACTAAATTTAACCTCTCGACAATAGGGTCGGTTGGAATTTCCGTTGAACAACCTCCTAGATAAATAAAATCTATGTCACGTTGGTCGGCATAATTTTCATAAATAATAAATGAACCAATAGTTATGAAAAGATAATATATACCACATCCGAATCATAGACAGGGGCCGAGGGCCGTATGGCGGATACCAAAATCATCGCACTATATAAGATGCAATAATAAAAGTAAGAAAATAATACAAGTATCTATCTAAACATACAAGTAAGAATATTTTTCCTTTCAGAAAGAAGATAAGAACAAGAGGCTCACCACGGTGGTGCCGGGCGATGAGATCGGTGGTGATCGACGGCGGTGAAGACGGGGACGGGGCGTGACAGACCGCTAAACCTAGATAAATATTGAGGAAAATGGAGCTTGGCGGTCGAGCTTGGAGAGGAGAAACCTTAAGTAGTGTGGCTCGGGCATTCCATCGAACACCTTGTGTGCATAGGAGGTGAGCTAGAGCACCACCAAGCCTCCCCCTCGGCAGTAAAAAAGCAGAGCGGTGTGCTCTGCTCTTGCTGAGGGGGTATATATAAACACCACCATTGGTCCCGGTTGGTGGCATGAACCGGGACTAAAGGGAAGCCTTTGGTCCGGTTCAAGCCATCAACCGGGACCAATAGTGGTGGGCTAGAGGCCAGCCCATTGGTGGGTTCGTCCCACCAACCCACCAAAAGGTCCGGACGAACGGGACCAATGGCCCACGTGGCGGCCGGCCTTACAGGCTCACGAACCGGGACAAATACCTTCACTGGTCCCGGTGCATGGCAGAACCGCGACTAATGGGCTGAACCGGCCTGGGCCATTGCCCCCTGTTCTACTAGTGAGCTACAAAATGTTGATTTGGGGAAGCTCGGCACCAGGGATGCATAGTTCAACAATGATAAGTTTACAACACGGCAACATGTCATCAAAGAGGAACTCACCTAGCACAACTAGCATGTTGAGATTGTTTCCTTTGTCTCTTCTTCAGACTACTCCAAATTGCCCACATGCTCATGTTCAAAGCATCTGTTCTCAACATCAAGAAGAAACAGTAAAAGAAGATTTTTTCTACATGTTCTTATCAGCAGTAAATTGGGGCAAATAAGACAAAAATTAAGCACATGTTCTTAGCAGGAGTAAATGCAAATAATACAGAAATCCTATGTGCTACTGTAATAAGACTGAAATTTAGCACAGTAGAAACACATGTAACATCAACCACCTAGAGATAGATCAAATGGAAAAAACTACCATGCGGACGGGAAACACATATAACAACAACCACTTAGAGATAGTCAATATAGCAAACATATACAGAACCAATAAAGTTGGAGGCGTACCTGCCAGCCTGCAAGATCTCTCTCGCACACCAAAATAACATGGCCTCCTGCAGAACAAAGGGATCTAAGAATGGCCCATGAAACCAAGCGATATAGCAGTGGAAGGGAGTAAACCTTAATCACAGCAGGCCGCTAGCAACTGATGGATTGAATAGCACCTGCAGGAAGAACACGGTAATGCACATATCAAAAAGAGGCCAGAACATTGGACTGTATGGATTGCATATCCTACTGAAAAGAAGAACCAGTTGGAGGTTCGTGGCATGGAAGGAGTGGACAAAGACCTCCATGTCAGATCTAGCAGCACATATCCTCGTGTCTTCTCCTCTGCGCATCGTCATAGAAGGAAGCCTCCTCCTCGCTAACCCTATCAGCATAGGAACACAAAAATATAAGTAGTCATGAATTAGAGGGATGAGCACAGGTCACCATGGAAATATGAGGAAACGATGAAGAAAGAGCTCACGTGTCGGGCGTCTCCTCGACGAACTGGGAGCCATCCTCGAGCTCTCCTCCTCTACAGATAGCCGCCAAGAGTGGGAGGTCGAGCAGGATGGGTTCCCCTGATGCCCTCAGCCAGTCCAGCTCTCTTGGACGCGACGTACGGCCGATCCGAAATCACAGCGCACAGCACCTGATGGCGGCAACCTGCGACCGATCCAGCCGGATCGAGAACATGGCGGCGCCACCACTGAGGCCATGAGGCGGAGGGTTGAGGAGGACGGGAGACGAGATGAGGTGGAGGGAAAGATGAGTGCCCAGGGGCTCGAGGATGGGAGAGGCGTAGCCGCCGCTGGTTTCCCCGTGCCACCTCCTCTTCCTCTTTTCTCCTAGCGGCGGCGCAGTCCTCCCGCCAACGGGCGTCCCCAGACCTTCTTGGGCGGCGGCTTCCTCCGGGTGGCGTGGTCGTCGGACAGAGAGGAGGGAGGCGGAATGGCGACGGCGGCGGCTCATGAGGACGGATGGAGGAGGAGGGAGGAGGGTGGCGCTTGGGCCTTGGGAAGCTAGGGTTTGTGATTTATAACCCTGCACGTGAAATTACCAAAATGTCCTCGACGGGGCACGAAATTTACAGGCGGTGGCACCAGCACTGTTCATAACGAATTAGGGGCGACGTGGACGGCTTGGTCCTGCCTATGACTTCTTGAGGGTTTATATGTTCAATGAGTCCATCCATCGTTGAAAGAAGACAAAAAGAACAGCTACAGGCTCCTGCTCTCTCGCACGGCGCCGCCAAAATCCCATGGCTACGGCGATCTCTCCTACTCTCACGCATGCAGCCGTCATCGCTCTCACGTTCAGCCGATCACTGCATGATTTCTTCCTCCTGGATAACGTCAGGGATCCTCTGCCATGGATGCAAGATTGGAACCGTGCCGCTTCAAAAGCAGAAGCAGACAGCAGACAACGCATAGCAGGTCCTGTTTTTGTTAAGATCTTCTGTGGGAGAGGAAGATGCCCATAGTGACCAAGTAAAGCAGAAGCAACAAGTCGACGAGAAACCTGGTATGCACGTGGACGGCCGCGACGCTGGGACGTACGTGTTTAGTGTACGTACTTGATGACTAACATTGTCTATTGGTAATTTATGAGCTCCTGGTGCTATCTCTTACTATATGAAAGATGGATGCGCATCTCTGAAGAAAATTAAGCTGCCGTGCTCCAGCATGGATGCCATGGAATTCACACAGAGCTCGCTCACTTTCCATTAGCTATAGGATAGGGTGATTGGGCGAAAGGGAGGGGAAAATCGAGCGGGTGTTTATGGGGCCATGCAGCCATCGAGCCGAGTGGGGTAGTGCTTTGCGAGCAGGAGAGAAGGCCGTGGAATTCTTCGCAAGGACACGGTTGTTGGAGCAGACAGCAGACAATGCATAGTAGGTCCTGTTTTGTTAAGATCTTGTTCCTGTTTTGTTAAGATCTTCTCTGGGAGAGGAAGATGCCCATATTGATCAAGTAAGGCAGAAGCAAAGACGACGAGAAACGTGGCATGCTCGTGGACGGCCGCGATGTTGAGACGTATGTGTTCGGTGTACGTACTTGATGAGTAACATTGTCTATTATACAGGTCGTTCTGCAGGCACAGGCCTTTCATGTACGCCTGTACTCAATTCATGATGCAGAATTGGTTAGGTCTATTCAGCTGGGCAGTGAGATTTGCGTGAAGAGTCCAGGTCCAGTTATCATCCTGCAGTCCATCTTATTTTATTTTTTGCTGATAAATGCTGATGACAATGAATCTGTAGGAATTGGTGACGGCATCATCGCATCTATAACTTCCACAGCAGTACCATGTCATGACTGTTGAGTATGTTATTTGTGTATATGTATATTGAGTAGGCCCACCTTTCTAGTTTGTTGTATAGATTGAGGTAGAGGCCCCACCTTGTACATCATATATACGTGCCTATGCACGAGAGCAATACATCGTGCAATCATAATCTCATACATGGTACCAGTTTTTTAGGTTTTTCGCTTTCGCCGCCGCCGCCGCACACCACCTCTGCGCCGCCGCCGCCGCCACCACCTAGCCGCCGCTTTCAGGACATACACGCCGCCGCCGCTTTCCTCCTCTCCCTGCGTATGTTGCCCTTTTAGCACAAGACTTGCTCGCATCTCCAAAGCACGCAGCGTGATCGCCCGCGAGCCGCCGCTCCACCAATCGCTAGCCCAAGGCCACGTTGCACCATCGCTTTCGCCCGCGATGGCCAGCTTCGCGCGATTACAGCCCCGCCGCTTCATCCGGACTCGTAGCTAGCTTACGCTGTGCCGTTTCAGTTTGCATAAAAAAAGAACCTCACCGTGTGTACTGGATTTGGAGACGTCCGTGGTCGCCGGCCAGCCTGCTCTGGCCGCCTCTGCCGTCCCGCCACTGACGCCCTCTGGCACGGCTCCGCCATCGGCGCCCTACGGCGCGGCCCCGCCAGCCCGTCCCGACTTGCCGCACGGCTCGGATCCGCTGCCTCCGCTGGTGTACGTCGCCGCCCCACCACCGGCGGTCTCAGGCCAGTCTGTCGTCGCCCCGCCGCCGGTGCCGACTCTTTCTGTCGACCCCTTGCTATTGCGCGAGGCGTTCGACGCGCTCGTGTACGGGGCTCCCGGATACTGGTGGGGGTCGTCAGCAGTCCAGCACTCGCCCGCTGGGCAGCAGGTTTTTCCGGCGGGTCATCCGGCCTACGCGGCACCGCAGTCGCAGCCAGGGCTGCTTCCCATACCGTTTGGAGAGTACCCACCGCCGTTGCCGAGCGGTGGCTACGGCCTCCCCATGGCGTCTCCGTTCCCCTCGCCGGCTCTACCGCCGGCGCCATGGGACCCGGTGCTCCTTCCCGCATTGCATGCCGCTCCTATGCCGAACAACTACACCGGAAGTGATGATTGGTACATGGACACCGGGGCTACGGCTCACATGTTTGCTCATCCTGGTAATCTTGCCTCCTTTACTCCCTTCACCACCGACCGCCGCATCATTTTCGGCGACGGTTCCACACTCCCTATCACACATGTCGGGCACACTTCTTTTCCTTCTAATTCCATGCTATTACTTTGTCTAACATACTTGTCTCACCTCATCTTATTAAAAACCTGATTTCCGTTGGTCGTTTAACTTGTGAAAATCCTGTTACTGTTGAATTTGACGAGCTTGGATTTTGTGTCAAGGACGCTCGAACCAGGATGGTACTTCACCGATGTGACAGCCTCGACGAGCTCTATCCAGTGCATTCGCCGTCCACCTCCACTACCGCACCGATTGCTCTCTCCGCCGGCGTCGATCTCTGGCACGCTCGTTTGGGTCATCGCAACCCCGTCACACTTCGTCATATTCTTAAGAGTTTCAGTTTCAGTTGTCATAAGATAGAAGATCACACCTGTCATGCACAATAAATTCGTCGGCAAACATGTTCGCCTCCCGTTTAATAACTCCACCACCATAGCTTCTTTTCCTTTTCAGTTGATTCATAGCGATGTGTGGACCTCTCCGGTTCCTAGTAATTCGGGCTATTTATATTATCTGGTTATCCTTGATGATTATTCTCATTATGTGTGGACTTTTCCTTTGCGCAGAAAGTCGGATGCACTCTCCACTTTGACGGCTTTTTACTTCTACGTCAGCACGCAGTTTGGGCGTCCTATCCTTGCTCTTCAGACTGACAATGGAAAAGAGTTCGACAACCTTGCTTTCCGTGACTTTTACGCCGTGATCACGGCACAATTTTTCGTCTCACATGCCCGTATACTTCCCCAGAGCAGTCGAGCCGAACGCGTCCTTCGTACTCTGATCATTGCGTCAAGACGCTCCCTTTCCATGCTAATGTGCCGCCTCGTTTCTGGCCGGACGCACTCGCCACTGCTTCTCTTCTCCTTAATCTTCGCCCTTGCCGCCCACGATGGAACTATGCACCTCACTATCTTCTCTTCGGTACGCCCCCATCTTATGATGGCTTGCGTATTTTCGGGTGTCTTTGCTATCCTAGCATTGCCGACTCCGCTCCTCACAAACTCGCACCTCGTTCTGTCGCTTGCATCTTCATCGGCTACCCCTCCAACTCCAAGGGATATCGGTGCTACGATCCCGTCTCCCACCGTGTGTTCACTTCCCGGCACGTTTACTTTGATGAGCATGTGTTTCCGTTTCACCAGGTACCCCCGGCTGTTCCTCCCGCCACCGGTGACGCGGGCTCCTCGACGCCTCTCCCAGGGCACTCGCGCGCCTCTGTTGGCCCGCCTCGGCTTTGAGGCGCCCCTACCTCTGGCGCGCCCTACAGGCCAAGCGCTATACTGGGCGCCCCGATGTTGGCGCCAAGGCCCCAGCTGGGCGCCCTCGGGCGCCACTGCCCCTCGGCGCCCACGGTGCCAAGGGGCGCCCGGTGCCCCAGTGCCCACGCCCCCGGCGCCCATGGGTCCTCCTGCCCCCTCGGCGCCCCGGTGCCGTGGTGCCCCGGTGCCAGCGGCCCTCCGGCGCCCGCGGTCCCCGTGCCCGCGGCCCCCTCGGCGCCCGGCGCTGTGGCCGGTCCGGTTACTCATACCGCGCCGCTGGCGTTTCGCCCGAGCTCGCGCTATGCCTCGGATGACTACGTCCATGCGGCGTCCACCTCTGAGCCGTTGCCGTTGCCGTCCTCCGTTCGAGCCGCTCTTTGTGACCCGCTCTGGATGGCTACGATGCAAGAGGGGTTTGACGCCCTGTTACGCAACCGGATGTGGCAGCTTGTTCCCCGTCCCCGGCACGCCAACGTGATTACCGGGAAGTGGGTTTTTAAACACAAGCTCCGTCCTGATGGTACCCTCGTTCGTGGTTTCCGACAGCGTGCTGGCATCGACTTCACCGACACATTTGCTCCGGTCGTCAAGCCCAGCACGATACGCACGGTTCTCCACCTTGCGGTCTCCCGTGCTTGGCCGATGCATCAGATAGACGTCTCCAACGCCTTCCTCCATGGTCACCTCGAGGAGCAGGTCTTCTGCCAGCAGCCCACCGGGTTCGTCGACCCGGCGCTTCCCGACCACGTGTGCCTGCTTTCGCGGTCCTTGTACGGACTCAAGCAGGCTCCGCATGCTTGGTACCAGCGCATCGCGGCGTTTCTCCACCAGCTTGGGTTCCGCTCTACCCGCTCGGACGCCTCGCTCTTCGTCTATCATCAGGGCTCTAACACGGTCTACTTGCTGCTCTACGTCGACGACATCATCCTGACGGCATGTACGGCTGGTCTCCTCAGTCAGCTCACGGCTCGTGTTCGCGCTGAGTTCGCCATCAAGGACTTGGGTCCTTTGCACTACTTCCTAGGTGTCGAGGTGGTGCGCCGTCCGGATGGCTTCTTCCTTCATCAGCGGAAGTACGCTCACGAGCTCCTGGAGCGCGCCGGCATGCTTAACTGCAAGCCCGCCGCTACACCTGATGATCTGAAGGCCAAGCTTTCTGCCACCGATGGTTCTCCTGCCGGATGCTGCTTTCTATCGGTCTATCGTTGGTGCTCTCCGGTACCTCACTCGACTCGATCGGAGATCCGATTATGCCGTGCAGCGGTGTGTCTTCATATGCATGCTCCTCGAGACGTTCACTGGGCTGCCGTCAAGCGGATTCTCCGCTATATCTGCGGCACTACGGATCTTGGCGTCACGCTTCACGCCTCCGCCGACACCGCCCTCACCGCCTACTCCGATGCAGACTGGACGGGCTGCCCTGACACTCGTCGCTCCACTTCGGGCTATTGTGTCTACCTTGGACCCTCACTTATCTCGTGGTCGTCCAAGCGGCAGCCTACGGTCTCTCGTTCCAGTGCTGAGGCTGAGTATCGTGCGGTGGCCAACGCCGTCGCTGAGTGTTCGTGGCTTCGCCAGCTGCTTCAGGAGCTCTCTTGTCCTGTTGACCGTGCCACGGTGGTCTACTGCGACAACGTCTCGGTGGTCTACCTCTCCGCTAACCCGATGCACCATCGACGGACCAAGCATATTGAGTTGGATATTCATTTTGTTCGGGAACAGGAGGCACTTGGCCATATTCGCGTTTTGCACGTCCCTACTTCCCAACAATTTGCCGATATCATGACCAAGGGCTTGCCTACGGCGTCATTTGAGGAGTTCGGTCCAGTCTTTGCGTCAGCATGGTCCCGCTTCATTTGCGAAGTGTTGAATATGTTATTTGTGCATGTATATTGACTAGGCCCACCTCTCTAGTTTGTTGTATAGATTGAGGTAGAGGCCCCACCTTGTACATCATATATACGTGCCTATGCACGAGAGCAATACATCGTGCAATCATAATCTCATACAATGACGTTCCACGACACCTACTTGGCTGCGGGGGACGTCTGCTACAATCTCTACGTTTCTTGTACTATGTTTAGCCCTTCTTCAATTTCCAATCTAGAGGATGGTCCTTTCTTCCAGTTATCATCCCGTGATTTAATATACAGAAGCAATGAGCCTGATTGTAGTAGGCAATCCCGATGTTGTTCAAACATCACCAATCCGTCCATGTGTATGCCGGCCTGCAGACTAAGATAGATGCACGTGCGTGGCATTGCTGCGAACAGACTTCACCATGGCGAACTATATACGTCGCTGCCTGGCTCCTGCTGACCTCTCGCCACATACTAGATGCACTCGGATACTAAGTTTGTCGCCAAATTAAATATTAGGTAAGTGAAAATACGTTTTTTCTGATGAAAGTGAACACACCTGGAACCCTTGATGCATTATGGTTTCGATGGTTATGATAGTTGTTAACACCAGCGCATATGAATGCTTTGAATTATATATTTTTTCGCTTCTACACTGTATTGTTTCTATTCTCTGCATCTGTACTTTTTAAAGTACAACACTGTAACGTTTATTAGAAAGGTGCAACTATGATAAATAGATTTGTGATAAAATTATTTTTGGTAGACTAGACCAACATTAGAAATTTATGAGTGTTGTAAAGATGTACAAGCTGATCCATTGTTTTGGTCACTTCAGGTTTTGAGTTAGGAAAAGAACAGGGTCTACAAGTTCATGACTACCATGTTATATTCAGGAGCATCATCAGTAATGAATCAAGAAGCAATATGGCTGTTGATCATAAATATACTTTCTGACCCAGAAGAGATTTTAAAGCCTGTACACTACATCGGTAAATGATTTAATCTATGATTGATCCGTTATGAACTTGCTTTGTAAGTTTTGTAGCATCTTAGAAGATACCTACAGAGTAAGCCACACAATATTAACTCACTAGACATCTCTTCGGTTAATGAGAAAAAACACAATTTATTCGGAACGCCTTAGAATTAAGGGCGTGTTTGGTTGCCCGCATAGAGCCCAGCCTGGCCCATGCAGGAAAGATTGAGCCTGTTTGGTAGCCTGCGTTCACTGTGCGGCCTGCATCGCACGGATCATAAAGCACGTCCAGGCCAGGCCCAGGGGAAACGCCCGAATCGGCAGTAGCTCGCGAGCCTGGCTCGGGCGAGGCAGGGGAGGGCGACGCGCTTCTCCCCTCGTGCGAGCAGGGAGATGGCGCGAGCTCGCCCGCGTCGCCGAAAAATCGGCGGGAGGATTTCGGCTCACCTCCCGCCGAGTCCACCCTATTTAGCCCCCTCCCTCACCGCCCCAACTCCCGCCACCATTCTCCCTCCGTTCGAGCTTTCCCGCTAACGCGCATCCGCACCGACGATCAGGTAAGCGGTGTTGGAAATATGACCTAGAGGCAATAATAAAAGTATTATTATATTTCCTTGTTCATGATAATTGTCTTTTATTCCTGCTATAATTGTATTATCCGGAAATCGTAATACACGTGTGAATACATAGACCACAATATGTCCCTAGTGAGTCTCTAGTTGACTAGCTCGTTGATCAACAGATAGTCATGGTTTCCTGACTATGGACATTGGATGTCATTGATAACGGGATCACATCATTAGGAGAATGATGTGATGGACAAGACCCAATCCTAAGCATAGCACAAGATCGTGTAGTTCGTTTTGCTAGAGCTTTTCCAATGTCAAGTATCTCTTCCTTAGACCATGAGATCGTGTAACTCCCGGATACCGTAGGAGTGCCTTGGGTGTACCAAACGTCACAACGTGACTGGGTGACTATAAAGGTACACTACAGGTATCTCCGAAAGTGTCTGTTGGGTTGACACGGATCGAGACTGGGATTTGTCACTCCGTATGACGGAGAGGTATCACTGGGCCCACTCGGTAGTGCATCATCATAATGAGCCCAAAGTGACCAAGTGTTTGGTCACGGGATCATGCATTACGGTAGAGTAAAGTGACTTGCCGGTAACGAGATAGAACTAGGTATTGGGATACCGACGATCGAATCTCGGGCAAGTAAAATACCGATTGACAAAGGGAATTGTATACGGGGTTGTTTGAATCCTCGACATCATGGTTCATCCGATGAGATCATTGAGGAGCATGTGGGAGCCAACATGGGTATCCAGATCCCGCTGTTGGTTATTGCCGAGAGCCGTCTCGGTCATGTCTGCATGTCTCCCGAACCCGTAGGGTCTACACATAAGGTTCGGTGGACGCTAGGGTTGTATGAATATGTGTATGCAGCAAACCGTATGTTGTTTGGATTCCCGGATGATATCCCGGTCGTCACGAGGAGTTCCGGAATGGTCCGGAGGTAAAGATTTATATATGGGAAGTCTTATTTTGGTCGCCGGCAAAGTTTCGCGCGTTCTCGGTATTGTACCGGGAGTGCCGAAAGGGGGTCCGGGGGTCCACCAGGTCCACCTGCCCGGGGGCCACATGGGCTGTAGGGGTGCGCCTTGGCCTATATGGGCCAAGGGCACCAGCCCCAAAAGGCCCATGCGCCAAGGAGACAAGGAGAGGGAGAGTCCTGAAGAGGGAAGGCACCTCCGAGGTGCCTTGGGGAGGATGGACTCCTCCCCCCCCTTGGCCGCACCCTTCCTTGGAGGAAGGGGCAAGGCTGCACCCCCTCTCTTGCACCTATATAAAGGGAGGGAGGGAGGGCAGCCGCATCCCTCAAGGCTTGGCGCCTCCCTCCTCCCTGCTACACCTCCTCCTCCTCCCGTAGTTGCTCAGCGAAGCCCTGCCGGAGTTCTGCTGCATCCACCACCACGCCGTCGTGCTGCTGGATTATCATCAACCTCTCCTTCTCCCTTGGTCGATCAAGAAGGAGGAGACATCATCCGCTCCGTACGTGTGTTGAACGCGGAGGTGCTGTCCGTTCAGCACTAGGTCATCGGTGATCTGAATCACGGCGAGTACGACTCCATCATCCCGTTCCATTGAACGCTTCCGCACTTGATATACAAGTGGTATGTAGATGCAATCACTCTCCCATGACTCGTTGCTAGATGAACTCATAGATGGATCTTGGTGAAACCGTAGGGAAAATTTTTAATTTTCTGCAACGTTCCCCAACAGTGGCATCATGAGCTAGGTCTGTCGTAGTTCTCTATTGCACGAGTAGAACACAATTTGTTGTGGGCGTAGATGTTGTCAACTTTCTTGCCGCTACTAGTCTTATCTTGCTTCAGCGGTATTGTGGGATGAAGCGGCCGGACCGACCTTATACGTGCGCTTACGTGAGACTGGTTCCACGCAGACGGACATGCACTAGTTGCATAAGGTGGCTAGCGGTGTCTGTCTCTCCCACTTTAGTTGGAGCGGATTCGATGAAAAGGGTCCTTATGAAGGGTAAATAGAAGTTGACAAATCACGTTGTGGCTTTCACGTAGGTAAGAAAACGTTCTTGCTAGAACCCTATTGCAGCCACGTAAAACTTGCAACAACAATTAGAGGACGCCTAACTTGTTTTTGCAGCAAGTGTTTTGTGATATGATATGGCCAAAGTTGTGATGAATGATGAATGATATATGTGATGTATGAGATCATGTTCTTGTAATAGGAATCACGACTTGCATGTCGATGAGTATGACAACGGCGAGAGCCATAGGAGTTGTCTTTATTTCCGTATGACCTGCGTGTCATTGAAGAACGCCATCTAAATTACTTTACTTTATTGCTAAACGCGTTAGCCATAGAAGTAGAAGTAGTCGTCAAGCGTGACAACTTCATGAAGACACGATGATGGAGATCATGATGATGGAGATCATGGTGTCATGCGGTGACAGGATGATCATGGAGCCCGAAGATGGAGATCAAAGGAGCTATATGATATTGGCCATATCATGTCACTACTATATATAATTGCATGTGATGTTTATTATGTTTATGCATCTTGTTTACTTAGAACGACGGTAGTAAATAAGATGATCCCTCATAACAATTTCAAGAAAGTGTCCTCCCTAGCTGCACCGTTGCTACAGTTAAATCGTTTCAAGCACCACGTGATGATGGTGTGATAGATCCTTACGTTCACATACAGCGGGTGTAAGACAGGTTGTACACATGCAATACACTTAGGTTAACTTGACGAGCCTAGCATGTACAGACATGGCCTCGGGCGCAAGAGACTGAAAGGTCGAACATGAGTCATTATGGAAGATACGATCAACATGGAGATGTTCACCGACGATGACTAGTCCGTCACACGTGATGATCGGACACGGCCTAGTCGACTCGGATCATGTATCACCTAGATGACTAGAGGGATGTCAAATCTGAGTGGGAGTTCATTAAATAATTTGATTAGATGAACTTTATTATCATGAACAATAGTTTAAAATCTTTGCAAAATGTCTTGTAGATCAAATGGCCAACGCTCATGTCACCATGAACTTCAACGCATTCCTAGAGAAACCAAGCTGAAAGATGATGGCAGCAACTATTCGGATCGGGTCCTAACCCGAGGATCATCCTCATAGCTGCCAAGAAACAATATGTCCTAGAAGCACCGCTAGGTGATGCACCCATCGAGAGAACCAAGGCGTTATGAACGCTTGGCAGTCTCTGCGTCTTGATGATTACTCCCTCGTTCAGTGCGGCATGCTTTACAGCTTAGAACCGGGCCTCCAAAAGCGTTTTGAGCAACACGGAGCATATGAGATGTTCGAGGAGCTGAAACTGGTTTTCCAAGCTCATGGCCGGGTCGAGAGATATGAAGTCTCCGACAAGTTCTACAGTTGTAAGATGGAGGATAATAGTTCTGTCAGTGAGCACATACTCAAAATGTCTGGGTTGCACAACCGTCTCTGTCGGTGGACATTAACCTCCGGACGAGGCGGTCATTGACAGAATCCTTGATCGTTCCCACCGAGCTACAAGAGCTTTGTGATGAACTACAATATGCGGGGGATGGTGAAAACTATTCCTGAAGTATTTTCAATGCTGAAGTCGATGAGAGGTAGAAATCAAGAAGGAACATCAAGTGTTGATGGTCAATAAAACCACTAAGTTTAAGAAGGGCAAGGGTAAGAAGAACTTCAAGAAGGGCGGCAAGGATGTTGCCGCGCTGGTAAGCCGATTGCCGAGGAAGAAGTCAAAGAATGGACCCAAGCACGAGACTGAATGCTTTTATTGCAAAGGGAAGGGTCCTCGAAGCGGAACTGCCCCAAATACTTAGCAGACAAGAAGGCCGGCAACACTAAAGGTATATTTGATATACATGTAATTGATGTGTACCTTACCGATTACTCGTAGTAACTCACAGGTATTTGATACGGTGCCGTTGCTCATATATGTAACTCACAGCAGGAGCTGCGGAATAAGCGGAGAAGCTGGCGAAGGGCGAGGAGGTGACGATCTTGGCGTCGGGAATGGTTCCAAGGTCGATGTGATCGCCGTCGACGCTACCTCTACATTTACCTACGGGATTAGTTTTAAACCTCAATAATTGTTATTTAGTGCCAAGTTTGAGCATGAACATTGTATCAGGATCTCGTTTAATCTGAGATGGCTACTCATTTAAATCCGAGACTAATGGTTGTTCTATTTATATGAGAGAAATGTTTTGTGGTCGTGCCCGATGATCAATGGTTTATTCTTAATGAATCTCGAGCGTAATGTTACACATGTTCATAGTGTGAATACCAAAAGATGTAAAGTTGATAACGATAGTCCCACATACTTGTGTACTGCCGCCTTATGGTCACATTGGTGTCAAGCGCATGAAGAAGCTCCATGCTTTGATGGACTTTTAGAGTCTCTCGATTATGAATCATTTGACACATGCGAACCATGCCTCATGGGCAAGATGACCAAGACTCCGTTCTCGGAACAATGGAGCGAGCAACCAACTTATTGGAAATCATACATACCGATGTGTGCGGTCCAATGAGTGTTGAGGCTTCATGGAGGATATCGTTATGTTCTCACTCTCACCGATGACTTGAGTAGATATGGGTATGTCTACATGATGAAACACAAGTCTGAGACCTTTGAAAAGTTCAAGGAATTTCAGAATGAAGTAGAGAATCAACGTGACCGAAAAGATAAAATTCTTGCGATCAGATCGTGGAGGAGAATATTTAAGTCATGAATTTGGTACACACTTAAGGAAATGTGGAATCGTTTCACAACTCACGCCGCTGGAACACCTCAGCGTAACGGTGTGTCCGAACGTCAATGTCGCACTCTATTGGATATGGTGCGATCTATGATGTCTCTTCTTGATTTACCGCTATCATTTTGGGGATACGCTCTAGAGACAACTACATTCACTTTAAATAGGGCACCATCTAAATCCGTTGAGACGACACCGTATGAATTATGGTTTGGGAAGAAACCTAAGCTGTCGTTTCTAAAAGTTTGGGGATCACGATGCTTATGTCAAGAAACTTCAACCTGAAAAGCTCGAACCCAAGTCGGAAAAATGCGTCTTCATAGGATACCCTAAGGAAACCATTGGGTATACCTTCTACCTTAGATCCGAAGGCAAGATCTTTGTTGCCAAGAACGGATCCTTTACGGAAAAGAGTTTCTCTCGAAAGGAGTAAGTGGGAGGAAAGTAGAACTTCGATGAAGTACTACCTCTTGAACCGGAAAGTAGTGCAGCTCAGGAAAATGTTTACGTGGTGCCTACACCGATCGGAGAGGAAATTAATGATGATAATCAAGGTACTTCGGATCAAGTTGCTCTTGAACTTCAGAGGGTCCACTAGGACACGTTCCGCACTGCAGAGTGGTATGGCAACCCTGTCACCGGAAATCATGTTGTTAGACAACGGTGAACCTTCAAACTATGAAGAAGGGATGGCGGGCCCAGATTCCAACAAATGGCTTGAAGCCATGCAATCCGAGATAGGATCCATGTATGAAAACAAAGTATGGACTTTGACAGACTTGCCCGATGATCGGGCGACGATAGAAAACAAATGGATCTCTAAGAAGAAGACGGACGCGGATGGTAATGTTACCATCTATAAAGCTCGACTTGTCCCTAAGGGTTATCGACAAGTTCAAGGGATTGACTACGATGAGACTTTCTCTCCGTAGCGAAGCTTAAGTCCGTCCGAATCATGTTAGCAATTGCCGCATACTATGATTATGAGATATGGCAGATGGATCGTCAAAAGCGGCATTCCTTAACGGTTACCTTAAGGAAGAGGCTGTATATGATGCAGCCGGAAGGTTTTGTCGATCCTAAGAATGCTAACAAGGTATGCAAGCTCCAGCGATCCATTTATGGGCTGGTGCAAGCATCTCGGAGTTGGAACATTCGCTTTGATGAGATGATCAAAGCGTTTGGGTTTATGCAGACTTATGGAGAAGCCTCCGTTTACAAGAAAGTGAGTGGGAGCTCTGTAGCTTTTCTCATATTATATGTAGATGACATACTTTTGATGGGAAATGATATAGAACTTTTGGACAGCATTAAGGCCTACTTGAATAAGAGTTTTTCAATGAAGGACCTTGGAGAAGCTGCTTACATATTAGGCATCAAAATCTATAGGGATAGATCGAGACGCCTCATAGGTCTTTCACAAAGCACATACCTTGATATGATTTTGAAGAAGTTCAAAATGGATCAGTCCAAGAAAGGGTTCATGCCTGTTTTGCAAGGTGTGAAATTGAGCTCGGCTCAATGCCCGACCACGGCAAAAGATAAAGAAGAGATGAGTGTCATCCCCTATGCCTCAGTCATAGGATCTATTATGTATGCCATGCTGTGTACCAGACCTGATGTAAACCTTGCCGTAAGTTTGGTAGGAAGGTACCAAAGTAATCCCGGCAAGGAACACTGGACAGCGGTGAAGAATATCCTGAAGTACCTGAAAAGGACAAAGGATATGTTTCGTTTATGAGGTGACGAAGAGCTCGTGCGTAGAAGGGTTACGTCGACGCTAAGCTTCGACACAGATCTGGATGACTCAAAGTCACAAACCGGATACGTGTATATGTTGAATGGTGGAGCGATGGTGGTGCAGCTGCAAGCAGAGCGTCGTGGCGGGATCTACATGTGAAGCGGAGTACATGGCAGCCTCGGAGGCAGCGCATGAAGAAATTTGGGTGAAGGAGTTCATCACCGACCTAGGAGTCATACCCAATGCGTCGGAGCCGATCAAACTCTTCTGTGACAACACTGGAGCTATTGCACTTGCCAAGGAGCCTAGGTTTCACAAGAAGACCAGGCACATCAAGCGTCGCTTCAACTCCATTCGTGAAAATGTTCAAGATGGGGACATAGAAATTTGCGAAGTGCATACGGATCTGAATATCGCAGATCCGTTGACTAAACCTCTTCCGCGGGCAAAACATGATCAACACCAGAACTCTATGGGTGTTCGATTCATCACAATGTAACTAGATTATTGACTCTAGTGCAAGTGGGAGACTGTTGGAAATATGCCCTAGAGGCAATAATAAAAGTATTATTATATTTCCTTGTTCATGATAATTGTCTTTTATTCATGCTATAATTGCATTATCCGGAAATCGTAATACACGTGTGAATACATAGACCACAATATGTCCCTAGTGAGCCTCTAGTTGACTAGCTCGTTGATCAACAGATAGTCATGGTTTCCTGACTATGGACATTGGATGTCATTGATAACGGGATCACATCATTAGGAGAATGATGTGATGGACAAGACCCAATCCTAAGCATAGCACAAGATCGTGTAGTTCGTTTTGCTAGAGCTTTTCCAATGTCAAGTATCTCTTCCTTAGACCATGAGATCGTGTATAGCTGCCGGATACCGTAGGAGTGCCTTGGGTGTACCAAAGCGTCACAACGTGATTGGGTGACTATAAAGGTACACTACAGGTATCTCGAAAGTGTCTGTTGGGTTGACACGGATCGAGGCGGGATTTGTCACTCCGTATGATGGAGAGGTATCACTGGGCCTACTCGGTAGTGCATCATCATAATGAGCTCAAAGTGACCAAGTGTTTGGTCACGGGATCATGCATTACGGTACGAGTGAAGTGACTTGCCGGTAACGAGATAGAACGAGGTATTGGGATACCGACGATCGAACCTCGGGCAAGTAAAATACCGATTGACAAAGGGAATTGTATACGGGGTTGCTTGAATCCTCGATATCGTGGTTCATCCGATGAGATCATCGAGGAGCATGTGGGAGCCAACATGGGTATCCAGATCCCGCTGTTGGTTATTGCCCGAGAGCCGTCTCGGTCATGTTCACGCATGTCTCGAACCCGTAGGGTCTACACACTTAAGGTTCGGTGGACGCTAGGGTTGTATGAATATGAGTATGCAGCAAACCGAATGTTGTTCGAGTCCGGATGAGATCCCGGACGTCACGAGGAGTTCCGGAATGGTCCGGAGGTAAAGATTTATATATGGGAAGTCTTATTTTGGTCGCCGGCAAAGTTTAGCGTTATCGGTATTGTACCGGAGTGCGAAAGGGGTCCTGGGGTCCACCAGGGTCCACCTGCCCGGGGGGCCACATGGGCTGTAGGGGTGCGCCTTGGCCTATATGGGCCAAGGGCACCAGCCCCAAGAGGCCCATGCGCCAAGGAGACAAGGAGAGGGAGAGTCCTAAGAGGGAAGGCACCTGAGGTGCCTTGGGGAGGATGGACTCCTTCCCCCTTTGGCCGCACCCTTCCTTGGAGGAAGGGGCAGGCTGCGCCCTCTCTCTTGCACCTATATAAAGGGAAGGGAGGGAGGGGCAGCCGCACCCTCAAGGCTTGGCGCCTCCTCCTCCACCTACACCTCCTCCTCCTCCCGTAGTTGCTCGTGAGAAGCCCTGCTTGGGAGTTCTGCTGCATCCACCACCACGCCGTCGTGCTGCTGGATCATCATCAACCTCTCCTTCCCCCTTGCTGGATCAAGAAGGAGGAGACGTCATCCGCTCTGTACGTGTGTTGAACGCGGAGGTGCTGTCCGTTCAGCACTAGGTCATTGGTGATCTGAATCACGGCGAGTACGACTCCATCATGCCCGTTCCATTGAACGCTTCCGCACGCGATCTACAAGTGGTATGTAGATGCAATCACTCTCCCATGACTCGTTGCTAGATGAACTCATAGATGGATCTTGGTGAAACCGTAGGAAAATTTTTAATTTTCTGCAACGTTCCCCAACAAGCGGCGCATCTTCATCGGCCGGCAGTCCATGGCGTCGGCGCTCCTTCACCGGCCGGCGTTGATCTTCCACGACCGTCCCTCCTCGTCCTCAAGCTGCAGCCATGGCCTCTGTGAGTTCAATCCCCCTTTCTCTCTGTTCCTTCTAGCTAGATCTGAGCTGCAGCTAGGGTTTGATCTATATGCATGGTTGATTAGTGGTCTAATCTGTGAGCTGATATGGTTGATTGCTATGCTGCGGTTGCAATTTATGGTAGGGCTAGATGTTCAAGCATGTGCTAGGCTAGATTAGTAGTAGAGTTTGAAGTTGAACCTTGTGCTTGTGTTGATTCGTGCTTAGATATGTGATTTGTACCTATTGGTGGTCCATTTGTAGCATGCTGTTTTTTTGTAGATGTATGTTCGTGCTCATAGGTTGTCCGCCTTGCTTAGTATGACAACGATGAACCATATGTGCTTAGTATGATAGCGATGAACCATGTACGTGTATACTTCTGCTTTCATGGATTGTCCGGTATGTTGTGTGCTATGCTTACCGTCAAAGCGTGCTACGATTGTAGGACATGACCACGCAGACGCAAGATCTTAGTCAGGCCCTTGTCCTGTCCGACAACCAGTTTGCTCCATCGTTAGTCGAGGACTCACAGCCTATGTCCGAGATGGCACCTGATTCAGAGGTGTTCGCATCTGATTCCCTCTATGTGCCAGTAGTGCTCGTCGAGCCAACTCCTGTTGCTGCTGCTGCTGCCGCAGCACTCAAGCTAGCAGCAGCAGAGGCAAAGAAGGATGGTCGGTCCAACAACATGATGTGGCAGCCGTTCATGTCCACGTTCGTGCTGAATAAGATGTGTGAGCTCATCTCTAGTGGAGTTAGGATTGACAAGGGCTTCAAGGAGGTGCACTTGAACACCGCTATGGGCAGGTGTTCGAGTTCTGTGGGCGGAGGTGTCTGCCACCCAGGTGTATAACCACATGAGGAAATGGAGAGGTCGGTGGATCCAAGTGTCCAAGCTAAGAGACCTTAGCGGTGCCTTATGGGATGAGAACACTTGCTCCATAGTTCTGGAGGCAGAGCACTACGCCGGCCATGTCGCGGTTAGCTCACAGCCCTCTTCCTTTTCATACTATCCACCATTGCCTACTCCTAATCGCAACTAATAACAATTGTGTTTCATTCTTAGGACCACCCAAGGGACGCTAAGTTCCTCAACACACCCATACAGAACTACAGCCAAATGCAACACATCTTCTCCTTGGCTGGCAAGCTGGGAAGCATGCCATGGGCTGGGGGAGCCTCTTGGTTCTCCCATGCCAGACTTCCACAGGACCCGGACGTCGAGGTCCTTGATGGCCTGACAAGCCCTTGTGAAGCCCTTCGACAAGCCATTTGACCCCGTCCATGATAGGAAGAGGAAGAGAGGAGGCCTGATGGAGGAGGAGATCAATGTCTTTTGCAGCATGACAGAGGCGGTGAAGGAGGCGGCAACAACCATCAGGGAGTGCAAGCCCCACAACGTCCACCATGACCTGTATGGCGCTTTCATGAGACCCAGGGTGGCTTCAGTGACGAGGCTCTCATGGCAGCTCTCAGCCACCTGCTTGACAACAAGGCCCAGGGTGTTGGGTTCGTTGCCACGAGGCGGCAGCTCCACGGCGTCTTGTGGCTCAGGAGCTGGCTGGGCAAGCACTACTACTAGAGTAGTGCTGCCTGTGAGCGTGCATGATCCCCGACGGCGATGGCGGTGGCGACGATGACGACGATGACGATGACGACGTACATTTTGTGTAGCTAGGGCTCAAAAACTATTTGATGGTCTGTATATTTTGGTGAGGTGGTATATACTAACCCCTCATGCTGATGGGGAACTTGCGGTGGTAGGACGACACCCTCTTTTGGATGTGGTGGTAGGTTAACACCAAGGTTGTGCTAGGAAGAACTTGCTATGCCATATGATCATGCATTCTTTACTTCTTCTCTTCTTCTCCATTGTTTTTTGTGTGCTACTTTGCTTGCTACTTGTGTGCTCCATTGATTTGCTGCTTCCACTCTTGCTCTTGTGCATTGCTAGGGCAAGTGGTATGTTGTGTTCATCGGTAAGGTTCCAGGGGTTTATAATTCATGGGAGAAGCCAGTGCACAAGCGGCATCGTATAGCAACAGCACCCATAGAGGGTTCAAGACTAGGAAGGCAGGAGAACAAGCTTACTCTGACTGGGTGCAACAGCATGAAGGCAGCAGTGTTGACAGTGGCAAGGTTGGAGGTGTCAAGGTGGATCGTCGGTTTGGGCTGGTGAAGAACTTCATCATCTTTGCCTAGTTCATCGCCATTGCTGTGCTGTGGCGTTGGTATGCTAGGTGTGGGTAAGCTCACCAACTAGGGTACAAGGTAAGCACAACATGTACGTCGTATGCAACCAAACACCGTGTTCATGTGCCGCTTGTGAAGGAAATATGCCCTAGAGGCAATAATAAAGTTATTATTTATTTACTTATATCATGATAAATGTGTATTATTCATGCTAGAATTGTATTAACCGGAAACATAATACATGTGTGAATACATAGACAAACAAGGTGTCACTAGTGTGCCTCTACTTGACTAGCTTGTTGATCAAAGATGGTTATGTTTCCTAGCCATAGACCTATGTTGTCATTTGATTAACGGGATCACATCATTAGGAGAATGATGTGATTGACATGACCCATTCCGTTAGCTTAGCACACGATCGTTTAGTATGTTGCTATTGCTTTCTTCATGACTTATACATGTTCCTATGACTATGAGATTATGCAACTCCGTTTACGGCGGAACACTTCGTGTGCTACCAAAGCGTCCTAGCGTAATCTGGGTGATTATAAAGGTGCTCTACAGGTGTCTCCGAAGGTACATGTTGGGTTGGCGTATTTCGAGATTAGGATTTGTCACTCCGATTGTCGGAGAGGTATCTTTGGGCCCTCTCTGTAATGCACATCACTTAAGCCTTGCAAGCATTGCAACTAATGAGTTAGTTGCGGGATGATGTATTACAGAATGAGTAAAGAGACTTGCCGTAGCGAGATTGAACTAGGTATTGAGATACCGACGATCGAATCTCGGGCAAGTAACATAACGATGACAGAGGGAACAACGTATGTTGTTATGCGGTCTGACCGATAAAAGATCTTTGTAGAATATGTATGAGCCAATATGAGCATCCAGGTTCCGCTATTGGTTATTGACCGGAGACGTGTCTCGGTCATGTCTACATAGTTCTCGAACCCGTAGGGTCCGCACGCTTAACGTTACGATGGCAGGTTTTATTATGAGTTTATATGTTATGATGTACGAAGGTTGTTCGAGTCCGGATGTGATTACGGACATGGCGAGGAGTCTCGAAATGGTCGAGACATGAAGATTGATATATTGGAAGCCTATGTTTGGACATCGGAAGTGTTCCGGTGAAATCGGCATTTTACCGAGATGCGGAGGTTACGGAACCCGGTAACTTAATGGGCCTTAATGGGCCTAGTGGAGGAAGAGGAGGAGAGGAGGCCAAGGGGCGCGCGCCCTCCCCCAAGTCCGAATTGGACAAGGAGGCGGCGCCCCTTTCCTTTCCCTCTCTCCTCTTTCCCCCCAAGTCCTAGTCCAAGATGGAAAGGGGGGGAGTACTACTCCCGTTAGGAGTAGGACTCCTCTGGCGCCCAAGCTGGCCGCACCTCCTCCCCTTGCTCCTTTATATCACGGGGCAGGGGGCACCCCATAGACACAACAATTGATCATTGATCTCTTAGCCGTGTGCGGTGCCCCCTCCACCATAATCCACCTCGATAATACTGTAGCGGTGCTTAGGCGAAGCCCTGCGTCGGTAGAACATCAACATCGTCACCACACCGTCGTGCTGACGAAACTCTCCCTCAACACTCGTCTGGATCGGAGTTCGAGGGACGTCATCGAGCTGAACGTGTGCTGAACTCGGAGGTGCCGTACGTCCGGTACTTGATCGGCCGGATCGTGAAGACATACGACTACATCAACCGCGTTGTGCTAACGCTTCCGCTTTCGGTCTCTGAGTGCGTGAGACAACACTCTCCCTCTCGTTGCTATGCATCACCATGATCTTGCGTGTGGGTAGGAATTTTTTTGAAATTACTACGTTCCCCAACAGTGGCATCCGAGCCTGGTTTTATGCGTAGATGTCATATGCACGAGTAGAACAAAGTGAGTTGTGGGCGATATAAGTCATACTGCTTACCAGCATGTCATACTTTGGTTCGGCGGTATTGTTGGACGAAGCGGCCCGGATCGACATTACGCATACGCTTACGCGAGACCGGTTCTCCCGACGTGCTTTGCACAAAGGTGGCTAGCGGGTGTCAGTTTCTCCAACTTTAGTTGAACCGAGTGTGGCTATGCCCGGTCCTTGCGAAGGTTAAAACAGCACCAACTTGACAAACTATCGTTGTGGTTTTGATGCATAGGTAAGAACGGTTCTTGCTAAGCCTGTAGCAGCCACGTAAAATTTGCAACAACAAAGTAGAGGACGTCTAACTTGTTTTTGCAGGGCATGTTGTGATGTGATATGGTCAAGACGTGATGCTATATTTTATTGTATGAGATGATCATGTTTTGTAACTGAGTTATCGACAACTGGCAGGAGCCATATGGTTGTCGCTTTATTGTATGGAATGCAATCACCCTGTAATGCTTTACTTTATCACTCAGCGGTAGCGATAGTCGAGAAAGCATAAGATTGGCGAGGCGACAACGATGCTACGATGGAGATCAAGGTGTCGCGCCGGTGGCGATGGTGATCATGACGGTGCTTGGAGATGGAGATCACAAGCTCAAGATGATGATTGCCATTTAATATCAATTATATTGATTGCTTGTGATGTTTATCTTTTATGCATCTTATCTTGCTTTTGATTAGCGGTAGCATTATAAGATGATCTCTCACTAAATTTCAAGATAAAAGTGTTCTCCTGAGTATGCACCGTTGCCAAAATTCTTCGTGCCCGGACACCACGTGATGATCGGGTGTGATAAGCTCTACGTCCATCTACAACGGGTGCAAGCCAGTTTTGCACACACAGAATACTCGGGTTAAACTTGACGAGCCTAGCATATGCAGATATGGCCTCGGAACACTGGAGACCGAAAGGTCGAGCGTGAATCATATAGTAGATATGATCAACATAGTGATGTTCACCATTGAAAACTACTCCATTTCACGTGATGATCGGTTATGGTTTAGTTGATTTGGATCACGTGATCACTTAGAGGATTAGAGAGATGTCTTTCTAAGTGGGAGTTCTTAAGTAATATGATTAATTGAACTTAAATTTATCATGAACTTAGTACTGATAGTATCTTGCTTGTCTATGTTGATTGTAGATAGATGGCCCGTCTTGTTGTTCCATTGAATTTTAATGCGTTCCTTGAGAAAGCAAAGTTGAAAGAAGATGGTAGCAATTACACAGATTGGGTCCGTAACTTGAGGATTATCCTCATTGCTGCCGAGAAAGAATTACGTCACTGGAAGCACCGCCGGTGCCAGCCTCTTGCAGGACCAACACCAGATGTTGTGAACGTCTGGTAGAGCAAAGCTGATGACTACTCGATAGTTCAGTGTGCCATGCTTTACGGCTTAGAACCGGGACTTCAATGACGTTTTGAACGTCATGGAGCATATGAGATGCTCCAAGAGTTGAAGTTAATATTTCAAGCAAATGCTTGGATTGAGAGATATGAAGTCTCCAATAAGTTTTATAGCTGCAAGATGGAGGAGAATAGTTACGTCGGTGAGCATATACTCAAGATGTGCAGGGTATAATAATCACTTGATTCAACTAGGAGTTAATCTTCCGGATGATAGCATCATTGGCGAGAATTCTCGAATCACGCCACCAAGCTACAAAAGCTTTGTGATGAACTATAATATGCAAGGGAGGAAAAGACAATTCGAGCTCTTACATAATGCTAAAGGCTGCGGAGGTAGAAATCAAGAAGGAGCATCAAGTGTTGATGGTCAACAAGACCCGATAGTTTCAAGAAAAGGGCAAAGGGAAGAAGAAGGAACTTCAAGAAGAACAGCAAGCAAGTTGCTGCTCGGGAGAAGAAACCCAAGTCTGGACCTAAACTTGGCCGAAAGTGCTTCTCTGCCAAAGCGGTAGTCCTTTGGAAGCGGAACTGCCCCAAGTATTTGGCGGATAAGAAGGATGGCAAGGTGAACAAAGGTATATGTGATATACATGTTATTGATGTGTACCTTACTAGAGATCGCATTAGCACTGGTATTTGATCTTTGGTTACATTGCTAATATTTGCAACTTCGGAGCAGGGGACTACTGGATTAAGCCAACTGGCCAAGGGGCGAGGTGACGATCTTGGCGTGGGAAATGGTTCCAAAGTCGATGTGATCGCGGTTGTACGCTACCTCTACTTCTACCTTGGGATTAGTATTAGACCCTAAATAATTGTTATTTGGTGCCGGCGTTGAGCATGAACATTATATCTGGATCTTGTTTGATGCGAGGCGGTTATTCATTTAAATCAGAGAATAATGGTTGTTACATTTATATGAGTAATATCTTTTATGGTCATGCACCCTCGAAGAGTGGTCTATTTTTGATGAATCTCGATAGTAGTGATACACATATTCATAATGTTGAAGCCAAAAGATGCAGAGTTGATAATGCTAGTGCAACTTATTTGTGGCACCGCCGTTTGGGTCATATCTATGTAAAACGCATGAAGAAACTCCATACTGATGGACTTCTGGAACCACTTGATTATGAATCACTTGGTACTTGCGAACCGTGCCTTATGGGCAAGATGACTAAAACGCCGTTCTCCGGTACAATGGAGAGAGCAACAGATTTGTTGGAAATCATACATACGAGATGTATGTGGTCCAATGAATGTTGAGGCTCGTGGCGGATATCGTTATTTTCTCACCTTCACAGATGATTTGAGCAGATATGGGTATATCTACTTAATGAAACATAAGTCTGAAACATTTGAAAAGTTCAAAGAATTTCAGAGTGAAGTTGAAAATCACTGTAACAAGAAAATAAAGTTTCTACGATCTGATCGTGGAGGAGAATATTTGAGTTACTTGTTTGGTCTACATTTGAAACAATGCAGAATAGTTTCGCAACTCACGCCACCTGGAACACCACAGCGTAATGGTGTGTCCGAATGTCGTAATCGTACCTTACTTGATATGGTGCGATCTATGATGTCTCTTACTGATTTATCGCTATCATTTTGGGGTTATGCTTTAGAGACGGCCGCATTGACGTTAAATAGGGCACTATCAAAATCCGTTGAGACGATGCCTTATGAACTATGGTTTGGCAAGAAACCAAAGTTGTCGTTTCTGAAAGTTTGGGGCTGCGATGCTTATGTGAAAAAGCTTCAACCTGATAAGCTCGAACCCAAATCGGAGAAATGTGTCTTCATAGGATACCCAAAGGAAACTGTTGGGTACACCTTCTATCACAGATCCAAAGGCAAGACATTCGTTGCTAAGAATGGATCCTTTCTAGAGAAGGAGTTTCTCTCGAAAGAAGTGAGTAGGAGGAAAGTAGAACTTGATGAGGTAACTGTACCTGCTCCCTTATTGGAAAGTAGCTCATCACAGAAATCTGTTCCTGTGACACCTACACCAATTAGCGAGGAAGTTAATGATGATGATCATGGAACTTCAAATCAAGTTGTTACTGAACCTCATAGATCAACCAGAGTAAGATCCGCACCAAAGTGGTACGGTAATCCTGTTCTGGAAGTCATGTTACTAGACCATGATGAACCTACGAACTATGAAGAAGCGATGGTGAGCCCAGATTCATAAAATGGCTTGAGACCATGAAATCTGAGATGGGATCCATGTATGAGAAGAAAGTGTGGATTTTGGTTGACTTGCCCGATGATCCGCAAGCAATTGAAAATAAATGGATCTTCAAGAAGAAGACTGACGCTGACGGTAATGTTACTGTCTACAAAGCTCGACTTGTCGCAAAAGGTTTTCGACAAGTTCAAGGGATTGACTACGATGAGACCTTCTCACCCGTGGCTTGATGCTTAAGTCTGTCCGAATCATGTTAGCGATTGCCGCATTTTATGATTATGAAATATGGCGGATGGATGTCAAAACTGCATTCTGAGCGGGTTTACGGAAGAAGAGTTGTATATGATGCAACCAGAAGGTTTTGTCGATCCAAAGGGAGCAAACAAAGTGTGCAAGCTCCAATGATCCATTTATGGACTGGTGCAAGCCTCTCGGAGTTGGAATAAACGCTTTGATAGTGTGATCAAAGCATTTGGTTTTGTCTGAGACTTTTGGAGAAGCTTTGTATTTACAAGAAAGTGAGTGGGAGCTCTGTAGCATTTCTGATATTATATGTGGATGACATATTGCTGATCAGAAATGATATAGAATTTCTGGATAGCATAAAGTGATACTTGAATAAGAGTTTTTCAATGAAAGACCTCGGTGAAGCTGCTTACATATTGGGCATTCAAGACGCTTAATTGGACTTTCACAAAGCACATACCTTGACAAAGTTTTGAAGAAGTTCAAAATGGATCAAGCAAAGAAAGGGTTCTTACTGCGTTACAAGGTGTGAAGTTGAGTAAGACTCAAAGCCCGACCAACTGCAGAAGATAGAGAGAAGATGAAAGATCTTCCCTATGCTTCAGCCATAGGCTCTATCATGTATGCAATGCTGTGTACCAGACACGATGTGTGCCTTGCTATAAGTCTAGCGGGAGGTACCAAAGTAATCCAGAGTGGATCACGGACAGCGGTCAAGAACATCCCGAAATACACGAAAAGGACTAAGGATATGTTTCTCATATATGGAGGTGACAAAGAGCTCATCGTAAATGGTTACGTTGATGCAAGCTTTGACACTGATCCGGATGATTCTAAATCGCAAACCGGATACATGTTTACATTGAACGGTGGAGCTGTCAATTGGTGCAGTTCTAAACAAAGCGTCGTGGCGGGATCTACGTGTGAAGCGGAGTACATAGCTGCTTCGGAAGCAGCAGATGAAGGAGTCTGGATGAAGGAGTTCATATCCGATCTAGGTGTCATACCTAGTGCATCGGGTCCAATGAAAATCTTTTGTGACAATATCGAGCAATTGCCTTAGCGAAGGAATCCAGATTTCACAAGAGAACCAAGCATATCAAGAGACGCTTCAATTCCATCCGTGATCTAGTCCAGGTGGGAGACATAGAAATTTGCAAGATACATACGGATCTGAATGTAGCAGACCCATTGACTAAGCCTCTTCCACGAGCAAAACATGATCAGCACCAAGGCTCCATGGGTGTTAGAATCATTATTGTGTAATCTATATTATTGACTCTAGCGCAAGTGTGAGACTGAAGGAAATATGCCCTAGAGGCAATAATAAAGTTATTATTTATTTCCTTATATCATGATAAATGTTTATTATTCATGCTAGAATTGTATTAATCGGAAACATAGTACATGTGTGAATACATAGACAAACAAAGTGTCACTAGTGTGCCTCTACTTGACTAGCTTGTTGATCAAAGATGGTTATGTTTCCTAGCCATAGACATGTGTTGTCATTTGAGTAACGGGATCACATCATTAGGAGAATGATGTGATTGACATGACCCATTCCGTTAGCTTAGCACACGATCGTTTAGTATGTTGCTATTGCTTTCTTCATGACTTATACATGTTCCTATGACTATGAGATTATGCAACTCCGTTCTTTGGAGGAACACTTTGTTTGCTACTAAACATCACAACGTAATCTGGGTGATTATAAAGGTGCTCTCTGTGTGTCTCCGAAGGTACATGTTGGGTTGGCGTATTTCGAGATTAGGACTTGTCACTCCGATTGTCGGAGAGGTATCTCTAGGCCCTCTCGGTAATGCACATCACTTAAGCCTTGCAAGCATTGCAACTAATGAGTTAGTTGCAGGATGACGTATTACAGAATGAGTAAAGAGACTTGCCGGTAACGAGATTGAACTAGGTATTGAGATACCGACGATCGAATCTCGGGCAAGTAACATACCGATGACAAAGGGAACAATGTATGCTGTTATGCGGTCTAACCGATAAAAGATCTTTGTAGTATATGTAGGAGCCAACATGAGCATCCAGGTTCCGCTATTGGTTATTGACCGGAGACGTGTCTCGGTCACGTCTACATAGTTCTCGAACCCGTAGGGTCCGCACGCTTAACGTTATGATGACAGTTTTATTATGAGTTTATATGTTATGATGTACGAAGGTTGTTGGAGTCCGGATGTGATCACGGACATGACGAGGAGTCTCGAAATGGTCGAGACATGAAGATTTATATATTGGAAGCCTATGTTTGGACATCGGAAGTGTTCCGGTGAAATCGGCATTTTAGAGATGCTGGGAGCTTACTGGAACCCCGGTAACTTAATGGGCCTTAATGGGCCTAGTGGAGGAAGAGGAGAGGAGGCCAAGGGGCAGCCGCCTCCCCCAAGTCCGAATTGGATAAGGAGGGGGGTGGGCGCCCCCCTTTCCTTTCCCCTCTCTCTCCTCTTTCCCCCCAAGTCCTAGTCCAAGATGGAAAAGGGGGGAGTCCTACTCCCGGTAGGAGTAGGATTCCTCTTGGCGCGCCCCAAGCCTCGCCGCACCTCGTCCCCCTTGCTCCTTTATATACGGGGGCAGGGGGGCACCCCATAGACACAACAATTGATCATTGATCTCTTAGCCGTGTGCGGTGCCCCCCTCCACCATAATCCACCTCGATATATCAGAAGCGGTGCTTAGGCGAAGCCTGCGTCGGTAGAACATCAACATAAATCGCTGCGCCGTCGTCTTGTGAAACTCTCCCTCAACACTCGGCTGGATCGGAGTTCGGGGCGCCATCAGGCTGAACGTGTGCTGAACTTCCGGAGGTGCCGTGCGTTCGGTACTTGATCGGTCGGATCGTGAAGACGCGTCGACTACATCAACCAGCGTTGTTCTAACGCTTCCGCTTTGGGTCTACGAGGGTACGTAGACAACACTCTCCCCTCTCGTTGCTATGCATCACCATGATCTTGCGTGTGCATAGGAATTTTTTTGAAATTACTACGTTCCCCAACAGCTTGGGCCAATGCAGGCAACCAAACAAAGTGCACTTGCGTATTATCTAATGCAGGGACACTAGATGCCGGCATCCAAACGAATTGCAGATGGCGTATTAGGTCCTGTTTTTGCTCAACCAGGCTGGGTTGAGAAGTGTATGCGATGTAGGCACTGTAGGAAACGGCAACCAAACACGCCCTAAGCGTTTATCTTTTTCGCGAAACATATGAACCATCATTGTTTCAAGGCCATGGATGCCTCTTTAAGCACATGCCACCCACACGCTGCGTGTATTACTGTCATCTTGTAGCTTATAAAATGATTTACTATTTGGAACATTTTGATACAACATAACAAAGGTACAAATTTGTATGTTCCTATAGACAAGTGTGCAGGTTTGGAGACATAGCTAAATTTAAAATGAAAAATAAAATTTACCGAATCATCTACATGTATATTTGTATTTAAGAAAAAACTTGAGTTCACATCAACTTACATGTGTAATTTCATAGTTTCAATTCAAAATTTCCAATCAGTCTGCTCTTAAGCATTTACCTATTTGCTATAAAAGACTAGAGCGTGTCATTAATGATTTTTTGTAAAAGCTTATGTGAAAAATCAATTGATGTACACAAACATATGGGCACCAATATTGAACAAGAAATGGATCGACATACACCTTTGAGTGACACTTATGCATTTCTCAGCTTTAATTCGGCCTATTATTTTTGTAACCACAATTTTAGTTCATATTATTGTCAAACCTTCTTTGAGTTATCAAAATTTTACACTGTTCATGGTTTCTCTAAAATTTATCTTATATCTTAACTACACACATTTGTATATTCAATTCTCCTTTTTTTGTCTTTCTCAATTAGTTTTCAAGATCGTATTTTGCTTACCACGAACCTAACTCGTTTTCGAAGCTAACGGACTGTTACCGTGTTAATTAGCAGAAAAGCAAGTGAATGGCAATACATCAAGGGCCAAAACCACTCAAACATCGGTATAACATGGGTTATGTTCATTCATATTGACGACATTCAATGCAAGAAAAACATGAAAACCATACACGAACAAAATAACGGGAAGCCTGCTCCTATAGGAGGCGCAAACACATGACAATTCTGCGACGCTGAAGCAACAAGCACTCCACAGGACCCGCGAATGCTATTGGACTAACTTTTATTCAGTTCACTATCTTTTTATAGTAAATCACAACAATTGTTACCTAAGAAAGAATTGCATGGTTCACTTTGTGTATTTCTGGACTATTATTACTGATCTATGAAAGGGTTAGCCTACAACTGTTCCATGGAGTTTACGAGATTTATTTATCATACCGAAAATGGCCGATATATTTCTCATTATGTGTTACTAAAGGGAAGCATAATGCCAAGGAGGAGGTCGTATTGTGGGGAACAACATGCTAAACTCACTCTCAATCTTATTGATTTAGTCCTTCAGAACGTCATGAACACCTACTTCTGAAAGAACAACATTTACTAAGTACACCAAATATATTGCTACTTATTAAATTATTCAGTCGCACTATAAAGTACGAGTATTTTCCATATTTCAAAAATAATATATAAATGGCTCAATATGGTAAAAAATATCTGCTCATATAAATAGATTAAGTATGTATAAGATTTACACTGGTTTAAAATGAAACCTATGTATTATATAAATAATTGCATGGCGCCTAATCATAAAAATAGAGTTTGTATGGCATGCACAATTAGAAGGCAAATGAAAAATGGACACCATATATATTCATATATAAATAAATAACCAGAAATATCTAATACAAAACTATATATGCACAATAATTAAAAATTATAAAATGCTAGCCACTGTGCTAGTTATATAAAAGGAGAGGGCCAAGATTCCCCACTTCCTCTCTGGCCCTTTTGCCCTTCGGTCGGCATTCTTTAGAGGCGTCCATGGCGGGAAGGTGGAGTCGACATCGAGGCGCTGAGTCGGACCCATCGTTGGAAGAGGAATCGGAGATGACGGTGTAGCCTTGCAAGTGCTGAACGATGCGGTCCTGCTTGCGTTTGAGCTTGGCCACCCTCGCCGCCTCCGCCGCTGCCTCCGCCGCCTCCTGCAACCTCTTGAGCACTGCGTTGGTTTTCCCTTGAAGAGGAAAGGGTGATGCAGCAAAGTAGCATAAGTATTTCCCTCAGTTTTTGAGAACCAAGGTATCAATCCAGTAGGAGGCTACGCGCGAGTCCCTCGCACCTGCACAATACAAATAAATCCCCGCAACCAACGCGATAAGGGGTTGTCAATCCCTACACGGTCACTTACGAGAGTGAGATCTGATAGATCTGATAGGATAATATTTTTGGTATTTTTGTGATAAAGATGCAAAGTAAAATAAAAGCAAAGTAAAAATCAAAGGAAATAACTAAGTGTTGGAAGATTAATATGATGAAGATAGACCCGGGGGCCATAGGTTTCACTAGTGGCTTCTCTCAAGAGCATAAGTATTTTACGGTGGGTGAACGAATTACTGTTGAGCAATTGACAGAATTGAGCATAGTTATGAGAATATCTAGGTACGATCATGTATACAGGCATCACGTCCGAGACAAGTAGACCGACTCCTGCCTGCATCTACTACTATTACTCCACTCATCGACCGCTATTCAGCATGCATCTAGAGTATTAAGTTCATGAAAATAGAGTAACGCCTTAAGAAAGATGACATGATGTAGAGGGATAAATTCATGCAATATGAAAAAGACCCCATCTTGTTATCCTTGATGGCAACAATACAATATGTGCCTTGCTGCCCCTCATCACTTCGGGAAAGGACAACGCAAGATTGAACCCAAAGCTAAGCACTTCTCCCATTGCAAGAAAGATCAATCTAGTAGGCCAAACCAAAGCGATAATTCGAAGAGACTTGCAAAGATAGCCAATCATACATAAAAGAATTCAGAGATGATTCAAATATTGTTCATAGATAATCTTGATCATAAAACCACAATTCATCGGTCTCAACAAACACCTTTGCAAAAGAAGATTACATCGAATAGATCTCCACGAGAGAGGGGAGAACATTGTATTGAGATCCAAAAGAGAGAAGAAGCCATCTAGCTACTAACTATGGACCCGAAGGTCTGAGGTAAACTACTCACACTTCATCGGAGAGGCTATGGTGTTGATGTAGAAGCCCTCCGTGATGTATGCCCCCTTCGGCGGAGCTCCGGAACAGGCCCCAAGATGGGATCTCGTGGGTACAGACGGTTGCGGTAGTGGAATTAGGTTTTTGGCTATATATAGGAGGAAGGAGTATGTCGGTGGAGCAACAGGGGGCCCACGAGGGTGGAGGGCGCGCCTGGGGGGGGGGGGGGAGGGCGCGCCCCCCTACCTCGTGGCCTCCTCGAAGCTTCCTTGACGTAGGGTCCTAGTCTCCTGGATCATGTTCGGTGAGAAAATCATGTTCCCGAAGGTTTCATTCCGTTTGGACTCCGTTTGATATTCCTTTTCTATGAAACTCTAAAATAGGCAAAAAACAACAATTTTGGGCTGGGCCTTCGGTTAATAGGTTAGTCCCAAAAATAATATAAAAGTGGATAAAAAAGCCCAATAATGTCCAAAACAGTAGATAATAAAATATGGAGCAATCAAAAATTATAGATACGTTGGAGACGTATCAAGCATCCCCAAGCTTAATTCCTGCTCGTCCTCGAGTAGGTAAATGATAAAAAAGATAATTTTTTATACGGAGTGCTACTTGGTATGATTTCAATGTAATTCTTCTTAATTGTGGCATGAATATTCAGATCCGAAAGATTCAAGACAAAAGTTCATATTGACATAAAAATGATAATACTTCAAGCATACTAACTAAGCAATTTTGCCTTCTCAAAATAACATGGCCAAAGAAAGTTCATCCCTACAAAATCATATAGTTTAGTCATGCTCCATTTTCATCACACAAGAATGCTCTCATCATGCACAACCCTGATGACAAGCCAAGCAATTGTTTCATACTTTAGTAATCTCAAACCTATAAACTTTCAGCCAATATATGAGCGCGAGCCATGGACATAGCACTATGGGTGGAATAGAATATGATGATGGGGGTTATGTGGAGAAGACAAAAAGGAGAAAGTCTCACATCAACGAGGCTAATCAATGAGCTATGGAGATGCCCATCGATTGATGTTGATGCAAGGAGTAGGGATTGCCATGCAACGGATGCACTAGAGCTATAAATGTATGAAAGCTCAACAAAATAAACTAAGTGGGTGTGCATCCAACTTGCTTGCTCATGAAGACCTAGGGCACTTGAGGAGGCCCATTGTTGGAATATACAAGCCAAGTTCTATAATGAAAAATTCCCACTTGTATATGAAAGTTACAAAACAAGAGACTCTCTATCATGAAGATTATGGTGCTACTTTGAAGCACAAGTGTGGTAAAAGGATAGTAGCATTGTCCCTTCTCTCTTTTTCTCTAATTTTTGGGCCTTCTCTTTTTTTATGGCCTTTCTCTTTTTTATTCCTCACTTGGGACAATGCTCTAGAAAATGATGATCATCACACTTCTATTTATTTACAACTCAATGATTACAACTCGATACTAGAACAAAGTATGACTCTATATGAATGCCTCCGGCGGTGTACCGGGATATGCAATGAACCAAGGGTGACATGTATGATAGAATTATGAATGGTGGGTTTGCCACAAATACTATGTCAACTACATGATCATGCTAGCAATATGACAATGGTGAATGTGTCATGATAAACTGAATGGTGGAAAGTTGCATGGCAATATATCTCGGAATGACTATGGAAATGCCATAATAGGTAGGTATGGTGGATGTTTTTAGGAAGATATAAGGAGGTTTATGTGTGAAAGAGCGTATCATATCACGGGGTTTGGATGCACCGGCGAAGTTTGCACCAACTCTCAATATGAGAAAGGGCAATGCACAGTACCGAAGAGGGTAGCAATGATGGAAGGGTCAGAGTGCGTATAATCCATGGACTCAACATTAGTCATAAAGAACTCACATACTTATTGCAAAAATCTACAAGTCATCAAAAACCAAGCACTACGTGCATGCTCCTAGGGGGATAGATTGGTAGGGAAAGACCATCGCTCGTCCCCGACCGCCAGTCATAAGGAGGACAATCAAAGAACATACCTCATGTTTCAAAATTTTTACATAACGTTTACCATACGTGCATGCTACGGGACTTGCAAACTTCAACACAAGCATTTCTCAAATTCTCAACTACTCAACTAGCACGACTTTGATATTATTACCTCCATATCTCAAAACAATCATCAAGCATCAAACTTCTCTTAGTATTCAACACACTCATAAGAAAGTTTTTACTATTCTTGAATACCTAGCATATTAAGATTATTTAAGAAAATTACCATGCTATTTAAGACTCTCAAAATAATCTAAGTGAAGCATGAGAGATCAATAGTTTCTATAAAACAAATCCACCACCGTGCTCTAAAAGATATAAGTGAAGCAGTAGAGCAAAACTATATAACTGAAAAGATATAAGTGAAGCACAAAGAGTATTCTAATATTTTCCAAATCATGTATGGCTCTCTCAAAAGGTGTGTACAGCAAGGATGACTGTGGTAAACTAAAAAGCAAATACTCAAATCATACAAGACGCTCCAAGCAAAACACATATCATGTGGTCAATAAAAATATAGCTCCAAGTAAAGTTACCGATGGAAGTAGACGAAAGAGGGGCGCCTCCCGGAGCATCCCAAGCTTTGGCTTTTGGTGTCCTTAGATTATCTTGGGGTGCCATGGGCATCCCCAAGCTTAGGCTCTTTCCACTCCTTGTTCCATAATCCATCAAAAATCTTTCACCCAAAACATGAAAACTTCACAACACAAAACTCAACAGAAATATCATGAGCTCCGTTAGCGAAAGAAAACAAAAGACCACTTCAATGTACTTTAATGAACTCATTCTTTATTTATATTGGTGTTAAACCTACTGTATTCCAACTTCTCTATGGTTTATAAACTATTTTACTAGCCATAGATTCATCAAAATAAGCAAACAACACATGAAAAACAGAATCTGTCAAAAACAGAACAGTCTGTAGTAATCTGTAACTAACGCAAACTAGGACGACCTAGGCAATTTGTTTATTGATCAGCAGCAATTGGAATCACTATTTTATCACGTTCTGGTTATTTTTAACAATTGTTTTCGTCAACAGAAAGTTTCTGGAAATTTCTGCAAGATCAAATAACTATCATCCAAGAAGATCCTATAGGTTTAACTTGGCGCAAACACTAATTAAAACATAAAAACACATCTAACCAGAGTCTAGAACAAATATTTATTGAATAACAGCAAGGAAATATAGTGGGTTGTCTCCAAACAAGCGCTTTTCTTTAAAGCCTTTTAGTTAGGCAATGATAATTTTAATGATGCTCACAAGAAAGACAAGAATTGAAGCACAAAGAGAGCATCATAAAACACGTGACAAACACATCTAAGCCTAACATACTTCCTATGCCTAGGCATCTTATAGAAAAAAAATTATCATAGCAAGCAAAAACTAGCATATGCAAGGAAGCGGAAAGGAACAATAGCAATCTCAACATAACGAGAGGTAATTTAGTAACATGAAAATTTCTATAACCATATTTTCCTCTCTCATAATAATTACATGTAGGATCATAAGAAAATTCAACAATATAGCTATCACATAACATATTCTCAACACGATCCACATGCATGCGGAGTTGACACTCTTCCAAAATAGTGGGATTATCATTAACTAAACTCATGACCTCTCCAAACCCACTTTTATCAAAAATACCATAAGATTGAATATTCTCCAAATATGTGGGATATAAAGTTGACACTCTTCCAAACCCACTTACAGTATTATTGCAAACACTATTATCAATCTTACATTCATCATGGGGCTTAAATAAATTTTCAAGATCATAAGAAGAATCTCCCCAATCATGATTATTGCAACAGGTAGTGGACATAGCAAAACTAGCATCCCCAAGCTTAGGGTTTTGCATATTATTAGCATAATTTACATCAATAGAATTTATAATAAAATCATTGCAATCATTCTTTTTATTCAAAGATCTATCGTGAATCACTTCATAAAGCACTTCATCACAATTTTAGATTCACGGATTTCAAGAAAACCTTATAAAGATAATCTAGTGCATCCAAATCACTAGGAATTGGTTCATCATAATTGGATCTCTTAAAAAGATTGGCAAGCGGATGAGGATCCATAGATATTAGCTTCTCTGTTTAGGACTAAATACTCAACTATTTCCTCCAAACGAGCAAACGAGCCAAGTAAGACATCAAGGCAAACGAAAAGACGAACGGAAAAGAGGCGAATAAAAGCGGCAAAGGGTGAAGTGGGGAGAGGAGAGGAAAGCGAGAGGCAAATGGCAAATAATGTAATGCGGGAGATAAGGGATTGTGATGGGTACTTGGTATGTTGGTATTGCGTAGACTCCCGGCAGCGGTGCCGTAAATCCTTCTTGCTACCTCTTGAGCACTGCGTTGGTTTTCCCTTGAAGAGGAAAGGGTGATGCAGCAAAGTAGCATAAGTATTTCCCTCAGTTTTTGAGAACCAAGGTATCAATCCAAGAGGAGGAGGCTACTGGCATGAGTCCCTCGACCAGCACAATACAAATAAATCCTCGCAACCAACACGATAAGGGTTGTCAATCCCTTCACGGTCACTTCCAGAGTGAGATCTGATAGATATGATAGGATAATATTTTTGGTATTTTTGTGATAAAGATGCAAAGTAAAATAAAAGAAAAGTAAAAAGCAAAGGAAATAACTAAGTGTTGGAAGATTAATAGGATGAAGATAGACCCGGGGTCCATAGGTTTCACTAATTGAAAGCTTCTCTCAAGAGCATAAGTATTTTACGGTGGGTGAGCAATTCTTGTTGAGCAATTGACAGAATTGAGCATAGTTATGAGAATATCTAGGTATGATCATGTATATAGGCATCACGTCCAAGAGACAAGTAGACCGACTCCTGCCTCCATCTACTACTATTACTCCACTCATCGTAGCTATCCGGCATGCATCTAGAGTATTAAGTTCATGAAAACAGAGTAACGCCTTAAGCAAGATGACATGATGTAGAGGGATAAATTCATGCAATATGATAAAAACCCCATCTTGTTATCCTCGATGGCAACAATACAATACGTGCCTTGCTGCCCCTCATCCTTTGGGAAAGGACACCACAAGATTGAACCCAAAGCTATGTACTGCTCCCATTGCAAGAAAGATCAATCTAGTAGGCCAAACCAAAGTGATAATTCGAAGAGACTTGCAAAGATAACCAATCATACATAAAAGAATTCAGAGAAGATTCAAATATTGTTCATAGATAATCTTGATCATAAACCCACAATTCATCGGTCTCAACAAACACACCGTGAAAAGAAGATTACATCGAATAGATCTCCACGAGAGAGGGGGAGAACATTGTATTGAGATCCAAAAAGAGAGAAGAAGCCATCTAGCTACTAACTATGGACCCGAAGGTCTGAGGTTAACTACTCACACTTCATCGGAGAGGCTATGGTGTTGATGTAGAAGCCCTCCGTGATGGATGCCCCCTCCGGCGAAGCTCCGGAACAGGCCCCAAGATGGGATCTCGTGGGTACAGAAGGTTGCGGTGGTGGAATTAGGTTTTTGGCTCCGTATCTGATCGTTTGGGGGTATGTATGTATATATAGGAGGAAGGAGTACGACGGTGGAGCAACAGGGGCCCATGAGGGTGGAGGGCGGCGCTTGAAGTGCGCCCCCCTCGTGGCCTCCTCGAAGCGTCCTTGACGTAGGGTCCAAGTCTCCTGGATCATGTTCGGTGAGAAAATCACGTTTCCGAAGGTTTCATTCCGTTTGGACTCCGTTTGATATTCCTTTTCTGCGAAACTCTGAAATAGGCAAAAAACAGCAATTCTAGGCTGGGCCTCCAGTTAATAGGTTAGTCCCAAAAGTAATAGAAAAGTGGATAATAAAGCCCGATAATGTCCAAAACAGTAGATAATAAAGCATGGAGAAATTAAAAATTATAGATACGTTGGAGACGTATCACCTCCCACTTAGACAACTCAATGTCGAGCTGAAGCTGCTTGGCGTTGATCCTCCGGAGCCACTGGGCATCCGTCTTCCTCATCGGGCACATGCATCACGCAGCGACGGGCAGACTGCACAGCCGCGTCAGATGTGCCCCCATCTCCCTTGCCCTTTGCATCTTCCGGCGGGCAGCACGTGCCTCCGACTCGTGAGTCAGACCGCGCACCGATGGCTGGTAGTGGAACTCACCGTTGCCACAGCGCCGAAGGTGGAGGAGGCCATCGGGAGAGCGCTGCCGATTGCAGCCTCGCAGAGATATGTGCGTTGTGATGTGCGAAGGGCAGTTCGACATCGGTGCTGCGAGCGACAGGCGGCGATGTGCATCGCCCCTACGACCCGGAGCCGCCGCCCGTATCGACCCGCGAGCGCTCAAGTGCATATGGAGCGCCAGCTCGTCCTCGTCTCCGGAGCTACCGTCGGAGTGGCTGCCGGTGCTGGGCATACTCGCCGGCGCTAGGGATTGAATGGATTGGGGAAGGGAAGCGTCGGGGAGCGGAGTGAAGTGAGCTAGGGTTTGCTCCGGAGGGGGTTTTGTGGGGTCGGGTGGGCCAACGGTAGGCCGGGCTGATATGGTGGACGCGTCCAGGTGCGCCCAGGCCCTCTCATATCCGCCCTACATTTGGACTGGATATGATGGGTGCTGATCAACCCGGGCGTTTGTCCGTGATTTGAGAGCTCTGGTTGGCTCGGTTTTTTGATGGGTTGGTCTGCCCAAACGTTTAACGTGTTTGAGAGGTCAGGCTGTAGATGCTATGAGAACCCATGCCGTCGTGCTGTCAAGTGTCTAATGGCCGAGTGATCTGTTCATTTTCCTTTTAGCGATGTGCCTACTTGTAAAGCAGTGATACGTCTCCAACGTATCTATAATTTATGAAGTATTCATGCTATTATATTATCCATCTTGGATGTTTTATGGGCTTTACTATGCAATTTTATATTTGGGACTAACCTATTGACCCGAGCCGGTGCAAGTTCCTGTTTTTCCCTTTGTTTCAGATTTGAAGAAAAGGAATATCAAGCGGAGTCGAAGCGGAATGAAAACTTACGGAGAAGTTATTTTGGAAGGAAAGCTACCCGATAGACTTGGAGTGCGTCGGGAAAGAAGCGAGGGAGCCACGAGGTAGAGAAGCGCGCCTCCACCCTCGTGGGCCGTCGTCAACTCCTGACGTATTTCTTCCGCGTATATATATATATATCCATATACCCTAAAAACTTCGGGGAACAGAATAGATCGGGAGTTCCGCCGCCGCAAGCCTCTGTAGCCACCAAAAACCAATCAGTACCCTGTTCCGGCACCCTGCCGGAGGGTGGAACCCTCACAGGTGGCCATCTTCGTCATCCAGGCGCTCTCCATGACGAGGAGGGAGTAGTTCACCCTCGGGGCTGAGGGTATGTACCAGTAGCTATGTGTTTGATGTCTCTCTCTCGTGTTCTTGAATTGGCATGATCACGATGTATCACGAGCTTTTCTATTATAGTTGGATCTTATGTTGCTTCTCCCCCCTCTACTCTCTTGTAATGAATTGAGTTTTCCCCTTGAAGTAATCTTATCGGATTGAGTCTTTAGTGACTTGAGAACACTCGATGTATGTCTTGCCGTGCGTATCTGTGGTGACAATGGGATATCACGTGATTCATTTGATGTATGTTTTGATGATCAACTTGCGGGTTCCACCCATGAACTTATGCATAGGGGTTGGCACATGTTTTCGTCGTGATTCTCCGGTAGAAACTATCGGGCACTCTTTGAGGTTCTATGTGTTGGTTGAATAGATGAATCTGAGATTGTGTGATGCATATCGTATAATCATACCCACGGATACTTGAGGTGACATTGGAGTATCTAGGTGGCATTAGGGTTTTGGTTGATTTGTGCCTTAAGGTGTTATTCTAGTACGAACTCTAGGGCTGTTTGTGACACTTATAGGAATAGCCCAACGGATTGATTGGAAGGAATAACTTTGAGGTGGTTTCGTACCCTACCATAATCTCTTCGTTTGTTCTCCGCTATTAGTGACTTTGGAGTGACTCTTTGTTGCATGTTGTGGGATAGTTATATGATCCAATTATGTTATTATTGTTGAGAGAAATTGCACTAGTGAAAGTATGAACCCTAGGCCTTGTTTCCTAGAATTGCAATACCGTTTGTGCTCACTTTTATCACTTGCTACCTTGCTGTTTTTATATTTTTGGATTAAAAAACCTATATCTACCATCCATATTGCACTTGTATCACCATCTCTTCGCCGAACTAGTGCACCTATACAATTTACCGTTGTATCAGGTGTGTTGGGTACACAAGAGACTCTTTGTTATTTGGTTGCAGGGTTGTTTGAGAGAGACCATCTTCATCCTACGCCTCCCACGGATGGATAAACCTTAGGTCATCCACTTGAGGGAAATTTGCTCTTGTCCTACAAACCTCTGCACTTGGAGGCCCAACAACGTCTACAAGAAGAAGGTTGCGTAGTAGACATCAAGCAGTTTACGCACCGTTCTTGGGGAAGGTGAGCGCTTGAAGGTATATCTTTAGATCTTGCAATCGAATCTTTTTGTTTCTTGTTTTATCACTAGTTTAGTTTATAAAATAAAACTACAAAAAAATGGAATTGAGTTTGTCTCATATGCTTCATCTTTTTAATATCTTTCGTGAGAATGATGGAAAGGAAAATTGTGCCAAAGTGTTAGAAGAAGAATGCATTAGAATGTTTGGCACTAAATCTTTGAATGATGAGCATGATTGCAATGTTGTTAGTATGAATTCCTTGAATATCCATGATGCTAATGATATGCAAAGCCACAAGCTTGGGGATGCTACGTTTAATGAAGATGATATTTTTAGTCTCCCAAGTTTTGATATGCAAATTTATAATGATGATAGCATGCCTCCTACTTATGATGATTATCTTGATGAAAGTGGGTTTGGAAGAGTGTCAACTTTAGGAAGTAATGATCCCACTATTTTGGAGGATGTTGAATCTTATAATATTTATGAAAGTGGATTTGGAGAGGTCATGACTTTATTTAGTGATGTATCCACTATCTTGGAAGAGGTTTCAATTGATTATGATGAGAACAAAGTTGCTACTTATGATGATTATTGTGATGAAACTTATGCTATTAAAAGTAGTGATGATTATATTTATAAAACTTGTCATGATTATGATTACCCTTTTTCTGAACATTACTCTTTTAATGTGGAAACAATTTATAGTATTCAAGTCTCTTATGATACTCCCACCACTACAAAAAAAAAGACACATCCGTGACATTTAGGGCCGAACGAATTTTTTTCTGTCATACATATGACACTTCTATGACGATAATTGTGACAAAACCCGGTATCATCATAGATGTGGTGGGCTCTACTTCTATGACAAAAAATCATGACGAAAATGGGCTTTTTCGTCACAGGCGGGCCGGAGACGCAGCTGCATGACATTCTTTGGGCCGTCCATGACGGAAACAACCGTGGTAGAAGCGAGGGAGGAAAATTTCGGGGAGTTGCGGTTAAGGTGGCAGGTCGGGGGCGGCGATCGCGTTTCTCTCGTACTGCGTCTGGCAGCGTGTGTGCGGCGTTGGCTCTAACTGAACCAGCGAGGCGTTGGGCTCTAACTGAACCCGGCGATTACCTGACGCCACGCTTCTGGCGTTCTTGAACTGAAGCGATCGATCGATGGCTATTAACTGAACCCGATCGGCGATTCGCTTCGCTCTGCTGCGCTAAGCCGATCGATGCTGCCTACAGGATGAGCAGTGAGTGTTGCGGGGGTGGGGGGGTTGGATGAGCAGGTGGCGGTGGCGTTTGCCTCCTCTAGATGAAAAGGACCCCGTGGTGTGGAGGGCTGGATGAGCGATGAGACGATGGAGGGTGCCCGTGGAGGGTGGTTGAAACGGGACCCGTGGTGTGGTGGGCTGGATGAGCGATGAGCGGTGGAGGGGTGCCCGTGGAGGGTGGTTGAACAGTGAAGCGGTGGAGTGGCGGCAGCGGTGGAGGCTGGATGAGCAGAGCCCATGGAGGCTGGAGGAGGTCGACGCAGCCCGTGGAGGCTGGAGGAGGTCGAGGTGGAGATGAGCGGTATCCGTGGAGTCCGTTTTGGCGATCGCCACACCCCTCCCGATGAACGGGACCCCGTTTGTTTGTGGCGCTCCAACACAAGTCCGTTTACGTCCGTTTTGCTGATGCGCCACACCCCTAGATCAGCGGGACCCCGTTTGACCGTGGGAGGTCCGTTACCTCCACTTTTGCGATGCGCCACACCCTCCCGCCAACAGGACCCCGTTTTCGACCGTAGGAGGTCCGTTTCCTCCGTGGCGATGCGCGCCACACCCTCCGGATCAACGGGACCCCGTTTCGACCGTAGGGAGGTCTTTTCCTCCCGTTTTGCGATACGCCAGCCTCGTTCCATCGCTGTTCCGTCAAGCACTCCCGATGAACACGACCACGCATTCCGTTCGACCCGGCCGGTTGGCTTCCCATGAACACGATGACGACGCTGTTTCTCCGTTCGACCCAGCCATATGCGTGTCTTGAGCGGTAGGCGTTCGAGACCCGCCGTATGTACACATACGTGGCCGTATCTTCTTTCTTGCACTCGGCATTATGTCGTGACGTGTACACATATTACGCGGCGCGCTTTCTACTACGACACATACGCGCCTCTACATCGACCAAGGTATATATGTACGTACCGTTCGCGACCAGAATGACAACGCTACGTGCGCTTGACCAGGTGGGTCCCGGTATCGAGCACTTCCTTGCACGGGAAGATGTAGCTGGTGGGTCCCGATGAGTCGGCGAAACATTTGTTTTTTTGCCCGGACGCATTTCCTTGCATGCAAAGATGTAGCTGGTGGGTCCCAGCAGCCAGGGGGGAAACGTTTTTTTCGCGAAATACGGTGGCCCGTTCGGTGGGTCCCTGCTGTCAGGTGGAGGAATAATTATTTTGCGCGTAATAAGGAGGCACTTCCTTGCGGCCGCCGTGGACCCGGTGTCGACCTCTCCACGCCGCGATACTCTTCCGATGGAAGTTGGTCCTTGACCACATTGACCCGCCCGAGAGCAAAAGAGCACCGGCGGTGGACGACGGCGAGGCCTAGGAAGGGGACGACGCGAGCCGTGGAAGACGCAGCAGTGGATGCCCACGCCAAGAGGAGTGCGAGGGTGAGGCTGCCGTCGCCGCAGAATAACAGGGGTGTGGGTGAGCGAGGGATGGCCTAGCCAGCGGTGGGAGTAGTAGAGGCGGTGAGGCCTCCGCCGCATCACAGCCCGACAGGAGGCGAGAACCACGAGGCACGACCCGGCGCTGGTTTGGGCGGGCTGGAGCAAGAAGACCGAGAGGTTGAAGAAGCACTTGGTAGTTGGATGGTTGTCGTCTGACCCTTTGGAGCTAGAATCATGCATATTGACTAAGTTGACAAATCCCTCCGTTCCGTCAACTTAGTAGGCCCTAAGTCAGCCTGCCACTATCTTTGGGTCCCGCTAACAAAGCGGAGTATTCATTTTTGTGCGTAATAAGGAGGCACTTCCTTGCGTGCGAAGATAGCTGGTGGGTCCGACATGTCAGCAGAGGCACGTAATTTTCGCGAAATCTGAGAGGCCCTTCCGGTGGGTCCCGGATGTCGGTGGAGGAATAATTATTTTCGGCGTAATAAGGAGGCGGTTCTTCTTTGCGGCCGTGGACCCGGTATTAGCCTCTCCACGTCTGATCCACGTCCGATGGAAGCCGTTCCTTGACCACGTTCACCACGCCGCGCCGAGAGCACCAGGGCGGTGGATGGCGGCGAGGCCTAGGAAGGGAACGACATGGAGGCAGGGAAAACTCGGCAGTTGTTTCCCACGCGGAGGGGAGTACGACTGTTGTCTGAGGGTTTCTTGGTTCGTGCGCCCTCGCCGGAGAATAACAGCAGGTGTGGGTGAGTAGAGGGATGGCTAGGCCAGCGATAGAATGCGGTGGGGGCGGTGAGGCTCTGCTTGGCACAAGGGCAAGACACCTGTCAAGGGAGGGAGGAGGGAGCGAGCAGTCACGGCGCTTGTTTGAGCAGCTAGAGCAGGAAGAGCAGAGATTGAAGAAGCACAGCGGCCATTGGATGGACATCGTGCAGTCCTTTGGAGCTAGAATCGTTCATATTGACTAAGTTGACAAAGCCCTCAGTCCCCGTCAACTTAGTAGGCCCACAAGTCAGCCTCCCACCATGGTGGGTTCCAGCTAGCAGGAGGAGTATTCATATCTTTGTGCGTAATAAGGAGGCACTTCCGGTGGGTCGGTGACAGCTGTGGGGGCGTTTATTGCGAAATCGGTGGTCCGTCCGGTGGGTCCCAGCGATCGAGGGCAAAGCGTTTTTTTTCGCGAAATATGGTGGCCCGTCCGGTTGGGTCTGGCAATGGTCGAGAAGCGTTTTTCCGTGAAATACTGGTAGCCCGTCTGGTGGGTCCCTGCTGTCAGGTGGAGGAATAATTATTTTGCGTGTAATAAGGAGGCACTTCCTTGCGGATGCCGTGGACCCAGCTGTCAGCCTCTCCACGTCTGATACTCTTAGATGGAAGTGGGTCGTTGACCACATTGACCATGCCTTGTTGAGAGCACCAGGGCGGTGGACAACGGCGAGGCCCTCTGAAGGGACGACGCAGAGCCGGGGAAGACGCGCAGGATGCCAGCGGAGAGGAGTCTGAGGTTTCACCGGTTCGGCTGCGGTGTGAGGCTGCGTCATGCATGAAGAATAACAGGGGAGTGGGTGAGTGGAGGGATGGCACGGCCAGCGGTGGGAGTAGTATGGGGGCGGTGAGGCCTCACAGCATAGCCGGCCACGGGAGGCAGGAGCATCTTGACGACCGGCGCCGCTACGGGCAGCTGAGGCAAGAAGACCAGAGGTTGAAGAAGCACTGTGGCCATTGGATGGACATCGTTGACCACGCCCTTGGCAAAGAGCACTAGGGGCGATGCGGACTACAGCGCCGAGGCTCTGAAGAGGAACGGCTAGGGCCGGGCGAAGACACGCAGCGGCTGCCCAATGCAGTGATGGAGAGTACTGAGGGGTTGATCTGTTTGGGCTGCATGCCGGAAAATACTGTGGAGGTGTGGGTGAGTAGAGGGACAGGCAGGGCCAGGGATGCGAGTATGATGGGGCAGTGAGGCCTGCCCGGCAGCACTTGCCCGGCCATGGGAGCGGAGAGCGAAGGCCCGGTTCCGACGGGCGCTGGTTTGGGCGAGTAGGGGCAGGAAGATCGGAGACTGAAGAAGCACGATTGCCGTTAGATTGACATCTAACGGTCTGACGCTGGTAGAATCGATTGTTGACTAAGTTTCTTTTTAAGAAACCTTGTGTATGACCACAAGTCAGCCTCCAAATCTGTGGCAGACAACATAAAGACCATTTGCTATTTTTTATAATTTGCAGCCAATTTGCTATTTTTTATAATTTGCAGCCCATTTGCTAATTCTTCTGTAATTTATTACAACCCATTTTCTTCCCAGGACCACGGTCAAAAAGTTCAACCTTAATTTGCATATTTCGGTGGAGTCCAAACTGTTGTCATCCCGAAATGATAAACATTTTTTTAAGAACTTATTGATTTGCCAAAAAAAGTCGTTTTGTTTTGTTAAGCAAATAAGACGTGGGACAATTGAGTTGGTTTAAGGGAAAACCAGTGGTAAAAAAATCAATATTTGGGTGGAAAAAAACAACAAAAATAAGGATGTAAATATGAAAAGGGAATTTTATGTGTTTTCAATATAATGATACGTGTACATGAACTAGTAAAACTATAGGTAGAGATTAGAAAATGGATGTAGGACATGCGTTTCAAGAGGAAAATAGAACTGGGCTGTGTGTTTGATTCAGTTCAAAAACTGCCTGCGGATGTTGTAAGACAAAATATAACTAACACTGGCGGGCCAGAGGCAAGTAGATACCTGCTGGATCTTTGTGCCCCTTGTCATCATGGGCTGGGCCTGTTAAAAACAAAACCAACCCTGGGCAGTCTACACCCCAGTTGAAACTTGCTCGACCTGAAAAAACAATATACGTGCTCAATAAACGAGAGAATTCTGCAAGCGCAGTGATAATGAGGGATGCAGCATGGATATTGTTTTTTTATCGTGATAATAAGTGCATGCACTTGTTTCAACAAAACTGCATAACTGGGAATTCGAACGGCGGGTGCTTATGCTACCCATCAAATAAAAATCAGGTGCCGTAGAATTCGTTTCGAAACAAATGATTCAGCTTTATATCCACGTCGACCCTCGGCATGATGGTTGGAAGCAAATGCAAGTTCATACCAAAAGATCGTTAACAACAATACCAACTTGGGATCGACAACGTGGTACAACTACCAATACCAAACTAACTTATAATCTTTTACTCCGGCCCTAGTGTTAAATGCGGTAGAAAATCTTGCGAGAGGACCAGCTCCGCTCCTTCGCTTGCTCCAGGTCCCCGAGGTGGTACTGGTGCATCACCCGATTGGTCCTCGCTGGTCGAAGTTCTTCTTGGTGTGCAGCACAGTAACCTTTTGCTTTGCCCGTCTGCCGCCGTTGACCATCACCGGCAAGGTATTGCCGGTCTTGTGCCACATCGGCGTGCATGCCGCACTCCCGACTGTATCTTGCGGCGGCGTCACGTGCCCCTTTTGAGCATACAGGAATTGCGCTGAAGAAATGCTTCCTTAGGCTATTGGGTGTGATACTGCGATATTATGGAATACAGGTTTTAGTGTACCTAGTTGGCATTTTCATAACATCTTTGGCATGTTGCAGTCACTTGTTTCACTTTTTATTAACTGTCAAATTGTAATTGCTTCACCAGGTCTGCGTCTAAAAAGAAAAATAGAGCTACAAAGAAACGAATATGTTTGTGCAAGTAGACGGTCGATCGGTGTCTTACCTGGAAGTTTCTCTTGTTGGGTGTAGCATATGCCATGCTTTCATTTGTCGATGGTTGGTATGAACAAATCGATGAGAGACTGAAATCTACTTATCGGCACTCACTTTGGCCTCAAGGTGCTCGATCAGCTCCTGATCCGTGGGATCAAACTTGACGCAGCCGGCAGCAACGGCCAATCCTTCTTCGACTTGCATCGGTAATTCCAGTTATATGGTACTCAATGTGCGATCAATCGACTGTTTTAAGTGAATGATGAAAGATTTCGACAGATAAGTTGTACTCCAAATCTGAAGTCCAGAATACCCGAACACGCCCGTGAGGATACTTGTGTCACCTCACGCGCATGGCGTGTTGTCACGTCAATTCAATGTGTGGACATGATGAATAATTTGACGTGATATACTAGTCTGCCATCTTGTACTACTTTCTAGTCTTATTTAGTGTCTCAATTTATTCATAGGTTTAACTAACAAGTACTCACTTTATGCCTAACTGATATATATATACATATACACACACACACACACACACACACACACACACACACACACACACACACACACACACAAATATATATATATATATATATATATATATATATATATATATATATATGGCTTCCTGCACAGCATCTCCATCATCATTATCGATTACATCCTAAACAGGGAGTTAGGATGCACTTGATCGAGGAAAGGTATCTATCCTTCAAACCCGGAGGAGTGCTTCAAACTAACAACGGTACATAATATCCAACAAAAGAATTACGTCTTCTGGCACCAGAATACATGGCTCAGTCTAGATATCAGCATGAATCAAGTTGTGCATATTTGTTGTTGGCATGAACCACATCGCCGCATGTCGGGTTTGCAAAAGCCATCCATCGCATGGAAGCTTGATGCCTTTCACACACTGAAGATTATCTGGCAACAAGCTGTTTTTACGAATATCTGGATATGGTGATTCATGAAACCCATGGTATGATGTGTAAACACAGCCCCCCTCGCTTGAATGGAAGTTGCATAGCACGATAATCATCGCTGGTGATATGATCGATGATTGGTTGGATGATCGGATAATTGAGCCCGAGGAACAAGGAGTGGTTGCCGAGAACGTAAAAACCCGCCTCGAGTTGAATACGCCTGGCCCAACGCAAGCTGGGATCTTTCTCGAACGAAGCAACCATAGCCATCAATGTCGGGAACACCTACGCATTGTACTACATGTGGTTTGATGTAATGGTTTGGTCAATTTGGTGCGTGCGAATGAGCATCAAATGACCGCCGTCGGTGAAACGGCGATAAACCAGCACCTATCGGCTAGTATGATTCCAGAGTCCTCGAATCATGAAGGCCAGCGCATTCGTCTGCTGCAATAATTCAAATTGGAGACCAAAAGGACAAAATAAACAATCATGTTCAGAGTATGTGTGGAATTAAGATTATTATAACAGTGACACATATCATAGACAGAGAATTGCAATGTTGTGGTTATAATCATCCCCCAAGTTAAAAAAATAAGCCAATTTCTTTCACATTCTAGCAACATGTCGTGGTTCAATCATCATGTAAGAATGAGAGGAAAACAGCTATGACAGCGCCTACTCATATTCTACCATAGCACTTACTACTACTATTCTCATATCAACTCTAAGCAATAACATGCGTTGTTATACAAATCTTGTAAACGAGAGTAACATATAGCAATCATGATGTTATGCTCATAATATGTATTCTAACAATCATTAGATGCCATTTTTTCTCATATCAACTCTAACAATTGGCCGTACGCATCGCTCCGTCTGAGAGGCGAGAACTGTCGCCGATTGTCAAAACCGGCGGATCTCGGGTAGGGGTCCCAAGCTGCGTCTAAGCGGATGGTAACAGGAGACAAGGGACACGATCTTTTACCAGGTTCGGGCCCTCTCGATGGAGGTAAACCCTACTCTGCTTGATTAATATTGATGATATGGGTAGTACAAGAGAAGATCTACCACGAGATCGGAGAGGCTAAACCCTAGAAGCTAGCATATGGTATGATTGTTGTTCATCCTACGGACTAAAACCCTCAGGTTTATATAGACACCGGAGAGGGTTAGGAGATTCTGCAGAGTCGGTTACAATGGAAGGAGATCTACATATCCGTATAGCCAAGCTTGCCTTCCACGCCAAGAAAAGTCCCATCCGGACACGGGACAAAGTATTCAATCTTGTATCTTCATAGTCCAGGAGTCCAGCCAAAGGTCATAGTCCGGCCATCCGGACACCCCCTAATCCAGGACTCCCTCACCCCCATTTTCGAAAAAAAACTCTAACAATAACATGTGCGATCATAAAAATCTAGGAAATGAGAGGAACATATAGCAATGATGTGGTTATAGACATGCTATGCATTCTAAATTTGTAACAAATGAACATGCGATCGTATTTATAAGGTAAAAGATGAGGCGAGATAGAACTATTACACGATAGATTCCACCAGTATAGGCAGCCAATCAGGCGACCCGGCGTAAACGATGCCATCGTGCACTATAGCATCGAGACAAAAATGTTGCCTCAATAGGATTGAAGATGAGCCATAACCATGTACGGCAACTGGATTCCAGATAGAATAATCCAATGTTGAACAAGGAAATGAGCAAGTAATCCATGTAGGATCTGATGGTGTGGGCACTTCGCAGATTACAACTTTCTACGCAAGCAGAGGTCGAGCCAAAAGCTTGACGCGCGTCTAGTCGTAGTAGGCAGGAGCGTCCGGCGGGACGCGAGGCTCGATGGCGGCGGTATCCAATGATGGAAGGTGATCTCTCGCTGGGTGTAGATATCCACGAGGCGCCACGGACTACGGTGTGGTGGATGAGGATGATCGATTGGCCCTTCATGCCCGCCCAAGAGTGGCAGCGCATGAAGGACAGGTGGGCGGGTAGTGGTAGCATATCGAGGGCACCACGGCAACCTCCGTAGAGGATCGTCAAGTCGATTATGCAGGCCACTGCGAGGATCGGGCATCGACAAGCGAAGGTGTCTTGAAAAAGAGCCGGGCGGTTGCGAGACTAGTAGGCGGTACAAAGACACCGAGCATGCGACGGATGGGCGGTCTTTGAGTAGGTCCATCGACTCTGAGATCTGCTCAAGAGAACATCGGGAGGGAATTCCAATCGCGACTCTGCGTGTCGATCGAGTTACGCCATTGGGGTTTTGATTGCTGCGAACCAGCGGGGAAGTGGATTGGTGAGCGTGAAGAAGCTTCTCCTCGTGTGGCGGCGATGGCGGGGGATATGGTACCTTGAGCTACCAAGGAAGATGGCGTGGTGAGCGAAAGCGGTGGCGGGGTAAATGGTGTGCGGCCAAGCGATGGGAAAGAGAGGAGGAAGAAGAAGAGAGGAGGAAGAAAGAGTGGAAGACGGGAAGAAAGTGCATTAAATCTCAATTCTACTAGTACTACTACCGGGATATAGGCACACGTCTTCTTGAGTGTAAATAGTTACGATGACATGTGGGTCTACCACAAGAGGGCCCATATGTAGAGTTAATGGAGATGAGGCGTAGCGTGGGCGTATTCTTGAAGCGTGCTCTCTTGGCAAACATGATGGCGGTACTAGGTAAGGCTGATTTAGTAACACCAACACGCTGGTTCAGCTTATTAATTATGTGTCCCATCTCTGCTGCAGCGTGTATTGTCACTTCAACTGCGAAGACTAGTTGAATAGTTCTCTCCGATCGAGATGGGGAATAATGGATCGTGAGGACTTCCTTTCTACAGTATCCCTATGCCTCTCGCTCACTTCACTCATTTTGCTCCGTACCTAGTCACTTGTTGAAATCTGTAGAAAGACAAATACTCGTATTTGTGAGCAGAGGGAGGATTTTACTCCGTACTATTTGGGAGCAGAGGGAGTATCACCATATGGAGGAGCAGAGGAAGCTTGAAATATGAACATGTCAATGGGAGGAGTAAGCCCACGCATGCATGCATGCATGCAACATGCAACACTCACACGTACTCCACATGGACGCATGCATAACACTCACGCACCCATGCGGCACACTGACACGACGCTTACACACACGCTCACACTCAAGTGCTCAACCTACTCCCTACGTCCCGTGAAAAATTTGTACATTTAGAGATTTACACATTGACCAGGGTATAATTAACGCCCAAAAGTAGCGGACTTATGTGTGCATGCGACCATTGAGATAAGAAGATTAAATGAAGGCCGTTGCATCTTTGTAATCAAGGATAGACATGTAGCCTATACCTACAGCACAAGTTGGTGCATTAGTCAATCAATATCGATTTAGATTAAAGGCTAAATGCATTGGAAGTGTAGATGTACAACATATACTACTACACTCTTTGTTTTATAGGCGATGTACACTCTTTGTTGGAAGACCGAGGGAGGACACGTGCATGCACTCACATACACAGCCAGGGCGGTTCGGGCGCAAGGGTTGGACTTCGTGTCGGCGCTGCGTAAAGTTTTGTTTAACTGATTTCTTTGCTCTTGGCCAGCGGATGGGACCCGTAAACCAGGTGACAATTTAACCCGATCGACAAAGTGCCACGTCAACTATGTGGCGGTCGAGTAGGGTGCAATCGGATTGCTCTCGATGAGCTAGTGATTGTATAATGGGCATAAAACTATATATAGTGACTGTAAAGAGCGTATTGTTACATACGTTGAACGCCAGTGTATTTTTCTCGTTTCAAATTAAGCCATATTAATTGGAAAGGACTTAGTATGGACTACTACTAATACTAGTACTGCTTTGATGTGTCTCAAGTCATTGAAGCGAGGAGAAGCTTGCTTACTACGCCTCTCCCTCGCCCACGCGCGCGGTGGTTCGCAGGACGAGGAGAGGGTTTTGACTACAGCGCCCTCTCCCTCTCCCTCTCCCTCTCCCTCTCCCTCGCCCTCGCCCTCGCCCTCGCCCTCGCGGTGGACGTGCAGCAGTTCAATCGGTGTCAGATTGCCAGAAGCATATTGTACTGTAGTATCATCGGCTGGTCATAGTGGGGAGTAACTTAGACTAGTAACATGCATATGTTACTAATCTATGTTACTACCTCTATAGTGGGTAGTAACATATGTGTAGTGTCATGCATCACCTCATTTATTGCTTTGTAGACTCATTTTGCATTGGGAACCGCTATGTGATGGTAACATATTATGTTACTCTATTTGCCTCTCTCTTCATTAATTACGAAACATCATCTTTTTGCTTATGTGGCATGTATGTTACTACCTACGTTACTCCCACTATGACCAGCCTCATTGTTGGACCTTCCGAAGAGGCGAAGAGCCAGGTGCAAGGTTCACACGAGTACGAATTGTTGAACCTCCCGAAGAGGCAAAGAGCCAAGCGCAAGGTTTTATAGGAATTGTCGTCCTAGTAGGAGTGTACTGCAACTATAGCGAACGATGCTACTTGTATGATGCCGCCATGCGTCACGTATATCCAAAGCTGTGCCACCTTTTTCCTCAAAGAGCGTGTTGGAGCCGTGCAACAACCACACAAGTTGCGTACACATAACACATTTACTAGTAATAAATTCTAAAGGACAAATGCCAGTATGCCACACAAGTTCATCTCCAATTCATGTGATAATTTTGTGCACGACTAGTCTACATATATTCATAGCACTACCGTTCACAATTACCGTACTCCACTTACACGTTATAGATGGGCTACATGTCCTCCTCCGTGTTCGGTCCCAGGTGTTCTTCATGGATGGCACGATCCATAGCGGTGGGCAACGGGAATCATTGTCGCAGCTTTCTAGTCTGGTTCCACACGATGGAGACTCATCCAAGCTGAAGTGGCATAAATCAGGTATATCATGTCCCAGCATATGTCGTTCATCCAGCGGTGCACACTGAAGACACAACCATGCTTCATGAACGGCAGGCCTTCCGTGTCGTGCACGAAGGTGGCATCCGCTTCACAATGGGATAGTTGTCCCCGATGAAAAGCAAGTACTCTCCAAGAGTGTTCCTCGGCACCCACGTAGCATCACAGGGTTGAACTTCAACTGCCGTTCATACGGGTACATGCGGCATCCCAAATCTGGACACATGGTGACATACATAGTCAAGGTCCATGCATAATAATGTTGTGCTCAAATATGGCGGACAGTAATACTGTGCATTAAATAGTACTACTCCCTCCGTCTAGGTGTGTAAGTCATCTTACGTTGCGCACCATGACCAAGGTGGAGGGGAAAATAAAAGAGAACTTAATGTGTTTTTGCTAATTAATAACAATGCTTACCTTGAACTAACCAATGCATGTCGTGTTTGGTAGTCTCAAATCATTTAAAGCATGCATGACCCACATCTCTTATTGGTTGATATGTCATGAAACAAGAAAGCGATATGAGAGTTAATGTACCGCGCCTAAGTGTTTTGGGATTATTTGGTTTTGGTAAGATGACTTACACACCTAGAAGGAGGGAGTACTCCGGTATAGAGGAAGTAAAATAACCGGCTTATTATATATAGCCACTCTTGGCTACATGGATGAGATAGTAAGACATGGAAAAACAAAAATGGTGGCAGCTAGTGGGGTCAAGTCTTCAAGGGCCTAGCCAGCTATCTGGCGTCCTCCAAGGTAAAAAAGTACTCCTACTAGTACTAGTAAGTATACTACTAGTTACAACAATGAAAGAGAAAGGCGAGAGGGTTAAAAATGGAATACAGGTAGATGGTGACGGTCCGATCGTGGTAGATTGTGTGACCATGTTGCACATCGGTGGTACCATGGGTAACGCATCGCTAAGATAGTTGATCCCAATATGCCAAAGTCGGCTACAAGGTTCCGAGTTAGACCGAATCGCGGATGCAAATGCACATCCAGGATCGGCGATCTTATTTTGATCGGGGATGTTTGGTCCTGCAAAATAATGGAGTACCGTTAGGGATGCAAATGATGGTTTGTGCATTCCGTTTGTAATCTCCGTCTGCCGTAGGATGGCAACCAGATGAAACAAGTCCTGGCTTGTCACCGCGAAGATGCGGCCTAGATGGCGCCGACATCTTCGAGCGTGTGGGGTACAAATCTGCCGCCGCCAATATGCGCTTGACCTCTGCCGAATTCTTGCCTCTTGCATTGATGGAAATCCTTATGTCGAACACCGCGATGAGATAGTAATGTCGTCGTGGCCGCGCCGCTTTGTCGGCGGGTCCGCAATTGCTATCTTCTTCAATCTCATGTAGGCATCATCATACGTATTCAAGCCCGGCCAGTCCGGAAGGCCAATCCCAATGGTGGAGAAGGGTCTACTGAACGGCCGCCTTCTTTGTGGATGTTGTGCAAAATGATGGTGGTATCCGGCCGGAGGTATGCAAGCCAATCTTCGTTGGCACCGACCCAGACCTATATATAAGGCGATGGGCAGCGGAGAAATTACGGGATGGAAATTGAATAACTAAGTACTACATGATCAAACTCCATTACTGACCTGCTCATCGGACAAAATCCGACTACCTCTCAACGTCCCGGCAACTCTAAGCGGAGTCAACGTGCAACCATGGCGGGGAGGCGGTGGACTGTTGAAGGATTGTCCCATAGAAGAACCTTCTCCTCGAGGACGCATGGAAGACCAACAAGCATGGCCTTTTCCCAAGCCTGTTTAAGCAGCGTCTTGAAAAAGTTGGTGCAGGAAGCACCGAGTCTCTCGGCGGTGAGGACGTCGGAGCAGTGTGCGATTTCTCCCAGAGGATCGTCGTCCAAGGTATCCCAGCCCCGACGAGGAGGAGAACCGCCTGATGAATCCATGGGAGCAGCGACGAACTGCCTTCTCTTCAGGGGGAGGGGAACTGGCTAGGAGGAGATAAGAGCCTAGTAACCGCAGGGCCTCGTCCCTTCCAACTGTAGATCATTCCTCAGCGAAGGGGTGAGGCTATTATTTACTACTACTAAGTACTAGCTTTATGGAACGTTATGAGATTGCATTATACTGTAAATAATAGCACTAGTAAGAAAATTTTGGCACTAGGTAGTAGTTTTTGGCGTGGATTAAGAAATTTTGGGTATGTTTTTGCCATTTTTTGTACACGCCAACTAGTGTCAAAAGCGTCTTACATTATATGGCCGGAGGAGTGCGTACTGTCTTTATGGCAGTACTAGTACTACTTTTCTCAACTAGTAGTGCGATGTACTGTACTTCTAGTCTAGTCTACTAGTAGTATAGTGCACCAGTTTTGAACTCTTGAATCTCAGGGCCAAGGAGCTACAGTTGGAAGTGGAGGGTACTAATCTTCTCTAGAACCATTGATGTACTATCAATGCAGGGGAAGTACACCTGCGTAGTGGCCTAGTGGGTACTCTCGGTGCTCTATTCAGCCGCTCCTCTCACATAGCTGGCCTACTCAGCCGCTCCTCTCACGCACACACTAGCAGCCTGTTTATCAGCGACGGTTACTGCGGGGGCAGAACATTTGAGTTATTTGATACAGCGAGACTAGGCTTTTTGCTTCCATTTGTGGAGGTGTAATGGATCTCGTCGAACTTTGTTAGTAGTTCCTTCTTTATGAATGAGATGAAGCAAAGCTTTTGCCTCCGTTTCAAAAAAACACGTCAAGAGGAATTTCTTTTATAGTAGAGCCGATAATGGAGTGAAGTCCATGCGTGAAACGCCACAAGCTATAGAGTAGTAGTAGAACACTTTACATACATAGCCATATTGCATAGTTCCCAATGCCCCGCCAGGCTTTTCTGGCTCCTCGGGCTTAATTGGGAGGCGCTAGTTTAAATATGCTACTAGCTGATGAGGAAGCTGCAAGCGAGGTGCAGCTAGGGCGTGCACGCGAGCCACGGGATGCTGGGAAGGAAAACCCGTTCACGTGGCTAGGCTGTCTAGTGCACCCAGATTGTGGGGCCGCACGTCCGTTTGACTTCAAAACTCAAACTACCCGTGTAAAATATTGGCTCGCAGCGAAGTGTAGTAGTACTATTTTTTTTAAAAGGCCGCCGTGCGTTCGGCCGGGATCGAACCCACAAAACGAGGTATACACTCCCGCGACCACTAGTAGTACTCGTTGGAGTACAACGCAACCTAGAATTGCCTTTTGTCGCTAGTAGTACGTACATTGTTCCTTACAAGAAACCCCTAATAATGCAAGAAACCACTAAAATGCCAAGAAACTACTACCACTTGCATACGTGGCAGACTTAAGATAAGACTACCTTATCAACCATTGTACATGCTCTTACCAACAAAAATCCTCGAGTGACCTCCTACCTCCGGCCCGTCCACCTAGTCATCCTCGGCCATGGGGCCTTGACTACCGGCCGGCAGAAAGGCGTGGGTCAAGCCCGGCGGTGCGGAGCCCATGTTGCGGCAGCCTGGATGCCAGCTCCGTCCGGCGCTTCATGACGCTAGCTAGCCAAGATAGCTCCGCCCACTACTTATGCGCAAGGTTTGCTAGCTAGATTGGCACGCGGCCTTGACTGCTTGCTTCACTGGCGCCACGCTAAGGCCAGCCATCGGCTCGAGCAAAAAGGCAGTAGCGGCTGACTTGCTCGCTAGTGGGTCACGCTTCGGGCCAGCCTGCCAACCCGTGCGGAGGCGGTAGCGGCGTCCGGCCCGTCCCGTGAGCGGCGGACCAACTCGCTCATCACCGGCGCCACCGGCGAACACGCATCAAGTACTGTTTGAAGTAATGTTCGGGAAAAATAATGATTTGAGGGGAATAACGAGGATAGAAGGTCGGATGTGGGTCCCTCGTGTCAACGGTCAAACAAAATGTGTTGGTTTAAGCTGCATCGTCGACGGACGTGTGGGCCAACCCAATCATAAATGGGTTTAAAGCGAACCTAATCGGTAGGAGTACTAGGTAGTAGTTTTTGGCGTGGATTAAGAAATTTTGGGTATGTTTTTGCTATTTTTTGTACAATAGATTCTTCCTAGGGCTGGTTGAAAGTGGTAGTTTTTTGTTAAATACTCTACATATTGTAAGTAGGAGTGAAAGTTAAGCTTTGGAAGCCAATAGGCAAGGCTAGTTACATAGTGCATATGTGTACATGATTGAAAGTAAATATCAACCATGAGTGACTAATATCTTGATGGAAAACTTCAAAACTATGGAATACTAGGAAAAAAATGCATGGTTGGAAATACTATCAAAGTTCATGTCTGTTGCAACGAATCATAATTAGAATAATACTTATTCACAAACTTTGTACAAAACAGCCTAATTTTGATATACATATGTCACTAGATATATATTATGTTCCAATTAGAATATATTCCTTGGGCTGTTTTGGTGAGGTCGAGAGGGATGTGGTTGGTTTTAAGATACTAATTATGGGTTTTCTACAAATTGGTAGACAAGTGGGATGTTGGTGAGAAAAGGAAACAACTTACCTCACAATCGTTAGATGTAGATCTAATGGTCGAGAAGCTTGACGGATGGCGAGACACCAGCATCACCAAGTTAGTCTTGTGTAGGAGTACTAGCAAGATCCGTGCATTACCTGAGAACATCAAGATGCATTTTTTATAAAACACTTGTTGTGATTGACCCTTGGGAGTAATCCCATGTGTAAAAACTAATGATATCTCGAGAAATATGAGATAAGGTGAAGAGGAGTGGGGTGTGGTGGTGGTTGGTGGTCAGACTGAGCGGAGGCATGGGGATTGACGACGTCGGCAGCGGCCACCAGGCCAGTTTGTTCCAGAGGCTTCCTTTCTTAATTGCTCAACAATGAGGTTTGTTGGAGATAAGGATGAACGAGGGAAGGCCTTGTCTGCAAATGTGGAGAGGGATGCGGGTATCTTTTAGTTTAATTTCCATTCGTCGGATATAGATCGGACGGTCTATATTACAAGATGGCAAGCGTACCATCATCACCAACTTCGCTTTTTATAAGAGAAGAAATATCGTATGGAGATACAAGCGTATTATCGATACTTGCTTCCGTAAACTAGCATCTACATTCTATTCATGCCTCGGCATGTGGGGCCTTAACACAATGACTTCTCATTGTGTAAAACAAAGATTTTCCGTTGCCGACAAGGAGGGGGTGACGGCGGCACGCTTTTGGCTTGCTCTAGTCCTAGTAGTCATACTAGGTGGTCTAAGCACGTGTAGATTTGTTTTTTTCCGTCCCGTGTTCGCCCGCATGCCATGACTTTGTTGATAAATAGGCGGTAAGTTATTCACGGGAGACCCTTGTTGAGCATGTTTGCAAGAGAGAGAGAGAGAGCGGTGTGCATCGTGATATGTTAGAGACTGAGGCAATGATACTTGATTCTTTGTGTCTATGTGTGTGGAGGATAGAGAGAGACATGTACATGGGGCTTTGTGTTTGTGTAACGTGGAGACACATATACATAATTAGAGAGTGAGTGTGTGAGATACACATGCGGACATAGGGAGAGATGAGGATCCAGATAAATGGGTGTTTGTGCGTGTCTATGTGTGTTTTGTGCAGCGTTTGTGTGTGTGAGAGAGGCTGTATGTGGAGTAGAGAGACCATGATGATGTAAACCTAGTATAAGGGAAGGGGAATGGTGTGACATGTGTAGTAGTGAGATAGCACGGGTGTGGGCGGGGGAGCAGACTATTTGGAAGAGACATCGAGTGTGTGTGTGGGAGAGGGTGTGAGAGCGAGAGAGAGAGAGCTAGCGACGGAGAGAGAGAGAGAGAGAGAGAGAGAGAGATAGAGAGAGAGAGAGAGAGGGTGCGAGAGAGGAGGCGTGTGTGTCCATAAATGGCGGATAGATAGGGAGACAATGTTGATGTTGTCCAAAATTGGCCTATGAACGGAGATGCAAGGGAAGCGAGTCATCGTGTGTGTGATAGGGACTTCATGAGAGATTTAGAATAGATGGTGTACAGAACAATGTGCGAAATCGAGAACGATTATACATTAGGGAGCTATGCAAAGAGTCACGACATATATGTATATGAGGAAGGAGGAGGCGGGTCCGCATGTGGGAGAGATAGAAAGAGGAGAGTGGTGCACAAGGAGACAAAGTGTGCTTGTTTGCAGTGAGGGTGGTGTGTGAGGTGAGTGCGTGAGAACCACATAACTAGGGAGATAGACGTTTGGGGGCGATGTTTTGTGTGTATGGGAAATATACACTCTACATAGTGCGTGTGCCTGGGTAAGAGAGATAGCAGGAGACCTAGAGAGTGAGGGAAGAGATGTGTGCATGCTCGAGAGACAAAGTGATAGAGACCTATGTTGGGGTCCGGACTTTACAAGAGAGAAGGGTGTTAATGTGCTCGTGTGTTGGTGTTTGTGGGAGAGGACGACTTCTCTATGTGTGTATGTGTGTGGTGGTGGTGGGGGGGGGGGGTTGACTTCAGATAAACAATGAGGTGTCTATATTTGAGGGACTTTAGTGTAATTGAGATATTGTGCACTCATGGTTGATCAATTTGTTTCATAGTTTGTACTATGAGATAACGATACTTTTGAACATGCGTGATATACCTTGATGTACCAGAATTACAAACCTAAGATTGGAATTTTGGAATTCGACTCCATCATTAGCTTTTGTAATTCATTTAAGCGGAGGTACATTTTTTAAGCCGGGATTTCGTGATTTCAAATTCATATATCAAACCTAGAGATATACACATACGGGCATGTTCAAACTTTATAATCATTCACTTTATTCATACACATACACATTTTTGCTTTTGTCATCATATTTAGGATAAACACATTTGGAATTTCATTTGAATTGGACCGTATGATGGTATTTGCTTGTAGTAGCTCAATGATATATATTTGAATTGAATGGACAATCTAAGTTTCGAGTTGGAGACATTGATTTTCAAAACTTGCACATTTTTTGCGTGCAAAACAAACAAATTGTCGACCATGATATCATAGTCGGCCGACGAGAGAAGAATACTTATAATTTTAGGCGCCAAAAGCTTTCAAACTTCCCGCTCACATCGAAATATCATGCGCCCGAAAGTTTAGCCCTGAGATATTCCTGTTTTACCCCTACCACATGAACGGAAAAGGGCTGCTTTGGTAACTCCATTGTTTTCCCCTCTTTGCCCCAACATTCTTCCCCCGAGCCCCTCCCTTCCCTCCCGACCCCCCAACCACGGCAAGCCGCGAATCTAGTCCTCACTTGCAGCGGTGGACCTCACACCCCGCCGGATCTACCTTCCGCACCTTGGAAGCCCCAACTCCCAAATCACCACTTCATCGGAGCCGCTTCAGCGGCTGGCTTGTCCACTGCTCCAGATCTCCTTGACCGCCATCATGGTCCACCGCACCGGATCTGCTTAACCGGCGCCCTCCACCACAGCGTAGGCCCTTCACTGACTCCCTCATCCGCCCCTTCGCTGGCCCTTCATACAAGCCCTCGTCATGTGCAGCAGATCCGCCTCACGAAGCAGCCGACAACGCGCCCGCCGAAGCCTTCATCCACTGCATCGGACCCGCTCCACGGACGCCATATTCAACTCCCCCGGCCCTGCTTTACTGACGCCACAGCCTCATCAGGTTATTTCGATTTGTACTCCTTCGGATTTTCTCTTTATCATGCAACTGTTCACTTACCACAGGTGAGCTTTCTTGTATGTCGACAAGCGCCGCAATCGTAGCACCGGAGCCACTTCAGCGACGGCGACAGCCGGCCCAAACTCAACATAACACGAGCACCATCGACGATCCTTAGCTATCAAGTATGACAACGATACCCATACGCTGCCGAGAATCAGGTACTATTATCCAATGGCCGGCGCCTACGTTCACTTTCCTAGCATAAGCACCGCACCTTTGAATTTCTTCAGCGCATCATTCAGTTTTTCATGAGACGCATTATTCTGCTTGCACCTGTAGGGCCATACTTCTGGCAGTGAACATGTTACATGTGCTAAATTACATACCAGTGCACATATAGTTAATATGATTTAGTTTTGTTCTGATGCCACCTGTTGGTTCCATCAGACTGCTTAATGTTCTCTATGCTTAATTACACATCAGCAAACTAGCATGTGGTTCCGCTGCTTTTTGTTTGTTTTACCCTACATTTTCTGATGCTAGCTATTAAATCACTGCCCCGAGCCTTTGTTCATTACTTGTTTGTGTGTTCTTGATCTTCCCAAGTTCATCAATTCGGACTAATTTGATGCTTCTATTAATTATGGAGCTTCCAACCCCATCAAGCAAAATATTAGTTCTTTTGGGGCTGGCACCTCGAACAAGCATAAAAATAGAGGGAAGCAGATATATTGTCGTGTATGCACACACCCTTCTTTCATTAGTTTAGATGAACCATTGATGATCAATTCGGACCAGTGCATGCGATTAAAATTAGTTTTACCTAAATAGATGGTGCAGAATAAACTACAACAACTAGATTTGCAACCACGGGATGTCGATTTATATCTTCAAAGAACATTGCAACAGCAGCTAGGCTACACAGCAACATATGGTAAGCCAGTGTGTTTTAGTACATGTGAAATGTAATGCGAGTGGGCTGCTTTCTTGGCTTGTGCCCTCAACGTGTAATCCTACCGAATTACAAATAGTTCAGTTGTCTGCTTTGTTGTATTGCTTGATTCGAATGCTTGTTTGTTGTTACGCTATACCTGAGTTGGCCAATATGTCAGCAGTGCCTGCTGTACTAATGTAAAGAAATGCATGCCTATTTCATTTAAGTAATTAACTTTTCCTCTCAACTTCATCACAAGACTGTCTTCGTAGTTTATATGAGGCCACATTGTTAAGTGCTTTCTCAAATTATTTCAACTGCTTAAATGCCTTGGCAACTTAAATATAACGGTTGTACACTCCCTTTCAACTAGGGATGTCAACCGGGTCCCGTTTAATCCCGATACTAGTGGTATGATAGTTCAAAAGAGTTTTTGTTTTTTGAGGAAAATGAACTAGGGAGGTAGCAAAAACTAACTAGATGGGGCTGGCGGATGTCGTTTATTTGCCACTTACAGCCCTAGTTTCATCTTACCAATTTAATTTCTTTTCGGCTGATGCTGCTTCGAACCATTTAAATATAGTTTGCCATGCTCGGCAATAATTCGTCCGGCGTTTGCCATGTAAGCTTACTGCCTGGATCATACGATAACTATCTCATACTTATGTCCAGCGGAAACCTTTCAGGATGCCGTTCACACTAGGACACAATGTACAACCCCAGAATCTATTTGTGGAAGCGGTCGCCATCCATGGTACCAGATGGTAGCGATTCAGAGGCAACACCGCCGGAGAGCAGTCTGAGCACAAATATTATAGTGCTTGAGGCTCTACAAGAGGCAGAAAGAGATGGTGTGGCTGCCATGAATGAAGTAATCTTTATCTTGAGGCTGGAAATCACGGAATTAGCAGCACGCATTATGCAAGCAACCCAAGAATTGGAGGAAGTAAGAATGTTGCATTTGAAGACGGAGGAGGTCCTGTTGTTTACCGCTTATCCGTCAAGCGAAGGTAATCCCGGTTCTTCTTTAGATACCAGTTGAAATTGTCATTAGATTATTGTACTTGCATGTTGTGTCATGTCTCTGAATGGATTATGTTACAAGACCCCCTGTGTTGTCCATGTGTTGTAATGATCCGAATTTTTTAGGCGAGGTAATCCTCAGTACTTGTATGATTGACATAAGGTGAACTGTTTTTCGTGTGAGCATATTTTATTGGATGAAATAACTGTTTGAATCAGAGTGTATCCAACCTCGAATTCAAGATCACGGCATTTCTAAATCATAATCATATATAAAGGTGGAATAAATCTTTGTTGTGGTTTGGAAGAAATAAATAACAAAACATATAATTATCATGGATATTAAATGTCGAATACAAATTGGATTTGAATTTAGTTTGCTGTGTCCTGTGGCAAACGTGAATGCTAATTCTCCCAAGTTTTGAACAAAGCGGCTAAATACGCACTATAATTTGTGGGCTGCCCAAAGCAAGTGTTTGCGAGATGGAAATTATTGTCTACCCCTAACACTTGACATCCTTATCGACCGAATTTACACTGTTGTCGATAGGGGTAGACTAGTAACTTCAATCAGACGTGACACGACGGCCTCTGAGCCCATTCAGACACAGTGGGCGACAAACGTGGGCGGCAAAACACATTTGATTCAAGCTCGTCTGAAAGACATATGTCTCTTCCTCCATTTCCCCATTCATACACGGTGGGCGGCAAAACAAACTCTCCTCGTCCGAAATCGATGTAGGCTAATATTTTAAATAGGGGCAGATGTGTAACTTCCATCAGACGTGACACAACCGCCCTACCTGTCAGCCCCATTCATACACTGTGGCGCCCAACCGTGGTGACAAAACACCCTCTCCTCGCTTCAAATAGTTACGGCAAATATTTGGGAGATCTTGAGATTCTTATCCTATCCCCAACCGAGGCGATATCCGAAATTTTAAATGGGGGATAAGTTCGTAACTTTCCCCCATTTCAGAGAAGCGCGTCCCAAAGTTCAGATCCCCCCCTCCCCTCCATTTCCCCATTCATACACCGTCGGTGGCACGACAACCTCCATGACCGCGGCCAGCCTCCTCCGTCCGCCACCCCATCCTCCACCTTGTTTGAGCCGCTACCCCTACCCGTCGTCCTTTGCCAAGAGATGGACGTCTCTCATCCACGGCGCTGGACCAGGATCCTTTCATCGCCTCCTCTCGCTTAATCGGCACCGTCGTCCACCTTGCCGTTGCCGCTCCTACGACCGCCTCATCCACGGCAACAGGATATATCCCCCGACCCGGCCGTCTGCCGTCTAAAGACTTCTTCCCCGCCGCCAACAGCCATCGCACCCGCAGCACCCTCAACGTATCAGCATAGGCCTACACGCCATCGCAAGAGAGGTGGTACGTACTCTTCCTTATGTGCTTAAGTTATTGATCTCACCCGGAAAATAGATCGTAATTTGTTTACTGTACTTTTCTTGTCCATACGAAATCGTAGTGGCTAGTTGAAAGCAAACATTGGTTGCGAAGTAGCTTTGTCCGATTTGCACCTTCAGATCCGCCATGGCATGGGCACTATACTCGTAAACCTTATGGTTTCCCCCTTTATATTCACTACCATCATCGTAGGTGCTTCGTGTCGTGCTAGCACTGCTCCTCAAGACCTCAACCCAAAGCTTACGTGTTGAAATACGAATCTGATATATGATGCTCATATCACTAAAACAGAGAACATTTAATTGGTCACCTAATGTTCCTATATTCATTTCGAAAAGCATGTGCGCCACCCACTGGTCCAGCTAGTTCCACTTTCCTGATTTTTCTCTTGATGCTTAGGGTTTTCCCCTTTTATCTACTCTACTATGATATGTGTAGGTGCTTTCTGTCGTACTAGCATTACTCCACCCTTCAAGCTAAACAACACAACACTCAGAATTGAAAGCTTAGTTGTTCAAATATGATTGTGATAAGATACCGATATTAGTTAACCGACACATTTAATTGGTTAGCTAAAGGTCCCACTTGAGTTTCCAAATGCATGTCGCGACATATAGAGACTGACATAATTGCATTTCTTTGTCACTTGTTGACCGTACTTTCTTGTCCATACCAAATCTTAGTTGTTATTTCAAAGCAAACATCAGTTTCTAACTACCCTTTGCGCGGTTTGCAGCTTCAGATCCGCCATCTAACTGCCACGGTCAACACTGTACTCATCATGCTTATGTTTTCCCCATTTTATGATGACCACAATCAGCCACGTGGTTCATGTCGTAATAGCACTGCTCCACCCATCGAGCTAAACAAGCTTAGTTGTACAAATTCATATCTGATATTAGTAAAACTGAGATATGTTTAATTGGTGAGCTAAATGTTCCTACTTTAGTTTCGAAATGCATGTGAGCCACATATGGAGAGACCGAAAAGAATAGTATTTCTCTGTGCGCTCACGGTTCATCATGGGTGGCCAGCCTACATTGTATTGAAAGACTTGTAATATCTTCAATCTGCTTGCTCTTACGCTCTTCTTTGTGATGATACTCTTCTCTTGCGATTATTGGTCGTCAATTGAGTTGTTGTCCTTGGTATATTTTGAATCTGTCGGTCAGGTCGACTTGTTCTTCTTTACTATATGTTGAAGCTATCATCTGCGAAGTGTCATCATACGGAGCTCTCGTATTTTGAGTAGTAGGCCACATTATATTAATGCACACAACAAATTACAGCATGCATGGCATCTTTTAAAAGAATTGCGAGAGATAGCACAAAGGGGTTTACAGGAGGCAAGATTGGATTAGAATCACTTACGCATTACAAAAGAAAATCTCACTTGTTTTCATGTTTTCATGCATGTCGATATTGAACATTATCAAAATGAATATGAGAATGGGCGCAGGAGAGGAATATTCCGGAGCGATCCACTGGCTAAAAACTTGGCATGGTGGAGGATGGCCTATCTTATTCACCCATCAAGGTGCTTGCTCTAACTTTGCAAAGTTGTATTGGTACTTTATATTTTGTATCTGACCTCTTGCATTACTTCTAATTTGTTACACCATCTGCTTAGTTTAAGCATCATATATGATTATATGCCATACCTATCCATTTTCTGTACCTATTCCATGTGTCGTCACACTATGTTTTTCCAGTCAAATGTTGTTCTTTCGTAATAGATGTCCAAAAGGAAGTGGGTGAGTGCAGATCCTCAAGGAGTACAAACTAGGTATTTGGAAAAGGTAGTGATACCAGTTAAATCAGATAGATCAGCAGCCACAGAAAACACAGGCCCAACTGTACCACACTTTACCCCTACTCCAGTGGCCAAACCCCTATAAGAACGGCTGGGAGCCCAAAGGTCGTAGTACTGTCTATGATATCAATACAAAATTTGAACTCCTAAATTTCTGCTTGTGCCTTACCTTGTCTCTTGTATGAAAACTAATTTTAGATGAATCTCCTTGCTCAAAGGATCATACGATCTCAAAACAATAATGGGCTCTGCATTGCTCTTGTCAGTACCTCTCTCCCTTTTGCCTTGTAACGATGTACTTAATTAATTGCTATTAGATTATGTATCATCGATGCACCTGAGCTTCATTATCCTCTATTTCTTCCAATATTATTTGATCTATATTTACTCTTTGTAAAATGTAGAATAATGGCAACGCTTATAAAGAATTTTCTTTGGGGAATTTATTGAATTATCCTTCCATCAACATGGAGAAGGGATTTGTCCAGCCCGTGTTAACATGTAATGTAAGTTCATCCTTCTCAAGCCTTCAAACTTTGTTCTAGTATAGATTTGGATAGGCATCATTTCCTCCACTGTTGTTTGCTTTGTTGTTTACATCTGATTGGATGTTTGCAACAACTACCAGTTTCAAATTGTAGTTGTAAAAACATGTTCCTTATCTTGAAACGAGATCCATTTATTTGCTTATATAATTGTGAAACCTATTACGTGTCTCCTTGTTTCTCTTTCAGAGTTGTATCTCTTACTCCAGGCAGAACTTTAGGGAAGATAGTGAGCCAAACCATCTTGATGAAGACAACGAGTTGAAGCTACTCACCAGCAGGGGTGAGACAACCTTTGTGCAGTCGCTGCCTCAATCAATTCGACTTCTTCAGTCTCAACTTAAAGCGGAAAGGCTTGCTTCAGCTCAGCTCCGACTTGAAGTCAAAGATGCAATGAAGATGTCAGAGGACTGCCGTGCGCACCATCATGCCTTAAATCTAGTGTTGATGCATCTATCGTTGACACAACTGAGGTCTACTCAGCTTCTTCAGCTGCTTGCGGGGCCCGAGCTTGCCAGGCCTGGTGCCTTCTGAAGTGCTCTCAGTTTTGTATATTCTTTTGTCGGCGCGTTTATTTGCACTGGTGGCGAACTTTGATGCCCAGTGGTTGTAATATGTGATAGCCGTGATAGCCTAGCGTAAGTTGCTTGCTTATTTATTTCCTTGTTGTCTTGTTTATTTGTTTGCTTGTAGTCATTGCAGTTCTTTTTCCGCGGTTTGCTAGTGGCTGCAATAACCTATTTTTAAAAACTAGGCTACAATAACCATGGGCTAATATTTACTGTAGTGACACTGGGCCTCCTACGGGCCGTAGAAATAGTGGGCCTTCTACGGGCCGTAGAAACAATGAGCCCTCTGCGGGCCGTAGAAACAACGGGCCTTCTACGGGCCGTATCATCAATGGGCCTTATACGGGCAGTATGATAACATGGGCCAATAACAGGCCGCATTATGGCCGTAAACGGGCTAGAGTTGGAATCGTCCGTTCATGGGCCGACCATAACGGGCCATTGTTAATAGGCCGTATTTCATGACGCTATGAAAACGGCCCAACATATTAACGGACCACAAACGGCCCGACTGTAACCACGGGCTGAATTTGGCCCACAAGCAGAAAATGAGAGTAACGGACCGTAAGTACACGAATGCTGGAAATGAGCCCAAGAATAAATGGGCTCCGAGAAGGCCGAAAGATAACATGGGCTGAAACGCATTAGCGGAATAATGGGCCGTTAATGGGTAAAAAGTGATACACTGTTCATTATGGGCCAGTTTCACCACGGGCCGTTAATGGGTGTAAAGTGATACACTGTTCATTACGGGCCAGTTTCACCACGGGCCGTTAATAGTCCAAGAGTTACATAGGGCCTCATATGGGCCGAAAGACGTCATGGGCCATACATGGGCCAGAAGTGAAAACGGGCTGGAATCATATTGGCTGGCCCAGATGACGCTACTGGGCCTAATTCGATAGGTCGTAACGGGCCTTGGGTTAGCGGGCTGTAAATGGGCTATATGCGAACAGGCCGTTAACACGCTTTCCATGGGCCGGCCCGCCACCTTTTGACCAAGTCAAACGGGCCGGCCTTTTTCACAGAATGGGCCTTTGTTGGGCCGTGCCACTGTCGACGTATCATAGGCGCCTTACATCCAATGAGTGGATGACATTCATCATCCCATAGATGAGCCGACACGTGTTTCCTCCAGCCAATGATGATTTTACACGTGGAAAATCCACATTGGTCGGGCTGTTAACGGGTTATCGGATCCAAAACCCAACCCGATAGCTTAACGGCGTTACATTACGGTGGATGCCGCGTCGGGTCACCCTTGACGAAAGCACTTACGTGACGCGCGATTTATCGTCATGGAAGTGGACACTTCCGTGATGATAATTTTGGTAATTTCATGGAACACTTCTGCGACAGCACAGGTATGACTATCTTGATTCTGTCATAAATTTGTCATGGATGTACATGCATGACAAAAAAAGCGACCTACTGTGACAAACACGTATCATCACGGAAGTGTATTTTTTTTTTGTAGTGCACTATTCCGAATGAGAAGAATTTTGCTTGTGTGGAGAGTAGTAAATTTTCTATGCTTGTAGATCATGAAAAGAATGCTTTAGGTGCTGGTTATATTGTTGAATTAATTCATGATGCTACTGAAAGTTATTATGAGGGAGGAATATACGCTTGTACGAATAGCAATAATATCAGGTTTCCTCTCTATATGCTTAAAGTTTTGAAGTTATGCTTGTTTTGCCTTCCTATGCTAGTTGATATTGTAACCATAAGTTTTTTGCTCACAAAATCCCTATGCATAGGAAGTGGGTTAGACTTAAATGTGCTAATCTCTTTATGTTTCAATTCTTATTTTTTATGTGAGCATCATTGAAATCATCATGCCTAGCTAGGGGCGTTAAACGATAGCGCTTGTTGGGAGGCAACCCAATTTTATTCTAGTTTCTTGCCTTTTGGTTCTGTTTAGTAATCCATATAGCTTCTGTTTAGATGTGTTTTTGTGTTTTAATTAGTGTTTGTGCCAAGTAGAACCTTTGGGAATACTTAGGTGAAGTCTCTATGATCATGTTGTAAAAAACAGAAACTTTAGCGCTCATGAGATTAGCCTCAACTTTTTACTGGAGAGTGCTATTTAGTTGATTATTTTTGCATATGATTACTAGAAAAATTCCTCAGGTCCACCAATTTATTTTAAAATTTTTGGAGTTCCAGAAGTATACGTTTGATACATATTACTACAGACTGTTCTGTTTTTGACAGATTCTGTTTTTCGTGTGTTGTTTGCTTATTTTGATGAATCTATGGCTAGTAAAATAGTTTATAAACCATAGAGAAGTTGGAATACAGTAGGTTTAACACCAATATAAATAAATAATGAGTTCATTACAGTACCATGAAGTGGTGTTTTGTTTTCTTTAACGGAGACTTACGAGTTTTCTATTAAGTTTTGTGTTGTGAAGTTTTCAAGTTTTGGGTAAAGATTCGATGGACTATGGAATAAGGAGTGGCAAGAGCCTAAGCTTGGGGATGCCCAAGGCACCCCAAGGTAATATTCAAGGATAACCAAGATCCTAAGCTTGGGGATGCCCCGGATGGCATCCCCTCTTTCGTCTTCGTTCATCGATAGCTTTACTTGGAGCTATATTTTTATTCACCACATGATATGTGTTTTGCTTGGAGTGTCATTTTATTTTATTTAGCTTTGCTTGCTGTTTGAATAAAATACCAAGATATGAAATTCTTAAATGAGAGAGAGTCTTCACATAGCTACATAATTATTTAACTACTCATTGATCTTCACTTATATCTTTTGGAGTAGTTTTTCATTTACTTGTGTGCTTCACTTATATCCTATGAGTAAATGGTTGAATGATTTGAATGTCATAAATCTGAAATTATATATGTTTCATATGCTTATCTCATGGGGAGTAATGCCTTCACATATAAGAAGTAGAGGTGGTAAATTTATTGAAGGTTAGCAAGCATTGTATTGGTCACTTGAACAATTCATGAAAGAATATTGAAGGAAGGGAGATTTTACATATAAATATACTATCTTGGACATCTTCTATGATTGTGAGCCCCATTAATTATTTTCAAAACTGAGCATATTAGTTGAAGTTGGACAAGGAAGACAACTTAATGAGTTATGTTTGGGTATATTTGTATAAGTTATATTGTTATGGATCCTCTAACACGTGGTGCTTGCTATTTAGAATCCTATGCTAGCCAAAATATCTGTACTAAGCGGGAATACTGCTTGTGCATCCAAATTCCTTGAACCAAGTTTCTTCCATGAGTGTCCACCATATCTACCTATATGCGGTATTTACCTGCCGTTCCAAGTAAATTTGCATGTGCCAAACTCTAAACCTTCAAATAATAATCTGTTTTGTATGCCCGAATCGCTCATGTAGCGACTACGGGTTAGCAGTATCTTCCATGCTAGGTGGGTTATTCTCATGATGAGTGGACTCCGCTCATCATTCACGAGAAAATGGTCGGTAACTGGGATGCCCAGTCCCATGATCAAAAGATCAAATCAAATCAAAAATAATTGCAAGCAAAACTCCCCCAGTTTTGATGTTAGTTGGAGGCACCCGTTGTTTCGGGCAAGCCATGGATTGATGATTGTTGGTGGAGGGGGAGTAAAAATCTTTACCTTTCTGTTTGGGAACCGCCTATAATGTATGTAGTATGGAAGATATTGGAAACTCTTGGTCCTTATTTGACAATGAAAGCATACCTCTCAAAATTATTTTCATCTCTCTGTTTTGCTTGAGCTCTGGCACCTCTGCAAATCCACCTTCCCTCTGCGAAGGGCCTATCTTTTACTTTTATGCAAGAGTCAGTAGTATTCCTTCTCATCCAACCTACTCTTTAGTTGGCAAGCATCATGTGATGGAAAGATCTAAGCATATATGGCCATTCAGATATATTTGAGCATGAATTATTATTGTTGACATTACCCTTGAGGTAAAAGGTTGGGAGGCGAAATATTAAGCCCCTATCTTTCTCTGTGTTCGATGAATACTATTTGTTCTAAAAATATGCTTTGACTGATAGTAATCATGGAAGACTAAATGATACTTGAGTATGTGGATTTTGCTAAATCAAAGCTCTGACATAGACTCTTCCTGAAAATAAGATGAATTGTAATTGTTTGATGACTAATAACACGGTTTGTTAGTTTTCAAGAAAGTTTATGATCTATACTTTAACATGTGAATAGTTTGTTACTTGATCATGCAAATTTTTATGATATGAGCTACTGTTATGACATACAATGATGTTAGAAAAGGTGATTGAAATTATCATTGATCAAACTTATGCACCTGCTAGCATTCACACTTCATAAATTATTTCTTTTATCATTTACCTACTCGAGGACGAGCAGGAATTAAGCTTGGGGATGCTGATATGTCTCCAACGTATCTATAGTTTATGAAGTATTCATGCTATTATATTATCCATCTTGGATGTTTTATGGGCTTTACTATGCACTTTTATATTTGGGACTAAACTATTGACCCAGAGCCTAGTGCCAGTTCCTGTTTTTTCCCTTGTTTGAGTATTTCGAAGAAAAGGAATATCAAACGGAGTCGAAACGGAATGAAAAACCTTCTGGAGAAGTTATTTTTGGAAGGAAAGCACGTCAGGAAAGAAACGAGGGAGCCACGAGGTAGGGGGGCCCGCCCACCCCCCTAGGGCGCGCCCTCCACCCTCGTGGCTCCCCTGACGTATTTCTTCCGCCTATATATATCCATATACCCTAAAAACTTCGGGGAACAGAATAGATCAGGAGCTCCGCCAGCGCAAGCCTCTGTAGCCACCAAAAACCAATCAGGACCCTGTTCCGGCACCCTGCCAGAGGGGGGGAACCCTCACCGGTGGCCATCTTCATCATCCTGGCGCTCTCCATGACGAGGAGGGAGTAGTTCACCCTCGGGGCTGAGGGTATGTACCAGTAGCTATGTGTTTGATCTCTCTCTCTCTCTCGTGTTCTTGATTTGGCATGATCTTGATGTATCGTGAGCTTTGCTATTATAGTTGGATCTTATGTTGCTTCTCCCCCTCTACTCTCTTGTAATGGATTGAGTTTTCCCCTTGAAGTAATCTTATCAGATTGAGTCTTTAATGACTTGAGAACACTTGATGTATGTCTTGCTGTGCGTATCTGTGGTGACAATGGTACTTCTTGTGATTCACTTGATGTATGTTTTGGTGATCAACTTGCGGGTTCCGCCCATGAACTTATGCATAGGGGTTGGCTTTGCGTTTTCGTCGTGATTCTCCGGTAGAAACTTTGGGGCACTCTTTGAGGTTCTATGTGTTGGTTGAATAGATGAATCTGAGATTGTGTGATGCATATCGTATAATCATACCCACGGATACTTGAGGTGACATTGGAGTATCTAGGTGACATTAGGGTTTTGGTTGATTTGTGTCTTAAGGTGTTATTCTAGTACGAACTCTAGGGCTGTTTGTGACACTTATAGGAATAGCCCAACGGATTGATTGGAAAGAATAACTTTGAGGTGGTTTCGTACCCTACCATAATCTCTTCGTTTGTTCTACGCTATTAGTGACTTTGGAGTGACTCTTTGTTGCATGTTGAGGGATAGTTATATGATCCAATTATGTCATTATTGTTGAGAGAACTTGCACTAGTTAAAGTATGAACCCTAGGCCTTGTTTCCTAGCATTGCAATACCGTTTGTGCTCACTTTTATCACTTGCTACCTTGCTGTTTTTATATTTTCATATTACAAAATCCTATATCTACCATCCATATTGCACTTGTATCACCATCTCTTCGCCGAACTAGTGCACCTATACAATTTACCATTGTGTTGGGTGTGTTGGGGACACAAGAGACCCTTTGTTATTTGGTTGCAGGGTTGTTTGAGAGAGACCATTTTCATCCTACGCCTCCCACGGATTGAGAAACCTTAGGTCATCCACTTGAGGGAAATTTGCCACTGTCCTACAAACCTCTGCACTTGGAGGCCCAACAACGTCTACAAGAAGAAGGTTGCGTAGTAGACATCAAGCAGCAGGATGAGTACCTTGTTGTACTGCCCCCCATCATTGAAGTACAAACTGCTGCTGGCCGTGTCATTGACAAGGCAACAACCATTGTGGTCTGCGTGCTCGTGACACGCTCTTCCGCCGAAAAAGTGAAAAGAAATGACATCCATGGTGCGTGTTGCCTGCCTGCGGTATCTTTTTCTTTTTCTTTGAGGTATATTGTGCTTTATTGATCAATGATAATCAAGAGAGAGTGCCTCCGTAATACAATCCGGAATTACATGAAAAATAGAGTTACTAGAACTCAGATGATCTAGCTAGAATATGTTCCACGACATTTGATAAAGGATTTATATGACTAAAGCGAACTGGTGAAAAGAACGGCGCTAACTCCTTGATATCAGCGATGAGCCCCACGGTGAAGCGATCAAGCGCCAATGCATTGGTTCTTTGGATAACGGACAAACAATCTCATTTGGAAAAAAGCCCTTGGAGAGCTTCACGGCCAGGAGCCACCACGTATTTGTAAGCACCAGTGTTTCAGCTAGTTCTATGGTGGTAACCTCGTCAACGCACTTGCAGCAAGCCAACAATCAATCTCTGATGTGGTTCCTGATTACTACACCAATTCCCATTCGTGGGGAACCCTTGAAGAGCGAGCATCCACATTAATCGTCACTGTATCTGCTGGCGCCAGAACCCATTTGACAGCACAAACTGGGGTATCATGCCTAGAAGCAAGTGCAGCTCTACCACAATTTTGCACAAACATAGGCCAAAACTTTCTCAACCATTCTACGAGGATGCATCTTAACATCATTGTTTCTTGCACCATTCCATTGTCTCGAGAGAGGTCGCTCGCTGAATGAAATCAAAGATCCACTACTTGGTATGAACAAAAGTTTCCCGGCATAGATGGAAGCCTAAATTCAGTTTCAGCACTAGCCATACCTAGCGTGCAAAGTGGCAAAACAAAAAGAGATGCTCAACCTGCTCCTCTCTGCTGACGGAAAAAACATGCCCCTCATTGAACATGGTGATGTGTGGCTGGCTGCACTGCGGAACAATTATGGGCCATTCTCCTGAGAACAATCTTCATCTTCCCTAGAGTATTGACCTTCCAAAGAGCTTGCCAGCTTTTCACTTCAGCACCAAATTTAGGTTGCATGCCGTTGCCATTAGAATCACGAGTAGCATGAAATTTCCCAAACTTGGCCAAGTTATATGCCGATGTGACTAAGTAGGATACAAATTGATCATGAGGCCAGGTAACATAATCATCCATCACATGCACACCGAGTGGAATCTATGACACTACATTGGCCATTATCCCATGAAAAACACTTTAGACCACCCCCTCGTCCCTAGCTTGTCGATCAACACTATGGAGGAAATCTACTGTTACTCCCACTGGAATAGGGACCAGAGTATGGAAAAACACTTCAGACCACCCCCTTGTCCCTATCTTTTCGATCAACACTATGGAGGAAATCTACTGTTACTCCCACTGTTACTCCCCTTGTCCCTATCTTTTCGATCAACACTATGGAGGAAATCTACTGTTACTCCCACTGGAATAGGGACCAGAGTATGGAAAACACTTCAGACCACCCCCTGGTCCCTAGCTTTTCGATCAACACTATGGAGGAAATCTACTGTTACTCCCACTGGAATAGGGACCAGAGTATGAAAAACCCAGCTGGGTGATCTGGAATCCAATTATGATCCATCAACTTAATTTTGTTTCCTTTACCCACCAACGAACTCAAGACTTTTAAAACTAGCTCTCTACCAAACAACATGATGCATCGGGTAAAGGATGTTGTTCTGCGACCAGTTGCATCGATCCATAAAATCATAGTCCAAAAAGTATCTGACCTTAAGGACCTTACCGCACAACAACGACGGATCGGTCAATAAGCCTAGCTCTACTTCCACAACATTGCTTGGTTAAAGAGCACAAAATCACGGAATCATACCGCCAAGGGATTTTATAGTGGATAGTCATTCCCAACTACGGCAGTGCATCTTTTTTCGGCCATCCTCAATACCCCACCAATAGTCAGCAGTGGACTTTCATGTCTTTTCACACATAGACATAGAAACCCGGAAGCAACTCATAACATAAGTTGGTATGGATTTGGTAACGGCTTTCAACCATACCTCCTTACCGACCATAGACAAGGGCCAACCAGTCCATCCATGTATGCTTTTCCACATGCAAGAAATTAATAGAACCATAGACAGCTCGGCCTATCTCCGTAGGCATTCCAAGGCATGTGTCTTTTAGTACCTCATTGTGAACCTCCAGTATGTTCTTAACCTCTTGTCTACTACTGTGCGAACACTTAGAGCAAAAGAAAATCAAGAACTTCCTCAAATTTATCTTTTGTCTAGAGGCATCATAGTTGTCTGTCAGAGTGGAACACAATGCCTGCACCGTACGACGATCACTCTTTGCAAAAGAGATACCATCATCTGCAAAAAGCAGGTGTGAGATTGGAGGGCCCCGTTGAACATTACGTACACCATGTAGCTTTCCAAGGTGCTCCTTTTGTTGCAGAAGACATGATAAACCTTCAACGAAAAGAAGGAAGAGATAGGAGCCATCCTGTCGAATACCACGAGATGGGTAAAGTGGATCAGTGAGCCCTCTATTAACTCTAACTACATATCTGGCAGTCGTCACACACCTCATTGCCATGTCAATCTATCGTGGAGTAAAGCCTAGTTTACTCATGTAGTTATGGAGGAAAGACCACTCAACATGGTCGTAGGCCTTTATCATGTCCAACTTGTGTGCAAAGTAAGGGTGTTTGGATTGCTGTCTTTGGATGTATGCAAGCACTCATACATAACTGCAGAGCACTTTCTACAATTAACCTTCACGAAACAAAAGCACTCGATACTACGAAACAATGTCTAGCAAAAACACCTTAAGTCTATTCGTTAAGACATTCAATGCAATCTTTAACATATATGAAGAGGTAATACTAAGTTGCTTCTTTGACAAACGAGTGAGACCAACAAACCTTGGAGGTTGCAAAGACACGGTAACATGGCACAAGGAACAAGAAGGAATTTGAAGTCACTCCGGCTGAAAATAGAAATAAGGAACATGGATTTGACAAGACTGGATGGGACTTCGAAAGAGAGAAACAACACAACGCCTCCGAAACAAATGAAAGATAGCTAGATACTTTGAACCAAAATAATAATATAAAAACAACATCCCCCGCTATAATGAACTTGAGAGGGTAACCTTGCAAGAGAGGCTTGAACGTAGTTGTTGACAACTCAACAACCAAAATATATACTTCTCATGGGCTTATGGAAAAACTTCTCAAAACTTAAAGGAGAAAACCTATCACTAATGGAAAATGATCTCCTGACAACAACAAAGAGAGAAAAGGCCTCTTTCAATGAGAGGAGAAGAGAAGTTTGGACCATTGATAAGCGCCACAAATAAGAACACTCCTTAGGAAGGCTTTAGGTGAAATGCATGCATAAAGAAACTTGTTGCTAGAAATTCTTCACGGAATGAGTTATCGAGTAGGCTAGAAGATATCATTCTTGAAAAAACTCTCTTCGTGCCTCCTCATGTTTCAACAATGATATACCAAGACCTATTTAGCAACCTCAATGTTAGGGAGAACAAAACGAGAAACCGAAATATCACCGCTCTTAGAGGAGAAGGTAGAAAGGAACTTGCACTTTGGAATGCAAGTTGAAGAATGCTTAAACTCTTCAAAGAAAATGATCATGAAAGGCTACTTGAACACCTCAGCAATGGCACCAAGAAGCATAGATTGAAGATCAGATTCTTGAGAAAGAGAAAACCTCCGGATTGGCAAAACAAACTTGATGAACAAATGAAGATTGAATGATCTTGACAAACAACCACCATGCCGAGCCTTTGGGAAAAACTCCAGAAATAAAAGGATGTTTGGAAGATCATGAAGATGGAAAGATAACAAGTTGAAGTTTGCAACGAGTTCCTTCCAACACCCTTGACAACAAAAGGAGATGAGGCTTCCTAATGAGATCACCGAGAAACACTTGAACCTTCAGAAAACAAAGATGAAACACTTGGGACCAAGAATTAATTCCTCATGATCAAACTCCGGAAGATGAAATTGAATGGCCTTCAGGAATGAGGAGAAGATTATGAACAAAATCCTTGGAAGAAGACTGAGATTCCCGAGAGAAACAAGAAGAAGAATTACATTATGCTTGTCCTTCACCAATTGAAAAGCTCGATGAGAAACAATAGAGTGGAAAAACTACTTACTTCTTAAAAAGATCGAAGTATGATACCACAAACTTGTAGACATCTTTAATTAGAACACCAGGCATAATTAGAAGGAAAAACTGAACGAAGGTACTATGAAGGGATGAAGATACATGATTGTGAAGAGACTACGATCCAACTATGAGAAATTTTGAATGAACCTCCAAAAGAATTTGAAGACACACGAAGAAACCTTGATTTAGAAGAAATGAAGAACGAAAGCTGAAAGTTGAGAGCGAAGAAGTCTAAGAGACATGCGAACAAAGAGACTTTAGTTGAGAAGACTTCTTACGTAGAATTGAAACCTAACAACTCCACAGAAATGCTCCGGATGGGTATAATAAGAGCTCCTCACAACCGGAAAACACACTTGGGAAAAGGAATGAAGCTTTGAGAGAATGGATGAATATTTAAAGGGACTCTTATTCGGTGTTCAAATGCTGGGAATGACAACGAGGAACATCATCTATAAGTGTTGAGCTACTCCGGAACAAAAAAAAGAGAAAGGTTGGGACAAGGATGAAAATGAATCCGAAAGAAAATCTTGAAGAAGACAACTGACTGATGGAATCCCATTCATACATCAAAGTTGGAAAAAGGACTTGAGAAGATCTTGGAAAATGTCTTGGAGGATACGACAACTGATCTTCGAATATCATCTATATAGAATCCTTGATAAATGTTTGTGAATTTCAAAAAATGCTCCTGTTTCTAGTTTCCTTCGTGTTTTTCCAAAAATATACAAAATTTTCAAAAAACTCTTCGCAATTTTGAAAACCGACTGAGATTTCAAAAACTGTTCACATTTCCATGAATATTCTTCACTCCATATTTTTTTGGAAGTTCAAAAAATTAAAAGATCAAAAAATGTTTCAAAAATGATGCTATAGTCTTTTCTTAAATATTCACACTGGCCATTGGTTAGCGGTAGCTGATTCGTTCTATGCTGGTTGGTTATAAATAGAAGAAATTTTGGGCACATGCCAATAAAAGAGAATCGTGGTTTGGCTCTAATTAGAAAAACTATGGACACGTGAGTTCTAAAATAATCAAAGAGAATAAACCCTAATAAAGAAGGGACATTCATGCCAGATTATGCTAATGAAACGGGATTTATGCACTGCAATTAGTAATCCATCTGGTATCGCCGTTGTAGGAGAGAATGGTTGCAACAACCGTGTGCCGAAGGTCGCCTCGCAACCACCAAATGAGGAGGCAGCCACAATCCCGAGATGGAGGCGGTCCCGGAGGGAAAAAGAAGGCAAGAGTTGGGTGATCCCACCACTATCAAGATTTCGTGTGCCAAACATGTCCTATGAGAATACCACAACTCCTTGCTCTGTCGCTCACCATTGCGAAGAACCTTTTTGGTGGACACATCAATTATCTTTCCTGTTGCTTCTCGCAAAAAAAATTTCCCTCATTGCAATGCACGGACATATGTGCTAGTATAGAAAAACAAGGAAAAGGCTCATTGGGAGGATATTTTGAATTTGAGCCATTTCATTTTGGAATTTGAAAAATAGCATACATAAAAAAGTGAAACTTTAGGGTCAATATATTTAACTTTCAAAGAACAAAGTTTACAAGGTCAATGCTCTGTTGCAGTAGGAATTGAAAATATAAATTTATGAGTCTAATAGGAGACCTGATTCTCATGTGAGGACTTTGTACCCGCGCGAACTGTACCACTAGGAACAGATCAATACATTCCAAGTATGAGAATTTGTTTTGCGTGAACAAATCCAAGCAATTATCCATGACAAATATTGCATTGTGTCCTTCAAAATTTCTATTCATGTTCTTTTTTCATATGCTCATTGCCTTGATGGGATTGCTAAACTACTCACGGAATAAACACTTTCGGATGTATGACAGCTCCAATAATTATGTAAATGTCCAACTCAATAAGTATGTTGACAATTTATTGTAGTTTGTAGAGTACATTCTTAGACCAAATTACCTGGTCCACCATAATACATATGCATACCATGTTTATCAACTTTATAACCATCAATACTATATTTCTTTTTATCACTAGATCCAACAAGGTCTTTGTGTCTATTTGGAGTGACAAGCTTGTTGTTGTTGTCAACAATCTGGATGTCTCTCATAAAAGCTGCTTTACCATACCCTTCAGAGGCAAAATGCCCACTACCAATTTTTGGAGAGTCTGATGAAGCTGTTGGGCCCTGAACAAAACCGCCCCAGAATGAGGAAATTCCTTTATCTTTAAAGTGAGAGAAGAGTGAACTTGGCCAATATCCAATCGGTGTCTTTTCTTCACCATACATCACCCACCAATTTGCTGTTTTTGGGTCCTAAGGTAAATCAACATGCATGAAAGATTACCGAGCACATACAAGGACATAAAATACTCAATGTAATTTTGCTAATATCTAGTGTGCATGCAATTGTTTCTGTTCTGTTGAAGATATATATTATGTATTTCTTCTCATAACGTCTTCCCATAATAAGGGATGTACATCAAGACAATGTATATGTGAATCCTTGAAGATCAAATTCTCCATGATTGGAAGTGTTTGCTGAATATATGTTATTTTAATTGTAAGGTGAATCGTAATTTTATTTTAGGCCATGTTCTTGATAATTTGTCAAATGCATGTCAAAAAATTGTATGTGGGTGTCGAATGACTAGAAATAAAACAAATGTTGGTGTTCCAGAATTACACAATTGATATCATATCGAGCTACCTAAATTGGTTATGTGAATCAACTAATTTAAGTAAGTACTAATTTTCATATGCACCACCTGTTTATATGTAGAAAATCAATAATTTCATTGAGCAAGTGAGTACCTTGAAAATGTAAATGTCTATCACATATTGTGGTCCGTTGTAGACTGAAATAGGAAGTACTCTTCCTCCAAGACCAACACGGTGACTAACTTGCACAAAACCAGGACATACATGATCATAGCAGGGCTTGTGTAGTCTGCTATCTCGCTGTTATCCAAGTCCGTTCAAAGGTAAAAACAAAGTATATCAGTTTATGTTTATAATTTCATGTTATAAAATTGTTGTACTTGATAATATAATGCGTAAAAGAGGAAATTTTATTAATTACCCAAACAACATGAAACCTTGCAAAGGTATCGCCAGTGGAGTTTGGAGCTACCGAATAACACGCACCTACACCTTCTTCTTGACTCTTTGGTCCATTATCAATTAGTACACCTGATTGACTAATATCCTTGCTACCTTTCTTCACCTTTGGCTCATACACATTTATGGTAGCTCGTACCCCATACAAATCATCTGAATATCTAATTCCTGCCATCTACAAAAGAATGCTGGTCATTGTGATAACTATATTAAACACATCAATATAAGTCCAATACCATATAACATTAATGACCATAACTTAATGGTGTCAACTTGGAGTTAGAGAGACCAATGCATATCAAACGCTTCAAGAAAGTCTTGGACTAACATGGTGAAAATATGGAACTACTACACATACAATTGAAAGAACATTCACACAACTTAGGGTAACCCTAGAAGATTCAACATATTTGTGGTCCCCAAGCCGGTTTAGAGAGCCATACACCGTCTTTTGGAGGTTGCGGAAGCTGTGCGCGAACACACAGCCGCCAAAAATATGTGGTCCATAATTGTTTTTGTTCTTTCTTGATTTTGTCGACAAGTTCAATATGAACTAAATTGCTAACTTGCAAAATAGATTTCATTCATATATAATGGGGTGGAAAATGAGTCACAAAGACTTTGTACATATAGAATATTAATAACTAACTGAGGGGCTTGTTTCCTAATGGGGCACGCTGATGTACTATTTGTATGGGCACAAAGGAGAGGGAAAGAGAGAGGAAGAAGTAGATGAAATTCCCTCCCTCGCAATGGTTGGATTTGGAGTGATGCATATGGTGACTTTGCTGGAGTGTTTATTTTGTATGATGTTCCACATAATAGTGGTTATTATGGTGATCGACCACTTATGGCGACTCTACTAGACTTGCTCTTACTATTTGTTGAAAAAACCGTGTGCTGAATTCAATACTAACTACTCTAATTTCTATATTTTAGGACCTTTATGTTTGTGTGTATGTGTGCATGTGCAGCGTGGGCCGGGAATTAATGTAACTCTGGGCTAGGTGTTTTGTAAACATGCAAAGTTTGGCCCTTATAACTTCCTAAAGGTATCACAAAAAATTACACATGCACATAGTGTATACAAATAACAACAACCTAATGCTGGAATTGCCAACGTAGAGCAACTTGGCAGCACGTCGCTAGTGCGGGATGTGACACTGGAGCTACTTTGCAGCTAAGACTGGTGAAGGTAGCCGGTGACCGGGGCGTAGCAGCGGAGGGGAATGACGTGTTGGCTCGTTGCGAGGGTAGTGGGTAGCTCGGAAAGCATTGGGCGATGGTGAGCCACATGGTCGCCGAGTTAGGATCCAGTTTGGGACATAATTGCCGATTGGAAGTGATTAAGGTAGCTAGCTTAGAGTATTTATGTGCCTGGGCTATGCTGGGCTAGTGGGCTAAGCTACGGGGCCAATATACAATGCATATAGGCACCAGTAAAAAATCCAACTCCTCGGGCCTAGCTCTGGGTGCCTGGAGCACGGATCCATCATTTATTATGTGTTCATACACAACGTGTGCTCTTATGTGTGTGTGTGTGTGTGTGTGTGTGTGTGTGTGTGTGTTCTGAATTTCTATTTTAAGAAATTTACTATTCCACACCTGAGCCAAATAGTTGTATGATTAAACATTAGCATTCAAATTAAAAAGACTTTGCATTGGAATTATCTTTGAGAATTATCTTTGATTATTTTGCCACGACTGTATACCACTATATTTTACATTTTCTAGGCACACAAAACTTGGTATTAGTCGCCCAATTACTATGATACCTAGATCATTCTAGCAAGCAAAAAATTGAAAACTCACCTCTAGTTGCTCATCCTTGTTAATCACTTGCTCGGTAGTGTGTGCTGCTATATGGCCCCTTCTATTATTATGTATAATTGGAACCATCCCCATCGGGCATTCAACAACGGATAGATGTGCTTGTAAAACACCATTTGGGGAGGGAGATTTTATACTTTGTCCAACCGGTAAAGAACTTGGTTCCATCTGTTTGATAATAAAACTTTAAAGCCTTATTAGTCCCATAAATATTACCAACACACAATCACATATACAAAAATTGCATAGTTTAAGTCATTTCTAATTAAGCATGCATATCATAAGGTTAATTTATTTCACCCCGACTTCCGTTGTTTGTAGAAGTATAGGTAAAGAATAGATAAACGATTTTAATCTAAAGGGAATAGAACAAACTATGCTATGAAATTTTACAATTCAAAACAAAGTATCATCACATAATATATGACCTATTCCCAAAAATTTGATGGCTAACTAACATCCATGTATTTGTGAAAACTAACTATTCATTTATGTCTCCCGTCATGAATCGACGTCCATTTGAGCGACATAATGATTGTATTCATATCTTCATGAACGTAATTTACCTGAATTTTGTGATGTTTCAACAATGGGTGGCCCAAAGTAGGTTGGACATTCACATCAATGCAATCATATACATCTCCACCTTCCATCTAGTTTTTATGTCCATCTGCTTGTTAGCCAATGAAACCAATGCTATATATATATATATATATATATATATATATATATATATATATATATATATATATATATATATATATATAGAGAGTAATTGTTCTTACCATGACGGTTTTATTAACTTTTCGATGGGCAAGGATCTGGCTATCATTTTCCCTTTGCATCGTAGTTGTATCTATTCCTCCGGTTACTAGAACAAGATATGAGAGTAGAAGGAGCGCTCTAATAGCTTGCCTCTCTTTCATTTTGGAAACCCTGAATGGTCAAGTTTCATACTGTATGAAATATATTTATAAGCTTTCTGGCATATCAATAGTTTAATGGTTGTCATTCATGCAATTAATGTCCCAAAGATCGAATTCTTTAATATGTATATACAACCATATTATTAATGTCATATGATAAAGATATGTACCTCAGTCTATTATTCACATTTATTGCATAAATCTCAGATTTTAATGCCATACAGAAAGTATGAAGTATTTAATGTAGAGAAATATCCATACCTATCCCTTCTATTTATTCCGGATATTCAAGTGTGATCCTTCTAGCTCTCTCACCCACTCAGCACTTCTTTTTATCTAATCACGCATCACATTGGGATGACAATGGGGTGTGTTTGGACAATGAAACTAAACTAGATCTATAGCCATATATCCATGAGCCTGGCCACCCATGAAAGTATCCATGGGCCACAGACGATGTCCACACACCTACACCATAGATATCCAGATATACAAGGAAACACATGGATATTCATATGCATGTAACAAACGATGGTAATAAAACGGTTACATAGCATCATATAAATAAAAATTAACAACTTTGCGCACCAGTACAACTACAAATGTCAGACCAAAATATGGTTAATACTTAATGGTCGATATGGAGTTAGCACATGTTTTATGACCCATGTCCATCTGTGTAACAGCCGAGACCGGTTCTCTAGATTCTTTGCGTAATATAATTATTAAATCACATTAATTATTTCTTCGTTACATTCATCACGGCATCATCCATGTTGTTGCATCGGCAATCTGTTGCCGACGTACTGGAGTTATCCGGGTGTTTTTACAAAACTTAGCCATTGGTAGTTTGCCGCTTCTCGAGAAGAGGCGAACTTTACACTTTGTCTCCATTTACCTTTTTCAAACCAACTGGACACTTGCATGTGACCGCGAGATTATCTAAATATTATTTTTGTAAATGGAGATTAAACGTTCTCGTAATGTGTCAGAAGTTTGCGAGCAGTCGTATTATATTGTAAACTAGCAATCGTGACCCATGCTTTTGCGCAGCTAGACTTTCCATATATTTTTCCTATGCATCTACTTTACTTGATTCGCTAGTACATGTATATTTCAATATAATATATATCCAAAATGTGCATTTTCATAATAAAAATAATTAGATTTGGGAACTCGTTAAAATGTGCAACATATCCCATTGTTTATATAACCTTATTGATAAAGATATTGATAATGTATCCAACTTTTCCTATTTCCCTCCTTCTATTCCCTACACATTTGTCTTTGCCCCCATATATTGTAAGGGTTCTTTTACCAAGAAAATTGAAACATTGATGTTTTTTATTGCATTGAATTGTAGTTTTGTAAAATGATAATTTGCGTACTTGAAAGGAATTGTTGCCTCTAAGTATTTAACTAAAACAATCTCTATCGCTCAATCGTGTATCATAGTTATAAAGATTTTTCATTGAAAGCGAAATGTTGTTATTTAGTTTATTTTGTTGTCACATTAGCATTGATATATCATTAAAATTACATAATATAATAGCTAAAATATGCTTCTCAAGGAAACACATTTTGACTTTGGTGGCAATTCTACGTTTAAGTGTTTTAATTTTTGTAAAACATCAATGTGTGACAATGGATAACTGATTGCATTGAGGTCAACGTGCCACAATCCACAACTGTATAATTCCATATTAATGTTTATTTTCTTTCTTCTTAGTACTCTTGTCCACCATCAGCTTTTCATCTGCAGTTGTTTCTTCGTGAAAACCTGCAATGAGCCTTATGAAGATACACCGCGTGAAAACCTGCAATGATCCTCGTGCATGAAGAAGTGGACAATATGTTTTCATTCAACTGTTGCGTTGCCGCCTTCTCCCGTGTTAATCCTTGACTGTGGCTCCCTATATCCGGCCCCAAAGTTTTCAGTCCAATCCGCTTCGGTTCAACAATGTATGCACTGTACTGGGATCAGGTGACATGCCTCTTGGCAGTCATGCCGTAACATGCGCCCTCCCATCCAGCGTTTGTTCTCCATCCAACGACATTGATTGGCCCAAGTGCAAAAACGATTCAGGCTTTGGCTTTTTCAGGCAATCGACAGTAGCAAGCGGCTGACTACAGCGGCCAGTTTGCCAGTACAGAAACTACAGTCCAATATGTTGTGCCAATTTGCATACATTGAAATCGATACCTGGCAACGATAAAAGCATGCATCAACCAACTCATCAACACATCCAGCCATCATCCACACATTAGAAAACTGATTTTTTTTCCATAATTACATATCTTTAGACAGCCGACAGTATAAACAACATAAGTCAGTTTCGATCTTTTCCTTTGTGCTCCTTCTAAGAGCTATACTGGATGACATGCTTTGTTTGGTTTGGCGCTTTTTAATAAGATGGCCGCATGCATCGTTCTGATGCAGAGGCGGAAGAACCCCTCCCTTTTTTAGAAAAAAAGTCAGTTTCGATCAAGCATGCATCAACCAATTCATGAACGCATCCAGCCATCATCCACACTTTAGAAAACTGAAGAAGAAAAAAAAATCCGTACTTACTATTCTTTAGACAGCCGACAGTACAAACAACATAAGTCAGTTTTCATGCAATTAGAGTTGAAAACAAATCATGAACATCACAAGATGGAACTGTCAAGAGTTGGGTGGAACTCAAGATTGCATTGCACTCTTGAAAGTCCAAGTTTGCTCCTTTGTTCTGTCATCCTTCTCCACTTCCTTTGTGAGGCCAACAAGTGGCGGGTTTGTGGCAACTGAAGGTAGTGGTTGTGTTCCAACACAACTTCAGTAATTTCATAACTTTCTGTCGCTCGATCCAATGTAATAACCATCCGAACTAGACAACCAGTTCTTGTTTCAGCTCTAAAACGCTTTGGCTCACGTTCGGTTTGACATTTCCTTCTAAGACCCTCATTGGAACAAAACAGATTTGCATGAAGTCACCTTTCCATCAAATTTGCTTTTGTTGGTGCATCTTTTCCTCACATCAAAGCCTATGTGACCCCCATATCTACCCAAAACAACCAAACCTCAGCTGAATTTTTGAATCTCATACCAACTTGAGGTACCCTCTTGTCAATTTGTTCCATTGCACAACACTTTCACAATTGCATAATACCCAAATTCTGCCAAAATTCAAAACCACATATATATTAGAGAAAAAAACAAGCATGAGTGTGAAACAATTGATTAAAAAAACTGAATGATGTACACAAATACAATGACATCATTTCAACATCAGGGACCTTGTTCTACCAGTTGTCTTCATTCAAAAGATATAAACAGGATGATACTTCTCTACAGATTACCTCCTCAAGCAACACACATAGTTGTTCTAAAATTTGAACTAAATATGCTTAGACAGAAACATATACGAAACAAAGGAGGGGCCGTGCCTTCGTACCTCTGAACCTTCCTGTAGGTTGCTCCTGTTTAGGTGGAGAAGCTCCACGATCTGGAGCGGAGAAGCCCCAAAATCGGCGTTATCGGAGATGTTCGATGCGTCGGCGTGGCACCTCCGTGGCGGCTCAGCCATGACCGCCTCAAGCACCTCCGCGGCAGCTCAGCCCCGGCGCCCCTCGAGCACCTCCACGGCGGCTCAGCCCCGAACCCCTCGAGCACCTAGCTCGCGGCAGCTCAGCCCCAGGCCCCCTCGAGCACCTCCGCGGCAGCTCAGCCCCAGGCCCCCTCGAGCACCTCCGCGGCGGCTCAGCCCCTGGCCCTCGCTCACCTCGGCAGCCGTGATGCTCCTCCACCCCAAACCCTCGTCCACTCCCTTGCATCGGCCTGGTGGTGGATCTTGGCGGCCCGGTGACGGATGCCGGCGGCAATGTAGCCGATTCCCTCGGCGGTGGTGCGGCGCCGATTCCATGTGATCTGCAGCGGGCGCGGCAAAGAACTGACCAGCCCGCCTGTTCATCTTTTTCACCCGCGTCGTCTCGTCTCCATGCCAAAACTGCTAAGAGCATCTCCAACAGCCGCGCTACGCACGCTGCGCTAAAAACCCATTTACAGCGCGCGGATCGTTTGTTTTTGCGTGGCAAGGGAAAGATGACGGAAAGCATGGCAGCACCAGAAAAACAAGGGATGGACGCGCTTCTAGACCGTGAATAAATCCAGAAAATTGATGGCTGTGATGGTTGGCACCTGTCTTCAACAGTTCTCTATCTTAATACAAGCCACATTTGGTTTTCATGTTGTTAAATCTCCTTTTTATGTAACCTTGTGTTTCGGTTTAATTTTTTATTTCTATTTGTGTCGAACACCAGCAGGAATATGTGCAATATAAATTGCTATTCAGTGAGCTAGCTATAAAATTGTTTTTGCATTGTGATGTAAAAATATATTTGCTCATTCCGAAATGCAATGACTCATTAGTTCAGCACATAAGCAAATGCAAACTGGCATAAGCAAATAAGTGCTTACTTAAGGATAAGACATCATCCCAGTGCAATTTAAACAATCGACATAACATAAATGAATTTTTTGTAAAGTTATGCTATCCACAAAACCTGATTACTGCAATGCCAAAAGTGCACACAGGAATTCAACTATAACAAAGCATTGTCCTAATAAACAAAAGAAAGTGGCGACCGCGACGTGCTCAGCTGTTTGCGCGGATGGAGGAGGTGCCATTGGGCGCCGTGGTGGCGTCGACGATAGCTTGACCGAGCAAGGTTGATGCATCAGTACAGTCTGAAGATGGAGCGGTGGCAGTTGGTGGCGGCGGCCTCTGAGGGCACGTCGGACCAGTGTGTGCCCCAGACCCGGCAAGTGGCTAGGTTAGGGTCTCAGATCATAGATGTTAGGCTTGGCTGCGATGTCTGTTTGGTATTAGGCACATGCTATCTGCGGCCCTTCATCAACTGGATAGGTGTAGCGACAGTTTGTTGCTTAGACGGCGGCTTTAGTCTTACTGTTGTATAACTTTGTAAGGTCTTGTGAGAATAATTAATAAAGTGATCGTATGCATCACCCAGATGCAGAGGCCGGGGGTCATCCTCCTTTTCTAAAAAAATAAACACCCAGGAAAAGGTTTAGTCCAGGGGAATTGTACCTCAAATATGCTCCCCCTCCATTTCTTACTTGCTATACAAAGCATACTCCACTAGAAGGCCATGATTCAAATTGTGCTCAAAGATCAAACAATATCATGGTCCTCTGATTTGCAGCTAGTCAATTGCACATGCATGGCTGCAACATTTGTTGCTCATGGGTTCCGTTCACTCTGAGGATATAAGACCAATCTGCATTGGCATTTCACTTGCAAGTTCTGCAGATCTTTCGATCTTTATCACACACGTTGCCAGCTGATTCCATGTTTCCTCCCTCCTCCATGCTATTCAAGTGTGCCCCTGCATCATCTTTCCTCCCTCCTTTACATCAACCTCGCCTTTTCTCCTCTTCTCATAATTTGCAGGACGTCGCTGCTGGTTAAATTCGTGCAGACCTTCCTGCATCAGCTCCCCGACTACCACAGAGCACCACCGTGTGAATCTTGTACCGGTTCGACACATCAAAGAGGCACGGATGCTCATCCCAGCGGTGTCCTCCGGCAGGCCAAACTCCCATCTGAAAGAGAAACGCTCTAGCTTGGCCTAGGGTGGCCGCGAACAGGTGAACCGCGGGAGGGAGTCTCTCTCTCTCTCTCTCTCTCTCTCTCTCTCACACACACACACACACACACACACACACACACACACAAACATGGACGAAGGTAGACGACGACAAGCTGGACAGTGGATTTCCGGCGACGAACACCCGGCCGCTCAAACGGCCTCCATTGAGCACAAACCACGTACACACGAACAGTATAGGGGAGGGCTTTTTATGCCCAGGTGCACTCACACCACGACGCTGGCGATCCGCTTGCCCCGGACTCGTGCGCACCACGCGATCGTACGCGCTCAATGCGGCCAGCTACAACCGATCGAGATCGTAACGATCAATCCCACTGCCTGTTAGAAAGTATTGTACCACGTGTATACGGTATTGTATATAAACCGTACGCACTGTAGGTAGGGCTAGATTGCGTGCGTGTGTTGTTGTAATCTGGTAGTTAGGTTGTTAGGGTTTCTCCTCATATCTTGTATAGCTTTTTTAAGGATTAATCCACGACCTAACTACCGTATCTTTATAACTTATCCATGTCTATATAACACGCAGCACGTCCCTGCGAGAGGCATACGCTTCCACACAATCTTTCATGGTATTCAGAGCATAGTTCCTTTACCGCATCCAACCTACACTAGTAGAAAAGGGGGCAATGGCCCAGGCCGGTTCAGCCCATTAGTCCCGGTTCTGCCATGAACCGGGACCAATGAAGGTATTTGTCCCGGTTCGTGAGCCCAGGGGGCCGGCCGGGCCACGTGGGCCATTGGTCCCGGTTCGTCCGGACCTTTTGGTCCAGTTGGTGGGAGACGAACCGGGACCAATGGGGCTGGCTCTGGCCCACTACTATTGGTCGGTTGGTGGCTTGAGCAGGACCAAAGGCTTCCCTTTAGCCCCGGTTCATACCACCAACCGGGACCAATGGTGGTGCCTATATATACCCCTCGGCGCAAGAAGCGAGCACACTGCCTCTGTTTTTTCAGCCTAGGGGAGAGGGCTTGGTGGTGCTCTAGCTCACCTCCTATGCACACAAGGTGTTCGATGGAATGCCCGAGCCACACTACTTAAGGTTTCTCCTCTCCAAGCTCGACCGCCAAACTCCATTTTCCTCAATATTTATTTAGGTTTAGCAGTCCGTCACGCCCCGTCCCCGTCTTCACCGTCGTCGATCACCCGCGCCGATCTCATCACCGGCACCACCGTGGTGAGCCTCTTGTTCTTATCTTCTTTTTGAAAGGAAAAATATTCTTACTTGTATGTTTAGATGGATACTTGTATTATTTTCTTACTTTTATTATTGCATCTTATATAGTGCGATGGTTTTGGTATCCGCCCCGTCGGCCCTCGTCACATCTATGATTAGGATGTGGTATATATTATCTTTTCATAACTATTGGTTCATTTATTGTTTATGAAAATTATGCCGACCAATCGTGACATAGATTTTATTTATCTAGGAGGTTGTTGAACCGGAAATTCCAACCGACCCTATTGTCGAGAGGTTAAATTTAGTTGAAGAAGAACACAATTTCTTGAAGGAAAAAATAAAAAACTTGAGGAGGAGAAGATGATATTGGAGTTGCATGTTGTGGATGTAAATCGATGATCACAAGATCATGATGTATGCATTGCGCTTGAAGATTAGAAAGATTAGAAAATATGCCATTCATACCGTGGCATGGTATCATTATGCCGTTGGTTGAGTTGTTACCTTGGTTGCGATTATGATCGCATTTGTTTTCACATTGAAATGTTTTACATAGTTTCAATGTATGGTTTAATTAATTTAGATGCTCTGCGAGAGCTTTATGTTGTTAGATGAGAACTATGTATGTACTTTGGTTTTATGTGATGATGAACTTCTATTAATTTGGTCACTTAATTATCTATTCATGATGTTACGTAATGATTTTTGACACACATAATTATATATATAATGCATAAATGAACCGGCAATGGATGTACGGTGACAGACACACCTCCGAGTACACTAAGGGCGTGCATGATTTTCTCGAAGTGGCTGAGGCAAACAAGCAGAATGGTTTTATGTGTTCTCCATGCCCTATATGTGGGAATACGAAGTCTTACTCTGACCGGAAAATCCTTCACAGCCACCTACTTTACAAGGGTTTCATGCCACACTATAATGTTTGGACGAGGCACGGAGAAATAGGGGTTATGATGGAAGACTGACGAAGAAGAAGAGTGCACGATGACAACTATGTGCCCCCTGAATACGGTGATGCTACTGAACATCAAGAGGAACCAGACGATGTGCACAATGGTGCTGCAACGGGCGAAGCTGCTGAAGATCAAGAGGAACCAGACGATGTGCCCGATGATGATGATCTCCGCTGGGTCATTGTCGATGCAAGGACGCAATGCGAAAGTCAAAAGGAGAAGCTGAAGTTCGATCGCATGTTAGAGGATCACAAAAAAGGGTTGTACCCCAATTGCGAAGATGGGAACACAAAGCTCGGTACCGTACTGGAATTGCTGCAGTGGAAGGCAGAGAATGCTGTGCCTGATAAAGGATTTGAGAAGCTACTGAAAATAATGAAGAAGAAGCTTCCAAAGGATAACGAATTGCCCGACAGTACATACGCAGCAAAGAAGGTCGTATGCCCTCTAGGATTGGAGGTGGAGAAGATACATGCATGCCCTAGTGATCGTGCATCCTCTACCGCTGATGCCTACAAGGATCTGAACGCATACCGGTATGCGGTGCATTCTGATATAAGATCAGACGAGATGACCACAGTGATGTTGTGGCGAGCCTCGGGAAGAGGGTTCTGCTGAAGGTGATGTGGTATGCTCCTATAATACCACGGTTGAAACGTCTGTTCGAAGCGGAGAGCATGCCAAGTTGATGCGATGGCACGATGAGGACCGTAAGAAAGACGGGAAGTTGAGAGCACCCGCTGATGGGTTGCGATGGAGAGAAATCGAGAGAAATCTTGGGATGAGTTTGCAAAGGACCCAAGGAACGTATGGTTTGCTTTAAGCGCGGATGGCATTAATCCTTTCGGGAGCAGAGCAGCAATCACAGCACTGCCCGTGACTCTATGTATGTATAACCTTCCTCCTTGGATGTGCATGAAGCGGAAGTTCATTATGATGCAGTTCTCATCCAAGGCCCTAAGCAACCCGGCAACGACATTGATGTGTACCTAAGGCCATTAGTTGAAGAACTTTTACAGCTGTGGAATGGAAGCGGTGTATGCGTGCGTGGGATGAGCACAAAAGGAGGAATTTGACCTAAAGGCGTTGCTGTTCGTGACCATCAACGATTGGCCCACTCTCGGTAACCTTCGAGACAGACAAACAAGGGATACCACGCATGCATGCACTGTTTACTTGACACCGATAGTATATACCTAGGAAGCTGCAGGAAGAATGTGTACCTGGGCAATCGTCGATTCCTTCCGACCAACCATCAATGTCGAAAGAAAGGCAAGCATTTCAAAGGCGAGGCAAATCACCGGAAGAAGCCCGCCATGCGTACCGGTGATCACGTACTTGCTATGGTCAATGATTTACACGTAATCTTTGGAAAGGGTCGGCCGGACTAGCTGTTCCGAATGACGCCGAGAATCACGCACTCCATGTGGAAGAAGAAATCTATATTTTGGGATCTACCCTCTTGGAAAGACCTAGAGGTCCGTTCTTCGATCGGCGTGATGCACGTGGCGAAGAACCTTTGCGTGAACCTGCTAGGCTTCTTGGGCGTGTATGGGAAGACAAAAGATACACACGAGGCACGGAGGACCTGCAACGCTTACACGAAAAAAGAGGGCATGCCTCCGAAGCAGTATGAAGGTCCCGCCAGCCACGCTCTTACGAAAGAAGAGAAAGAAATCTTCTTTCAATGCCTGCTCGATATGAAGGTCCCGACCGGCTTCGTCGAATATAAATGGAATAATAAATATGCGGAGAAAAGTTCCGAACCTAAAGTCTCATGACTGCCACGTGATTATGACGCAACTGCTTGAGGTTGTATTGAGGGGCTTCTACGGAAAGCGTCCGATTAGCCATTGTGAAGCTATGTGCATTCCTCAATGCAATATCTCGAAGGTGATCGATCCGTAAATCGTACCAACGCTAAGGAGTGATGTGGCGCAATGTCTTGTCGATTTCGAGCTGGTGTTCCCACCATCCTTCTTCAATATCATGGCGCTTGCGTCCTAGTTCATCTAGTCGACGAGATTGTCATTCTGGGGCCCGTATTTCTACACAATATGTACCCCTTCGAGAGGTTCATGGGAGTCCCAAAGAAATATTTTCGTAACCGCGCTAGGCCAGAAGGAAGCATCGCCACGGGCCATCAAACAGAGGATGTCATCGGGTTTTGTGTTGACTTCATTCCTGGCCTTAAGAAGATAGAGTCTCCCTAAATCGTGGTATGAGGGGAGAGCCCATTTGGAAAAAACGCTTGGAAGGGACTCAATAATATGCGAGGACGGATATTCTTGGTCTCAAGCACACTACAGTTCTACAAAACTCTACCTTGGTGACCCGTATGTCGATGAACACAAGAACGATCTGCGCTCCAAACACCGGAGCGGTCACGATTGGATTACATGTGAACACATCGGGACTTTCAGCAGTTGGTTGGAAACACGTCTAAGAGGTGACAAGACTGTTTGTGATGAGTTGTACTTGTTGTCCAGGGACCATCTTATTTGTAATGATTTGGAAAGGATACGAGATAAATGGGAATACATTTTACACGATTGACCAAGATCAAAAGAGCACCAACCAAAACAGCGGTGTCCGCTTTGATGCAACAACCGGCGGGAAATGACACATATTATGGTTACATAGTAGACATATGGGAACTTGACTACGGAGTAGATTTTAAGGTCCCTTTGTTTAAGTGCAAGTGGGTCAATCTGTCAGGAGGCGGGGTACAGGTAGATCTGAAAAATCTTGGGTACACTGACGAACCGTTCGTCCTAGCCAATGATGTGGCACAGGTTATCTATGTGAAGGACATGTCTACCAGACCGAGGAAAAGAAAAGATAAGGAAGCGAATACATCATACGATGAGCCAAATCGCCACATAGTTCTTTTCGGAAAAAGGGACATCCACGGGAGTGGAGGGCAAGACGGACATGTGCGAAGAGTATGAAAAGTTTAATGAAATTCCTCCTTCAAAGTCAAGGCTGACCCAAGCATCCTGATAAACGATGAAGATTATCCATGGTTCTGAGCGCAATAAGCAAATGACACAAGCGAAGAAAAAGTGAAGACTTGCTCCGCAACTATTATGATGATACCATGCCAACTTTGTAACAGGCAGTATGATACCATTGTCCGTTTTGTACATGCACATGCTATGCCAACTTTTTCAGAGTTCATTTGAAAACTCTGAATTTGAAACCCTCGCCAACCGAAGGGCGCTCACACCGGTTTATAAGCCCGTCCCTCTCTGCCTTGTTGAGCTCCTCTCAAAGTGAAAATAGATGCCCCTATGCAGGGAATTTGAAAAAGTAAAAATCATAAAAATTGATTATGAATTTAGGTCGAATTTTCTCTATAGGTGCATGTATGTTCATTTTTTTAGTAAAGTTAATCACAAACTTGTGATTCACACAAATTTCAATGAATTCAAATTTTAACTATTCAAATTTGAAAACTAATGGCATAAACAGAAAGTTTATAATTTTTCTAAAACTAATGGCACTAACGAGAAAGTTTATAATTTTGTTGACCTAAAAGCAAAAAGAATTAAAAATAAAGCAAAAACCAAAAGAAAATAAATAGTGCAGAAAAACAAAACAAAAAAACTGGAAAAAAATAAAAATAGCAACAATAAGTATTTTGTTGTAAGTAGAAACAAAATAAAATAAATAAAGCAACAAAGAAAACAAAAAAAGTGTTTTCAAATTTGAAAACTAATGGCACTAACAGAAAGTTTATATTTTTTCTAAAACTAAAAGCAAAAAGAATTAAAAAATAAAGCAAAAAACAAAAGTAAATAAATAATGCAGAAAACAAAACAAAAAAACTGGTAAAAAAATAAATATAGCAACAATAAGTATTTTGTTGTAAATAGAAACAAAATAAACTAAATAAAGCAACAAATAAAACAAAAAAGTGCCACCTATTGGGCCCCACGGCTGAATACGACTAGAAACCCTACCATGGGCGGATTCAGCTCATAGGAGGCCCAAGAGGCCCACCAGCAGATTGTACAGTTAGGCCCGAAGCCTGCTTTTAGAGAGGAGCTCGAGAGGAAGGCGCACCGCACCTTATAAACAGGTGCGGCTCCCTCTCAACTAGCGAGGTGGGACTAAACATTTGGGCGCGGGGCAGCACAAGGCCTTTGGTCCCGGTTGGTGGCACCAACTGGGACTAAAGGGGGGCATTGGTCCCGGTTCGTGGCACAAACCGGGACTAATGCCCCCCTTTAGTCCAGTTGGTGCCACCAACCGACCAAAGGCCGCCGCTCCCGCCCTTTGGGCTCTTGAAAAGAGGGCCGCTTCCCGCCCTTTGGGCTCTTTGAAAAAAGGCCTTTGCTCCCGGTTGGTGGCACCTTGGGACTAAGGAGGCATTTGTCGGTTTGTGCCACGAACAGGACCAATGGCTTTGCTATATAAGCCAGACTTAGGAAATTTCAGATTTCCTCGCGAGTTTCCCCGACGACGCCTTGAGCACATCGACGCCGCCTTGCGGGCTGCCGTCGCCCGTCGTCGTCGTCGCCTCGCCGTGCCCGTGTCGCCATCGCCCAGCGCCCTCGCCGTCGCCGGCCGTCGCCCGCGCCCTGACGCGCGCCGCCCCAGCCCGCCTGACGCGCTCCGCCCTGGCCCACCCTGGTCGCCGTCGCCGTGCCCACCCTTACGACGTCGCCGCGGTCTGCCCTACGCCGTCGCTGGCGCCTCTTGTGACGCCATCCTCGCCATGACCCGCCATCCTCTCCTCGACTTGGTCCGCAGCAGCGCCTCCCCTTTGCATTTTTTTTCATATATATGCTTGTTATATATATATATATATATATATATATATATATATATATATATATATATATATATATATATATATATATATATATACTTGTTTTTATATATATGTAATGATTTTTTATAGAATATGATGTTTTTTCATAGATGATCACATATATGATGTATGCACGAATGTGGATGAAATATAATGTTTTTGTTCATAGAACATGATGTTCTTTTAATTCATAGATTTTTTTGTTCATGAGAGAGGCGGGGCGTTGAGGGATCATAGATGTATTTTTTCAGAATTTTCTATCGTGCATAGACGGACTTTAGACCACAGGAGCATCCCCCTCCCTATCGTTGCAAAATTTGCTAAGTGATATTAAGAAAGGAAGGAAAAGAAGGATAGGAAAGAAGAAAATAAGAAGAGGAAAGAAAGAACAAGAGGAGAGGAAGAAACGGAGAAATAAATAAGAAGAAGAAAAAATAAGAAAAAGAAGAGGAGAAGAAGAAAGCAATAGTGGAGAGGAAGAGAAAATAGAATCTATTTTCTTCTTCCACTATTCCTTTCTTCTTCTCCTCTTTTTCTTATTTTTTCTTCGATCTTCTCCTCTAGCTATTCCTTTCTTCTTCTCCTTTTTTCTTCTTCTTCTTCTTCTTAATTTTTATCGGGAACGAGGGTGTCGAGGATCGCCGAGGGGTCGAGGGTCGGGAACTAGGGTAGAGGGTGAGGGTCGTTAAGGGGTCAAGGGTTCGAGGGTTTCAGGGTCGAGGTTCGAGGGTTCTATAGGTCGAGGATGATCGAGGTCGAGGGTTCGAAATTAGATCTAGCGGTCGAGGTTCCAGGTCATCGAGGGTTCGAGGTCGAGGATCGCCGAGGGGTCGAGAGAGGTTTCCTAGTGTCAAAGTATTGAAGAAATCCATGGCTTCATCATTAGTAGGAGTAACGAGGGCATGATGGTGCAGAAGTCCTCCAAAGTTATGCAGAATGGAGTCGGATAGGATAATTTGCCTTTTTATGCAATTTCAGCAAAGGCCTTCCAAATAACGATAGTTGGAAGGTTCTTGCTGAACTTTGTACCCAATAGCGACTTATCCTATCTCGGGACTCCGTTCAAAATAACTTTGGAAAATACCATCATGCACTGATTACTACGTAATGATGAAGACATGGTTTTGTTGAATCCTTTGACACTAGGCAACCTCGACCCCTCGGCGATCCTCGACTGACCTCGATCGGCGATCCACGACCCTCTGCCCTACCCAAGGCGTCGATGCCCACGTCACTTGTGGGACATAGATGTTTGTTCATATATAATGTAGATGTCTATGTATGTATGGAATGTTATCGATGGATGTATGTTATCGGGGTCGAGGGTCGTCGAACATGAGAGGAAGAAGAGGATAAAAAAGAGAGGAAGAAAAAAAGGAGAAGAAAGAATAGAGGTTCTTCTCCTCTATTCTTTCTTCTCCTCTTTTTTTCTTCTTCTTCTCTTTTTCATCAGGAACGAGGGTCGCCGAGGGTGGCCGAGCGTAGAGGAAACCCTAATTAAATAGCAAGTATCGTCGATTGTGAGATACATGTGGCCGTCGGTGTCGGACACTACATCCACATCCCACAAGTGACACAGGCGTCGATGCCCACGTCACTTGTTGGACATAGATGTAGTGTCAAATGCGTTGTTGTTGTCGATATACCCCTCCCGATAGCTTCAACGCATGGGGGAAGTCGATGTCTCCCCTCCTTGAAGCGTTCTCGAGGCCACCTAACCCTTGAAGCGTTGTCGAGGCCAATTCAAACCCTAGAGAAGCAGTCGAGGCCACTAGTTAATATGATTCCTTATTGTGATTAGCTAGCTAGTTCTACGTTTGCCACTAATATATCCATATCTATCATGTTTGAATAATAATTGCCATGTTGTAAATATTTGTAGAAACTATGGACACCCGCCCGAGAGCGAAGGACAAGAAGCGTTGTTGAGGGACATAATCGCAGAAGGAAGTGATGCCGTGCGCTTTCGTTGATGTTTCTCAACGACACCGATGGTCTGGAAGGAGAGGGTGAAGAAGCAGCTGGCTATGATTACGATGGCTCCGATGACCCAATGCCGGTGCAAGAAGGAGAGGGTGAAGAAGTAGACCGTGAGGACGGCGCCGATGATCACCGAACTAAGTCCGGCCAGGTATATATATTAGTTAAGCCTGTGCTGACTAGCTAATTGATGCATTCATTGTTTTGGTATGTACACATATTAATTAACTCTCGTCTTTGTTTCTTTTTTCTAGCCCTCGGATCGAGTACAACCGGTAAAGAGGCGATGCTCGAAGAAAAAGTTGAGCTCGGATGAAAGGTTTGAGATCATAGAAATCGCATGTGACGGCCAACCGATTGAACCCATCCGGACAAAGAAGGCATTTGTTGCTTTCGGTCACGGGGTTACGGTTAGGGACAAGATCACGATCAGCATCCATCAATGGTATAAGCCTAAGAGCGAAGACCACGAGGTGTCTTATGTAAATGATCTGCAGAAAAATGATCTTTGGACTGAGCTGAAGTCAAATTTCACCCTACCGCGAGAGGATGATCCGAGAAGCCAGTTATAGAGCCATTAATCAAGTCTTTTGTTCTTAAGAAGATGGCAGACCTATTCAGGAATTGGAAGAAAGACCTGAATAAGTTTGTCGATAAAAAAAGAGACACCAGAATTCAAGGGCAAATATGAGAAGATCGAGATGATAGCCGCATTTGTGGCCCACAAGACATCGGAAAAGAGTAAAAAGATGTCGGCGACAAACAAGCAAAATGCTGCGAAGAAGAAGCTTCACCATCACACGGGGTCAGGTGGCTACCTCGTAGCCCGGCCTAAGTGGGCCAAGGCTGAGAATGATCTGCTTGATAAAGGGATCAAACCAGAGACAATGAACTGGCCAGACCATTGCTGGACTTGGTTCTTCAGGGCTGGCGGAACCTTGGACCTATGTCGGGGAAGTGCATTTGGACGGACGATCAATTGGACATACCAGTCAAGAGGCTTCAGCAATATATCGAAGCAGAGCAGCAACGGACGTTCGTTCCAGACAGGGAGAAGGACGAACTCACAATGGCCCTCGGGAATCCGAGCACCACGACGGACACGAGGCACGCCAGCTCCGTTTCGTGGAAGGCTGGATTTCGGATGCGGGGTTACAAAACCCGGAGAGGAGGAAGAAAGCTGAGCGAGCCAAGCTGCAGCGCTGCACGAAAGGGTAATGGGGCTAGAAGAACGAGAAGAAGAACGGAGCAAACGACCTGCCGAAGCTTCCCCAGAAGCTACCCCACCATCTCAGCGGAGAAGCAGCGTGGCTTCCACCGAGCTGCTTCAGCCGGAGCATGCCTTGACGGCTCCAGCCAGCTATCCCGTGGATGCTATCACGGAGTCTCAAAATTGCCACCATATGGCGCAATGGAGCAATTTGAAAGTCAAAGGCGGCTGTTGCCTACATTTATCCTACTAAACCCGACTCAACTTTTCACTGTCGGCCGATTCCGAAGGATATGCTAAGGTGATGGTGGATGAAATAACGGAGGGATTTGAGGACCTCCGGCTTGACCACCCTACGGTGAAGGGGAGTATCGGCTGGGTTCTCGCTCAAGACTCCATGCCTATGGCGGAAGGATCTCATCAACCTTCGAACTGACGCCTCCGCCTCCTCCTCCTCCTCCTCCCGTGAGTCAGGGCACTCCGCCTCCTCCACCGCCTCCTCCTCCGTGAGTGACGATCAGGGCACTCGGCGGCTCCTTCTCCGTGGCGTGGCGGCACTCCGCCTCCTTCTCCGCCTTGCGCTGGCCCATCCGAGCAACCAGCCTCCTCCTTCTCCGCCTCGTCGGCAAGAGGCGGAAGAGACCCGCCGCCGCTCGGCTGCTCCGTGGCGTCGTAGTCCTTCTCCTCCGCCTCATAAGAAAGGAAAGAAGATATCCGCTCCGTCTGCTCTGCCGGCGTCTAGCAGTACAGCCAAAGGCGGGAGGAGATACAGATTCGTTCCTTCTCTGAAGACTCCAGAGAAGTTACCGTACGAGAGGACCGAGGAGGAAAATCACGAAGATCATGAGATCAAGTGGATGACTGGTTTGAAGGGTTGAAAGCAAAGAGACATCCACCTCTGGAGGAGAAGGTAGATCCGGTGAAAGCGAAGCGCACTCGCTGCTGACAAAACCACCCAAGTCTCCGTAGAAAGGAAACTATGAGCGCATTATTGGAAAGGTATTTGCGAAGCGGAGAGGTCGGGAAGTACTAAAAGTGATCAAAGGATGAAAGAGCGACTAGCTGGGAAACAAATTGCCCAGCTCGGCGAACAAGCAAGCAATCGTGCCCCCGCTCAAGGTGCCTGCTAGCAACATCGTCGATCCGAGGATGGTGCCCGTTATAACAATCTGAAGATTACCTGCCCGACGATGTACATTATGATTTCTTGGAGGTGCAGATACAAAGATACGAGTACGGAAGCCTCTCGTCAAAGATGAAAGATCTCTATCAACAATGATCACGAAGATTGCATGATTGGTACATGAAAACCTGCAGAGAGGAGGAGAGTACTTTGTATGTGAGAGTTAAAAGCGAGAATGACCTCGTTGGAATTGGTATTGCCTATTCCATTTGAGGAGTTCTATCAGTTTTTCAATCAATTGGCCCTCGATAAAGCAACGGTCACCTGCTACCGCCTGTAAGTAGTACTACTTCATCATTAAGTCTCTCTATATAACTCAGCTCTTTCATTGCATGTATTTATAATTATCCTCACTATATTATGCAGATTGAAGATCGCGAATTGAAGAAAAAGACAAGTGGGTGATATTGGGTTCATTAACACATATCTCAAAGATGCAACTGAGGTTAAATTTCATGCCAAAATACCGAGGCCAACTTGCTACAATCGTTGGTAATAAATGAACACAAAGATATAATACTCTTTCCTTACAACTTCAAGTGAGTATTACTGTCTTGTGGCATATTCGGTTTCCCTTATTAGTCAAGGTTATAATAATGTAATATTGATGAGTTATGCATGCGTGCGCAGCTACCACTATATTCTCCTAGAGGTTAAGCTTGAGCAGGAGTAGTAACTGTCTTAGACTCCAAGCGAAAAGATCCCAAGGAGTATGCGGACATGACTGAAATGCTCGAGAAGTAAGTTAAATCGATCATTACCCACCATATCAGCAACTTTGTTCATTTCTGATATCAAGTAATTGTTTTCTTTGTATGGCAGGGTTTGGAGAAAATTCACCAATAGCTCTGGGACTGCTGAAGAAGCTGCAATTTAGACACCTGAAAGTAAGTACTATAGTAGCATATTCCACGCATCTCCTAGTGATTCAAGCGCTAGTTTCATCAATACCATTTAGCATGCTTGCTAATTATCAGTTTGATTGACCTCTATTTCTTGTAAAGTGGTTGTGGTAGGAACAAGGGAATGATTTCTGTGGATACTACATTTGCGAGTCCATCCGCCACACGACCTGTGAGCGGGGCTACTCGGACAAACAATATGAAGTGCGTAAATAACAATATTCACAATTTTATTTTATTACCATCATATGTATTGACCCCCTTCTTAAAATTAGATGTTTCGGATGCGGGATGAACTCCTAGCACCAGATCGCCTGCGAGCAATTCAAGAGGAATTGGCGGCATTCTTTCTTGACCACGTGATCGCTGAAGACGGAGAATACTATGTGGACCACGCAGCGTCCGTATGTTAGGAGATTATATTTGTAAAAGATAATTATTGTATATATGTAGACGGTAGTGTCGGATAGATATACGGGAACTTGTTGTTCGACCAATCTCTCGGAGAAGGAGAGGTGGTCGATATCACTTCTCTCTGTATGCATATATGTTCATGACGATCTTCTGTTTCCTTCGTTTGCTTACTAGCTAGCTAGCGTGTCTAGCTAGTCCTCTCTATACGTATGTATAGTAATGCGTAGCGTCGACCAAGAACGGACAAAAGAGAGGACACTTCTCTCTATTAATTAGCTAGCTAACACAATACATGAAACACCTAAATTAACCCCCAAAACCCCCAAACCACCCCCCTTTCCAAAAAAAACAAAAACCCTAGCCACGAGAAATGCTTGTGGCGTGGATGCCTATTGGTCCCAGTTGGTGCCACCAACCAGGACCAAAGGCCCTCTACTGAGCTCGGCGCATAGGCCACGTGGAGGCCCATCTGTCACAGTTTTGGATTGAGCAGGACTAAAGGGCGAGGGCATTAGTACCGAAACCCTTTAGTCGGTTCATGAACCCGGGACTAAAGGCCCTCACCAACCGGGACAATAGGCCCTTTTTCTACTAGTGCTAGTAGTCATGGCTAGCTCCAGCACCACCGCCCCCGCTCCATATGCCCTCATTCACCGCGACAACTATCTCGTGTGGCGCACGCAGGCTTTAGCTACCATCCGCGGAGCCTAACTGATCGACCACCTCAACCCCGATCACCCGTTCCCGGAGCCCAAGCTTGCCGACAAGGACGGCAAGCCCACCGATGTGCCAAACCCGGCGTATCATATCGCACTGGTGCAAGACTCCCAGGTGCTAAGTTTTATCTTCAATTGAATCTCTGCTCCTGTGATGATCCAAGTCGCCCACTTCACCAAGGCCCCCGCGGCATGGACCGCGATCAGGGAGACGTTTCTCTCCCAAACGCAGGCCAACATCGTCAACACGCGGATCGCCCTCTCCACCACCAAAAAGGGCACCGCGACCATCGCCGAGTACATCGGGCGCATGAAGGCGCTAGGCGACGAGCTGGCTTCAGCAGGGAAGCCGCTTGACGATGATGACATGGTCTCCTACATCCTCGCCGTACTCGACTTCGACTACATCTCGTTCGTCTCGTCCCATCTCGCCTTTGCAAGAACCGGAGCCCATCAAGGTAGCTGAACTTTACTCTCAACTGATCGGTTTTGAAAAGCGTCTTGCCATGTTTGAAGAAGGAAACTAGTCCTCTGGTCCTCAGCCAACGCCGTGTCCGTGGCCGTGGTGGCCCGGTCATGAGACGGCCGTGTATGATGGCCGTGGCAACGGAGGCGGTGGCCGCGGCAATGGAGGCCGCGGCAATGGAGGCGGTGGCCGCGGAAATGGAGGTCGTGGCAACGGCAATGGAGGAGGCACCGATCTCCCTGAGGTTGTCTGCCAGATCTGCAAGAAGCCAAACCACACCGCCGTCGAGTGCTACCGCCACTTTGACATCTCCTTCGCCAAGAATGAAAAGAGTGCAGGATCAGCCACCACCTCGTCCTATGGAGTGGACACCAATTGGTACCTCGACACGGGGGGCCACAGATCACATCACCAGCGAGCTCGACAAGCTGACCGTCCGCAACAAGTAAAACGGCAACGAGCAAGTCCACACCGCAAACGGAGAAGGTATGGAAATTAGTCATATTGGTCAATCCACTATTCGAACCCCTACTCGTGATCTTCATCTCAAAAACATACTGCATGTACCCGATGCCTCCAAAAATCTTATTTCAGCTCATCGTTTGTCCACTGACAACAATACCTTTCTTGAAGTTCACCCACGTTTCTTTTTCGTTAAGGTACACGGAACGAGGAAAACCCTTCTCCACGGCAGGTGTAGACATGGTCTCTACCCCCTATCATCGGCTCCGTTGAGTTCAAGCAAGCAGGCATTTGGTGTCAATAAAGTGTCCACGGACAGGTGGCACAGTCCGCTAGGGCATCCTTCATCCACTATCGTTCGTCATGTCCTTAGCCACAACAATATTCCTTTCTCAAGTAGTGAGTTAAATAAAGAAGGTGTTTGTGATGCTTGCCAATTGGGCAAGAGTCATCAACTTCCCTACCCTAGTTAGATTCGGTGTATCTAAAGCTCCTTTAGAGCAAATTTTCTCTGATGTATGGGGGCCTGCCCGTGATTCTATCAATAGGAAAAACTATTATGTGTCCTTTATTGATGATTATAGAAAATTCACGTGGATCTATCTTCTCAAGCACAGATCTGAAGCTTTTAAGATCTTCCATGAATTCCAAGCGTTAGTTGAAAGATTGTTCAATAGAAAAATTATCACCATGCAAACAGACTGGGGAGGCGAATATGAACGCCTAAATACCGTTTTTTGCCAGCTAGGAATCACCCATCATGTCTCCTGTCCACATGCTCACCAGCAAAATGGATCAGCTGAAAGAAAACATCACCACATTGTAGACGTGGGACTTTCCCTCTTGGCTCATGCCTCCATGCCCCTCAAATTCTTGGATGAGGCATTCGTTTCTGCCACATATCTGATAAATCGCACTCCTAGCAAGCTGATCGACTTTGAAACTCCCCTGGGTCGTTTGTTTCATGAACAGCCAAAATATCATTCTCTTCGAGTTTTTGGATGTGCTTTTTGGCCCAATCTCCGTCCATATAATTCTAGGAAATTAGAATTCCCATCCAAACAGTGTGTTTTCCTCGGATACAGTAACCTTCACAAAGGCTTCAAGTGTCTTGATGTTCTTTGCCGGTCGAGTTTATATATCCCGTGATGTTATTTTTGATGAGACGGTTTTTCCTTTCAAAGCATTAAATCCAAATGCAGGCACCCCTCTTCGCTCTGAAGTCTTGTTGCTTCCTGAAACTATTCCCTCTGAGCCTATTGATCACGGGTGTGAACGTGTATTCGATCAACATGCTAAATTTCCTACTAATCCTGGTGAAAATCCAGCTCCTGTGTATCATTTTATGCAGACGGAACAAGACAAAAACAGCACGGAGCACGAAGCAGATTCAGGTGCTGCCAGCGCCAATCCAGGCGGATCTGCCTCGGGTCGGCGCACCCCACCTAGAGAATGACACATGGGTGCGTCGGGCGCCGGTTCCCCAGGTGGGCCAACCGCTGGTGCGCGGGTCCAGCCGACCGGCTCCTCGCGTCGCACGCCGCCTCTCAATGACAGCCAGGTTGTCCAACTTTGTCGTGGGAACTTGTCGGTATCGCGGATGGCATGAAGCGGCAGGCAGGATGGCGGGTCTGGCGGGTCCCCTGCTGCTGACAGCGGGATTGATTTGGGATCTCACGCGGCTGACGGTAGGATCGACGTGGGATCTCGTGCGGCTGTGTCTCCTTCCGCCAGATCCTCTGCACTGGATCCTAATACAGCTCCTGATGTGCCAACTCGGAGAACAAAATCCCAAAATGGTATTGTAAAACCGCAAGTTAAATGCATAGATGGTGCGGTTAGGTATGACAAGCTTAAGGTTCGGTTTGGGGTTTAACGACTCTTTGGTGAACCAAGTAGTTTACATGAAGCTCTAGGTGACACTAAGTGGGAAATGGCTATGAATGATGAGTATGGTGCTCTTATTAAAAATAAGACATGGCATCTAGTCCCACCAACACAAAACAAAAATGTTATTAATTGCAAGTGGGTCTACCGTATTAAGAAAAAGGCAGATGGTCAAGTTGATAGGTACAAGGCAACGCTAGTAGCAAAGGGGTTTAAACAGAGATATGGTATAGACTATGAAGATACCTTTAGCCCTGTTGTGAAAGCAGCTACTATCAGACTTGTTCTTTCTATTGCAGTATCAAGAAACTGGAGCTTGAGGCAATTGGATGTACAGAATGCGTTCCTTCATGGTGTTCTAGAGGAAGAAGTCTATATGAGACAACCACCTGGTTATGAGGTAAAAGGCAAGGAAAATTATCTTTGCAAACTTGATAAGGCCCTATATGGATTAAAACAAGCACCTAGGGCTTGGTACTCCAAGTTAAGTGAAAAACTTCAAACACTTGGTTTCAAATCATCCAAGGGAGATATTTCCTTGTTCTTCTATAGGAAAGGAAATATCACTATTTTTGTGTTGGTCTATGTCGGTGTCAAAACCGGCGGATCTCGGGTAGGGGGTCCCGAACTGTGCGTCTAGGCGGATGGTAACAGGAGACAAGGGACACGATGTTTTTACCCAGGTTCGGGCCCTCTCGATGGAGGTAATACCCTACTCTGCTTAATTAATATTGATGATATGGGTAGTACAAGAGTAGATCTACCACGAGATCGAGAGGCTAAACCCTAGAAGCTAGCCTATGGTATGATCGTTGTTCGTCCTACGGACTAAAACCCTTCGGTTTATATAGACACCGAATAGGGTTAGGGTTACACAGAGTCAGATACAATGGTAGGAAATCTACATATCCGTATCGCCAAGCTTGCCTTCCATGCCAAGGAAAATCCTATCCGGACACGGGAATGAGTCTTCAATCTTGTATCTTCATAGTCCAGGAGTCCGGCCAAAGATGATAGTTCAGCTATCCGGACACCCCCTAGTCCAGGACTCCCTCAGTAGCCCCCGAACCAGGCTTCAATGATGATAAGTCCGGCGTGTTGATTATCTTCGGCATTGCAAGGCGGGTTCCCCTCCGAATCCTGTGTTGAGCGATTGTAAAGGGCTTCCTTGTGAATATCACGCTTCTCGGCTTCCACGCCCAATAATGGCCATCTTCCACGTGTCGAATGAATGTGAAAAGTCAGGGTATCTTTACATTTACCCCCCTTGCTGTGCAAATGAGCCGTCTATAAAAGAGACGGGGATCCAGATCTGGATCGCACCATCCTCCCTTCGCGAGCCTTCATCAGAGCGCCTTTGACAAAAAATCCACTCCACCATGGGCCGATCAGCGGCTCCTCCTCTCGCGCTCCCAGCCCTCGGCCGGAGATTGGGGGAGATGCTCAGTCCCACAGCCAATTGGTGGTGCTCCAAACCAAGGGATTCCTTCCCGGCCTTCACGGTTCCTGTGCGTTCCGGACTCGCCACTTATAAGGGCGGGAAGCAGGTGGAGAGCGTCCCCGATCCCTCTAAGGGAGAGCGGGTATGCTTCATCTCTTACCTAATGAGAGGACTCGGATTTCCAATCCATCCGTTTCTCCGGGGGCTTCTGGAGTTCTACGGCCTCCAGCTGCACAACCTTACGCCTGCCTCCATCTTGCATATATCGGGCTTTGTGTCCCTTTGCAAGCTGTTTACGGGTGTTGAGGCCCATTTCGCTCTGTGGAAGAGATTGTTACGCCTTGTGCCTCGTTCTCACGAAGGGTCAATATATCAAGTGGGCGGAGCCGAATTATAAGCGCATCGTCGGGACGGATACTTATCCGGAACCCCAAAGAAGGCGTCCGAGGACTGGCCCTCAGAATGGTTTTACATGGAGGACGTCTCGCTGCCGGATCCTGTTTGGATCGGCCTTCCGGAGTTTAGCAACGCTCCTCTGAAGAAGCGCCTAAGCTGGCGCCCATGAGCCCAGGAGGGAAAATGACCGACGCCCTTTACTTGATGAGCCGAATAAGATTGCTGGCTCATGCCGGATTGACCATGATTGGAGTCATGGCAATCTGCATTATGAGGGAGTTCAGCCGCTCCAATATAGGGGCCACCCATGTGGGATTTCAGCGGGAGGATGATGCCACCCGCCATGGCCGCAAAGGGCGGGATTGGTCACCGAACTGGTGAAGACCTTGTCCGCCATGTACAAAGGGGAAGAGGAGGATTTTCTCGCGTCGGTCAAGCTGAGCAGGGTTTTCTTGAATAATCCTCGAAGTTGGGTAAGCGAATATCTTTGTGGCCTGTCCGATCCATGTTCCCGTGGTTAAATATCTCATTTCATGGTTTCTGCGCAGGAACTGCGCCGGGCCGTGGAGAAGATACACAACCCACCTCCACCACCTGAGGATCCGGAACGGTCCCTCGATCCGGCCTCCGAAGAGGACTCGGATATAAAGGTGGAGCTGATCGACGGGGTGTTCCATCAACTTAGCATCGACAATGCTTTGGTTGCCATTACGGCCGACTACCGGACTATTTCCAGCCTCCTAGGTAACCGTGACGAAGTCCGGATACCATGACCCACCCGTGCTTTTACTTCTAATCACCACGTATTTGATGGTGTTTGAGGGGTGCCTTGAGCGGGAAGCCGAGCCTGCCGCGGCCGTCCAACGAGGGGCAGCTCGGCCCAGCAGGCGGAAATGAAGTGCGGTACGACTCGAGACGTCGCCACAACGGTATGATGTGCCATCGTGTTTTTAGGAGAGGTTCCTGGGAGGCACACCTTGGCGGCTCGTGGTTTCGGGGAAAAAGGCGGTCGCCGGACTGAGTCCGGAGAAGTTAATCGGACCTCCGCCACCAGGCTCAAAAGCTGAGTCCGGAAGGGGTACAAACACGAGGCGTCGGACGGATGCTCCTCCAGCGGAGGATGCAAATGAACTGTCCGCCACCAAGTCGGAGGTGGAGAGCGCCATGAATCATAAGGCGCCCGCGGACTATTCTCGTGACGCATGTTTCTCCCAAAGAGGCGTTGGGCGCCTTTAATTTGGGAGAAAGCGCACCTCCGTGCCGCTCAAGATGGCCTAGCGAGCCACGGAAGCGGTATGTGAAAGACATACGGGTAAGGAATTTTGACAGTTATATATGCCAGTAGCCCCCAAGACTTAAAATAGGTAAGATAACTGATTTAAGGATCATTTGGAATGCAGGTTCTTACCGAAAAGAATACCGTTTGTCCCAGGAGCTTGAAGAGTGCAAGGCCCAACTTGAGGCCGCACTGGCCGCGACCGGGGAAGCCATGAAGACTCCCTCTGGTAATATATGCCCTTCAAAGTAGAAGTAGTTTCGCAAAGTGCGGCGTGTGCATAAATCTGACATTAACAGTGCAGATAGCGCCGGGATGGATCCGGACAAGCAACAGCTCCTGCGCCAGCTAAAGGCTGGCGAGAGCGTGCTTACGAGGGTGCGGCAGGAGAAAAATAACCTCCAAGATGCCAACACCCAACTGGGTGAGGAACTAAAGGATGTTCGTGCTCAGTTGTCCGACTCCGTAAAGGAGAGTCGCGGCTTCGTCGCAGCATTTTTAGTAAGTGCTTAAACGAACTTTGAAAGAGTTCGGCGAGGAAGGCGACTAACATAAACATGTATGTAGGTTTGCTCACAGGTCGTCCTGAGGAGGAGATGCCCAGTTCATCGGGTGATCATCTTCCGAATCTGCGTGCCTGCACGAACGAGTTCGGCAGGTGATGAAAGGCGTTGCCCAGGCCTTGTGGCCATCTATCTCCCTGCCCGAAGGCATTGCGGAGCTGGCAGAGCAGCTTCAAGGAGCACGGCGGCGCTTCCGACTATGGAAGATATCGGCCTGCCGTCAAGGCGCCTGGGAGGCACAGGCCATGGTAAAGGCGTGGTACATGAAGGGTGACCCAAACCACATGGCCGAGGTCGGACTGTGGGGCCTGATGGGAAGGAGATCCTGTAAGCTTAGTGTATGCGGCCAAGTAGAATTGGCGCCAAGTATTCCTAGCAAGATTGTAAATTAGACAGCCTATTAGATGGCATTGAGGAGGAATACAATCAGGTCGGAGTTGACTATGTAATTTAATATGACATGAAAAATGTCTTCTAGCCGGATTGTAGATCGTTTGTCATAGTGGACCTTTTAAGCCGACCTCGGGACCCAATAGTGGGAGTGTGTCCGAATACCCTCGCGGTTATGTAAGAACCGGGGCATGCATGGAGACAAGGCGTAGGGGTCATTATTGTTATATCAGACAAGTGCCCAACTAGTTATGTTATATTACATGGGTAGTAAGAAACATCTTCCAGGGAGAATAGTTCCGTTAAGGGTTCCTTTCCACAGGAGGCATGCCCTAAAGTGCATGTCCAAACTGCTAAGAAAGCAGAAAATCATCAGGGGGGAGATGGATAAAAATTTAAAAATCATATTTCATTTCACCGAACGAATATTCACTTAAGAACGCTTAGCTTCGGCTTCACCCGATCCTCGAGGTACACATCCGGCTGACCCGGCGATAACAATCGCAGAGGTGCTCCTTTACCGCCCTAGCCGAACAATCGGGAGCGTAGGGGTAAGCAAAGGAGCAGAACAACCCAGCTTGGCCAAAACTTAAGTCATATCGATGCATATAATGGTGAGTAAAAGGTACATGCGGAAGTTTGACACATGTGTTGGGCATAAAGCCCGTATAAATAAGCTTACATTAAAGAAGCCCCGAGTATAATGAGCGGGTGGCGCGTCAAGTATGTGTGAACAAAGCATGGCGAGCCTCTAAAGGCTTCAAGAAGAAGGAGGAGGAAGGAGAAATAAAAGACAGCTAAAGTATAAATTTTGGACGGAGGAAGGAGATGAACTTCGAGTCCGCGCTAGGCGTAGAATCTTCGTGAGGCGGGCTGCGTTCCATGGGTTTTGGCTCGAGTCGTTTATCCGATCGTTTAGCAGACGGTATGCCCCGCCGGTGAGGACCTGGTCGATGATGAAGGGACCTTCCCATTTGGGCTTGAGTTTGTCCTTTTTCTTGTCCGGCAGGCGTAGAACTAGTTCGCCAATGTTGTAAGCTTTGGCTCGTACTTCTCTGCTTTGATATCTTCGAGCCTGCAATTGATAAAGCAGCGGAGCGAGCTTTTGCCACGTCGCTCCTCCTCAAAGGCGTCCAGACTATCCTGCCGATCGAGTTCGGCTTCTCTTTCTTCATACATGCGCACGCGAGGTGAGTCATGAATTATGTCGCGAGGCAAGGCTGCGCTTTGCGCGTACACCATAAAAATGGTGTGAATCCGGTAGTGCTTGATTAAGGCGTGGTCCGCAGCCCCCAGTCTGGTCGAGCTCCTCTACCCAGTGCGTGTTAGATTCCTTAAGGGACCGCACTAGTCTGGGTTTAATGCCGCTCATTATTAGACCGTTTGCCCGCTCGACTTGACCGTTAGTTTGAGGGCGATAGACTGAGGTGTAATCGAGCTTGATGCCCATGTTTTTGCACCATAGTTTGACCTCATCGGCTGTGAAGTTGGTGCCATTATCAGTGATGATAATCTTGTGGGGGCGTCGTAGCGGTGCACTACCCTGCTATGAAGTCTATCACGGTCCGGATTGGCTGTTTTAACAGGCTTGGCCTCTATCCATTTGGTGAATTTATCCACCATGACCAATAGGTATTTTTGCTTGTGGGTTCCTCCCTTAAGGGGTCCAACCATGTCAAGCCCCGGACATGACGGCCAGGTGATGGGTATAGTTTTGAGGGCAGTGGGTGGCATGTGGCTTTGGTTAGCAAAAGGCGGCAACCGACGCATCATTGGACTAAATCCTGCGCATACTCTGCACAGGCGTCGGCCAATAAAATCTTATGCGGAAGGCCTTGCCTACAAGGGCCAGGCTGCGGCGTGGTGCCCACCCAGTCCGGCATGAATTTCAGCCGGGAGGTTTCGCCCTTCCTCTTGAGATACACCTTTGAAGGACTCTGTTGTGCTTTTCTTATAGAGCTCTCCCTCATGGACTTTATAGGCTTTGGATCGCCCGTACTATGCAGCGAGCCTCATTTTGGTCTTCGGGAGTTCTGCCTAGTTAGGTAGGCTAGGAATGGCTCCGTCCACGGGGCAATAACCGCCATTATTTCGTGGGCGGAGGTGTTATCTCGTTGGCGAGCCTCCGATTGTGTCGAGTGTTGATTGTCGAGTGATGCGGTTGGGTCCGGTTATTTATTTCGGACTCCTTCCCATAATCTGAGATAAGCTTGAACAGTCGTTCGAGGAAGATGTTGGGTGGGGCGGCATCGCGTTTTGCGCCGATGCGTGCCATCGTCCGCCGCCTGGTTGTTATCGGGCTATATGATGAAATTGAGCCCTTCAAACCGTCTTGACATTTTTAGGACGCGTTGCGATGCGCTGCCATTCGGATCTTTGGCATCAAAGTCTCCGTTTATTTGAGATATCGCGAGGTTTGAATCGCGCACCTCTAAGCGTTTAATGCCCATAGAGCTGCCATCCGGAGGCCGTGCGAAGGGCCTTGTGACGGCTGCGTTGTTGGAGTCCGTGTACATTATCTGAAGGGCGTATTGGACTGTGTCCCGGTTGGGGAGACGTCGAGAATGACGCCAGCCCAGGCGGCCAACATTTTGGAGCCGTCGAAGTGCATGATCCAATTGGAATATCGTCGTACTCTTTAGGGAGTTGACGGTCCATTCGGCAAACGAAATCGCCAACACTTGTGACTTAATAGCTCGTAATGGCTTATAGGTTATGTCGAATGGGAGGAGCTCGATGGCCCATTTGGCAATCCGGCCCGTCGCGTCGCGGTTGTTTATAATGTCGTTAAGAGGTACTTCGGAGGCTATTGTAATAGAACACTCTTGAAAGTAGTGTCACAGCTTCCGGGATGCCATGAACACCGCGTATGCTATCTTTTGATAATGTGGAGTGCGGGACTTGCATGGAGTTAGGGCGGTGGACACATAGTAAACTGGTTTTTGAAGAGGGAACCTGTCCGTCCGTTTCTCGTTCGACTGACGAGCACCGCGCTAACAACTTGATGTGTTGCGGCGATATATAATAACATTAGTGCGCCCACATGTTGGTAGCGGCTAGGACCGGATTTGTTGCCAATATGGCTTTTATTTCTTGAGTCCGGCCGTGGCGGCATCAAATCCACTCGAAGAAGTGTTCGGTCTTGGCGGACGAAGCTGATAAAGGGAAGTAACGCCTTTTCTCCCAAGCGGGAAAGAAAGCGGCTTAGAGCCGCTCGCATCGATCAATTTTGTATTTGTTTGAGGTCTTTTGGAATATCCAATTGTGACAGAGCTCGGATCTTGGCTGGGTTTGCTTCAATTCCTCTCTGGACACAATGAAGCCCAAAAGATTTCATTTGGAGCCGAAGGCAGCATTTTCCGGATTGAGCTTAATGTCATATTTTGGAGGAGATTGTCGAATGTGAGCCTCAAGTCGTCTACTAGAGTTTCGACATGCTTGGATTTGGCGACCACGTCATCTACATATGCCTCCTTTGTTTTGCCGATCTGGTTTGCGGACATATACGAATCATGCGGCGATATATTGCGCCCGACGTTTTTGAGCCCGAAGGGCATTGTATTGAAGCGAGAATGGGCGTATGGAGTGATGAATGCCGTTGCGGCTTGGTGCAGCTCCGCCATCTTAATTTGGTGGTAGCCGAGTATCGTCGAGGAAGCACAATGAATCATGTCCTGCTGTGGCGTCGATAATTTGATCAATGCGAGGGAGGAAGGGATCCTTTAGGCAAGCCTTATTAAGGTCTTTGAAATCAACACATAGGCGCCTGTGATTTGTCCTTCTTTGGTACCATCACCAGATTTGCTAGGCAGTCCGGATGTTTTATATCTCGATGAATCCGGCTTCCGGAAGTTTGGCTAGCTCCTCTCCCATGGTGCATCTCTTGGGTTGGGAAAAGCGCCAAAGAGCTGCTTGGTAGCTTAAATCCTTTTAGGATATTTAGGCTGTGCTCGGCCAGCGGACGTGGGATTCTGGCATGTACGAAGGGTGCGAGCAAAAATGTCCCGATTTTCTCGTAGAAATTCTCGTAGTGCGGCGTCTACATCGAGGTTTAATTGTGCCCGATGGAGGCCGTCTTCTGAGGTCCGATTGAGCCATCCCTCCAAGACGGTTCCATGCCCTTTAGGGGTTTTGTTTTTGGTATTTAACCCAGGTGGTTGGTGATGATGCACCCTTTTATTTCAGACTAGGGCTGTGTTGGGGCGGATTATCCCAAAATTTACTTTCGGTTTTCCAAGCACTCTCCATCGTACAGTACTTTTGTACTATGGTCACCAAGTCAGCAAAGCGTGTAATTTCACGACGACTTATGGCGTTTAGGATTCCTTCGTCCGTGCAATTATTGCAGAAGAGTGAGATTGCATCCTCCTCTCGGCAGTCCTTTATCCTGTCCATAACCGGGAGGAATCGGCCCGATAATGATGTCTGTTTTAGCGGGCTCTTGCGGGTCGGGATAGATCGCTAATGTTTGGGTGGGCGGGTGGAACTAGATCCGGAACCCCATCCAATCTAAGACTCAGGGGCCGAGAAGTTTCCGAACTTGCAAGTTTGTGTTTTTGGATGTTATCCAATGAATCCAACCCGCCGCCTGACTTTAAGTTGAGGATTTGATTGACATCCGTCCCTCCGCGGGAATCCGGCATGGAGGGGCGGGAATCCGGACGTAGCTAGTCCTTAAGATAGAAGAAGAGTCGCCGTATTGTTCCTCTACCACAGCAACATGGCGGGTAGCACAGGAGAGTTAATCTCTCTCGAGATCAGTTTTGGGCCCGATCGATCGTAGTCGATGGTGACTCGAGGCGGCGATCGCGATCCAAGAGCTCGTTCACGGAGGAGAGCTCGATCGGATCTAGCTCCTCGGCAAGTTCGAGTTCACACGAAGATTGGTTTCGATGACCCGAAGTCATAAATCGGTAGCGGCGGTTTGGCTGGTGGTCATAAAGGAAACCACCTAGCCGAAGAGTCTGGCGTGCCCAAGGCTCCTTGGCGATAATGTCGTCTTTAAGATGGGATGAGGCATCCTTCGGCAGTAACGGCAAGAGGAACTCTCAATGAAAGCACCAATGTCGGTGTCAAAACCGGCGGATCTCGGGTAGGGGGGTCCCCGAGCGTAAATCTAGGGGATGGTAACGAGGAGACAAGGGACACGATGTTTTTACCCAGTTCGGGCCCTCTCGATGGAGGTAATACCCTACTCTGCTTGATTAATATTGATGATATGGGTAGTACAAGAGTAGATCTACCACGAGATCGAGAGAGCCTATGGTATGATTGTTGTTAGTCCTCTGGACTAAAATCCTTCGGTTTATATAGACACCGAATAGGGTTAGGGTTACGAGTCGGTTGCAATGGTAGGAAATCTACATATCCGTATCGCCAAGCTTGCCTTCCACGCCAAGGAAAGTCCAATAAGGACACGGGACGGAGTCTTCAATCTTGTATCTTCATAATCCAGGAGTCCGGCCAAAGATGATAGTTCGGCTATCCGGACACCCCCTAGTCCAGGACTCCCTCAGTCTATGTTGATGATATTATTGTAGCATTGTTGGCAGATCCCAAGAAGGACTTTGCCTTCAAAGATTTAGGTGATCTACACTACTTCTTGGGAATTGAAGTTAGAAAGGTGAAAGATGGAATACTTCTCACCCGGAAAAATATGTCTTGGATATGCTTAAGCGTGCAGGAATGGTAAATTGCATGGTTTCAAACATGCCCCTCTCTACATCGGAAAAACAGTCCGAGAGAAGAAGGAGAACCATTGGGGGCGAGTAGTCGACAAAATACTGAGGAGTATGGTAGGTGCTGCGATATTTAACAACGACAAGACACGACATTTGTTTTCACTGTCAACAAGGTATGCCCGAGTACTTGCATTCTCCTACTTCTCGACATATGACCATGTAGTTAAGAGAATTTTGAGATATCTCGGAGGTACTATGAGTGCAGGTCTGAAATTTACCAAGTCAACCTTCAATATTGTTAGAGCTTTCTAAGATCTTGGTAGGCGGGATGTCCAGGATGTGAGAAGATCAACGAGGAGGTTTACGTGTGTTCTTTGGTCCTAATTTGATTTCTGGAGTGCTGCGTAAGCAAGCTCATCTCTAGGTCCAGTCTGAGGCTGAGTACAAATCTTTAGCTAATGCTACTGCCGAGATTATTTGGGTTCAAGCTTTGTTACGTGAACTTGGAGTTATGCATTCACCGAGGTTGCGCCCTGCAATTGTGATAACATTGGTTCTACATAATTATCAGCAAATCAAGTATTTAATGCAAGGACAAAACACATATAAGTTGACTATCAATTTTTTTGAGAGAGAGTAGCTATCAAACTTCTTGACATTCGTTTTATTCCCATAGGTGATCAAGTTGCTGATGGTTTTACCAAAGCCTTATCATGGCGGAAGTTAGAAGATTTCAAGACCAATCTCAACTTGGTGACGCTGTGATTGAGGGGGCGTGTTAGAAAGTATTGTACCACGTGTATACGGTATTGTATAAACCGTACGCACCATAGGTAGGGCTAGATTGCGTATGTGTGTTGTTGTAATCTGGTAGTTAGGTTGTTAGGGTTTCTCCTCATATCTTGTATAGCTTTCTTGAGGATTAATCCATGACCTAACTACCGTATCTTTGTAACTTATCCCTGTCTATATAACACGCAGCGCGTCCCTGCCAGATGCATACGCTTCCACACAATCTTTCACTGCCGTCTCCAACGGCCATTGACCGGAGCTATACACCTACGTGGTGGACTCGTACGTGAGCACAACTTCTTGCACCACCGCGACACAGACGCGCACGCACTTACTCTAGGCACACCCTCCACGGCCACGGACACGAATACCGACGTGGCCACGCACCGGCGCCCAAACTCGCCCTAGACCTAGACACACACGCTGGTCATCACGGCGAGTTGTAGTTTATTCCTAATAGGAGGGGAAGCATGAGCAGCTAGGCTCGGCGGCATTGCGCGACAGGCACCTATCGTCAACAAGCCCTACATATGCTTGGTGTGGCTGAATCAGACCTCCCTGCGGGGCCTTCGCCGGCGAAGAGGTCTGGCCAAAGCAGCAATTGTGTATTTGCGGAGAGAGTTGGCGGTGCGGCCGAGGAGGTCGAACGTTTTGTAGCGGGACTAGAGGAGGCAAACAACTATGCTACACTTACGGGCATATACCACGGAATGCAAGTTAGACGGACTGATTTGGCAATGATTAATTGGAAAACAAATGGCAGCAGGGCCCACCCTATAAATAGGGGGGAGGGATTAGTTAGGAGTATACCTGGCCATGGGATACCGGGCCTGAAAAAGCCCGACCCGACCTGGCCCAACCTTGCCCATGGGTCGGGCTTGAGCCTAGGTTTTGAGCCCGAAGGTTGGGCCAAGCTGGGTGAGGGAGTCCTGGATTAGGGGGTCTCCGGACAGCCGGACTATATCCTTTGGCCGGACTGTTGGACTATGAAGATGCAAGATTGAAGACTTCGTCCCGTGTCCGGATGGGACTCTCCTTGGCGTGGAAGGCAAGCTTGGCGTCTGGATATGTAGATCTCCTCCCTTGTAACCAACTCTGTGTAACCCTAGCCCCTCCGGTGTCTATATAAACCCGAAGGGTTTAGTCCGTGGGACAACAACAATCATACCATAGGCTAGCTTCTAGGGTTTAGCCTCTACGATCTCGTGGTAGATCAACTCTTGTAATACTCATATCATCAAGATCAATCAAGCAGGAAGTAGGGTATTACCTCCATCGAGAGGGCCCAAACACAGGTAAACATCGTGTCCCCTGCCTCCTGTTACCATCCGCCTTAGACGCCGCAGTTCGGGACCCCCTACCCGAGATCCGCCCGGTTTTGACACCGACATTGGTGCTTTCATTGAGAGTTCCACTGCGTCCACCGTAAGGCTTGATGGCTCCTTCGATCATCATTAACGATGCGGTCCAAGGTGAGGTTTCCTCCCGGACAGATCTTCGTATTCGGCGGCCGCACGCAGGCCAACTTCGCAGCCATCTGGAAGCAGATCGAAAACTCGCCCATACAGCCACCGAGCCAGGTTGAAACTTGAACTTCTGCCGACATCCTCGGAGACTTGATCTTTGACGGATTCGAGCCCATACCAGGTGCACCTCACGATCACGACGAGCACGATTTAGCTCTGCCGACGGACAGTGTTCGGGAGATCACACCTGCAACCACTCCGGCCTTCAATCCGAAGCAAATTGCGCCATCCGAGGATGGGTGGATAGACCCCGCCACGGAGGCCGCACTCTCAGTGGCGATAGAGCGGATCTGACTTCACCCCTTCACGAGAGCCGTGTTGCGAACCCTTTGGATTCGTCTCCGGCCCACGGACTCGAAAGCCGCTGCGTCCGTGCCCATCGAATCCGATTGGCGCCGATCATGGAGCTTACCTCGCGGATATCTTTCGACACTTCGCCTTTCGGCGGACGTGCTAAATTCGATAAAGTCTCTCTCCTTGTCAGGAGAACCTTGGCCAAACTATGTCCGGCTAGGATGGGATGCGGACGACGAAGAAATTGCTGCCCACCCACCACCCACTTAGTAGCCACTGTCGACGATTTAACCGACATGCTCGATTTCGACTCCGAAGACATCGACGACATGGACGACGATGCAGGAGGAGAACAGGAACCATCACCTACAGGGCGCTGGAGAGCCACTTCATCACATGACATATACATGGTGGATACACCCAAAGAAAACGATGACGAGGAACGGAAGGATGCAGCGAAGAACAGCTCCATCGAGAAGCAAACAAAGCGTCGGCATAGGCGCCGCTCCAAATCCCGCCTCGGCAAAAACAACGATAACAGCAAAAGAGAAAACAACTCCCCAGTCGACTCCAGAGGAAATGATGACCACATCGACCCAGCGGCAGAGCAGGATGAACCAATAAACGGAGAACATAGTACGGATCTGCTGTCCGAACACGGCGACGCCAAGGATAAAGCTCATCAACCCTCCTCCGGAGAGGAAAATGGTCTGGACGAAGATGCAAACATCATCCCGGAAGAGCACTTGGAACAAGAGAACCTCAGCTTGAAGGCTTATTGCCACAGCGAGGGAGTCTGAAGAAGCAGAAGCAAAGGCTTAAGGCCGCACAACCTCCGCTCAACGGCAGATGGAACAAAGTGCTCGACAATGAAGAAAATTATGGTGGAAGTAACCACACAAAGAGCTATCCAAAGCGCAAGCTATTGCCTGAATTCGACGATGAGGCCTTAGAGCCCACACAGCTGAAAAATAAAACGGCCAACTGGTCGAATCAACCACCTTGTGGCCGCACATAAGTCAACACACGATCTACGTGAGGACTTGCGCCAATAATCCAGTATGACCAGATCCATTTATGGATCTAGGAAGCGCCCCAAGACACAAAGGAAAACCGAATACTACAACCGTCCGAACTCCACGATGATACATCAAAATACGAGCGCCGCACACCCCCTATGTTTCACCGATGAGGAGTCTTTGGACCACAATTTCCGGAAGGATTCAAACCAGGTGAACATAGAAGCGTGCTGACGGGACCACAGACCCGGCGTGCGGATCGAGGACTTCATCCTCCATATCCATATGGCTCATGGAGACGATCTCCACGCCATCAAGTAGTTGCCACTCAAGCTTAAAGGACCAGCTCGACACTGGCTGAAAAGCCTCCCAGAAAACTCAATTGGAAATTGGGAGGAGCTCAAGGATGCTTTTCGGGCTAATTTTCAAGGGACCTATGTCCGACCTCCGGACGCAGACGATTTAAGTCTTATAATTCAACAGCCCGGAGAGTCAGCACGAAAGCTTTGGAATAGGTTCCTCACTAAGAAGAACCAAATCGTTGACTGCCCGGACGCCGAAGCCTTAGCAGCTTTCAAGCACAGCGTCCGAGACGAATGGCTCGCCAGATACCTCGGCCAAGAAAAACCGAGAACAATGGCAGCCCTGACAAGCCTAATGACCCGCTTTTAGCGAGGCGAAGATAGCTGGTTAGCCCTTGATAGCACCAGTGACCCAAGCACATCCGAAGCCAGGGATGGCAATGGAAAACCATGACGGTAAAAGCAAGAGTCAAAATCTGAAGACAACCCAGATAATACGGTGGTAAACGCCGGATTCGAGGCTCTCGACCAGGTCAGCGCAAAAAAGCCTTTCAAAGGCAGCGAGAGATGGACCGTCCAGCCTAAACAAAATTCTAGACAAACTATGTCGATTCATGGCACCCCGATAAACCTGCAAATCACACCCACCTGAGAGAATCTTTGGGTCTTCAAGCAGGCCGGTAAGCTAAACACCGACACAAGGGGAGGGAGACACCAAGCGAAGACGAGGATGAACCTCGCCAGCAAAACACTGGGGGACAGAAAAAATTCCCACCAAAGGTCAAAACAGTGAACATGATCCACGTGACGAAGAGGAGAAGCAAACATGCACTCTGAGACACACGCGCCGTAGAGCCCGTCACCACTAAGTTCAACCCCTGGTTGGCTTGTCCGATCACTTTTGATCGCAGGGATCACCCGATAAGCATCCGGCATGAAAGATTAGCTGCCTTGATGTTAGACCCAATAATAAACGGGTACCATCTCACACGAGTCCTTATGGATGGCGGCAGTAGTCTAAACCTGATATATCAGGACACGATCCATGAGAATGGGGATAGACCGACAAAAATCAGCCACATTAATACTACCTTCAAGGGAGTAATACCAGGCCCAGAGGCCCGCTGCTCTGGCTCTCTATTACTAGAGGTTGTATTCGGTTCTCCCGACAACTTCCGAAGCGAAAAGTTAACCTTCGACATTGCTCCATTCCGAAGTGGCTATCAAGCACTACTCGGAAGAGCGGCTTTCGCTCATTTTAATGCAGTACCGCATTATGCCTCTCTCAAGCTTAAGATGTCCGGTCCACGTGGCATCATCACCATTAGCGGCAACATTGAATATTCCTTACGAGCGGAAGAATGTGCGACGGCTTTAACAGCCGAACACTAAATGGCCCCTCCAACCAGAATAAAGGATCGGTCGTCAAGACTGCGGACACGACTAGACGAGTCCTGCACATTACTAGCTATAACAGCTTAGATAAACCCGAGGCTGGCTTGATGGTTATACCACCATAGACGGCACCAGGGGCTTCCCACGTGTAATCAGGGCTAGTTCGGCACTACTTGACTTATCTTGAATTTTAATGGTTTATTGAGAATAACCAATTTTTTGGCACGACCACTTTCACCCAAGTTCTTCTCTTTTCAGATGACAATCGTGCCACACCCGTCCAGGATATGGAACAACGGAGAAACAGGCGCAGACGTGCAGCAGGGACCCGTTCAAAGGTTTCTTTTTAGATTAAGACCCTGCGTAAACCTTTTTTATTGTCTTTTGTTGTTCACATCCTCCGGATACTCAGTATAACCGAGAAGGATGCTGATGTTATTGGCATTTCGCCACGTCAGAGCATTGCACGTACCTGGACTCTCGGGGTTCATTATCAAGGGCACTGCTCAGCCCGGCATATGTTTTAAAGACCGAATACCTTAGGGAGTGTTCGGCGTCGCGAGTTTGGCCTTATATGCATCAGCTCCGAATCATGTCTTTGGTCAAATGTTGGGTTTTCCGGCTCCGTGTTTTGCTACCCACGTTCCGCTCTATCGGCTAAGGTGGCACCGGAGAACTCTTTGCAATTGTGCCCTGGTTCATCCGGACGAGCACCTTAGTAGAGAAAGTCGAAAACTGACTGTCATGATAAAGCGCGAGACTGGTCAACCACTCGATGACTTAGCGGAATCTTCGGGATTCCTCCGCATTAACGAAGGGCCGTTTCCGGTCATCGCGTCACGCGCCCGTATTCGGATGGTAGCGGAGAGGTACCAGGGGGCTATATAGTAGTCCCACCGTCAAACTCCTATGGCTAAGTGAAAGTGTTAAAGCAATATAGTCCGATTGCCTCGTTAAGCTGCGCTACCACCTCCTCAATGGACCAAGGCGTTGGATCAAGTGTGAATACACATTTTTGCGAACACCCCGCATTATATGCGTGAAATTTGAATTTACGCAAACTTTCAGGTTATATACATATATACATAATCGGCCGCGGGAGGCATCATAATACTTTCGAGCAAAAGTATAAACACAGCCTTTATAATTCAATAAAACATTGTTTTTACAATGGGAATACATGTCACTAGAACATAATATTCTTGAGCCTCGAGCCTCTATTGAGCAGCGCCTTCAAGGACTTCTTCAAAGTAGTGCTCGGCGAGATACTCGACGGCCGAACTCTGGATTGCAATAGCGGTGGCCTCCATCTCTGCCCGGTATGTCTTGACACGGGCAAGTGCCATCCGCGCGCACCCTCTAAACACGCCGACCTCTTCATAGCGTCGATGTGCGGCCTGGCGCCATAAAAAGGCTGTTGCACTAAACTAAAATAACTATTCGGCCTTGGCCCTTCCGCCAGAATGATCCTAGCAGACCTCATGGCAAGCCGAATAACCTATGAAGCTTGGCCCACTTTCGGCCATTCGCTCATTCAACAGCGGCGGACGACCTTGGACCATCGAACTGTGACGAACAGCTTTTCCACTTCACGATCTTTTGATCCATGAAGTACTCGGCCGCATCGAAGCCTTGGGCTGCCAAATCCACGTATCACATTGCAGAACTCCATAGTTGATCAAGACGGGCATGCCGGATCTCGAACTTCGTCCGCAACAAAAAGGGCTTCCTCGCGATATCTCGACTTAGCGCAGCTCCTCTTTCGCCGCTCTGATTTTAGGCGGGTGAGGAAATCTGGATTAGGGGTGTCCGGATAGCCGGACTACCATCATCAGCGAACTATCATTGGCGGACTATCATCATCGACCGGGACTCCAAGACTATGAAGATACAAGATTGAAGACTTCTCCCGTGTCCGGATGGGACTTTCCTTGGTGTGGAAGGCAGAAAGCTTGGCGTCTGGATATGTAGATCTCCTACCATTGTAACCGACTCTATGTAACCCTAGCCCTCTCCGGTGTCTATATAAACGGATGGCTTTTAGTCCGTGGGACTAGAATCACAACAACCATTACAATCATACCATAGGCTAGCTTCTAGGGTTTAGCCTCCTTGATCTCATGGTAGATCCACTCTTGTAAACATCCACAATATCAATATCAATCGAAGCGGGGCGTGGGTTTTACCTCCATCAAGAGGGCCCGAACACAGGTAAACATCGTGTCCCTTGTCTCCTGTTACCATCCGCCTAGATTTCGGGACCCCCTACCCGAGATCCGCCGGTTTTGACACCGAGATTGGTGCTTTCATTGAGAGTTCCTCTATGTCGTCACCGATAGGCTTGATGGCCTCTTCAATCAACAACAACGCAGTCTGGGTGAGACTTTTCTCCCGGACAGATCTTAAATGATTCGGCCGCCTTTGCGGGCCAACTCACTTGGCCATCTGGAAGCAGATCGAAGCTACGCCTGGCCCGTCAGGTCAGGTTTGGAAGCCTAAACTTCACGGCCCGATATCCGCGGGACTTGATCTTCGATGGATCTGAGCCACGGCCGAGCATGCAGCGGCTGTCACGATGGGCATGACCTAACTCTCACGCCGCGGACGGCACCTTGGAGGCCGCTACGAATCCGCTCCGACTCATAGTCCGGAGCCGATCGCTCGTATCGAGGACGGATGGCTGGACACCGCCTCGAGATCTGCAACTCCTACGGCGATGGAGCCAAACACTTACCTTGTCCCGCATAAAGCTCATGACTCCGAGGTGCGGACTCTGCCGGGACTCGAACCTCCTGCGCCCCTGCCGGTCGAATCCGATCGGGCGCCGATCATGGAATTCACCGCTGCGGACATCTTCGGCACTCGCCCTTGGCGATATCATAAATTCACTGAAGCATCTCTCGCTATCGGAGAGCCCTGGCGAACCACGGCCAGGGGCGGTTGAAGACAGCGGACGACGAAGAAATTGAGCCCACCCACCACCCACTTCGTAGCCAGCGTCGGCGATTTAACCGGCGTACTTTCGACTACGACTCCGAAGACATCGGCGGTATGGACGGCGATCTGGGAGACTACCAAGAACCGGTGCCTCTGAGGACCTTTGGAAGACCACCTCGTCATAGGACATATACATGGTGGACACCCCAAAAGATGGGGACGGCGAAGAAGCGGCGGAGGCCGTTTCTTTAAAGAAACAGCCCAAAGCGCCCGGCGTCTGGCCGGCGCCGCTCTCTAAATCCCGCCACGGCAAGAATGGAGATTCCGGCACGTGAGATAATAACACCCGAGAAAGTGCCGAAGACAACTCCCTCCAAAGACGATCCAAATAAGAGAGGAGGCGGAAGCAAGCCCTCACGAGAGGGCGGCAGACGAAGAGGTCGAGGATGACAATTACTTACCTCCCTCCGGAGACGAGGCAAGCCTCGACGACGGCCAATCTGTCGTGCACGAGGATCCCGTCGAACAAGAGAGTTTTCAGACGGCGGCTAATGGCCACGGCAAACAGCCTAAAGAAAAAGCAACAACTTCAAGCTGATCAAGACCCTCTTGGCCGAAGCGGATGGACCGAGGTCCTCGCGGCGAAGAGTATGAACTTCGAGCGCCCCTCCAAAAGTTACCCAAAACGCAATTTGCTCCCCGGATTAGAGGAGGAAGCATCACCAGCGCACAATACGGCAGACCGACCACCTCGTGGCAGCGACAGAGAGGCGTGCAAGCCCTCCACCAAAACCGTACCCCGGCATCGCACAAAAAGCATGAAGCCACGGGGGAACGCGCCGGACTTGCGAAATATATTGGAGGATAAGGCAAGACAATCCAGATCTATCTATGGATCACGTGGGCGCCCCACGACCCACGACGAATACCGTCGCGCCGGATACAACTACTCCGGCCGGGCCGAACACAGCAGACAACGCTCTCTCGAGCTACGTTGCGATATTGCTCAATCTGAGGCGCCAGACACCCACTATGCTTCAGCGACGAAGTAATGGATCATCAAATCACGAAGGTTTAAACCCGTTAATATCGAATCTCGATGGCACAACAGACCCAGCGGTTTGGATTGAGGATTATCTCCTCCATATACACATGGCCCGCGGGCGACATCTTCACGCCATCAAATATCTCGCTCAAGCTTAAAGGACCAGCTCGGCATTGGCTTAACAGCCTGCCCGCAGAGTCAATTGGATCTTTGGGAGGACACGGAAAGCCGCATTCCTCGACAACTTCCGAGAACGCGTATGTGCGACCACGGACGCAGAGATGACCTAAGCCACATAATCCAGCAGCCCGAACGAATCGGCCAGCAATTACAGACACGGTTCTTAACAAAGAAAAATCAAATCGTCATTGTCCGGATGTAGAGGCACTCGCTGCCTTCAAACATAACATCCGTGACGAGTGGCTAGCCCGGCACCTAGGGCGGGAGAAGCCGAAATCCATGGCAGCCCTCACATCACTCATGACCCGCTTACATGCGGGAGAGGATAGCTGGCTAGCTCGCAGCAACAACCTCGGCAAAAAGCGCTGGCAGTCCGGATACCAAGGACCGCAGCGGCGGGTTGTGTCGAAACAAAAACAAACGCCCGCATGTAACGGCGACAGCAATGAGGATCTGGCGGTCAACGCGGATTCGAGGCTCCAAACCGGTCAGCGGAAGAAGCCATTCAAAAGTACCACTCCGGGCCCGTCCAATTTGGACTGAGTACTCGACCGCTCCTGTCAAATACATGGAACCCCCGAAAAGCCAGCTAACCACACCAACAGAGATTGTTGGGTATTCAAGCAGGCGGGCAAATTAATCGCCGAAAGCAGTGACAAGGGGCTACACAGCGATGATGAGGAAGAGACCCGGCCGCCGAACAACAGAGGACAAAAGGGATTCCCCCTCAAGTTTGGGCCGGTAAACATGATATACATAACGCATATTTCCAAGAGGGGAGCGGAAGCGTGAACTAAAGGGCGTATCTGGCGATGGAGCGGTCGCCCCAAAATTCAACCCATGGTCCTCTTACCCGATCACTTTTCGATCGAAGAGACCATCCGACCAATATCCGCCATGGCGGATTCGGCCGCATTGGTTTTAGACCCAATCGTTGATGGATTTCACCTCATGAGAGTCACGATGGACGGCGGCAAGAGCCTGAACCTGCTTTATCAGGATACAGTGCGCAAGATGGGCATAGACCCTTCAAGGATTAAACCTACAAAGACAACCTTCAAAGGCGTCATACCAGGTGTCGAGGCCAATTGTACAGGCTCAGCTACACTGGAAGTGGTCTTCGGATCCCCGGATAATTTCCGAGGCGAGGAGTTAATCTTCGACATAGTCCCGTTCCGCAGCGGCTATCACGCTCTGCTTTCCGGACTTTAACCGCGTTTACCAAAATTCAGCAGCGGTGCCGCATTATGCATACCTTAAGCTCAAGATGCCAGGCCCTCGTGGAGTCATCACGGTCAATGGAAACACGGAACGCTCCCTCCGAGCGGAGGAACATACAATGACTCTCGCGGCGTAAATCTGAGCAACCTTTTAAGGCAATTTTAGTCCGGCCGTTAAGCGACCGGACACGGCCAAACGCGCCCGGAGCAACATCAACCAAGACCACCTGGCACGTTCCGAGCACGCATAGCAATGCGGCCTCAACCCAGCCCTCGCAAAATTGTAAGAGAAACTCGCCGCGTACATAATTACGCCTTGGAGATACCATGGGCATAGGGGAAAGGCACAAGCACAACAGACCCAGAGTGCGGTTCGACCACACCAGGGGCTCCCAAGTGTGTCGCTCTTTTTTCTTTTATTTTTCTCTTTTTTATACAGAACTATGTCCGGCGGCGACCCTGCCGAACTCATGATGCAACAGCCAAGGAAGGACAAAGACCGCGACGTACACTCAGGTGGTCTCCATCACGAGCATTAAATTTGTTACATACAACATTCCGCGGCCTACCCCTGGAGGGAGACGCCTTTAATTCGTCCAATCCCTTGCTTTCCGCACTATTTGTATCATTTCGTACTCATAGAATATCTCCTCGAATAAAATGCAGCACCTTTTTGCCTATAATTGCATTACCTTATATATACATATATGTTCATTTACGACATGTTGCATCCATTACACTTTGGTGCGGCCAAATACACCAGGGCTTATGTTCTCCGCATTATTGTGTGATAAAGTCCAAGACACTTTCACAAGTGCGGCACTTTAACTTATAGCATTATATGAATCGGCTCCGAATCATGTCTTGGGTCAATAGTTGGGTTTGCCCGCTCCCATGTTTGGCACCTTACGTTCCGTTCTATCGGCTAAGGTAGCCTTGGGAGAACCACTGCGATTGCGCCCGGTTGAGCCGAGTTAACGCCTCGATGGAGAAAGCTAAAACTGACTGTCATGATAAGGCGAGAGACTGGTCGTTGTTCGAGAGGTCCTTTCGGGTCCTTAAAGACCTCACGCCCGCTTGACGAAGTTCGGACAATGTCCGATGAAGGCGTGGATAGCGCCCCAATTGATCCTCCGAATACTAGGGGCTTCGCCGAAATTTAAAATTATAGAATTCTATGGCTAAGTGAGAGTGTTCAAGCACTATAAGTCCGGTTGCCTTGTTACGTTGTGTTGGCGCCTCCTCGATGGACCCAAAAATGGGAACTAGAGCGCCAAGTTTATCCCGAACACCCCAGCACTTCGTGGCATGGGGGCTGAAGCCGACGACTTGCCATCTCTCAGATTTAATATAATATTTTAAATTAACAAGCGTTGCTTAGCGCATATGAACAAAGTTTTCAGCGCACAGGATAACACATTGCGAATTTACTCAAAAATTACATCCCTGGGGCACTCATCCGCAATCTTGCGGGCACCCTTCAGGACAGCCTTATAGTAGATTTCGGGCATACGATGTTCCTTGCCCGCTGGTGGCGCGTCAGTGATTAGCTTCTCCGCATCCAGCTTGCCCCAATGCACCTTTGCGGGCAAGGGCCCGACGAGCACCTTCAATACAGGCGAGGCGCTGGATAACCTCCACCGAGGGCACGCATCCACCAGCCGTCGCCGCGAGGCGAAGTAGCTCCCGGGCATGGCCTCTCCAGGCCACTGGCCGGACTATGAGGCCCTTCATGGCTCGCTTTCGGCCACCTTACGAAGCTCGACCAGGCTGAAATTTGTCGCTAGGGGCAAAACTGGGATGGCGGCCTCGACATCTTGAGACCAGAAGACCTTCTCCGTTGAGCTCCTCCTCGGCTCGGTAGAATGCGGCGACATCGAGACACTTCGAGGCAGATCTGCACAGCATACAGAGAGCTCGAATTCGGGTAAGTAACACGTAATTTACATTCACATGCTTGCTTTGCATGAAAATGCCTTACCCGGCCACTATCTTCCTCATCAACTCAATCTCTGAAGGGACTTATGGGCCTCGGCCTTGGCGGTTTAGCACTTCGAGAGCCGAGGCAAGCTCGGACTCTCGAGTCTTTGAGTCACGCTCCAAACTCTCATGCTTCTCCATGAGAGCACAGGCTCTTGCTGAACCACCGCCACAGCGCCTCCTGCTTTTCTCGCTCATTGCTGTTCCATGGCCGCATTGCGTTCGACCCACGGACACGGCCTCCTTGAGGTCGCCACCTCGTTCGTGGCCCTGCAGCACCCATGTTATCCTTGTTATTTTTGTTGCAACCTAAATCCTTTTACATGAGGTACAAGTTCAAAGTGGTGTTACTCACCTTGTTTTTCTGGAGCTGCTTCTGGCGCGGCCGAGCTCTTGCTCGGACCGCTCGAGCTCTTGCTTCAAAGCACCGACCTCCAGTCCCGGTCTGGCAGAGGTCAACAAGGCAGCCTGCAAACCCATATTGACATAATTTTTAGCAACCCTGCGTATATCTTTTTTCAGATCCTCGGTCCGGCTTTTCTTTCGAACACCGAACCAAGCATCAGGGGCTACTGTCTATGCGGTATTACATTGCATATTTTTAACTTCTTACCTCAAAGCCTGATAGAAGGCTACTGCAGGCTTCGGTCAGCCCGCTCTTGGCAAGCTGCACCTTCTGAATCACCGCACTCATAATAGTGCGGTGTTCTTCCTCGATGGAAGCGCTCTGCAGCGCCTCCAACAAATTGCCCGGCGCCTGCGGTTGGACGGAAGCCACCGGCGTCCGCAGTCTTGCCCTTCCGTTCGAAGGGCCGCCGGCCGGACTCCGGAACCACGGCGGAGTTACGATGTGGAGTCCGGCGGAAAGTCCGGGAGGACGCCTCGTGGCGCCTCCGGAGCCTCCCCCCGATGGGTCCCTTCTTGGGATCCCACCTCGGCGTCCTCGGTGTCGCGGGGGGTGGAGGCGGTCGGGATGGAGTCTACATCCGACGGAGCCAACGACCCGCTCGATGAAGCGGGGAGATCATCGCTGGCCGGACTACAGGCAGCATGCGGCATCAGAATGACACTATGTGACGCAAAAAAAGAAATTATAAATCATTCAGGAATCCGGATACTTATGATCTCGCCGGAGGCCTGGCCCTTGAAGGCCATTCTTCCTCGCCAACGTTGATGTTGGCGGAGCTGTCCGGGGGAATGGTCCTTCCCCTCTTGGACCCTTCGGCCTCCCCTGTTGGGAGCCTTCCTCTTCCTCTCTCCCTCCTGCAGGAGAGTCCTCTTTCTCCACCTCGTTTTCGGGGAGGAGTCCGCCCGAGTCGTCGGACACCTGAAAGCGGAGCTCTTCGAGCACCCGTGGCCTCCTTCTTGGCCTTCTTCTCGGCACCACGTGCGGTGCAGGAACCAGCAACCTCGCTAGGCGAAGCGTCTCACTGGATTTTTCTGGCATAGGAGCAGACAGTAATCTGCTCCGCCTTCCTCATCCAGCCTGTCAAAGGAGAAGGGAAATTAAAACCGCATAGAGTCAAACTATGAAAAACAAGTGTCCTGTAAAGGGTAGAATCACTTACCTGCCGCAAGGCGCTATGAGCGAAATCGCGATCTTGATGGATGCGGGGCTTCGGCGCCTTGAACAGCACCCTCCAGCGCCGTGCGTCAGGTCCGAAGAGCCCGTTCAGCGCCTGGTGCTGTTCCGGATCAAACTCCACAGATTGAATGCCCGCTCTTGGCATGGGAGAATCCGTGAGACGAGCATGACTTGGACCCACGTTAACCAGCGAGCTTCTTCACCAGACTTCTTGATACGGGCTTGGAGTCCGTCGGCTCCTCCGAACTGCCCCACAGCAAGCCCTTCTCTTTCCGGGAGGTGAGCTGCGTGGGAATACCAGATCTGAACTTCGGGGCCGCTGCCCATGTAGGGTCACGCAGCGGCTCGGTGATATAGAACCACCCGATTGCCACCTTGGCGGATTCCATGAAGGCCCCTTGAACCAAAGGACGTTGGGCATCTTGCCCAACATGGCGCCTCCGCACTCGCTTGAGTTCCCTTCACTACCTTGGCTTGACATTGAAGGTCTTGAGCCACAAGCGAAGTGGGGCGGATGCGAGAGGAAGGCCTCGCACCTGACGATAAATGCCGAGATGTTGAGGATGAAGTTGGCGCCAGATCATGGAAATCCAGGCCGTAGTAGAACATGAGCCCCGGACAAAGGGGTGAAGTGGAAAGCCGATCCAGCGGAGGAAGTGGGGAAGAAAAGGCGACCCTGTCATGGGGCACAGGGGTGGGGATGAGCTGCCTCGTCAGGCAGCCGGTCTTGTGATGTCGGCGGAGAGGTATCCGGCGCCAGCGTGGTTTTGCGATGTGCTCCTCCTTAGCGGTGGAGGCCAACCATTTACCTCCCGCTCCGGACATGGTCGGAGAAGGTTGAAGACGAGATCGCGAACTTGGGCGCTGGAGCTCGAGTCTTGCGGAGATGGATAAGCAAAGGAGGAAGAAGGCGTGGGTGAGAAGGTGAATCCTTATCCCTTATATGGGCGAGGCGAAGTCTTGCGTCCCCACCGGCCTGGTAAAACTCGCTTATCTCCCAAGCATCACCATCAATGGCGCGGTTGGGTTACCCACGCCCGTATTGATGAGAATCCGGATTAAGGGAAACACGATCTCTCGACAAGGCGTGCCAAGGAAACCGCTTCGCTAAATGCGTTGAGGTGGTAAAGTAAAAAACAATTCGAGTAATGGCTTGGTAGTGGTGTGACGTCATGCCACAAAAAGCGTCGATGGAATTGAACTTGTGTATATATTATTATTCTCTCTCACGGTGGAATGTGGAATTTATTTTGCAGAGCGGACACTATCCTGGTGTTAATAATCTTCTATCATTTGGAGGAGGAACCCGCCTTGCAATGCCAAGCAATATCTGGCGCCGGACTTATCGTCATTGAAGCCTGGTTCGAGGCTCTTGAGGAGTCTGGATTAGGGGGTGTCAGGATAGCGGACTACCATCATTAGTCGAACTATCATTGGCGGACTATCATCATCGACCGTACTCCAAGACTATGAAGATACAAGATTGAAGACTTCTCCCGTGTCCGGATGGGAGTTTCCTTGGCGTGGAAGGCAAGCTTGGCGTCTGGATATGTAGATCTCCTACCATTGTAACCAACTCTATGTAACCCTAGCCCTCTCCGGTGTCTATATAAACCGGATGGCTTTAGTCCGTAGGACTAGAATCACAACAACCCTTACAATCATACCATAGGCTAGCTTCTAGGGTTTAACCTCCTTGATCTCGTGGTAGATCCACTCTTGTAAACATCCACAATATCAATATCAATCGAGCAGGACGTAGGGTTTTACCTCCATCAAGAGGGCCCAAACCTGGGTAAACATCGTGTCCCTTGTCTCCTGTTACCATCCGCCTAGACGCACAGTTCGGGACCCCCTACCCGAGATCCGCCGGTTTTGACACCGACAGCGGGCTTCCTTGGCTGCTACCATGGCCTTCTCTAGGTCCGCCGCCTTCGCTTGTCTTTCTTTTTCAAGAAGCTGGTAACGGTTGGCGGCATCTTTCAACTCAACGGCCATCTTGGCTATTTTTTCCTTGATTTGGCAATGCGCAGCCTGTTCGGCTCTCAGCTCTTCGACCGCCTTTAGAGCAGCCGCATCACTATTCCTGGCTTGTTTTTTGGCTCGGGCAAGTTCCGCCCGAAGGGTCTCCACGGCGGCAGCTCCATCTGCAGTCACAACATATTAAAGATACTAGCATCATGATTCTCTTACTATGTGTTTATCGCCGGAGAAATCACATACCCTGTGCCTCGTCGAGCCGCTTGTTGACAAGTACGATGTCGGCATCTGCCGCATCAAGTTGCCGATTTAGCTCGGCAAACTCACCAGTCCGGCTAGCCACCGGACCCTCCGCCACCTGCACATGAAGGTGGACTGATTACCACCTGGGACTATGATCCTACGTTTGCCACCGTTCTCGATAGCAATCCGAGTCTCAGGGCCTACTATCTGCATAGGGCACACCTAACGTGTGCGGTACTGTCAAAAACATACACTATTTCACGTACCTCAAAGCCTTTCAGCAGACTGATAAAAGCTTCATGCAACCCGCTTTCGGCGGATGAAATCCTCTGAATCACCGTACCCATTGGTGTACGATGCGCTTCTCAGATACCCGCTTGCTCCGGAAGATCCTTGATGCGCGTCCGATCCTTGCCGGACGGTTCCGGACTCTTCCTGTTGCTCTCCTTAGGAGCCGCATGCTGAGGACTTCGGGTGGCCGAGGGATTACCCTCTGGCCTTAGCGGATCAGGAGAAACCCTCCGCGACGACACTTCAGCGTCGCCCGCCTCATGAGGCGGGGTGGCATGGGGAGGTGTTTCGCTCTCCATCATCTCCGGAAGAAGATCCCCCGAAGACGAACTCGGTCGAGAAGGGCTACGATCCGAACTACAAGATATATGCTTCGGTTATTGTCCTCAGAGGTAAAGCAGGATATTTTTACTATTAAGTACTTTTTGTTTACTTACTGCTCGGTGGAGGGATGATCCCCTTGCAGACACTGTGCGGCAAGGGTACCCCCCGAGGCAGGATCCTCTGGCGAAGATTTCTTCCCCCGTTTGGAAACCTTTGTTTCCGGGTCTTCAGAGGTGGTCCTCTTCCTTCCTTGGGGAGAGGGAATTTCAGATTCTTCTCCCCGGTTATCCTCCTTCGCGGAGGCGCTAATTCCCCCGGTTTGGATGAATAATGAGTGAGGCCCGCTTTCGACCTCTTTATTCCCCCCCTTTATCTTCCCCTGAGGGCGCCAGATAAGGCGCCGGCTCGAGCATTCGGCCAGTAGTGGATCTGCTGAGCCTTCGAACGGGAGCCGAACACTGATCATCTTCGCCTCATTACAGTCCTAGTCAAAGAGCGACTTTTCAGAATGATGTTGTGATAAATAAAAAGACAGCATATTCAGCCACGGGATTACTTACTTGGGTATCTAGGCGATTGCAACTCAAACCCGCATCCTTGGTGAGGTCCGGACACCTTATTAGTGGTCCGAAGAACAATTTGTACATCTCTTCGGGCGTCATGCCGAGGAAGTGCTGATTAGCTCGCGGACCTTCCGGGTTGAACTCCCACATTCGGAGGGGTCGACGTTTGCAAGGCAGGACTCGACGAACTAGCATGACTTGCATTACCGTTACCAGGCCGACATCTCTCTCGAGGAGATCTCGGATGCGACTCTGCAATATCGGCACGTCGTTTACTGGCCCCCAGTCCAGCCCCTTGTTGATCCATGACGTCAGTTGTGGAGGGGGGCCGAGCGAAAGGCAGGGGCAGCCACCCACTTGGTACCCCGGGGAGCTGTGATATAAAACCACTCCCGTTGCCATAAACTGGACACCTCCGGGAAGGAACCCTCTGGCCATGGAACATCGGCGCCTTTGCTTATTGCGGCACCTCCGCACTCTGCGTGTCGCCCCTCAATCATCTTCGGCTTCACATTGAAGGTCTTGAGCCATAAGCCGAAGTGTGGGGTAATGCGGAGGAAGGCTTCACACACGACAATGAACGACGAGATATGAAGGATGGAATCGGGGCCAGTCATGGAAATCCAGCCCATAATAGAACATGAGCCCCTAACAAAGGGATCTAGAGCAAGGCCTAGCCCTCGGAGGAAGTGAGAGATGAATACAACGCTCTCGAGGGTTGGGAGTGGGAATGACCTGCCCTCGAGCAGGCACCCTGTGCGAGATTTCGCTGGTCAAATACCTGGCCCCTCTTAGCTTCTTGATGTCTTCCTCTGTGACAGAGGAGGGCATCCACCAAGCTCGAAGGTTGGATCCGGACTTGGTTGAAGGTCCGAAGCGCCTGACCTGAGCCTTGGGTGTTGGAACTCGAGGTGGGGGAAGGATTCGACTGAGTGCAAGAAGAAAAAGGATAGGCCTTGGCCTCTCTATAAAGGGGATGAATATCAAGCGTCCTCCGCGTGGCCGTTTGGGACTTGCCTAAAATTGAGGAGTCATACCAACGGGCACGATTGGGTTACCCACATCCGTATTGATGAGAATCCCGTAATAAGGGGGACACGATCTCTGCTTCGACAAGACGTGCCAATAAAATCGCCTCATAAAACATACAGTGGCAGTGGTGAGAAAGGCAGTTCGCCATGGCGGCCCAGCGACAATGCGTCACACTATGAAAAACAGTCGGCAGATTAGATGTGTGGAAATATTATTCTCTCTACAGTGGTGTGTGGAACTTGTTTTGTAGAGCCGGACACTATCCTTGTGTTCAAGATCTTCTATGGAGTATTCGGAGGAAGAACCCACCCTGCAATGCCGAAGACAAATCTGGCTACCGGACTCATCGTCATTGAAGCCTGGTTCGGGGACTCTTGAGGAGTCCTGGATTAGGGGTCTCCGGATAGCCGGACTATATCCTTTGGCCGGACTGTTGGACTATGAAGATACAAGATTGAAGACTTCGTCCCGTGTCCGGATGGGACTCTCCTTGGCGTGGAAGGCAAGCTCGGCGATACGGATATGTAGATCTCCTCCCTTGTAACCGACTCTGTGTAACCCCTAGCCCCTCCGGTGTCTATATAAACCGGAGGGTTTAGTTCGTAGGACAACAACAATCATACCATAGGCTAGCTGCTAGGGTTTAGCCTCTACGATCTCGTGGTAGATCAACTCTTGTAATACTCATATCATCAAGATCAATCAAGCAGGAAGTAGGGTATTATCTCCATCGAGAGGGCCCGAACCTGGCTAAACATCGTGTCCCCTGCCTCCTGTTACCATCCGCCTTAGACGCACAGTTCAGGACCCCCTACCCGAGAACCGCCGGTTTTGACACCGACACTGGGCCCAGGCCCGCCATATTTGTGATTCAGTGAAGAGGCCTGGCCAAGGCCCGACGGACTTTTTTGTTGATGAGCCGGGCTTGGGCCTAGATTATAGGCCCTACGGCCGGGCCGGACCAAGCCTGGGCCTAAGTTGTTTGCTTCGGGCTTGGTAGGCCCGGTCCGAAGCCCGCCCGGCCCGACGGATGGCAAGGTATAGTTAGCCTGCACTCCTTCCGTTCCTTTATATAAGGTGTATTTATGTTTTGATAAAATTCCACAATGTAAGGTGCATTTGTTCTAATTTCTCATAATTCCGATATTGGCCGTCCAGAAAAAGGAAAGTATCTCTCCCCTGATTGCATGTATCTCTCCTTGTAGAGAAAGAAAAGGAAACTATCTCTAAACCGATTGTGTGTATCTCTTCCTTTCCTAGCCTAAATGATTTACTTGCCGCTAATCTACGAATTAGACAAGGGTAATTTAATCTCCAATTTGGCTTTGATGAGGTGTTCATTGCAATCCCGGCCGGTGTCGGTATGAAAGAAAGATGGATCATGCGCTATTGATTAAGGTTGCAACATAAATGGCATTTTAAAAATATTTAACATGTAAAATAACGTCACATTCATGTTCTACACATTTTTCTAATCAAATTTCATATATAACATGTCAAAATTGGAGTTGAAGTTTAAAAGATATTGATATTCTAGAAACGGTACTATTTGTTCTAGATGGACTGTGGGTTAACTTTTGAATAGCAAGGGGTTTTCCGCTAAAACGCAAAAATGATTCATTTTCATTTAATGGTGAACTGTTGGTTATTTACCAAAAAAAGGAAGGAGTTTTTCTGCAAAATAGTAAAAAAAACAGCTCGTTTTCTCACTTAAATGTGGATGTCAGGTTATTTGCCTGAAAACAAAGGGGGTTTTCTATTAAAATGCTGATGAAGAACGGGCGGAAGTAATCCGTACTTTATTAGTAAGTATATATATATATATATATATATATATATATATATATATATATATATATATATATAGGTAAAACTGTGTCTACCATAGCTTGCCACGTAACTAGTTAGAATTCGCTAAACTTTTAACGGTTTAAAAGTTATCAAAAAATATGAAATAAATATGAAAGCATCTCTCTAATGTAATAAGATGATCCAACGGAGGGATTGTCAAAATATGCATCTATGTGTCCTCGGCAAAAATAATAAGCATTTTAGCTCACTGCGACATAAATATATACTGAACTATTTGGTTTTATTGTCCAGGACACATACAAATGTATTTTTAATCCCTCCGTTGGATCATGTTATATTATAGGTGTGTTGGTTCAGTATCTTTTCCAGAATTTTTGAGAACTTTCGCACCGTTGAAACCCTTAACTAGTTCTGTGGCAAGCACTTGTAGAAAATCCTGGGTCAATATAAATATTTCTAGTATAACATAGAATAACTCTATTAAGAAATGCAAAAATGATGCAGAAGTGCATATAATTAATAATTCTTGAGTCATTAAGACGTGTTGATTGTTTCATAAACCAACATGCCCCTTAACCATTGCCCAAACTTTTGTCTATGTGAAAGAGAGAGATGTGAAAAACTAAGGGGAATGGACTCTCATGCAACAGCCTAGCTATATACGCATTGCTATGTAAATGCAATAAATATGAAGAAAGAGATAGAGAGAAGATGGAAAAAATATTAATGTAATAGCCAATCTTATAGCCCACATTACTATATGAGTGCCTATAGATGACAAGACATCTCCTTATAGTGATAGAGGCGAAGGTGACCCGATGTTTCGATGAGAGGTAGCTATCCTTTTTGGTGGAAGTCAACTTTGACGATCCGACTTCTGACGTCTTGACGTCGCGCCTTATCAATCGCTAAACCAACTCCGAGAGGTCTTTGATCACGTCGGAGCACGATCAACCTGGCCACGGGTGTCTATTTTCTGCATGCAAACGGAGAACAAGTAAGAAACTGATATTGCAATCTTAAGAGGGAAGCTTTATTGATGAAAGTGGTGTTCTGTGATGTCTTGGTCTGGTCATTGAACACAAAGAAAGGACGCGAGTTGCAGCTATGGCGAACTTTAATCTAAACAAAACCCAAGTCTTAACGGTTCCTTAAAGGCTATATTTATAGGGGAAAAGGGTGTGGATTTCGTTTACCCTTGGCAAGATGGGACTAAAACATCTCCTGAGTCGTTTCGCCTACAATACAGACTCTAAAACCAGCCTAAAAAGAGTTATTTCAAAATTACATGGGCCTGGCCGAATAATAAGGTGGCGCAAGACCTAAATAAAGCTAAGGACGAAATTTATGAAAGGGCATCTTTTATATTTCATCCATCTTCTTATATGTAATCCTGGTGGCTTCAAAGTGCTGAAATCTCCACAGGAAACTCCGTTCTCATTGCCTGCTACCTCTTGAGCATGCGTTGGTTTTTTCCGTGAAGAGGAAAGGGTGATGCAGTAAAGTAGCGTAAGTATTTCCCTTAATTTTTGAGAACCAATGTATCAATCCAGTAGGAGGCCACACGCAAGTCCCTCGTACCTACACAAACAAATAAGAACCTTGCAACCAACGCAATAAAGGGGTTGTCAATCCCTTCACGGCCACTTGCAAAAGTGAGATCTGAAAGAGATGATAAGATAATATTTTTGGTATTTTTATGATAAAGATTGAAAGTAAAGATTGCAAAATAAACGGTGATAGAAATAGCTTGTTGACAGGAGATTAATATGATGGAAAATAGACCCAGGGGCCATAGGTTTCACTAGTGGCTTCTCTCAAGATAGCATGAGTATTACGGTGGGTGAACAAATTACTGTCGAGCAATTGATAGAAAAGTGCATAATTATGAGAATATCTAGGCATGATCATGTATATAGGCATCACGTCCGTAACAAGTAGACCGACTCCTGCCTGCATCTACTACTATTACTCCACACATCGACCGCTATCCAGCATGCATCTAGAGTATTAAGTTCATAGAACAGAGTAACGCATTAGGCAAGATGACATGATGTTGAGGGATAAACTCATGCAATATGATATAAACCCCAGCTTTTTATCCTCGATGGCAACAATACAATACGTGTCGTTTCCCCTACTGTCACTGGGATCGAGCACCGCATGATTGAACCCAAAGCTAAGCACTTCTCCCATTGCAAGAAAGATCAATCTAGTAGGCCAAACCAAACTGATAATTCGAAGAGACTTGCAAAGATAACCAATCATACATAAAAGAATTCAGAGAAGATTCAAATATTGTTCATAGATAATCTTGATCATAAACCCACAATTCATCGGATCTCGACAAACACACACAAAAGGAGTTACATCAAATAGATCTCCAAGAAGATCGAGGAACTTTGTATTGAGATCCAAAGAGAGAGAAGAAGCCATCTAGCTAATAACTATGGACCCGAAGGTCTGTGGTAAACTACTCACACATCATCGGAGAGGTTATGGTGTTGATGTACAAGCCCTCCGTGATCGATGCCCCCTCCGGCGGAGCGCCGGAAAAGGCCCCAAGATGGGATCTCACAGGTAATGAAGGTTGCGGCGGTGGAAATAGGGTTTCGTGGTGCTCATTGATGGTTTTGGGGTACATAGGTATATATAGGAGGAAGAAGTAGGTCGGTGGAGCCACGAGGGGCCCACGAGGGTGGAGGGCACGCCCAGGGGGGTAGGCGCGCCCCCCTGCCACGTGTCCTCCTCATTGATTACTTGACGTCCACTTCGAGTCCTCTGGATCACGTTTGTTCCAAAAATCACGCTCCCGAAGGTTTCATTCCGTTTGGACTCCGTTTTGATATTCCTTATCTGCGAAACACTGAAATAGGCAAAAAAAAAGCAATTTGCACTGGGCCTTGGATTAATAGGTTAGTCCCAAAAATAATATAAAAGTGTATAAATAAGCCCATTAAACATCCAAAACAGAATATATAATAGCATGGAGCAATCAAAAATTATATATACGTTGGAGACGTATGAAGCATCCCCAAGCTTAATTCCTGCTCGTCCTCGAGTAGGTAAATGATAAAAACAGAATTTTTGATGTGGAATGGTACTTAGCATATTCTTCAATGTAATTTTATTTATTGTGGCATGAATGTTCAGATCCGAAAGATTCAAGATAAAAGTTTAATATTGACATAAAAATAATAATACTTCAAGCATACTAACCAAGCAATTATGTCTTCTCAAAATAACATAGTCAAAGAAAGCTCATCCATACAAAATCATATAGTTTGGCCATGCTTCATTTTCATCACACAAGATGCTCTCATCTTGCACAACCCCGATGACAAGCCAAGCAATTTTTTCATACTTTAGTAATCTCAAACCTTTTTCAACTTTCAGGCAATACATGAGCGTGAGCCATGGATATAGCACTATGGGTGGAATAGAATATGATTATGGGGGTTGTGTGGAGAAGACAAAAAAGGAGAAAGTCTCACATTGACGCGGCTAATCAATGGGCTAGGGAGATGCCCATCAATTGATGTCAATGCAAGGAGTAGGGATTGCCATGCAACGGATGCACTAGAGCTATAAATGTATGGAAGCTCAACAAATAAAACTAAGTGGGTGTGCATCCAACTTGCTTGCTCATGAAGACCTAGGGCATTTGAGGAAGCCCATCGTTGGAATATACAAGCCAAGTTCTATAATGAAAACTTCCCACTAGTATATGAAAGTGACAAAACAAGAGACTCTCTATCATAAAGATCATGGTGCTACTTTGAAGCACAAGTGTGGAAAATGGATAGTAGCATTGTCCCTTTTTATTTCTTTTCTTTTTTTATTTTTTTTTTGCCTTTCTTTTTTTTGCCCTTTCTTTTTTTTGGCCTTTCTCTTTTTTGGGGGACAATGCTCTATTAATGATGATCATCACACTTCTATTTATTTACAACTCGATACTAGAACAAAGTATGACTCTATATGAATGCCTCCGGCGGTGTACCGGGAAGGGCAATGAACCAAGAGTGACATGTACGAAATAATATGCATGGTGGCTTTGCCACAAATACGATGTCAACTACATGATCATGCGAGGCAATATGACAATGATGAAGCGTGTCATAATAAACGGAATAGTGGAAAGTTGCATGGCAATATATCTCGGAATGGGTACGGAAATGTCATAATAGGTAGGTATGGTGACTGTTTTGAGGAAGATATAAGGAGGTTTATGTGTGATAGAGCATATCGTATCACGGGGTCTGGATGCACCGGCGAAGTTTGCACCAACTCTCAAGGTGAGAAAGGGCAATGCACGGTACCGAAGAGGCTAGCAATGATGGAAGGTTGAGAGTGCGTATAATCCATGGACTCAACATTAGTCATAAGGAACTCACATACTTATTGCAAAAATCTACAAGTCATCAAAAACCAAGCACTACGCGCATGCTCCTAGGGGGATAGATTGGTACGAAAAGACCATCGCTCGTCCCCGACCACCACTCATAAGGATGACAAACAAAGAACACCTCATGTTTCAAATTTGTCACACAACGTTTACCATACGTGCATGCTACGGGACTTGCAAACTTCAACACAAGTATTTCTCAAATTCACAACTACTCAACTAGCACAACTTTAATATCACTATCTCCATATCTCAAAACATCTATCAAGTATCAAACTTCTCTTAGTATTCAATGCACTTTAAAGTTTTTATCTTGGATGCCTATCATATTAGGACTAATTTTATACCAAAGCAAATTACCATGTTGTTCTAAAGGACTCTCAAAATAATATAAGTGAAGCATGAGAGATCAATAATTTCTATAAAATATAACCACCACCGTGCTCTAAAAGATATAAGTGAAGCACTAGAGCAAAATTGTTTAGCTCAAAAGATATAAGTGAAGCACATAGAGTATTCTAATAAATTACGAATAATGTGTGTCTCTCTCAAAAGGTGTGTACAGCAAGGATGATTGTGGTGAACTAAAAGCAAAGACTCAAATCATACAAGACGCTCCAAGCAAAACACATATCATGTGGTGAATAAAAATATAGCTCTAAGTAAAGTTACCGATGGATCTAAGACAAAGAGGGATGCCTTCCGGGGCATTCCCAAGCTTAGGATTTTGGGTTGTCCTTAGATTTTACCTTGGGGTGACTTGGGCATCCCCAATCTTAGGCTCTTTCCACTACTTGTTCCATAATCCATCAAATCTTTACCCAAAACTTGAAAACTTCACAACACAAAACTTAACAGAAAATCTCGTGAGCTCCGTTAGCGAAAGAAAACAAAACACCACTTCAAGTTACTGTAATGAACTCATTATTTATTTATATTGGTGTTAAACCTACTGTATTCCAACTTCTCTATGGTTCATAACCTCCGATACTAGCCATAGATTCATCAAAATAAGCAAACAACACACGAAAAACAGAATCTGTCAAAACCAGAACAGTCTATAGTAATCCGTACCTAACGCAAACTTCTGGAACTCCAAAAATTCAAAAATAAATTTCTGGACGTGAGTAATTTATCTATTAATTATCTGCAAAAAGAACCAACTAAATAGCACTCTCCAGTAAAAAGTTGTAGCTAATCTCGTGAGCGCTAAAGTTTCTGTTTTTTACAGCAAGATCAAAAAGACTTCACCCAAGTCTTCCCAAAGGTTCTACTTGGCACAAACACTAAATAAAACACAAAAACACATCTAACCAGAAGCTAGATGGATTATTTATTCCTAAACAGAACTAAAAAGCAAGAAACAAAAATAAAATTGGGTTGCCTCCCAACAAGCATTATCGTTTAATGCCCCTAGCTAGGCATAAAGGCAAGGATAGATCTAGGTATTGCCATCTTTGGCATGCAGTCCATAAGTGGCTCTCTTGATAGATTCATAAGGTAATTTAATTTTATTTCTAGGAAAGTGTTCCATGCCTTTCCTTAACGGAAATTGGAATCTAATATTCCCGTCATTCATATCATTAATTGCACCAATCGTTCTACGAAAAGGTCTACCAAGAATAATAGGACATGAAGGATTGCAATCTATATCAAGGACAATGAAATCTACGGGCACATAATTCCTATTTGCAACAATAATAACATCATTAATTCTTCCCATAGGTTTCTTAATGGTGGAATCCACAATGTGCAAGTTTAAAGAACAATCGTCAAATTCACGGAAACCTAGCATATCACACAAAGTTTTTGGAATCATGGTAACACTAGCACCCAAATCACACAAAGCATAGCCACTACAAGGATACCTGCTATAAAGCAACATAATTTCTACAACATTTTAACTATATGTTGCGAATTTTTCAATAGATACGCATATTATCGATGTACCATATGCGTTGCAGATTTGTCGTGACCTATACATATGGAAAACAGAGCAAAGGAGAGACAAGCAAAAAACAGAGCCCCCGATTCCCCTCATCTCTCCCAGATCGCCGCCACCTCACCCTCCTCCGATCCACCTCGCCGCCGGCCCTTCCCTTCCCCTCATGCCACCGCGCAGCTCCGGCGGCTGCTGGATCCATCGCATCCCCCACCCACCCATCCCTCTCGCGTCCGATCTCTAGCTCTCTTCACACGCCTCCTCGCCATCTGCGACGGCTAATTCAGGCGATGTCCGTGAATCCGCCATCACGGGCATAGCCCGAGGTCCCCATCAAGCAGCGGCGCCGTCCCATGCGACTAGATCCACTGCTCACGGCTACCCCTGCTCGGCAAGGGTTTCGCCGTCGGCTCCGGCGCCCGGTGGCCAGGTCGTCCTCCTCTCGTACTCCTCTCTTCCGGTGAGTGCATCCCTTCCCTGGATTCATCCTCTCTTTCTCTCCCCTTCCTCTAACCTCTATTTTTTCTCCTCTTGTAGACGATGCAGGGAGGAACAGGCTGCGTATGAACTCCATCGTGACGCCATCGACGGTGATGTCAATGGACGAGATGTGCCTCGGCGTCGGCGAGCATGCCTCGAGGCGGAATTCGAAAAGGAATACATCGCCAAGCGAACTCAATGGTACGATCTTTGGAGGTGGAAGACGTGGCCAACATGGTATTTGTATGTCGAGTCGGACGAGGCTAGGTATGTGACCATGACTTGGACTTCGAACTATCCCTGGGAGTTAAGGCTGAACCTTCTAGCTGTGTATTGCATAACCACGACTAGACATCTGAATATATCCAATGCGACCTCACGCAAAAAGCATCAAGATAATTGATCAACCTGAAACTATGGATTTAGTAACCTCTTCGTTCTGTCAGTTTTCTTGATTATCTATGTCTGCCTGCTGCTTAGATTAAAAGCATTTGTTTGGCAGTGGCGGAGCGTGGCAAGAAGTGAAGAAACCAAGAGGGGGCCTTTTTTTTTTTAAAACAAAATACGCATTACTAGGAGCAGTGTGAGCTGATGGTTCATTCTTTTTCAACACTGCTCACAAACAGAAGTAGACGAGTATATGGAGGTGTTATTTTTCAACCAGAAGTATAGCTGCTACTCACGTATGCAAGAACGACAGACAAATTATTTCCAGCCATAATTCAAGAAAACCAAGACTGTAATGGAGTATAGAATAAAAGCATGCAAAATGAGTACTTCGGAGTCATGCGTTGTGGATCAAGGCATTGACACAGCCGACCCGCCGGCAGCGACATGCCTCGTCGATCAAAGGCATTGGCACAGCCAACCGGCCTGCAGCAATGTCGAGCACGACGGTCACCACGTCGCGGCCTGAGGGACATTCTCAATGTGTTGATCTCGCCGCCGAAGGAGCAGAGACAATTGGTGCGGCACAAGGTCGCGACCGCGACGACCCTGCAGCCCGCACACATGAGGTCAAGGGCTCGATGCAGGACTCATTGCCGATACTGGAGGAGGCGCCATGGCAGTACCAATAGGTCTTGCAGCATGCTACACGGTATTGCTCCGGCCATCTCTGGCCATGGATATGCCATCAATTGCAGGTTTCCTGCTTGCTACGGTGCACTGCAGGTCATCTTTGTTTCTCATACCAATGGTCACACTCCGACCACCGTGTTGCAGCCCCTTGTGGCCTCCATGAGGCTCCGCTTGATGTCGTGGTCGTATCATAGGGAAGGTTGCATATACGGACAATCGCCACATGCACAACACCAGTCACTGACTTAAACACATGTCCAGAACTAATGCCAAACATGGATAAATCCATATCTTGAATCTTATGTTCTTAAACAGCAACCATGCATGTAAGGACAAGCCATGTAAATAGGATTCAGTCATATTCTAATATGTTTTATCCTTTTTTATAATTGTAATTTTTTGATGTCAATTATTCTTTCTTTGTAGGTAGCTCTCAAACTGCTTGTGAGTCAAGATTGATGCTATGGTACCATTAATGATTCCAGCTGAAGATATTTGCAACCTGAAGTGTTACACAAGTTTACTATTGTGCCAATGTGTCATCATGTGTTTCCATGATTTTTGCAAACCTTTAATATATCCCGGGTTCCTTTTCTTCTATGCTAGAATTGGTTTGGAAAAACTGTATGCAACTATGGCCATGAAATTGTATTAAGAATTATGCAAGGAGTGAGTCATCATTTCTTGAATGGGTTTGCAGTTCTAGCTCTTTGTATACCACACAATATTGTGTCATGTCTTGATATTATTATAACTTTAGTATGATCCAAACACACACAACTTCCTACAGAAAACTTACTATGAATTTTCTTTTGGCAACGTTTATGAAACACAAATGAAGTAAGATGCCAGAAATCAATTGAAGAAATTGATGGAAATTAGTAGAAAATTATCTTTCAAACATTTCAGTATTAGCAAACTGATTCTAATGAGAATAGTAGATTTTTATACGCCATACAGTAGGGTGTGGATTCATTCCTTAAGGCTGGCTTATAATTATGTTCTAATTATAGTTTCTGTGTCAGCCCATTCTCATTCATTGTATACTTTTAATGATAACAGAGCGGCTTCTTTTATAAATTCTTAGCTTCTTTTATAGATTCTTGGTTACTCATGTATGCAGGTCAGCATCAAGGCTATGGAGCGAAAGATCAGACAAAGGTTTTTGCCATGTTTGTCCTTGACTTAGTAACTGTACGTCTAGTTCTTTCCCCTATTGTAGTCCTTTTATTTGCACCGTACTTCTTGAAAGATGATAACTTGCAATCATTATTGTAGAGTGGCCGTGCTTCTATTTATATTCCTGAAATAAACTGAAATTTCATTTGCATCTCTATAACTTCATTTTGTTAATAAAAAGGTTTGATTAATAAGCAGTGCAATTACATGGCTTTATCCTTATTTCCCATTGTATCATGTCTCCACTTCTATCTAACAGGGATCGTAGCTCTTGCTATAGTTGTAAGTTGTGATCTTAAATGTATTTTTTTTTTGATATCGTGATCCTAAATGTAAACTTGATGGTGCTAAAATTACAAATGAATTCTCGGCAGTGCATGTTGATATGGCACTTGTGAAAACTGAAGATTTGGTACGGAGTCGTAAAACGTGTAATATTCTCAGTAATGCAGAAAAACAAAGATTGCATTGCCTTCAACCTTTGTACGTGACATATCGTGCCTATATCACTACTTGCATCATGTCAATGCATTCTGTGTTAACAATTCATTTTGTTATTTTCTTTGTAGATTCAAAAGATATATGGCTGATTATATGGTTGCGTGGCAAGAATACTGCAATGATGATGATGGTGTTCTACTGTTCTGGTTCATGATGATGATGATAATGACGACGGGCGGCTTTTAGTTGTAGCTAAGTTGTAGGGATGTTGTTCTGTTGGATGATGTTCGTGTTCCTCGGTTAAGTTTTTGTTAAGTTGTAGGGATGTTGATGGATGCTTTCAGTTTAAATTTTAATGTCAAGAAAATATTTAGATTATGTATCACAATTGGATGAAGTTCCTCATGTAATATCTACTATTGTAATCCAGCAGTTCTATCCAATATATGATTTCGGATTTCGTCCTGTGTATATTCCTTTTTTTTCCTCACTTGATATACATAATTATTACCATTATGTGGAACATTAATTTAATAGCTGGGATTATAGATATTCACATTATATATGTACTAGTCGCAAATTCTTGTTACCAAGCAATGAGATTTGGATTCCTGTATATTAAGCACCAACATATATAGGTGTTGTGAAATTTGGTTTTATGTGTTGTACTCTTGCAACGGTTCGTTTTACCAACGAAAGTATAAGCGTTGCATTATGCGCTAGCAACACTGGATAAGGCTACGCATCCCAAACCGTTGGTAAAGATACTAACAACGCATATATGGACTTTTAGATACGAAAAAAACCGTTGCTATAGGGGTGGTCCTGTTGTAGTGAGCATTCATGATCTTTAATTTTAATTTTAATAGTAGGTTCCCACTCATCATAAAGTTTTCTAGGGATAGAAACTTCCAATTCAACCTTTTCTTCATAAGATTGCATTAAAGCATCAACGATATGTTTAGTAAAAGCTTTATTTTGGCTATAAGCATGCGGAGAATTTAGCACGGATTGCAACAAGGAAATACAATCTATTAAAGAACAATTATCATAATTAAATTACTTGAAATCCAAAATAGTGGGTTCATTGCTATCTAAAGTTTTGACCTCTTCCATCCCACTTTTACCAAATTTTGCATCAAGATCTAAAAACTCCAAATGATTGGGACGCCTTTTAACTAAAGTTGACTCGTCTCCAGTTCCATCATTATCAAGATTCATATTGCAAAACAAAGTTTAATAGGGGACACATCAATCACTTTTAGATCTTCATCCTTATTATCATGGAAACTAGAAGAACACGCTTTTATAAAGCAATCTTTCTTAGCACGCATCCTAGCGGTTCTTTCTTTGCACTCATCAATGGAAATTCTCAGAGCCTTGAGAGACTCATTGATATCATGATTAGGTGGAATAGATCTAAGTTTCAAAGAATCAACGTCAAGAGAAATTCTATCCATGTTCCTAGCCAACTCATCAATCTTAGGTAATTTTTCCTCAAGCAAAGCATTGAAATTCTTTTGGGAAATCATAAATTCTTTAATATTAGTCTCAAAATCAGAGGGCATCTTATTAAAATTTCCATAAGAGTTGTTGTAGTAATTACCATAATTATTAGAGGAATTACTAGGATACGGCCTAGGATTAAAGTTTCCTCTATAAGCGTTGTTACCAAAATTGTTCCTACCAACAAAATTCACATCCATAGATTCATTATTATTCTCAATCAAGGTAGACAAAGGCATATCATTGGGATCAGAGGAAACACTCTTATTAGCAAACAATTTCATAAGTTCATCCATCTTTCCACTCAAAACATTAATCTCTTCAATTTCATGCACCTTTTTACTAGTAGATCTTTTCGATGCGCCATTGAGAATAATTAACCATAATATTATCTAGGAGTTTAGTAGCTTCTCCTAATGTGATTTCCATAAAAGTGCCTCCATGCCGAATCTAAAAGATTTCTAGAAGCAAAATTCAATCCGCATAAAATTTTTTGTATAATCATCCATAAATTCAAACCATGTGTAGGGCAATTATGTATCATTAATTTCGTCCTCTCCCAAGCTTGTGCAACATGTTCATGATCAAGTTGCTTAAAATTCATAATATCGTTTCTAAGAGAGATGATCTTAGCGGGAGGAAAATACTTAGAGATAAAAGCATCTTTGCACTTATTCCAAGAATCAATACTATTTTTAGGCAAAGACGAAAACCAAGTTTTAGCACGATCTCTAAGCGAAAAAGGAAATAGCTTAAATTTAACAATATCGTTGTCCACATCTTTCTTCTTTTGCATATCACACAAATCAACAAAGCTATTTAGATGGGTAGCGGCATCTTCACTAGGAAGGCCAGCGAATTGATCTTTCATGACAAGATTCAGCAAAGCAGCATTAATTTCACAAGATTCAGCATCGGTAAGAGGAGAAATCGGAGTGCTAAGAAAATCATTGTTGTTGGTATTGGCAAAGTCACACAATTCAGTGTTATCTTGAGCCATCGTGACAAGCAAGCAATGCAACACACAAGCAAACAAGAAGCAAGCGAAAAAGAGGCGAACGGAAAAAGAGGGCGAATAAAACGGCAAGGGTGAAGTGGGGGAGAGGAAAAAGAGAGGCAAATAGCAAATAATGTAATGCGAGGGATAAGAGTTTGTGATGGGTACTTGGTATGTCTTGACTTGTGCGTAGACTCCCCGGCAACGGCGCCAGAAATCCTTCTTGCTACCTCTTGAGCATGCGTTGGTTTTTTCCTTGAAGAGGAAAGGGTGATGCAGTAAAGTAGCGTAAGTATTTCCCTTAGTTTTTGATAACCAATGTATCAATCCAGTAGGAGGCCACACGCAAGTCCCTCGTACCTACACAAACAAATAAGAACCTTGCAACCAACGCGATAAAGGGGTTGTCAATCCCTTCACGGCCACTTGCAAAAGTGAGATCTGAAAGAGATGATAAGATAATATTTTTGGTATTTTTATGATAAAGATTGAAAGTAAAGATTGCAAAATAAACGGCGATAGAAATAGCTTGTTGTCGGGAGATTAATAAGATGGAAAATAGACCCGGGGGCCATAGGTTTCACTAGTTGCATCTCTCAAGATAGCATAAGTATTATGGTGGGTGAACAAATTACTGTCGAGCAATTGATAGAAAAGTGCAAATTTATGAGAATATCTAGGCATGATCATGTATATAGGCATCACATCCGCAACAAGTAGACCGACTCCTGCCTGCATCTACTACTATTACTCCAAACATCGACCGCTATCCAGCATGCATCTAGAGTATTAAGTTCATAAGAACAGAGTAACGCAATAGGCAAGATGACATGATGTTGAGGGATAAACTCATGCAATATAATATAAACCCCATCTTTTTATCCTCGATGGCAACAATACAATACGTGTCGTTTCCCCTCATCACTTTGGGATCGAGCAATCGCATGATTGAACCCAAAGCTAAGCACTTCTCCCATTGCAAGAAAGATCAATCTAGTAGGCCAAACCAAACTGATAATTCGAAGAGACTTGCAAAGATAACCAATCATACATAAAAGAATCCAGAGAAGATTCAAATATTGTTCATAGATAATCTTGATCATAAACCCACAATTCATCGGATCTTGACAAACACACCGCAAAAAGAGTTACATCAAATAGATCTCCAAGAAGATTGAGGAGAACTTTGTATTGAGATCCAAACAGAGAGAAGAAGCCATCTAGCTAATAACTATGGACCCGAAGGTCTGTGGTAAACTACTCACACATCATCGGAGAGGCTATGGTGTTGATGTAGAAGCCCTCCGTGATCGATGCCCCCTCCGGCGGAGCGCCGAAAAAGGCCCCAAGATGGGATCTCACGGGTACAGAAGGTAGCGATGGTGTAAATAGGGTTTCGTGGTTCTCCTTGATGGTTTCAGGGTACGTAGGTATATATAGGAGGAAGAAGTAGGTCGGTGGAGCCACGAGGGGCCCACGAGGGTGGAGGGCGCGCCCCCTGCCTTGTGGCCTCCTCGTTGATTACTTGACGTCCACTCCAAGTCCACTGGATCACGTTTTTTCCAAAAAAACACGCTCCCGAAGGTTTCATTCCGTTTGGACTCTGTTTGATATTCCTTTTCTGCGAAACACTGAAATAGGCAAAAAAAACAGCAATTTGCACTGGGCCTTGGGTTAATAGGTTAGTCCCAAAAATAATATAAAAGTGTATAAATAAGCACATTAAACATCCAAAACAGAATATATAATAGCATGGAGCAATCAAAAATTATAGATACGTTGGAGACGTATCATTGCCTTCGCGCTCGGCTTGTCCATGTTTGTCCATGCTCCAGTGTTCGTCCTTCTGGTCCATGCTAGGCCCTTAATTCGTAAGAAAAACTAATGTGTCCAATTTAGGCAACATCATATTCTCATGAAACACTAGAATCATTACCAAGAAATGGAAGTACCTAGTATTTCAATTGGCGTGAGCGAGCTTTAGTATTGGGCCCAATATGTGTAGTAGCAGGGGTTGTGGGTGTAACAGTAGTAGTGATATCCTCATCATCCTTCACTTCTCAAATTGATGTTGTCCTCGAAGGAAGTTCATATTCCTCACCCACATAAGGCTTCTAATCTGCAATGTTAAAAGTGGGACTAACCCAAAATCCGCAGGCAGCTCAAGTTTATATGAATTATCATTTATTTTATCTAACACCTTAAAATGACCATCAGCATGTGGCATCATCTTAGATTTGCAAATAAGGATCGAAAAGGAGTTGTGACTGGAGGAGACCCTCCAGAGTGATCCGGAGGCGATGATGGCTCACCTGAATGAGCTCCCCCGCCGAGTGTAAGCATGGAAGAAGTCTGTTGCTCGCTGCAAAGCCGATGTGGTGATCTCCCTCGTCCGCGTCCACTCAAAGACGTGAACGAGGAGAAGCTGAAGTCTCTCAAGGTCGCCAACACGAAGAAGCTCAAGTTCAAGGACTTCATGGAGATGATCATTGAGGCAGCCACTCGGATTGTTGATGGCATTGATCTGGACACCTTCGTTGGGTTTGTCAGTCCCACAGATGCGTGAGAAAACTTTAAGCCTTAAACATTCGCCTCGGTATGCCAAGTGAATTTGTATGCCTTAAACTCTTTCGGGTCTTGGGCCCCTGTACTTTCATTTTCTTTTGAACTACTAGAGTTATTCGAATGCTTTCCTTCGAGTTCTTGAATGTCTTTGACTTACACGAAAGCTAGTTCACATCTAACCCCTCGAGTGAGAGGGAAGCCTTCACTCGGAGTGTTTGATTTAACTTAGGCGAAAGCTGGTTCACAGCTAAGCCCCTCAGTGAGAGGGAAGTTCATCACTCGGAGTAGTTTTTTTAACTTAGGCGAAGACTGGTTCACAGCTAAGCCCCCGCGTGAGAGGGAAGTTCGTCACTTGAAGTAATTATCTTTTTTAAGTTAGGTGAAAGCTGGTCGCGGCTAAGCCCCCGAGTGAGAGGGAAGTTTGTCACTCAGGGTAGTTTTTAACTTCGGCGAAAGCTAGTTTGTAGCTAAGCCCCCGAGTGAGGGAAGTTGTCACTTGGAGTAGTTTTTAACTTAGGCGAAAACTAGTTCACAGCTAAGCCCCCAAGTGAGAGGGAAATTCGTCACTCAGAGTAGTTTTTTACTTAGGCGAAAACTGGTTTGTAGCTAAGCCCCGACTGAGAGGAAGTTCGTCACTCGAGTAGTTTTTAACTTAGGCGAAAGCTGGATCGCCGCTAAGCCCCCGAGTGAGAGGGGAGTTCATCACTCAGAGTGTTTATTTTAACTTAGACGAAAGCTGGTTCGCAGCTAAGCCCGTGTGAGAGGGAAGTTCATCACTCAGAGTGGTTGTTTGACTTAGGCTTAGCTGGTTCGCAGCTAAGCCTCCGAACAAGAGGGTATGCTTCATTCGGACGAGCTTTCACCCACAAGAGGTTTGGGCTCAAGTGTGTAAAGATGAACTCAATGAAGTACCGGAAAAGAAATATGCTTTTATTCATCAAATATCACTCAAGTGCTTTTATTACATCTCATCATGCCAACGTTAACTATAAAACCACCGAAGCAGGTCGGCATTCCAAGCGTGGGACTCATCTATATTCTTCAGGAGGTTGTATAGCATGTACGCTCCGTTATGCAGAACCTTTGAGATGATAAAGGGGCCTTCCCACGCGGGAGGGAGTTTATGCGGCCTCTGTTGGTCCATTTGGAGCACAGGATCGCCTTCCTGAAAGAACCGACCCCTGATGTGTCTGTCATGGAAGCGTCGGAGGTCCTGTTGATATGTGGCCGAGTGGATGAGGGCCATTTCTCTCTCTTCTTCTAGGAGGTCGACGCCATCCTTGCGCTCCAGCTCCGCCTCGACCTCGGAGTACAATTCCACTCGGGGTGAATTGTGGAGTAGATCACTCAAGAGGGACAGCCTGCTCCATACACCATGAAAAAGGAATGCGATCGGTAGACCGATTGGGGATCGTCCTCAGGCCCCACAGAATAGATGACAACTCGGTGACCCAGGCTCCAACAACGTGCTCTAAATCACGCGTGAGGCTTGGTTTTAACCCTTGGAGGATCAAACTGTTTCCTCTTTCGGCTGTCCATTCGACTGCGGACGTGCCACAGAGGCGTAATTGACTCGAGTGCCTTGGGCGCTGCAGAATGCCCTGAACTCTTCTGAGGCAAAGTTCGAGTCATTGTCTGTGATGATGTTATGGGGGACGCCATATATGAAGACTAATTCTTTCAAAAACTTGGTCGTCATCCGAGAGTCTAGCTTCTTGATGGGTTTCGCCTCAATCCACTTGGTAAACTTATCAACAGCAACCAAAAAGTGGGTGAATCCACTCGCCCCTGTCCTAAGAGGGCCGACCATGTCAAGCCCCCAAACTACAAATGGCTAGACGAGTAGAATGGTATTCAATGCAGACGCGGGCTTTTGTGAAATATTTGCGTAGAACTGATAGCCAGTGCAGCGCTGGTCTATCTGTTGAGTAGCCTCATTGGCACATGGCCAGTAAAAACCCACTCGGTAAGCTTTAGCCACGATTGTCCGAGAGGTAAGAGCTCCATAGCCTGATAACCCACAAGTATAGGGGATCAATTGTAGCCTCTCTCTCGATAAATAAGAGTGTCGAACCCAACGAGGAGCTAAAGGTAGAACAAATATTCCCTCAAGTTCTATCGACCACCGATACAACTCTACGCACGCTTCACGTTCGCTTTACCTAGAACAAGTATAAAACTAGAAGTACTTTGTAGGTGTTTAAGGATAGGTTTGCAAGATAATAAAGAGCGTGTAAGTAAAATCTAGGGGCTGTTTAGATAAAGACACAACTAAATTAGTTTTAGTAAAGAGCTTTTTGTCACGAGAAAGTTATTTGTCCCTAGGCAATCGATAACTAGACCGGTAATCGTTATTGCAATTTTATTTGAGGGAGAGGCATAAGCTAACATACTTTCTCTACTTGGGTCATATGCACTTATGATTGGAACTCTAGCAAGCGTCCGCAACTACTAAAGATCATTAAGGTAAAACCCAACAATAGCATTAAAGTATCAAGTCCTCTTTATTCCGATACATAAAACAACCTACTTACTCGGGTATATGCTTCATCACTCACGCCACCCACCATAAGCAAATCATGAGCATATTGCAAACCCTACAATGGGGATCCCTCACGCTATGCCGACACGGAGAGCACCATAGGACAGCACCAATAATAAAACATGCAACTCAAACCAATCACGATCATCAATTAACCCATAGGACAAAATGGATCTACTCAAACATCATTGGATAGCCATACATCATTGGGAAATAATATATAGCGTTGAGCACCATGTTTAAGTAGAGATTATAGCGAGTAAAAGAGGGGTTACACCACTGCATAGAGGGGGGAAGAGTTGGTGATGATGGCGATGAAGTTGTTGGTGAAAATTGCGGTGATCTTGATGGCCCCGGTGGCACTTTACGCCACCGGAGCGTAGGGGAAGAGCCCCTCCTTCCTCTTCCTTGACCTCCTCCCTAGATGGGAGAAGGGTTTCCATTCTGGTCCTTGGTCTCCATGGCATGGGAGGCGAGAGCCCCTACGAGATTGGACATGTCTCTCGTCTCTCTGCTTTTACTGCGTTACGGATTGCCCTTTCACCGCTTTCTTATATATCCGGAGATCCGTAACTCCGATTGGATTGAAACCTTCGCCCAGATTTTTCTCCGAAAATTAGCTTTCTTGCGGCCAAAGAAGAGCAGCAACCGCCTTACGGGGGGACCACGAGGGTCAAGGGCGCACCCAGGGGGCAGGCGCGCCCCCCTGCCTCGTGGCCCCTGTCGGTGTCAAAACCGGCGGATCTCGGGTAGGGGGTCCCGATCTGTGCGTCTTAGGCTGATGGTAACAGGAAGCAAGGGACACAATGTTTACCCAGGTTCGGGCCCTCTCGATGGAGGTAAAACCCTACTTCCTGCTTGATTAATATTGAAGATATGAGTAGTACAAGTGTAGATCTACCACGAGATCGTAGAGGCTAAACCCTAGGAGCTAGCCTATGATGATTATGATTGTAATTGTGATCGGCCTTCTAAGGACCAACCTCTCCGGTTTATATAGACACCGAAGAGGGCTAGGGTTTACATGGAGTCGGTTACAAGGAAGGAAATACAATATCCGGATCACCAAGCTTGCCTTCCACGCAAAGGAGAGTCCCATCCGGACACGGAACGGAGTCTTGAGTCTTCACGCTTCAATAGTCCGGACGATGTATATAGTCCGACTGTCCGGATACCCCCTAATCCAGGGACTCCTCAAAGAGCCCCTGAACCAGGGCTTCAATGACGATGAGTCCGCTTGTGATCCTTGTCTTGACATTGCAAGGCGGGTTCCTTCTCCGAATACTCCAAAGTACCTGTTACGACGAATAGTGTCCGCCTTCCCATCAATGTTGTGCTCCTCGGCTTCACTGCCTCAATAATGACCATCTCCATGTGTCGAGTGAATGCGAGGAGCCGAGGCATCTTTGCATTTTCTACCCTCAATCCTTCGGGCTGACCGTCTATTTGAAGAGACGGGGATTCTCAGATCCAAACCTCATTCTCTCCCCTCGAGCAAGCATACTACAGAGCGCTCCGGAAAAAACCATTCCAACATGGCTGGTCATCGCAGCTCTTCTGCTCGCTCTCCTCGCTCCAGGCCGGGGGATTGGGAAGAGTGTTCAGTTCCCCATAGCCGTTTGATAGAGTTACAAACCCAAGGGTTTCTTCCACCGGCGTTTCATGGTCCCGTCCAGGCCGGAATAGTCTTGATGACCCGCAAGTATACGGGATAGTTGTAGCCTCTTCGATAAGTAAGAGTGTCGAACCCAACGAGGAGCTAAAGGTAGAACAAATACTCTCTCAAGTCCTATCGGCCACTGATACGACTCTACGCACGCTTGACGTTCGCTTTACCTAGAACAAGTATGAAACTAGAAGTACTTTGTAGGTGTTGTAGGATAGTTTTGCAAGAAAGTAAAGAGCACGTAAATAAAAAGTAGGGGCTGCTAAGATAAAAACACAACTAAAGTAAATATGGCGAGTGTGGAGAAGTGGTGGTAGGAGTTGTGGAATTGCCCCTAAGCAATTGACTTTGTTACTAGACCGGTAATCACTATTGCAATTCTATTTGAGGGAGAGGAATAAGCTAACATATCATCCCTTACTTGGAATTCTATGCACTTATGATTGGAACTCTAGCAAGCATCATAAATATTAAAGATTCATTAAGGTAAAACCCAACCATAGCATTAAAGTATCAAGTCCCCTTTATCCCATACGCAACAATCCCCTTACTCGGGTTTGTGTTTCAGTCACTCACGCAACCCACTATAAGCGAATCATGAACGCATTGCAACACCCTACAGCGGGAATCCCTCACGCTTGCGCGACACAGAGGGCACAATAGGACACCACCAATAATAAAACATGCAACTCAAACCAATCATAGCAATTTATCAATCACAGATAGGACAATGGAAATCTACTCAGACATCATAGGATGAAAACACATCATTGGAAAATAATATGAAGCATAAAGCACCATGTTCAAGTAGAGGGTACAGCGGGTTGCGGGAGAGTGGAAAGCTGGATATAGATGGGGGAAGGTGATGGAGATGTTGGTGAAGATGACGGTGGTGTTGGTGAAGATCGCGGTGATGATGATGGCCCCCAGCAGCGTTCCGGCGCCACCGAAAGCAAGGAGGAGAGAGCCCCCCTTCTTCTTCTTCTTCCTTGAACTCCTCCCTAGATGGGAGAAGGGTTTCCCCTCTGGTCCTTGGCTCCCATGGCTTGGGAGGGGCGAGAGCCCCTCCGAGATTGGATCTATCTCTGTTTCTCTCTGTTTACTGCGTTCTCAGATTCTACCCTTCACGTTTCCTTTATATCCGGAGATCCGTAACTCTGATTGGGGTGAATCTTTCGCCTAGATCTTTCTCATAAAATTAGCTTTCTTGCGCAAAAAGAAGAGCGTCAACCGCCTTACGTGTGGCCCACGAGAGCCCAGGGCGCGCCTGCCTCCCTGGGGCGCGGCCCCCTGTCTCGTGGCCACCACACCGCTTCGCTGTTGATTTTACTTCCCAAAATCATAAATATTCCAAAAAATCTCCGTCTGCTTTTATCACGTTTGGACACCGTTTGATATTGGGTTTACTGTGAAACAAAAACATGCAATGCATAGGAACCGCACTGGGCCTTCGGATCAATATGTTAGTCCCAAAAATAGTATAAAAAGTTGCCAAAAGTATATGAAAGTTGAATAATATTGGCATGGAACAATCAAAAATTATAGATACGACGGAGACGTATCAAATAGCCACTTATAACGGAGGGGAACAAGCGGAGGGATCTCCTAATCCATCTCCAGAGGAGCGAACATGCCTCATCCCGCATCTGCTAAGGGGCGTCGGGTTTCCCATTCACCCGTTCCTTCACGGGCTCCTGGAGTTCTACGGTCTCCAGTTTCACAACCTTACCCCTGCCTCCGTACTACATATAGCAGGGTACGTTGCCCTTGGCGAGCTATTTTTAGGCTGCGAGCCTCACTTCGGGTTATGAAAGAAGCTGTTCTGCCTTATCCCCCGCAACCAGAGAGAATCCCTATGTCAATTGGGCGGGGCCGAAGTATGGCGCATTGCCTAGACCGGATACCTATCCGGCACTCCCAAGAAGGCACCCGAGAATTGGCCTTCGGAGTGGTTTTACATTGATGACGTTCCTTCCGGATCCAGTCCGACAGGTCTCCTAAGTTCGACGCCCCCACCGAGGGCATCGTCTGCCGGGCGCCCTGTGCCCCCAAGAGGAGGATACCAGGAAATACACTTCCGATGAGCAGGATAAAGTTGTTGGCCAAGTCCGGATGACAATAGTCGAGGTTATGGCAATATGCATATCACGGGGTGCAACCGCTTTAATATCGGGGAAGCCCATGTGGCACTTCAACGGGAAGACGATGCCACCCGCCGTGGTCGTAAGGGTCCGGACTCCGCCACCGCTCTGGCAAGGATATTGTCCAATTTATACAAAGGAGACGAGGAAGAATTCCTTCACATTAAACCGCGGGATGGATTCTCCATGTACAACCCCCCAAACTGGGTAAGTTGTTATCCTTTACCTGCTTCACTTTGCAGCGTTCTTCGCTAAGATTATCTGCTTCGATATTTCCGAGCAGGAACTGAGGAGGACCGTAGAAGGAATCTCCAGCCCCTCCCTGCAGCCAGAGGACCCCGGAAGGGCCCTAGATCCAGGACTCGAAGAAGATCCGGATATTACCGTGGAGCTTGTCAACGAGATATTTTATCAAGCGAGCTGTGATGGCGCCTCCGTGGCCATTATTGCCGACTATCCCGGACTGCTACCTGCGTCGCGTGTAAGCCAAACGGAAAAACCCTATCCTCCGAAGAGGACTCCCTTCAGACGTCATGCCTTGCCCTTAAAGTGTCATGTTTTTTGCAGAGACGATGGTCGGAGCGCGAGGCCGAGCCCCTAGGGACTCGTCGACCACGGGCATCCGGATCGGGCAGGCTCAAGAGGAAGGCCGTAAGGGTCGACACGCCGCTGCAGAGGTAAGGCAAAAACCTATCCTACGATTATGGTATTTGAAGTATAACAGCGCCCATTGTGTCCTTGTAGGAAAAGGAGTAGCCGGACTATATCCGGGGATTCCGCCAATCACGCCTCCACCAGCCGGATTCCAGAACTAGCTTCGAGAGCGGAGGCGGACACGGGGCCGATGCCGCATAGTTCTCCGATAGAGGATGCGGATATGCTCTCGGCCACGAACTCCGAAGTAGAGAGCGCCATGAATCACCGGCGCCGCCCGGCCGTGCTTCGGAACAACATCTTTTCCGAAGAGGCATTTAATGCCTTCAATTCGGGGGACGCATACATCCGAGCTGCTCAAGGCGGGCTTGCCCGAGCGACGGACCGTATACCAAGGATATACGGTAATAAATTTTGATAAGCATGTATAGCAGTAGCCCCTGAGACTTGAAATGGTTGGAACAACTATTTTAAGGATCAATTTATGCACAGGTCCTTGTAGATAAGAATGAACAATTGGCTCGGGAGCTGGAGGAATGCAAGGCCTAGCTGAGGGACACGGTGGCCAAGTTAGAGGAATCCCAGAAGGCCTCATCTGGTAACATTTGTCTTAGTTGTACTAAGATGCACTAGTTAATACTAGCACAAATGCCCGTGCGATGCAACCGGAGAGACATTTTATCTATGACAAGCAACAAGAAAGATAATCGATGTGTCCAAAAAACAATGGTCTCCACAACGGTAGGCAACAGAGCAAGGAGTTGCGGTCTTCTCACTGGACATGTTTGGCCCCTGAAATCTTGATAGTGATGGGGTTGGTAGGCGTGGTGGCGAGCACCCAACTCGTGCCTCTTTCTTTCACATCCGCCTCCATCTCGGGGTTGTGCATGCCTCCTCATTTGGTGGGTGTGTGATGACCTTTGGAACACGGTTGCTTCAACCGCTCTCCTATGACGGCCTAACCGGATGGATTACTAATTGCAGCGCATAAATCCTATTTCATAAGCATAATCAGGCATGAATGACCCTTCATTATGACGGTTTATTCTCTTTGATTATTTTAGCGCTAACGTATCAACAATTTTTTTCTTCTAATTAGAGCCAAACAACAAATTCCCATTTATTGGTACATGCCCACAAGTTTTTTAATTTATATCCAACCAGGATAGAACAAACGTGCGCTCTAACCAATGGCCAGCGCGAATATTGAAGGAGATACGATAGCGTCAGATTTGAATTTTTTTTTGAACATTCAAAGAAGTATGAACTGCCGAATATTCTTGGAAATGTTAAATTTTTTTTGAAAGCTCAGACAGTTCTAAAGAATGTGAACATTGTTTTTTGAAAATTCCATATCATTTTGGAAAAACACAAACAAAATTAGTTAGAGGAATAGTAATTGAAGTTGAAAAATAATATTTTGAAAACATGAACCATTTATAAAGCACAACATTACTAATTTTTTTGATAAGGGGAGCATTCAGAACATTTTTAAAAAATGTTTCTTAGACGCAAATATTAGTTAGTTTTTCCGAACTTTTCACTAAAATAGGTATATTTTTTATATGGAATATTTTATAAAATATTAATTTTATAAAAAATATTGAACAATTCCGAAATTAATTTTTTAAATTGCAACATTTTTTAAATGTTGAGAAAGTTCTGAAACCTATTTTTTTTGAAGTTTGAAGTTTCTAATATTTTACAAAACAGGAATAAAATTTTGTAATGCTGATGTTTTCGAATATTTGAACAAAAATTAAAATTCTGAATTTATTTTGCATATTTTTATTTCACGGAAAAATAAAAATGAAAAGGGAAAAATGAAAACGAAACAGAAACAGAAACAGAACACTGAAAAAAAAAACAGGCCGGCCCAGTCTTGGGCGACCTGTGCGTACATTAAACTATTTGTTAATGTCGCGACAAATAAGGTCCTCCCAACGCATGGGCAGGATAATTACTGGGTTGGCTTTGTTGGGCTGGATTGCGCCAGGCCCACGTGCGGTATTCTGGACAAACTTTTTTGTCTTTTCTAGTGGAGAGACACAAAAATTTAGTACCACCTCGGTTAGCAAAAAATTATATTTGGCGGTGAACGGATGAAAATATTGGAGAAACGCACCTTGCTTTATTAGTAGGTATAGAAATGGCTGGTATGACGAGTCTAACACAGGATTCTGCACACAATCCCGGGGTGAATCCGGAGGGCGTAACAGATGACGACTCGCATCTCAAAAGGCAGCTAAAGGCTGGCGAGCGCATTCTTACGCAAGTTAGGCAGGAGAAGAACAATCTTCAAGATGCCAATGTCCGGCTGGACATGAAATTAAAAGACGTCCGCGCTCAGCTGGCGGACTCCGTGAAGGAGAACAAAAGGCCGACACGGAATTTACGGTAAGAGTGCCTGGGACGAACTATATTACAGTTCGATGAGGAATTATATTGAAAGAATTTTGCTTTTAGGAATGTTAACGGGTGCATACGAGGAGGAGATGCCCTCATCTGCAGGCGATTTACTACAAGACCTCTCACAATTGCACGAGCGAGCTCGGCAGGTGATGCATGGCGTTGCTCACGCCTTGTGGCCATCAAGCTTCCTGCCGAATGGCAATGGGGAGCTTGTGGATATGCTTCAAGGAGCCTGGCGGCGCTTCCGATTGTGGAAGATGTCCGCCTGCCGGCAAGGTGCAAGAGAAGCCTAGGCTATGGTCAAGACACGCTACACCAAGCTGGACCCGAACCATATGGCCGAAGTCGGATCAGCGGGGCCAGATGGGCAAGAAATTCCCGTGAGTCTGGTATATGACCAGGTGGCGTTAGCCGCCAAGTATTCTCAACAGGATTGTATGCTAGATAGCACATTGGATGGTATAGAGGAGGAATATAGTCGGTCTAAGTGGTATGTAATTCAATGGACATAAATAGTCCATAGCGGATTAAAATCATTTGTCATGGCGGACCTTTTAAGCTTCAGCCCCGGATCCTACAGTCCGGGTGTGTCGAATACCCGCCGATTATCTGAGAACCGGGGTATGCGTGGAGACCAGGCGTAGGGGTCATAAGTGCTTGAACAGACAAGTACCCAACTAAATATGTTATATTACATGGATAGTAAGAAACATCTTCCAGGGAGAATAGTTCCGTTAGGGGTTCCTTTCCCTGGGTACACATGCGACGATGCACATGTCCAGACTGCGAGCAAGGGCGCAGGATACAAAACTTCTGGGGATTTATGTTGTAATAAACGAATACATCTTTTGTTCACCGACCGAATATTCTCTTAAGGAAGCTAGCTTTCAGCTTCACCCAGTCTGAGGTACACATCCGGCTGAACCGGCAGTAACAATCGCAGAGGTGCTACCCTTATGCCCTAGCCAATTAACGGGAACGTAGGGCATAAACACAAGAGCCAGGCAACCCAGCTTGGCCACATCTTAAGTCATATCGATGCATATAATGGTGAAGAAAAGGCACATATGAAAAAAGAAACGCATATGTGATGGGCGAAAAGCCATTTGAGTAATTATTTTTAGCTTTCGTATAGGAAGCCCCTAGGTATTGCTTACACACAGAGTGCGGCCGGAGTGATCCGGAAGTCCGTACTGTATTAAATACTTTGTGTGAAGAGGAAGAAAGGTCGAGAAAGGAAAAGACATGGAGCATAAATAAAAGGGAGGGAGTAAGGAGACGAACATTGAGTGCGGCATTAGGCATAGAATCTCCGAAGTCTGGCCGCGCTCCATGGGTTCGGTTCGAGTCTGTTATTGGATGCGTTACGTAAGCGGTACGCTCCTCCGGTGAGAACTTTGTCAATGACGAAGGGACCTTCCCACTTGGGTTTGAGCTTGTCCTTCTTCTTCTCCGGTAGGCGTAGAACGAGCTCGCCAATATTGTAAGTTTTGGCCCGCACTTCTCTGCTTTGATATCGTCGAGCCTGCTGTTGATAGAATGCAGAGCGGGCTTTTGCGACGTCGCGCTCCTCCTCCAGGGCATCCAAGTTATCCTGTCGATCTAACTCGGCTTCCTTCTCTTCGTACATGCACGCTGCGTGGGCTTAATCATGTATTATGTCGCAGGGTAATCGCTTCCGCGCCGTACACCATAAAAATGGTGTATATCCGGTGGTGCGATTCGGCGTGGTCCGCAGCCCCCAGAGTATGGAGTCGAGCTCCTCGACCCAGTGCGTATCCGACTCTGTCAAGGATCGCACTAGTCTGGGTTTGATGCCGCTCATGATGAGACCATTTGCCGGCCGTTTGTTTGGGGATGGTAGACGGAAGCGTAGTCGAGCATAATGCCCATTTTGCCGCACCAAGTTTTCACTTCATCGGCTGTGAAATTGGAGCCATTATCAGTGATGATGCTGTGGGGACGCCAGATCGGTGTCTGCGACCCGGATATGAAGTCTATTACTGGTCCGGATTTGGCCGTTTTGACTGGTTTGGCTTCTATCCATTTGGTGAACTTGTCCACCATGACCAATAAGTATTTTTTCTTATGGCTTCCCCCTTTGAGAGGTCCGACCATATCCAGCCCCCAGACCGCGAAGGGCCAAGTTATGGGGATTGTTTGGAGAGCGGTAGGGGGCATATGACTCTGATTGGCAAAGAGCTGGCAACCGACGCAATGTTGGACAAGGTCATGTGCGTCTGCTCGGGCCGTCGGCCAATAGAAGCCTGTACGGAAGGCCTTGCTGACTAGTGCTCGAGCCGCGGCGTGGTGCCCGCCCAGTCCGGCATGGATTTCAGCCAAGAGCTGCCGCCCTTCCTCTTCGGAGATGCACCTTTGGAGCACTCCGGTCGCACTTTTCTTATAGAGTTCCCCTTCATGGACTTTGTAAGCTTTAGAACGCCGGACGATGCAGCGTGCTTCATTTTGGTCTTCGGGGAGCTCCTGCCTATTTAGGTAGGCCAAGAAAGGCTCAGTCCACGGGGCGATTACAGCCATGATTTCGTGGGCCGAAGATGTTATTTCGGTGGTAGAGCCTCCGATTATGTCTGATGGTTCGGCATCTGGGGGTGTGTTCGGATCCGTGCTAATATTGCCGGACTCCCCTTCCCATACTACGGATGGCTTGAACAACCTTTCCAGGAATATGTTAGGTGGGACGGGTCGGCGTTTAAGCGCCGATGCGGGCGAGGACGTCCGCTGCTTGATTGTTTTCTCGAGCCACATGGTGGAATTCGAGCCCCTCGAACCGAGCTGACATTTTGAGGACGGCATTACGGTTGGCCGCCATTTTTGGATCCTTGGCGTCAAAGTCTCCATTTATTTGTGATATTGCAAGGTTCGAATCCCCGTGCACTTCTAGGCGTTGAATGCCCATAGAGACTGCCATTCGAAGACCGTGCAACAGAGCCTCATATTCGGCTGCATTGTTGGAGTCCGTGTATAATATTTGAAGGACGTACTGGACCGTGTCTCCGGTGGGAGACGTCAGGACTACACCTGCTCCCAATCTCGCCAGCATTTTAGAGCCGTCGAAGTGCATGATCGAGTTGGAGTACGCGCCATACTCTTTAGGGAGTTCGGCTTCTGTCCATGCGGCGACAAAGTGAGCCAGTACTTGTGACTTGATGGCCCGCCGAGGTTTGTATGTTATGTCGATCGGAAGGAGCTCAATAGCCCATTTAGCAATCCGGCCCGTAGCGTCACGGTTATTCATTATGTCATTGAGTGGTACTTCGGAGGCCACCGTAATCGAACATTCTTGAAAGTAATGTCGCAGCTTCCGGGATGCCATGAAGACCGCATATGCTATTTTTTGATAGTGTGGGTATCGGGATTTGCATGGGGTGAGGACTGTGGATACGTAATAAACCGGCTTCTGGAGCGGGAATTTGTATTCGTCGACCTCTCGTTCGACGACGCAGCGCACTAACATTACAACTTGATGTGTTGCGTTTATGTACAAGAAGATAGGTTCGCCAATATTTGGCGCTATTAGGACTGGATTATTGGCCAATAAGGTCTTTATTTCATCTAGTCCGGACGCGGCTGCATCCGTCCACAAAGTGTTCGGTACGCCGGAGAAGGCGGTAAAGAGGTAATGCCTTTTTCCTAACACGGAGATAAAGCGGCTCAAAGCAGCCATGCATCCAGCCGGTTTCTCGATGGGCTTGAGGTCTGCATTGGTATAGCCAAGCTGCGTGAGCTTCGGATTTTTGCGGATTCGCTTCAATTCCTCTATTGGAAACAATGAAGCCCAGCAGTTTCCCGAGGGGACGCCAAAACGCATTTTTCCGGGTTCAGCTTGATGTCGTATGTCCGGAGGTTATCGAATGTAAGCCTCAAGTCATCTATTAGGGTTTTGACGTGTCTTGTTTTTATGACCACGTCGCCTACGTATGCCTCCACTGTTTTGTCGATTTGCTTTTCGATGCATGTTTGAATCATGCGTTGATAGGTTGCGTCGGCGTTCTTAAGCCCGAAAGGCATAGTGTTGAAGCAAAAAGGGCCATATGGCGTTATGAAAGCTATTGCAGCTTGGTCAGACTCTGCCATCTTTATTTGATGGTATCCAGAGTATGCGTCGAGGAAACACAAATAGTCGTGTCCTCGCTGTGGCATCGATGATTTGATCGATGCGAGGGAGGGGAAAGGGATCCTTGGGGCAAGCCTTGTTGAGGTCTTTAAAGTCGACACATAGGCGTCAGGATTTGTCCTTCTTTGGTAGCATTACTAGATTTGCCAGCCAATCCGGGTACTTGATATCTCTGATGAATCCGGCCTCGAGTAGTTTGGCTAGCTCTTCCCCCATGGATTGCCGTTTGGCCTCTGAAAACCGCCTTAGAGTCTGCTTGACCGGTTTGTATCCTTTTAGTATATTCAGGCTGTGTTCGGCCAATCTGAGTGGGATGCCCGGCATGTCCGATGGGTGCCAGGCGAAAATGTCCCAATTCTCGCGTAAGAAGTCGCAAGATCTGGCGTCCCATTGCGGGCTCAAGCGTGTCCCGATGGAAGTTGTCTTCGTGGGGTCCGTTGGATGGACTTGGAATTTAACTATCTCGTCGGCGGGTTTAAATGAGGTGGACTTGGGTGCGTTTGTCGAGTATCACGTCGTCCACATCCCACGGTGGCCCTTGGCGTTGTTAATTCTTCGGTGCTAGGGCTTCAAATAATGCTTCATGGGCTAGTGCTGCGGTTTTGTTTTCGACGCAAGTCGGCGTCAGATCCTTGGCTAGAGTGATGATTCCATTGGGCCCGGGCATTTTAAGCTTCATGTACCCGTAATGGGGTATAGCTTGAAAGCTTATGTAGCGTCCGCTTCTAGAAGGGCGTGGTATCCGCTGCTAAAAGGAGCCACTTGGAATGTGATTTCTTCGGACCTGTAATTCTCCGGGGTGCCGAATACCACATCGAGTGTGATTTTTCCCGCACACCGCGCTTCCCGACTAGGGATAATTCCCCTGAAGGTTGTGCCGCTTTGTTCAATGCGGCTTTTGTCAATTTCCATCTTGTTGAGTGTTTCTTCATAGATCAAGTTTAATCCATTTCCACCGTCCATGAGTACTTTAGTGAGCCGAAAGCCGTCCACGATTGGGCTAAGGACCAGAGCGGTAGTGCGGACGATGCCTGGAATCGAGGTTCTTCACTGGCATTGAAAGTTATAGCAGTGTCGTTCCAGGGGTTTATTTTTGCCACATGGTAAATTTCAGCGGAGCTTCGATGAGCTCGCTTGCGCCTATTGTTTGAGGCAAAAGTCTCAAAGACTGTTAGTACCATATTGTGTTCGTTGGCGGGACGTTGTTCTGCTTTATGGCTTGCAAGAAGATCCTCGCCACTTTTTGCAACCTGCCGGAGTATCCAACATGCCCTAAGGCTATGAGTTGGTGTTGTGTCCGAATCTTGTGGAGTTTACATGGCCCATTGAGCCATTCTTCCAATCTGGTTCCCATACTGGGGTGGGCTTTGTTTTCTTGGGAATTGGATCGGCCAACTTACGAGAGTTCGCCCGTTTAGTTTGGACAAAGGTTTTGGTGAGAGCCGTACTATCCCAAAATTCTGTTTGGGTTTTCCAGGCGCTTTCCATCGCACAGTACTTCTGTACTATGGTTGCCAAGTCCGCAAAGTGTACTATGTCACGGCTACTTACAGCATTAAGGATTCCTTTGTTCGTGCAGTTTTTGCAGAAAAGTGAGACTATGTCCTCCTCGCGGCAGTCCTTGACCTTGTTTAGCACAAGGAGGAATCGGCCCGAGAGCGATGTCTTTGTCTCACGGGGCTCTTGCCTGATATGGGAGAGACGGTTTAAGTCTGGGTGGGTGTTGTTAGCTGAATCCAGATTCTGATCCGATCTAGCACCCAGTGGCATGGGAGGTTCCGAGTCGACGATTCGGGATCCGAGTGTTGCCCAATTTCTTTGTCCAATGCCTGATTCTAAGTCTGGGGCCCGGGTCATGTCGTCCCTTGAGAAGGTGTTCGTCTATAGGAGCTCGGTGATCCGGACATAATTCGTCCTCAAAATTAAGGGGCGATCCGTGTGTGGTTCTTTCACTACCGCTATCTCATGGGTGGCCGGCGGGGATCTAATGTCCCTTTGGTCGGGTTTAAGCTCGATCCGGTCATAGTCCGTAGCGACTCCCGAGCGTGATCACGATCCAAGAGCTCATTAAGGAGGAGCTCTATCGGATCCATCTGCTCGGCGAAGTTCGAATTAACGCGAAGGTTATGCGTGATGACCCGAGAGGCCATCGTCGGCGCAACCGCCGATGGGGCAGCCATGATGAAGCCGCCAAGTCGGAGAGTTTGGCCTACAGCCAGAGCTCCCCCCGAGGTAATGTTGTCCTTGACGACGAGACGAGCCATCGAGCCTTGCAGCTGACGACCTGCAGGAACTCTCAATGAAAGCACCAATGTCGGTGTCAAAACCGGCGGATCTCAGGTAGGGGTCCCGATCTGTGCGTCTTAGGCTGATGGTAACAGGAAGCAAGGGACACAATGTTTACCCAGGTTCGGGCCCTCTCGATGGAGGTAAAACCCTACTTCCTGCTTGATTAATATTGAAGTTATGAGTAGTACAAGAGTAGATCTACCATGAGATCGTAGAGGCTAAACTCTAGGAGCTAGTCTATGATGATTATGATTGTAATTGTGATCGGCCTTCTAAGGACCAATCTCTCCGGTTTATATAGACACTGGAGAGGGCGAGAGTTTACATGGAGTCGGTTACAAGGAAGGAAATACAATATCCGGATCGCCAAGCTTGCCTTCCATGCAAAGGAGAGTCCCATCCGGACACGGAACGGAGTCTTGAGTCTTGTATCTTCACGCTTCAATAGTCCGAAGGATGTATATAGTCCGGCTGTCCGGATACCCCCTAATCCAGGACTCCCTCAGCCCCCTCGGGCACCTTCTCGCGTTGATTCTTTTTCCCGTATTTCACAAATATTCCAAAAATATTCTCCGTCCGTTTTTATCCCATTTGGACTCCGTTTGATATGGTTTTTCTGCGAAATAAAGTATGCAACAAACAGGAACTCGCACTGGGCACTGGATCAATATGTTAGTCCCAAAAATAGTATAAAAAGTTGCCAAAAGCATATGAAACTTGTATAATATTGGCATGGAACAATAAAAAATTATAGATACGACGGAGACGTATCAGCATCCCCAAGCTTAATTCATGCTCGTCCTTGAGTAGGTAAATGATAAAAAAGATAATTTTTGATGTGGAATGCTACCTAGCATAATCTTGATCACATAATCTAATCATGGCATGAATATTAAGACATGAGTGATTCAAAGCAATAGTATATCATTTGACATTAAGACAATAATACTTTAAGCATACTAACTAAGCAATTATGTCTTATCAAGATAATATTGCCAAAGAAAGCTCATCCCTACAAAATCATATAGTCTGGCTATGCTCCATCTTCACCACACAAAGCATTCAAATCATGCACAACCCCGATGACAAGCCGAGCAATTGGTTCATACTTTTAGCAGCGCTTCAGCCTTTTCAACCCTCACACAATACATGAGCGCAAGCCATGGACATAGCACTATAGGTGGAATAGAATATGATGATGGAGGTTCGTGTGAGAAGACAAAAAAGGAGAAAGGCTCACATTGACGCGGCTAATCAACGGGCTATGGAGATGCCCATCAATTGATGTCAATGTGAGGAGTAGGGATTGCCATGCAACGGATGCACTAAGAGCTATAAGTGTATGAAAGCTCAAGCTGGAAACTAAGTGGGTGTGCATCCAACTTGCTTCCTCATGAAGACCTCGGGCATTTGAGGAATCCCATCATCGGAATATACAAGCCAAGTTCTATAATGGAAATTCCACTAGTATAAGAAAGTGATAAATCAAGAGACTCTCTATATGAAGAACATGGTGCTACTCTGAAGAACAAGTGTGGTAAAAGGATAGTAACATTGCTCCTTCTCTCTTTTTCTCTCATTTTTTTTGTTTTTTTTGGTGGGCTTCTTTGGCCTCTTTTTTTTTATTTGGGCTTCTTTGGCCTCTTTTATTTTTTTTAAAGTCCAGAGTCTCATCCCGACTTGTGGGGGAATCATAGTCTCCATCATCCTTTCCTCACTGGGGCAATGCTCTAATAATGACGATCATCACACTTTTATTTACTTAAAACTCAATATTACAACTCGATACTAGAACAAAGATATGACTCTATATGAATGCCTCCATGATTGTACGGGATGTGCAATAATCTAGCTTAGCAATGACATCAAAAAACGGACAAGCCATGAAAACATCATGCTAGCTATCTTACGATCATGCAAAGCAATATGACAATAAATGCTCAAGTCATGTACATGATGATGATGGAAGTTGCATGGCAATATATCTCGGAATGGCTATGGAAATGCCATGATAGGTAGGTATGGTAGCTGTTTTGAGGAAGATATAATGAGGCTTATGTGTGATAGAGCATATCGTATCACGGGGTTTGGATGCACCGGCGAAGTTTGCACCAACTCTCGAGGTGAGAAAGGGCAATACACCTGCGAAGAGGCTAGCAATGATGGAAGGGTGAGAGTGCGTATAATCCATGGACTCACATTAGTCATAAAGAAATCATATACTTATTGCAAAAGTTTATTAGCCCTCAAAGAAAAGTACTACTACGCAAGCCCCTATGGGAATAGATTGGTAAGAAAAGACCATCGCTCGTCCCCGACCGCCACTCATAAGGAAAGCAATAAAAGAACACCTTATGCTCCAACTTCGTTACATAACGGTTCACCATACGTGCATGCTACAGGACTTGCAAACCTCAACACAAGTATTTCTCAATTTCACAATTACTCAACTAGCACGACTCTAATATCACCACCTTTATATCGCAAAACTATTGCAAGGAATCAAACATATCATATTCAGTGATCTACAGGTTTTATGTAGGATTTTATGACTAACCATGTGAATGACCAGTTCCTGTCATCTCTCTAAATAGATATAAGTGAATCAATAGAGTTTATTTCTTTCTACAAAGATATGCCCACGCTCTAACAAATATAAGTGAAGCAAAAGAGCATTCTACAAATGGCGGTTTTCTATGTGAAGAGAAACAGGCAATCCAAACTTCAAATGATATAAGTGACGCACATGAAGCATTCTATAAAGCCATACTCAAAAGATCTAAGTGAAGTGCAAAGAGCATTCTATAAATCAACCAAGGACTAGCTCATACTAGCATGGTGCAAAAAAAAAGGAAAATTAAAGCTAAATGCAAAAGACGCTCCAAGATTTGCACATATCGCATGAACGATCTGAATCCGAAAACATATCTGATACTTGTTGTAGAAAGATGGGATGCCTTCCGGGGCATCCCCAAGCTTAGACGCTTGAGTCTCCGTGAATATTTACTTGGGGTGCCTTGGGCATCTCCAAGCTCGAGCTCTTGCCTCTCCTCCTTCTCCTCACATCGAGACCTCCTCGATCTTCGAACACTTCATCCACACAAAAATCAACAGAAAACTTGTAAGATCCGTTAGTATAATAAAGCAAATAACTACTCTAATTACTATTGCGAAACAATTCATATTTTGTTTTTGCATTGTAGCTACTGTAATATAACTTTTCCATGGCTTAATCCACTGACAGAAATTAATAGTTTCATCAAAACAAGCAAACTATGCATCAAAAACAGAATCTGTCTAAAACAGAACAGTCTGTAATAATATGAACATTCACCATACCTATGGTACTCCAACAATTCTACCAAAATTAGGAAAAATAAAAAATTTGTATATAAAGACAGTGCAAGAAGTTTCATAACTATTTGACGTTCCAGTAAAAAATGAAAAATCACGCACTACAGCCAAAGTTTCTGTCCTGCACCGCACAAACCAACAAGCATTGTAAACATCCTAAAGGCAAACTTGGCACATTATTTTTATTATACAATGGAATTGTACAAGGGGATAATTATTTTTGTTGAAAAGTTTCTGTAATAAAGATTCACAAAGTTTCCGTGAGCATGAACAAAGTTCAAGGAGCTCCCCCACTTCAACAATGCTTGTCTCTCTCACTTTCACTTTCCTTTTGAAAAAGTTTTGGGTTCCCCTCTTTAATTTTTTGTTTTTAAACTATATGAAATCACTCAACAGAAATAAATGACTCTCTAAAACTTCCGGGTTGTCTCACAGCAGCGCTTTCTTTAAAGCCATTAAGCTAGGCATATAGTGCTCAAGTAATGCATCCACCCGGATCCCAAGGTATATCAAAGCCAATTTTAATTAACAATGATTTGTATTTTAGTAGTGAGGACAAATTAACATATATCATATAAGGACGAAGTCTAACTCTCGTCCTATGCATCGGCATGTCATAAAAGGACAATTCATGCACACAAAGTAAAGGCCAATGCATAGTATAACGAGTTTCTTGCAATTTTATCATGTTGGAAACATAGAGAGGCAGAGATGTAGTTCCACTCTATAATAATTGCAAGTAGGAGCAGCAAGCACATGCGTGTTATATCTATCAAAATCATCATGTGCAACGGTAAAACGCAGCTCATCAATATAATCCTTAATAAGGGCAAACTTCTCCAATATAGTGTAGTCGGGAGAATTCAAAAAGATAATAGGACTATCATGCGTGGGTGCAATATCAACAATTTCATGTTTAACATAAGGAACTATATCAAGTTCATCTCCATAAGCATAATTCGTATTGGCATCTTGGCCACAAGCATAGCCAACATCATCAAAAAGGGATATTTCAAGAGAATCAAGGGGATCATAACAATCATCCTTCGGTAAGCACGAAGGGAAATTAAACAACGTATGAGTTGAAGAGTTACTCTCATTAGAAGGTGGGCACGGGTGATCAATCCACTCTTCCTCCTTTTGTTCTTCGCTCTCCTCCTCATCTTTTTCATCCAATGAGCTCACAATGTCATTAATTTCTTCTTCCATAGGCTCCTGCAAAATATTAGTCTCTTCTTGGACAGCGGAGACTTTCTCAATAAATTCATTAATATCGTAATTGAATTCATAATTCTCATAGCAATATTTAAGGATAGCCAAATTTTCAGGTCTATAAACAGCATCATAAAGATTTTCACACTTTGAACAAAGATTCAATTTCATAAGCACCCATAAAAGCAACAAATTCTTCTATTTGTTCCACATCATAGTAATCATATATACCATTAGCATAAGAAGCCAAGGTTTTATTATCATTAAATTTGCATAAAAAGGGAAGGTGTGGAGCCTTCATCCTAGAGCAACAAGTATAATCATAACTCAAGCATACTTGCTGAGCATACCGCTTCAACATATAAATTTGATCCCATAATAGTTTCCTTTTTTGAGTCAGCGATAATCCCTAAAGTATTCACGTTGATCCAACGTGTCTCCCATTACCAGATTGAATGGGGTTTTCTTAGGATTATCAAAGTCTTACATAATATCTGTCACATAACGAGCATCGAGGGTTTTAGGAGGTTCCCCATCTCAATGACTAGCAAGTACACCTAATTTTTTGGTATTTCGTGTTCCATATCCATAACTAAAGAACAACTAAGAACAGCAAATAGAAATTACTTAGTGATAAAGCAAACAAGCACACACAAAAATATTCACCCTACGCTATGACTCCCCGGCAACGGAGCTAGAAAATGGTCTTGATAACCCACAAGTATAGGGGATCAATTGTAGCCTCTCTCGATAAGTAAGAGTGTCGAACCCAACGAGGAGCTAAAGGTAGAACAAATATTCCCTCAAGTTCTATCGACCACCGATACAACTCTCATGCGCTTCACGTTAAGCTTTACCTAGAACAAGTATAAAACTAGAAGTACTTCGTAGGTGTTTTTGGATAGGTTTGCAAGATAATAAAGAGCGCGTAAATAAAATCTAGGGGCTGTTTAGATAAAGACACAACTAAATTAGTTTTAGTAAAGAGCTTTTTGTCACGAGAAAGTTATTTGTCCCTAGGCAATCGATAACTAGACCGGTAATCGTTATTGCAATTTTATTTCAGGGAGAGGCATAAGCTAACATATTTTCTCTACTTGGATCATATGCACTTATGATTGGAACTCTAGCAAGCGTCCGCAACTACTAAAGATCATTAAGGTAAAACCCAACCATAGCATTAAAGTATCAAGTCCTCTTTATTCCCATACGGAAACAACCTACTTACTCGGGTATATGCTTCTGTCACTCACGCCACCCACCATAAGCAAATCATGAACATACTGCAAACCCTACAGCGGGGATCCCTCACGCTTGCGCAACACGGAGAGCACCATAGGACAGCACCAATAATAAAACATGCAACTCAAACCAATCACGATCATCAATTAAACCATAGGACAAAACAGATCTAGTCAAACATCATAGGATAGCCATACATCATTGGGAAATAATATATAGCGTTGAGCACCATGTTTAAGTAGAGATTACAGCGGGTAAAAGAGGGGTTACACCGCTTCATAGAGGGGGGAAGAGTTGGTGATGATGGCGATGAAGTTGTTGGTGAAGATTGCGGTGATGATGATGGCCCCCGGTGGCACTCCGGCGCCACCGAGCGAGGAGAGAGCCCCTCTTCTTCTTCTTCCTTGACCTCCTCCCTAGATGGGAGAAGGGTTTCCCCTCTGGTCCTTGGTCTCCATGGCATGGGAGGGGCGAGAGCCCCTCCGAGATTGGATCTGTCTCTCTATCTCTCTCTGTTTCTGCGTTCTGGGATTCTGCCCTTTCACCGTTTCTTATATATCCGGAGATCCGTAACTCCGATTAGATTGAAACTTCCGCCTAGATTTTTCTCTGAAAATTAGCTTTCTTGCGGCCAAAGAAGAGCAGAAATTGCCTTACGGGGGGCCCACGAGGGTCAGGGCGCCCCCCCTGCCTCGTGGCCCCCTCGTGCACCTTCTCGCGTTGATTCTTCTTCCCATATTTCACAAATATTCCAAAAATATTCTCTGACCATTTTTATCCCGTTTGGACTCCGTTTGATATGGGGTTTCTCTGAAACAAAATATGCAACAAATAGGGCTGAGCCTTTGGATCAATATGTTAGTCCCAAAAATAGTATAAAAAGTTGCCAAAAGTATATGAAAGTTGTATAATATTGGCATGGAACAATAAAAAATTATAGATACGATGGAGACGTATCATAGCCCACTTCACCACTCAACCAGTCGCATCCCGGTTGTTCATGATCTTAGACAGTGGGGCATCGCTGACGACTGATACTGTGTGTTCTTGGAAGTAATAAGCTACCTTCCTCACAGTCAGGTAGATACCATACACGAGCTTCTGGTAATGAGGATATCTCTGCTTGGATGGAGTCAGAACTTCAGAAATGTAGTAGGCTGGACGCTGAACTTTGTAAGGCTTGCCCTCTTCTTCCCGCTCCATAGTGAGGACGGTGCTGAAAATTTGGCTTGTCGCCGCAATGTACAAGAGCAATGACTCTTGGCTATTCGGAGCAGTAAGCACCGGGTGGGTGGAAAGTAGGGCTTTGAGTTTAACAAACGCTGCCTGGGCTTCAGGAGTCCACTCTAACTTCTTCATCAATCGGTACAGGGGCATTGCCTTCTCACCGATGCAGGAGATGAATCGACTCAAGGCTGCAAGGCAACCTGTGAGGCAGAGCCTCAAACCTCCCGCAAGCATCCATACAAAGCCCTTCTTAAATTTTTTGCTTCAGGAATTGATCCACGGGTTGGGGGGGGGAGCGCCCCCCTGCCCTCAAGATAGCTCCGCCACTGCTAATAATAGTGTAGTAGCAGTGAAGGTGGCGGTGGTACCCAAAATGCGAGATGGCACATCTGCGGTGGGAGTGGTGGTACTTGGCTGAACTTGGCGGCAGAAGTACCATGTCGCCACGATCACAGCGACACTGAAAGCGACCACGCCAAACATTGCACCCGCTATACGCCTCGGGGTAGCCTCATCCCAGAGGGAGGTGCCTGGGTACATGTGGAAGAGGGGATAACCCACCGACATGCTGTCCTGCATGATCAAAATCAAATCAAGTAGCAGTCAGTAACAAAACGCACACATGCAGAGAGAGACACAGAGACAGTGTATGGAACAGAGAGAGTGCATGGAACACACAGAGAGAGACCCACATTGTACCTTACGTTAGGTAGACAAAGGAAAGCATTGCTGCACACAGGAGTGGTCGCTCTGCACCAACACACATAAAATTTCGTCGCCAGTATGAGAAATAGAGAGAGAGACTCACGTAGTACCTTACGGCCGGTACACAAGCAGTCAGAGAGAGAGACTGGTCGAGGCCGAGTGGTGGCTGTGAGACGCTACAGGCGGAGGATTGATTTTATTAATATAGGCGAGGGCGGACCCGAGGTGGGCGTCGCAGTCACGGCCAGGTAGTGTAGCAGCAGTCTGTTTCCTTCCCCTAGACTCTAGTGCGCTGACGTGTCACTGACCACGTCCTATTCCGTCTTCCTTAAACGGCTTCAACTCATTTCTTTTTCTTCTTAGGGCATCTCGTAGGTAGAGCCTCAGACCTCCAGCAAGCGTCTGGACCATGCTGTCCGGACGCAGTTTGCCATCCAGTGCGGTATTGTATCGGTTCGCCAAGCGGTTCGGGCCATAATTGTTCGGCGAATTGGAACCAAACGTGGGGGCGGGGGGTTGCGGTAGTCCGGACGTCCGTCTAGCCAATCAAAAGGCACCACGTACCATTTCTACTCTGTGACTGCTTAGAATGGCTAGCATTTGGCGGAAGACTTTATACTAATTACATTATATTTGGCGGAAGGTAGTGTGGAGACGTTTGTGCATTTGGCGGAAGGTGCTAATTATGCTTTATTATTCAGTAATTCTAGATTAGGCAGAGGTTAGTAGCTTCAATTGACAGAAGCCGTCAAATGTTTATGAGTAGCATTTGGTGGAAACTAGTAGCTTAGCTATTAAAAAAAATTACGAATCACAGTTGCTATTTTTTAAAGACGAACATTTGCGGTATAGGGTTTGATGGATGGCTCCCATATTCGTGTCCGATCAATTTTCGGACAAATACCGTGTCCTTTTGCGCGACGGTCTTGGAGATGCCCTTACTAGCCACCGTCTTTCTATTGAGTGTGCAGTGGGCTTCTGTTAACACCAAACATGAGACCTAAACATACTATAAACAAAAAGTTAAATCCAGGCTAGTGTGCAATGCGCTTCTATTAAAACTGACCTTCAGACCTAAACATGCCTTAAAAGGTTTAGACTACTAGGTGGAAGCGTTTCCCTTACTTGTACAAGCCACCGGCCATAGAACAATAATTAGATATATCATCATGGTTAACAAGAACATTTTTTTCCTCATTATGAACAACCTCAACGTGCCTAATTATTTTTTTACCCTATGATATAAAATAGGGAGCCACTAGGGATCGGACCACTGATCCTTAGCGTTCCATCAGCCGTGGGATTAGCAACACATTACATCAGATCCTATGCGGGAAGCAAGTGGGTTCGTTAGATTTACTAGCAAAAGGGCCCGTGCGTTGCAACGGGAGAAAAAAAAAATCATAATCTTCAATGGCGATGACCACATTTTGTTCATATCTCATCGCACGATTTTGAAAATTTGTTCACGAATGCAAGAAAATGTTTATTTTTTAAATTTATTCACAAACTAAAGCAATGTTCAAATTTTTGAAAAAATATCATGGTTGTCAAAAAACTTGCTAATTCAAAGAATTATGCCGAATTTCAAGGAACATTTAAAAAAATATTACAATATTCCGATCCACCCGGCAATTAATTCTTCGAAATTCACGCGGCTATATAGTCATAAAGACTCAGAAGCATTAGTTTAACTACATACCTTCTATCATTCGTGAACATTTTTAAAAATTCGGAAACATTTTTAAAAATTGTGAACATTTTTAGTATTTACAAACATTTTTTTAAATTGTGAACATTTTTTTATATTGTGAATGCTTTTTAAGCGTTTTCTTTTGAATCAGCGACCAATTCTATAATAGACAAACATTTTTTTCGAGATTAGTGGATTCTTTTCGAAATTCACGAACTTTTTTGAAATGCATGAACATTTTCTGAATGAGCAAACATTTTATGAATCAATAAACACCTTTCTAATTCACAAACTGTTTTTAAAAATTTAGGACATTTTTAAAATGCATGAATTTTTTTCAATTAGCAAATATTTTGTTCAACACACAGACTTTTTTTGAATCATGGACTATTTTCTATTTTATGAAAAAAAAATCAAAATTGCGAGCATTTTTAATAAATAAGCATTTTTTAATTCACAAACGTTTTACGTTTTCTTGAACATTTTATTTCAAAATTATCAGTTCTTAAAATTCTCAATTTTCTAAATTTCAAATATTTTTTGAATTTGCAAATTATTTAAAGTAGAAAAAAGCAAAAACGGAACAGAAAAATAAAAATAAAAATAGAAACTAAAAAAACAGTTTCCCGCACATGAGCCGGCCCAAACGAGCGTGCTGTGTCTTCACAGCGCCCAGAGCGTAGTATAGTAGGTCTCTATTTTTGGGCCGGACCAGACGGGGATTGCCTGCAAAACGTTTTTCTGTCTCTTATAGGTGGCATTGGTGGGTAATATTTGTAACTGTGGGGCACTTTTAATGACGTGCCGGCAGAAGCAATAACCCCTTTATTATTATTATTATTATTATTATTATTATTATTATTATTATTATTATTATTATTATTATTATTATTATTATTATTATTATGGACAGGTCTAGCTGGCGGCCGGGCGCTCGCTGCCGCTCGCGAGCGGCCGGCCCCTGGTCCCAGACGTCTAGTCACTGCCACATATTAAAAAGAGCAAAATTACTGTAATCCAAAAGTGCTAAAAGGACACTGCTAATTAATCACCCTATGTGGTCTTTTCTCACGGATGGATGCATGTTCCAAATGTTCGTCCCTAGTGTATTAATTTTTGGTTTTCAAAATTATAAAAAACATATCTTCTAAACCGTGTGTCGAAATTCAGATCCGTTTTCATCTTTGAAATCCTCGCGACGTGCTTTTTAAAAGTAGATCCCGCATGGGGATGTTTCGACGAACTAGTCTTCCTGCCAACTAAACATCAATGTGTGTGCAACTAAACTACATTGCCGCGCCAACTAAGCATATGTGTGTGCCAATAGTCCTGCCAACTACACATCAATGTGTCTGCAACTAGACTATATTGCAGCGTCAACTGAGCATATGTGTGTGTCAATAGTCCTGTCAACTAAACATCAATATGTGTGCAACTAGACTACATCACCGTGCCAGCTGAGTATATGTGTGTGTAACTAGTCCTGCCAACTAAATATCAATGTGTGTGCAACTAGACTACATTGTCGCGCCAACTGAGCATATGTTTGTGCATGTAGTGTCCTGCCAACTAAACATCAATGTGTGTGCAACTAGACTATATTACAAGCCAACTAAGCATATGTGTGTGCAACTAGTCTTCCTGCCAACTAAACATCAATGTGTGTGCAACTAGACTACGTTACAAGCCAACTAAACATCAATATATGTGCAACTAGACTACAGTACAAGCTATGACAATTCATATGCGACTATGCAGACCAGATTGTGCAACTCTGTGGCCATGCATGTGCCAACTAGGACTACTATGTGTGCAACTACAACTACTGTGGATGTAGCTCCAAAAAACTGGGTTTGAAGAAAAAATTACACCATGCAGTACTAAAATTGCACAAAGTAGTACTGAAGTTACACAATATAGCGCCAAAGTTGACATCAAAAAAAATTCGTCGAAACATACTCATGAGATCTAGTTTCGAAGATCTCGTTGCAAAGAATTCAACAGTGTAGACGGATCTGAATTCCGACGCGCGGTTTGAAAGATATGACTTTTTAAAAATTCGGAAAACCAAAATAATTGTACGTGAAGCTGTTTATTTCAAATCAGACTAACCAGTGTGAACACATTAAATCTTGATAACGGCGTACGACTTAGAGAAAAAAAAGCAATAAATGCATGCATTTAGGAAGCATTGCTCGTTCTCCAGGTTAGCGGCCACTACTAGATTTTGAATATTATTATTAGGGGTAGAGGGATAGATTAGTAACGGTCAGCGTACATTATGCGCTTCTTGTAACTACTCCTGGCCGTGTCGTTAACTCTCCGAGAGTTTGCTTCCTGCTTCCTTCTTCCGCTTCCATCGCCCAACTAATGGCCGAAATCATTGTTTTGACCTTGTTAGAAAATCATAGTATAAAATGAACTCGGAACAAAACTATTTCACGATCGACCGCTTTGAAGAACGCCATGTGGTCCGTGGCGTTTCATCCTAAAATAAAAACGCCGAGCCAACTCGCGTTACTGCCATGGCCCCACTCACTGACGTGGCAGGTTCGGAACGCCGAGCCAGATTGCGTTTCCGGAAACGCCAAAAGCTTTGGCGTTTTTGGCCAGGCTGAAAACGCCGATGGCCATGGCGTTGCTACACTTGATACAATACGTAGTACAACGTCCCGGTGCCACTAGCTTCACTGTTGTTGTGGATATATAGTGAGACGTCCAGTCGATTCAGGAGGAATAATCACGCAGCCAGATGCATGTGTGCGCGCCGTGCAAATGCATGGCCCTGTCTCCCTACGCGTAGTGCTAAGCACACCACATGCATGGTGCATGCACGCATGCTGCTGCCAGGTGGTTAATTAATCGGAAACAGTTCAAAAGCAAGTCATCATTGGTTGCTAAACATACCAGCAGCATGGCCTTGTCATGTCGTCCCTCATACTCACGTCGATCGTGCATGCAGTGGTCAGTGGTCTGACCGACCCGCCAATTCAGGCAGGCAAGCACCACTAGTGACATGCATGCCGTGCTGCTCTGAAGCTACAAGCAGGCGACGCATCATGAAAACGCCAAAGCTTCTGGCGTTGCTGTCCAGGGCAGAAACATCAAAGCCCTATGGCGTTTCTCACGTGGTCCGCAACGCAAACTGCCTCGGCGCTTCTTCTTTGGACAGGAATGCTAGCTAGCTCGGCGTTTTTATTTTGGGCAAAAACGCCGCGGGCAATGGCGTTGCTAAAAGGGTTAAACCGTGAAATACTTTTATGTCGAATTCACTTTGTGACAAAGTTTGCTGAAAGGGTCAGAATAGTGATTTCAGCCTTAACTAATAGTACCAGTGAAATCTTATAGTACGTACTTGTTTATTTTTGGAAAAGATTATTCAACAATTTTCTTGGATGCTAGTAAACTTTTCTTTAATTGCTTCAATGTGATGAAAACTTGTATCCAGTGTACACTTTATTTTTGTTTCCCACACAACAGAAATTTGCTTGCACTAATAATTTTTTTTTGATTCTATTGCAATTGAAATTTGGTTTTACCTAACAAAAAAATTGTGTTCAAGAACTTTTCTTCCATGTGACAAAATATCACGTCTGCGACTTATTTCTTTCACATGGGAACAAATTGAGTCCTATAAAACTTTGCTTCCATGCACTAAAATACTGTTTCCATCACAGACAAAAGTAATTTGCATATAACCAAATAGTATAAGTTAGTTTTCGTACTTCATCCATTCATACAACATGTTTCGGGTGTACCACAAATTATTTCTTCCTTCAAGTCGCGATAATGCGTCGAAAATACAATGCTTCCTAACTTCTTATCTATGTTTCCTAAGGATCATAGACTTGCTTCCCTTCATATATCGAGGGTCATCTTCATTGTGAGGTAGATCTGTCGCCGCTCTTCTTAGTGCATGCACTGGTCAGCTCCATATAGACTTGTCTTCTCGACGCCTCTCAGCCATGAAGGCAGCACACAAATGTCTGAAGAATACATGATGCGTAAGTATCAAAGGTAGGAACCAAATATTGGTACCACATGTACGATACAATACTGATGAAGCAGAAAATGTTAACATTACAACGGCAAAAACAACCGAAAACAATAAGCAAAAAAATGGATGCAAACTACCAAGAACAGAGAAATGTAGGAAGCAACGAGTCAACAACTAAATTTGCAACAACACTGTACCCATTCGGAAACAAAAAAATCTAAAAGGTGAGGACATGCATCATTAAGCAACATATATGAGAAATGTAGGAATCATGATGACAATATTTAGATACAAACAATGCTCTTGATAATGTAGCAACAAGTTAAAAAATTAGAAACATCTTCCTATTGCCACAAACTATATGGACTAAAAAATAGATAAAGCATAGTAATCATAGATATTGCAAAGCATCGAATTATTGTTATATCAATGTAACTCATACCTATTGGAAGCATAGAATTTTGAAACTGTAAATTAGAAATGCACGGTGCCAACATTTGTGCATCGATGATTTGTGATGTCAAAATTAATTTTCATCAATTGAGGCAAACAAGCTGGACTGAAGAAGCACGTACATGAGGCTTACAAAGCTGGACTGAAGAAGCACATGTACCATGCTTAGGAAGCATGGATATTGAAACTTGGAAGCATCAACTTTAAGCTATCATAACATTAACTAGTATCATGCCGAAGCATTGGGGCTCGACCCCCCTAATGCCGCGATGGCGTGCCTGCGATTTCGTCCAGGAGTTGCATCGGTGGAGCACAACGGAGTGGGGAGGAGCAGGGGAACGAATTTGGGAGAGGAGAGGTGGGTGTGCTGCTCAACGACGAAGTGAGAAGGAGGGAACTGGTGAGCGACGAAAGCGAAAAGGTGGTGGGAGTTTTCAGAAAAAGAAACATGGTAGTTGTTTACATTTAGTGCAATTTTCCTCCATAACTGGCATATGCTTTGAATCTAGATCGTGTGGCTCTGGGGGTGTTCAATGGGATCACACCCCTAGAAAAAGTCAGCCAACCAACATTACCGTAGAATTCATTGGTGGTCATCAAACTGCAAGGGGTTTCCCTGTGAACTTTCTAGATTATTATAACCGCGAGTAACACTGTACTGGATAGCTCAAATCCTCTGTGAAGCTTAAATAACTAGATGATACCCCGCGCGCTGTCGTGGGAATTCAAGCCAAGATAATCATTATAAAAATAATAGAAATTTATATATATTCATGACTGCGTGTTACATGAGAAACACACAATGCATCTCGCCAACTGGTTACTTGAAAAGTGTGTTAGTTTGCTTCTTTGATGTTGCCTACACTGGCTTTGCTTTTCTTATTTCATAGTACCTCCATTACTTTATGTAAGGTGTATTATTTCCGATAAGGTGACCAAGGCATATAATTTTAAGGATGTCACAACGAAATTACTCTTGGAAAATTTGTTTGTTAGTGGCAAGTAAATCAGTGAGTCCAGGAAGGTAAGAGATACATGCAATAGAGAGAGAGAGAGAGAGATTTTCCTTCTTTTGCTACAAGCAGAGATGCATGCAATCGGAAGAGAGATATTTGTTTGAGGGCTAAAAGGGAAATTATGAGAATTTAGAAGAAATGCACCTTGTATTGTGGAATTTTATCAAAATAAATACCCCAAATATAATGGAACGGAGGGAATACAATCTTAAGTTGCATTCATGGTCTTAACTATGACACAAATATATGTATCTTCTCTTTGACCTCACCTCTCAATGTTGTATGACCAATAAAAAACAGAGAGGAAAAAAACATAAACTACTATGATAATTACTTAAGGATTGAACATTGCTTTTAGGAAGAATGATAACACGTGAAATGAGTAAGATGCCATTGATGACACAATGGGCGTAAAATGTAAGTATAATCCAGAACATAGGACATCACCTTCACGATAGCTATTCAAACTTCAGCCTTGTAAGTGTAAGAGCATCTATAGGCGGACCTTTCAAACTCGCCTCATACGCCCGGGCGGGCCGCCCGATCACTGTCCAGTCATGATTTTTTGACCCAGACGGTCGGCTCCTTAAATGGCCCTCAAACGCCCGGGCTGACCAGCGCCCCCATATCCAGCCCAAATATGGGGCGGATATGGGGGCGCCCGGGCAAGCCCACCACGTCGGACTCGACAGTCCGACCCTACCCCAAATTGCACCAAATCCACCCCGAAGACCAGCCGGATCCATTTGCTATCTCCTCTCTTCTTCCTCCTCCGCCCGCCCTTCTCGGGCTTCGCCGCCGCGCCCGCTCTGCAGCCGTTCCTAGGCTCTTCGCCACCAGCTCCGGAAGAGCCCTCCCGTCCTCGCTGCGGGGGACGTCGTCGCCGGCACGGACGCCACCGTGGTACGTCCGGCGACTCTCTGGCTCAGCCTTGCGTTTGATGTGTTCGACACATTGTCCGACCGGATTTTTTGTGATTTTGTCAGGTTAAACGATGGATTCCGATGCTTTGTCGGATGAGGAGTATGGACCGACTGAGCTTGACCAAATGTTTCAAGATGAGTTCTTCGATTCGTCGGATTCGAACGAAGAAGTGGACATGATCATGCTCATGAGCACGCAAGAGGAAATGGACCGACAAGTGGAGCATATTCTCAACTTCAAGGGCTTAATCAAATGGAGAAGAGTGATCAACCGAGACAGGGTGTCCGGAGCAAAGCTATAGCACAAGGAGAACCTTTGCTCCCAAACCTACTTTATCGGATGATCCATGGTTTCGTCGCCGTTTTCGCATGCGGAAACCATTGTTTTTGCACATTGTGGAGAAGTGAAGGCACACGACGACTACTTCAAACTCACAAGGGATTACTATGGCCAACTCTCTTTCTGGGCTAAGCAGAAGTGCACGGCTGCTCAGAGGATGCTTGCACTTGGTACTGCTACAGACGCCGTTGGTGAGATGGTCAGGATGGGGGAGAGCACGTGCCTGAAGACTACTGTCAAGTTTGCCCATGCCGTGGTGGAGGTGTTTGGACCTGAGTATCTCAAAGAACCAAATGCGCAGGACACAGAGAAGTTGTTGGCTATTGGAGAGGCAAGGGGATTTCTAGGAATGCTCAGATCAATTGATTGCATGAATTGGCAATAGAGTAACTGCCCCAAAGGTCTGTGGGGAATGTATCAAGGTCACACCAAAGAGGACGCCATCATACTAGAAGTGGTGGCATCACATGACTTGTGGATTTGGCATGCTTTCTTTGTAATGCCCGGCTCTCACAACGACATAAACGTGCTTCAACAATCTCTGGTGTTCAGGAGGTTTTGCAATGGGGAATCACCGCCGTGCAACTACACTGTCAACGGATGAGGGTATGTACCAGTAGCTATGTGTTTGATCTCTCTCTCTCTCTCTCTCTCTCTCTCTCTCTCTCTCTCGTGTTCTTGATTTGGCACGATCTTGATGTAACGCAAGCTTTGTTAATATATTTGGATATTATGGTGTTCTTTTCTCTCTACCTTCTTGTGATGAATTGAGTCTTGCTCTTTGAGGTTTCGTTATGTTGGATTGAGTATTCGTTTTGAGAATACTTGATGTATGTCTTGTATGTGGATACCCGTGATGACAATGGGGTGTTCTATTGATTCACTTGATGTATGTTTTGGTACTCAACTCACGGATTCCCGAGGTGACATTGGGGTAATCTATGCATAGTGGTTGATGCACGTTTTCGTCCTACGTTCTCGGATAGAAACTTTGGAGTGATTCTTTGTTGCACATTGAGGGACTGTTATATGATCCAATTATGTTATCATTGTTGAGAGAGTTTGCACTAGTGAAAGTATGAACCATAGGATTTGTTTTCAAGCATTGCAATACCGTTTTTGCTCACTTTTTCTACTAGTTACCTTGCTGTTTTATATTTTCAGATTACAAAAACCTATATCTACTATCCATACTACACTTGTATCACCATCTCTTCGCCAAACTAGTGCACCTATACAATTTACCATTGTATTGGGTGTGTTGGGGACACAAGAGATTTCTTGTATTTGGTTGTAGTGTTGTTTGAGAGAGACCATCTTCATCCTACGCCTCCCACGGATTGATAAACTTTAGGTCATCCAGTTGAGCGAAAATTGCTACTGTCCTACAAAACTCTGCGCTAGGAGGCCCAACAAGAGTCTACAAGTAGAAGGTTGCATAGTAGACATCAAGCTCTTTTCTGGCGCCGTTGCCGGGAAGATGAGTGCTTGAAGGTATATCTTTAGATCTTACAATTGAATCTTTTAGTTTCTTGTTTTATCACTAGTTTGACTTATAAAAGAAAACTACGAAAAATGGAATTAAGGTTGCCACATATAATTTATCTTTATAATGTCTTTCTTGAAACGATGGATCGAAAAATTGTGTCAAAGTGTTAGAAGAAGATGAGAAAGCAACGGACGGGAGGGCACGTGGAGACGCAGGGGACTAGGTGCTTTTCCTACGCATTAATTCCTCTTGGGCCTTATGATTGGGTTGGCTTTAATATCACTATGCATAAGGGACCACATGGAAAGGAGAGGAGGACAAGAGTGTGCGCTCGAGACAGCAAGAAAGTGCATCTGCGTTTTTTAAGAAAATAGGCAATTATAATCCAACAACTTAATTTTGTTTCATGTACCCAGCACCCAACTCAAGCCTTTCGAAACCAGCTCTATACCAAATAAAATGTTGCATCTTGCATCCATAAAATCACAATCCAAAAAATATTAGCCCTTAAGGATCTTCCCACACAACGACGACGGGTCAGTCAGTAAGTGCCAGCTTTGCTTCCCCGGCGTTGCTTGATTAAAGAGCACAAAATCACAGAAGCCTATGCCGTCAAGAGATTTTTGAGTGCATAGTCATTCCTAGTGCATCTTTTTTCGGCCATCCTCAACGCCCCACCAATAGTCAGCAATGAACTTTCTCATCTTGTCACACATTTTTTTACACAGTACAGTCACATGCACTCATATATACGTGCATACACTCATTCCTATGAACACACATGCACACCCTACCCCTATAAGCACATCCGGGAGACTGCTTGTCACCTTTTTTAACACAGTACAGACACATGCACTCATATATATGTGCATACACTCATCCCTATGAACACACATGCACACCCTAGCTACCATTATGAGTGCATCTGAAAGACTGACCTGGCATATAATCTTGAGATTGATGAAGTCACCAAAGGTGCCTCGTAGTCGACGGGAACATCTTCTCCCACTGAACACACATCGCCGGAAAACCTGAAATAAATATAAAAATAAATACAAGCATCAGGATTTGAACCCTAGTGATTTGGGATACCACTATCCTCCTAACCATTCAACCATAGGTTTTCTTGAGACACTCCAATCATAGTTTCTTTTAGCGGGTCCAAACCATAGTTTGGTTCGCCATCTTGTCACACGTTGCGTTGTTGAGCTTGTATCATTTCTCAGTTTTTGTTGCTTATATTATTTTTAAACACAGTACAAATGCAGGCGCTCATATATACGCGCACACACTCATCTTTTTTTTTTTGATTTATTTCATTTACCCCAATGGTTATGTCTCACTACTCAGTTATGCGACTAGGAATTTCAACTTCGCAAAAATGCCATCGTTTCGTTAGACGCATGACAAAAATACCTATCGACCAACATGTCAGCTCTCCCTCTATCTCACTACAATAAAGTGTGGGTCCCACTTGATCCCAACGACGTTTTTATTTTCCTATAAAATTATTCGCTTGTTTACTCATGACAAGTGGGCCCATACTTATCATTGTGAGACAGAGAAACATGACATGTGGGCCTGGGGGTATTTTTATCATATAACATGGTCAATAGGTTTGACCTGACAATAATGACATCTAATGGCATTTTTGAGCAAACATCTAATTGAATGATGGCATTTTTTAGATATCTAATGGCATTTTGAGCAAGCATCTCACGAAACGATGGTATTTTTTAGCAGTTGTAACTTCTAATTGTAAAACTGAGTAGTGGGACACAACTGGTGCCATAAATGATAAAAACCCTTGGTTTGCATGATAATACGTATCTCATTCATATCATAAAGATTAAAGTACAAATCATGTAAAGACTGACATGACAAAACTAAAAAGATAGCAGAACATCTCTGAGCTTAACACCAATGTCCGTCACCTGCCTCCGGCACCACCACAGCAGCCATCAAAGAAAACAATGACGAATCACGTCCTCACCCGAGCTGGACGCGGCTCTATATTGAAATGCAGCTTTGCGCATACACTCAAACCATATGAACACACACGCACACCCTACCCCTGTACTTAAAATAAAAATCCCACTTAAACGACAATTTGAGGCGCGCCCTAGAAAAGAAAAAACAATAAATAGAAAAGAATAAAGAACAATTTGAGGCGGACGGCAGGGAAGACAGAGATGATGACGCCATGTTACTTGAGCTTCCTTCCGGCTCCGACTCCATCTTCGATTCGCCTATTCGCCTCGTTGCCTTTAAAAGGGAGGGAAGGGGTAGGAGGCGGTGACCCGACGAACCCCACCCACTTGAAGCCGCGGCCATGGACTGCCGCCTCCGCCGGAAGCTTGAACACGGCGAGGAGAACACCTCGTGCCTCAGATCCAAGGTAGCACCACTCTCTACAACCACCGGTCCTCCGCCAATCGCAGCAATCAAGTGATTATTAGAGGCATTAAGTACTCTCGTGCAAGATAATCACGGACTTCGAAGAGGCACTGATCCAAAAGCCTATCGTTGGAGAATCCCCCCGAGGTACCAATATCGACCACTTTCCTCAGGCTGGTTGTATGGCAAGTATCATATACTAGTATCATGGATATAATACTAGTGTATGATACTATATCCGTAGTACATGGTATCATATGTTAGTATCATAGATGACTTCATTTATTAGCATGCATGACACATAGTAGCACAACATTTAATATGATACAGTATCATGATATGATACTCAACCCTCTTTTTCTTCATTTAATTCTATGCCACCTCATCAAATTTACCTAGTTGGCATGCATGATACTACCTATAATACTCTCATTAGGACCAGCCTCACTAATTCCATCTCCAACAGATGATGCTCTTCTTTTGTGTGGGGGGTGGAAGAAATTTGGGATCTGTTTCAAACAAGAATGCTCTTCTTTGATTAGCCATCACTGTTTGTAGGTATCATTGGAAAGTGTACTCCGTACCACTCAAGAACACTAGAATGACGCGTGGAACTGTGGAAAAATTTGGTCCTAGCCTCAGCCAGTTGCTTATTATTTAAGCTTAGGGGATTTGAGCTATCCAGTGTTACTCACGGCTATAATAATCCAGAAAGTTCGCATGGAAACCCCTTGCGGTATGATGACCACCAATGAATTTACGGTAATGTTAACTGGCTGACATTCCCCGTTAGATATGAAGGGAGATAAAAGCAAAGGAAATAATAACTTCAGAGGAATTGGAGTGAGTGTCGACCCAGAATCTATGAATTTGTAAACAAGGGAAACAAAAAAATTGTGCAGTTCGGTTCACGGGAAAAAGAATCTTTGGAGCTGCACTATTTTATAGAGTTAATCAACTGTACCATGCAAACGTTGTGTCTATCTGTCACATAGAGCAGCGGCACCAGCCCATGCCCGTATGAAATTTTTAATAGGCAAAAGGGTCAGCTGAGCAGGCCTTCCTCGGGTTTCAGTCAAAATGGGGTACTAGTAGATGTTCAGATTCCTTTGGAATGTGCAAACCAAAGGTCCAATTCCTATGGTTTCCTGTAGTTGCTTCCTGTGCACCGAACGCCCCTAAAGAAAAAAAAAACACCACAGGAAACAAAACATCCACGTTTCCTGTGATATTCCTTTGTCCCGAACACAGCCTCAAAGTGTTACTCATGGCTACAGTAATGCTACACCTAGTAGGAAGTCTTAGTATCCTACGTAATTGCTGATTTGGCAGTTATTGATTCGACATTACTTGAGGGCATGGGCTCACCCTTGAAATCAGGGGGGCGGTACGTAGCAGCTGTTCGTAGATCTAGCATTTTCGCTCAAGGCTATAATAATCCAGATTCAAAGGATGGTAGTTATTGATGAAAATTGCACTAAAAATAAAGAACTGCCATGCTTTTTTTTTCCGAAAACTGCCACCATCCTTAACAATAAATGCTATCATGCGCGTTCACAAATACCATGCGTTGCAGCGAATGTTCGTTGGGGATTGACGTCCTGAATTTAATATGTTACTAACCAGTTTGCCTGTTACTTCTATTCCGTGCTTACCGTGGAATTTTTGTGAAGTCCGCTACCAAATGTGGATCTTGCAGACTCAGAGTCTTGGCTATGCAACAACAACTCTAGTGGTAATGTTAAACTCGCACGTCTGCTGTGTGTACTGCACAGTGTAATATCGCAGGTTCGCAGCTCACATTGAAAGAAGCCGGACGCACAAGCATACTCTCTTCTCAGTGGAAGGATCGCTGGACATGCCACCCCAATCTCTGCTTTCATAGTCCCAAACTTCCAGCACACGACGTGGATAAATTCATCAACAATGTCAACATCGTGGTGAAGTGGCACAACAGTCTGGTGGTCGATAGATTCGTGGTCAGGGCCGTGCTCCGGAAGCGGCATGCCGATCATGTGAGCAGATGGGTTGGGCTAAGCATCGCTCACTCCTCCTTGCCTGACTTGAACATACCCCAGCAGCTGCGCCACCTGCGGTATCTGCTGGTTAGTGATTGTTGCGTGGGAAGTATAGATTTACATGCCATGGGTCCGACAGCGTTCGAGTATGTGGGGCTACCAATGCCAATCAAACTTGATGATTCCGTCAAGCTATCCAAGGCGAATATAAGCCTTAGATGTAGTTTCGGCAACGTGGACTACATTGTCAATGATCTTGCTTGCTCATTGGCTCATGTTGATGATCTCTTCATCAAAGTTCGCATTGGATACTAAGGTTTGTGTCCGAATGATTAATGACGTCAAACCTTTTCACTTTCCTTTGTTTGATATTTTCTTCTCCTCGTTTCTTGTGGATGTTCATTTTCTTATGGCATCTGGACCTTTTATTCAGACCTGGATTCACAGACAACCTTGGTAAATTTATTCAGTTGAGGCATCTGGTACTGGATCTCGCTATCAAAGGGGATCCCAAGAGTCCACTTGATGTCCTTCAGTTGACTTACATTCTGGAGGCAAGTCCGCAACTAGAGCACTTTGTTTTGCATGTAAGCACTTACAGTTGACTTATATTGTTTGTAGCATATTTTACCGGATATATTGTTTGTGGTAGTTTCTCTCTGTCACACACTCACACTCACGCTCACACTCATAAACTTCTTCAATCTCTTAGCAAGTTGGGCAATCGTCATCTTCATAGGACACAACCTGTAGGGGCCAGATGGAGTCTCAATACAGAAATCTTCGAATAGCTTTATAAAATTTCCTTGCTTTCATTTTTTTCAAGCATCATCCCCTTTTCCTTTTGCTCGTTGATTGTACTCATTTTACCGAATGGAAGCTCTGACTGAATATAAAGCATCAGACCATGTTGTACCTTCAGTTTGTATCACCATCGCCCACATCATCTTTGCATAGGTTATACTGATATAAACATCGGAATGTTGCAGATGCACGTGAGGTACTCACGGCCTAAAGGCATGAGAACGATCGAGGGCGTCTGCCCACATCCGCACCATCACCTGAAGACAGTCCACATGACAGGGGTGTCTGGATTTGCTGGTCAGCTGGAGCTGGCTAAGTACATCCTCCTGAGTGCACATGTGCTGGAAGACGTTTTCTCTGACTTCATGGGAGGCTACCCAATCTGAGAATAAATAGATCAAGACAATAAAAATTCCATGTTATGATTAGTTTTTTTAATACAACGCGGGAAGGGAAAAGGGGTGTCATTTCAATCTCAAATTTGTACACTTCAAAGGGTTTCCTGTGGAGGTCGTTCATGTGTATCACCACTCTAGATTTTTTTTAACACATTCAACATTCTAAAATTGAATGGTGGGAAACCATTGCACTGAGATAATTAATCATTTTGTTTCCTGTAATCTTCCCATAAATGATCTGGTTACCCCATCACATTATTTTTTCTCTATAAAGCTGAAGGGAGGTCTTGCAATGAGCGGAGCGATCACGGGCCAGGGATGCGGAGGTAGGGAGGGGCCGCCCCCCATAAAAAGAGACTTGAATTTAAAATAATTACTGTAAAATTTGGATTATAATTATGTATTATTTGGAACAAGTATAAGGAGCCACCGAAACTACATAAGGAGGTTTGAGGAAGAGCTCGAAGGGCGAATAAGACGACGTGCGTGTTGGTGCAGTGTGTTCCTTCAGGCCTGTCGGGACTGCACTGGAGCAGCGAGGCGACTTCCTCGGCGCCGGAAGATCCTCGTGCTGCGGACACATAGTGCTCTTGTGCCCTTGCCCACGGCAGATTGAACAGAACCGGCTCCTTTTAGCTGGTTGTTCATATGGTGCTTTCTCGCTGCTTGTCATAGGTCAGCCTCAAAGGGTCTCTTCTTTGATGGTACCCCAAAGCTATCTAAACATTGTGAGACACTCTATGCCTGATTTGTTGGACCAAAATGTTGCTTGTGCGCTATAGATGAACCTGCAGAATCACCCGACAACTCTTTGTCGGATAACCCCATGCCATCACGTACAGCAGCCACCGGCTCCAGCAATGCTTTCACATTTCTTAGCTGCTCCATGGCAAGAGTATATGCATCCACTAGTAGAAAACAGGGCTTTGGTCACAGCGCAATATACACATTAGTCCCGGTTGCATTTAACCGGGACTAATGTGAGCATTAGTCCCGATTCGAGCGGTGAAGGCATTAGTCCCGGTTCATATGGGCCCTTTAGTCCCGGTTTGAGACACGAACCTGGACAAAAGGGCATCGTATCCTTTAGTCCCAGTTCGTGTATATGTGTCCGAATGAGTAACGATGTCAAACCTTTTCACTTTCCTTTCTTTATTATTTTCTTCCCCTCGTTTCTTGTGGATGTTCATTTTCTTACGGCATATGGACCTTTTATTCAGACTCTGGATTCACCGACAACCTTGGTAAATTTATTCAGTTGAGGCATCCGGTACTTGATCTCACTATCAAAGGGATCCCAAGAGTCCACTTGATGTCCTTCGTTGACTTACATTACGAAGGCAAGCCATAACTAGAGCACTTTGTGTTGCATGTAAGCACTTACAGTTGACTTATATTGTTTGTAGCATTTTTACGGATATATTGTTTGTGGTGGTTCGTCTGTCACACACTCACACTCATAAACTTCTTCAATCTCTTAGCAAGTTGGGCAATCGTCGTCTTCATAGGACACAACCTGTAGGGGTCAGGTGGAGTCTCAATACAGAAATCTTGAATAGCTTTATAAAATTTCCTTGCTTTCATTTTGTTTCAAGCATCATCCCCTTTTCCTTTTGCTCGTTGATTTTACTCATTTTACCGAATGGAAGCTCTCACTGAATATAAAGCATCAGACCATGTTGTACCTTCAGTTTGTATCACCATCGCCCACATCATCTTTGCATAGGTTATTACTGAAATAAACATCGGAATGTTGCAGATGCACGTGAGGTACTCACGGCCTAAAGGCATGAGAACGATCGAGGCGCCTGCCCACATCCGCACCATCACACGAAGACAGTCCACATGACAGGGGTGTCGGATTTGCTGGTCATTTGGAGCTGGCTAAGTACATCCTCCTGAGTGCACATGTGCTGGAAGACGTTTTCTCGACTTCATGGGAGGCTACCCAATCTGAGAATAAATAGATCAAGACAATAAAAATTCCATGTTATGATTAGTTTTTTTAATACAACGCGGGAAGGGAAAAGGGGTGTCATTTCAATCTCAAATTTGTACACTTCAAAGGGTTTCCTGTGGAGGTCGTTCATGTGTATCACCACTCTAGATTTTTTTTAACACATTCAACATTCTAAAATTGAATGGTGGGAAATCATTGCACTGAGATAATTAATCATTTTGTTTCCTGTAATCTTCCCATAAATGATCTGGTTACCCCATCACATTATTTTTTCTCTATAAAGCTGAAGCGGGAGGTCTTGCAATGAGCGGAGCGATCACGGGCCAGGGATGCGGGGGGTAGGGAGGGGGCCGCCACCCCCATAAAAGAGACTTGAATTTAAAATAATTACTGTAAAATTTGGATTATAATTATGTATTATTTGGAACAAGTATAAGGAGCCACCGAAACTACGCAAGGAGGTTTGAGGAAGAGCTCGAAGGGCGAATAAGACGACGTGCGTGTTGGTGCAGGTGTTCCTTCTGTGGCCTGTCAGACTGCACCTGGAGCAGCGAGGCGACTTCCGCGGCGCCTTGAAGATCTCTGCTGCGGACACATAGTGCTCTTGTGCCCTTGCCCACGGCAGATTGAACAGAACCGGCTCCTTTTAGCTGGTTGTTCATATGGTGCTTTCTCGCGGCTTGTCATAGGCCGCCCCAGTGGTCTCTTCTTTGATGGTACCCCAAAGCTATCTAAACATTGTGAGACACTCTATGCCTGATTTGTTGGACCAAAATGTTGCTTGTGCGCTATAGATGAACCTGCAGAATCACCCGACAACTCTTTGTCGGATAACCCCATGCCATCACGCATGCAGCCACCGGCTCCAAGAATGCTTTCACATTTCTTAGCTGCTCCATGGCAAGAGTATATGCATCCACTAGTAGAAAACAGGGCTTTGGTCACAGCGCAATATACACATTAGTCGGTTGCATTTAACCGGGACTAATGTGAGCATTAGTCCCGTTCGAGCGGTGAAGGCATTAGTCCGGTTCATATGGGCCCTTTAGTCCCGGTTTGAGACACGAACCTGGACAAAAGGGCATCGTATCCTTTAGTCCCAGTTCGTGTATATGTGTCCAATGAGTAACGATGTCAAACCTTTTCACTTTCCTTTCTTTATTATTTTCTTCCCTCGTTTCTTGTGGATGTTCATTTTCTTACGGCATATGGACCTTTTATTCAGACTACTGGATTCACCGACAACCTTGGTAAATTTATTCAGTTGAGGCATCGGTACTTGATCTCACTATCAAAGGGATCCCAAGAGTCCACTTGATGTCCTTGATTGACTTACATTCTCAAGGCAAGCCATAACTAGAGCACTTTGTGTTGCATGTAAGCACTTACAGTTGACTTATATTGTTTGTAGCATTTTTACCGGATATATTGTTTGTGGTGGTTCGTCTACATCACACACTCACACTCATAAACTTCTTCAATCTCTTAGCAAGTTGGGCAATCGTCGTCTTCATAGGACACAACCTGTAGGGGTCAGGTGGAGTCTCAATACAGAAATCTTCGAATAGCTTTATAAAATTTCCTTGCTTTCATTTTGTTTCAAGCATCATCCCCTTTTCCTTTTGCTCGTTGATTTTACTCATTTTACCGAATGGAAGCTCTCACTGAATATAAAGCATCAGACCATGTTGTACCTTCAGTTTGTATCACCATCGCCCACATCATCTTTGCATAGGTTATTACTGAAATAAACATCGGAATGTTGCAGATGCACGTGAGGTACTCACGGCCTAAAGGCATGAGAACGATCGAGGGCGTCTGCCCACATCCGCACCATCACCTGAAGACAGTCCACATGACAGGGGTGTCTGGATTTGCTGGTCAGCTGGAGCTGGCTAAGTACATCCTCCTGAGTGCACATGTGCCGGAAGACGCTTTCTCGACTTCATGGGAGGCTACCCAATCTGAGAATAAATAGATCAAGACAATAAAATTCCATGTTATGATTAGTTTTTTAATACAACGCGGGAAGGGAAAAGGGTGTCATTTCAATCTCAAATTTGTACACTTCAAAGGGTTTCCTGTGGAGGTCGCTCATGTGTATCACCACTCTAGATTTTTTTTAACACATTCAACATTCTAAAATTGAATGGTGGGAAATCATTGCACTGAGATAATTAATCATTTTGTTTCCTGTAATCTTCCCATAAATGATCTGGTTACCCCATCACATTATTTTTTCTCTATAAAGCTGAAGCGGAGGTCTTGCAATGAGCGGAGGCGATCACGTGGCCAGGATGCGGGAGATGGGAGGGTCGCCACTTCATAAAAGAGACTTGAATTTAAAATAATTACTGTAAAATTTGGATTATAATTATGTATTATTTGGAACAAGTATAAGGAGCCACCGAAACTACATAAGGAGGTTTGAGGAAGAGCTCGAAGGGCGAATAAGACGACGTGCGTGTTGGTGCAGTGTGTTCCTTCAGGGCTGTCGGCCGATTGCACTGGAGCAGCGAGGCGACTTCCTCGGCGCCTTGAAGATCCCGTGCTGCGGACACATAGTGCTCTTGTGCCCTTGCTCACGGCAGATTGAATGAACCGGCTCCTTTTAGCTGGTTGTTCATATGGTGCTTTCTCGACTTGTCATAGGTCAGCGATGGTCTCTTCTTTGATGGTACCCCAAAGCTATCTAAACATTGTGAGACACTCTATGCCTGATTTGTTGGACCAAAATGTTGCTTGTGCGCTATAGATGAACCTGCAGAATCACCCGACAACTCTTTGTCGGATAACCCCATGCCATCACGTACAGCAGCCACCGGCTCCAGCAATGCTTTCACATTTCTTAGCTGCTCCATGGCAAGAGTATATGCATCCACTAGTAGAAAACAGGGCTTTGGTCACAGCGCAATATACACATTAGTCCCGGTTGCATTACGAACCGGGACTAATGTGAGCATTAGTCCCGGTTCGAGCGGCTGAAGGCATTAGTCCCGGTTCATATGGGCCCTTTAGTCCCGGTTTGAGACACGAACCTGGACAAAAGGGCATCGTATCCTTTAGTCCCAGTTCGTGTATATGTGTCCGAATGAGTAACGATGTCAAACCTTTTCACTTTCCTTTCTTTATTATTTTCTTCCCTCGCTTTCTTGTGGATGTTCATTTTCTTACGGCATATGGACCTTTTATTCAGACTACCGGATTCACCGACAACCTTGGTAAATTTATTCAGTTGAGGCATCCGGTACTTGATCTCACTATCAAAGGGGATCCCAAGAGTCCACTTGATGTCCTTCAGCTTGACTTACATTACGAAGGCAAGCCATAACTAGAGCACTTTGTGTTGCATGTAAGCACTTACAGCTTGACTTATATTGTTTGTAGCATTTTTACCGGATATATTGTTTGTGGTGGTTCGCCTCTGTCACACTCACACTCATAAACTTCTTCAATCTCTTAGCAAGTTGGGCAATCGTCGTCTTCATAGGACACAACCTGTAGGGGTCGGTGGAGTCTCAATACAGAAATCTTGAATAGCTTTATAAAATTTCCTTGCTTTCATTTTGTTTCAAGCATCATCCCCTTTTCCTTTTGCTCGTTGATTTTACTCATTTTACCGAATGGAAGCTCTCACTGAATATAAAGCATCAGACCATGTTGTACCTTCAGTTTGTATCACCATCGCCCACATCATCTTTGCATAGGTTATTACTGAAATAAACATCGGAATGTTGCAGATGCACGTGAGGTACTCACGGCCTAAAGGCATGAGAACGATCGAGGGCGCCTGCCCACATCCGCACCATCACACGAAGACAGTCCACATGACAGGGGTGTATGCGGATTTGCTGGTCACCTGGAGCTGGCTAAGTACATCCTCCCGAGTGCACATGTGCTTTGGAAGACGCGTTTTCTCTGACTTCATGGGAGGCTACCCAATCTGAGAATAAATAGATCAAGACAATAAAAATTCCATGTTATGATTAGTTTTTTAATACAACGAGGAAGGGAAAAGGGGTGTCATTTCAATCTCAAATTTGTACACTTCAAAGGGTTTCTGTGGAGGTCGTTCATGTGTATCACCACTCTAGATTTTTTTTAACACATTCAACATTCTAAAATTGAATGGTGGGAAATCATTGCACTGAGATAATTAATCATTTTGTTTCCTGTAATCTTCCCATAAATGATCTGGTTACCCCATCACATTATTTTTCTCTATAAAGCTGAAGCGGGAGGTCTTGCAATGAGCGGAGCGATCACGGGCCGAGGATGCGGGGTAGGGAGGGGCCGCCCCCCATAAAAGAGACTTGAATTTAAAATAATTACTGTAAAATTTGGATTATAATTATGTATTATTTGGAACAAGTATAAGGAGCCACGAAACTACGCAAGGAGGTTTGAGGAAGAGCTCGAAGGGCGAATAAGACGGCGTGCGTGTTGGTGCAGTGTGTTCCTTCGGTGGCTGTCGGATCGCACTGGAGCAGCGAGGCGACTTCCTCGGCGCCGGAAGATCCCGTGCTGCGGACACATAGTGCTCTTGTGCCCTTGCTCACGGCAGATTGAATGTAACCGGCTCCTTTTCGCTGGTTGCCCATATGGAGCTTTCTCGCGGCTTGTCATAGGCCGCCCCAGTGGTCTCTTCTTTGATGGTACCCCAAAGCTATCTAAACATTGTGAGACACTCTATGCCTGATTTGTTGGACCAAAATGTTGCTTGTGCGCTATAGATGAACCTGCAGAATCACCCGACAACTCTTTGTCGGATAACCCCATGCCATCACGCACGAGCCACCGGCTCCGGCAATGCTTTCACATTTCTTAGCTGCTCCATGGCAAGAGTATATGCATCCACTAGTAGAAAACAGGGCTTTGGTCACAGCGCAATATACACATTAGTCCTGGTTGCATTTAACCGGGACTAATGTGAGCATTAGTCCCGGTTCGAGCGGTGAAGGCATTAGTCCCGGTTCATATGGGCCCTTTAGTCCCGGTTTGAGACACGAACCTGGACAAAAGGGCATCGTATCCTTTAGTCCCAGTTCGTGTATATGTGTCCGAATGAGTAACGATGTCAAACCTTTCACTTTCCTTTCTTTATTATTTTCTTCCCCTCGTTTCTTGTGGATGTTCATTTTCTTACGGCATATGGACCTTTTATTCAGACTACTGGATTCACCGACAACCTTGGTAAATTTATTCAGTTGAGGCATCTGGTACTTGATCTCACTATCAAAGGGGATCCCAAGAGTCCACTTGATGTCCTTGATTGACTTACATTCTCAAGGCAAGCCCGCAACTAGAGCACTTTGTGTTGCATGTAAGCACTTACAGTTGACTTATATTGTTTGTAGCATTTTTTACGGATATATTGTTTGTGGTGGTTCGTCTGCATCACACACTCACACTCATAAACTTCTTCAATCTCTTAGCAAGTTGGGCAATCGTCGTCTTCATAGGACACAACCTGTAGGGGTCGGGTGGAGTCTCAATACAGAAATCTTCGAATAGCTTTATAAAATTTCCTTGCTTTCATTTTGTTTCAAGCATCATCCCCTTTTCCTTTTGCTCGTTGATTTTACTCATTTTACCGAATGGAAGCTCTCACTGAATATAAAGCATCGAGACCATGTTGTACCTTCAGTTTGTATCACCATCGCCCACATCATCTTTGCATAGGTTATTACTGAAATAAACATCGGAATGTTGCAGATGCACGTGAGGTACTCACGGCCTAAAGGCATGAGAACGATCGAGGGCGCCCGCCCACATCCGCACCATCACCGAAGACAGTCCACATGACAGGGTGTCTGCGGATTTGCTGGTCACTGGAGCTGGCTAAGTACATCCTCCTGAGTGCACATGTCTTTGGAAGACGCGTTTTCTCGACTTCATGGGAGGCTACCCAATCTGAGAATAAATAGATCAAGACAATAAAAATTCCATGTTATGATTAGTTTTTTAATACAACGCAGGAAGGGAAAAGGGTGTCATTTCAATCTCAATTTTGTACACTTCTAAGGGTTTCCTATGGAGGTCGTTCATGTGTTTCACCACTCTAGATTTTTTTAACACATTCAACATTCTAAAATTGAATGGTGGGAAATCATTGCACTGAGATAATTAATCATTTGGTTTCCTGTAATCTTCCCATAAATGATCCGGTTACCCCATCACATTATTTTTTCTCTATAAAGCTGAAGCGGAGGTCTTGCAATGAGCGGAGCGATCACGGGCCCGAGGATGCGTAGGGAGGGCTCCCCCATAAAAGAGACTTGAATTTAAAATAATTACTGTAAAATTTGGATTATAATTATGTATTATTTGGAACAAGTATAAGGAGCCACGAAACTACATAAGGAGGTTTGAGGAAGAGCTCAAGGGCGAATAAGGCAGCGTGCGTGTTGGTGCAGTGTGTTCCTTCCGTGGCTGTCAGACTGCACTGGAGCAGCGAGGCGACTTCCTCGGCGCTTTCGAAGATCCCCTGCTGCGGACACATAGTGCTCTTGTGCCCTTGCCCACGGCAGATTGAATGTAACCGGCTCCTTTTAGCTGGTTGTTCATATGGTGCTTTCTCGCGGCTTGTCATAGGCCGCCCCAGTGGTCTCTTCTTTGATGGTACCCCAAAGCTATCTAAACATTGTGAGACACTCTATGCCTGATTTGTTGGACCAAAATGTTGCTTGTGCGCTATAGATGAACTTGAGAATCACCCGACAACTCTTTGTCGGATAACCCCATGCCATCACGCATAAAGAGCCACCGGCCCAAGAATGCTTTCACATTTCTTAGCTGCTCCATGGCAAGAGTATATGCATCCACTAGTAGAAAACAGGGCTTTGGTCTGGCGCAATATACACATTAGTCCTGGTTGCATTTAACCGGGACTAATGTGAGCATTAGTCCCGGTTCGGCGGTCAAGGCATTAGTCCCGGTTCATATGGGCCCTTTAGTCCCGGTTTGAGACACGAACCTGGACAAAAGGGCATCGTATCCTTTAGTCCCAGTTCGTGTATATGTGTCCGAATGAGTAACGATGTCAAACCTTTTCACTTTCCTTTCTTTATTATTTTCTTCCCCTCGTTTCTTGTGGATGTTCATTTTCTTACGGCATATGGACCTTTTATTCAGACTACTGGATTCACCGACAACCTTGGTAAATTTATTCAGTTGAGGCATCTGGTACTTGATCTCACTATCAAAGGGGATCCCAAGAGTCCACTTGATGTCCTTCAGTTGACTTACATTCTGAAGGCAAGCCCGCAACTAGAGCACTTTGTGTTGCATGTAAGCACTTACAGTTGACTTATATTGTTTGTAGCATTTTTTACCGGATATATTGTTTGTGGTGGTTCGTCTCTGTCACACACTCACACTCATAAACTTCTTCAATCTCTTAGCAAGTTGGGCAATCGTCGTCTTCATAGGACACAACCTGTAGGGGTCAGGTGGAGTCTCAATACAGAAATCTTCGAATAGCTTTATAAAATTTCCTTGCTTTCATTTTGTTTCAAGCATCATCCCCTTTTCCTTTTGCTCGTTGATTTTACTCATTTTACCGAATGGAAGCTCTCACTGAATATAAAGCATCAGACCATGTTGTACCTTCAGTTTGTATCACCATCGCCCACATCATCTTTGCATAGGTTATTACTGAAATAAACATCGGAATGTTGCAGATGCACGTGAGGTACTCACGGCCTAAAGGCATGAGAACGATCGAGGGCGTCTGCCCACATCCGCACCATCACCTGAAGACAGTCCACATGACAGGGGTGTCTGATTTGCTGGTCAGCTGGAGCTGGCTAAGTACATCCTCCCGAAAGTGCACATGTGCTGGAAGACGTTTTCCGACTTCATGGGAGGCTACCCAATCTGAGAATAAATAGATCAAGACAATAAAATTCCATGTTATGATTAGTTTTTTAATACAACGCGGGAAGGGAAAAGGGGTGTCATTTCAATCTCAAATTTGTACACTTCAAAGGGTTTCTGTGGAGGTCGCTCATGTGTATCACCACTCTAGATTTTTTTAACACATTCAACATTCTAAAATTGAATGGTGGGAAATCATTGCACTGAGATAATTAATCATTTTGTTTCCTGTAATCTTCCCATAAATGATCTGGTTACCCCATCACATTATTTTTCTCTATAAAGCTGAAGCGGAGGTCTTGCAATGAGCGGAGCGATCACGGGCCAGGGATGCGGGGGGTAGGGAGGGCTTCGCCCCCATAAAAGAGACTTGAATTTAAAATAATTACTGTAAAATTTGGATTATAATTATGTATTATTTGGAACAAGTATAAGGAGCCACCGAAACTACGCAAGGAGGTTTGAGGAAGAGCTCGAAGGGCGAATAAGACGACGTGCGTGTTGGTGCAGGTGTTCCTTCTGTGGCCTGTCAGACTGCACCTGGAGCAGCGAGGCGACTTCCTCGGCGCCTTCGGAAGATCCCCGTGCTGCGGACACATAGTGCTCTTGTGCCCTTGCCCACGGCAGATTGAACAGAACCGGCTCCTTTTAGCTGGTTGTTCATATGGTGCTTTCTCGCGGCTTGTCATAGGCCGCCCCAGTGGTCTCTTCTTTGATGGTACCCCAAAGCTATCTAAACATTGTGAGACACTCTATGCCTGATTTGTTGGACCAAAATGTTGCTTGTGCGCTATAGATGAACCTGCAGTAATCACCCGACAACTCTTTGTCGGATAACCCCATGCCATCACGTACAGCAGCCACCGGCTCCAGCAATGCTTTCACATTTCTTAGCTGCTCCATGGCAAGAGTATATGCATCCACTAGTAGAAAACAGGGCTTTGGTCACAGCGCAATATACACATTAGTCCCGGTTGCATTACGAACCGGGACTAATGTGAGCATTAGTCCCGGTTCGAGCGGCTGAAGGCATTAGTCCCGGTTCAAATGGGCCATTTAGTCCCGGTTTGAGACACGAACACGGACAAAAGGGCATCGTATCCTTTAGTCCCAGTTCGTGTATATGTGTCCGAATGAGTAACGATGTCAAACCTTTTCACTTTCCTTTCTTTATTATTTTCTTCCCTCGTTTCTTGTGGATGTTCATTTTCTTACGGCATATGGACCTTTTATTCAGACTACTGGATTCACCGACAACCTTGGTAAATTTATTCAGTTGAGGCATCTGGTACTTGATCTCACTATCAAAGGGGATCCCAAGAGTCCACTTGATGTCCTTCAGTTGACTTACATTCTGAAGGCAAGCCCGCAACTAGAGCACTTTGTGTTGCATGTAAGCACTTACAGTTGACTTATATTGTTTGTAGCATTTTTTACCGGATATATTGTTTGTGGTGGTTCGTCTCTGTCACACACTCACACTCATAAACTTCTTCAATCTCTTAGCAAGTTGGGCAATCGTCGTCTTCATAGGACACAACCTGTAGGGGTCAGGTGGAGTCTCAATACAGAAATCTTCGAATAGCTTTATAAAATTTCCTTGCTTTCATTTTGTTTCAAGCATCATCCCCTTTTCCTTTTGCTCGTTGATTTTACTCATTTTACCGAATGGAAGCTCTCACTGAATATAAAGCATCAGACCATGTTGTACCTTCAGTTTGTATCACCATCGCCCACATCATCTTTTGCATAGGTTATTACTGATATAAACATCGGAATGTTGCAGATGCACGTGAGGTACTCACGGCCTAAAGGCATGAGAACGATCGAGGGCATGCCTGCCCACATCCGCACCATCACCTGAAGACAGTCCACATGACAGGGGGTGTCTGGATTTGCTGGTCAGCTGGAGCTGGCTAAGTACATCCTCCTGAGTGCACATGTGCTGGAAGACGCGTTTTCTCGACTTCATGGGAGGCTACCCAATCTGAGAATAAATAGATCAAGACAATAAAAAATCCATGTAAAGAGTTGTTTGATAAATACAACTAGGGAAGGGAAAAGTGGTGTCATTTCAATCTCAAATTTTGACACTTCATAGGGTTACCTATGGAGGTCGTTCATGTGTATCACCACTCTAGATTTTTTTAACACATTCAACATTCTAAAATTGAATGGTGGGAAATCATTGCACTGAGATAATTAATCATTTTGTTTCCTGTAATCTTCCCATAAATGATCTGGTAACCCCATTACATTGTTTTTTCTCTATAAAGCTGAAGCGGGAGGTGTACCGTGATGTCCTGGCGGTTTTGGGGATCATCATTCCTTCATATTAGGAAGGGTTGCAGCTGCAGTACATATGCAAGCATGACGGCTGACTTATTGCGGAGTATTTTGGCCATTCTATTCTATAGACATTTTGTTTTTTTGCCTAGTATTTTGGCTGCACGATCATGTTGAAATATATTCCTGTTATTTTATTTTTATTTTGAAATACAGTATTTGCCTGTTGAGTAGTTTGGCTGCTCTATCTTGTAGTTGTTTATTTTGCTGCCTAATTTGGCCGCTCTATCATGTAGATATAGTTGTTTGTTGAGTAATTTAGCCGCTCTATCTTGTAGAAGTGTTTCGAAAATCCGTTGGTGCTCCTGGGAGCACGCGCTCCTGCGTGCGAAAATATATTTTGAAATGTCCAAAAAAATTCCCAACAAAAATGATATGTCTTATTTGTCACATCCAAATGCTACATACAAATTTATTGGCAAAAAATTAAATATTTTGGCCTGTGCATAAAAAACAAAATAAACACCAAATGTTACCCCAAAATATCATCCTAAATTTGTTTTTTCACCGGTGAAACACCGCATGAAAATTTGCAAGGATCCTTGCGACACTAACTCAAACGTCTACAAAAAAATCAGAATTTTTTGAAAACGTTTACTATATATATTTTTGTTTACTATTCACGCTGAGCGTGCGCTCCCGGGAGCCAAAACGCCATTCTCGTTCAGCAACCATGGTTCAGTACTCTCGTCCTCTCTTTTCGAGATTTGTAAAGACACCCACCTCTTTAACAACCACCTTCATATTTTTGTCAGACTTCATATCAATTTCTCGAAGAGATACTATTGTTGTAAAAAAATCATTTTCTGTCAAGCACTTTGACTAACCAGGGTTGGTTTCCACAAATATAATGGCAGACGTTTTCTCTGACTTCATGGGAGGTCGTTCATGTGTATCACCCCTCTAGATTTTTTTAACACATTCAACATTCCAAAATTGAATGGTGAGAAATCATTTTAATCATTTTGTTTCTTGTAATCTTCCCATAAATGATTTGGAGGCCACGGTGGCTTCATGTTCAATTGGTAACCCCATCACATTGTTTTTTCTCTATAAAGCTGAAGTGAGAGGTCTTCCAATAAGCGGAACGATCACGTGCCAGGGATGGGGGGGTAGGCCCCCCCCCCTCTCGATAAAAGACACTTCAATTAAAATAACTACTGTAGAATTTGGATTATAATTATGTATTATTTGGAACAAGTATAAGGAGCCGCCAAAACTACCCAAGGAGGTTTGAGGAAGAGCTCGAAGGGCGAATAAGACGGCAGGCTTGGCCGATGCACTGGCAAGCGAGCATCTTAGCCACGAGGAGCGCTCTCGAGGCCACGGATGACAAAAGTAGTAAGTGGAAACATGAATGTGGCGCGTGTTGCAATAAAGTGCATGGGCTTATGGGATGCGAGTCATGCTTACTGGGCTAAGGGAAGATAGTACTTTTTTTCCATTGCAACTCATGAGCATTTTGCTACTAGATGAAAAGAAAGAGAAGTGCCATGCGAGAAGTATTGGTATGTTCGTATGAATTAGTGTGCATCATAAGCTAGCTCCCCCTTTGGACGTCTCATGCAGGTTTCTTCAGAGTTACCTCGATTTCTTGATTGGCAGGAGTATTAAACTGAACTGTAACATCGCCCCTTGCAAAGGAAAGACTATCTTATCCTACGACCTAGCTGCCAAGTATTTTTGCAGCACGCCCTCTTCAGAAGTTTCCCCAGCAATTGTTTTCGAGGGGTTGTTTCCCCGGGCTGGTGCCCTCGTAAGCGTGGGTGGGTTAAGCTGAATTCAGATGGGGTCCTATGTCTTGGACAAAGAGGCCGGTGCCAGCATGATTTTCTTGAATGAAGCAACGGTCATCGTCTTATAGACGTGCATGGAATTGCTCTCTTGCCGGAATGCTTTGGAGGCGTAATTGTGCGCATGTATGGAAGGACTATCCATTGTTATCCAAAGGAGTGATCAGTGATGTCCCTGTCATCATTGAGATGGACTCGCTCAGTTCGGTTGCAATGATTGAGAGCTATGAGGTGGGTGTGAAGGAAATTAAGTATTTGATTCTTTAATTACATGGGTAATTCATACCCAAAAGGGCTAGCGACCGACGATCGTTTGGCTACTTTTGCTTGAATAGAGGTAGGACTATAATGCGGATCGGGTCAGGTCCCTAAGGTTCCAGAGTTGGCCATAGGTGAGTCTAAAGACATTTTGATTGAGTAATACCACCCCACCCTTCCCCTCCAAAAAAAAAGTAAGATTGCATATTTCAACCCTGAAGTCTTGCCCTAGTCCAACTTACAACCCCGAACTCCAATATCGTCTAAGTTACAACCCTCAGCTATCAAAACCGTCCAGGATTCTGTTTGACCGGTTTTGAATCGTTGACTGGGTGAACAGTAAATTTAAAAAAAATTGACTTTTTTCCACTGGGTGAACATTAATCCAGAAAAAGAGTTATAAAAGATAAAAATTCAAAAAATACGATGTTTGAGTGCGTAATGTCCCTGCCAATTTTCAGTTTGTTTGGACATCTGAGTAGCTCTCGGCAAAAAAGACAAATGTGTGGTCTGTGAAACAGTTAACTGTTCGTGCACTCTTCTTGCCGATTTTGCTTTTTTTCTTCAATGTTTTTTTATTTTTCTGAATTTACTGCCACCGGTCAACTGGGTCGAAACTGGTCAACATGGAGAGAAGGGTTGAATCCTGACCGGTTTTGAGAGTTGGTGGTTGTAACTTAGATGGTATCGAAGCTCGGGGTTGGAAATTAGACAGGGTAAGAGTTCGGGGTTCCAATGTGGGTGTTGCATGCTCTTGCGGTAGACATGCATGCTCACATTTTCAAATGGGTTTTTAATTAAAAGTAACACACCGAGTAGGAGTACAATGTCTGAGACGCACTAATCGCCAACGAACTAAGCAGTAGCACTATTCAAGTCTCCATTGTCAAGATTTGAAATAAAATATATCCACCATCATGATGCTGCACATGCCAGATCTCGATTATAAAAATCATCTATAGTACGAAATCATATTCTGTCACGTATCGTCGAACAAGAAGAAAACATTGAGTACGGCCTACAGCCACTCGATGCTTCACTGACGCGTGGACCCGCCACCCACACGTCAATAAGGCGTCCGTCACCAAGACGTTAGTGAGTCCTCTCACGCGCCACCTCTTCTGTGTGGTGGCAAACTATCAGTAATCCCCTGTGATTTCCTCCCCCAAACTTCTCCTCACTCCCCGGCCTCCACTCCTCCCTCCCTCGACGGCGGCGAGCGACGACCCGCCGGACCTCCGCGGTTCGGATCCCGGTCTCCTCTCACCGGTAAGGATCGTTCTGCACAAACATCCGTCCCATTTCCCGCAATCAAAAGCCGAAATCGGAAGCATCCCGTCTCCGAGCTCGGCTCGGCGCCGGCTCGCCCTCTCCGTGCCTGACGCGTCCGTCTGCCTCCACCAGGCCCTCCTTTTCCGCGATTTGTCAGTGCGGCCTCCGTGATCGATGGCGGTTGCCTCCGCCAGTGGCGGCGCGATGTTCCCTCCGCCCACAAACTCGCCGCCACAAAGCTCTGGGAGGACCCGTCCTTCTTCCGGTGGAGGAAGCGGGACGCGCATGTGCCGCTCCGCTCGCAGGACACGCTCGAAGGTGAGACAAATCTCATCGCAACCAGATCTTCCTCTCCATTATGAATCCATTGATTGCATTGCTGCAACTAGCATAAACAACCTGAATGCCAATTCTAGGGCAGTGTAGACTGTATGCATTGGCACTGAGAAAAATATCCTTATGCATACAACTTGTGTCATGCAATAATGAATCCTATTACATATGTTACACTGACATATTTAAGTATATTTATTTACACTGAACAAACACCATAATTTTTAAACAAATAATACTTCATAGAACTTGCCAAATTGCATGCAGTACATATGGCAGGGGGGCTTTTATTTTTGCACTAGTAGTCTGCATCCCACACAGAGAAAGCACTAGAGGACTTCATCCAGTTTGCAGTAATTTCAGGGTAGTGCCGGTTGATCACATCACGTAGGCCTTCAGTTGTTTTGACCCATTGCATCCCCATCTTGGTGTATGTTTTCTCATTGAAATTGCTTGTGATAAATCGATCTGCTTCAAGCCTCCTGTTTATAGAAATGTGTTAAATCAATATTCATATCTTAACTGAGTAGTTATCATCTCAAATTAGTACTTCCACATTTGACTACTTCTTTTTTCTGGTAACATTCTGGATCTACCAGGTAAAGTACCCATAATGGTCACATCGTTATGTTTTCTTGCCTTTTGAACTTGGTTTGGGTAAATTTTGAATAAGTGAAAATTAGCTTAAGCCACATTCTCAGTTGTTTCCTAATACATTTAACAAGGGCTTAAATCAAATTTGGTACTTTATCTAGCATTCAATATCAGTTAAAACTAAATATCACCTTGATGCCATTAAGATGAAAATGTTGAATGCTGTTTAAACGCTTATGGCAAATCCCTTGATTTTTTCTCTGCCATAAGACCAACAAGAAGATCCAATTTCTACATCATCTCCATATATTGCTCTTATGGCTTCAATTGCATCCTTGTCACTTGTCAGATCCTCCCAACTTTTTATTGGAATCAGTAATAGTCTCCTCCTGAACTCATTGTACCTCGGTACACTTCTCTCCCTGTCTCGGTATACTTTATTTTGGGGGAAAATAATGACATTAATCTCAGTGTAATCATTATCAAAGGCATTAGACACAGTAATCCTCTTTATTTAACTTGAAGAATACAGTTTTTGCTTAACATTGTTGTTTATACTAGTATGCAGCAATGTCGTTGTTTTTTAATAAATGGTAGTTGTGATTGACTAGAGAGTGGTGCTAAGGTTACAAGATACAAACATGATATATGTCTTGGTAAGGAATCTTGTATTTTCAATCTGATTAGTATAACAATAGTTTGGGAATTCTTGAAAATTGAAAAGTATGTTGTGAAAAAAATTCAACATAGTAATTTAAGGTTACAAAATACTTGTTCTAGTACTTAATTTGTTGCCAGTATGAGTTATTTTAAATATTTTTATGCATTGGATTATTCTTGGTGGAACCTTGTACCAATTTGACATGGTGCAAAATCATGATCCTCTACTGATAGTGGTATAAATTGGGTCCAATTTTCATACCTTCTAGGGCAGCAAGGTCAATTCTGTCAGATCGATTGGTACCATCCAAATTTTGTGGTATAAGGTCCCTGAAGAAATTTGGGTAGTTCCATAGTTCAAGTGCACCACAAGCTTGATATCCCATTGATAATGTTTGTTTTTCAAACCCTATTTTTGATAGTTGATCTTCCCCCTTGAGACCAACCAACTCTCTAATATCGATGCTACATTTTGACACAAGAAAGAAATGGTGTCAGTTATACTAAAAATGTGCTAACCGAGCAGAAAACTTATTGTGACCAAGATTATACATTCTACTTTTTATTGTATAGTTAAGAAGCTATAAAACACAATAAATCTAGCTGTTTGTCTCGAGTTCAGTGTCTAATGTCAGGTTCAGTAATCCATGATGTAAGAGTCGATATCTAATAGAAGTATGTCTTAACTTTTTTCCTCATTTCTTTATAATATGTATCACTCTTTTTCTGTTTGATCTAATGAAATTTGTTAGTTTGCATTCCATCTTCTACATAAAAACTGAGAGGAATGGATGGCAAACATAAATTGTGTACTCACTCTTCCAGGTATGGTGGGGAATTATTTGCAGTGGGTTGCCCGGTTGGATCCCTGAGCTTGAGAGTACTTGGTATTAAGGAATGCATTCTGTAAACACTGGTAAACTCTTCAGTCAAAGAATAAGGTACGCCATGGTTGATCGGCTTCTTCAATCCCACAAGCCCACCTAATGCCGTTCCTCCTATGTGACCAAATGTATCTTTTATTTTCTTACCCAATAATCCATACCTTCACAAAAGAATCAGAATATCAGGTAAATTGTACACATTCTCACTAATTTAATTAATTTGAATTTGCAGATGTAAATAAAATTTAAGTAATACCAACATCAATGGTTAATTTTTTTCTTTCGGCAAATATGATAAAATGAGATAAATATATCCTCACCAATTTGCGCGCATTGCAGCTCTCATGGTTTTAGTCTTGAGAAGCTCGACAGTCCAATCAATAGTGTGAATCTTTGCAATGACAGCAGAAGTGACTAATTTGGCATACCGATATAATTCTTCATCTGATAGGTTGGGATGTTCTTCCTGAGATTAAAAAAATTGTAATTTTTTCTTCATATTTTCAGCATAAAGAAAACAAATTAATGTCTTGGTAAACAACAGCTTTATTGGTACGGTGGTAAGAAGTCAAGAACAGCAAATTCTTCCTAAAAACTAAACAAATAGATAATAGTAATGCTTCTCTTACCTTTATTGCATCACAAACTGCATTGTGTTCCTTAACAAAAAGAGCTTGTAAGATCGAAACCCCAACCCAACCGTTTCTATGAGCGCCGCCCGATAATGGCACACCATTCTCCTCATGCAAAAGAAGACCGTCATCTCCGATCACTAGTTTTCCATCAACATAAGTCCTGGTCTTTTCTGCCTGTTTCTCATTATTACCATATACTGCACTCCCATCCCTTGGTACATACAAACATAGAAATTGCAAAAAATTACGACATTTTATGCGTAAGTGTGCATTCATTTATATATATTCATCGATCGTCTCTATTTTTTAAGTTCATTGTTTGTGCTTAAGAGAAATTTGTGATAAAGATCTTAACTTGAGAAAATCTTAAGAATTACTCACCACCAAGCTGTGCGGACATTGTAGTAACCAGTCTTTATTCCATCAGAATTCGTAGGCTGTTCTTTTGTGGCGTAGAACTTGAACGATTTGAGGGGGCACTCATTGGCCACTTCTTTTGGAGCTGTGATTTCAATCTGGAAGAAACCAAGAAAATTGAATTACATATCAACTAACAATTAGAGGTGGCAGAACCTGACCCAACCCGAGAAACATGCTCGACTCGAATCCGACGCGACATTTTCCTAAAAGTCAAACTGACCTGACCTGAACCAACCCGACCATATCCAAAACTGACCCGATCCAAGATCAAATAGCATCCAATCCAACTCAAATCAACATACGATCAAAAAAGGTTGATATTGAAATTGGTCCGACCTGACCCGTCCATCACCCAAGCCGACCCGACTCGACCCGAGATATTCTAGAAGGCCAACCTAACCCAAAAATTTTAACCCGAACCCGAACCCGACCCGCCCGCCCAATATACCACATATAACTACAATATATATTTCAAATTCTCAATGGAAGATGAATTTCTATTTTTAAGACTTCAACAAATTAAGGAAAAATCAAGCATGCACCTGTTTGGTATCCTCCATATGATCCATCCAGTCATGAACCATGAACTGTATCCATGCAGCTGCTAGTATATTGAATTGTTTCCTGTGTCCTTGTATTCTACTTTGGCTAACAGCTTTGTCGCCACAACAAATGGATCTGGGCTCATCAACTGCATCGATAAATAACAGTTAATTATTTTATGCATAGTCTGATGATTCAAAAGTATACCTCGAATTTCCATCTGTTAACAATATGGTATAATTAAAAGAAAATGGTCATAATTAAAAGAAAATGGTTCTGTTTTTAAATTAACAAGCACACATTAGCTCTTGTTTTTAATACTGACAAAACTTAGGTTTTTTTAGTTTCAACGTTAATTCATTCATTTACTTATTTGAAGCTTGCAGAACGAACTACAAACAAAAAGTTTCATCAAAAAGAGTTTTATTAGTCTTGAAGTCAAAGTGTCAAACTAAATATTAAATAAGAAATAAAAATAAAGCACTATTTTGGTGATCTTTACTTCTTTAATTGGCTTCTTAGACTTTAATTTCAGGTTTATTCTTCATTAACTAAATTCAATATGTGTAGTATCTAATTTTCTATTGAACAAAATAATAGGGATGCAAATTGAAATCAGCAGATAAGAAGAGCACATCTAAAGCATGCATATATATACAACAAGAATTACCAAAATAAAAGGGAAATAAGTGCTTAACTAATTTACATTAAGTTATTAACTTGTATTGTTAGAACTTAATTAGAAATTGGTAATTTTGTAAGAAAATTACTAGATTTTTTCTAAATAATGTATAATTAAGTACCTCATCCTGTTGATCAACTGGTTTCATGTTTCTCCCAAAAAAGGTGTATTGGCTACCAGCCTCAGCATTATGGGGGTCGTTGTACTTGCCATCTCCGGTGCGGTACGGGAACTCCTTGGGGTCAAACAGAGCACCATGAGAAGTCCCAACAGCTAGCAGGTTGTACTTTTCGAGGAGGGTCCGACGGGTGTTCAGGTAGAGTAAACCGATCAGAACAGGCATCTTGTGCCACAAGTTTCTCTTGTCAAATGCGTGAATGAACTACATGAAATTAAGAAAAATTAATACATTGGAAATTTAATTATGTATGCATATGTAAATTAAATACTTCAACTAATGAGGAATATCAATTGAATAGTTAATAAGGTGGTACACAAGCATGATAAAGCTTAAGTATATATATGTGCTTCTAATGGCCATATTTATGAACATGATTTGTTAGTTACCACCATATGCATGGAAAAATAATACATATTGGCATGCATACTCATTTGAAAATATACTTCATTATAAAAGATTTTCCTAATTAAATGGTGCATCGAACTTAATTTGGCGCAATTTTTTAGATATTAAAATGAATAGATACTAATTTAAAACAAATCAAACAATTAAAATGCGGCATCAATAGCTCAAAATATAATTCAACTTTTAGTTGCGTTAGAATTGATACACACGCGCGCGCGCGCGCTTTTTACCAATTTTATTTATGATAAATTAATTATGTGCTCATCTATATATGTGCGCATCCTCTCTAATTAACACCCTTATCTTGCTATAAAATAAAACACTTACCACATCAATAACATGCATACTGATTAATTTTCATACATAACATAATATTTATGATCGTACATTAATATATAACCACTACCTGATATTCTGAAGGAATATGTATGTATGTATGTAACTGTATGCAATATGTACATCAAATAAATACTTGATATATAAATTACTCTTAAACATTAATTAATTAAAACATACTAGAAAGCCAATCTTGTCACCCAAAGACATCTTAGAGAAAACATCACGGAGGTCCGGATGAACATGAGGCTTGAAGAGACCTGAACCCATGGCTACATGCAAACAAATTAAATGAATGTATGATCTTGAATATGAGGACTTACGAAGAAGTAACAATAATATATTCTTTGGAAGTTACAACAATCAGTAAGGTGTAGTACTATATTTATAATAGAAAAGGCATGCAGATCAACCCGTTCTCAGTATGTTCTGATATTCAGGCCCTGTTTAGTTCGCAAAGTTTTCCCATCACTAGCGTGACTTCGAATGTTAGGACACTAATTAGGAGTATTAAATGTGATTACTGACAAAACCCATTCCATAACCCCCGGGTGCTTTTGCGAGACCTTTCTAATGAGCCTAATTAGGCCTTGATTAGACAATGTGGTGCTACAGTAAACAGTCTCTAATGACGAATTAATTAGGCTTGATAGAAAGGTCTCGCGATCTGCAGTCCATCCGTGTAATTTGTTTTACAATTAGATCATGTTTAGTCCTCCTAAATAGCATCCGAAAAGTGCTACAGTGAACTTTGCTAACAAACTTTGCAATCTAAACACAGCCTCAAAGACACGTGCATGATTGATTTGCTGCGTACTATATAGGCGTTTAAATAAAAAAGTAAGATATGATGTGTAGGTGTAGCTGCTCAGAACCGATAATTTTACGGGAGGTGATACAGTGATACCGTTGTACTCTCTCCGTCCCTAAATGATGATCGTCGTTGGTTTCCGTGCCACAAGTTTGACCGACATTTGTATCTCCAAATAAATTTATTAAAAACTAGATTCAAATATCTATCTAATGATGTTAATTTTGTACTATAAATATTAATATATTTTTATATATATTTAGTCAAAGTTGTTTATCTGGAAGCGAAAACGACAGTTATTTAGGGACGGACGGAGTAGTTCCCATTGTTGATACGGATGATTATTATGCAGCGAAAATTGTTTATTATGCATGTAAAACCAATTTTTCAAGCTTAACTAAAAACATTAAACAACTTGCATACTAAGCATTTTTGCCAGCATAAAAGACATCTAGTAACATGCATTTTACAACTCATACAATGCATACTAAATAAATTTGGGTGCATAAGTAATATTTTGACCAAGTAAAAAAAAGATCGGTAGGTACTGCTTTCCCGATTATTTTGACCAAGTAAATATTTTGAGCCCAAAACCTATGGCGAAAGTGAAACAACGTGAGAGCAACGTTGCAACCTGCTGTTTAATTATGTCGATCTCTGGGTTTGCTCTTTCTCTTGGTCCCAACGTAAAAAAGAAGAAGATTTTATCCCAAAAGGAATCTAAGGCAGAAATGACAACAAAGGGCCACTTGGTTTGGTGGGCCGGACGCACCCACCCGTGTGCTTCTTATATCTTACTTACCCTTGTGGGGATGTTCGCATCCTACACAAGTTCTTATAAATATTTTCTGCCTTCTATAAAAATAAAGTATGCCATTGGCATACTTTCAAAAAAAAATCACTCGTTTCTCTCAAAAAGAAAATCTCATCACTCGTCCGTCCTTCGTCCTATCCTTATCCTCAACTCTCTCTCTCTCTCTCATACTATTTGTCTCTCCTCTCCGTCTCTCTCTCCATGAGCCAGGCCTGGCACGGCGGCGGGCCGTGCCCTACCCCAGCCGGCCTGGCAGGAGGGGGAGACGGGCCGACCTCGAGCTCGGCGAGCACCTCCAGTCCCTGGCCAAGCTCATCCAGAGCATGGAGGATGCCATGACCACCTCCCTCTCCCTTGCGCGCAGAGCAGCGGTGGAACCAAACACCCCCATGAATGTATCCGACCCCTAGGCCCTGCCTCGTTTGGGTCACAGCCACAGGGGGATAGCTAGATAGCCCCATCAGGAGTACAGTCCGGCGTCATCGATGTGGTTGCCATGCATGCCAAGAGGCAATCCACACTGGCCTTTTGGGAGCCCAAGGAAGAACTGCGGGTAGGTTTGGTTTGCTGTCGCTGCCCTGCCAAAGACATAGGCCGGCCAAATCTTGGCGATCGATTTGGCTGCCCAGGAATCGGCCGGCGCAGACCCCAAAAATGAAGGATGGGCAGGCCGGCCAAAGCATGCCAAAAATTGACGGGCATGCAAACACGAACCTTGTGTCTGGTCAACGGCCAAATTTTGGTATGGCTGTCGCAGACACTCATCCAAACACGCACTACATAACAGTTCGTCGATCAAAAAGACGAGAAAGTCACTGGAGAATGAAATAGCACATAATGGAATCGGTTGCAAAAATCACAAGAAGAATTGCTTGGCGCATCTGTCCCGCTGCAGCAGTTTCTATGGTGGTCCGGCTGCCTGTTGTTGTCCATGCATCTCCTCGTCCGCTCTACGGGCACGTTTGGTTCTATGCCACTATTGGCCAAGCAAGGAAACAAGAATTCAAGAAACGATGTGAACAGCAAGGCTACTACTTACCTGTGGTAGAAGGAAAACCTGGAGATGTGCTGAGCTCTCAGAAATCCCCGCACGGCTGAAGAAAAGAGGCTTGCTCAACCCATGCTGGGTGCACGCCGCTATATATCAGAAGGTTGGCTGAACGTACTGTTGAAGCTAATCTTATTTTGCAATAGAATTTGCATGTGATACATGCTAAAAAAAGATGTCAAATTTGTTTTGTCAATATCAAGTACATGCATGTGTGCAGGTGGTGGATCAGCTGTCGGCAAGGAGCATTTTCTACTGCTGAAGTTGGCTGGACGTACGACTCCAATATTAATATTGATGAAAAAGAAAAACATGCAAAGACTTATTGGTATCCTCCTGTCAAGTTGACATTCCGAAGAAAGATCATATATATGCGTATAGACGTCTTCAGTTTCCAGGAAATAAATCTGCTGTCCTGTCTCGCAAATGATGTTAGGAAATGCCAACGTGCTGCATCGTTGAACCATTCGAACCATAGCCGCCACGCACGTGTTTTTGGTCCCATAGAGCACCGTGGAGTAGACCTTCTATCCATTGGAACCGGAAGATTCTTCTTCTTCTTCTTCTTCTTCTTCTTCGGTCGTGAGCGCGCACCCGACCCGGTCTCCCTCTGACCCGACCCGGATGCACGCTCCGCAAGTTGCGAGCTCTCGGCCACCAACAAAGTGGCCGGAGGAAAATTTCCGTGGCACATGCCCGGCGGCCAATGGGAGGAGGTAGCCAACGCTCCCATGGGTGGTTGCGCCGTTCCTGTCATGGATAGAATAGAGGGTGACGTCCCCCGTTCGAGCTGGCCATATGCAGCGGGCGAGCATTTTCTGAACTCCGAAGCCCAAGTGTGCGCTGCTCCTGCGTCTGCGTCATGGGAGGGAGGGAACGAACTCCGATATCCGTCGGTTTGGTTGGTCCTTTGACCTTTTGGGCTTCGCCTCCCTCCTCCACTTTTTTCCCTGTAGTACTACTTGTATTTCTGGACGCTATGGACGTCACAGTGCGAGGGAGTGTTAAATATTCTTGAATTGTTTATCACTGACGACCTCAGCTGGTTAAAAACTTAAAATACAAAGTTTGGAAACTAATATTCTTGCTTTATTTTTGAAGCTAGATTCGTATTCTTGCCTTGCTTAGGCTGGCGAAAGCTTGAGAAAAGTATGCGAGTCGAGCAACTTGCAACAGATTTGAAGGAGATTTCCATTCCAGCATATATATATATGCATGTCACTCACACCAAATACAGATTCCGCCAGATGGATCGGATCGGTCGATGGACGTCATCATGTCATGGCTGCAGTCCGCGAGAGCGCGACGCTCTAGCAGTGGCTATATATCATTAGTCCGGCCGGCAGTCCCGGCCGTGCCCGAACAAAAGACATACCTACCTACCATGCATGTACCGCAGCTACGTTTCGAAGAGTACAAAGATGAAAAACGTTTATAATCATCCGGCTGATTTCAGCCCACCTCCCCTAGCCGCCACGTGCCTGTGAACCTGGCTGATTCCACGTTCGTTCCTTCCGTGATAAACGTTCCCACGGCTGTTACTTTCGTGTGTCCACGTAGGACTGGGGCCGCTGTTGTGCATGCGCTATGTAGCTCACGCCTACACGCTGCTGCTGCTGCTGCCCCTCTCTCTCTCTGTCTCTCTTTCTCTCTCTCATCTGCCTTTCACGTGCTTTATTTCTCTTAACTAAGTCTTTTTTAGGGATTCTCTGTACTGAGTTTTTTTTCGGAAAAACTTTCAATCTATTCGTCTTCAATCATGGCAGTACAACGAATACCAGAAATGAAAATTACATCCAGATTCGTAGACCACCTAGCGACGACTACAAGCACCGGCGGCGCGCCGTCATCGCCCCTCCATCGCCGGAGCGGGCACAACTTGTTGTAGTAGAGCGGTCGGAAGTCGTCTTTAAGGCCCCATAGGACCAAGACCCCAACAGCAACCGCGATGAAAAATAACGTAGATCGAAAGGATCCAAACCGAAGACACACGAATGTAGACGAACAACGCACGAGATCCGAAAGCAAATCCACCAAAAGATAGATCTGCCGGAGATACACCTCCACACGCCCACCAACGATGCTAGGCGCACCCCCGGAACAGGGACTAGACGGGGAGACCTTTATTCCATCTTCAGGGAGTCGCCGCCGTCTCGCCTTCCTGAATAGGACACAAACCCTAACAAGAATAAAAAAAAGACTAAAAACGGAGCCCTCCCGCCGGCCCTTGCAAGGATCTACCGCGCCTCCATGGCCCTAGGGCCACCGGAGACGAGGCGGACCTGCGTCGGCGCCGGCGAGAGGCACAAACCCTAACTTTCTTTCTTGGAGGAGGAGGAGGAGGCGGAGCCCTGGCTCTTTTGGCCAATTCTCTTTATTGAGTTGACTGCATGGCTCGGCATGCTGCATGCATTAACCATCCCGAGCAAGTTAGCTTTACACGGATTTGGCACAGACCATTTTCTTTTGCCTAGCGCCAGTTGGGCATCGCCGCTGCATACAAAACACTCTCGCTAGCAATGCATGCTTTGAGTCGTGTCCTTAACGTTGCCGCCGCCGCTGTGAAGCATGTTATCGCAGCATCATCAGCAGACAAATGGCTGTTGTAGCATCATCGAAGCAGACGTGCGAACATCGCATCACTGCCATGGCAAGGAAGCACGCCTTTGCAGCATCGTGGAAGTAGCTGGGCCTCCGTCGCACAGCATCGTCGCGGTCATCGAAGCACATCATCGCAGCATCATCGCGATCGTTCGAAGCATACCGCGGCGGCAGCGGCCGAAGCACCTGTAGTCACCGTCAAAGCATGTCGTTGCGACATCATCGAAGCAGTCAGGTTGTCGTTGTAGCATCACCACGACCGTCAACGCATGTCATCGAAGCAAACCATGGCCATTTGAAGAACATTGTCATGACATTGCCGCGCCCGTTGAAGCATGCTGTCGCAACATCATTGCCACGACTGTCAAAGCACGTTGCCGCGGCATCATCGAAGCAGTAGTGCGGCCATCGCAACATCCACCATGGTCGTCGACGCACGCCGTCGCAACATCAGCGGAGCAGCCGACCTATGCTCGTAGCATCACCACGGCCGTCGAAGCACACAATGGCCACTCGTGGATGTTGGGGGCGCCGGCAAAGGGCTTCGTGTTGCGAAGAAGAGACGCAATACCGACCACAACCGTCTTTGGCCGTGCTTGCTAAGAGGCGGTCACAAGATTCTACAAAAAGGTTGCAAGGTCTTCACCACATAAGTCATGTTGCAACGGTTCTTCGCAACACGTGTCATGTTGCAAGGTGTGGCGCAACATATGTCGTGCTGCAAAGGGAGCCGTAACGTTGGTCGCTCGATCATGCCGATCAGCCGACTGACGCATAGCGCATGCTTTTCTTCTCCGTGGACCGCAGCTCACGCGTAGTGATGCCACAATAATAGTATATAACCTAGCTCTCTTTTTTGACATTTACCAAAACCTAGCTTTTTGTTACGTGGGTTTGCTGCAGGGCCGGGCCGGCAAAATCCGGGGCCCTGTGCGAAACTAAAAATATGGGGCCCTATGTTACAAAAAAAAATGAATTAACAAGCAACTATAGTATATATATATATATATATTATATATATATATATATCGCAGAAAAAATTGTATGTATATAATATAATGTCTTATATAAGAAGATAAAGAAGATGAATAAAATAAAATTAAAGTTACACAGTAGCATATATCAATTGGATATCATGCATCGATGTTTTCCATTTAGACGAACCGTCTAACTCACCTAATTCTGGGTCCTGTGAATCTCTAACGAAGTGAAGATCCAGTGAAGATCCCTGCCAATAGTTATTAGTTAATTAATTAAAAAATTAGGAATTATGAGTAGAAACCGTAGTTAATCGAAAAGGACTCGCTAAACACCTGGCAGGAAGCTAGAGTCGGTCACCGATCAATCCAAATTTGAGAGAGGTCGGAGGAGGGGAGGAAGTCAATGGCGGCAGCGGCCGGTCGTGCTGTGATCCGATCGATCCAGGGACCGATGGGCGAGGGATCAGACTCCAGTCTTCAGGACAGAACACCTTTGACCGAGGGATCAGACTCCAGAACACCTTGGATCAATCGGATGCAGGGACAAGGAGTCAGACTCCAACATAGGCGAAGTGAACACCTTGGATCATCAAAGGACCTTTCCTGTAGGATGTAATTATCGAGACATCCACGAGTAGGAGGACTGGAGGAGGAGGAGATCGATCCCCGATTCCGGTTCAGCGTATACTTGTCCTGCCCAGACCAATGCCCACGTGATGTGTAAAGTGTCAACACAGTTTTCTCGGCCGGGACTACGGCCCGTTAGGTGTGAACGCACGGCCTAATGACTCACCCGAACAGGAAACTGGTCGACTAATCCCACAGCTGAAAAGCATCTAATCTAAGAGTATCTCCGGCCGCGCCCTCAACAGGCCCTGAGGCGAATTTTTAGCGCCGGTGGCCGAAAATCGGCCCAGTCACGCCCCCAGAATCTCGTTTAGCGCCGGTTTGTGCGGAATCTAAGCCGGCGTTCCCGCCCCAAACCCAAGTGGTCGGGTGTCGCCTGGGCTCGCCGGCGGAAGCGAAAAGCGGCGTGGGGCCGCTCTGTCGGCGACCGGAAGCCCTTTTCCCGCTGTTTTCTCCCGCTTCCCCCCTCGCCTTCCCTCTCTTCTCCATTCCTCCCGCCAAACCCCCGCCTCCTCCCTACACTTCCGCCCGTCATGCCGCCGAAGAAGTACGTGATGCCACCCGCCGCGACGGATTCCACAGTCGCCACCGTCGCCCAACGGAAGCAAAGGAAGCCGAGGGCGCCGCTGTCCGAGCCCCCCGGCATGAGCAACGCCGAGTGGAAGGTGGATGTGGAGCGTCGGGAGGCCGTCACCGCCGACAGACGCAACAGGGCCAAGAAGGCCAGGGAGAGAGCGGCGGATCATGCGGCCGAACAAGCGGAGGCGGCGCGCGCGGTGATGATGAATCCAGCCGGTGGGCACCCCTATGTGGCCTGGAGCTAGCAAAGCGTCGGCTCTCCGGTCGGGTTCTCGTCGTCGCCGCACCCATGGAGCACGCCGTCGCCGGGCCATGCTGATGGCGACGCCCATGGGGGCTTCAACCCCAACCTCACCTTCCCCCATGGGCGGCCCAATCGACGCCCTCGTCGCGTTCGCCCGGGCGTCTTGACCCGCCAGACGTCGCATGTCGCCGTCGGACTACGCAGCCTCACCAACGCCACATCTTCTCCGTGGCCTCTACTCGCAGGCCTCCTCCTCGTCGCATCTCGGCGCCGCCGACGCGACGGAGGCCGACATGGAAGACATCATCGCAGCCGGCTCGGCTGCCGCCGCCGCTTCCCCCGGGTTCACTACCCAAGACGCCTCGATTGACCTCGGTGACATGGACGACGAGCTCGACTACGGCGAGGAAGAGCCGGAGGACGAGGAAGAAGAGGAGGAGGATCCAGCGCCGACGAGGAAAGGCAAAAAGAAGAAGAAGAAGGCGGCCAAGACCGGCGAGCCGCGCATCAAGTGGGCGTCCAAGGAAGAGGAGTGACTCGCCGAAGCGTGGAAGGTCGTCTGCCTCGACCCGGTCACCGGCACGAACTAGAGCATCGACATGTATTGGGCGCGCATCAAGGCCGAGTTCGACGAGCGCAAGCTCGTCGACCCCTACTTCAAAGGCGTGCACATGAAGCGCGGGTCCAAGGCGATGGCGAACCATTGGGGGCTCATCCAAACGGCGTGCAACAAATGGCATGGGATCGTCGAGGAGGTCGCGGGTCGCCCGGAGAGCAGCACCAGCGTCGAGGATCAGTTATAGCATGTCGTCCTACTGTCGCCATTCGCCGTGTGCGCGCCCTAGCGCCGCTAGCGCCGACTGGTGTTCTTTTCCTCAGCGCAGCTGCTACGCATGTTCGCCATGTTCCGCGATGACAACAGCGACGTAGAGTTTAAGTACCTCCACGTCTTCAAGCGGATCGAGAAGTGCGAGAAATGGCCGGTCGTCCGACGCACCCTCGCCAAGGCCAAAGAGACGTAAAAGCCAGACGCGCCGACCGCGGGCGCGGCCGACGGGCGCCTGGACGGCAACAAAGGTGCCAAGAAGGCAAAGCACGCCGAGTGGGCTGCCGCACGCGTGCAAGAGTCCATCAAGCACTGTCTCGCCGACGCCAAGACCAGGGCCGCCCAGCAAGAAGAGAAAACTGAGGTGAGGTGGGCTGTTTTGATGACGAACGGCGCCGTCAAACTCGACTTGCTCCGGACCAGCACCGCGAAACTCAAAGCTCAAGACGCCAAGAAGAGGAACAACGACCTCGCCTTCTTGATGGGCGGCGCGGACATGCTCCAGAGCGGCGACGAGAAGCTCAAGGCGTGGTTCTTGGCGGAGCGAGGCCTCATCCTGAACCAGATACCGGCGACGCCAACGCCGCCGCTGACGCCGCCGCCCAGCCCGACTGATGACGATGCCTCCGCGACGCCCAGCCCCATCGACGATGCCTCCGCCAGCTACTTCAAAGAGCAGGCCGCCACCACTTCCTCCCAGCCCGCGTACGCCGATGACGACGCCGGAGGTTGAGCTCGACGTTTGATGTACTCCTTCCGCGTCCTTTCCTTTTTTGTACGCCGAACTACTGCGTGTCCTTTCATTTCATCGCCGAACTGTGGGGCAGAATTGCCGAACTATTGCGATGATCGCCGGTTTGTGGTTTTTTTGAGCGGGAACGATGGAGTTCGAATATGGGGCGGCACCTGGGGGCGTGGCTGGGGAGAAACGAACCCCAGGGGCCGATCTAGCACCGGTTTGCCCCAGTGTTGCTCTTTTCGGCGTCTGGGGCGAGCGGCAAGATGCTCTAAGAGCATCTCCACCGCTTCAACAAGGCCCCCTCAGCAACTTTTTCGGCCCGACGCCAAAAATCGGCCCGATCGGCGCCCCCTAAAGGGCCCAATTTTTTGCCGGCTCGGGCCGAAATTGGTGCCGGCGGACCCAACCCGAACCCGGCGCGCTGGGGGCGCTCGGGGGCGTCGGGCGAATCATTTTTGGCGTGAAAGAGCCGCGGGTACTCCTTGCCAGCGACTCGTCTCTCTTCTCGCCGCTTCGTCGTCCTCATCGCCTCGTTTCCCATGGCGAATCAATGTCAAACCTGCCGCGCGCTGCCGCGCCGGTCAGCCTCCATTGGTGCCTCACGTGCGGCGCAATGAAGACCGAACGACGCCGCGTCCCTCGCTTCCGCCACGCGATATCGCCGGGCGGCCATCGCTGCACACGCGGCGGCCACGCTGCATACCGGGCGCCTCCGCCTATATAAGCCGACCCCAAGCGCGCCGGAGACACGCACAGAGCCTCCACCGCCGACGCGCCATTTCTCCCCCTTCCTCCCTCTCCTCTCGCCGTCTCCAGTTCAAAGCATGGCCGAGCGCTTCCCAGGCGACGGCGCGGCGGCGAACGGCTTCGGCCGCCGCCACCTTCACGAGGACGAAGCTCGGCTCCTTTTCGAGGCCGAGTACCCAGTCCCGCCGGACATGCGGGTGCCCGGGGCATGGAGAATCAGCGCCGGCGGCGTCCCGGTGCCACCACCGCCCACCGAGACGGCGCGGCATGTGGAGATCGCGCGTATTCGCGCCTCCCTGCCGCGGGCGGCGAGGGAAGGACCGCGGTACGTCCCCGACAGCCCGCTCTAGGAGCCATACTTCCGCCGCCGCCACGCCGAACAGCTCGAGGCCACGAACGGCCTCGTGCCCTCCGGAAGGCTCAACTCCGAGGGGCGGCACCGATGGTGGGGCGTGCGTCAAGACGCCTGGAGGCCGTCCTCGAGTACATCGAGGCGGCAACACGCCGAGGCTCGAGTACCCCGCTTCCCCATCCTTCTCGCCCGGCGTGGGGAGCTCGTGGACGCCGAGGCGCATGGAGCAGCCCGGCGTCCTCCTCCTCGTCCGGCCGCTCGTCCTCTCCCGCCTCCGCCCGTCAAGCGAACCCCATGACACGCCTGTCGCAAGGCGCACTCAGCAACTCCGGCGTCGCGTCGGCGACTTCGACCCACACAGCGCCTCGTCCTCGTCGCGCCCAAGCCGGAGCCCGGCCTCCAATGAGTACGAAGATAGCCCGCCAAGCTCCGACGAGTAGGCCCCTACAATGGCGCGGACGACTACCTCCGCGACGAGATGGTCCGGGCAGCCTTGCGTTTCGAGAGAGATAGCCGCCACAAACGTGGCGCCGAGGACGCAGCACGGCGTCGTGATCCTCGACGGCCGATGACGACGACGAGACGCCTCGAGCTCATTCCAAACTCGCGCCAACCGGGGAGGGTTGCGCTGGGGACGGCGTCAAGGGAGGCGGGCGACGACGACGACGATGATGACGGTGGTGACTACACACGGTTCTACAACCTCCTCGGCATGTAGAACTGCAAGGGCGGCGGGCGGCGAGGAGCGGCGAGGAGCAGCCTAGTAGTTTTTTTTTTGTAAAATATTTTTAAATATGAACGAACTCGCCGAAGTTTGGTTGAATTTGCGCCTTGTTTGTGTTGTAATTTAAATTTTCAAAAAAACGTGGGCGCCGCGACTGGGAGGCATCACGCCTCCAGCGCGCAGTTTAGCGCCGGTGCGTCCCCAGAGACGATTTTTAGCGCCTCATGAGGGGCCAACGGCTGGAAATGCTCTAAGGGCTCGGGAAGCGGTTTACTTTTTGCTGGCATCAACCGGATGATGCGTAGCAGCCGCCTATAAAGATAGCCCAGCTTCTTCCATAAAAAGACACGAACACGACAAGCCTGCTAGCTGGTGCAAGGCGGCGAAGAACGATTCTTCATTCTTGATGCCTGCAGCTATATACGAAAACAACATGGCACATATAAATACCATTCGATCAATACACGATCGATGTATGCGTACGCCTAATCCATTAACTAATCTTGCCTCCTCAATAAGTGAAGTTTCTTCGGATCCTACTCCAACGAGACGATCGGTCATATGGTTGGCAATGGATTTGGAAATCGGTCTGTTCAAGCAAAGATGGCGTGGCGGCGGCGACATCCTTGTGGTGGACCTGTCTCGGGCTCATGCCATTGCGGCGTTTGCTTCCAAGCGCCGCACGGAGCTTGGGAGGTAGTCCAGAGCGGATGCAGATTGCGGTCCGTGATCGGGCGTGACATCTGGAAGATGGTGGATCGTAGTCTTTGGGTTCGCGGTTCGTGGATTGCGGTGTGGTTTTCTCCTCCGCATTCTAGTTGTTAATGGGGGTGCGGATCCGGAGTTCGATGGCGTGTAGGGGTGTTGCGATGCGATTCGTTCAACGATTATGGTTTTGCCTTTGGTGAGCCACCTTGGAAGTCCGCAAAATTGCATATCGGCGGTGATGGAGCCGCTTCTGAGCTCCGGGTGTGAAGGTGATCCGTCATATTTTCCTTTGTGGCTCTTGTGGTGGTTCCAGGCGGGTGGCAGACGTTAGTGTCAAGTTCGAGGTTTCTTCAATCTTGATTGTAATTTTACTTCTGGGTTGTTGTTTCTTTGTGCAAAGGCTAGCTTTCTGCTATTTTTTCAGTTTTGCCTGATCGATTACGTGACTTGTACTATGATACTTATGATACAAATGAGACACGTATTACCATGCAAAAAAAAAAAAATGGTGGTTGCCGGTGATCGATCGATCGACCTGCCCCTTGTTAGGTGGCAGGGGTTAACCAGATCGCAAATGAGTTAACAATGATGATGTCGTACAGGCAGGCAAGTGACCTCGCCGTCGGCGCCATTATTGGCACGGCACATGTTGAACTTGCACCATGATTGCACTGCACTTGGTTTGCTTGTGACATTGGTACACTAATCCGACTCCCACGAGTTATTTACCAAAACCACCATATTTAGGCCTAGGGTAATCATGCCAGATTTGTGCCAAGGCACAAAAACCCATTGAAATTGTGCCTAACATGTAACGCTGAGATTTGGTCGCGAAACAACCGAACCGACAGGTAAGGCCCGCCTATCGGGCTGACGTGGCAAAGACCAAGCAAATAAAAAAAATGTTGACTAGGTGAGGTGGCAGATGAGATGCAGGTCCCGCCTGTCATTGACACGTGTTCATCTTCATCCCATCTCTATTTCTTTGGAGCATTGCGTCGAGCAGCTCGTGGGCATCCCAGCCATCTCTGCCATGCGAGCCGAGAGCTCCATAGCCATGGAAGCAAAGCCCCTGCTCAAGCTTGCCCCAGGCCGCCTCAGCCTCTTCCCTACACGTCATGAACCCTCGAATCCCGCCGCCGTTCCCGCCGGCATGGACGGCCGAGCCGAGAGCTCCATGGCCACCATGGCCACGGCAGCCGAGGCCTACTCGAGCTAGCCCAGGGCCGCCTTACGCTTCGCGTCGGCGTGCTGGCCTGTGGGCAGGGCCAGCAAGGAGGCGCAGCTCCCCCGCTGCCTCTTGGGCAGGGCGACTGCGTCGGACAGCGCGACGGGCAGACTCCGTGGACGACGACGAGCATGCCCTCGCCTTCTTCTTCACGCAGGTGTGCTCATTCATGGCGTCGGCGTGTCCGAGCACTCATACGTGCTCAAGGTGAGCCACTCGCTCCTTCCCCACGCAGCCACAACTTGGCTCGCCCGGCACCTTGCCCGCGCCGCCGCGTATGCTAGCTTCAGCAAGGTGGTCACCACCTTGGTAATTGGTAGGAGGATAGGAAGAGCTGCGTGAGCTTGCGGACGGGATGGAGAAGTCCGGCTCGCCGTTCCTTTGGTCGCTGCTCCAGCGTGGCCATGGCATTCTGTGCCTTCTTCAATGGCTACAGGATGAACCCAGACAAAGTGCTCGATGGAATGCTCCGTAGAAAAATGTTGTGAAGAAGATGACTTTCTAGTCATTGACAGTTAGGGCCCGTGTCTCATTTGCCACATCAGTCGGTCAAACTTTTTGGTCTTCGCCACGTCAGCCCGACAGGCGGGCCCTACCTGTCGGCTCGGCTGTTTTCGCGACCAAATCCCAGCATCAGTGCTCCGCGTTACCTGTTAGGCATAATTTCGGTGGTCTTTTGTGCCCTAGCACAAATCTGGTACCAAATTGTTACACTAGCCCTAAGTGTGGTGGTTTTATGTAAATAACTCGACTCCCAGCGATGAGCTTTCGGACCTCAGTGGCTACTGGCTTGCTGGCTAGCTGTCCGTGACGGCAACAGCGCACACAAGGGAATAGCGAGAAGGCAACTGCAATTCCCAGCCCGACGTGTGTGCTTCCTCCGTCGCTGTCAGGGGAAGAAGATTCAAAGGCTTTCGATTAGATAGATGGTTGCAAAGGCAACCGCAACAACTGATTGGTCGCTGTACGGCTACTACTCGCGGGTGCACCACTTGTTACTGCACCCTTTGGTTTCCACGTCCACCGTGAAAGAACACATTTTGTTTCTGTGCTTTTTCTCAAGGAAAAGGACCATGATAGCAACCGGATAAGCTTTGTCGTTGCTTTCATAGGGTTAGATTTACAACTCGGAAGCTTGCGTTTGGCTCCTCACGCTCACTATCCAGACATACTCTCTCTCCCACGGGTTGATTCCTTTACCTATAGGCAGTCTTGGTTCTGGATGAAACACCAATGAATAACATTACTTTTACTAGTAAGATGCCCGTGCGTTGCACGAAATAACTATGCATGTGTTCAGATTGACGTATGTCCGGTCATCCCATGTGTAATAAATATCAATATGCATTTGCAAATATTCAGTTATGTTCCCGAGCTTACATGCATTCAAATGACGAGAAAGCTATTCTCCTGCCGACTGGCAGTTAGCGACAGATACGTACGATCGCTTCCGTTAGTTTTTTTTTTCCTTTGATCTTTCTTTACGATCGCTCCCACGCCCGCTCGCTTTTTTCCCTTCGATCTTTCTTTCTGAACGCTTCTGTCTGCCTTTTTTTTTTCCTTCAGCGCTATTTTTTTTCCTTCAGCGCTAAAAAAAATATAAGTGCTACGTGTAGGATTCAAACCTAGCACCTGTTGTGTTTATACACATCATCCGTACCATTACAACAACTAGTACTGGTTGTTCTCTATGAAAAGATAACGAGGTATTTGTACCTTTTTACCACTATATGAGAAAAGAAATGAAAAAAAATCTTGTTCTTTTTCTTTGGATTTCTCCAATAACTCATGTACAATCATCATGATATCTAGTTTCATGAGTCTCAAGTTGATAACACCTTATTAATTTTTCGTATGCGGGGGTGGGGTGAGGGGGAGTTGATGAAACATCCACTCGGTAACTTTTTGTGTGAACAGCATGGGAACTCACACATCATAGACCTGATAACTCGCATATCACAGATCTGATAACTTATATAACTTAGTCCTGATAACTTTGGCGTAGGGGTGGGTGTTGATGAAACATCCCCTGGGAACTTTTGGTGTGAATAGTATGATAACTCATACATCGGAGACCTGATAACTTATGCAACCCGGTCTTGATAACTTTTGGCCAATAGAGGTGATGAAATATACTCCGATAACTTTTATGTGAATATATGTATGTCATTTACAACCCCGGCGTATTGAGGCCGCTTGAAGGCCCCGCTCACCCGAAGTGATTTATAAAAATTCTTCTTTCTATCACGGTAACTCGCACATCGCTGACCTTATAACTTATGTGCATAGGTCTTGGTAAATTTGGCGACCGGATGGAGGGAGGCACGTTGATTAAATACCCCTTGATTATTTTTTGTGAGAATAGCTTGATAACTCACACATCGCCGCCCTGATAATTTTGGGAGAAAAAGATGTTGGAAACAAATCTTGATGCTAGTAGTTTCCATATTGTAGTTTCGACCTTGTAGTTTTATAGCCTAAAAAATCATGATAAAACTGATAATTGAACTCAAGACTTCAATATTGAGATCTTAACACACTAGCCAACTCACCCACTACTTGGCTCTGACAAGTTCAAATAAAATACCACTTTTTACCATCCGAGGTGAACAAATTGTTAAAATATACCCCCAGTAGCTTTCTGTGTAAATAAGATGATAACTTACGTATAATTAACCTGATAACTTACATATAAACGCATTGATAACTTTTCACCTTGGGCGAAAAGTTCTAGAAATATGCCCTGATAACCTAGTGCAAATAGCATGGTAATTTACGCACCAGACAACCGGTAACTTACATACAACACATTTGGTAACTCTTTACCCATGTGAAAAACGTTACTGAAACATGTCCCGGTAACTTTTTGTTGTCGAAACATGCCCCAGTGTGAAGTTACCATTACCCAATTCTAAAGTTATCGTGCTTATCATAGTATAGTAATCATGTTGCTCAAGTCATAGTTATCACGCTGGTCATGCCAAAGTTACCAAGGAAAAACAATCATTATCGCTGATATGACAGAAAAAAGAAAGGTTAAAATAACCTTGTTTATATTTGATAGACAACAACTAAGGGTGGCTTAGTTGGTTATTGGGTTCAAACTCTAATGAGTAGACCTGGGTTCAAGTCCCCTTTCCAGCACGTTTATTTTCTTTTCATATTGTGTAGCCAAAAAACCAGAAAAACCACTAGCGATTTACTATTGGCGTATACGGTTTTGAGAGAAGAAGAAAAATCGATGGAATCGGCGCGAGGAAGCTAGTTCTGATCGATGCGGATGCCGCTAACGACCGGTCATTGATGCGTTATACAGTCCTTCAAATGAATAGTACATTTAAACAAAATATTTTTCTTTTTCTTTTTCGCAAACATGTTGATCGAGTATTCTACTTGCATGCAAAATGTCTGAAAAGAACCAACATTAATGGTGTTTTGCAAAAAAATAAGCTTTAAAGATTGTTTTTGGGTATTGGTTTAGAATATTTTTCTAGACCATCATGAATGTTGTTTTTCATTGAGTTGCGTTCGTTTGAAAACGGCCCTGTCGCCTCCCCTGCTGGGCGGCTCCGGGCGCGCCTAAACCCTAGCAGCCCGCCCTCATTTCATCCACCACCTCCCTCCGCATGCCGGGCGTGACGCCGCTGGCAAGCCAGCTGGTGCCAGCGGGCGGGACCTTCCCTTCCCTTCCCGAGCGGGCCGCGGTGGCTTTTTCTCGGCCGACGGCGGCGGTGCTCGAGGTAGGCGTCATGGAGGCGTTGGCCGTGATGGTGGTGGCGGCGCTTACCGGCTTGTGGTCGATGGTGAGCTGCGGAGCCTCAAGGCGGCAATTTCTGGACGTTCTCTTCGTGGCGGGGTTGGTCCGGCCAGATCTGTGCTGGCCGGAGGTGGGAGCGGCGCCTGAGTTTCATAGGAGGCCTGCGGTGCGCGGGCCGACAGGAGTCGGCAAAGGCGTTGGCGTGGTTGGGTGATCGCTGGCCGTCCGGAGGCTTGACCTGGCGAATCCGGGGCCAGGTGGTGAAGACGGCGTTGTGAGGCTCGGCCAAGATGGAGTCTTGGCGAGCAGCGAGCGGCCGGCTACCTCTGTGCGGTGTGATGAGCGGCGGTGCTCTCCCGGTGGTGCAGCTTGGCTTCATGGAGATGCGGGTCCAGCCGTAGCAAGGCTGTCCCTTGGAGTTGGCGATGGCTGTTGCTGGCGTTTTGGGCCTTGCCGGAGGTGTGGGATGGCTGCGGTTCCTTGTCCAGGCGAGGCGCTGATGGTGTGGCCGTTGTGCTCCTTGCCGTGTGTACGGTCGTCTGCTCTCGGCTTTGCAGCTACGTTTGGCGAAGCGTTGCGGTGGCGGCGGTGTGAAGCTTCTGGGTCGGTGTTGCCAAAGTCTAGGTGGTGTGGTGATGTGCGACACGCGGATGAAAGTCTTGCACAACTTCCGTCGGCCGATGGCGATGGCACCCGTGGATGTCATTCCCCTCCTTGGAGGCGTCACTGAGGCGTGTTCGGCATGTCCCTCGCTTACTTGGATTTGTGGTGGTCTCCGGGCGAAAGCCTTTGATTCGGTTGGATCGGCACAATGGCGGCGTCCACGACATCGTTCCTCTGCTGAGAGCATTGTGTTTGGAGACATGACCAGCTCCTCGTCGCTCTCCTCCGGTGTTCGCCGTTGTCCTCCTTGATGCTCTGCGGCGCTATGTACGCCCGTCGCCGGTGTGTCCAAGACTGCATCTTCCTTGGATCGGATCAAGTCCTGCCACCCACTTGCCACTACTTCTAGGCGATAAGAGTGGATAGTGCGTCGACAAGTGAAGTATTGCGGGAGTTGGTGTTCTTTGGAGATGTTCGGTTTCGGTCGAGACGCGGTGTTGTGTGTCGATGAGGATAGGCTCTTTGCATTGTAGCTTGCTTTGCGGTGTTGGCCGTCTTTGATTTGGCTTCGGTGTGGTACTATGGTGTTTGTGCTATGCTTGTTGTTCGCATCGAGTGTAGTTTCTTGTAACTCAAATTCTGCCTTCTATAAAGCTATGTTACGCCTAGGCGTACTCTCGAAAAAAAAATATTGTTTTTCACAAAAATGTTGCGTGCACCTAGTGTTTTTCTAGGCCATTATATGAGCTCAGAGCCAAGTTCATGTCTCGTCTTCCTATTTCAGCAAGCGCCCAGTCAAAAATTGGGAGAACCTAGAATTATAATCCTAATAGTGAATGCAAATTGAGAGAACCTAGAATTATAATCCTAATAGTGAATGTCGGCTCAGTCTTTCGAAGGTGCTCATAGGGATAAGGTCAGGGACGAAGCTAGAAAAAATGGGCACTGGTGTCAAGCTTTGTCCACTCTAGCGTAAACTATAGCAGTGCAATATACATAATGTTGGAGTGCGCCATATATATAGAGAAAATATACAATCAATAATAATATTATTACATTAAAAAAGCCATACCAGGTACAGGCTGAGCAAAGTCATAAAGCCAAAGGTTAACTTAAATCACTTCATGTTGTTACTTTCTGAAAAGAATGAACAAAAGAAAATATTATTCACAACAATGTTACGAAAAATAATACAAAAAATAAATATCATTAAAAATATAAAGTGACATGAGGCTCACATTTTATAACCTCCTTTCTCAATCTTCCATCTTCTTAAATAAATCAATCACATCATCGTTTGTAATAGTAGAAAATATATCTTTCCCCGCATAGCAAATCAATCACTCATTCAGGAACTCGACACCCATTTTGTTGCGCAAAACACTCTTGACAATATTCATTGCTGAAAAGCATCTCTCCACTGACATTGTGGCAACTGTCAAAATTTGCGCGAACTTTATAAGTTGATACACCAAAGGAAAAACAAGAATCTTCCTAGTGCCCAGCAACACTTTAGCAAGATCATCCATGCCATCCAAATTGGCAAATCCTTGGTACGCTCGGACATTGTCAATGTAAATCCAAAGTTCCTGGACAAGATAAATCTATTGTGTTGAACTGAAATCATCAGGATAGAACTCAGCTAACTTTAATAAACTCTTCAAGTTAAAAACAGTAAATGAGTTTCTTGGGTTGAAAGAAGCCATGTGAATAAGCAGTGAATAATTTACTTCATGAATCTTTCATTGAACTCCCTAAGTTGCCGATCAATAATAGAATTAACACACGCTATTTGGTAATGATGGAGGTTTGTTTTATTGGGTCTTTTTTGTTGTGTACATTGGTTCTTACAGCCTATAAGGTCCTCTAGTTAAATATATCCATCTGATCTCGTGTTACTTAGTGTACTGTAATATTCTTTTTGGATCAGCTGGATCAGGAGGGAGATCATCCAAATTTATTTCTGTTGGAATAGTAGTACTAACGCTTGATACATGAGTATGATCTTGTCTAAGTCTAAGTGGCCTTGAAGTCCCTGCTGCAACTAATAGTAGTGCCCGTTTCCACAAAAATATGTCCATAACCTCCTAGTCGTACATGAATCAAGGGAGAGAGCAGCAAAATTTCTAATTATTCAGTTACGAAATTCAGTCTAAAGGCCGAAGGTAATACACATGCGTGACGTGAGGCATACCTGGGAAGAGTCGATCTAGACTTGGTGGATTAGCACCAGATTATGCCGCAACAATCGGCTGACCGACGTCCACAGATTAGATCAAAATCCCTTTGATTCGTTGGCTCGTCTCTCTATAATTCCACCAGGCGGCACCTGCAAGGAATTATCACATCGGAAGGGGATTGAGGAATTAGGGATTGAGAGGAGGCGATGAGGGCGAAGAGGGGAACTTCGTGCGCATACAAGCGTATCTGCGTATAGGAAATTAAGGAATTAGGAACGACTGCCTTTGGTCTGTGTGGAACGACCGCATATCTTTTTAGTGACTGTGGGCTTTTGCGGTTGGGCTGGAATTAGGTTATGCTTTGGGCTTCTCCGGCTGGACTGGGGTCAATCATATTTTTGGGCTGGGGTCAAAGACAAATCCTATTAACAAGATTACTTCAGGTTACGATCGGCACTGGTGTCAATTGACACCAGCCCTTACACGGGAGCTCCGTCCCTGGATAGGGTGTGCGTGCATGCGATCATAGGGGTGTATGCGCGTAGTTAATGCACATGCGTTGCTGCGGGAGTAACCAAAAACATCGGTCAAACAATTAATCTAATTCAAAAATGGGTGTTAAACATAACATCTTTACATTCATAGCTACATATATTGATTATCTTTTCTTTTATTCTCGTTGAGAGTCGCCGTGTCTCCTTAATCATAATATCGTACTGAAGAACACTATCTTCTGAACTCAAAGCCATTGAAAGCACACCTTCAAGCATAACCCCAGACGATATTCAAGCATATCCTTACTGTGAATTTTCAAAAAAAAAAAAAAAAACAGAACAAATCCATGCTGTACATCGCTACCGTTGTTCGGCAACATGCCTGCTACTGCCTTCTTCTCCAATCCCACCTTCTCTAGAGATCTCAAACATGTCACAAAAATTACTGGTCAGGAAAGAGGTAAATCCAAAGTTAACATTACGCCAACAACACTCTTTTTATAATTGGTATGTCTTAAAACAGTTTCAAAAATTCCCTGCAAAATAAAACAGTTTCAAAAAATGAGACTGAATCATATGCTTATCAGACATATGTTGAGTTCAGTCTCAACTGACTGGCTACAGGCTTTTCAGCTTCAGCGGGCAAGATACACATACAAAGTTGATGCATGAACAGATATAAAAACAAAGGAATAAGCTAATATTACATATTGAATCAAAAAGTGTTTGCACCACATTCTCTAGATGGAGAAGTGTTTGCACCACAAAATCAAAAAGTTGATGCAACAAAATCTTCTCCAAATTATGGATTTTTGAATATGACAACAAGAAAAATATACATGTTTGGCTGTTTCAGCTAGCTCTTGCCCAAGCAACATCATATATCTGCTTTGTAATAATATCACAAACTGTCAGTTTTAATGCAGCAAGCCAGCAACCTCCTAGCCTAGCGAAAACCTGAGCATTATTAAGTCGGATTACTAAATATATAGTTTGTATTATGGATCAAAATCAGGCGGATACAGCATAAAATTACATTCCCAACCATATTTGGATGCGATTGGAGAGCACATTCCAAGCCCACATCAACCGAATGAAATAGTAATACTACTGACGGGAAACAATGAACATTTAAGGGAGATAAGCTATGTAGAATCCGACCATGAATTTTCTTTTACCAAAGATCAGAGATACTGTTGATAAAACAATTCGAAGACACATATGTTTTCTCACAAAAATAACATGAACGGCGAAGCAAGTAGCCAAGTTTCCTTTCTGAATGTTCTCTACACAAACTTCAGACCTGTAGATGCATAGAAACTGAGCCTAGTAACACAGATTGAATATGTACATACACCAAACTGTACCTCCATGACAACCATCAAGATCAGATCAGGTCGTCCCTGAGACGAAGTCCGGCTGGAGATAACACAGGTTTTGGTGCTGGCAGGTGACACTCCAGTTGCAGACGGTTAGGGGCCCTCGGGGGGCATGAGCAGAGCGTAGCCGACTTACAAGTGGAGGTTGGCGTCGGAGGAGACGGGGGACGCGGCGGAGGAGACATTGGGCTGCTGCGGCAGAGGAGGAGGCAAAAGAGGTGCCAGCGGGTACTGACAGCACCAGCGGCGTACTTGGCTCCTGGCACTGAACCTTTGGTGAGCTGCAACAGCCACCTACTCCAAAAAGCAGGATTCGAGACCTTCAGGCGCAACGGCCGTAGGCAGTTTCCCGAGCGGAAGCACTCCCCAAGCCTCTCCAGCTTCAGATCCGGGCATGGAGCCACGCCGTCTCGGCCGAGACTACCAGACCAGTCACCTTCAACAGCCCTCAAGAGGGAGGTGCCGTCATCACCGCAGGATGCCGAAACAACGGACGCCCATCCCCAAACAACACAACCAGGGCACCGAGTAGCTGGAGCACCAGAACCCGAGCACCCCGCCCGCACTGATCCGCCAACGACGCCGGAGTTGACGCCCCTTGCACAAGGAGAGGACCGGAGGCACTTATTCTCGAACGGCAGTGCTGCCCTCGCCTCACCACTGCCGCCAAGAACCAAAATTCTAGAAAATCCTAGAACTATACAACCCAGTCAGGCAGAGATCCGGGTTCCCTGACTCCTCCCCGCGCCTGCAAAACGCACGGAGGCGACGGGGAACCACGGCCTCGCCGGCGGGAGCCACCAGCCTCTACTTCGCCCCCTGTTGTTTTTCCTAGAGAAGGAAGGAGAGGGTTCGAGAGAGCGGTGCTTTCGGTCTGGAAGACTCGGCTTCTTTCGCGACAGAAGGAGAACATTCAGACTTTTGACACACCACAGGGCGTTCGGGGAAGCCGTGTTTCAACCTCAGCCCTACGATCCAGATCAAACGGTGTAGATGACACAAAGGCAGACACACCATCATCACCAACTCGCATTTTTATAGGAGTATACATATTTTAAAATGGATGGCATCACAGTTACATAAGTTTTACACTAATAACTGCTAATACAATCGCAAATACCGTACGGTTACAGAAATTTGTCTTTTAGACGGACGAAAATCATCCAAAATTCACATGATGGAGTAGTTGAGGATAACACAACCGGTCAACACTCGACCCGATCAGTATATTGATCAGAACGATTATGTTTTGCAGGCAGTCCCTGCTTCCATGTGCCGGCCAGGTTTCCGCGACTGCGGTTGATCCGCACATGTAGATAGTGGACCTGGATAAGTAGAGCATTTCTCGATCGGCGTTTTTTTTTTGAGAATTGATCGGCGTTTTTTTTTGAGTAACATGTGTTCTTTCTTTTAGCTATGGTTTGGGGATTGCTGATCCTTCTTGACTGATAGTTCTCTTTCCGTAAACTAATATAAGAGCATTTAGATCACTATTTTAGTAATCTAAATGTTTTTATAATAATTTATAGAGGGAGTACAAATGAAGCAGCAACTGGGTTGGTCCTGCGAGATGACAGGGGAATTATGTTAAGGGGCCAGGCTATCTGGTATGGTCAAACGGCCAGAAATTCCTTGACTCGAAAAACAACTCAGGCTTTGTTGTTTGGGCTTACTTAAGCAGGATTAGAAACTTTGCTGACATTATAAAATTAAGGCCCACGTTGCAGGTTCTTTCTCGGAGAGAGGCCCAATGCTGAGCCTTTTAGTGGGCTCATGGCCCATGTGTAGTTGATTTTGTGCTACATTAATCAATGTACTTGAATAAGAACCGCTAAAAAATGTACATTCATAAGCTTTAGTTTCTCATGAAAAGGAAAATATTCTGCAAAAAAAAAACTAAATAAAAGAAAACATGCATGTGCTTTGGAAAGAATCTTATTTGTGTTCTGCAAAAGCACACGTGATGGAGTATCGTGCTCTGCATGTGCTTTGGAAAGAATGCTTATTTTGTGTTCTCGCTACTCGGTCGGATGTTGTTTTTATTTTGACCTACTTTGTAGTAGGATTTCTCATCACCTTCTATCGGTTTGTAAAGTGTGGCAAGAGTATGTTTCGCGAGGTTGCGATACAAAATATGTTAACCGTGAGATATAGTTATCACGACGTAAAAGGAATCCAATTACCGAAAAGGGGTTTCCCCCCGCTTTGTATTCCAAAGCAACCACCACCGAATACAAAGATCGTTGTGGCGAGCAGCACAACAAGCCAAAAGAAAAAGAAGAAGAGAGAAATGCCAGCCACGGCAGCTCGGCAAAGCGCGGATGACCCGCCACCACGGCGCCCACCAGATACAAACCACCACAAGCCGAGGCTCCGAACCGCCGTGTACCAAGTAGCACCTCCAAGAAGAGTTGCGACGCCTTGACAATATTTCTTGCCGGACGAGTCCTAGGGTTTCCCAAGCACGCGGAGGGAGGTGGGAATGGATACCACCGACACCCTCGGGGAAGGAATGGTGGCACCCGCAGTGTCACCGTGACGGGGCCGAAGCGGCAGGGATTTCTCGCCTCCAAACCCAACCACCCAACCGGACGGAGCCGACCCGCCAAAGCGTCGCCCACCACCATCGCGCCTATGCGATTCTGCCGCCGCTTGCAGCCCTCGCTCTGAACACCACCACGAGGCCAAGAGGACGGAGAGAAGCGCACTGACGGGGCGGCAACACAGAAGCCGAGCCGGGAGGGAACCACCTCCGTAAATGCGTCGCAGGAAGGCCCTGCCTTCGGCACCATCGCGATGCCGAATTCGGCGGCCAGCGAGACATGCCGCCACCCAGGCCCGACGAGGGCGAAGCGGGCCCGTTAAGCCCAGCCGGACCCGCGATACAGCGGGCGGCGTCGGCGCCGCCAGACGCAACCGCTGTCGCGTCTCCCCGCCTCCGGAAGCCACGCCGAGACCATCCCGCCCGGCCGCGAGCCCAGATAGAACTGGGGACGGGGGCGAGACCGGATTGCCGAGCGGCGACGCCAGATCACGCCGACGCTGCTTGCCCGCCAACGGCGATACCGCCGCCGCCCAGTTGCTCGCCGCGTCACGCCATGGAACCCGCCGCCACACGCCCGGACCGCCGCCGCCTAAGTGCACCCTGCTACATCTTGAGCAATGCGTTGGTTTTCCCTTGAAGAGGAAAGGGTGATGCGACAAAGTAGTGTAAAGTATTTCTCTCGATTTTGGGAACCAAGGTATCAATACGATGAGGCTCCTCAAAAGTCCCTCGCACCTACATAAACAAACAAGAACCTCGCAACCAACGCGATAAAGGGGTTGTCAATCCCTTCACGATAACTTGCAAAAGTGAGATCTGATAGAGATAATAAGATAAGATAAATATTTTTATGATATAGATTGGAAAGTAAAAGTAGATAGAAAACTTATATGACACTACTAGGGAAAAGCCTAGCAGCGGTGAGTTTTGGGTGTATGTCGATGGCCTTGGTGCCAGCGCTACGTCTGGCGCCCACTAATATCTCTTATAGCGATGGCGGCGTGTTGACACGCCATCTTTGCTATACATGGTTAATGGTATGCAGATGCGTTAAAACAGCGCTACTGGCTGATTAGTTGTATGGCGGGTCTTATACCAGCTCTTGCTATTACTTTTAAAACAAAAAAATCTCAATCCCGTGCGTGTTGTCAATGGCGTGATGGTTCGATCTAGCGATGATTGCCGTCGCCGGAGGCATGAACGGACAGCGGAAGACCAGATCCAGCGATGGCTGTTGGAGAGGGCCCGCTTCTATGGCGAGCGAGCCCGCGGCATGGGGCTCTCTTCCCGACCATGCCAGATAGCTCCGGGTCATCCATGGCGATGACACTGCGGGCATGGACATGGGAGGTGAGTCAAACCAGAGAGAGAGAGAAAAGGAAAACCGAGGAGAGAGGAAGGTGATGTAGGGAAGCAGCGGAGCTAGTCACCGGTGGCGAGGTGCTCCCGGTGTGGTGGCGTGGTGGCGGCCTCCTAGACGTCGGTGGAAGACCAGCGAGCTCCTAAACGCCCGTGGCTTGATGGCGGCGGCCTCTTCGGCGCCATGGAGGAGGATGGGCGCATGGGCAAGAGGTCCATGTGAGGCGTATGGAAAGTGAGAGGAGAGAGTGGTGGAAGAGAGGAGGGATTTGGGGAAGGAGATGGGGATTCGGCCGAGGATATGGCGACTTCACCTACCTCGTGCTTAGTAGTAGCGAGGGTATAAAACCGCTACTACTATCAACTTAGTAGTAGTCGGGTTTATACCCTCGCTACTACTATGGCATGTCGGGAGCACAGTGAGAGAGACCGCTTAGTAGTAGCGAGGTTAAAACCCGCTACTACTATCAACTTAGTAGTAGCGAGAGTTAAAAACCCGGCGCTACTGCTAATTAGTGATGGCGCTTCTTTTGTGCCAGTAGCTTCGCTAAGATTCTGTTTATAAGGTTTTCCCTAGTAGTGTGATAAAAGATAGACCCAGGGGCCATAGGTTTCACTAGTGGCTTCTCTCAAGATAGCATAAGTATTACAATGAGTGAACAAATTACTGTTGAACAATTGATAGAAAAGTGCATAGTTATGAGTTTATCTAGGCATGATCATGTATATAGGCATCATGTCCGCAAGAAGTAGATCGAAACGATTCTGCATCTACTACTATTACTCCACACATCGACCGACTCCTGCCTACATCTAGAGTATTAAGTTCATGAAGAACAGAGTAACGCATTAAGAAAGATGACATGATGTAGAGGGATAAACTCATGCAATATGATATAAACCCCATCCTTTTATCATCAATGGCAACAATACAATACGTGTCTTGCTGCTCCTGCTGTCACTGCGAAAGGACACCGCAAGATTGAACTCAAAGCTAAGCACTTTCTCCCATTGCAAGAAAGATCAATCTAGTAGGCCAAACCAAACTGATAATTCGAAGAGACTTGCAAAGATAACCAATCACGCATAAAAGAATTCAGAGAAGATTCAATTATTTCTCATCGATAAACTTGATCATAAACCCACAATTCATTGGATCTCGAAAAACACACAGGAAAAAGAGTTACATGGAATAGATCTCCAAGAAGATCGAGGAGAACTTTGTATTGAGATTCAAAGAGAGAGAAGAAGCCATCTAGCTAATAACTATGGACCCGAAGGTTTGTGGTAAATTACTCACAACTTATCGGAGAGGCCTTGGAGATGATGTAGAGGCCCTCAATGGTCGATTCCCCCTCGTGGAGCGCCCATGAAGGCTCCAAGATGGGATCTCGAGGATCTGAGGAGGTTGCGGGCGGTGGAAATAGTTTTTCGTGATGCTCTGGATGTTTTGAAGTGCGTGGATATATATATATATATATATATATATATATATATATATATATATATATATATATATATATATATATATATATATATATAGGAGGAAGAAGTACGTTGTTTGAGCCACGAGGTGCTACGAGGGTGGGGGGCGCGCCGGGCACCCTCGTGCCCGCCTCGTTTGCTGCTTGACGTCCACTCCAAGTCTCCTGGATTGCGTTTGTTCCAAAAAGATCACTCCCGAAGGTTTCATTCCGTTTGGACTCCGTTTGATATTTCTTTTCTTCGAAACTCTTGAAATAGAAAAAAATAGCAATTCAATTTGGGCCTCCGGTTAGTAGGTTAGTCCCAAAAATGATATAAAAGTGTAAAGTAAAGCCCATAAACATCCAAAACGGGTAATATAATAGCATGAAACAATAAAAAAATATATAAATACGTTGGAGACGTATCACCCACGGTCTGCTACTTGGCGAAGAACGATCGGGAGGGAAGGGCAGGAGGTTGCCACCCACAGCCGAGGCCAAGCCGGCCTTGGGAAGGAAGGAGGAGGAGGGAGGTCAGCGGCGGTCACCCCTTGAGGGGAGGGGGTGATCGCCATGAGAGGAGAAAAGGATTTTTTGTTTGCAAGAATTAACCTCACTTCATCCAATTTAGCACGGGAAATTGGGAATCTAGCTGCAGGACTTACCGCAAACAGGGCACTTGTGTTGGCTCCAAAGGAATCCAATTATGAAGTTGCAACCTGAATGTTATATCATAACGGTTTAGTTTTGCATCTGGAGTGCACTGTGCACATATATCAAACTTCCATCTGGTGAAGCGGCGGCGGCGGCGACCGATCTAGTGAAGCAGTGGCGATGGCTGCAGCGACGATGGCGGTGGCCAGTCTTGCCTCGGTCCGGCAGATGCGGTAGCGTTAAGCTGCCCGATCACGCAGGCGGTACTTTCGCGATGGAGGGCTAATAGGCGTGGTGCGTCTATCTTTAACGCGTCATCCGGCTTTGGATCAGCGGCGGGCGGTCTATGCTACGGCGGCGCGTCATCCGGCTTTGGATCGGTAGCGGTGTTGAGGGCCTGGTGGGCTGCTTGGCGGCACCTCCGTCAGATCTGTTCTGGCCAGTGCAGCCGACGGTGGTGGTCATCTTTTCCGTCGGACGTGGCCGGCCAGAGGCTGGGTGATCGGATCTCGAAATTCGTCATCTAGTCCCGGCTGCGAGTTGGGGAGATAGAGTTACCGATGAAAACCGAGCCGACAGCAGCGTTCTGCGCTGTTACCTTGATGAAAGCATCATTGTGTAACTACTGTCGACCCACTCGTGCTGCTCCGAGGGAAGCCCTAGGATCTGGTGTTCCAGGTCGGTCGATGGCGGCCACTACAGTGTCGTTTCTCTTTCGGAAGCATCGTCTGTGAATATAATGGCAGACGTTTTCTCTGACTTTTTGGGAGGCTACCCAATCCGAGAATGAATAGATCAAGACAATAAAAATTCCATGTTACGATTAGTTTTTTTTAGTACAACGTGGGAAGGTAAAATGAGGGTCATTTAAATCTCAATTTTGTACACCTCAAAGTGTTTCCTGTGGAGGTCGTCCGTGTGTATCACCACTCTAGATACTCTTTTACAGGTTCAACATTCTAAACCTGAATGGTGAGAAATCATTGCACTGAGATAATTAGTCATTTTGTTTCATGTAATCTTCCGATAAATGATCTGGAGGGGGTGGTTACCTGGTAACCCCATCACATTGTTTTTGTTTCTATATATAAAGCTGGAGCGAGAGGTCTTCTTTCTCTAAGAAGCGCAAACAAGTACCGTGTATTTTTCATTCCCTATTTTTGAAGATATGATATTTTCGTTCCAGGGTGATCGTGTTTCTTTGAAGTGGACGCACACTTACGGGTATGATCCATCTCCCTGTGAAGTCCCTCCCATTGAACAAACATAGTCTAGTCTTAAAAAAAAGAAAAAACGCGAGGAGCAGTGCCAAGTGTAAGTCTTGACGCTAATGGGCTGATTCCTCCCATTTGTCAGGATTTGAACAAAATATATCCCACCATCATGCTGCACACGCCGGATCTCGATTAAAGATCTACTCTTTATATATAGTAGGAGTGATAAATCTTTCAAAAAAATCATTCAGTTTTCTGTCACGTATCGAAAAGAAAAAGAACAAACATAACAAAACATTGCGTACGGCCTACAGCCACTCACGTTTCGCTGACGCGTGGACCCGCCGCCCACACGTCAGCGAGAGACGTCCGTCACCAACACGTTGGCGAGTCGTCTCGCGCGCCACCTCTTGTGTCTGTCTGTGGTGGTAAACTAATCAATCCCCTGTGATTTCTTCCTCCCCCAAACTCCTCCTCACTCCCCGGCCTCCACTCCTCCCTCCCTCCCTCGACGGCGAGCGACGACCCGCCGGCCAGATCCCGACCTCCTCTCGCCGGTAAGGAATCTCAGCCCCAGCTTGATTCACCGTCACTCCAGTCGAAACCAGCCCCAGCTTGATTCTCCGTGTCTAACTCGTCCGTCCGTCCGGCTCCACCAGGTCCTCCTACTTCTCCTTCCTCGCCGGCGCGCGGTTCTCTTTGAGGGCAGAGAGCGGGGGTGATTCGTTCGTGTGGCCTCCGTGATCGATGGCGGTGTCCTCCGCCAGCGGCGGCGCGATGTTCCCTCCTCCGGCGGGATCCCCGCCGCAGCACAAGCTCTGGGAGGACCCCTCCTTCTTCCGGTGGAGGAAGCGGGACGCGCACGTGCCGCTCCGCTCGCAGGACACGCTCGAAGGTGAGCCCGAATCTCGCCGCGCCCACACAAGATCGATCAGGAAGAAACATTAATCCTCATGCTGTTTTCTGAACTTTTTTCCTGCTCTCTGTTTTTAACTGTCAAAAAACAGGGGCGCTCAAGTACTGGCGCGAGCGGAGGAGCGTGAGCCACCTGGACGCCGAGGCCGCCGTCTGGGACGACGGCGCGGTCCGCGGCGCGCTGGAGAGCGCCGCGTTCTGGTCCCGGGGGCTGCCGTACGCGCGGTCGCTCAGCGGGCAATGGAAGTTCCGGCTGGCGCAGTCGCCGGAGACCGTCCCGGACAAGTTCTACGACGCGCAGTTCAATGACTCTGACTGGGAGGCTCTGCCAGGCACGGTTGCCGCTTGCTTGTTCTGATGTGCTTTTAGTCTAATGCTGTTATTTAGTACTACTGTATTTTTTGTTTTGTTTTGCTGGAACTATGTTCTCTGATGGACATAAAACTTGGTTGCAGTTCCCTCGAATTGGCAGATGCACGGGTTCGACCGACCGATCTACACAAATGTCACTTACCCTTTCCCCATGAACCCGCCGTTTGTGCCTTCTGAGAACCCCACAGGCTGTTACAGGAAGGTTTTTCACATCCCAAAAGAATGGAAAGGTATGATATCTATTGCAGCTTATGTGGACATGTGGTTGTTACACCTGCTCTACTTCTGACAGAATCAAAATCTTGCATACGCAACCAGATCTTTTGAATCCATTGATTGCATTGCAACTAGCATATAAACAGCTGTAATGCTGGACAATTCTGGATACAGTGATGATACCTCCAAGAAAATGAGTTTGTTTACTGTGATGATGTTTACATGATTCATGGAATTGAAAATTTGTCTGTGCATCAATTAACAATACCGAGAGAAAATTTGTTTACTGTTATGAGTAGTTGGTTCATTAATTTACCTCAAAAATCCTGACAATGGCAAATCCTGCTGTCAATTTTTGTGTCATCTAGGATTTGCATAATCTGACCATGCAGTTCTCCAAGAGTTTCGTTGGTTTATATTTATTACCTATCTCCTTAGTTACACAGACATAATTATTTTCCCTTTACAATTTCTTCCTGTTCTTATGGTATGCCTGTGCTGTCTCCTGTTATGCTAATTATGACATGTTTGTTCTTTCTCCTCATGCATAATATTTCTGTCTCTGATTGACATGGATATAGCACTGACTGTTATCATATAATATGTCCATTCCATTTTTAAACAATTCTGAGCTGATTATGATAGGTCGGAGGATCTTGTTGCACTTTGAAGCTGTTGATTCAGCGTTTCTTGCTTGGGTAAATGGCGTACCAATTGGCTATAGGTATGACACAGATAACCTCACTGCTTGTATTTTTTTGATCTCCAAAACTGTACAGAGACTTATCAAGTTTATATATAACCCATAATACAAAATGAAGTAATTTCATGGTGTTGACTTGTAATAGATCCTTGCAGTATTTACTTGAGTACCAATTGGCTATAGACTATAGTCATCTACTGGAGTTTGCTATTTTATTGTTCAGAAAGTAACGCCATGTTTTGTGTATTTATGCAGCCAAGACAGCAGGCTTCCTGCTGAATTTGAAATCACTGATTGCTGCCATCATTGTGATTCAGACAAGGAAAATGTTCTTGCTGTTCAAGTTATGAGGTGGAGTGATGGTTCTTATCTTGAAGATCAAGACCACTGGTGGTTGTCGGGTATTCACAGAGACGTGTTGCTATTATCAAAGCCACAGGTTGCTTTTTAAGTTCTGCTTGCGTCTTATTAAATGAATTCTAAGCTGTTATATTTGGCACACCATGAATTAACACTTGAGTAAAGTACATCATTTCATGAATGAGTAATAGTTTGTTTCAGGGATCAAATGAGTAATAGCAATGTTCATGTTGCCATCTATGCCCAGAAAATCAATAGACTTATTTTTTTCATCTTTACACTCAGATGCGAAATGTCAACTGAAAACTTTTTTTCTTGTATATATTAGCAGTGACCAGATTATTATGTAATATATCACCCACATAAGCAACTATGCACAAGCATGCTAGTTTTAAACTTGTGACATGTAAACTGCATTTGTCATTTAGTTTGTTTTTGTCTGTGATCACTGATCAGTGTAAATTCTTGGTTAATGAGTTTGTTATTTTTCCCTTGCAGATCTTTATCACAGATTACTTTTTCAAAGCAACCTTGGATGAGAACTTCCAGGTAGCTGATATTGAGGTAATTTTGCTAGCCATCTTGGTCAGATTATAAACTTATACTTCATGATGGAGCACATGCTGCAAGAAAATAGTGAACAGTGCCATAAACCTTTTTGGGATGGGAATACTAATTTAAGCTTCAAACATAGTAACATTCAGCATAGTTACAACTTACAACTACAATTCACAACCATTTGATTAATTACAGTTGAACTAAACACAATATATCTTTTTAAGTTTATCACATCATTTTTTCTTTTGAAGAAAGGCCGTCTGCCCTTTTTCAGAGCGGCCTTAGCATCTTATATAACCCTATATTATGAAGTCAAAGCAGACAAAAGACGACATGTTTATCAAATGCATGGCTCCCATGATATAGATTTGTATGTCTCACCCTTTTTAAGTTTAAACTCTATAATAGTGGACAAACCATTTTCTACCGTCCAGATGGTATAGCTGCTAACTTATGCATTAGTCAAGGAAACACTTATTCTGATGCTATTCCACAATTATACCGACTTTTCATTTTGTTCTATATTTCAGGTTGAGGTAGAAATTGATTCACACAAGCAAGACAGGGAGCATATCCCAACTTTGTCGATTGAAGCAACATTATTTGATAATTCTGATTCATCTGATGATTTGAATTCAGACATGTCAGCTGCTAACGTGGTCAACTTGAAGACAAAGCCAAAACCTAAGGGCGGCCCTTGCCATGGTTTTCATGGTTATGTTCTTGGTGGAAAAGTGGAAAATCCAAAACTTTGGTCCAGTGAAAAGTAAGAAATCTAATCCTGGGGAAACTCTATAAAAATATTAGTACTTACAATTGAACTACTATATCTTATAACTGTATTTCCTTTCCCAACAGCGAACTTATACACTCTTGTTGTTCTCCTTAAAGATGCCAATGGGAAGCTTATTGATTGCGAATCATGCCAAGTAGGGATTCGTAATGTGGTCCTGGTACACAAGCAGATGCTTGTCAATGGATCTCCTGTTGTAATTAGAGGTGTCAACAGACATGAGCATCATCCACGTGTTGGGAAGACAAATTTAGAAGCATGCATGATCAAGGTTACTCATCCGCTCTGTAAACTGTCATATTTGAAAGCATATCATGCCATCTGTTCAGTTTGATGTTTTCAGTCAGTAGCTTCAGTTATTTACTGTTTATCTTTTGATAGGATCTGGTTTTGATGAGACAAAACAACATCAATGCTGTTAGAAACTCCCATTATCCCCAACATCCAAGGTGGTATGAGTTATGCGACATTTTGGTCTTTATGTTATTGATGAAGCCAATATCGAGACACATGGCTTTGATGAAAATAGCCATTTCAAACATCCCACACTAGAACCCATCTGGGCAAATTCTATGCTTGATCGTGTCGTTGGCATGGTGGAGAGGGACAAAAATCATGCGTGCATAATTATTTGGTCCTTGGGAAATGAGGCCTCATATGGACCAAATCACTCTGCTATGTCTGGTAAGTGGTAAAACGTTTTCTGCGATGGCGGTTCAAGTCTTGCAGTTTTTTTATGATTATGTGAACCATAATCTTGTAGGGTGGGTTCGTGGGAGAGACCCAACAAGGCTCATCCATTATGAAGGAGGTGGCTCCAGAACATCATCCACAGATATTGTATGCCCCATGTACATGCGTGTCTGGGATATTCTCAAGATAGCAAATGACCCATCTGAAAACAGGCCCCTCATTCTTTGCGAGTATGGTAACTGTGGCACCACAGTGTACTTGATTCCCTTTGTTTTTATATTCATATACCTGAAATATTAAATAAAACATTTCCCTTTGTTTTCAAGATATTCACATGCTATGGGGAACAGTAATGGAAATATTGACGCATATTGGAAGGCGATAGACAGCACGATGGGACTCCAAGGAGGTTTTATATGGGACTGGGTCGATCAGGTTATGTTCGATTTACTCTCATCTTATCATTAACCTTCTTTTTTACTGGGAGCATGCTATGCCAAAATTTCTGTTTGCATGGTTGTACTTGTGTTTATTCATGATTGTAGTGTACATGACATACATATTGGACCACTGTTGGCCCATTTTCATCAAAAATAATATTGACTCATGTCGATCATCGACTCTGTTTTTATTGCTATAGTGTCTTAATTTTGTTTCTCCACTACGTCCTTTTCAAAAATATTCAGGGTTTACTGAAGGAGGATGCTGATGGATCTAAATCGTGGGCATATGGTGGTGACTTTGGAGACATTCCAAATGACTTAAATTTTTGCATTAATGGCATTGTATGGCCTGATCGGACGCTTCACCCTGCTGTTAATGGTAACTGGAAATACCAGTCAATTGGAAATAAATTTATTGCTGTTTTACGTGTACTTTAAATCCTGATAATCTATTACTTCACGAAGTTGTTACACTAAGATTTTCGTCTCACTAGCCTTTAGATGTCAAACTTACTCGGTTAACTATTTCTGCTTGCAGAAGTTAAATATCTTTACCAGCCTATCAAAATATCGCTGGTGGATAATATTCTTAAGGTAACCTCTGATCAATATTCGTCAAGTTATTTCATTATATAGGATTAAAAATGGATCTAATAGATGCATTATTATCGTCATGCAGATTGAAAATGGACAATTTTCTGAGACAACAGAGGCTTTGGACTTCAGCTGGATTCTTCATGGGGATGGAAGCGTTTTGGGCTCTGGTTCACTCAGTGTCCCAAACTTAGCACCACAAAGTAGCCATCTTATCAACATGGAATCATCACCTTGGTTTACTCTCTGGAGTACCAGTGCAGCAAAAGAAACCTTTTTGTCTGTACACGTGACACTGAGGGACGAAACACGATGGGCTAAAGCTGGTCATGTCTTGGCTTCAGCACAACTTTGTTTACCTCAGACAAAGGGTTTTGTTCCCCATGTATGTTTCCCCAGACTGATCCTGTTCACTCCTGTTTCTTCTCATTTATCTTACTGCTCACCAGACACTACCATCTTCAGGTGATAGCATTGTCCAAGAGCCCTCTGATCTCTGAGCAGGTTGGTGATGGTGTAATCATTAGCAAGAACCACGAATGGCAAATCAAAATAAACAGTCAGTTGGGAACAATTGACAGTTGGAAGGTATGTTGTGGTTGACCAAAGGAAGTTTCATTTGCTTTACCTTCCTGTTAGCATATTCAAGAATTGTATGGTCATGGCCACTGGCCTTGCAGAATGCAAGTTAGTTCATGATTATGCTCCAGATTTTATGGGGGATATGATAGTGTATAGGTATTAGTCATGACTTGTGATTCAGTCTGCTTATCATGTTTTTTTTTATATATTTAAGTAACTTAAACTTGTCATTATAAGCTGTTTTTTTTTTTTTGCAAGAAAGTATAAGCTGTTGCCATGAGATATCTCATACGGAGTGCTAAGTATTTGTCTTCTAAACTTGGCCATCTGTTTTCACTTTATTCCCCTTTATGCTCTGATGGTTCCTTTCTGCTTGCAATGTTCATCTCGGACTCCTAATTGTAATTATTTTCAAGTGTTCTGAAATCTGAATAGCTGCAGATGAGCTCTTCCATTGTTAGTTGTTACAGTTACCTTAGTATGCCAAACACAGAATATGGTTAAAAAACTATCAGTGTCACTGCTATTCTGTTCATCGAAATGTGGAACTCATGATGCTTCTGTGAACAACAGATCAACAACGTCGAGCTTATGAGCAAGGGAATATTTCCTTGCTTTTGGCGTGCACCAACCGACAACGACAACGGAGGCTTCTACACCAAGTCCTACGCCACAACATGGAGAGAAGCCTTCCTCGACAACGTCTCTTTCCACAGCAGCCAGTTCTCGGTGAAGGAGCTGCCAGACCACACCGTCGAGGTTTCTACCACATATTATGGCCTTCCGGGGCACCTGCCAAAACCCGACGACGCCGCTCTTTCAGAAGCTTCCGAGTCCGTGCTTTTCCGGGTCCACATGCGCTGCCGGATCTACGAGTCCGGCGACGTGACCCTCGACTACGAGGTAAACCCCAAGAGCGACCTCCCTCCTCTCCCACGGGTGGGCGTCGTGTTCAATGCAGAGAAATCGCTGAACCATGTCACATGGTACGGGAGGGGCCCGTTCGAGTGCTACCCCGACCGCAAGGCCGCGGCGCACGTCGGCGTGTACGAGAGCGGCGTGGAGGACCTCCACGTGCCCTACATCGTCCCGGGGGAGTGTGGCGGCCGCGCGGACGTCCGGTGGGTGGCGCTTAAGAACGCCGACGGGTTCGGCCTCTTCGCCTCGACCCACGGCGAGTCCCCGCCGATGCAGGTGAGCGCGAGTTACTACGGCGCTGCCGAGCTCGACCGGGCCACCCATCAGCACAAGCTGGTCAAGGGAGACGACATCGAGGTGCGTGTCCATCTGACGTCTCTGAAACTGACAGTCTTGAATCTCTGAAACTGTTGTAGCTGTGATGGCAGAGTGATGCTGAAATGGTGTGGATTGTGTTGTTGCGTGTTGCAGGTGCATCTTGATCACAGGCACATGGGGGTGGGCGGGGACGACAGCTGGACGCCGTGCGTGCACGAGGAGTACCTGCTGTCGCCGGCGGCGAGCTACAGGTTCTCGCTGCGGCTGCGGCCCCTGTCGCCGTCGTCGTCGTGCCACGACATCTACCGCTCCGAGCTCCCCCATTGATCGTCCCGTCTATCTATCTGATGTGCCCGTCAGAGAGAGGTACGTCTGAGAGAGAAAGAACATTTGAGAGACTGAAACAATAATGTCCGAGTCGCTCTCGCTCGTGTAAACGTAAGAAGACTGTAACTGGACAGGTACCTGTCAATAAGAGAAGCGAGCGTGATGTGCTGCTCTTCAATAAAAACGACACGGCTGTGGGAGTAGGGAAAAACATATGAACGAGATCGTGATAATGTACCCCGTCCCCAGTGGAAACTTTAGAAGACGCGAGCTGCTATGGTTCGCAGGAAAGAAAACAAAAAATTAGAAGTTACGATTTAAAAAAAAAAATTGATCGAAAATGCTACAGTAGGTCTGACTTATAAATTGAAAAGATGAAGTAACACGAGAAATTTGAAAAGAATAAAAACGCATTTGACCTGCATTCTCTTGGATGTAGAATGCATTTGACCTGCATTCTCTTGGATGCAGAATGCATTTGACTTGTAAAGAGGTTCATATTAGGTAGCCTCTCTACTCTACAGCGTTTGAAATCATCGGGACTAAAGCTAATGAATCAGTTTTTTTTGCGGGGTAATGAATCAGTTTTTCTCTTTCAGAATTCAAGTTCCTGAAGATTTCCAAATGTGGAGAGAACCTAAAAAAACAAAAACAAAACAAAAAGATTCCAAGTTTCCTGAAGATTCTTCCCGATTCATTTGCGAGATGTGTAAAAATCGCATTTAAAAAAAAGATTATTTGCTGATATTATTTGAGAGAGATCGATACCCGCCGGACCCCGCCGACCACAGCTGAGCGCGCAGCGCAGCCACCCACCCCACCAGTCCGCCATGGCCGCCCGGAGCTCTCTCCTCGCCGCCGGCGCCGCGGCACTGGCCGCCGTCGCGGCCGTCTTCCTCCTGCCTGGCCCCGCCTCCCGCCTCCCGTGTACGCGTCCCCATCCCCTCGCACCGGTCGTGTTCAGCTCCGCTTCGTTTCCCAGCTCAGTCTCATGCTCATGCTCAGCTCGTCTCCTCCTTTCGCAGGGCCGCCGCGGGGACGCTTCGCCGACATGATTCTGGCCAACGCCACCATCTACACCGCCGACCCCGCCCGCCCCTTCGCCGCCGCCATGGCCGTCCGCGCCGGCCGCGTGCTCCGCGTCGGCACCTACGACTCCCTCAAGGTTGCCCCTGACCTGCTGCCCACTTTCCCTCAAGAGATTCTCTGTAAAAAATATCTGCTCTGTTCTGTTCTGCTTGCGGCGTCACTGTAACCGCAACTGCAACTGCAACTGCGGGCGCATATATTTTCTGCCTCCTGCGGTTGCTCAAAATTGACTGCATAGACTGTAAAGTGCAGGAATTCAAGGGCCGAGACACGTACGAGCTGAATCTCACTGGCAATGTGGTGCTCCCGGGATTCATCGACTCCCATGTGCACCTAATCGACGGCGGCCTTCAGGTATCGCTGCCAATCTGACTCCCCTCGCAATCCATGACATCGACAGACCGTGAACTTACAGTTCCAATATTATTACACTTGTGTAGATTTAACCTCACAGTGTGCTACTTTCTGAACTTTGCTGCAGCTGGCGAGGGTGCCGCTTCGAGGGGTTAGGAGCAAAGACGAGTTCATCAGCAGGGTGAAGGGAGCCGTCAGAGGTTTCGATGAACTGCGCTGCTCCTTCTCTGAGACCAACCACCAAATCTCTCTGCAATGCTACTAGTATCTCTGAGACTTGTTTTCTGAACAGACAAACATCCTGGCGAGTGGGTGCGCGGAGGAGGTTGGAACAATGATTTTTGGGGCGGTGAATTCCCCACTGCTGCTTGGTTAGACGATATATCTCCTGATAATCCAGTGTGTTTTCAGTTCAATCTTGCAGAGTTCGACATCTTTTGAGAAGCCATTACATAGGGACAGCTAGTGAATTATTTCATTTTGCAGGTTTGGCTCTCACGCATGGATGGTCACATGGGATTAGCCAATTCACTAGCTATGAAGATTGCTGGGATTGACAAAAACACAAATGACCCAGTTGGTGGAACTATCGTAAGAACAACGGAAAGAGGTAAACTGAAGTAATTAACATACACCTTTATCTTTACGGACCTGAAATTACTTCTTAAGTTAACCTTGATCCAGTATATATCGCTCTATCAAACACAGAGAGTTCTAATTAAAACATAAATCTATGCCCTTACCAACAAAAAGAACTCAGAAGCAAAGCTTTAACTGTTATAATCAAGGCAGTCCATGATGAATTATAATGTTCATGTGTATCTGATCATTATTTTTTTGTACATATTTTTCACAATATTCACATGGATTCATGGTTCCCGGCCATTATACTGTCGGTGATATATTATTTATGAACTAACACATATGCACTGATCTTTTGTAATTAATCATGTACTTTCAAGTGCAAACATTGTGATAAATATTAAAGTAAGGGCTAATATATCCACATTATTATTTGTATTTTGTAGAGCCCACTGGTCTGCTAGTTGATGCTGCTATGAGGCTTGTATTCGATGTGATTCCAGAAGTATCTGTAAATGATAGAAGAGAGGCTCTCCTTACAGCAAGCAGACACGCCCTAATGAGAGGGGTGACTACTGTTGTTGATGTTGGAAGTTATTTCCCTGGGACCTCAGAAGAACAAACTTGGCAAGATTTTTCAGGTATCTTGTGCCACTTTTGCTTGTAACATTGAAGACAGCAAACACAGATATCTACAGTTAAAAACAAAACATATTTGTAGTTCCATATAGATGACTGCATTATGCTCTGTGGAAGTTACTTATAGGGGCATGCCCGTTGTTGATGTCTTTGTGTTGAAACAACAAATGGCAACTTCTCCATTATACTTTTTTGTTGTCATTATTGGGGTTTGTACCACCAATTGATACATTTTTATTGATTCTGTTAGACATAAAGCTAATCTGCTTGATTACTCTGCCTATATTCAAGTAAAAGAACCATATTGCTCATGTCATGATCAATGTTATGTAGAGCTGGACGTTTCTTCTGTTGTTTGGATGACTCCTAATGAATTTCAATGTGATTCACTCGTACCCTTCTTTTGAAGGACCAAGGATCTACTTTTGTAGTTTTCATCTATAACCCTTTTTTTTGGACTGGAACCTTATTTGTTCTGAAGTATTGTGCTTACATCACAACAGATGTCTATGAATGGGCTCATTCTATGGGAAAGATGATGATCAGAGTCTGCTTATTCTTCCCAATGCCGACATGGCCTCGTGTTTCTGTAAGTTATGTTTCATGAAATATACCGAGCTCTTCTGTTCTAAGTGCTTAATATTATGCGAATACTATTAACACTTATCTGCGTATTATCTCTTGTAGGATCTTATTCATGAAAGAGGTCGATCTTTAAGTGGGTGGATTCATCTAGGTGGTGTGAAAGCTTTTCTTGATGGTTCTCTGGGTTCCTCAAGTGCATGGTTCTATGAGGTAAGTGGTCTTGAGTATGCTTTGAGTACCTATCAGACATGTTGTTAGTGTTAGTGCATTTATATATTGACAGGTGTAGAAATTTATGTCCATAGAAATGCTGTCTTAGCTTTACAAATACTCTGTTTTATGCTCGTGCGTGGAATGTGATACATCATGGTACTAGTTTGTGATTGGTCTGGTTATGTATAAAGGAAACCAATATGATTAGCCCGATCAGTCTCTGTTTCTGCAAGAAACTGTAAATTGAGAAAGGTTGTGTCAGCAAGTGCATTTAACAAGTCATTCAAAATTACATCTTAGTGCACTATGATATTTCATATCTACACCATATTTTTTATGGAAGAGTTGCACATCATATTCTTATCTAGAGGGTTGATATTTTACCACTAAATCTTCTTTGCATTTTGAATTTCTGGATGTAAATTTGTGGTGGTCCATTAGCAAATAAAGTTTGGATTTTTGTTAGCTTTGTTTTAAAAAGCTATCTGGTTTTGGTACTTATTCATTTGGTGGTGGAAATTGTAAAGGTGTACAATTATTAATCATTTCCATCTTTTTGCTGAACTAAATACCCCGACTTCTTAAGCAATAGCTTGCTAATATATAAAAAGCTTATCCCATTTTTTTATTATAAAATATGGGTGTTTGGAGGAGCAAATGTCTAATCTAACAATCTTGGCTTTTCACAATTTTTTCCTTTACTAATTTTTCCTAGGCTTGGCGGGTTAGGCCCCCCACCCCCCCCACCTCCTTGACTTTGCCATAGCTCAGCCCGTGGTTGTGTCAGCCAGGCAGTTGATTTCGCAATAAATTCAAATAATAAACTGTTATGTTCTGGTTTGTAAGTGTTTAATATATATGGTCAGCCTTATGAGGATGCTCCTGGCGATTATGGTCTCCAATTGTTAGATATGGATGTTCTGCTCAATGCAACATTAGAATCAGACAAATCAGGACTTCAGGTACACGTTTTCCATTTGTGCACATGCTTAATCATGTTTACCATCATCTGAGAAAGTAATATTGTTCTTTTTAAGGTTGCCATACATGCAATTGGAGATAAAGCTAATGATATGCTGCTGGGTATGTTCGACAAGGTTGTTAGTTTGAATGGAACGAAGGACCGTAGGTTCCGGGTATGTTTCTCTGCTAGCATAGTGAAGAAGAGATTTTGCCCTCAAATCATTTTTGTAGTAACTAACTAATAAGTTGAATATAATTTAAACTTGCTCCATGTGAAATCAGATTGAGCATGCCCAGCATCTATCCCCAGGTGCAGCAAAGCGCTTCGGAGAGCATGGTATCATTGCATCTGTGCAGGTCAACTATTCTCTTCCGTTGCTATATGTGTTATATAATGCTCTTAATGATGTTTTTTCTGAAAGACATGCCTGTTTTTGGCAGCCCGATCATTTGTTGGATGACGCCGACTCTGCTGGAAAGAAAATCGGGGTAGAACGAGCTGAGCGGAGCTCCTATTTATTTCGGTCACTATTGGCCGGTGGAGCACATCTGGCTTTTGGTTCTGACTGGCCTGTATGTATTTCCCGAATTATTTTCTTCAGTTACTGAAAATCAGTTTACCGTTATATAGCTATTTTTCACGGCGAAGTTATGTAGCCAGCCAGTTAACTGTATGTGTCTCTGTCCTCCAGGTTTCAGATATTTACCCCTTGCAAGCGATTAAAACCGCGATGTCTCGCCAGCTGCCTGGATGGGAGGCGCCCTGGATCTCCGCGGAGCGCTTGCCCCTAGACGACTCCTTGAAAGCGTGAGTCCCTTGCAGCTATGTTCCATCTAGTCGGATACACGCCGTCTCAGAAATGCCATAGAAATCCTCGCTGTCATCTGGTCCACTCGTATCTGAATTTGAAATCCGCACACTGCAAACTTGTCAGATTGAGTTTACTATTCTTTGTGAAATAGCACCGAATGTTACCCTTTGCTTTGCACATGTATGTCTGTCATCCTTTGTGTTTGTCTGAACTAAATTTCAACCTCAGAAAATAACAGAGTTCTCTCTGTCGCACACTGCAGGCACACGATATCTGCCGCCTACGCCTGCTTCCTGGACCATGTGGTGGGCAGCCTCGCCGAAGGGAAATACGCCGATTTCGTGGTCCTGCCGTCCACCTCGTGGCGCGAGTTCGCCGACGACATCCCGGGGCACGTCCTGGCGACGTACGTGAACGGCAGGCAGGCCTATCCGTAGCCCCGTTGGCGGCAAATGGCTCTCTCCAGCAGCCTCCATGGCCAGTCCGGATACAGATAGAAGACGCACATATGTTAATTAGCACCAACCATTGTTGGTTAAATTCTGGAAGCACTTGTCATAGTACCAATCTTATTTATTGACACTGTTGTGACATGAGGATTATTACGTTGGATCCAGATACTTTTTGTACATACATTACGAACCAAAAGCTTATAGACTGGTGGTGTGATGATGCGCGCCCAATTTTAAATTCCAGCGTTGAACCCTTTCAACTCCGGCTGATTTTGTCTCATCGCGCGACCGGCCGGTCCACAGCTACCATTGCTTTCCTTTCGGCCTAGTTTGAAATGTTCTTGGTGGTTGACCGGCCGGAGGAACGGTTGACGACTACGACGGACGGACTGCCGCGGCTAAAGCCTGAAACTACCTGGTCGGACATCGGTGCCCCATGAAACCGCTCCGCTGCTCGGGGGTGGGCGGTGGCAATGCGGCATGGTAAGGAGGAAACCTGATCATGGGCCTACGACCCGGCCCAAAAATGTGGGCCGGGCTCGGTCGGGCTTGCCTCTCATGCTAGGCTCGGGCTTTGTTTTGCAGCTCGAAAGTATATTCGGGCTGATCTTGGGCTTTCATCTTTGCACTTTTTGGGCCGGGCCTACACGTAACAACACTGAGAAACAACATTCGGGCCAGGCTTTCAGGCTTCATGCTAGGCTTTCGAGCTTCAGGCCTATGTTCAGGCTGGGGCCGGACTTGAGAAAATGTGTGTTTTGGGCTTCGGGCTTTTTGAAGCCTGGCCTGGCATATGATCAGGTTTAGCAATGAGTTGGACTGGAGAAGCTCGTCTGAAAGTAACCTTAGCTTCGCCACCTAAAGACATCTCGAACAAATCCTCATCCCCCAAATAAACAGATATTGAAAAAATTGGAAAAACAAAACAGCTCCAATAGATCCCTGGAATGTGAAATTTATTGGGGACATGTATATATAATTCAGTCCAACTTCCCCACTATTAAGGATAAAATGACCTTCACATAAACCTTTCCCAATACATGACGTGGGACGCAACCACATGAATTTTCACTCTCGTCTGCACGGCGGCTGGTGAGTTGCGGCCCCGCCACCCCGGTCACTTCTCCACGCCATAGCTGCCAACCCCCAGCCGCCCCAGCAGGGTCTCCTCGTAGTCCCGTCGTGGCGGCCGCCTCCTGGCCACCTGTCCAGACACGCGTAGGTCAAATGATCATAGTCTCTCAGTTGTCGCCTCCAGGCTTCTCGAGCTTAGCAGACCTCCACCAACGTACCACCTCTTCCTCTCGCTTGGATCACCTCTGGATGTCCACAAGGTGTTAGATGGATTTCCTCACCCATTTTTATGTCCCAAATAATTGTGATCGAAATTGTAAGTGCTTATTTTGCAGATGAACCTTTTGTCGAGTTGTTTTTCGACGAATCATCATCGGATGAGGATGACAAACTTGATACGGTGATTGCTTTATATGCAGACATGGTGTCAAACAAGAAGCCAAAGCATGAATGTTGGCATATTGTAGTTCATCGGAACAAGCAAGTCGGTCATGATAAAGCGTATAAAGGACTATTTTGGAGAGAATGCGGTCTTTGGGCATAAATATTTTAGGAGAATGTTCTGAATGTCGAAGGATTTGTTCTTGCTCATTTTGAAAGCACCGAAAGCGGAAGGATTGCCCTACAAAATTGCACGGACAATTTAAAGGAAAAGGTAAATATGCAATCATGATTCTAGAAGTTGTGGCATCAAATGACCTTTAAATTTGGCATTAATATTTCGGTTTGCAAGGATCTCACATTGACCTGAATGTTTTGCAAAGATCTCATTTGTTTTCAAGGTTTTAAGTTGGGGAGGCACCATCGGTGAACTTTGAAGTCAATGGGATCCATACAATATGGGCTACTATCTGCCGATGGCATACATCCTTCATGGTCTTTGTTTGTGAAGATAATATCAAACCCTCAAGGTAACATGAGAATTCATTTTGCGAGGGGTCAAGAAGCATGTAGAAACGATGCCGAGCGACCATTTGGGGTTCTGCAATCTCTCCTTGCCATTGTTGGTGACCTTGCAAGATTCTGACACGAAAGTATTTGTGATGCATCATGACCACATGCGTGACCCTGCATAACAATGACCATAGAGGATGAGCAGTAAGAGCCACAAGACATTCGTTATCAGAGCGAGGGGAAACTAAATTTATATACCACCTGTTGAGTCAGAAAGGGATGAATAGCAAAAATTTATTGAAATTCATCGACAGACCGAAAACCAAGCGGTGTGATGATCTTGTTGAGTATTTGTGGGCGGTCCTTGGTCAATAAACTTCTCTATAACTTGTGTTACTCCAAATGACTCGGATCATTTTTTATGTTTAGTTTGAATAGTTTGGACCATCTGTTATGTTCAAATTTGCATTTGAATATTCAAATATACATTCATCTCAATTGTAGATCTGAAATGATGTTCAATTACGTGTGCCCGGAATATAATTATTTGAATTATTATGTTGATAGAATAGACATGCATATACCATTTGTATACAACTTTATAAAGCAATGAAAAAACAAATTATTAGGTAGATTTATTGGAATATGCTAAAGCGCCTCATCAGCAAACAGTCCCTAAATTATTATTTTTTTAGAGAAAGTCCCTAAATTATTAGCAGACCTTCAGTAACCATTTATTGAAGAAGTTCTTATGGGATCAGTTGGAGATGCTCTATCTGTCACCGTCGACTGATTTATCCGTAGCAGTGGTTGGTTACGGATATGCTTGCCACTTGATGTGTTCTAGAAGCACCATTGTTTCCCATTTTGCGGTGCAGTCATGTAGTGGGCTGGTCAAACGGTCCATTTTGTCCAGGAGCAGTTCGGCAACGTCATGCAAAAACAAATAATACTACTCCTAGGATGCCTCTTTTTACTAAAGAAAATAGTATGCCTTTTTTAAACAAATGTATGACTTGTCCTCGCATAAAATGGGGGAAACAAGTACTAGTATAACCCTTTTTTTTTTGAAGGTAACCACGTGTTCATAGCTCAAAACAGTTACAGCGCACGCACGCAGCACACACTGGAAGGACCCAGAAACACAGGTGTCCTTGGAACTTTGCATAAAAGACCCCCCAAATTACAAAAGAACAACCCAGTCCTTGGAGGCCCTTGCACACAACATCTTCAACACGCGTCTCCATCCGCCGTCGCCGCCAAAGCACCGCCGGAGGATGGGAAGAAAGGCTGCCAACAAACCCGGATCCGCCGAAGCACCATCGCTGGAGCAGCTTTGAGAGCCGATTAAGTGACCCGCCATAGAACGACGGGACCGAAACCTTGGGGCACGTCGGCCGGGGAGCATCCCCGTGCTCAACGGACCGCAGATCCTGCAAGTGTTTACAAAAAGAGGCAAGCTACAGCATCCCGGACTATGCAAATCTGGACCACAAACTCCTGCTGTCAGTTCTTAAATTTAATTATTTGCATCCGGATATCTCATAATGGAAATGTTAAATCCATATAAAAGCATGGAAAGAAAAAAAAATTAGGTACTACGTTAGATCAACTATTCTAGACTCTCCGTGCCCGGCTCCGGGTACATGGGCGGCAGCCGCAGCTCTGGCTCCTGCGGGCCGCGCCTCCCCCACGCCGGCCTCCGCCTCCATCTCCGCTTCGACCTCGTCGAAGAGCGCGTCGGTCGCCGCCCGTTCCTGCTGGATGAACTACCGGTTGACCTCCACATAGGCCTTATTCTAGATGGACTCCAGAATGGCCTGTTGCTCCGCCATCTCGCCCGCTTGGGTGACGGTAAACTCCGCCTCCGCGTCCTCCATGTTAAATCCCGGAACCGGCGCCAGCTCCTGCTCAGGCTACTCCGCCTTGTCCTCCTCCGGATCCGCCACCTCCATCGGAGTAGGCCGTTGCCTCTGCCTCCTCCTTATCCACCTACTCCTACTCCTCCTGCCGCTTGGCGAGTCCAAAGGCAGCCGGCGAGTGGCGCGCTACCGCTTCGGATCTCCTCTCGATCTGGTACCGGCGCTTCGGTGTAAGCATAGCGTATGTGGTTATCTTCTGCCGGACCATGGCAAAGCCGGAGAAAGAGCAGCGGAGCGGGAGAGAGTAGGTCGATTAGTTTGGGCTGCTGGCATGCAGAGGGAGGAGGTGGATGGGCTAGGGTTGGGGAACGTCTGCCTGAATAGCCGGATTTGGCCTCAGGCGGTGAGCCGGAACGGTGCCACACGGCGTTCACCCCCACCTCACCAGAGGAGGCGTCCATCAGACCACCGGGTTTTCGGGCGATTCCGCGTGGAACCCCATCGTCAGTCCGACGTGACGGATGCGCCCGGGCGCGCTTATATACGCCCTATATTTGAACTTGATATGATGGGTGTCGGTCAGCCCGGGCGTTTGAGACGCCCGTTTGGATTGAATTTTTGTGACCGATTAGTGTCTTGGCCGTCCATCCAGGCGTTTGAGGCCCGTTTGGGGTGCCCGGTTGAGATGCTCTTAGTTGACAAGGATATGGACCATGATTAGGACGTCGGAATGTCAACCCGCTATGCGAAAGAGTGTGCGCGGCCTGGACACCGCAAACGACTTCCTAGCTGTTTACTACAACAAGTTTTGTCCGACTACGACGATTTTCTGACTGTCTACTATAATAAGGTTTGCCCGTCTTCGGTAATGAAAGGGCGATGACGGCAGCATGCCTTCGGCTCGCTTTGATGCTTGTAGTCGTCGCTGATGGTCTACGGATCTGAATGTAATTTTTACCTTTAGTGTTCTTCGTACTGCCTTGACAGTTGATTAATAGATCCGAATGTTTTTCCAAAAAAGAAACAGTTCTAACTCTCATCCTGCATGTGTAGCTTGTGATTATTTGAGAACAAAACTTTGAGGCTGGATTGATATGTTCGTGGTTGTTGATCCATGGATGGACTCTCTCGACCAGCTGGTTGAAGGCTACGACCAACGGACCGCTGCAGCTGAACCTTGAAACCGCCTGGCTGGCCCTCGACCCCTTGCAAAACCGCTCCCGTCGCCGGGCGGTCGGCGGCGGCGTGGTACGGCACGCAGCCGGGCCCGAATTGATCGGCTTCTTTCTCCTGATGTCATGCGGTCTACGTACCCGCTGATGTTCACTAAACTATCACGGTAGACCGCTTTACTATGTACCAGCTGATGTTCGCTATACAGTAGACTGTCCGGGTTTATTAGCATCATAAGCATTTTTCTTTTTATAAGGCCTCGTTTTGAAAAAATGCATGCATGCAACTATTCATTGGTTGCATTAAAAACCATTGTTGGTGGTGCCATGATTGAGAAATTAATACACTTCATGTGTGTTTTTCATTGGCTGCTTGCATGTGAGAGAATGCATTGGAAGTGCAATGAAAGAATTAATGTGAGCAAATTACTACGTGTTTTGGTCTAAGAGAAGTTATCTTTAGGTCTAATAAATTCAGATGGAGGTACTCCCCCTTTCATCTATATAGGGCCTAATGCGTTTTTCGAGGCTAATTTTGACCAAATATTAGATCAATAATATATGACATGCAACTTACACAAATCACATCATTAAATTCGTGTGTGAAAGGAGCTTTCAATGATATAATTTTCATATTATGAATGTCATGTACTATTTATCTTGTCAATAGTCAAAGGCGGTCTAAAAAACGCATTAGACCTTATATAGATGAAAGAAGGGAGTAGTACTAGCTTTTATCCACCAGCTTACGGGCATGCTTTGCTTGCCACTCCACGCCTCACGAAGCAGTATCGATGGATCCTTTTCGGCCTTGCGCCGCGCACATTCTGTCTCTGTCTCTGTGCTGGTCAAACGGCCACCTTTCTTGCGACGTCGCGTAAAAACTACTCCTACTCCTTGTAGCATCACTATTCTGAATGGGGCCCAAAGTGTACCTGTCCCGGCGAAACCGGAAAAGATGGTTATAGCATAACCTGCTCGGGGCCCAAACCAAAGAACAACGAGCCATAGTTTGACCTGCGTACGTACAAGACTGACTGCCTGGTGGTGTTCAGGATTAGTGGTTCAGCGAGGACGGTCAGCAGCACGATTAGTATTTTGTCTTATTGTTTGTTTTTAACTTTTGCGGCGGAGCAGCAAGGTTGATTAATTAGTTGACGGGGAACAGCTCTGCTCGGGTCTGTTCGTTTAAAGCTTGCAGGCGCTCGTTACTCCCTCTGTTTAGGTGTGTAAATCATCTTACGAAAATTAAATAATCCCAAAACACTTAGGCACGGTACATTAATTCCCTTCTCGTTTCTTGTTTTGTGACATATCAACCAATAAGAGATGTGGGCCATACATGCTTTCAATGACTTGAGACTAACAAACATGACATGCAGTGGTTAGTTCATTGCATGCAATGCTATTAATTAGCAAAAAAACATTAAATTTTCTCGTTTTCCTCTCTGCCTTGGTCGCGGTTCACAACGTAAGATGACTTGCACACGTAAACGGAGGGAGTAACAAACGACTCTAGCTTCACCATTTTTCATGGCCTTGCAAGATTCTGATACCAAAGGATTCGTGACGCATCATGACCACATGCGTGATCGTGCATAACAATGATTATAGAGGACGAGCACTGCAAGACTTTCATTATGAGAATGAGGGGAACAAAATTTATATACCACCTGTTGAGTCAGAGAGGGATGAACAATGATCATTTATTGAAATGCATTGACGGATCGGAAACCGATTGGCATGATGATTTTGTTGAGTATTTGTGGGCGGTCCTTGGTCAATAACTTCTATAAATTGTTTTACTTCGAATGACTTGGATAATTTTTTCTGTTTACTTTGAATAGTTTGGGAGAGCAGGCCTAGCGCAGTGGTGAAATCCTCCCCACTTGTGCCAAGAGGTCCTGGGTTCGAACCAGCCTCTCTGCATTGCACTTTGCAGGGGCAAGACTAGGTTCCTATAATCCCTCCCCAGACCCCACCTTGTGTGGGAGCTTCTATGCACTGGGTCTGTCCTTTTACTTTGAATAGTTTGGACTTTGGACCATCTGTTATGTTCAAATTTGCATTTGAATATCTAAATATACATTCATCAATTGGAGATCTGAAATGATGTCAACTACGTGTTTCTGAAATATAATTATTTGAATTATTATGTTGATGGAATAGACATGCATACACCATTTGTATATACGAGTTTAAAAAGAAATCAAAAAACAATGTACGCGGTAGATCTATTGGAATCTGCTAAAGCGCTTCATCAGCAAACATTTCCTAAATTATTAGGACAGCTTCATTAACCATTTATTGAAAAAGTTCTGATGGGATCAGTAGGAGATGCTCCTACTGTCACCGCGACTGATTTATCCGTAGTAGCAGTTGGTTACGGATATGCTTGCCACTTGGTGTTATCTAGAAGCACCATTGTTTCCGATTTTACGGAGAAATCCTCATCAAGGTAGCACATTGGTGTCATCGTCATCACTTTAGCACATTGGTGTCATCGTCATCACTTCATCCCAAGCAGTAGCATCGGCCTTCCTTGGTCAATAACATCTCTATAAATTATTTGAATTATGATAGATCTGAAATGATGTTCAATGACATGTCCCGAGATATAATTATTTGAATTATTATGTTGATAGAATAGACATGCATACACCATTTGTATATACAAGTTTAAAAAAAATACTAGGTAGATTTATTGGAATCAGCTAAAGCGCTTCATCAGCAAACATTCCCTAAATTATTAGGACACCTTCATTAACCATTTATTGAAAAAGTTCTTATGGGATCAATAAGAGATGCTTCTACTGTCACCGTCGACTGATTTATTACTACAGTTCGTTGCGGATATGCTTGCCACTTGGTGTGATCAAGAAGTACCATTGTTTCCGATTTTGCGGAGAAAGCCTCATCAAGGTAGCACATTGGTGTCATCGTCATCACTTCATCCCAAGCAGTATCATTGGCCTTCCTTGGTCAATAACTTCTCTATAAATTATTTGAATTATGATAGATCTGAAATGATGTTCAATTACATGTGCCCGAAATATAATTATTTGAATTATTATGTTGATAGAATATAGACATGCATATAGCATTTGTATACAAGTTTAAAAAGAAATAGAAAAAATTATTAGGTAGATTTGCTGGAATATGCTAAAGCGCTTCATCAGCAAACATTTTCTAAAGGAGAATGCTATTTTTTCTGCCGACTGTCGGTTAGCGATAGGCACGTACGATCGCTTCCGCCTGTTTTTTTTTCCTTCGATCTTTCTTTACGATCGCTCCCGCTCCCGCCCGCTGTCGATCCATAATTCCCGCACGTCTCGCTCGTCCCCGCTCGAGCCTTTTTTGGGCTGTCTTTTTTTTTTAATTTCGGTAAAAAAAATAGGAGTGCTGGGGGAGTCGAACCTGGGATCTGATAGATCCAGCGGTATTAGGAACCTAGCAGCAACCACCTAAGCAAACTCTATGTTGTGATTTGATTCTTGTTATGTACTTTTCATACCTTTATGTTGAGGTAGACTTTTCTACTCACAGATCTGATCAAGTGTTATTCTGCTGTCGTTTCGGTTTTACTTACAAACATTTTACCAAAAATATACAAAACATACATTTTTATCAAAATAAATTAGAGATGTGAGTTGAGCTCACGATTTAACATATAAGACTAGACTCTTGTACTCTTTGTACATAGATATGAGCTGAGTTCATGGTCTTAACATGATAATTTATTCACCGCAACCTTGATAACTTACGTACAAATATTGTAGAAACCTCGATCAGGTGAAAAACCATTTTGAAACACATCCCGATAACTTCGTGTGAAAATAGCATGATAATATAAGTACCGTATACATGATAATTTTGGTCCAGTGGGGAGTGTTGTTTGGCGATAATTTATGTGTAAATAGCATGGTAACTCACGCATAACAAACTTGATCACTTATATACAAAAATCATGATAACTTTTGTACAAACATCCTTATAAGCGTGCTAGTGGTCCCGCCCATTTAAAAACGACTTGTTTTTGGCGAGATATGGATCTCATAACTTGATGAACAAATATTATGTTAACTTTGACCCAGAAAAAAGTTGCTTAAATATACTCCGGCATCTTCAGTGGTACGTAATACTCACGGTATTTTGACCCGGCAGAAAATAGTGTTTAAATACACAACTTGATGACTTCAATATAAATAGCATGGAAATATGCGCACCATAGACCAGATAACTTAGGGGCACAGACAATGTGATAACTTTGACCTGGGATTTTTTTTTCTTAAAATCATATCTTCAATTACTTATGTGTAAAATAATATGGTAATATACGCACCGCTTACCTGATAACTTAGGTCCAAACACCACGGTAATTTTTATCCGGAAAGAAAATGTTGAAGACACATCCGCAATAACTTCTGTATAAATAGCATGATAATATACGACAACAAACCTGATAACTTAGGTACAAATACCCTGATAACTTTAATCTGAGGAAAAAAGGTTGCTTAAAATGTAACTCCGGTTACTTTTATGTGCCCACACCTCTGATAACTTATGTACAAAACACCATAGTAACTTTTTACTTGGGCGAAAATATTTGTTATGCGTGCGTTATCATGGTGTTTGTGTGTGAGTTATCATGTTCGTGCGTATACATTATCATGCTCTTTACAAAAAGTTACCGAATGTTACAACAACTTTTTTTCTTCGGGCAAAAGTTAAGCAGTGTTTGTGAGTGAGTTAACAGGTTTGTGGCTTATATATTACCATGCTCTTTATAAAGAAATTATTGGGATTTGTTACAACAACAAAAATTCATGTGGTCAGAAAATTTACCATAGTGTGTTGTGCGTGAGTTATCAGATTCATGGCGTAATAAATTATCATGCTCTTTTTACAGATAAGTTATCGGGGTGTGTTATAACAACACTTTTTCTTCACAGTTACCATAGAGATTTGTGAGTGAGTTATCAGGTTCGCGGCGTATAATTACCATGCTCTTTTACAGATAAGTTATCGAGGTGTATTATTACAACATTTTACCTAGGGTCAAAAGGTTACAGCGGCGTGCGAGTTATCAGGTCTGTGATGCATGGATTGCCATGTACAAAAGGAAAGGAAATTTGGTAAATAAAAAAGAAAGAAAGAAAAACAGCTTGTTTTTCTGGTCGCGTATGTAGAAGTACAAATATTTATTGGCATTCTCTATAATCACAACTTGAAACTAGACCAGATGGATATGATAAGCGATCTTGAATCAAGAGGTAGTGAGTTCGACTCCCACCTCATACCACTTTTTACCATGTTTTTTCTACCACGCTAGGAAATAAAATGAAGCGGGAGAAGCGATGGGATGGGATCAAGAAAGAAGGATGTGGTTCGGATCTGTTTAGCACAGTCCGGTATAAATATTACCCAACCTAAATTATAGCCAGAATTTAAGCTAGTTTAGTTGGTTGTGAACAGCTATGGTGAACCGTAGGTAGTGGGTTTGAGTCCCACTTTGTACATTTTTTTTACCACACCAGAAAAAAAAAGGGAGAAGGGAGGGGAACTAAGCGGGGAGCGGGAGAAGCGATCGTGCGGATCTGTCGCTAACCACCAGTCGACTGGTGGTTAGCACAGTCCTTTTCTAAATTAATAGGACACCTCCAGTAAGCAAAAGTTCTTATGAGATCATGTTTTTTCTGCGGGAATCTTATGGGATCAGTTGGAGATGCTCTTACTGTTACAGTTAACTGATTTATCCATGATATACTTGCCACTTGATGTGTTCTAGAAGCACCATTGTTTCTGATTTTGCGCTGCAGACATGTGTAGTGGACTGGTCAAACGGTCCACTTTGTCTCTTGCCAAGAGCAGTTCGGCAACGTCATGCAAAAACAAATACTTCCTTCATTCTATAATATAATATAGTGTCCACCTTTTCGAGATTCAATTTTGATCTAAGTTAGACAAATAATGCATAAATCATTTTACTGAAAAATTATACATTTGAAAAATTCTTTTGAATATGAATTCAAAGTTATCTGTCATGCTCCCGTCGCAGTCGTCCATGTTGACTAAATTTATGATCAAAATTAAATCTCAAAAAGCGTGGGCATACTACATTATGAAATGGAGGGAGTACTACTAAAATGCCTATTCTTTTTAAAACAAAATGTATGACTTGTCCTCGCATAAAATGGGGGGAAATAGTACTAGTAGTATAACGTGTAGGCGCCCAAATTAGAGAACAACAAGGCAGCACGCCCATAGTTTTGGCTGCGTTGAAAGCTGACCGGTGCCTAGGAGTAGCTCAGCAAGAACAGCCAGCAAACAAGATGAGTTCAGCTAGAACAGCCAGCAAACAAAACAAGATTAATTGACCGATGCCGGACTGTGGATCGGCTATGCAATACAGTGTGCGCGGCGTGGTCACCGCAAACGGCGTCGTCAGAAACAGCCTCATCATTCTGCTATCCATCTGTAGCTTGTAATTATTTCCTTTTTCTGAAAGTACCTTGTGATTATTTCAAAACAAAGCTTTCAGGCTAGATTGAAATGCTCGTGGTGGTCGATCCATGGATGGACTCACTCGATCGGCCGGAACGGTAGACGGACCGCCGCGGCTGAATCCTGAAACTACCTGTCCGGCCGGCCAATCGGAGAACTCGCTGCTCATCCCCTCACGTCGCCTCCCTAGGCGATGCCCGGGGACCCAAACCCTAGCGCCGCGAGGCCCCTCCCGTCTCCTCTCCTGCCACCGCTGTCGCCGGCCAAGTCTGCGGTGGCGGCGGGCCTGATGCCAAAGCGCTATGGCGGGTGGTGTGTTGTGGGATCTCCCAGAGGCGGAGGGGGCGACTCGGGCGTTGGATCCGCGAGCAGCAGGTGGCGCGGCGCCCCTTATTTGTGCGGTGGCGGCTAGATCCATGGCCGGCATGGTGCTCTTCCCTCTCGGTGGAGGCTGTGCCTGGAGATGGGTGGTGACGGAAGCCGCGGATTTTGCGTCCTGTCCAGGTCCGCCCCGGCGTGGTTTTTTTCCAACCGGCGGTGCGTGGAGGGACCGGTGAGGGACGGCTGGAGGCTCCCTGTCGGCGTGCCAACGGCGGCTTTCGTCTTCGTAGCGAGGCTCCGTACGGTTCCAGTCAGTTGCGAGATCGGGGGGCCGCAACTTCCAGTGAAAATCGTGCCGACTATGGTCATGACGTACGATGGCGGCATCTGTGACGTTGTTCCCTTCTCGAGGCATCGTTGTTGCAGGTCGTTGCACCCCACTCGTGATGCTCCGGTGGAAATCCTAGATCTGGGTGTACCGGATCGGACTATGATGGCACCTTCGATGCCGTTGTCCCTCCTGGGGGCATCGTCTTGGAGCAAGTGCTGGCTGGAGGGGACAAGAGGAGGAGCGATGTCATATCTACCACAAGGCCGACGATGGATCCCGATGGCATGCCACTACGGAGGTTCAGCGACGGGCGTGTGTGGACGGATACGTGTAGGATGGTGGCGTTGTCTGGCGCCGTGGTGGCGTCGACGACAAGCCAGGCAAGGTCGATGCGTCAGTTCCTGCTCTGGAGATGGACTGGTGAAAGATGGGTGTGCCGGTCCGGTGTGTAACCCAGTACTGGTACATGGCTAGGCTAGGCATCCGGTTTTGGATATTAGGCTTTGGTGTGATGTCTATTTGGTATTTGGTTCGGATATTCAGCACCCCTTCATCAAAGGGATATGAGTAGCAACAAGTGTTGTCTAGATAATGGTTTCAAGCTTATTGATGTATTACTTTTTTTTAGAAAAGGAGGATGACCCCCGGCCTCTGCATCTGGGAGATGCATACGGCCATTTTATTGATTATTCTCGAGGACCTTACAAAGTATTACAACAATGTGCCTGAATCCACCGTCTTGGCTGTTGGGGAACGTAGTAATTTCAAAAAAATTCCTACGCACACGCAAGATCATGGTGATGCATAGCAACGAGAGGGGAGAGTGTGTCCACGCACCCTCGTGAGACCCGAAAGCGAAGCGTTATGACAACGCGGTTGATGTAGTCGTGACGTCTTCATGATCCGACCGATCCAAGCACCGAACGTCACGGCACCTCCGTGTTCTGCACACGTTTAGCTCGATGGCGATCCCGGACTTGATCCAGCAGGTGTCGGGGATGAGTTCCGTCGGCCTGACGGCGTGGTAGCGATGATGATGTTCTACCGACGCAGGCTTCGCCTAAACTCCATGACGATATGACCGAGGTGGAATATGGTGGAGGGGCACCGCTGCACGGCTAAGGAACGATCACGAAGATCAACTTGTGTGTCATGGGGTGCCCCCCTGCCCCCGTATATAAAGGAGCAAGGGAGGAGGCCGGCCCTAGGAGGAGGGCGCGCCAATGGGGATTCCTACTCCCACCGGGAGTAGGACTCCTTCTTTCTTAGTCCAACTAGGAGAAGGGGGGGAAGGAGGGAAGTGGAGAAGGAAGGGAGAGGGGGGCCGCGCCCCAAACCCCTTGTCCAATTCGGACTGGGCTTGGGAGGAGCCTTGGCGCCACCTCCACGGCTCCTTCCCACTAAGGCCCATTAAGGCCCAATACTCTTCCCCGTATTCCCGTAACTCCCCGGTACTCCGAAAAATACCCGAATCACTCGGAACCTTTCCGATGTCCAAATATAGTCGTCTAATATATCGATCTTTATGTCTCGACCATTTCGAGACTCCTCGTCATGTCCCCGATCTCATCCGGGACTCCGAACTCCTTCGGTACATCAAAACTCATAAACTTATAATGAAACTGTCATCGTAACGTTAAGCGTGCGGACCCTACGGGTTCGAGAACTATGTAGACATGACCTAGAACTGTTTCCGGTCAATAACCAATAGTGGAACCTGGATGTTCATATTGGCTCCTACATATTCTACGAAGATCTTTATCGGTCAAACCGCATAACAACATCCTTGGTCATCGGTATGTTACTTGCCCGAGAGTCGATCGTCGGTATCCAATACCTAGTTCAATCTCGTTACGGCAAGTCTCTTTACTCGTTCCGTAATACATCATCCCGTAACTAACTCATTAGTTACAATGCTTGCAAGGCTTAAGTGATGTGTATTACCGAGAGGGGCGAAGATACCTCTCCAACAATCGGAGTGACAAAACCTAATCTCGAAATACGCCAACCCAACATGTACCTTTGGAGACACCTGTAGAGCTCCTTTATAATCACCCAATTACGTTGTGACGTTTGGTAGCACACGAAGTGTTCCTCTGGTAAACGGGAGTTGCATAATCTCATAGTCATAGAAACATATATAAGTCATGAAGAAAGCAATAGCAGAATACTAAATGATCGTGTGCTATGCTAACGGAATGGGTCATGTCAATCACATCATTCTCCTAATGATGTGATCCCGTTAATCAAATGACAACTCATGTCTATGGCTAGGAAACATAACCATCTTTGATCAACAAGCTAGTCAAGTAGAGGCATACTAGTGACACTCTGTTTGTCTATGTATTCACACATGTATTATGTTTCCGGTTAATACAATTCTAGCATGAATAATAAACATTTATCATGATATAAGGAAATAAATAATAACTTTATTATTGCCTCTAGGGCATATTTCCTTGATCTCCCACTTGCACTAGAGTCAATAATCTAGTTCACATTGCCATGTGATTTAACACCAATATTCACATTTGTATGTGATTAATACCCATAGTTCACATCATCATGTGATCAACACCCAAAGGGTTTACTAGAGTCAATAATCTAGTTCACATCGCTATGTGATTAACACCCAAAGAGTACTAAGGTATGATCATGTTTTGTTCGTGAGAGAAGTTTAGTCAACGTGCATCATATTGAGCCGTATATATTTTGCAAATATTCTATGTCTACAATGCTGCACTTGCGGAGCTACTCTAGCTAATTGCTCCCACTTTCAATATGTATCCAGATTAAGACTTAGAGTCATCTAGATCAGTGCCAAGACTTATATCGACGTAACCCTTTACGCACGAACCTTTTGTCACCTCCATAATCGAGAAACATATCCTTATTCCACTAAGGATAATTTTGACCAATGTCCGATGATCTACTCCTAGATCACTATTGTACTCCCTTGCCAAAACAGTGTAGGGTATACAATAGATCTGGTACACAGCATGGCATATTTTATAGAACCTATGGCCAAGGCATAGGGAATGACTTTCATTCTCTTTCTATCTTCTGTCGTGGTCGGGCTTTGAGTCTTACTCAATTTCACACCTTGTAACACAGGCAAAAACTCTTTCTTTGACTGTTCCATTTTGAACTACTTTAAAATCTTGTCAAGGTATGTACTCATTGAAAAAACTTATCAAGTGTCTCGATCTATCTCTATAGATCTTGATGCTCAATATGTAAGCAGCTTCACCAAGGTCTTTCTTTGAAAAACTCCTTTCAAACACTCCTTATGCTTTGCAGAATAATTCTACATTATTTCCGATCAACAATATGTCATTCACATATACTTATCAGAAATGTTGTAGTGCTCCCACTCACTTTCTTGTAAATACAGGCTTCACCGTTAGTCTGTATAAAACTATATGCTTTGATCAACTTATCAAAGCGTATATTCCAACTCCGAGATGCTTGCACCGGTCCATATATGGATCATTTGGAGCTTGCATATTTTGTTAGCACCTTTAGGATTGACAAAACCTTCTGGTTGCATCATATACAACTCTTCTTTAATAAATTCATTAAGGAATGCAGTTTTGTTTATCCATTTGCGATTTCATAAAATGCGGCAATTGCTAACATGATTGAGACGGACTTAAGCATAGATACGAGTGAGAAACTCATCGCCGTAGTCAACACCTTGAACTTGTCGAAAACCTTTTGCGACAATTCTAGCTTTGTAGATAGTAACACTACTATCAGCGTCCGTCTTCCTCTTAAAGATCCATTTAACCTCAATGGCTTGCCGATCATTCGGCAAGTCAATCAAAGTCCATACTTTGTTCTCATACATGGATCCTATCTCAGATTTCATGGCCTCAAACCATTTCGCGGAATCTGGGCTCATCATCGCTTCCTCATAGTTCGTAGGTTTGTCATGGTCAAGTAACATGACCTCCAGAACAGTATTACCGTACCACTCTGGTGTGGATCTCACTCTGGTTTACCTACGAGGTTCGGTAGTAACTTGATCTGAAGTTATACGATCATTATCATTAGCTTCCTCACTAATTGGTGTAGTAGTCACAGGAACAGATTTCTGTGATGAACTACTTTCCAAATAAGGTGCAGGTACATTTACCTCATCAAGTTCTACTTTCCTCCCACTCACTTCTTTCGAGAGAAACTCCTTCTCTAGAAAGGATCCATTCTTAGCAACGAATGTCTTACCTTTGGATCTGTGATAGAAGGTGTACCCAACTGTCTCCTTTGGGTATCCTATTAAGACACATTCCTCCGATTTGGGTTTTAAGCTTATCAGTATGAAACTTTTTCACATAAGCATTGCAACCCCAAATTTTAAGAAATGACAACTTTGGTTTCTTTCCAAACCACAGTTCATATGGTGTCGTCTCAACGGATTTAGATGGTGCCCTTTTTAACGTGAATGCAGCTGTCTCTAATGCATAACCCCAAAACGTTAGTGGTAAATCGGTAAGAAACATCATAGATTGCACTATATCCTATAAAGTACGGTTATGACGTTCGTACACACCATTACACTGTGGTGTTCCAGGTGGCGCGAGTAGTGAAATTATTTCACATTGTTTTAACTGAAGGCCAAACTCGTAACTCAAATATTTTACCTCTGCGATCATATCGTAGAAACTTTTATTTTCTTGTTACGATGATTCTCCACTTCACTCTGAAATTCTTTGAACTTTTCAAATGTTTCATACTTATGTTTCATCAAGTAGATATACCCATATCTGCTCAAATCATCTGTGAAGGTCAAAAATAACGATACCCTTGTGAGCCTCAACACTTCATCGGATTGCATACATCGGTATGTATTATTTCCAATAACTCAGTTGCTTGCTCCATTGTTCCGGAGAAGCGGAGTTTTAGTCATCTTGCCCATAAGGCATGGTTCGCATAAGCATCAAGTGATTCATAATCAAGTGATTCCAAAATTCCATCGGCATGGAGTTTCTTCATGCTCTTTACACCAATATGACCTAAACGGCGATGCCACAAATAAGTTGCACTATCATTATTAACTTTGCATCTTTTGGCTTCAATATTATGAATATGTGTATCACATGATCGAGATTCAACAAACCATTTTCATTGGGTGTATGACCATAGAAGGTTTTATTCATGTAAGCAGAACAATAATTATTCTCTAACTTACATGAATAACCGTATTGCAATAAACATGATCAAATCATATTCATGCTCAACGCATAACGCCAAATAACATTTATTTAGGTTTAACACTAATCCCGAAAGTATAGGGGTGTGCGATGATGATCATATCAATCTTGGAACTACTTCCAACACTCATCGACACCTCACCTCAACTAGTCTCTCTGTTTGATACGTAACTCCTGTTTTGAGTCACTAATTTTAGCAACCGAACAAGTATCAAATACTAGGGGCTACTATAAACACTAGTAAGGTACACATCAATAACCTGTATATCAAATATACCCTTGTTCACTCTGCCATCCTTCTTATCCACCAAATACTTGGGGTGGTTCCGCTTCTAGTGACCAGTCCTTTGCGGTATAAGCACTTAGTCTCGGGCTTAGGTCCAGACTTGGGTTTCTTCACTTTGAGCAGCAACTTGCTTGCCGTTCTTCTTGAAGTTCCCCTTCTATCCCTTTGCCCTTTTCTTGAAACTAGTAGTCTTGTTAACCATCAACACTTGATGTTTTTCTTGATTTCTACCTTCACGATTTCAGCATCACGAAGAGCTTGGGAATCACTTTCGTCATCCCTTGCATATTATAGTTCATCACGAAGTTCTACTAACTTGGTGATGGTGACTAGAGAATTCTGTCAATCACTATTTTATCTGGAAGATTAACTCCCACTTGATTCAAGCGATTGTAGTACCCGGACAATGAGGCACATGCTCACTAGTTGAGCGATTCTCCTCCATCTTTTAGCTATAGAACTTGTTGGAGACCTTATATCTCTCAACTCGGGTATTTGCTTGAAATATTAACTTCAATTCCTGGATCATCTTATATGGTCCATGACGTTCAAAATGTCTTTGAAGTCCCGATTCTAAGCCGTTAAGCATGGTGCACTAAACTATCAAGTAGTCATCATATTGAGCTAGCCAAACGCGTTCATAACGTGCGCATTTGCTCCTCGCAATAGGTACATCACCTAGCGGTGCATTAAGAACATAATTCTTACGTGCAGCAATGAGGATAAATCTCAGATCACGGATCCAATCCGCATCATTGCTACTAACATCTTTCAACACAGTTTTCTCTAGGAACATATTAAAATAAACATATGAAAGCAACAACGCGAGCTATTGATCTACAACATAATTTGCAAAATACTACCAGGACTAAGTTCATGATAAATTTAAGTTCAATTAATCATATTACTTAAGAACTTCCACTTAGACAGACATCTCTCTAGTCATCACGTGATCCAAATCAACTAAACCATAACCGATCATCACGTGAGATGGAGTAGTTTTCAATGGTGAACATCACTATGTTGATCATATCTACTATATGATTCACGCCGACCTTCGGTCTCCGTGTTCCGAGGCCATATCTGCATATGCTAGGCTCGTCAAGTTTAACTTTGAGTATTCCGCGTGTGCAAAACTGGCTTGCACCCGTTGTAGATGGACGTAGAGCTTATCACACCCGATCATCACGTGGTGTCTGGGCACGACGAACTTTGGCAACGGTGCATACTCAGGGAGAAGACTTCTTGATAATTAGTGAGAGATCATCTTAAAATGCTACCGTCAATCAAAACAGAATAAGATGTATAACAGATAAACATCATATGCAATCAAAATATGTGACATGATATGGCCATGATCATCTTGCGCCTTTGATCTCCATCTCCAAAGAACTGTCATGATCTCTATCGTTACCTGCACGACACCATGATCTTCATCATCTTGATCTATATCAATGTGTCGTCACATGGTCGTCTCGCCAACTATTGCTCTTGCAACTATTGCTATCGCATAGCGATAAAGTAAAGCAATTATTTGGCACTTGCATCTTTATGCAACAAAGAGACAACCATAGGGCTTACGCGATTGCCGATAACTTCAACAAAACATGATCATCTCATACAACAACTTATATCTCATCACGTCTTGACCATATCACATCACAACATGCCACCGCAAAAACAAGTTAGACGTCCTCTACTTTGTTGTTGCAAGTTTTACGTGGCTGCTACGGGCTGAGCAAGAACCGTTCTTACCACGCATCAAAACCACAACGATAGTTCGTCAATTTAGTGCTGTTTAACCTTCGCAAGGACGGGCGTAGCCACTTTTCAGTTCAACTAAAGTTGGAGAAAGCGACACCCGCCAGCCACCGTGTGCAAAGCACGTCGGTAGAACCAGTCTCGGCGTAAAGCGTCTGGCGTAATGTCGGTCCGGCCACTTCATCCAACAATACCGCCGAACCAAAGTATGACATCTTTGGTAAGCAGTATGACTTGTATCGCCCACAACTCACTTGTGTTCTACTCGTGCATATAACATCAACACATAAAACCAGGCTCGGATGCCACTGTTGGGGAACGTAGTAATTTCAAAAAAATTTCTACGCACACGCAAGATCATGGTGATGCATAGCAACGAGAGAGGAGAGTGTGTCCACGTACCCTCGTAGACCGAAAGCGAAAGCGTTATGACAACGCGGTTGATGTAGTCGTACGTCTTCACAATCCAACCGATCCAAGCACCGAACGTACGGCACCTCCGTGTTCTGCACACGTTCAGCTCGATGACGATCCCCGGACTCCGATCCAGCAGGTGTCGGGGATGAGTTCCGTCGACCTGACGGCGTGGTGGCGATGATGATGTTCTATCGGTAGCGAGGCTTCGCCTAAACTCCATGACGATATGACCGAGGTGGAATATGGTGGAGGGCACCGCACACGGCTAAGGCGATCACGAAGATCAACTTGTGTGTCATGGGGTGCCCCCTGCCCCGTATATAAAGGAGCAAGGAGGAGGCCGGCCCTAGGAGGAGGCGCCAATGGGGAGTCCTACTCCCACCGAGTAGGACTCCTTCTTTCTTAGTCCAACTAGGAGAAGGGGGAAGGAGGGAAGTGGAGAAGGAAGGGAGGGGGCGCGCCCCAAACCCCTTGTCCAATTCGGACTGGGCTTGGGAGGCGCGCGCCACCTCCTGGCTCCTTCCCACTAAGGCCCATTAAGGCCCAATACTCTTCCCGTATTCCCGTAACTCCCGGTACTCAAAAATACCGAATCACTCGGAACCTTTCCGATGTCCAAATATAGTCGTCTAATATATCGATCTTTATGTCTCGACCATTTCGAGACTCCTCGTCATGTCCCCGATCTCATCCGGGACTCCGAACTCCTTCGGTACATCAAAACTCATAAACTTATAATGAAAGCTGCCATCGAAACCTTAAGCGTGCGGACCCTACGGGTTCGAGAACTATGTAGACATGACCTAGAACTGTTTACGGTCAATAACCAATAGTGGAACCTGGATGTTCATATTGGCTCCTACATATTCTACGAAGATCTTTATCGGTCAAACCGCATAACAACATACGTTGTTCCCTTTGTCATCGGTATGTTACTTGCCCGAGATTCGATCGTCGGTATCCAATACCTAGTTCAATCTTGTTACCGCAAGTCTCTTTACTCGTTCGTAATACATCATCCCGTAACTAACTCATTAGTTACAATGCTTGCAAGGCTTAAGTGATGTGTATTACCGAGAGGGCCCAGAGATACCTCTCCAACAATCGGAGTGACAAAACCTAATCTCGAAATACGCCAACCCAACATGTACCTTTGGAGACACCTGTAGAGCTCCTTTATAATCACCCAGTTACGTTGTGACGTTTGGTAGCACACGAAGTGTTTCTGCAGTAAACGGAGTTGCATAATCTCATAGTCATAGGAACATATATAAGTCATGAAGAAAGCAATAGCAGAATACTAAATGATCGTGTGCTATGCTAACGGAATGGGTCATGTCAATCACATCATTCTCCTAATGATGTGATCCCGTTAATCAAATGACAACTCATGTCTATGGCTAGGAAACATAACCATCTTTGATCAACAAGCTAGTCAAGTAGAGGCATACTAGTGACACTATGTTTGTCTATGTATTCACACATGTATTATGTTTCCGTTAATACAATTCTAGCATGAATAATAAACATTTATCATGATATAAGGAAATAAATAATAACTTTATTATTGCCTCTAGGGCATATTTCCTTCATTGGCAACACATGTCGCTACTCCTATCCAAAATGATGAAGGTGTGCTAGCTTGGCCACTACCCAAATCACTCACCTAAGCCTAACATCAAAAGCCGGAAGCCGAAACATATTCGGAAGCCCCAACCGAGCCACATACCGGGTCTGGGGCACAATCCGGTCAGATGCACTTGTGTGTCGTCGCCGCCATCTTCCACAGGTCCTTCTTGAGATCATATTGAGGCTTCTACCTTATGCCACTCACCCATCGACGCCCCATGACGCCAGACAGCATCCTCCTCCTGCACGAGTCCATCTCCGCGCATCGTGCACCGAGTCTCCACAAAGACCATGCCGTCGAGATCCGCCACCATCAATGTGTAAGATGAAGCACCGCTCCTCCAAAGTCGCCGTCCTCCAGTCCCTCGAGTCCGTGTGCTCCTCCAAGAATGATGCCCCCAGGGGGGAAACGACACCAGAGAGCCGCCGTCTTCCGATCTACTGATCTAGGGTTTCCCCCGGAGGTAGCAGAGAGTGGCCTTGAACATCTCCACGGCGATGCCTTCAGAAGGGAACGACGCAGAACGTCGCCATCGCCGGGCTTGGCAATAGCCAATAGCGTGTTTTCACTCAGATCGATCGAAGACATCCATCTCGTGCACGGGTGCCGCGCCGTCCTTGCCGGGATCTGGATGATCCCGCTTGCGATCTCAAGACGGAGAAGCCCCCGAGACCCACCGCCAAGCGGGGAGGCCGAGGCCGCGCCAGGATCGAGATCCGCGATAGATACAAGCCCGCGCGCCGCCGAGTCTGCCTCATGGCAGCCGCCGCTTGCCGAGGCTCGCCAGGCGTGCCGCGCGCCCGCCACCGCTTGCGAGGCCTGCCGCCGCAGGACACCGCTGCCAGCGGAAGAAGAAGTCGGGAGAGAATCCCGCCGCCGCTCGCCACGCTGGTTTCACCCGCGGCGTCACTTACTCGGCGGTCGCGAGGAGGGAGAGGAGGCGGCGGCTGTGCCTAGGATTGAAGGCCCCCGAGTCGCCCAGGGCGCGCGATTGATGTATTACTTTATATGGTCTTTGTGAATAGTTAATAAAATGACTGCATGCATTGTATTGGTGGAGAGGCCGGGTCCTTTTCAGAAAAGAAAAGGAAAAACCCCGTCCGGCCGGCCGTCGGCGGCGGCGCGGTACGGAGTTGGACTGCACGCAGCCGGGCCCGAATCCAACTCGGCTTCTTTCTCCTGATGTCACGCGGGCTACGTACCCGCTGATGTTCGCTAAACTGTCACCATAGGCCGCTTTAATCTTTTGTATGGAGTAGATAGATAGCTTTACCCATCAGCTTACGGCGGGCATGCTTTGCTTGTCACCATAGGCCGCTTTAATCTTTTGTATGTATGGAGTAGATCGATCCTTTTCGGCCTGTCTCTGTCTCTGTCTCTGTGCTGGTCAAACGGCCGGCCACCTTTCCGTTTCCTGTGACGTCGCGTAAAAAGCAAGCTGTAGCAGCAGCGCTATTCAAGTACTACCTGTCCCGGCGAAACCGGAAAAGATGGTTGCACGGGGCCCAAACCAAAGAACAACGAGCCATAGTTCATAGTTGGACCTGCCTATGTAGAAGAGACTGACTGGTTGGTGGTGCCCTGGATTAGTGGTTCAGCGGGGATGGTCAGCAGCAAGATCAGTATTTTGTCCTATTGTTTGTTTTTAACTTTTGCGGCGGAGAAGCAAACGTTGATTAGTTTGACGAGGAGAGCACGGAGCTGGTGTAGGATGCAAGCAAAAAAAGCTTTGCTCGGGTCTTTTCGTTTCAAGGTTGCGAACGCTCATTAACATGTTATGGCCTTTGAGATGATGTGGGTGATCTTTACGAAGGAAGATGATGACTAGAGAAAGAGTTGCGCTTGTTTGCTGCCTTATATAGGCCAGGTTAGGTCGATTATATTGGATAGACGGGTTGAGGTGCCACGAAAAGGCTGTCACATAACACAATAATATGTGTTGTGATGTATTAACGAGTTTAACGAGCTGCCTGTGAAACTCGTTAAGTTTGACGAGCTCAGATCAGAGAATGGCTCCGTTCATAAGAAGCAAGCTACGAGTTTGACAAGCAAACTATCGAGCATTCATTAAACTTGTGAGCTACGAGTTTTGGTCTACCCTTAATATCACATACCATTGCGGAGAAAGCCTCGTCACGGTAGCACATTGTTGTCATCGTCATCACTTCATCCCAAGCACCATCATTGGCCTTCCTTTACCCTTAGCAAACGACGCTAACTTCGCTGTAGACAACCACCGACCCAACCCACTCCGAAGAGATTGTGCGAAGACATATAATGAGCATGCCAATCATTCAGCTATCCATGACAAAGATAATGCAACTTTTGAAACTTTGTGGCTCTGGTGGTTTGCTTTATATATAAAGCGGGATGGAAACTTTTTTCGGTAAAGATAATGCAACTTTGATACTGATAAAGGTTGCACCTCGGAAAATCACCAAACATGCTACTTGGACGGTTGGATGTGCTAGTAGTAGTTTGGTCTCGTCAAGTGAAGAACAAAATAGTACTCCCTTTGATTCAAAATAAGTATCCTGGTTTTTTTTTGAAAGATCCAGCAAATAGCTTGCTTCAATTAGATTTAGCAGAAAGCAGCGGAAGAACAACATGCGATGCGAAGAATCCGAAGATCAAAGAAAAATAGAAGAATGCCAACCCTATTGGTTGTAGAACAAAACTACACTTGCAAGGCGGAACACATCCACCCACAGCAAGACGACGCAGCTCTGACTCCGTCGGAGAACTAAGCAAGGTTGGCGCCATGGAAGATCACCGAACATATCACGTATCGCCCGTCATCGTACGCCACGGGGGCCTCGCACCGCAGCTTTCTTCACAGCAACAAGCAGTCGAGGTAATCTCACGACATGCCAGAGAAGAGCCAACTACCATGACCAATGCCACGTCTCGGACAATGCTCACCACCGTCATTATTGCCACAGAAGCCAAACCGCCCTCAATGCCAGACAAACATGTCCAAGCAGTACGAACGACATCCCTACTTATCATTGGTCCCTCTGGCTGGTAAGGAGCTCCTGGAATGATGCCCTAAGAGGTCTGATGCACGTCGCCATCATCGTTCGATCCTAGGGTATCAAGGGTTTCCCTCGGGCATCCTTGTGTAGTGGAGCGACCATGAATGCCTCAACGACGCCTTCAAGAAGGAAGTAGCGCCCACAGGCGTCGCTGTCGCCTGCCCCGGCCCAAAATCTGCAGCAAGTTCTTCACCCGGTGCTCCACTTCCAACCACCAACCCGACCCAAACCACCATCGCAGACACACGCCCCGCGGCTGCCGGCCCCACGGCCCCAACGTCCGCCCCTGCGCCCAACATCTGCTCCAGCGCCGCACACAACAAGTACCCTTCCGCCGCAGGCCTCCAGAAACCCAGATTGGGTCCTTCCACCTATGGATGTAAAGCCTCCGGCGGCCCCAGAGCCACCGCAGGCACCTTCTCGCGCAGGACACCTCCAAGCACACTGGAGGCGGCAACAAACGGGCCGCTCCTAGGCTGAGTGTGGGGGGGGGGGGGAGGGTGGTTACAGTTTTGAACTGAGAGTGGCGTTTTGACTCCTAGGTGTAGATATTATGAAATATGTATAATAAACACATTTCAAAATGTTAAAAAATTCGAGAAAAAATCCCGCGTGTACATCCGAACATCCTATGTTCGCACAGAAAATTTTGATGAGAAAGGATATTTTTTGTGGCAAGTATGAAAAAGATAAAAAAAGCCTCATGAATAGCCGTAATCAAGCATCAAAAATTGTCTTTTTTTTACATAAGCCACAAAAAAAGTCATTTTTCATCAAAACTTGGTGCACGCACATCTAATGTTCGGATTTAGACGCATGATTTTTTCTTGATTTTTTTTAACTTTTTAAAATGTGTACTTAGACAATGGATGCATATACACCTTTGAGCCAAAGTGGATTTCCGTTTTTTGAACCAAGGTATTTTGGATCAGAGGGAGTATGACTTATTATCCTTTCGAAAACAGAAGAAGAAGAGGATGTCAGTAGTAGGAGTATAACTTGTAGGCGGCCGAAACCAAGAACGAACGAGGCTGCACGCAAGCCCATAGTTTATGTTTTTGCCGGGAACAAACCCATGGTTTTACCTGTGCCGACGATGCGCTGGTGCACAGGAATAGTTTCAGAGAGAAGAACAGTCGGCAACAGGATTGGTTTGAGTGACGAGAGCGCGCACGGACCGTGGGCTAGTCTGTCGATCGGCCATGTGAAACAGCCGACGGGGAAATTAGCCGAGGAGGAGCGTGGGCCGACGTGGCGCGTCGAGCCACCCTGGCGCAGCGTGGGCACGATATCTCCGCCACATGCACGCACGCACGCGTTGCAATATCATATGCTGTGGACAGATCACATGTCGGCGTCGGTGCCGTAGACTGAAGCAGTAGCCGGCAAAAGCAGAGAGCAAAATTTGCCAGGTCGATGCGGGTGGATCCAGGCCCCGGTCCAACCCAGCCAGACCAACACCAACACCAACGTTCCGCGCGCACGCGCAGCACCGCCCCCTCGAGCTGGCCACGAGGGAGAACGATTCGCACTTCTCACCTCCCACCCCTTACCCCCTAACCCAATAGCGACCCGCCACGTCACCGCCTGGAACCTCTCCCGTCTCCTCGGCCGTCTGCTTTGACTGTTGACCCAGCCAGGGCCACCCGACCGGCCGTAATACAAAACCGAAAATGAATAAACAAGCACGTGTGCACGGAAGGCCGACCGAGGACCAGCCCAGCTCAGCGGCAGCAGCTCCCGTTGAACCGTCCAACTTCCGAGGTCAAACCCCCGTCCGACCATGGCGAGAGCCCGCAGGGAATGGAATACATATACGCCTCCCCCTCAGATCCACACGCCGCAGTTCTCGTGCTCACTGCCCACCCAGCTCATCTCATCTCACGCATCTCTTCCTCCACCGTCTAGAAGCTTCTCGAAGGCAGGCGCTGTACACTTCTCTTCTCTCGCCATGGGCAACGGGCTGTCTCCGTGCGTGAGCATGCTGGCGGCCGCTGAGGCGCCCGCCGCGGCCAGGCTGGTGTACTGGGGCGGGCGGACGAGGGCGCTGCCGGTCTCCGACGACGAGGAGGGCGAGGGCGAGGGCAACGGCGGTGTCTCCTGCACGGCGGCGGACGTGACGGCCGAGCTGCTCCCGGCGGACCACGTGGTCTGCCCGGCCGACTCCTTCTTCGTCGGCCTCCCGGTCCCCGTCGCGGCGCCGGGCGAGCGGCTGCTGCCCGGCCGGACCTACTTCGTGCTCCCCCGGCGCCTCCTCTCCGGCCCCTCCCCCGGCGGCAACGGCAAGGCGGCCGTGCTCACCGCGGCCACGCTCGCATCGCTGTCGGCCGCGCCGGGGGGCAGGAAGACGGTGCAGCTCGCGGGCCCCGGCCAGTGCCCGTTCGAGTACGTCAAGGGCGGCGAGGACGGCGCCGCGGCGCTCATCCGGGTCCTGCCGCAGTTCATCGAGAAGGTCATCACCTGCGACGGCGGCAACGGCAACGGCGATGCTGCCGGCCGGCGCGGGGCGGGCAAGGTGGCTGCGTCGGGGACGGAGCTGTGCAGCACGCCGGAGCTGAAGCGGCACTACGCGCAGCTCGTGGGCGCCAAGGGCCGGCCGTGGTCGCCGGGGCTGGAGACCATCTCCGAGCGCAGCAAGAGGAGGATCTTCCCGTCGCCGGCCAGGCTGTTGCTGTCTTCGCAATAATATAATTAGCTAATGAGCTTAGATCGTTTTGGATTATTAGAGATTAATGGAGATTAATTAGGAAGGGAACACAACGTTCGATTTTACTTGTACAATAGTTGGAACTGAAATACAAATGTACAAATTTGTTGAAAACATTTACAAATGTATCTAGAATTTTTGGAACTGGGATATTACAAGTCATGGCACCTCTCTCGTTTCCGAATTAACCGGGCTGTCCGCCCCGAACGTTTGCGGGCAGTTTAAGAGATCCCGTTGTAGATGCTCTTAGGCCATCCAGTGGCATGCTCTGAAATCGTTCGATCAGATTGCCCATCTTGTTCTCATCCTTTCTCCCACCACGTTGCCCACTCTATGGACATGATCGCCACTCCGTAGTCGTCTTTCGCAGAATGGTGCTTGCAACACCAACTGCCCCCTCCCCCTCCCCGCGCACGTGCGCGTCGGCAAAGCTTGGCACATCACCACCAGATTCAACCATGCAACTGAACCCTACAACATGTGCAAGACGAGAGTCGCGACGTCGTGAACACGCATCTTTCCCTCGTTGCGGCAACGCCGCCATCGTAGCCAACCTTGGGGTACCATTAGGTAGTCGGCGGCCTCGTAGCTCTGGCCGCCAAGCGATTGCAGCTCTATCAGGCAGGATTGCAACACTCATCCGCTTAGTTGGCTGTCATCAGCTCCGTCGCCCCATGGTTGCAGCTCCCGGGCAGGGATTGCAGCACACATCCGCGTTGTCGTGTGGTTTGTAGCTCCGTCTGACAAGGATTGCAGCTCCGCTACCCAGCGATTGCGGTTCCACTCGGCAAGGGTTGTCGCACCCCATTGAGTCGTTGTTGATGGGTCGTAGCACCGCTGCCGCGTGGTTCTAACCGCTCCGCCCAGCGGTTGCAGCTCCACCAGGCAAGGGTAGGAGCACTCATTACAATCGCCGTTGGCGGGTCGCAGCACCGAAACCTCGTGGTTCTAGCTCCCCTATAGACAAGCAGAATTCGGTGAAACTTCTTTTAGACGAGCAGAATTAAATGAAATTACTTTGCTTGGAACAAGTTCAAATCACACAGTTTAATGTACGGAAAAATGACGCAGGATATTACAAGGCGCATCCAGAGCACCTGCCCGACTAAGGGCATCTCCAAAGCTGACCTACAAATATCTCCCATATATGTTCATTTTTATGTATGGACGTGGTCCACGGACATGATCCCGAAGGGAACCATTCAAAGCTATTCACAAAGTAATCCTTATTTGTCTGGTTGGGGGAAGAGAGAGAGGAGAGCGGACCATGCATGTGTGGAGAGAGAAAAAAGAGGAGGACCACATGGTGACTTTTTGTTGGTTAAGTGTATGTCCGGACTCTGGTATAGCTCCCCATGTTTGTCTTGGTTTTGTTGAAAAACCAGACGTCTGGACCACTTGCGGACCGATGGGTCCCTATTAGACGACAAAAGTTGGCACAAACAGTCCGGACACTATAACCTGGATATATACCGGAGCTTTAAGGGCATCTCCAATGGCAGCCAAGAATTTTCGCACCTGGCCCCATGATGTGGGGAGGGGCCATCCGCGGACATGGATGGAGGAGGATGCCATCCTACCGTAGCCGCATACATTTCGTATTCTTTTATCAACAAACCGGATGAAATTCATGCAAACAAGGCCGGATTTCATATAAACATGACGGATTTCATACAAACCGGACGAAAAAAGTTACATTTTGGATGTATTTTCAACTAAAACGCTAAAACTATGTGCACGTATGGTCGCGCGGAGCTCCACTCCCACGACACGGATACACTACACTAGTCAACAGCCGGCCGTGACGGATCCATTTGTCTTCTCCATGTCCGGCAGCCCGCTAACTGGACTGCTAGGAGTCCCGGAGGCATATTCTTTCCCTGTATCTTCCCTATGTCCGGCCGCGTTGCTCATCGGTATGTCAAAGAGGGTGCTTCAGCCGGAGGGGAAGGGTGCTTCCGTGGAGCTAAGGCGGGTGCCCATGATGGTCTGAGATATAAAGGAGAACCGGCCGGGTCACAGGCGGTTGTCTTCCTGGGACCCAACCGGCGGCGGCCTCCCGTGTTCTACTTCTCAAAGATGGTGGCGGGCGTGGACGTGTTGGCCGCCACCTCGTCGACATCCGTGTAGCCGGCTTCTTTCTCTGCCTACATGGTGCAGCTACGCACGCGTCAACGACGGATGGCGTGGTCGTAGGCACTGGAGGCACGGTACAACGCGGCGGACTCGACGGCACTGACGATGCCCGTGCCGCCGTGATCTCCGATGTGCCGGGATGGAGAAACTCGCCACTCCTCTGCGAGCAGGCTTAGAGCGACGAGTTGCTGAACCATGCGCCGACTTGGGGAAGCAACTTGCTCCGTTGGGCTAGGCGAGCGAGGTGGAGCAGCAAGGTGCCTTGCTCGTATCCGCCGGGCTCAGCGGGCTGCCCTGTTGACTTTTATGCTGAAGAACTGCTCATCAAATGCCATCGAAAGATTGGAGAAAATGGTGGAAGGAGCAGATGGGAAGTGGCGGAGTGGTACGATTCTTGCCCTGCGTCTGGCCTGGTTTATAACTTTATATAGAGTGCGGACGGAGGAGGAGCACGCTTGGCGTTGCATTTATCTTGGCCCACTCATGAACGGACGTGTGGCCGGAGTATGTTTCTCGGCTTTCACGCATGTTTAATGGAGGAGTTTGAATGCGGCGAGAAGGAGTGTTCAACTGGGCATGCAGCGGGCGGCGCCCTCGGCCGGCGCACCGCTTCAATGGCGGAGGCAGTGAGAGGTCACGTCCGCCCCTGAGCTGCCCTCAATGTGGAGCGGCGCGCTCTACAGCGGCATGAGTGCGGGCAGCTGGCGCCGGGCGGGAAGCGCGTGCGGGAGGGGGAGGTGTTTTTGGTGGGCCAAGGCGGTCAGAAGCGGGCATGACAGTGGTTAGGACTCTCGCAAACCTCCCCGTGTTGGAAATATGCCCTAGAGGCAATAATAAAATGATTATTATTATATTTCCTTGTTCATGATAATTGTCTATTATTCATGCTATAATTGTGTTATCCGGAAATCGTAATACATGTGTGAATACCCAATGCGTCGGGGCCAATCACTCTCTTCTGTGACAACACTGGAGCTATTGCCCTTGCCAAGGAGCTCAGGTTTCACAAGAAGACTGTGCACATCAAGTTGCCGCTTCAACTCCATTCGTGAAAATGTTCAAGATGGAGACATAGATATTTGCAAAGTGCATACGGATCTGAATGTCGCAGATCCGTTGACTAAACCTCTTCCACGAGCAAAACATGATCAACACGAGAACTCTATGGGTGTTCCATTCATCACAATGTAACTAGATTATTGACTCTAGCGCAAGTGGGAGACTGTTGGAAATATGCCCTAGAGGCAATAATAAAATGATTATTATTATATTTCCTTGTTCATGATAATTGTCTATTATTAATGCTATAATTGTGTTATCCCGAAATCGTAATACATGTGTGAATACATAGACCACAACATGTCCCTAGTAAGCCTCTAGTTGACTAGCTCGTTGATCAACAGATAGTCATGGTTTCCTGACTATGGACATTGGATGTCGTTGATAACGGTATCACATCATTAGGAGAATGATGTGATGGACCAGACCCAATCCTAAGCATAGCACAAGATCGTGTAGTTCGTTTGCTAGAGCTTTTCCAATGTCAAGTATCTCTTCCTTAGACCATCAGATCGTGTAACTCACGGATACCGTAGGAGTGCTTTGGGTGTGCCAAACGTCACAACGTAACTGGGTGACTATAAAGGTATACTACGGGTATCCTCAAAAGTATCTGTTGGGTTGACACGGATCGAGATCGGATTTGTCACTCTGTATGACGGAGAGGTATCTCTGGGCCCACTCGGTAATGCATCATCATAATGAGCTCAAGGTGACCAAGTGTCTGGTCACGGGATCATGCATTACGACACGAGTAAAGTGACTTGCTGGTAACGAGATTGAACGAGGTATTGGGATACCGACGATCGAATCTCGGGCAAGTAAAACATGGATTGACAAAGGGAATTGTATACGGGGTTGCTTGAATCCTCGACATCGTGGTTCATCCGATGAGATCATCGAGGAGCATGGGAGCCAACATGGGTATCCAGATCCGCTGTTGGTTATTGACCGGAGAGTCGTCTCGGTCATGTCTGCGTGTCTCCGAACCCGTAGGGTCTACACACTTAAGGTTCGGTGGCGCTAGGGTTGTAGAGATATTAGTATGCAGTAACCCGAAAGTTGTTGAGTCCCGGATGAGATCCGGACGTCACGAGGAGTTCTGGAATGGTCGAAGGTGAAGAATTATATATAGGAACTCCAGTTTGACCATCGGGAAAGTTTCGGGGTCACCGGTATTGTACCGGGACCACCGGAAGGGTCGAGGTCCACCGGTGGGGCCACCTGTCCCGGAGGGCCCCATGGGCTGAAGTGGGAGGGAACCAGCCTGGTGGGCTGGTGCGCCCCCTGGGCCTCCCCTGCGCCTAGGGTTGGAAACCCTAGGGGTGAGGCGCCTCCCTGCTTGGGGGCAAGTTTCCCCCCCTTGGCCGCTGCCCCTCCTTGGAGATGGATCTCCTAGGGCCGGCGCCCCCCTAGGGGCCCTATATATAGTGGGGGGGGGGGGGAGCGAGGGCAGCCGCACCCAAGTCCCTGGCGCCTCCCTCTCCCTCCGCAACACCTCTCCCTCTCGTAGAGCTTGGCGAAGCCCTGCCAAGATCGCTGCTACTTCCACCACCACGCCGTCGTGCTGCTAGATCTCCATCAACCTCTCCTCCCCCCTTGCTGGATCAAGAAGGAGGAGACGTCTTCCCCAACCCTACGTGTGTTGAACGCGGAGGTGCTGTCCGTTCAGCACTAGGATCATCGGTGATTTGGATCACGACGAGTACGACTCCCTCAACCCCGTTCTCTTGAACGCTTCTGCTCGCTATCTACAAGGGTATGTAGATGCACTCCTCTCTCTCGTTGCTAGATGAACTCCATAGATTGATCTTGGTGAAGCGTAGAATTTTTTTTAATTTTCTGCAACGTTCCCCAACAGTGGCATCATGAGCTAGGTCTATGCGTAGTATCTTGCACGAGTAGAACACAAATTTGTTGTGGGCGTAGATGTTGTCAATTTTCTTGCCGCTACTAGTCTTATTTTGCTTCGGCGGCATCGTGGGATGAAGCGGCCCGGACCGACCTTACACGTACGCTTACGTGAAACAGGTTCCACCGACGACATGCACTAGTTGCATAAGGTGGCTAGCGGGTGTCATCTCTCCCACTTTAGTCGGAGCGGATTCGATGAAAAGGGTCCTTATGAAGGGTAAATAGAAATTGGCATATCACGTTGTGGCTTTTACGTAGGTAAGAAACGTTCTTGCTAGAACCATATTGCAGCCACGTAAAAACATGCAACAACAATTAAAGGACGTCTAACTTGTTTTTGCAGCAAGTGCTTTGTGATGTGATATGGCCAAAGGATGTGATGAATGATATATGTGATGTATGAGATGATCATGTTCTTGTAATAGGAATCACGACTTGCATGTCGATGAGTATGACAACGGCAGGAGCCATAGGAGTTGTCTTTATTTTTGTATGACCTGCGTGTCATTGAATAACGCCATGTAAATTACTTTACTTTATTGCTAAATGCGTTAGCCATAGAAGTAGAAGTAATCATTGGCGTGACAACTTCATGAAGACACGATGATGGAGATCATGATGATGGAGATCATGGTGTCATGCGGTGACGAAGATGATCATGGCGCTCAAGATGGAGATCAATGGAGCAATATGATATTGGCCATATCATGTCACTATTTGATTGCATGTGATGTTTATCATGTTTTGCTTCTTATTTGCTTAGTACGACGGTAGTAAATAAGATGATCCCTTATAATAATTTCAAGAAAGTGTTCCCCCTAACTGTGCGCCGTTGCGAAAGTTCGTTGTTTCGAAGCACCACGTGATGATCGGGTGTGATAGATTCTAACGTTCGCATACAACAGTGTAAGACAGATTTACACATGCAAAACACTTAGGTTGACTTGACGAGCCTAGCATGTACGGACATGGCCTCGGAACACAAGAGACCGAAAGGTCGAACATGAGTCGTATGGAAGATACGATCAACATGGAGATGTTCACCGATGATGACTAGTCCGTCTCACGTGATGATCGGACACGGCCTAGTTGACTCGGATCATGTATCACTTAGATGACTAGAGGGATGTCTAATCTGAGTGGGAGTTCATTAAATAATTTGATTAGATGAACTTAATTATCATGAACTTAGTCTAAAAACCTTTGCAAAATGTCTTGTAGATCAAATGGCCAACGCTCATGTCAACCTCAACTTCAACGCGTTCCTAGAGAAAACGAAATTTGAAAGATGATGGCAGCAACTATTCGGATCGGGTCCTAACACGAGGATCATCCTCATAGCTGCCAAGAAAGCATATGTCCTAGACGGACCGCTAGGTGAAGCAGCCATCCCGAAGAACCAAGACATTATGAACGCTTGGCGATCACGCGTCGATGATTACTCCCTCGTTGATGCGGCATGCTTTCTGACTTAGAACCGGGGCTCCAAAAGCGTTTTGAGCGACGCGGAGCATATGAGATGTTCGAAGAGCTGAAAATGGTTTTCCAAGCTCATGCCCGGGTCGAGAGATATGAAGTCTCCGACAAGTTCTACAGTTGTAAGATGGAGGAAAATAGTTATGTCAGTGAGCACATACTCAAAATGTCTGGGTTGCACAACCGCTTGTCCCAGCTGGAGATTAACCTCCAGACGAGGCGGTCATTGACAGAATCCTTGATCGCCCCACCTAGCTACAAGAGCTTTGTGATGAACTACAATATGCGGGGATGGTGAAAACTATTCCTGAAGTATTTTCAATGCTGAAATCAGCGGAGGTAGAAATCAAAAAGGAGCATCAAGTGTTGATGGTCAATAAAACCACTAGTTTCAAGAAAGGCAAGGGTAAGAAGAACTTCAAGAAGGACGGCAAGGGAGTTAACGCGCCAGGTAAACCAGTTGCCGGGAAGAAGCCAAAGAATGGACCCAAGCCTGAGACTGAGTGCTTTCATTGCAAGGGAAAGGGACACTGGAAGCGGAACTGCCCCAAATACTTAGCGGACAAGAAGGCCGGCAACACTAAAGGTATATGTGATATACATGTAATTGATGTGTACCTTACCAGTACTCGTAGTAGCTCCTGAGTATTTGATACCGGTGTGGTTGCTCATATTTGTAACTCAAAGCAGGAACTGCGGAATAAGCGGAGACTGGCGAAGGACGAGGTGGCGATCTTGGCGTCGGCAATGGTTCCAAGGTCGATGTGATCGCCGTCGGCACGCTACCTCTACATTTACCTATGAGATTAGTTTTAAACCTCAATAATTGTTATTTAGTGCCAGCCTTGAGCATGAACATTGTATCTGGATCTCGTTTAATACGAGATGGCTACTCATTTAAATCCGAGAATAATGGTTGTTCTATTTATATGAGAGATATGTTTTATGGTCATGCCCTGCTGGTCAATGGTTTATTCTTAATGAATCTCGAATGTGATGTTACACATATTCATAGTGTGAATACCAAAAGATGTAAGGTTGATAACGATAGTCCCACATACTTGTGGCGCCGCTGCCTTTGGTCGCATTGGTGTCAAGCTTACGAAGAAGCTCCATGCTGATGGACTTTTAGAGTCTCTCGATTATGAATCATTTGACACATGCGAACCATGCCTCATGGGCAAATGACCAAGACTCCGTTCTCCGGAACAATGGAGCGAGCAACCAACTTATTGGAAATCATACATACTGATGTGTGTGGTCCAATGAGTGTTGAGGCTCGCGGAGGCTATCGTTATGTTCTCACTCTCACTGATGACTTGAGTAGATATGGGTATGTCTACTTGATGAAACACAAGTCTGAGACCTTTGAAAAGTTCAAAGAATTTCAGAATGAGGTGGAGAATCAACGTGACGAAAGATAAAGTTCTTACGATCAGATCGTGGGGGAGAATATTTAAGTCACGAATTTGGTACGCACTTAAAGAAATGTGGAATCGTTTCACAACTCACGCCGCCTGGAACACCTTAGCGTAGCGGTGTGTCTGAACGTCGTAATCGCACTCTATCGGATATGGTGCGATCTATGATGTCACTCACCGATTTACTGCTATCATTTTGGGGATACGCTCTAGAGACAGCTACATTCACTTTAAATAGGGCACCGTCTAAATCCGTTGAGACGACACCGTATGAATTATTGTTTGGGAAGAAACCTAAGTCGCGTTTCTAAAAGTTTGGGGATGCGATGCTTATGTCAAGAAACTTCAACTGAAAAGCTCGAACCCAAGTCGGAAAAATGAGTCTTCATAGGATACCCTAAGGAAACCATTGGGTATACCTTCTGCCTCAGATCCGAAGGCAAGATCTTTGTTGCCAAGAACGGGTCCTTTCTAGAGAAAGAGTTTCTCTCGAAAGAAATAAGTGGGAGGAAAGTGGAACTTGATGAAGTACTACCTCTTGAGCAGGAAAGTAGCGCAAAGACAGGGAAGATGTTCTGTGTTGCTCGTGACCGACTAGAGAGGAAGCTAAAGATGATGATCAAGGTACTTGGATCAAGTTACTACTGAACTTCAGAGGGTCCATGAGGACACGTTCCACACCAGAGTGGTATGGCAACCCTGTCCCGGAAATCATGTTGTTAGCCAACGGTGAACCTTGAACTATGAAGAAGAAGCGATGGCGGGCCCAAATTCCAACAAATGGCTTTAAGCCATGCAATCCGAGATAGGATCCATGTATGAAAACAAAGTATGGACTTTGACAGACTTGCCCGATGATCGGCGATAGAAAACAAATGGATCTTTAAGAAGAAGATGACGCGGATGGTAATGTTACCATCTATAAAGCTCGACTTGTCGCTAAGGGTTATCGGCAAGTTCAAGGGGTTGACTACGATGAGACTTTCTCTCCCGTGGCGAAAGTGAAGTCCGTCCGAATCATGTTAGCAATTGCCGCATACTATGATTATGAGATATGGCAGATGGACGTCAAAACGGCATTCCCTAACGGCTATCTTAAGGAAGAACTGTATATGATGCAGCCGGAAGGTTTTGTCGATCCAGAGAATGCTAACGAGGTATGCAAACTCCAGCGATCCATTTATGGGCTGGTGCAAGCATCTCGGAGTTGGAACATTCGCTTTGATGAGATGATCAAAGCATTTGGGTTTATGCAGACTTATGGAGAAGCGTGCGTTACAAGAAAGTGAGTGGGAGCTCTGTAGCATTTCTCATATTATATGTAGATGACATACTTTTGATGGGAAATGATATAGAACTTTGGACAGCATTAAGGCCTACTTGAATAAGTGTTTTCAATGAAGGACCTTGGAGAAGCTGCTTATATATTAGGCATCAAGATCTATAGAGATAGATCGAGACGCCTCATAGGTCTTTCACAAAATGCATTACCTTGACAAGATATTGAAGAAGTTCAATATGGATCAGTCTAAGAAAGGGTTCTTGCCTGTATTGCAAGGTGTGAGATTGAGCTCGGCTCAATGCCCGACCACGGCAGAAGATATAGAAGAGATGAGTGTCATCCCCTATGCCTCAGCCATAGGGTCTATTATGTATGCCATGCTGTGTACCACACTGATGTAAACCTTGCCGTAAGTTTGGTAGGAAGGTACCAAAGTAATCCGGCAAGGAACACCGGATACGGGTCAAGAATATCCTGAAGTACCAAGAGGACTAAGGATATGTTTCTCGTTTATGGAGGTGACGAAGAGCTTCGCCGTAAAGGGTTACGTCGACGCTTAGCTTCGACACAGATCTGGATGACTCTAAGTCACAAACCGGATACGTGTATATTTTGAATGGTGGGGCGAAGCTGGTGCGATTGCAAGCAAAGGCGTCGTGGCGGGATCTACATGTGAAGCGGAGTACATGGCAGCCTCGGAGGCAGCGCATGAAGCAATCTGGATGAAGGAGTTCATCACCGACCTAGGAGTCATACCCAATGCGTCGGGCCAATCATTCTCTTCTCGTGACAACACCGGAGCTATTGCCCTTGCCAAGGAGCCCAGGTTTCACAAGAAGACCAGGCACATCAAGTTGCCGCTTCAACTCCATTCGTGAAAATGTTCAAGATGGAGACATAGATATTTGCAAAGTGCATACGGATCTGAATGTCGCAGATCCGTTGACTAAACCTCTTCCATGAAAGCAAAACATGATCAACACCGTAACTCTATGGGTGTTCGATTCATCACAATGTAACTAGATTATTGACTCTAGTGCAAGTGGGAGACTGTTGGAAATATGCCCTAGAGGCAATAATAAAATGATTATTATTATATTTCCTTGTTCATGATAATTGTCTATTATTAATGCTATAATTGTGTTATCCGGAAATCGTAATACATGTGTGAATACATAGACCACAACATGTCCCTAGTAAGCCTCTAGTTGACTAGCTCGTTGACCAACAGATAGTCATGGTTTCCTGACTATGGACATTGGATGTCGTTGATAACGGTATCACATCATTAGGAGAATGATGTGATGGACAAGACCCAATCCTAAGCATAGCACAAGATCGTGTAGTTCGTTTGCTAGAGTTTTTCCAATGTCAAGTATCTCTTCCTTAGACCATCAGATCGTGTAACTCCCGGATACCGTAGGAGTGCTTTGGGTGTGCCAAACGTCACAACGTAACTGGGTGACTATAAAGGTATACTACGGGTATCCCCAAAAGTATCTGTTGGGTTGACACGGATCGAGACTGGGATTTGTCACTCCGTATGACGGAGAGGTATCTCTGGGCCCACTCGGTAATGCATCATCATAATGAGCTCAAAGTGACCAAGTGTTTGGTCACGGGATCATGCATTACGACACGAGTAAAGTGACTTGCCGGTAACGAGATTGAACGAGGTATTGGGATACCGACGATCGAATCTCGGGCAAGTAACGTACCGATTGACAAAGGGAATTGTATACGGGGTTGCTTGAATCCTCGACATCGTGGTTCATCCGATGAGATCATCGAGGAGCATGTGGGAGCCAACATGGGTATCCAGATCCGCTGATGGTTAATGACCGGAGAGTCGTCTCGGTCATGTCTGCCTGTCTCCCGAACCCGTAGGGTCTACACACTTAAGGTTCGGTGACGCTAGGGTTGTAGAGATATGAGTAAGCAGTAAACCGAAAGTTGTTGAGTCCGGATGAGATCCCGGACATCACGAGGAGTTCCGGAATGGTCCGAAGGTGAAGAATTATATATAGGAAGTCCAGTTTCAGCCATCGGGAAAGTTTCGGGGGTCACCGGTATTGTACCGGGACCACCGGAAGGGTCCCGGGGGTCCACCGGGTGGGGCCACCTGTCCCGGAGGGCCCCATGGGCTGAAGTGGGAGGGGAACCAGCCTCTGGTGGGCTGGTGCGCCCCCCTTGGGCCTCCCACTGCGCCTAGGGTTGGAAACCCTAGGGTGGGGGCGCCTCCACCTGGCTTGGGGGGCAACTTTCCCCCCCTTGGCCGCCGCCCCTCCTTGGAGATGGATCTCCTAGGGCCGGCGCCCCTCCTAGGGGCCCTATATGTTGTGGGGGGGGGAGGGAAGGCAGCCGCACCCAAGTCCTTGGCGCCTCCCTCTCCCTCCGCAACACCTCTCCTTCTCGTAGAGCTTGGCGAAGCCCTGCCGAGATCGCTGCTACTTCCACCATCATGCCGTCGTGCTGCTGGATCTCCATTAACCTCTCCTCCCCTTGCTGTATCAAGAAGGAGGAGACGTCTTCCCCAACCGTACGTGTGTTGAACGCAGAGGTGCTTTCCGTTCAGCACTAGGATCATCGGTGATTTGGATCACGACGAGTACGACTCCCTCAACCCCGTTCTCTTGAACGCTTCGCTCATGATCTACAAGGGTATGTAGATGCACTCCTCTCTCTCGTTGCTAGATGAACTCCATAGATTGATCTTGGTGAAGCGTAGAATTTTTTTTATTTTCTGCAACGTTCCCCAACACCCCGCATTTGTCTACGGTTTGCGGGAGAAAACGCGTCTGGACTGCGCCGCGGACCGTTATAGACCCGCGTTGGATGGTTTCCGTGATCAGGACAGCGTGATCGGACGGATGCGGAGGAGGTGTAAGGTAAATGCGTTGAAGATGCCCTAAGGGTCTCTTCTGGAGATGCCCTAACACATCACAATCTTGAAGGCTTTCAGGATCTATGCACAGTCACCTTCACTTAAGGAGCATGTGTTTCTTCACATGGAGCTAGCACTATTTTGATGGGGAAAATATCTAGTGCTACCAAGCCTTAGGTGCTACCTTGATACAGATTCCTCGGCCGTCAGATTTTCAGGTCGGACGACCCTCAACAACTCTACAACATTTGCAAAAAAGTCTCCGAGGAATCCAAAAACTGTACATAGGTCCAGCAGATCCAACAACTCCCGAATGCCGTCCGATCTAAGAATCCGATGGCCCAGATGCCCATATTACGGTAGCATTTAAGCCACGGTAGCACCAGATACCTCCCTATTTTGATGCTTGATTACGGCTCCATTTCTGAGAGTGCGAAGATGAATTTGTTCCCACAGAAGGGAAAATTTGAGAAGACTGATCACGCATCCTTGCATACATCGCAACAAACTTCTGGAATGTCAGGGACCGGCCTTTTGCAAGTTCTCATTTTCCTTGGCCAACTATCCGCAGGGCACCCAGCTTGGGTTCACCAGGTACCGCTCAAAGAAGTTCTTTTCTTTTTCCAAGAATACGTTAGATGTTTATATTACCCACAGAGAGTTTGCAAAATCAGTCTGCTCTGAACCCATAAAGAAAGTCTTGTTTGCAGAACTAGGGGAGAAGGATCCATTCGCAGTTAGGCACTGGGACGAAGCTAGACAAATAGTTTAATGGGGTCATGTATATGACAGTGGGGCCATCTTTAATAAATAAATAGTGATTAGTACTAAAGTAGTAAAGGAATTCTTAATTTAAATAAATAGTGATTAGTACTAAAGTAGTAAAGGAATTCTTAATTTCACTGGGTCAACTGACCCCAATGGCTACAAGGTAACTCCGTCCCTGGTTATAGGCGCCACAAAAATGAATCATCCCCCAAAGATAATGCCGGCACCGTCTGAATTGCCGCCCACAGCCCATTGCCCACCTCACAACACTTAGAGCATCTCCAGTCGCGCCTCCAACAAGCCCTCCCAAGGCCCTTTTTTGTCGCCGGCGTCGAAAAATCGGCTCAGTGCACCCCTAGAAGCCCACATTTTGCCGGCTCGTGCCGATTTTGGCGCAGGCGGATCCAGGCCGAACCCGGCGCGCTGGGGACGCACGGGGGCACCGGGGAAAATTTTTTTTGGCGCGAAATGAAATGGGCCCGCCGAGTCAGCGATTTGCCGCCTTCGCTGTCCTCATCGCTTCGGTTCCCGCGGAAATCAATGCCAAGGTTGCCGCACCAGTCAGCCTTCCATTGATGCCTCATGGGCGGCGCAGTGAAGCCGCGATGACGCGCGTCCCGCCCTCTCCCGCCACGCGGCACACGGCGGCATCCCTCTCACCTCCATCCGCGGCTATAAAATTCGACCTCCCTCGTCGGTGAACGCACAAGCCCTCGCCACCGACGCCCCTCTCGCCCCCACTCGCCGCCGACTTCTCCGTCGCCCCTCTCTTTCCCCTCTAGGCAATGGCTGAGCGCTTCCAGCGAGCGGTGGCGGGCGGCAACGGCTTCGCCGTCGCCATCTGCGTGAGGACGAGGCGCGCCTCCTCTACGAGGCCGACTACCCGGCGCCCCCGGACATGCGGGTGCCGGGCTCGTGGAGGCTGAGCGCCGTTGGCGTCCCGGTGCCCACGGCGCCAACCGGTGCAGAACGGCACGTCGAGATAGCGCGCATCCGCTCATTGCTATCGAAGGAGAAGCGGAACGAGCCGAGGTACGCCGCCGACAGCCACACGCTGTGGATGATGTACTTCGACCGCCGCCACGCCGACCAGGTCGCCTCCACAAACGGCGCCCGTGCCGCCTCAACTCCGACGGGCGGCGCGAATGGTGGGGCGTTCCCGGCCGCACCCTCGAAGCCGTCCTCGAGCACATCGAGGCAGGCAACACGCCGCACCTGGAGTACCCGGCACCCCCGTCCTTCTCTCGCCTCAAGGGGCCGAATGGAGACGGCGACCTCCTCGTCGTCGGGCTCGCTCTCTTTCCTCCGGTTTCTTTGGCGCTCCGCCTGTCAAGCGGAACGCGAAAACGCAGCTTGGGTGCCGCAGCAGCGGCGCCCTAAATCATCAATAAGGCCCTCTCCTTCTTCCCTACCGCCTCGTCGGCTGAAGACCGAGCAGGTTTGTTCCCGTGAAGATGGAGCGAGGCCATGGCTGCCGCCGACGAGACCGTCCTCAAGTGGGCGGCGGACTACGCCGCAGTAGATGGAGCGCCAGCGCAAGACGCTTCGAGGAGATCAAAGCTCGGCGCCTTGGACGCGAGGAGGCGGCGTTGTCATCCTCGATAGCGGCAGCGGAGGCGCCGGGTCGCCCAACCCGGCGCGCCAGCGACGCTGGTCGAAGCAGGCGAGGCGGCGACTACACCCGGTTCTACAGGCTCCTCGCCATGTAGAAGACGGGCGGCAGCATAGTAATGTCGTTTTTAGTTAGTTTTAATTTATGATTTTTTATTTTTTGTACAAATACGAATGAAATCGTCAAGTTTGGACGAATTTTGTGTCGTGTTTGGCTGATTTTCTTTTCAAAAGAGGGCGTTTGGGGGCGACCTGGGGCGGCGGCTGGGAACCCGATCGCCCCCACGCCGATGTTATTGTCGGTTCACCCAGACGGCGCTTTTTTCTAGCCCCTAGGGGCCCGAACGACTGGAGATGCTCTTTGTAGCAAGAAAGAGCCACATGATCAATCAGGGTTTTCATATCAGCTTTAGTAAGGGCCACCAGTATAGAGGGAGGGCAAGATTCTGACACGGGAATTTCGTCACTTGACAACGAAAGAACCAGGTGTGCTCCTGGACCTCTTCTATCGGACATCTGATCGGGGAGATATAGCAGTCTTACTAGCAAAGCCCGCGCGGCGGCACGCCACGCCGTCGATACGCTGTGACCATATGCATTGTCTACGATTTGCAATAAGTGCTATTAATTTAAGATGACAGAAACTTGTTTAATAATTATGCATTTGCATGCTTTTGCATTCGCATGGCATGGCATGAAGCTTGTTTAATTAAATTCACCATGTTGCGTGCTTTTCAATTAGCGTCATCTTTTTTGTAATGTATGGTTAGGAAACACATGACTAAATAATTTGATACTCTTGTTTTGTACATTATATGTATACAATTATTATTTTCCTTGAAGTGTTGCAATGTAGAGCCTTGGATGGAAATGTGAATATTTATAAGTGTGGTTTGTGATAGATTGTAGACGATAGTATTGTGACAGAAGCAAATATATTGGTTGAACAGTAAAACAATTTATTCCCCATATCAGGATAAGAGAGAGAATGATACAATTTGTTCCGCATATTGTACGGGAAAAATAAACGTAAACTAACATAGAGGCCATGCATGCAAGCAGCAAGTCTTGGAGGGCTGCACCAGGGACTTGCATGCAAGTAAAGAGCCACCAGGGGCATGCTATGCATGCAGGTATGAGTCCTTTCATCGATGGTTGTTTGTACACGTGGAAACCATGCAGCAGGATAATCACATGCATATATGTTACGTGCATCCTCACATGTATTGACACATGACACATACGTAACATTCAGTGAAGAAATATATCATAAAAGGATGATGGACTGCATATTTAAGAAAGACGGTCTGTAAGATGAGATCAACATGTGTTTATGCAAACACATTTAGATTATTTACAGACAAAACTATACATGCTTGAAATATATATAGTCTAGGTTCTCATTTTAATGGCCAAAGGGCAAGACTTGATATTTCGTTCGCCTTGTTATCCTTTGGGAATAGCTCTCTTGTCACTTTACGTTCAATATAGTGTCATGCAAATTTAGTCAACAATAAATTGTAATTTTGAGCAGCCGACACATGTGCATCTTCTTCAACTATAGCGTTGGCTTGCTTGACTTCCTTCGAATCCCATGGTGGATCGAGAGGTGCTCCTGATGGTGTTCCTTCCGTCAATGTGGTGGCGGCAACCGGAGCGTGGACCGGCGATGATCCTCTCTGGTCAGCGGCGGTCTTGGAACGTAGCCCTTCCTGGCAGTGAGACTACGTATGGTCTCCTGAAGTTTCCTGGCAACGATCTGTTAACTGGCCTCATGTTCATGTCGTTGCTAGGCTGGTGAATTGTGCTGGCTTTGTTGCGATTTTATTTTATTTTTGTGGCAAGTTATCGGTTTATGTATCTACTGTACTTTTTTGTGGAGTTTATCCTCGCAGTTGTTGGAATATAATACAAGAGATATCTAGTGCCAAAAAAAGTGTTGGAATCATCGCTCGTCAATGATATAGTATCAGTTTTGCGTTGCAGCAAACCACGACGCCCGGAAACGACCACATAACTAATTAAGCTCTCGATCTCATCCACCAGCGCGCAAGAAAAACAACGCGCAACCGCGCGGCTGATACTTGCACCGCGGAGAAGAGGAAGGCCAAGCACGCTATAATTAGGCAAAATATAGTAGGAGATTGACTAGCTATAGTCATTATAGAGCTGGGGCCAAATTTAAGAGTTTCACAATTGATAAAGGTAAGAATAATTGATGTTTTGGCGTCCCGACTCGTGTGATAGCGATGATGATGGCTTGAGGAGCTGGGTCGCAACATGTTCTTTGTCATAGACGCAGATCCTCGCTAATGTCCCTTGAGTTGTCGTTGCGTCTCCGCACTTTGCACCAATGAATTTGGAGCCACATGTTGAGACGTGGCTTGGTGGGAATGATGTCCTGCGAAAGGTAGGTCCGGTGTTTGACGATCTTCGGTGGCCACGCTTAGTGTTGTCAGGTGCAAGAGGTGCTTCTTTCTCCTGTTAGGCTTGCCTTCAAAGTCCGAGCTACCTTGTCCTCGACGCCTCTCGAGCACACCCTTTATAGTGAGGACTCTTTGGGGGCAAAGTGCCTGTTTTGGGGACTCGATTGGTCGTCTATGGTGCAGTCAAAGTGCTCGGGAAGGAGTAATGACAATGACAGTTGATGGCAACCTCGACCGAGTTCCCCTGTGTGAATCTTTGGGGGCAACCGCATCAGTTGGGGTGCCTGTTTTTTGGGCGCGATGTATCGGTTTTCGCCTGTTTTTTTATCAAACATTCAGGCAATTTTCTTCTTCTTAAGTAATGGATAGAGCTCTAAGTGTTGTCTATAGTAAAGATCCGAAGGACTGGAATCCAAAAAGTTCCTGATCTTGGGCACGAGAAAACATTAAGTGGGGTTGGTGCGGAATATTAACTGTTATGAGCAGATAACTTAGATAACAAACATGGACGAATCAACTTAGAAATATGGACCGATCTAGCGAGCGGCCGGCTGCTCGCTAGTCGTCCTGGACGGCCGGTCTAAAACAGGCAATTTTGGTTCCTAATCCATAAAAGATAATTTGTCTCTTTCAGTTGATAAAAAAATTCTAATTAGAAAAAGTATCATGTACTAAAAAAGTACTACAAAGAACAGATATGAACGCATTTATTTTGGGTTTTCAATTTTTTAAAAAATCATAATTTTTAGATCGCGCTTCGGAATTAAGATATGTTTTCATCGTTGGAACCCTCGCGACGTGCTCTTCAAAAGTAGATCTCATATGGGGATGTTTCGACGAACTAGTCTTCCTGCCAACTAAATACCAATTTGTGTGCAACTAGACTACATGCCGCGCCAACTAAGCATATGCGTGTGCCAATAGTTATTCTGCCAACTAAACATCAATGTGTGTGAAACTAGACTACATTGCCGCGTCAACTGAGTATATGTGTGTGCCAATAGTCCTGCCAACTAAACATCAATGCGTGTGCAACTAGACTACATTGCCGCGCCAACTGAGCATATGTGTGTGCAACTAGTGTCCTGCCAACTAAACATCAATATGTATGCAACTAGACTACATTAGAAGCCAACTGAGCATATGCATGTGCCAATAGTCCTGCCAACTAAACATTAATATGTGCAACTAGACTACATTACAAGCCAACTGAGCATATGTGTGTGCAACTAGACTACATTACAAGCCAACGAACAAGGGTTGCACATCGACTACTAGGTAGTTGGTCGGGACAGTAGACTAGTTGCATAACAAAGTTGTCGTGGTTGCTAGATTGCAATCTCATAGGAAGTTGAATCATACAGATCCAAAAATTTGTTTTGGAAAAAGTTGCACGATGTAGTACTAAAGTTACACAATACAATATTAAAGTTGCACCATATAGCACAAAAGTTGACATCGAAAAAATTTCGTCGAAATATACCCATGCGGGATCTAGTTTCAAAGATCTCATCGCAAGAGTTCCAGCAGTGAAAATGGATCTGAATTCCGACGAGTGATTTGAAAGATATGACTTTTTAAAATTTAGAACTCCAAAATAAATGTGTGTGGATCTGTTCTTTTCGGAATATGGTAATCAGTGTATTCGCATTTAATACTAACAGCCACATGCACTAGAAGACAAAAAAAATTAATACATAAATGCATGCAAGACCGGCCGCCCGTTTCGCCTAGATGGTGCGCGTGCACGGGGAAGAATTTGGATAGAAATATATCAATATGCATATCTAACAAGAATGCACGTCCCACTAAAAGAGCCCACATGATCAGCATAACGTGTTGACGGTTCACACACAAGAGTACTACCTCCATTCTGAAATATAAGACGTTTTGATAGGGTATTATATTTTGGAATGGAGGTAGATACTAGTATATTCGCAGAAAAAAGTAGATACTACTGCTAGTAATAATTTTATCCAACATAATTTATTTCCAAGTAACTCCTTTTAGAATTTTTTTTGAAACGGAGGCAAAAGCTTTGCCTCATCCATTAAATAAGAGAGAATAAAGTTTGTTACAAGTCACTCAATACACGGCATGCGATCACTCTCGCAAAATAATGGACCCTAATTTTTTGGCACTGACGATGACCCAAAGGTTGGCCTCGGTCTCTATGGAGGCAAGCAATATAGTTGGAGGCGCTCTTGTGCTTGAAGACTCTTGCGTTTCGCTCGTTCAGACAGATCCACGAAACAAGCATGGTGAGGATGCCTTAGCTTGGCGGTTTGGCGTGGCGTTGTCGCAGGTACTTGCCCACCAAGCCTCAACTGAGTCGAACAGGGGCCAACCGTTGGTGTGAAGACCGAGAATATGGTATTTGTCAATGATCAAAGACCAAAGCCTTCGTGTGTAGCGGCATTTCACTACAAGAATATGGCCAATTATGACTCCCCATTTTTGTCGTTAATTCGTCATTGCTTTTGTTTATTGAACTTTTTTTGACCAAATTTGGAAGGTCAACAGTTGGCCGTCAAGAACGAACAAATGTGACCTTTTCCAGAATTTTCGTCATGGCCAACCTTGACCAAAATTTAGGTCGTTAAATCTTTGACGAAAATTATGGTCATTACTAATGAGCCTAGACCACGTAGGATCTGATGTGGCCGAGCCAACGTGGCACATGCGATGACATGGATGTCATGTAGGATCGGTCCAAATCAGTTGTTTTAATGGGCTGGGCCCAATAATTCAGCCCACTTTTAAATTTACTTTTGGGCAACAAGCATGGGCCAAGCCCAACAGATCAGTTCTTGGGCTGAGTTGTGCAACCCATTTATTTTATCCATCATTAATTGGGCCAGCCCTTTTATCTACCCAACAAAAACATTTTGTTTTTTTCTGTCAAAGGGCCTTGAAACGGTCCAGCCCACTAACACAATTTAGTATTTTCACTCCAGCCCTTATTGAAGGGTGACCAACAACAACCAACAGTATATCAAAAAGAAAAATACATTGCACAATTTGGCAGTCAACCAACACAGGAGAATATAATGACAATAATAATATAATTCTCGAGGATTTCAATAACTTAGGCCCAACATTATCTTTACACCACAGGTTCATAAGATGGACCAAACAAAATAACAAAACCAATGTTCATAATATGGCCATGTCCATATTATGCACTAGTAACCAGTAACATAAGATGGCACCAACCAAAACAACACAACTAGTGAAGGAATGTGCTGGAGGGACATTCTTTAGTGAGAATGTCAGCAACAATAGCAGCATCACTCTTTGGTACACAACCTTTTGGTACCTCTTGTTCCATAGCACTTTCCATGTCAGCCTGACATTTAAAGAAAGATGTACACATGAGCAGAGTACTATGTCCATCAATATATTGCAGTTGATTCTGAATGACTAGGAAACTTTATAAGAAAACTATTCAAGAATAGATTTCCTAGTAGCAGCAATTTAAGAAGATAACATCATAATACTAATACAACACCTGACATTTAAAAAAAAGAATGACTAGGAAACTTTATAAGAAAACTATTCAAGAATAGATTTCCTAGTAGCAGCAATTTAGGAAGATAACATCATAATACTAATACAACACCTGACATTTAAAAAAAAGATGGGAAAATCTATACTTCACACGACGCACACCAGCGTCTCATGCGGCGGCTACCGTGCGCGGCTAGCTACAGCGCGGTGCCCTGTTTGCTCAATACAGACTAGCAGTGATTGCTACATGGGCTGGACAACACATGCTTTTGTATATCCAGACTACATGCTACTAATTAAGTAGTAGTTATTTGAAAACTTTGTAGCAGACAAGCAGAACAAATCTTACTTGCTAATTATTTTTTGGCAAGTTATTGTTAGCTACATGAAATAAGCATGGCACAAGGTTTACTAAACGGGTGAGAATGCGAAACAAACCATTGTTGAAATTTAAATCGAGCACGTAACTTAAATGGGAACATGGAGCAGAGAAGAACTTAGTACGTTTCAGGAGCGCATATGTTGTTTCTTTAGTACAGTATACAGTATCAAATAAACTGCCGCAAGTCCTAGACATTTCATTCAGATCATATATGAAATGACACGAGTTTCTCCGTTCTAAAAGCTGGGAAGATAGATGCTTCAGGCAATCACTAGACAATTAATCGAAGAGCATACAACGCCCTCTCTTAATTACCAGTGTCCAACGACAAAGCAATGCCTGCTGGACTACTATAGGAACTGAAATTGCTTGTATACTATCGCATTTCCAGTACCAAAAATGAATGTGCAACGATTAGGAAAGGGAAAATAGCAGCCATGCAACAGAGGACCGGGACAAACAAAAAAGCTATAATAAAACAGGAATCATATACTGTACTACTTTGAACGAATCATCTATATTAGATCCGTCGAGCAGAAATCATATAAGGAAATCACGTGTAACAAGGATGAGGTAAACAAGCCACATCAACACATTAGAGAATACTAGAAACTTACTATCGCTTGAGTTGTCCCCTCCACTTGGAGTGGACGACGATCTGGTTGCTAAGCGTCTTCCTGGCTGTGCCCTTGTAGAGAGGGTAATGGCAGGCACGGCCACGGACATGGCCATTAGCTGCACCCACGACCCCTCAACGCTCTCACCGCCTGGAGAGGAGGTGCCTTCCATACGGGCTCCTTCAGGTCTAAGAGAGCAAGAGCGAGGTGGGGGTTAGTAAGCATCAAGGATGCTGCTGTTCTTGGTCAAGCTAAGTAAAAAATCAAGGGCATGACAGATTCAAGTCAAAAAAATTAACATGTGTACATCTTGCGCAAACTATCATCATTTATAAAAAAATACAAAAAAATATGCAAACAGCTGTACAATGGTTAAGTGCTCATACTTATATCATGTCAAGCAATGGCATTTAGCAACAGTAAGGATCAACTACACTATTGACATATCATGAATACTTAATCCTCAAGATGCAGAACCCTTATTTACAGTAGTTTGGGTTTTAAAATGTTTCATCTTGAAGCATCACACTAGCAAATGATAGGAAAGATCACAGGAAACAGCACTACCCTGATCAAGTATACTACAAGCATCAAAAAAGTCAAACAAGCTCATTGCGCATTTTCTTCCAGCGTGAGACACAATAAGCATAAGTAACCACTAGGAAAATGAATTGCTATATACAGGCCCTATTATCAGCAACAAGAACATTAGGCGACGAAGAATATAATTCCAATGCAATCTGTTAGCCAAACACGCCATGCCACCCCAACCATCTGACGATCCAATAAAATGTCTAGAAAATTCTGTTGAGTGGCATGCATAGAAATCTGGAAATAAACTAACCTATAAAATACGAATCAATGAGAGCACCTTGCCAGGCATGTGGCAGACCACACGATCTACCACGAGCACGAGCAGAGCCCAATCAGATCGGATCCTTACTTAGTGCACATCTTGCAGTCCCCCTGGCTGCACGTCGGTCACTCCTTGTCAAGCATGCCGTCGGGCTGAGCTGAGCTGAAAGGCAGCATTGTCTCCCACCTCGCTAATGGCAGCCCTTGCATTGATTCCTCAAGTGCTTCAAAGACGCTTCTCTCCTCTTGGGCCTTGATCGGCAGAGACAACGCCCAGAATTGCCCCTTCCTTGCCTGGCATTTCGTCGAACACATGCCCCTCGCTGGCAGGACCAACCACCACTCCACAAGGAAACGGGGGTGCCCGGTTCGGCGTTTCCCCCGTGGCCGTGGCCGCCATGTGCGCCGCCACTCGAGCAGTGGCTCGAACTAAACCTTGCTGTTGCGACCTTGAACAGATGGTTACATCTCCAGGTGTAGCACAGTGGAGACGACCTTGACGCGGACTCGCCGGCCAGCGGCGATGCCACCTGCACGTCCTCGACCACCAGCGGCTTGTTCGCCTCGTACGCCACCGCCGTTGCACGCAAAAAGAACCCCAGCACAGAGGTGGAGGAATGGCGAGGAGGGGCGCCAGGTCGGCCTTTGAGGCACCGCGACCTCCGGGACGACGAGGCCGCCGTCGTCGCCGCTGCGCAAGCAGCCAGCATGAGCGGTCGGCGGCATGATGGGCGCCCAAGGGATGCGTCGCGGAAGGAGGCCGGGGACGGGGAGGTGGTGATGGCGTCGACCCTGTCGCGCTTCTGCTGCTTGGACATGCGGGACGGCAGCCTCAGGAAGGAGGCGGCGAACACCAGCGCCGGCGCGCTCGATCTGCTGCGGGAGGGCAAAGGGGAGCGATCGGGAGGGAAGGAGGGCGGCGACAGGGCGAGGAGGAGGACATTGTTGTCGATCTGGATTGGGGAGAGGGGGAGAGAGATCTGGATTGGGTTGCTAGGGTTTGGGTTGGGTGGCTTAGACTTGAGAATGAGTGAGAGACGTTGGATCCGTTGGGTGTGGACGGTCCAGATCGGCTACAGTGGGATGATCCGTGGGAAAAGCCCTGATTGGTTCAGAAAATTTATGACATAAAATAGTTCTAAGTACTAAAATTGGAGGCATTTTGTGAAGCAGCTATCAAAAATATTTTAGAAAACAGCACATCTAAATTTTTCACTCAGGTTATACCACATTTTACGAATGATCACCAATTTGCATGCATTTTTTTATCTTTCTAGCTACTTTTAATCATTTTTCTTGTTGCAAAAATGGTTTTTTTGTGAAAAACCTACCAAATATTTGTTGCAAAATTGGATCAAATCAATTTTTTAAAATACTAGGTCATATTTAATGTACAATTGATCAAATGGTTGGGTGTCAAAAGTTTTGATCCACCTCTCGTAAAAGAGAAATTTCCATGGATTAATTTGGACGTGGTCAAATTTGAACTGCGGCTGCCTTATAGTTTGCTCTTTAATTTTTCCAAAATTTATTTCTAGGTACGTAAGTATCTATTTAATCAGAGAAGCACCAAAAAATTTCCAAGATTCAACCACTAGCTAGGAACGGTCATTCCCGTCGTTTTGACAGCATTTCAAACGGTCATAAAAAATTCAAAAAAAATCAAAAAATTGGAAAACCTTCGCATTGTGTCAATATATGTGACTAGGTTACCAGGAAAAATAATAAACTTGTAATACGGCAATTATTTCAAAAAAGTGTTCTCAGAAATGAGCTATCATGTGCAAAGATTCATGGCTTTCAAGTCAAATGATCAATCTTATTACCACATTCATGGCATAGTTTGTTTAAATGATCTTATATTGTGCACAAGGGTGTATCTTCGAATGGAAAACAATGTTGCCTAAGGAAGTTTTCATTTTTTTGGACGAAAAATTCATTTTCCATTTTTTTGAGTGCCCAAAATGAGTTTTTTTGTGAAGGACCTACCATATATTTGTTGCAAAATGGGACCAAATCATTTTTATAATATATTAGGCCATATTTAATGCACAATTTACCAAATGGTTGGGTGTCAAAAGATTTTATCCACCTCTGGTGAAAAAGACAAATTTTCGCTGATCCAGTTGGAAGCAGGTCAAATTTGAACTACAGCTGTCTTATAGTTTGCTCTTTATTTTTTCAAAAAATCATTTCTAGGTATATAAGTATCTATTTAATCAGAGAAACACCAAAAGTTTTCCAAGATTCAACCACTAGCTAGGAACGGTCATGCCCGCTGTTTTGACCACATTTTGAAACGGGGATAAAAAATTCGAAAAAAATCAAAAAATTAGAAAACCTTCGCATTGTGTTATTATATGTGACCAAGTTACCAGGAAAATAATAAATTTGTAATACGATAATTTTTTAAAAAAAGTGTTCTTAGAAATTAGCTATCATGTATGAAGATTCATGGCTTTCAATTCAAATGATCAATCTTATGGCCACATTCATGTCATAGTTTATTCAAATGATCTCATATTGTGCACAAGGGTGCATCTTGGAATGACAAACAATATTGCATAAGGGAGTTTTCATTTTCTTTGAACGAAAAATTCATTTTCTATTTTTTGAATGCCCAGAATAAGTTTTTTTGTGAATGACCTACCATATATTTGTTGCAAAATTGGAACAAATCAATTTTATAAAATATTAGGTCATTATATGTGACCAAGTTACCACATTTATACACAACATTTAAATATTTTTATATACAACATTTAAATATTTTTAAATACAAGATTAATATTTTGAATACATGGTTAATATTTTTATTGACACATTTTAACATTTTCAAATGCTTGATTGACATTTTTATATAATTTTTTAACAATTTTTAAATGCTCGATTAACATTTTTAAATACATGATCAACTTTTTGCACACACATTGTATATTTTTTGTACATATGGTAATAATTTTTCTTTATACACATGTAAGATTTTCAAATGCTTGGTTAAACTTTTTTTCAAACGTTTTATGTGAAGTTTGTTTTTCAATATAGAATAATTGGAGGTATAAATAATAAACAAAAGTAAAAAAGAATGAACGAACAAAAAACAGACCAAAAAACGAGCCGTGGCCCAGTAGTTGGTCCCACTTTCGTGGACGAAAAATATAAAAGAAAAAAGGTGCCCTTGTCCAACTAAGGCCCAAGCCCACTCGACACTACACATTAAATAGGTTATGGGCGAGAATGTACCTGTGTCTTTATTCACGGTGTTGTGGTTGTCTCCTTAGGGAAACTTCATTGGTAGCTAATTGAATCACGTGGTGTGGTTTCTTTTTGCTTTATTCACGTTTGTCAGACGGGTCCTTTTTTTTTCTTTGAGAGTGGCGTTTTGGTAGCGGTGGCCTTTCTTTTTGCTTTATTCACCTTTATGGGACAGGTCTTTTTTTTTCTTTGAGAGTGGCGTTTTGGATCTTAGATGTAGATACACCTATTATGAAGTATGTATAGAAAAAATCTCATGTGTACATCTGGACATCCTATGTTCACACACAAAATTGCAGTGAACAAAGGCATTTTTGTTGCATGTGTAAAAAAGATTAAAAATGGCTTGTGAATAGCTGTAATCAAGCATCAAAAATTGTTTTTTTACACAAGCCACAAAAAATGTCATTTTCATCGAAACTTGGTGCACACACATATAGTGTCCGGATTTACAGGTGGGATTTTTTCTCGAATTTTTTTAACTTTTTAAAATATATATTTAGACAATGTTGCATATACACCTATGAGCCAAAGTGTATTTTCGCCTTTTTCTGCTTTATTAACCCTTGTGGGACGGGTCCCACATGTCATTTGTACTGTGTTAGTTGGCCCCCGTTTGTAAATGTAGACCCGGTTTAGTCAACAAGTCAATCTATGGACAAACTGACACTACAACCGGCACATAAGCCAAAATGACACGACACATAGGTAAAATTGTTGATGTGGACGTCCAGTCATCCATGTTACAACACCATGACCATCTGGGTTGGTCGTAATCAGCTAGAAATAAGGCTGTTGACCACTATTGTCTGCTTATGACCATTTTTTGTAAGGCAATTACGACCTTTTTGACCAAAATAGTCACTATGGTTTATGGTTTTGACTCTCCTAAACAGGCCACGGCCAATTGGATCGAAATAGTCATAGATTTATGACGATTTCTTCCACGGTCACTGCAGAAGGTCACAATTAAGCATATTTCTTGTAGTGTTTGTAGAAGAGGTGAGGCCCACATTCCTGCACTCTCATGCAGAGTGGGCAGAGTCCACAGTTGGGCCACCCACGTTTTGTCAAACGATCGGCAGTCCAAATTCTGTCTTGTAGCGCCAACCAAGCGAAGAACTTGACTTTTGGGGGGGGGGGCCAAGCCTTCCAAACCATTTTGTCCAGGGGTGTAAGAACCATCCCTAAGAATTGTGCCTTGTATGCGGATGCCACGAGTAGATTCCACTAGGCGTATGCTTCAGACAATGTCATCCTCGGTGAGATCATCAAGTTGGACCTCATGCAAAAGCGCCCAAAGAGTGAAGAAGCTGCGTGATGAGCTCCATGGAGATGATGGTGGGCGGTTTGATCTTGAGGATCCATGCATTGTGTGAGAGGGCCTCCCGAACCTTCTAATTCTTTCTCTTTGACGCTTTGTAAATGAGCGGGGCAATGTCTTTCGGCTTGCGCCCATGAAGCCACGGTGAGTCCCAAAAAGGGGTCTTCGCACCATTGCCAATGGTGATAGTAGTGGAAGCATAGGTCCTCCTTTTAGAAATTATCACTATCACAAGATGGTATTTAATGCCTTCGAGCATCGTCCCCGGCTACCGACTATACCAAGCCGAGAAAGGAAGAATTTCAACCAACTCATTTGCAGTGGCACGACATCCACACGGTTAGCATGACGGTTAGGCCAATCTAGCAGCTCCTCCACCGTCTCGGTTTCAAGGTCGACATCATACTGCGCAAACCATCGCCTCGGGCAATCATCGTCCCGATACTTTTCTCCTAACATGTGCAAGCTTGATATGCTTTGAGTAAGCTTCTTGCCTGGTTCTCGTAACTCGATACTCCGAGTGCAGAGGCAGTTTGTAGTCTCGTCCAAAATTTCCCAGATAACTACCCGGGCATCTTCCCTTTCGATATAGATTAGCGAAAGTGCCCCGTCGGTGGAGAGGGTAAGCCGGTAAGGCACGGGCGACATCTCATGTCGTCCATCTCAAAGGGGATCCTTGTCAAGGTGACGTGGCCCGTCTTAGCCTCCATACCAACAATGCATAAACCTGGCATCATCCCTTCGTAAAAGAGCCAGTGTGCCGTCAGGGCCGGTCTTGAGATTTCGGGGGCCCGGGACGAAACTAAAACTCGGGGCCCCTTATATAATATACGTAATAGATAAATTATAGCAATGATAACTGGTACGAGATTTATAGCAAGCTCGCTTTCGTCCGTATACTTGTCGCCACAACTTGAACTATGACGTTTGGTGAGAGTGATCCTCTTGTGAGATCCACAAGTGTTGGCCCATGACGAGTTGTCATAATTCCCACACTGTGTGCTCGGATTTCCTTTGTCCAGATTTATTAGTCCTTTTCGGGTTTTAAGCCTACTTTTGACTAACAAAATATGTGTTGTATATGATAAAATATAGATCATTGGAAACATTCTTAAAACACTAACCCAATGATAGTTGTTTGGCATATGACTCATATTTTTGTGAGTAAAATTTCTAATCTACTCCAGGTTCAACATTCAAGGGGGGCTAATAAATTAAAACGGAAGAACTTTGCAGTGTCATTTAGAGCTGCCATCGCGTTGTATTTGGATTATAATTAATATACACAAATATTGAACGGTACAAATAGATACTTAGATAAACCAGAAAAGAATAATTTATAGGTTCAGTGAGGCTAGATATGCATCGTGTATGCCAAAGTAAAATAGTTAGCCATATAAGTGAGAAACGTTGTATGATGTACCTAAAATGGGTTCAATCAGCGCCGGTGATCGGACGACGGCCGCTCGAAGATCACGCGAAGTGGACTAGTGCCTGGCCATGGCGGGAGGCGCTCGACTATGTGCATTGGCTTCCAGCGATCAGGGCCCAGATTTGTTTTGCCCGGCATCGCCTTGGCGTCCTCCCATAATTGGCCTTTTGCCCAGCGAGGCAGGCCAGGGTCGCAGGGATGTACAGAGCCGCACACGCATCTTAATTTCCTTCGATCTCGCATGCAAATCACGAACGCAGATGCAGCTTTCCTTTTTCTGTCGTATCTATTCCCCAACTAGTACGTCGTCATGTACCGATGTACTCCGTGTCTGCATTCTCCTTCCAAATTGAGATCGTATTCCTGTTTCTCTCTCCGGCAGCGACCGCTGAATTCCATGGGTTGCTCAAGGCCGAGGCGATGCAAACAAATCTGGGCAAAAGGCCACCGCCGCACCAGAGGGTGCTCGCCCGGACCTCGTCGTCATCGCGTCTTCTTCGGATTAGGAAGTCTCGTCGGTGCTGCGCCGGTGACCTCCGGCGCCGGGAGGGGCTGCGGCGGCCACTCCAATCGCCGGCGCCGTGCAGGGAAGGGGATCGAGCGGGAGGTGCGGGCTTCGGGTCTCAGACCCTTATCTGTAATTGCCGCTTCCTCCTCTTATGCGCGGTGGGGCTGCGTGTGGACTGGCCAAAGGCCATGGAGGCCCAGGCCCAGGCGCTTGCTGTGTCCTCCAGCCGCCTCCTTCTGGCCTGGATTCATATTTTTTTTCTTTTTCTCTCTATTTTATTAACAGTAGTACTAATTGTTGTATTTGTGCAATTTTAGACTCTGTTTAGTACTGTTTAGTACCTAGTTTGACTGCTACTTACATTCTAGTCCAGTTCTAGATTACATCTGACTAGGACTTGTGTAATTATTAGTGTGTTTATATTATGCAATGGATTGATAATATAAATAAAGTACCGGATTTCATTTGGGAAGAATGACATGTTCCATGTGTTTACCACATATCAAGTTCACTTGAACATGTTTTAACGATCGAGATCATCTTCTCCTGCACACTAAACTTGCAATTTTTTGAATATTTCTCCCTCATTATATTTGGAATCACAAGGTAATGAGTTGGGATCTACTGCTCATTTGCAGATTATCCCCTCTTACTGTGAGGTGTACGCTTTGTCATTCTCGACAAGCGATTACCTCCAACGTGTATTCCTTATATCTGAATTGTAGCATACACAAGGTAATGGTGATGTAGCCTATTACTGTGAAATCTAAGTGATCTTCAAAGTGTTATGTTCACACAATTGAGGTTGAGAATTTTTTAAGTTTACACTTGAGTATCAAATTTTTGCATTCTTATTACAGAACCATGATGGTTTTTAATTTACCACCTGTAAATTAATTATCTCTGATTTTCCCATGTAGGCAAAGATGACTGCCAAAGAGTTTGAGGAGCTTGCCCTCAATGGCCACAACTACCCTACATGGGCTATGGACATCAAGATCAGTCTTGCGTCACGTGGGATAGCGCGTGCCATACAACCCTCGGAGACTCCTCTCCCGGCTGGGGCCACGCCGCTGACAGAACATCAGAACTATGCTGCTTTATTCATCATAAGGCACCAGATTCATCCAGATCCCAAGTCTGAGTATTTACAGGAGGAATCTCCTAGTACTGCTTTACAGCCCTCAAAACGAGGTATGAACAGCAGAAGGCAGCAGTCCTGCCAGAAGCACTCCATGATTGGACTCATCTTCGTCTTCAGGATTTAAAGTCCATCGGTGAGTACAATCATGTTGTTCATAAGATATGTTCCAAACTGCGCTTTTGTGAGAAGGAACCTACTGAGGGGGAACAGATAGAGAAAACTTTGTCTACTATGCTCCCTTCAGATCCTCCAACAGCAATACCGTGCTCGTAACTTCACTGTCTATTCCGAGCTTCTTCACATGTTACTTCAGACTGAAAAGCATGATGAGCTACTCGCTAAGAATGGTTCTCAGCGCCCAGTTGGGGCACAACCTTTACCCAAAGTTCATCTAAATGTTGCAAATAGACAAAAGTTTAATGGTACCTCTCGGGGTAAACAATCCAATTTCGAGTATAAGAGAAAGTGCAATGGGAATAGGAGACCCGGAAACCCAGGAAAGGGAAAAGGCACTTCAAAGCCCGGGTTTGATAAATCTAAGCTTTGCAACAATTGTGGATGCTACACGCATTCTACTGAAAAGTGCACAATGCCCAAGCATCTGGTTATGCTGTACCAGCAATCTCAAGGACGCAAAGCACCTCAAGGGAAAAGGTTTGAAGCCAATTTCAACCTTCATCCGCATAGCGCAAAAGGAGCCGGTGGTTCACACGATGTTCCTCCTGGACCGAGCAACACCATGATTCCTTATCTGCCCGAGGATACCGCTGAAACGGAGAACACATTGATTGAGTACACCGCAAACAACGTGTTTGGCGACTTCGACTAGTCCCTCAATCTCCTAGTGATCTACTTAATTATGTCCATTTGTGATGATTGTAATAAGAACATAAGTTTGTTGTTGTCTTTATATTGTATTGTACCAGCACATTTGATATAATAAAGATTGCATTCTATATATTACCATGAGTTTTTCTTATTGAAAATTCTTTGTTTTATATAGTTTTCTACGGGGACTATCCGATGGAAAAGGAATTATGCCTTGTGGACAGTGGTACCACAAACCCCACACTGAGGGAGATGAAATATTTCCAAACTCTGAAAAAGATGAATGGAGATATTCGAACTATCGCTGGACGCGATACAGTGATTGTTGGTACTGGACATGCCATATTCACTCTCCCAAGCGGTACACAAGTGACGATTGAGGATGCTTTATTGTATCCTGACTCATCACGCACTCGATCGATTACGAGATATCCGTAAGAATGGTTTTCACACTGAAACCCATGAAGACAACAAAGAGGAGTATCTACTCTTTACTAAAGATCACGGATATGGCAAAAAGGTACATGAGAAAATTCCTTCTCTATCGTCTGGTTTGTACTATACGTACATCAATCCCGTGGAACATGTTGCATACAAATTAATTTTTCAGAATGTTAACGCATTCCAAACCTGGCATGATCGCCTAGGACATCCCGGAGTCGGGATGATGAGAAAAATTACTAGCAATTCCATTGGTCATAATATGCTTGAGTCAAAATTTCCTCAATCTTCAGATTTTGCGTGCACATCTTGTGCCACAGAAAAGCTAATTTTGAGGCCCTCGCACCTCAAAATACAAGCTGAACCACTTCAGTTCCTTGAACGTATTCAAGGAGACATTTCTGGTCCCATTCAGCCATTATTTGGACCTTTCAGGTATTTCATGGTTCTGATTGACGCATCAACGTGATGGTCACATGTGTGCCTTCTGTCCACACGAAACCATGCATTTGCCAAGATAATGAGGCAAGTCATTAAGTTGCCAGCCCATTATCCTGAAAGTCGAATTAAGTCAATTCGAATGGACAATGCTGCAGAATTCTCCTCACGTGCTTTCAATGATTATTGCATGGCTTTGGGGATTGAAGTTCAACATTCTGTTCCATATGTCCATACACAAAATGGTTTGGCTGAAGCATTGATTAAGAGGATCAAACTCATTGCAAGACCTTTGTTGACGAACTGAAACTTGCCAACCTCTTGTTGGGGTCATGCTGTTTTACACGCTGCTAACTTGATACAATTGAGGCCAACTACATATCATAGTTCTTTCCCTCTGGAATTGGTACGTGGAAATCCTCCTAGCATTTCCCATCTGCGTAAGTTTGGATGTGTTGCATACATCCCGATCTCACCACCACAGCGGACATCTATGGGCCCACACAGGAAGTTGGGGATCTATGTTGGGTACAAATCGTCGATTATCAAGTACACGGAACCCACGATCGGGATCTGTTCACAACCCATCACGCTGATTGCATATTTAATGAGGAACATTTTCCGGCATTAGGGGGAGATTTCAAATACCAGAAAGAATGCCCATAAATTGATTGGACTGCTCATGCCATTTCATCCTCTGATCCACGTACCCATGAGACCGAACTTCAAGTTCTGAAGATATAAAGCAAGGCCCGTAGCACAAGGTTTCACGCAGAAACCCGACCTTGATTTCACTGAAACATATTCTCCAGTAATGAGTGCAACCACTTTCCGATATCTCATATCCTTGGCAGCGCAAAATCGTCTATCTATGCAGTTGATGGACGTCGTGACCGCATATCTTTACGGTCAATAGATTCGGACATATATATGAAGGTTCATGATGGAATCTCTGTCCTGAATAAAAATGCAAAACGCAACATGTATTGTGTAAAGCTGAATAAGTCATTATATGGCTTAAGACTGTCGGGGCGGATGTGGTACAACCGACTGAGTGAGTTCCTTCGTCATAAAGGTTACTCTAATAGTGATGATTGCCCATGTGTCTTCATCAAGAAGTCCTCTACAGGATTTTGCATCATTTCTGTGTATGTTGATGATCTCAACATCATCGGCAGCACACCAGACATTGATGAAGCACGCAATCACCTAAAGATGGAATTTGAGATGAAGGATTTGTGTAAAACCAAATTTTGCTTAGGCATTCAACTTGAGCACCTTCCCTAAGGAATCATGGTACACTAATCTGCCTATATCCAGAAAATATTGGAGAAATTCAATATGGAAAAATCTTATCCATCTAAAACTCCCATGGTGGTTCGATCTCTAGACGTGGAGAAAGATCCGTTCAGACCAAGGGATGATGGAGAAGAGGTGTTGGGACCTAAAGTTCCATACCTCAGTGCCGTTGGAGCGCTTATGTATCTTGCAATTTGCACAAGACCTGATATTGCATTTGCAGTGAATCTACTTGCTAGACATAGCGCAGCTCCCACCAAACGTCATTGGTCTGGAGTGAAGAATATCTTTCGATATCTCCAAGGCACAAAGGATCTTGGTCTATTTTTCCAGTTCCAGAAAAATCAGGACTTTGATATGATTGGATATGCAGATGCCGGCTATTCGTCTGATCCCCATAATGCCAGATCTAAGACCGGCTTCGTGTTCCTACATTGTGGCACTGCTATATCATGGAAGTTTTCGGAACAAACTCTGGTGGCAACTTCTACCAATCATTTTGAAATAATTTCATTATTTGAAGCAACATGCGAATGTGTATGGCTTCACAGAATGATAAACCACATACAACAGCCTTGTGGAATTGGTTCGATAGAATCACCTACTATTATCTATGAAGATAATGCGGCATGTGTTGCACAGATGCAAACATGATACATCAAGAGTAATATCACCAAGCATATTTCTCCTAAATGGGTTTTCCCCCATAATCTTCAGAAAAGGGGGAAAATAAGCATTCTGCAAGTCAAATCATGCGACAACCTTGCTGATTTATTTACCAAGTCTCTACCAAATTCAACATTTCAGAAATGTGCTCATGGAATTGGTATGCGGACACTTAGGGACTTGCATGTGTCAGGGGAGTCTCTTCTTGAGATATCCTTATTTAAATGACATCACATTATGCTATCTTTCTTTGTGAGTATATGTTTCAGGATCTCATCAAAGATTTTATGAAGAACTTTTGAAGGAGAATCTTTTGAGATGATAGAGCTTTCGGACAATCGTAAAGATGATTCTACATGGTCAAGCATAAATTAGGGGGAGTGTTAAAACTAATTCTGTAATTAGGGGAAAATCTCCCCTTGCCCAAACCGTCGTTGCGGTTTGTCCCGCAACCGACGCCTCCCTTCGATTCCCTGGAACCGACGCCTCCTTGCGATGGATCGTCGTGTCTCTTCGGGACATATTAAAGGGGCCTGTAACCATCGATCAAGACTCTCGATCACTTTTGATTCGAAACATATGTTACATGAACCTTTTGCAACATAGATGATGTTGCCGTTTTTTCTTCACTATTTTTACAACATGGGTGTTGTTGCAGAAGAAAATTTTGCAACAGAGATGATGTTGCAGAAAATATTTGCAGTTTTTCTTCCTTCATTTTTTTGCAATATGGGTGTTATTGTGGAAGACAATTTGCAACACACATGATGTTGCAGAAGAAATAGCAGAAATAGGCGCAAAGGACACACATCACACACAGGAGGAGGCGAATCGCTCGCGTGCAATCCGCTTGCTGAAGTCAAGCATTTCCCATTTTTCAATAGCTCGGTTGCCACCATGCCATCAACAAAATCCCTTACAATGAGAAGAGGGACCGAATTCGGTATAATTTCAGGACCAAGGATGTCCGGTAGAGAGCTTCAGGACCAAACTTAAATTTTGGCAATAATTAAGGAAGAACCAAGGCTTTGTAAATATGTAGTTAAGCAATCCGTCAGTGGGTGGCAATTTCGAGTGGGTCGAGGCCAAACTCCTATCCACCATGTGTTTTGCTAGCAGAGAGAAGAGAATGCTTCTTTCGTAGATGCGATATAGGCACGGTTATAATCGTCTGTTCCGAATGGGTGTAAAATTTGTGTGGCCACCGGAATCTTTAGCCTTTTTTTCTTCGTATTCAAGGTACCTGAAGATTTGTAGTAGCGTCTCCATGTCTCTTCTCTCGGCAGCATCCGTTCTACTGTTAGGCTCAGCCTCTCCGCCTTGGATGACGTGACACTTTCGAGTATTTCTTGATGAGAGCATCTCTAGCAGACCCCGCATTCGGCCGGCCCGCAAAACACGTTTACAGTTCACGGAAAACGGCCTTTGCGGGCTGGCTCGGATGGCCGTAGATGCAGACCCCCGAAACAGACCCATATAAAAGGATATTCGCGGAATTATACTTTTTTACGGGTCGGCTTTTTGCGGGGTCTGCTCGACCTGCGAACCGAAGATGCCCAATTCTTGAATTTGACATAGGTTCCCACAAATAAGTTCAAATTCAAACAACATAACACAGTTTACGCGTAAATAAAAGCTTCAGTTTAGTAGGACAAACACAAAAGAGGGTCCTGCAAAAGTGACGACCACGTCCGGCATCATCTTGGTCGATTTTCACTCCGTGCCATCGAGTCCATCTTGAAGTTCATCGCCAGCACCCAATCCACCTCCGGCGCTTGTTCCAACTCCCGCACCGAAATCATCGACATTGCCACCATATGGAGCAGAGAAAACATCTCCGGCACTGTAACACATTACTAGGAAAAACCTTATGCACAGAATATTACCAGCAGAGCGGTTTAAAATAAGGCGCTGCTTCTACTTAGCAGCAGCGCGTGTGGATAAACAGCGCTACTGCTATACAATTAGCAGCAGCGCGCTAGGTACAAAACGCGCTACCATTAAAAATGCCACGACGTTGCCACCCTATTAGGTATAGTAGTAGCGCCTGTATTGCAGGCGCGCTACTGCTATTGAACTTAGTAGTAGCGGTTTATCATATCCTGCGCTACTGCTAAGTTCAACTTTACCTTCCCCAACCGGCCGCCCCCACTCCCTCTCCACTCTCACTCCCCCGCACCCCCCGTCGTCCGCCGCCGCCATTCACCGACCACCGTCGTCGCCCGCCGCCGCCGACGCTCCTCCTCCTCCACTAAGGTAATCCCTCCTCCTCTCTCCTTCCTCCTCCTCCTCTCCTCCCTACCGCGCCCCTCCCTCCACCTCCGGCCGCCCCCTCCTCCCTCCTCCCTCCTCTCTCCTCCTACGGCCGCCCCCTCCTCCTTCCTCCTCCTCCCCCTCCACTCCTCCTCCGGTCGCCCCCTCCTCCCTCCTCCTCCTCCCTCCTCCCTCCATCTCTCCTAAACCCTAATTATTTTTTTACTGTTCTTGTATAATGTAGTTTTTTACTCTTTTTTAGTTCGACTATTAATTATTTTTTTTTTTAGTTAGTGCTTTGTTGAACTTGTTGAATTAATAGAACTAGTTTGTTTTTAGTAAGAAAATTTAGGTATATGAGATTTGATGATCTAATTAAATTTTTACTATAGAACTAGTTTATTTTAGTAAGAAAATTAATAGAACTAGTTTATTTTTAGTAAGTGCTTAGTTTAACTAGTTGAATTGATAGAACTAGTTGAATTTATGTCATTATCACTTTGTCATCAAAGAATGCTATATGAGATTTGATGATCTAATTATAATTTTACTCGGTGGAATATGCAGGCTTTGTAGAGCCGTGTCTTCTTGGAGTGATTGTCATCCGAGCTACCTCTACTTCCTCTACACCTGAGTCGTTGAGCTAAAAGTCCACCTCCTCCTTCTCCACTGCTCGGTGTTGAATAAAGTAAAACTAGGGTATTTAGTTATGCTTCTTAACCAAATGAAGTGTTCAGGTTATAAGATATATTCAAAAAAATTGTCAATATTTAACCATTGAAATGCAATGAGCACCAGTTTATGCTCATGTGTGAAGTGTTGATTCATTTCCGAGTGGCCTATGTTTTGCCAGAGTGTTGATTCATTTCCGTTCCGGCAAATTTCAGGCGCTCGATATGTCCTATTTTAGCAAAGGTCATGCCGGATTTTTCCGTGAATTTAAGCATGACTTGTGCTAGAATATGTAGGAAATATCGAGTCCCCCGAATTTGCTAGTAAGAGAATCAAATGATCGATTTTCAATTAATGTTTCAACTACGAACATAGGAAATGTCTGATGACGAAAAGGATTTCGGTATGTGCGATTATTGCAAAGACGAGCGCAGCCCGTGCGACAGAAATTTCCTAGTTTATGGTAGGCGCTTCAACATCAAGCTGGATGAGACCTTCGAAGTGGATACAGTAAGTCACAATGACAAGTATTTTTTCGTAATTAAGCATGACTTCTTCTTCTTTTGCTTCAACTTATAATTTTAATTTTTTACTATTCTACTAGCGTATCCCATGGCATGCAAGATTTTTTGTCTTGGATAAGATTCGTTCCAGTTCTATGAAAACTATGGAGGTAAAGAGAGTTAACTTGACGACTGAGCATGGTTATACTTTCGACGCAAAACTATAAAATGCAGACACCTACATCTATTTTGAATGCAAAACTTGGCAAGCACTATGCAAGGCTTATGCATTTGAGCCTGATATGGTTATCACCTTTGATATTCGTCCAGAAGATGATATTGAAGGTAATATGGACATCTGGGTCGATGTGCAGACGCCTCCAGTTCTACCATTATGTGAGTTTCTCAACCATATTTATGTCTTCGATATTGTTTATTCAAAAATAGTTGACAACTAATTTCTATTGACAACTTATTTCAATTCAAGCGAACATGTCCGGCGCTTGGTAGACAGGACCGTCCACTGTCCCGGGGCTGAACTAAACTGAGAGGAGATAAGTCATTATGTTTTATGGCTTGAGGATCTTGATGCTGTCAAGAGAAATTATTTTCATGGACTTAAAAATCTTAGTACTCAAAATGTGCGACCAATAGTGTTTGTAGAACTACGGTCACATCTATTTAGGAATGATGGTAAGATTTTTACTATTTGTCCTCAGTGCATCTTTTGCATACATTGCACTTTAGTGCATTCATGATTTCTCGAAGTGAGCAAGTCTTAATAGTCAAAGACTGGAGCAAATTTTGAAGGATCGCAGAGAACTACTAGGGGGCAGCAATCAGAAGCGCAACCCACAATTAGGAGATAGGTTCATCTGCATGCTCCAATATGATGAAGCAGGAGTGCTACACATGTTTTATGCTATTTTACCAGAGAGAGAGAGCAGCAGGAGTGATTAGCTAGCTAGAATGAGTTTGAAGATGACGATGTGCTACACTATGACTATGATGATTAAATAGCTAGTGTTGGTGGTAACGACTATGACGATGATTATTAGCTAGTGTTGGTGGTGATTAGATAGCTACCATAGCTAGTGTTGGTGGTGATTAGCTAGCTAGAATGAGTTTGAATATGATAATGTGCTACACTATGACTATGATGATTAAATAGCTAGTGTTGGTGGTAATGACTATGATGATAATTAAATAGCTTGTTTTGGCGGATTAAATTTAAGTGGAGGCAATATATGGTGCACATCGAAAGTACTATGAATCCAAACTAGATCAAGTTTGGATTAGTAGTATAGTTTCGAGATGCACCACACATGCTGCCTCCACTTGAACCTAATCCACCTTCATTTCACACACTGTTATGGACATAATGATATAACAAACTCATAATTGGTTCTGTATCAAAATTTGTATAACGGTGTATAAATAAATTAAAAATAAAAAATGAAAAAAAGTATACTAGTAGGGCTGTACCGGAAACACGCTACTACTAGTTGGATTAGCAGTAGCGCTGGAAGCAACACACGCTGCGGCTATGTGTATTAGCAGTAGCGTGTGTTGCACGCGCTACTACTAAGGAATAGCTGTAGCGCCTTACTAGTAGCGCGGTGACACGCGCTACTAGTAGGCTTTAAAGCCGCGCTACTACTAGGCTTTTCCCTAGTAGTGACACGCACTGGCCGACGCAACCATTCTCCTCTTCAAGATTTCTCTCCTTGCCATATCATGCCAACTTTTGATGAGGTCGTCCATGTCATTGCGGTTCATTGTCATGATCTTGTTCTCTTCGGTGAGCAACTTGGACATGGCTTTGTTTTCAGCGGCACGAGCTCTTCTCTCCTCAATGGCCGCTTTGCGCAGCCCCTCTTTGTTGAGCAATTGCCACTTTTCTTGCTTCTCCTTTTCCTTCTTCTCGGCCAACTCTTTCTTGATCTCCAACGACTTAAACAACATCAACTCATTTGATTGCACCATGGCATCAATCTTCTCCCTCAAACTCGATGCTTTGTGTTCTCTCTTCATCTTCTCCTTAGTCTTCTTGTTGCCATTGGGCTTGTTCGAATTTCATGGGCCATCATCATCCTCATCCTCATCCATGTTTGTAAGTGAACCTATCTTTGATGGGGATTCTTTATCGATCAACTTCCACTTCTCACACTTTTTGAGCAAGTCCCAACAATGCTCTAGTTTGAAGAATTTGCCTTCCGAAGCTTCCATGTCTTTGTATCTATGTTGGGCAATTTTGTCCTACACAATTTGAACAAACTGAAATGATGCAATCATTTCATATGATGCAATATGCTTATGCACAACTTGAACAAAGGCAAAACAAACTCACATAGTCGGATTCCACGGTTCCACTTGGAGGTGTATTGCGTACTTGCTCCAAGCAATCTGCCCAATGGCTGCACATAGGCTTGATCACATCCCAACGCCCTTGAAGCGACCGAAATGTGCGTGGAGTCCTATTGGGGTACTTTGGCATTATGCGGAAGTATTGATCTTAGATACTTTGCTAATACCTCTTGGCGGTTTGAGAAGTACCCGTGCATGCATCAAGAGACACCGCACTCCATGCCTTGATCAGAATTTGATCTTCCAAGATCATGTGGTTCTTCGATACCTGGCTTTTCCTAGTTTTTGCTTGCGATTGCTCATACGCCACCTCATCGATCTCCTCCAATTCTTCCTCACCACCATGATCATCCACGCCGCCCTCCGTTTCATTGTAGTCGAATGCGGCGAACAGGGCTTGATCGATGTCAACGGTGTTGGTGTCCAAGAAGTTCACGAACTCAGCAGTTGCATTGTTCGAACCACCGCTATAGTGAACGACAACAAGTGACGAGCTATCGCAAATGGCGAAATGCAAAGAAAATTGCCATGACCGAAGACGCATACCTTCCGGCCATTTCGTCAAACATCTCGCTTGCGGTAGGAGCAGCACCGTTGAGGGGCATCGCCGGGGAACCTCTTTCCAGGGCGGAGAGAGTGGATGAAGGAGGCGGCTTCTTTGTAGCCGGAATCCTCTTCCTCTTTACGCCGGCGGTCTTGGCGACCTTCTCCGCCGCCGGCGAGATCGTTGATGGGGTTGGCGCCGAGCGCTTGGGCCTTCGCGTGGCAGGGCAGTCAATTCCTGCCCTGCACGACCACTTTGCTGAGCCGCTTGCGGGCAGGCGTGGCGGTACCTTGGGCAATGGTGGGGTCAACATGGACGGCGACGAGATCCGCCCGAGGGGATTGAGCGTGCGCGACCTCAACGGTGGCGGGGGACAGAAGGGAGTCATCCATAGAGGCGAAGGACGGCTAGGGAAGATGCACCAGACCGTCAGGTGGTGGGGCAATGGTGGCGGAGGGTGGGGGTGCGGGAACGGCCGCGCAGAAATGTCTCTCCCGCCAAATCTCGCTGCTGATAGGGGATGAGCTCGGGTCGTCCTCACAGCCCGTGAATCTAGAGGTCGGGGGAGATCTTCTTTTGCCGCGCCCTGCAAATTTTTTCTCGTGGTCGGCCGCGAATGCGGTGTCTAATCGGGCAGGTTTTCCCGCCCCGCCCCGCATTTTGGCGGTTATTTTGCGGGTCGGAGCGGGATGCGGGGTCTGCTAGAGATGCTCTTAGGAAGGATATTTACATGTACATCTACTACTAGCAAGTTCACACATCTTGAGACCTCTCAACAAGATAGAAGACAGTAGGAATAAAATGTGTATGTTATCTGTGCTGGTGATTTGTTCATTTCAAGTCCTGTGTAGGATTGCAGGGTATCATGTATTGGCATGTGAGAGAGGCCCATGTAGAATCAATCATCAGTCTTAATGTATGAGAGCATTGATCCGTCAATTAACATTGGACTGGGACTCACACCGTGGCATGTGATGGCAGAGTTAGAGCCAAATTGATTGCTGAATTCTCATGATACTAGGCTTTCAGAAAATGGCGGATGTGAATACGTTTAGAAATACATATGCTAAATTTGGATTTATCAGAGTACCAATGGTTATATGGTTGAATATAGCTGTCCAACTTCAATGAATTCTAATTAAATGCTGGAAGCTCTGCTGACTTGAGGAGTCAAATTTACAAGGCCAGGATCTGCAAACTGCATAAACCTTTCACAGCAGATACGCTGTTATGAAAATTTTAGACAGTATTTCTCACTACTCATTTTACCCGGGATTTAGATCATTTTCCCCACTTTACATGGGGTTTGAAGATTTGCCCCAGGCTTGTCTCAATGGCCAGCGGCCCCGGGCCCATCCATCAATCTCGGGGTTTGTGTGTGTGTGTGTGTGTGGGGGGGGGGGGGGGGCATGATCAAATTTAGAAGGGACTATCCGTCAGTCTCGGGGGTTGGGGGGCAAATGATCAAATTTAGAAGTAAAGTGGGGCAAATAATCCATTTTCTCTCATTTTACCAGATAAGTATATGACACCACTAGTGTTCCAACAATTAAAAATACTAGTGAAATTTTTAGATAATATTTCGCAGTACTCATTTACAATGAACACACTAGCTACTAGTAACATATAAATATTGTGACTAATTCCATCACCGTAAGGTATTCATGTTTACTTTGCCACGCTTTTAGACCTCTTAGCGTTGAGTGCACGACGGTCTTCAAGTGTAACGAAGAACTTGCTCAAGAACAACTCATTCAGCTCAGGTGATACTGTTGGTACCATAAGCAGGGCGTTTGCCTTGCTTGATGAGCTCCTCATTCCTGGTGTCAACTAGTGTTTTGGTTACCGAATGGAGCATTTTTACCGAGTGGGACGGGAAAATGGTTATCGAATGGGGCATTTTTACCGAGGAGGACCGGTAAACGTGGTTACCACGGTTACCACGAAATTTTGAGCAAAATTTATAATTAAATTTTGAATTCAAATTGATAGCACTTGAAGTTACATTGACCATAAAAGAGGGTCTAGCTCAGTGGAACGTTCTCTATGCGCGTGCTGTGAGGTCGAGTTTCGACCGCTGGGTCGTTTATTTTCCACGTTTGGTTCTTACGTATACTGAAGAAAAAACAAAAAGTGCGAGAAGGGGCCCTCGAAGCAGTTACATCTCTCGAACATGGAAATAGGTTGTTACCACCACGCCAAAAAAATAATGTTAAAATAATTGAGATGCAGCCGTAATTTACTATACATTAAGCGTTTAAATGAAAAAAAAAACAACTTTTTTGCTTGAAATGCCCATTTACCTCGGGGCATCGAAATTTCTAGCGGTAACCAAAACCTTGGTGTCAACATGCTCAGCAGTCGCCTTCAACAGCACGTACCGCGGGGCCCTTTCCCAGATCCGGTACCGGCGGTCCTACTCCTTCATCCACTCCTTAAACTACGCCCTCTTGGCGGCCTCCTTTCTCTCCTCCTCCACGCCATTGTTCGTCGCCTCCTCCTCATGGCCTTCTCAATGTCGTTGTTCCTCGCCTCCTCCATTGTTCATGGCGGCCGCTTTCTTCGTCTCTTCGGCAGCAGGCTGTTGTGGGCTGTGCTGGCAATGGCATGCCCGCCTCATTGAAATTGTCAAGATCAATGTTTCACCAATGGCAGATACGATGCTAGTGAACTGGACCAGTATACTGCCACATCCAGCACGGGCCCTCCGCACCGTCCCCTCGACCGCATCTCCATGGACCAACGTCGTTGCAAACTGTTCGATAGCACCACACCGAAAACCACCTTCTGCGACAAGACTATGCTTGCACTGTTCGCAGCATGGGCCTGGACCCAAGTTCACATTCGGGGCGGCGGCGGGGACTGTGGGTGCGTAGAGGAGGGCCGCCGGCGGCCGAAATAGGCTTTCCCCACAAGAGGGACGCGAGATGTAACAGTTTTACGGTCCCAGCGTGCTAGCTAGTGCAGTTCTGGCTTTGATGGTTAATTCAGATAAACTAAGGACACCGTGTTATAATTAAGCATAGGTGGAGCTGCAAGAGCATAAGTTACTTGGAATTTTTGGGATACAAAATGTACAGAGGTTCATGACCCGAGTATGGTACAGTTATATGATGGGTTTTTCGTGTGAGGTAAATTATATGACGTGGTTCAGCAGTCTGCAACGTCTGATTTTTTTATATTTATTACAAGAAAAGTAAGGTCTAACCTTTTTTGAGATCTTTTGCTGCATATTTGTCTTTCTTTAATTCTGCATATTTGTTTTTTTAGGGCATGGACCTACTAATTTTTTTTCCCGGATATGGAACTACTAATTCATGTGTGAAAAACTCAGTTCAACTATAGGCCGTATATATGGGTGCTCTGAACCTGGCCTTCTCACCCGGCGCACCACCTCAGCAATCGTCTCCTTCCGAAAATGCCGAAGTAGGAATACATCAGGATACCACAACTGGCACCTAAAGTTTCATAAAAAAAAAACTAGCATCTAAGACAATGTCGATACGAGCAGATCTTGGAGACATGCACCAACGCATGAGCACACCCACACCACAAGATGAGCACACAATGACGACACTAAATGATATAGCACATCAACAATTGATTATCAAATTTAATTATCAGTAATTATCAAATTTCATTGTCAGTACTCCCGCAATTTTTTTTATCAGTAACGTTCATGGTCGTCCGAAACAAGAAGAGTTACTGAGGGACCGTATGGTCAATGGTCCTCACTGAAACCAAGTGATAGATTATTTCCGCATGCTTGGAGTCTGGATTGCTTATATATGTAGAAACTAGAAACACGATGTGTTGAGGCAAATTAAACATCCTCATTATTTCAGATCATATATGAACAACCATAATTTATTTATTTATTTGTATGAATTACATGGACATGGCGTGTCTCTTATCAGAATGCACGCCACTGCTTTGCGGCCAGCTCTAAATTTATTTTCTTCGTCCTAGCACGCATAGTAATTATACTCAACTTGCATCTGCGTACAAGCTAGGGTACATCATGAGGAAAATGTAGGGCCTGAATGTATATATAATAGTAGTTATATGGAACACACTGTTTTATACTATCATGCATGCGTCTTACTATTTTTTTCTGATATATATTAATATCGCGAAGATACCAACTGCGTCGGTACTATTTATCTTTGATTATTTGTTATATAGGTATGGCATGCATTTTTATTATGGTAGTACTTAAATATGACCGCATCCACCATTATTATGTTGTCTTCGACTAGTAATGTGGATGTAGTCCCGCCTTTTGCTTCACGGCGTTCTCCAGTTCGTCACAAAATGCCGAGCACTCCTTGCTCATTGTTTGTTGGGTTCTCTGTTTCAGAAAAGATGATAGAACTGTAAGTATTTTTGTGTGAAGTTACCATTCCAACAAATGTAAGTTGGATCATAAGACACGGTTTTACACATCTAGTCAATATTAGAATTTTTTGACACATCCATAGAACTATTGTGTTACTTCTTAGTGTGCATGATAATTTTTGACACTGTTGCATGACAATTGATCACCAAAGAGTGTTGACACATTGCTGTCGGAACCCTCCAAAGCCGGAAGATGGAACCCGAAAAACCTAGCTAGAATGACAAGGGCGTGTTTCGTGGAATCCATGTTACATATGGCTAGAGGGCACATGTAACCTCCCTTATCCTCCAACTCCAATGCTATAACCGAGAAACCTTTTGCAGTAGGAGAAACTTGTCGTGATCTGTTTGACACTTAGACTACATTATACAGATGACTTGCATCAGAACCTTAGTTACATGTTATCGGTCAAGGTAAGCAAAGTGCACCATTCACCATTTCATCGTACTATGTTACCTTTTTTTTATTGAATGTCGTGTGGTGTGGTGGGATGGAAGCATGCACAATAAACTAATTTAACTTTCATTTGACAATGTTGATAAGTCGTTTACCTTGATAGAGTGAATAAATATTCCACAAATTCGTATATACCCTAGCTGAATCCACCTCAATCAACGTTGCAGAAAAAAGTTCGTTATTTAGTTTAGTTCATCAAGTATTACTATATAATACTGGAACGTCAACGGTTAAGATCAAATCATAAGAATCGATGACACGACTCCAAGATGAATTTAAGTCAGAAGATCCATGTGTGTACCTGAAGATGAAGGCTGTAGAAGGTCCTGTTCTGAAAAGCGGAAGCGGACGAGCTGATGAGGCAGAGGCCTTGGTTCTCCAGCACCTTGATGCATTTGGACATGGGCAGCGCACCGGCCATGGTGTTCAGCAGGCTGACCTGGACCATGATTTCCCTGTCGTCAAGGCAGGTGGCGGAGACGATAGGAGCCGTGCCATCTCCCGGCCTGCAGCTGGCCCGCGTCAGCTGCTCCTTCTTCTTCTCCAGGCCGTCTACCTCCTTCTGCAGCTCCGGGATGTACTTGATCACCCGCGACACAATGGTCGGATTGCCCAGCTTCCTCTGCGACATCAGCGAAAGATAAATCGATCAGATGCTCAGTACGGAATCTCGCACATGTGCGTAGCGTAGGAAGATATCATGTGTGTAGCCCAGAGAAGATGAACGAGTTGGGTTTAGTTAAGCGATTTAATTACGGTGTGATGATCATCGTCGGGGAGGAGGGAGCGAAGGTTGGAATAATGCTCGTTGAGCTGCTTGCGGCTGTCGCGCTCGTACGCGCTGTGGCTCATCTTTCGGTGGGATGCCGAGCCGCCGGAGGAGGTGGCGTTGTTGGCAGCCGGCGCCGCCGGGATGTCGTGGTCTAGGTCTAGGCCCGGCAACTGCGGGGACGGCGCGAGGTGGTGGTGTCCACCGGAGAAGATGTCCGCCTCCAGTGACGACATGCTGCTCGTGAACGGGTCGTTGAACATCTGGTGCTCCATTGCTCGCAGCTAGCTTGTGATTGGTCTCGTTCGTGTGGAGAGGTTGTAGAGATGATGGTGGATGAGGGGGAACCTAGCCTGCTTGATCTACGCTGGTTGAATTTTATCCAGATTGATCAGCATGAACTACTTCTGATGGCTGGTTTGATCCATGCAATCAGGTTGAGCAAGTTCCGGAGTGGCGTTCTCCTTTATATAGGGCGAGAGACGCGGGTTGGCAGTGTCCAGAGAACTGATTTGGCCTGGATGTCTAAAAGGCATACTCCAGCGAACATTATGAAAGTGAGGTAAAGGGGAGAAAAGCAATTCTGTTGTGCACACGATATCTCATGCATGGCTCAGCCGTCCATTTACTTCACGATCATATCTACATGCTTGTATTCTTGTGAATCTTATGTTTATTAGTCCATTATGTGACATCCTCGACGTTACCTTTATGCCATGCAGTGACCGGGATTCCTGCAACCTCTCTCATCCTTTCTCTCTCACACTCCCAAGCAATAGAACACCTGTTCATGATTTTTGTATGATTTTAAATTTTGAATCTATTTTAACTTTTGAATCACAAATCCAATTTATGATATGTTTGCTATGTTCCTTGCAACTAGGACACTAAAACAATATCACTTCCGAATATATTTTGGTAAGTATAAAAATTTGAGTTCCAAAACATGATTGAACTATATGAAACATAGTGATGCATTCTAGTACGCGAAAAAACATAGGAAAACCTGCGGAGAATGAGTTTTTTTCTAAAAACTTGTAGTATTATGTTTAAAGCATGTTGAGACGTAATGAAACAGATATGTTGTCGATCACGATGAAGCACAGTGAAACAATATGTTTGTTTTCGTGGAACATAATGAAACTTAATATTATGTTTTTAATAAACATTTTTTGCTTATCAGGTTTTACTAGGTTTTCACGTGTTCTAGAGTGTATCACTATGTTTCATAGAGTTCCACCATATGTTTCATAATTTGAATTTGAAAATTAACAAATTATATTCAAGATTGATCTTCTTTCAAAGCCTTAGCTACACTGAACATAGATGTACAAGGAGACCGTAAATCCGACTTTATGCTCAAAGTTCAATACATATTGGTCCTTTTAACTTCCCTGGAAAAACTAAATTCATGACTTAATATGTGCTTGGAGAATCTATGTAGCTAGTGTGGATTGACATGCATGAATGAGAGAGAGAGAGAGAGAGAGAGAGAGAGAGAGAGATAGGGAGAGAGAGAGCAAACATTGTTCACTTCATATGTTCACGTGACACACTGACATAAAGGAAGTACGTAAATATGTATTGCATAAGTACTAATAAATGTTTCTGTCATTTTGAGTGTTTAATATAGCACATATTTTAAAAGAAAATGGTGGATGAATGCACGGGAATACTCCCTGCAAGGTTGATAATTCATTGTTGAGATAAAGACTTGTTTCCTTATTCTTGCAACAGGCAGAGGTTTTGGAATCCAAATCAAGTTTTCATTTGATTCGATCAAATGTTGTGATCTAGGATTCCAAATTGAATATTCATTTTTTCTTAGAACTCCCAAGTCAACTCATATGGTTGAAGTCAGTTTGACCCAACATTGACTATATGAATTCAAATGGATTTGAATTCAAATTCAGACTCCATTTGTGCATTGAATTAAAATGACATCCAAACCAATTGAATCATTTGGTTAATTGATTCGAACTAAGTTCAAGAGTCTGAACTTTGTTTGGACCAAAATATTTTGCCAAGTTTGAATTATTTCAAATTTAAATCCAAGCCAAGTTTGAATTATAAACCAAGCTCATTTGAAATTCAAACATGAATTATTTTGTACGTTGATTTAAATATGAATTTAAAATGAACCAAACCCTTTTGAAGTCAAGTAAAGTCATCAAATTTGAATTGTCATTCAAACTAAACGTGAATTTTATTGACGATTCAAACATGAATCTTTTTGTACATCGATTCAAGTGTTTAATTCAAATCTATTTAAAGGATATTCATGTTTGAATTGGTGAATTAAATATGAACTTGCTGATCATAGTTCATAAACAATGAATCTAGTTTCATGATTCCTTTTGTCAATTGAATCTAGCAATGTAACCTTGCATCACATACCTTTATGTGATGGACTTATTTAATTGACACCATATGGATGTGAACCCTTATGTCACTGCATCTAAGTAACAACCTATGTTGTTTTCTAACTCTTTATGAGTTGAAACTTTGGCACTTAATCTCACAACACCATCTACACTCACACCATACACTTCACATAGTTTTGTTGTGTGTTTGATTTGTATTGTATGGTTGTTTATGTGAACTCTTTATATATGAAAAATTGTTTGGAGAGAGAAGAGTAGAAATTTAAGAACATCGTCAATACAAGGAAAATGGAACCTTTGATCACATCACATATAATTTCTTTCATGTATAACTTTGAAAATAGGAATGCATGACTAAGGAAATATTTAGTGTATGTTGTAGACAAGATACCTAGTAGCAAAGCCATGGGTTCTTTACCATGTTCCTTGTAATCATCGTGTAGAGATGCTTAGCTGCTATATTATAACGGGGTTGGAATCACACTAGATGAAAGGTTACAAAGGATATGGTTGACTACTTAACAACAACTTAATTAATGAATCATTTGGGCAGATTGACTGGTCATCAAGTGTAAATTTGGTAGGGAATGCCGACTAGGTATCAAAGGGACCGTATGGGTTCCAAGTTAAGTAGCTTTCATGTGTAACCGTGAGTCAATACAGGCTTTGTCTTGTGCAAGTAAGTTGCAGGAAACCTACCCGGCATATTAGCTAAGATAGTTAGTTGTTAGGTTGTATGGGTCTACCATGTGGTATAGGGTTGTCCGGACAGGGCTTTCAAGTATACATGAAGAGATGACGATTTGCATCGCCGAATAGTAGATGGTGTTCTCTTAAAGTGCTTGAGAGTGACGATCAAGGCCGACTTGGTATGGGAGAGGTAAATGATGGTTTGTGCTGAACTCATTGGTCGGCTCATAAGATGAAGTGGATGCTACGGTGAGCCGGATATTATTGGACGGTGATGATGACTGATTGTTTCAGGTATTTCAAAGGATGTGAAGCCTGCCCGAATTTTGGAGATATTCAATTGGCTATAGCTGTTACGCTCAATCCTATCATAAAACCGTGGCCTTTTCGAGGTTGGGCACTCGACTTTGTCTGTATGATCCACCCAACTTCTGTAGTGCTCTTTCTAAAAAGGGGGCACGTGTTTACACTCGTTTTCTGCACTGCTCTTTCTAATAAGGGTATTTTTGGTATTATAAGGACTTGGGAGGAACAAGCTTGAGAAATACCAAAGGTGTGGAAACTAGCGACAAGAGCAAAACCTACCATGCTCTAGTCAGTAAAGTTCGGCATCACCATGGCCTAGTCGGTGAATCATTGGTTGAATGACCAGAGTGGAAGCTCTATTTTATGATCTGATTGATTCGAGATCCGAATGAAACATTTTTCTGGTGGTCCGTTAGATCCCAACTAAGATTTCAGCTAGGTAATATGATTGTATCATGGTCCCAGTGAAGCTTTAGTCAAAATCCGTCCGAGTGTCGAAATTCGTCCGAGTGACACCTCACTTGGGAAATGTGAATAGAAGCTGAAGATAGGTCTATCAAATTATCCAGATGGACTTACATGGAGAAACTAGATGGGAGGCATACATGAGACATGATCAAGGCTGACTGAAGCTATGATTGTCATACTGCGGTGCTTCAGTACCAGTCATCATGGGCCAACGAACACCAGGAAAGTGATACGACACGTGTTCAGGTGACCAAGAAAGAAGCAACACATGTTCCATGTGACGACTACCCCGGAGTGAAAAGAAAGGTGATATGATAAAACAAATCACGCGGGGTGCGCAAACTCACAACCTTCTGCAGGAAGGACATGCAGGCTTACCACTTGAACTAGGAAAGAAGGTTGTGAACATATGTGGTCAAATTTGCATATATTTTGTGGAGCTAAAATGTTTTAAATTTGATGTTTCATTTGAAATTTTCGGTGTTTTTTGGGTAAGCCCTTCCTCGCCCGATTCTTAGCCAATAAGACATCATCCCGTAGCTTAATTATGTATAAATCCGTCATAGGTGTAGCATATCTCTTGGGGTTTTGCTGCTCCTATGCCTTCCTTCCTCGCCATGCGTACAAATGCGCCATCCTTTAGATTTACCTTTGCCGAGTAATGGGGCCGATTGTGGAATAGGTAGGGAAAACCAAGGGTCAGGTTCAAAGCGAACACAGTCATTAATTATGTGACACGTTGTATCAATGGCCTACAAGACTTGTGGATTTGGATGAGCAGGGGACTAGTCAGAGTATTTATGTTGATGGGAATATTTTCTGGACTTTGCACCAGTAACAGTATTAGTTGAGGAAGAGAAGTCAGTCTACCAAAGCAACAGTCCAACCCATATGGCTAAAAAAATCCAACATTTGTGGCTATTCTTTTTAGAGAAAAGGCTTCTTGCCCGAACTTATAAATAAAGCCATATTGACAATGTCATCTAAAAACGACGAGGCTAGCAAAGCATGACAACACACAAGGCATCACTAGACTAAATAAAAAGATATAGTTTCCCCGAGACCACGCAGGCCATCAAAAGGCGACAGAAGATTGGAGGGCGCCAAGTTGACAGCAGTAGCTCAAATCTTGGAGATCATCCTAGCAATGGCATCGGCTTCTGCACCTCTAGCGAGCAGTTTCCACTATTGCAGGTAAGCAATCATTTTGAACAAGCAATCAAAGGACCGGTTAGGAAAATAATGTTTGATAGATAACTTGTTGCGAGTAGTCCAAAGAGACCAACACAACTCAACAATGGCAACACATAACGGTTGTGGCTATTAGTGTGTATACTAGGGCTATTCTTTCTTTGGAGGTCAATTGTTTTTAAGATTGATTCTTTGGAGGTCAATTCACATTAACTCAAACATGGTGTTACATTCAAGCATAGGTAGAGCTGTAAGAGCATGAGTTAGTTAGAATTAATATGTGATGTTATGGGATACAACGTACATAGAGACAGTTTGGATTGCGCCACAGCCAACCCCGCCAAGCTGTGGGCAAGCCAAATAATTAGCGGATAATTTGCCCTCCCTCGGCGCATCAACAATTTGATGGAAATTGAACTGCGGGAAGTGAGGTTGGCTAGGCGCACCAAATAATTGGTATTCAACCAATCGTGCAACCTGCAGATCCGTCAACGACCAAGTTTTTTAAAGGGCAGCTCATGGGAGGCCTCCTATATGAAGCGCACTACGTCAATAGACATGTGCTGCATAGGGGGGACTCCCCCAGCCCAAAATTCCCGTGAATATTCTTGGCTAGCCACTGGAGTTGACGATGTTTGGTGACTAATAGGTAGCGGGGAACATAAAAACTATCATCATCAACAGATCTAAACAATTTTTTATATTTCAAACCAGATTTTTTTAAATGAATATTTTTAAATTCGTGAACAATTCTGTAAAAGTTTGAATATATTTTTTAAAAAGTGAGCATTTAAAAAAAATCTCGAACAGTCTTTGAAAATGCTATATTTTTTGAAACATTGAAATTTTTTAGAAGAAAACATGAACTTTTTCGAAATTTTGAACATATTTTGGAAACACAAACATTTTTGTAAATTCTGAACAAAATTTGAAAATGCCAAGAAAATTGCATCTTGGAAATTTTTTCAAAAGAGAAACATTTTCTGAAACTCCCAACAAAATTTGAAAACGCAAAAAAATTATGTAAATCATTAACATCTTTTATGAAATGACAAATACTTTTGGAAAATTGTGAATGTCTTGAAAAAGAAAAGAAAAATAATGTGAATTTATGAAATTCCGAATATTTTTAAAAAAGGAAAAAAATTGTTGAAGATATTGAACATTTTTTTAATTTTGTGATTTTTTAAAAGAAAAAAGAAACAGAAAAAAGCAAGAAAATTCATTAAAGAAAAGAGTCAGAGAAACAGGTTCGGAAAGATTGTAGAACGTTTCTAAAACCGGTGAAAAACCAGACTGAAATTTTCAGAACATTCCCAAAACAGGAGTGAGAAAACGATTTACATGGCTCTAAATGGGCCGGCCCATATACTCGCTCATGTGCGATCCAGCAACAGTTACACGTAATTAGCGTCATATAGGAAATTCCAGCTCACGGCTCCCATCCAAACAACCCCCGTTCGCTCAAAAAAAATCCAAACAACCCCATAGATTTGCTACCCCGGAGTGGGGGGGGGGGGGCTAGAAAAAGAATGCCGAGTATGATACAGTTATAGGATGTGTTTTAGGTGATTTATATGATGAGTAGTCTGCAATGTATGATTTTTGTTTTTGAGAAAAGGAACGTCCGAACTTATATTTTTTTGGGTACACCGTCTGAACTTATGTGAATCCAGAAATAGCAAACTCTGTCAAAAATGAAATTACAAACTTGGTTCGGTTCATTGATAGGCCGGACACATTGCGTGCCTTGTCACCCGGCCAGCTTAGTAGTCGCTCCTCCCCACTCCACACGGGCCTTCGCTCCAACGAGTTGGGCTGCGCGCACCTAGGCCAGCGCCACACTGCTGGTTCGCAGCGGGCCACCTTGAATTTCAAACGGCAACTGTTTCTCTCACACTCCTAAAACAATTGAACACGAACAAGCAAGAAGCACTACATGCCATACACCGATATACAAACAGTAATCACACATGCTTTCGACATTGTAACATCATTATATATTCATTTATACGAAGAATTACATCGACAATGGCCTGTCTTTTATGCATGCCACTGCTTCGCGGCCATCTCTATATTTATTTTCTCCACTGTTTCATGGGTACTAATTATACTCATCCCGAAGTTGTGCACATGCCAGAGTACGTGATGAAGAGGAAAATATAGGACAAGAAATGTATACACTATATTAGCTATATGGAACACACTGTATTATATTGTCATGCATGCATGAGTACTATTTATCTTAGATTGTTTGTCCTATATCTATGGCATGCATTTTGATTCATGGTAGTTATGTATGATGACATGCACCATTATTATGTTATAATCCACTAATGTTGCAGATGTTGTCCCGCCTTTTGCTTCACGACGTTCTCCAGTTCGTTACAAAATGTTTGGCCCTCCTTGCTCATTGTTCGTTGGGTTCTCTGTTTCAATACAAAATACGATAGAATTGTAAGTACTTATGTATAAAATTTGTATTCTGTCACCCGTAAGTTGGATCATATATAATATGGAATACACACATGCATGCATTTAGTCAAATTTAGAAATTTTTTGACACATCTCTGTAGCGTTACTACTTAGATTGTTAGATAAACTGGATAACATGTACAAATATGCATGAAGATTCAGAAAAAATGCATCCGCATATCCATTTACCACTGGTGCTACTGATAGTAACGGGTGGCAGGGTCGATGCCTAGAGGGTAGGACAAGGGTCCATCCGTTCCATTGCGTCTGTCTTAACAAGTTTAGGGGATGTTCCTTGTCTGCTTGTTACACTTCCCGTAGTTAATCGATTCGATTGGCCACTCAATCACAATGTCATTTCGATAGTCTTGGTGTTCCATCATGGCATATTTATCTCTTTTTCGTTCCTTGGCATAAGTCTAGATAGGACAAGCTAGATCTATCCCATCAGTTGTATTAACACGAGTATGATGACTCCCCATTTCGTTGGGGTTGAAAGGATGTGAGATAAAAACCAATACCAATTGAGGTCAATGCGGGTCTATCCACGATGGACCAACACCCTAGCACACCAACATTTAGTCTAGTATAAACTAACCCTAGCCTAAGCAGCTACACGAGGAAGCTTCCCGCAAGAAAAAAAGATATGCATGGAAGCAAAATTCTCATCCACCTGTGTGCTTGTATCTCACATGCCCAAAAGACAAAAGAAAGGATCAAAACACAACGAACTCATCCTCTTTGACGAGGGTGTGATGATTTACCACCAAGATGTAAACCCGAACGATGGTTGTGTGGAATCTGTATTATATATGGGTAGAGGGCACATGTAACCTCACTTAACTCCCAACTCATATGCTATAATTGTGAACCATTTTAATGGAGGAGAGACCCATTTTCATCTGTTTGACATGGTGTATTATACAATTTCCTTCCATTAGCTGCATCCTCGCATGTTCCGGTTAATGTAAACAAAATGTACCATTCACGGTTCGTCATACTACGCTAACTAGCTAGCCAAAATGTCGATAATTATAGAGTGAATCACTAATTCAATATAGTTTTAATTCTATGGTAGATAGCCCATAACAGGGCTCGACAAGATCAGCCAGAAAAAATATCCTCGAATTCTTATTCCCTTCAGATAAATCCCTATCATGTTATCTAGACCCACACCTCAATCAACATCGCGGAAAAGGAAGTGCTTTATATTAATTAGTTTTAGGATTTTAGATCGTCAAGTACTTGTTAATTAAGATCAAATCATAAGCACCGATGACCACAACAACAATAGGACGGAAAGGCAGATATATATGTACCTGAAGATGGAGGCTATAGAACGTCCTGTTCTGGAACGCGGAAGTCGAGGAATTGATGAGGCGAAGGCCTTGGTTCTCCAGCACCTTGATGCACTTGGACATGGGCAGAGCTCCGGCCATGGTGCTCACCAGGCTGACCTGGACCATGATCTCCCTGTCGTCGAGGCAGGCGGCGGACACGATCGGGGCTGTGTTCTGCCTCATGGCGCCTTGCTCGCAGCTGGCCCGCCTCAGCTCCTCCTTCTTCTTCTCCAGGCCGTCTACCTCCTTCTGCAGCTCCGGGATGTACTTGATTACCCGCGACACCGTGGTTGGAATGCTCATCTTCTTCTGCGACAGTAGCAAAAGATAAATCGATCAGATGTTCAGAATATCTCACATGTACATAGCTCAGAGGAAAGATGAACGAGTTGTGTCTAGTTAAGCGATTTAACTACATTTTGATCATCATCGGGGAGGAGGGAGCGGAGGGAGGAATATTGCTCGTTGAGTTGCTTGCGGCGGTCACGCTCGTACGCGTTGTGACTCATCTTGCGGTGTGATCCAGAACCGCCGGAGGAGGTGGCGTTGTTGGCAGCCGGCGCCGACGGTATGTCGTTATCCAAGCCCGGCCACTGCATGGACGGCGTGAGGTGGTGGTAGCCGCCGGCACCGGAGAACATGTCCTCCTCCAGTGACGACATGCTGCTCGCGAAGGGGTCGTTGAACATCTGGTGCTGGTGCCCCATTGCTCGCAGGACGCAGCTAGCTTCTGCTTGATCTCCGAGAGGTTAGAGATGATGGTGGATGAGAGAGGGGACCTAGTGTGGTAGTAGCCAGGCGCCAACTTGAGCAAGTTCCGGAGTGGTGACCTCCCATTTATATAGGGCGAGAGAAGACCGTCGACAGTGTCCAGAACTCCAGTGAACTGATTTAGCCTGGACGTCGAAGTCACAGAGAACATTATGCATGAGAGCGAGGTAAAGGGTTGTTAGCTTATCATTTATTTTTGTTTGGGATTGGCTGCTAGCACTCAATTAACTCTTGTCAATTTTTCGAAGTTGTTCATATACATGCAAACAAGTTCACTTGTTCAACCAATACAAAATAAACTATTCCCTCCGTTCCTAAATATAAGTCATTTTAGATGTTTCAATACGGACTACATACGAAGCAAACTGGGTGAATCTACACTCTAAAATATGACTATATACATCTGTATGTAGTTCTGATTGCATTCTCTATAAAGACTTGTATTTAGAAATAGAGGGAGTATATATGTTGCTTGTTTTCAGAATCAGGGATCAAAAATCTTGGATGGATCTTAATGACCGGTCAATGATACTCGGTGTTGACTGAGATTTAACTACTACCTTCGTCCTGATTTATTAGCCCCCTCATATTTAGGGTCATATTTTGACTATGATTTTAACTAATAAAATGTAAGTAATACATACCAAAAATAATATTACCTGAAAATATGTTTAAATGCTAATCCAGCGATATAATTTTTGATGACATGCATTAAGATTTTGTTAGTCAAATCTATGGTTAAAATTTGGCACAAAATACGAACGGGGCAAATAAACCAGGATGGAGGTAGTAATTCTCATTCGAGCGGGAGAATTAGCAAACCTAAAAACTCCCAACTACATTGAAATACTCTAATCATCTCAATGAACTAAGGTTCTACACGTGTCCATGTCAAAGTCATAATAAGTACTCCAAGTTTTATCATCAATAAATTGCGAGAAGGAAAGACCATATACTAAATTTACCCAACCCTTACAAGATCATAACACACAACTCTTTGGTAATGCGAGGTCGTTTTCCTCACGCACTTGCTGGAGGTGCATCATGAACAAATCTCGATGCCGCCTTTGGATCTCCGAAAACACCCTTGTACCCAGGAAAAATGTTATTGATGCAATGGCCGAGAAATCACCAAAGCTAGAAGATGCAAGTGAATAAGGGGATTAGATCGCCGCCACGGAGAAGAATGCAACGAATAGGGTTGAATATAACAACCTCAAATAATGCTAGGCAAAAACGAGGGGGCCTTACCTCACTAGCTTCCAATTCCAAAGGAGACGAAGTTAGCCATGCTTCACCGAATGGAGAAGAGCTAGAAGACCAAAACGTGAAACATCGTTGTTCGCCCCACCTTACGATGTCATCGAAGATCACCCACACGAACCAAAGACAACACATGCCCTAGACCAGACCATGACCCAAGCTTCACACGCCCCATCTAGGGTGACCCTTACTACACGACCAACCACAAACAAGGGTTCCCCCTACCTTTCAAGCGTCTGAAGGCACCCTGAGACGAGGGAAACTAGCGACGGTGACTAAAAGTGCACAATGGAGAAGCCCTAGTTGTTTCTTTGCCAGGGGAGTTGGGAGTTGGTTGGTATTAGAAAGCAACTACAAGGTTTATGAATTCAATTGTACATTTTTAGTACTTTGAAGACCAGGTTGTGCAATTAATTAGATAACTAGAGGTTGTTATAAATCAATGGTGCGTCCAGACCTAGGTGTGTGATTTTTTTTAGTGTCTAATTAAGACTCTAAGTCAGTTGTCTAGCTATTGGATCTACTCCATCTATATGTTTAATTCCCTCAATTACTCCATCTATATGCGAATCTTAAAGGCCAGTTGATGGCTGAGGCTATCGACTTATACTTCAGAAAATCTCAAACGACTTAAATTTTGCAAAATAAAGATCAATAAGATAGAAGGTGCGACCATATAATGTTGGAATTTACTACTATCTACTCAATTATACTCAATTAACAATGTTACAATAGTTATACTCCCTCCGTTTTATTTACAACACATATTAGCTTTGGCCTAAGTCAAACTTTTTATAGAAAACAATCTAAACTTTCACAATAACAAATATACATGATATGAAAGTATTTTCAATGATGATTCTAGTAGTATTGATCGATTTGATATTGTGGATTTTAATACTTTTTTGTATAAACTTGGTCAATACGCAGTTTGACTCGAGACAAATCTAATATGAGAAGTAAAAAAAAAGGAGTACATAATTAAATTGACGTGTGATTTTTTTTGAATGAATTGACGAGTGATCTGTTTGCTGAGTTGTTGTTATACTTTATACTCATTTCTTTTAGACAATATTTGTATACTTCTAGGAGTTTGTACTCCCATTTCTCACATACTATTACTTAAATGTATCAATTATACCTTTCTATCATCTTTTATATGTACTACATTAATAACTGATCCCTCCTTAAAGAAATAAAAGAGTGTTTAGATCACTAGAACTGTGATCTAAACGCTCTTATATTTCTTTACAGAGGGAGTGCTATAGATACTATTTCAGTGTGAGTTCAAATATATTTCGTGTGGAGTTGGGAGTATTTTATATTATTTGCACATTATTTTTTGATGTAACATTTTCTCTATGTGGGTGGAAAGGTAACAACCACATATATATATCGCATCTGGATGGTTTGACCGGTAATAAGAGTGCCACGATGTCAAAATACATAGCTATAGGGTGAGCCAATGGCCACGTTGATCCAAGCAGCCTATTCAGTGACTATAACTCGCGTATTCCTAATTACAGTAATGGAAAGTAAGAGAGCATGACAAGTAATCGCTATCCAAAGATTGGCCTCTGATTCGAATGTATTCCCGTTCGCTCTCATAGTTGGGACCTGTGATTGGATCAGATGCGTGCCATCCTTGTTGGCAAAGCTACCAGCAGCGGTACGTAGTAGTAGTGGTGTAGTACTAGCTACCAGCAGATTAAGCTAGCATGTATCTAGATTCGCCAAATGATGTAGGATCTCGCCGTGTGCTTACCTTTAGGAATGGACGGCTTTATTGATCGCGCCTGCGGCGAGACGCGCGTCGACTAACGTAGCCCCGGCCGGCCGCCGTGGAGGCACGCGCTGTGGCCGTGCCAGTGCGCGCGCCGCGCATGCCGGCTCGTGCCGCCGACGCGGAGGGCACAGGCCAGGGACCGCTAAGGCTGGAATCGATACCCAAGTGCTATACGGTATTCGTATTCAAGAAGAGGAAAACGCTAACAGTAGAATATATGATGGCGAACAGTATCCGCACCCGAGCTGAACCGTAGATACTATCTAGTCTAGGTTTATTAGGTGTGTATATGCGTCTGACTAAGCAAGCTGGGGAAAGAGTAAATGTTGAATCCACGTTTTACCTTCGAGTCTAAGAGCATCTATAACCCGATCTCCTATCCGCCTCAAACGTCCGGGCGAGCTGCCCGATCACTGACCGGACAAAAATCACACAACCGGACCTCACAAATCCGGCTCAAATGTCCAGACTGACCAGCACTCCTCATACATATTCCCGGACACGCCTACCATGTAGGCACCGACAAGCTGGACTCATGCCAAATCGTCTCAAAATTAACTTCTCCTTGTCCTCTTCGACCGAAACCCTCCCGCCCTGTCCTCCATTTTCCGCCTCCACGCGGTCAACCACCTCCTCCCTTGCTTGCCGTCCTCGTTAGCCGTCGCCGACAACCCAATCCGCCGTCATGGCCATGGATGATGCCTTGGTGGAATCGGTCGGGCTCCTCGGCCTAGCGGCTCCTTAAAAGGCGGAGAACCTTGCCAGGAAGGAGCGCCGCGAGAGGCAGCGCGAGCGTGAGGCAGCGTCGAAGGCAACTGCAGAGGCAGCCGGTTTTGAGATGCCCTTCGTGGCCGCTGCTGAGGACATGGACTTTCTACGATAGCCACCAATCCAAAGGTCGTGGCCGTGAGGATGAACAACTTGTCGGCAGAGCCCGACTCCATTCCGCCCTCCTAGTGGACGGGCATCCCGGATTTGAGCTTCTCGCAAGCCGTCTCTGACACATCCGTCATAGCGGACTCGCCGCAACTCCAAATGCATTGGGCGATGTCAGGCAATGACGGCTCCTGGCATGCCCATGACTAGTTCGACAGAACGGCCGACCAAGAGCCGGTACAATATTTATCCATTTCCTACCTGCATTTGTTAATTCTTTTGTTGCACATACCATCAGATCAAACTTTTAGGATGATAGTTAAATTTTGATGCATATTTTAGGAACAAATATTGCATGACATGATAAATGGTGGTCAAGAGTCTTAGCAATTTAGCACAATGGATTCCAGTTCCTCGATGTTTGAATTTGGGCAAACATCACGGACTAAAAGGAAGACGGAAGTTGGTGCGAAAGTAGTGAAGCCTAGAGGTCCAACATTCACATAATTTGAAGATGTTTTGTTGTGTGAAAGTTGGTGTAACACGAGCATGGACCCAATATGTGGAACTGAGCAAAAAGGCGGGAAATATTAGGAAAAAATCATAAACTTTACTGTAAGCAAAAACACTTTGTGAAGCCACACCCAATGGTTACGAACCATGTCCCATGCTCTCTCCAACATAGATGTTCACTCATCGAAAAGTCTGTAAACAAATTTATTGGTTATCTTAAGGAAGTTTTTAGCCGGAACCGAAGCAGCACCGGAGTTCAAACCCATGCAGCTTTGGCGGAAACATTGTACCATCAAGTGGAGAAGAAGACATTGACTTTTTCACATTGTTGGTTGAAATTGAATGGGAAACCCAAGTGGCCAACCGTGCTCAAGGATATTGAAAACAGGACGAAGCTGATGAAGAAAAACGATGGGTCTAGCTCCCCTCGATAAATTGGATTGGATGAGGAAGAAGGAGAAAAAGAGGGACGGACACGCAAGCAACCGTGCGTAAGAGAAATTGGCAAGTGATGGGGAACAAGTGGGAGACGCATAGGATGTCGCGTGAAGGAGCAACAAGTAAAATGTCCGCCACTTGGATGGGCATTTTTTCCGTCAAGAAGGTGAAGAAGGAGGAAAGATACAAGATGTTCATTGATATGCAGGATAGAGTTTGACCCGGAGAGGCTGATCTTCAAGAAGAACAAAGTTTAATTGGAGAGGCAAGAGAAGATTGCAAAATGGGAGAACAAATGGTGACAATGCATGGTCTTGAGCTTGAGAAAGAGAAGTTACAACTTGTGAGAGAGGCGGAGGAGTCGAGGATCATGTTGCAGAATATCAACCTCTTGGATGATGAAGGGAAGAAGTGGTTGCTCCGCATGAAAAAGGGATCAATGGCCGCGATAACTGAAGTCATTGATTCATTCATGCATCACTTATATATATATATGAACTATTGAATTTTATTTTGGCAGACACTGAGTTTATTTGGGCTACACTATCTTTCTAGAATGTATGATAACTTTGCGTTGTATGATCGTCGTGTATGGATTTGCATGGATTTGATATTTCTGGTTGTAGATGCTCTAAGTAATGATATTAGTGGAATGTAGATAGAGTAACTTCTAAACTTCTAAAATAATACTTAAAATCAATTTAATTCTATAAATGATCTCACATTTCTTTACCGAGGGAGTATGTTTTAATGATAAAAATGTTGACGTTCTTCTATAAATGTCTGGGTATTTTAAAAAACATTAATTTAAAATTTATTCAAACATTTAAAAAACAATTCATGAAACTAAGAAAAGGTCCGCATATTTAAAAACTATTTATATGGTTGTAAAATGTTTCAAGTACTTAATAATATATTTGTGTAATTTAAAAAGGTTTCATGCATTTAAATTTTTTGTGTAATTAAAAAATGTTCATCTAACTTTAATCTTCGTTTACTTTTTAAAGGGTTTTCATTACTCTTAGAAAAAATATCTATGTAGTTTGGAAAGTGCCCACACATTTTGAGAAAATGTACACATATATTAAATAAAATTTTATATTTTTATAGAAAAAATAAACAACAATGGAAAAGGGAAAACAAAAAATAAACACAGAAAGAAAAGAAAAAAATAAAATAGAAAATGGAAAAGAACAGTAAAAGGGCATGTAGATGAAAAACAGAAAAATAATAATAAGAAATAGAAAAACTAAAAACTAAAAACAAAGGAAACCAAAAAAGGTAAAAAGATCTCAAAGCTGACAAGGACTGAATGGAAAGTACCACGAAGATCACCTTGAAAAATCAAATAATACCTAGAAAAATTGTACCATCTGGCTCTGCTTCTACCTACCGTGTCAGTCCAATCGTGAGGACATCGTTGTATATCCCTTATTCGCTATATCAAATCTTTGTACCACACTATATAGTGCACAATTAACTTTGATTTTACAACCGATGGATGAAGTCGATATGATGGCAGAGACGTGGCTAATTTGAGTGCTGCTGACCATTGTATGTTCTCTTTACTACACTAGATTCTAGTACGTGTACTATCTGGAAGATTCTATTGTTAGGCGTAAGCCATAGAAACAAGACTTTCAAGATCCGGGTGCCCCTACACCCTCTGTGAATAGTAAATTGAAAAAAAATTGAAAACAAAATCAAGAAATCTCAAACTTAAGAACATCAGACATTCAATGTTCTTGCAAAGTGTTCAAAGTTTATGTGCACTTTTGCGCAGTAATTGTATTTTTTTGGCGAGGCCTCCTCAAGTGTTATTTGTGGCTGAAAATTTGCAAGAGCATCAAAAGTTTGATCACATTTGATCCCAAAAGTTTTAGTTTTTTTTTGTTAATTTACTGTTCATGATGGTGTAGGGGCACTCGCTGTCACACCTTTCTCTAAGCCATATGGGCATTTTGTTGCACAAAACTTAAAACACATTTCAACTTTGTTCTTCCATCTTAGACTCTCTTAACTCCTATTTCTATTGAACTATCATTCCTGTTTAGTTGGTGATCTTTTCTTCGTGTTCAAGACGATGGATGCACCTTCATAAATCAAATTTCTCTTTGGGCACCGCTAGGGATCAGACAACTGATTCCTAGCGCCTCATTAGACCAGCGTGCCACCGTTGGATGGACCATCGTGCGATCATTGGATTTGATGGAATCTAGCAAGTTAGTTAGTGCTCAAGGTGGGTCTCTTCTATTTTGCTTCCATATAAATGCACAGTGCTTCTTGCTTCTTGTTGGTAACTGCACCCTAGAATCACGCCTATGCTTGAGTTTTTTATTTGAGATGTGCTTCAGTTTTTTGTTTACTAGTAATTTCATTACTCCACATGAAATTTGTGGTGCAACATATATTGATTCGTACAAACAGTGTATTATCCAACATATAGGAAAGATCATGGTCCAAAAATTTGTGCATGCTGTTCTGTATGCATGCGCAATTCATTATTTGCTTCGTACATAATTTTGTGATGCTCCATAAGTTTCCATTCGGTGCTTCTTCAAATAAATAATAAAATAAACAAAACATGCTTAAAAATTTCTTCTAAAGTAAGCAAATTAAGTTGACAGTGATTGAAGGCCACATTAGTAGCAGTTGATGTAATAATTCAATACCGCACAAATATATGCAATATAAATAAATAAAAGTAGGAAGCATGGTCAACAAGAAGAAATAATTTGGTGTTGTCATGACATATATGAGATGCACTCCGAAGCGTAACAATTTACTATAAAATGGCAAACAAATTGAATCCTATCAATAGATAATTCAACAAGCATAGATGTGAGGGTAATGTATCTGTACATAACAAGCACATATAACAGTCCAATGAAGCAAGGGAGTATATGACATGCCAACGTATATGACATGAATCACTAATTTTATAGATTGCCAGAAGATATGATCTTTGCTACCAATCTAACATCCTACATATGCTACAGATATGAAGGAAATAATTTCTCCGGACGGCTAGAACAACCCTTGAATTGTATGCGAAAGTAGTAGATCGCCCACACACATACGTACCTGGTCGTCCTGGATCATGAAAAGGAGGAAACTGGTGGCTGGCTGGTGGTGCAGGCGTCAGAAGCAGTGCCGGGAGGTTAAGTTCGATGGTGAATAAGATCAGGTCACGCTGGAGAAGAGAAGAAGGGCAGCAGGCGGATGGAGAGCTCGTCGGCAAGGTGAGGACCGAGGAGAGAGGAACGAGAAAGGCGGGGATTTTTCCAGTGTTAATTATGGGAGGGCCAGTGCATGGTTATCGGTTGGTTTCAACTGTTATTTTTCCAGTGAGTTCTCGACCGTGGGATGGTGTTAGAATAAACGACAAGCAATTGGTCCGATGTTTTCCTCCTAGCAGACGTATTGCTAGAAGTGTTTCCCATGTTCTAAATGTCCGCACAACCATCTCCTTCAATGCATGCATTTTGTTCTCTTGCGCATTTAATTCGTGATTTTTAAAAAGTAGAAAAGACATAATTTTCAACCCGCACGCCGGAATTAAAATCAATATTCACCATATGAATCCTCGCTACGAGCTCTTTGAAATTAAATCCCGCATGGATTTGTTTCGATGAACTTTTGTTTGTGCAATTTAGTCCCTATTTGGTGCAACTATCTAGCAGCTGATATGCAACTACCTGATAGTCATGTGCAACTTTTCCCTACCCATGGATGTGCAGTTCTCACTGATGGCACCTCCACTTGATAAGATGCTAGTAATATCTCTCGATTTAGCTATGCGAAGTAGTAGCTTAATACATCAGATTTACATGACTTTGGGGGAAGTGTTCTTCAGAGCTACAAAAGGACAAACGAGGAGGAGAAACGTGGTTGGTAGCTGTCAGTGTCTGCCGCCCGATCCTCTGGATGCCGAGCCCATTAATTCACAGTGTCTTATGTCAGCATGTTCACAAATTTAACAATGGCTTGTTCTTTCTACATAGTTGCACAAAACAACTAGATGAATGTGCAAGAGATCAATGTGCCTATTCAAGCATTAACAAAAATGTGCACTATGTGGCATAAATTTCCCAATACTATAAAGTTCCATTTTTAGCATCTGTCCTAATTTATACATGGACAACTATTGTTACTATTTTTCAGAAAGCAATGTAAATGATTTAAAATTTGATCATTGCTCCTTCGTAATTATGAGGCAATCATGTAAACTAGCAGCATGTATGTTTACAGATAATTTTGACTGTTAGTTAGTTGCATGCAAGCCGGCCATGGTCATGACCTCAACAAAGGCCTAACTCATAGACCACTAGCACAATTTCATCAAGTAACCAACATCAATTCAACCACACCATGAATGATAGAACAACCAATGTAAAAAACCTATGTCATGTCTTCAAAGCCAACTGTAAATCTTATGACAAAGGTTTTGGCATACATTACATGGCCATTGTCGCACATTTTTTTTAGAAAAAGAGGATGACCTCCGGCCTCTGCATATGGGCGGTGCATGCGGCCACTTTATTAATTATTCTCACAAGACCTTACAAAGTCATACATCTGTAAGACTGAAGCCACCGTCTAAGCAACAACTGTCGCTACACCTATCTAGTTGATGAAGGAGCGCTGATAGTATGGGCCTAATACCAAACGGACATCGCAGCCAAACCTAAACATCTAAGACCTGAGGTCCCAACCAGGCGCTTTGCACTGGTATGGGGCACCCTACCGATCCGGCGCACTCCTCAACCAGGACGCCTGCCGGGTATGGGGCCGCCGCAGCCACCTGCCACGAGTCCATCCTCAGAGTTGTATTGTTGCATCTACCGTGCCAGGTCTCTCAGCCATCGACGCCAGCACGACGCCAGACAACGTCGTTCTCCTACGCGAGTCCATCCTCCCACATCGAACTCCGAATCTGCACTGCGCCACACCGTCCAGATCCGTCGCCATCAATGTATGGATGAAGCACTGCTCCACCAAAGAAGCCGTCCGCTGGTCCCGCGAAGCCGAGTGCACCTCCAAGAATGCCACCCCCAAGGGGGTTACGACACATGATTACCGCCAACATCCGATCAGCTGATCTAGGGTTTCCCCCGGAGGTATTGAGTGGAGTTGGGAGTTTCACCTCGATGATGCCTTCATGAAGGAAACGATGATAAGGGCATTGTCATCACCGTCTCCGGCCATCGACCGAAGATCAGGTTTTCACCCGGACCCGTCCCAAGAAATCCACCCAACAACCTGTGCACCGTCTCGACCGCCTTCAAAGCCCCAGATCCAGCCGCCTAGATCCGGCGACCAACCGCAGCAACAGTGCCACCGTGGGACCCCTGGCGCACCGGCCACTGCCTGAGTGTGCCACCACTGGAGCCTAGGAGGAGGGCTCCCACCCCGCCTCGCCAAGCCGTGAGAGCCGCCGAGAAAGATCCCGCGCGCTCGTCGCCGTCTCTGATCCAAACCAATCCATAGCAGATCACCGTCACAGGTTCGCCTTGGACAGGGACTGCACCACGCCATGCCGCCGCGAGAAGCCTGAGCTTCACCAGCATCGACCCTCCAGGGCCGCCGCCCCGGGATCCAGACAGAACTTTGCCGCTGCCACCGGCCAAGTTCCGCCGCCACCGACCAGCCAAGCCGCCGGTCACTGCATGACCATGCGAGCACAGCCAGCCGGCCGACCAACTCCGACAAAGAAGAAGGCCACCACCACCAAGCCTAGGGCCGGCGCCCCAGACATCCTCGTGTTGCAAATCAAGTCCAGGAGCAGTGCCCCGCCGACAGCGATTGAGATCGGTAGCACAACGAATTAGCCCTCCCCCGTTTTTAAAACATTTTCAAGGTCAGATCCGCCGTTGCTGGTGCCGTCCTCCCCCGGCGCCGCCGCACCACTTCCATGTCGCCGCCGATCTGCACCACCGCCGCCGATCTGGCCGGAGAGGAGCGCCGTCTCCCAACCAGATCGAGATCCGAGGAGAAACCGCCGCCGCCGCCACGCCACAAGGGCTTTGCCTGTGGCGCCGGCGGCAATGGCGGAGCGGAGGAGGGGCGAGGCTGTAGGAGGAGCGCGGGGGCTGCCCGGTGCGGGGCGGCGCCGCCGCACGGGGGAGGGACATACTCCTGGTATCCACCAATTTGGGCACTGCGAATCCAAACCATAGATTTAGTACACAAATAGCCTTCACACTTGATTTAAACTGGTATCGAGGATATTGAAGAAGAATTTACCAGCATTTTGTCTCACGAATCAGCCTGCCTAGGGTTTCTCGAGGTCGTCGAGGTGGTTGACGGCATCAGCAGTGGCTGTAGGCGCTGGTGATCTTCTGCGGAGATGAGAGGCGACGAAGGGGGCGGCAGTCCCACACGGGAGTTGGCGGCGAGAGTAGGGATTTGTGGTTTGTAATGGGGAGCGGAAAGGGCTTAGGGTACGTTTGGTTTACCACCAACGCTAGCCTTACCAAAAAATCGGCTCGCCCACGGGATTTGGTTGCCGTTTGGACTGGCACTAAAAAATTGGCTCGCCCAGCCCGCCCGCGTGTTATTCTCGCCAATTCGTGGGCGCGGTGAGGGCGTGGAAAACGCTCGCCAAATAATTGGCAGCCTGCTCTGGCCCGCTCTTTACGTGGGTGTCGTTTCGTTTTCGCTTTATACGGTGGTCTCGTTCAGTGCTTTTACGGAGGTGTTGCCAAATTATACGGCAGATTAATCGCGTGGGTAGCTGCCTGATGACGGAACAGTTTTTCTTAAGGCAACCGAACAGCTGTTTTGGATGGATTTTTCATTGACGGGTAGTTTTGATGGATCAGTCCTGTGTGCTCCAGACTAATATACGTTTTACTACTGGACTTGCTTCGATCAGGGAACTTTTACTATTGGACAAATGTTCTCAAAACCACTACTAATACTCTTCTCTCGCCTGTTTATTTTTTAGCATATTATATTTAATTATGTTTTATATTACAAAAAACTTATTTTTAATATCTCTTTTTCTTTGTTGGCTCTAGGTACATCCAAATTAAAATCAGATCAACCACTAATCAATCCAAGTTACTCGTACAAGATTTGGCAACTCAGCTAGTGGCAAACCAAATGAAGTCTTAGTAATTTTACCAAAATCTTGGCAAGTACATTGGCTACAATCCAAACAATGATAACTTACCAAAAATTTGGTCATGCCCTCACTTTGGTCATGCCAATTTTTTGGCTGGGCTAGTTGGGGCACAAATCAAACACACCCTTAGTGTGGAAGAAGAGCGACACCGACGTTGATGTGACTATACGTTAGCATCTCCCCTGCGTGGGGCCACTTGATAGCGACTGAAAAATAAATCATTAGCACAGAGAAATTCACGTCCTGGAGTCAAGCCAAAGACCCGATGCACTTAAGGATTTGCACTTAACCAGTTGGACCATATATGAGTACAAAGTACAAACACTTGAACCAATTTTATGGTATGTCTTTCATTTGTAGTCGCGTGCCACTGTTACCCTAGGGTGCCATCGCATGGCCATATGATCACCGCTTCAAATTGGATGCCATTGTCATGGTGACCACTTGAGTTGCCAATGGCGTGGTCATCGCCTCAAATTGGATGCCAGTGCCCTGCTGACCACCTGAGTTGCGTGCCAGTTGGGTGGACTCTCAGCCTGAAATCAGATCTCAGTGTCGTGGTGACCACCTGAATTGCATGTAAAAATGGGGTGGCCATTGCCCGAACTGGATGTTAGTGTCGTGGTGATCACCTGAATTGCATGCAAAATGACATTGTCACTACCTAAACTGGATAGAATGATAGCGCAACAATTAAGTGGATTCCACGAGAACTACATAAAACATATACTAGATAATAACTAATGCCATTACAATATTTAAAACGAACTTCGATCGTTCGAACCGCATGTAGTCCATGTCGGGTGGGGAGAAAGCGTCGAGAAGTCGTCCTGAACTGTCGACGACCAGCTCGAAAGAGCTGAATGTGAAGTTCTGGCCCAACATGAATTTGCGCCTTCTGGATCCGCGCCCTGGGTTAGACCTCCGACCATCGCCGGTCGTGCCTGGCGTGCTAACTGACGGTATGAAATCCCGTCAGATGCCTTGGCAGAGTTCCTACTGCGGTTGCAAGAACCGGGATGGAGCCCGCACACAATTTATCCGTGTTCGGGCATTCAAGAGTAATACCCTACATCTTGCTTTCTCTTGTTACTCATGGCGACGGATTACAATGGTGATAATGATTGCTACCCAGAGTTCTTCTTCTACGAATGACATTGAATTCGATGTGCTAGGGGCTCCCTAACCTCCTCTTATATAGGCTGGGGGTTAGGGTTTACAGACGAGGCGCGCCTCTACGAACCGGCTATCCGGCGCCCCCGGACATGCGGGTGCCGGGCTCGTGAAACTTGAGCGCCGGCGGCGTCTCGGTACCACCGGTGCCCGAATGGGCTGCACGACGGGCCGAGATCGCCCGCATCCGCTTGTCGCTGCCGGAGGCGCAGCGAAACGAGCCGAGAACGTCGTCGACAGCCACACGCTGTGGACGATGTTCTTCGAGCGCCACCGCGAAGAGCAGATCGCCTACGCCAACGGCACCATCCCCGCGGCCGCCTCAACGCCGATGGGCGGCGCGAGTGGTGGGGCGTGCCCGGCCGAACCCTCGATGTCGCCCTCGACCACATCGAGACCGGCAACAAGCCGCGCCTCGAGTACCCGCCGCGCCCGTCGTTCTCTCGCCGCCTTTGCAGCTCACGGGCGCGCGCGGCGAATGGGAGATGTCCTTCTCGTCGGGCTCCGGCTCGCTCTCCTTTGGCTCGCCAGCGCTCCGCCCCGTCAAGCCGGAGCCGGAGGAAGAGACGCCGCTTTGGCGCCGCACCCGCAGCGGCGCCCTCGTCATCAACGAGGGCGTCCGCCCCTCCCCGCGCTCCCTCCACCTGGTCAGGACGAAGACCGAGCCGGGTCTGCTCCCCGTGAAGCCGGTGCACGCGGAGATGGCCTCCGCCGACGAAACTGTCCTCAAGTGGGCGAGGAAGGACTACGTCCGCGAGCAGGTGCTCCGCCAGCGCCGGGCTTCGAGAAGTCGTCCTGAACTGTCGACGACCAGCTCGAAAGAGCTGAATGTGAAGTTCTGGCCCAACATGAATTTGCATATACGGATCCGCGCATACAGGTTGAACCTCCGACCATCGCCGGTCGTGCCTGGCGTGCTAACTGACGGTATGAAATCCCGTCAGATGCCTTGGCAGAGTTCCTACTGCGGTTGCAAGAACCGGGACGGAGCCCGCACACACAATTTATCCAGGTTCGGGCATTCGAAGAGTAATACCCTACATCCTGCTTTCTCTTGTTACTCATGGCGACGGATTACAATGGTGATAATGATTGCTACCGAGTTCTTCTTCTCTGAATGACATTGAATTCGATGTGCTAGGGGCTCCCTAACCTCCTCTTATATAGGTGGCGGGTTAGGGTTTTACAGACAAAGGCGCCTCCTCTACGAGGCCGACTATCCGGCGCCTCCCGGACATGCGGGTGCCGGGCTCGTGGAAGTTGAGCGCTGGCGGCGTCCCGGTACCACCGGTGCCCGAAGGGGCGGCACGGCGGGGCAAGATCGTCCGCATCCGCTCGTCGCCGCCGAGGCGCAATGAACGAGCCGAGAACGTCGTCGACAGCCACACGCTGTGGACGATGTTCTTCGAGCGCCACCGCGAAGAGCAGATCGCCTACGCCAACGGCACCATCCCCGCGGCCGCCTCAACGCCGATGGGCGGCGCGAGTGGTGGGCGTGTTCGGCGAACCCTCGATGTCGCCCTCGACCACATCGAGACCGGCAACAAGCCGCGCCTCGAGTACCCGCCGCGCCCGTCGTTCTCTCGCCGCCTTTGCAGCTCCTGGACGCCGCGGCGAATGGGAGCCGGGGATGTCCTTCTCGTCGGGCTCCGGCTCGCTCTCCTTTGGCTCGCCAGCGCTCCGCCCCGTCAAGCCGGAGCCGGAGGAAGAGACGCCGCTTTGGCGCCGCACCCGCAGCGGCGCCCTCGTCATCAACGAGGGCGCCCCTCCCCGCGCTCCCTCCACCTGGTCAGGACGAAGACCGAGCCGGGTCTGCTCCCCGTGAAGCCGGTGCACGCGGAGATGGCCTCCGCCGACGAAACTGTCCTCAAGTGGGCGAGGAAGGACTACGTCCGCGAGCAGGTGCTCCGCCAGCGCCGGGCTTCGAGAAGTCGTCCTGAACTGTCGACGACCAGCTCGAAAGAGCTGAATGTGAAGTTACGGCCCAACATGAATTTGGCGCCTACGGATCCGCGCCTGGGTTGAACCTCCGACCATCGCCGGTCGTGCTCGGCGTGCTAATCGACGGTATGAAATCCCGTCGAGATGCCTTTGGCAGAGTTCCTCTGCGGTTGCAAGAACCGGGACGGAGCCCGCACACACAATTTATCCAGGTTCGGGCATTCGAAGAGTAATACCCTACATCCTGCTTTCTCTTGTTACTCATGGCGACGGATTACAATGGTGATAATGATTGCTACCCAGAGTTCTTCTTCTCTGAATGACATTGAATTCGATGTGCTAGGGGCTCCCTAACCTCCTCTTATATAGGCTGGCGGGTTAGGGTTTTACAGGACGAGGCGCGCCTCCTCTACGAGGCCGGCTATCCGGCGCCCCCGGACATGCGGGTGCCGGGCTCGTGGAAGTTGAGCGCCGGCGGCGTCTCGGTACCACCGGTGCCCGAATGGGCTGCACGACGGGCCGAGATCACCCGCTCGTCGCTGCCGGAGGCGCAGCGTAACGAGCCGAGGAACGTCGTCGACAGCCACACGCTGTGGACGATGTTCTTCGAGCGCCACCGCGAAGAGCAGATCACCTCCGCCAACGGCACCATCCCCGTGGCCTCCTCAACGCCGACGGGCGGCGCGAGTGGTCGGGCGTGCCCAGCCGCACTCTCGAGGTCGTCCTCGACCACATCGAGACCGGCAACAAGTCGCGCCTCGAGTACCCGCCGCGCCCGTCGTTCTCTCGCCGCCTTTGCAGCTCCTGGACGCCGCGGCGAATGGGAGCGAGGATGTCCTTCTCGTCGAGCTCCGACTTCGCTCTCCTTTAGCTTCGCCGGCTCCGCCCGTCAAGCCGGAGCCGGAGGACGAGACGCCGCTTTGGCGCCGCACCCGCAGCGGCGCCCTCGTCATCAACGAGGGCATCCGCCCCTCCCCGCGCTCCCTCCACCTTGTCCGGCCGAAGACCGAGCCGGGGCTGCTCCCCGTGAAGCCGGTGCACGCGGAGATGACCTCCGCCGACGAAACCGTCCTCAAGTGGGCGAGGAAGGACTACGTCCGCGAGCAGGTGCTCCGCCAGCGTCGGGCATACGCGGAGCTCCTGGCTCGGCGCCGCGGACACGACGAGGACGAGGCCGGGCCGTCCACCTCCCCACCCCACGCTGCCGTGGCGACCACGGCGAAGTGCGGCGGGGACATCGGCGGCTCCGGTGGGGCGACGGCAACGGCAGCGACTACACCCGCTTTCTCTGTGCTCCTCGGCATATAGAAGGCGGGCGGCGGCCGCGGCGTAGCAGTACTAGGCGTAGTTCTAGGCGGAGTTTGCATGTTTATCTAGTTTTGTACAAATTTCTATGAAATATCGCTGAGTTTATGCCAGATCGCCGAGTTTGTACAAATTTCTATGAAAGATAGTCGAGTTTGGCGACGACCTGGGGGCGACGACGAGGAACGCAATCGCCCCCACGCGCCAAGAAATGTCGGTTCGGCCCTAGGCGGCTCTTTTTTTATGTTCTAGGAAGGCGAACGGCTGGAGATGCTCTAAGGGCACCACTAGGGATCAGACTATTGATCCTAGCGCCTTAGCAGACCAGTGTGCTAAGGACGTGACTCGAATATAGAGGCTCGTATCCTTGCTAAACTCTCTTTAGGGCTTCCTCTAGGTCGCCATGTGTGGTCCTAGATTTCTCGGCCCTAAATTGTATGCCCATATACTTGGCTTTTGACCATAAAATGAAGTATGTTTAGTCTTAAAAAAAGTCAAGCATAGGTCGAGCTAGCTCTCTAACTATTATTGCACACAAAATTCAAAAGATTATAGGTTGAACTCGCTGCAAGAGCATTAATTAGTTAGAGTTGGGGATACTGAGATAGCACAAAATGTTGTGAGATTCTTGAGTGCCCTTGAAAAAAAAATGCTAAGTACATACAGTACAGTTGTATGACTCGGTTCAACTCGTGAGCTACTCTGCTGTAAATGGAATAATTTATTTATTTGAAATATAGTAGGCTCGGTTCATGAATATGAGACATGGGCGCTCTTACTAAGGGATGTTGCAACCGTGTAAATGAGCAATTTGTTATCCTGTTCTTGAAGCTGTAAGCCTACAACTACATTTGTTATCTCCCCGCAAAAAAAAAAAACTACATTTGTTATCTCTGAACTTTTGGTGAGTATTTTTTTTTTAGTCTGAACTTGTCCGGAACTGGTGTGATGTTCCCAGCGAGACGCGATGGTGATATACTACAAGTTTGAACATTTAAAAAAAATCATAAACATTTTTTTACATGTGCAAACATTTGTTCAGTGCTGCAGCATTTTTTCCTAAATGACATGAACTTTTTCCCCTTTGTTTATGGACATTCCCTAAAACCGTGTATACATTTTTTAGAATTTAGAAAAGTATAACTGTCGTATTTTTAAGCATGGGAGTATTTTAAGAATGTCAACAAACATTTTTCCATGGAGCAAGCATTTTGAAGAAAAATGTAGGAACCATTGTTATACACTACAGAATGTTTTTAGAACGTGTGGTGAAGGTTGTTAAAACTTGGAAGTAATGTGATTTTTGAAATACATATATTTGTGAAATTTTCATATATAAATTATATTTTAAAACATTTTAAGGAAAAATGAACAAAATAAACTATAACTAAAAAAGGGAACTAATGAAGAACGAACAAAGGCGAGGCGTACTTCTGTAAATGCAGACAACAACAGTTTTTTTTCCTTTGGGGAACATAATACAAAAGGGACCTCCTATTTATAGCACAGGTCGATGCATAGCGACCAAACGCGCAGGTCTCATCTACCTCATGGTCGTACAGGCCCAGCCTATTTACACGTTTTATTCACTTGTTAGTGCGTGAGGGTTGAGTTGAGTGCTATTCCCCCAAAACCTCTAAAAAACAGGAAACTGGAAAAATAATAGAAAAAATAAACAATTAGAAATATGTTTGAACTTAAAAAAATGTTCATGGATTAAAAAAAGTCCGTATCTATGAAAAAAGTTCCTGGGAGGAAAAAGCGTTTGTGAATTCAATAAAAAACCATTCAAAAAATGTTCGTGAATTTGAAAACAGTTGATTATAGAAAATATTCACGAATTCATAAATTTTTCACTCTAAGTATGCTCATGAAATAAAAGAAACATTCATAAATTTGAAAAAGATTTGCAGTTTCTAAATTTTACGTGAATTCAAAAAATTTCACTAATTGTAAAGAATTTTCGGAGTTTCAGAACATGTTCATGAATTTTCAACTTGTTCCCACATTTAAAAATTTCTGTATATTTCAAAAAAGTTCCGGTATTGTAAAATCATTTGTGTATTTAAAAATAAGGCTGATTTTCAGAAAAGTTCATTAATTTGACAAAACTTCACAAATTCAAAAAAGTTCATGATTTTAGAAAAATGATCTCAATTTTAAGAAAGAAAACCTAAATAAGAAACAAAAAATAAAAAAGGCAAAGAAAGGAAAAAAAACTGGTTCAAGTAAGGTTCTATAACCTTCCCAAAACCGATGGGGTGATAAAAAACCGAAATGGGTTGGCCAATATGGACGGAGGCACATGGGAGGGTACGCGGTAGATCTCTATCCAATGATCTACGCGCGCAATAGGAAGTGAACATTCAAAAGGAGCCACAACCTGAATTGGCCAGAAGTACTACATGCTAGAACTTTCCCAAAACTGGTGGAGAGACAAAATATGAACTGGGCTAGCCATGCAGGGGATGAGGTGCAGTGGAAGGTACGTGGTAGGTCACTACGTACACACGACAGGGTAAGTGGCCAAGCAATAGGAATTAGAACCAAAACTTGCCAGAAGTAGTACATGCTAGAACCCCAAAACCAGTGGGAGATAAAAGCCGAAATGGGTCGCCCCAAATAAAGGACAAAGTGTGCGAGAGGGTACGTGGTAGGTCGCATCAACGATCTACTCGTGAAATAGAAAGCAGCCATGCAAAAGAAACTTGAACCTGAACTGGCTAGAAATAGTACATGCTAGGTCTTGCATGATGATTTTAGTTAACGAACGTGGCAACTCTATTGCAGTTCTGTTTTTCGGCAAAAAATTGTTGCGCTTGTATACTAAAATTGCAATGCTCGTGACATTAAAGTTGCAATCAAAACTGACACAATCTTTCCCCTCGGCAAACATTCGCTAATTATAATTACCAATAATTTTTATATAATAATATTAGGTGCTTAGTTTATTGCAGGGTGTCTAATTAAGTGTTTGTCCTCTATAACATAAATAAGCATTGATTCTTAGAAAAAAATGTTTATTATTGTAAATACCCCTCTAAGAGCATCTACAACCACAGTCTCCCTACGTCCCTTCAAGCAGCCCGGACATAGCACGGACACGGAAAGGAGAGAGAAAAAACGACCCAACTGGGCATCCCTATATCGTGCCTTCAGCGAGTATAGCTTCCGACTTGCTTAAGTGGAGCGACATAGGCCGGCCCACACACGCGGCAGGCCACAATCTCTTTTTCTGATTTTTTTGTTTTGTGTTTTCTTTTTTCCTTTATATTTGTACTATTGTTTACACTTTACACCCCCCCCCCCACACACACAGACATTTGAAAAACATTTGAAAAATGTTGAATAAGTATTTGAAAAATGTTAATCAAGCATTTGGGAAATCTTAAGTTTGAAAATGTTTTAAAAAAATGTTGCTTATTGTGAATTTGAAATGTTACAAATTGAATCTTACATTTTTAAAATCATTTGTGAATTTTGTAAAAATAAGCATGGTTTTCAGAAAAAAGTTCATGAATTTCGAAAATGTTAATCAAGAATTTGTGAAATCTTAAATGTGTATACAAAAAATGTTAACAACGCAATAAAATGATGAAAAAAATTGATCGTGTATTTAAATTTTTTAATCAAACAATTGAAAAAATGTGGAACAAGTATTTGAAAAATGTTAATCAAGCATTTGGAAAATATTAAATGTGTAAAAAGAATCTTGAACATGTATTAAAAAATGATGAATCTTTTTGATCATGTATATAAAAATGTTAGTCAAGCGTTTAAAACAATATTGAACAAGTGTATAGCAAATGTTAATCAAGCGTTTGGAAATTTTTAAATGCGTATAGAAAAATGTTGACCATGTATTCAATTTTTTTAATATTTTTAATTCAAAATTGTTGATGAAGAATTTTAAAAATGTTAAAATGCATAGAAATTTTTTAACCATGTATTCAAGAAATGTTAGTCTCTTATCTAGAAAATGTTTATCAAGCCTTTGAAATTGTAAAAAATGTGTATAGAAAAAATATTGACCATGTAAAAATGCTTAATTTGAAAAAATGTTATACGTGTATTAGAAAAATGTTGTTGACATATACAAAAAATGTAGAATAATAACCAAAAGAACAAACAAAAATAAAAGTAAACAAAAGAAAAAAGGAAATGCATAAAACAAGGAAACAAAATGCAAAAAAGAATGAAAAAGAAGGAAAAAACGGAGAAGAAAATAGAAAATAAAAAAACAACTCGTATCGTCCCAAGTAGGACGCATCCCTACTACTTACCATGAGTGGGACTTGGGCGGAGTGGCTACCAGCGCCGGCGATCTTCCAGGAGACAATGGATCGATCCCTGCTTCGCACTGCCCATTTAATGCAGGGGAGGAAAAACCTTCCGCGAGAGTTGCTACAGTTTCACTTAATGTGAGACATAGCCCTCGCCCACCCTATCAGCCGCCCACTTTCCTCCTTATGTCTGGATTGATCGGCACTCCCAAACCCAGCCCATATATGGGGTGGATATAAAGATGCCCGGACACACTGGGACACCTCCTCCACGTCACCCAGACCCCACATGCGATCCACTCCCCCGTATCTCTCTCACAACTCCCTGACGCCCCGACTCCGATCTAGCTCGCATGTCGGCCACATACCATGGACCACTTCGCCCCGACCTTGCCCGCCCAACATCGACTCACCGATGGCCGCCGCCCTGTCGCCGTCCGCTGCCTCCCATCCAACCGTCACCTTTCTTGAACCGACCGCTTGCCTCGCAGATGGCGTGCGACAGCGGAGCCATGGATGGCCACGCTGCTATCCGCGTCGCGGCGGTCATGCAGTCACAAAGAAGCGGTGTACCACCCGAAGCGGCCTTGACGAGGGGTATTCTTGGGTCTTCATGTGAATACCCATGATTTTTACAAAACAGTGTTGATTTTGATTAAAAAATGACAATTTTTAAAAAATAGCAATGATTTTGGCAAAATAAATACACATGAATATCCGGTTGCAAATTCCTGGAGCCGCCGCTGCCCACAGCCGTGTGGAGCACCGGCTGTACGCTCGAAGACTGGGACCATTGCGCCGATGCATGGCCGGACCCGTGGACTGCACGTCTACGGCACAAGCTACTGTTGGATGTATGCACCATCGTGAACATAAAAGAGTATTACATCAGGCACATGAGTACTACATCGATGCTGATCGGCACCATAAGACAGTGCACCGAGCTGTCGATCGCGCTGGGCTAGCTGCGTGCTTGATGTGTTGCGTCCACGCGAGGTCGTTGCCGGCTCCTGTGCTTGACATGCCGGCTGTGGGGCTCCTGTGTTGCTGCGCTGTTGTGCTTGCTATTGTTCGTGTGCGTCCCCACCCGGAGTCCCGGAGTATGCCGGCTGGCTGTGTTGCGAGGGTGTGTTGCTCTCAGCTATGCCGAGACGCCCCTATGGTGCGCGCTCCGGCAGTGCGGCACACAACATGTTTGTTGAAATGCTTGAAAGTAGGGAGGATCATATGGGGACTGTGTTTGTGTGTTCTAACAAATAGGTGTTTGAGGTGGACACGCCCTACATTGACCGCACGCGTCCGCGAATCTTTAGGAAGGCATATTAGCCCATTGTGGTTTAGATGCTCTAAGCACTTTGCATAGTATAAAGCCTAAGTGCAACTATAGTAGAGTTGCCATATATGAGCTTAATTGTCATAATAACGAAGAATATAGTTTTGGGCAAAATGATATTCTAGCAGAGTGGTATATGGCTCCCGATCGCCATGATTTATGGAGCTCGCTTCACAAAAAACCTTTGCAGCCTCCATATTTGTTGGCTGTGGAGGTCACCTATGGAGGTTGCTTCATACCCAACCGTCAGTGTGGGAGAATAACTTCAGCTTCTACGTCCTCATGCCACGACTGGGATTTGAAGTCATGCGGCCTCCAACACACGACTTCATACTTAGAGGTTGTGGGATTGCTCCATACCGAACAACCACCGTCGAATAGAAAATTCAGCTTCTGCTTCCACTAGTGCAGAACCGGCCTTTAGTGCCGGTTCATGACGGCCTTTAGTGTCAGTTCGCTAACCGGCACTAAAGAGTGGGGACTAAAGCCCCCCCCTCCTCCCTTTAGTACCGGTTCGTCACGAACCCGGCTAAAACCACCATGTGAGCCGAGGCCAGTGCGTGTAGGACATTAGTACCGGTTGGTAACACCAACCGGTACTAAATGTTTGAGTGTTTTTTTTAAAATTTTTGCTTTAATTTTTGTGTTTTTAATGGCTTTATTTTTAATTTAATTCTTTTTTGTTTGCTGGTATTTCACGATACTATAAATTATACACGTTATGCATATATATAAATAGATTTTCTCGTACGTAGAACCGCATATATATATATAATATATCATCGAATGTCTCACAGCCAACACCATTAACTATTCACACATACACATGTATATACATATACAATTTCTCCTACATGTTGCCTTGGTGCCTTCGGAGCATGCACGATGACAAGTGGTTCATGAGGGCGGTAGCGGGTAATAGTATTCTCCTTTGGGATCTATGACCTGGTCGAGCAAAAATCCGGCTATTTCCTCTTGAAGTGCTAGTATGCGGTCCGCTGGTAGGAGCTTATTCCGCACCTCTACGAACTGTTAAGAAGGAGATCAATATGCATGTGTATTAGTTGTGTTACAAGATATCGATAATGGTGTGAATAGAGTTCTGACAACGTACCCAGTCCTATCTTTGAGATCTGCTCCTTTTGGACGCCATCATGCGAATGTTCTCGCAAACATAGAATGCACATAGATCATTCCCCGACGCCTGCTTCAGGGCCTTTACGAGAATGGAATTGAATCAGATAATGATTAATCTAGCATGATAATTAATTAATGGTATTGAAACAAGAATTAAAGAGATGGCTAGCTAGCTAATACTACTTAATTACTTACCCTTGGTCGATGCCAAAACAACTTTTTTGGCCAATTGCCTGGAGTCACCTTGATGAACTTTGCCCAAGCCCTGCCCGCCGGCAAAGAAAATCAATAAAGGGGTTATTAAATAGTTCATATCAGGAAATGACGAACTAATAATAGGCGAGATATAGTTAATAATGATTGAAATTACCCGTTGACTATCCCCTTCATGATGGTGTAGTCTTTATCTTCTTTAAGTAGCGAGTCGAGTACTTCAACTGTTGCTTTGTCAACTTTAATGACTAACAAGATCCAGTGGAAACTACATGCGCACACGTTTGCATGTCTTAATTAAGCGGGTATGTGCATAAAATTAATCAACTATATATCGTAAACCGTATACACTTAGTTATTAACATCTAGATAGCTAGTAAGCAAAAACAGAATTTGTATTAACTCACGTGAAGTTGTAAGGAAGTAGTATATCTTCATTGGTATTGAGGCACTTCAAGAACTCTAGCATGCTTTCCTCTGCACCTGCTTGAGAAGTTGCAAGATTCCATGTGTACTCATTAATGGTATTTGGGTCAATGAACCCAATGCCATAGCGTCCAGATTTTTTCATTTCATACATCTTCATCCTGCATATAATACCACAGAAAAGAATTTATAGTGAGGATAATTACATGTAATGATTGATCAAAAATTATAGAAAGAAATCACTTACAGACAATAGCAACTGACGAGAGATTTGTCGAGTGCGTCTTGATTGTATAACTGAAATAGTTCCGAATACTCAACGCAGAGAGCTTTCTCATGGTAGTAATGCTCCTTCTTGACATTCACCATGAGGGACTCTCGATTGGAAATCTTGGTAATGTTCATGTACCATTGATGCAATTCATACATTCTCATTGGGAGGTTCTTGACCTTGTCTGGCTCGACCAAAGGTTGGACCCGGGCATATTTTCGTTTTATTTCCTCCTCTCTAAGCGGAGACATGGGCTCAATTTCAAGGAGTTGCCCAACAGAGATCTTGAACATTTCAGCCTGCATTATATGCTTCTCCGTCATTACCACATCGCCTAGCTGGGGAACTTTAATGGTTTGCCCATAATAATATTGGGCGTACGGCCTCCTCTCATGTGTTGTTGGCACAACAAGCGGGGGGATCGATTGCGCCGCCTGTTCTCCCAGCTGGGGAACGGTTTTCCCGCATTTTTTGCCCGCTGCTTGTTGGCTCGAGCTCGAGCTCGCTTCCTTCTTTAGTCGTTCTCGATGTAGTTTCCTGATTTGGCGCTCATAGTCCGAGTCAACAGGCTTGGGAGCTGGTTCTCTAGCCATATGAATGAAGTGGTCAATTACTTTCTCGAGCACTTTCTCCTTTGGCGGCGGTGCAGTTTCCGGTCCAAAATGGGCGTCCACTTGGGCCTGCACTATGGCTGCGTTTTGCTCCTTAGTCATGTCGTAAGGCCTACGAGGAAGAGGAGCGAGGCTTGGACCATATTTATATCGCTTGTCTCCTTTGTACTTCCTGAACTACCTCGACTCGTGCCTTACACACCATAGGCTGAGGCATGTCTCTTCTGCGATTCTTTGAGGCGGGCGGAGGCAGGTGGCGTGGCTGAGTTGGACCAGAGAAGTGGCCTGACGATGTGCCGGACTTGAAGCGGGAGGTGTGGCTCGACACGGTGCTGGACTTGAAACCGAGAAGTGGCATGAAGCTGTGCGGACTTGAAACCGAAGGAGTCAGCTCACGCAGTCGGGGACTTGGAGGAGGTGGCGGACTTCGAGGAGGAGTCGGCTCACGCTGCGTTCGTGGACTTGGAGGAGCGGGAGTCTGCTGACTCGGTGGCGGACTTCGAGGAGGAGTCGGCAGACGGCGGTGTCGGTGGACTTGAAAGATGATGCAATCCTTTCTCCATAGGATGATACGATGTATGTCCTCTCCCGGTGTGCGCCGTCTTCACCTCCGGGAATGTCAAGGCTGTAGCCCCGAATATGGGTCCACCACTTCATCAACCATGACACGAGCATAGCCCTTTGGAATCGGGATGCAATGGAAGGTTGCTTCGGGGGTAACTGGAAAAGAAACGCCGTCCGCCACCTTCATGGATATGTTCTTCCTTTTGGAGTGTAGCTCACGATTAGTGTTCTCTATGATGTCATCCACAGGTATGTATCCAGCGGTGTGTCGCCTGGGCAGAACCAACGCTACTTCTCGGCATGGAAGGGACGGTGCTATCTAATGCTGGACGATCATCCGCTTGTTGCTGCCGCTCTTTGAGACCCCCCTTTCCTGGCTAAGTGAGTCGATCTGCTGCTGCTGCCGCTGCTGGAATTTGAGTGCAGTGATGCATGCCTTGCTTCTAGGCCTTGAAGGCATTCTGCGTCCTGCTTCCTCTGCTCCTCCTCCAGCTTCCTTTTCTTCTCCTCCTCCATCTTCCTTCTTGCACGGGTCCTGTAGTCCTCGTTCCGTTCTGAAAAGCCCTCATACCAGGGAATAACGCCCTTGCCTCGTGTTCTTCCGGGTGTTCAGATTTCGAGTATGCGTAAGCTCGTCGTTCTCTCTGTTGGGCGTGAACACCCCCCTTCGAGCTTCTTCTATTGCGTCAATTATCTTTTGTTCAGCTCTTTTTAGACTTGCCTTCTTCGAAACTAGGCCTGTCTCCGGGTCCAACACCCCCCATGCGCATAGAACCAAGTTACGCACACTGGGGGCCAGCTCTAATAACGGAGTGACCCCTGCATCCTCCATCTCTTGCTCGGACTTATCCCACTTAGGCATTCCCACCGGCGTAGCCACCGGACCCAGCCTATGGAATCTGCGTCTTTTGGCGGCATTTGCCTTGTTTTTTATCGACCGTTCCTTAGATAATTCTGAATCCTTGAAGGTCACGAAATCGTCCCAAAGGTTCTCTTTGCTTCTCCGGTGTTCCCGTGAATTCTGGAGTCTTCCTTTCTGCAGCGAGGTAGTTGGCCCATACAGTTTTCTTGTGGGTGTTGAATGCAATTGCCATCTTCTGAAGAGCAGCGCCCTTGACTTTCTCCACATCTGCTTCAGTGAAATGATCTGGTATGGTGAAATGTTCCATCAGAGATTCCCAAAGGACTTTTTTGGCTCTGTCGTCGACCCAAGTAACACCTGGAAGTTTAGTCTTTGCCTTTTTCCATTCTTGAATGGAGATCGGGAGTTTGTCCTTCACAAGAACTCCGCACTTGCGAGTCCACTTGTTCGCAATGTTCGTAGGCGTGAGGGGTTCGCCACTAGGTTTGATTGTTTCGGTGTTGTACTTTGCACCATCCTTCAACAATCTGCCTGGGCCTCGCTTTGTCCTGCTGTCTATAGAAGCAGATTTGCTCGATCTAGAGGGCTGAAAGAAGAATGATCGATTCGTTAATATATCTTCAATAAAAAACATGTGATGATCACCATGATGCCTGCTTATATAAATATACCTCGCCGGTAGTCTTTGTTATTTGAAGATCAGCATTGTACGTGTCATCACAAACATTGTACGTGTCATCATAATCATAATCATAGTTCATGACTTCATCAGCTCGGTCGTCGAGATCGAATATCTTTTCATCACCCTCTCCGGTATTGTTTCAGATATTGGGAGCCGTCATCTGCTTCATCCAGATCATCTAGCCTATGAGGGCTGCGTATGATGTCGAACAATTCCTCTTCTCTCTCTCTGCCGGTATTGTCCGCCATAGCTTTTACTTAACTAATACAGAAGAAATATAAAACAATTTAATTAGTATTCAAATTACAATGCATGGATGCAATCAATAAGGAAAAACTGAATCTCGAATACATCGTCTCGAATATATAATCTCGAATACATCATCGTCTTAATATATATAATCTCGAATACATCGTATCGAATATTATATATCGAATACATCACTGGCTAGGTACCTAATAAAGATCGAGTACTACAGAAGAATCTAGGCCACTCGCGGTCCACAGGGCATGGGCGGTGGACACCCAAAGAGAAGGAAATCACGGATCATATCTCGGTCATCTGCCCAAAGAACCTGCCAAGTATTGGAGAACACGGCGTCCATAGCAGCCATGTAGCGATGGATGTGCAAATCCTCCCTCACGACATGACGCGACCACCTCCCGTGGCGCCCGCCCTCTCTGCAATGAATGTGGCCTGCGAACGCCACCAAAGGACATCGAGGGTCGACGACGGGACCCGAGGTTGGGTTCCTCACCAAGCGGCGCACCCTCCAGTAGCACCTCCCGGTGCCGGCCAGTGAGCCCAGTCCGGACATGGGTCCTCTGAAGCGGGGCGCCGTCATGAGCGAACGGCCAGCGAGGATGCTGGTAGGGCATATCGTCGAGAACAAATACTATATGCCTGCAAAAAGTAACATTTTTAAATGATTGGATTGTGATAACTAAAATTCTATATATATGCAAATTCTAACAATTTGACATTAATCTAATTCATCTAACTAAAACTAATTCTAAAATTTCCTGATTATATAACTAACATTTCTATAACAATTCTAATATTTATATAACTAAAAACAGGAAAATTGCTAACATTTCTATAAATATTTTTATAACTAAAAACAGAAAACATTTATAACATTTCTATATAACTAACATTTCTAATATTTATATTACTAAAAAACAGAAAAATTGCTAACATTTCTATAAATATTTCTATAACTAAAAAACAGAAAAAATTATAACATTTCTATATAACTAACATTTCTAATATTTATATAACTAAAAAACAAAATAATTTCTCAATAAAGTTTTGATATGCTGTGGGGGTTTTGCCCCACAGTTCACAGTAAAAAAAACAGAATAATTTCTAACATTTCTATAACTAAAAAAAGAAAAATTTATAAAAAACAAACTAATTTGTGTGTGTGTGTGTGTGTGTGTGTGTGTGTGTGTGTGTAGTGTGTGTGTGTGTGTGTGTGTGTAGTGTGTGTGTGTGTGTGTGGACATGGCGGCCGGGGTGAGCTCACCGGCTAGGCGACGACGGGGCGACGGGACGGGGCGGCGACGACGGCGGGGCGCGACGGGGACGACGGGACGGGACGGCTGGGCGGCGACGCTGACGGGCGGGACGAGGGCGAAGCGGCCGGGTCGGCGACAGGGCGGGCGGCCGACGGGACGGCATCGATCGGGGCAGGGCGGCGCGACGGAGGAAGGAAACAGAGGGAAAGTGATTTTTTTTTCAACTGGTGTATATATTGGATGGACCTTTAGTACCGGTTGGAACCACCAACCGGTACTAAAGGTAGCGCCCTCCCTTTAGTACCGGTTACTGGCTCCAACCGGTACTAAAGGCCCCCCTCCCCTTTAGTACCGGTTGGAGCCACCACCCGGTACTAAAGGGGTGCGCTGCCCAGTCAGGCGCAAGTTTAGTCCCACCTCGCTAGCCGAGGGGCTACAGACCGGTTTATAAGCCTGGTCACGGTAGCTCTCTCGAGCTCCTCTCCCTAAGCAGGCCCTCTGGGCCTACCTGTTCTCTTCTGCTTGGTGGGCCTCTGGGCCTTTTATGGCTTGCATCCCGGCCCAACAAAAGGTTGGGTTCCTAGTCGATGCAGGCCGCTTTGGCCTAGTAGGCGGGCTTTTTTATTTTCTTAATTTTTTCGCTTTATTTATTTTTGTTTTATTTATTTTTGAGTTGTTTTTTGCTTTATTTAGAGATTATTTGTGAATATTTTTGCTTTAGGTACAAAAAATTACAAACTTTCTGTTAGTGCCGGTAGTTTTCAAATTTGAATAGTTTAAATTTTGAATTATTTGAAATTTGTGTGAATCACTAGTTTGTGAATAACTTAACTTTGAAAAAAGATTTTTCAGTGATTCTTTTTCTTATGTTTAATATTAGTGTGTTTTATCATTATATTCAATTTGGTAATGCTTAGGTTATTTAAAAATGAAATGCCTTTGTAACAGATGAGTTTTCGTCTGAAACCCTGATACTTCGAAAGAGATTGTCTATTTTGTACACGAAGTGCATCCAGTTTTTGCCGTAACCCTCTCTACTTTTTTCCACATGCTATGTGGGTGAAATTATGATACCATGCCAACTTTCAACCTTTTCTGAGTTCATTTGAAATGCTTTTTCAATTTCAGGGTCATTTAAATTTGGAAAAATCAGTAAATGCATGAAAAGAATTTGTTTGCACATAAAATTTCTTCGCGTTTCAAATGCCAAAACACATAACTACCCTAACTATTACAGAGATTCCCTCCTGGGTGTGAAACACATAAGAAAGTGATGATAGTGAAGCCGATCACATCCCAGATCTTTGGGTGTGAAACTTTTTCTTCGCGTGTGTCCCTTTGTGTCAGTAGCCATGGAAAATCTTCATCATTTAACCGGATGCTCGGGTCAATATTCACCGTGAATGGAGCAATTTCATCAAACTTTTCATAATCTTGACATGTCTGTCATGTCATCCACTCCCACGATGTTTCTTTTTCCTGAAAGAACTATGTGGCGCTTTGGCTCGTCGTATGATCCATTCGCTTCCTTATCTTTTCTTTTTCTCGGCCCGGTAGACATGTCTTTCACATAAAAAACCTGCGCCACATCATTGGCTAGGACGAATAGTTAAATACGCATACACAAGATTGTTGAGATCCACAGTTGTCATTCCGCATCGCTGGGTCTTCCATTACCCCGCCTTTGTGTCATATTGACCCATTTGCAATCAAACAAAGGGACCTTCAAATCACCTCCATAGTTAAGTTCCCATATGTCCTCTATGTAACCATAATATGTTTCCTTTCCGTGTTGGTTGTTGCATCAAAGCGGACACCACTGTTTTGGTTGGTGCTCTTCTTATCTTGGGCGATTGTGTAAAATGTATTCCCATTTATCTGGTACCCTTTGAAAGTCATTATATTCAAGATGGTAATCGGGACAACGAGTACAGGTCATTTTGAATATCGCCATCATTCAGGGAACATTTACGCAACCAACCGGCGAAAGTCCTCGTTGGTTCGCGTGTAATCCGACCGCCGACTTCTCCGGTGTTTGGAGTGTAGAAAATTCTTGTGTTCCTCCATATACGGAGCCACCAAGGCGGAATTCAGTAGAACTGTGTAGTGTGCCCGGTGAGAGAATGCCCGTCCATACATATTATTTGATGCCCTCCTAGCGTGCCTTTTCCTTCCAGCCTGCCCTTATGCCGCGATTCAGGAACACCAATCAGCTTAAGGTCAGGAATAAAGTCAATACAAAACTCAATGACCTCCTCATTTTCATGGTCCTTCGAGATGCTTCCTTCTGGCCTAGCACGGTTATGAACATATTTCTTCAAGACTCCATGAACCTCTCAAAGGGGAACATATTGTGTAGAAATACAGGACCCAAAACGTTAATCTCTTCAAGAAAGGTCAACTAGGACGTGTGTCATGATGTTGAAGAAGGATGGTGGGAACACCAACTCGAAATCGACAAGACATTGCACCAAACCATTCCGTAACCTTGGTATGATTTCTGGATCAATTACCTTACGAGAGATTGCATTAAGGAATGCACATAGCTTCACAATGGCTAATCGAACGCTTTTCCGTAGAAGCCCCCTCAATGCAACCGGAAGGAGTTGCGTCATAATCACGTGACAGTCATGAGACTTTAGGTTACGGAACTTTTTCTCCGCCATATTTATTATTCCCTTTATATTCGACGAGAAGCCAGACGGTACCTTCATGCTGAGCAGGCATTCGAAGAAGATTTCCTTCTCTTCTTTGGTAAGAGCGTAGCTGGCCTGACCCTGATGTATGCCGTCTTTTCCGTGCATACGTTGCTGGTCCTCCCGTGCCTCTGGTGTATCTTTTGTCTTCCCATACATGCCCAAAAAGCCAAGCAGGGTCACACAAAGATTCTTCGTCCACGTGCATCACGCCGACATGGAGCGGACCTCTAGGTCTTTCCAATATGGCAGGTCCCAAAATATAGATTTCTTCTTCCACATGGGTGCGCGTCCGTCAGCGTCCTTCGGAACAGGTTGTCCGCCAAGACCCTTTCCAAAGATTACCTTCAAATCCTTGACCATATCATGTACATCAGCACCAGTACGGTGGCGAGGCTTCCTTCGATGATCCGCCTCACCTTTGAAATGCTTGCCTTTCTTTCTTACGGGATGCCTTGTCGGAAGAAATCGGCGATGTCCCAGGTACTCATTATTCCTACAACTATCCAAATATATATTGTCGGTATCATCCAAAAAGTGCGTGCATCCGTGGTATCCCTTGTTTGTCTGTCCTGAAAGGTTACTAAGAGCAGGCCAATCATTGATGGTCACGAACAGCAACGCCTTTAGGTCAAATTCTTCCTGTCCGTGCTTATCCCACGCACGTACACCTGTTCCATTCCACAGCTGTAATAGTTCTTCAACTAATGGCCTTAGGTACACATCAATGTCGTTGCCGGGTTGCTTAGGGCCTTGGATGAGCACTGGCATCATAATGAACTTCCGCTTCATGCACAACCAAGGAGGAAGGTTATACAAACATAAAGTTGCTGCTCTGCTCCCCAAAAGGATTAATGCCATATGCGCTTAGACCAAACCATACGTTCCTTGGGTCACCTGCAAACTCCTCCCAGTACTTTCTCTCGATTTTTCTCCACTGCGAACCGTCAGCGGGTACTCTCAACTTTCCGTCTTTCTTACGGTCTTCTGCGTGCCACCGCATCGCCTTCGCATAATCTTTGTTTTGAAACAAACGTTTCAACCGTGGTATTATAGGAGCATACCACATCACCTTGGCAGGAATCTTCTTCTGGGCGCCGCCCTCGACATCACCGAGGTCATCGCGACCGATCTTATAACACAATGCACCGCATACCGGCAAGCGTTCAAATCCTCGTACTCACCGCGGTAGAGGATGCAGTCATTAGGGCATGCATGTATCTTACGCACCTCTAACCCTAGAGGGCGACAACCTTCTTTGCTTCATACGTACTCTCGGGCAATTCGTTGTCCTTTGGAAGCATATTCTTTATCATTACCAGCAACTTTCCAAATCCCTTGTCAGATACACCATTCTCTGCCTTCCATTGCAACAATTCAAGTGTGGTGCCCAACTTTTTTTTGTCAGCTTCGCAATTCGGGTACAACAATTTCTTGTGATCCTCTAACATGCGCTACAACTTCGTCCCTCTCGGATCACTTGCAGTTTCTCTTTGCATCGGCAATGGCCCGACCTAGATCATCAGCGGGCTCATCTCGATGCCGCTTCTTGACTTCTTCCCGCATTGCCGGGTCAGCTTCTTCCCCCATTGTTGTATCATCGTATTCAGGGAACCCATGGCCAGGATAGCCGTCGTCATCCTCTTCTTCTTCATTGTCTTCCATCATAACCCCTATTTCTCCGTCCTTGGTCCAAACATTATAGTGGGGCATGCAACCGGACTCAAATAGATGGACATGAATGGTTCTTGACGTAGAGTAACGGTGACCATTCTTACAGCCAGCACATGGACAAGGCATAAAACCATCCGCCCCCTTGTTTGCCTCAGCTGCAAGCAGAAAAGCATGCACGCCATTAATGAACTCGGGAGAGCATCGGTCATCATACATCCATTGTCGGCTCATCTTCATTACACAACACCGAATAGACCAAATTAATACAAGTTCATACATAAAGTTCATACATAAAGTTCATATACAGCACTTAGTTAAATGCAACATACAAATAACTCTCTAGCTAAAGAATTTAAATGCAACAACAAATGCGATCAAGATCGCAACTAAGGTAACAATTGATCCAACAGCATAATGATACCAAGCCACACTATCAATGGCATATTTTCTAATCTTTCTAATCTTCAACCTCATTTTCTCCATCTTGATCTTGTGATCATCGGCGACATCGGCAACATGCAACTCCAATTCCATCTTCTCCCCCTCAATTCTTTTCAATTTTTCTTTCAAATACTCATTTTCTCTTTCAACTAAATTTAACCTCTCGACAATAGGGTCAGTTGGAATTTCCGGTTCACATACCTCCTAGATAAAAATATCTATGTCAACTTGATGGGCATAATTTGTCATAAACACGAAATGCAACAACTAGTTTTAAAAGAGAATATACCATATCCGAATCATAACAAGGACGAGGGCCGACGGGGACAGATATCAAAACCATGGCACTATGTATAACAAATAACGTACGGGTAAGATAATTATACGAGTAACTATATATCCAAATCACACAAACATCAATTTGGTAATATAAAACATTCATGAACAAGAGCCTCACCACAAGGTGGTGCCAAGCGTGACGGAGATGCGGAGCGATCGACAGTGGTTACGACGGAGATTTAGAAGGCACTAAGTAAACCACACCTACATATGCAAACTAAGTGTTATTTTTGACCTCAAATTGCATATAAATCAAATACTAGCAAATATAATTCCTCCCGAATTAATCACTATACAAAGCATTGCAAGAGCTAACCTAGCAATGAGAGTTGAAAGGACAAAGTTGCTAACCTTTGTGATCATTTGAATGGATGGGGGCCTTCAAATCTTGACAAATTTTGGGCAAAATTTGTGAGGAGCTCGAGGAAGAGAGGGGAAGAACAAAGGAAGTGAGGGGAAAGGGGAAGAACAGAGTGGCTCGGGTGGACGAAGGGTTTATGTACGTCGACCTTTAGTACCGGTTCGTGCCACGAACCGGTACTAAAGGTGCTGGACGGGCCCTGCATCGACAACACCACTGCCACCACTCTCTTAGCACCGGTTCGTGGCACGAACCGGTGCTAAAGGTTCGCCATTTAACCTGCATTACTAATGAGAACGGCCGGCTAGCCATTGGAACCGGCACTAATGGACTCACTAGTGCCGGCTCAAAATCAAACCGACACTAATGTGTCTCAGATTTGCCCCTTTTTCTACTAGTGTTCCTCGCACCACGACTGGGATTTAAAGTTGCAAGTCCTCTAACCTACCACCGATTTACTAATGAGCCATTGTTAATGCATTCTCACTAAATCGGATTCTTGTGGCGGCCCGTCGGAGGGAAGCCAACATCATCTCCTGGCTTGCGTGTGATAAGGCCAGAAGGTGCCATGTGAGCAGCCGAGAGGCAATGAGTGCAGCACCGTTTCTCAATGGGAAGCGTGCCCCTTGATGGTTGCCCGTCGCATTCTGCATCCTCAACTGTAAACTTAATGGCACCCGTGGTGGCTTATAAAAGGTCAACAACCTCCCCTCTCTTCCCCATTTGAATCCATTCGTCGTCATCTCTCTCTCTCTCTCTCTCTCTCTCTCTCTCTCTCTCTCTCAATCGAATCCATCTCGATGCCATGGCCTTGATAAGATGAGTTGTCCTTCATCTTCAACTTTGGGATGATGAGATCAAGTCGAAAGTCGAAGGAGTCGGATACCTTGGCATGGTAGGAGACCAATATCATCTGATCCTACTCCCCACGGCGATGGATGAGGACGCCATGGCCGCGCCCATCCCATTCCTCGTCCCCATGATTATCCCAGCACCTGTCATTGCACTCGTACCCATCCTAGAATTGCCGGGCATGGACCCGATCATCGAGGCGGAATCCCAGGCCATACCGGCCCTGGTTGAAGCATTCGTCGACGCCCCCAGCAATGCCACAAACGCCAAATTTCGCTGCCACCGCACAATCTGTCTGTCAACAAGTAGTTTAGTTTAATTATAGTTTTATAAATGTGAAGTCATGACTCTCCCCCTCCTATCCATGAATTTGTAATGCAATGTTAGCTTAAATTAGTGTTGTGATTCTTTCAACTGAGTATGTGGTTACTAGGTTGATGCAGCAAAAAAAAGATATGAAGGCAGCCGTTTGACATCTTTGTGTTTGTGTACACGACAACCTCTATATTCATATGAAGTGCACTCAATATGGCGGATGGCAATTGTAAATATGATGACTGTACTGAAGTTGATCCAAGTATACTTTTAGTAAAGGGAAGACGGAATCGTACTACACTCTACAAGCAAGTACATTCTGCCCGAGATCTTGGAGACGTTCCGTGGAGGGTGGCATTTGGGTGCACCGGCATCGGTTTTAACAGTAAATTGAAAATATACCTTTTTTTTCTCTAAAAAACAATGTATTTTTTAGCATCAAAGATGGTCGAGTGTATTAGGAGTGTGTAAAATTTCATGGGCAAATGATTTAACGGAGCTTTAGGCAAAAAACCCCAAAAAATTGGCTGCCAAAGATTTTTTTTTGAGAAAATTTATTTTTGAGAAGTACCTACAAAGAAACATGGATGCCGGCCGTTATCGCCGATTCCGAGGAACCATTGCGTCTTTGACCACACCATCATGCCACTAGGGGTATGAATAGTAGAAGAACCCATTGAGACAAATAAGTGTCCAAATTGTAGCCCATAGGCTCAGATTTCGCAGACTTTCTTGACTCCTCCCTTGCACGTGTACGTCATGCTCGGTGACTCTCTATCAAATTACTTTTACAAATAATCTACCCTTGGTGCGTCCTAGATAGCTCATGGACATCATCTACATGACATAAGTCGTCGTTGGGCGCACAGAAGGAAGAATAAGGACAAGACAGACTCTTATGTGGGGTCAACCTCATTTGAGAAGTTAAGTTTAGCGGAAATAGCTTAATCTATGAAAATTTGAAGGATTAAGGTTGGGGAATATTTTAGGAGATTAAAGGAGATGGAAAGGGCTAGAGATGCCCTTAGATGGATGTCTTTCAGGAGGGTGCATGCGACTTCTTTGCGGCAAACTCTACATTTATTTTTTTGCCTGTTTTTATCATGCATACTTACCATACTCAAAACACAGGTGGATACACCTAAAATTTATGTACAATTATTTATGTGGAACACCCTACATTATATTATATATCATGCATGCATCAATACTATTTATCTTAGATCATTTTCTTATTTATACGACATCCATTTTGGTTCATGGTTAAACATGTATGATAATATACGCCATTGATGTGCTACAATCTGCTAGTGATGTAGACGCAGTCCTGCCTTTTGCTTCATGACGTTCTCCAGTTCTTCACAAAAGGCTGGACACTCCTTGCTCATCGTTCGTTGGGTTCTCTGTATCAATGGGAAATATGATAGAGTTGTAAGTTCTTGGGAATAAAATTGCCATTCCATGGTTGATCATAATGACATATTAAGATACAATTTAAAAGTTTATGACACATTTGTAGTGTTACTGCTTAGCGTATTAGAAAAAAAATGGATACCACGTAGGAATCCACATAAAGATTCATAAAAATATCATCCAAATATCCATTTTTCGCTGGTACAACTAATCGACTCTCGAAGGAGTAGAGGCCTAGAGAGTGGGAAAAAGATCCATGCATTCTATCGCATCCATATATGTCATTGCCTAATGAATTAAGGGGATGTTCCTTTGTTTACTTGTTACACATCCCATGCTTAATGGAGTCAATTGGCCACACAAGCAAACCATCATTTCAAGAGTTTTGGTGTTTAATCACGTCATAATATATCCTTTTCCCTTGACATAAATCCAAATACAACAAGCTTGATCTATTCCATTAGTTGTATCAGCATGATCATGATGCCCCCTCCCACCCTTTATTTCAGGATGGAAAGGATGTGAGAAAAAAAAACAAGACCAATCGAGGTGCATGTGGGTCTAGCTACATTGGATTAAGACCCTGGCACACTTAGATTTAGTGTAGTATGAACCGACATAGCCTACGCAGCTACGGTAAGAAGCAAAGTCCTCATCCAACCAAGTGCTCGTCTCTCCCGTGTCGAAAGAAAGGACCAAAACATTGGGAACATGTCCTCTTTGACAAGTGTGTGATGATTGATCACTAAGGACTGTTGATATGTTCGTAGTTTGAATCCTTGGAGCCCATAATACATTTTCGACAAAAGGGTGGATTTTATGAACTCAAAATGAAGCATCAAGTGGATACAAATGCAATGAGCACACACCCGGCCTCTGCATAATTAGGATGCACACGACCATAACCAGAACCACACAAATGCACAAAAACTAATACAAGACCGAAGCTATTCCTAGGTGGAGGAAAAAAATAAACCCCAAAGCGATTAAAACATTGACGACAAACTACAACGACAATATTCGCACCAATCATGTCTTCACATCATAAGGACAATGAGAAAGGTTCTCCAGTAGTAAAGTCTCAAGGAAGGGAATAGTGCTCAAGCGCTGACGTCGCCTAATACAACTACCAATAGGGAGGTCTTGAGTTTTCACCATGAAGATAAAGTCCAAGCAAATCGTAAAGAAATGCCTTCAATAAGCTAATGATGAAAAACACCTTCATTGCCAGGTATAGGCAATTAGGGTCATGCAATGGGTTTTTTGCCTGGAGCTTGAGACTGAGTATTCGAGGAGCATCACCAAATCGTAGTCATCAACATATTGTCACCACCACTTTATGTGATCCCAATAGCTACATGTACACCATGGTCTTGACATGAGACACCACACAAGTGAGGTCCATGCCCGCACAAGCATCCATTCAAACCGCAACATGTGTTAGTCGCCACCAAACACTCAAAATGACAAAGGTCATCGTATAACATGAGGTGAAGATTGGCGAGGGAGGACGGTCACAGGCACCGCCAACATCCCAATACGGGACAGCCTGGCAGTCTCGTACCGTCCTCGTGCTCCACCGTCCTCCCATGTGGCGCAAAATTGATCGGCAATACATAGTCCTCGTTGCCACTGGATCTGAAGGTCTAAGACCCTCGACCCATTGCATGAACCACCTAGCATCGCAGGACCCTGGTGCCATCCGCACGCCAAAGTGAAGTGCTACCTCGTTGGGACAAAGAAGGATGTCGCCATCGCCTGCGTACCAGTAGATGGGATCGCGACCACCGACGCCTCACCTTTAGAAACCGTTGATCTGCCCAAAAACACCACCATCAATGCTGCAGAGCCATATCCTTTGCTTCAAGTGGTTGCCGGTAGATCACGTGTCATTGTCGAAGGCTACTAGAGCAAATACCTCCCCACCGCTACCTTCATTGATCCATCCCGGAATTTAGCCTGGCCACTGGTCTCTAACGACGACAAGGGGAAAGGAGGATGGGGAGGTAGGAGGCATCATTTGTGGGTAAGGGAGGAGGGAGCGGTTGTGAGGAGGGAGAAGGAGGGAGAGAATGCAACTCAAAGCCCAAAAGATGGAACTTGGTCAACCTAGAATGACGAGGTTTCAGGTAATCCCTACATATACTGTTAAAATAGTTCTTGGTACTATAACCAAGAACCATTTGAGCAGTCCGATAGACTCGTTGTGATCTGTTTTGACATTTACAATACATATTCCTAGCATCAGCTTCGTCCTTGCAAATTCTGGTCAAGGTAAACGAAATGTACCATTCACCTTTTATTGTACTATGCCACCCTTTTAAATTCAAAATGTAGGCTACAGTCCCCACCACTGATTTGAGTTAACAATCATGATCTTTTATTGGGGATGGGGTTGGGGGAGATCTATGGAGGTCGAAGCAAACGTCATTCCAATATTACAATAAACTAACTTGCATTTGAAGTAACTAACTTACATTTAGTCCTAGTAGTAGATAACGCGTGGCAGTGCCTGACCAGATACGTTTTCATATATAGCAAAAAAAATAGCCCCCAAAAATGTCCTCAAATTAAACACTTCATCAGAAATAGAAATAGACGTGCCTTTTGCTGAGTTTTAGCTCATCGTACTATATATTGTTTGTTAAGATAAAATCATAAGCATCCACATGACATATTACCAAAAGGAAGCCACAAAATATCAAATCACAAGCATCGATTACAGAGATTACCAACAGGAATTAAAGGCAGATGTGTACCTGAAGATGAAGGCTGTAGAACGTCCTGTTCTGGAATGCGGAAGTGGACGAGCTGATGAGGCGAAGACCTTCATTCTCCAGCACGTTGATGCACTTGGACATGGGCAGATCTCCAGCCATAGTGCTCACCAGGCTGACCTGGACCATGATATCCCTGTCGCCAATGCAGGTGGCGGACACAATCGGAGCCGTGTTCTCCCTCATGGTCAGCACTCCCGGCTTGCAGCTGGCCCGCGTCAGCTCCTCCTTCTTCTTCTCCAGGCCTTCCACCTGCTTCTGCAGCTCTGGGATGTACTTGAGCACCCGTGAAACCGTGATTGGAATGCTCAGCTTCTTCTGCAACACGGTCAATTGAATGCAAAGATAAATTGATTCGATGGTTATGACAGAACCTCTCCCATGTACTACTATATGAGACCCTCAAAGGAAGATGAATGAGTTGGATTTAATTAAACGATGTAATTACGGTGCGATCATCTTCGGGGAGGAGGGAGCGGAGGTCGGAGTAGAGCTCGTTCAGCTCCTTGCGTCGGTCTCGCTCGTAGGCGTTGTGGCTGATCTTGCGATGGGAGCCCGAGCCGTCGCCGTCGCCGCCCGAGGAGGTGCCGTTGTTGGCGGTCGGCGCCACTGGGATGCCGTGGTTTCCGAGGCCCAGCCACTGCGTGGACGGCGCGAGGTGGTGGTGGACGCCGGTGCCGGAGAAGATGTCCGGCTCCAGCGACGACATGCTGCTAGCGAACGGGTCCTCAAACAGCTGGTAGTGGTGCCCCATTGCCAGCCGGCAGCTCGCAGCAGCTTGCGTCGACGAATTCGTGTGGAGAGATCAGAGACGATGGATGAGAGACGGAATCTAGGTAGCTTAACTAGCTTCCTAACCACCGAGCAATCTAGCTGCTATGGCCGTAGTAGCCTGCCATATAGTGTTGGTGGGAGGGGGGGGGGCGCATTTTTGCCTATGTACTCAAGTAAAAGAGAGAGATGAAAAAGTAAGGAGAGTGGACTCTCATGCAAGATCCTAGTTATATGCGGATTTCTAGACAAATATAATAAATGTGAAGAAAGAGAAAGAGAGGAGATTGAAAAAAATAGTAATATTATGAGTGACTATAGATGATGACTATACATGACATGACAGTTTCTTGTAGCCAACTTTGTAGCCCACCCTACTATATGAGTGACTAGAGATGATGACTATACATGACATGGCAGTTTCTTGTAGCCATGAGCTGGCTATACTATTAACCATGCTCTAAGCTAATGTAATTTTATTGAGATGATTTGCATTAACTACTTCTCATGGCTGGTCTGATCTATGGAGTTTGCTTGAGCTCCCATTTATATAGGAGATGAGGGGATGTCAGTGTCACATCTCACATGCCATTATAATTTTTAGATAACTAATTTTAGGGAAAAAATTGAAAGTGCATGTTATATACTCCCTCCGTTTTTCTTTTGTCTGCGCCTAAGTGCAATCCCGATAACAAGGAGGGCTCCGGTGGGAATTTTTTGAACTGATTTGCCCCTTTTTTTTTACCGGAATGGTAGGTACTCTGCCTTTTAATTTAAGAGGGGGAAAAACTGTACAACGAGTTGAGAAACAACCGGGAAACCTAACTAAAGAACCAAAAACAAGGTAAGCCAGGCCGCCAAAAACAGCATGGCAGAGAACAAAGAAACTACTCCCATGCCTCCTTTAGGAGGCCTAACTCGTCCCTAATCAAAGAACAAAACCCTGCAGCAGTGCATCGTTCTTGCTCGAAGATGCGTCTATTGCGCTCGTTTCAGAGGTTACAGGCCACATATATTGCTACCGTGCATTCATTCACCAAGGGCCCCTTTCTGTTTAGCAAAAACGTCCTGTCCCACCAGTTGTTGATAGAGGCAGCATGCAATGCAATCGCGGCTGCATCCTTGGCTTGGGCAGCCATCAAGTGCCAGACTTCTTTAGCAAATGGGTAATCCAAAATGAGGTGTTGGCTGACTCTAGAACTTGATCACAGGCACATCAGGAAGCCTGATGGTCCTAGCCTCTTTGTTGCAACCGATCGGCCGTCCACAGCCTATTCTGTATAAGGGTCCAAATAAAGAATTTCACCTTTGATTCTCCTTTTAACTTCCACACTCTAGACAGCCGCGGCATTCGGATACGATCGATGAATTGCTGTTCATAGGCCGACTTGGCAGAGTAGTTTCCATTGGCCGTGAGAGTCCAAGTACTCTTGTCATCCTCGTCATTAACTTGGAATTGTTGAACCTTATGCCAAAGAGAAACAAAAGAGTGCAGCAGATCAGCCGTGGTCATGCGCTGCAATCCTCTCATCCAACCACCCTCACGGATGGCATCCACAACTGAAATATGCTTGTGTCTTGCAAGGTTGAAAAGGCCAGGAGCCATCTCCATTGGTGCTATCCCATCCAACCGGCGATCAGACCAGAAAGTAGTCCGAGCGCCATTGCCAACGGAGATTTTGGTGCAGGACTGAAAGAGTTGATGGTCAGCAGCCTCGCAAGGAGTCGGCGTTCCTTTCCAAGGTCTATCCATGGCGCCCCATTGAAACCAGGGCCAACGTAGCCGCAGGGCTGTACTGAAGGCCGAAAGGTCTTTAATGCCAAGCCCTCCAACCACCTTAGGCGCACAAATACGTCTCCAATTGACCAGACATTTACCTGCGTGGGCCTCCTCGTCCGCGTTCCACAGGAAATTCCTTCTCAGTTTGTCAAGCTTCTTCACGAACCATTTGTAAGGAGCAAAGATTGTCAAAAAATAGGTGACCGTGCTAGTCAGCACCGAGTTGATCAATGCGAGCCGCCTGATGCGCTGCAGAAGCTTTCCTTTCCAAGCCTTTAATCTGGCCGCCCCCTTATCCAAGAGTGGTTGCAGATCAATCCTCCGAAGCCTTCGAGTGGAAAGGGGAGACCCAGATAAGAGCAAGGGAATGATCCACACGGTCCCCCGAAGTGCTGAAGCAGCCCAGGAATATCCAGTCTGTTGCATTGAATTGGGAACATTACACATTTTTCCTCATTTATTCTTAGTCCAGAGATCTCTCCGAACGCCGAGAGTATTCTCTTCAAGGCAGCAATCTCCGAGCAGCAAGGGTTCACAAAGAGTGCCGCATCGTCCGCATAGAAACTTGTCCGGAGACGGGCAACATGTAAGGGGATAGGGGACAGTATGTTCTCCTCAGTTGCCATTTGAAACAGACACTGCAGTGGATCCAAGGCAAGAATGAAAAGCAAGGGGGATAGCGGATCCCCTTGCCTCAATCCCCTCCTATGCATAAAAGGAATTCCAGGGGATCCATTAAGCATGACGCGAGAGGAAGCGATGCATAAGCGGGATGTCGATCATATCTCTCAAATGACCAAACCCAAAAGCTTCCAGCACCTCCAGCAAATAGGGCCAGCTTACTGAGTCAAACTCTTTGGCAATATCCAACTTAAGGAATAGGAGGGGCTTCTTCTTCTTATGTGCCTCTTTAATCACATTATGAACATAGAGAAAGTTGTCTTGGATGGACCTGCCGCGGATGAATGCACTTTGGCTGTGGGAGATCAAGCGATGCAGCTCTGGGCCCAGGCGGTTGGCAAGAACCTTACAAACAATCTTGGCAATGCTATGCATGAGGCTCACCGGGCGGTAATCTCCAACATTAGTGGCATCCACTTTCTTAGGCAACAAAACGATCAAGGCAGAGTTAAGAAGCTTCCACTGATCACCCCGCAGCTGCTGAAATTGATTGAATGCGTTGCAAATGTCATCAGCTATCAAGGTCCAGAATCTCTTGAAGAAGGCCCCAATGAAGCCATCCGGTCCAGGAGCTTTCTCATCATGAATATCAAAAACTGCCCCTTTGATTTCCTCTCTAGTGAATTGAGATTCCAGGTGCTGCAAGTTAGTGGTCTGTATGCCTAGAGCCTCCCAGTTCAAATTGATCCCAGTGCAAGGAGCCTTCCCAAGCAAAGAGTTGAAGTATTCGAAGATGATCTTGGCTCTGTCCCCATGATCCGAAACCTCTCCAGAAGGTGTGTCCAACTTGGTGATGTGATTTTTTCTTCTCGGCCCGTTGGCTCGCAATAGAAAGAATTTGCAGTTTGCATCTCCCACTCTAATCTTGGTAAGCCGGGATCTCTGCCTCCATTGTGCCCGTTCAACTGCAGCGATGCCTAGCAGCCGAGCTTTGAGAAATCTTCTTAGTTCCCATTCCGCCTCAGAAAGCTCCCTATCCTCCATTGCAAGATCAAGGTTGAAAATAACCTCATTAGCAATATTGGCTGCCAAATTGCTCTGTGCTCTGCGAGCCCTATCCCACTTCCTGAGCGCAGATGCGGTCCTAGAGAGCTTGATGTGCAAAGTGCGCAAAGCATCATTGGAGTGCACTTGCTTTTCCCATGCCTTTTGGATGACTTCCTGCACCCCGTTAGTTTTGAGCCAAAATGACTCAAACCTCAATCCCTTAAACCTTTTGACATTCATCTTTTTAAGAATCAGTGCACAATGATCAGAAATAGCTGTAGAGGCCGGCGACAGATTATATTGTGGAAAGCAGCCTCCCATTCATTGGATACAAGAACTCTATCAATCCTAGTCAGGGTAGTGTTTTGCCTCTCATTGGACCAAGTAAACCTCCTTCCAGACAACGGCAAATATTTTAATTCAACCGCGTCAATCAAATTCCTGAATCTGTCCAGCATGCGAAGATTGATATTGGGGTTGCTCTTCTCGTTGGCCCAGCAAATAAGATTGAAGTCGCCAAGGACCATCCACTTGTCAAGCACAGTAGGTTGGATGAGACGCAGCTCATGCATAAATCGGATCTTGTCCTTATCAGATTGCGACCCGTAAACTGCTGTGATCGACCAACGGGCACCAGAGGAGCTATCCGTGATTGTGCCAGAAACTGAGAACTCCCGCACGCCCCCAGGGTTCAGAGAGAGCTGGAAGGCATTGGAACACGCCAACAAAATGCCTCCTCGCGAACCATCAGCCTCCTTGAAGATAAAATTGTCACAGAACCTAGAGCCAATTGGTTCGGCAACTGTATTTCTATCAACCAAAGCAGTCTTGGTTTCCTGGAGACACACAATATTATAATTCAGCTGCTGAACAAAATTGGACACAACCCTCCTCTTAACCGGACTACAAAGCCCTCTGGCATTCCAATTAAGGAGCGTAAAATCCATAGGAAATTGATGGAACTTGGGGAGGGCAAACTACGCCCCACAGCACAACCAAAAACAGCAACCAGGTACAAGCCATCTGGATCTGGACTCTGAACTGAACAACAACAGCAAATTGACAGAAACCGCTCCACACAGACGAACTAATTAGGGGACTAGCAAGCATAGGAAACAAATCAAACACAACACTACAGAGTGGCGGCACTCTCAGCCCAGAGAAGCGACCGCAGAAGACGCCGTCACCTCCGGCGAGATCTTCTTCTTCCCTGAAGGCGCAGCAGCAGAAGCGAGAGACTTGATTGCCGCGATGAAGCCTGGTGGCAGCTCACTCTTGTAGATGTCCTTGTAACGCTGCAGTTCGGACTCAGTTGGCGGCCTGTCGCTGGTGCAGAAGCCCTCTTTTCTGAGTAGAACAAGCCTCACCTTCTCCATGGATGGCAGCCTCGAGGTGGGTTTGGCAGCGAGCCGGCCGCTGCAGCGCTGTCCCCTACACCACCACCAACCGATGCAGGACAACGGCTCTTGGCGCTCGGGGTGGTGAGGAGGGTGGCAGGAGCAGGCGTGGGTGATGGTGGCGGAGGGAGGATTGGGTGGGGCGGCCTCACTGTTATCGCAAGGAGGAACTGATCCACCCTGGCCTGAGAGGCTGGCGTCTCAACTGAGGACGGAAGGGAATCGTGGGCTTGACGCCGAGGGACGCGTGTCACAGGGTTCGATGGCTGATACCTCACCTTGAAGGGCAAGCTTGCACCGGCCCATCATCCACTGTCAGAGGCCCGGTTGCCCCTTCGAGACCGCCAGCAGTAGCGGGAAGAGCAGGTGGCCCATCAGCAGGAGACCCATCATCCGGGGACGAAGCAGCTCCCTCCTTTGACTCTTGCTGACTTGACGATAGGAAAGGATCTCCACTTGGCATCTCCACGCATATTCCATCCAGCTGCCCACTACCAGCCAACTCCCTGTCCGGGTCAGAGAGGCAAGGCACGCCTCTGCCCAGGACACCCATTGGTGCAGACTCTCTTGCGAGGAAGAGGAACTCCTGCAGAGGGGCAACCTCGGATTGTAGCGATCCAGAGGCCAAGTTTGCGGCTGTCGGTGCCGTTGTTTGACCCATCAGCAGTGGCCCGCAGTCAGATCCCACAAACGGGTCGACGCCCGGTGCGGGAGCGCCCGTTAGGTCAATGTCGACGAGCGGGGCAGCAGCCGGCACCAGAGCTCCACCCTCCGTGCATCTCCTTCTGCCTCCTCCACCACCATCGTGGCGGCCTGTGGATGGGCCGGCGCTGCGCGGGTCGTAGAGGCGCCGCTGGCCCCCCATGGTTGAACCGCTCCCACGAGAACCGCCACCGCCAGCCGTGCCGCCATTGCTGCCTCCGGCACCATCATCGTCAGGGTCCCGGTTCCCTGGGAAGCTGAGCCGTGATAGAGCCGATGGCCTAGTAGACGGCGGAGGGAAGTCGCCATCCTCGTAACCGAAGTACTGCCCCTGTTTTGATGTTAATTGCACGTACTGGGAACGGCACGCTGTAAACAAGCGATGCAACGGATTGGCTTGCTCTGCATGCATGGACTGCGTCCCACTAATTGCTTGGGGTGGCTCCACACATGCAACAGATTGGCTAGTCTTTGCCACTGCATGCAACGTATTGGCTCATAGGTAATGCATTAGTTACATGGGAGACCGAAAATCAGGGACATAATTGGAAGGAAAGGGGAAGAAAGGCCAATGCGCAGAGCAATTGTAGAAAAACCAAAAAAACTTAGGCGCAAAGTGATAAAAAACGGAGAGAGTGAGGGACTACAATTTGGGAGAGGGGGGGGGGGGGGTTGAGAATGGCAATAAAAATTAATTTCAGAGTGAGGGTTTTACCTTGTGCTACTCGAATATCCATGCAGAAGTTGTTAATATGAAAAAGCGGAAATCAAGAAATCAATGATATCATGAAATAATTAATACTTTTGTGGGAATGCCATGAATAATTAAGGTGGAGCTGGCGAGAGGGCTGGTGCTTCGAAAAAATAAGGTGGAACTGGTGACGCAAGTGATGTTTCAACCTTGTAAACTTGCGGCAGTTTATTTAATGAAAATCGATGGGGAGGTCTGTTGCTTCGAAAAAATAAGGTGGAGCTGGCGACGCAAGTGATGTTTACGGGGCAGCACAGATATGGCGGTCTAGGCTTGGCTAGAGGCCCCTACATATTAGTTTTTGTTCGTCCTTGTTTATCATTGTGCCATTTCTATTTGTCCCACGGTAGTATCGGCTTGCTGTGATGATGATTTTTTTTTTTGTGGGGGGGGGGGGGGATGTGACAAGGATGTTACTAAATAAATTAATTGAAACTTCCATTTATCAAAAAAATAATAAGTAATGATCTATGATATATGCATTTGTCATATATATACAACAATTTTCATGGGCACTGGGTACTACTACGGAGTCCAACTATCTGTGTAATAATTCATGGTCGGCTGGCCAATATCCGCATGAAAAGATACAACATTCGACTCATCACCTCACCGTTTAAACTACAAATGGTTTGTCCAAGTTCAAACCGTGTGTTCTCGTCACATCTTCGGTTCCCATGACCTTCTTTCCTTATTAAGTTTTTTTTCTGGCTTTGTAAGTTGTTTTCCTCAGCACTACGTATTGCACACGTCAGCCTTCTAATGATTCTATACAACCTAGTACTTATTTACACAATTAATCTGGCAACCTATTGTTTATGTTGATGCACGATAAGTTAATCTAGACGATCTGGAGATTACTGGACTGGTGACCTAACATTTCCCCTTTCCTGAAACAAAGAAGAAAGGCACGTAGCATCCAGCCCTATATTCGTTGGTCTAATCCTAGTACAATATAACGACCATCACCAAACAACTTAATTAACCGCACCAATGCATTGCACATTGACCAAGTTTAAGGAGAGGAGCCAATGCATGTACTGCCAGTATATAGCTAGTGGGGGTAGCTGCTGCTGGCTCCCCAAAAATTTGATTAGTTAAGCCATCTAGATTCGACGTTCAGGGGGATCTACGATGCCCTAGTTTATCGTCGATCATAGGTATCCACCTTGCCGTCCCCAAGCGGTGCACACCAGCGTCCACACTGATCTCTCAAGAACGCACCTAAGTAGGATGTGGCCGATGGTTTCTCACCAGTATGCGTGTCCGATTTGTGATCATGCTGCTTTTGTTGTTGCTCCTTGTTCGGGGTTCTAGTCCCCTTCTATATTTTCTTTTATTTTGAGGTTCTTTTAGTTTCAACCTTGTAAACTTGCGGCAGTTTATTTAATGAAAATTGATGGGGAGGCCTGTTGTTCCGGAAAAAATAAGGTGGAGCTGGCGACGCAAGTGATGTTTATCAGGCAGCACAGATATGGCGGTCTAGGCTTAAATAGAGGCCCCTACATATTAGTTTCTGTTCGTCCTTGTTTATCGTTGTGCCTTTTCTATTTGTACCCACAGCGTCATTGCATGCCTCTAGTATGCAAACCAAGAATAAACTCATGTCACTCATGTGCGGTAAAATCGGCTTGCTGTGATGATAATGTTTCTTTTTGTGGGGGTTGTGACTATTATGTTACTAAATAAATAAATTAAACCTTTCATTTATCAAAAAACAATAGGTAATGCTCTATGATAATGCCTTTGTCATATGTATACAACAATTTTCATGGGCACCGGGTACTACAACATAGTCCAACATTCTGTGTAATAATTCATTGTTGGCTGGCCTATATCTGCATCAAAAGATATAGCATTTGACTCGTCACCTCGCCATTTCAACTATCAAGGGTTTGTCCGAGTTCAAGCCGTGTGTTCTCATCACATCTTCGGTTCCCATGCCCTTGTTCCCTTATTTAGTTTTTATTTTCTGGATTTGTAAGTTGTTTTCCTCAGCACTAAGTTGCGCACGTCAGCTGTCTTATGATTCTCTACAACCTAGTACACAAACTATTGTTTATGTTGATGGATGATAAATTAAACTAGAGGATCCAGCACTGGTGGTTACTGGACTGGTGGACCTAACATTTCCCCTTCCCTGAAAGAAAGAAAAAAGGCACGTAGCATCCAGCCATATATTCTTGTTTCCTCTGGTTGGCACCGGATTGGATGCCCTTTCTGGTTGGTCTAATCCTAGTACAATATAACGATCATCACCAAACAACTTAATTCGCCGTACCAATGCACTGTACATTGACCAAGTTTAAGGAGAGGAGCCAATGCATGTACTGACAGTATAGCTAGTGGGGGGGTTAGATTAGTTAAGCCATCTAGATTCGCCCTTCAGGGGGATCTACGATGGGGTTTATCTTAACTTATAGCCGCACTGACGTACTCAGGCTGGGTGCGGGCTTATATTAGTGGCGCGTGGCGGGGCCGTGCCGGAGTGCGCCAGGCGCGTGCCAGCCCGTGCCTCCTACGGGGTTCCCTCCGGGGCAGCACGTACAACTGTAGGCGTATTTGTGTGGCTCTATCCTTAGAATCTCTTCTCTCCTTTTAGTGTGAAGAACGTCCCCTTGAAAGCATCACTTAGTTGAAGTGCCAAGTGTTTTACATATTGTTTCTTTAAGCTAAGCGAGGACGAGTCTACACCTTTTTTTTTCCTGTCGAGCTATACAACCTCATCATGAGATCACGACGTGCATCAGCCATCGATTCTCCCTCCATCATGGTGTATTGTCCTGGGTTGGTGGCCAAGGTAAAATTTACGACTAACATATAATTACTACTACGAAAGATCGCCGGAGCGTCTCCAAGGTAGGATTTCGGGGTACCGTTTTCTGTCGCCAATTTATTTGTGACCTGCGTCACATTGATGTATGTCCTTGGCTCTGTCAACGGTTATTGCCAGATGGGCTGATTGTTTGACGAGTGCCATTGCATAGACAAGTTGATTGACTGTATTCCTAAGAAACATGATGGCATATGATTCAAGTATGAAAAATATGTTAGCTCATGCCTCTCCCTCATATAAAATTACAATAATGATTACCGGTCTAGTTATCGATTGCCTGGAGGCAAATAATTTTCTTTTGTGACAAAAGCTTTCTACTAAACAACTAATTTTTATTATCTTGCAAATTATTCGTAGTTTTATTCTCGCAAAGTACTTTTAGTTTTATTCTTATTCTAGATAAAGCAAACGTTAAGTGTGCGTAGAGTTGTATCGGTGGTCGATAGAACTTGAGGGAATATTTGTTCTATCTTTAGCTCCTCGTTGGGTTCGATACTCTTATTTATCGAAAAAGGCTACAAACGACCCCCTATACTTGTGGGTTATCAAGACCTTTTTTTGGCGCCATTTCCGGAAAGCAATAGCGTGGGTTGAATATTCTCGTGTGTGCTTGTTTGCTTTATCACTAAGTAGTTTTTATTTTCTGTTCTAAGCTGTTCTCTATCTTTAGCTATAGATATGGAACACGAAATCCAAAAAAATTAGTTGTACCTGTTACTCATGGAGATGGGAAACCTCCTAAAACCCTCGATGCTCATTATGTGAAAAATATTAAACACTACTTTGATAATCCTGAGAAAACCCCATTCAACTTGATAATGGGAGACACATTGGGATCAACATGAATACTTTAGGGATTATCGCTTGACTCAAAAAGGGAAACTTTTATGGAATCAAATTGAAATGTTGTATTGGTATGCTTGGAATTTATGCTTGAGATATGATAATACTTGTTGCTCTAGGATGAAGGCTCCACACCTTCTCTTTTCATGTGAATTTAATAATAATGAAACCTTGCCTTCTTATGCTAATGGTATATATGATTACTATGATGTGGAACGAATAGAAGAATTTGTTGTTTTTATGGGTGCTTATGAAATTAAATCTTTGTTTGGAAAGTATGAAGATTTTGATGATGCTGTTTATAGACCTGAAAATTTTGCTATACTAAAATATTGCTATGAGAATTATAAACACAATTCCAATATTAATGTATTTATTGCGATAGTCTCCGTTGTCCAAGAGGAGACTGGTATTTTGCAGGAGACTATGGAAGAAGAAATTGATGAAATTGTGAGCTCCACCCGCAGCGCTTCCTGCCTCTCCTCCAAACCCTCTATGCGCTCTCTGGTAGCGCGATTGCGCGCTTCTTTCTTTGCAGGATCCATTGTTCTAACACTTCTCAACTGGTTGTTTAGCACTCTACGGTGCCCTTGAATCTCATTTTGCAGTTGCTCCGTTTCGATATCAAAAAGATGAGGAGGAGAGCGAAGAACAAAAGGAAGAAGAGCGGATTGATCACCCGTGCCCCACCTTCTAATGAGAGTAACTCTCTATCGCATACATTATTTAATTTCCCTTCGTGCTTAACGAAGGAAGAATGCTATGATGATTTCTATGATCCCTTGGATTCATTTGAAATATCCCCTTTTAATGAAATTGATGCTTGCTATGCTTGTGGCCATAATGCCAATATGAATTATGCTTGTGGAGATGAACTTGCTATACTTCCTTATGTTAAGAATGAAATTGTTGACATTGCACCCACACATGCTATCTTTTTCAATTCTCCCAACTACACTATAACGGAGAAGTTTGCTCTTATTAAGGATTATATTCATGGGTTGCGTTTTACTATTGCACATGATGATTTTGATGCATATAATATGCATGTGATTGCTGCTTCTAATTGTAATTATTATGAGAGAGGAACTATATCTCCGCCTCTTTATGTTTCCAACACGATAAAATTGCAAGAAACTGGTTATGCTATGTATTGGCCTTTACTTGATGTGCATAAATTGTTCTTTTATGACATGCCGATGCATAGGAAGAGAGTAAGAATTCATCATTGCATGATATATGTTACTTTGTCCTCACTACTAAATTATAAATCATTGTTAATTAAAATTGGCTTTGATATACCTTGGGATCTGGGTGGATCAATTACTTGTGCACTTTATGCCTATCTTAATGGCTTTAAAAAAGAGCAGGGCAGGGAGACAACCCAGAAGTTTTAGAGAGTCATTTTATTCTGTTGTGTGCTTTTATAAAGTAAAAAAAGTAGAGTGAAACTTAAAACTTTTCAAAAAGAAAGGTGAAAGTAAGAAAGATGAGCACTTGAAGTGGGGGAGCTCCTCGAACTTTGTTCATGCCAATGGAAAGTTTCTAAACCTTGATCACAAAAACTTTTCAACAAAAATAATTATCCCCTTTGTACAAATCCATTGTATTATAAAAGTAATGTGCGAAGATTTGCCTTTAGGATGATTGGATTGCTTGTTTGGTATGTGCGGTGCAAAAACAGAGACGTTTGTTGTAGTGCATGAATTTACATATTTTTTACTAGAACATGCCAAAATACAGAAATTTTTACACAGTACTGCTATGTTTTTTTGTCCTATTTTTTCAGAATTTTTTGAGTTACAGAAGTATGGTCAATCTTCAGGTTGCTACAGACTATTCTATTTTTGACAAATTCTGTTTTTGATGCATTGTTTTGCTTGTTTTGATGGAACTATGGATTGTATCAGTGGTATAAAGCATTGAGAAGTTAGAATACAGTAGCTATAATGCAAAAACAATATGAATGGGTTTGCAACAGTACTTAAAGTGGTGATTTGCATTATTATACTAACGGATCTCACATGTTTTCTGTTAAGTTTTGTGTGGATGAAGTGTTCGAAAATCGAGTAGGTCTCGATATGAGGAGAAGGAGGAGAGGCAAGAGTTCAAGCTTGGGGATGCCCAAGCAACCCCAAGTAAATATTCAAGGAGACTCAAGCATCTAAGCTTGGGGATGCCTCGGAAGGCATCCGATCTTCATCACACAAAGTATTTATCATGCACAATCCCGATGACAAGCCAAGAAATTGGTTCATACTTTTTAATGTTCTTAAGATTTTTCAACTCTCACGCAATACGTGAGCGTGAGCCATGGATATAGAACTATAGGTGGAATAAAATATGATGGTGGTGGTTGTTTGGAGAAGACAAAAAGGAGAAAGTCTCACATCGACTTGGGATAACTTACGAAGTAGCACTTGTCTGATTTGAAATAGGTTTGTAACCTTTTACACAAGCCCATATTCCAAATGTGTAAGAAAAGATATAACATGGTTGGGCGTACCATACATGCCGTCATTTCAACGGACCTGATGGAGCTCTTTTCAGTGTAAAGCCGTAGTCTCTAAAGCATTACTCTTTAAAAGTGATAATGACAAATTTATTTATGTCATCTTTGATCTTACCATGTCATAAATGGTTTGATTACATCTTCACAGACATTCCACTCATAGTGGTATTCCGGGAGGTGTAAGTTATGAAATTCTTTTCACAACTCATCACACATTCGTAAACTTGTAACTCAAATATTCCTTTCCGCAATCTAATTGTAGAAACATAATTTTCTTGTTACAATAATTTCTTCTTCATTTTGAAAACCTATCGAATGATTTCAAAAGATCCAGAGTTACGTCTCATCAAGTAAATATCCATATATCTACTTGAGTCATTTCCGAAGATAGATAAATCCACTACTTGCAACAACATTTATTGAACTACACACATCAAAATGTATGATTACCAATAAGTTTGTTGCTTGTTCTGTATGGCATATGAACGGTATTTCAGTCACTTCACTTTTCGGAGGGAAGTTGCAAGTGTCACATGATTCAAAATCAAACGACTTCAAAATCCATCATAATGGAATTTTTCCATGCGAGTTTCTCCAATGTGAGCAAATGCAGTGCCACACATGTGTGGTATTCTCTTAGTCTTGCGAAATTTAGCGTCAGTGTTATGGATGTATCATTTTACCATCAATATTCATAACATACATCTCATCTTGGATGGAAGCATGGTCCTTCATGTTATTCATAGTACTAAACAACAATTTTTCTTTTATGAACAACCCCTTTGCAACAAACATTATGCAACGGGATAGAGTGTATGAAACTCTAAAGTGAATTATGAAACTAAACACAGAGGTAGTATATTAATATCATTATTCATAACATACATCTCATTCATAATGAAAGTATGGACCTTATGTTTATTCATAACACCGAACATCAAAAGTTCTCTTATTAAAAACCTTCTTGCAAGATACTGTATGCAAAGGGCTAGAGTGTGTAAAGCTCTAAAAGGAATTATGAAAGAAAATACATAGGTAATACACCGATGGAAGGTATAGTAAATTTTACCATTGTAAAGCCTGCTCCTCATAAGTATCTTCCAGATGGAAGAGAAGTAAATTTTCGTTTGGAAATGAAAATAAATGAGGTGGTGAGAAAGCGAGGCTTTAGCACAAGGGCTTTTCGCAGAGACCCGACATCGGTTACGATGTAGCTTACCTTCTTGGTATGAGTGGAATCATATTTCGATACTAAATGTTAATGGGAATACAGATAAGTATGAATATATTGAATGAGTTGATGTATGTAATGTCTACATACTCCCGTGGGTCAATTAGCTTGGATGTATATATTGAAGTCATTGAATGACTTAATATTCTGAATTCAAAGGTAAATCGCAACATGCATGTGTGGAACTTCTGAAGTCGTTCTATGACTTGAAGTAGTCGAAGAATTGTGTGGTGCAACTGACTAAGTGAGTTATTCCTTGACAAGGATTACTCTCATACTAATGATTGTTGACGTGTATTCATGAAGAAATCCTGGATTGGATTTTACATCACCTTAATTTGTGGTGTCGATGATCTTATCATCAAAGGCTATATAAGACATGAAATACACAAAATCATGTTAAGATGGATATTTGGGTTAAACCAAATTATGCTAAGTTTATGACTTGAGCATATCCCCCTAAGATACCAATCTTCATATATCCGAAAGTATTAGAGAAGTTCAATATGGATATATTATATCAAAGACACACATGGTCATATTATACCTAATATGGGATACAAATCCTTGAGACATAGGGGAGATGGTGAAGTGATAGTGGGGCATGAATTGCCATATCTAAATACCATCAAAGCACTCATATATCTTGCCAAATATGTCAAGCTTGACACTATAGTTTTTGGCAATTTATTGAGAGTGCAATTATCCGAAAGGTATAAGGTTTGTGTAAGGAATATCCTCGGATATATCCGGGGCATAAAGTGTCCTGATCAATTTCATCCAGAAAATAAAGATGGGACCATGGTTTGATATATTGATAGTGGCTAATTATCTGATCCCAAAATGCCATATCAAAGAATGGGTTTGCTGGAAGAGTATTTTGAGGGAAGTCTTCAGAATAGACTCTAAACGAGTCCCTCCAGTAATCATTCTATTTTATTTGAAGCATCACAAAATGTGGATGACTTCATAGAATGATTGGCCACATGTGAAATAATGTGGAGATTATCATTATCTACCAAGATAATGTCACTTGTATTGCTTATGGGTTATATTTATCCTTGTGAATTACAGAAATGCAAGAGGATAATATGCAAACAGATTATTGTGATATTCACAATATCTCTATCAATGTTTATATTCCAGAACTAGGTTCATGGAATTGGTATGAGATATTCTTGAGGTTTGCAAAGTTCATGGGGAATAAAATCCCAAGTTATAACCCGTTGGTGATCCTCAAATCACTCATATTGTACTCTTTTTCCCTTTATGAGTTTTCCATGATGATTTCTTATATAAGGTTTTTAACGAGAAAATATAAATACAAGTGCGGATATATGCCATATAAGTTTCTCCTTATATTTTTCCCACTAGGTTTTAAAAGAGTTTTCGATGGCATATTAATATAAGGTTTCTCCTTAATTTTTCCCATAGGGTTTTTGGAGGAGTTTTCAGTTTGCAATATACAGCTGACAAATTGATCAAGGGGGAGCGTTGAGAAATAAAACATGTGATCAATTGTGGGAGGATGCCTCCTAAAAGGTGTCTGTTGGGGGAAGAGGTGTCTCCCCAACACACCCCTTCACCATGTATATAAGTGGATCTCCCACATTGCAATGAAATAAGAGAATTATTTGTGTCTCTTCTTTGTCTCCTTTACTTTCGCTTAACAATAAAAACGACTAATAGTCATTTTTCTACAAACTGGCTTTTTTGAGATTTTATAAAACTCAGTATTACTTATCCATGGATTAGTTAGATACCCCAAACAAGTTTTTAGGTGGTTGTAACAGAAATCACGTTTTTAGAGAGCTGGTTCTCTACAAACTCTCCATCCAAACAACCCTATACTCTATCATATGCTCTATTCGCCGAATAGGAGGACTCCTTAATGGTGTTCCTCAATGCAGAATCCGAGTGCTACTACTCAATGCTGTTTGTGACGTTCTGTCGAGGAAACACAAATGAACAAACGACTGGGGCAGCCCACGTTGGCGCAGACAAACAATATCAATGAAATCTTTTAGTTTTTCCTTTTCTTAAGTTTAATTTTATAGCTAGAGCAGATTTAGACAATTTTCTCTAGAAAAACTCCCAGCTAGATCTTGTAACAGATTTAAAAGACACAAAAACCAAAAAATGTTCAATGTTGTTTTAACAATAATCATGGTTTTTCTAAAAAGTTTTGGAATTTTGTAAATTTTGTCCATTTCCATAAAATTTGCTCAGATTTTATGATAGTCATAATTTTAAAAAAGTGTTCATGAATTTTAAAAATATATAGATATTTAAAAAAAATCTAATTTTTAAAGGTGAATCATTGGATCTGTAATCTAAGGTGCGTTTCAATCTTAGGATTGAACAGGCCGACGAGGCCTCTGTTGCCCCTGTCGTAACCCAGGTGTGACCCTCTTGCACGGGCAGGAGAGCTCCTATGCCACGCTCTCTGCGTCAAAGAGCCAACGCTTCACACAGAGCGCGGCTCACCAGGGCCGGCCCATATTGGAGTGGCAATTCGCGAGGTGGATAAAACGACAAAAACTCGAGCGCTACACACGGGAATCTTACTCTAGACTTTGCAGTAATGTGCGTGTTGTACTAGCCGCTCCAACAGACAAGCTTCTATGTTGGATAAGCAACGGAGGGTTTAAACAACATCGACAAAATATAAATCGAACCAAGGACCTACTGCCCGTGAACCAAAAATCGCTAGCCACTGTAACTCCTAGAAATGTGTACGTAAAATAGCAACCCGGTGCATATGAACTATAAAATCGAATAGATTTAATGAAATTTCGAATGTTATTTAGATTTTGAAAAACTAAATATTTTTTGAAACACAAACGTTTTCAAATTCAGGAACAAAACTTTTCATAACACAAACATTTCATTAAAAACGTGAACATTTTTGGAGTTTCTGAAATTAATAACAATCGTTTAAAAAACAGAAACATTTTCTGAAAAATAGGAACAATATTTCGAAACACAAACATTTTTAGAAATTATGAACAAATTATTCAAAATGCAATCATTATTTGAAAATTCCCTAAATTTTGTTTGAATTTGCGATCAAATTTTGAAAACCTGAACAATTATTGAATATGTGAACAAATTTGGAAAAGCAAGAATATTTTTTGGAGTTCCCAATCATTTAATGAATTTGTGAGTTTTTCTTGAAAACAATAACATTTTTCAGAATTATGAACAGATATTTTCAAAATGCGAACATTTTGTGAAACTACGAACAATTTTTTGAACATTCTTCGAATCTGCGAATTTTTTTTGAGAAAACTAACAGTTTTAGAAAATGTGAACAAATTTCGAAATGCTAGGTTTTTATAAACTACTCCCTCTGTACCGTTTTATTTGTCATTGGGCAACCCCAGTACAAATTCTGTAACGCTACAATATTTTCTCAGTTTCCAAATTTACCCCTCCACCTGATCCACTTGCTCGCACCGCTCACTCGCTCTCCGTCGCTGCACCACTCACTCGCTCGCTGGAATCCCCTTCCCTCGTCGCCTCTCCCTCTCCTCTCGGTGGCCAGCCTCTCCTCTCCGTCGCCGCCTTCTCCCTCTCCTCGTTGCCGCCTTCCCCCTCTCCTCGTCGCCGGCCTCTTCCTCTTCCCGTCGCCGGCCTGTTCCACCGCCCCTTTCTCCCCACCACCCCGCCTTCACTCACACCCCGTAGGTTGAAAAAATTGATTCTTTTTGCGTTAGCGGCGGAGGCGTGGATGTGTAGCGGCGCCAGAGCTGGATACGGGCTACGGGGGCGTGGACGTGGAGCGGCGCCCGAGCGGACCTAGAGCGGCGGCGGAGCGGCGGATCTGACAAGTCGGGGCAGCAGAGCGGTGCCGGAGCCTCCAAGCGGAGCGGCACGGGAGGCCGAGGTGGGCAGGTGCCACCGGTGGCGGGACGAGCATCTGGAGCAGGAGGGCGACGCCGAGCTCGGTTGGGGCCTCCTCGGCGACCGCTGCGGCGAGGTCTGCGCACTCAGTCTCTGAGTCCCCGCCGCGGCGAGTTGTACGTATGCCAAGAACTTCTACGGTGAGCCCCTCACTCACTCGGCGCCGAGTACTCTGCAATTTGGTCCTCTATCAGTAGCTTTTGCAGTAGTTCTTGCAGCGAATATGTATTCCTGTTCAAATACAGAAGCAACACCCGGCGAGTACACAAACAAAGAGAATATGTATACACATTCAAATACAGAAGCATCTGTATACACAAACTGCAGTATTTCTTCCTGTTCCACAACTGGGCGTTGTAGCCTGACACAAAGAGAATCATGAGGCATTTTTCTTTTAACTAAACACTTGCAATAGTATACTTGACTGAATTTAAACACTTGCAGTAGTAATTTGACGAGGCTCTGCTTGATCAACTGGAGCTTAAACACTTGCAGTAGTACTTGCAGTTGTACTTGACTGAATTTAAACACTTACAGTCTTTCTACTGCTGCTTGATCAACTGGAGTACTCTGGACTTGATCAGTAGCTGTTTTGGTGTAGCAAGTGCAGCAGCTGTAGTACTCCATTTGGAGACTTTAACTGGATCAGATTAGGTACTCCATTTGCTGTAGTACTCCAGTTAACTGAAACTAGTGACATCACTTGAAGCAACTTAAGTCTGAATAATCAAATTCATCATACACTATTACTTGAATCAAAGATTAGGTACTCCACTACAGTAGCAAGTGTACCAGTATTATTGGAGTAAAAAAATTCAGTTAAGTTGTGCAGTAGTGTACTCCTGCTTGCTCTTCTCTGAAACCTTTTATTGTGACAACAACACTGAATTAGGAGTACAAGATGCCATGAGGAGTAAAAATGGAGTAGCTCACCTAGATCTGCTGATTTGTCAATTGATCCTGTGTACCTGATCTTGCTCTTGTTGATTTGTCAATTTCACACTAATGATCTTGTTGTTGCTGATGTTCACACAATTGACCCAAGTCTTCTTAACTGCGGATTTGGCAGCTCCAATACTCCAAACTGTTGATTGACAGATGGAAGGAGCAGCAGAGCGAGCTTGATCAATACTCCTATTCTTGTATCTACTCCAACACAGTAGAGCGAGCTTGATCAACACAGCACAGCAGTATTTGTACTCCAAGTCTCCAACACAGACTGTTGATGGCTCTGGCTTCTGTACTCCAACACAGACTGTGGGAATCAACTTACTGCTCCTGTGCATGAATCCGGAGAACCAGTATCTACTCCAGCATAGACTCAGGTGATCAACACAGACTGCAGGACTACCAGTGAGGAAGAGGTCAATTGGAGCGACGGGTCGACCTGGCTGCTCGCCGACGAGGTCAATTGGCCGGATCAGGAGCTCCAGTGCATGAATCAAGGAGGGCGTCGGGTTGCGCTGCTGCTGCTGGTCAGTGCAGGGAGGAGCACGGGCGGCGCGACAGGCAGGAGTCGCGGGCGGCTGGAGGCTGTGGCGGACGGCGAGGGAGATGGCAGGGACGGACCTTGGGTTCTCGATTGGAGCGGGGGAAGGCGGCTGGCGAGGGAGCTGCGGCCGGCGGGGGCGGACGCCGGAGCTGCAGTGGAGGGGCGGAGCCTGGCGGAGGGGAGTAGCACGACGATCCAGCGAAAGCGTTTTTTCAAATTAGGGGTAGTTTGATCCTTTTTCTCCTTTTCACCTGGTCGGAAAATTGCCCCAACGACAAATAAATCGGTACAGAGGGAGTAGAACTTAAAAAAGTAAATACTATAAAATATTAAAAGAAAATGGAAAACAAACCGAAAAAGAAACAGAAACAGTAAAAATAGAAACAGAAAAACCAGTGAAAAACTTAAAAACTGGTTCAGGGAACCTTCTAGAAGTCTCCTAAAACCAGAAAAAACCCGGCCAGAAACCGCAAAACCAGAATCGAAGGAATTAAACGGGCCGGCCCAAGTCCATGTCCCTGTGCGAAAGGTGGACAACTTGCCGCATAATGCGGCGAATAGGATTTTCCCTCGGGCAGAGCTCTATTTTACAGGGTCGTAAATCTCAAAAAAGAAAGAAAAATATCAGGGCCGTCAACATTCCAGCCAACGACAAGCACGCGAAACACGAACGTTCTGTACTTTTTCGCCAGTACTGTACTGCCGTACTTGCAAAAGTTGGTGATCTCCATCCGCCCGTTGCCATCCCCCTAAATACGATAATATGGCCGTAATCCATCCGTGCGTCACGCAAGGGTATAGTATATCATTCAGTACGATTCAGCTCATGTCAGCGCGTCAAATTTATAAATCGGCTCTGCCGCCGTAAGCGCTTTCCGTATGACGTGACGTCTCGCTGGACTGACCGCGGACTAATCTCCACCGCTACAGTGCTAGCTGTACCGTAGCCCAGTGTCGCATATAGTTCTACAGTTCTACAATCCGTAATGGATTAACGGCCATGTGTACGAATAGTAGTACGTATTTTTTTTCCCCAGTCGCCTGCTGATTAGGTTTCAGGGGTTCTCTAATAGCGTGCGCGCCTCTACACATTCTAAACGGCCGCAGCCGCTAAAAGTGAAACAATTATTTCTCGAACACGCGTCAAAACATGCGTTGCTTTGCATTAGAAAACGAACGTCATGATGGTGCAAAAGTTTGCACAGTTAAACCCACAAAACCAAAAGGAATAACAAATGCCTAGTAGGCTAACAAAAAACATAGGGGAGAGAAAGCCAAAGTGGATAAGAGATGTATAAAACAAATTTGTAACGCCTCCTCTAACATAGGGAAGTGATGTAAATACATTTTTTTTTCCCGATGCATCCTCTAACCGAGGGAGCCAGGTTCCACTATCATCAAACAAGGGGACAAGTAAGTTTCCTAAAGTATCCATGCGCAACAAGAAGTTACACCTAGAAGTTCAATCTGCCGTATGCCTGGTTGACATGCAACGACAAGTCCCGAACTCAAAAGGATATGAAAACAAAAACAAGCAAACATAAATTGATATGAGATCCAAGATACAACAACTTGTTACATGTCCACAAAGATCAATTGTTTTCGCATGAAAACAAAAGCGTAGACCGAAGCCAAGTAAATATAGTTGTCAAGTTAGCATCGTAGCCAAGCTCACCCAGTGCTAAGATGAATAAGGAACTACACTATTAATAAGATCACACATACAATCTTCTTCGTTAAAATAGAGAACCAAACACTATTTGGGTGGCGAGTGGTTGTACTCTTAGTCCATCAGGGAATATGACTTACATTTGACATGTTGTGAAGATTATTTTTCCAATGATGCTTTGCCAAATCCTAAAGCTCCACGACTTTGGTCTTCAATAGAAAAAAAAAGACTCAAAGAAGGATTAGCCACCGGTGATAATTTTTTTAAAGGAGATGAAATGTGAGCAGCTTATCTTGAAATAGCACATCAACTTGTTTGAGATAGCCGTCTGGCCAGATCTTGGTACTGTACAGGAATTGTGTGTGTGTGTGTGTGTGTGTGTGTGTGTGTGTGTGTGTGTGTGTGTGTGTGTCATGACATGTTTCTTTTCCTTAGCAAGAAAATTTCGGTAACCAATCGGTGACTGTAACTACATTTCCCCTCGAGAAACAATCCTATCAGGTAGAAAATAAAATAAATTTAAATTTTGAAGTTCGAAACTACATCAGGTAGGACGAGTTTGGTTGCACTAACAGAAAGGTAGCGGCAAAATGGTGGTATGGCTTCTCAATGGGATCTATATATTAAGGTAGATTTTAGTATCTCTGCTAAGTGGGCCTTTGGAGGTAAAAAGGAAAAATAAGCAAATGCTTGGATCACCTACTTTGCATGCATGCATTAGGGTAGAAATTTATTTATTACATCATTAAAAAAGTTATTTTAAATTTTTGTGGATGGCAAATTACCGAGGTGCCTGTCAACCTTAGGTAAAAGGGCCTATTGTTTCCCTCTGGTAAAACAGTGCGAAAAGAGAACATTTCTTTCAGTTGTCGGTAAAAGAAAACCTTGTTCATGTTTTGAGCGTGCATTGCTAGCTCGATGGGCTAGGGTTAACTTAATTTAAGTCAGGGACTTAGGCCTTGGTTGGATTCGAATTATATGTGGATTCACTTCACTAGCAAAGCTGATTTTGCGATGCTATTTGTTTCAGCTTTGATTGGATTCGAATCACCCGTGGATTCGCTTCACTGGAATCAGCTTCACCACTGAAATACAATTTGAGGTGCCTCGGGCTATTGCATTGATAATTGCTTGAATCCTGATTTAGCTTGACTAGAAAAGCTAATTTAAAATAGTTGTTTGTTGCAGGTGAAGCTGAATCTGGTCCCCGAATCTCAAACGAAATAATTGCTTCTTTCATGTTCTAAATTCAGCTTCAGCTTCATTGGCAAAGCTGAATCTAATTCCTAAAGCTCAAACAAGCAGGGCCTTAGGTCAGTGACATGTGGGACCGCAAAACAAGACCCACATGTCAGCGACACTAAGTCAACGTTGAACATGTCTGTGCATGTATCTATTAGGATAATCTCCTACCGGCCCCGCCTCTAGTTTCCTTGTATAGATGAGGCTGAGGGCTGCCCTTGTACCTATATATACGTGCACCGTGCACCCGATCAATACATCGAGAGTTGCATTGCCTTCCACATGGTATCAGTTTTTTTTCGATCCAACCCTAGATTCCGCTCCTAGCCGCCGCACTCTCTCCTGCTGCCGCCCCTCCTCCCTGGCCTCCACCTCCCTCCTCCCACGCCGCCTCCTCTCCCTCAAGGCCGCCTCCCCTGAGCCGCCACACCCGCTGACGCCGCCTCCCTCCCGAGCCGCCACACCAGCCGCGCCACCCTCCCCTCGGTTGCCGCCCGACCCATGGCCTCTCCCACTCCGCCGCCTCCTCCTCCAACCCCTTCGAGGGTCCGCCCTCTCCCGCCGAGGTCGTCCGCGATCCGGACATCTTCGCCCGCGTCCCGTCGTGCTCGACTCACGCCACCTCCACATATTACGCTGGAAAACCTACTTCTCCCTCGTCTTCCGCGAGTACCACCTCATCGATCACGTTGATGGCTCCGTTGACTCGGTCTCATATGCAGCGGACGACAAGCGGCTGACCATCGATGCCACCATCACTCGCTGGCTGTACCAAACCATCTCCAGGACATCTTCCACACCATTGTTTGCGACATCGACGACGCGGCAGATGGTGTGGAGCTGAAACGGGCTCTTCCTCGGCAGCGCCCTCCGGTAGCCAGCGTCTTTCTTCAGCTGGAATTTTTTGGGTGCCATCAGCTTGACTCGTCCATTGACGATTATTGCATGCGCCTCAAGAAACTCCCTGACGAACTGCGCGACCTTGGGGAGCGGGTCTCCGACGACCTCCTTCTCAGCACGCTCACCGCCGGCCTGAACGAGGAGTTCGGCAACGCGGCTTCCAACCTCACGTTCCTCCCGGACCCGACCTTTCCTCGGGTCATGGCTTATCTTCGGTTGGAGGAGAGGAGGATGAAGATGGTGAAGTCCGGGCCACGACACGGCTCTCGCGGCGGGCACCTCCCGCGACCGCTTCCCCCCGCAGCCGCCGCCACCGGCGTCCTACTTCCAGCGCCCGGCGCCTGTTTACTACCGCCGCTGCCCCGCTTCGACATGGCGAAGTGCGCCAGAAGAAGCAAGAAGAAGACGGCAGTGGGGCGGCGCCATACAAAGAAGCGCCCTCGGCCCCGGGCCGCCACGACCAACCCTTGACGGGGTGGTCCACGCGTACACGATGCCGTGCCGCTGGCCCCGTTCGGCCGGATCCTCGGCCCTGCCCCGCCAAGCATCGGGCGCTCCTCGCCCGGCGGGTTATTTCGTCGCTGCCCTACGACGCCGCGACTGGTATACGCTGGCCCGTGGCTACGCCGCCCCTCGGCTTGCCAGACTTCGCCGCCCAATGGGACCCGGCCCTCCTTGCGGCGCTCTACTCCGCCCCTACACCCAACACGTACACCGGAGGCGGCGACTGGTATATGGATTCCGGGGCTACCACCCACATAACTTCCAACCCCGGTAACCTCAACTCCGCTTTCCAGTTTCCACGCATGTCGTATTACTGTTGGGGACGGGTCTTCCCTTCCTATTACTCATGTCGGTCATTTCTCTTTTCTGTCCAACTCTACACCTATTCATATGTCAAATGTCTTAGTTTCACCTGAGTTAGTCACTAATCTTTGTTCTGTTCGTTCTCTTACACGTGAAAATCCTATAACTGTTGAATTTGACGAAGTGGGTTTTTCTGTTGAGGACGCCCGTATCCGGATGGTGCTCCACCGATGTGACAGCCCGATGATACGTCCATTTTGCATCATGCTTTTATATCAATATTTATTGCATTATGGGCTGTTATTACACATTATATCTCAATACTTATGGCTATTCTCTCTTATATTACAAGGTTTACCATGAAGAGGGGGATGCTTGGCAATGGAATTCGGTGAAAAAAGGAGCAAACGTTGGAAACCTATTCTGCACAACTCAAAAAGTCCTGAAACTCCACGAAACAACTTTTCGGATTTAGTAAGAATTTATGAGCGAAAGAAATAGGCCAGGGGGCCCACATCTTGTCCAGGAGACAGGGGGGCGCCCCCCCAATAGGGCGCGGCCCCCTATCTGCTGGGCCCCCTGGTGGGCCTCCGGCGTCCATCTTCTGCTATATCATCACTTTTACCCTGGAAACAATCGTGGGCAAGCTTACGGGACGAAACTCACGCCATTTATATGAACCTGGCGGAATCAATCTAGGGCTCTGGCGGAGCTGTTCCGCCAGGACACTTCTCCTGGAGGGGGAAATCATCACCAATGTCATCACCAACGATCCTCTCATCGGAGGGGTCAATCTCCATCAACATCTTCACCCGGCACCATCTCCTCTCAAAACCCTAGTTCATCTCTTGTATCCAATCTTGTATCAAAACCACAAATTGGTACCGTGGGTTGCCGAGTGCTGATTACTCCTTGTAGTTGATGCTAATTGGTTTACTTGGTGGAAGATCATATGTTCAGATCCTTTATGCATATTATTACTCCTCTGATTATGAACATGAATATGCTTTGTGAGTAGTTACGTTTGTTCCTGAGGACATGGGTGAAGTCTTGCTATTAGTAGTCATGTGAGTTTGGTATTCGTTCGACATTTTGATGAGATGTATGTTGTCTTTTCCTCTAGTGGTGTTATGTGAACGTCGACTACATGACACTTCACCATTATTTGGGCCTAGAGGAAGGCATGGGGAAGTAATAAGTAGATGATGGGTTGCTAGAGTGACAGAGCTTAAACCCTAGTTTATGCGTTGCTCGTTAGGGGTTGATATGGACCCATATGTTTAATGTTGTGGTTAGGTTTACCTTAACACTCCTTTTTGTAGTTGTGGATGCTTGCAATAGGGGTTAATCATAAGTGGGATGCTTGTCCAAGTTAGGGCAGTACCCAAGTACCGGTCCACCCACATATCAAATTATTAAAGTACCGAACGCGAATCTTATGAACGTGATGAAAACTAGCTTGACGATAATTCCCAATGTGTCCTAGGGAGCTCCTTCTTCATTATTAGAATTTGTCCAGGCTTATCCTTTGCTAGATAAAGGATTGGGCCACCTTGCTGCACTTTATTTACTTTATTTACTTTAAGCTCGTTACTATTTATCTTATCACAAAACTATCTATTACCTACAATTTCAGTGCTTGCAGAGGAAACCTTCGAAAACCGCTTATCATTTCCTTCGCTTCCTCGTTGGGTTCGACACTCTTACTTGTCGAAAGGAATACGATAGATCCCCTACACTTGTGGGTCATCAAGACTCTTTTCTGGCGCCGTTGCCGGGGAGTGTAGCGCTTTTGGTGAGTGGAACTTGGTAAGGAAACATTTATATAGTATGCTGAAATTTTCTCTTACTTGTCACTATGGAAACTAATCCTTTGAGGGGCTTGTTTGGGGTATCTTCACCCCAACCAGAAGAGCAAAGAGATGCTCCTCAACCTACTGAACTTTATGAAATATTCACTTTGAGATTCCTTTGGGTATGATAGAAAAACTGTTAGCTAATCCTTTTGCAGGAGACGGAACATTGCATCCCGATTTACACCTTATCTTTGTGGATGAAGTTTGTGGATTATTTAAGCTTGCAGGTATTCCCGATGATGTTGTCAAAAGGAAGGTCTTCCCTTTATCTTTGAAGGGAGATGCAATGACATGGTATAGGCTATGTGATGATACGAGATCTTGGAATTATAAGCGATTGAAGTTGGAATTTCACCAGAAATTTTATCCTATGCATCTTGTTCGTCGTGACCGTAATTACATATATAATTTCTGGCCTCGCGAAGGAGAAAGCATCGCTCAAGCTTGGGGGAGGCTTAAGTCAATGTTGTATTCATGCCCCAATCATGAGCTCTCTCGGGAAATGATTATTCAGAATTTTTATGCTCGGCTTTCTCTCGATAATCGCAACCTGCTCGATACTTCCTGTGCTGGTTCTTATATGCTGAGGACTATTGATTTCAAATGGGACTTATTGGAAAGAATTAAGCATAACTCGAAGATTGGGGTTCCGACGATGGTAAGGAGTCAGGTATGACACCTAAGTTCGATTGTGTTAAATCTTTTATGGATACTGATGCTTTCCGTGGATTTAGCTCTAACTATGGACTTGACTCTGAGATAGTAGCTACTTTTTGTGAATCGTTTTCTACTCACATTGATCTCCCTAAAGAGAAGTGGTTTAAATATAATCCTCCTGTTGAAGTGAAAGTAGTTGCACCTATTACAATCGAAGAAAAGACTATTACATATAGTGATCCTATTGTTCCTACTGCTTATGTTGAAAAACCTCCTTTTCCTGTTAGGATAAAAGATCACGCTAAAGCTTCGATTGTTGTTCATAAGAGTAATACTAGGACCTATACACCTCCTGAGCAAATTAATGTTGAACCTAGTATTGCTATGGTTAAAGATCTCTTGGATGAGGATTTAGATGGGCATGTTATTTCTTTCTTGGGTGAGACTGCTAATATTGCTAGACCCGATACTAAGACACGTAGACCTGTTGTAGGCATGCCTGTTATTTCTGTTAAAATAGGAGATCATTGTTATCATGGCTTATGTGATATGGGTGCTAGTGCTAGTGTGATACCTTATGATCTTTATAAAGAAATTATGCACGACATTGCACCTGTTGAATAAGAAGACATTGATGTTACTATTAAGCTTGCTAATAGGGATACCATCAAACCTATTGGGATTGTTAGAGATGTTGAGGTTTTGTGTGGGAAGGTTAAATACCCTGCCGATTTTCTTGTTCTTGCTTTCCCACAAGATGATTTTTGTCCCATTATTTTTGGTAGACCCTTCTTGAATACAGCAAGTGCTAAGATTAATTGTGAAAGGAATATTGTCACTGTTGGCATAGATGGTATGTCTCATGAGTTCAATTTTGCTAAATTTAGTAGACAACCTCGTGAAGGGAACCATCTAGTAAGGATGAAATTATTGGTCTTGCTTCCATTGCTGTTCCTCCAACTGATCCGTTAGAACAATATTTGCTAGACCATGAAAACGATATGTTTATGAAGGAAAGGGAAGAAATAGATGAAGTGTTCCTTAAACAGGAACCTATGCTGAAACATAATCTTCCCGTTGAAATTCTTGGGGATCCCCCTCCACCCAAGGGTGATCCCGTGTTTGAACTCAAACCATTACACGATAATCTTAAGTATGCTTATCTTGATGAAAAAGAAATATATCCTGTTATTATTAGTGCTAACCTTACGTAGAAAGAAGAAGAAAGATTATTGAAAACTCAAGAAGCACCGAGCCGCTATTGGATATACTTTGGATGATCTTAAGGGCATTAGTCCCACATTATGTCAACACAAAATTTCAGTAGATAAAGATGCCAAGCCAGTTAGAGATCCTCAAAGACGATTAAATCCCAAAATGAAGGAAGTGGTAAGAAAGGAGATTCTAAAGCTCCTTGAGGCAGTATTATTTATCCCGTTCTTGATAGTGAATGAGTAAGCCCTGTCCATTGTGTCCCTAAAAGGGAGGTATTACCGTTGTTCCTAACGATAAAGATGAACTGATCCCAAAAAGAATTATTATAGGTTATAGGATGGTAATTGATTTCCGTAAGTTAAATAAAGCTACTAAGAAAGATCATTACCCTTTACCTTTTATTGATCAAATGCTAGAAAGGCTATCCAAACACACACATTTTTGATTTCTAGATGGTTATTCTGGCTTCTCACAAATACTGTGTCAAGGATCAATCTAAAACTACTTTTACTTGCCCTTTTGGTACTTTTGCTTATAGACGTATGCCTTTTGGTTTATGTAATGCACCGCTACCTTTCAAAGATGCATGATGGCTATATTTTTTGATTTTTGTGAAAAGATTTGTGAGGTATTCATGGATGATTTCTCCGTCTATGGATCCTCTTTTGATGATTGTTTGAGCAACCTTGATCGAAGTTTTGCAGAGATGCGAAGACACTAGTCTCGGCCCGAATTGGGAGAAGTGTCACTTTATGGTTAATGAAGGCATTGTCTTGGGGCACAAGATCTCTGAGAGAGGTATTGAAGTTGATAAAGCCAAAGTTGATGTTGTTGAAAAGATGCCATGTCCCAAGGACATAAAAGGTATAAGAAGTTTTCTTGGTCACGCCCGGCTTTTATAGGAGGTTCATTAAGGACTTTTCTAAAAACTCTAGGCCTCTGACTAATTTATTGCAAAAAGATATTCCTTTTGTCTTTGATGATGATTGTGTAGAAGCATTTGAAACACTTAAGAAAGCTTTGATCACTGCACCTATTGTTCAGCCACCTGATTGGAATTTACCTTTTGAAATTATATGTGATGCTAGTGATTATGCTGTAGGTGCTGTTTTAGGGCAAAGAGTCGATAAGAAATTGAGTGTTATCCAGTATGCTAGTAAGACTCTTGATACTGCCCAGAGAAATTATGCTACTACTGAAAAAGAGTTCTTAGCAGTTTTGTTTGCATGTGTTATTTTTAGACATTATATTGTTGATTCCAAAGTTACTTTTCACACTGATCATGCTGCTATTAAATATCTTATGGAAAAGAAAGATGCTAAGCCTAGACTCATTAGATGGGTTCTCTTGCTCCAAGAATTTGACTTGTATATTATTGATAGAAAGGGAGCTGAGAACCCCGTTGTAGACAACTTGTCTAGGTTAGAGAATGTTCTTGATGACCCACTGCCTATTAATGATAGCTTTCCTGATGAATAATTAGCGGTCGTCAATGCTTCTCGTATTGCTCCTTGGTATGCTGACTATTCTAATTACATTGTTGCTAAATATATACCGCCTAGTTTCACATACCAGCAAAGGAAAAAGTTCTTTTATGATTTAAGACACTATTTCTGGGATGACCCACATCTTTATAAAGAAGGAGTAGATGGTGTTATTAGACGTTGTGTGCCTGAGCATGAACAGGAACAGATCCTACGCAAGTGTCACTCTGAATCCTATGGAGGACACCACGCTGGAGATAGAACTGCATACAAGGTACTACAATCTGGTTTTTATTGGCCTACTCTCTTCAAAGATGCTCGTAAGTTTGTCTTATCTTGTGATGAATGTCAAAGAATAGGTAACATTAGTAGACGTCAAGAAATGCGTATGAATTATTCTCTTGTTATTTAACCGTTTGATGTTTGGGGCTTTGATTATATGGGACCTTTTCCTGCCTCCAATGGTTATACACATATTTTAGTTGCTGTTGATTACGTTACTAAGTGGTTAGAAGCTATTCCAACTAGTAGTGCTGATCATAACACTTCTATTAAAATGCTTAAAGAAGTTATTTTTCCGAGGTTTGGAGTCCCTAGATATCTTATGACTGATGGTGGTTCACATTTTATTCATGGTGCTTTCCGTAAGATGCTCGCTAAGTATGATGTCAATCATAGAATAGCATCTCCTTATCATCCACATCCAGTGGTCAAGTAGAGTTGAGCAATAGAGAGCTCAAATTAATTTTGCAAAAGACTGTGAATAGATCTAGGAAGAATTGGTCCAAAAAACTTGATGATGCATTATGGGCCTATCGAACTGCATACAAAAATCCTATGGCTATGTCTCCATATAAGATGGTTTATGGAAAAGCTTGTCATTTACCTCTTGAACTCAAACATAGGGCATATTGGGCTATCAAAGAGCTCAATTATGACTTCAAACTTGCCGGTGGGAAAAGGTTATTTGATATTAGCTCACTTGATGAATGGAGCACCCAAGCTTATGAGAATGCCAAGCTTTTCAAAGAAAAAGTCAAACGCTGGCATGATAAGAGGATACAAAAGCGTGAGTTTAACGTAGGCGAGATTATGTGTTATTGTTCAACTCTCGTTTAAGGTTTTTTGCAGGAAAACTTCTCTCAAAATGGGAAGGTCCCTACGTTATCGAGGAGGTCTATCGTTCTGGTGCTATAAAAATCAACAACTTCGAAGGCACAAACCCGAGGGTGGTAAACGGTCAAAGAATTAAACATTATATTTCAGGTAATCCTATCAATGTTGAAACTAATATTATTGAAACCATAACCCCCGAGGAATACATAAGGGACACTTTCCAGAACGTTCCAGACTCCGAAAAGGCATAGGTACGTGGTACGGTAAGTAAACCGACTCCAAAACAACTCTAATGGCAATTTTTATCAAATTTGGATTATTTAAGAATTTTAGGAAGAAAGAAGTAGTCCGGAAGGGACACGAGCCCCCCATGAGAGTGGAGGGCCCCCAGAGGCGCGCCTGCCTCTCGTGGGCACCTCGTGTGCCTCCCGGACTCCGTTTTCTTGTATGTTATGTATTTTGGTCGGTAAAAATTCATTATATACTCCCAAAGGTTTTGACCACCGTATCACGCAAATATCCTCTGTTTTCGTTTCGAGTTGTTCCTGTTGCAGAATAAAGCAAGATGTCTTCTCAGGAGTCAGTTGGGGAGAGCCGGGTGTCTCACCCAACGCCGGGTCCAGGAGCAAATAGCGATGCCTATCACTTTGGACCATCAACGGAGGATAAGATGGAGGCTGATTTGAAGAGGATAGATGCCATGGAGGAAGATCAAGAAGTTACCTCTCGTCTCCAAGCGGAATTCACTATGGGGGAACTACCTAGCCTGGCTGTCCCTGCTTCGGTCATCCCTTCCAACTCTAGATTTCTTTCTTATGAAAATATGAAAAAGAGTTTTATGTGTTCTCCAGAAGCTATGCAGCATCCTTGGGTTAAAGGTGCTTTGGCCGTTACGGGCAAGCTCCGAAAAGAAATTATGGACCTCAAACAGCAAGTCAATAAGCTTGAGGAGGAGAACCGTATTCTGAAGGGCATTATCGCCAAGAAGATCATAACACCACCCGTGAAGAAGGAGAAATAATCTCATGAGTATGGGCACTCCCCTTGGCAACTACCAAGCTTGGGGGAGGTGCCCCGGTATCGTATCACCATCACACTCCTATCTTTACCGCTTTATTTAGTTTGATCCTTTTAGTAGTATCTTGATCTATTAGTTCAAAGTTTTGATATCAAGTAGTTTCGAGTTTTGCATTGTGATCTCTTTATGTAATCGAGTCAGTGTGCTATCTATAATAAAGATTAGTGTTGAGTCAAGGGCTTTGCTTTGTTGCTATGATCTTGAGAAAGTAGAAAGAACAAAAGAGTTCATATTGATCTTATGGATAGTGATAACTTCACTTATAGAAAGTATGAGGCATAAAAAAATTGTTGAGAGTTGATGAACGTAGCCTTGGTCAGCGTTGCAATTAATAGGAAGTGATAAGGAAAGAGGGGTTCACATATAAATACATTATCTTGGACACCTTTTATAATTGGGAGCACTCATTAAGTATGACATGCTGAAAGAGTTGACGTTGGACAAGGAAGACAACATAATGGTTTATGTTTTCCGACATTTCAGTTAAAGTATATTGTCATTGACCTTCCAAACATGTTGAGCTTGCCTTTCCCCCTCATGCTAGCCAAAATTCTTGCGCCAAGTAGAGATACTACTTGTGCTTCCAAACATCCTTAAACCCAGTTTTGCCATGAGAGTCCACCATACCTACCTATGGATTGAGTAAGATCCTTCAAGTAAGTTGTCATCGGTGCAAGCAATAAAAATTGCTCTCTAAATATGTATGACATATTAGTGCGGAGAAAATAAGCTTTGTACGAACTTGTTGTGGAAGTAATAAAAGCGACGGACTACATAATAAAGGTCCACACACAAGGGGCAATATAAAGTGACGTTCTTTTGCATTAAGATTTCGTGCATCAACCCTAAACGCGCATGACAACCTCTGCTTCCCTCTGCGAAGGGCCTATCTTTTACTTTATGTTTTTAATTTATGCTTGAGTCAAGGTGATCCTCACCTTTTCCTTTTTATTTTATCCTTTGGCAAGCTCCTCGTGTTTGAAAGATTATGATGCATATATCCAATTGGATGTAAGTTAGCATGGGCTATTATTGTTGACATCACCTAAAGGTGAATACGTTGGGAGGCAACACAATAAGCGCCTATCTTTCTCAGTGTCCGGTTGAAACTCTATAACCACAAGTATTGCGTGAGTGTTATCAATTATAAGAGACTACGCGATAGTTGAGTATGTGAGCTTGTTGAAAAGCTCTATTATTGACTCTTTCTGATGTTACGATAAATTGCAATTGTTTCAATGACTTAGATTATAGTTTGTTAGTTCCCAATGAAGTTTTTGAACCATACTTGACATTGTGAATTGCTTGTTACTTGAGCATAGGAAATCTATGTTGTTGTTATTAGAATGATCATGATGCCCTCATGTCCTTATTTTATTTTTATCGACACCTCTATCTCTAAACATGTGGACATATTTTTCGATTTCAAGCTTCCGCTTGAGGACAAGCGAGGTCTAAGCTTGGGGAGTTGATACGTCAATTTTGAATCATCATTTTATATCAATATTTATTGCATTATGGGCTGTTATTACACATTATATCTCAATACTTATGGCTATTATCTCTTATTTTACAAGGTTTACCATGAAGAGGGGGGATGCCGGCAGCTGGAATTCTGGCTGGAAAAGGAGCAAACGTTGGAAACCTATTCTGCACAACTCAAAAAGTCCTGAAACTCCACGAAACAACTTTTCGGATTTAGTAAGAATTTATGAGCGAAAGAAATAGGCCAGGGGGACCACACCATGTCCAGGAGACAAGGGGGCGCCCCCCCTATAGGGCGCGGCGCCCTATCTCCTGGGCCCCCTGGTTGGCCTCCGGCGTCCATCTTCTGCTATATCATCACTTTTACCCTGGAAAAAAAATCGTGGGCAAGCTTACGGGACGAAACTCCGCCGCCACGAGGCGGAACCTTGGCGGAATAAATCTAGGGCTCTGGCGGAGCTACTGCCGGGGACACTTCCCTCCGGGAGGGGCAAATCATCACCAACGTCATCACCAACGATCCTCTCATCGGAAGGGGGTCAATCTACATCAACATCTTCACCAGCACCATCTCCTCTCAAAACCCTAGTTCATCTCTTGTATCCAATCTTGTATCAAAACCACAAATTGGTACCTGTGGGTTGCTAGTAGTGTTGATTACTCCTTGTAGTTGATGCTAATTGGTTTACTTGGTGGAAGATCATATGTTCAGATCCTTTATGCATATTATTACTCCTCTGATTATGAACATGAATATGCTTTGTGAGTAGTTACGTTTGTTCCTAAGGACATGGGTGAAGTCTTGCTATTAGTAGTCATGTGAATTTGGTATTCGTTCGATATTTTGATGAGATGTATGTTGTCTTTTCCTCTAGTGGTGTTATGTGAATGTCGAATACATGACACTTCACCATTATTTGGGCCTAGAGGAAGGCATGGGGAAGTAATAAGTAGATGATGGGTTGCTAGAGTGATGTAAGCTTAAACCCTAGTTTATGCGTTGCTTCGTTAGGGGTTGATATGGACCCATATGTTTAATGCTATGGTTAGGTTTACCTTAATACTCCTTTTTGTAGTTGAGGATGCTCGCAATAGGGGTTAATCATAAGTGGGATGCTTGTCCAAGTTAGGGCAGTACCCAAGTACCGGTCCACCCACATATCAAATTATCAAAGTACGGAACGCGAATCTTATGAACGTGATGAAAACTAGCTTGACGATAATTCTCAATGTGTCCTCGGGAGCTCCTTCTTCGTTATTAGAATTTGTCCAGGCTTATCCTTTGCTACATAAAGTATTGGGCCACCTTGCTGCACTTTATTTACTTTTTGCTCGTTACTATTTATCTTATCACAAAACTATCTATTACCTACAATTTCAGTGCTTGCAAAGAAAACCTTACTGAAAACCGCTTATCATTTCCTTCTGCTCCTCGTTGGGTTCGACACTCTTACTTATCGAAAGGACTACGATAGATCCCCTACACTTGTGGGTCATCACCCGGATGGCCTCTACCAGGTGAACTCCACCGCCACTTCCACATCCGCTCCGGTCGCTCTCTCCGCCACGGTGGACCTTTGGCATGCTCGGTTGGGACATCCGAACCCGGCCACCCTTTGTCGTATTCTTAGTACTTTCTCATTCACGTGTAATAAAACTGATGATCATACTTGTCATGCTTGTCGTCTTGGCAAGCACGTCTGTCTTCCGTTTAGCGCGTCCTCATCGGTGGCGTCGTATCCATTTGAGTTGATTCATAGTGATTTGTGGACATCTCCTGTTGCCAGTAGTACGGGTTTTTTATACTACCTTGTCATACTTGATGATTATTCGCACTATGTGTGGACCATCCCGTTGCGGAGAAAATCCAATGCACTCTCCGTTCTTACCACTTTTTACTCCTATGTCGCTACGCAGTTTAGGCGTCCCATCCATGCTTTGCAGACTGACAACGGGAAGGAGTTCGACAACGTCGGGGTTCGCACCCTCCTCGCCACACACGGCATGATTTTTTGTCTCACTTGCCCGTACACCTCGCAACAAAATGGTCGCGTCGAACGGATCGTTCGCACACTCAATGACTATGTGCGCACCCTTCTTTTCCACGCCAATGTCCCGCCCCGGTTTTGGCCGGATGCTCTCTCCACCGCCTCTCTTCTCATCAATGTCCGTCCAACTCGTGCTCGTGGAAACTTTGCACCACATCATCTCCTCTTCGGTAGCCCGCCCTCATACGATGATCTTCGTGTTTTGGGGTGTCTATGTTATCCAAGCATCACCTCCACCACTCCTCACAAACTTGCACCTCGCTCCATGGCATGCATTTTTCTCGGATACCCACCAAACACCAAAGGCTATCGCTGCTATGATCCGGTTTCCCACCGAGTCTTCACTTCATGACACGTTTACTTTGACGAGAGGTCTTTTCCTTTTCACCAGGTACCGCCGCCGGCTGACTCGCCATCATCACCGACGCCTCCTGGCGCCTCTCGAGGAGGCCGCTCCCTCGCGCTTGGGCCCCCTCCCGGCTTCGGGCCCCCTGCAGCGCGTGGGCCCCCTCCCGTCTTTGGCGCCCCGGCTGCGCCTGGGCCGCTGGGTCCGGCAAGGCCGGACTTTGACCTTCGCCGCGGGCTGATAACCCACAAGTATAGGGGATCGCAAAAGTTTTCGATAAGTAAGAGTGTCAAACCCAACGAGGAGCTAAAGGTAGAACAAATATTCCCTCAAGTTCTATCGACCACCGATACAACTCTACGCACGCTTGACGTTCGCTTTACCTAGAACAAGTATGAAACTAGAAGTACTTTGTAGGTGTTTTTGGATAAGCTTGCAAGAAAGTAAAGAGCACGAAAATAAAGACTAGGGGCTGTTTAGATAAAGATGCAATAAAGTAAATATAGCGAGTGTGGAAAAGTGGTGGTAGGAGTTGTGAAATTGTCCCTATGCAACCGATCAAGCATTAGACCGGTAATCACTATTGCAATTCTATTTGAGGGAGAGGCATAAGCTAACATACTTTCTCTACTTGGATCATATGCACTTATGATTGGAACTCTAGCAAGCATCTGCAACTACTAAAGATTCATTAAGGTAAAACCCAACCATAGCATTAAAGTATCAAGTCCCTTTATCCCATACGCAAACAACCTACTTACTGGTCTCGTGCTTCACACACCACGCCACCCACCATAAGCAAATCATAAACATATTGCAAACCCTACAACGGGAATCCCTCACGCTTGCGCGACACGGAGGGCACAATAGGACAGCACCAATAATAAAACATGAAACTCAAACCAATCATAGCAATTCATCAATCACCGATAGAACAATGAAAATCTACTCAGACATCATAGGATGGCAACACATCATTGGAAAATAATATGAAGCATAAAGCACCATGTTCAAGTAGAGGGTACAACGGGTTGCGGGAGAGTGAACCGCTGAATATAGATGGGGGAAGGTGATGGAGATGTTGGTGAAGATGACGGTGGTGTTGATGAAGATCGCGGTGATGATGATAGCCCCCAGCAGCGCTCCGGCGCCACCGGAAGCAAGGGGGAGAGGGCCCCTGTCGGTGTCAAAACCGGCGGATCTCGGGTAGGGGGTCCCGAACTGTGCGTCTAGGCGGATGGTAACAGGAGATAGGGGACATGATGTTTTTACCCAGGTTCGGGCCCTCCCGATGGAGGTAATACCCTACTCCTGCTTGATTAATATTGATGATATGGGTAGTACAAGAGTAGATCTACCACGAGATCAAGGAGGCTAAACCCTAGAAGCTAGCCTATGGTATGATTGTTGTTCGTCCTATGGACTAAAACCCTCCCGTTTATATAGACACCGGATAGGTTAGGGTTACACAGAGTCGGTTACAATGGTAGGAGATCTACATATCCGTATCGCCAAGCTTGCCTTCCACGCCAAGGAAAGTCCCATCCGGACACGGGACGAAGTCTTCAATATTGTATCTTCATAGTCCAGGAGTCCGGCCAACGGTAAGAGTTCGGCTATCCGGTCACCCCCTAATCCGGGACTCCCTCAGTAGCCCCCGAACCAGGCTTCAATGACGATGAGTCCGGCGCGTTGATTGTCTTCGGCATTGCGAGGCGGGTTCTTCTCCAAAGTCCATATACTTGTCGAATAGTGTCCGGCTTCTGATAAATGCTGCGCTCCTCGGCTTCTACGCCAAATAATGGCCATCTTCCACGTGTTTGAATGAATGCGAGCAGCCAGGGTATTTTTACAATTACCCCCCTAGCCGTGCAAATGAGCCGCCTATAAAAGGGGGAAGGATCTAGATCTGAGTCACACCATTCCCCTTTGCGAAGCTTTCATCGGAGCGCCTCGACCAAAGCCCATTCCATCATGGACAATGACGCAGCTCCTCTTCTCAAGGCCCCAGCCCTCACCAGAAATTGGGAGAGATGCTCACCCAAGATAGCTTAGCTAGTCATACTCCAAGCCAAGGGATTTCTCCCCGGCCTTCATGGTTCCGGTTCGAGCCGGACTTGCCACCTACAAGGGCGGAAAGCAAGCGGAGAGCGTCCCCGATCCCTCTAAAGGAGAGCGGGTATGCTTCATCTCTTATCTAGTACACCCGTTTCTCCGGGGGCTCTTGGAGTTCTACAGCCTCCAATTGCACCACCTTACTCCTGCCTCCATCCTGCACATCGCGGGCTTCGTGGCCCTTTGCAAACTATTCCCAGGCCGAGGCTCATTTCGGGCTGTGGAAGAGAATATTCTGCCTAGTACCCCGCTCTCATGAGGGGTCAATATATCAAGTGGGCGGAGCGAGCTATGGCGATCGCCGGGACCGGATACCTATCCGGAACCCCAAAGAAGGCGTCCGAAGACTGGCCTTCAGAATGGTTTTACATGGAGGAAGTCCCGCTGCCGGATCCTGTTCGGATCGGCCTCCCGGAGTTCAGCAATGCTCCTCTGAAGAAGCGCCTAAGCTGGCGCCCTCGGAGCCCCCGGAGAGAAGATGACCGGGATGTCCGTTATCTGATGAGCGAATAAGGTTACAGTTCATGCCGGATTGACCATGACAGGAGTCATGGCAATCTGCATTATGAGGGGAGTGCAGCCGCCCAATATAGGGGCCACCCCATGTGGGACTTCAACGGGGAGGACGATGCCACCCGCCAGTACGCAAAGGGCTGTGGATCGGTCACCGAATCGGGTGAAAATCTTGTTCGCCATGTATAAAGGGGAGGAGGAGGATTTCCTCCGTGTCAACCCATGAAGGAGTTTTCTTGAATAATCCTCAAGCTGGGTAAGCAAACATCTTTGTGACCTGTCCGATCCATGTTCCCATGGTTAAATATCTCATTTCGTGGTTTCGCAAGCAGAACTGCTACTGGATCGGTGGGAGAAGATACACAGCCCGCCTCACAACCCAAGGACCCGAACGGTCCTCGATCCGACCTCAAGAGGATCCGGATATAAAGGTGGAGTTGATCGACGGGTATTCCACCAACTTAGCATCGACAATGCGTTGGTCGCCATTACGACTGATTACCCGAATACTTCCAAATTTCACAGTAAATGAGACCGAGATCCCAAAACCCCGATAACGCACCCATCCATGCTTATTTTTGATCACCAGATACCAATGGTGCTTGAGGGGTACCTTCGAGGCAGGAGTCGATGCGCGGCTGGCCAACAAAGGCGCAGGCTCCAGGCTAAAAAGAAGTGCGGTCCGGATCGAAACTTCGCCAAGCAACGGTATGGCATGTCACCATACTCCTGTGATTGATTCTCGAAGGCGCATTAACGCTGATACCCTTTTTCAGGAAAAGAGCGCCGGATCGAGTCCGGAGAGGTTGCCGATCGAACCTTCTCCGGTCAAGCTTCATAGCCGGGTCCGGAGGTCGAGGCGAGCACGAGACGTGCATCGGATGCTCCTCCGAGAGGATGCCGACAGGTTGTCCGCCACCAACTCCGAGGTGGAGAGCGCTTGAACCACAGCGCCACGGACAGTTCTTCGTGACGCGTGTTTCTCCCAAGAGGCCTTGAATGCCTTTGATTCGAGATGCGCACCTCCGTGCCGCTCAAGATGGTCTAGCCAGAGCCACGGAGCAGTATGTGAAGGACATACGGTAAGGAAATTTGATGATTATATATGCCAAGAGTCCCGAGACTTAAAATAGTTAGAATAACTGATTTAAGGATCATTTGTTATGCAGGATCTTACAGAAAAAGAATACGAGACTATCTCAGAGCTTGAAGAGTGCAGGCCCATCTTGAGGCCAAGACTAGCCGCCTGGGGGAGCCACAGAGACCCCTCCGTAATATACGCTTGAGAAGATAAATAATTTATGAAGTGCGCGGGTGTGTAAAGTCGACAAAAACATTGCAGATGGCGCCGACTAGATCCGGACAAGCAACAGCTCTTACGCCAGTTAATGGCGGCGAGAGCGTGTTTACGAGGGTGCGGCAGAGAAGAATAACCTCCAAGACGCCAACACCAAGCTGGGTGAGGAACTGAAGGACGTTCGTGCCTAGTTATCTGACTCCGTAAAGGAGAATCGGCGGCTTCATCGCGGCATTTTCAGTAAGTGCTTGAGCAAACTTTGAAAGAGTTCGGCGAGGAAGGCAACTAACATAAACATGTATGTAGGTTTGCTCACTGTGTCGCCCCGAGGAGGAGATGCCCAATTCTTCAGGTGATCTTCTTCCCGAATCTGCATCGGCTGCACGAAACGAGTCCGGCAGGTGATGAAAAGCATCGCCAGGCCTTGTGGCTATCTATCTCCCCGCTCAAGGCATTGGGGAGCTGGCAGAGCGGCTTCAAGGAGCACGGCGGCGCTTCCGGCTATGGAAGATATCGGCCTGCCGTCAAGGCACCAGGGAGGCCTGGGTCATGGTAAAGACGCGGTACACGAAGGCTTTCCCAAACCACATGGCCGAGGTCGGACCTGTGGGGCCGGATGGGATGGAGATCCCTGTAAGCTTAGTGTACGGCCAAGTAGAATCGGCCGCCAAGTATTTTCAGCAAGATTGTAAATTAGATAGCCTGTTAGATGGCATTGAGGAGGAATACAATGAGTCGAGTTGACTATGTAAAATATGACATGAAAGAATGTCTTCTAGCCGGATTGTAGATCGCTTGTCATAGCGGACCTTTGCTCGACCTCCGGACCCAATAGTCCGGAGTGTGTCCGAATACCGTCGTGGTTATATAAGAACCGTGGTATGCATGGAGACAAAGGCGTTAGGGGTCATTGTTGCTGTATCGCACAAGTGCCCAACTAGTTATGTTATATTACATGGGTAATAAGAAACATCTTCCAGGGAGAATAGTTTCGTTAAGGGTTCCTTTCGCTGGGATGCATGCCCTAAAGTGCATGTCAAAGCTGCTTATGAAACAAGAAAATCATCTGGGGGCAGATGAGTAAATAGTTAAAAATCATCTTTCAATTCACCGACCGAATATTCCCTTAAGAACGCTAGCTTTCGGCTTCACCTGGTCCCGAGGTACACATCCGGCTGACCCGCAGTAATAATCGCAGAGGTGCTCCCTTTACCACCTAGCTGAACAATCGGGAACGAGGGGTAAGCACAGGAGCCAGTGCAACCCAAATTGGCCAAAACTTAAGTCATATCGATGCATATAATGGTGAATAAAAGGTACATGCGGAAGTTTAACATGTGCTGGGCATGAAGCTCAGATAAATAAGCTTCCGTTAAAGAAGCCCCTAGGTATAATGAGCGCGGAGAGCGCGTCAAGTGTGTGCGGAAAAAGCGCAAACGAGCCTCTAGAGGCTACAAGAAGAAGAAGGAGGAAGGAGAGAAATAAAAGACAGCAAAAAGCAAAAATAAAGAATGCGGACGGAGGAAGGAGACGAACTTGGAGTCCGACACTTAGGCGTAGAATCTTCGTAGACGGGCTGCGTTCCATGGGTTCGGCTCGAGTCGGTTATCCGATGCGTTTCGCAGACGGTATGCTCCGCCGTTCAGGACCTGGTCGATGATGAAGGGACCTTCCCATTTGGGCTTGAGTTTGTCCTTTTTCTTGTCCGGCCGGCGCAGAACTAGTTCGCCAACGTTATAAGCTTTGGCCCGTACTTCCCTGCTTTGATATCTTCGAGCCTGCTGTTGATAGAATGCGGAACAAGCTTTTGCCACGCCGCGCCCTCCTCCAATGCGTCCAAACTGTCCCGCCGATCGAGCTCGGCTTCTCTTTCTTCATACATGCGCACGCCGAGGTGAGTCATGTATTATGTCGCAGGGCAAGACTGCTCTGCGCCGCATACACCATGAAGAATGGTGTAAATCCGTAGTACGATTCGGGCGTGGTCCGCAGCCCCAGAGTACGGAGTCGAGCCTCGACCCAAAGGCGTGTTAGATTCCTTGAGGGACCGCACTAGTCTGGGTTTAATGCCGCTCATGATTAGACCGTTTGCCTGCTCGACTTGGCCGTTGGTTTGAGGGTGATAGATCGAGGCGTAATCGAGCTTGATGCCCATGTTTTGCACCATGATTTGACCTCATCGGCCGTGAAGTTGGTGCCATTGTCATGATGATACTGGGGGGACACCGTGAACGGTGCACAACCCCGATATGAAGTCTATCATCGGTCCGGATTCAGCCGCTTTTAACTGGTTTGGCCTCTATCCATTTGGTGAATTTGTCCACCATGACCAATAGGTATTTTTGCTTGTGGGTTCCTCCCTTGAGGGATCCAACCATGTCAAGCCCCTGCATCGCGAACGCCAGGTGATGGGTATAGTTTTAAGGGCGGTGGGTGGCATGTGGCTTTGGTTAGCAAAAAGTCGGCAACCGACGCATCGTTGGACTAAGTCCTCAAGATCTGCCTCGGCCGTCGGCCAATAAAGTCCTCAGACGGAAGGCCTTGCCTACAAGGGCCCGGGCTGCGGCGTGGTGCCCACCCAGTCCGGCATGAATTTCAGCCAGGAGGTTTCGCCTTCCTCTTCGGAGATACACCTTTGAAGGACTCCGTAGTGCTTTTCTTATAAAGCTCTCCTCATGGACTTTATAGGCTTTAGAGCGCCTGTACTATGCAGCGAGCCTCATTTTTGGTCTTCGGGGAGTTCCCGCTTAGTTAGGTAGGCTAGGAATGGTTCCGGCCCACGGGCGATAACCGCCATTATTTTGTGAGCAGAGGGTGTTATCTCGGGGCGGAGCCTCCGTGGTGTCGAGTGTTCGGCGTCAGCGGTGCGGTTGGGTCCGGATTGTTATTGCCGGACTTCTTCCCATAGTACGGATGGCTTGAACAGCCGCTCCAAAAAGATATTGGGTGGACGGCATCGCTGCTTTTGCACCGATGCGTGCCAATATATCCGCCTACCTGGTTGTTATCCCGGCTATATGATGAAACTCGAGCCCTTCAACTGCGGTCGACATTTTTAGGACCGCATTGCGGTATGCTGCCATTTTTGGATCTTTGGCGCCAAAGTCTCCGCTTATTTGAGATATTGCGAGGTTTGAATCCTCAGCACCTGTGAGGCGTTGAATGCCCATGGAGACTGCCATCCCGGAGGCCGTGCGTAAGGGCCTCAGATTCGCCGCGTTGTTGGAGTCCGTATACATTATCTGAAGGACGTATTGGACTGTGTCCCCGGTTGGGGACGTTAGGACGACGCCAGCCCCCAGGCCAGCCAACATTTTGGAGCGGTCAAAGTGCATGATCCAATTGGAGTATGCGCCGTACTCTTTAGGGACTTCGGCTTCAGTCCATTCGGCCACGAAGTCGGCCAAAACCTGCGACTTAATAGCTCGTCATGGCTTATAAGTTATGTCGAACGGAAGGAGCTCTATGGCCCATTTAGCGATCCCAAAATTTACTTTCGGTTTTCCAGGCGCTCTCCGTCGCACAGTACTTTTGTACTATGGTCACCAAGTCAGCAAAGCGTGAAATTTCGCGACGACTTATGGCGTTTAGGATTCCCTTGTCCGTGCAATTATTGCAAAAATTGGGATTAAGGCCCTCCTCTCGGCAGTCCTTTATCCTGCTCATAACCAGAGGAATCTCGCCCAAGAATAATGTACTGCTTTCAGCAGGCTCTTGCCGAATTCGAGAGAGATCGCCAATGTTTGGGTGGAGGGTGGCACTAAATCCGAACCCCGCCCAATTTAGGACTCAGGGCGAGAAGTTTCCGAACTCGGAAATTTGGATTTTTGAGTGCTATCCAATGAGTCCGCCCGCCACCGACTTTAGGTTCAGGGCTTGATCGACATCCGCCCCTCCGCAGGAATCCGCATGGAGGGATCGAACCGGACGTAGCTAGTCCTTAAGGTAGAAGAAGAATCGCCGCATTGCTCCTCTATCACAGCAACATGATGGGTAGCCTCGGGAGAGTTGATCTCTCTCAGATCGGTTTTAGGCCCGATCCGGTCGTAATCTGTGGCGACTCCCAGGGCGGCGATGCGATCCAAGAGCTCGTTTATGGAGGATAGCTCGATCGGATCTAACTGTTCGGCAAGTTCCAAACTAACTTGGAGATTGGTTTCGGCGACTCGAGAGGTCATCATCGGCGGGTGGCCGGATCGCGGTCATAAGAAAACCACCTAGTCAAGAGTTCGCCGCCGGCCAAGGCTCCTTTGGCGATAGTATCGCCTTTTAAAGATTTAGATGAGGCATCCTACCTGATGGCGACGGCACAGAGGAACTCTCAATGAAAGCACCAATGTCGGTGTCAAACCGGCTGATCTCGGTAGGGGGTCCCGAATGCAGGCGTCTAGGCGGATGGTAACAGGAGACAGGGGACACGATGTTTTTACCTGTGTTCGGGCCCTCTCGATGGAGGTAATACCCTACTCCCCGCTTGATTAATATTGATGATATGGGTAGTACAAGAGTAGATCTACCACGAGATCAAGGAGGCTAAACCCCAGAAGCTAGCCTATGGTATGATTGTTGTCCGTCCCTACGGACTAAAACCCTCCGGTTTATATAGACACCGGATAGGTTAGGGTTACACAGTAGTCGGTTACAATGGTAGGAGATCTACATATCCAGACGCCAAGCTTGCCTTCAACGCCAAGGAAAGTCCCATCCGGACACGGGACGAAGTCTTCAATCTTGTATCTTCATAGTCCAGGAGTCCGGCCAACGGTAAGAGTTCGGCTATCCGGACACCCCCTAATCCGGGACTGCCTCAGCCCCCCTTCTTCTTCTTCTTCTTCCTTGACCTCCTCCCTAGATGGGAGAAGGGTTTCCCCTCTGGTCCTTGGCTCCCCTGGCGTGGGAGGGGCGAGAGCCCCTCCAAGATTGGATCTATCTCTGTTTCTGCGTTCTCTCACGCCTGCTTTCACCGCTTTCACAGATATATGGAGATCTGTAACTCCGATTGGCCTGAAACCTTCGCCGTGATTTTTTTCCGAATATTAGCTTTCTTGCGGCAAAAGAAGAGCATCAACCACCTTACGGTGGGCTCACGAGGGTAGGGGCGCGCCCCCCTCTCTCGTGACCACCTCGGGCACTGGTTCACGTTGATTTTCCTTCCAAATTTTCCATATTTTCCAAAAATAAGCTCCGTCTGCTTTTTATCCCGCTTTGGACTCCGCTTTGATATGGATACTCTGTAAACCAAAAACATGCAACAGACATGTGAACTGGCACTGGGCAATCGGATCAATATGTTAGTCCCAAAATAGTATAAAAAGTTGCCAAAAGTATATGAAAGTTGAATAATATTGGCATGGAACAATCAAAACTATAGATACGACGGAGACGTATCAGCATCCCTAAGCTTAATTCCTGCTCGCCCCTCGAGTAGGTAAATGATAAAAAGAATAATTTTTGATGTGGAATGCTACCTAGCATAATCTTGATCATATGTCTAATCATGGCATGAATATTAAGACACGAGTGATTCAAAGTAGTAGTCTATCCTTTGACATAAAAACAATAATACTTCAAGCATACCAACCAAGCAATTATGTCTTATTGAAATAACATAGCCAAAGAAAGCTCATCCCTACAGAATCATATAGTCTGGCTATGCTCCATCTTCACCACACAAAGCATTCACATCATGCACAACCCCGATGACAAGCCAAGCAATTGTTTCATACTTTTGATGTTTCTCAAACCTTTTCAACTTTCACGCAATACATGAGCGTGAGCCATGGATATAGCACTATAGGTGGAATAGAATATAATGATGGAGGTTATGTGGAGAAGACAAAAGGAGAAAGTCTCACATCGACGCCGCTAATCAATCGGCTATGGAGATGCCCATCAATTGATGTCAATGCGAGGAGTAGGGATTGCCATGCAACGGATGCACTAAGAGCTATAAGTGTATGAAAGCTCAACAAAAGAAACTAAGTGGGTGTGAATCCAACTTGCTTGCTCATGAAGACCTAGGGCATTTGAGGAAGCCCATCGTTGGAATATACAAGCCAAGTTCTATAATGAAAATTCCCACTAGTATATGAAAGTGACAACATAGGAGACAATCTATATGAAGAACATGGTGCTACTTTGAAGCACAAGATATGAGACTCACTACATGAAGAACATGGTGCCACTTTGAAGCACAAGTGTGGAAAAAGAGATAGTAACATTGCCCCTTTTTATTTTATTATTTTTTTTTATTTTTTTTTTATTTTTGCGGGCTTCTTTGGCCCCATTTTTTTATTTAGGCTTCTTTGGCCTCTCTTTTTTTTGATGGGGCAATGCTCTAATAATGATGATCATCACACTTTTATTTACTTACAACTCGATATTACAACTCGATACTAGAACAAAGATGTGACTCTATATGAATGCCTCCGGCGGTGTACCAGGATGTGCAATGATCTAGCGTAGCAATGACATAAAAAAACGGACAAGCCATGAAAACATCATTCTAGCTATCTTACGATCATGGAAAGCAATATGACAATGAATGCTCAAGTCATGTATATGATGATGATGGAAGTTGCATGGCAATATATCTCGGAATGGCTATGGAGATGCCATGATAGGTAGGTATGGTGGCTGTTTTGAGGAAGATATAATGAGGCTTATGTGTGACAGAGTGTATCGTATCACGGGGTTTGGATGCACCGGCAAAGTTTGCACCAACTCTCGAGGTGAGAAAGGGCAATGCACGGTACTGAAGATGCTAGCAATGATGGAAGGGTAAGAGTGCATATAATCCATGGACTCAACATTAGTCATAAAGAACTCACATACTTATTGCAAAAATCTATTAGTCATCGAAACAAAGTACTACGCGCATGCTCCTAGGGAGATAGATTGGTAGCTCGTCCCCGACCGCCACTCATAAGGAAGGCAATCAATAAACACCTCATGCTCCGACTTCGTTACATAACGGTTCACCATACGTGCATGCTACGGGACTTGCAAACCTCAACACAAGTATTTCCCAATTTCACAATTACTCAACTAGCATGACTCTAATATCACCATCTTTATATCGCAAAACTATTGCAAGGAATCAAACATATCATATTCAGCGATCTACAAGTTTATGTAGGATTTTATGACTAACCATGTGAATGACCAGTTCCTGTCATCTCTCTAAATAGATATAAGTGAACCAAGAGAGTTTAATTCTTTCTACAAAAGGTATGCCCAAGCTCTAACAAATATAAGTGAAGCAAAAGAGCATTCTACAAATGGCGGTTGTCTATGTAAAGAGAAACAGGCAATCCAAACTTCAAATGATATAAGTGAAGCACATGAAGCATTCTATAAAGCTATTCTCAAAAGATATAAGTGAAGTGCAATGAGCATTCTATAAATCAACCAAGGAGTATCTCATACCAGCATGGCGCAAAAAAGAAAAAAAATAAAAACCTAATGCAAAAGACGCTCCAAGACTTGCACATAATGCATGAACGAAACGAATCCGAAAACATACCGATACTTGTTGAAGAAAGAGGATGCCTCCCGGCATCCCCAAGCTTAGACGCTTGAGTCTCCTTGAATGTTTACTTGGGGTGCCTCGGGCATGCCCAAGCTTGAGCTCTTGCCTCTCTTCCTTCTTCTCACATCGAAAGATCCTCGATTAGACACTACATCCACACAAAACTTCAACAGAAAACTCGGTAAGATCCGTTAGTATAATAAAGCAAATCACCAACCTAAGTACTGTTGCAAACCAATTCATATTTTGTTTTTTCATTGTGTCTACTGTAATACAGCTTTTCCATGGCTTAATCCACTGATATAAATTGATAGTTTCATCAAAACAAGCAAACTATGCATCAAAAACAGAATCTGTCTAAAACAGCACAGTCTGTAGCAATCTGAACATTCACCATACTTTTGATACTTTAAAAATTCTGCCAAAATTAGGAACAATAAAAAAATTGTACAGTAAGACAGTGCAAAAAGAATCAGAACCATTTGATGTTCCAGTAAAAAATTAAAAATCGCGCACTACAGCCAAAGTTTCTGTCCTGCACCGCACAAACCAACAAGCATTGTAAACATCCTAAAGGCAAACCTTGGCACATTATTTTTATAATACAATGGAATTGTACAAGGAGATAATTATTTTTGTTGAAAAGTTTCTGTTATCAAGATTCACAAAGTTGCCATGAGCATGAACAAAGTTCAAGGAGCTCTCCCACTTCAACAATGCTTGTCTTTCTCACTTTCACTTTCCTTTTTGAAAAAGTTTTGGGTTCCCCTCTTTATTTTTGTTGTTTTTAAAATATATGAAAGCACTCAACATAAATAAATGACTCTCTAAAACTTCCGGGTTTTCTCCCTGGCAACGCTTTCTTTAAAGCCATTAAGCTAGGCATATAGTGCTCAAGTAATGAATCCACCCGGATCCCAAGGTATATCAAAGCCAATTTTAATTAGCAATGATTTGTAATTTAGTAGTGAGCACAAAGCAACATATATCATGTAATGACGAAGTCTAACTCTCTTCCTATGCATCGTCATGTCATAAAAGAACAATTCATGCACACATAGTAAAGGCCAATGCATAGTATAAACAGTTTCTTGCAATTTTATTGTATTGAAAACATAGAGAGGTGGAGATATAGTTCCTCTCTCATAATAATTGCAAGTAGGAGCAGCAAGCACATGCATATTATATCTATCAAAATCATCATGTGCAACGGTAAAAGGCAACCCATCAATATAATCCTTAATAAGTGCAAACTTCTCCGATATAGTATAATCGGGAGAATTCAAAAGATAATAGGACTATCATGCGTGGGTGAAATAGCAACAATTTCATGTTTAACATAAGGAACTATAGCAAGTTCATCTCCATAAGCATCATTCATATTGGCATCTTGGCCACAAGCATAGCAAGCATCATCAAAAAGGGATATTTCAAAAGAATCATAGGGATCATAACAGTCATCATAGCAATCATCCTTCGGTAAGCATGAAGGGGAATTAAACAATGTATGAGTTGAAGAGTTACTCTCATTAGAAGGTGGGCACGGGTGATCAATCCGCTCTTCCTCCTTTTGTTCTTCGCTCTCCTCCTCATCTTTTTCATCCAATGAGCTCATAGTTTCATCAATTTCTTCTTCCATAGATTCCTGCAAAATATTAGTCGCTTCTTGGACAGCGGAGACTTTCTTAATAAGTGCATTAATATAGGCATTATATTCATAATTCTCATAACAATATTTAAGGATAGCTAAATTTTCAGATCTATAACAAGCATCATCAAAATCCTCAAACTCTTTAAACATGGATCCAATTTCATAAGCACCCATAAAAGCAACAAATTCTTCTATTTGTTCCACATCATAGTAATCATATATACCATTAGCATAAGAAGCTAAGGTTTCATTATCATTAAATTTGCATGAAAAGGGAAGGTGTGGAGACTCCGTCCTAGAGCAACAAGTATAATCATATTCCAAGCATAGTTGCCTAGCATACCAATACAACATATTAATTTGATCCCATAATAGTTTCCCTTTTTGTGTCGAGCGATAATCCCTAAAATATTCACGTTGATCCAACATTACTCCCACTATAAAGTTGAATGGGGTTTTCTCAGGATTATCAAAGTAGTACAAAATATTTTTCTCATGATGAGAATCGAGGGTTTTAGGAGTTACCCCATCCTCATGAGTAGCAAGTACAGCTATTTTTTTTGGTATTTTGCGTTCCATATCCATAACTAAAGATAGAGAACAACTAAGGACAGCAAATAAAAATTACTTAGTGATAAAGCAAACAAGCACACACGAGAATATTCACCCCACGCTATGACTCCCCGGCAACGGCGCCAGAAAAAGGTCTTGATAACCCACAAGTATAGGGGATCGCAACAGTTTTCGATAAGTAAGAGTGTCGAACCCAACGAGGAGCTAAAGGTAGAACAAATATTCCCTCAAGTTCTATCGACCACCGATACAACTCTACGCACGATTGACGTTCGCTTTACCTAGAACAAGTATGAAACTAGAAGTACCTTGTAGGTGTTTTTGGATAAGCTTGCAAGAAAGTAAAGAGCACGAAAATAAAGACTAGGGGCTGTTTAGATAAAGATGCAATAAAGTAAATATAGCGAGTGTGGAAAAGTGGTGGTAGGAGTTGTGAAATTGTCCCTATGCAACTGAATACGTTTCTAGACCGGTAATCACTATTGCAATTCTATTTGAGGGAGAGGCATAAGCTAACATACTTTCTCTACTTGGATCATATGCACTTATGATTGGAACTCTAGCAAGCATCCCCAACTACTAAAGATTCATTAAGGTAAAACCCAACCATAGCATTAAAGTATCAAGTCCCCTTTATCCCATAATGCAAACAACCTACTTACTCGGTCCGTGCTTCATCACTCATGCCACCCACCATAAGCTTAATCATAAACATATTGCAAACCCTACAGCGGAATCCTCATGCTTGCGCGACACGGAGGGCACAATAGGACAGCACCAATAATAAAACATGCAACTCAAACCAATCATAGCAATTCATCAATCACCGATAGGACAATGAAAATCTACTCAGACATCATAGGATGGCAACACATCATTGGAAAATAATATGAAGCATAAAGCACCATGTTCAAGTAGAGGGTAGAGCGGGTTGCGAGAGAGTGAACCGCTGAATATAGAAGGGGGAAGGTGATGGAGATGTTGGTGAAGATGACAGTGGTGTTGGTGAAGATCGCGGTGATGATGATAGCCCCCGGCAGCGCTCCGGCGCCACCGGAAGCAAGGGGGGAGAGCCCCCTTCTTCTTCTTCTTCTTCCTTGACCTCCTCCCTAGATGGGAGAAGGGTTTCCTCCGGTCCTTGGCTCCCATGGCGTGGGAGGGGCGAAACCCTCCGAGATTGGATCTATCTCTCTGTTTCTGCGTTCTGTTCTGGCTCTGTTTCACCGTTTTGCGTATATATGGAGATCCGTAACTCCGATTGGCCTGAAACCTTCGCCGTGATTTTTTTCCGAATATTAGCTTTCTTGCGGCAAAAGAAGAGCATCAACCGCCTTACGATGGGCTCACGAGGGTAGGGGGAGCACCCAGGGGGGGCAGGCGCGCCCCCCTGTCTCGTGACCACCTCGTGCACTGGTTCGCGTTGATTTTCCTTCCAAATTTTCCATATTTTCCAAAAATAAGCTCCGTCCGTTTTTATCCCGTTTGGACTCCGTTTGATATGGATATTCTTCGAAACCAAAAACATGCAACAGACAGGAACTGGCACTGGGCACCGGATCAATATGTTAGTCCCAAAAATAGTATAAAAAGTTGCCAAAAAGTATATGGAAGTTGAATAATATTGGCACGGAACAATAAAAAATTATAGATACGACGGAGACGTATCAGCGGCCTCGGCGCCCCCGACTCCCGTTGAGTCCGTAGCCTGGTCAGCGAGCGCATCTCCTGCGCCTGACCCGGGCTCCTCGACGGCTTCCGATGGTTCGGCTGCTTCCTCGCCGGCGGGCACGGCGCCACCGACTCCCGTTGAGTCCGTAGCCCGGGCCGCGGGCGCTTCTCCAGTGCCCGGCCCAGGCTCCTCGACGGCCTCTTCGCCGGCCTCGTCGCCGGCCCCGTCGACCCCACCGGCCCCGCCGACTCCACCGGCACCGCCCGACCTCGCCCGGCCCAGCCGCCCGGACACCGGCATGGTCACGCGTGCTCGCGCCGGTATTCACCGGCCCAGCAACCGTTATCCTGCGGATGAGTACCTTCTCGCTGGCTCGACATCTGGCGCCACACCTCTCCGTCGTGCTCGAAGCCGCTTCGCGACCCGCATTGGCTCGCGGCGATGCAGGAGGAGTTCGACGCGCTAGTGCGCAACCGCACTTGGCAGCTTGTCCCGCGGCCACCCCATGCCAACGTCATCTCTGGAAAGTGGGTATTCCGGCATAAGACTCGTCCTGACGGGTCTCTCGAGCGCTATAAGGCTCGGTGGGTAGTTCGTGGATTTCGACAACGCACTGGAGTCGACTTCACCGACAAGTTCGCCCCGGTTGTCAAACCGAGCACGATTCGCGCGGTCCTTCAGATCGTGGTCTCTCGCGCCTGGCCGGTGCATCAAATGGATGTGTCGAATGCGTTCTTGCATGGCCATCTTTCGGCAGTGTGTTCTGTCGAGCCAACAACCGGCTTCGGCCGACGCGGCTCAGCCTGATCATGTGTGCCTGCTTTCCCGCTCCTTGTATGGGTTGAAGCAGGCTCCTCGCGCCTGGTACCAGCGGATCGCCGGCTTTCTGCAGCATCTTGGGTTCCGAGCTACTCGCTCCGACGCCTCGCTGTTTGTCTTCCACCAGGCTCCGGCCACCGCTTACCCGCTCCTCTACGTCGAGGACATCATCCTGATGGCTTCCTCGCCCGAGCTACTTCGCGAGCATACTGCTCGCCTCAGCGCTGAGTTCGCCATTAAGGACCTCGGCCCGTTGCACTACTTCCTCGGCATTGAGGTGGTACGCCGCGCCGATGGGTTCTTTCTCCATCAGCAGCAGTATTCGCAGGACCTTCTTGAGTGGGTGGGCATGCTTAACTGCAAGCCTGTCCCCACGCCTATCGACACGAAGGCCAAGGTCTCTGCGCTCGACGGCTCCCCCGCGCCAGATGCAGCGTTCTACCGCTCCATTGTCGGCGCTCTTCAAGATTTCTGACACTCACTCAGCCTGACCTGCAAAGACGCTGCTCAGCAGGTGTGTCTCCATGCACGCCTCGCGACACTCACTGGAACTCGATGAAGCGGATTCTTGGTACATCCGCGGCACCCCGGCTCTGGGTCTTACGTTGGCCAACCGCCCTCGCCTACCACCTACCGGTGGCGCCATTGGACGCCGACTGGCTGCCCGGACACGCGACGCTCGACTACAGGCTACCGCGTCTACCTGGGGCCCTCCCTCATATCGTGGTCGTCTAAACGACAACCTACGGTATCCCGCTCCAGTGCCGAGGCCGAGTATCGTGCTGTGGCAAATGTCGTCGCCGAGTGCTCGTGGCTGCGCCAGCTTCTCCAGGAGTTGCTCCTGGACGTCCAGAAGGCCACCATTGTCTATTGTGACAATGTCTCTGCAAGGTCTACCTTCTCCGCCAACCCGTTCATCATCGCCGCCCGCGAAGCATATTGAGCTCGACATTCACTTCGCGCGTAGAGCAGGTGGCTCTTGGGCGCGTCCGCGTTCTTCATGTTCTCACTGCTCAGCAGTTTGCCGATGTCATGACAAAGGGGTTACCGACGCCTACATTTGAGGAGTTCCGGTCCAGTCTATGTCTCACTGGTGACGCATCGACTGCGGGGGGTGTTGAACATATCTGTGCATGTATCTGTTAGGATAATCTCCTACCGGCCCCGCCTCTAGTTTCCTTGTATAGATGAGGCTGAGAGCTGCCCTTGTACCCATATATACGTGCACCGTGCACCCGATCAATACATCAAGAGTTGCATTGCCTACCACAGTCAACTGACCCACGTACATGTAATAAGTGATACTACTAAGTCACCTGAATTAAAACAGCTAATCTGAACCGTAGCTCGACAAGTGGAGGCTCCTCCCTGCTCCAAATAACAAAATTTGAAACGCCAGAGGACCTGCGAGAAAGGGTTTTTAAAGGCTAGACTGAGAGAGAAAGCTTAAGAGGAGATGCCCAAGGATGGAGCCATACAGATGCTCCGAGGAAGCAGGCACGCGGGCGCCCTGTGCGTGCTGCACGGGCCGGCACGCGCCCGGCGCGCTCCGGCACGCCCACGGCGCGTGTCTCCAGCTCCCCGCCGCTACGTGGCCGCGGGCGATTAACATAATCCCACAGCCGGATTAACATAATCCCGTCGCTTAGCTTGCCTCCCTAGACCCCCCTGCAGATGCAGTCCCTTCCCAATATGGCATCCGCAGATAGCTCAACTAATCCGCTTGGGTCAGCAAGTAGCCATTAGTAGTAGCCGCCCACTAGCTGCACTTAATTATGCATCGGTTCGTTTTATAAACGTTTTGATTTTTTGTTTGGTGAGGATCATCGTTATATTATGCTCCCACGAACCATCTCTCTAGATTTATTTATTTTTGCCTGGCAAATCATCTCTCTGAGTTGATTGACGTATTAGACCGACCAAAAATGGCATCCAATCCGGTCCCGGCGAGAGCGAACCCGAATATATTGGCTGGATTGATGCTAGATCTATACCTGCGTTTCTTTTTTGCTTCAGCAAAGGGGAAATGTTAGGTCCACCGGTCCATATCTACTAGTAGCTAGTACTCGTCATTAATCAAAACAGACATGTAGAAAAGATAATTCATCGTCAATTTTTTTTTGCAAGTGAATCCATCGTCAAATCAATTGTACAATTAAGAAGCTAGCTAGGACTAGAAGATTATCATCATATTAAACGTAGTCAAAATGCTGTAGCAGGTTATTTGGCAAACTTTGCTAGACCCAAAAAGAGAATTGTAGTGTGGTTGGGCTCTGGTCCACCAGGAGCGCTTGGTCTTAGCAGAGTTGATTGTAATCCTGATATTGATTGAGTAATACAAGCTTTTAGACGCAAAAAAGAAAGAAAGAATATCAGCGTATATGTAGCCTGTGGTTTTCTTTCCCATAAAGATGACCAAGGTTTTTAATTTAGGAAACAAAACAAATTGGACCTCAGCGAAAAATTGCAAACTTTACATATACTTTCGCATATTTCAGAAATTCTTTTGAATTTCTAGCCTTCGAAACTCTGAAGATGGCTTTACGCTCTGTTGTAAATTAATGAAGCTAGTGCGATACATGGTATATTGAGGAAAACAGCTAAATGGAAACAGGGAAAAAAACTGCAAGCCAAGATAAAATGGTAACAAAACACATAGCATGAACTCAAATAAGCCCTCAACAATCTTTTTTTTTGCGGGCAAGCCCTCAACAATCTAGACGACCTTCAACCAAAGGTGAGGAGAATGTGGATCTTGAAGTGGAAATAAGTTGTGTAATCGTGAACCATAGCCCCGGTGTACTAAAAAAGCGTTGGATTCGGTCATATATATATATAGTATCATTTGAGGCCGGCCTTCAACCAAAGGTGAGGAGAATGTGGACCTTGAAGTGGAAATAAGTTGTGTAATTGTGAACTATAGCCCTGGTGTACTAAAAAAAGGTTGGATTCGGTCATATATATAGTATCATTTCAGGCCTCTTTGTTTCGTGTAATTGTCAAAAAATAGGACTATGAAGAACATAGGAATAAGATGTTAGTTGGTTGCACCACGGGAGTACATACTTTTATTTTATATATAGGGTTGGTTGTATGCCATGATCATGAGGTTGGACTCAACTGAAATTTTTCTTCGGATCACATTCAAAGTTTGCCATACAACTTTCTTTTCCTAAGAATTATTATCCTATAAACCAAACAACCTCTATTAAAAGAATCACTAAGAATCTGACGAAAATTTCTATGAAATTACTGTGAACCAAATAAGAACTTGATTTACCATGTAATTAATTAGTGGGTGTGCGATTCTCTAGCCATGGAGGTTTTCTATTCTATTATATAAAAAGGATGCAAGTTGATCAATTTAATTTAAAGGCCATCAAATTAATGTATAACGAATCTAGCCATACACAAAATTCATCCACACATGGCAAATACATATATGCAAGACCATGAAATGATTTGTTGATTTTGGTTTTCTTCATGTCAACAAGATTATTTTTCACATGGATCTTGGAGCACCATAAGGTAAAACCCTTCACTTTGTTCTCAATTTTTAGACTGCAGACTGAGGCATCCATATTAGTTAGCTAAGCTAAAATTCGTTATCTAGAACGTCGCATTTGACACTGACGTCCCCTCAGCTCTGGCCCTATATAAATGGGAGGCCACCACTCCAGAACTGGGTCAAGCAGCTGACTCCATACATCAAACCTGCCATGAGTAGTTATTAATGCTAATCATCTCTCAATAAAATTCCATTAGCTTAGAGGGTCTTCCCTTACTACCAGGCTACTACTGCCGCTTCCTCTAGCGTCTCGCAAAGAATAACGCCATTAATTAGGAGCCAGATAGCTTGGTGGTTAGGTAGCTAATTGCTAGGTTGTTCCACCATCATCCCTAACCTCCCCACACGAACTCGACCGAGCAGAATCTAGCTGCTTCGAGCTGCCGGCCGGCAATGGGGCACCAGCACCAGATGTTCGAAGACCCGTTCGCGAGCAGCATATCGTCGCTGGAGGCGGATATCTTCTCCGTCGCAGGCGTCCACCACCAATCGCAGTGGCCGGGCCTCGACCACGACGTCCCGCTGGCGCCGGCTGCCAATAACGGCACCTCCTCCGGCGGCTACGGCTCCCCCGGGGGCGGCGATGGCTCAGGCTCCCACCGCAAGATCAGCCACAACGCATACGAGCGCGACCGCCGCAAGCAGCTCAACGAGCTCTACTCCGACCTCCGCTCCCTCCTCCCCGACACCGATCACACGGTAATTAAATTTCTCACTCAAACTAACTCATCAGCCTTCCTCTGAACTACAGTACATGTGAGAGATTCCGTTCTGAACATATGTTGGATTTCTCTGGTGTTGCAGAAGAAACTGAGCATTCCGATCACGGTGTCGCGGGTGCTCAAGTACATCCCGGAGCTGCAGAAGCAGGTGGACGGACTGGAGAAGAAGAAGGAGGAGCTGACGCGCGCCAGCTGCAAGCCCGGCGTGCTGACCATGAAGGAGAACACGGCTCCGATCGTGTCCGCCACCTGCCTCGACGACAGGGAGATCATGGTCCAGGTCAGCCTGGTGAGCACCATGGCGGGAGTTCTGCCCATGTCCAAGTGCATCAAGGTGCTGGAGAACGAAGGCCTCCGCCTCATCAGCTCATCCACTTCCGCGTTCCAGAACAGGACGTTCTATAGCCTCCATCTTCAGGTACACATCAAAAGCCGCATCTGCCTTTAGATCCTGTTATTTTCATGCCATCGATGCTTGTGATTTGATCTTTTTGGATTTTTTTTTAGTTCGCTTGCTTACCGCGTATGCCATGTGGTTGCTTATGATTTGATCTTAACAACTAGTAGTAGTATATAACTTGACCAGCTAAAACTCAGCAAAGCACTTCTTTTCCTGCGATGTTGACTGCATATTGGGTCCCGATAAAAGGATAGGGATTTACCAAAATCTAAATGGTACACGAATTTGAGGACATCCTTTTAGCTATATATGCAATTGGATCTTGTCAAGCCATACACTGGGTTATCTAGCATAAATTAAAACATGACACCTTTTGAGTTAAAAATAGTAGCATATATCGTACAACGAAAGGTATGCTTAGGATAAAGCCTACGGAACGAATCTGCACAAATGTACAGTAAGTGTCAAACGAAGAAGAAAGGGCCTCTCCTAGTGCTAAAATGGCCTTCTAGCCATAAATTGTGTGAATTCCACAAAACCCTAGTCATTCTAGGTTGACCAGGTTTCATCTTTCGAGCTTCGGAGGTTTTATACTAGTACGGAAGTGTGAAATTTGTTGGTGATCAAACGGTACGCCCTCCGCAGAAAGGACAACTGAGGTCCCTCTGTTTTGGTCATTGGTTTGGTTTTATGGACATGGAGAACACACTCACTTGGGTGGATGAGGTTGTTGTTTCCTCCCATGTCTGTCTAGGACAGCTCAGTTGATAATAGACTAGATCTAGGTGTACTAGGGTGTTACTGCAATGCGGCTAGAGCCATATAGATCTCTGTTGTTCGCACCCCGACTTAAGGTATGGGATGGATCTAGCTTGTTACATCTAGACTTATGTCAAGGCACGCGAACGAGATATGCCATGACGAGACACAAAAATCTCACAAGAAGACGTCATAATTGTGTGGCCAATTGACTCCATTAAGCATGAGACCTAGTTTCCAACAACATTAACTAGAAAAATGTAAGCGCAACAAACAGTCATGGGGTAATACCCCATTTCATTGGTGAAGGACCATGTGGCCTGAGTTCAGCTGTGTGGTGGAATCTGTTCCACATGGAAAGTGCATATAAAGCATGACTAGCATATATATATGCTTGTCTTCCAAACATATATAGCATTTAGTGGGTTAACCCTTTATGAAATTGTAGCGGTGATAGGTTGGTAGAACATTGAATGAATTTGACCTAGGGTTTTTACACAAGTAACATCCTCCTTGTTAAGACAATGACATATACTACCCACATGATCAAATGCATGGACTCTTCTCCTATCCCTTTTCCCCAACCCCACAAAGACTATGAATAGTGTTGAAATATATTGCCCATATCTCTCTGTCCGGACTTTTGGATCAACTGACTGGAGCAGGGATTCAACATGGCATCCGAGTCAAGAGGTCTTGAGTTCAAGACCCTACCAACGCAGTACTAAGAAAAATATTATGTGGCCTACATCGATCCCACGTCTAAAGACTATATAAGCCTAGACGTGAAGGGGACTGTTGAAATATATTGCCCACCTCTCGCCATCAGTTCAGACTTTTGGAGCAACTGGCTGGAGCATGAATTTAATAAATAGAACAGGTGGAAAATGTTTATCGTGAAACCTATTTATCCAAATCTTATGCACATTTCCCCGACAAAAGGAAACAATCTTTATGCTGATTTGCATGCATTGTCCACTTTATTTGACAAACTGAGCAGTAATAACACTATAAGGTGTCAAAAAGTATAAAACTGACTAAAATGTGCACAAGTGTGCTCTAAAATCCAGCCTACATACGTTAGAATGGCAACTTTGTACTCAAGGAGCTTACAACTCTATCATATTTTGTATTGAAACAGAGAACCCAACGGACGATGAGCAAGGAGTGTCCGGCATTCTGTGAAGAACTGGAGAATGCCCTGACGCAAAAGGCGGGACTGCGTCTACATCACCAGTAGATTATATGTAGCATAATAATGGTGTATATTGTCGTGCTAAACCACCATGAATCAAAATGCATGCAAATAGAAAAATACCGAAGACAAATAGTAGTACTCATGCATGCATGATAGTAAGTATAATGAAGCGTGTTCTACATATATGTATGATTGTATATATAATATTCACTACATTTTGATGTACCCTTGTATGCAGCTGCGCGCTGAGTACAACTAGGTATCCATGCATGATAATACAGGTAGAAGATAAATGCAGAGTGGCCACGAAGCAGTGTCATTCTGATGGAACCATGTCTCCATGTATGATTCATATGTACATAGTATATGAAATGATGATGATTTGCCTCCACTGCTCCACACCACACATACACACCGTGCTTTCACATAAACTATCCATCCAGGCTCCAGGTCCAGCAAGCAAATGTCGACATCTGGTGTACCACGGAACTAATCTATTGCTTGGTGTCAGTGAGTGCAATGGTGATTTTTAATATGGTATAGTATGATGCGCCTTGTGTCACTGTGTGCTCATCTTGTAGCATGCACGCATATCTGTGAGCTGGGGACATGGCGAAGTGAGCCCCCTTTGCATCATCCAAGCGTTGCATTGGTGTCTCCATGAGCTCGATCGAGCTGACCGTACTTTCTTGTGGAGTGGTAGTACGTTCTGTCTCCTGTCCTGTGGTACTGTTGTACTACTCACCTGTACTTCTGGAGCTGTCGACAAAATAAAACTGATCCTGAAGCTGCCGTTTGAAATTCCCGCCCGGTGTGGCTGGCCTAGGTGCCGCGCGGCCCAGTTTGTTTCAGAAGGCCCGCAAGTGGAGTTCCTGCATACGAGGCAGGCCGGGCCACAAAGCCAGGTTAAGGTCATCGCCTCCAAAAAAATAAACTTACGACAAGTTCAGACTTAACAGACAGGCTTACAGCTGCTAGAACAGGATTGCCTCAAAAAAAAAAAACTGCTAGAACAGGATAGCAAACAGCGCACACGGCTGCAACACCCCTTGAGTGACTTTCAAAAGAACCCTTGAGTGAGCACCCGCCAAAAAAAAAACACCCTTGAGTGAGAAGAGAACACATCCGTGTACCATATCAATGAGCTAAGTTTGTTACCAATTCTAGCGACGCTCTTTTAAGGCAGAGGCAATTGTGAGATGTTTTTATAAAACCACATGTTTTGGTTTTATTGGTGTAATCGTTCCTAGGGAATCCAAAATGCTCGGCTCAAGTCCTTTGACAGGATTTCTAACCTCCAGGGCCCACAAGTCAGACCGCCCATGTTACCCACTTGACAGTTTGACACGCTCGCACGAAAGCACCGTGTGTTCCGTGTTGAAGAAGAGCTAGAGGCAGTCCCTCCGGCGCTGCACTAATCTCAGTGTCGATCCAGCGCCTCCGGGCAATTCGGCGGTTCTGTCTATTCTTCAGTTCCTGCCTGCACATCCAGCATTTTATTTCACGGGATCGGCCGAATTGTTTTGATAAAGCATATGATATCGGAGTTTCTCAGTCTCAAGAAAACGTTCGTGGAAAATCCACGGAAATTGGAAAAAGAAAAGAGGAAGAAAAAAAAAGGCGCCAGGCACAAGAGCTGCTGCGCCAATTTATTGTCATCAGAAGACGTTTAAAGCGAACCTTTTTTTTTTTGAACCGGGCATAACCCCTTTCCATTACTTTGACATAACGGAAATACAAGGTTTTTCCACACTGCAGACACTAAGGAAACAGGAAAGGGGAAGCGAGTTCAACGCATCCTTGGGAAACCCACTGCAAGCACTCGTCATCGAGCAGCTTACCGTGGGGCGAAAACCCAAAGACACCCAAACACGAACTAGTCCTAAACGGAAATATCCAGCGAGGTTTAACGACATCAGAAAGGCTCACGCAGGAGCAAAATGATAAGCTCACACAGGAGCAGCATGACTATAGATCAAAGCCAAGGCGCAGGACCAAAACGAAACATGGACCCAGCTCAAGCAACAAACTCACACTCCCTCAATCTTGAGTCCTCTCGCCCGACGCCGCGCAGATCCTCATCATGTTTGATGTGCTGGCTCTTAGCATTTTGCACCTCTCTCCATCGCCTCCCGGTCCGCTCCAGTCATCATCCCTGCCCAATAAGAGATGAAGCCACAAGCAGAATAAATCAGCAAAAGGAGTCTTTAACTCTTTTTGTTCAAAGGTAGCTTGGTTTCGGCAATTCCATATAGCCCAGCACACGGTTGCAAGCACGAAAGTGTAGAACTTTTCCTCATCAGGAAGGAAAATATAGCACCACGAAAAATATTGCCATATATTATCCGGATAAGTGTCCGTACCCAAAACACAACCCACCATCCTCCAGATCACCCTGGCCACAGGACACGTGAAGAACAGATGCTTTGAGGTCTCTCTATTCCAACAGAAGGAACATTTGGGGTTGCCAGCCCAACGTCTCCTACTCATGACATCTCTAGTCAAGATGGCATCCTGGAAGGTTTGCCACATGAAAATTTGAATTTTCAAAGGGATCTTCGCCTGCCAGATCCACCTATAGTTACTTCCTGCGATGTTTCTCTCCAGATAGTCATAAACCGACCTGGTTGTGAATTTTCTCTTTTTGCCCAGAGTCCAAACCACTTGATCAGGCTCTTCCGACAACACCCGGGAGTTAACAGTGACATTGAGTTCATTCCACTGATCCAACAGTGCTGAATGAAGCTGTCTCCGGAAGAAGTCATCCCCCACTCCATTTCTAAACTTTTCCACCGTAATCTCTTGCTGATTACAGATGCTATACAACATAGGGTATTTATGCTCCATAGGGAGCTCATCATGCAAGGGATCCTTCCACACCCTGGCAAGATTGCCCGAATTCAGAACCACTTTACGACCGGCCAAATAATATTCTTTTACTTTCATAATGGCCTTCCAGGTAGGGGAATCACTAAATCTGCTTTTGACCGAAGTTACCGTATCTTTTTTCAAGTATTTCGCTCGGATCACTTCTTGCCACAGCCCCTGCTGCGTTTCTAGCTTCCACCACCACTTGGTGAGAAGGCTGATGTTCTGCTTTCGGAGGTCTTTCACCCCCAGTCCACCCTTGTTCTTAGATCTACATATTCTGGACCATTTGACCAGGTGATATCTCTTGCGACCCTCATGTTCTAGCCAAAAGAAGCATTTACGGTGCTTGTCCAGTTTTTCAATGACCATCTTAGGCAGCAAAAACATGGACATATAAAAGTAGATGATACTGGTAAGAGAGGAATTCAGAAGGATAAGCCTCCCTCCTGACGAGGCCGCATTGCCTATCCAGGACTCGCAGCAGTGCAGGAACCTTTCATCAGCAAAGTTCCAGTGCAGGCTACGAAGGGTCGAATAGCTGACTGGCACGCCCAAATATTTCATTGGGAAGTGACCAATCTGACAATTAAACAGGTCTGCATAGAAGGCTAGAGTATCATCATCCCCTCCGACACATAGGATTTCACTTTTGAGGAAATTAATCTTAAGCCCTGACATGAGTTCAAAGATATAAAGCAACAACTTCAGATTAATAGCAGCTTTCTTATCATGTTCCACGCAAATGAGCGGTGTCATCTGCATATTGGAGGATGGCTACCCCATCTATGATAAGATCCGAAGCCAATCCGAAGGAGTTTTTCTTTCACTGCATTGCGGATCATTTTTGACAAAGGCTCATCGCTGCCATTAAAGAGAAAAGGAGAGTGGGGGTCGCCTTGGCGCACCCCCTTGTGGCTTTGGAAGTAGGGGCCTTTTTCATTATTCAGTTTGACACTGACAGTGCCATTGTAAAGAATTTTTGTCCAACCACACCAAGTTGTACCAAAGCCTCGATCTCGATGACACTCTAGTAGGAATTCCCAATCGATTTTGTCGTAGGCTTTTTCAAAGTCTAACTTCAGCACCACGCCAACTCTTTTTTTCTGGTGAGTATGGTGCAAAACTTCGTGCAACGTAAGAATACCATCCATGATGTTCATGTGCTTAATGAAAGCATTCTGGTGTTTGCTAATCAATTTATCAGCAAAGATCGCCACTCGGTTATCCAGAACCTTGGTGATAAGTTTATAGGGACATCTTAAGAGACATATGGGGCGATACTGTTGTATTTTCTTTGCCCCTTTCATCTTTGGAATAAGCGTAATTACCCCATAGTTCAGGCGGGCTATGTCAAGATTGTTTGAATGGAAAGCTTCAAACAGGCGCATGATGTCACTCTTGACAAAATCCCAACAATGCATATAAAACTCTGCTGGAATGTTATCAGGCCCTGGTGCACGATTGCACCCCATCCCAAACAGTGCTTTTTTCACTTCTTCTTCTGTGAATTCGCTCGTGAGTAGGATATTGTCATCCTCATTAAGTTTTTCTTCTTCGGACCAGGTTTCAGGAGATAAGTGGAACATGTTGCCCCTAGCCGGGCCAAACAGTTCCTTATAATAAGAGGTTGCATGTTCTAGTAGGTTTTCTGTGCCCTCAATGGTCACCTCCCCCGCTGTGAACGAGTGAATAGTATTTTTCCTCTTCCTACCATTAGCAATCCTGTGATAGAAAGCCGTGTTACTATCTCCTTTGAGCAGCCACCGCTCATTGGAATGGTGTAACCAGAACAACTCTTCCATAACAAGGAGGTCGCTTCACTCCGCACATAAGGAGGTCCTTTCTTCATAGATTTCTGGATCAAGGGGGCCACTTTCTTCCAACCTCTCAATCCTCTCTAGTTCATCTCTAATTTGTTTTTTCCTTTTTCTTGCATGTCCAAAGGAATGAGCCCCCCATCCCTTGAAGTATTTCTTGATTCGTTTGAGTTTAATGTTCAAGATATCAATGGGATCTTCAGAATGCACAGGTTGCTCCCATATCTTCTTAGCTTTGATATAAAACTCTTCAGTCTTGAGCCAGCTCAGCTCAAATCTAAACTCCCGATTGTGTGAGGGGCTAGTTTTCACAGGTTCCGTAGCCAGAAGCAATGGGTTGTGATCTGAAGTGTCTCTCACCAACTTACGAATAGAAACCAAAGGGAATAAATCCTCCCATTTAAAACTCATAAGGATTCTGTCCAATTTTTCCAAAGTAGGGTGTTTCTGTTTATTGGACCATGTATATTTCGCCCCCCCCCCCTCCCATATGAATTTCTCTTAAATTCAAGGATTGAATAACAGAGTTAAACTTGTCTGTGTAATGGGAATGAGTCATGTTTTTGTTTTTCTCCTCCCTGTATCGTAAAATATTGAAATCACCACCCACTATATAGGGGACATTGATCTGGGAACAAGTAGTGACTAGCTCATTTAAGGATTCATATTTCCTATCATCTTGAGCTGCCCCATAGACAACTACAAGAGCCCAGACGCATTTTTTTGATATCATAGATATTAGCTCGAAGAAGGAAGCTACCAAGTACCCAGGAGATAATATCAAGGTTTTCTTTCTTGACACCACAAAGAATGCCACCTGACTTGCCAAAAGAGGGGGTCCAGTTCCAGGTATATCTATCCAAGGGGTCCACCTTCCTTAAGAATTTAGAAGAAATTTTTTTCTTCATGGTTTCTTGCAGACCTATAAAGTCTAGGGAATGATCTCTAATTAGATCAGAGAAGAAGGTAGTCATTCCTCTTTTTCCTCCTCCTCTGCAATTCCAAAACATTCCATTCATTTAATCACATTGTTTTTTTCCCTTTTGGTAATCCTACTAGGAGGCAGAGCAGGATTACCCTCTTTTTTCATTAAGGAAACACCATTTTTTTGACTCCTGGTCACAGATTTGGATATCACCACATTAATTTTCCTATCCCTCTTCTTCCTGGATTTAACAACAGTAAAGTTCTCTTCCTCTACATCATTTTCATCACCCCACCTCAAGCTCAAGGGGGTTTTATCCCCTTTGGCATTAGTAAGGATCATAGGAATCTCCACATTATTATTATCCTCTTTCTTTTCCTCCTGAGGTTCTCTAATACGACATTTTTCAAGTTCTCTCAAGACATCAATGCAAATAAAAATCAGTGTCAGGAATATCAACACCCACCTTAACCGCCCTAAGAATTAAATCAGGATTAGACAAAGCTTCAAAAGAGTTTGGGCTATTATGAGTACCTTCCATGTTTCTCTTCTTTACTGCTGCTACAGCCTTTTCCTCCACCCTCTCCATCTTGTTCTGCACATTACGCGAACTGAAGCGAAGGTTCTCTTCGGTGACTAGAGGAGGGGTAGGAATCACCTCATCTTCCGCCACCTCATCAGGAAGTTCCACTCTGTAGTTGTTGCTCCCACCCAGCTTGTCTTTTTTGTATTCATCCATCTCACCCACCTGTGTGGATGATCTCACAACATCAGAGTAGGATTTCGGCCCATTACTAGGCAAAGTAGTATCATATTTTCTGTCATTGTCAAGGATACTTACACTATCCTCTCTCAGGTTCTGTTCTTGAGCCAAAGTGTCGATCAAAAAAGTAGTGTCCAGGGAATCATCGGATTCCACACTCTCCTGCGACTCCCGAATGATGTCCTGTTTCCCTCCCTTGGACATGGAAAGGGCCTGCCCATGTCCGGGAGAGAAACTGTTCATCCTAGCTCCAGGAGCCGCGTGTTTAGTCCCCTCTTTTTCCACATTCTGATGAGGTTCCTGTGACGCCCGGATAATCAAGCTACAGTAAATCCTGGCAAATGATGCCATGTCACCCCTTTTTCTTAAGCGTAACCGACTCTTATTGGAAACCAGATCAAATTCAAATTTGAATGCAACTTGAAAATTTAAAAGTTTCAAAAGGTAAAATAAAAATGTAGGTTGGGCTGCTAATATTCACTAGCTAATTTTCATGTAAGAATTAACCTTTTTCAAAATCTATAAGTGCCCCTAACATTTTACAACTGACTCATAAGCTTTTTGTTGAAACAATCTAATTTAATTAAAAATGTAAACTATCAAAAAAAATTGAAACTTGTTGGAATAGCCAAAATTATTGCCTAGAATTTATGTGATACTTTGCACATTTAACTAAAATCATTTAGTACCTAAACTAAATACAAAACAGTAGTAACTAATAAAACAGAAAAGGTTAACTAAAAAAACTAACAATAAAACAAAAAGGAGAAGAACCCTCCCTGGGCCGTTTGGCCCACGTGGCCACTAGCATGCCGGCCCACCCACTTCCCAGGCCTACATACCCCGGTCCAACCCCCCGCAAACCCTAGACTCCCCCTCACTCCTCCCGATCCTTGTGCTCCCACTGCCCCCACTCCCTCTCCTCGTCCCCACCTCCTCTGCTCCCCGATCCGGATCGGGAAAACAACCCCTCCCTCAAGGCGCTTCGTCTGGCCGACCTGGTCCCTGCTGGCGCCGCCCGCTGCCTCGCCTCCTCCCTCGACGCCCCGGCGCTGTTTCGCCGTCCCTGGCGCCACCTCGTCGGCCGACGCCAGACGCCACTCCCTCGAGGACCTCCCCGCAGCTGCCTCCTCCACGCCGCCGTCGTCACGCTCCTCCACCACGAGCACCACCGCTTCGACCCTACACTCGCCGTGAGCCGCCGCTTTTTCCCTCCTTCCCCGTCGGCCACGCACTCGCTGTTTCCTCGCTTTCGCTGCGCTTCGGCGCGCGCACGCTGCTTTCCTCTGCTGCCGCGCCAGTTTCGCCCACAAGACGCTGGGACGCTGCCGCCGTGGGTTTCGCCATGGTCAGCGCTTCGAACGCATTCTCGCCGCGGCACGCAGCCTCGACGCGCCCGGTGCGTTCGCCACGCGCCCACGCCTCGTCTGGCCTCCCGCCCGAGGCCACTGATGGCTGCACCGGGCAAGACTCCGTTGCCCGGCTCGCCACTCCCAAGGCCCCTCGGCTTAATTGGGGCTAATTAACCCCACCCCACTAAGCTAACCCCCTCCTGATTGAGTCATTTACAACCGGGCCCGCCCTAGAACGCTTTTTAAAATAATAATAATAATTAAAAAAATTACTTAATTAAGTCAATTAATCCTATTTAATTAATCTGATTAACTTGTTAGTTTAATTAAACATTAATTAGTTTAACTAAACCCTAATTAACTTAAACAGAGTATGACAGGTGGGTCCCATTGGACCCACATCGCCGCTTTGACCCGGCCAACACCTGTTGATCGCGACGTCATGTCGACATCAGCGTGCACTATTCTCGGATAATGTTGAATTAAAATAATTGAATAAATATTAAAAATGATTAAATCTTTTAAATCAATATAAAATAAACAAGAGTTCGGATAGAAAAACTTTGTACATGAAAATTGCTCGTAACGCATTTGAGACGAATCCGGATACGCAGCACGTTCGTCTGGCACACATCCCTAGAATAGCAAACACGCAACTTTCCCCCTCCGGTTCATCTATCCGAAACGCGAAACTCCGGGGATACTTTCCCGGATGTTTTCCCCTTCATGGTATCACCTCCCATCGCGTTAGGGTCACCTCTAGCACGGCGTATTGCCACGTTACGCTTTGTGATGCTTTGATTGGTCTATTATTTATTGTGTTCCCCTTCCGTTACTTCTTTCTGGTAGACCCCGAGACTGCCGGCGACCCCCAATTCGACTACGGTGTTGACGACCCTCCTTCTTGCCAGAGCAACCAGGCAAGCCCCCCTTTGATCACCAGATATCGCTTATTCTACTCTCATCGCTTGCATTAGAGTAGTGTAGCATGTTACCGCTTTCCGTTAATCCTATTCGATGCATAGCCTTTGTCCTTCCTACTATCATTTGTTACCTTTACCGCAATCCTACATGCTTAGTATAGGATGCTAGTGTTCCATCTGTGGCCCTACATTCTTGTCCGGCTCGCCATGCTATACTATCGGCTGTGATCACTCGGGAGGTGGTCACGGGTATATACTATATACTTTATACATGATACATGTGGTGACTAAAGTCGGGTCGGCTCGTGGAGCACCATGAGTGATTCACGGATTGGGGGCTGAAAGGACCTTTGTCCCAACGGCCCTCTGTGTGGATCTTTGTGGCGGAGCGACAGGGCAGGTTGAGACCGCCTAGGTGAGAGGTGAGCCTGGCCCTGGTCGGTGTTCGCGGTTACATCATTAACACGCTTAACGAGATCTTGGTATTTGATCTCAGTCTGGCCATTTGGTCTATACGCACTAACCAACTACGTGGGAAAGATATGGGCACTTTCGGCGTCGTGGTATCAGCCGAAGCCTTCGTGGACGTCTGGCCGGCCGAAGCGGCCACGGATTGGAACGTAAGCCTGCTTCGTGTATTAAGGGGCTAGTTCGCTTCCGGTCGCGTTATAGCGTCTTGTGTGTGCTATAGGGCGATGGGCCTGCACTTCGCGGCGCTTAGGTTTAGACCGGCGTGCTGACCTCTCTGTTGGCCTAGGTGGGGCTGCGACGTGTTGATCTTCCGCGGCCGGGCATGACCCAGAAAAGTGTGTCCGGCCAAATGGGATCAAGCGTGTTGGGTTATGTGGTGCACCCCTGCAGGGAAGTTAATCTATTCGAATAGCTGTGATCTTCGGTAACAGGACGACTTGGAGTTGTACCTTGACCTTATGACAATTAGAACCGGATACTTAATAAAACACGCCCTTCCAAGTGCCAGATACAACTCGGTGATCGCTCTCTAACAGGGCTACGAGGAGAGGATCGCCGGGTAGGAGTATGCTATACGATGCTACTTGGAGGACTTCAGTCTACTCTCTTCTACATGCTGCAAGACGGAGGCTGCCAGAAGCGTAGTCTTCGACAGGATTAGTTATCCCCCTCTTATTCTGGCATTCTGCAGTTTAGTCCACTGATATGGCCCTTTACACATATACCCATGCATATGTAGTGTAGCTCCTTGCTTATGTAGTACTTTGGATGAGTACTCACGGTTGCTTTTCTCCCCTTTTTCCCCTTTCCCTTCTACCTGGTTGTCGCAACCAGATGTCGGAGCCCAGGAGCCGTGACGCCACCGTCGATTTATGACTCCTACTACATCTGGAGGTGCCTACTACTACGCAGCCCGCCGACGATTTACCACTGTGAGTAGTTTAGGAGGATCCCAGTGAAGGCTTCATACTTCTTTTGATCTGTATCCCGCTTGTGCTAGCCTTCTTAAGGCAAACTTGTTTAACTTATGTCCAGATTTCAGATATTGTTGCTTCGGCCGATTTCGTCTATGATCGAGCTCTTGTATTCGAGCCCTCGAGGCCTCGGCTTGTATTATGATGCTTGTATGACTTATTTATGTTTTAGAGTTGTGTTGTGATATCTTCCGTGAGTCCCTCGATCTTGATGGTACACGCTTATGCGTGCATGATTAGTGTCACGATTGAATCGGGCGCCACAAGTTGGTATCGTGAGCCGATCGCCTGTGAGGAATCCCTCTTCCACACTCCTTGGTCAAGTCAGTCTGGACGTTGCAAAAACTTTTACTAACATGGCTGTGTGTCTTACGGGCACACGTCACCATTGGATGGTAGTAGGATCTTTTATTCCTCGACCTATACTCTGGGACTCTGACATCTCTTCTATTCGGGTTTAACGATTTTATTAACTCGGACTCTATGTTCTCGATAATACTTTCTCCCGGAGAGCCCCTTCAGTCCAGATGATCGCCGGCTGCACCAAAAGATTTCGAAGATACTCTCCGATTTTCTCTCGAGACCTTGTGCCCGCTGTTTACGCAATTCTTCCACCGAAATATCCCTATGGATAAATACTTACACCTGTCGTGGCTTACTTTTATTCCCAATCGATCTTGTTATTACAAGATACCCCGAGAATATTTTGTGCCTACCGCCTTGCAGCTTTTGCCACCGAATACCCCTAAGAATAATTTCTTGCACTTTCCGGTATCCTCTCATCCCAGCTTGTTCAGATGTTTCACAAAAGTCTTTGAAATACTATTCAATCCTCCGAAAATCCTTAGCAGCTTTGTTGCTCTGCAAATACTTGTCTACTTGCATTATGGATGCTTCCCATATATCTGGCAATATTCACTAGTATCTTTTGACACCGTCATTTTGATCCTATTGGTTCAACATGTGTGAGAATGCACACAATCATCTATCAACCCTTCTAAATCATCTTTCCGGCTCAGACATCATTTTTGAACATGAGCTGGTTCTCGACCAAACTATTTGTCGTCAATTGTGCCTCTAGTCTATCCAACTTATCCATCCTTGATTAGAGCGACTGCTTCTGATCCTTTGTTTTGGAAATCGAAATTCCTTTGTTATCTAAGCATCGAATTATTTAGATGTTCTATAATATGATGCCCGTGCATTCTTCTTCCTCTGGTTGAGTACCGATGCTCACCTCAGATCCCTTGTGGACCATCGGTTCCTTTGTCGGATTTTATCCAACAGTGTCCTTCATATTGAATAACCTTGAGAGCCTTTCCATGGGTATATAATGCCTTTGGTAAATTGTATCATCTGCTTTTGAACAATGCTCTACTTTCGAGCTTGTATCATTTACCCCGAAGTTTGTGGTATATGTTCAGAAGATGCCTGATGGGTTGAACTCTATGCCTTCCTTACTATGTGTGAACTTCGAAGTTTTCGTGGGTCATACTCATCCGGTATTTCACCGTAAAACTTTCAACACTAATGCCATTATCGAAACGAGAAGTGAATGTAAGGTTATGCTTTGGAGAAGTGGGAGTCGACCTTTGAACTTTGTGTTCATGCCCATGGACCCGAGGTGGAACTTATCATGGAAGCTTCTAAGTAATAATAACTCTTATTATAACTTCTTCTCTTATCTATGCTTGGTCTTTTGCGATCGTGGTTTCGACCATATTGTTCTTCTTTGATCCCATTTCTTGGACAAGTTTAAGTACTTGCCTTCTGCAAATGATTTCACTTGTCCAACCTCTATCCCGCTCTACTCTTGAGTATACCCTCTGGTACCGCGAGAATATCATGGAACTACATAACTTCTTATGGGTTCTTCATCAACTGTTATTTCTCATCGATTCCAATTTTCCTGGGTTCTGGGTTGTCGTCAACCGAGAACACTGATAAGTGAATCAATTCCGCACTTTGATTCAATAACCTTTCGCTTCATCATTCCTTTGACTCGATGTCATCGCTGATTGATTACATCTTCATGAAATCTCTCGACAAATGTGTCGTGATCATCATCAACCTTATGAGCTCTTCAGGATATCAACCGGATTCATGAAGAGAAATACCATCCTTGCCCTCGATGAGTCGTGTTATCATCGGCCACCTTATTGCCTTCCCTCCGACACAAACTTGTTCGTGTTTTGTGTTATACCTTGAGTTTGTTGCTACCCAGCATTGTTCTTCGTTACATTGGAGTATTACCATCTTTTATGTCAAAAATGTTGTGAGGATTTCACCATCTCTTAAGAAATTCTTGTTACCGCGATGCTTCTCGCCATCACCATTCTTTTCTTGGCCCCCGTGTTGAGTGAACTCTGTTGTGGGAATTTGATATCTCTAGCAACCCTATTATTTTGAAGTGAATGGCCGATAGTTTCGTTATCAAATCACCATTCTAACTTTGAACGTCCTACTTGGTCCATATTTCCAGGTGCATTTTCGTTCAATATTTCATTGTGGAAATCCATCCTTTGGAAATCTTGATGAATTGTCGTTGAGTCCATCAGCCACATCCTCTTCCTCTCCTTGGTTTAATGATGAACTCTTGTTTCGAACTACGCTCACACAGTTCAATTTTGAGAATCTTACAATGTCATCTCGACAATTGGTGTTGCACCTTTCTTCTCGTGCATCGTGAGTCTGAGTTATCTCCGCCACCTATCCGAACTGAATCTCGATGAGATATGATGGTTGGAACATACTTTCAAGAGTAATAACATTGGTCCTCTTATGACTCGGTAAGGTGATGTCATGCCTAGCACACCTGGCCGGAGGACCTAGTGTTATAGTTTCCTTTTTAACAAGGTTAACCATTCTTCCATGAGGAAATTGAAAGACATATTCTATAAGTTGTTCCTGATGAGTCCATTGAGTATCCAAAGTCTGACCTTTGCTTGAAGACCATGTCAATGCTATCTCGAAGCATGTCTATGGTACTCCAATTTTCAACAAGAACATTTGAAGCCCAATGCTAAATGTTTCTTGCTCAATTATCCAAACACCGTTGTATGGGTAATGTCATGAAATTTCTCTCCCTTACCTAAAGGGTTTTCTACATTATCTCCTCGTCAGGATATCTTACTCTGCTTGTCCTTGGGAAGGATATACCCCTGAAATATGTGTTTAAACACATTTTCCTTTCCATTGTTCTGTTTAACCTGATACATATGTTTTCCTTTCCATTGTTTGGTTTAATCTTTCTTGTGAACTATATGATCTAACCAGTAATATTCACCTGCTTTTGTAAGCACCTCGGTGTACAACTCTGTCAGTAAGACCCTGTTACTATTATTGATAGCATTCCGGTAACCGCCGATGGATGAGAACTCTACCTATTGGTCCACCTCGTTCAAGGAGCAGGAAAATGGTTCTCTTCATCCCTCGCCCTTGGTACCGATGTTGTTGCCGAAATAACCGACAGACTATCCTCTGACATGCCTTGCTTACATGATCGTGCAAGATGTCACCACCCTTCCAACTTTTAACCCACATGGTGGGGCCATAACACACAGGTCCCACGATCGAAACCTGACTCTCCGGTACACCTTGATTCCAAAGTTAATCCTCACGCTTGGCTTCGTATGCAATTCGCGAGCCACATTCCTATTGATCTATTCTGGTATCAGACGCAATACTTATTCACGTTGCCCTGAGACCCTTTCACCTTTCTCGACTAGGCATTGAACGATTGCCTATGCGCTTGAAACTTCTATTTTGGCGCCTCTTCTTACTTTGTTCTCGATAATTTCTTAAGTTTCAATTCGAGAGTTACTTCCGCCACCTTCCCCGATGTTATAGACCCGATAGTCAACCTTGCAGAGGTTCGCTCCCCCGGAATACCCACCCCTTTATTCTTTCGTAAGTACGATGGAATTCTCGAAGAAAGGATGCCGACTTCATCATGATGAACTGAAGCAGAGAAATGGAGACCTCATGTAATGGATCTACCTCTTCGAGAAGAGCAACCAAGGCCGAGCAGATACGTTAGAATTTCGTAACCAGAACCTTCCCCCTTTACTCCGCCTCTTAAATCTCGGGACGAGATTTCTTGTAGTGGAGGAGAATTGTGACGCCCGGATAATCAAGCTACAGTAAACCCTGGCACATGATGTCATGTCACCCCTTTTTCTTAAGCGTAACCGACTCTTATTGAAAACCAGATCAAATTCAAATTCAAATTCGAATGCAACTTGAAAATTTAAAAGTTTGAAAAGGTAAAATAAAAATGTAGGTTGGGCTGCTAATATTCACTAGCTAATTTTCATGTAAGAATTAACCTTTTTCAAAATCTATAAGTGCCCCTAACATTTTACAATTGACCCATAAGCTTTTTTGTTGAAACAATCTAATTTAATTAAAATGTAAACTATCAAAAAAAAATTGAAACTTGTCGGAATAGCCAAAATTATTGCCTAGAATTTATGTGATACTTTGCACATTTAACTAAAATCATTTAGTACCTAAACTAAATACAAAACAGTAGTAACTAATAAATGTAAAAGGTTAACTAAAAAACTAACAATAAAACAAAAGGAGAAGAACCCTCCTGGGTCGTTTGGCCCACGTGGGCCACTAGCAGTCGCCCACCCACTACCCCGGCCTACATACCCCCGTCCAACCCCATAAACCCTAGACTCCCCACTCCCTCCCGATCCCCTTGCTCCCACTCGCCCCCTCCCTCTCCTCGTCTCCTCCTCCTCTGCTCCCGATCTGGATCGGGAAAAACAGCCCCCACCCCTGCCGCTCGTCGCCGTCCGACCTGGTCCCCGTTAGCGCCGCTTCGCCTCACCGCCTCGCCTCCTCCCACAAGGCGCCCAAGCGCTGCTCGCCGTCCTCGGCGCCACTGCCGACGCCAGATCGCCACTCCTCGAGGACCTCCCACGGCCTGCCTCCTCCCACGCCGCTCGTCGTCTCACGCCCTCCACCACGAAAGCACCCTTGCCCGGGACCCTACACCCTGCCGTGAGCCGCCGCCTTTTCCCTCCTCTCTCCCCACGTCGGCACAGCACTTTTCTGCCGTTCCCGCCTCTGCCTGCGCCGGGCGCGCCACCCGCTTCCCGATGCTGTGGCCAGCCAGCCTCGGCCTCACACAGCGCATGGGCTGGCCGGCCGTGGCTCCCCGCCATGGTCATAGCCGCACCCGGCCGTGCCGCAGGCTCCTGGGCCGCGCCAGGCAGCGTGCCATGGCACGGCGCCCAAGGTCAGTCTGGCCTCCCGCCCGAGGCCACCGATGGTCGCACCGCCTCATAGCCGTTGCCTGGCTCGCCACTCCCAAGGTCCCCCTGGCTTAATTGGGGCTAATTAACCCCCACCCCACTAAGCTAACCCCCCTCCTGATTGAGTCACCTACAACCGGGGCCCGCCCCTAGAACGTTTTAAAATAATAATAATAATTAATAAAATTACTTAATTAAGTCAATTAATCCTATTTAATTAATCTGATTAACTTGTTAGTTTAATTAAACATTAATTAGTTTAACTAAACCCTAATTAACTTAAATAGAGATGATGTGGGTCCCATTGGACCCACACGCCAGTTGACCGATCAACACCTCATTGACTGCTGGACGTCATCTATGACATCAGCGTGCACTATTCTGGATAATGTTGAATTAAAATAATTGAATAAATATTAAAAATGATTAAATCTTTTTAAATCAATATAAAATAAACAGTAGCTCGGATAGAAAAACTTTGTACATGAAAATTGCTCAGAACGACGAGACGAATCCGGATACGCAGCACGTTCGTCTGGCACACATCCCTAGAATAGCAAACACGCAACTTTCCCCCTCCGGTTCATCTATCCGAAACGCGAAACTCCGGGGATACTTTCCCGGATGTTTTCCCCCTTCGCCGGTATCACCTCCTACTGCGTTAGGTCACCTCTAGCACCGCGTATTACGCAATGCTACGCTTTGTGATGCTTTGATTGTTCTATTATTTATTGTGTTCCTTCCGTTACTTCTTTCCGGTAGAACCCGAGACTGCCGTGACCCCCGACCGACTACGGTGTTGACGACCCTCCTTCTTGCCAGAGCAACCAGGCAAGCCCCCCCTTTGATCACCAGATATCGCCTATTCTACTCTCTACTTCTTGCATTAGAGTAGTGTAGCATGTTACTGCTTTCCGTTAATCCTATTCTGATGCATAGCCTGTCCTTCCTACTACTGTTGTTACCTTTACCTGCAATCCTACATGCTTAGTATAGGATGCTAGTGTTCCATCTGTGGCCCTACATTCTTGTCCGTCTGCCATGCTATACTATCGGGCTGTGATCACTCGGGAGGTGGTCACGGGTATATACTATATACTTTATACATGATACATGTGGTGACTAAAGTCGAATCGGCTCGTGGAGCACCCGCGAGTGATTCACGGATTGGGGGCTGAAAGGACCTTTGTCCCAACGGCCCTCTGTGGTGGATCTTTGTGGCGGAAGCGACAGGCAGGTTGAGACCGCTTAGGTGAGAGGTGAGCCTGGCCTCGGTCGGTGTTCTCGCGGTTACATCATTAACACGCTTAACGAGATCTTGGTATTTGATCTCAGTCTGGCCATTTGGTCTAGACGCACTAACCAACTACGTGGGAAAGATCTGGGCACTCGACGTCGTGGACTCAGCCGAAGCCTTCGTGGACGTCGGCCGAATCGAAAGCGGGCGCGCTACCGGATTGGAACGTAAGCCTCGCTCTTGTATTAAGGGGCTAGTTCTGCTTCCGACGCTGTCATAACGCGAGGTGTGCTAAGGGCGATGGGCCCAGACCCTGTGCTTAGATTTAGACCGGCGTCAATTGACCTCTCTGTTGGCCTAGGTGGGGCTGCGATGTGTTGATCTTCCGCCGGGCATGACCCGTAAAAGTGTGTCCGCCAAATGGGATCAAGCGTGTTGGGTTATGTGGTGCACCCTGCAGCGAAGTTAATCTATTCAAATAGCTGTGATCTTCGGTAACAGGACGACTTGGAGTTGTACCTTGACCTTATGACAATTAGAACCGGATACTTAATAAAACACACCCTTCCAAGTGCCAGATACAACTCGGTGATCGCTCTCTAACAGGGCTACGAGGAGAGGATTGCCGGGTAGGAGTATGCTATCTGATGCTACTTGGAGGACTTGATCTACTCTCTTCTACATCTTTGCCAAGGCGAGGCTGCGGAAGCGTAGTCTTGACGGGTGATTAGTTATCCCCTCTTATTCGGGTATTCTGCAGTTCGGTCCACCGATATGGCCCTTTACACATATACCCATGCATATGTAGTGTAGCTCCTTGCTTAAGTAGTACTTTGGATGAGTACTCACGGTTGCTTTTCTCCCCCTTTTTCCCCTTCCCTTCTACCTGGTTGTCATGGCAACCAGATGTCGAACCCAGAGCCAGACGCCACCGTCGACGCATTTACTCCTACTACATCGGAGGTGCCTACTACTACGTGCAGCCCGGCGGCGACGCACTGTGAGTAGTTTAGGAGGATCTCGTGCGAAGGCCTGCGCCTCTTTTGATCATATCCCAGCTTTGTGCTAGCCTTCTTAAGGCAAACTTGTTTAACTTATGTCTCAGACTCAGATATTGTTGCTTCCGCCGACTCGTCTATGATCGAGGCTCTTGTATTCGAGCCCTCGAGGCCCCTACGGGCTTGTATTATGATGCTTGTATGACTTATTTATGTTTTAGAGTTGTGTTGTGATATCTTCCCGTGAGTCCCTGATCTTGATGGTACACGTTTGCGTGCATGATTAGTGTACGATTGAATCGGGGGCGTCACAGTTCCTGAGATATCTCAGCTATTTGTTTTTCTCTGATAGGATCTCTAGTCGGCACTTGCTCCACTTCATAGAAAAAATAATAAAAGTGCCCTCCTAAAACTGCCTCAGCAACAACTGGGATTTCATCAATGTTTCTGCACCCCATTTTAACACGAACAGAGCTAAGACGGTGTAGAGTAGCACCATCTATCTCAAGAGGGACACCCACCAAAGATGTAACATAGGCCATGTTTCTTTCACTCATTTTGTCCAGAGGAACATTACTGACTTTAACCCAGGCTAGCTCCATGACTCCCTTGGCCCTCACAGCAGATGACCACTGTGTGGCATGAATCACAACCCCACTTTTCTTAAGAGTGACTTTTCCCACATAACAGATTTGCGCTACTGATCTGGGGTTAGGAAATCTCACAACAAAGACTCCAGGGCCAATAGCATGGGCCGAACAGCGCCAACCCGTAGCCAAGTAATCACTAAGGTCAAGCTCCATTTGGCGGGTCGATGTTTACCCTTCTATGATAGTAACCACAATACTATTGGCCCTCTCCTTCACCTGACTAGCAGTACAGGAATCATGTATGTAGTAAATTCCCTGCCCTTTTGACTATAAAGCACACATAGGGGCAATGCACTCCCAAGGAAGGAATTCAACACAAACAGAGGCTAGATGACCTAATTTGTTGCAGCGCTCACAGAAAGCTTGCGGGCATCGCGCAGGAGGATGCGAAGGGGACTTGCAGATGGGACAGAGATCAGGATTCTTGGTCGGGTGCACCTGGTTCTGTTTCCCATGAGGGCGCTGCTGCTGTGGAGGGGCGCGTTGATCTGCACTGGCGCCGCCCGAGCCCGATGACGACTGCGCTTTCTGAACCCAGATCCCGCCGTCGTGGATCTCGCGGCGCCTCCCCGCAACCTCCTCCCATCTGGATGTGTCATCTGACGCCGACGCGGCCTTGGACGAGTTGGAGTGGGAGTTGGTGTGGCCCCCGTCGTTGCCGCGCCGCCATGAGAACTTGCTCATGTCGCCCCCGCGGCCGTTGCCGCGCCCGGGGATCCGACCCATCCCACGACCAGCTCTTCCTCCACCCATCGCCTCGCGCCGGTCTCCCTGGTAGCCGCGTCCCCCCTCCGTCGCCATGGGAGAGGAGGTGGCCACCGCAGCGAAGGACCTCGAGTCTCCCCCCACCTTGCCTCTCCACCACCCAAACGACTCTATTGACCTAGATCTAGGGTTTCTCTCCGCCGCCCAGAAGTGGGAGAATGAAATATCTAGGTCAAGCACGGGCCGGGACGTGGGATTTATACCTCCGCTGCGTGGCTGCGGGGGGAGTGGAGGGTTGGATGCCTCCCCACGTGTCGCCCATCCGCCATTGGCGGGCGGTCAGGAAAGCTCGGACCCGTCTCGGACCGAACCGCTCCCTCGATCTGGGTTTTTTTGGGCTGAACCGCATCAGGCGCCGCGGTGAATCTCAACGGCCGGCTCGCCACCGGCAGCCGATCGTGCACTCTAGCGAATGGCACGGGAAGGCTACGACACCACCGATGTCAATCTCCTCCGCCGCGCGCAGGTACCGCGCGTCCACCGTGACCCCTCGCGAATCCTTGAGAACCAGACGGAGGGCATCTCGACGCAGCAGGATCTCGCCATCGTGGAACGTGAGCGTGTGCGTCGCGAAATCGGCGGCGAAGGAGACCTGCCACCGCACCTCCGCGTCGCCGCACGAGTCGCCGCTCGAGCCGCTCGAGTCGCTCGCCATCCGAATCTGCCGGCAAGCACGCGTATGCCGACTACAGCCGATCGCATCACCGTCTACCCATCGGTCATCAATCAACGATCACTTCGTTCGTCCGCGGTTGGCTCCATGCGTACGTACGTGGAAGCGCCCGTTCCATGCGTGGAATCCCAAGTGCTCAGACCTAATCCAGCGCAATAGACCGTCGCTCAAGAAAGAAGCTAAACCAGGGGGGTTCCTTTGCTTCTGAAGCAATGCTATGGGTGGGACCATCCATATGATACGGGCAAGAATTTGGCAAGAAAAGCAGCATACTTGAGTACACAAGCCAACTAGAGTGTAATGAGCTGTAATCTATTGAACTCGGATGTTGAACTTTGAAGTTTGGACTGCGTGCATCACTCGATGCAGAGGCCCAGGACATTCTCCTCTTTTCGGAAAGAAAAATCCTAGAGTGCAATGATTGAACTACTCCCTCCGTTCCATAATATAAATGCTTATATTGTGGGACGGAGGGAGTAGTTTGCAAGACCAGTTGCTTGCTGCAAATTTTGCCACCTCAAAGTTCATCAATGATCAATGGTCTACAAATTTTTGCAAGTTTGTGCATTCTCTCATCAAGGTGGTTCAGAAGAGATCCTACCAAGCAACCTGCCCACACAAAACTCTTCCTACTCCAAATTTTACTTTTAGCTAGAGATGTAATTGGAAGAATGAATCTGTTTTTTTCCCAAAGATGATTAACAATCAAAACCTTTGCAGGCAGAGATCAGATTTTCCTCACTGTGAATAATCGCAGTTTTTCTTCAGAACTGCATCAATTTCGCCACCTCAAAGTTCACCGATGGTCTACAAATTTTCAGCAACTGTTGACACTCTGTGCTCGCCCGATAGGCTGATACTTGCAATTGCATGAGCTAATCAAGCCAACACTCAACAGCCATAATTAACAATCAAAAAATAGTGATCAAACCGCACTCTGATAATTAACATTGCAAGAAGAGATCAGATTTTCCTCACTCTGAATAATTCTAGTTTTTCTTCAGGACACTCTCTGAATGTTTGTTAATTTTCTTCAGAAGAATGCTCTGCTTCCGTAGAACACCCTCGCCCCGTCCTTCCTCGCCTCTGCCTCCGGCTTCTTCTCGTCCCTCTGGACGACCACCCCGGCGCCGCCGTCGCCGTCCAGCTCCATTGGCAGCTTCATCGCGCCCAGCGACTCGGTGAACTGCTGCATGCTCTTCACGTACATCTCCATGATCTGCCGCTGCATCGCGCTCTGCTCCGCCTCCATGTCGATGACGTCGCCGGTGGCCATGGGAGACTTGAAAACGTCGACCTTCTCTTTGCCAGATGCCGCTCCTCCGTTGGACGTCGGCGTGTCCGGCCCGCCGCAGCACATCGGCGCCGACACGGTGGCCTCATCGGCGCCGTCGTGCCGTGGCGGCTTCTCTGTCGCCGCCGAGGAGGAGACATCGACCGCCCTGTCGTCGCTGGTCGTGGTGGTCGTCGAGGCGTTCTTGCTTCCGTCCGAGGACACCGGCATCGAATTCTCGCCGCCTGGGCTCGTGACCATCTCCATGGCGTCAAACGGCGCCACCCCGAGGTGCAAGAACGGCAGGTACTGGACGGCCATGTCGTCGTTCTCTTTGGCCATGTTGAGGTCAGGGAACTCGATACCCAAGTAGTCCACCGGCGGCGCCGGCGGCTCAAGGATGACCACCTCCGACGTGATCGAAGGCTCCGCCGCGGCGCGGTCCGATGGCCCCGCGATGCACGCGTGGCCGCCGTAGGAGCGGAGGGCGAGGGAGAGGCACACGGTGCCGGCGGGCGAGTGTGTTAGATCCGTGGACGACAGGGAGAAATCCCGCCGTTCCAGCCTCGCGCCGTCGGTGGCCGCGACGGCGGCGAGCGGCACGAGCGCGAACCCGAGGTCCTGGTCCTCGAGGACGCTCTCGGCGCAGCTGCGCATCAACACCTCGCACTTGAGCGCGTCGGTGCCGAGCCTGCCCCGGCGGACGCGCATCGGCGGGAGGCGCTCGTCGAAGCGCGGGCTGGCGCCGCCCCTGGCAGCCACGCGCGTGGAGAGCGCCGGCGCGTGGCCCGGGCTGGACGTGAGGGAGAAGCGCGCGTACACGTCCTGGTCCGCGTAGATGCAGATGTTGTGGATGCCCCGCGCCCCGTGCACGTACACGTCCAAGAAGCACCCGCCGCTGCTCTGCTCGTCGTCGTCGTCCACCCCATGGTCCGGCACGCACCGGAAGAACCGCGCCGGCTCCATTGATCGGCTCACCGCGCCGGCACTAGACGATCATGGACCTTAAATTTCTACTAGTAGCGTGCTCCTTGCTTGCCGTGGAGGCCTTGTTGCAGTTGCAGCCGGTTTCTCACTGACCCTTGGAATCGTTTGTTTGATAGGACATTGGGGAGAGTAGGTGGCGGCCGGCGATGGAGGAAAAATGGAGCCGAGTGCACACGGTGCATCATTCATGTCCACTATATGTGCTCTTTTCCCATTGCTTCTTGTCCACACCCTTAGCACCGCAATTCTTGGCCTCGACGGGTCAGCCACGGCCATCGGGTAGTAGTTGTTGTTGCACTTGTTTATCACCAGGGAAATGCAGACCATGATGGCTGGAGAAAAAGAAAAAGTATAGCTGGGTCTGTCTACATTGCTGAGGGATGATTTGACAGCAACATTGCTAGAGAAATTCAGCAGTAAGCAGTGTCATGGGTCGTGTCAAGTGTCCAAGTTTGACAGTGGAAAGGGGACAGTTCACATCGGCCGGTGGTGCATAGCTCTGCTTCTGCTTAACTGATAGTGTGTGTCTGTTCGTTGTTTTGTTTAGTCGTTACAAAGCTCTGTTCACACGGTAAGAGCAACTTCAATGGGCCGATTCAAACGGACGGCGATTTTGTCCGCTTTTTTTTCGTTTGGGTCGGCCGCGCGCCCGGCGTTCACCGTGTTTAAGGTTTGGGTCGGCAGTGCGCCCAACGCGCCGACCCATATCTGCGGGCGTGGCAGGCCCCTATTCCAATAAATAGCTCATTTTTGCATTGCTTTTGCATTCAAACATATAGTCTGCATAGTTTCAACCAAATAAAATAGCATAGTTTTACAAGCCGAATACAAGTAGAAATGTCTCACATAGTTTTGCAAGCCGAATAAAAAAGATACATCTATTGGTTGGCAACATGATCCCACATATGCTCAACCAAATCATTTTGCAGTTGCACGTGAGTTTCCCAATCACGCATGTCATGATGGAATTAGGTGAACTGTTCAAACCTTGCCGCTCCTCCATGCTCAGGCACAACATTCTCACGCTGAAACTGAAATGCTTGATCGTACAGACGTTCCGGGCGCTCATCTTCTACGATCATATTTTGCATGATCACACAAGCAGTCATCACCTCCCACAGTTTCTGCATGCTTCAGGTATTAGCAGGATACCGAATGATGCCCCATCGAGATTGCAAAACAGCAAAGGCACAGTCGACATCCTTCCTAGCACTCTCTTGCTCTTGCGCAAATCTTTTCCTCTTCTCTCTGACAGGATTGGGGATTGTTTTGACAATAGTGGTCCACTGAGGATAGATACCGTCACCCAGGTATTAACCTTTGTCGTAGTTGTGCCCGTTGACAGTAAAGTTCACCGGTGGGATGTTGCCTTCAGCAAGCCTAGCAAACACCGGCGAGCACTGAAGCACGTTGACATCATTGTGTGATCCGGCCATGCCAAAGAAAGAGTGCCAGATCCAGAGATCTTGAGACGCCACGGCCTCAAGTATGACAGTGCAAGTCCTGACATGGCCCTTATACTGGCCTTGCCAAGCAGAAGGGCAGTTCTTCCACTCCCAGTGCATACAGTCTATGCTGCCAAGCATCCCTGGGAAGCCCCTGCTGGCATTCATCGCCAACAAACGGGTTGTATCTTCAGGAGTCGGCTCTCTCAAGTACTCAGGGCCAAACACAGCAATAACAGCCTTGCAGAACTTATACAGGGACTCTAGGCATGTAGACTCGCTCATACGGACGTACTCGTCAATGAGATCACCGGGCACTCCGTATGCAAGCATTCGGATGGCGGCAGTGCATTTATGATAAGAGGAGAAACCAATCTTTCGAACGGCATCCTCTTTGCACTCGAAGTAGTCATCGTAGCCGACCACCCCCTCTCTAATACGGTTGAAAAGATGCCTACTCATACGGAAACGGCGGCGGAATTTCTGATGTTTGAACAATGGATTTGTTGTATCAAAGTAGTTCTTCCAAAGAAGGAAATGCCCGCTCTCTCGGTTGCGATTCAACGCCGGAAGGTGGCCCGGAATGGAGCCAGGGAACAACGGCCGCTGGCTATTGAGGTGGTGATGGACCAACATGGCCGTCAATATCTCCTCCTCGTTATCGGACGACGAATCGTCGGAGTCACAAAGGAAATTTTGAAAAAAGAACTCGTCGGCGGAGTCCATTTTGTACCTTGGCAAACTGTCGAACAGCTTGCGGGCGTCGACGAAGAAGACGGCCGGCAAAGGGAGTCGTGACGCACACGGACCAGCTAGCTGCCCTGCCGGCGTCCGACGAGCGGGTCGGTGTCCTACGAGCGTGCCAGTGAGGAACTGGCCGAGGACGACGAGGCGGCTGCTTGGTCGCGGTCGCGGCTGTGTCGGGGGAGCGGGGGTGTCGGGGTGGGAAGCAGTCGATTCCCGGCGGCAAGACGGCGATGGTGACGTCGGAGGTGGCGGCGTTGCTCAGAGGATGTTGCGGGCGCCGGCAGCTGGCAAAGTCACCGGAAAATAGGCAGCAGCGGCGACGACGAAGGAGGCGGGCGTGGTTGCTGTTGGATGGGCAGAGGCCAATGTGCCACCGACCAGCGGGCCCGGGGAGAGGAGAAGGCGAGCGCACGCGCGTCCGTCTCGTATTCGCGCTGACGCAAATCCGGCTAAAAAATGGGCTGGGAATAGGTCACCCCCGGACGAAAAGCGGACGCGCGTCCGTGTGGGTCGGTGCGTTGGGTCGACTTTTGTGTCCGCGCCGACCCAAACGGGCATCCGAAATGGGTCACCCCGTTGGAGTTGCTCTAAGCCATGATTGCTGACTTACTCCTCCAGAACTTCCAATAGAGTAGACGTAGGCGCACGAGGACGGTGTTTCGGTTCTTGGGAGCATCTCCTCTCTATGATGAGCAGTAAAACCCAAAGGAATAGAAAAAAAATCAACCAAATCTGGAAACAAAATTGGTATCAAGGAGGAATAAGTTTTCTATAATGACGTGCAAAATTGGGTGTCCAAGGAGCTCTGAACAAAAGAAAAAAGTCGGCGTTTTGAGAAAGGTTAAAAAAATTCTATCTTTAGAGCAAAATGATTTCCTTTTTTCTGTCCCAAGTTCCTCCTCTGTCAAATCGTTATGAAATTTTGCATGCCGATAGAAAACTTGTTTGTCCTTGATGTATTTAGGCATTTTTTTATTGCTCACCCCGTAGCATTTGTGGTGGTGATCAACTATGGATTGCCGTAGGCACGTATCCTAGTTTCAAAGAGTACTATAGTACTATCATTGCAGGATCTGGAGTAAGCTTTATTGCACGATGCCGGAGTATATGGAAGCACATAAACAATGCCATTTTTTATAACAAGGAGAGAGGTCTTCAATACTGCATAACATGCTTCTGAGAGTACTATAGCACTATCATTAAAAGAGCCAAGCCTAGTTTGAAGGATGGTATGCAATCATGGTTAGATACTTTGTGAATATTTGATGTAATAAGTGCTATATCAGTCACATTTAAATGTTTCCATATTAAATGAAATCAGAGTTACTGTAGGGATTTTCCCTACGGTGTTGCAAAAAAAAAGATTTATTTCCTCTCGTGGGATTTTCATCACTCTATAATTTTAAATAATGAGTTTAGTCACTTCGATTCCATTTGTACTTCCATTATATAATGTGTGTTTATTGTTTTACGATTAGAGTGAATTGACCTAAGAGGAAGATATTTCTACCAAGATTCAATGTATTTTAAATAGTCTCATGAACATAAAAAATATTTAATTATCACCATCTAGGATTTGATTTGACGAAATTTTGATGGTTTCGAGTGTGAACCAAATATTTGGGTTTCGTTTAAAATATTTTAGTACTTTTAATTGTTTTTATAGAACGGTGGAATCCTTATTTAGATAAAACCTACTAGCATTAGTTATTAGTAGGTTGCTCTGTTCTCACCTTGTGTAGGTATAGGGTTTGAAAGCTACAACTAATTTGTTTTATTTCAACTTAATCCTAAATTCCTAATGTAGAACGTACCTTTGATTTATATCAATTTTTGTACAATAGTGTTTCTATAACATAAATATATCCTATAGTTCAAATTCAAATTTATCCAAATTGAAATAAAAATGTATTGATTTGTTGAATTTATTTTATTAAATAACAAAATTTTGATGGTTAAGTAATTTTTTCTGTCAAAATTAAAAACTAATTAAATTTTAACATTTTATGTATGATAGTTTTAAAATACAAAATTATATCTAATTATTAGTTTTGAATTTATTTATTATTTAGATGAGATTATAATTTTCTCAAAAATTTAAATATATAATATATAACATAATTACACGTTGCATACAGACATATATATTTAAACAATTCTGACAAACATTTATAATATTATACTGCCATTCAGAAATCATAATATTATATTTTTATTAACTAGATTTAAACAGTGTTCTATTTCGGTTTCTGTTAAATTAATCTAATAATAAGATATTTAAAATATTTATGCTAAACTTTTTTACTTATTTATGACTTACTCTACTAACATAACCTGATAGTTATTAACTTTCTACCATATTTAACACAATTAGCCACATATATTGTGATAATAAATTTAAGATATGTATTCGTTGTTGTGATTTGCCCATCTATTTATTGCAAAATACACTTTCGTCAAATTAAAATCATATTCCGCAGTAGAAGTTATATCGGTTTATTTTTCCGAACCTTTCATTTAATTAGCTTTACTTTAGATTTTAGAAAACAACAAACACTAAATCGTGTCTCTTTGTATTTTTTTAGTTGCGCTCCGTTTGTAAATTAATATGTTTCATTAAATGTGTTATCATGCATATATGCATTTGAATTTTCTTAGTATCTTAATAAAAAGTTCGAGAACATACTTGTCTAACAAATATCTATGTTGTAGAATGTATGATTGTCTATCTTACGTGTAATAAATTGAAATATATATTAATAAATTGAACCGAGTGGACACGGTGAATCACCCAAATCCACCATGTGTGCTCGTTTTCACGTGCTTCTTGTCAGACCCTTCCAACCTAATTCTTTGATGGGTCAGCGACGCATCAGTCTCCTTGATAGCAATCATGTAGTAGTTCCACTTGTTTATCACCAAGACGAGAACACATGATTATTAGCCAAAGAAAAGTAGTTGGGTCTCTCTACATTGTCGAGGGATGACTTGACAACAACATTGTCAAGAATTCACATTAGGGCATATCAGTGCGCTATTAAGACACATCTATCACATGCCCTAGCCTCATACTATGCGCGACGAAGGCATCGCACACGTTTTAAAAGAAAATATGTGTTTGAAAATAGAATGTGTGTGATGACCAATACACCGCACACAATTGGGAAAGGAAAACTGTGTGCGATGAACTGTACCATCGCACACATTTTGGCGAAAAGAACCGCCACGCGCATTTTTTTTTGACAAATCATGTGAGATATGTTTACTATCGTAGACAATTACGCCTAAGAAGTCATGTGTGATAATGTTCAGATGGTTTCAAATAACCGAAAGCTTCCGCGCGTCACACTAGCCTCCCTACTTAACTGCGGCACGAGGTATTAAAAAACACGCATACCTCAAAATGATAAAGTACCAGAGGTTCATAGGTCTTGAATTACACAAAAAGTTACAACATAATATGGAAACTAGCTAGGCCTACAGATATAAAATCCATCTACTAATCTTGGCATGTTTGCCAGCGCTATAGCTGCTGCTGTGCCATCCATCAGTGTAAAGGGGAAGGAGACACGTCCTCATGTCAACGATCCTCCTGTGCATACCAGAGCTTGTTTAGGTGTCCTTGGTCGCATACTTGATATGCTCTGAATCCAGACGTTTCTCCCACATCGTGTCCATGCAATGATTTTTTATGCCATCCTTCATGCCTTTGTAAGAGGGGTCGATGATGGCCACAATGATGTTAGCCAGGGAGTCCTTCTGCTTCCCGTTATCGATGATCTTCTATTGTTTCTCGATGTCGATGAGATTCCGGCACGAGATGGCTGAATTATGAAGCACATTTGTATCGTTGGTGATGTCTACTTTAGAGAGTTCGTAAGTATTTACAAGAATCTTTTTTTTTCTAGAGTAAGCCAAAGGCATTACCATATTCCTATAGAATATTAAAAGTATTTACAAGAATCTATCACAAATGTGCACATTCGGATAGACAAGAGACCCACTCCAACACCCACACGAAGAAAGTCCAAGGCCAACTCCTCACAAATCTATGCAAACCACCAACATCAACCCCCGCTTGCCGCCATTCGGCCATTTCGTTGAAAACTTGGACACTCCCTAGGCTGTTTTGGTTGCTCTAACTGGTTAAACACTCGTGCATTTCGTTGCTTCCAAAGAGACCGCAAGGAACATCGTGTCGAACACTCTTCTGTCATTCTTTCGAAAGTCCCTCCTTTCCCGTAGCCACTAATCCAAGGTCGAGTCCAAAGGTAGGGCCCCGTGCACTGATGCGAAGCTGGTCCGAGATGTAGCACCAAACCTCCCTAGCATAAGTACATCGGGTGAGTATGTGCTCGACGTTATCTTCGTGCTGGAGACACATGTAGCATATGCTGAGGGCTCATCCTGCAAGCCATGCCTCGCACGATGATCGGACATCCATAACCTGTGCTGCATTGCCAACCAGGCATAATTTGTGCACTTAAGCGGTGCCCAACCATGGGAGACTTCAAAACGCCGACCTCCTTGCCAGACGCCGCCCCTCCGTTGTACGTCACCGCCGCACATCGGCGCTGACACGGTGGACTCGTGCGCGCTGCCATGCCGATGCGGCTTCTGTGGCGCCGCCAAGGAGGAGACATCGATCGTCCTGTCGTCGCTGGTCGTGTTAGTCGTCGAGGCATTCTTGCTTCCGTCCGAGGACCCCGGCATCGAATTCTCACCGCGTGGGCTCGTGACCATCTTCATGGCCTCCGGCGGCGCCACCCCAAGGTACAACAACGGTAGGTACTGCACGGCCATGTCGTCGTTCTCCTTGGCCATGTTGAGGTCAGCGAACTCGATGCCCAGGTAGTCCACAGGTGACGCCGGCTCCTCGAGGATAACTACCTCCAATGTGATTGACGGCTCCGCTATGGCGCGCTCCGACGAACCCGTGCTGCACACATCGCCGTCGCCGGAGCGGAGGGCGAGGGAGAGGCACACGGTGCCGGCGGGCGAGTGTGTTAGATCCGTGGACGACAGGGAGAAATCCCGCCGTTCCAGCCTCGCTGCCGGTGGTCAGCGACGGCGGCGAAGCGGCACGAGCGCGAACCCGAGGTCCTGGTCCTCGAGGACGCTCGCGCAAGGCGCATCAACACCTCGCGTGACTTGAGCGTGTCGGTGCCGAGCCTGCCCCGGCGGACGCGCAGCGGCGGGAGGCGCTCGTCGAAGCACGGCTGCGCGGGCTGGCGCCACCCCCCGGCGGCTACGCGCATGGAGAGGGCCGGCACGTGGGCCGATCTGGACGTGAGGGAAAAGCGATCTGGATTTGATTTTTTGCAAACTCTCAGTACAATGCTGAAGGATTTAAAAAAAAACAAATGGTGATGGTTTTCTGAATTATAGTCCTCAATTATGGTGCTTTTCTTGCAACTAGATGACCCGGTTGCGCCAATGGCGCAAGAAGCCAATTAAAAGCGATGTGTATTGAATAAGTAAGAGACATAAATGGAAAGATGCTGCAATGCGGATTGTATTACGAATGGCTTAAACCGGTTAACACAAGAAGCTAATTAAAACCAAGAATTAAGGTATCGATAACCATTTTATATGCACAAAGATCATTTCATTATTGGCCAAAGAGAAAACAAATATGTTCATGCCATATTGTTCGAAGCCACTCTCAATAAAATAGCATCCAGTATGACATGAACCGTTTTGAATAATTTGGAATCATAAATATCTAAACAAGCAACATCCACCTTCAGGACCTGATGCATAAGAAATGGTCTCTCAGGAACCATATCCATTCATGTAGGTTGAAAAGGAAAAGAAAGATAAAGATAAACGATTAACAATGTTGATAGCATGAAGCAAGACATATGGAAACTGAAGCAAATGTGTCACATATTGTAGAAAAGTATTTCAACCATGAAGATGGGTACGAAAGCTAATATCACGCTTATTATTGCACAACTGATTAAGTATAAATAAGTGAAGCATTCATTGATGTACAATATTAGCATGTAGGCCTAGGATATGGTTCCATTGTTAGTCCATCTGGAGCAGCCCGTATAGTTATTATCTCTGGCCTATCTTGGTTTTCAGACCATCTGTAGATGCCCATATAGTTAAAATGCCAAATGGCACAAAATACAAATTCAGATTAGGAGATATTAGCAAATAAATGCTTAGCATTACCGATAGTACATACCAATCAATATGTAGATTGCTTCTATAAAGTAGAGCACTAACCATCCAACTAACCCTATGCCGCAGAGATCTTCATCTAAAGGCTTTGCCGCCTCAGGGTGTGATGAACAAACTTGTGTAAGGGAGTCATAGACTCTGTTTGCAAAGTAGATCAAACTGTTAGCAAATTAACTTACAAAAGGCTATGGAAGGGAGTCATCACTGCATGTTTGATCAGTATCGAAGATCACCCCATCATATAAGCATCTTTTCATGGCAGACCACCTGTTGCAATCATGGCGCAAAAGGCCTATTAGGACTGAGCATCATGTGGTAATTGAAGGGTAATCAAATGGAATGAAACAATAAGCACTATTGTAAACCTCATTCCTATAACATAATAGGATGAGAGGCAACTAAATTTTTAGATAGTCCTCAGATATTCTAGGATAATGTACTTTGGACCATATATATTACATGGCTTGGTATAAGCAGATGTGTGTACAGATGAGCTAGCCAATAACCTTTTTGCCAACACTAACCAAAACACACAAAAATAGGAGTGGATAAACCGAGCATATAACTATATGACGGCGAAGCAAGCTAGCCAGCATCTTCAGATTATTCCATCCAAAAGCACACCAAAGGTAACAGTTAGATTGATTGTATTATCCCTGAAACGCCATTATCAAAAATTCAGAGTGCGCTTAATAGTACATAGAAGTGCAGGGCTTGCTTATCACACTTACTAAGGACTCGTAGGTCTTATGTAATCCCTCTCAAAAGCAAATGATCGATCTATGCGAAATAGGCAATAGAGGTAGGGCAAAATGCTATATACCAAAGAATATATCTCAATCTAAAAATTAATGATAGAGGAATTCGGCTGTGTTGCCATTTGCAAAAAAATTCAGGCCCAATGGTTCTACTGATTAAACGACAACAAAGGGCAAATTTTAGATGCAATGGCAATAGTAGCTTCCAGTCTACTCAAATAGAAATATGTACTCACTGTGTAAACTAAAGTAGTGATCTAAAGGGTACAAAAGCTAATATCACGCTTAATATTGCACAGTTGGAAAATATGCCAAAACATTGATCACTTTCTCTTTTGAGCTGGAAAGACCAATCACTTGGCTAATATGCATGCAGACACCTCTAATCTAAATAGAGGAACTGGAAAATCAGTCACTATGATTTTATTAACTATATACATATACATTCGAGTCAAGCGCCTTTCTAGAAACTGACATGCTTAGCTGTGATTTTCTTAAATATGCACCACCAAATATTGAAAGGTAGAATAATATCATCATCCTTTTAGTTCCCATCCATATGGAGGAGCATAAAGATTGCAAAAATGTTAGTAATGTATGCACCTTTTACTAAAGTATATATGACCTTCATGGCTAGCAAGAAAAAAAGGAGCTTGAAAGTTCTGAATCTTGTGTTGGTCACAACAATGGTGCGAATTGATTGGATAATATAACAAATATTTGCTATCTTCATCTGCAGAGAGAGAGAGAACGTATTCACATGATAAATTAGCAACCAGTTGTCCAAACTTAAATACAAAATGCAATCCGAAGAACCGCCCACCCAATCATTGCCAACTACATCGCCAGCAGTATATTGAAAGAAATCATCAAATCTCGGCAGAACAAAAGGTCCCCATGTAGCTACCACAATTAATATATGTCCAAAATATTGTTTCCAAAAAGAAACATGAGTTACAATTTAGTAGGACCGAGAAGGATTCAAGATTATAAAAGAAGTTGGGATACACATTGTTATTAAAGTTATTGGTTCACACCTGTGTAGCTTTCAGGGGCTACCAATCAATCTGTATGTACATCCCTACAATACTTTCAGGAGGGTACCACTCAATCCATTTGTGCATCTCCTTTTTGCATTAATAGAAGAGGAGCTAGCATACCTGCAATGTGAAATATTTTCTAAAATAGTTTAGTTTGGGAAATGCTTTCGCATTGAGGTCACATTTGTTAATTTTGCCATCCCACCCTAGTTGCACTTCCTCTGTTGGTCCCATGGTAAACAAGCCCCACATGTTATTCGGTATTGAAACAGCCACACGAGTCGTATAAAAGAAGAAACGGTCAAACCCACCACCAGCCCAGCGCTGCAGCACGGCCAGATTTGGAGGCAAAAGAACGAAAAATTGGCAGCGATGATTAGTTCGTTCCTTGCTGTAACAGTGAAATTAAGGTGCATGCTTATACGAGCAGAGACATGTGTAATTTATTCACGTCAGAGAACAAGATACAAGTAGTTTACATCCGGCAAATGGAAATCAGTCTCCAACAGCTACATCGCGGGAGGCTGCTGCTAAGTACATTGACTTTTCTGAACCTTTCCAGGGCCTGCGATCATATTATAAGCTAGCACTTACAGGGCCGGTCCTGAGATTTCGGGGGCCTGGGGCGGAATTAGAACCGGGGGCCCCTTAATATAAACATTTAACCTTTCCTTCCACATTTACAGACCTCACTACAATTCTTTGTTGATATGTGGCTATCTAAAAGATGTACATGTTTTACATAATAAAGCAAAAAAATAGTCACTTTGGAAACATACCTCGGCCATCAGCAACACATCGGCTGCCTCCTTGTACATGTTCTTTGATAAGAACTTTGCTTTTTGGTGAAATATTAGAACCTTCTGATAAGCTTTGGAGATAAGTCGGATAATTAGGTTGATTTCATATGCTATATTAGAAAACCATGGAAAGAAAATTGATCAATATATTACTTGATATATGTCACATGCAAATCCAAGAACATTTTATGTCTACTTTAATCTTGGAGACCTAAGATGAAATCTTCTACATGGAAGGAGCCATTTGAATGCCTTTCAGATTATGCTTTTGCATCATCCCCAAAATTGATCGTCGAGTTAAACAGATGAGTTCATAAAAAACTTGATACAACTTAGTGGTTAATCCTGCTTCAAAGACATCGTCCCATACTTCTAATTTGTAATCGAACAATCACAGCATGGCTCTTAAATTTCGGATACGAAGCAAAAAATGCTCGTGGTGACTTCTTTTTTACGGTGGAAAAAAGGAAGGGCAGAAATCTAAAAAATCTGTACTACTCCACAGGATTGGATCAAAAAGTAGCAGAGAGATCCTCACCGGAGTGTGACAAGAAGCCTACTTGCGTGCCCTTCCTCCGTTGCTGCCGCTGCAGAGGCGGCGGCGGCGATGGCCTCGTGGCGATTGGGGAGGGTTTGGCGTGTGCGGTGGGAAAACGCGACATGGGTGTTGAACGCTACTACATGGGCCTTCCGTAGCGATCAACATGCCACCGGTGCGCTAGGTCAAGCCCAGTATCTCCGCGTGGGGAATTGTACGGGGCCTACGCTTGGGAACAGTACGTGGTGGGCTACCTACTTCGTGGCCAGATCCTATTCGGCGCCTTTAGCGCCCGGTACAGTGGTTTTATAAGGCAAAAAAGGGTGATCCAGGGAGAATCGAACCTCCAACCTTCAAGCTTCGACGGAGGCCGAACTAACCACCAGGCCAACCCCCCCACTATGATAATGCACATCTTTTTTATCCTTTCTACTTCTCTCGTTCCTTTTTCCAAGTTTTCTTTTCCAAAATCGAGATTTTTTTTCTTTTTTTCATGTTTTTTTCTGCAAAATGAATTAACTTTTTTTTCAAATTCAATGAACTTTTTCCAAATTCGTTGACCTTTTTTCCAATTTTGATGAACTTTTTTCAAATTTGATGAACTTTTTTCAAATTTGATGAACTTTTCTTCCACTTCGATGAACTTTATTTCAAATTCGTTGAACTTTTTTCAAATCCAATGAACTTTTTTTTCAAATTTGATGAAGTTTTTCCTAAATCGATGAACTTTTCTACAAATCCAATGAACTTTTTTCAAAAGCGTTGAACTTCTTTCATGAACTATTTTCAAATCAATGAACTTTTTTGAAGTTTGTGAACTTTTCCTCAAAAATGATGAACGTTTTCAAATTCACGATTTTTTCAAAATAATTCAAAAATCGAAGTGATATGATAGACTATATTGTGCAAATAAAGAGCGCGGCCACACTTGTTCTTAATATTTTGCGCTGCTATTGTCATGGATGTCCAATGGCTCTAGTGGTTAGCTAAACTTGGATAAGAATGGGATGACCTAACTTCGAATCCAGTTGAAGGCGTTTTTCTGCTCATTTTTTGGCGTTATAGATCGTTGCGCTCTGCCTTCACGGGCCGGCCCAACAGGGTTCTGCTGTGTGCGCCAGTCAACTTGATCGATGAAGCGAGCGAGCGAGTGGCGGGGAGCGAGGGAGCGAAGGCAGAGTGGGCCGGCCCATAAAGGGAGCTCGCGTGGGCGCCCGAACTCCTTACGGGCGCTAAAGGCGCCCGCGAGGAGCTCTCTACTTCGTGGCCGAGTGTCCGCATTAGGCTTCCTCTATAGGGAACTCCTATACGCCGCATTTTGCGGCGAGTAGTCACCCTTTCGCACAGAGCCAGCTCACCTGGGCCGGCCCATTTGCTGTAGGGGTGGAAAATCACAAAAATAGAAATGCTCCAGCAATATGACTTGAACACACAACCTCTCAGTAGCGTGCGCCTTGCGCTAGCCACCACAACTGGCTACCTCACGTGTAAACTCGCCATCGCGAATATTAAAGAATCTAGATATAAAATTTAAAAAACACAAACCATAAGCCGTTGCAGATCTGATCTTCTTCTAAATTTTTGAACGTCAATTTTTGAACCATGAACTTTATTTGGTAAAATAATTTTATTTATGGAAAAAAGCAAAAAAATGAATAGGAGAACTTTTCTAGAGATTACAAACAGTTTTCTGAAAATGCAAACAAATTTATTTTTTGTTTCCTTTTCGTTTGAACAAATTGATGAAACCGCAAACACTTTTCAAAATGTGAATAAATTTTGAAACCACACATATTTTGAATTGTAAAAAAAAATTTGAAACTGCAAACATTTTTCAAATTGTGAACAAATTTTGAAACATGAACAAATTACAAATTCGTGAAAAATTGAGGATATTTTTCGAATTGTGAACAAATTTTGACACCGTAATCATTTTTCAAATGGCGAACAAATTTTGAAACATGAATAAATTTATAATTCGTGACAAAATTATAAAAATGCGACCATTTTTTAATCCGCAAATTTTTTAAAACTGCGAACATTTTTTGAATTGTGAACAAATTTTGAAACATGAACATATTTCGAATTTGTGAACAAAATTATAAAATTATGAACATTTTTAAAATTCTGAACAAATTTTGAAACCGTAATTGTTTTTCTAATTCTGAACAACTTTTAAAACATGAAGAAAATTCAAATTTGTGAAATTTTTTATAAATTATGAACATTTTTCGAATGTACGAACAAATTTTGAAAACTGTAAATATTTTTCAATTGAAAACAAATTTTGAAACATGAATAAATTTCAAATTCATGAACAAAATTGAAAAATGCGAACATTTTTCGAATATATGAACAAATTTTGAAACTGCGAACATTTTTCAAATTGCAAACAAATATTTAAACATGAACAAATTTCAAATTCTTGAACAAAATTTTAAAATTGTGAACATTTTTCAAATTCCGAACAAATTTTGAAACCATATTTTTTTATATTGTGAACAAATTATAACACATGAATAAATTCAAATTCATGAACAATAATTGTGAACATTTTTGAATCAGAGAACAAATTTTGAAAATCATGAATATTTTTGAATTGTGAACAAATTTTGGAACATAAACAAATTTCAAATTCGTGAACAAAATTTTAAAATTGTGAACATTTTTCGTTAAACTCCAAATTTTTTTTAATTGTGGACAAATTTTGAAATATGATGCAATTCCAAAATTCGTGAACAAAATTATAAAATTGTGAACATTTTTCAAATTGTGAACAAATATTAAAACCGTAAACATTTTTGAATTGTGAATTTTTTTTGAGACGGTGAACATTTTTTAAATTATGCACAAACTTTGGATCCGTGATTTTTTTTTGAATTGTGCACAAATTTTAAATCAATAAAAAACGAAATAGAAACAAAAAACAGAAAAAAGAAAATGAGAGAAAAGAAAAGAAAAAGGAAAAAATAAAAAACAGAATAAAGAAACAAAAGACAGAACTAGAAAAGGGAAAATAAGAGAAAATAAAAGAAAAAGAAAATAGAAAAACGGACTAAAGAAAAACCGATTCAAAAAGAACCATCTAGAAGTTTCCCAAAACCAGAAAAACCAGCCGGGAACCGAAAGGTTCCCAAAACCGTGGCCTTCGAGCAGTTAAACGGTTGCCCGTTGCGTCATCGCCGGACGTCACTTTGTCTGGCGCCGGCAGTTTGACGCAACGAGCGGCAAATAGGATATTCCTCCTCTATATCCCTTGCCGTGGGCTATATGCGTACGTGGTGGGCTACCTACTTCGTGGCCGAGTGTCCGCGTTAGGCTTCCTCTATATCCCTTGCCGTGGGCTATATGCGTACCTGGAGGGGGCCCCTGGGATATTGGGGGCCCGGGGCGGCCGCCCCCCTGCCCCTCCCCAGGGCCGTCCCTGAGCACTTGCAACAGTCAGCAAATACTTCATTCGTCGGCCATCCCTGCACATAAGAGAGGATGAGGAACGGCCGGCTACACTAAACGAATCAATCAAAAAAGAACAGGAAGAAATACTCGTGTGGTTCGTCCATGCGCCTGACATGCATGCCGGCGTGCCCCGCGCGCGCATGAACCAGAGCAGAGACAAAGCAAGCATGGCATGCCTACTGATGCGGGGCCGGGTAGACGACGGGCATGACGTAGGGCGGGTGCCCCGGCCCCGGCGGGAGCATCACCGGCGTCCCGACGGGGGTGGGGACCATGTGGCCGGCGACCAAGTGGCCCATGGGCGCCCCTCCGTACATGCCCACCATCCCGGGATGCTTCATGATGCCGCAGGCGGCCCCCCAGCAGGGCGAGGGCCTGGCCGGTGATGGGGCCGTGCGCTGCGGCTGTGGGGCGACGTTGTGATGCTGGTCATGTTGTGGATGCTGGAGCGGCGGCGGTCCCGGTTCATGGAGTTGAGGCAGATGAGGTACTTCTGCGCGTGGCTGGCCACCTGCGTCGACGTCCGGGAGATGATTAAAAGCGGGATGCTCCGCTCGCCGCCCTTGCCGAACTTGTCTAGACCCAGCAAGAAGAGCCTGCGCGCATCCCGATCATCAAAAAGATACAGAGCTTCCCCTGTTATCCATGGGAGATGCGAGCTTTCTTTCCTGTATACGTACCTGTGCTCCTCCTCTGTCCACGGGATGCCCTTGCGCCGCTCCTAATAGGCGCGGCGGCGGCAACGGCGGAGGCGGATTCCTCCCCGGCGTAGCGCGGGAGGGGGACACGGCTGGCGTCGATCGCGCCGACGTCCTCCACCAGGGCCTAGTAATGGCGGTGCACATCCTCCGTCGACCGCGCGGGAGCGCCATGAAGCAGCGGAGGCGGCACCGCGGCCGCGAACGCGAACGCGTTCTCGAACGCCTTGTCCTCTTCGTTGGTCCACGCCGCCGCCGTCGTTGCTCTCTGAGAGGCCATCGTGGGCTGTGTCGCTAGGCCGTGCCGGTGGTGACGGCGTACGGAGGGGCACAGGAGAAGCTCACCTCTGCGCCCGCGCGCCTCGGATCCGGCAGGTGCGCCACCACCTGGTCCTCCTCCTCCTCACGCCCCGCGACCCGCGCACTGACGCCGACGGAGAGAGGAGAGGCGCTGGCGCTGACGGGGAGAGGACAGGAGCCGACGGCCACGACCTTCTCCTCCTCATGCAACTGTCCTCTCACTCTCCTCATACCCAGCGACCCGCGCGCTCGCGCCGGCGGGGAGAGGAAAGGAGCAGCCGCGGCCTCCTCGGCTCCTCCGGTGCCCCACAGAATGCGCCACCGCCACCGTGCCGGTGGCCTCTCGCCCGCGCCTTCTTCCTTGACCACCTCCTCGACCCGCGCCTTCCAAAGGTTACCGACGCCGCAGTCAAGACCTCCCATTCCTCCAGTGGCGCGACGCTGGCACCGGCGAGTTGCTGCCGTCGCTGGAGCTCAGCTGACGCAGGAAGTAGTCGCTGCTGCCCTCACTGCTCCTCGTCGATCCCCTCCCCGCCTTGCAGCGAGCTGCGGTTGCCAACCGTGTCACTTCTCCTTTTTCTCTCGCTGCGCTGCTGCCCGCTCTGGATGGCCTGCAGCCCACGATCGCTCCATCCCAGCCCTCTTTTCCAGTCTAACACACACACTCACGCAGTGACTGAAATGCGTGCCAGCGCTGTATATTGGCCCACATGTCATCGACTCTAACATAGTTATTTACCCAAAACCATCACATTTTGGGTTAGGGTAACAGATCGGTACCACATTTAAGCAGGGCACAAAAAACCACCAACAATGGGGCCAATCTGTAACGCGGAGCACTAACGGTGGAATTTGGTCGCGAAACAAATTAAATCCCGACAAGTTGGACCCGCATGTCGGGCTGACGTGGCGTGCATATGTGGACAATATGCTGACTTGGACAATAGGTCCCACCACAATGACTCAAGTATTTGTTTTTTTTTCTACTACTTCCTTCTTTTTTTATAGGCATTTCAACAAACATTTTGTGGGCACCCCGCAAGCCATAGCACCGCTGCCATGGCGTTGGCCATGACCCTTCATGCGTGCCCTCCCCCCATAGTCATAAGGGACTACAAGTGTGCGCTCGGCGAAGCCGCGGGAGGGCCTATCTTGCCGTCGGCTGGGTGCTTGGTGGGGGCGGGGCAAGGCGCGGCGGTGGCTGGGAGCCGCTTCGTTGGCATGGCGTGCGGCAGGGCTGGAGAGCTTTCGTTATGGGCGCGCCGGCTCGAGCACGTGGCCGTCGGCGGCTCCATGGAGAAGCGGACTCTGTTGCCGTCGGGCGCTGGGCGGAGGTGGGTGCTCGTCGTCGGCACGCAGCTGGACTGGCGCTGTTGCTACCGACGCGGGCGAGGCTGGTATGCGCGCGGCCGGGTGCTCTCGTCGCTCGGGCGCAAGGCGGGCTGGGCGCTGCCGTCAACCGGGCGCGGGCGAGGCTGGCGCCGCCTCGTCGGCTTCGGGCACGCTGCCGGGCGCTCCATGGAGAGGCGGACGTGCTAGCCGCCGCTTCTCCCGCACGAGAGGAAAATGAATGGCGCCTAAGAGCTGTTTGATGGAATGCCTCAAAGAGAGAGATTTGGGAAGAAGATGACCGTCTAGTCATTGACAGGTGGGGTCCGCATCTTATTTGCCACATCAGTTGGTCAAAGCGTTTAGTCGTCGCCACGCCAGCCGACATATGGGCCCAACTTGTCGGGCTTTAGCTGTTTGCAAACTTATCAGACTATCCAGGTTCGCGTTCTGATTAGCCCCATTGTTAGTGGTTTTTTATGCCCTGCCTCAAATGTGGTATTGATCTGTTACCCTAGCCCATAATGTGGTGGTTTTGGGTAAATAACTCACTCTAACACGAACCAGCAGCCCACAGTCGACGCCTAGTGGGGGACAAGCGCTTCAGTCCACCACTCTTTTTACCGCATAGCGCCTCTTTTTCTCATATACACGCACACATGCAACACACACTGCACCGATGGCCCACTCAGATGTCTGGCCCATGTGTCAACCACTAAATCGCAAAAACACAGAGTAAGGTAGAACTGACGGCCGGATCTTTGACAGCCAGTCAAAAAGTATTGAAAACTTTACACCGATACACATTGGATGAACCAGATCGATTGCAAAGTTCAATTGCCTCAGATGGGTGGGTAGCATAGCGGTGTTTATATGTTCGATTTACTCTCCCTTGGATGAGCAGTAAAATCAAATGGAAAGGCAGAAACAAATCAAACAAATCTGCATATTTTTTGGCTTCAAAGATGAACAAGTTTCCTATGGACGTGCAAAATTTCATGGCGGTTGGTCATCGGGGGTGCTCTGGAGAAAAGAAAAATTGGTGTTTTGAGAAAGGTTAAAAAACAATCCACCGAGCACCTCCGGTGCAATTTTACACTCCCTTGGAAAACTTGCTTATCTTTTTTTGCGGGGAAAAACTTGTTTATCTTTGATGTGCTATTTTGTTAGGCGTTTGTTTTTTGTTTTTACTGTTCACCCGGAAGAATCTGTTGTTGTGGTCAGCTATGGATTACCATTGGCGCATACCAAAGTTTGTGGTTGACGGCAAACTTCATGCCATAATTAGTTTTTGTTTTTTCCGTGACATCTTCACCAATCTACAATTTAAAATGAGTCAATTACGTTGGTCGTGCTAGAACTTAACGCAAACGGTTACTTTGATGCTAGAAGTTACGGTATACAATGAAGCGGTGCAAAAACTTAGCGCGGACGTGCAAATACAGTGATAATCGCGTACACGGAATCTGCGCTGACTAAGCATGTGGGTCCTGCCACTGGACCTGGGAGGGAGGGCGTGTTGCCTGATTGTTTTTGAAAAACCACTCGGAATATATCTTTTTACAAAAAGGTACATATCGACATGTCATTTTACATCTCTAACCAGCAGGCCCGCTGGGTAAATTTAACAGGAAAAAGGGGAGACCAGGACTAGACCATGCAAGGATACAGAGCAAACCTGTACAACCAGTACGCTGTGGCGGTCACGATGTTCTCAATGCATAACTATCCTATATGTATTTAGCAAGTCTTTTTTAGCAACATGAATTTAACAGGTACGCATCTGAAGTTTAAATAGGCTGCAGATAATGCGGCCAATTTTGCACGCGCTGTTTTTGAAAGATATATTTACAAAATGTAAGTTATCAAAATTATGTTTAAATGTATGTGTGCTATAAATTTTATACAAACAAACCATGATTAGTAAATAAAAACATTTAAATATACACCCATGTAGTATATAAAATATACAGAAATTTAAAATGTATATTAAATAAAAATGTTCATGTGTTATTTGAAAACCATTGGTATCTTTATTTTAAAAAGTACCAAGCATACAAAACAACTATCTTATTTTTAAAACTTATTCGCGTATAATTTCAATACACACTGGTATGTTGAAAATATTTATGAATTGCGAAAATGAACAATTTTTTAAAATTATACAATTTTTTGAAATTACATTTATAAATATTATTTTATTGTTTAGACATTTCAATAATTATAAGAACGTTTGTATAATTCAATTTTTATAATTAAAAATATTCATAGTTTTCATTTTAAACTTTTGATATGGATATTCTATCGTGTATAATATTCAAAACATATACTGTTTCCGAATATAAGTCATGAGTAAAAAATATAGACATATGAGTAATTGTAGATATTAAGTAAATGTTTGTATTCATCATTTTAAAGTTGAAATATAAGCCATGAGTGTATACTTTTTTTGTATACATTAAACATTGTATCTAATATTCATTTTAATATCCGAATTAAATAAATATTTTATATATACATGGTATATATTTCATTATTTTTATTTACATAGTATTGATAACACACAAATATTGGAACATAATTTTTGTGACTTACATTTTAAAATATCTTATAAATATAGCTTGTGCAAAATGGGCTGCAATATCTGCAGCCCATTTAAGCTCCGTAAGCGTCATTGCTAAGTATTTACTCTGTCGTTATTGGCACAGCTGTGCATCAACACCTCGCACTTGAGCGCGTCAGTGCCGAGCCTGCCCCGGCGGACGCGCAGCTGCGGGAGGCGCTCGTCAAAGCGCGGCTGCGCGGGCTGGCGCCGCCCCCGGCGGCTACGCGAGTGGAGAGCGCCGGTCCATGGCCCGATCTGGACGTGAGGGAAAAGCGCGCCTACACGTCCTGGTCCGCGTATATGCAGATGTTGTGGATGCGGCGCGCACCGTGCACGTACACGTCCAGGAAGCACACGCCGCCACTCTCCTCGTCGCTGTCCTCCTCCTCCAGCCCTCCTCCGCCGCCGCCATGGTCCGGCACGCACCGGAAGAACATCGCTGGCTCCATTGACCGGCTCGCCGGGAGGGAACCAATCGAGCACTACGATCATGGACCCTTGGAATTATTTGCCGTGGACTCTCGGTTTCTCACTGACCCTTGGAATTGTTTGTTTGATAGGAGTTTGGGGAGAGAGTAGGTGGTGGCCGGGGAGGGAGGAAAAATGGAGCCGAGTGCAGGACGAGACTTGCCTGCTCCCCGCGCGTGTGCCGGATCCCCGAGGGAGGGAGCAGGCAAGCCGGATCCCCGAGTGCACACGGGGGACGGGGCATCATCCATGTCCACTATGTGTGCTCCTTTCCCGTTGCTTCTTGTCCACACCCTTGCACCGCAATTCTTGGCCTGGACGGGTCAGCCACACATCGGCCTCGCCATGGCGCCATCGTGTAGTGGTTGTTGCTGCACTTGTTTATCACCAGGGATATGCAAACGCATGATGGCTGAATAAAAGGAAAAGTATAGCTGCGTCTGTCTACATTGATGAGGGATGACAGTAAGCAGTGTCATGGGGTCTTGTCAACTGTCCAAGTTTCACAGTGGAAAGGGACAGTTCACATTGGTCGGTGGTGCATAGCTCTGTTTCTGCTTAACTGATAGTGTGTTTGTTTGTTGTTTTGTTTAGTCGTTATGAAGCTCTGTTCATACAACCTTTGGCTCTGGACCTGCCGCCGCCCCCAAGAACCCTAGCTTTCTGCCTCCCACCTGTGTCGGCGCCGGTCCATCCCGTCTCCGGAGGCCCTATGACCATGGAGGCGGAGTGGATCTCAGCCCTTGCCGGTGGGAGGGCTCCGTTTTTAGATCTTTTTTCAAGTTTTGTTAGGGTTTGTGTCCTACTCAGGAAGGCGAGACGGTGGCGACTCCCTGAAGATGGATTTAAGTTCTCCCCGCCTAGCCCCGTTCCGGTGATGCATCTTGTATCATCGGTGGGCGTGTGGAGTTGTGTCTCCGGTGGCAGATCTGTCTTTGGTGGATTTGCTCGGATCTGTTCGACGGTCGTCTTCGTTCGTGTGTTTTCAGGTTGGATTCTTTTGATCTACACTCTTCATCTACGGCGGTTGCTGTTCTGGTGCGTTGGTTCTACGGGGCCTTAAAGCACGCATTTACTTCCCGACTGTCTACTACAACAAGGTTTGCCCGGCTCCGGCGAGGATGGGGCAATGACAGCGCGCCTTGGCTCGCTTCAGTGCTTGTAGTCCTCGCTAGGTGGTCTACGGATCTAGACGTAATTTTTATTATTTTTAGTCGTTGTACTACCATGATTGAAGATGAATAGATTAAAAGTTTTCCCCGCAAAAAGATAAAAATAATGCTCTGTTCACATGGTAAGCCATGATTGCGACTTACTCTTCCAGACCTTCCAATAGAGTAGACGTAGGCGCACGAGGACGGCATTTTGGTGATAGGGAGCATCTCCTCTCCCCGTCAAAAAAAAGGAGCATCTCCTCTCTATGATGAGTAGTAAAATCAAAAGGAATAGAAAAAATTCAATCAAATCTGGAAACAAAATTGGCATCAAGGAGGAATAAGTTTTCTATAGTGACGTGCAAAATTGGATGTCCAAGGAGCTCTGGACAAAAGAAAAAAATCGGCGTTTTGAGAAAGGTTAAAAAAAATTCTGTTTTAGAGTAAGATGATTTCCTTTTTTCTGTCCCAAGTTCCTCCCGTGTCAAATCGCCATGGTGAAATTGTTTGTCTTTGCTGTATTTAGGCATTTTTTCCTGCTCACCCGGTAGCATTTGTGGTGGTGATCAATTATGGATTGCCGTAGGCACGTGCCGTAGTTTCGAAGAGTACTATAGCACTATCATTGCAGGGTCTGGAGTAAGCTTTATTGCAGGATGCTGGAGTATATGGAAGCAGGTCTTGAATACTGCATAACATGCTTCTGAGAGTACTATAGCATTACCATTAAAAGAGCCAAGCCTAGTTTGAAGGATGGTATGCAATCATGATAGATACTTTGTGAATATTTGATGTAATAAGTGCTATATCACTGTACAGTCACATTTAAATGTTTCCATATTAAATGAAATCAGAGTTACAGTAGGGGTTTTCCCTACGGTGTTGCTAAAAAAAATACAATTTATTTCCTCTCGTGAGATCTTCATCACTCTATAATTTTAAATAACGAGTTTAGTCACTTCAATTCCATTTGTACTTCTATTATATAATGTGTGTTTATTGTTTTATGATCATATTGAATAGACCTAAGAGGAAGATATTTCTACCGAGATTCAATGTATTTTAAATAGTCTCATAAACATAAAAATTATTTAATTATGACCATGTAGGATTTGTCTTGACGAAATTTTGATGGTTTCGAGTGTGAGCCAAATATTTGGGTTTCATTTAAAATATTTTAGTACTTTTAAACTATTTTTATAGAAGGGTGGAATCCTTATTTAGATAGAACCTACTAGATTAGTTAGTACTCCCTCCGTCCCAAAATATAAGAACGTTTTTTATGCTATGCTAGTTTAAAAAATGTTCATAGCGACCAGAACGATAGTAAACACATTTAAAGGATGCAAATGTTCATACATGGTAAATTGAAGGATGCAATGTCCATCCATGCAACATTCGTACAAGGTAGATATTGAGTACTCCCTCCGTTCACTTTTGTAAGTCGTTTCAGACAACTGAAAATAGACTGCTTTGCACACTGTCTGAAATGTCTTCAAGGACTTATAAAAGTGAACAGAGGGAGTACAAAAGAATGGATAGATGCGGCAAAGAGGCCGTGTTCACAAAAGAAGAGGGAGATCACACGGTTGTTTAGATGGTACATCACAAGAGCTGGTGGCTTCATATATCACCGGGTACTTGCCAGAGTTAGAATAGGTGATCGGTGATGTCCATCGACGATCAAAGTCATGGCCGTGGTGTGAAGAAAACAATTGGTGCAAACACCTCATGCTCTTGTGCTTGAGACGCCAAACGATTAGATAGGTATAATATATTTGGAAACAGAATGTGCCAGGCCTGCAAGCTCAAAAATAAGAATAACACAATAAGTAAAGAATCAACGGTGGCACAAGCTAATATGTGAATCGGTGGTATTTAGATCGTTCAATAGATTCATTAGGTGAGTATTCGACTAAATAAAAATCAATGCCACAACTAAATCACAATCAATAGATCTGGAGTATTCTCTTTGAAAAGGGTGTTCTAATGGACCATGAGGCTTTCACAACAATAGAACTGCAACTACTACTGAAAACCGAACAATATTTTTATACACGGCCCAAAGAACAGTAAGATTTACTCACATGAATCGTAGATCGACACTACAAAAGTACGGAATTTATAAGTGACCGACAGCTCATGTTTACCTTGTTCATTGGTGGCACCTTGGACTGGATTTTCCCTGTTCCTGTCGCCGAGGTGGCTCTTGTTCAAGTACAACTGAGACATCAAGTTCAGAAAGGCAGTTCTATAGACCAGGATTAGGAATACATTCCACAGGTTGAAATCCCATTCATAATACACATTAGGTAAGAAGGACCATACATAACGATAGCAAGGCCTTTATACGAAAGACCAACATAACCAGGTAGCAATATACACCCTCTGTAAAGAAATATAAGAGCATTTAGATCACTACTTTAGTGATCTACATGCTCTTATATTTCTTTACGGAGGGAGTACATAGGTAAGTGTGCAATGCCCCATTGCTCCTCACGGCGAACAGATACATAAAGCTTACTGGCATGACTCGTTAAAAATAAAATAATATAAAAAATCCTCCTTGAACTTTTCATGAACTAATAGCATCACCAAACCATCGTTTGTCCCAGAATATACACTGGACGAATCCTACACACAAGTCAATTGTTATAACCAATAAATAGGAAATGTTGGATACAACTGAGCTGTTATTGTTGGTTAGTATGAGCAGGTTGAGCATAGCCATCATTTTTACAAAGCCTTGAGAATTAAACATCACCGGTAACCAAAACCAAATAGAATATTACACATTATACAGAGTAACTGAAAGATAAATGAGCTTCTCCAAACGCATTTTGCTACACAAGCATCTTAAAAGTTTTGGTTTAGCTTCTGACATGGCACCGAGCTAGCTATGCAGGAGAGATAGACGATGGCCAGGAGAGAATTTAGAGAAGCACATAACAAAAACTGCAACACAAGTTCTATCTAATGAGTACTGACAGATGTGAGCCTCTGAAACACTTTGGTGGCATCTCACCTTTATAACAACACTATCATCATATAGTACCCATCCAGAAGCAGAGCATGCTGAAATACATCAATCGAAGAAAATTGCTTGTTAATAGTGACTTATGGATTGGCAACAGTATATGGTAACACATCTCCTCGTTGCATACTTCCCATTCTAGTTGTTGAATAATAACCACAAAAGGAGTGATAAGGAAAGCAGAAGGTCAAAAAAGATACTACATAATGATGCACCAAGCATGACCCATTTGATATTCCCTTGATCTCTCATGTCGATTCTTTTTGAAGAAAGACGGAAAAAAAGAATATATAACACACTGAGAAGATGTCCATACTATTCAGCTATGGTCCTGGTAACCTTACGATGATGGAGGCACGGGGCCGGCGGCGGCAAGAGGGGTGGAGGAAGAGGCGGCGACAAGAGGGCTGGGGGCAAAGTGAGGATCGGGTAAGAGAGAGCAGGCGCACTCCTAATCCCTACACGGAATCCAGCCACCCACACCCAACACATAACTCACATGTCCTCTTCGTAGCAGTTGCACTATGTCATGTGAGGCACAACGAGTTTTCAATTACTATAGAAGTGTAGTTCAGTCCTAAATACTCCCAAAGAATCCCGAGCGATTAAACCAAATGGAACAAAACTGCAAAACCGAGTAAACTACTTTGTTGAGTAAATTAGTCAACACTCGGCAACCATATAACCGAGACAATTAGTTCATACAATATGCCATTTGCTCTTTCTACAATAATGTATCAGGCAGTTTTAGCATCAATTTTTTTGTGCGAAGAACAATGAATGTATATGTGCTGATAATTAACCTGTAAAATCATGTACTACATCAATTAAAGTAAAAAGATCCAACAAAACATGCACATATATAATTGAGAACAGAAACTACACAGGGTTTTCTCAGAAACAAAGAACACAACTATGCATAATGCCTACAAGCGCAACTGCAAGGAACTCACAGGGCCAATCATGCCGATAACATTACCAGCATGACAGAACCACAAGGATCTATCCAAAGCAGAGGACATCTGAATATACATAAAGACACGTGAGAAACAACACCTGAGTGTTTGTATGGCAACTTAGTAATTAAGGCAAGGATGACAGACAAAGATAGGTAGACATGCATTGCATACGAGAAAAAAGATTGCCTAGCCTGGTTAGATATATTTTGAGTGTATACTCTAGCCTGGTTAGATTGCCTCTGCTTACTAATAGGGCTTGTCGTATGTATCTTTTGAATATAAACGACAAACAGAATACCGATGCGGGTAAGAAGAATAAACAACAAACATCCTGTGCTGATGAAGAAATAACTAAGAAATAACTGAATCACAGCACACAAACAAACAAAGAGCACACTATCATACCCAAAACAATAATCACTATCATACCCATTAATTTGTCCATATGAGCACATATAACACAAATTATGAAAGAGCTATGTAAGAATCAACGACAGGCTACAGGAGTGCATATAGCCAATGAAAGGAAAGAATAACTACCTAGCATATGAAGCAAGCCCATTGTATCCTCTCAAACAGCGATGCCTCGCGGAGCATAGTCCAAAAGTTCAAAGGATTGTCCCAGCTTCCACAAGAAGAAACTATCCAAACACTGCAGGCCAGACACAATAGTTAGTGTTGCTGCATAAATTCATATAAGAACATCCACACAAACATCTTATGCAGACTATACTGACACAAGCAAAATACACCGACAAGGGGGGGGGGGGGGGTCGCCCCGAGATGCATCTATAGTTAGTCGCACAATGAGAAGCTAAGCCAGCAGCAGAATGTAGTCGCCAAATTCAACAATAAGATTTTGAGTTCTAAATGTAAGATAACACAGATACATCTTAGGTTGAGGGTATTTGAACAGAACAACCGAAGAAAAATCATTATTCATAAAATACAATTGACAGAGTCTGAATTGCATTACGAACTGTATGAGTACAAATTCATTTACCCCCGAATATAATCAAAAGTGGCAGAAGCTATCTAGTTGGCCATTTTTCAAAACAGACCAACACAGATTTATGAGAAAATATGGTTTTTTTCTCCTCTATAAAATTTGTCTAAAGAAACTAAGGAAGCACACATAATATAAGCACACCTATATATTTGTGTTGTCCCACAAATTCAACCAAGCAAAGCAATGATCAATGCTACAGTCTACCTTGTACTTATATTCCATGAATCTGTTTTCTCAAATCAGCTATCAAAAGAATTAATCCTTAATTTTAGGCCACCTCATTTTGTTTCAGAGCTTCCATACGAAAGAGACAACAATTAGGAACAAAAGGAAATACTTGTCAAAAATAGAAAACCTGCTACATGTTCTTCTTTGCTGCAAGGACTTTCTTCAGCAAACATCAATCCATCAAGGGTTCCATTCCCAATTCAAGTTTTTCACCCAAGGGACAGCAGAATGATCACAGCCATTCAAGGAAAAATAAAAACAGAAAAAGAAAAAGTCTGAATGCACCAAACTGGTTCCCACCATGGACAACAAAATCATGAGAAGGCAAACCAAACACCACGAGAGGTGATATGTGCGTAGCTGCTCTTAATGAGATAGTAGATGCCACAACCACAACAATTCATCACTTTTAAACATAAAAAGGGGATAAATAAATGTGTACAGGCCACAATATTAGTTGCATTGAGATTTGAGATGGCTCAGATTCGCCTTTGATAGATCATACGACCTAGCTCCACGGCTCCACCGTCTTCTTGCACCGGATCAATCCCCACCATCAAGTCAAGCTCCTCTGGTTATCACTCAAAGAGTGACCATCCAAGACAGAGCCGTCAATATTCAGTGAGAATGAAAAGGTTCCAAAAGAGGGGGGAGTGGGTTTTTTATGCCCACAGGTCCTCGAAGAATCAAAGACAAGTTTATGTCAGCCATGTTTTATCATCATCGCCCCAGATATGTTTCCAACATGGTTCATTTTGTGCTGAACTTTTCCAAATAAGTAAAAACAATGATATACTATAGAATCATAACCAAAATCTGTGCATCTATTCCTAGTAAGAAGATATACTATAGAATCTAAGAACCAAAAATGAAGTGTATCCGCCCATGTGGTGGAATGGCCATGTCTGTTTAGTCACCATGGATGATCCCAAACTATGAAAGCACCCTGCATACTTCGTTCAATAAAGCTGGTTTGCTTTAAACCACAATCGTATATTCCCAATATCCACAGTCCCTAAATTTGCGATGGAAAACAGAGCTGGACGGTGGGGGTGGGGGGGTGGGGGGGGGGGGTAGGCTACCTCAGCGATGATGGAGAGGACGATGATGTTGCGGAAGGTGCGGCAGGAGAACTGGGCCCGGCGGCGCATCCGCGCGTGCACGACAACCTCCTCCTTGGACAGGGAGTGCAGGCGCTTGTCGTAGTTCTCGCGGACGCCGAAGAGCCCACCTCACATCCTCCCCAGCATCACTCCTCCCTCCTTCTTCTTCTCCCCTCCTCCTTGCCCTTGCCCTTGGCCTCCACCGATCTGGAGAGGCGACCTCCGACGAGGCTTGTGGCGCCCCCATCCTCCCCGGTGCGGTTGACCCGCGGCACCCACGCCTCCGGCAACCGCGGCACGGATCCACGGAGATGACCTAGGTTTAGGTGGAGGGCGCCACGGCGGAAGCGTGGCTGCACCACGAGCAGGCGCGGCGGGTGCGGAGGCGAGCGGCGGCGGGGCAGGGAGGGGGCGCGGAAGGGAGAGAGAGAGAGAGGCGGGCGCGGGAGGGAGAGAGGGAGGCGGCTGGCTGGAGGGGAGGGTAATGAGCCCCGAGTGCTCTATAGGATACTCGCTGGGAGCTCTTGGTCGTCGGGCTGCGCTGGCGGTTATCAAGGGCCCCCTTCGCCGGGCGGCGGAGGCGGGCGACGACCCAGGGCAGGGGCGGGCGTTTCGGGTTTGAGCGGCGCCAAATCGAGGGGCGAAGGAGGACGCCGGCGAAGGTGGGGAAGGAGGAGAGGAGGCGCCGGTGGGAGGAGGAGGCGGCGAAAGGGAGAGGAGCCGACCGGAGGGTGGAAGGAGAATGGGCGGGCGGGGAAGGAGGAGAGGAGGCGCGCGCGAGGGGAGGGGAGAGGAGGCGCGCGCGAGGGGAGCCGGCTAGGGTTTTTTCCCACGGGAGCCGCCCCTTTTATACCACCCCTCTGCGAAATGACGAAAATGCCCCGGTGGGGGCACGGTAATTACGCGCGGTGGCACGAACGAGGTAAAACTGTTCATTGCAACAGTAAATTTTTTTTATCCGACGGACGAGGTAGCTCCAAGGGTCGATCCGACGGCCCAGATTCCATCAAGCGCGCAGATCCAACGGCCAGGAACGCCAAGCGGCTGAGGAGGCTGAAGGATGACTGGCATTCTTGTTTCTCGATTCTTGGCCTCAACGGGTCAGCCACGCATAGGCCTCGCCATGGCGCCATCGTGTAGTAGTTGTTGTTGCACTTGTTTATCACCAGGGAAAGGGAAATGCAGACGCATGATGGCTGGAGAAAAAGAAAAGTATAGCTGGGTCTGTCTACATTGCTAAGGGATGACTTGACAGCAACATTTCTAGAGAAATTCAGCAGTAAGCAGTGTCATGGGTCGTGTCAAGTGTCCAAGTTTCACAGTGGAAAGGGGACAGTTCACATCGGTCGGTGGTGCATAGCTCTGTTTCTACTTAACTGATAGTGTGTGTGTGTTTGTTGGTTGTTTTGTTTAGTGATTACAAAGCTCTGTTCACATGGTAAACCATGATTATAATTTACTCCTCCAAAACTTACAATGGAGTAGATCGTAGGTGCATGAGGACGGCGTTTCAGTTCCAGGGAGCATCTCCTCTCTATGATGAACAGTAAAATCAAAAGGAATAGCAAAAAAAAAAAGCAATCGAATCATAAAAAAATTGGCATCAAGGAGGAATAAGTTTTCTATAGGGACGTGCAAAATTAGGTGTCCAAGATGCTTTGGACAAAAAGAAAAAAAAAGGACCCGATAGGTGTCGCACGTGTGGGTTGAAGGAGGTCGGACCACACGCCCTTCTAGCTACCCATTGTGACATGCCAACCTTTTTGTTTATTCCATACATGCATGCAAATAAGGAAAAAAACAGATGATGTCAGCGGAAATCTTTTGGGTTTTCAAACTTTAAAATGTTTTATCTCTTAAATGACAAATCCGATTGAATTTCGTTTTCAACATTAAATCCGTCGCGACGAGAACTCTAAATCTAGGTCACATATCGATATGTTTCAACGATATTTTTTGGCGGTCAAAATTTGCCATGACTATTGCACATAAATTGCCATGGTGTTTGCACTGAAGTTGCCATGATATATTTCAACTAATTTTCCTTCTACTTTTAAACTAAATCTTGACATGTTGTAAAATAATTAAATTAAGAAACTAAACTTGCCATGATCAATAAAATAATTTTGACATGGTTCATAATTAAAAAGAAATCCATCTTCATTTACTTTAAAAATGCATGGTCAATAACTCAAATTTGACATGAACCAAAAACTAAAATTGCCATGTTGAATTACTTAAATTTGCCATGATACATGCACAAAAATTTGCCATCGTTCATTCAAAAATAATTTCATGGTCAAAATACTAGAATTACCATGGTCAAAAAACTAAAAGTGCAATGATCTATAAACTAAAATTGTCATCATGAATCACTAAAAATTGCCATGATCCATGAATTAAATTTGCTATGGTTAATTACTAAAAATTGCCATAGTCAATTAATAAAATTTTCCATGAAAAGTAGTTGAAGTACAATGATGGTTTTAAATCTAGAAGAAAAATAAATAAATAAAACATATCATGGCAATTTCAGTGTAAACACTATGGCAAATTCAGTGTAACATCATGTCAATTTTTGCCAAAAAAAGTCGTCGAACATATCAATATGGGATCTAATTTTGAAGATCTCGTCGAGATGGATTAAATGATGAAAATAGATTTTTAACCGGATTTTTTATTTAAAAGATAAAAAAATTTTAAGTCCTAAAAACCAAAAATATTTTGCTGATGTCATCTGTTTGATGTGGCAAAATGGATGGTAATAGGCGCGTTTGGACCATGTTGCTTCGTGCCACACTCTGCCACTTATCATTTCGGAAAAAAATCGGTGTTTTCAGAAAGGTTAAAAAAATACGTCTTTAGAGCAAAGATTTTACTTTTTTCTGTCCCAAGTTCTTCCCACGTCAAATCGCCATGAAATTTTGCACGCTGATAGAAAACTTGTTTGTCTTTGATGTATAGATTTTTTAGGCATTGTTTTACTGTTCACTTGGTAGCATTTGTTGTGGTGATCAACTATGGATTGCCGTAGGCGCGTGCCCTAGTTTCAAAGAGTACTATAGCACTATCATTGCAGGATCTAGAGTAAGCTTTATTGCAGGATGTTAGAGTATATGGAAGCACATAAACAATACCATTTTTGATAACAAAGAGAGAGATCTTCAATACTGTATAACATGCTTCAAAGAGTACTATAGCACTATCAATAAAAGAGCCAACCCTAGTTTGAAGGATGGTATACAATCATGGTTAGGTACTTTGTGAATATTTGATGTAATAAGTTCTATATCACTGTACATCCACATGTAAATGTTTGCATATTAAATGAAAAACCAGAGTTGGTAGGGGATTTTCCTACTCTGTTTGCTAAAAAAAGATTTATTTCCTTTTGTGAGATCTTTCACCACTCTAATTCGAAATAACAAGTTTAGTCACTTCGATTCCATTTGTATACTCCTATTATATGATGTGTGTTTTTTTGTTTTATGATTGCAGTGAATTAACCTAAGAGGAAGATATTTCTACCGAGATTCAGTGTATTTTAAATAGTCTCATGAAAAAAAATTTAACTATGACCATGTACGATTTGTTTTTGACGAAATTTTGATGGTTTTGAGGGTAAGCCAAATATTTGGATTTCGTTTAAAATATTTTAGTACTTTTAAATTATTTTTATAGAAGGGTGGTATCCTTATTTAGATAAAAATTATTAGCATGACTTAGTGGTAGGTTGCTCTGCTCTCATCTTGTGTATGTCTAGGATTCGAAACCTACAACTACTTTGTTTTATTTTTAATTCAACTTAATACTAATGTAGATAATGAACATACCACTGGGTTATATCAATTCTTGCGTAAGAGTGTTTCTACAACATAAATGTATCCAATTGTTCGAATTCAAATTAATCCAAACTTAAATAAAAATGTATTGATTTTTTGAATTTATTTCCTTAAATAACGAAATTTTGATGGTCAGGAATTTTTTACTGTTAAAATTGAAAAATTTAATTAAAATTGAACATTTTATGCAGGATAGTTATAAAATATAAAATTATATTTAATTATCGGTTTTGACTTTATTTATTATTTAAATTATATTATAATTTTCTCGAAAATGTAGATATATAATGTATAACACAGTTACTCCATATATACATTTCAAAAATTCTAACAAACATTTGTAATATTACAATGACATTCAGAAATCATAGCATTAATTTCTTTTTATTAATGAGATTTAAACAATGTTTTAATTTGGTTGATGTCAAGTTAAGCTAATTATAAGAAATTTAAATTATTTATGCTATACTTTTTTACTTATTTATCACTTACTCTACTAACATAACATGATAGTTAATAACTTTTGTATCATATTTAACACAATTAGCCACATATATTGTGATGATAAATTTAAAATACAATATTCATTGTTGTGATTCGCACATCTATTTATTGCAAAATAAACTTTCGCCAAATTGAAATCATATTCCGCAGTAGGAGTTATATCTGTTTATTTTTTTCAAACCTTTCATTTAATTAGCTTTACTTTAGATTTCGGAAAACAACAAACACCAAATCGTGTCCCTTTGTATTTTTTTAGTTGTATTCCATTTGTAAATTAATATGTTTCATTAAATGTATTATCATGCATATATGCGTTTGAGTTTTCTTAGTATCTCAATAAAAAGTTCCAGAACATACTTGTCTAACAAATATCTATGTTGTAGAATGTATTGAACCGTGTGGACACGGTGAATCACCCAAATCCACCATGTGTGCTCTTTCCACGTGCTTCTTGTCACACGCTTCCAACGCAATTCTTCGACGGGTCAGCGACGCATCGGCCTCCTTGATAGCCATCATGTTGTAGTTCCACTTGTTTATCACCAAGACCAAGACCAGAACACATCATTATTAGCCAAAGAAAAGTAGTCGGGTCTCTCTGCATTGTCGAGGGATGACTTGACAAGAACATTGACAAGAATTCACATTAGTGCATATGGGTGCACTATTAAGACACATTAATCACATATCCTAGCCTCATACTACGCGCGACGAAGGCATAAAATTATGCGTTTGAAAATAGAACTCGTGTGGTGACCAATACATCCGCAGAATTGCGAAAGGAAAACTGTATGCGGTTCCTTGCGCACAATTCTTCTCAAAGAAGCACGTGCGATGAACTGTACCATCGCACACATTTTCGCGAAAAGAACCGTCTGTTCTGCAGAACACCCGACAATTTGTGATTTCGCAAACCATCGCACACACATTTTTTTGATGAATCGTGTGAGATATGTTTACTATCGCAGACAAATACGCCTAAGAAGTTGTGTGTGATAATGTTCACATGGTTTCGAATAATCGAAAGTTTCCCCGCCTCACACTAGCCTCCCTGCGTAACTGCAGCACAAAGTATTAGAGACATGCATACCTCAAAATGATAAAGTACTAGAGGCTGATAGGTTTTGAATAACACAAAAAGTACAACAATATGAAAACTAGCTAGGCATGCGGATATAAAATCCATCTACCAATCATGGCATGTTTGCCAGCGCTACGGATGCTGCTGTGCAACCCATCAGCGTAAAGGGGAAGAGACACGTCGTCCGTTCAACTATCCGCCTGTGCATGTCATAGCTTTTTTAGTTGTCCTTGGCCGCGTACTTTATATGCTCTGAATACAGATGTTTCTCCGACATAGTGTCGATGCAACACTTTTTTATGCCATCCTTCATGCCTTTGTAGGAGGGGTCGATGATGGCAGCAACGATGTCAGCTAGGGAGTTTTTCTGCTTCCCGCTACCGACGATCTTCTATTGCTTCTCGATGTCGATGAGATTCGGGCACGAGATGGCCGAAGTATGGAGCACATTTGTATCGTTGGTGTCGTCTACTGTAGAGAGTTCGTGATGAGGGCTATTGCCGAACCTGAAAAAATTATCTTTTATTAGACTAAGCCAAAGGCGTACCGTATTTCTATAGAATATCAAAAGTATTTACAAAATCTACCACAAATGCGCACATTCGGGTAGACAAGAGACCCACTTCAACACCCACACCTAAGAAAGTCCAAGGCTAACTCCTCACAAATCTATGCAAACCACCGACACCAACTCCCGCTTGCCACCATTCGGGCATTTTGGTTCAAAACTTGAACAGAGAGCTCCCTAGGCTGTTTTTGTTGCTCTACCTGGTTAAACACTCGTGTATTTCGTTGCTTCGAGACCATGTAACCGCAATGAACATTGTGTCGAACACTCTTCTGTCATTGTTTTGAAAGTCCCTCCTTTCCGTAGCCACCAATCCAAGGTCGAGTTCAAAGGTAGGCCCCGTGCATTCATGCGTAGCTGGTCCGAGATGTAGCGCCAAACATCCCTAGCATAAGTGCACCGGGTGAGTATGTGCTCGACGTTATCTTTGCATTAGAGACACGTGTAGCATGCTGAGGGCTCATCCAGCAAGCCATGCCTCGCATGACGATCGGACATCCATAACCTGTGCTGCATTGCGAACCAGGCATAATTTGTGCACTTAGGCCTCCTTTGGTTCATAGGAATATTGTAGGAATTGTAAAGGATAGGAACTTTGCAGGAAAAATTCCTTTCAAGCTCTTTGGTTTGTAGGAATAAATTTCTATTCCTATATAGGATATGAATCAATCCTCACATTTCGAAAGAAAAATATATATCCTAGGATTTTCCTAGTTCTATACTATTCTATATCTACTAATAAAGCGAGGTGCGTTTCGTCAATTTTTTCATCCGTTCACCATCGAAAAGATTTGTTTTTCTATCCGAGGTGTTACTAAATTCTTATGCGTTTGTGCGCTAGAAAAAGAATTTTCGTACATGGGCCGCGCGCTGTGGCCTAGCAAAGCAAGCCTCCATATTTTTCTGCTCACATAGTTGGAAAAAAAATTCTATTTTCCGCAGAGGGCAATAAATAGTCGGAGTTTCCCACTGGACAACCTATAATCGGCTGGCCCATTTTTCTTTATTTTTGTATTTTACTTCTATTTTTATTCTTCTTTCCCTATCTATTTTTCCCTTCCAAGTTTATTTTTTTAAAATTTATTTCGTAAATTAAATATTCTCAATAGAAGTTCAGAATTAAACAAAACAAATATTGGAAAATGTTCAGAATTCCAAAATTTTGTTGCCATTTTGAAAAGTATTTGAAACTTGCAAAAAATTTCCTACTTTTTCAAAAATATTGTTTTTCAAAATTGTTCGAGATTTCTAAAAAGAAAACGACATTTCAAAAATGCTCTAGATTCAAGAAATATTCCTGTTTTAGTGAATTTTTCATAATTAAAAATAATGTTCGTGTATAAAAGATACATATTTTCTAAAAATCTTATAAATTTTCAATATAAGTTCCCGTTGTAAAAAAGTTCACAAAGTCAAATAATATTCTTGTTTTCATAAAAAAGTTGGTGTTTTTGGAAAATGTCTGTGAATTTTATAAAATGTTCACTTTTATATTTTGTTCATGTTTTTTCAAAAGTGTACATAATTTTCAAAAAACTGTTCAGGATTTAAAAAATTGTTCATATTTTCTAGAATTTTCAGAATCTTCATACCTTAAAATTCCCTCGATTGAAAGGATTGAAAGAAAAAGGAGACTAAATAACTCATGGGCCTTCTCTGTCGTATGATGACGTAACAAAACTCTTAAGTGCGCTAATGGATGGTAAAATTGCGGATTGATTCCTTCACAGGCGGTGAAACTGAGAAGCTAAACACACATGGTTTAACTTGCACATATAATTCTCACTGACTTTAAATGCACACTATTTTATCTCCCGTTGCAACACATGGACATATATGCTAGTCATATTATGAACCAAAGGAGGCCTTAAGAGCATCTCTAGTAGACCCCGCATCCCGCCGGCCCACGAAAAACGTTTGCAGTTCGCTGAAAAAGGACTTTGCGGGCCGGCCTTGACGGTCAGCAGAGGCAGACTTCTAAACGGACCCGTATAAAAGGATATTCATGAATATACTTTTTTTACGGTCGGCTTTTTGTGGTCTGCTCGAGCACCGCTGCCGTAATTCCGACCATACGAAGACCTCCAGTTCTCAAATTTGACATAGGTTCCCACAAATAAGTTCAAATTCAAACAACATAACACAGTTTTTGCGCACATAAAAGCTTCAGTTTAGTAGGACAAACGCAAAAGAGGGTCTTGCAAAAGTGACGACCACGTTCCGCATCATCTTGGTCGATCTTCACTCCGCGCCATCGAGTCCATCTTGAAGTTCATTGCCACCACCGAATCCACCTCCGACGCTTGTTCCAACTCCCGCACCGAAATCATCGACATTGCCACCATACGGAGTAGAGAAAACATCTCCGGCGCTGTAACACGCATTGGCCGACGCAACCATTCTCCTCTTTAAGATTTCTCTCCTTGCCATATCATGCCATTCTTTGGTGCGGTCGTCAATGTCATTGCAGTTCATTGTCATGATCTTGTTCTCTTCGGGAGCAACTTGGACATGGCTTTGTTTTCAGCGGCATGTGCTCTTCTCTCCTCAATGGCCGCTTTGCGCAGCCCCTCTTCCTTGAGCAATTGCCACTTTTCTTGCTTCTCCTTTGCCTTCTTCTCAGCCAACTCTTTTTTGAGCTCCAACGACTTCAATAACATCAACTCATTTGATTGCACCATGGCATCAATCTTCTCCCTCAAGCTTGATGCTTCGTGCTCTCACTTCATCTTCTCCTTAGTCTTCTTGTCACCATCGGATTTGTTCAAATTTCTTGGGCCATCATCATCCTCATCTTCATCCATGTTTGTAAGTGAACCTCTCTTCGGTCGGGATTCTTTGTCGATCAACTTCCACTTCTCGCACTCTTTGAGAAAGTCCCAACAGTGGTCTAGTTTGAAGAATTTGCCTTCCGAAACTTCCATGTCTTTGTATCTATGTTGGGCAATCTTGTCCTACACAATTAGAACAAAGTGAAATGATGCAATCATTTCATATGATGCAATATGACGTGCACAACTTGAACAAAGGCAAAACAAACTCACATAGTCGGATTCCACGGTTCCACTTGGAGGTGCATTGCGTACTTGCTCCAAGCAAGCTGCCCAACGGCTGCACATAGGCTTGATCACATCCCAATGCCCTTGAAGCGACCGAAATGTGCGTGGAGTCCTATTGGGGTACTTTGCCATCATGCGGAAGTATTGATCTTCAATCCTTTGCCAATACCTCTTGGCGGTTTGAGAAGTGCCTGTGCATGCATCAAGAGACACTGCACTCCATGCCCTGATCAGGATTTGATCTTCCAAGATCGTCTAGTTCTTCGATCTCTGGCTTTTCCCAGTTTTTGTTTGCGAATGCTCATATACTACCTCATCGATCTCCTCCACTTCTTCCTCACCACCATGATCATCCACGCCACCCTCCATTTCATTGTAGTCAAATGCGGCGAACATGGCTTGATCGATGTCAACGGCGTTGGTGTCCAATAAGTTCACGAACTCGGCAGTTGCATTGTTCGAACCACCGCTATAGTGAACGACAACAAGTCAAGAACTATCGCAAATGGCGAGAAGCAAAGAAAATTGCCATGACCGAAGGCGCATACCTTTCGGCCATTTTGTCAAACACCTCGCTTGCGGTGGGAGCAACACCGTTGAGCGGCATCGCCGGGGAATCTCTTTCTGGGGCGGAGGGAGTGGATGAAGGAGGCGCCTTCTATGTAGCCCGAGTCCTCTTCCTCTTTACGCCAGCGACCTTGGTGACCTTCTCCGCCGCTGGCCGGGATCGCGCAGCAGCGTTGGTGCCCGGAGCACGGGCGTTAGCGGCGGGGGCAGACGGATTCCCGCCCTGCACGACCGCGTTGCCCTGCCGCTTGCGGGCAGGCGCCGCGATACCTTGGGCGACGGCGGGGCCAACATGGCCGGCGACGAGATCCGCCCGAGGGGATTGAGCGTGCGCGACCTCGACGGTGATGGGGGACAACAGAGAGTCATCCATGGCGGCGAAGGATGGCGGGGGAAGGTGCACCGCAGAGTGAGGTGGTGGGGCAATGGTGGCGGAGGGTGGGGGAGCGGGAACGGCCGCGCGGAAATGACCCTCCCATCAAATCTCGCTGCGGATAGGGGCTGAGCTCGGGTCGTCCTCCCAGCCCGTGAATCTAGAGGTCGAGGGATATCTTTTGCCGCCCGGCAAAATGTTTTACGGGTCAGCCGCGAATGCGGTGTCTGATCGGGCAGGTTTTTCCACTAGACCCGCATTTTAACGATTATTTTGCAGGTGGGGGCGGGATGCGGGGTCCGCCTAAGCCATGGCCAACCATGGGAGACTTCAAAACCGGGCCTTGGCCTTGCCAGACGCCGCCCCTCCGTTGTACGTCGGCATGTCCGGCCGGCCCGCTGCAGCACATCGGCGCCGACACTGTGGCCTCGTGGGTGCTGGCATGCTGATGCGGGTTCTGTGGCGCCGCCGAGGAGGAGACATCGATCGCCCTGTGGTCGCTGGTCGTGGTTGTCGTCGAGGCGTTCTTGCTTCCGTGCGAGAACAGCGGCATCGAACTCTCGCCGTGTGGGCTCGTGCCCATCTCCATGGCCTCCGGCGGCGCCATCCCAAGGTTCAAGAACGGCAGGTACTGCACGGCCATGTCGTCGTTCTCTTTCGCCGTGTTCAGGTCAGGGAACTCGATACCCAAGTAGTCTACTGGCGGAGCCGGCGGCTCGAGGATGACCACCTCCGACGTGATCGACGGCTCCGCCACGGCGCGCTCCGACGGCCCCACGCTGCACGCGTCGCCGCCGCCGGAGCGGAGGGCGAGGGAGATGCAGACGGTACCGGCGGGCGAGTGGGTGAGATCTGTGGACGACAGGGAGACTCCCGCCGTCCAGCCGTGCGCCGTCGGCGGCCGCAATGGCGGCGAGCAGCAGGAGCGCGAACCCGAGGAGCTGGTCGTCGAGCACGCTCTCGGCGCAGCTGCGCATCCACACCTCGCACTTGAGCGCGTCGGTGCCGAGCCGGCCCCGGCGGACGCGCAGCGGCGGAAGGCGCTCGTCGAAGCGCGGGCTGGCGCCGCCCCAGGAGGCCATGCGCGTGGCCCGGGCTGGACGTGAGCGGCGCGTACACGTCCTGGTCCGCGTAGATGCAGATGTTGTGGATGCCCCGCGCGCCGTGCACGTACACGTCCAAGAAGCACCCGCCACCACTCTCTTCGCCGTCGTCCTCCTCCAACCCCCCGCCGCCCCCGACATGATCCGGCACGTACCGGAATCTGGCAGGCTCCATTATCGATGGACTCGCCGGAACGGAACCGATTGATCACTAGACGATCATCATGGACCTTAGATTTCTAGTGTGTTTCTTGCTTGCAATTGAAGACAGTTTCTCACTAACCCTTGGAATTGTTAGGACTTTGAGGAGGGGTTAAATTGTTAGGAATAATCTTGACATGTGTTGTACACGTCCAAGTGTGTTGTGATGGGTGTGTTGCATCTCACGTTAGTACTAGCCATGCATGGTAGTTAAGACAAGTATTAGTCAAGAGAATAGGCTGAGTTAGTTTGCATGCATGCATGAGTAGTTAGCTGGACACGGCCGGGTCATATGCGGCCGCTGAGGAATAGTGGGCAGCAGCGCTATATATGTACAAACCTAGCATTACTCCGCTGCAACGATGCTAAACATATAAAGAGTTACACGCAATTACACGCTGACTAGAATTTTTTTCCATCTACTAACCAATCACAAACTTGCCCGGGCCGCCTCCCCACCTATTGACCAATCAAATTAACCCTCTTTGTAAAACCTTGTAACTCGTTTGTACGTGTAGCATTACTCCGCTGCAACGATGCTAAACATACAAAGAGTTACACGCAATTACACGTTGACTAGAATTTTTTCCATCTACTAACCAATCACAAACTTGCCCCCCCTGATTTTCAGGGGGGTGGGCCGCCTCCCCACCTATTGACTAATCAAATTAACCCTCTTTGTAAAACCTTGTAACTCGTTTGTACGTGTAGCATCACTCCGCTGCAATGATGCTAAACATACAAAGAGTTACACGCAATTACACGCTGACTAGGATTTTTTCCATCTACTAACCAATCACAAACTTGCCCCTCCTGATTTTCAGGGGGGATGGGCCGCCTCCCCACCTATTGACCAATCAAATTAACCCTCTTTGTAAATCCTTGTAACTCGTTTGTACGTGTAGCATTACTCTTGTTTGGTACAGTACGTACGTTTTTTTTTTCTTGTGAAGTTTCCTTTAGGGGTTTATATGTACGTACGTTTTTGTTGGAAAATACAAACACAAGTTTTAACACCTCCTCACTCATGGTGGGGGTGAAGCAGACGACCCGCTCCTCTTTTCAACCCTCGATCCTCCTCACGCGTGTAGGGCTCCACGAGAGACAGGTAGCGCCGCCGCCGTTCGACTCCTCCTCCCCCCTTCCCTACACCACGGATGCACACCTACCTATGGCTGGCCCTTCTTTCGCCATGGCCGGCGATTCCCAGAGACGCATACCTGCTATGCGGCAGCAGGCAGGACCAGGCTGCGGTGACGCCTTGTCCCGCGCTCGTAATGCTCCACAAGTGGAGTCTGCCCGCGAAGGAGATGGCGCAGGTAAGGGGCGGTGACGAGGTGGCCGTGCTACATGAGGCGGTCGAGTTAGAGGATGCGAGTCGATGCATCCACGGACGCCGCGAGCTGATGCTTGAGGCGGTCAAGTCTGAGGTTGTGTGCTGTACAACGACATAGCCGTCGGTCTCTTTGGCGAGGTCTCTTTCGATTAACTTCACAGCGGCAGCCACCGCAGTGCATGTCCCAAGTCTCAGTTCCCCATCTCTATGTCATGTTCTTGCATATCAAGAACCAGGAACTGCTATACTAACGGCCATCAATTTCCAGGTCTCCCAGACCTTAATCAAGCATCGCTGATGAGGGGCGATGCCACTTCCTATGCTGAAACTGCAGGATTTAGATCTACCTCTTGGTTTAAGAATAGAACTTGTGTGTTTTATTTTTTACCACCTTCTAACTCCAAACACTACGGATTCGCACCCTATGCCGACGGCCAGGGCCGTCGGCATAGCCCTGACTAGCTGTCGGGACAGGCCTACGCCGACGACCCCCCTCGGCATAGGGCCGTCGGCGTAGCCAGGATGACCGCGGCATAGAAAGGCCGTCGGCATAGCCCCTATCCCGACGGTGGCCGTACATCTATGCCGATGGCCCTGACCGTCGGCAACGTCATCGCCTAACGGCGGCCACCGTCAAGTGCTGACCAATGGCTTCTCGCCACGTGGCGAGACGCTGTTGCTCCTGAAACTATGCCGACGGCTAGGCCGTCGGCATAGACATGCCAACTAAGCCGACGGCTAGGCCGTCGGCATAGATCTGCCACGTATCGGCCATTGGGAGCTCACGCCAGGCCTATGCCGACGGCCAGGCCGTCGGCATAGTTTCTGTCCAGTTTTTTTTTTCTTTTTTCTGTTTCTTTTCAGCTCAATTCATTTGAATATACACAGCATATATAAGAAGCAACATCACGTAACAATAAGGAGCAGCATCACACAACAAATTCATCATCGCACATCATAAGAAGCATCGCAAAGCATAAACATAAGCATATGAGAATCTCACAAACAACAATAAGATAAGAAACATCACAAGCATATAAGTATCACAGCATCGAGAACCGCCACAATCTGACCCAAAGGCTTAAGCGCCAGGACGTCGAGCACCGCGGAGGTCGCCACCGCCAAGACCGCCAAGCCTGTGTCGCCATCAAGAAGCGGCAATGGTATCGCAAAGAACGCCTCCACCTCCGCCTCCGCCTCCGTGGATCGGAGTGGTCGGGCTCCGTGACTCGGGAGTGCTGCGAAGACCACCGCCAACGGTTAATCCACTGGTTCCCTGGATGTTGAAAAGACATATTAACGGGATATATGACTGTGTTGAAAGGCATGATATGCTTTGAGTGAATAGATTGGGGATGAACTAACCGGCGAGGGGCCGCGTTACGTGCCACAAACTCCTCAAAGGTCAAAGAACGTTGGTTGTGGTGGAGGACCCTCTGCTGATGGCCATTGAGGACACCTGTCGGCCGCCATTTCCTGAAAAGTGTGCTGCATCTGGCGATCCCTCTGCTGAGTGTATGCATGAAGGCAGTCGTGCCACGCCATGGTCTCCTGGCGTGTGTACTCCATGTAGGCCTACAGTATGACATGATGAAACTCATAAAACTACTAAATGCGGAAAATAAAGTGAGTAATGAAGATAAAAGGGAAAATACTTACAGCTTTGTTGCTCTGAAAGAGGGATCTGCGGTGTAATCGCTCATTGGCGTGTTTTCGCATACTGCTCGTGGTCGGGTCGATCCGACGGAGCTGTGTGTAGGAGATAGTAGGAGTGATCACAGCATCGAGAACCGCCTCCCGACCGTGCTCCTTCGGCCCCATGCCCACCACCACCCTTTCATCCAAATCCGCCGCAATGGGGGCAGGTGTGTCAGGATGTAACTTCAGATACCCATCGGAGTAGGCCTTCTTCCTATGCGCGGTCTTCTTGCCGTAGTACTTGGGCTCGCCAGGCTTGGGGTCCTTCCGCGTATGGGCGATCTCCCACGCCTGCATGTGTGAGAGCGGCCGCTTCAGTTTCTCCTCCTGCACCACCAAACAGAGGTTAGTCATACATAAGAAAGTGATGGTAAATAGAAGAAGAAGAATGTTTAATGGGGTTAGTCATACAATAACTGCCTTGTGGAGATAGTGGTTTCGGTTCCCCTGAGCATGTACTCCCTCCTTCCCTCGGTTAGCCTTGTTTTTGACTCTCATAGCCGCCCAGGCTCCAGCCACATCACACCAAAGATCCACCAATGTTGCCCAGGACTCGTCTTTTCCATAACACCAATTTGGTAACACTTACATCATGAAAGCATAATGGCATGTCAACACGAAACGGTGAAATGTACCACAAGGTAATGAAAGCATAATGAAAAATCTTTTATACTTACCTTCAAGAACTCGTCCCTCTCGAAGGTAATGCCCATCCTCGGCGCGTCTTCCTTGGTCATCTTCACACCAAGATAGTCGTGATGGTATGTCGAGATGGCCACATAGCGCACCTCATACTGCATCTGGTGGGCCTTCTTCTTGCATTGGCGCAGCACGATCTGGTCCGCTCTGGCCCTGTGCTCCGGAAGAACTCGATGGAATTTCTACGATCATGCATGAAACAAGAATGGAAGAAGCCATGAGTCAAATCATTTATGAAACTAGAATGGACTTGTGCTTCTGAAGAGAACTCACCCAGAAAGTGGTGATCACGACTTTGGCATGGGTCCCATGGTCCGTGTGGAGGGCCGCTTCCCAGTGCTCCCAGCTCGTGGCCAAGACCCAATGGTCCGGTGCTCGATCGATCCGACAATACAACCCCGCCAGTGTAACTCCAGCAAGATGGTGATGAGGCCGTTGGGAATACGGACCCCTTTAGAATATATCCAGTTGCTGCAAAAGAATGAACTATTAGCATGTGACAAGCAAAATAAATAACAACTGGTGTAAAGAAGCCTGGCGGAAAGATCTTCTCTAGCTTGACTATCAACTCCGGTGCCTTCTTATGCAATTTTTCAATCACGTCTTTACATACTTCTTTATCACAGAGCGCATGGAAGAAATGGCTTAGCTCGGCAAGCACTCGCCAGACATGCTCGGGGACATAGCCTCGAACCATCACCGCATTATCCGCTCAATCCATACATGGTAGTCATGACTCTTCAGCCGGTCACTTTGCCCGCTGAAAGATTTACTCCTTACTTATATTCGATGCATAACCATCGGTGAACTTCAAAATGTGTTTCACCAGATAAGTACTTCCTTTTTTCCGGCGGTTTAAGGACAAAGTCAAGATATGGCTTGAACCAGTTTTTTCGATCACTTTGTGGAGGCTTCATGTTCAGACGTGGTCTATCACAAATTCTGTGTTGATCGGCTCTAGCTTTAACGTTATCCTTCGTCTTATCGGGAATGTTGAGGATCGTGTGGAAAAGGGACTCGCCACATTCTTTTCGGTGTGCATCACATCGATATTGTAAGGAAGTTTGAGGTCCTTGAAATAGGGAAGCTGCGAGAAGGGGGTAATGTGAGTCCAGTTGTCCGTCTCACCATATCCCTCGAAGCCTTTGGCTTTGGCTTTGGATTTGCCTTTGACTTTAGGATGGAGAGCTTTTAGCTGAGCAAGAACATCTGCCCCCGAAAATGTTGGAATCTGGGTTACTTCATGAACAACCCGGCCTTTCGTGAAGTTCTTCTTGTCTTCCCTGTCTGGATGGTCTGCAGGGAGGAACTACCGATGCAGGTCAAAGGCTACATACTTGCCACCCTTACTCAGCCAAATCATTCGCAGAGCTCAGATGCACACTGGGCATGGCATCTTCCCACTTGTACACCATCCGCAGAATAGAGCATAGTCGGGAAAGTCATGCATGCAATAGCGCAACCAAATTTTCATCAAGAAATTTCTCTGCAGATCCCGGTCGTATGTCAACGTCAGAAAGTACCAAGAATGGTGCAAAGCATCCACCAGCGGTTGCATAAACACACACAATTGCTTCCCCGGATAATCAGGCCCCGGAATGATGACCGACAAGAACATGGTCTTGCGTTGCATTAGGGAACCGGGAGGAAGATTGAGCGGAATTACAAACACGGGCCAGCAGCTGTATGGATTGGACGACATACCATACGGATTCAACCCATCACTTGATATGGCTATTCCGACGTTCCCAAATTTCTACCGCTTCCTCGGGGTATTCTTCATCGAACGACTTCCATGCTTCCCCTTCCGATGGATGTACGATTTTTTTTGGATTGTACCTTATACCTTTCCTTGTGCCACTTCATCATTTTGGTAGACTCCTTCATGATAAAAAGGCACTGCAGTCTTTTTATAAAATCAAGATACCGAAGAACCTTAACGGGGATGGTTAGCTGCTTTTTCTCACCATCCTCACGGACCACCTCAATGTACCGAGACGAACCGCACTACCTACAGTACTTGTCATCCGCATACTCGTGCCTAAACAAAAGGTAATTCTTCGGGCAATCATCTATTTTCTCATAATCCATAGAGAGTGCCTTCATGATTTTCTTTGTATCGTACATGCTTTTCGGCAGTTCATGACCCTCAGGGGGGCTGTTAGCCCATACTGTAGGGTAACGTAGCAGAAATTCAAAATTTTCCTACGTGTCACCAAGATCTATCTATGGAGAAACTAGCAACGAGGGAGGGAGAGTGCATCTACATACCCTTGTAGATCGCTAAAGCGAAGCGTTCATGAGAACGGGGTTGAAGGAGTCGACTCGTCGTGATCCAAATCACCGGAGATCCTAGTGCCGAATCGACTCGGCACCTCCGCTGCTCAACACACGTACAGCCCGGGTGACGCCTCCCACGCCTTGATCCAAAGAAGGAGAGAGGAGAGCTTGAGGAAGACTCCATCCAGCAGAAAGACAACGGCGTGGTGGTGATGGAGGAGCGTGGCAATCTTGCAGGGCTTCGCCAAGCATCACAAGAGAGGAGGAGGAGGAAGATGAGACGCAGGGCTGCACCAACGAGAGATAGAATTGCGTGTTTTGGGCAGCCCCTTGGCCTCATATATATAGGGGAAGGGGAGGAGGGTGCGCCCCCTCTAGGGTTCCCACCCCTAGAGGGGCGGCAGCCCCCAAAACCCATCTATGGGTGGCGGCCAAGGGGGAGGAGAGGGAGGCGCAGGAGTATGGGCCTTAGGGCCCATCTCGCCTTAGGGTTTGCCCCTCTCCCTTCTTAGCCCGCATGGGCCATGGTGGGAGGCGCCTAGCCCACCTAGGGGCTGGTGCCCTCTCACACTTGGCCCATGTATGCCTCTCGAGCATGTGGCCCCACTTGGTGGACCCCGGGACCCTCCGGTGGTCCCAGACATTACCGATATCGCCTGAAACTTTTCCGGTTACCAAAACAGGACTTCCCATATATAAATCTTTACCTCCGGACCATTCCGAACTCCTCGTGACGTCCGGATCTCATCCGGGACTCAACAACATTCGGTAACCACATACAAACTTCCTTTATAACCCTAGCGCCACCGAACCTTATGTGTAGACCCTACGGGTTCGGGAGACATGCGAACATGACCGAGACGTTCTCCGGTCAATAACCAACAGCGGGATCTGGATACCCATGTTGGCTCCTACATGTTCCACGATGATCTCATCGGATGAACCACGATGTCAAGGACTCAATCGATCCCGTGATACAATTCCCTTTATCTAACGGTATTGTACTTGCCCGAGATTCGATCGTCGGTATACCGATACCTTGTTCAATCTCACATCGGCAAGTCTCTTTACTCGTTCCGTAACACATCATCCCGTGATCAACCCCTTGGTCACATTGTGCACATTGTGATGATGTCCTACCGAGTGGGCCCAGAGATACCTCTCCGTCAACCGGAGTGACAAATCCCAGCCTCGATTCGTGCCAACCCAATGCAGACACTTTCGGAGATACCGTAATGCACCTTTATAGCCACCCGATTCACGTTGTGACGCTTTGATACACCCAAAGCATTCCTACGGTATCCGGGAGTTGCACAATCTCATGGTCTAAGGAAAAGATACTTGACATTAGAAAAGCTTTAGCATACCTGAACTACACGATCTTTGTGCTAGGCTTAGGATTGGGTCTTGTCCATCACATCATTCTCCTAATGATGTGATCCCGTTATCAATGACATCCAATGTCCATGGTCGTGAAACCGTAACCATCTATTGATCAACGAGCTAGTCAACTAGAGGCTTACTAGGGACATGGTGTTGTCTATGTATCCACACATGTATTCTGTTTCCGGTCAATACAATTATAGCATGAATAATAAACGATTATCATGAACAAGGAAATATAATAATAACTAATTTATTATTGCCTCTAGGGCATATTTCCAACAGTCTCCCACTTGCACTAGAGTCAATAATTTAGTTCACATCGTCATGTGATTAATCTGATAGGTCACATCGCCATGTGACCAACATCCAAAGAGTTTACTAGTGTCTCAGAAACTAGTTCACATCATCATGTGATTAAGACTCAATGAGTTACGGGTTTGATCATGTTTTGCTTGTGAGAGAGGTTTTAGTCAACGGATCTAAACCTTTCAGATCCGTGTGTACTTCGCAATTCTCTATGTCATATTGTAAATGTTGCTTCCACGCTCCACTTGGAGCTATTCCAAATGGTTGCTCCACTATACGTATCCGGTTTGCTACTCAGAGTCACTCGGATAGGTGTTAAAGCTTGCATCGACGTAACCCTTTACGCCGAACTCTTTATCGCCTCCATAATCGAGAAACATGTCCTTATTTACTCCAAGGACAATTTTGATCATTGTCCAATGATCCATTCTGGATCATTCTTGTACCCCTGGATCGACTCATGGCAAGGCACACTTCCGGCGGTATGTACACAAAGATAGCATACTATAGAGCCTATGTCTCAAGCATAGGGGACGACCTTCGCCCTTTCTCTCTTTTCTGCCGTGGTCGAGCTTTAACTCTTAACTTCATACCTTACATCTCGTGCAAGAACTCCTTCTTTGATCGATCCATCTTGAACACCTTCAAGATCATGTCAAGGTATGTGCTCATTTGAAAGTATTATTAAGCATTTTGATCTATCCTTATAGATCTCGATGCTCAATGTTCAAGTAGCTTAATCCAGGTTTTCTATTGAAAACATCTTTCAAATAACCCTACATGCTTTCCAGAATTTCTACATCATTTACGATCATCAATATGTCAACAACATATACTCATCGTAAATTCTATAGTGCTCCCACTCACTTCTTTGGAAATACAAGTTTCTCATAAACTTCAGATAAACCCAAAAATCTTTGATCATCTCATCAAAGCGCACATTCCAACTCCGAGATGCTTACTCCGGTCCTTAGAAGGATCGCCGGAGCCAAAGATAACTTTTAGCATCCTTAGGATCGACAAAAACTTTCTAATTGTATCACATACAACCTTTCCTTACGTAAGACCGGTAAAGAAACTCGTTTTGACATCCATCTGCCAGATTTCATAAATGCAGCTTATGCTAACATGATTCCGACGGACTTCAAGCATCGCTACGGATGAGAAAATCTCATCATAGTCAACTCCTTGAACTTGTGAAAAACTCTTCGCCACAAGTTGAGCTTCATAGACGGTGGCATTACCGTCCACGTCCGTCTTCTTCTTAAAAGATCCATTCATTCAATGGCTTGCCGATCATCGGGCAAGTCCACCAAAGTCCATGCTTTGTTCTGATACATGGATCCTATCTCGGATTTCATGGCTTCTAACCATTTGTCGGAATTTGGGCCCACCATCGCTTCTCCATAGCTCGTAGAGGTTCATTGTTGTCTAGCAACATGACCTTCAAGATGTGATTGCTGTGCCACCTCGAAGTGGTATGCATCCTTGTCACCCTACGAGGTACGTTAGTGACTTGATCCGAAACTTCATGATCACTATCATAAGCTTCTACTTCAATTGGTGTAGGTGCCACGGGAACAACTTCCGCGGCCCTGCTACACACTAGTTGAAGTGATGGTTCAATAACCTCATCAAGTCTCCACCATCCTCCCACTCAACTTTTCGAGACGAACTTTTCCTCGAAAAGGACCCGATTCAAGAAACAATCCCTATTGCTTTCGGATCTGAATTAGGAGGTATACCCAACCGCTTTTGGGTGTCCTATGAAGATGCATTTTGTCCGCTTTGGGTTCGAGCTTATCAACCTGAAACTTTTCCACATAAGCGCCGCAGCCCCAAACTTTTAAGAAACGACAACTTAGGTTTCTCCAAACGGTGTCGTCTCAACGGAATTACGTGGTGCCCCATTAAAGTGAGTGCGGTTGTCTCTAATGCCTAACCCATGAACGATAGTGGTAATTCGATAAGAGACATCGTGGTACGCACCATATCCAATAGGGTGCAACTATGATGTTCGGACACACCATCACACTATGGTGTTCCAGCGGTATTAATTGTGAAACAATTTCCACTATGTCTTAATTGTGTGCCAAAACTCGTAACTCAGATATTCATCTCTATGATCATATCATAGACATTCTATCCTCTTGTCACGAAGATCTTCAACTTCACTCTGAAATTACTTGAACCATTCAATAATTCAGACTTGTGTTTCATCAAGTAAATATACTCAACATCTACTCGAATCATCTGTGAAGTAAGAACATAACGATATTCACTGCATGCCTCAGCACTCATTGGACTGCACACATCAAAATGTGTTTCTTCAACAAGTTGCTATCCGGTTCCATCTTACTGAAACCAAGGCTTTTCAGTCATCTTGCCCATGTGGTATGAATTTGCATATCTCAAGTGATTCAAAATCAAGTGAGTCCAAACGGTCCATCTGCATGGAGTTTCTTCATGCGTATACACCAATAGACATGGTTCGCATGTCTCAAACTTTTCAAAACGAGTGAGTCCAAAGATCCATCAACATGGAGCTTCTTCATGCTTTTATACCAATATGACTTACATGGCGATTGCCACAAGTAAGTGGTACTTATCAATACTATCTTATACCTTTGGCATGAAAATGTGTATCACTACGATCGAGATTCAATAAACCATTTATTCAGGTGCAAGACCATCAAGGTATTATTCAAATAAATAGAGTAACCATTATTCTCCTTAAATGAATAATCAGACAAGTATAGACATAATCCAATCATGTCTATGCTCAACGCAAACACCAAATGATAATTATTCTGGTTTAATACTAATCTTGATGGTAGAGGGAGCGCGATGTTTGATCACATCAAAATTGGAAACACTTCCAACACATATCGTCAGCTCTCCTTTAGCTAGTCTCCGCTTATTCCGTAGCCTTTTATTTCGAAGTTACTAACACTTAGCAACCGAACGGTATCTAATACCCTGGTGCTACTAGGAGTACTAGTAAAATACACAATAACTTAATGTATATCCAATATACTTCTATCGACCTTGCCTCGCCTTCTTATCTACCAAGTATCTAGGGTAAATCCCGCCCAAAGGGTTGTTCCCCTTATCACAGAAGCACTTAGTCTCGGGTTTGGGTTCAACCTTGGGTTTCTTCACCGAGCAAAGAACTGATTTGCCGCTTCATGAAGTGTCCCTTCTTGCCCTTGCCCTTCTTGAAACTAGTGGTTTCACCAACCATCAACAATTGATGCTCCTTCTTGATTTCTACTTTCGCGATGTCAAACAACGCAAATACCTCAAGGATCATCATATCTATCCCTGATATGTTATAGTTCATCACAAAGCTCTAGCAGCTTGGTGTCAATGACTTTGGAGAAACATCACTATCTCATCTGGAAGATTAACTCCCATGCGATTCAAGTGATTGTTGTACCCAGACAATCTGAGTACCAGCTCAACGATTGAGCTTTTCTCCCTTAGTTTGTAGGCTAAGAAAATTGTCGAGGTCTTATACCTCTTGACGTAAGTAACGAGCCCTGAAATCCCAATTTCAGCCCTCGAAACATCTCATATGTTCCGCGACGCTTCAAAAACGTCTTTGGTGCCTCAACTCTAAACCGCTTAATCGAACTATCACGTAGTTATCAAACGTGTATGTCCGATGTTCGCAACATCCACTAACGACGTTTGGGGTTCAAAGACAATCGAGCGGTGCATTAAGGACATAAGCTTTCTTTTGTCCGCATAATCGCTACTATCAACTTTCAACTATATTTTCTCTAGGAACATATCTAAACAGTGGAACTAAAGCGCGAAGCTTTACATAATTTGCAAAAGGTTTTTGACTATGTTCAAGATAATCAAGTTCATCTTATGAACTCCCACTCAGATAGACATCCCTCTGGTCATCTAAGTGATTACATGATCCGAGTCAAACTAGGCCGTGTCCGATCAACACGTGAGACAGACTAGTCATCATCGGTGAACATCTTCATGTTGATCGATTCTACCATACGACTCATGCTCGACCTTTCGGTCTCCGTGTTCGAGGCCATGTCTGCATACATGCTAGGCTCGTCAAGTTAACCCTAAGTGTATTGCGTGTAAATCTGTCTTACACCCGTTGTATGTGAACGTAAGAATCCATCACACCCGATCAACACGTGGTGCTTAGAAGCGATTTAACTGTAGTAGCAACGGTGCACAATTAGGGAGAACACTTCTTGAAATTGTTGTAAGGATCATCTTATTTACTACCGCTGTTCTAAGTAAACAAGATGCATAAACATAATAAACATCACATGCAATTATATATTAGTGACATGATATGGCCAATGTCATATAGCTCCATTGATCTCCATCTTCGGGCTCCATGATCATCATCGTCACCGGCATGACACCATGATCTCCATCATCATGATCTCCATCATCGTGTCTTCATGAAGTTGTCTCGCCAATTATTACTTCTACTACTATGGCTACCGTTAGCAATAAAGTAAAGTAATTACATGGCGTTGTTTAATGACACGCAGGTCATATAATAAATAAAGACAACTCCTATGGCTCTCGCCGGTTGTCATACTCATCGACATGCAAGTCGTGAATCCTATTACAAGAACATGATCAATCTCATACATCACATATCATTCATCACATTCTTCTTGGCCATATCACATCACATAGCATACCCTGCAAAAACAAGTTAGACGCCCTCTAATTGTTGTTTGCATGTTTTACGTGGCTGCTATGGGTTTCTAGCAAGAACGCTTTCTTACCTACGCAAAACCACAACGTGATATGCCAATTGCTATTTACCCTTCATAAGGACCCTTTTCATCGAATCCGCTCCGACTAAAGTGGAGAGACCGGCACCCGCTAGCCACCTTATGCACCAAGTGCATGTCACCGATGGAACCTGTCTCACGTAAGATTACGTGTAAGGTCGGTCCGGCCGCTTCATCCCACAATACCGTCAAACAAGATTGGACTAGTAACGGTAAGCATATTGAACAACATCAACGCCCACAACTACTTTGTGTTCTACTCGTGCAAAGAATATACGCAATAGACCTAGCTCATGATGCCATCAGAGGATAACGAAAGCAGAAATTCAAAATTTTCCCACGTGTCACCAAGATCTATCTATGGAGAAACTAGCAACGAGGGAGGAGAGTGCATCTACATACCCTTGTAGATCGCTAAGCGGAAGCGTTCATGAGAACGGGGTTGAAGGAGTCAGACTGCGTCGTGATCCAAATCACCAGGAGATCCTAGTGCCGAACGGACGGCACCTCCGCTGTTCAACACACGCACGACAGCTCCGGTGACGTCTCCCACGCCTTGATCCAGCAAGGAGAGAGGGAGAGGTTGAGGAAGACTCCATCCAGCAGCAGCACAACGGCGTGGTGGTGATGGAGGAGCGTGGCAATCTTGCAGGGCTTCGCCAAGCATCACAAGAGAGGAGGAGGAGGAAGATGAGACGCAGGGCTGCACCAACGAGAGATAGAATTGCGTGTTTTGGGCAGCCCATTGGCCTCATATATATTGGGGAAGGGGAGGAGGCTGCGCCCCCTCTAGGGTTCCCACCCCTAGAGGGCGGCAGCCCCCAAAACCCATCTATGGGTGGCGGCCACAAGGGGAGGAGAGGGAGGCGCAGGGAGTATGGGCCTTAGGGCCCATCCGCCTTAGGGTTTGCCCCTCTCCCCTTTCTTAGTCGCATGGGCCATGGTGGAGGCGCCCTAGCCCACCTAGGGGCTGGTGCCCTCTCACACTTGGCCCATGTATGCCTCTCGGAGCATGTGGCCCCACTTGGTGGACCCTCGGGACCCTCCGGTGGTCCCAAGACATTACCGATATCGCCAAACTTTTCCGGTTACCAAAACAGGACTTCCCATATATAAATCTTTACCTCCGGACCATTCCGGAACTCCTCGTGACGTCCGGGATCTCATCCGGACTCCGAACAACATTCGGTAACCACATACAAACTTCCTTTATAACCCTAGCGCCACCGAACCTTATGTGTAGACCCTACGGGTTCGGGAGACATGCGAACATGACCGAGACGTTCTCCGGTCAATAACCAACAGCGGGATCTGGATACCCATGTTGGCTCCCACATGTTCCACGATGATCTCATCGGATGAACCACGATGTCAAGGACTCAATCGATCCCGTATACAATTCCCTTTATCTAACGGTATTGTACTTGCCCGAGATTCGATCGTCGGTATACCGATACCTTGTTCAATCTCGTTATCGCAAGTCTCTTTACTCGCTCCGTAACACATCATCCCGTGATCAACCCCTTGGTCACATTGTGCACATTATGATGATGTCCTACCGAGTGGGCCCAGAGATACCTCTCCGTCAACCGGAGTGACAAATCGAGTCTCGATTCGTACCAACCCAATGACACTTTCTGATATACCTGTAATGAACCTTTATAGCCACCCAATTACGTTGTGACGTTTGATACACCCAAAGCATTCCTACGGTATCCGGGAGTTGCACAATCTCATGGTCTAAGGAAAAGATACTTGACATTAGAAAAGCTTTAGCATACGAACTACACGATCTTTGTGCTAGGCTTAGGATTGGGTCTTGTCCATCACATCATTCTCCTAATGATGTGATCCCGTTATCAATGACATCCAATGTCCATGGTCGTGAAAACCGTAACCATCTATTGATCAACGAGCTAGTCAACTAGAGGCTTACTAGGGACATGGTGTTGTCTATGTATCCACACATGTATTGCTGTTTCCGGTCAATACAATTATAGCATGAATAATAAACGATTATCATGAACAAGGAAATATAATAATAACTAATTTATTATTGCCTCTAGGGCATATTTCCAACACATACTCCCAAGAATGCTTCGAAGCATTTCTAGCTATAGTCATACTCAGCCTTGACTGCAATCAGTTGCGAGATGGCATCCAGCTGACATATTTTCGCACCCGCATAAAGGGGTTTCTTCGACGAGGCCAAGACCTCCAAGAAGGCCTTTGCGGTTGCCTCCGGCTCCTCCGGTTTATTCTTTGAAGGTGTCGCGTTTGCCATTTCTGCAACAATGACATCATCTAGCATGTCCCTGACCCCGTCGTCCTCATATCCATCGATGCGTTGTCGCATCACCTCCTCTCTACCACGGTCCTGCTCGGCTATGTTTATCGGCGGCATGTCAAAGTTTGGCATATATCCGTGCGTGCGAAGGTGCTCACTCATGTCCGTCTGATTTCTACGGTGATGTCCGCACATCTCGCACAGGGCATGGTGGGATAATTCTCATTGGACGACGGAATATCTCCTTCAAATACACATCGGTTTTCGCGATCCACTCTTGTGTTACTCGATTCCGACGGACAAAACCACTGTACATCCACTGATTATCTGCCATCCTCTGCTTTTTTGCAAGCCACACAACATAATTAAGGATTCACTTAAATTAATCACATCAAATTATCAGATTCTACCGCGTTGAATCCACCTACATCTCTAATAGGTAAAGATGGGTCCTAATCCCACCCGAGGATGTGTAGATTGAGTACATTCTCCATTCTACCCCGTTCCGAGACAAAATTTCGGCAGCACCTCCCCGCTGTTCTCCAGATACACGTCTCGGCAAATAGCCGAGAGAATGTGCTCCGGAGAACAATGGGGAGGCGCCGCCGAAATCCTCCCTGAGCGGGGTAGAGCATGGACAACATACCCAATCTACACATCCTCGTGCTGTCCGTGGAAAACGCTGGACAATCCGAAAGAGCTGCGGTGATAAATATGCAGTTGAATGCATATTTATCGATGCAACCCTTTCGGACGGGAGACGCCTAGGTTACGCCAAATTGACTTGAGAATGAAATCTAGTGACATAAAAAATGGAGGAGATGGACTTGTAGCTCACTCTCATTTGTAGGGGAAGGAGTCAAACAACGAGAGGGATGCTCAGGGACCAACGCTATTTGACGACGGTCACTTTGATGAAATGCAACACCACAAAGCCTGAAAATTCCATCGCGACAAAAAATTTAGAACATCACAACTCATAGAGCATATTTAAAACATTTAAACATGCATTCATGTATTTTTGCATCATGCAGGCAAAAAAACTATAATCATCATCATCTATTCGTCACATATTCATCATCATCATCTATTCGTCATCATCACTGATTCATGTCATCGAACCAATTTTTTTGCAGGATATGCAATATATAGCATCTCATCGAACAACATATATAGCATTTTAACATAAAACATCAAACAATTTTATATCTATCGATCTATATATCATGATGTAGTATCCACTCATCTATCCATCTATACATCAACAACAATTTTTTTTCTCAACTAACCTATCAACAAAATTTTTATATCTTATAATCCATCTATCTAACTATTTATATATCTAACTAATCTATCCATCTAAACCCTAAACTAACTAACCTAACGTAGCAGCAGCAGGAAGCATCAACCCAAGAAGAAGAAGCAAAGAACGGCAACAGCGGCAGCAAGCAAGCAAGCGGTAGCAGCAAAGCAGCAAAGTGGGGGCTCACCGGCGAAGGCGAGAAGGCGAGGCGAAGATGGGCGGCGACGAGGTCGTGGCGGAGAAGAACTTGGCAGCGAAGCGATGCGTGGCGTCGGCCGCCCGGCCTTGCAATCGAGAACAGGGCAGCCGCGGCCGAGATGGGAACCGCCGGGGGCAGAAGCGGTTGAGGCGACGGATACGGCCAAGGCGTCGATAAGCGGTCTCGGCCTTGGCCTTGAAGCGATGGGGAAAGGCGGTGCGGCGGTGGGAAAAAGGATAGAAGCGGCCTTGAGCGATGAAAGCGGCATGGCGGCGGTGGGGAGGAGATAGAAGCGACGGTGGTGTTGGGTGAAAGGGCGGCGCGGAGTTCTGATGAGGAATAGGGAATTAGCGGTGGCGGCGTGAAGCGATGGCGAGGTGGAAGCTGACAGCGGGTCGGGATAAGGCGGCGGTGGCGGTGGCCTTGAGTGCGGATTGGGGTCGGTCGGGGAGGGAGACGGTGCGGGGAGGAAGACTGAGTGGAGGGGGTGGGGGCGCGGCTGTGGATAAGGTGAGCCTATGCCGACGACATAGCCGTCGGCATACCTCTGTATGCCACGTGTACTCCTATGCCGACGGCCAAGCCATCGGCATAGGTATATTTTTTTCATTTTTTAAGGTGCATTTTTCCTACCACATAAATATTACACATGTTTATTAGTTCTCAAAAAAAATTGACTGCATTCTGCCCGTCGGAATAGATAGTTTTTGGCCCGACGTGGCCGTTTACCCCCTCCGTGATACGGCGGCAGCGACGCCCGTGAGAGGTGCACACCCCGGAGCCGCGTGTCGGGTGCCTGCGCCTACCATCACACTTCCAAAAGCGTAGGAGGTCCCACCGCAACACCTGGCGGCATTGCTACCCCCCCTCCGGTACAGGGTTAGGCGAGACGGGGTCCCTGGGAGGGGGGGTAGCAATGCCAACGGAGCGTCGCACCGGGCCCTCATACATGCGGGGTGGTGTGGTGGCATGTCCGAAGAGGCGGCACGCGTCTCCGGGGTGTGCCCCCCCTCACGGATGGCGCCGCTGCTGGCACCTGGAGGAGGGAAACGGACACGTCGAGTCTACACGGAGGGGATCTTGCTGTGGGTCTGGCCCGGATGTTGCTCTAAAGTGTTCCTATGGGCTGACCTAACACAACCAGGTGGAGAGGTCCACTGGTCAAAGCTTGTCCGTGCAAAGTCAAAGGGCTAGATCCCGTGGTCAAACGCTACAGGGTTAGGCGGGACGGGGGCCCTAGGGGGGTAGCAATGCCACCAGAGCGTCGCACCGAGACCTCATACATGCCGTACGGTGTGGTGGCATGTCCGAAGAGGCGACACGCGTCTTCGGGGTGTGCCCCGCTCACGGACGGCACCGCCGCCGGCACCTGGAGGGGGGAAACGGACGCCTCGGGTCTACATGGAGGGGATCTTACTGTGGCTTTGGCCCGGATGGTGCTCCAAAGTGTTCCTATGGGCTGACCTAACACAACCGGGTGGAGAGTTCCACTTGTCAAAACCCGTCCGTGCAAAGTCAAAGGCTAGATCCCGTGGTCAAACGCTACTGAGGTTAGGCGGGGACGGGCCCACAGGTGGGGGGGTAGCAATGCCACCGGAGCGTCGCACCGGGACCTCATACATGCCGTACGGTGTGGTGGCATGTCCGAAGAGGTGGCACGCGTCTCCGAGGTATGCCCCCCTCACAAGCAGCGCGCCGCCCGGCTGGAGGGGGAAGCAGACGCTGCTGGGTCTACATGGAGGGATCTTCTTTGTGGCTTTGGCCGGATGTTGCTCCAAAGTGTTTCTTTGACTGACCCTAACACAACCGGGTGAATAGTTCCACTAGTCAAAGCCCATCCGTGCAAAGTCAAAGGTCTATATCCCATGGTCAAACGCTACAGGGTTAGGCTAGATGGGGGCCGTGGGGGGTAGCAATGCCACCGAAGCGTCGCACCGGGACCTCATACATGCCATATGGTGTGGTTGCATGTCCGAAGAGGCGGCACACATCTCCGGGGTGTGTCCCCCCTCAGGAACGGCGCAGCCGCCGGCACCTGGAGTGGGGCAACGGATGCGTCGGGTCTACACGGAGGGGATCTTACTGTGGCTTTGGCCCGGATGTTGCTCCAAAGTGTTCCTATGGGCTGACCTAACATAACCGGGTGGATAGTTCCACTGGTCAAAGCCCATCCGTGCAAAGTCAAAGGCTAGATCCCGTGGTCAAGCTTCTGAGGTTAGGTTAGGGCAGGGGCCACAGGGGTAACAATGCCACGGAGGCGTCGCACCGGGACCTCATACATGCCGTACGGTGTGGTGGCATTTCCGAAGAGGCGGCACGGGTCTCCGGGGTGTGCCCCCCTCACGGACGACATCGTTGCCGGCACGTGGAGGGGTGAACGGACGCGTCGGGTCTACACGGATGGGATCTTACTCAAAGCCCCTCCGTGTAGACCCGCGCTGGCTTTCACCCTCCAGTGCCGGGCGGCAACGTCCATGAGGCCACACTCGAGACGCGTGCCGCCTCTTCTGACATGACACCACACCACCCCGCATGTATGAGGGCACGGTGCACGCCTCCCAGTAGCATTACTACCCCTAGGCCCCTGGCCCCGCCTAACCTCAGTAGCGTTAGACCACGAGATCTAGCCCTTTTACTTTACACGGACGGGGTTTGACCAGTGGAACTCTCCCCCCGGCTGTGTTAGGTCAGCCTATAGGAACACTTTGGAGCAATATCCGGGCCATACCCACGGCAAGATCCCCTCCGTGGAGACCCTAAGCGCCTGCTTTCACCTCGAGGTGCCGGGCGGCGCCGTCTGTGAGGGGGGGCCACACCGAGACGCCAGGCCGCCTCTTCTTCAGACATGCCACGACACCACCCTGCATGTATGAGGGCCCTGCATGACGCCCGGCATTGTTACCCCTGTGGCCTCTGGCCCCGCCTAACCCTAGAAGCTGCTAGACCACGTAGATCTATCCTTGACTTTACACGGACGGTTTTGACCAAAGGAACTCTCCACCCGGTTGTGTTAGGGTCAGCCCATAGGAACACTTTGAGCAACATCCTGCCAGCCCACAAAGAAGATCCCTCCGTCAGACCCGACGTGTCCGCTTTTCCCCTTCTAGGTGCTGCGCGCTGGCCGTCTGTGAGGGCACACCGAGATGCGCGCCGCCTTCTTGGACATGGCACCACACCACCCCTGCATGTATGAGGGCCGGTGCGACGCCTCCTGGTATTGTTATCCCCTGTGGCCCCTGGCCCCGCCTCTTTAGACATGGCACCACACCGCCCGCATGTATGAGGGCCCGGTTAGACAGACGGTGTACTGGGGTAGCAATGCCGCTTAGGTATTGCTGGGGCCTCCAACGGTTGTGGAAGCGTGGTGGTCGGGCGCAGCACTCTAAGCACGCAATTCTGGTGTGCCTTCCCTCACCGGCGTCGGCTGTGGCACGGCGGCAAAGAACGTCATGAGGGGGGCAACCGATATACCATCTGGGTATGTTTTTTTGTTAGATAAGGCACATTTATGTTGTGAAAAAACAGGAAAAAGTAAATAATATAAATAAAAAACTAAAAAAATTTAAAAAAAAGGTATGCCGACGGCAAGGCCGTCGGCATACCTGCGCACACGGCCACGGATCGATGACGTGCCTAAGGGCGGGGATCGATGACGTGGCAACATCCATGGGCCAGGCCTATGCCGACGGCCAGGCCGTCGGCATAGATTTGCCACCCCACGGACAGGCGAGCGACGCGGATCGATGACGTGGCGGGCGACGCGGATCGATGACGTGGGGGCTATGCCGACGCCGTCAGAAGTTCGTCGGGCGAGATCGACGCTGGCCAAAAGGCCGCTCACCGAGTAGCTGTGCCCACGCGTGCTATGCCGACGGGCTCCTCTATGCCGACGGCCACCGTAGGCATATTTCTCGCGACGCCGACGGCTAAGCTTTGCCGACGGGGGCCCTCAGCATAGATGGATATACGCCGACGGCTTTTCTATGCCGACGGCTTGTCTAGGCCGTCGGGATAGGCCAATCTATGCCGATGGGGGCCGTCGGCATAGGTTCGGCCGTCGGCATCGCCAGTTATTCTGGTAGTGAAATAACAGCGACAGACTTGTACTGCTATGAAGTTGTTATATATTGGTTTTATTAGTTTACATAGTGGTAGCACTTCTTTCTTTAGGTTTCATTTTATTCTGGTAGAAGTGTACCACAGTACTAACGTTAGAGAGATTAGTGTATTTCAGGGGGGCTAATTATGAAATAAAATGAATGAGGAAATTTCCTTGGTTATTGAACAGCAGTTAACCTACACGTATGTGGCTATGTATATGACTGGAGTAATGACTAATGAGGTAACCTAACTCATGTGACTTTCTTGCTTTTTCAATTCCGTGTTTCATGTTTTATCGTGCACTAAGCCTTGGTCGTAGCTACCTTGATTTTTCGTAAGACCATTAGCTATCTTGGTTTGAAGGTGTATCATGTTGATGTATTGCTTTATTATTCTACGAGTTAAGTAGCAGTAGGTAGCTTGGTTTTTACTAGAATTTCCTTGACATCATATTTGGACATTTGGTGCTTCTCCTCATCATTCAGACAAGCAAGAGAACAATGATTTGCATACTTGAAGGCTATCTCCGACATTGCTTGCAGTTTATTCCCAGGTGTAAACTTTACCAAAATGTACCACAATACAAATGGTTTAGTGCCTTATTATTTCATTGGAGCGTCGATTATTTTCTTGGAGCGTCAGACATTTACTTTTTGCAATTATGGCGAAACCTAAAGTTCAGTTTCAGTTTTATCGTACAGGCTTGAAACAGTGGCATATAGTATTATCTTACAGAACAATAGATGGTTCCGCTTTCAGAGAGCTGATCATACCTATCTTGCTCGATTTGATGTTGTTTCCTGTGTTACTTTGTACGTCCCGACACAAATGAATATGAAGGAGAGGCACTCCAAGAGTTCATGTGTAAGTACAAGACCTATAGTTATTTTGTTTACCTTAGGAGCAGTACCAATCTGTTTCTAGTTCAGGTAAAACTAGGAACATCTATGGACGGACATATTTTAGTATTTGATCCTTCTATTGACAAGTCTTATAACTTATGATCTTATAGAGTTTAGAGATGCTTATCCTGTTCTATATGGCTTAAATTCCATCAATAGTTATGTACTATAGTTTCGCCGAGATAGGATGCATTATATCAAAATAAGATGTATGCATAAACTTTGCAGGAAGTGCTTCTATATTGGAGGAAGCCAAAATGTTAGAGAACTCAAACGCTTGGGTATAGAAATCAGATAAAATTTGCTTCTTTGTTGTTGTTTTGATTCGTTTACTCTGGTCTCAGGAATTATTACGAGCTTTTTTAGCTCATACCGGGTTCGTGTGTGAAGACCGAAAGGCATCTTAACGTGCTCGCTAGATGTCCTAATAGTTGTTTCATACAGACAATAAACTGCAAAAGTTATAAAATGATATCTGTCCTTGGGACACATCAAACATTATCAAATGTTTTAGACACTTGCAAAATTTTAGCCACAGCTAACATTCGAGGTGCTCACACCAAAAACAAAAAAATCATTCGTCAACATTTTCTGCATTTCTGAGTACAAGATTTTTTTTTTTTTGTCGAGAGCTCCTGGAATGTTCTCTGTGGATGAAATTTTGCAACAACATCAAACATTTGATCATGCTTTATGTTACAAAATTTCAAAAAATTTGGATCATATTTGATATAGTTTTTTCCGGTTTGTAAACTCAATGTAGTACATCTGATAGTAGAAAAACACTTTTTTTTAGCGGTGATGCCGCATGATCGTGGGTACAGATTTATCCTTTTCCCTTGTTTGATCTACTCCAGCTTCCTTTATTTTGCGGTGATGGAGGATGGTTAGTTCTTGTGGAAAGTGTTGTGAGATATAGCAGTCAAAGTTCTGGGCTGGTTAGAGAAACACTCATTGTTTGAAACAAGTGAAGTGTTATGAGTTATAGTAGTCGAAGTTCTGGGCTGCTTAGTTACTGTCACTAGTAGAAAAGGGGGCACTGGCCCAGGCCGGTTCAGCCCATTAGTCCCGGTTCTGCCACGAACCGGGACCAATGGAGGTATTTGTCCCGGTTCGTGAGCCTGTGGGCGGCCGGGCCACGTGGGCCATTGGTCCCGATTCGTCCGGACCTTTTTGGTCCCGGTTGGTGCAGGGACGAACCGGGACCAATGGGCTGGCTCCTAGCCCACCACTATTGGTCGGTTGATGGCTTGAACTGGGACCAAAGGCTTCCCTTTAGTCCCGGTTCATGCCACCAACCGGGACCAATGGTGGTGTTTATATGTACCCCCTCAAGAAGAGCGAGCACACTGCTCTGTTTTGTCTGGCCGAGGGGGAGAGGGCTTGGTGGTGCTCTAGCTCACCTCCTATGCACACAAGGTGTTCGATGAAATGCCCGAGTCACACTACTTAAGGTTTCTCCTCTCCAAACTCGACCGCCAAGCTCCATTTTCCTCAATATTTATCTAGGTTTAGCGGTCCGTCACGCCCGTCCCCTGCCTTCACCGCCGTCGATCACCAAGGCCGATCTCATCGCCCGGCACCACCGCAGTGAGCCTCTTGTTCTTATCTTCTTTCCGAAAGGAAAAATATTCTTACTTGTATGTTTAGATAGATACTTGTATTATTTTCTTACTTTTATTATTGCATCTTATATAGTGCGATGGTTTTGGTATCCGCCTGCCGGCCCTCGTCCGCTCTATGATTCGGATGTGGTATATATTATCTTTTCATAACTATTGGTTCGTTTATTGTTTATAAAAAATTATGCCGACCAACGTGACATAGATTTTATTTATCTAGGAGGTTGTTGAACCGGAAATTCCAACCGACCCTATTGTCGAGAGGTTAAATTTAGTTGAAGAAGAAAACAATTTCTTGAAGGAAAAATAAAAAAAACTTGAGGAGGAGAAGATGATATTGGAGTTGCATGTTATGGATGTCGTCGATGATCACAAGATCAAGATGGATGCAATGCGCTTGAAGATGAGAAAGATTAGAAAATATGCCATTCATACCGAGGCTTGGTATCATTATGCCGTTGGATCAGTTGTTACCTTTGGTTGCGATTATGATCGCATTTGTTTTCGCATTGAAATGTTTTATATAGTTTCAATGTATGGTTTAATTAATTTAGATGCTCGCAGAGCTTTATGTTGTTAGATGAGAACTATGTATGTACTTTGGTTTTATGTGATGATGAATTTCTATTAATTTGGTCACTTAATTATCTATTCATGATGTTCTGTAATGATTTTTGACACACTTAATTATATATAATGCACGCAGATGAACCCGGCAATGGATGTACGGTGATGCACACACCTCCGAGTACATTAAGGGTGTGCATGATTTTCTCGAAGTGGCTGAGGCAAACAAGCGTAATGGTTTTATGTGTTGTCCATGCCCTATATGTGGGAATACGAAGTCTTACTCGACCGGAAAATCCTTCACACCCACCTGCTTTACAAGGGTTTCATGCCACACTATAATGTTTGGACGAGGCACGGAGAAATAGGGGTTATGATGGAAGACGGCGAGGAAGAAGAGTACGATGACAACTATGTGCCCCCTGAATATGGTGATGCTATTGAACATCAAGATGCACCAGACGATGTGCACGATGGTGCTGCAAGAACGGGCGGTTGCTGAAGATCAAGAGGAGCCGACGATGTGCCCGATGATGATGATCTCCGCCGGGTCATTGTCGATGCAAGGACACAATGCGAAAGTCAAAAGGAGAAGCTGAAGTTCGATCGCATGTTAGAGGATCACAAAAATGGTTGTACCCCAATTGCGAAGATGGCAACACAAAGCTCGGTACCGTGCACTCGAATTGCTGCAGTGGAAGGTAGAGAATGTTGTGCTGATAAAGGATTTGAGAAGCTACCGAAAATAATGAAGAAGAAGCTTCCAAAGGATAACGAATGCCCGACAAGACATACGCAGCAAAGAAGGTCGTATGCCCTCTAGAATTGGAGGTGGAGAAGATACATGCATGCCCTAATGATCGTGCATCCTCTGCGGTGCCTACAAGGATCTGAACGCATGCCCGGTATGCGGTGCATTGCGATATAAGATCGACGAGATGACCACAGTGATGTTGACGGCGAGCCTCCCGGAAGAGGGTTCCTGCGAAGGTGATGTGGTATGCTCCTATAATACCACGGTTGAAACGTCCGCTCAAAAGCGGAGAGCATGCCAAGTTGATGTGATGGCACGTTGAGGACCGTAAGAAAGACGGAAGTTGAGAGCACCACCGACGGGTCGCAGTGGAGAAAAATCGAGAGAAAGTACTGGGATGAGTTTGCAAAGGACCCAAGGAACGTATGGTTTGCTTTAAGCGTGGATGGCATTAATCCTTTCGGGAGCAGAGCAGCAATCACGGCACTGGCCCGTGACTCTATGTATGTATAACCTTCCTCCTTGGATATGCATGAAGCGGAAGTTCATTATGATGCCGCTTCTCATCCAAGGCCCTAAGCAACCCGACAACGACATTGATGTGTACCTAAGGCCATTAGTTGAAGAACTTTTACAGCTGTGGAATGGAAACGTGTATGCGACGTGGGATGAGCACAAAAGGAGGAATTTGACCTAAAGGCGTTGCTGTTCGTGACCATCAACGATTGGCCCGCTTCTCAAAGAACCTTTCGTGATGACAAACAAGGGATACCACGCATGCACGCACCGCTTACTTGACACCGATAGTATATACCGGAAGCTGCAGGAAGAATGTGTACTGGCCATCGCCGATTTCTTCCACCAACCATCAATGTCGAAAGAAAGGCAAGCATTTCAAAGGCGAGGCAGATCACCGAAGAAGCCCGCCATGCGCATCGGGTGATCACGTACTTGCTATGGTCAATGATTTACACGTAATCTTTGGAAAGGGTCCCGCAGACTAGTTGTTCCGAATGGCGCCGAGAATCACGCACCCATGTGGAAGAAGAAATCTATATTTTGGGACCTACCCTACCGGAAAGACCTAGAGGTCCGCTTCTTCGATCGACGTGATGCACGTGGACGAAGAACCTTTGCGTGAACCTGCTAGGGCTTCTTGGGCGTGTATGGGAAGACAAATGATACACCGTAGGCACGAGAGGACCTGCAACGCTTGGTACCTAAAAGAGGGCATGCCTCCGGCAAAGATGAAGGTCCCGCTACCACGCTCTTAAAAAAGAAGAGAAAGAAATATTCTTTCAATGCCTGCTCAAGATGAAGGTCCCGACCGGCTTCTCGTCGAATATAAAGGGAATAATAAATATGCGGAGAAAAAGTTCCAGAACCTAAAGTCTCATGATCGCCACGTGATTATGACGCAATCGCTATGCGGTTGCATTGAGGGGCTTCTACCGAAAACGTCCGATTAGCCATTGTGAAGCTATGTGCATTCCTCAATGCAATATCTCGGAAAAGTGATCGATCCAGAAATCGCATCAATGCTAAGGAGTGATGTGGCGCAATGTCTTGTCGGGCTTTCGAGCTGGTGTTCCCACCATCCTTCTTCAATATCATGACGCACGCCCTAGTTCATCTAGTCGACGAGATTGTCATTCTGGGGCCCGTATTTCTACACAATATGTACCCCTTTGAGAGGTTCATGGGAGTCCCAAAGAAATATGTTCAGAATCGCTGCTAGGCCGAAGGAAGCATCTCCATGGGCCATCAAACGAGAGGATGTCATCGGGTTTTGTGTTGACTTCATTCCTGGCCTTAAGAAGATAGGTCTCCCTAAATCGCGGTATGAGGAGAGACTGATCGAAAAGGCACGCTTGGAAGGGACTCAATAATATGCAGACGGATATTCTTGGTCTCAAGCACACTACACGCTTCTACGTAACTCTACCTTGGGACCTCAGATGTCGATGAACACAAGAACAGTCAAGGCCCAAACACCCGGAGCAAGTCTGACGATCGGATTACATGTGAACACATCAGGACTTTCAGCAGTTGGTTGGAAACACGTCTCAGAGGTGACAACACTGTTTGTGATGAGCTGTACTTGTTGTCTAGGGGACCATCTTCGACTGTAATGATTTGGAAAGGATACGAGATAAATGGGAATACATTTTACACGATTGACCAAGATGAAAAGAGCACCAACCAAAACAGCGGTGTCCGCTTTGGATGCAGCAACCGAGAGGGGAAAGGACACATATTATGGTTACATAGTGGACATATGGGAACTTGACTACGGAGTAGATTTTAAGGTCCCTTTGTTTAAGTGCAAATGGGTCAATCTGTCAGGAGGTGGGGTACAGGTAGACCCACCGTACGAAATGACAACAGTGGATCTGAAAAATCTTGGGTACACTAACGAACCGTTCGTCCTAGCCAATGATGTGGCATAGGTTATCTATGTGAAGGACATGTCTACTGCATCGAGGAAAAGAAAAGATAAGGAAGTTAATACATCATACAATGAGCCAAAGCGCCTACATAGTTCTTTTCTGTGAAAAAGGGACATCCTGGGAGTGGAGGGCAAGATGTATATGTCTCAAGAGTATGAAAAGTTTCATGGAATTCCCCTTCAAAGTCAAGGCTGACCCAAGCATCCCGATAAACGATGAAGATTATCCATGGTTACCGCAAGAATAAGCAAACGACACAAGCGAAGAAAAAGTGAAGACTTTCTCCATAACTATTATGATGATACCATGCCAACTTTGTAATAGACGAGTATGATACCATTGTCCGCTTTTGTACATGCACATGCTATGCCAACTTTTCCAGAGTTCATTTGAAAACTATGAATTTGAAAACCTCGCCAACCAAGGGCGCTTACACCGGTTTATAAGCCCGCCTCTACGCCTTTGTTGAGCTCACAAACTTGTGATTCACACAAATTTCAAAGAATTCAAATTTGAAAACTAATGGCACAAACAGAAAGTTTATAATTTTGCTGACCTAAAAGCAAAAAAGAATTAAAAAATAAAGCAAAAACCAAAAGAAAATAAATAATGCAGAAAACAAAACAAAAGAACTTGAAAAAAAAATAGCAACAATAAGTATTTTGTTGTAAGTAGAAACAAAATAAAATAAATAAAGCAACAAAGAAAACAAAAAAAGTGTTTTCAAATTTGAAAACTAATGGCACTAACAGAAAGTTTATATTTTTTCTAAAACTAAAAGCAAAAAAGAATTAAAAAATAAAGCAAAAAACCAAAAGAAAATAAATAATGCAGAAAACAAAACAAAAAAACTTGAAAAATAAAATAAAAATAGCAACAATAAGTATTTTGTTGTAAGTAGAAACAAAATAAAATAAATAATGCAACAAAGAAAACAAAAAAGTGTTTTCAAATTTGAAAACTAATGGCACTAACAGAAAGTTTATATTTTTTCTAAAACTAAAAGCAAAAAGAATTAAAAAATAAACCAAAAAACCAAAAGAAAATAAATAATGCAGAAAACAAAACAAAAAAACTGGAAAAAAAATAAAAATAGCAACAATAAGTATTTTGTTGTAAGTAGAAACAAAATAAAATGAATAAAGCAACAAAGAAAACCAAAAAAGTGTTTTCAAATTTGAAAACTAGTGACACTAATAGAAAGTTTATAATTATTCTGAAACTAAAAGCAAAAAAATAAAAAAATAAAGCAAAATACAAAAAAGTGCTACCCATCGGGCCCCCACGGCTGAATACGACTAGAAACCCTACCATGGGCCAGATTCAGGCCAGCGGGAGGCCCAAGAGGCCCACAAAGACAGATTGCACTTGTTAGGCCCGGAAGCTCATGAGAGGAGCTCGAGAGGGAAGGCGCACCGCACCTTATAAACAGGTGCGGCTCCCTCTCAACTAGCGAGGACGAAAGAACGACGAGCTGGGAAACAAATTGCCCAGCTCGGCGAACAAGCGAAGCAATCGTGCCCCCGCCAGGGTGGTGCTCAAGTAGCGACATTGTCGATCCGAGGATGGTGCCCGGTTATGGCAATCCTGCAGATTACCTGCCTGACGATGTACATTATGATTTCTTGGAGGTGCAGATACAAAGATACGAGTAATGGGAAGCCTCTCACAAAGATGAAAGTTCTCTATCAACGATGATGCTAAGATTGCATGATTGGTACATGAAAACCCGCAAAGAGTGTGGAGGAGGAGTACTTTGTATGTGAGAGTTAAAAGGAGCATGACCTCCTTGGAATTGAACTGTTGCCTATTCCATTTGAGGAGTTCTATCAGTTTTTCAATCAATTGGCCCTCGATAAAGCAATGGTCACCGCTACTATCCGTAAGTACTACTACTTACATCATTAAGTCTCTATATAACTCAGCCCTTTCATTGCATGTATTTATAATTATCCTCACTATATTATGCAGATTGAAGATCATGAATTGAAGAAAAAGACAAGTGGGTGATATTGGGTTCATTAACACATATCTCATAGATAAAACCGAGGTTGAATTTCATAAAGAAAATACCGAGGCCAACTTGCTACAAATCGTTGGTAATAAATGAACACAAAGATATAATACTCTTTCCTGACAACTTCAAGTGAGTGTTACTGTCTTGTGGCATATTCGGTTTCCTTATTAGTCCAGGTTATAGTAATGTAATATTGATGAGTTATGCATGTGTGCAAAGAGCTACCACTATATTCTCCTAGAGATTAAGCTTGAGAAGGGAGTAGTAATCGCCTTAGACTCCAAGTTTAAAAGATCCCAAGGAGTATGTGGACATGACTGAAATGCTCGAGAAGTAAGTTAAATCAATCATTATCCATCATATCAGCAACTTTGTTCATTTCTGATATCAAGTAATTGTTTTCTTTGTATGGCAGGGCTTGGAGAAAATTCACCAAAAATGCTCCGGACTACCAAGAAGCTGCAATTTAGACACCCGAAAGTAAGTACTATATAGTAGCATATTCCACGCATCTCCTAGTGATTCAAGCGCTTAGTTTCATCAATACCATTTAGCATGCTTGCTAATTATCAGTTTGATTGACCTCTATTTCTTGTAAAGTGGTTGTGGCAGGAACAAGGGAATGATTTCTGTGGATACTACATTTATGCAGTCCATCCGCCACACGACTGGTGAGCGGGGCTACTCCGACAAACAATATGAAGTGCGTAAATAACAATATTCACAATTTTATTTTATTACCATCATTTGTGTTGAGTTTCATTCATTCATATATATGTATATCTATTGACCCCCTTCTTAAAATTAGATGTTTCGGATGCGGGATGAACTCCTAGCACCAGATCGCCTGCGAGCAATTCAAGAGGAATTGGCGGCATTCTTTCTTGACCACGTGATCGCTGAAGACGGAGAATACTATGTGGACGACGCGTCCGCATGTTAGGAGATTATATTTGTAAAAGATAATTATTGTATATATGTAGCCGGTAGTGTCGGATAGATATACGAGAACTTGTTGTTCGACCAATCTCTCGGAGAAGGAAAGGTGGTCGATATCACTTCTCTCTGTATGCATATATGTTCATGACGATCTTCTGTTTGCTTACTAGCTAGCTAGCGTGTCTAGCTAGTCCGCCTGATGGGTTTAATACTGATTTCATCCGAAAATGTTGGCCTATTATATAACAAGACTTCTATGATCTATGTGCATAATTTCAGCAAGGGAACCTCTATTTGCAGAGTATCAATAGCTCCTTCATCACTCTTATCCCTAAAAAGGCAGGTGCAAATCGTGAATGACTACAGGCCTATTTCCCTTTTAAGCTGCACTATCAAGCTTATTACCAAACTCCTCGCTAATGTACTTCAATCGCTTATACTAGAGCTAGTCCATGTTAATCAATATGGGTTTTGAAAATCCAGAACCATACAAGACTGCATAGGATGGGCTTATGAGTATTTGTTCCAATGCCACAAAAGTAAGAAACCAACGGTGGTATTTAAATTAGACTTTGAAAAAGCTTTTGATAAGATGGAACATGGCATGATCTTAGCAATACTGAAGCAGAAGGGTTTTGGAACAAAATGGTGTTCCTGGATTAAACAGATTTTGGAGACAGCCACCTCATCTGTTCTTTTGAACGGGATCCCTGGGTCACAGTTTAAATGCAGAAGAGGTGTCAGACAGGGGGATCCACTATCACCTCTTTGTTTGTCCTAGCAGCTGATTTCTTGCAATCTATTACGAACGATGCACAAAGCGTAGGGTCATTACACCTCCATTCAGCTCCACCTCTTGTCCTGACTTTCCCATACTTTAATATGCATATTACACTTTGATTTTTATTCCTTATTGTCCCGATCAACTTCAACATCTTCAAATCATAGTTCACCACTTTTCAAAGGCCTCGGCCTCAAGGTTAATTATCAAAATCCAGTTTGCTCCCCCATCAATGTTTCAAGAAGTAGTACAAAGATCTGTCCTACTCTCCTGGGTTGTGCTATTGGAACCTTCCCCTTTATTTACTTAGGCACACCACTGGGCTTCACTAAGCCGAAAATGGAGTTCTTCATGTACTTCATCGAGAGAATTCAAAAAAGACTGGCCATTTGCTCTCAATACTTAAGCTATGATGGCAGACTGCTCATGGTTAATGCAGTTCTCTCATCCTTGCCCACCTTCCTCATGAGGTGTCTCCTTTATAAAGGTATCATTGATCAAATAGACAAATATAGACGACATCTGTTCTGGAGAGGCAAAGATTTGGAAAAAAAGAACCCACCACTTCATGCTTGGGAGATGATATGTAGACCAAAGGATAAAGGAGGACTTGGAATTCTTAATTTGCACACTCAGAACACCTGCTCGCTAATGAAGATGATACATAAGTTCCTTAATCACTATGATATTCCCTGGGTTCATCTTATTTGGGAAGTATACTATCAACAAGGAGTACTATCATCTGACATACCCCAATGTTCTTTCTGGTGGAGGGATTGTCTAAAATTATTGGCCACATACAAAGCACATACTACCTGCATACCACAAGATGGCAAAACCATTGACTTCTGGCAAGAAGCCTGGGAGGAGATACCTAAATCTCAATTATGCCCACATTTATACTCTTTCTCCAAACCACAAAGCAGATCTCTGCTCATGAGATATTTCATACCGAGGATATGGCAGGTCACTTTCACCGCCACTCTCTCAAGAGGCTTATGCAGAATTTCTACAGCTTAGAACAATACCTACAAGGCATGAATCTTAGTGCGAGATCAAGACATTTGGCAATTCACACCTAGATGTGTAACATACAAGGTATCCACAGCCTATGCCACTTTGACCATTGCCCCGTAAATCATACCAAAGAATCAAATGGCTATGGAAAACCTGTTGCCAACTTAAGCACAAGATTTTCTTTTGGTTATTGCTCAATGACAGAATTAGCACTGTGGCCCTTTTTGCAGAGAAAAGGTTTCTTTTTGCAGGATTGCACTTGTGTCATGTGCAACCTGCAAGCCCTGGAGACAAGGGATCACCTTTTCTTTCATTGGCAATTTGCACAATTATGCTGGAGCTACATTTGCACCAACTGGTAGCCAGCACATACATGCATTCAGGAGGAAATTAGCAACCTAAAGCAACTGCTGAGTGTACCATATGCGATGGAGATCATCATCCTAACTTTCTGGGCAACTGGAAAACTAGGAATGATCACATATTCCAACACATTCAGCCAAGCATATACAGATGCAGGAAGAAGCTAAAAGAAGAACTCAAATGGATCATCTACAGAGTCAAGAGGAAGGAATACAGTGGATTTGAGGCTTGGATCAAATCCTTTAGATAACTTGCTATGCTGCTGTTGTATTTGTTGTTTACTGTCTCTTCTTTCTTTCCTTAGTTTTGTTTGTATCTTCGATGTATAGTTTGTTTTTTTCTTTTCTTCAGACCTTATTCTTTGTAGTATATTTTTTTTAAAAATCAATAAAAATACGCAGCAGAGTCCTCATTGCTTTCCTCAAAAAAAGAGCTTATCATCGACATCCCAACAACCATGCACAGCTAAGAACTTGAGGTCATGGCACTCTAGTCTTAATGAGCATGCACTACTAGAGAAAAGCCTAGCAGCAGCGCGGGTTCTAGGTATATCAAGAGCTGGGACCGGCGCGCTACTAATAAGGCGCCATAGCCTAACTCAGAGGCAAAGCAGCGCAGGCGCCTCCCGCCATCGATAAACAAGTGTATCGGCAGCGTTCTTACAGGGAGCTCGCTACTACTAATAGCTATAGCGCGCTTCTCCTGTGCGCGCTACTGCTACTACCGCGCTGCTGCTAATTTTTCTCCACTCGCTACTGCTAATTTTAGTAGTTTTTTGTTTTTTTAGCATATTTGTTTTGTATTTGAACAGGCTTTGTAGAAGAATCTTTAGCACATACAAATGTCATCATGATATACATACAAATGCCTGTGAGACCACAAATGTAATCATAGCATATACATACAAATAGTCTCATCATAATCATCATCCAACACAAAGTGGTATCTTGTCATCATCTCGAAAATAGCGATACATGCAAGTCTCGAATACTTGCAACTACAAAATCATCCATCTAAATAAAGGTATACGCGAGAAGAGCTATCACTATGAGTGAGAGCGGAACTATGCAAAGACATGAGGTGGCGGTTACGAGTCCTCTCTCGCGCTAGCGTGAACCTCAAGTAACTAGCTTCTCCTTCTTGTCTGCTTTTGAAGCCTTTATGGCTGGCCCCCGAGAACCCATTCACTTGCGCCTGACACTCATGCCACTCGTTGTACACCTCCTGAACCTTCCCTTTGTACATGACATAGCACTGTCATCTCGCCATCAAGAAACTAGGTACCTGTTAGAGATGCATCTTCATGAAGAGGATGTACAATCATATGCACCAAAATATACAAGAGCAACACGAAAAATAAAGGGTTAGCAACTAGATGCAACATACAGTACGCAAACTAATTAACTAGAGGTACGCAAGTCATCGTACGCAAACTAACAAAGTAGCGTGACGCAAGTTCGGCAGGGACCGTGGACATCACAAAGTTTCATCGCTACAAAAAGTATAAAAGTTGAACCGACACATAGCATCATCATCGGCATCATAAATCACTAGAAGTTCCATCCTTCCATATCATCAAGGATGGAACCTAGCTTCCTGAACGGCGTGAGGTCTAGACGTTGCATGCCTATGCGAGTTCGGACGTCAGCTCACGATATAGGGCCTTGGTGGAACATCCCCTTCTCATCGACGACTTCTTTCATGATGATCATCGCAATGTCCCTTTGGATGCGAAAGAAGTCATCTCTAAGTTTATAGTCCGCTTCTCCATGAGATTCTAGCCACTTGTGGATATGATCATCATTTCTACTTGTCACGCGAAGCTTTTGGTGATCCTTGTTGAACTGAATCATGAGATGGACGATGTAGAATCCATCCTTCTTGCTTTGTTTTGGGACATGCATGCAAGAGAAGTTAGTTTTATGCGTGAAACCCATCTTCTTGTTCCTTTGTTTCCTGATCTGCATGTGGCCACCTCTAATGTCAAGCCTTGGAGAGCATCATCTAGAATATTCTTTATGTGGGTGTAGTCTTTTTCTTGTAGTCTTTGGAAGGGTCAAAATACATGGCGAGGGAGACTTGCGGGTAAAGAACGATAAGGACGGCGCGCCCGTTGCTGCGGGGAAAAGACACCTCAAATTATTCTCCATATGAGCGAGAAGGAATGATTGAAATGTACAAAAGGGTTGTCCGGAACTGATTACTTTGGATGATAAGGCACGAGGACAATTTCGTGGTCCTTATTCTGTACCATGAAGTTTTGGAGGTACTCCCTAGCAGTTTCACGCTCAAAGTCACCGATACTCAAGAAAGGCTCGTGCATGTAGTACGGATCCGCCACGTGATTTGGCGAGACTTCTTCACTCTTCATGACGGAGCTCATATGTAGCGCAAAAGGCGGACGATTGTAAAATCGAGTCGCCTTTGTCGTAAACATCTCAAAGATATGGTCAAACCGCAGGAAGAACACCTCCATGGGCCATGTGTCGACGTAGCACTTCCCTCGTGCACACGAGCCGCCAGATGTCGGATATCCCGGATCCTTTGAGGCTAGTAGGTTTTTCTTAGTCGACAGCACATGGTCGTAAGTCTTCCTAAGATCCTCGATAGTGCCTCCAAATGTTTCGGGCGGTAGCATCAGCTCGCCTGTGAGATGGAACATGGCCGCACCTTTCACGGGTACACGCCTTCGTAATCCATCGTCTGGCTATTATGTGCTCGCTTGTTTGCAGGAAGTTATCTTCCCGATCTCTTCCACTTTTTCTTCGCACACCTTCCGCATCTTTCCTTAACCCCCGCCTGTGGTTCCCGGGCTAAGCAATCGCATTTACGACCCCGCTAGTTGGAGCCTATGTTGAGGCGGCATCTTCAAAGCGTGTCCTGTGAGGAATTCATGAAGAGAGACTTTTGCAATCCTTCCAACGACATTCCTGCCCGGCATATCATCCATATCCTCATTAGCATGTCGATAGCCCGATTCGTCATATGGTTGACTCATCATATCCGTGTCACGCCATACGCGCTTGTATTGAGGAAACCCATAGGGTCGACCTCCGCCTCATCATCCATTCTCTCGTTCTAGTGACCGATTACATCAGCTAGTACTATTGCACCCCCTTCATCACGTTGTCCGCCGCTCTCACGCCGCACAGCTGTGAGCCGGTAATTGCGTAGGGCGGGGTGGTGGTTTCCGCACATGCTTGTTGATGTGTGGTTATTGATGTGCTCTCGGCCGGCTCAGACGAATAAGATTCTTCGCCATAGCAGCACCCAACCCTTGCAGCTTCCAATCCATGGCGGGGTCTCGTGCCTCTCCCACATGCTATACTGGAGAAGGCAAAGCCTCGTGCCCCGAGTTCACACTGGACAAGCTAACCCTGAAGTGCCCAGCGGGGATCGGCTGGTTGTGGAACGTTGGTTTCAAGGGGTTCAATATCATCCCCTTTCCCACGCCCACCTTTCCGCCTTTGATCAAGTAGAGTATGGTGCACGGGGTTTCTTCGCCCTGCAAACACATATGTCTGTGGCGTAAAACATCCGAAAGGCAACAAAAATGGAATATTCTATATATATGTTGGTGCGACATGTAATTACCGTGACGACATCGAGCTCAGCCAAAGACGAAGGCCCACCTAGAGCGCCAGAGACGGAGGACGGGCTGCTATGAGCGGGAGCGATCGCGTAGAGGAGGCCGATTGCGTGAGCAAGTGATGGTGCAGTTGTTGTTATTGTTCATGGAGTTGTTCCCGGCGAAATGGGCATCGGGAAATCATGTACCGCCTTGTCTAGATTTTCCTTCGTCCAGCTTGATGGTAGCCTAACCAAGTTAGTAGTGAAATCATTTACTGCAGGCCATAAACGGCTGCATTGGATCGCCTCAGAGCAACTCATTTTTCTCCTCGGCTATTTTTCCGCAAGGCCCTCACTGCTTTTTTCTTGACTGCAAGCTTCACCTTCGGCCGATGTTCCGGCTCGACTAAACTTCTTTTTTCGCTTCTTGGCCTCCGGGCCTCATTGAAAAATACCTTTCCACGTGGGCGCTGCCTCCAAAGACCGCACACGACTCATATTGCGGCCGCTGGCCCAAAGGGAGTCCCTTAAGTCTGCTCAAGGCCCGGTTGAGAGGGGTGTCCCACTTGGGCCTCATCAAGAAGTAGGGCTTTCGGCTGCAAGCTAGTGTTGCTTCCCGTAGAAGGAGCGTGAACCGTTTAGGAATGTGTAGTCGACTAGATATGGAGCTAAATGTAAGGTGCTAAAAGAATAATTACCAGTAGTCTAATCAATTTCCTCGTGATTTGGTCCGTGTAAAAAACCTTTTTTCCTTGTCCCACTTGTAGCGAGCCCTGATGAAGTCATGCTCCTAGGTTGAGGGGGGGTGGGGGTTAACCTAATTAACCCCAGCGAGCAGAGAACGGGAGGGGGTTACAGAGGGTGCAGGGGCGAGGAGGCAGGCCCGACGACGGCCGAGGTTGGGAAGGGATGAAGCAGAGGAGGAAGGCGTGGCGCGTCCGGGGTCGGGGCGAGCGCTGGGTCGGGGCGAAGGCCGGTCGGGGCGACTGCCGGGCACCATGGAAAAGCGACGGGAAGAGAGAGTCTGGATTAGGGGGAAAAGATGCGGGATGAAGTAGAGAGAGGAGGATTTTGGGTTAAGTGGATTTAGCAAAGAGCGCTGCTTAGACCAAAAGCGCTACTACTAATACAGGTAGCTATAACGGTTTTTAAGGAAAACGCTACTGCTACCTTGACTAGCTGTAGCTCTTTTTCAGTAAACCGCTACTACTATAACCAGTTTTCCTTTTTCTTTTCATTTATTTTCTCTCACTTTTTTTTCCAAGAGTAGTGAACGAAGGGGAGAAGATATATATTGCATCATTTGACGGTTAAATATGTATACAAAATAGGAACATATATATTACATCATTGGACCCATGCATAATAATGGCTAAGTCTGTATACAAAATAGGAACATATATCTGATAGGTTACGAGGTTGGGCGAGGGGCCACGTGCTAAGGCGTATATGAGCAATCCGTCCTTAGAGCCCTCCTCCGGGGGATTAGCAATAATATGCTCTTTGAACCAATGCAGGAAAGTGGAGTTGTGCTCTCTAGTAACTTCTCTGGCCCCGTGATACAATTTCCGGTCATGATACTTCTCTTTATGCGATAATTTCGCTAGCAAAGGCTACGAAAGGATCTACCTCGCTCTAGGTGTTGTAGCACTACCAAGTTTCCTATGTCAAAGTCATCGATCGATCTGAGTATGCCACGGCAGTTCCCTCGCGACCGCTGCAGTTGACCTTCTCCTTCGAGCCTCCCATCGTGCTTGTTAATGGGCAAACCAACACTAACACTCAAAGCGGCTGGTCTGGCGCCATATAGAAAATTCCCGCAGAAAGAGATGCACTCTTGTGTCACACAGCCTCGACGATGCTTCCATCCGACGGGACATGTTACTTAACGAATCCTTTGATGATCCCATTCATCCTCTCAAACGGCATCATGTTGTGCAGGAATGACGGCCCCGTGTCTATTATGTCATCCACAATATGGACACGTAGATGCACCATCACGCCAAAGAACGCGGGCGGGAAGTACATCTCAAGCTCATTCAAGATCACAACGATCTCTTCCTGTAGCCTTCTTGAGCTGCTTCACACTGATCGACTTTCGAGAGATGACGTCGAAAAAGTTGCAGAGACCAATAAGCGTGTCACGGACGTTCTTGTCCATTATCCCTCTAAGGGCAACAGGTAGTATCTGCGTCATCATCATATGACAGTCATGGGACTTCATCCCGCTGAACATTTTGTTGTCCGTGGTTCAGATATCTCGCTTATCTTGCCACAAAGAATCGAACTAACTTTGACTCGTAAGGCACTTAAAGAATTGATCGATCTCACCGACTTAAGGTGAAGCAAGAAGGGGGCAATAATTCTCTTTCTTTATTTTCTTGCCCTTCTTCTCCGTGCCTCTGCTCCGCCTCTCGCCTCGCCTCGACATTTTATGTATGACATATGTGCAGATCTTCCTCGATTTTCAAATCTTGCAAGTCTTTTCTTCCTTCGCCCATCCTTGGTCTTATCCGCATGTTCATCGTTGTTGCGGCAAGCTCTCAAGGACATTCTTACAGATATGCATTTGATCAAGGCAATGAGGTGTATCAAGTTTGTGCCAAGACTCCAAGTCCCGTAACACGCACTCGCCTTCCATACCTTCAGCAGCGGCTCCGCGCCTTTCTCATACAAGGCTCTTTCCCAAATACAAGGCACTCCTTCCAGTTTTTCAATAGCTCATCGATTTCGGCACCGCTCCACTTACGTGGAGGACCTCGATGCTCAGCGTGACCATTGAATAGATCTCCACGATGTCTCCACGGGTCGTCCAGTTTGAGCCATCTTCGATGCCCCATGTACACGATTTTCCCAGACCCGCTATCTTTCCTTGATGTTAGCTGCTGAGACGTCGTATCATCCATGCACCGCGTGCATCCCAATATCCATGGCACACCTGGCATGCGGCATATCCGTAACCGAGATAGTCCTGCACTGTCATGATCAGCGCGGCTCTCATGTAGAAATAGTCTCCTTTGCTGGCGTCCCATGTCTTGGCCGGTGTTTTCAATAACGTCTCTAACTCCTCTTGAAGTAGCCCCAGATACAAATTAATATTATTTCCTGGTTGTTTTGGCCCTTCAATAAGCATGCTCATGTGAATGTACTTCGACTTCATGCACAAGCAGGGGGGGAGGTTGTACATCCATACAAACAAGGGCCATGTGCTATGGTTGGAGTTCTGGTTGCCAAACGGATTCATGCCATCGGTACACACGCCGAGCACGATGTTCCTTGCATCACATTCGAAAAACCGATAGAAGCTGTTTAACGCTCTCCACTGGCTTCCATCCTTGACGTGTCTCAGCTTCGGATCATCTCCATCGTCGGGCTTCTTCCTCTCCGCAAGGTACAACATTAGCTTTGCTTCCTTGGGATCTACAAAATACCACCGAGACGGGAGTGATCGGTAAGTACCATACAACTTTCTCGGGGACATTTCTTCCTGCCTTCTTGTATCGAGAAGCATTGCACACCGGACAGCTTGTTTTTTTCCGCGTGCTCCTTCCGGACATAAATTATGCAATCGTTGATGCATGCATGGTATCTAACGTGTGGCAGATCAAGAGGGCACACGATCTTCTTGGCCTCATCAACACTAGTAGGACATAGGTTCCCCGCGGGAAGAACATCCTTTAGGAACTTGAGATGCTCATCGAGGCTAGTGTCGGTCCACTTGTTTTTAGCCTTCGTCTTCAAGAGTTGGAGCATGAAACTCAAGCAGGTCACCTCAGATTGCAACCATCATACAATGGAGTGTTCGAGTCTACCACCAGTTGCTCCAGCTTAGCCTCCTCTCCGAAGCAGCTCTCTCAAGATTCGCCTCCTTGCAAAGCAATGCTTGAACATGAGGGCCCCAAGACGATTGAACTTAGTACCGACGAACTCTGCTGCAGGCAGTCCATGTCGCTCTCTCCGCCACCATGTCCGGCCCCTTTCTCCTCCGGGCCATGTCCGCCCCTTCTCCGCCGCCATGTCCGCCTCTTCACCGCCGCCATTATTGATCATCTTCGTCTTGCCCCGTGTCATCATGGCTCGCCCTGGCCGGGCGCCCTCAACATCGTCATCCTCATCTTCAATTATCCACCGAGTATAGCCATCCATGAAACCAGTCATGAGCAGGTGCGCTTCGACATGACCATCCTCATGGGGGTCGAGCCAAACTATTCCTTTGCATTTTCGACAAGGACATAAAACCTATGTCCGGTTATTTTCTTTCATGTCCTGCACCGCCAAACCGCAACCACCTGTCCACCATCGCTCCAATCGACCATCGTGAACTCGCACGGTAATAGTAAACAAATTGATTATAAAATGCGTGCATGCACTAGTGCGTAACCGGCCTTTAGTGCCGGTTCGTGACTTTTTAGTGCCGGTTCGCTAACCGGCACTAAAGAGTGGGGACTAAAGCCCCGCTTCTTTAGTACCGGGTTTGTCACGAACCGGGCGCTTAAAGGGCCACCACGTGGCACGAGCCAGGCCAGGCCCGTGTAAGGTAGATATTAGTACCGGTTGGTAACACCAACCGGTACTAAATGTTTGGGTGTTTTTTTTAAATTTTTGCTTTAATTTTGTGTTTTCAATTTGGCTTTATTTTCAATTTAATTCTTTTTTGTTTGCTGGTATTTCACGATACTACAAATTGTACACGTTATGCATATATATAAATAGATTTTCTCGTACGTAGAACCGCATATATATATCATCGAATGTCTCATAGCCAACACCATTAACTATTCATACATACACATCTATATACATATACAATTTCTCCTACATGTTGCCTTGGTGCCTTCGGAGCATGCACGATGACAAGTGGTTCATGGGGCGCGAAGCGGTAATAGTATTCTCCTTTGGGATCTATGACCTGGTCGAGCAAAAATCCGCTATTTCCTCTTGAAATGCTAGTATGCGGTCCGGCTGGTAGGAGCTTATCCCGCACCTCTCTCGATCTGTTAAGAAGGAGATCAGTATGCATGTGTATTAGTTGTGTTACAAGATATCGATAATGGTGTAAATAGAGCCCCCATAACGCACTCCAGTCCTGTCTTTGAGATCTGCTCCTTTCTGGACGCCATCATGCTAATGTTCTCGCAAACGTAGAATGCACACAGATCATTCCCCTACCGCTTCAGGGCCTTTACGAGAATGGAATTGAATCAGATAATGATTAATCAAGCATGATAATTAATTAATGGTATTGAAACAAGAATTAAAGAGATGGCTAGCTAGCTAGTACTACTTAATTATTTACACTTGGACGATGCCAAAACAACTTTTTGGCCAATTGCTCGAGTCATTTTGATGAACTTTGCTCAAGCCCCGCCTCACCGCAAAGAAAATCAATAAAGGGTTATTAAATAGTTCATATCAGGAAATGATGAACTAATAATAGGCCGAGATATAGTTAATAATGATTGAAATTACTTGTTGACTATCCCCTTCATGATGGTGTAGTCTTTATCTTCTTTAAGCAATTTAGTCGAGTACTTCAACCGTTGCTTTGTCAACTTTAATGACTAACAAGATCCAAAGGAAACTGCATGCGCACACGCTTTGCATGTCTTAATTAAGCGGGCATGTGCATAAAATTAATCAACTATATATCATAAATCGTATACACTTAGTTATTAACATCTAGCTGGCTAGTAAGCAAAAACAGAATTTGTATTAACTCACGTGAAGTTGTAAGGAAGTAGTATATCTTCATTGGTATTGAGGCACTTCAAGAACTCTAGCATGCTTTCCTCTACACCTGCTTGAGAAGTTGCAAGATTCCATGTGTACTATTAATGGTATTTGGGTCAATGAACCCAATGCCATAGCGCCCAGATTTTTTTCATTTCATACATCTTCATCATGCATATAATACCACGTAAAAGAATATATAGTGAGGATAATTACATGTAATGATTGATCAAAAATTACGTAAAGAAATCACTTACGCATAATAGCAATCGACGAGAGATTTGTCGAAAAGGCCTTGATTGTATAATCGATATAGTTCTCAATACTCAACGACAGAGCTTTCTCATGGTAGTAATGCTCCTTCTTGACATTCACCATGAGGGACTCTCGATTGGAAATCTTGTTATGTTCATGTACCATTGATGCAATTCATACATTCTCGTTGGGAGGTTCTTGACCTTGTCTGGCTCGACCAAAGGTTGGCCCCGGGCATATTTCAGTTTTATTTCCTCCTCTCTAAGCGGAGACACGGGCTCAATTTCGAGGAGTTGTCCAACAGAGATCTTGAGCATTTCAGCATTATATGCTCCTCCGTTATTACCACATCGCCTAGCTAGGAACTTTAACGGTTTGCCCACAATAATATTGGGCACGCGGCCTCCTCTCATGTGTTGTTGGCACAACAAGCAGGATCGATTGGCGCCACTGTTCTCCCACCGGGGAACGGTTTTCCCGCATTTTTGCCCGGCCGCTTGTTGGCTCGAGCTCGAGCTCGCTTCCTTCTTTAGCCGCTCTCGGCGTAGTTTCCTGATTTGGCGCTCATAGTCCGAGTCAACAGGCTTGGGAGCTGGTTCTCTAGCCATATGAATGAAGTGGTCAATTACTTTCTCGTGCACTTTCGCTTTGGCGGCGGTGCCGTTTCGGGTCCAAAATGGGCGCCCACTTGGGCTCGCACTATGGCTGCTTTTGCTCCTTCGTCATGTCGTAAGGCCTTCCGAGGAAGAGGAGCGAGGCTTGGACCATATTTATATCGCTTCTCCGCCTGTATTTCCTGAACTACCTCGACTTGCATCACACGCACCATAGCTGCGGCATGTCCTGTTTCGCGATTGCCGAGACGGCGGAGACGGCCGACGTGGCTGAGTTGGACCAGGAGAAGTGGCCTGACGATGTGCTGGACTTGAAGCAGGAGGTGTGGCTCGACACGGTGCCGGACTTGAAACCGGAGAAGTGGCATGATGCTGTGCCAGACTTGAAACCGGAGGAGTCAGCTCACACGTTCGGGGACTTGGAGGAGGTGGCGGACTTCAAGGAGGAGTCGGCTCACGCGTTCGTGGACTTTGAGGAGCGGGAGTCTGCTGACTCGGTGGCGGACCTCAAGGAGGAGTCGGCAGACGACGCGGTGTCGGTGGACTTTGAAAGATGATGCAATCCTTACTCCATAGGATGATACGATGTATGGCCTCTCCCAGCAGCGCCGTTTTCACCTCCGTGAATGTCAAGCTGTAGCCCGAATATGGGTCCACCACTCCATCAACCATGACACGAGCATAGCCCTCTCGAATCGGAATGCAATGGAAGGTTGCTTCGGGGTAATCGGAAAAGCAACGCCATTCCGCCACCTTCATGGATATGTTCTTCATTTTGGAGTGTAGCTCATGCTAGTGTTCTCTATGATGTCATCCATGTGGTATGTATCCAAAGAAGGTGTCGCCTGGGCGTAACCAATGCTGCTTCTCGGCATGGATGGACGGTGCTATCCAATGTCGGACGATCATCCGCTTGTCGCCGCCGCTGCCGCCGAGACCCCTTTCCTAGCTAAGTGAGTCGATCTGCTGCTGCCGCTGGAATTTGAGTGCCAGTCCGCATGCCTTGCTTCTAGGCCTTGAAGGCTTCTGCGTCCCCGCCTCTGCTCCTCCTCCAGCCTTCCTTTTCTTCTCCTCCTCCATATTCCTTCTTGCACGGGTCCCGTAGTCCTCGTTCCTTTCTCGAAAATCCTCGTACCAGTGGAATAACGCCTTTGCCTCGTGTTCTTCCCGGTGTACAGGATTTCCTGTATGCCAGAAAGCTCGTTGCTCTCTCTCATGTGAACACCCCCCTTCGAGCTTCTTCTATTGTGTCAATTATCTTTTGTTCGGCTCCTTTTATACTTGCCTTCTTTGACACTAGGCCTGTCTTCGGGTCCAACACCCCACCCCCATGCACATAGAACCAAGTTCTGCACCTGGGGGGGGGGGGCAACTCTTAGTAACCGGAGTGACCCCTGCATCCTCCATCTCTTGCTCAGACTTATCCCACTTAGGCATTCCCACCGCGTAGCCACCTGGAGCCAGCCTATGGAACCGTTTTTTTTGGCGGCATTTGCCTTGTTTTTATCGACTGCTCCTTAGATAATTCTGAATCCTTGAAGGTCATGAAATCGCCCCAAAGGTTTCTTTGCTTCTCCAAAGGTTCCCATGAATTCTGGAGTCTTCCTTTCTGCAATGGGTAGTTGGCCCATACAGTTTTTTTTTTTGTGGGTGTTGAACGAATTGCCATCTTCTTAAGAGCAGCGCCTTGACTTTCTCCACATCCGCTTCGGTGAAATGATCTAGTAGGGTGAAATGTTCCATCGTAGATTCCCAAAGGACTTTTTGGCTCTCGTCGTCGACTCCAAGTAACACCTGGACGCTTAGTCTTTGGCTCTTTCCATTCTTGAATGAAGATCGGAGTTTGTCCTTCACAAGAACTCCAGACCGACGAGTCCACTTGTTCGCAATGTTCTTAGGCGTGAGGGGTTCGCCACTAGGTTTGATGGATTCGATGTTGTACTTTACACCATCCTTCAACAATCTACCTGGGCATCGCTTTGTCCTGCTGTCTGTAGAAGCAGATTTGCTCGATCCAGAGGGTTGAAAGAAGAATGATCGATTCGTTAATATATCTTCAATAAAAAACATGTGATTGATCACCATGATGCCTGCTTATATAAATATACCTCGCCGGTAGTCTTTGTTATTTGAAGATCAGCATTGTTCGTGGTCATCACAAACATTGTTTGTGTCATCATAATCATAATCATAGTTCATGACTTCATCAGCTTGGCTGCCGAGATCTAATATCTTTTCATCACCCTCTCCGGTATTGTTCGGATATTGGGAGCCGCCATCCGCTTCATTCAGATCATCTAGCCCGTGAGGGCTGCATATGATGTCTAAAAGTAAGATTTTCAGATTTGAGAATTGGTGGATGGAGCATGACAGTTTTTTACCTTTGGTAGAATCAGTTTGGAAAAACAAGATTCACTATGCCGATGCAGCAAAAAGGAATCAATGCAAAATGAAAATCTTAAGGAAGGAGCTGAAAAAGTGGGCAAAAACTCACAAATATTAAGGAAGAGTCATCAATTCCAATGCTCTAATTGCACTTTTGGATGGTATTGAAAATTTCAGGAGCCTCACTACCATGGAAGTTGACTTAAGGGAAAATTTCAAACGGCATTTAGACACTCTGTTGAAACAACAAAAAGCATACTGGCAGCAAAGGGGCAGAGTTAAATGGGTCACTCTTGGTAGTGAAAATTGCAATTTTTTCACGCCATGGCTACAATACAACACAGGAACAATTCCATTACTAGCCCGATTACACATGATGGTGTGGAAGTTTTGACCATGATGGAAAATCAAAGCTCTTGCATGAAGCTTTCAAGGAAAGGCTTGGTCAATCTGAAAATTTTGACATCCCCGATCATCTACTTCACTTACTTCCCACTCATCATGATCTCTCATTTCTTGAGGTCCCATTTACCAAAGACGAAATTGATGCTGTTATCAAAGACCTAGCAACAAATAAGGCACCTGGGCCTGATGGGTTTAATACTGATTTCATCCGAAAATGTTGGCCTATTATACAACAAGACTTCTATGATCTATGTGCACAATTTCAGCAAGGGAACCTCTGTTTGCAGAGTATCAATAGCTCCTTCATCACTCTTATCCCTAAAAAGGCAGGTGCAAATCGTGAATGACTACGTGCCTATTTCCCTTTTAAGCTGCACTATCAAGCTTATTACCAAACTCCTGGCTAATGTAGACTTCAATCAGCTTATACTAGGGCTAGTCCATGTCAATCAATATGGGTTTTTAAAATCCGTAACCATACAAGACTGCATAGGATGGGCTTATGAGTATTTGTTCCAATGCCACAAAAGTAAGCAACCAACGGTGGTATTTAAATTAGACTTTGAAAAAGCTTTTGATAAGATGGAACATGGCATGATCTTAGCAATATCAAGGTATGGGTTTTGGAACAAAATGGTGTTCCGGATTAAACAGATTTTGGAGACAGCCACGTCATCTGTTCTTTTGAACGGGATCCCTGGGTCACAGTTTAAATGCAGAAGAGGTTTCAGATAGGGGGATCCACTATCACCTCTTTTGTTTGTCCTAGCAGCTGATTTCTTGCAAACTATTCTGAACGATGCACAAAACAGAGGGGTCATTACACCTCCATTCAGCTCCACCTCTTGTCCTGACTTTCCCATACTTCAATCTGCAGATGACACTTTGATTTTTATGCCTGCTTGTCCCGATCAACTTCAACAACTGCACAGTCTAGTTCACCAATTTTCAAAGGCCTCGGCCTCAAGGTTAATTATCAAAATCCAGTTTGCTCCCCATCAATGTTTCAAGAAGTAGTACAAAGATCTGCCTACTCTCCGGGTTGTGCTATTGGAACCTTCCCTTTATTTACTTAGGCACACCACTGGGCTTCACTAAGCCGAAAATGGAGTTCTTCATGTACTTCATCGAGAGAATTCAAAAAAGATCGGCCATTTGCTCTCAATACTTAAGCTATGATGGCGCATCGCTCATGGTTAATGCAGCTTCTCATCCTTGCCCACCTTCCTCATGAGGTGTCTCCTTTATAAAGGTATCATTGATCAAATAGACAAATATAGACGACATCTGTTCTGGAGAGGCAAAGATTTGGAAAAAAAGAACCCACCACTTGCGGCTTGGGAGATGATATGTAGACCAAAGGATAAAGGAGGACTTGGAATTCTTAATTTGCACACTCGTAACACCCGCCGCTTAATGAAGATGATACATAAGTTCCTTAATCACTATGATATTCCTGGTTCATCTTATTTGGGAAGTATACTATCAACAAGGAGTACTATCATCTGACATACCCCAATGTTCTTTCTGGTGGAGGGATTGTCTAAAATTATTGGCCACATACAAAGCACATGCTACCTGCATACCACAAGATGGCAAAACCATTGACTTCTGGCAAGAAGCCCGAGGAGATACCTAAATCTCAATTATGCCCACATTTATACTCTTTCTCCAAACAACAGCAGATCTCTGTTCATGAGATATTTCATACCGAGGATATGGCAGGTCACTTTCACCTGCCACTCTCTGAAGAGGCTTATGCAGAATTTCTACAGTTAGAACAATACCTACAAGGCATGAATCTTAGTGCAGATCAAGACATTTGGCAATTCACACCTAGACAGGTAACATACAAGGTATCCACAGCCTATGCCACTTTGACCATTGCCCCAGAAATCATACCAGCAATCAAATGGCTATGGAAAACCTGTTGCCAACTTAAGCACAAGATTTTCTTTTGGTTATTGCTCAATGACAGAATTAGCACCAGGGCCCTTTTGCAGAGAAAAGGTTTCTTTTTGCAGGATTGCACTTGTGTCATGTGCAACCTGCAAGCCCTGGAGACAAGGGATCACCTTTTCTTTCATTGGCAATTTGCACAATTATGCTGGAGCTACATTTGCACCAACGGTAGCCAAAGACATACATGCATTCAGGAGGAAATTAGCAACCTAAAGCAACCGCCGAGTGTACCATATGCGATGGAGATCATCATCCTAACTCGGCCGGGCAATCTGGACAACTAGGAATGATCACATATTCCAACACATTCAGCCAAGCATATACAGAGATGCAGAAGAAGAAGCTAAAAGAAGAACTCAAATGGATCATCTACAGAGTCAAGAGGAAGGAATACAAAGGGATTTGAGGCTTGGATCAAATCCTTTAGATAACTTGCTATGTCATTGTTGTATTTGTTGTTTACTGTCTCTTCTTTCTTTCCTTAGTTTTGTTTGTATCTTCGATGTATAGTTTGTTTTTTTCTTTTCTTCAGACCTTATTCTTTGTAGTATATTTTTTTTAAAAATCAATAAAAATACGCAGCAGAGTCCTGCTGTTTCCCTCAAAAAAAAAGAGCTTATCATCGACATCCCAACAACCATGCACAACTAAGAACTTGAGGTCATGGCACTCTAGTCTTAATGAGCATGCACTACTAGAGAAAAGCCTAGCAGCAGCGCGGGTTCTAGGTATATCAGTAGCGCGGGGACCGGCGCTACTAATAAGGCGCTACAGCTAACTCAGAGTAAATAGGCAGGTAGCGCCTCCGCCATCGATAAACAAGTGTATCGCAGCGTTCTTACAGGAGCTCGCTACATTACTAATAGCTATAGCGCTTTCTCCGTATGCGCCATTTCTACTACTGCTGTTGTCGCTAACTTTTCTCCACTGCCATCGCTAATTTTAGTAGTTTTTGTTTTTTTCGCATATTTGGTTTGTATTTGAACAGGCTTTATAGAAGAATCTTTAGCACATACAAATGTCATCATGATACACATAGAAATGCTCATGAGACCACAAATGTAATCATAGCATATACATACAAATAGTCTCATCATAATCATCATCCAACACAAAGTGGTATCTTGTCGTCATCTCGAAAATAGCGATACATGCAAGTCTCGAATACTTGCAACTACAACATCATCCATCTAAATAAAGGTATACGCGAGAAGAGCTATCACTATGAGTGAGAGCGGAACTATGCAGTACATGAGGTGGCGGTTACGAGTCCTCTCTCGCGCTAGCGTGAACCTCAAGTAACTAGCTTCTCCTTCTTATGCCTTTCCGCTTGAAGCCTTTTATGGCTGGCGCCGAGAACCCATTCACTTGCGCCGACACTCATGCCACTCGTTGTACACCTCCGAACCTTCCCTTTGTACATGACATAGCACCGCTATCTCGCCATCAAGAAACTAGGTACCGTTAGAGATGCATCTTCATGAAGAGGATGTACAATCATATGCACCAAAATATACAAGAGCAACACGAAAAATAAAGGGTTAGCAACTAGATGCAACATACAGTACGCAAACTAATTAACTAGAGGTACGCAAGTCATCGTATGCAAACTAACAAAGTAGCGTTACGCAAGTTCGGCAGGGACCGTGGACATCACAAAGTTTCATCGCTACAAAAAGTATAAAAGTTGAACCGACACATATCATCATCATCGGCATCATAAATCACTAGAAGTTCCATCCTTCCATATCATCAAGGATGGAACCTAGCTTCCTGAACGGCGTGAGGTCTAGACGTTGCATGCCTATGCGAAGTTCTGGACGTCGACTCACGATATAGGGCCTTGGTGGAACATCCCCTTCTCATCGACGACTTCTTTCATGATGATCACCGCAATCTCCCTTTGGATGCGAAAGAAGTCATCTCTAAGTTTATAGTCCGCTTCTCCATGAGATTCTAGCCACTTGTGGATATGATCATCATTTCTACTTGTCACGCGAAGCTTTTGGTGATCCTTGTTGAACTGAATCATGAGATGGACGATGTAGAATCCATCCTTCTTGCTTGGTTTTGGGACATGCATGCAAGAGAAGTTAGTTTTATGCGTGAAACCCATCTTCTTGTTCCTTTGCTTCCTGATCTGCATGTGGCCACCTCTAATGCTGAAGCCTTGGAGAGCATCATCTAGAATATTCATTATGTGGGTGTAGTCCTTTTTCTCGTAGTCTCTGGAAGGGTCAAAATACATGGCGTGGGAGACTTATGGGTAAAGAACGATAAGGACGGCGCTACCTGCTGTCAAGGAAAAAGACACCTCAAATTATTCTCCATATGAGCGAGAAGGAATGATTGAAATGTACAAAAGGGTTATCCGGAACTGATTACTTTGGATGATAAGGCACGAGGACAATTTCGTGGTCCTTATTCTGTACCATGAAGTTTTGGAGGTACTCCTAGCAGTTTCACGCCAAAGTCACCGAGACTCAAGAAAGACTCGTGCATGTAGTACGGATCCGCCACACGATTTGCGAGACTTCTTCACTCTTCATGACGGAGCTCATATAGCGCAAAAAAGGCGGACGATTGTAAAATCGAGTCGCCTTTGTCGTAAAACATCTCAAAGATATGGTCAAACCGCAGGAAGAACACCTCAAGGGCCATGTGTCGACGTAGCACTTCCTCGTGCACACGAGCCGTGTATGTCGGATATCCCGGATCCTTTGAGGCTAGTAGGCTTTTCTCACGACGACACATGGTCGTAGTCTCCTCGAGATCCTCTCGATAGTGCCTCCAGCGGTTTCGCAATGTAGCATCACCGCCTGCCGTGAGATGGAACATGGCCGCACCTTTCACGGGTACACGCCTTCGTAATCCATCATCCGGCTATTATGTGCTCGCTTGTTTGCAGGAAGTTATCTTCCCGATCTCTTCCACTTTTTCTCCCAAGACACCTTCCGCACCCTTCCTTAACCCTTGCCCTGTGGTTCCTGCTAAGCATCAGCACGACCCCGCCAGTTGAGCCTATGTTGAGGCGGCATCTTCAGCGTGTCCTGTGAGGAATTCATGAAGAGAGACTTTTGCAATCCTTCCAATGACATTCCTGCCCGGCATATCATCCATATCCTCATTAGCATGTTGATAGCCCGATTCGTCATATGGTTGACTCATCATATCTCGTGTCACAGTCATACGCTGCGTTTGTATTGAGGAAACCCATAGGGTCGACTCCGCCTCATCATCCATTCTTCGTTTCTACTGTGACCGATTACATCAGCCAGTAATATTGCACCCCCTTCATCACGTTGTCCGCCGCTCTCACGCCGCACTACTGTGAGCTGGTAATTGCGTAGGCGGGTGGTGGTTTCCGCACATGCTTGTTGATGTGTGGTTATTGATGTGCTCTCGTCGGCTCCTGCATTTAATAAGATTCTTCGCCATAGCAGCACCCAACCCTTGCAGCTTCCAATCCGTGGCGGGTCTTCGCCGCCCACTCCCACATGCTATAATCGGAGGAGGCAAAGCCTCGTGTTCTCGAAGTTCACATCGGACAAGCTAACCCCTCAAGTGCCCAAAGGGGGATCGGCTGGTTGTGGAACGTTGGTTTCAAGGGGTTCAATATCATCCTTTCCCACGCCCACCTTCTCGCCTTTGATCAAGTAGAGTATGGTGCACGGGTTTCTTCGCTTCGCAAACACATATGTCCGTGGCGAAAACATCCGAAAGGCAACGAAAATGGAATATTTTATATATATGTTGGTGCGACATGTAATTACCGTGACGGCATCGAGCTCAGCTAAAGATTTAAGGCCCACCTAGCACGCCGTAGACGGAGGACGGGCTGCTATGAGCGGAGCGACCGCGAGAGGAGGCCCGGCTATGTGAGCAAGTGATGGTGCGGTGTTATTGTTGTTCATGGAGTTGTTCCCACGAAACCGGGCATCGGGAAATCATGTACCGCCTTGTCTAGATTTTCTTTCGTCCCGCTTGATGGTAGCTGGAACCAAGTTAGTAGCGAAATCATTTCTGCAGTGCTATAGCTGCATTGGATCGCCCGGTCAGAAAGCAACTCATTTTTCTCTCGGCTATTTTTTTTCCGCTGGCCCTCAGTTGCTTTTTTTTCTCGACCGCAAGCTTCACCTTCGGCCGATGTTCCGCTCGACTAAACTTCTTTTTCTCGCTTCTTGGCCTTCGGGCCCTCATTGAAAAATACCTTCCACGTGGCGCCGTCTCCAGCACCGTGCACACGACCATATAGCGGCCGCTGGCCCAAAGGGAGTCCCTTAAGTTCGTTCAAGACCCGGTTGAGAGGGGTGTCCCACTTGGGCCTCATCGAAGAAGTAGGGCTTTCCGCTGCAAGCTAGTGTTGCTTCTCCTGTAGAAGGAGCGTGAACCGTTTAGGAATGTGTAGTCGACTAGATATGGAGCTAAATGTAAGGTGCTAAAAGAATAATTACCAGTAGTCTAATCAATTTCCTCGTGCTCTGGTCCGTGTAAAAAACCTTTTTTTCCTTGTCCCACTTGTAGCGAGCCCTGATGAAGTCGCGCTCCTAGGTTGAGGGGGGGTGGGGGTTAACCTAATTAACCCTAGCTAGCAGAGAAAGGGAGGGGGTTACAGAGGGTGCAGGGGCGAGGAGGCAGGCCCGACGACGGCCGAGGTTGGGAGGGGAGGAAGCAGAGGAGGAAGGCGTGGCGTCGGGGTCGGGGCGAGCGCTGGTCGGGGGCGAAAAGGCCGGTCGGGGCAGGCTGGTTGGGGCGATCACTGGGCACGGCGGTGCAACGGGGGAAGAGAGAGTGCGGATTAGGGGGGAAAAGATGCGGGATGAAGTAGAGAGAGGGAGGATTTTGGGTTAAGTGGACGTAGCAGTAGCGCATTTAAGGAAAACGCTATTGCTACCTTGACTAGCTGTAGCTCTTTTTCAGTAAACCGCTACTACTATAACCAGTTTTCCTTTTTCTTTTCATTTATTTTCTCTCACTTTTTTTTTTCCAAGAGTAGTGAACGAAGGGGAGAAGATATATATTGCATCATTTGACGGTTAAATATGTATACAAAATAGGAACATATATATTACATCATTGGACCCATGCATAATAATGGCTAAGTCTGTATACAAAATAGGAACATATATCTGATAGGTTACGAGGTTGGGCGAGGGGCCACGTGCTAAGGCGTATATGAGCAATCCGTCTCTAGAGCCCTCCTCCGGGATTAGCAATAATATGCTCTTTGAACCAATGCAGGAAAGTGGAGTTGTGCTCTAGTAACTTTGGCGTCTGGCCCTGCATACACCCCCGGTCATGATACTTCTTTGCGATAATTTCTGCCAGCAGTGCTACGAAAGGATCTACCTCGCTCTAGGTGTTGTAGCACTACCAAGTTTGCTATGTCAAAGTCGCAGCATCGATCTGAGTATGCCACGTGCAGTTCCCTGCGACCGTTGCAGTGACCTTCTCCTTCGAGCCTCCCATTGTGCTTGTTAATGGGCAAACCAACACTAACACCAGGCGGCTGGTCTGCGCCATATAGAAAATTCCCGCAGAAAGAGATGCACTCTTGTGTCACACAGCCCTGGACGATGCTTCCATCCGGACGGGACATGTTACGAACGAATCCTTTGATGATCCCATTCATCCTCTCAAACGGCATCATGTTGTGCAGGAATGACGGCCCTGTGTCTATTATGTCATCCACAATATGGACACAGAGATGCACCATCACGCCAAAGAACGCGGGCGGAAGTACATCTCAAGCTCATTCAAGATCACAACGATCTCTTCCCAGAGCCTTCGGAGCTGCTTCACACCGATCGACTTTCGAGAGATGACGTCAAAAAGTTGCAGAGACCAATAAGCGTGTCACGGACGCTCTTGTCCATTATCCCTCTAAGGGCAACAGGTAGTATCTGGCCATCATCATATGACGATCATGGGACTTCATCCCGCTGAACCTTTTCTTGTCCGTGTCTAGATATCTCGCTTATCTTGCCACAAAGAATCGAACTAACTTTGACTCCGTAAGGCACTTAAAGAATTGATCGATCTCACCGACTTAAGGTGAAGCAAGAAGGGGGCAATAATTCTCTTTCTTTATTTTCTGCCCTTCTTCTCCCGTGCCTGCCTCCGCCTCTCGCCTCGTCTCGATATTTTACGGGCGACATGTGCAGATCTTCCCGATTTTCAAATCTTGCAAGTCTTGTCTTGCCTTCGCCCATCCTTGGTCTTATCCGGCATGTTCATCGCTGTTATGGCAAGCTCTCAAGGACATTCTTACAGATATGTATTTGATCAAGGCAATGAGGTGTATCGAAGTTTGTGCCAAGACTCCAAGTCCCGTAACACAGCCCTCGCCTTCCATACCTTCAGCCGGCTCGGGCGCCTTTCTCATCGTATTTCAAATAGCAGGGCACTCCTTCCGCTTTTCAATAGCTCATCGATTTCGGCACCGCTCCACTTACGTGGAGGTCCTCGATGCTCAGCGTGACCATTGAATAGATCTCCACGGTTTCTCCACGGTCGCCCAGCTTTGAGCCATCTTCGATGCCCCATGTACACGATTTTCCTGCACCCGCCATCTTTCCTTGATGTTAGCTGCTGAGACGTCAGATCATCCATGCACCGCGTGCATCCCAATATCCATGGCACACCGGCATGCGGCATATCCAGAATCGAGATAGTCCAGACTGTCGTGATCAGCGCTGCTCTCATGTAGAAATACTCTCCTTTGTCAAGGCCCCATGTCTTGGCCGGTGTTTTCAATAACGTGTCTAACTCCTCTTGAAGTAGCCCTGTATGCAAATTAATATTTTTTCCTGGTTGTTTTGGCCCTTGAATAAGCATGCCCAGGTGAATGTACTCCGACTTCAGGCCCAACCCGGGGGGGGGGAGGTTGTACATCCATACATACAAGGGCCATGTGCTATGGTTGGTGTTCTGGTTGCCAAACGGATTCATGCCATCGGTACACACGCCGAGCACGATGTTCCTTGCATCACATTCGAAAAACCGATAGAAGCTGTTCAACGCTCTCCACCGCTTCCATCCTTGACGTGTCTCAGCTTCGGATCATCTCCATCGCCGGGCTTCTTCCTCTCCGCGTGCACAACAAGATTAGCTTTGCTTCCTTGGGATCTACAAAATACCGCTGGAGACGGGGAGTGATCGGTAAGTACCATACAACTTTCGGGGACATTTCTTCCGACCTTCTTGTATCGAGAAGCATTGCACACGAACAGCTTGTTTTTTCCGCGTGTTCTTCCGATAAATTATGCAATCGTTGATGCATGCATGGTATCTAACGGTATGGCAGATCAAGAGGGCACACGATCTTCTTGGCCTCATCAACACTAGTAGGACATAGGTTCCCCCGCAGGAAGAACATCCTTTAGGTACTTGAGATGCTCATCGAGGCTAGTGTCGGTCCATTTGTTTTTAGCCTTCGTCTTCAAGAGTTGGAGCATGAAACTCAAGTGGGTCACCTCAGGATTGCAACCATCATACAATGGAGTGTTCGAGTCTACCACCGATTGCTCCAGCTTAGCCTCCTCTCCGAAGCAGCTCTCTCAAGATTGCCTCCTTGCGAAGCAATGCTTGAACATGAGGGTCCCAAGACGATGGAACTTAGTCTGACGAACTCTGCTCGCGGCAGTCCGGTGGTCGATCTTCTCTCCGCCACCATGTCCGCCCCTTCTCCTCCGCCATGTCCGCCCTTCTCCCGCCGCCATGTCCGCCTCTTCACCGCCGCCATTATTGATCATCTCTTCGCCTTGCCCGTGTCATCATGGCTCGCCCGTCGGGCGCCCCTCAACATCGTCATCCTCATCTTCAATTATCCACCGAGTATAGCCATCCATGAAACCAGTCCATGAGCAGGTGCGCTCGACATGACCATCGCCATGGGGGTCGAGCCAAACTATTCCTTGCCATTTTCGACAAGGACATAAAACCTATGTCCGGTTATTTTCTTTCATGTCCTGCACCGCCAAACCGCAACCACCTGTCCACCATCGTTCCACTGACCATCGTGAACTCTGCACGGTAATAGTAAACAAATTGATTATAAAAATGCGTGCATGCACTAGTGCAGAACCGGCCTTTAGTGCCGGTTCGTGACGGCCTTTAGTGCCGGTTCGCTAACCGGCACTAAAGAGTGGGGACTAAAGCCCCGCCCCCCCCCCTTTAGTACCGGTTTGTCACGAACCGGCGCTAAAGGGCCACCACGTGGCACGAGCCAGGCCCGGGTGCGTGTAGGACATTAGTACCGGTTGGTAACACCAACCGGTACTAAATGTTTGGGTGTTTTTTAAATTTTGTTTTAATTTTGTGTTTTCAATTTGGCTTTATTTTCAATTTAATTCTTTTTGTTTGCTGGTATTTCACGATACTACAAATTGTACACGTTATGCATATATATAAATAGATTTTCTAAATGACGTAGAACCGCATATATATATATATATATATATATATATATATATATATATATATATATATATATATATATCATCGAATGTCTCACAGCCAACACCATTAACTATTCACACATACACATCTATATACATATACAATTTCTCCTACATGTTGCCTTGGTGCCTTCGGAGCATGCACGATGACAAGTGGTTCATGGGGGCGGTAGCGGGTAATAGTATTCTCCTTTGGGATCTATGACCTGGTCGAGCAAAAATCTGGCTATTTCCTCTTGAAGTGCTAGTATGCGGTTCCGCTGGTAGGAGCTTTTCCCGCACCTCTACGATTCATAAGAAGGAGATCAGTATGCATGTGTATTAGTTGTGTTACAAGATATCGATAATGGTGTAAATAGAGCCCTGACAACGTACCCAGTCCTGTCTTTGAGATCTGCTCCTTTCGGACGCCATCATGCGAATGTTCTCGCAAACGTAGAATGCACACAGATCATTCCCGGCGCTTTGCTTGAGGGCCTTTACGAGAATGGAATTGAATCGTATAATGATTAATCAAGCATGATAATTAATTAATGGTATTGAAACAAGAATTAAAGAGATGGCTAGCTAGCTAGTACTACTTAATTATTTACACTTGGACGATGCCAAAACAACTTTTTTGGCCAATTGCCTGGAGTCACCTTGATGAACTTTGCCCAAGCCCTGCCTGCTGGCAAAGAAAATCAATAAAGGGGTTATTAAATAGTTCATATCAGGAAATGATGAACTAATAATAGGCCGAGATATAGTTAATAATGATTGAAATTACTTGTTGACTATCCCCTTCATGATGGTGTAGTCTTTATCTTCTTTAAGTAGCGAGTCGAGTACTTCAACTGTTGCTTTGTCAACTTTAATGACTAACAAGATCCAGTGGAAACTGCATGCGCACACGTTTGCATGTCTTAATTAAGCGGGCATGTGCATAAAATTAATCAACTATATATCGTAAACCGTATACACTTAGTTATTAACATCTAGCTGGCTAGTAAGCAAAAACAGAATTTGTATTAACTCACGTGAAGTTGTAAGGAAGTAGTATATCTTCATTGGTATTGAGGCACTTCAAGAACTCTAGCATGCTTTCCTCTACACCTGCTTGAGAAGTTGCAGGATTCCATGTGTACTCATTAATGGTATTTGGGTCAATGAACTCAATGCCATAGCGTCCAGATTTTTTCATTTCATACATCTTCATCCCCGCATATAATACCACGTAAAAGAATATGTAGTGAGGATAATTACATGTAATGATTGATCAAAAATTACGTAAAGAAATCACTTACGTACAATAGCAACGACGAGAGATTTGTCGAAAAGGTCTTGATTGTATAACTGAAATAGTTACGAATACTCAACGACATGAGCTTTCTCATGGTAGTAATGCTCCTTCTTGACATTCACCATGAGGGACTCTCGATTGAAATCTTGTTATGTTCATGTACCATTGATGCAATTCATACATTCTCGTTGGGAGGTTCTTGACCTTGTCTGGCTCGACCAAAGGTTGGCCCCGGGCATATTTCAGTTTTATTTCCTCCTCTCTAAGCAGAGACACGGGCTCAATTTCGAGGAGTTGTCCAACAGAGATCTTGAGCATTTCAGCCTGCATTATATGCTCCTTCGTTATTACCACATCGCCTAGCTAGGGAACTTTAACGGTTTGCCCACAATAATATTGGGCACGCGGCCTCCTCTCATGTGTTGTTGGCACAACAAGCAGGGGGATTGATTGCGCCACTTTGTTCTCCCACTGGGAACGGTTTTCCGCATTTTTGCCCGGCCGCTTGTTGGCTCGAGCCTCGAGCTCGCTTCCTTCTTTAGCCGTTCTCGATGTAGTTTCGTGATTTGGCGCTCATAGTCCGAGTCAACAGGCTTGGGAGCTGGTTCTCTAGCCATATGAATGAAGTGGTCAATTACTTTCTCGTGCACTTTACGCTTTGGCGGCGGTGCCGGTTTCGTCCAAAATGGGCGCCCACTTGGGCTGCACTATGGCTGCGTTTTGCTCCTTAGTCATGTCGTAAGGCCTCGAGGAAGAGGAGCGAGGCTTGGACCATATTTATATCGCTTGTCTCCGCACAGCATTTCCTGAACTACCTCGATTTCGTGCCTTTCACGCACCATAGCTGCGGCGTGTCTCGTTTCCGCGATTCTTTGAGACGGCGGAGACGGCGAACATGGCTGAGTTGGACCGGAGAAGTGGCCTGACGATGTGACGGACTTGAAGCAGGAGGTGGCTCGACACACGGTGCCGGACTTGAAACCGGAGAAGTGGCATGACGCTGTGCTGCACTTGAAACCGAGGGAGTCGGCTCACACGCTCGGGGACTTGGAGGAGGTGGCGGACTTCAAGGAGGAGTCGGCTCACGGCGTTCGTGGACTTGGAGGAGCGGGAGTCTGCCGACTCGGTGGCGGACTTCAAGGAGGAGTCGGCAGACGACGCGTGTTTGTGGACTTTGGAAAGATGATGCAATCCTTTCTCCATAGGATGATACGATGTATGGCCTCTCCCAGCAGCGCCGTCTTCACCTCCGTGAATGTCAAGTTGTAGCCCGAATATGGGTCCACCACTTCATCAACCATGACACGCAGCATAGCCCTCTCGAATCGGGATGCAATGGAAGGTTGCTTCGGGGTAATCGGAAAAGCAACGCCGTCCGCCACCTTCATGGATATGTTCTTCATTTTGGAGTGTAGCTCATGCTTAGTGTTCTCTATGATGTCATCCACAGGGTATGTATCCAGCAGTGTGTCGCCTGGCGTAACCAACGCCGCTTCGGCATGGATGGGATGGTGCTATCCAATGCCGACGATCATCCGCTTGTTGCTGCCGCCGCCGAGACCCCCTTTCCCGGCTAAGTGAGTCGATCTGCTGTTTGCTGCTGGAATTTCAGTGCAGTCCGCATGCCTTGCTTCTAGGCCTTGAAGGCGTTCTGCGTCCCGCTTCCTCCGCTTCCTCCTCCAGCCTTCCTTTTCTTCTCCTCCTCCATATTCCTTCTTGCACGGGTCCTGTAGTCCTCGTTCCTTTCCGAAAATCCTCAGACCGGGAATAACGCCTTGCCTCGTGTTCTTCCGGGTGTACAGGATTTCCTGTATGCCAGAAGCTCGCTGCTTTTCTCACATGGGCGTGAACACCCCCCTTCGAGCTTCTTCTATTATGTCAATTATCTTTTGTTCGGCTCCTTTTAGACTTGCCTTCTTTGACACTAGGCCTGTCTTCGGGTCCAACGCCCCACCCCCATGCGCATAGAACCAAGTTCTGCACCTAGGGGGGGCAGCTCTTAGTAACCGGAGTGACCCCTGCATCCTCCATCTCTTGCTCAGACTTATCCCACTTAGGCATTCCCACCGCATAGCCACCTGGAGCCAGCCTATGGAATCAAGGTCTTTTTTAAGCGGCATTTGCCTTGTTTTTTATCGACCGTTCCTTAGATAATTCTGAATCCTTGAAGGTCACGAAATCGTCCCAGTGCTCTCTTTGCTTCTCCAGTGTTCCCATGAATTCTGGAGTCTTCCTTTCTGCAGCGGGGTAGTTGGCCCATACAGTATCTTTGTGGGTGTTGAACGCAATTGCCATCTTCTTAGGAGCAGCGCCCTTGACTTTCTCCACATCTGCTTCAGTGAAATGATCTAGTAGGGTGAAATGTTCCATCAGAGATTCCCAAAGGACTTTTTTGGCTCGGCTGGCCACTCCAAGTAACACCTAGACGCTTAGTCTTTGGCTCTTTCCATTCTTGAATGAAGATCGAGTTTGTCCTTCACAAGAACTCCGTGACCGACGAGTCCACTTGTTCGCAATGTTCTTAGGCGTGAGGGGTTGGCCATTAGGTTTGATGGATTCGATGTTGTACTTTACACCATCCTTCAACAATCTACCTGGCCATCGCTTTGTCCTACTGTCTGTAGAAGCAGATTTGCTCGATTCAGAGGGTTGAAAGAAGAATGATCGATTCGTTAATATATCTTCAATAAAAAACATGTGATGATCACCATGATGCCTGCTTATATAAATATTACCTCGCCGGTAGTCTTTGTTATTTGAAGATCAGCATTGTCTGTGTCATCACAAACATTGTCTATGTCATCATAATCATAATCATAGTTCATGACTTCATCAGCTCGGTCGTCGAGATCGAATATCTTTTCATCACCCTCTCGGTATTGTTCAAATATTGGGAGCCGTCATCCGCTTCATTCAGATCATCTAGCCTGTGAGGGCTGCATATGATGTCGAACAATTCCTCTTCTCTCTCTCGCCGGTATTGTCCGCCATAGCTTTTACTTAACTAATATGTAAGAAATATAAAACAATTTAATTAGTATTCAAATTACAATGCATGGATGCAATCAATAAGGAAAAACTGAATCTCGAATACATCGCCTCGAATATATAATCTCGAATACATCATCGTCTTAATATATATAATCTCAATACATCGCCTTGAATATTATATATCGAATACATCACCGGCTAGGTACCTAATAAAGATCGAGTACTACTGAAGAATCTAGGCCACTCATGGGTCCCTCGGGGCACGCAGGCGGTGGACACCCAAAGAGAAGGAACCGTCCACAGGATCATATCTCCGGTCATCCGCCCAAAGAACCTGCCAAGTATTGGAGAACCTGACGTCCATAGCAGCCATGTAGCGATGGATGTGCTGCCCTCGTCTCCCCGACACGGCCATGACGCACCACCTCGGCGGCGCCCGCCTCTCAAGACCGAATGTGGCCCACGCTAACGCCACCAAAGGACATCGGGTCGACGACGGGACCCGAGGTCGGGTTCCTCACTGCCGGGCGCCTCCAGTAGCACCTCCCAGTGCCACCCGGCGGAGCCCAGTCCGGACATGGGTCCTCGAAGGTGACGCCGTCGCGAATGGGTCGGGCGGCGAGGATGCGGGCCGGAGCATATCGTCGAGAACAAATACTATATGCCCGAAAAAAGTAATATTTTTTAAATGATTGGATTGTGATAACTAAAATTCTATATATATGGAAATTCTAACAATTTGACATTAATCTAATTCATCTAACTAAAACTAATTCTAAAATTTCCTGATTATATAACTAACATTTCTATAACAATTCTAATATTTATATAACTAAAAACAGAAAAATTACTAACATTTCTATAAATATTTCTATAACTAAAAACAGAAAACATTTATAACATTTCTATATAACTAACATTTCTAATATTTATATTACTAAAAACAGAAAATTGCTAACATTTCTATAACTAAAAAACAGAAAAAATTTATAACATTCCTATATAACTAACATTTCTAATATTTATATAACTAAAACACGGAATAATTTCTAACATTTCTATAACTAAAAAACAGAAAAATTTATAACAATCAAACTAATGTGTGTGTGTGTAGTGTGTGTGTGTGTGTGTGTAGTGTGTGTGTGTGTGTGTGTGTGTGTGGACATGGCGGCCGGGCGAAGCTCACCGCGAGGCAACGACGGGCGACGGGACGGGCGGCGAAGACGGGCGGGCGGCGACGACGGGCGTATGCCGGGCAACGGGACGACGGGACGGGACGGTTGGGCGGCGACGTTGACGGGGCGGTAACGAGGGCGGACGGCCGGGTCGGCGATTTAGGGCGGGGTGGCGACGCCGACGGGACGCAAGGCCGATCGGGCACGGCGGGCAAGGAGGAAACAGAGGGAAGAAACAGAGAGGAAACTGAATTTTTTCAACTAGTGTATATATAGGATGGACCTTTTAGTACCGGTTGGAGCCACCAACCGGTACTAAAGGTCTGTTTTGCCAAGCCAAGCGGAAGCGCACCCCTTTTAGTACCGGGTGGTGGCTCCAACTGGTACTAAAGCCTCCGGGTTAGTACCGGTTGGAGCCACCACCGGTACTAAAGGGGGTCTTGGCTGCCCAGGCGGTGCGCAAGTTTAGTCCCACCTCGCTAGTCGAGGGGCTACCGCATCCGGGTTTATAAGCCCCAAAGGCGGTAGCTCTCTCGAGCTCCTCTCCTAAGCAGTGCCCACTGGGCCTACCTGCTTCTTTCGCCCGGTGGGCCTATCGGAGCCTTCTTGGGCCTGCATCTTTGCCCAACAAAAGATTGGGTTCCTAGTCGTATGCAGGCCGCTTTGGCCCAGTAGGCCGGCTTTTTTATTTTCTTAAATTTTTTCGCTTTATTTATTTTTGTTTTATTTATTTTTGAGTTGTTTTTTGCTGTATTTAGAGTTTATTTGTGAATATATTTGCTTTAGGTACAAAAAATTACAAACTTTCTGTTTGTGCCGGTAGTTTTCAAATTTGAATAGTTTAAATTTTGAATTATTTGAAATTTGTGTGAATCAATAGTTTGTGAATAACTTAACTTTGAAAAAAGTTTTTTCAATGATTCTTTTTTCTTATGTTTAATATTAGTGAGTTTTATAATTATATTAAATTTGGTAATGATTAGGTTATTTAAAAATGAAATGCCTTTGTAACAGTTGAGTTTTCGCCGGAAACCCCGATACTTGAAAGAGATTGTCCATTTTGTACACGAAGTGCATCCAGTTTTTGCCGTAACCCTCTTTACTTTTTTTGCACATGCTATTTGGATGAAATTATGATACCATGCCAACTTTCAACCTTTTCTCGAGTTCATTTGAAATGCTTTTTCAATTTCAGGGTCATTTAGCTGGAAAAAATCAGTAAATGCATGAAAAGAATTTGTTTGCACATAAAATTTCTTCTCGTTTCAAATGCCAAAACACATAACTACCCTAACTATTACAGAGATTCCCTCCTGGGTGTGAAACACAGAAGAAAGTGATGATAGTGAAGCGATCACATCCCAGATCTTTGGGTGTGAAACTTTTCTTCAAGCGTGTGTCCCTTTGCGCCGAGCCATGGAAAATCTTCATCATTTAACCGGATGCTCGGGTCAATATTCACTGTGAATGGAGCAATTTCATCAAACTTTTCATAATCTTCCTCGACATGTCTGCCTTTGTCATCCACTCCCATGATGTTTCTTTTTCCTGAAAGAACTATGTGGCGCTTTGGCTCGTCAGATGATCCATTCGCTTCCTTATCTTTTCTTTTTCTCGCCGTAGACATGTCTTTCACATAAAAACCTGCGCCACATCATTGGCTAGGACGAATGGTCTGTTCAGACACGCAAGATTGTTGAGATCCACTATTCTCATTCCGTACTGCAGGTCTTCCGTTACCCCGCCTCGTGTCATATTGACCCATTTGCACCGAAACAAAGGGACCTTCAAATCACCTCCATAGTTAAGTTCCCATATGTCCTCTATGTAACCATAATATGTTTCCTTTCCCGTGTTGGTTGTTGCATCAGCGGACACCGCTGTTTTGGTTGGTGCTCTTCTTATCTTGGGCGATCGTGTAAAATGTATTCCCATTTATCTGGTACCCTTTGAAAGTCATTATATTCAAGATGGTAATCGGGACAAATGAGTACAGGTCATTTTGAATATTGCCATCATTCAGTAGTAATGCTTTACGCAACCAACCGTGAAAGTCCTCGTTTGTTCGCGTGTAATCCATCGCCGACTTCTCCGGTGTTTGAGTGTAGAAAATTCTTGTGTTCCTACATATAATGGAGCTACCAAGGCGGAATTCTGTAGAACTGTGTAGTGTGCTTCGGTGAGAGAATGCCCGTCCATACATATTATTTGATGCCCTCCTAGCGTGACTTTTCCTTCCACCGCCCTTATGTCGCGATTCAGAACACCAATCGGCTTAAGGTCAGGAATAAAGTCAATACAAAACTCAATGACCTCCTCATTTTCATGGCCCTTCGAGATGCTTCCTTCTGGCCTAGCACGGTTATGAACATATTTCTTCAAGACTCCCATGAACCTCTCAAAGGGGAACATATTGTGTAGAAATACAGGACCCAAAACGTTAATCTCTTCGCAGAGGTGAACTAGGACGCATGCGTCATGATGTTGAAGAAGGATGGTGGGAACACCAACTCGAAATCGACAAGACATTGCACCAAATCATTCTCAGAACCTTGGTATGATTTCCGGATCGATTACCTTCCGAGATTGCATTGAGGAATGCACATAGCTTCACAATGGCTAATCGAATGTTTTCCTAAGAGAAGCCCCCTCAATGCAACCGGAAGGAGTTGCGTCATAATCACGTGGCAGTCATGAGACTTCAGGTTCGGGAACTTTTTCTCTGCCATATTTATTATTCCCTTTATATTGACGAGAAATCAGACGGTACCTTCATGCCGAAAGCAGTGCATTCAAGAAGATTTCCTTCTCTTCTTTGGTAAGAGCGTAGCTGGCCTCGACCTCGATGTATTCCATCTTTTCCGTGCATACGTTGCTGGTCCTCCGTGCCTCTGGTGTATCTTTTGTCTTCCCATACACGCCTAAAAAGCCAAGCAGGGTCACGCAAAGATTCTTCGTCATGTGCATCACGTCGATTATGGAGCGGACCACTAGGTCTTTCCAATTTGGCAGGTCCGAAAATATAGATTTCTTCTTCCACATGGGTGCGCCATTCCGTCACCTTGAACAAGTTGTCCGCCAGACCCTTTCCAAAGATTACCTTCAAATCCTTGACCATATCATGTACATCAGCATTAAAGACGGGTGGCGAGGCTTCGTCCAGTGATCTGCCTCACCTTTGAAATGCTTGCCTTTCTTTCTTACGGGATGCCTTGTCGGAAGAAATCGACGATGTCCCAGGTACACATTCTTCCTACAACTATCCAAATATATACTGTCGGTATCATCCAAACAGTGCGTGCATCCGTGGTATCCCTTGTTTGTCTGTCCTGAAAGGTTACTGAGAGCAGGCCAACCATTGATGGTCACGAACAGCAACGCCTTTAGGTCAAATTCTTCCTGCCTGTGCTCATCCCACGCACGTACACCTATTCCATTCCACAGCTGTAATAGTTCTTCAACTAATGGCCTTAGGTACACATCAATGTCGTTTCAGGGTTGATTAGGGCCTTGGATGAGCACTGGCATCATAATGAACTTCCGCTTCATGCACAACCAAGTAGGAAGGTTATACAAACATAGAGTCACAGGCCACGTGCTATGGTTGCTGCTCTCCTCCCCAAAAGGATTAATGCCATCTGCGCTTAGACCAAACCATATGTTCCTTGGGTCACCTGCAAAATCCTCCCAAGATTTTCTCTCGATTTTTCTCCACTGCGAACCGTCACGGGTACTCTCAACTTTCCGCCTTTCTTACGGTCTTCTGCGTACACCGTGACGCTTTCGCATGCTCTTTGTTTTGGAACAAACGTTTCAACCGTGGTATTATAGGAGCATACCACATCACCTTGGCAGGAATCTTCTTCTGGGCGCCGCCTCGACATCACCAGTGGTCATCGCGACTGATCTCATAACGCAATGCACCGCATACCGGGCAAGCGTTCAAATCCTCGTACTCACCGCGGTAGAGGATGTTGTCATTAGGGCATGCATGTATCTTTTGCACCTCTAACGCTAGAGGGCAGACAGCCTTCTTTGCTTCATACGTACTCTCGGGCAATTCGTTGTCCTTTGGAAGCATATTCTTTATCATTACCAGCAACTTTCCAAATCCCTTGTCGATACACCATTCTACGCCTTCCATTGCAGCAATTCAAGTGTGGTGCCCAACTTTTTTTTTGTCGCCTTCGCAATTTGGGTACAACAATTTCTTGTGATCCTCTAACATGCGCTGCAACTTCGTCCTCTCCAGATCACTTGCATGCTAGTTTCTCTTTGCATCGGCAATGGCCCGACCTAGATCATCGGCCGGGCTCATCTCGATGCCTCTTCTTCACTTTCTTCCCGCATTGCCAGCTCAGCTTCTTCCCCATTGTTGTATCATCGTATTCAGGGAACCCATGGCCAGGATAGCCGCCGTCGTCCTCTTATTCTTCATTGTCTTCCATCATAACCCCTATTTCTCCGTGCTTGGTCCAAACATTATAGTGGGGCATGAAACCGACTCAAATAGGTGGACGTGAATGGTTCTTGACGAGAGTAACTGTGTGACCATTCTTACAGCCAGCACATGGACAAGGCATAAAACCATCCGCTCGCTTGTTTTGCCTCAGCGGCAAGCGAAAAAGTATGCACGCCATTAATGAACTCGGGAGAGCATCGGTCATCACACATCCATTGTCGGCTCATCTTCATTACACAACACCGAATAGACCAAATTAATACAAGTTCATACATAAGGTTCATACATAAAGTTCATATACAACACTTAATTAAATGCAACATACAAATAACTCTCTAGCTAAAGAATTTAAATGCAACAACAAATGCGATCAAGATCGCAACTAAGGTAACAATTGATCCAACAGCATAATGATACCAAGCCACACTATCAATGGCATATTTTCTAATCTTTCTAATCTTCAACCTCATTTTCTCCATCTTGATCTTGTGATCATCGACGACATCGGCAACATGCAACCCCAATTCCATCTTCTCCCCCTCAATTCTTTTCAATTTTGCTTTCAAATACTCGTTTTCTCATTCAACTAAATTTAACCTCTCGACAATAGGGTCGGTTGGAATTTCCGGTTCACATACCTCCTAGATAAAAATATCTATGTCAACTTGATGGGCATAATTTGTCATACACACGAAATGCAACAACTAGTTTTAAAAGAGAATATACCACATACGAATCATAACAAGGACGAGGGCCGACGGGGACGGATATCAAAACCATGGCACTATGTATAACAAATAACGTACGGGTAAGATAATTATACGAGTAACTATATATCCAAATCACACAAACATCAATTTGGCAATGTAAAACATTCATGAACAAGAGCCTCACCACAAGGTGGTGCCGTGACAGACGGGCAAAGTGGCGATCGACGGTGGTTACGACGGAGATTTAGAAGGCACTAAGTAAACCACACCTACATATGCAAACTAAGTGTTATTTTTGACCTCAAATTGCATATAAATCAAATACTAGCAAATATAATTCCTCCCAAATTAATCACTATACAAAGCATTGCAAGAGCTAATCTAGCAATGAGAGTTGAAAGGACAAAGTTGCTAACCTTTGTGATCATTTGAATGGATGGGGGCCTTCAAATCTTGACAAATTTTGAGCAAAATTTGTGAGGAGCTCGAGGAAGAGAGGGGAAGAACAGAGGAAGTGAGGGGAAAGGGGAAGAACAGAGTGGCTCGGATGGACGAAGGGTTTATGTATCGTTTATTTTAGTACCGTTCGTGCCACGAACCGCACTAAAGTCCTGGACGGGCCCTGCATCGACAACACCCTGCCACCACTCTCTTTAGCACCGGTTCGTGGCACGAACCGGTGCTAAAGGTTCGCCACGAACCAGTACTAATGAGAACGGCCGGCTAGCCGTTGGAACCGACACTAATGGACTGACTAGTGCCGGCTCAAAATCAAACCGACACTAATGTGTCTCAGATTTGCCCCTTTTTCTACTAGTGTTCCTCGCACCACAACTGGGATTTAAAGTTGCAAGTCCTCTAACCTACCACCGACGACCAATGACCTGACTGTTAATGCATTCTCACTAAATCGGATTCTTGTGGCGGCCCGTCGGAGGGAAGCCAACATCATCTCCTGGCTTGCGTGTGATAAGGCCAGAAGGTGCCATGTGAGCAGCCGGAGGCAATGAGTGCAGCACTGCTTTCTCAATGGGAAGCGTGCCCTTTGATGGTTGCCCGTCGTGATTCTCGCATCCTCAATCAGAACTTAATGGCACCCATGGTGGCTTATAAAGGTCAACAACCTCCCTCTCTTCCCCATTTGAATTCATTAAATCGTCATCTCTCTCTCTCTCTCTCTCTCTCTCTCTCTCTCTCTCTCAATCGAATCCATCTCGATGCCATGGCGCAGTAAGATGAGTTGTCCTTCATCTTCAACTTTGGGATGATGAGATCAAGTCGAAAGTCGAAGGAGTCGGATACCTTGGCATGGTAGGAGACCAATATCATCTGATCCTACTCCCCACGGCGATGGATGAGGACGCCATGGCCGCGCCCATCCCATTCCTCGTGCCCATGATTATCCCAAAGACTGTCATTGCACTCGCATCCATCCTAGAATTGCGGGCATGGACCCGATCATCGAGAAGGAATCCTGTGCCATACCGGCCTTGGTTGAAGCATTCGTCGACGCCTCAAAGAACGCCACAAACGCCAAATTTCGCTGCCACCGCATTAACTGTACGTCACAACAAGTAGTTTAGTTTAATTATAGTTTTATAAATGTGAAGTCATGACTCTCCCTCCTATCCATGAATTTGTAATGCAATGTTAGCTTAAATTAGTGTTGTGATCCTTTCAACCGAGTATGTGGTTACTAGGTTGATGCAGCAAAAAAGATATGAAGGCAGCCGCTTGACATCTTTGTGTTTGTGTACCACGACAACCTCTATATTCATATGAAGTGCACTCAATATGGCGGATGGCAATTGTAAATATGATGACTGTACTGAAGTTGATCCAAGTATACTTTTAGTAAAGGGAAGACGGAATCGTACTACACTCTACAAGCAAGTACATTCTGCCCGAGATCTTGGAGACGTTCCGTGGAGGGTGGCATGAGTAAGATAATTATACGAGTAACTATATATCCAAATCACACAAACATCAATTTGGTAATGTAAAACATTCATGAACAAGAGCCTAACCACAAGGTGGTGCCGGTGACGGGACGGTGCGGGCGATCGACGGTGGTTACGACGGAGATTTAGAAGGCACTAAGTAAACCACACCTACATATGCAAACTAAGTGTTATTTTGACCTCAAATTGAATATAAATCAAATACTAACAAATATAATTCCTCCCAAATTAATCACTATACAAAGCATTGCAATAGCTAATCTAGCAATGAGAGTTGAAAGGACAAAGTTTCTAACATTTGTGATCATTTGAATGGATGGGGGCCTTCAAATCTTGACAAATTTTGGGCAAAATTTGTGAGGAGCTCGAGGAATAGAGGGGAAGAACAGAGGAAGAGAGGGGAAAGGGAAAGAACAGAGTGGCTCGGGTGGACGAAGGGTTTATGTACGTCGACCTTTAGTACCGGTTTGTGCCACGAACCGGTACTAAAGGTGCTGGACGGGCCCCAGACTGACAACACCCTGCGACCACTCTCTTTAGCACCGGTTCGTGGCACGAACCGGTGCTAAAGGTTCGCCACAAACCGGTACTAATGAGAACGGTCGGCTAGCCGTTGGAACCGGCACTAATGGACTCATTAGTACCGGCTCAAAATCAAACCGGCACTAATGTGTCTCAGATTTGCCCCTTTTTCTACTAGTGATGCATCAAAGTCATACAAAAATTCGGCATGACCTTCCCTAAAAATAGGACATATATAGATCTAGAGTTTGCCCGGAATTCGCCGAAACGGAAATAAATCGACATTCCGGCAAAACATAGGCAACTCAAAAGCACAATTTGGTGTCAACTCATGCCACACACACAATTTCCATCATATCTCCAAATTATCATATCACACACATAAACATATTTCCATTTTGCAAAAGCATGAAATTTTAATCACCTCTATCTCGAGATCGAGCACACAAAGTGGAGATGATGATGTAGGGAGATCAAAAGTGCACAAAGCTCTTCTTGACAACGATAGATCTAGTTAGGGGGCAAATACGTCAATTAACTAAATGCTACATCTACCTAGCCAGCTAATTTGGGAGGAGAGAACTTAAACTAGTGGAGGGGGAAGGAAAAAGAGAAAGGAGATGCATTAATGGAGGTGGTGTAGTTAGCTAGGAGTAATGAAGAGAGAGAAAGGTAGGTAGGAGAGGGAGAGTAATGGGGGAGAAGTATTGAGGAAGAAGAAGAGTGAGAGAGGTAGGATGTGGGGGTAGGGAAAAGGGAAGAGAGGAGATGGGGGAGGGGAGGACGGGTGGGGAAAGGTGGTGGGCTGGTGCGGCTTAGCAGTAGCGCGGGTGGCAAAACACGCTGCTGACAAGAAATTAGCAGCAGCGCGCTTCCCACACAAGCGCTACTGCTAACTAGGACCAACAGTGTGCCCAATTTGAAAATTAGCAGCAGCGACCTCAGAAAAAGCATGCTGCTACTAACGCTTTAGCAGTAGCGCGGGTCGCGACAATGCGCTGTTGCTAAATGTAGGTGGGTGGACACTGTCGGTTGATATTTGTAGCAGTGTGTGTTGCTCCTAGCACGCTACTGCTAACTCCGTTTCAGTAGCAAGTTTTGCACGCACGCGCTGCTGATAATTAGCAGTAGCGCCTCTTTTTGAGCCGTGCTGCTGCTAAGATTCTGTGTATAAGGTTTTCCCTAGTAGTGATGTTTCCTATCTCGAGGTGGCAGAGCTTTGGCATTTTGCTGGGAGTGGCATGGGCCTCGTCATTCTTGCACACCTTCCCAGCGACATCTATAGGGTGCAGTACTCGCCAAAGTCTAATGAGGATTTTGTAGTTCTTGCCAAATGCCGCTAGAGCACGGGCGCCAATCTTGGTGCACCAGCATAACTCCAGGAATGTAACCTTGGGAAGTGTTCAAGATCTTCCACTATGCAGTCGCTGATCTCGCTTCTCATAATCTCCAAAGTGTTGAGAGATTGCGCACCTGCAAAAGCAAACACTGTAGGGTCAGTAAGGTTTAATAAAAAAATTATTGGGTCATCGGTAAACAAAGTATTATATATATGATGCATAACCCTTGTTCTAGTTGCATCCATGATTGGATTGTAACAAAAATATTTCAAATTGGACACACCGTGCTCAATAAAGTGCTATTAACTGCGGTTATGAAATGAGAGTCTAACATCATCCCAATCAAAAAATAGATCAGAGTCGGGAAGCACTAGAGCATTGTAGAGTTCAGAAATTGTTTGTAATATAATTTTGAACATGTTCTTCTTCACGGATATCCAGGATCTAGAACCATGTTCGTAATATTTCTCACTATCAGAAAGCAGATTAAAGCTAGTGGAGCATTATTGTGCTAGGAACTTAAATAGACAACATAGCGAATTTATCACAAGTACTACAAGCTTGATCAATGTCTCAATCAGCATCGTTTAAGTACAAAATGAAATTCTTAACTAAAAAGGCAAAAATGTACAATTGTACACAGATTTGAAAACAAAATTTCATCCTATATAGAAATTTCATTGAGATATAGAAGTTCTTTGCACGGACATAAAGATGTACAAAGTACAAAATATGAATAAATTTATTTGCAACTCCGCAGCACATGTCAATTATTTGACACAAAAACTAGATTGGGTAGGGAAGAGAAGAACGAGGGTATGTATGGGGAGGGGGTCACCTCTGCATGGCGAGGGAGGCGGATCTGGAAGTTGCTGACTAGAGAGGCGGATCTGGAAGTTGCCGACCATGGAGGCGGATTTGGAATTTGCTGAGCAATGAGACGGATCTAGACGTCGCCCGCAAGGACGGTGGCCCTTGACAGCAGGGGCAGGGGGCGCTCGATGCCGAGGTGGGACTAGATTGGGAGGGAGGCGACAGACAGAATAGGACGGACGGTACGGGGGAAGTGGCGGCGCTGGACGGTGGCGGTTGAGCCATTCTGGGAGTGGGACGAGTAGGCTGATGGGGGGACTACTTAATCATGTTTTAGGAATTTGACCCAACCCTCCTGATGAGAGCACAAATCATGCGAAAGACACCTCGAGAGCAAAATATTCGCGTGCTTGTCACACCCCAAATGAAAAAATCACGCGCCTCGGAAGCGAAAGTATCTTCGGGTCCTGCGTAGGTATCTTCCTGACAACCATGTACACGTTCCTGAATTTGTGCAAAGTGATTCGTGATTTGAATATACTACCAACACAAACGTTCCACTCCGTTCCTGAACGTTATTCTCATCCTTGAAGGTCATTATCGAGAACGTCAGGAATGTAACCACCTTTCGCCTCGGCTGAACATCCTCATCAGGAACAGGCACACATTCTTCAAGAGGCTTCAGGTCCAAAACGAAGGTGTCTAAAGCGTCACCTTTAAGTTTCGGGTAGTGAATTTGGGTTGGTAAAATTATCTCTGGTAAAATCATCTTTAGGTTTTTAGCAAGCATCTTTTGAATTATATCTACTACGGTGTCATTATACCACCTCTGTTATTTCCCTCTAGTTTTTCACGTTGAGGACTTCCTGTGTAATCTTTGGACCAACGAAATGCCAATATTTCTTGTAGAAGATTGCATACAAACCGTCATGGCCTACGGCTTTGAGATGTGAAAATAGTGCGCATCACTTTATCCTCCGTAGGTGAATCAGTTGTTCATTTAATTCTTTAGAAACTCACAGGAGAATCTTTTCAAATAATCAAATATCTGTTTTTTGATAGTGAGAAATGTTGCGACATGATACCAGATCCTACACATTAGCGCGAAAGAACATGTTAAAAATTATATTACCAACCATTTCGGAATTCTACAATGTTCCGGTCCTTTTTGGCTCTAAACTATTTTCTCACTGCGATTGTGTTAGAAACTCAGTTTATAGCCATGGTTAATATCATTTAATTGAGCACGGTGCATCCATTCAAAAATAACTTTGTAACTTTCCAATTGTTGGCCCTACAATAACAAGGGTCATGCATCATTTATATAATACTTTGTTTACCGATGACCCTATCCATAATATTTTGTGAAACCATACTTACCGAACCATGTTTATTTTTGCAAGTGCGCAATCTCTCAATACTTTGGAGATTTCGAGGAGTGAGATTAGCGATCACAGAGTGGAAGATGTTGCACAAAGACTGTCAAGGTTACATTCCTAGATGTAAGCAGCTGCACTAAGATTGGTGCCAGTGCTCTTGATGCATTTGGCAATAAATAGAAATCCTCGTCCGGACATGGCAAGTCATGCACCCCATAGATGTCCTTGCGAAGGTGTGCGAATGACGAGGCCCATTCTATTTGAAGCAACATGCCAAAGCTCCGCCACCTCTAGATAGGATACATGCTCATTAAGACTAAGGTTGTCATCTAGATCGCCTCCCAGTGCCTTGACCTGAAGTTATTATTTCCACATTGTTGCTGGACGTCGAGGATAAGCTCTTGCAAAAGAAGTAACCTTGGCTGAAAAACCTCACCCCCTGCGTGGGCGACTGCTATGAGAACCACATCTGCGAGGAGTGCACCGATGACTTGGATGATGATTACATCTATTCATGGGACCAGTTCATGGATGGTGCAAACTTCGTAGATGCGGTTCTCATGACGTCCATGAAATTTTGCATGAGTAGATCTATTCATCATCCGAGTCACCAGTGCAATCCTCCCTGAAGCAGTTCTGATAGCAGTCACCACACGGGCCCGAGGGTTTTAAGCGTAGGAAACTTATCTTGCAAGAGCTTATCATCGACGTCCCAACAACCACGCCGATCTAAGCACTTGAGGTTATTGCACTCGGAGGCGATCTTGACAACAAATTAGTCTTAATGAGCATGTTTCATATCTCGAGGTGGCGGAGCTTTGGCATTTTGCTGGCAGAAGCATGGGCCTCATCATTCTGGCAAACCTTCCCAACAACATCAATTGGGTGCACGACCCGCCGAAGTATGACGAGGGTTTTGCAGTTCTTGGGAAATGGCTACAGAGCATGGGCGCCAATCTTGGTGCAACTGTGACACGCCCACTGAATGTAACCTTGGGAAGTCTTTGTGTAAGATCTTCTCTGCAGTCACCGATCTCGCTTCCTCGGAATCTCCAAAGTAAGATTGCACTGCAAAAGCAAACACTGTAGGGTGAGTAAGGTTTAACAAAAAAATGTTGATAGGGTCATTGGTAAACAAAGTATTATATATATGATGCATAACCATTGTTCTAGTAGCGCCCATAATTTGAATCTAACAAAACTATTATCAAATGGATACATCCTTCTCAATTAAGTGTTATTGACTGCGGCTGTGAAATGATTTTCTAACATCATCGCAATCTGAAAATAGGTCAGAGTCGGGAAGCACTAGAGCATTGTAGTGTTCGGAAATGGTTGGTAATATAATTTTGAACATGTTCTTCTGCACGGAAGTGCAAGATCTGGTACCATGTTCGTAATATTTCTCACTATCAGAAAACAGTTTAAGCTAGCAGAGCATTATTGTGCTAACAACTTGAATAGACCATATAGCAAATTTCTCACAAGTACTACAAGATTACTCAATGTATTAATCAACATCGGTTAAGTACGAACTGAAATTGTTAACTAAAAAGGCAAAATATACCACTGTACACAGATTAGGAAACTAAATTTCAACCTTAAATAGGAATTTCTTCAACATATAGAAGTTGTTTGCACTGACATAAAGATGCATAAAGTCACAAATTAAGAACTAAGAATGAAATAAATTTATTTGTAACCCGGCAACACATGGTAATAATTTGACTCAACAACTAGATTGGGTAGGGAAGAGGAGAAAGAGGGCATGGATGGAGAGGGAGTCACCTCTGCACGGTGAGGGAGGCAGATATGGAAGTCGCCGACCAGGAGGCGGATCTGGATGTCTCGGCGGAGAGGGTGGCCATCGACGCAGTAGGCAAAGCGGCGCCGATGGTGAGGTGGGCACCTCTAGATTTGGAGGGAGGCGGCAGACCAAAACTAGAAGGCCGATATGGGGGAAGTGGCGGTGTTGGACGGTGGAGGTAGACCGATCGTGGGAGTGGGACTAGTAGCACAATGGGGGCACTACTTGATCATGTTTTAGGTATTTTGACCCAACCCTCCTGATGACAGCGCAAGTCATGCGAAAAACAGCTCGGGAAATAAATATCAGTGTGCTTCTCACTCCCCAAATGAAAAAATCACGTGCCCTGGAAGTGAAAAAATCACGTGCCCCGGAAGCAAAAATATCTTCGGGTCCCTCGTAGGTATCTTCCTGACAGCCATGTACACGTCCTGAATTTGTGTAAAAGTGATTCGTGACCTCGATATAGTACCGACGAAATGTTCCCTCCGTTCGCCTGAAGGTTATTATCAAGAACCTCAGGAACATAACCACCTTTCGCCTTGGCTGAACATCCACGGCACCTAACAGGCACACATTCCTGAAGGAGACTTGGGGCCCCTCACAAGCGTGCCTAATCATCACCAAAAGTTAGTTTTGGGTAGTGAATTTGGGTTGGTCAAATAATCTCTGGTAAAATCATCTTTAGATTTTTAGCAAGCATCTTCGAATTAAGTCTACTATGGTGTCATTGTACCCCTTTGTTATTTGCCTTGAGTTTGTCACGTTGGGGACTTCTTGTGTAATCTTTTGACCCTTCAAATGCCAATATTTCTTGTAGAAAATTGCATACAAACCATCCAGGCCTGCGACTTTGAGATGTGAAAATAGTGCGCATCACTTCATCCTCCATAGGTGAATCAGTTGTTCATTTAATTCTTTAGAAACTCACAGGAGAATGTTTTCAAGTAAACAAACATCTGTTTTCAGATAGTGAGAAATGTTGCAAAGAAGGTACTAGATGCTACACATCAATGCAGAAGAACATGTTCAAAATTATATTACCAACCATTTCCAAACTCTATAATGCTCCAGTGCTTTTTGGCTCTAAACTATTTTCTCATTGCGATAGTGTTCGAAACTTAGTTCATATATGTGGTTAATATCATTTAATTGATCATGGTGAGTCCATTTGGAGATATTTTTGTTACATTCCAATTATCGACCCTACTAGAATAAGGGTCATGCATCATTTATATAATACTTTGTTTACCGATGACCCTATCCACTATATTTTGTTAAACCATACTGACCCTACCATGTTTATTTTTGGAAGTGCGCAATCACTCAATACTTTCGAGATTCCGAGGAGTGAGATCAGCGACTGCATAGTGGAAGATGTTGCACAAAGACTGTCTAGGGTTACATTCCTGGATGTAAGCAGCTGCGCCAAGATTGGTGCCCACGCTTTGGATGCATTTGGCAAGAAATAGAAATCCCTCGTCAGACATCGGCAAGTCATGCACACCATAGATGTCGCTGGGAAGGTGTGCCAGAATCACGAGGCCCATGCGATTGTAAGCATATGCCAAGCTACGCCACCTCGAGATAGGATACATGCTCATTAAGACTATGGCTGTCGTCAAGATCGCCTTCGGTGCCTTGACCTCAAGTTCTTAGATCTGCGTGGTTGCTGGGACGTTGACAATACGCTCTTGCAACAGAAGAGTCCTTGGCTGAAAAGCATCGGCCCCCGCATGGGCAACTGCTTTGAGAACCACATCTGCGAGGAGTGCACCGATGACTCGGATGATGAATACTCATGACGTCCATGAACTTTTGCATGAGTAGATGTTGTCATAATCCGAGTCATCGGTGCAATCCTCCTAAAGCGATTCTCGATAGCGATGCACACGGGGCCGATGGTTTTCAGCCCAGAAACTTATCTTGCAAGAGCTTATCTTCGACGTCCCGATAACCACACAAATCTTAGAACTTGAGGTCATGGCACTCAGAGGCGATCTTCTAAACTACCTTAGTCTTAATGAGCATGTTTCCAATCTAGAGGTGGTGGAGCTTTGGAATATTGCTCGCAGTAGCATGGGCGTCGTAATTCTGGCAAACCATCGCAACGACATCTAGAGGGTGCATGACTCACCGAAGTCTGACAAGGGTTTTGCAGTTCTTGCCAAATGGCTACACAGCACGGGCGCCAATCTTGCTGTAGCTGCATACGTCCAGGAATGTTACCTTGGGAAGTCTTTATGCAAGATCTTCTTCTATGCAGTCACTGATCTCGCTCCTCGGAATCTTCAAAGTATTGGGAGATTGCGCACCGGCAAACGGAAACACTATTGAGTCAATAACGTTTAAAAAAATGTTGATAGGGTCATCAGTAAACAAAGTATTATATACATATGAATCATATACCTTGTTCTAGTAGCATCCATAATTTGAATGTAACAAGAATATTACCAAATAGACACATCATGCTCAATTAAGTGTTATTAACTGCGGCTATGAAATGAGTTTCTAACATCATAGCAATCAGCAAATAGATCAAAGCCGGGAAGCACTAGACCATTGTAGAGTTCGGAAAGGGTTGGTAATATAATTTTGAATATGTTCTTCTGCACAGATGTGCAGGATCTGGTACCTTGTTCGTAATATTTCTCACTATCAGATAACAAATTAAGCCAGCGGAGCATTATTGTGCTAGCAACTTGAATAGACCACACAACAAGTTTATCCCAAGTACTACAAGATTACTCCATGTCTCAATCACCATCGTTTGAGTACAAAATGAAATTGTTAACTAAAAAGGCAAAATGTACAACTGTACACAGATTAGCAAACTAAATTTCAACCTTAAATAGCAATTTCTTGGACATATAGAAGTTCTTTGCATGGACTTTAAGATGCATAAAGTCACAAATTCAGAACTAAGAATGAACTAGATTTATTTGTAACTCTGCAACACATGGTAATTATTTGACACAACAACTAGATCGGGTAGGGAAGAGGAGAAAGAGGGCATGGACGGGGAGGGAGTCACCTCAGCACGGTGAAGGAGGCGGATCTGGAAGTCGCCGACCAGGGAGGTGGATCTGGAAGTTGCCGCCCAGGGAGGCGGGTCTGGACGTCACTGGCAAGGAGGGTGGCCCTCGATGGCAGGGGCAGGGGGCGCTCGATGGCGAGCATGGCCGCGTTCGACGCACAACTGGGGCCGCGACGGGGATGGCGGCGTTCGCCGCGTCCGATGCCGCCCGATGTGAACCCGCAACTACTAACTGCTACTCTCTCTTTCTCACTTTCTTTGTTTGTTGTGCTCAAACACACTAGTGAAACATACACTCACTGGTGTAGCATATACACGCCACACACATACGAGGAGGATTGGTAGTAGTACTATTAAGCTCTTTGGCTGATGGAGTGGAATTACAACGGGAGGAGTGGTGCTGTTTATATAGCACTTACAAACCGACCTATGGTACGCATGTGCTGACGTCAAGTATCTAAATGACATCATGGCTTACGTTCTAGCCTATTTGCTTCACTGCTAAGACACGGCAGCTCTACTGGTAGAAGAAAAAAAACTACTGCTGCTACCGCTGTGCGACACCTGACACCCGAAGATAATCCTGCCAACGTGCATGCATCTAGTAATAGGTTCGGTGGAATTGGAGAGAGGGAATGGGAGTTTGAGGCTTAGAGAGTTTTACTCCTTTGTTTGTTTAGGTGGAATGGGAATTCAACAGGGAAGTGGAAAGGGATTCACGTGTAAAAGTCACACATATCTATTACCTGAGGGAGGGCTGGTAATTGAGATGGGGAAAGGGAATTAGAGTGAAACTCCCATTCCCCTTCCGTTAGTTTGACAAACAGGCTGTAGAGGGATTCGCGCGCCTTGGTGCGCGGGTTTTCGGTCATGTGTGAGATGGTTTATTTTTCTTCCTCGTACGGTTCTATCTGGTTTTAGTTTTTACCGGTTCAGTTGTAGCTCCATTCAGTTTGGTTTTGCGGTGTCGGTTCGGAGCTTGTGAGGACGTGTACCAAATCCGTGTGCCGCTGGTGAGGCTACGTGTCTTAGGTTTGTTATAGTGGGGCGGTTGGCTGGCCGCGCACGTGCGTGCTGCCATGAGGTGTTGTGTTGGGATGCTCTTTCTCCTACAGAGCAGAGATGACACTTCCTCAGCGGGATTGTGGGCTGCCATTGGTCACCCTCACCGGCTCTTTGGTGGCTCATCTTGTCTCCTGAGATGGCACGTCTGCTCATTGTTTTTTTTTTCTTGTTATCGATTGAAATATTTGCTCAGAGTATGCATTATTTCTTGCTATGTCGGTGAGTTGAGATTTTTGTGCGCTCTCTTCTCTGTAGGAGAAGTGTTTTGGTCCGTGTTTCTCGCCGCTTGATATAGACACATTGGTTGAGCACGGGGTACTTTCCTATGGCGGAGAAAGTGATGCCCCTGCCATGCCATCATGGTTGTAGGGTTGTTCTGGGTGTGAAAGGGCATGATACGCGAGCTTTCTGGGCCGAGGATTGGACTTTGTAGCTGAATCATGCGCTAGGCAAGTATGTTGCCTCTTGCAAATTTAAAATAAAAATGTTTAGAAACTAAAGTCTCCCAATACATGTAAAAAACCGAGGTAAGATCATGTGTAGTATATACTGTTAAACACGGACAGGTAATATGTACTGTATTAATGCATGCATAAAAGGGAAAATTATGACTTCATACGTAGCCATTACAATGTTGCTGAAACAAAATTTCCTGAAAACTGCTGTCCAGGAGAAGCCGACAGCGAGTGTCCACCTGAGTATCAGTTTGAGCTTGCTAAAAAAACAAACTACAAAAATTCAATGATAAAAAAAAACTCTAGAGCTTTAGGAAAGGAAATAAAAAATGCACCAAGATTAGATAATCAAATGGGTATGTTTTACTTAGTGCTTGCTGTGCCAATCAACCATCCGCAGCTAAGGGTGACCTAGTCTATAGAAGAAGTTCAGAAAATATTGGCAAGACAATATAGCCTACACTGATGGAAAAAAGGATACAAATTGAAGGGATCAGCTAAGCAGATTGCACATTAAATGATGTTGTGTTGAACTAAAATGCAGAGCATGCCAAAGTTGATCTATGCATTCTTCGATATAAAAAAACGGGGTTTGATCTGACTTCATCTCATATTTAGTCTCTCCCTGAGAGCGCACAGAAGAATGAAACTACAATCCCAAGTTGACTTGACCAATCCAAGCATAACATGGATTGTTAATAAAAGTCACTATTTTTCATTCAGATCTTCAGTAAAACTGCCCATCGAAATAAAGAAAGTGAAGATCTTCCTTTTCACAAGAAGATAGGCTAAACCAATTCAGATTATAATTATTAAGTGAAGCTGGACGCATTTGGTTAAGATCAGAAAATACACACTATTGTATCTGGAATTTTTTGGCCCTACAACAGAGCACGGAGCAAAGCTACCAATCACATCAGAAAATATTAAGGCTGGGTGTACATGAACTTTACGCCTGAAATGGCTGCCTACAACAGTAAGAGCACTAGCTGTAATATTGCCCAAAAAGTTGACATTGTGCTTGAATGTCAATGCATTTTTTTAAACAGCCTTGTTGATGTGTTGCTAGTTGAAGATGGAGCAATGTGGCAGTATCAAGAAGGAACTGCGGCAACTATAAAGCACTCACAAGTCGGTACAAAATGGATGATGAGAAGTTATATGCATCACAAAGAATTAATGGCCTGTGCGAGATGTTTTTATTGGTTTATCCAGAAGGATATTTAGCTATATCAAGAAAAATAGAATAATATAGGAAAGGGCGTAAGAAAACATAAATGAATTGAGTACGGCTTAGGAAATTGTGCCAATCTACTGCAAGCAATAAGTCAACAGGGTGATTCAAAAAAATGGAAGACTGAGTTGCTGATTCTTATTTATTGGTACATACTCGGTACCAAATAAGTTATTAAAGTTCAGTTACACCTGGGAATCAAAGTATATTTAGATCCTCCTGCAACAAACATGCTGGAAAACCATCTTTTATCAGAATATGGGATGAAGCGTATTGTGGCTACTTTGAAAACAAAATGAAATGGCACTTGATCAGAAAATTTCTTACTCGCTAATTATGTATTGAGATCAACAGGCGTCCTGCATCCATTTATTTGTAGTCACTCTATTTTCTTCAAGGATAGAATGAGGTGTTCATAGTGTGTTCCCTCAGTGTAGAACTGAAAATAATTACAACGGGACACCATTTTTTCATGCAAGATTTGCAATGTAGATGGTACTCAATGCTTTCCATGATTTAACTGATTGTCCAATTGTTTCTAAGTATGACTGCACTGTGCACGTTGGTTCTTTAATACAACCCACTTGAAGGCATATAATGTGTGAAGGTACAAAATTACCATAATTTAATCGGATCATCGGCAGAAACTTACTGCTTTGGGGTCCCATCAGGATCTAGCCTCAGATGCATTGCTCCAGGACTTGATCCAGACACAACCTAAACTTGATTTGAATTGATTACATCGGTGGAGGAGGACGGCGACCAGTGTGTTGAGGAAAAGGTAGAAAGGTAGACGGCGATCCGTGTGGCCCGCTCCGCATTATTGGCATGGAGATAATTGCCAGTGCCGGCGTCCCCCGACCGTCCGATTGACGGACCAGGCCACCATTTTTCCGTATGCCCGTCCTTGACGCCATCGCCTCACTGCATCAACAGTGGTTTGGTGCACGTCTGAGCAGTCAGAGATGACGGCAACGCAGTAGACCAAGGTGGCAGCAAAGTAGGGCTGGACACGAGCCGAGGCAAGCCGAGCTTGGTCCGAGCCTGGCTTTGGCTCGCTCTGAAGCGGCTCGGCTTGGCTCGGCTCGCTCAGCCAATGAGCCTACTTCAGGCGGCTCGGCTCGTTTTAGGAGTGGCTCGGCTCAGACCGAGCCGGCTCGTAAGCCAGCTGCCCCAGAGCCTTTGTACCTATGTATATCAGTATATACTCCACAGTCTTGATTCTTTTTCAGCAATTAAATAAATACTTTGAAAAACTAACAGTTTATATTGCTAAAAATGAAACATCCAGCAATCTATTGTTTTAAAAAATGGTCATAGTAATGAAAAATAAGCTTTCTTTTATGAATTCTTCTACAAAAATTGTAACAATGTAACAGATAAGAGAGAAAGAATTGGGCAGCATTTCTACTGTATTTTGGACAGAACTTCATTTGAACTTTACACAACAAAACATCAAATATTGACAGCCAAACAAAGAAATTTTGTATAGCATAACACTTAACACTTTGACATAAAAAATGAGAAAATGTTGAAAGCCAAACATTGACTAGTGAAAACCACATAATACAAAGTTCATAGTTCATCACAAATTCACAACAACATCGTTGAAAGTGCATGCTTCATCACAACATCATTGAAGGTCCATAGTTCATCACAACAAACACATAACTAAGCTCATCACAACAAAAGAAATGGCACGAGACGATCACATTGACCTCAACAATCCACGTGACAAGATCATGTAGACATCCATCTTCAAAACAGCAAGAGCAACACCCACATGACGAATGTCTACATGTAACACAGATTTGTAAACATATTGGGATCATGTAAAGATATGAAAACTGAAACGTGTCGAAAGAATAGTTACCAATTGTTGTTATCCCCCACATCAACAATCTTGGGCAACTTGATATTCTCAACATCGTCCTCCTCATCTTCATCCCTCTCCTAATTATTTGGAAGTCAGCCACATACAAGAAATAGACAGAAACCATAGAAGAAAAAGATAGGAATCATACCACCACATTGAAGTCCTTGTGAGAACCTTTGATATAACTAGCACTACACACCAAGGCTTCCCAGGGATGAGGTGCTTCCACCTTGGACATATGCATATTGATTGTCACAATAATTACATTGTGCCTTCAACTCCATCAAACCTTCTTTCGATGGCACCTTTACCTTATGAAAGAAGGTCCAAACCACCGACCTCGACCTCGAAGGAGCTTGACCTTTTCGCTTCTTAGCACTCTTCCGTTGCACTTTTCTTGCTTCATCCTCACTTGGATAGCAAAAACAGCACACACATGAGCTTGCACAAACATATATTTTTTGGATACCAAAAAGAGTACACACATGAGCTTACACAAACATATATTTGACATTTGGATACCAAAAACAGCACATATGAGCTTGGGCACACATAAGTTTGACTTTCAAAAAGCAAAAACAGCACATACACGAGCTTGCACAAATATATAATTTACACGTACATACCTGGGAAGATGTAGCCTCCCTCTCATAGTAGTTTGCTGGAATCATTTGCCAGCTTCCTCCGCATAGTAGCTGCTGCATTATTGCCCTTCCCATTCCCCTTCTGCATCCCCGAGAACGGCAACTTACTCTTCATAATGGAGTCCAACGTCCTCTCTTTCTTTTTCTCCTTCCCACTCGCCTTCCCCTTTTCCTTGTCCATTGTCTGCACACATCAGCAAACAACAACCGGTCAATCATCAACAACAGTAAACTAATTAGACATGGAGTCCATGTAATTTTCCAGCAAGTAGATTATTTTTCAAGCTGCTATGCTACAGCAAGTAGATCATCAACTAGGTCATCAACAGCAGAAAACGGCGGCGTCGCTCGTCGCCTCTGTCGGCGTGGCGAGGAAACGCGGCCTCCACTGCTCCTTCATCGATGTGTTCCCGGATTCCCCAGTCCCCTACACCGCCATATGCTCTCGCCAATATCAGCGAGATTCCTGCCACCGCGGTTTCTCCGCCTCTACCTCCCCTCCGCCGTGGCCTCTACCTCCCTTCTGCCATGGCCTCGGCCTCACTTACACCGTGGCCTCTCCTCTGTGAGCACGGGAGGCTAGATGGGGGCGACTGGGGGGTGTAGGAGACGACCGGATCTTGCTGCCAGGCCGGGCCAGAGTGGGCCCAAATGGAAAATCTAGCACAGGAGGAAGAAGAGACTCAGGGGAGAGGAGTGTTAGACTATTCCTTGGATCACATGTTTTCTAGTCCAAGTCGGTTTGTAATATCTAGTCTAAGTCGGTTTGTACCAATATATATAGCCATGTGCCATGTGCTAAACATAACACAAGCAATAGTTTTATTCATCTGTCATGGTATCGGTTTTTTGATCCTAGGGTTTAGGGTATGGCTCCACCCACCCCACCACCGCCGCCGCCTGGCTACTTCGAGCGCCGGGCTGCTATCATCGCCAGAGCTACCGCCGCGGCGGCCTCTTCTTCATCTACTCTTTCCCTAGCACCACCAACACCTCCTACTACTCTTCTGGCTGCACCTATGTCGCTCGCCAACACCATCACCGATGTCAGCCCTTTCATCCCCATCCTCCTCGACCTCACCGCCCAGAACTATTATCAATGGCGCCACCTCTTTGATCTACACCTGGGAAGCTGCAACCTCCGTTCTCACGTTGCCGCCAACAGTCCTCCTCTCCCTAATGATCCTCAATGGATGAAAGACGATCTCACGATTGTTCAGTGGTTCTACACCCGCATCACCACCGAGATCTTCAACATGCTTGCTCACGACGGCGCCACCGCCCCCAACATATGGGGCTCTCTTCGCCGGCTTTTTCAGAGCAACAGCGACGCTCAGAAAAACGCTCTCCACACCGAGCTTCGTAACCTGACCCAAAGCAATGCCCCGGTAAATCTTTTCTGTCAGCGTGTCAAGGCCATTGAAGACGAGCTTCGTGAACTCGGTGATCCCATCAGCGACACATAGCTCATCAACATCATCGTCATCGGGCTGAGCGAGGATCTCGACAAGGAGGCCTCCTTCATCCCCATGATGCGGCCTCCTCCAACCTTCGCCGTAGTCCGCTCCATGCTGCAGCTCGCGGCGGACACTCAAGCTCAAGTACTCTCGCCCATGGGTCTTCCATGCTGCGGCTCGTCCTCCTACGCCGTCTCCAACAGTGCCTCCCCCGCCAGGTCTCGCCACCACGCCGCCCCCGACGCCATCCGTGCAGCCACCTTTAGGCTGGCGCCCCAGTCCCAACTACCGTGGCAAAAACCCCATCTACAGGCCGCCCTCGACACGCTCGGCGCCTCCTTCGAAACCGCCGCCTTCGAACCCTACCACTACTAGGGAAAACCTTATACACAAAACTTTAGCAGCAGCGAGGGTCAAAAAAGCACCCGGTGCTTAACTAGCGATAGAGCGCTGGCCAAACCGCTGCTGCAGATAAAGTTCTAGCAGAGCGTGTGCTGCCCTAAACACGTTACTACTAAAATTCTCACGGCTTAGCCGATAGGCTTCACATAGTAGTAGCGACCTATAACGAATCAAGGCGCTACGCTACATTCTTTGTAGCAGTGTGGTTTATTTTAAACTCGCTACTGCTAAAGGATATAAAATTAAATGGAAAGCAAATAGAAAGGTAATTGAAAATGAAAGAAATAGAATAAGGTGAAAGGGAAAAAAATATAATGTGAAGAAAACTAAATGAAAAAGGGGAAAAAGAGAAAGGAGTAGCAGTAGCGCGTATCCCAGAAAGCGTCAGTAGCTAACGTAGCAAGAGGGCTCTTCCCGAACGCGCCATCGCTACCTCTGACTTAACCACGGGTTCGTCCTTCCCCACACGGCCACTTCCCCAAATCCAACTGTCCACACTCCTCGCTTGCCTGCCCGTCGGCCTTGTATCTCACACCCTCTACGCCGCCCAGGCCAGATTCAACGCCGCCCGCCCCGACCTCCGCGCCTCGCCTCGGGCCGCCCCGACCTCACGCCGCCCAGACGCCGCCGACCCGACCTCGAAGCCGCCATCCGCCCTTGCGCTCGAGCCCCCGACCCCGACCTCGGCGCCTTTGCCCCTCACTCGTCAGTGAGCACCCGAGGTGAGCACGCCTGCCTCCTCCTCCCCTACCTCTGCCTAGGTTTTTTTTTATATTTTAGTTGCATCAAATTAGTTAGGGTTCATGTAAGAGTGGAAACAAATCGGATGCGGATGCAGCAAATGAGTTAGGATTCATGTAAGGGTGGAAACGAATCAAATTTCTAAGATGAATCATAAAACGAGTAAAATTTGACCACTTATTTCACTTTATAGTTGGATAATTGGAATATCCGCTACCACTTTCCACCGCTATAGGTTCATCAAATTAGATGGTAATTAGGGCAGTAGTTCCTAGGTACTAATTAGTTAGTAAGAACTAGGTACTAATTAGGCATTAGAATATTTTTATTTATAGTAAGTTTATTTTTAGTAAGAACTAGTTGAATTAATAGAACTAGTTAGTAAGAACTTGTTGCTATTTTTTACTTAAAGCAATTTTTCCCGCATCGACGTGGACGATGCCTATCCCGCATCCTCGTCGTCGAGTCGGCGGAGGACGACACCGCTTGACCAGATGGGCCATGTCCGGGACTGGCTCCGCCGGGTGGTACTGGAGGCGCTACCTACCGGGCGCAGGTTGGTGAGGAGCCACCTGTCGTTGACCCGAACCTTCTTTGGTGGCGGTTGCGTGGGCTGGCGGTCCAGAGGCTCGAGGACTGCGGGAGGTGGTGCGTCACCGTGTCGTTGAGGAGGATGCGCACGTCCGTCGCTACTTGTTTGCGTTGGAGCATGTGTTCTCCAATACCGGCAGGTTCTCTGTGGATCTCACCGGAGCTATGATCCCGTGATGGTTCCTTCTCTGTGGGTGTCCACCGCGGCGCCGATACCCGGCCGTGTGCTAGGGTTTTAGTTGTATTAGTGATGTTGTATGTATGACACTATTCGTGATGTATTAGTGATAATATTCGACGATGTACGGACGCATGAGATGATTTACTTTTGCTTATTGAATGCATGCTAATTTGAGTCCTATAAGATATTTTGAAATGTATATCTTGTGTTGCTCAATATCCAAGTGGCCGGTCATGTTTGCAGGTTACACCTCCGAGTGGCCTATGTTTTGCCGGAGTGTTGATTCATTTCCGTTCCGGCAAATTTCAGGCGCTCGATATGTCCTATTTTAGCAAAGGTCATGCCGGATTTTTTCGTTAATTTTGGCATGACTTGTGCCAGATTCTATGTAGGAAATATCAAGTGGCCCGGATTTGTGTGTTGAGTATCCTGGTAGTTGTCTTCGATCGATTTTCAATTAATGTTTTAACTATGAACATAGGAAATGTCTCGACGATTTAAAAGGATTTCGGTATTTGCAAATCTAAGACGAAGGCGCGGGCTTTGTCGTGACGGAATCTTCCTAGATGATGATAGGCGCTTCACATCAAGTCGGACGAGAACTTCAAGTGGATACAGAAGTCATAACGACAAGTCTTATTTCGTAATTAAGCATGACATCCGCTTCATTTGCTTCAACTTATTTTTTTTTACTATTCTACTAGCGTATCCCTGCCATGCAAGAGTTTTTGTATTGGATAAGATAGGTTTCACCATACTACGGAGGTAAAGAAAGTTTATTTGAAGACCGAGCATGGTTATATTTTCCATGCAAAATTATACAATTCAGACGACTACACCTATTTTGGATGCAAAACATGGCGAGCACTATGCAAGACTTATGCATTTGAGCCTGATATGGTTATCACCTTTGATATTCGTCCAGGAAGATAATATTGAAGGTAATAACGATATCCGGGTCGATGTGCGACGCCTCCAGATTATACCATTATGTAAGTTTCTCAACCATATTTATGTCTTTGATATTGTTTATTCAAAATAGTTGACAACTAATTTGTATTGTCGACTTATTTCGTGCAAGCAAACATGTCCAGCGCTTGGTAGACAGGACCTACTACTGTCCCGAGGCTGAACTAAAGCTATGAGGAGCTAAGTCATTATGTTTCATGGCTTAAGGATCTTGATACTATCAAGACAAATTTTCTTCCTGGATTTAGAAATGTTAGTATCGAAACGTGCGACCAATAGTGTTCGTAATGAACTACGGTCACATCTATTTAGGAAGGATGGTAAGATTTTTACTATTTGTCCTCAGTGCATCTTTTCCATGCATTATTTTTGAAGCTAAACTTCATTGCTAAGTATGTTACCATACGATGTTCTTCAACAGGACTCCCGATGAATGTTGTGCCTTATGGGATCGAGACTAAAGGTACCATGAGTATTATCACCACGGCCAAGATATCCCATGACATTACTTTAGTGCATTAAAAGATTAGCGACGGATGCTTAATAGTGCAAGACTGGACCAAATATGTGATGGGGGAGCGCAGAGATGTACTAGGGAGCAAACAAAGGCGCTACCCATGATTAGGAGACAGGTTCATCTGCATGCTCCAACTTGATCAAGGAGGAGAGCTACACATGTTTTATGTTGTTTTACCCAAGAGAGAGCAGCAGGAGTGATTAGCTAGCTAGAAATGAGTTTCAGGATGATGATGTGCTACACTATTACTATGATGATAAAATAGCTAGTGTTGGTGGTAATGACTATGATGATTATTATTAGCTAGTGTTAGTGGTGATTAAATAAATCTTGTTGGTGGTAATGACCATGATGATGATTAAATATCTTGTCTTTGGCAGATTAGATTCAAGTGGAGGCAACATGTGGTGCACATCGAAAGTACTACTAGTCCAAACTAGATCAAGTTTGGATTAGTAGTATACTTTTGACATGCGCCACATATTGCCTCCACTTGAACCTAATCCACCTTTATTTGACACTGTTATGGACATAATGATGTAAACCTCATAACTGGTATTGTATCAATATTTGTACGATGGCGAATAAATAAACTAAATATGAAAAAATGAAAAAAGAATACTAGTAGCGATGGAGAGAAAACACGTTGCCAGTAGTTACATTAGCAGTAGCGTTGGAGTGAACAAACGCTGCAGCTATTCGTCCTAGTAGTAGCGGCGTAGGGCACGCTGCTATCGCTAAGCAAGAGTATGGCGCCTTATTAGTAGTGCGCCTACCCGCGCTACTAGTGAGCACAAAACCAGCGCTACTGCTAGGGTTTTCCCTAGTAGTGTACGCCGGCTCAGAGTGCTCCACCTGCGGCTCCATCCCGGTGCCCTCTGCATGATCCATGGACCGGGCTTGTCCAGGCATGGCCTATGCCCTGGTCTGCCCCGCCCCCCCTTGGCGCTCCACCTGCCTACACCGGTGCTTGGCAACCCGGCCTTCGTCCGCATACTGGTGCCCCTGGGTTGCTCACCCCTCGACAGCCGGCGAACGCATATCATGCCACTCCATCGTATGCTCCTTACGGTGCGCCCTCGCCCTCTCCTGCTGGCGGAAGTCTCTACTACTTGCCCTCGTACGCTCTTCTGCCTTCACCGGCATACCAGCCGTCGCTACTACCCACACCAACCTCACCTACACCGCTGAGCTGGGATCAAGCCGCCTTCTCCAGGCCAAGAACAACTTTCCTTCCCAAGGAAACTCAGGTACGAATTGGAAATTTTATTCTGGTGCCTCTAGTCATATGTCTACATCAAGTAATTGCCTTTCTTCTTGCACTCCTTCTTCGTTTCCTTCCATTGCTCTTGGTGATGGTTCATCTATTCCCATATACTATGTAGGTCAGGCCCAACTTCCCTCTCCTACTAAACGACTTCTTCTTCACGATGTTCTTGTTGCACCCGCTCTTATTAAACACTTAATTTTTGTTCGCCAATTTACTCACGGCAATCTAGTTTCCATTGAATTTGACCCTTTTAGCTTGTCTATGAAGGATTACCAGAAAAAGGCCGAGACCGCCCGCTTTAATAGCTCCAGTGAACTCTGCTCTCTTCATGGTGTTCCTGCCGCCGCTCCTCCTACATCCATGGTGGCCTCCGTCGACCTTTGGCATCGTCGTTTGGGTCATCCCAACCCTGCTGTTTTAGCATCTATGCTTAGTAAAATTTCCATACCATGTAATCATGATTCACACAATTCTTCGTTTCCGAGTCTTGTTAGTTAGGAAAATGATGTCTACTATGCAACCTTCTTCTTGTAGACGTTGTTGGGCCTCCAAGTGCAGAGGTTTGTAGGACAGTAGCAAATTTCCCTCAAGTGGATGACCTAAGGTTTATCAATCCGTGGGAGGCGAGGGATGAAGATGGTCTCTCTCAAACAACCACCGCAACCAAATAATGTAGTCTCTTGTGTCCCCAACACACCCAATACAATGGTAAATTGTATAGGTGCACTAGTTCAGTGAAGAGATGGTGATACAAGTGCAATATGAATGGTAGATATAGGTTTTTATAATCTGAAAATATAAAAACAGCAAGGTAACAAGTGGTAAAAGTGAGTGTAAACGGTATTGCAATGCTAGGAAGCACGGCCTATGGTTCATACTATCACTAGTGCAAGTTCTCTCAACAATAATAACATAACTGGATCATATAACTATCCCTCAACATGCAACAAGGAGTCACTACAAAGTCACTAATAGCGGAGAACAAATGAAGAGATTATGGTAGGGTACGAAACCACCTCAAAGTTATTCTTTCTTATCGATCTATTCAAGAGTCCATAGTAAAATAACACGAAGCTATTCTTTCCATTCGATCTATCATAGAGGTCGTACTAGAATAACACCTTAGGACACAAATCAAACAAAACCCTAATGTCACCTAGATACTCCAATGTCACCTCAAGTATCCGTGGGTATGATTATACGATATGCATCACACAATCTCAGATTCATCTATTCAAACCAACACAAAGTACTTCAAAGAGTGCCCCCAAAGTACTTCAAAGAGTGCCCCCAAAGTACTTCAAAGAGTGCCCCCAAAGTTTCTACCGGAGAGTCAAGACGAAAACGTGTGCCAACCCCTATGCATAAGTTCACAATGTTACGGAACCCATAAGTTGATCACCAAAACATACATCAAGTGGATCACGTGAATATCCCATTGTCACCACAGATAAGCACATGCAAGACATACATCAAGTGTTCTCAAATCCTTAAAGACTCAATCCGATAAGATAACTTCAAAGGGAAAACTCAATCCATTACAAGATAGTAGAGGGGGAGAAACATCATAAGATCCAACTATAATAGAAAAGCTCGCGATACATCAAGATCATGCCGTATCAAGAACACGAGAGAGCGAGAGAGAGAGAGAGAGAGAGAGAGAGAGAGAGAGAGAGAGAGAGAGAGAGATCAAACACATAGCTACTGGTACATACCCTCAGCCCCGAGGGTGAACTACTCCCTCCTCGTCATGGAGAGCGCCAGGATGATGAAGATGGCCACCGGTGATGGATCCCCCCCTCCGGCAGGGTGCCGGAACAGGGCCCCGATTGGTTTTCGGTGGCTACAGAGGCTTGCAGCAGCGGAACACCCGATCTAGGTTATTTTCTGGAGGTTTCTATATATATATAAGAGGTTTTGGCGTCGAGAACAAGTCAGGGGGATATCCAGGCTGTCCACAAGGTAGGGAGGCGATGCAGGGGTGGGCGCGCCCCCCACGTAAATGGGGCAGCCAGGCCTCTTCTGGCCCAAATCTTTTACTCCATGGCCTTCTTCTGCTCCAAAAATAAGCTCTATGAAATTTCAGGTCAGTTGGACTCCGTTTTGATTTTCCTTTTCTGTAAAACTCAAAAACAAGGAAAAAACAGAAACCGGCACTGGGCTCTAGGTTAATAGGTTAGTCCCAATAATCATATAAAATAGCATATAAATGCATATGAAACATCCTAGATGGATAATATAATAGCATGGAACAATCAAAAATTATAGATACATTGGAGACGTATCAAGGATCCCCAAACTTAATTCCTGCTCGTCCTCGAGTAGGTAAATGATAAAAACAGAATTTTTGATGTGGAATGCTACCTAACATATTTATCAATGTAATCTCTTTATCGTGGCAAGAATATTCAGATCCATAAGATTCAAAACAAAAGTTTAATATTGACATGAAAACAATAATACTTCAAGCATACTAACAAAGCAATCATGTCTTCTCAAAATAACATGGCCAAAGCAAGGTATCCCTACAAAATCATATAGTCTGGCTATGCTCTATCTTAATCACACAAAATATTTAAATCGTGCACAACCCCGATTACAAGACAAGCAATTGTTTCATAATTTTGATGTTCTCAAACTTTTTCAATCTTCACGCAATATATGAGCGTGAGCCATGGACATAGCACTATAGGTGGAATAGAATGGTGATTGTGGAGAAGACAAAAAGGGAGAAGATAGTCTCACATCAACTAGGCGTATCAACGGGCTATGAAGTTGCCCATCAATAGATATCAATGTGAGTGAGTAGGGATTGCCATGCAACGGATGCACTAGAGCTATAAGTGTATGAAAGCTCAAAAAGAAACTAAGTGGGTGTGCATCCAACTCGCTTGCTCACGAAGACATAGGGCATTTTGAGGAAGCCCATCATTGGAATATACAAGCCAAGTTCTATAATGAAAGATTCCCACTAGTATATGAAAGTGACAACATAGGAGACTCTCTATCATGAAGATCATGGTGCTACTTTGAAGCACAAGTGTTGTAAAAGGATAGTAACATTGTCCCCTCTCTTTTTCTCTCATTTTTTTTGGGCCTTCTTTTTTTTATGGCCTCTTTTTTCTTTCTTTTTTTTATTTTTCGTCCGGAGTCTCATCCCGACTTGTGGGGGAATCATAGTCTCCATCATCCTTTCCTCACTTGGTAGAATGCTTTAATAATGATGATCATCACACTTTTATTCACTTTCAACTCAAAAATTACAACACAATACTTAGAACAAAATATGACTCTATGTGAATGACTCCGGCGGTGTACCGGGATATGCAATGAACCAAGAGTGACATGTATGAAAGAATTATTAAGGTGGCTTTGCCACAAATACTATGTCAACTACATGATCATGCAAAGCAATATGACAATGATGGAGTGTGTCATAATAAACGGAACGGTGGAAAGTTGCATGGCAATATATCTCAGAATGGCTATGGAAATGCCATAATAGGTAGGTTTGGTGGCTGTTTTGAGGAAGGTATATGGTGGGTGTATGATACCGGCGAAAGGTGCGCGATATTAGAGAGACTAGCAATGGTGGAAGGGTGAGAGTGCGTATAATCCATGGACTCAACATTAGTCATAAAGAACTCACATACTTATTGCAAAAATCTATTAGTTATCGAAATGAAGTACTACGCGCATGCTCCTAGGGGGATAGATTGGTAGGAAAAGACCATCACTCGTCCCCGACCGCCACTCATAAGGAAGACAATCAATAAATAAATCATGCTCCGACTTCATAACATAACGGTTCACCATATGTGCATGCTACGGGAATCACAAACTTTAACACATGTATCTCTCAAATTCACAACTACTCAACTAGCATGACTCTAATATCACCATATTCATATCTCAAAACAATCATAAGGAATCCAACTTCTCATAGTATTCAATGCACTTTATATGATTTTTATTATATCCCTCTTGGATGCCCATCATATTAGGACTAAATTCATAACCAAAGCAAATTACCATGTTGTTCTAAAGACTCTCAAAATAATATAAGTGAAGCATGAGAGTTCATCTATTTCTTCAAAATAAAACCACCGTTGTTCTCTAAAAATATATAAGTGAAGCACTAGAGGAAATGACAAGCTACTCCGAAAGATATAAGTGAAGATCAATGAGTAGTCGAATAATTATGCAACTATGTGAAGACTCTCTAAAATTTAAGAATTTTAGATATTGGGATTTTATTCAGACAGCAAGCAAAACAAAATAAAATAAAATGACGCTCCAAGCAAAACACATATCATGTGATGAATAAAAATATAGCTCCAAGTAAAGTTACCGATGAACGAAGACGAAAGAGGGGATGCCATCCGGGGCATCCCCAAGCTTAGGCTCTTGGTTATACTTGGATATTACCTTGGGCTGCCTTGGGCATCCCCAAGATTAGGCTCTTTCCACTCCTTATTCCACAGTCCATCAAATCTTTACCCAAAACATGAAAACTTCACAACACAAAACTTAACAGAAAACTCATAAGCTCCGTTAGTATAAGAAAATAAATCACCACTTAGGTACTGTTGCAAACTCATTCTAAATTCATATTAGTGTAGTATATACTGTATTCCAACTTCTCTATGGTTCATACTGTCCGATACTACTCATAGATTCATCAAAATAAGCAAACAACACAATGAAAACAGAATCTGTCAAAAACAGAATAGTCTGTAGAATCTGTATCAAACGTATACTTCTGGAACTCCACAAATTCGGAAATAAATTGGTGTATGTGAGGAATTTATCTATTAATCATCTGCAAAAAAATCAACCTAAAATCTCTCCAGTAAAAAAAATGGCAGCACATCTCGTGAGCGCTAAAGTTTCTGTTTTTTATAGCATGATCATAAAGACTTCACCCAAGTCTTCCCAAAGGTTCTACTTGGCACAAAGACTAACTAAAACATAAAACCACATCTAACCAGAAGCTTGGGACAAACATTAATTGCAACAAATATATTCTCAAACATGTCATTCTCATCAAACATCGCATCCCCAAGCTTGGGCCTTTTCATATCATAAGCATAATCACTCTCATCATTAATAGTATGGATAGCACCAATAGTATAGCAATTATCATCATCACAACGAGTAATAGGAGAAACATCATTTGGGAGGGATACCTTTCTACCTTTGCTTCTCCGTATTTTCTTTTTCTTCTTCACATCATGTGTGGGTTTAACCCTCTCTTTTGAAGTCCTTATTAATGAGATTGGTTGAATAGAAAGCTCCTCCTTGTTACCTGATTCATCATAAGAAATAATAGGAGGATATTGGGAAGTCTCTTCCCTTTCATTAGTATTCTCCTCATCTTCTATTTGTTTTCTTTTCTTTATGTAATTGGCAATATGAGGATTTTCAATGCAATTTACCGCACAATACATAAAAATTTCTTCTAGATCAAAATCAAGAACTTTATCAAGGACAAATTCTGGCATATCCTTAGTTATACGTTTCATTTGTTCAGAACCCAAAAGCAAACTAAGTTCATTATGATGTGCAAGGGAAATCAAGTCATCACAATTTTTGGACACGATTCGATCATGAAACAATTTGCATTGGAGATTTAAATGATCACGTTCATTGCAAAGTTCACAAGGATGGCAAAGAAATTTTAAATTTTCAGCACAAACATCTATCCTTTCTTGCAACCATTTAGTTTCTAAATACTTATGCCTCTTGCAAAATCTATCTTCCCTATTTGGTATTTACTTGCAAACTCTATGTACTCCACAAAAGTTGACATGCTTATAAGAGACATTTTCATCATGACTAGTGCAATCATCATTAGTACTATGTGAAAGTGCTAGTTGTCGACTAGAGGGGGGATGAATAGGCGATTTTTATGGAAGTCTTCAAAACATGGAAGTTTCGAAGACAAACGATAGAAATGAACCTATTAACATGCAGCGGATGGTAGACTACACTAGGAAAGCCATAGTCAAGTATACAATGAAGTGAAATCATGAAGACTAATGGCAGCTAGGCAGTATGGATCAGGATGGAAGATAATATGAAGCCAAACAAAAATAGTTGTCACACAGTGAAGTCAAACAGGTAATTCAAGCAGGCAATGACGTCACGAAGACAAACTATAAGTAAAGAGAGGGAGAAGATAGAACCAACCGCTTGGTGAGGACAAGGATTTGTTGGACCAGTTCGATTCTTTGTGACAATCAGACGTGCAAGTTAGGGAGGCTGAGATTCAACTCGAGAAGACCGGCGTCTTCACCTTATTCCCCTTGATCTAAGGACACTTAGTCCTCGCCCAATCACTCTGGTAAGTCTTCAAGGTAGACTTCCAAACCTTCACAGACTGCGTTCACCGGCAATCCACAATGACTCTTGGATGCTTAGAACGCGACGCCTAACCGGCTGGAGGATTCACAGTCCTCAAGTGTAACAAGTCTTCAGGTCACGCGGATAGAAAGACTTCAGTGATGCCTAACACTCTTTGGGCTCTGGGTGTTTTGGGCTTTACCTCGCAAGGATCTCTCTCTCAAATGCTTCGGAGGTGGGTTGCTCTCAAACGACAAAATCCGTGTACTAACTCCGAGTAGCCACCAATTAATGGTGTAGGGGGTGGGCTATTTATAGCCACTAGGCAACCCGACCTGATTTGTCCGAAATGACCATGGGTCACTAAGGAACTGACATGTGTTCCAACTGTCAGATTTCAAACACACGCGGCAGCTTAACTTAGGCTACAAGTAAAGCTGACTCATCCAGCTCTGGATAAGATTTGCTATCATTGTCTTCGCTCGAAGACATAGGATTTGGCTGTGCATCACTTCAGTCACTCTGACTTTGTTCACTTGGACCCCACTTAACAGCATGGTGGTTCCTATGACTCAACAAAGGAGAAAAGGAAACTACGAAACAGCTATGTCTTTGGACTCCATAGTCTTCACGTGAATGTCTTCTCGAGTCATAATCTTCGTTGTGAATATCTTCACATACCACCATTGTCTTCAATGTCTTCACACATTTTTAGGGGTCATCTCTGGTAGGTAAACCGAATCAATGAGGGACTACTACCTGTGTTATCCTGCAATTCTCACAAACACATTAGTCCTTCAACCAGGTTTGTCGTCAATACTCCAATACCAACTAGGGGTGGCACTAGATGCACTTACAATCTCCCCCTTTTTGGTGATTAATGACAAACTGGTTGAAGTTTTCAACGGGGATAAAAGTATGTGAAATTGTAAAGGATTAAGATATTGTCTTCATAAGTAGCAAAAAGGCTCCCCTGAAGATGTGCATATAAGTATTTTGCTTTGAATGCAAATGCACATGGCAGGTTGTACTTGTGGAGATCCTCTTCAACTAATGAAGACAAATCATCATGCATGAAAGGATATAATGAAGGTAATGACATGCACAATGAAAAATGGACGTCTGCGAAATGATTTCATGCAGGATTTATCATCGCACATGCGGAATTTATCGTCGCATCACAGAATAGTAGAAAAAGTAGCAGACGACCATAAGTTTAAGTGTTACAACTCAAAGAACCAAATATATCAAAAGCGAGAGTTGTAAGCACTTGGCAAAAGTATAGCAACCACCCATATGGAACCGCTTGAAGACTATCAACTCATATGCTTCTCCCCCTTTTGTCAGTAAGGACCAAAAAGGTTTGAAGACATAGAGCTTCTACTCGTTCCCATGAGGAGTAGGTGAAGCAGCAGGGTCGTCGTTGAGGTTCGGTGGTGCAGAAGAACTTGGTGCGGTGTCGATACGCGCCGAAGTTGGAGGTGGTCAAGTAGCATCATCTTCATCATCAATGACTCTGGCATTGACAGTTGCAGCTGAAGAAGAATAGTCAGAGTCTTCAAGTGAGGGAGTCTGACGCAAGACAGCATTCCTGGGAGGAGTGCAATCAAATTTGAATCTCTCTGTGAAGCCATCTTGTTGAAGATCATCTTCAGAGCGCATCAATGTCAGACCCTTCCATGACCGCCGACAGGTTTCATGAGTGACAAAGGTATTCTTGGTGGCAAGGTTGCGAATGAGATTAACATCCACCAAGAGGCTTTGCATCTGACGCTTCAGCCAGTCGTGATTCTTATCCTGTTTTTGATGCAGGGCGACGAGAAGCTCTCGATCGTTGAGAACACGAGAATGCTTCCGAGGCCTTTGAGCAACTGTGCTTTCAGTGGCTTCAGTATGGGCACGATGAGGTGCACGTGTATTGCCAGCCAAAGGATAAACACGGGTAGAAGCCAGAACTCCTTCAATGGGTTGAGTGAAGCTTTGGTGATCAGCGTTGTGAAGATAAATTGGCTCCTTGGTAGGCTCTGGGTAGATGGCTTTGATAGACAGATCAACCTCTGGCAAGAATATGAGACGATTGCGCGCAGAAGGCTGATAATTGACTGCTGAATGAAGCTTGATAAGGCGCATTACCCATGGAGCATAAAACTTCAGTCCAAAAAGATCAGAGCCGGATGCAGCCAATTGCCTGATGAAGAAGTATTGAGCATAGAAGCTGATGCCATTGAAGATATATAAAACCAATGTCTTCATTGCTCCTTCAAGCTTCGCTGTAGGAGAATGTCCCTTGATAGGCCATAGAGTTAGCCTGATGATATGATAAATAGTGCGGGGCAGATACTCTAGGTCTTCAACAAAGAATTCCCTTGGATATTCAGGCGTCGGCAAAGTGGCTTCATCATGCTCAAGATTTGGCTCATGTTTGGCTCGAAGCTTACGGGAGATGCTCTCCAAAGCATTGCGGTGAAGGCGACAACCATGTTCATATAGTTCACCCGGAGTGGGCAAGGCGTTGAGGTCAATAATATCAAGAGCTTTGGCTTCGTGGTGTACATTGCCTGTCATCCACTCAAGGATCCATGTCTTCGGATCCCGGTTGTAGCCGCGAATGTGGAGGGTGGCATAGAATTGTAGCACAAGCTCTTCGTTCCAGTGCTCTTTATCAGTCAGAAATTGGAGAAGACCAGCATCTCTGAAGCAATCGAGTGCTTCTTCCAAGCAAGGCAGGCCAGCAATAGCTTCGCAGTCTAGACGCATATGGGGAAAGATGTGCCCTTGATCGTAAAGAACACAAGAATAGTAACTACGTTGCTGATAGCTCCAGAACCGATCAGAGGAAATTCTTGGTTCGAGTATGGGTTCTTATCGCTGTCAAAGAAGGTATTGTGTGCAATGAAGCCATTCCCATTAAACGATCCTCGTGAAGTTGTTGTACCTGGAAACCTAGGCAGCCTGGGCTTTGGCTTCTGGACCAGAGGCATGTGCTCCACATGATAGTCAAATTGAGGTCCGGGAGCAGGATGAGGAACCAGAATAGGCCAACGAACCATGACAGGTTGCCGGTGATCAAATGCCAGCTCAATTGTGTGAGGCCTTGGAGGTGGTACTGGAGCGTCAGCATTGACATGGGCTTGAAGATGCACAATGGTTTCAGGTGCAACATTGGCTTCAGGTGTAACATTGGCTTCAGGCATCGTATTCATTTCAGGCTCCACATTAGCTTCAACCATGACAACTTCATTGGCTTCAGTATTGGTGTTGGTGGCCGCCTCAGTATGATCAACCTCCACTTGAGTAGCTGGAGGGTCAGACACGTTCTCCTCGAGAACAGTTTCTTGGTTGGTAGGGGGTGTGGCAACACGTTCTTCTTCTTCTTCACGGGTTTCTTGTTGTTCTGCGGCTGATGCAGCCGGTGTATCTTCAGCACCTTTGGCTTCAGATTCTGAGACGTTCACGGTTGGAGTGGCTTCAGGAAACACCTGTCGTGCCACTGAGTTGTGGTGCTCATCTCCATCTGGAACGCTCGACAGAGTGACTTGTGGCCTTGGTCCTTTGCGAAGCCTACAAAATGCGGGCGACGCTTTTGGAGAGGGAGTTGACTGGGCCACAAAGTCGTCATCATCAAGCACCGGAGTGGTGACTTGAGTTGGGGGAGTACGTGGCGATTCTTCTTGATGGGGGGAGTCTTGAGGGTGATCAGCCAATGAATCGGCCTCAGCAATTGGCATCAAAGGACGACCAATGCTGATGAGTTTGCTGTTCGTGAGAACAGATGATGATACCGTTTGGTGCTCAATCTGAGGAAGGACTTCATCATCATTTACATTGTCTTGGGGACCAATGTCTTTAGCTGCGGTGTGGTCAATAGCTGGATCTCCTTCAGCTTCAGGAGCCTCTGTGTTAGCAGGCTCGTGAACTATTAAACGACGCTCTTGGTGTGCAGATGCAGGACGAGCAACAGAGATGTGCTCGACAAAAAGGGGCAATGTGGGAGCAGCCCAATCTTTCTTCTTTGTCTTCCTCTTCTTGGTCGGTGGAGCATCGTTAGTGGTGTTCTTGTTCTTGCACTTTCGAGCTTCGGCTTCGGCTGCCCTTGTTTTCTTATGTTCCGAAGCTACTGTGGGGACCTTAGGCTTCACGCCTGTCATGCTGGCGGGGAAGACGATGCGAGGTTCTTCCCGCCTGGATGCTTCAGCTGGGGCCACAGCAGGCTTCTTCTTCTTGGCAGCCATCTTTGGCTCAATGCCTGGACGCCCAAGAGCCTTGCGCTTGTCAGCCTCATTATGAGCTTTACCACATTTGGAAGCGGAGAGCTTCATATGTTCCCTTGATCCTTTTGCTGCTTCACGTTTCTATTGAAACTGCTCTTTGAGGTCATGTAGCATCTGCTTGAAGTTTCGAGCATCAGCCACGCTGAGCTTGGCCATGTGTTTCTTGAACTGAGCCTTCTCATAGTCGATTTTGTTCTTCAGTTCAACTATTTTCTAAGCCAGAGCCAGCTCATTTGCAATAGCTCCATGGAAGGAGACACTGATGCCAATTGGAAGCTGAAGATTATTGATGCTGAGGTTTGGATTTTCAAACCACTCATCAATGAAGTTATTCAATATGTCCACGTCAAAGAGGGGCAAATCGTTGAAGATTTCCGCCTCTTGCTTGCTCTTTATCGGCAGCTCGAGAGCATCGTTGCCAAGATCTTCGTCACTTGACAAATCAATGGCTTCATTCTCATTCCTCAGAACGGCAGCTGGGGTCAGTGCTTGACCAGAACTCTTGACAATTTTCTTCTGGGGCTTCTCTGTCTTCTTGGAGACACGAGAAAGATCTTCAGAATGCACACTTTGTGCAGGAGGAGCAGTGGCCAGTGGCTTCGCACGCGAAACGCTTGGTGCAGTAGCAGGTTTCGAAGCCTTTGGTTTCCTTTGCTTTTGTGGCTTCGGCGGAGCAGGAGCTTCATCAGAATTAGCATCATCTCCACACTGATCCACTGTGGCCCTCTGAGTGGTGATGTAGGACAGAAAACCATCAAAGTTGTCGAAGGGGCCGATGACATTGGGATTGGCATCACGTGTGCCATCAGCCCTAGGAGCAGAAGGACCAGGATTGAAGTTGCATCCGAGGCTCTTCTTGTTCTTTACTGCAGAGTCCTTGGCAAACTTGTAGTTGCGCTTGACCAAATTGTCCTCGCTACACCATAACAGAGACGATGGGTCGGCATCTGCAGGCTGTGGTCCATGGACCATGCAAGGGTAGAAACCCTGAGCAATAGCTTCAGATTTGGTCTTGGGTTGAAGATTTCTATAGAGAATATCTCCCCAAGGATGCTTGATGGCATTCTTTTCAGCATATTCCTTGGTGACGAATCTGTACTTGGACCATTGCTCGCCTAATATCTTGAATCCATTGGATTCGTGTTTTATGCCAATATAGATCTCTTCAGGATCAGTTTTGTATAACTCGTAGAGATCTTCAGGCAAATCCATTGAAGTGCCCCCGCGGCTCTGTCTGCCTCCCTTCCTTGCTGACTTTTCTGTGGCCATGTAGTTCAAACTGAATGGCTTCAAAACTTGCAAAGGCTTCCATCTGCTGGTCAGACAAGAACTAGCTTCGGGTGAATTGATGTGATGCTGTAAGAATTCTGCCAATGAATGCAGACTATGAGAACCAAGGGATTCTCCCACAGACATGTACGTACCTGTGACAGCATTAGAGATGCGAGGGAAGGGGAAAAGGTCATATGCATTCTCAAAAGATTTTGAAGATAAATCGCTTTTGAAGACATTGACCTCATAGCGTGAAGATATTCACTTATATGTTTGGAGTTGGTTCCATATTTGTACGAATCCAAGAATAGGTACAAGTGAGGAATCTAACTATGTGTGAAGCATAAGTGAATATACTAGGCATGTTATGAGATGCAGAACAGGATAGATCCAAGTTTGTGGGGATAGAAACCACTTTTGGCGAAGAAGGATGAATCTATCGGATCAAAAAGGCAGTAAAAGTGAGTTTTATTTACCACACGAAGAACTACTAGACGGAGTAGAGAGGAGGCCGAGCAGTTCGATCTTCCGTGCCCTAACTTGGCGACGGAAGACACCTACGGTGGCGGCGGAGAAGATGAGGTCCGCGGCCGGTGTGAGGACGGTGTCGGTGAGGTCGCGGCAGCTAAGCGCTTCGTCGCCGGCATCGTCGGGAGCTAGTGGTGGCGCTAGGATTTGTGCGAGGTGGAGAGCTGGAAGAAGTATTTTGACCGCAATGTGATGTGTATTTATAAGGAAAGGGACAACATAGCGCAATTATGCAGGTGCCCCTGGCGGTTCACATCTGAGGGACACGTGGCGAACATGCAACACACTGAAAGTTGTTCCATGTTCCCACGCACGCCTGGACTGTCGGGTGGTCGTTCCGGCTTCTCCGGGTTTCACGCAATGAGGATATAGCATTAAAAACAGATATAACTTTTTTCTTTGTGTCTTCTGCTGACAAGGACGCAGAGAAGACATTTGACGGTTTCAATAGAATGCATATGATTTGGATACATAGAATATGAGGTAGAAGCGTAGAAGAGGTTAGGGTCCGATCACATTCACTTAGTCCAAAAGATTCAAACGAGAAGACTAAGTTATAAGTGAATGCTGTAGAGGACAGAACAGAGATATATGTATATATAGCTGAGTAAGACCAAACCAACAACGTGAAGATCAACATGAAGACAAATCAATGTTGAAGATAAATCAAATGCGAAGACATAGCAAATATAACGCCAAGAGAAACACTTCAAACAAAAGTTTGGTGGTGGCGTTACCCAATCAGATAGGAAGTATTAGACCTGCACTACACGGCGCACAATTATCGTGGCGCTCCGAAGTCAAATTCTGCATTAATGTATTCACACTTAGAGTGTATGTCTAAATTGATTGAAGATATACATTACTTCGTGTGTTGCGCATCTAAGTCATCAGCATGCATAAGTGTTAGGATGTGTGTCCAATCACAGGACATTTGAGGATTCCAAGATATTTAGCTCACACCACAACTTGCAAAACCTTTTCTCATCCAAGGGTGAGGGAGTCCTGGATTAGGGAGTGTCCGGATAGCCGGACTATAACGTTTGGCCGGACTCCTGGACTATGAAGATACAAGATTGAACACTTCGTCCCGTGTCCGGATGGGACTTTCCTTGGCGTGGAAGGCAACCTTGGTGATATGGATATGTACATCTCCTCCCATCATAACCGACTCTGTGTAACCCTAGCCCTCTCCGTGTCTATATAAACCGGAGGGTTTTAGTCCGTAGGACGAACAACAATCATACCATAGGCTAGCTTCTAGGGTTTAGCCTCTCTGATCTCGTGGTAGATCTACTCTTGTACTACCCATATCATCAATATTAATCAAGCAGGAGTAGGGTTTTACCTCCATCGAGAGGGCCCAAACCTGGGTAAAAACATCGTGTCCCTTGTCTCCTGTTACCATCCGCCTAGACGCGATTCCGGGACCCCCTACCCGAGAACCGCCGGTTTTGACAACAATATTTGTGCTTTCATTGAGAGTTCCTCTGTCGCCATCTTTGGCCCGATGGCTCCTCCAATCATCAACAACGATGCGGTCTGGTGAGACTTTTCTCCCCGGACAGATCTTCGTATTCGGCGGCTTTGCACTGCGGGCCAATTCACTTGGCCATCTGGAGCAGATCGAAAGCTACGCCCCTGGCCGTCAGGTCAGATTTGGAAGTTTGAACTGCACGGCCGACGTCCGCGGAGACTTGATCTTCGACGGGTTCGAGCCACAGCAGAGCGCGCCGCACTGTTACGATAAGCATGATCTAGCTCTGCCGCCGAACAGTGCCCTGGAGGCCGCACCCATGTCCGCTCCGACCCTTAGCTCGGAGCCGACTGCGCCGATCGAGGACGGGTGGCTGGACACCGCCTCGGGGGCTGCAATCTTTACGGCGATCGAGCCGAACACCAGCCTTGTCCTCTGTGAAGCTCGCGACTCCAAGGTGCCGGACTCCTCTCCAGACTCCGGACCTTCCGCGCCCTCGCCGATCGAATCCGATTGGGCGCCGATCATGGAGTTCGCTGCCACGGACATCTTTCAGCACTCGCCCTTCGGCGACATTCTGAATTCACTAAAGTCTCTCTCTTTATCAGGAGAGCCCTGGCCGGACTATGGTCAGCAAGGTTGGGATGCGGATGATGAAGAAATTCAAAGCCCACCCACCACCCACTTCGTAGCCACTCTCGATGATTTAACCGACATGCTCGACATCGACTCCGAAGACATCGACGGTATGGACGACGAGTTAGGAGACGAACAGGAACCAGCGCCTATAGGGCACTGGACAACCACCTCATCTCACGATGTGTACATGGTGGACACACCTAAAAGAAACAACGACGAGGAACAAAGGGACGCAACGAGGGATCTTTCCCTCGAAATGCAGCCAAAGCGGCGGCGTAAGCACCGCTCTAAACCCCACCTCGACAGAGACAGCAGCCATTAGGGCTGGAAAAAAAACTCGAAGCTCGCGAGCTAAACAAGTAGCTCGTGACGCGGCTTGAATCGACTCGAACTCGAAGAATAACGAGTCGAGCCGAGCTTTAGTTTAAGATCGTTTATAGACCAAGTTAAACGAGCCAATCTCACGAGTACTCATGTAACTCGTTAGGCTTGATACAATAGATCAGCCACTCCCAGTACAAAGAAAGATCAGCCACTCAATAGCCTACATCCCAGGCGCACAACACAAGGCCCAGCCGTTGAAGGCCTAGACTCCTAGGAGACTCATACGTTACAAGGAAATTACAATTGTTTAGTGGTATATATGTTTAATATATACATAACCTTTTTTATCATTTTAAGGGCTTTATGTTTATATCTTTAACGAGCTTAACAAGCTAAACGAGCCAACTCGCGAGTTATATGAGTCGAGCCAATCTTGGGTTTGAGCTCGTTATAGTAACGAGTCGAGTCGAGCTAGCTCGTTAACGAAACGAGCTCTAGCGAGTCGAGCCGAGCTAGCTTGACTCGGCTCGAATTCCAGCCCTAGCAGCCATACAGACCCAGCCACAGAAAGTAGGGCCGAACCAGCGGACTTATTTAACATGCCATCGAAAGCAACCGTCCGAACAAGGCAACTTGGATAAACAAACCCGAACAACCCGTCCCGGCGAAGATAACAGTCCGGACGACCCCACACCGGACAAGTTGCTGGAGCAGAAGAACCTCCACAAAGGCTCGTTGCCACTCTGGCGTAGCCTGAAAAAGGTAAGCGGAAGTTCAAAACAGCGGAAGATGCACCTTTAATTAGATGGAGCAAAGTACTCAACAATCATGAGACAACACGGGCGATACGCCACACAAAGAGCTATCCTAAGCGAAAATTACTGCCGGAATTTGATGAAGAGGCCTTAGAGCCCCCGCAATCAACAAATAAGGAAGCCACCTGGTCGGATAAACAACCCCATGGCCAACACAGAGCGGCAAACGGCGCCAAGACACAAGCCGACGCGATCCGCACAAGGATTCGTGATCAAAAGATGGCCCAGTCAGATCTATCTACGGGCCAAGAAAGCAAGCTTTGGTAAGCAATGCAACACAACAAGTATCCGAACATCGCGGCACACCCAGATATAGGGGTGCCGCACACCCCCTATGTTTCACCGATGAGGTGCTGCACCATGAATTTCCAGCGGGATTCAAGCCCGTAAACATAGAGGCGTACGACGGAACAACAGACCCTGGAGTCTGGATTGAGGATTATATCCTCCACATACACATGGCTAGAGGAGATGACCTCCACGCCATAAAATACTTACCCCTCAAGCTCAAAGGGCCAGCCCTAAGATTGGCTTAAAAGCCTTCCGAAAACACCATTGGAAGTTGGGAAGAGCTCAAGGATGCTTTTCGGCAAATTTTCAAGGGACCTATGTCCGACCTCCGGATGCGCATTTATTTAAGTCATATAACTCAACAACCCAGAGAGTCAGCCCGGAAAATCTGGAACAGATTTCTTACTAAAAAGAACCAGATAGTCGACCGTCCGAACGCCGAAGCCTTAGCAGCTTTCAAACACAGTGTCCGAGACGAATGGCTCGCCAGACACCTCGGCCAAGAAAATCCAAGAACAATGGCCGCATTAACAAGCCTCATGACCCGCTTTTGCAGGAGGAGAGGATAGCTGGTTGGAAAGATGCGATACCAGCTGACCCAAGTACATCCGGGTTAGGGATGGAACGGGAAACCGCGACGCAGCAAGGACCAGCGCCGGACCAAGGGAAACAGCCCGAAGAGCATGGCAGTCAACGCCGGATTCAAAAGCTCTCGGCAAAATCAGAAAAAGCTGCCCCTCAAGGATAACAGGGACGAGCTATCTAACCTAAACAAAATCTTGGACAAGATATGCCAAATCCACAAGATTCCGGGAAGCACGCAAACCATACCCACAGAGATTGTTGGGTCTTCAAACAATCCGCAAACTCAACACCGAACACAAGGGGCTCGACACACCAAGCGAGGATGATGTCGAACCCCACAAGCAGAAAGCACCGAAACAAAAGAATTTCCCACAAGAAGTCAAACAAGAAACTCACTTCACGTGACAAAAGGGAAAAACAGAGTGGCGCCTTATAGATATACGCTGCCATACGGCCTATCCAGAGGAGTCCCGCCACCGTTGTCAAAACCAATCACCTTCGACCATCAGGATTACTCTAGAAGTATCTGGAACGCAGGCTGGACTGCCTTGATATTTGATCCGATAATTGACGGAATCCAGTTTACACAAGTCCTAATGGACGGCGGCAGTGATCTAAACATGCTATATCAGGACACAATCCGCAAAATGGGGATAGACCCAACAAAAATTCGTCATAGCAACACTTCCTTTCAAGGGGTAACGCCAGGCCCAGATGCCCGTTGTAATGGTTCTCTCCTGCTAGAAGTTATGTTCGCTCCCCGACAACTTCCGCCACGAAAAGCTAACCTTCCACATCGCCCCATTCTCGAGTAGCTATCAAGCACTCTTTGGGGCCTTGAAGCTTCGCCCGCTTTTAACGCAATACCGCATTATGCATCTCTTACGCTTAAAATGCCCGGTCCATGAGGCATCATCTCATTAAAGGGAAACATCGGGTGTTCCTCGGCTGAAGACTGTGCGGCTGCCTTGACAGCCACACACTAAACCGGCTTCACTAATCAAAGCACCTAAACAGGTCGTTCGGACCGGACATGGCTAGACGAGTCCGCGTAAATATACAAGGGCTTACTAGCCGCCTACCCCAAATACAAGGGGCTCCGCGCATGTACAACGAGAGACAATAAAGCTCAACTTTACCCATTTTTTGAAATATACTTTGTTTATTTAATAAAACTTACATTTTCGCACGATCTTTTTCAACTAAGTTCCTCTGTTTTACAGATGAACACCGTGCTACACCCGTCCAGGATACGACACAACGGAGACACAGCGCAGACGCAAGAGGGGACCCGTTCCAAGGATTCTTTTCAGATTAAGACCCTGTGTAAACCTTTTTCACTGTCTCTTGTTGATACACATCCCCCGGGATTTTGGTATAACCGAGGAGCAGGCTGGCGTCTTGGCACGTGGCCACGCTCGAATTTTGGCGCTGCACCTAGACACTGTGGGCTTATTACCAGGGCGTTGTTCAGCCCGCTTTCATAAAGACCGAATACCTTAGGGAGTGTTCGGCGTCATGAAGTTTGGCCATATATGCATAAGCTCCGAATCATGTCTTTGGTCAAATTTTGGGTTTGCCCGGCTCCTATGTTTTGCTGCCTTACGTTCCGCCCTATCGGCTAAGGCGGCACCAGGAGAACTACTGCGATTGTGCCCCAGTTCGGCCAGGCGAGCACCTCAGTAGAGAAAGCCGAAAACTGACTGTCATGATACAGCGTGAGACTGGTCAACCACTCGATGACCCGACGGAATCTTTAGGATTCCTCGCATTTTAAGGGCCGTTTCTCGCCAGGCACACACGCCTGAATTCGGGTGAGCGGTGCCCCTAGGGGCTATATAGTAGCCCCACTGTCAAACTCCTATGGCTAAGTGAAAGTGATAAAGCATTATAGTCCGGTTGCCTAGTTCGCTGCGCTATCACCTCCTTAATAGGACCAAGACGTTGGATCAAGTGCAAAAATGCGCCTTCTGCGAACACCCCCGCATTATATGCGTGGGGGCTGAAGCCGAAGACTGCCATATTTCAGGTTATATACACATATACATTAACGGCCGCACAGGAGGTATTTTAATTCTTGAAGGCACAAGTATAAAAAGCTTTTATATTCCCTCGAAACATTGTTTTACAATAATACATGTTATTCGAACATAATATCCTTCGAGTAATCGCGTCTCTATTAAACGAAGCGCCTGCAGAACTTCACGAAAATAGTGCTCGGAGGTACTCGGCTCCTGTCCGAATCTTGGGATGCAACAGCGATGGCATTCATCTCCGCCTCAAAGATGTTTTGACACGGGCAAGAGCCATCCGCGCACCCTCTATGCACGCTGACCTCTTCATTGCATTGATATGCGGCACCGCACCAAGGAACTGCTGCACCAAGCTAAAATAACTCTTCGGCTCAGGCCTTTCCGGCCACAGATGACTCACGACATACTTCATGGCAAGTGGGATAACCTATTCAGCTCCGCCCATGCGGCCAAACGATCGGTTAATGGAAGTGGGCGCTGGATTGTGGAACCGCGACCAAAAAATCTTTTCCATTTCGTGATCCTTTTGATCTCGGAAGTGTTTGCCATTCGCGGCACTCGCCACCAAGTCCAGATAAGTGTCTGCCGCACTCCACAGCCGGTCCAACGGAGCATATTTAGGATCCCCAAACTTCATCCGCAGCATAAAGGGCTTTGCAGCCGCGATATCTCCGGCCTGACGTAGTTCCTCCTTCATAGCTCTCATCGCAGAGCGAGCATCCTTGGCCTCGATAGTGGCCTTCTCCAGGTCCTTTTGTTCCGCCCGATCTTCTTTTTCAAGAAGCTTGCAGCGGTCAGCAGCATTTTTCAACTTCACAGCCATCTCGGCCATTTCCTTCTTGCTTCGGCAGTGAGCAGCCTGTTCGGCTTTCAGCTCTTCAGCCGCCTTTAAGGCAGCCACATCGCTTCCTGGCCTGCTCCTTGGCTCGGGCAAGCTCCGCTGAAGGTTCTCCATGGCAGCAGCACCATCTGCATCAAGCACACATGTTATAAGATATGGGCATCAAGCCCCTCTTACCAGGTGTCTTCGAAGAAATTACATACCTTGTGCCTCGTCAAGCCGCTTTTTGACAAGCGCGATGTCGGCATCTGCCACGTCAAGTTGCCGCTTTAGCTCGGCAAATTCATCAGTCCGGCTAGCCACCGAACACTTCGCCACCTACATACGAAGGGTGACATATTATGCCTAGGATTATGATCCTCGGCGCGCCGTCATTTTTGACAACGCACCGAGTCTCAAGGGCTACTATCTACACACGGCGCATCTTATATATGCGGAACTGTCAAAAGGTACATCATTTCGCATACCTCAAACCCTCACAAGAACTCACGACGGCCTCGTACAACCCGCTCTTCATGGATGAAATCCTTTCAATCACCGTACCCATCAACGCACGGTGTTCTTCTCGAGATAGACGCCGCCCGAAAGCAGATCCTTGACCCCTCCGACCCGTGCACCGACGGTGCCGGACTCGTCCGATGGCCTTTTTCGAAGGTCGGACACAAAGGGCTTTGGGGGGCCATACGACTGCCCTCTGGCCATGCTGGATTCGGAGAAACCCTCCATGACGACACCTCAGGGCGCCCGCCTCGCAAGGCGGTACGGCAGGGGGAGGCGTTCCGCTCTCCATCATCTCCGGACGAAGATCCCCTGAAGATGAGCTCTACTGAGAAGGGCTGAGATCCGAACTACAAGGTAAAATTTCGGTTATCTTCCTCAGAAATAGAACAGGGATGTCTCTCATTTTAAAACTCCCCTCTCTACTTACGGCTCGGTGGAGGGCTGATTCCCTTGGGGCACAAAGGCGGCCGAGGCATCCCCGGCGTGGGACCCTCCGATGAAAATTTCTTCCCCGCTTCGAGACCATGGTCTCCGGTCTTGAAGCGGTCCTCTTCTTCCCCGGATAGAGCAATTCTCGATTCCTCCTTTCCCGACAGCCTCCTTCGGGAGGCGGTAGCCTTTGTTCCCCCCTTTGCCTTCTTTCAAAGGCGCAACCTCCAAAGATCCTGGTTAACACGGGATCCGGCGTGGTCTCGGGGAGGGGGCCGACACTGATTAGCTTTGCTTTCGCTATCCACTCCTGTTTAAGGGACAGCTCTTTTAAGGGCAATTTTATGATAAATGTGCGGATAGCGTGTCCGGGTACAGGGCTACTTACTAGAGTATCCGGGCGATTGCAGCTCAGAGCTGCGTCCTCTGTCGAGTCCGGACACATTGCTTGTGATCCGAAGAACAATTTGTACATCTCCATGGGCGTCGCGCCCGTAAAATGTTGGAGAGCTCGTGGTCCCTCCGGATTAAACTCCCACAAAGCGGAGGGGCGACGCTTGCATGTGGCAGGGTGCGGCGAATCAACATGACCTGCGTCACTACGACCAGATTGATGTCTCTTTCTAGGAGATCTGAATGCGGCCTTGCAACAAGGACACGTCCTTGGACGGCCCCAATCGAACCCTTTATTGACCCATGACACTAGCTGTGGTGGGGGACCCGAGCGAAAGGCAGGTGGCGCCACCCACTTGGTGCCCCTGGGAGCTATGATATAAAACCACTCTCGTTGCCATAAGCTGAACTCCTCTTGAAAAGAGCCCTTGGGCCATGGAGCGTCAGCATTCTTGCTTATAACAGCACCTCCGCACTCCGCGTGCTGCCCCTCGATCATCTTCGGCTCTACTTTGAAGGTCTTAAGCCACAATCCGAAGTGAGGAATAATACGGAGGAAGGCTTCGCACACGACAATGAACGATGAGATGTGGAGGATGGACTCCGGAGCCAAGTCGTGAAATTCCAACCCATAATAAAACATGAGCCCCCTCACGAAGGGGTCCGCTGGAAACCAAGCCCCGAAGGAAGTGAGACGCGAACACCACGCTCTCACCGGGCTTGGGAGTGGGAATAACCTGCCCTTGAGCAGGAAGCCTATGCGCAGATTTCGCCGGTCGACACGGCATCTCTTAGCTTTAGCACCTCTTTTTCCGTGAACGGAGGAAGGCATCCACCGCCTTGAAGGTCGGAACGGACATCATCGAAGGTCCAAGCGCTGAATCTAGAGCTTTGGGTGTTGGAACTTGAGGTGAGAGGCGGATTCGATTAAGATTGAAAGAAAGGAGTCAAGCCTTGGTCTCTTTATAAAGAGGTTGAATACCAAGAGCCCTCCCCGTGACCGTTTGGGACTCACCTTAGATGGGGGAGACATACCAACGAACACGATTGGGTTACCCACGCTCGTATTGATGAGAATCCCAGAATAAGAGGACACGATCTCTGCTTCGACAAGACGTGCCAAGGAAACCGCATCGCTAAATGCGCTGAGGTGGGATAGTAAAAACTATTCGAGTAAAGGCTTGGCCGTGGTGTGATGTCACTTCATGAATACGTCAGCAGGATGGATTTGTGTAAATATTATTCTCTCTACAGTGGTATGTGGAACTTATTTTGCAGAGCCGGACACTACCCTTGTGTTCAAAATCTTCTATGAAGTATTCGGTGGAGGAACCCGCCTTGCAATGTCAAAGACAATCACAAGGCCGGACTCGTCGTCATTGAAGCCTGGTTAGGGGCTACCGAGGGAGTCTGGATTAGGGGTGTCCGGATAGCCGGACTATAACCTTTGGCCGGACTCTGGACTATGAAGATACAAGATTGAAGACTTCGTCCCGTGTCCGGATGGGACTTTCCTTGGCGTGGAAGGCAAGCTTGGCGATCTGGATATGTAGATCTCCTCCCATTGTAACCGACTCTGGTAACCCTAGCCCTCTCCGGTGTCTATATAAATCGGAGGGTATTAGTCCAGAGGGCGAACAACAATCATACCATAGGCTAGCTTCTAGGGTTTAGCCTCTCGATCTCGTGGTAGATCTACTATTGTACTACCCATATCATCAATATTAATCAAGCAGGAGTAGGGTTTTACCTCCATCGAGAGGGCCCGAACCTGGGTAAAAAACATCGTGTCCCTTGTCAACTGTTACCATCCGCCTAGACGCACAGTTCGGGATCCCCTACCCGAGATCCGCCGGTTTTGACACCGACAAAGGGCTTTGTAAAGATATATGCCAATTGCTCTTCAGTGTTGACGTGAATGATATCAATATCTTCCTTCATTACATGATCCCTGAGAAAGTGATGATGAATTTCAATATGCTTTGTCTTCGAGTGCTGAACTGGGTTGTTGGCAATCTTGATAGCGCTTTCATTGTCGCAGTAGAGTGGTACTTGCTTCAGATGGATGCCATAGTCCTTGGGTGTTTGCTTCATCCATAGAAGTCGAGCGCAAAGAAGATCCAAAGGCAATGTATTGATTCGAAGTGGAGAGCGACATACGCTTACGCTTCTTTGAAGACCAATGAGACAAGTGATCATCCCGAGAAAGTGACATGTGCCTGATGTAGACTTGTGATCCACCTTGTCGCCAGCATAATCAGCAGATCCGAGAATCCAACTAGATCAAACTCACGAGCCCTTTGGATACCATAATCCTAGTGTTGGGGTGTAAGCCAAATATCGAAGAATTCGCTTCACAGCTAAGTGATATGATTCCTTTGGTGCCGCTTGGAATCGGGCACACATGCAAACACTAAGCATGATATCTGGCCTAGATGCACATAAATAAAGTAAAGAATCAATCATGGAGCGGTATACCTTTTGATCGAACTCTTTACCATTGGCGTCGGGACTCAGATGACTTTTGGTTGGCATTGGCGTCGTGTATCCTTTGCAGTCTTGCATTCCAAACTTCTTCAGGTAGTCTTTGTGGTATTTCTCTTGAGATATAAAGATGTCGTTGCTTTGCTGACGAATTTGAAGACCTAGGAAGAACTTCAGCTCACCCATCATGGACATCTGATATTGCTCTTGCATCATGTGTCCAAATTCATCACCAGATTCTCTTGTCGGTCTGCAGAAGATAATGTCATCCACATAGATTTGGCACACAAACAGTTCACCATCATATGTCTTCGTGAAGAGTGTGGGATCCAGGGAACCAGGTTTGAAGCCTTTGCTCTTCAGGAAGTCTTTGAGTGTGTCATACAAGCGCTAGGGGCTTGTTTGAGGCCATACAGAGCCTTGTTGAGCTTGTATACCATATCAGGATGTTTTGGATCTTCAAATCCAGGTGGTTGTGCAACATACACTTCTTCTTCAATCTTGCCATTGAGAAAGGCACTCTGCACATCCATTTGATATAGAAGTGTCACATCCCTAGTTCTAGTAGCATCATGTTTAAATTTTAGTTAAACTTGAAATGGGGATGTACTGGACGTTCAAACCCTAGCACCAAATGAAATGCAACTAGGATCAAAATAAAAATATTTTCAATGAAACTGAAATGCCCTTAAAAAATGTTCACCATATTTGCCTTGGTCTAGAACCTCTGACAAAAATGGTTCACATTTTTCTAGGACAGCATTGGGTCACTAAATTAAATCATACTTTATTTGCATTTGGGCATTTAAATGCTATATAATAATTTAAATGTCCAAATACTCATGAACTAAAACGCCATCGTTGGAAATAATCCAAACAGTGGCATTGAGCAGCTTTCATGATTTTTGAGATAGTGGTGGTATTTTAATTAAAGCCCTAAAGTTCTGAAGAAAGAAATAGAAAACAAAACAGAAAATAAAGGAGAGAGAGAGAGACCCACCTAACTTACTCCGACGCTGCCCACCTAGCGGCCCGGCTCCCGACCCAAGATCAGAGGGCCCAACCCACCTCCTCACCGGCTGCCTACCCTCGGCCAGTGGGAGCAGGGCGGCGTGCTGCTGGCCAGCTCTTACTTCCACCACGACGCGCGGCTCTTCTGAACGCGCCACGGAGACGCCCAGAGACCTCTCCCCCTCCTCCTCACTCGCTGCTCTCCCTCCCCCTCCTCTGCTCTCTTCCCGCACGCGCCCGAGCGGAGCTCGTCGCCGCCGTCCGCCGTCCGCATGTCCACCGGCCACCCTACCCCTCCCAGTACAGCCCAGAGGCTCCTCCGCGATGCCCTCTTCCTCTCGACCAAGCCACGTGACGCCAGACGCAACGCAGCCTCGCCTAGGCCGCCGTCATCAACCTTCGGCCCGTGGATCGCCGCCGATGATTCACCATCTCTGAAGCGTCCCCGAGCCCGCTAAGCTCTCCGTTCGATGCACTGTGAGCTCTAATCTGTTTCCCCTCCTCCCTCGTGCTCTATTCTGCATCATAGCCTCGCCTAGGCCGCCGTCCGCCATGGCCAGCGAGCTCCGTGCCCCAAGCCCCTCCGCTCCTACTAGATGCTCCGGCGTGCTTCTGATGACCTTTGGGTGCTGCCTAGCACCTCCGTTTGCTCGCCCTCGAGCTGCAGCCCTGCGCCCATGGAACCCGAGCCCCGCCGCCGCTTGACCTCATCGCCGTGCCCAACTCCGGCAACCCCAGGGCCTCCCTCCACCTCCGTTGGATGCGGCCGAGTGCTAGCTTTCCAACGAGACCGCCCGCGGCCCAAGCAACCTCTTGTAGGTGAAACCCGAGCCACTCCGGTGCACACCCGCCGCGGATTTGGTTGCCGGCGTTACGACGCCAGTGATGGTGACGTGTCCGTCTTAATTAGCCACTAATCACACCACTAATCACCCCTAGAGCCATTGACTAGTGGGACCCAAGCCCTAATTAACCCTGTTCTATTTATGCTTAATTAGTTTATAACCCAGCAGGACCCACACACTAGAGTTGACCGTGCTGACGTTGCCGTTGACCGGACCCACATGTCTGTGACCCTAGCCTGCTCTGTGAGACTGGCCAGTGGGACCCACATGTCAGGTTTGACCCGTACCAGCCCATGTTGACCTGCTGAGGTCAGCATGGCGTAATGCTGACGCAGTAAATATTTTCTAGATTTTAAATAAATCAGAAATGATTTATTTATTTCAGAAAATATCCAAAACTTCTAAAAATCATAGAAATTCCACCATAGCTCAGAATGAAAAGATTTATATATGAAAAATGATCAGAAAAATCCAATCTATCCATCTGTACTGGTTTAATGCATTTTTAAACAACTTAACCTTGCTGTTTAGATCAAAACATGATAATGCACCTTATAAGTTCTTAGTTTGAATTTGAACCTTTGGTTCAAATCAACTCAAACTCTTCTGTTCTTAGCTGCATTAGCTCAAATCACAGCATATTGACATGTCATGATCATGCATCATATTGTGCATTGCATTGATTGTGTTCTTTCTCTGTTGCCGGTATTTGTTCCCTCTCGATAGACGTGTTCCGACGACGTGATCGATGACACCGATGAAGAACTATACTATCTTCAGAAGTGCCAGGCAAGCAAAACCCCCTTGTTCATTCTGATACAATCCCACTCTCTCGCTCCTGCTCTCTTTTACTGCACTAGGACAACAATGATTTAACTGTTACATGATGCGGTAGTTGAACCCCTTTTTCCTCTGCATGACTTGTCATTGCCACAGTAAATAGATGAAACCCACTAGCATGAGTAGGACTTGCTTGAGCCCTGATGTGCCTACTCATTCATGCTTGTTTGTCATGCTTGCTACTGCTTAGAGTTGAGTCAGGTCCGATTCATCGGGGATGAATTGGAGGTGTGTGAACATGTATTGTTGTTGAGAGCTAAGTGTGTGAACACGATTTGGTAAAGGTATCGATGAGAGGCCATGTAGGAGTACATGGTGGGTTGTTTCATTGAAGCCATCCTTAGGAACTGAGTTCTGTGTTTGTGATCCATGATCAGCTACTACCACACATTGGGATCCTTAATTGACTCTCTCGGCTTCTTAACCACCCTTGTCCTCTATCCAGGAGTTGCTAGTAGTTTCTGGTGTTTGTAGTATGCTGGAGGCCGTGCGCAGCGCTGCCCCGAGGGGTGGGCTGTGATGCGGTAGGCACGTGGCCGGGCATGTCGGGCACCCGTTTGGTGTCTCGGAACCCTGTACACATCGTTCGGGGCCGTATGTAGAAACCTCGGCCGGACTCCCTGCGAATGGAACCTGAATAGGCGATAAACCTGGACTAGAGACTTGAGTGTTTAGGTAGGCTGTGGCCGACACCCTTGCTGGGCTTCCACTTGAAGGTTGCCGAGTACATGTCGTGTAAACGGTGATAAGTGGTGAGAGTGTGTGTGAAGAAGTACACCTTGCTGTGGTTAACATCATCTATTCGAATAGCCATGTCCAAGGGAAAGGACTTCGGGTTGCCTGACAGTTCATAGAAAAGTGAAAGTGGATACTCTAAAATGCGCAAGATAAGCGTGAGTGCTATGGATGGCGCTCTCGTGAGGGAGACGGGAGCGGATCCATAGTGGTGTATTGATATGGTGAATATGTGGACTCATGTGCGCCACCTCAAAAGAGTTACTTGCGTCATAGTTTAGGATAGCCTTCGAAGTCAAAGCTGGCTTGTCGCAGCCAAACTCCACCACCCCTTTGTTGATCTTGATGCATATGTAGCTAGTTCTCGATGTAAGTCTTGTTGGGTACATTTGTACTCACTTTTGCCTATTTTTGTTTTGCAGAGAGACGTCAGTCTAGCTTAGTAGTTCCGCATGTGGACTTGATGCTTAGCTTGATACCTCAGCTACGATCTTGTGCCCTCGGCAGATCTCGTAGATAGTCGCTTCTCAGCCTTTTTCATTTGTAGATGTCTGTACTCAGACATGTTAAGCTTCCGCATGTGCTTTGACTTGTATGTTCTGAATGTTGGGTCATGGGACCCATGTTTGTAATATCTCGCTCCTCGAAGCCTATTGAATAAATACTCTGAGTCGAGAGTTATGTTGTGATGCCATGTTGTATTTACACATATCGAGCATATTGTGTGTATGATTGAAATGCTTGGTATGTGTGAGATCCGACAAACTAGTTGTTTATCCTTGGTAGCCTCTCTTATGGGGAAATGTAGTCTTGTGCTTCCATGAGCCATAGTAGTCCGCTACAGCCCGGTTCACCGGAGTCCTCCGCTAGCCCAAAGACTACTGCTTCGGAACACTTGACTGGCCGGCATGTGATTCACTTCGTTCCTGTGTCTGTCCTATCGGGGAAATGTCACCCGGTGACATCCGGGGTCCTGTTAGCCTAGTGCTACAGCCCAGATTCGCATGCTGCTGACCGACATGCTCGATGTTGATTCATGTATGCCTGTCCTCGTAAGTTAGTGCCACTTTGGGTTCACGACTAGTCATGTCGGCCCGGGTTCTCTGTCATATGGATGCTAGCGACTCTATCATATACGTGAGCTAAAAAGGCTTAAACGGTCCCGAGCCATGGTAAGGCGACACCCGTGGGAATACCGTGCGTGAGGCCGCAAAGTGATATGAGGTGTTACCGGCTAGATCGATGTGACTTGGAATCGGGGTCCTGACAAGAAGGATGTTATGATGGTTTGCATAGGCTAGCAGTATGCGAATGGCTTCAAGCCTAGCCACGGGAGCAAATGTTTCATCGAAGTCAATTCCCTCAACTTGAGTGTATCGTTGAGCAACAAGACGAGCTTTGTTTTTGACAACTTGACCATGCTCATCTTGTTTGAAGCGATATATCCATTTGGTGCCAATGATATTGTGCTTGCGAGGGTCAGGACGATTCACTAATCCCCACACATTGTTCAACTTGAACTGTTGAAGCTCTTCTTGCATAGCTTGAATCCATTCAGGTTCCATGAAGGCTTCAGTAACTTTCTTGGGTACTGATATTGAGACAAATGCAAAGTGCCCACAGAAATTTGCTAGCTGTGTTGCTCTTGAACGAGTGAGTGGACTAGTTAGGAGCTCATAGGAAGTCTTCTTCAGAAGCTTGTGAAGATAAACACGGTTGATGACATGGCATGCAGTATCAACGGCATCGGGCCGTAACTTTCTTGGAGTCTTGTATTCATCAAGCATCGTCCGAGCCATCTCAATGAGTGTTCTATTCTTGCGGCTCCATGATGCCATTACGCTTTAAAGGTATTACGGAGCTCGAGAACTCATGAGTGATGCCCAATGTATCAAGATAAGTGTCGAGGCCGGTGTTCTCGAATTCTGTGCCATTATCACTTCTGATATGCTTGATCTTGATGCCATAGTTCGTCATGGCACGATTGGCAAAGCGTCTGAAGATATCCTCGTGACTTCATTCTTGTAGAGGATTATATGCACCCAATTATATCTTGAATAATGATCAACAATGACGAAGCCATAGAGACAAGCGGTGGTAGTGAGAGTATAGTAGTGAGTATGGCCAAATAAGTCCATGTGTAGCAGCTCGAAGGGTTGAGATGTCGTCATGATTGTCTTTGAGGGATGTTTGGCCCTTGTCATCTTTCCAGCTTCTCAAGGCACCACATGTGATGATCTTTCTTGAACTTGACGCCTCGATGCCTACGACGTGTTTCTTCTTCGTGAGAGTGTACAGGTTCCTCATGCCAGCATGCCCTAGCCTCCGATGCCAGAGCCAGCACTCTGACGCTTTTGTTAGAAGACATACGGCTAGCTGTGGTCCTGCTAAGAAACCTACCATGTACAAATCCTCTTTCCGATACCCTTCAAAGATTAGAGACTTGTCAGATTCCATTAGAACAAGGCAACGATATTTTCCACATATCACAATCATGTTCAAGTCACAAAGCATTGAGACAGACAATAAGTTGAAACCAAGGGATTCAACAAGCATCACTTTATCCATGTGATGATCCTTTGAGATTGCAACTCTACCTAGACCCAATACCTTGCTTTTACCAAAGGTCAAGAAATGTGATGTGGCTCCGCCGGATGGACGTAAGGTTCATATGATTAGTGCATCCACCGTCCATAATCCATTCAAGCATGTGGTGTCATACACCACAAAGACAGTTAGGGATAGGCTTCACAAAGAGTATTGTGAAGCATAAACATTTGACGCGCAAGAGGATTATCAAAGCTCAGATCAAGGTTAGGACTGATAGGATGATTGGAAAGCGATTCAGGAACAAAATACATAGTAAGACCATTTGGGCATTTTATCTTATGCCCCACAAGATGTCTTAGGTCCCCGGCAATAGCATCGGACGCCTTTGATTTCCGGCTGGAGACCTTTCCCTGCAAAAGAGAGTTAAGTTTTCTTAACCACCCACATTTTCAGGGGTGGCTTCGAAGCAATGAGTCTAAGTGCAGCATCTGAGAACTTCGGCTTTGGAGCCCTAGCAAATAGCCTTGCAGGAGGTGAATGATACGTCTCCGTCGTATCTACTTTTCCAAACACTTTTGCCCTTGTTTTGGACTCTAACTTGCATGATTTGAATGGAACTAACCCGGACTGACGCTGTTTTCAGCAGACTTTCCATGGTGTTATTTATGTGCAGAAACAGAAGTTCTCGGAATGACCTGAAACTCCACGGAACATCTATTTGGAAAATAAGAAAATATCGAAGAAAATCCACGTCAGGGGGCTCACACCGCCCATTTACGAGGTGGGGGCGCCACGCCTCAGGGCGGCCCCTCACCTCGTGGGCCCCCTGACGCTCCACCGACCTCAACTCCAACTCCATATATTCACTTTCGGGGAGAAAAAAATCAGATAGAAGGACTCATCGTGTTTTACGATACGGAGCCGCCGCCAAGCCCTAAAACCTCTCGGGAGGGCTGATCTGGAGTCCGTTCGGGGCTCCGGAGAGGGGGATTCGTTGCCATCGTCATCATCAACCATCCTCCATCACCAATTTCAAGATGCTCACCGCTGTGCGTGAGTAATTAGGCTTGCTGGACGGTCATGGGTTGGATGAGTTCTATCATGTAATCGAGTTAGTTTTGTTAGGGTTTGATCCCAAGTATCCACTATGTCCCGAGATTGATGTTGCTATGACTTTGCTATGCTTAATGCTTGTCACTAGGGCCCGAGTGCCATGATTTCAGATCTGAACCTATTATGTTTTCATGAATATATGTGAGTTCTTGATCCTATCTTGCAAGTCTATAGTCACCTACTATGTGTTATGATTCGCAACCCTCAAGTGACAATAATCGGACCACTCCCGGTGATGACCATAGTTTGAGGAGTTCATGTATTCACTATGTGCTAATGCTTTGTTCCGTACTCTATTAAAAGGAGGCCTTAATATCCCTTAGTTTCCATTAGGACCCTCGCTGCCACGGGAGGGTAGGACAAAAGATGTCATGCAAGTTCTTTTCCATAAGCACGTATGACTATATTCTAATACATGCCTACATTACATTGATGAATTGGAGTTAGTTCTGTGTCACCCTATGTTATGACTGTTACATGATGAACCGCATCCGGCATAATTCTCCATCGCCGATCCAATGCCTACGAGCTTTTCCTATATTGTTCTTCGCTTATTTAATTTTCCGTTGCTACTCTTACAATCACTACAAAACACCAAAAATATTAATTTTGCTATCGTTACTTTTGTTACCGTTACCACTACTATCATACTACTTTGCTACTAAATACTTTGCTGCAGATATTAAGTTATCCAGGTGTGGTTGAATTGACAACTCAACTGCTAATACTTGAGAATATTCTTTGGCTCCCCTTGTGTCGAATCAATAAATTTGTGTTGAATACTCTACCCTACTTGTGGGTTATCAAGACTATTTTCTGGCACCGTTGCCGGGGAGCATAGCTCTATTCTTTGAGTCACTTGGGATTTATATCTGCTGGTCACTATGAAGAACTTGAAAGACGCTTAAGACAACAATTTATCCCTCAACTATGAGGGGAGATAAGGAACCGCCATCTAGCTCGCACTTGATTCACCTTCTCGCTTTGAGTAAGCTTGTGACACCTAAACCTGTTTCTGCTATTCGTTCTGATATGTCGCATGTTATTGATGATGCCACTTCTGCTATGCATGATACTTATGATGAAACTACTTCTATGCTTGATACTACTGTGCCACTTAGTAAATTTCTTGATGAACAAATTGCTAGGGTTAGAGAGAAAGAAATTATTGAAACTGATTATATTGATGAAAGTGATGATGAAGACTCGCATGTTATCCCTGAGGGTTAGGTTTTTGAAAAAGAAGCTGCTTTAGCTATTTTAGCTTGCAAAGATAGATATGAGCTCAAGAGGTTATTAGCTAAATGGAGGCGGCAATCTCTTAATGCTAGAATGAAACCTGACCCTGCTTTTGCTACTTCACCTATACGTAGCATCGATAAGGATTATGAATTCTTCCGCTGATCCCGATATAATTACTTTGGTTGAATCTCGATCCTTTTCATGGCTATGAATCTGAAAACTGTTGTGGCACATCTTACTAAATTAAATGATATAGCCACCCTGTTCACTAATGATCGAGATCTCGCTATCTTTATATCCTTAAAATATTTCCGCTCTCATTAAAGGGTGATGCTAAGATATGGTTTAATTCTCTTGATCCTGGTTGTGTGTGTAGTCCCTGTGATATGATTTATTACTTCTCTCGCTAAATATTTCCTCGCTCATAATAAACAAGCTGCTTTAAGGTATTTATATAATTTTGTGCAAATTGAAGAAGAGAGTCTCCCACAAGCTTGGGGGAGGCTTCTCAAGTTACTTAGTGCTTTGCCTGATCATCCTCTTAAGAAAAATCAAATACTTTATATCTTTTATAATGGACTAACCGATGCCTCCAGAGATTACCTGGATAGTTGTGCTGGTTCTGTTTTCAGGGAAAGAACACCGGATGAAGCAGAAATTCTATTGAATAATATGTTGACAAATGAAAATAATTGACACTTCTGAGCCAGCTCCTGAGCCTATTCCTAAACCAACTCTGAAGAAGAGAGGTGTTCTATTTCTCACTCCTGAAGATATGCAAGAGGCAAAGAAATCTATGAAAGAAAAGGGTATTAAAGCTGAAGATGTTAAGAATTTACCTCCTACTGAAGAAATACATGGTCTTAATTTCATCACTGTTGAAGAAACATATGATCTTAATCCATTACCTATTGAAGAACCTCATGGTCTTGATTACCCAACACGGGTAGTAAAGGTAAATTCTCTCTATAGATATGATAAAGCTGAAAGCCCCCTACTAAAATTGCTAGCCAATGCTTATTGAGTTTGATAACTTTATGGTTAAGCAAGAAGATTTCAATGCTTATTTTGGTAGACAATTAAAACAAAATGCTTATATGATTGAACACTTGGGTGATTATATGTCTAGAGTTAAAGGTGGACTTAAACTCATTATTAAACATGCTTCTATGGTTACCACTCAAGTAGAACAAGTACTTAAAGCTCAAAATGATTTGCTCAATGAATTGAATAGTAATAAAAGTGATTATGCTGTTAGAGTGGCTACTAGAACTGGTAGAATGACTCAGGAACCTTTGTATCCTGAAGGCCACCCTAAGAGAATTGAGCAATATTCTCACACAAATAATATTGATGCACCTAGTCCTTCTAAAAAGAAGAAAAAGAAAAATGATCGGACTTTGCATGCTTCTAGTGAACCTATTGCTGAAACACCTGAGAATCCAAATGATATCTCTATTTCGATGCTGAAACACAATGCGGTAAATGAACATGAACCTAATGAAAATGTTAATGATGATGTTCATGATAATGCTCAACCTAGTAATGATAATGATATAGAAATTGAACCTGTTGTTGATCTTGATAACCCACAATCAAAGAATCAACGTTATGATAAGAGAGATTTTGTTGCTAGGAAACGCGGTAAAGAAAGAGAACCATGGGTTCGTAAAACCCATGCCTTGACCTCCCAAACCATCCAAGAAAAAGGATGATGAGGATTTGAGCGCTTTGCTGAAATGATTAGACCTATCTTCTTGCGTATGCGATTGACTGATATGCTCAAAATGAATCCTTATGCTAAGTATATGAAAGATATTGTTACTAACAAAAGAAAGATACCGGAAGCTAAAATTTCCACGATGCTTGCTAATTATACTTTTAAGGGTGGAATACCAAAGAAACCAGGAGATCCAGGAGTGCCAACTATACCATGCTCCATTAAAAGAAACTATGTTAAAACTGCATTAAGTGATCTTGGAGCCGGTGTTAGTGTTATGCCTCTCTCTTTATATCATAGACTTGACTTGAATAAGTTGACACCTACTAAAATATCTTTGCAAATGGCTGATAAATCAACTGCTATACCTATCGGGTATTTGTGAGGATGTGCCTTTGTGGTTGCAAATGTTACTATTTTAACGGACTTTGTTATTCTTGATATTCTGAGGATGATAGTATGTCTATTATTCTTGAAAACCCTTTTGAATACTGCAGGGCTGTTATTGATTGCAACAAAGGCAATGTCACTTTTCATGTTAATGGTAATAAGCATATGGTACACTGTCCGAGGAAACAACCTCAAGTTCATAGTATCAATTCTATTGGAAAAATTTCGTCGATTATTTTTGGAGGTTTTGAATTTCCTCTTCCTACTGTCAAGAAGAAATATGATATTCTTATTATAGGGGATGTGCATATCCCCATTGAGGTAACATAGTGTTATTCGAAATTTCTCCGTTCCATGTTATTCGAATGAGTTTGTTAACAAGACTTGATCAACCTTGTTAGTGGATTCCTTTGATGAGCATGAGATGGATGAAACCGTAAGGCACAACCTTCGTACCCTCTCTCTACTTTCTGTTATTTAGTCGAAATAAAGTAAAAAAAGTATTTTCCGTCTGCTTTTCCTCGATTTATCCGTGCAATATAAAAATACCCCGAAAATAAAAGTTCTCCAAATGCCCTGAAAATTGAATATGATTTTTTCTGGAATATTTGAGAATATCTGGCACTGAGAACATAGCGGGAGGGGCAAGCACCTGGCCACGAGGGTGGAGGGCGCGCCCTACCCCCCCTGGGCGCGCCCCCCTGCCTTGTGGGCCCCCCGGGGGCCCCCGCCCCATATTACTGGACCCCCACACTCCTTCCTCCCACAAACACCAATATCCAGCTCAAGCACGAGTTCTAGTTCATTTTGCTGCGATTTTCGATCTCCTTGCTCAAAGCACCTCTCACAAAACTGCTTGGGGGGATTGTTCCTTGGTATGTGACTCCTCCATTGGTCCAATTAGTTTTTCTTCTAGTGCTCTATTCATTGCAAATTTGTGCTGCCTAGGTGACCATGTTCTTGAGCTTGCATATCAAATTTATATGGTTCCAAGTAGTTCTAATGCATGATATAGGCTCTAGGCACTTGTAGGAGAAGTTGCTTTCAATTTTGTTGAGCTTGGTTCACTTTTATTTTGAAGTTACTAAAAATTTCAGAAATTTTTCAGAGGAAGAAATATGCTTAGGAAAATGTTCCAAGGTGGTTCTTCAAGGAAGCAAGGACCCATGATTGCAATGCGTGATGTCGACGATGAGCCACCAAGCGACGCCCAAAGGCGGCCTCGTGAATGGCCTTCGTAAAATTTGATGGATCGAAAGGGAATCAAGGAAGAATTTAACGCATATTTGCGTAACGCTGATCTTTATGTAGCTTCGAGGCGTAGAAGTGCAGCCAATACCACTATCTCACTAGTTCATTCGTGAGGAGGTTTGAATTTTCATCTTCACGTAATTCCCTAACTGTCCTGTTTGATCTTTATGAAAAATCTTATACTATGGACTTAGAGGATTTTACCACTGCTTGCAAACTTCCACAATGGGGTAGTGCTAGTGAACCTCGCAAATCTGAATTTAGAAATTTTCTTGCTAGTATAACTGTGGGGAATCTAGAGATATAGCACAAGCTACCATAGGGAGCATTCATTTTCCTGCTATACATTATTTTGCTCTCTTCATAGGTAGGTGCATAAATGGTAAAGATGAAGCATGTCATATGTGTGTCCCTGACATTAGTTTTCTTAGGAGTGTTGTGTTAGGAGACAAATCTTATAATTTGGGAGCCATTGTTGCATGTAGGTTGCATCATAATAGATTTAATGGAGATTTCTTTGGAGGAATTTATGCAACCCGCTTAGCTGATTTTCTTGGTGTGGACATTCGCGAGGATGATATTGAGTTGCCTCCTACTTATTTAGACTATAATGCTATGGTCCACCACCAGTTTGTCGAGAGGAATGAATCACCTCTCCAGTATCACTTAATCTTTGACAAACGCCAGGTTGTCCAGACATTTTCCCTGCTCCCCGCCTTTCTTTGATTATCGTGCAAAAGGAAGATATGTTATTACCAGAGAGGAGGCAGATGAGTACGAGAGGAGGGCGGAGGTCGCCGCCGCCACGCTGCAACTCAGGGAGGCGATAGCCATTGCATCTCAATACGACCCTGCTACAACTATGGATATCCACCGTGCCATCTGTGGGTAATGAACCAACTTAGGCCAAAAGCCTAACCTTGGGGAGTACGATTTCCCACCGACATTACATTTATGTTCACACACACTCATTGCTAGATGTCGGTGCTCATACTCTTTCATTGTAATATCCATGCTAGTTTATTTTACTTTTCTTGCTTTCTTCTTGTGTGTTTGATAAACCTTAAGAAAAACCAAAAAAAATAGTGTAGCTTTTAGTTAGTTTACTTTTGTTGCTGTAGTAGTAATAATTAAAAAGAAAACCCAAAAACATTTCATGTTCTTCTTTTTGCTTGTTGGGAGCTTTCCCGTGTAAATAGCTTTTATTGCTTTTCTTTTCTTTGGGGTCGATAGGAGAAGACCATAATTAAATTGTTGAAGTGGCTCTTATATGCATTATTGTTGATTTAACCAAGAGCCCATATTGCCTTGTCTTCTCCTCGCTCATTGAATGCTCGCAGATTCCAAATTAGTCCAAAGGCACGTGCACTCTTATTATTATTCACATCGTTCGGTCAGGCAAGTGAAAGGCAATTATGATGATATATGATGGACCTGACTAAGATGAGTGTCGGTGTCAAACCGTGGATCTCGGGTAGGGGGTCCCGAATCAGCGCCTAAGGTGGATGGTAACAGGAGGCAAGGGACTTAATATTTACCTGTGTTCGGGCCCTCTCTATGGAGGTAATACCCTACTTCCTGCTTGATTGATCTTGATGAATATGAGTATTACAAGAGTTGATCTACCACGAGATCGTAGAGGCTAAACCCTAGAAGATAGCCTATGGTATGATTGTTGTTGTCCTACGGACTAAACCCTCCGGTTTATATAGACACCGGAGGGGGGCTAGGGTTACACAGAGTCGGTTACAACGGAAGGAGATCTACATATCCGTATCGCCAAGCTTGCCTTCCACGCCAAGAGAGTCCCATCCGGACCCGAGACAAAGTCTTCAATCTTGTATATTCATAGTCCAACAGTCCGGCCAAAGGATATAGTCCGGCTGTCCGGATACCCCCTAATCCAGGACTCCCTCAGTAGCCCCCGAACCAGGCTTCAATGACGATGAGTCCGACACGCAGATTGTCTTCGGCATTGCAAGGCGGGTTCTCCTCCAAATTCTGAATACTTGTTTGAATAGTGTCCGGCTTCCCATAAATGTTGCACTCCTTGGCTTCAGCGCCTAATAATGGAGATCCTTCACGCGTCGAGCGAATGTGAGAAGCCGGGGCATTTTTACAATTTCCACCCTAGCCATGTAGGCAAATCGCCTATTAAAGAGACGGGGATTCACAGATCCATATCATACCATCCTCCCACAGCGAGTATCCATCGGAGCACGCCTGGAAAAAAATCCATTCCAACATGGCCAGTCGCCGCAGCTCCTCCTCTCGCCCCCGTAGCCCTGAGCCCAGTGATTGGAAGAAGTGTTCCATCCCGCATAGCCAACTAGTGAGGCTACAGACCCAGGGATTTCTCTCCCAACAGATGTGGTCCCCTGCTCGAGCCGGGCTTGCCACCTATAATGGTGGAGAACAAGCAGAGAGATTCCCCAATCCCTCCAAAGGGGAACGGGTATGCCTTGTCCCTTATTTATTAAGGGGACTAGGATTTCCAATTCACCCGTTCCTCCGCGGGCTCCTGGAGTTCTACGGCCTCCAGCTGCATAATTTCACTCCTGCCTCCATATTGCACATTGCTGGCTATGTCGCTCTTTGCGAACTATTTCTGGCCAAGCTCACTTCGAGCTATGGAAGAGGCTATTCTTTCGCACTCTGCACACAAGAGGGGTCACTGCTTTCAAGTGGGCGGAACCGAAATATGGCGATCGCTGACCGGATACCTGTCCGCACCTCAAGAAGGCATCCAAGACTGGCCTTCAGAGTGGTTCTATATAGAGGAAGTCCTCTTCCGGATCCTATTCGGATCGGCCTTCCTGAGTTTAATAATGTTCCTTCCAAGAAACGCCTAAGCCGGGCGTACCAAGGAGCCCTCGGAGGAAGATGATAGAGACGTTTCTTACCCGATGAGCCGGATAAAGGTGCCGGCTCTATCGTGACTGACTACAAACCGGGTTATGTCAATATGCATTATGCGAGGGTGCAGCCGCTTCAATACCGAGGCTGCCCAATGTGGGACTTTAACGGGAAGACGATGCCACCCGGCTGCAGCCGTAAGGGGCCGGACTCGCTGCCGCTCGCAAAAATTATGTCCGGTCTATACAAGGGAGAGGAAGAGGAGTTCCTTCGCATCAAACCGCGGGACGGATTCTCCATGTACAATCCTCCGAGCTGGGTAAGCTGCCACTTTTCATGCCCTTCCCTTCCGCATTTCCACAATAAATGTCTTATTTTTGCCCGTTCATCGCAGGAGCTGCGTAAGGCAGTAAGGGAGATAAATAGCCCACCGCCACAACCAGAGGAACCTGAACAGTCCCTCGACCCCGGCCTTCAGGAGGATCCGGACATATTCGTGGAGCTAATCGATAGGATATTTTATCAATTAAGCCGTGATGAGGCCATGGTGGCTATTACAGCCGACTATCCAGGGCTACTCCCTGCCTCGCAGGTAAGTGAGACCAGGGGCCCAACCTTTGAGAAGTATCCCTTTCCACGCACCTTACCTTCCGTATCTGCATGGTGTCTTACAGGGAAGGTCCTCCGGACGCCATGCCGAGCCCGTGGCGAGTTACCAGCAAGGGGTACCGAGGCCAGGCAGGCTGAAAAGAAAAGCGGTTCGGACTGAGATGCCGGCGCAGAGGTATGATATAAAACCTCGCTCCGTGGGTTTGTCTTTGAAAACATAATAACACCCATGTTTCCCAGAAGGAAAAATACTCGCTGGACTATATCCGGAGAAGTTGCCGATCACGTCTCCACTAGCCGGGCTCCAGGACACGGAGGCAGGGCATGCGTCGGACGTTCCTCCTATAGAGGATGCGGATAAAATCTCCGCTATAAATTCCGAAGTGGAGAGCGCCATGAATCACAAAGAGCGTCGCCGTCAGACTGCGGACGCTTTGTTTCTCCCAAGAGGCATTTGATGCCTTCAATTCGGGAGAGACGCCGTACATCCGTCTGCTCAAAATGGTCTTGCCAGAGCCACGGACCAAAGATATGTAAAGGATATACGGTAAGAACATTTGATGATTATATATATATATCAAGAGTCTCGAGACTTGAAACAGTTGGCACAACTGATTTAAGGATCATTATCTGTGCAGGTTCTTACAGAGAAGAATACCCAATTGTCTCAAGAGCTGGAAGAGTGCAAGGCCCAGCTACGGGCCGCAGTGGCCGCATTGAAGGAGTCCGAGAAGGCCCCCTCTGGTAACACCTGCTTTAAAGAATGACAGGTACCATATAGGATGCGGCATGCATGCAATTCTGACAATAAATATTGCAGATGACGCCGGAGTGAATCCGGATGAGCAACATGGCATACGGCAGCGAAATAAAAGGTGGCAAGTGGCTATGGCTTACATAGGTTAGGCAGTAGAAAAAGATCTCCAAGATGCCAATACCCAGCTGAGCGTGGAACTAAAGGATGTTCGCGCCAATTTGCCGACTCGTGAAGGAGAACAAGCGGCTTCAAGCGCATTTTTAGTAAGTGCTTGAACAAACTTCAAAAAGAGTTCGTGAAGAAGCCAGCTAACAGAGTTATGTCTGCAGGTATGCTGACAGTTCGTCCCGCGAACGAGATGCCCGGGTCTGCGGGTGATCTTCTACCAGAGCTCTCACAACTGCATGAACAAGTTTGGCAGGTGATGCAACGTATTGCCCAGGCCTTGTGGCCATCCGTCTCCCTGCCCGAAGGCCTTGGAGGACTTGCAGAGAAGCTCAAGGGAGCGCGGCGTCACTTCCGATTGTGGAAGGTATCGGCCTGCTGTCAAGGTGCCAGGGAAGCCCGGGCCATGGTGAAGACGCGGTATACCAACGCTGACCCAAACCACATGGCCGAGGTCGGACCTGTGGGGCCCGATGGGAAAGAAATCTCGCCGCTTGTGTATCACCAAGTAGAGTTAGCCGCCAAGTATTCCTAACAGGATTGTAGGCTAGACAGCCTGTTGGATGGCATAGAAGAAGAATTTAATCGATCTAAGTGACTATGTAATTTGAATGACATGTAGAATGTCTCTAGCCGGATTGTAAATCATTTGTCATGGCGGACCTTTTCGCTTCAACCTCTAGACCCGATAGTCCGGAGTGTATCCGAATACCAGCTCGCTTATGTAAAAACCGGGTATGCGTGGAAACCGAAAGCGTAGTGGTCATAAGTGCTTGAATGCATAAGTACCCAACTAGTTATGTTATATTACATGGGTAGTAAGAAACATCTTCCGTGGAGAATAGTTCTGTTAAGGGTTCCTTTTCCATGGGTACGCATGCCCTAATGTGCATGTCCGAACTGCGAGAAGAGACGCAGTAAAAACATCTGGGGCAAGTGGAAAAATAAAAAGTCATCTTTTATTCACCAACCAATATTCCCTTAAGAACGCTTAGCTTTCGCTTCACCCGGTCCGAGGTACACATCCGTCAATTCGGCAGTAAGAATAATCGCAGAGAGTTCTTCCCCTTATGCCCTAGTCGAATTAACGGGAACGTAGGGCATAAATACAAGAGCCAGGGAACCCAGCTTGGCCAAAAGTTAAGTCATATCGATGCATATAGTGGCGAAAAAAAAGGTACATGTGGAAGAATAACACATGTGCGGGGCATGAAGCCCATAAAATATTTAAGCTTCTGTATAGGAAGCCCCCAGGTATAATGAGCGCCAAGGGCGCATCAAAGATTGTGTAGTCAAAACACATTTTAGCCCTTCAAGGCCTCGAAAGAAAAGGGAAGAAAGAAATAAAGAAAAGCCAGATAACGAATGTATAAAAATTTACAGAGGTAAGGAGACGAACACGGAGTCCGGTACTAGGCATAGAATCTTCGAGTCTACACTGCTCCATGGATTTGGCTCGAGGCGGTTGTCCGATGCATCCCGCAGACGGTATGCTCCACCGGTTAAGACCTGGTCAATAATGAAGGCCCTCCCATTTGGGCTTGAGCTTGTCCTTTTTCTTATCCCAGGCGAGAAACGAGTTCGCCAACATTATAGGTTTTGGCACGTACTTCTCTGCTTTGGTATCTTCTAGCCTATTGCTGATAGAATGGGGAACGAGCTTTTGCCACGTCACGATCCTCCTCGAGGGCGTCGAAATTGTCCTGCCGATCAAGCCCGGCCTCTCTCTCTTTGTACATGCGCACTCGAGGTGAGTCATGAATTATGTCGCAGGCAGAACCGCCTGCGCCGCATTACACCATAAAGAACGGTGTGTATCCGGTAGTACGATCCGGCGTGGTCTGCAGCCCCCAGAGTATGTTGTCGAGCTCCTCTACCCAGTGCGCGTTAGATTCCTTTAAGGACCGCACTAATCTGGGTTTGATGCCGCTCATGATAAGACCATTTGCTCGTTCGACTTGACCGTTAGTTTGTGGATGATAGACAGAAGCGTAATCGAGCTTGATGCCCATGTTGCTGCACCATAGTTTCACCTCGTCGGCAGTGAAGTTCGTGCCGTTGTCAGTGATGATGCTGTGGGGGACACCATAACGGTGTACAACCCCGGATATAAAGTCTATCACTGGTCCGGATTCGGCCGTTTTAACAGGTTTGGCTTCTATCCATTTGGTGAATTTATCCACCATTACTAGTAAGTATTTTTTGTTATGGATTCCCCCTTTAAGGGGTCCAACTATGTCAAGCCCCTGCACCGCAAAAGGTCGTAATGGGGATTGTTTGTAGGGCGACGGGTGGCATATGGCTTTGGTTTGCAAAAGTTGGCAACCGACGCAGCGTTGGACCAAGTCCTGCGGCGTTCGCTTTCGGGCCGTCGGCCAATAAAATCTCAGACGGAAGGCCCTACTTACGAGGGCCCGGCTGCGGCGTGGCAGGCCACCGAAGTCCGGCTTGAATTTCTGCCAAGCTTCCGCCCTTCCTCTTCGGAGATGCACCTTTGAAGGACTCGGTGGTGCTTTTCCTATAGAGCTCTCCCTCGTGGACCTTGTAGGCTTTAGATCGCCGCACGATGCAGCGTGCCTCATTTTGGTCCTCGGAAGTTCCTGCCGTTAGGTAGGCCAGAATGGTTCAGTCCATGGGGCGATGACGACCATTATTACGTGGGCTGAAGGTGTTATTTTGTGGCGGAGCCGCCGATTATGTCAGAGTGTTCGGTATCTGGCGTTGTAGCCGGGTCCAGACTGTTGTTGCTTGTTTCCCCTTCCCATGCCACGGATGGCTTAAACAGCCTTTCCAAGAATATGTTGGGTGGGACCGGATCGCGCTTAGCGCCGATACGGGCAAGGACGTCCGCTGCCTGATTGTTTTCCCGAGCTACATGGTGGAATTCGAGCCCCTCGAACCGAGCTGACATCTTGAGTACGGCATTGCGATAAGCCGCCATTTTCGGATCTTTAGCGTCGAAGTCTCCATTTATTTGGGATATTGCGAGGTTCGAGTCCCCGCGCACCTCCAGGCGTTGAATGCCCATGGAGATCGCCATCCAGGAGACCATGTAACAGGGCCTCAGATTCGGCAGCATTGTTGGAGTCTCAGATACATGTGATTTGGAGTACATATTGATCAGATCTCCGGTAGGGGACGTCAAGACGACGCCAGCCCCTGACCGCCAACATTTTAGAGCCGTCAAGTGCATAATCCAATTGGAGTATGCGCTTGTATTCCTTAGGGAGTTCGGCTTGTCCCATTCGATGACAAAATCGGCCAATACCTGCGACTTAATAGCTCGCCGAGGTTTATATGTTATGTCAAACGGGAGGAGCTCTATGGCCCATTTGGCAATTCGGCCTGTGGCGTCGCGGTTGTTTATTATGTCGTTCAGTGGCACTTCAGAGGCCACTGTAATTGAACACTCTTGAAAGTAGTGTCGTAATTTCCGGGATGCCATGAATACCGTGACACGCTATCTTTTGATAATGCGGGTATCGTGATTTGCATGGGGTGAGGACGGTGGATACATATTATACCGGCCTTTGAAGGGGAATTTATGTCCGTCCGCTTTCGTTCGACGACGAAGGCTGCGCTTACGATTTGATGTGTCGCCTATATATAGCAGCATCGGTTCGCCGATGTTTGGCGCGCCAGGATTGGGTTGGTGGCGAGTATGGCTATTATTTCTTCCAATTCGGCCGTGGCAGCATCCGTCCACTCAAAGTGTTCGGTGCGCCGAAGAAGGCGATAAAGGAGAAGTGCCACAACGTATCCAGTTAATTTATGGATTTGCTTGAGGTCTGTTGGGATGGCCAATTGTGACAGGGCTCGGATTTTAGCCGGATTTGCTTCAATCCCTCTACTGGAGACGATGAAACCCAGGAGCTTTCCGGCGGGCACGCCGAAAATGCATTTTTCCGGATTGAGCTTGATGTCGTATGTTCGGAGGTTGTTGAACGTAAGCCTCAAGTCGTCTATTAAAGAGTCGACGTGTCTGGTTTTGACGACCACATCGCTTCACGTATGCTTCCACTATTTTGCCGATTTGCTTTTCGGGCATGTCTCGAATCATGCGTTGATACGTTGCACCGGCGTTCTTAAGTCCGAAAGGCATCGTGTTGAAACAGAAGGGGCCGTATGGCATGATAAACGCCGTTGCGGCTTGGTCGGACTCGGCCATCTTGATTTGGTGGTAGCCGGAGTATGCATCGAGGAAGCACAATGAGTCGTGTCCCGCGGTGGCGTCGATAATTTGATCGATGCGGGGGAGGGGGAAGGGATCCTTTGGGCAAGCCTTATTGTGGTCTTTGAAGTCCATTACATAAGCGCCAGGATTTGTCCTTCTTGGTACCATCACCAGGTTTGCTAGCCAGTCCGTGTTTTATTTCTCTGATGAATCCGGCCTCCAATAACTTGGCTAGCTCCTCGCCCATAGCTTGTCACTTAGGTTTGGAGAAGCGCCAAGAGTCTCGCTTGACCGGCTTGAACCCTTTTAGAATGTTAAGGCTATGCTCGGCCAACGTGCGTGGGATTCCTGGCATATCTGATGGGTTGCCTGTACAGTTCATAGAAAAGTGAAAGTGGATACTCTAAAATGCGCAAGATAAGCGTGAGTGCTATGGATGGCGTTCTCGTAGGGAGACGGGAGCGGATCCATAGTGGTGTATTGATATGGTGAATATGTGGACTCGCTTTGCGCCACCTCAAAAGAGTTACTTGGTCATAGTTTAGGATAGCACTTGAGTCAAAGCTGGCTTGCTGCAGTCAAACTCCACCACCCCCTTTGTTGATCTTGATGCATATGTAGCTAGTTACGATGTAAGTCTTGTTGGGTACATTTGTACTCACTTTTGCCTATTTTTTGTTTTTTGAGGAGAGACGTCGGCCTCGCTAGTAGTTCCGTGTGGACTTGACGTTTAGCTTGATACCTCACCACGATCTTGTGCCCTCGGCAGATCTCGGTAGATAGTCGCTTCTCAGCCTTTTTCATTTGTAGATGTACGTACTCAGACATGTTAAGCTTCCGCATGTGCTTTGACTTGTATGTTTCGAATGTTGGGTCATGAGACCCATGTTTGTAATATCTCGCTCCTCGAGCCTAATGAATAAATACTTGAGTCGTAGAGTTATGTTGTGATGCCATGTTGTATTTACACATACTCGAGTATATTGTGTGTATGATTGAAATGCTTGGTATGTGTGAGATCCCGACAAACTAGTTGTTTATCCTTGGTAGCCTCTCTTATGGGGAAATGTAGTCTTGTGCTTCCATGAGCCATAGTAGTCCGCTATAGTCTGTTCACCGGAGTCCTGCTAGCCCAGCACTACTGCTTCGGAACACTTGACTGGCCGGCATGTGATTCACTTCGTTCCTGTGTCTGTCCTATCGGGGAAATGTCACCCGGTGACATCCGGGGTCCTGTTAGCCTAGTGCTACAGCCTGATTCGACGTCACGGCCAATCGACATGCTCGATGTTGATTCATGTATGCCTGTCCTCGTAAGTTAGTGCCACTTTGGGTTCACGACTAGTCATGTCGGCCCGGAGTTCTGTCATTATATGGATGCTAGCGACACTATCATATACGTGAGCCAAAACGCGCATAAGCGGTCCCGAGCCATGGTAAGGCGACACCCGTGGGAATACCGTGGCGTGAGGCCGCAAAAGTGATATGAGGTGTTACCGCCAGATCGATGTGACTTGGAATCGGGGTCCTGACAAGAAGGATGTTATGATGGTTTGCATAGGCTAGCAGTATGCGAATGGCTTCAAGCCTAGCCACGGGAGCAAATGTTTCATCGAAGTCAATTCCCTCAACTTGAGTGTATCGTTGAGCAACAAGACGAGCTTTGTTTTTGACAACTTGACCATGCTCATCTTGTTTGAAGCGATATATCCATTTGGTGCCAATGATATTGTGCTTGCGAGGGTCAGGACGATTCACTAATCCCCACACATTGTTCAACTTGAACTGTTGAAGCTCTTCTTGCATAGCTTCAATCCATTCAGGTTCCATGAAGGCTTCTGCAACTTTCTTGGGTTCAGATACTGAGACAAATGCAAAGTGCCCACGGAAATTTGCTAGCTGTGTTGCTCTTGAACGAGTGAGTGGACTAGTTAGGAGCTCATAGGAAGTCTTCTTCAGAAGCTTGTGAAGATAAACACGGTTGATGACATGGCATGCAGTATCAACGGCATCGGGCCAGAACTTTCTTGGAGTCTTGTATTCATCAAGCATCGTCCGAGCCATCTCAATGAGTGTTCTATTCTTGCGCTCCATGATGCCATTCTGCTACAGTGTGTACGGAGCTGAGAACTCATGAGTGATGCCCAATGTATCAAGATAAGTGTCGAGGCCGGTGTTCTTGAATTCTGTGCCATTATCACTTCTGATATGCTTGATCTTGATGCCATAGTTCGTCATGGCATGATTGGCAAAGCGTCTGAAGATATCCTGCACTTCATTCTTGTAGAGGATTATATGCACCCAATTATATCTTGAATAATGATCAACAATGACGAAGCCATAGAGACAAGCGGTGGTAGTGAGAGTATAGTAGTGAGTATGGCCAAATAAGTCCATGTGTAGCAGCTCGAAGGGTTGAGATGTCGTCATGATTGTCTTCGAGGGATGTTTGGCCCTTGTCATCTTTCCAGCTTCGCAGGCACCACACAGATGATCTTTCTTGAACTTGACGCCCTCGATGCCTACGACGTGTTTCTTCTTCGTGAGAGTGTACAGGTTCCTCATGCCAGCATGCCCTAGCCTCCGATGCCAGAGCCAGCACTCTGAAGCTTTTGTTAGAAGACATACGGCTAGCTGTGGTCCTGCTAAGAAACCTACCATGTACAAATCCTCTTTCCGATACCCTTCAAAGATTAGAGACTTGTCGATTCCATTAGAACAAGGCAACGATATTTTCCACATATCACAATCATGTTCAAGTCACAAAGCATTGAGATGCATAATAAGTTGAAACCAAGGGATTCAACAAGCATCACTTTATCCATGTGATGATCCTTTGAGATTGCAACTCTACCTAGACCCAATACCTTGCTTTTACCAGTGTCAGCAAATGTGATGTGGCTCCTGTCAGATGGACGTAAGGTTCATATGATTAGTGCATCCACTGTCCATAATCCATTCTGAAGCATGTGGTGTCATACCCTACAGTACAGTTAGGGGGATAGGCTTCACCAAGAGTATTGTGAAGCATAAACATTTGACGGACAAGAGGATTATCAAAGCTCAGATCAAGGTTAGGACTGATAGGATGATTGGAAAGCGATTCAGGAACAAAATACATAGTAAGACCATTTGGGCATTTTATCTTATGCCCCACAAGATGTCTTAGGTCCCCAGCAATAGCATCGGACGCCTTTGATTTCCGGCTGGAGACCTTTCCCTGCAAAAGAGAGTTAAGTTTTCTTAATCACCCACATTTTCAGGGGTGGCTTCGAAGCAATGAGTCTAAGTGCAGCATCTGAGAACTTCGGCTTTGGAGCCCTAGCAAATAGCCTTGCAGGAGGTGAATGATACATCTCCGTCGTATCTACTTTTCCAAACACTTTTGCCCTTGTTTTGGACTCTAACTTGCATGATTTGAATGGAACTAACCCGGATTGACGTTGTTTTCAGCAGACTTCCCATGGTGTTATTTATGTGCGTAAATGAAGTTCTCGGAATGACCTGAAACTCCACGGAACATCTATTTGGAAAATAAGAAAAATCTTTGGAAGAAAAATCCACGTCGGGGGCCCACACCTGCCCATTTAGGGTGGGGGCGCGCTTGCCTCTAGGGCGCGCTTCTCACCTCGTGGGCCCCCGACGCCCAATCGACCTCAACTCCAACTCCATATATTCACTTCGGGGAGAAAAAATCAGATAGAAGGACTCATCGTGTTTTACGACACGGAGCCGCCAAGCCCTAAAACCTCTCGGAGGGCTGATCTGGAGTCCGTTCGGGGCTCCGGAGAGGGGGATTCGTTGCCATCGTCATCATCAACCATCCTCCATCACCAATTTCAAGATGCTCACCGCTGTGCGTGAGTAATTAGGCTTGCTGGACGGTCATGGGTTGGATGAGTTCTATCATGTAATCGAGTTAGTTTTGTTAGGGTTTGATCCCAAGTATCCACTATGTCCTGAGATTGATGTTGCTATGACTTTGCTATGCTTAATGCTTGTCACTAGGGCCCGAGTGCCATGATTTCAGATCTGAACCTATTATGTTTTCATGAATATATGTGAGTTCTTGATCCTATCTTGCAAGTCTATAGTCACCTACTATGTGTTATGATTCGGCAACCCAAGTGACAATAATCGGGACCACTCCGGTGATGACCATAGTTTGAGGAGTTCATGTATTCACTATGTGCTAATGCTTTGTTCCGGTACTCTATTAAAAGGAGGCCTTAATATCCCTTAGTTTCCATTAGGACCCGCTGCCACGGAGGGTAGGACAAAAGATGTCATGCAAGTTCTTTTCCATAAGCACGTATGACTATATTCGAATACATGCCTACATTACATTGATGAATTGGAGTTAGTTCTGTGTCACCCTATGTTATGATCATACATGATGAACCGCATCCGGCATAATTCTCCATCGCCGATCCAATGCCTACGAGCTTTTCCTATATTGTTCTTCGCTTATTTACTTTTCCGTTGCTACTCTTACAATCACTACAAAACACCAAAAATATTACTTTTGCTATCGTTACTTTTGTTACTGCTACCACTACTATCATACTACTTTGCTACTAAATACTTTGCTGCAGATATTAAGTTATCCAGGTGTGGTTGAATTGACAACTCAACTGCTAATACTTGAGAATATTCTTTGGCTCCCCTTGTGTCGAATCAATAAATTTGTGTTGAATACTCTACCCTCGAAAACTGTTGCGATCCCCTATACTTGTGGGTTATCAAGACTATTTTCTGGCACCGTTGCCGGGGAGCATAGCTCTATTCTTTGAGTCACTTGGGATTTATATCTGCTGTTCACTATGAAGAACTTGAAAGACGCTAAGACAACAATTTATCCCTCAACTATGAGGGGAGATAAGAACTGCCATCTAGCTCGCACTTGATTCACCTTGCTTTTGAGTAAGCTTGTGACACCTAAACCTGTTTACGCTATTCGATTACGATATGCCGCATGTTATTGATGATGCCACTTCTGCTATGCATGATACTTATGATGAAACTACTTCTATGCTTGATACTACTGTGCCAGTTAGTAAATTTCTTGATGAACAAATTGCTAGGGTTAGGGAGAAAGAAATTACTGAAACTGATTATATTGATGAAAGTGATGATGAAAACTTGCCTGTTATTCCTGAGGGTTATGTTTCTGAAACAGAAGCTGCTTTAGCTATTTTAGCTTGAAAAGATAGATATGAACTCAAGAGGCTATTAGCGAAATGGAATCAGCAATCTCTTAGTGCTAGAATGAAACCTGACCCTGCTTTTGCTACTTCACCTATCCGTAGCATCGATAAGGATTATGAATTCTCTGTTGATCCCGATATAATTACTTTGGTTGAATCTGATCCTTTTCATGGCTATGAATCTGAAACTGTTGTGGCACATCTTACTAAATTAAATGATATAGCCACCTGTTCACTAATGATCGAGATCTCGCTATCTTTATATCCTTAAAATATTTCCGTTCTCATTAAAGGGTGATGCTAAGATATGGTTTAATTCTCTTGATCCTGGTTGTGTGTAGTCCCGGGATATGATTTATTACTTCTCTGCTAAATATTTCCCTGCTCATAATAAACAAGCTGCTTTAAGGGATATATATAATTTTGTGCAAATTGAAGAAGAGAGTCTCCCACAAGCTTGGGGGAGGCTTCTCAAGTTACTTAGTGCTTTGCCTGATCATCCTCTTAAGAAAAATCAAATACTTTATATCTTTTATAATGGACTAACCGATGCCTCCAGATATTACCTGGATAGTTGTGCTGGTTCTGTTTTCGGGAAAGAACAGGATGAAGCAGAAATTCTATTGAATAATATGTTGACAAATGAAAATAATTGGACACTTCACGAGCCAGCTCTGAGCCTATTCCTAAACCAACTCCGAAGAAGAGAGGTGTTCTATTTCTCGATCCACGAAGATATGCAAGAGGCAAAGAAATCTATGAAAGAAAAGGGTATTAAAGCTGAAGATGTTAAGAATTTACCTCCTATTGAAGAAATACACGGTCTTAATTTACCGCGTGTTGAAGAAACATATGATCTTAATCCATTACCTATTGAAGAACCTCATGGTCTTGATTACCCAACACGGGTAGTAAAGGTAAATTCTCTCTATAGATATGATAAAGCTGAAAGCCCCCTACTAAAATTGCTAGCCAATGCTTGGCTGAGTTTGATAACTTTATGGTTAAGCAAGAAGATTTCAATGCTTATTTTGGTAGACAATTAAAACAAAATGCTTATATGATTGAACACTTGGGTGATTATATGTCTAGAGTTAAAGGTGGACTTAAACTCATTATTAAACATGCTTCTATGGTTACCACTCAAGTAGAACAAGTACTTAAAGCTCAAAATGATTTGCTCAATGAATTGAATAGTAATAAAAGTGATTATGCTGTTAGAGTGGCTACTAGAACTGGTAGAATGACTCAGGAACCTTTGTATCCTGAAGGCCACCCTAAGAGAATTGAGCAAGATTCTCACACAAATAATATTGATGCACCTAGTCCTTCTAAAAAGAAGAAAAAGAAAAATGATAGGACTTTGCATGCTTCTAGTGAACCTATTGCTGAAACACCGAGAATCCAAATGATATCTCTATTTACGATCTTTGAAACACAATCTGGTAATGAACATGAACCTAATGAAAATGTTAATGATGATGTTCATGGTAATGCTCAACCTAGTAATGATAATGATATAGAAATTGAACCTGTTGTTGATCTTGATAACCCACAATCAAAGAATCAACGTTATGATAAGAGAGATTTTGTTGCTAGGAAACGCGGTAAAGAAAGAGAACCATGGGTTCAGAAACCCATGCCTTGACCTCCCAAACCATCCAAGAAAAAGGATGATGAGGATTTGAGCGCTTTGCTGAAATGATTAGACCTATCTTTTTGCGTATGCGATTGACTGATATGCTCAAAATGAATCCTTATGCTAAGTATATGAAAGATATTGTTACTAATAAAAGAAAGATACCGGAAGCTGAAATTTCCACCATGCTTGCTAATTATACTTTTAAGGGTGGAATACCAAGGAAACCAGGAGATCCAGGAGTGCCAACTATACCATGCTCCATTAAAAGAAACTATGTTAAAACTGCTTTAAGTGATCTTGGAGCCGGTGTTAGTGTTATGCCTCTCTCTTTATATCATAGACTTGACTTGAATAAGTTGACACCTACTAAAATATCTTTGCAAATGGCTGATAAATCAACTGCTATACCTATCGGTATTTGTGAGGATGTGCCTTTTGTGGTTGCAAATGTTACTATTTTAACGGACTTTGTTATTCTTGATATTCCCGAGGATGATAGTATGTCTATTATTCTTGGAAAACCCTTTTTGAATACTGCAGGGGCTGTTATTGATTGCAACAAAGGCAATGTCACTTTTCATGTTAATGGTAATAAGCATATGGTACACTTTCCGAGGAAACAACCTCAAGTTCATAGTATCAATTCTATTGGAAAAATTTCGTCGATTATTTTTGTAGGTTTTGAATTTCCTCTTCCTACTGTCAAGAAGAAATATGATATTCTTATTATAGGGGATGTGCATATCCCCATTGAGGTAACATAGTGTTATTCGAAATTTCTCCGGTTCCATGTTATTCGGAATGAGTTTGTTAACAAGACTTGATCAACCTTGTTAGTGGATTCCTTTTGATGAGCATGAGATGGATGAAACCGAAGGCACAACCTTCATGCACTCTCTCTACTTTCTGTTATTTAGTTGAAATAAAGTAAAAAAAAGTATTTTTTACCTGCATTTTTCTGATTTATCCGTGCAATATAAAAATACCCCAAAAATAAAAGTTCTCCAAATGCCCTGAAAATGGAATATGATTTTTTCTGGAATATTTGAGAATATCTGGCACTGAGAACATAGCAGGAGGGGCAAGCACCTGGCCACGAGGGTGGAGGGCGCGCCCTACCCCCCTGGGCGCGCCCCCCTGCCTTGTGGGCCCACCGTGGCCCCCCTCCACTTATTCCTGCACCCACACACTCCTTCCTCCCACAAACACCAATATCCAGCTCAAGCACGAGTTCTAGCTCATTTTGCTGCGATTTTCGATCTCCTTGCTCAAAGCACCTCTCACAAAACTGCTTGGGGGGATTGTTCCTTGGTATGTGACTCCTCCATTGGTCCAATTAGTTTTTCTTCTAGTGCTCTATTCATTGCAAATTTGTGCTGCCTAGGTGACCATGTTCTTGAGCTTGCATATCAAATTTATATGGTTCCAAGTAGTTCTAATGCATGATATAGGCTCTAGGCACTTGTAGGAGTAGTTGCTTTCAATTTTGTTGAGCTTGGTTCACTTTTATTTTGAAGTTACTAAAAATTTCAGAAATTTTTCAGAGGAAGAAATATGCTTAGGAAAATGTTCCAAGGTGGTTCTTCAAGGAAGCAAGGACCCAGGCTTGCAATGCGTGATGCTGACGATGAGCCACCAAGGATCGCCCAAAGGCGACCTGTGAATGGCCTTCAGAAAATTTGATGGATCGAGCGGGAATCAAGGAAGAATTTAACGCATATTTGCGTAACGCTGATCTTGCGAGCTTCGAGGCAGAGAAGTGCAGCCAATACCACTATCTCACTAGTTCATTCGTGAGGAGGTTTGAATTTTCATCTTCACGTAATTCCCCAACTGTCCTGTTTGATCTTTATGAAAAATCTTATACTATGGACTTAGAGGATTTTACCACCGCTTGCAAACTTCCACAATGGGGTAGTGCTAGTGAACCTTGCAAATCTGAATTTAGAAATTTTCTTGCTAGTATAACTGTGGGGGAATCTAGAGATATAGCACAAGCTACCATAGGGAGCATTCATTTTCCTGCTATACATTATTTTGCTCTCTTCATAGGTAGGTGCATAAATGGTAAAGATGAAGCATGTCATACATGTGTCCCTGACATTAGTTTCCTTAGGAGTGTTGTGTTAGGAGACAAATCTTATAATTTGGGAGCCATTGTTGCATGTAGGTTGCATCATAATAGATTTAATGGAGATTTCTTTGGAGGAATTTATGCAACCCGCTTAGCTGATTTTCTTGGTGTGGACATTCGTGAGGATGATATTGAGTTGCCTCCTACTTATTTAGACTAATGCTATGGTCCACCACCAGTTTGTCGAGAGGAATGAATCACCTCTCAAAGATCACTTAATCTTGATGACGCCGTGCTGTCCGTATTACTCTCCCTGCTCCTGCCTTCTTTGATTATCAGGCAAAAGGAAGATATGTTATTACCAGAGAGGAGGCAGATGAGTACGAGAGGAGGGCGGAGGCCGCTCGCCGCCACGCTGCAACTCAGGAGGCGATAGCCGCTGCATCTCAATACGACCCCGGCTACAACTATGGATATCCACCAGGCCATCTGTGGCAATGAACCAACTTAGGCCAAAAGCCTAAGCTTGGGGGAGTACGTATTTCCCACCGACATTACATTTATGTTCACACACACTCATTGCTAGATGTCGGTGCTCATACGCTTTCATTGTAATATCCATGCTAGTTTATTTTACTTTTCTTGCTTTCTTCTTGTGTGTTTGATAAACCTTAAGAAAAACCAAAAAAATATAGTGTAGCTTTTAGTTAGTTTACTTTTGTTGCTGTAGTAGTAATAATTAAAAAGAAAACCCAAAAACATTTCATGTTCTTCTTTTTGCTTGTTGGGAGCTTTCCCGTGTAAATAGCTTTTATTGCTTTTCTTTTCTTTGGGGGTCGATAGGAGAAGACCATAATTAAATTGTTGAAGTGGCTCTTATATGCATTATTGTTGATTTAACCAAGAGCCCATATTGCCTTGTCTTCTCCTGTTCATTGAATGCTCGCAGATTCCAGCTTAGTCCAATGCACGTGCACTCTTATTATTATTCACATCGTTCGGTCGTGCAAGTGAAAGGCAATTATAATGATATATGATGGACTGACTAAGATGAGTGTCGGTGTCAAAACCGGTGGATCTCGGGTAGGGGGTCCCGAACTGTGCGTCTAAGGTGGATGGTAACAGGAGGCAAGGGACGCAATATTTACCCAGGTTCGGGCCCTCTCTATGGAGGTAATACCCTACTTCCTGCTTGATTGATCTTGATGAATATGAGTATTACAAGAGTTGATCTACCACGAGATCGTTGAGGCTAAACCCTAGAAGATAGCCTATGGTATGATTGTTGTTGTCCTACGGACTAAACCCTCCGGTTTATATAGACACCGGAGGGGCTAGGGTTACACATAGTCGGTTACAACAGAAGGAGATCTACTTATCCGTATCGCCAAGCTTGCCTTCCACGCCAAGAGAGTCCCATCCGGACCCAAGACAAAGTCTTCAATCTTGTATCTTCATAGTCCAACAGTCCGGCCAAAGGATATAGTCCGGCTATCCAAATACCCCCTAATCCAGGACTCCTCAAGAGCCCCGAACCAGGCTTCAATGACGATGAGTCCGCGCACAGCAGATTGTCTTCGCATTGCAAGGCGGGTTCTTCTCCAAATTCTGAATACTTGTTTGAATAGTGTCCGGCTTCCCATAAATGTTGCACTCCTTGGCTTCTGCGCCTAATAATGGAGATCCTCCACGCGTCGAGCGAATGCGAGAAGCCGGGGCATTTTTACAATTGCCACCCTAGCCATGTAGGCAAATCGCCTATTAAAGAGACGGGGATTCACAGATCCATATCATACCATCCTCCCACAGCGAGTATCCATCGGAGCACGCCTGGAAAAAATCCATTCCAACATGGCCAGTCGCCGCAGCTCCTCCTCTCGCCCCCGTAGCCACAGGCCGGTGATTGGAAGAAGTGTTCCGTCCCGCATAGCAAACTAGTGAGGCTACAGACCTGTGGATTTCTCTCCCAACAGTATGTGGTCCCTGCTCGAGCCGGGATTGCCACCTATAATGGCGGAGAACAAGCAGAGATTCCCCAATCCCTCCAAAGGGGAACGGGTATGCCTTGTCCCTTATTTATTAAGGGACTAGGATTTCCAATTCACCCGTTCCTCCGCGGGCTCCTGGAGTTCTACGGCCTCCAGCTGCATAATTTCACTCCTGCCTCCATATTGCACATTGCTGGCTATGTCGCTCTTTGCGAACTATTTCTGGGCTGCGAAGCTCACTTCGAGCTATGGAAGAGGCTATTCTACCTCGCACTCGCATACAAGAGGGGTCACTGCTTCAAGTGGGCGGAGCCGAAATATGGCGCATCGCGGGACCGGATACCTGTCCGCACCTCGAAGAAGGCATCCAAGACCGGCCTTCAGAGTGGTTCTATATAGAGAAGTCCTCTTCCGGATCCTATTCGGATCGGCCTTCCTGAGTTTAATAATGTTCCTCTGAAGAAACGCCTAAGCTGGCGACCAAGGAGCCCTCAGGAGGAAGATGATAGAGACGTTTCTTACCTGATGAGCCGGATAAAGGTGCTGGCTCTATCAGGACTGACTACAAACCGAAGTTATGTCAATATGCATTATGCGAGGGGTGCAGCCGCTTCAATACCGAGGCTGCCCAATGTGGGACTTTAACGGGGAAGACGATGCCACCCGCTGCAGCCGTAAGGGGCCGGACTCCGTTGCCGCTCTGGCAAAAATTATGTCCGGTCTATACAAGGGAGAGGAAGAGGAGTTCCTTCGCATCAAACCGCGGGACGGATTCTCCATGTACAATCCTCCGAGCTGGGTAAGCTGCCACTTTTCATGCCCTTCCCTTCCGCATTTCCACAATAAATGTCTTATTTTGCCCGTTCATCGCAGAGCTGCGTAAGGCAGTAAGGGAGATAAATAGCCCACCTCCACAACCAGAGGAACCTGAACAGTCCCTCGACCCCGGCCTTCAAGAGGATCCGGACATATTCGTGGAGCTAATCGATAGGATATTTTATCAATTAAGTCGTGATGAGGCCATGGTGGCTATTACAGCCGACTATCCGGGCTACCGCCTCGCAGTAAGTGAGACCAGGGCCCAACCTTTGAGAAGTATCCCTTCCCACGCACCTTACCTTCCGTATCTGCATGGTGTCTTACAGGGAAGGTCCTCCGGACGCCATGCCGAGCCCGTGGCGAGTTACCAGCAAGGGGTACCGAGGCCAGGCAGGCTGAAAAGAAAAGCGGTTCGGACTGAGATGCTGGCGCAGAGGTATGATATAAAACCTCGCTCCGTGGGTTTGTCTTTGAAAACATAATAACACCCATGTTTCCCAGAAGGAAAAATACTCGCCGGACTATATCCGGAGAAGTTGCCGATCACGCCTCCACTAGCCGGGCTCCAGGGCCGGACACGGTGGCGGGGCACGCGTCAGACGTTCCTCCTACAGAGGATGCGGATAAAATCTCCGCTACAAATTTCGAAGTGGAGAGCGTCATGAATCACAGGCGCCGCCGGGCCGTACTCCGCGACGCTTGTTTCTCCCAAGAGGTATTTGATGCCTTCAATTCGGGAGGCAGCGTACATCCGCAGCGTTTCAAAATGGTCTTGCTGCAGCCACGGACCAAAGATGTAAAGGATATCTGGGTAAGAACATTTGATGATTATATATATCGGTAGCCTCGAGACTTGAAACAGTTGGCACAACTGATTTAAGGATCATTATCTGTCTTGAGTTCTTCTGAGAGAAGAATACCCAATTGTCTCAAGAGCTGGAAGAGTGCAAGGCCCAGCTACGGGCCGCAGATGGCGCATTGAAGGAGTCCGAGAAGGCCCCCTCTGGTAACACCTGCTTTAAAGAATGACAGGTACCATATAGGATGCGGCATGCGTGCAATTCTGACAATAAATATTGCAGATGACGCCGGAGTGAATCCGGATGAGCAACATGGCATACGGCAGCAAAAGGCTGGCGAGCGCGTGCTTACATAGGTTAGGCAGTAGAAAAAAGATCTCCAAGATGCCAATACCCAGCTGAGCGTGGAACTAAAGGATGTTCGCGCCCAGCTGTCAGACTCCGTGAAGGAGAACAAGCGGCTTCGAAGCGGCATTTTTAGTAAGTGCTTGAACAAACTTCAAAAAGAGTTCGGCGAAGAAGCCAGCTAACAGAGTTATGTCTGCAGGTATGCTGACAGGTCGTCCCGCGAACGAGATGCCCTGGTCTGCGGGTGATCTTCTACCATAGCTCTCACAACTGCACGAACAAGTTTGGCGGGTGATGCAAGGTATTGCCCAGGCCTTGTGGCCATCCGTCTCCCTGCCCGAAGGCCTTGGAGGACTTGCAGAGAAGCTCAAGGGAGCGCCAGGGCGCTCCTGGAATGGAAGGTATCGGCCTGCTGTCAAGGTGCCAGGGAAGCCCGGGCCATGGTGAAGACGCGGTATACCAACACTGACCCAAACCACATGGTCGAGGTCGGACCTGTGGGGCCTGATGGGAAAGAAATCCCTGTCAGTTTGTGTATCACCAAGTAGAGTTAGCCGCCAAGTATTCCCAACAGGATTGTAGGCTAGACAGCCTATTGGATGGCATAGAAGAAGAATTTAATCAGTCTAAGTGACTATGTAATTTGAATGACATGTAGAATGTCTCTAACCGGATTGTAAATCATTTGTCATGGCGGACCTTTTCGCTTCGACCTCTGGACCCGATAGTCCGGAGTGTATCCGAATACCCGCTCGATTATGTAAAAACCGGGGTATGCGTGGAAACCAGGCGTAGGGGTCATAAGTGCTTGAACAGACAAGTACCCAACTAGTTATGTTATATTACATGGGTAGTAAGAAACATCTTCCAGGGAGAATAGTTCTGTTAAGGGTTCCTTTCCCTGGGTACGCATGCCCTAATGTGCATGTCCGAACTGCGAGAAGAGACGCAGGCAAAAACATCTGGGGGCAAGTGGAAAAAACAAAAAGTCATCTTTTATTCACCAACGAATATTCCCTTAAGAACGCTTAGCTTTCGGCTTCACCCAGTCTAAGGTACACATCCGGCTGACCCGGCGGTAATAATCGCAGAGGTTCTCCCCTTATGCCCTAGCCGAATTAACGGGAACGAGGGGCATAAATACAAGAGCCAGGCAACCTAGCTTGGCCAAAACTTAAGTCATATCGATGCATATAGTGGCGAAAAAAAAGGTACATGCGGAAGAATAACACATGTGCGGGGCATGAAGCCCATAAAATATTTAAGCTTCTCTATAGGAAGCCCCAGTATAATGAGCGGTAGGCGCATCAAGATTGTGTAGTCAAAACACATTTTAGCCCTTCAAGGCCTCGAAAGAAAAGGGGAAGAAAGAAATAAAGAAAAGCCAGATAACGAATGTATAAAAAATTTACAGAGGTAAGGAGACGAACACGGAGTCCGGTACTAGGCATAGAATCTTCGGAGTCTACCTGCGTTCCATGGATTTGGCTCGAGGCGGTTGTCCGATGCATCCCGCAGACGGTATGCTCCACCGGTTAAGACCTGGTCAATAATGAAGGGGCCCTCCCATTTGGGCTTGAGCTTGTCCTTTTTCTTATCCGGTAGGCGTAGAACGAGCTCGCCAACATTATAGGTTTTGGCCCGTACTTCTCTGCTTTGGTATCTTCTAGCCTGTTGCTGATAGAATGGGGAACGAGCTTTTGCCACGTCACGATCCTCCTCGAGGGCGTCGAAATTGTCCTGTCGATCAAGCCCGGCCTCTCTCTCTTTGTACATGCGCACTCGAGGTGAGTCATGAATTATGTCGCAGGGCAGAACCGCCTCTGCGCCGTACACCATAAAGAACGGTGTGTATCCGGTAGTACGATCCGGCGTGGTCTGCAGCCCCCAGAGTATGTTGTCGAGCTCCTCTACCCAGTGCGCGTTAGATTCCTTTAAGGACCGCACTAATCTGGGTTTGATGCCGCTCATGATAAGACCATTTGCTCGTTCGACTTGACCGTTAGTTTGTGGATGATAGACAGAAGCGTAATCGAGCTTGATGCCCATGTTGCTGCACCATAGTTTCACCTCGTCGGCAGTGAAGTTCGTGCCGTTGTCAGTGATGATGCTGTGGGGGACACCATAACGGTGTACAACCCCGGATATAAAGTCTATCACTGGTCCGGATTCGGCCGTTTAACAGGTTTGGCTTATATCCATTTGGTGAATTTATCCACCATTACCAGTAAGTATTTTTTCTTGTAGGTTCCCCCTTTAAGGGGTCCAACCATGTCGAGCCCCTGCACCGCAAAAGGTCAGGTAATGGGGATTGTTTGTAGGGCGACGGGTGGCATATGGCTTTGGTTTGCAAAAAGTTGGCAACTGACGCAGCGTTGGACCAAGTCCTGTGCGTCTGCTCGGGCCGTCGGCCAATAAAATCCTGTACGGAAGGCCCTACTTACGAGGGCCCGGGCTGCGGCGTGGTGGCCACCGAGTCTGGCTTGAATTTCTGCCAGAAGCTTCCGCCCTTCCTCTTCGGAGATGCACCTTTGAAGGACTCCGGTGGTGCTTTTCCTATAGAGCTCTCCCTCGTGGACCTTGTAGGCTTTAGATCGTCGCACGATGCAGCGTGCCTCATTTTGGTCCTCGGGAAGTTCCTGCCTGGTTAGGTAGGCCAGGAATGGTTCAGTCCATGGGGCGATGACGGCCATTATTACGTGGGCTGAAGGTGTTATTTCGGTGGCGGAGCCGCCGATTATGTCAGAGTGTTCGGTATCTGGCGTTGTAGCCGGGTCCGGACTGTTGTTGCTTGTTTCCCCTTCCCATGCCACGGATGGCTTAAACAGCCTTTCCAAGAATATGTTGGGTGGGACCGGATCGCGCTTAGCGCCGATACGGGCAAGGACGTCCGCCACCGACATTGTTTTCCGAAGCTACTTGGTGGAATTCGAGCCCCTCGAACCGAGCTGACATCTTGAGTACGGCATTGCGATAAGCCGCCATTTTCGGATCTTTAGCGTCGAAGTCTCCATTTATTTGGGATATTGCGAGGTTCGAGTCCCCGCACACCTCCAGGCGTTGAATGCCCATGGAGACTGCCATCCGGAGACCATGTAACAGGGCCTCGTATTCGCGGCATTGTTGGAGTCTATATACAGTATTTGGAGTACGTATTGGACTGTGTCTCCGGTAGGGGACGTCAAGTCGACGCCATCACCCAGACCGGCCAACATTATAGAGCCTTCAAAGTGCAGAATCAACTTGGAGTATGCGCTGTATTCCTTAGGGAGTTCGCTTCATTCATTCGGCGACAAAATCGCCAATACTGTGGACTTAATAGCTCACGAGGTTTATATGTTATGTCAAACGGGAGGAGCTCTATGGCCCATTTGGCAATCCGGCCCGTGGCGTCGCGGTTGTTTATTATGTCGCTCGGTGGCACTTCAGAGGCCATCGTAATTGAACTACTCTTGAAAGTAGTGTCGTAGTTTCCGAGGATGCCATGAATACCGTGATACGCTATCTTTTGATAATGCGGGTATCGTGATTTGCATGGGGTGAGGACAGTGGATACATATTATACCGGCCTTTGAAGGGGAATTTATGTCCGTCTGCTTTCGTTCGACGACGAGCGCTGCGCCATTTACGACTTGATGTGTCGCCTTACATATAGCAGCATCGGTTCGCCGATGTTTGGCGCGCCGAGATTGGGTTGGTGGCGGTATGGCTTTTATTTCTTCCATCCGGCCGTGGCAGCATCCGTCCACTCAAAGTGTTGATGCGCGAAGAAGGTGATAAAGGGGAAGTGCCACAACGTATCCAGTTAATTTATGGATTTGCTTGAGGTCTGTTGGGATGGCAAATTGTGACAGGGCTCGGATTTTAGCCGGATTTGCTTCAATCCCTCTACTGGAGCCGATGAAACCCAGAAGCTTTCAGACGGGCACGCCGAAAATGCATTTTTCCGGATTGAGCTTGATGTCGTATGTTCGGAGGTTGTTGAACGTAAGCCTCAAGTCGTCTATTAAAGAGTCGACGTGTCTGGTTTTGATGACCACATCGTCTACGTATGCTTCCACTATTTTGCCGATTTGCTTTTCCGGGCATGTCTGAATCATGCATTGATACGTTGCACCGGCGTTCTTAAGTCCGAAAGGCATTGTGTTGAAATAGAATGGGCCGTATGGCGTGATAAACGCCGTTGCAGCTTGGTCGGACTCGGCCATCTTGATTTGGTGGTAGCCGGAGTATGCATCGAGGAAGCACAATGAGTCGTGTCCCGCGGTGGCGTCTATAATTTGATCGATGCGGGGAGGGGGAGGGATCCTTTGGGCAAGCTTTATTGAGGTCTTTGAAGTCGACACATAAGCGCCAGGATTTGTCCTTCTTTGGTACCATCACCAGGTTTGCTAGCCAGTCCGGGTGTTTTATTTCTCTGATGAATCCGGCCTCCAATAACTTGGCTAGCTCCTCGCCCATAGCTTGTCGCTTAGGTTCGGAGAAGCGCCGAAGAGTCTGCTTGACCGGCTTGAACCCTTTTAGAATGTTAAGTCTATGCTCGGCCAACGTGCGTGGGATTCCTGGCATATCTGATGGGTGCCACGCAAATATATCCCAGTTCTCGCGCAGGAACTCCCGTAGTGCGGCGTCCACATCGGGATTTAACTGTGCCCCAATTGAGGCTGTTTTGGTAGGGTCCGTTGGGTGGACTTGGAATTTGACTATTTCGTCCGCTGGTTTGAAAGAGGTGGACTTGGATCTCTTGTCGAGTATCACGTCGTCCCTGTCCATGGTCGAGCGTAGCGCAGTTAACTCCTCTGCCGCTAGGGCTTCGGATAGTGCCTCGAGGGCTAGTGCGGCTGTTTTGTTTTCGGCGCGAAGCGCTATGTCCGGATCACTAGCTAGAGTGATAATTCCATTGGGCCCAGGCATTTTGAGCTTCATGTACCCGTAATGGGGTATAGCTTGGAAGATCGTGAATGCCTCCCGCCCTAGAAGGGCGTGGTATCCGCTACTGAACAGGGCCACTTAGAATGTTATTTCTTCGGACCTGTAATTTTCCGGTGTGCGAATACCACATCTAGTGTGATTTTCCCAGCGTAACATGCCTCCCGACTGGGGATGATTCCTCTAAAGGTTGTGCTGCTTTGATCAATGCGGTTCCAGTCTATTTCCATTTTGTGAAGAGTTTCCTCGTAAATGAGGTTTAATCCGCTGCCCCGTCCATGAGCACTTTAGTGAGCTGAAAGCCGTCCACAATTGGACTAAGGACTAATGCGGCTGTTCGGCATTTAGGTTCGCCTTTGGGCCGAAGGTGATAGCCGTGTTGCTCCATGGATTTATTGCTGCCACCTGGCAGATCTCGGCAAGGCTGCGGAGTGCTCGCTTGCGCCTATTATTTGAGGCGAATGTCTCGAAGAGTGTTAAGACCGTATTGTAATTCAAGGGATGTTGCTCTGCGGTGTTTTGCATGAGGACATCCTCGCCGCTCTTAGCAACCTGCCGGAGTACCCAACATGCTCTAAGGCTGTGTATTGGTGTGGTATCCACCGTACTGTGAATTTTGCAGGGTCCGTTAAGCCATCCCTCCAATACGGTTCCATGCCCTGTAGTGGGCTTTTTCTTTTTTGTGATTGAATCGGGTGACTTCTGGGGGTGCACCCTTTTGATTCGGACTGGGTGTTTACCCAAAGCCGGATTATCCCAAAATTTTGTTTCAGTTTTCGAGGCGCTCTCCATCGCACAGTACTTCCGTACTATGGCCGCCAAGTCAGCGAAGTATGCTATCTTGCGGTGGCTTATGGCGTTAAGGATTCCCTTGTCCGTGCAATTATTGCAGAAGAATGAAATTGTGTCTTCCTCTTGACAGTCCTTGACCTTGTTCATTACAAGGAGGAATCTGGCCCAATAGTGATGTCTTTATTTCCTGGGGCTCTTGTCTAATGTGGGAGAGATCGCTTGTATCTGGGTGGGTGGGCGGATTTAAGTCCGAACCCTGACCCGATCTGAGACCCGGGGGCATGGGAGCTTCCGATCTTGGAGGTTCGGGCTCCGTGATGTCGCCCGATAGGTCTGGCCCACTGCCTGATTCTACGTTCAAGGCTTGGGGGATGTCCTTCCGTATACAGGTATCCGGCTCGGAGAGCTCTGGAATCCGGACATAGTTTGTCCTCAAGATTGAGGAAGAATTACCGCATTGTTCCTCCACCACCGCTATCTGATGGGTGACCGGCGGAGAGTTAATCTCCCTTTGGTCGGGTTTAAGCCCGATCTGATCATAGTCCGCAGTGACTCCCAAAGCGGCGATGCGATCCAAGAGCTCGTTTAGGGAAGAGAGCTCCATCGGATCCATCTGCTCGGCAAGTTCCGAGCCGACGTGGAGGCTGTTTTCGATGACCCGAGAAGTCAACATCGGCGCAGCAGCCAAACAGGCGGTTATGACGAACTCGCCTAGCCGGAGAGTCTGGCCGACAGCCAGGGCTCCCCCAGAGGTGACGCTGTCCTTGACAACGAGACGAGACATCCTTCCTTATGGTGACGGCACAGTGGAACTCTCAAAGTGAAAGCACCAATGTCGGTGTCAAACCGCGGATCTCGGGTAGGGGGTCCCGAATCAAGGCGTCTAAGGTGGATGGTAACAAGGAGGCAAGGGACACGATGTTTACCCAGGTTTGGGCCCTCTCTATGGAGGTAATACCCTACTTCCTGCTTGATTGATCTTGATTAATATGAGTACTACAAGAGTTGATCTACCATGAGATCGTAGAGGCTAAACCCTAGAAGCTAGCCTCTGGTATGATTGTTGTTGTCCTACGGACTAAACCCTCCGTTTTATATAGACACCGGAGGGGGCTAGGGTTACACAGAGTCGGTTACAAATGAGGATATCTACATATCCGTATCACCAAGCTTGCCTTCCACGCCAAGAGAGTCCCATCCGGACACGAGACGAAGTCTTCAATCTTGTATCTTCATAGTCCAACAGTCTGGCCAAAGGATATAGTCCGGTTGTCCGGATACCCCCTAATCCAGGACTCCCTCAATGAGAAAAGCTGGTATGAACTCGACCTCTCTTGTTTTTGTAAATATGATGAGTTCATCGTTCCTGATTTAGCCTATTATGAATAAACATGTTTGCAATGACAATTAGAGATCATAGTTGCTCGTGCCATGCTTTATTAGCTATGAGTTATAATGGTTTACCTTCCGTGCCAACATGCTATTAAAATGGTTGTGATGCGGTATAGTGGGGTGGTATCCTCCTTTGAATAATTTAAGTGACTCGACTTGGCACATGTTCACACATGTAGTTGAAACAAAATCAACATAGCCTTCACGATATTTATGTTCATGGTGGATTGTATCCTACTCATGCTTGTAGTCAATGTTTATTAATTTTAATGCATGTTCATGACTGTTGTCGCTCTCTAGTTGGTCGCTTCCAGCCTTTTGCTAGCCTTCACTTGTACTAAGCGGAATACTGCTTGTGCATCCAATCCCTTAAACCCCAAAGTTATTCCATGTGAGTCCACTATACCTTCCTATATGCGGTATCTACCCGCCGTTCCAAGTAAATTTATATGTGCCAAACTCTAAACCTTCAAATAAACATTCTGCTTTGTATGCTCGAATAGCTCATGTATCAACTAGGGCTGCCCTTATCTTCCATGCTAGGCGGGTTATTCTCAAGAGGAGTGGACTCGCTCCTCACTCACGAGAAAATGGCTGGTCACCGGGATGCCCAGTCCCATGCTTTATGCAAACTAAATCAAAATAATTGCAAACAAAACTCCCCACGGGACTGTTGCTTGTTGGAGGCACTTTCGTTGTTTCGAGCAAGCCATGGATTGATGCTTGTTGGTGGAGGGGAGTATAAACTTTACCATTCTGTTTGGGAACCGCCTATAATATGTGTAGCATGGAAGATATCGCCATCTCTTGGTTGTTATGTTGACAATGAAAGTATGTCGCTCAAAATATTATTTATCTCTATTTAAAAACCGAGCTCTGGCACCTCTACAAATCCTCGCTTCCCTCTGCGAGAAGGGCCTATCTATTTACTTTCATGTTGAGTCATCACCCTCTTATTAAAAAGCACTAGTCTGGAGAGCGCTGTCATTTGCATCCATTACTATTAATTTATATTGGGTATGACTATGATTGGATCTCTTTTACCATGAATTACAATGTCTAGTCAGTCCTTGATCTTTAAAGGTGCTCTGCATTTATGTTTTGTCGTCTCAGAAAGGGCTAGCGAGATACCATCTTATTATACCATATCATGATTGTTTTGAGAAAGTGTTGTCATCCGAGATTTATTATTATGGCTCGCTAGCTGATTATGCCATTGATATGAGTAACATTGAGACCTAAGAGTTATTGTGAATATGGTTAGTTCATAATATTTGCTGAAAACTTGAATGCTGGTTTTACATATTTACAACAACAAGAGCAAACAGAGTTTGTAAAAGTTTTTCTTTATCACTTTCAGTTTATCAACTGAATTGCTTGAGGACAAGCAAAGGTTTAAGCTTGGGGAGTTGATACGTCTCGTCGTATCTACTTTTCCAAACACTTTTGCCCTTGTTTTGGACTCTAACTTGCATGATTTGAATGGAACTAACTCGGAATGACGCTGTTTTCAGCAGACTTTCCATGGTGTTATTTATGTGCAGAAACAAAAGTTCTTGGAATGACCTGAAACTCCACGGAACATCTACTTGGAAAATAAGAAAAATACTGGAAGAAAAATCGACGTCAGGGGGCCCACACCCTGCCCACGAGGGTGGGGGCGCGCCTGTCCCCCTAGGGCGCGCCCCCTACCTCGTGGGCCCCCTGACGCTCCACCGACCTCAACTCCAACTCCATATATTCACTTTCGGGGAGAAAACAATTAGAGAGAAGGATTCATCGTGTTTTACGATACGGAGCCGCCGCCAAGCCCTAAAACCTCTCGGGAGGGCTGATCTGGAGTCCGTTCGGGGCTCCGGAGAGGGGGATTCGTCGCCATCGTCATCATCATCCATCCTCCATCACCAATTTCATGATGCTCACCGCCGTGCGTGAGTAATTCCATCATAGGCTTGCTGGACGATCATGCGTTGGATGAGATCTATCATGTAATCGAGTTAGTTTTGTTAGGTTTTGATCCCTAGTATCCACTATGTTCTGAGATTGATGTTGCTATGACTTTGCTATGCTTAATGCTTGTCACTAGGGCCCGAGTGCCATGATTTCAGATCTGAACCTATTATGTTTTCATGAATATATGTGAGTTCTTGATCCTATCTTGCAAGTCTATAGTCACCTACTATGTGTTATGATCCGGCAACCTCAAGTGACAATAATCGGGACCACTCCGGTGATGACCATAGTTTGAGGAGTTCATGTATTCACTATGTGCTAATGCTTTGTTCCGTACTCTATTAAAAGGAGGCCTTAATATCCCTTAGTTTCCATTAGGACCCAGCTGCCACGGCAGGGTAGGACAAAGATGTCATGCAAGTTCTTTTCCATAAGCACGTATGACTATATTCGGAATACATGCCTACATTACATTGATGAATTGGAGTTAGTTCTGTGTCACCCTATGTTATGACCGTTACATGATGAACCGCATCTGGCATAATTCTCCATCACCGATCCAATGCCTACAAGCTTTTCCTATATTGTTCTTCACTTATTTACTTTTCCGTTGCTACTGTTACAATCACTACAAAACACCAAAAATATTAGTTTTGTTATCGTTACCACTACTATCATACTACTTTGCTACTAAATACTTTGCTGCAGATATTAAGTTATCTAGGTGTGGTTGAATTGACAACTCAACTGCTAATACTTGAGAATATTCTTTGGCTCCCCTTGTGTCGAATCAATAAATTTGGGTTGAATACTCTACCCTCGTAAACTGTTGCGATCCCCTATACTTGTGGGTTATCAGTGAATAATACTCATATGAATAAGCAGAAAAGTTCTTAGTTTTATGAACATGGCGGTTTGAAGAAACACGCTCATATTCATACATCTGAGTATGATTTCCCTGCAAAACATTGGCGTTAGGGTGACTCGGGTGAGTCCTCTGTCTGTATGAAGCCTTTGGGCCATATGAAGCCTTTGGTCTGGTGTTTGTCTTCTTCCCTTGTGGTGTCTTGATGACATTCACAGGAAGATTCTCAAGACAACTTTTGGGTACCCAGATCTTCTTCACAGGTGGTCCATTCCTGCAGTTAGTACCAATATACCTGGCAAACACTTCACCAGTCTGATTTTTAAATAGTTTATAGTTTGCATTAAAGGATTCATCAATGACAATTGGGTTAGCACAAGTGAAGCCAGATAAGGTGGATGGGTCCACTGAAGGTCCCTTTGCAGCAACCCATGTGGTTCTGGGGTACTGCTCAGGCTTCCAGTAAGAACCGTCAACATTCATTTTCCTCTCGAACCTAACACCCTCTTTCCTAGGGTTTTGGTTCAGAATCTACTTTTTGAGGATATCACATAGTGTCTGATGCCCTTTGAGACTTTTGTACATCCCTCGTCTCAAGCAATGTCTTCAACCTAGCATTTTCATCAAGAATAGCGGTGGCATCCTCGGCAGAGGGGTTAGTTACCTCATCAACAGGTTGAAGATATTGCAACAAGAGCAGCAGTAGAGAACATTCAGAATGTAAGTAGTGTTATCACGCTCAAGGCATTTTAGACATGGTGGTTCAAATCCTTCCTAAGCGGGACTGATCTGTTGAGCGCGAAGTGACTCGTTTTCTTTTTGAAGATCTTCATGAACTGCTCTCAATTTCTCAACTTCTTCCTTCCTTTGAAGATAATCATAGGAAAGCTTTTCATGAGTTGTTGAGAGCGTTTCATGACGACTTTCAAGTTCCTCATACTTAACATGAAGATTTTTTATGTCTTCAACTAAGGACTAAGATCGGGTCATTTCCGCTTCCAACGGCTCATCACTTTTGTCTAACTGTTTTTGAATATGTTCCATAGCTTTCTGTTGTTCAGTTGCAATTTTAGCAAGTGTTTTGTAGCTGGGTTTGGATTCACAATCAGAGTCATCTTCACTTGATGTTTGAAAGTAAGCGTCGCATGAGTTTACCTTGGCACCACGTGCCATGAAGCAGTAGGTGGGACCGGAGTCGTCCTTGTCATTAGCATTAGCGTTGGTGACGGAGCCATTGCCTTCAGTGTTGAAGATGGACTTGGCAACGTAGGCTGTAGCTAGAGCCAGACTTGCAACGCCAGAGTCGGACTCCTCCTCAGACTCCACCTCCACCTCCTCAAAAGCAGACTCCTCCTTTGAATCCATCTGCTTGCCAACAAAAGCACGAGCCTTGCCAAATGAGCTCTTCTTGTGTGATGAAGACTTGGAAGAAGACTTTGATGATTTCTTCTTCTTCTTCTTGTCATCAGAATCATATTCCTTGCTCTTATTCTTCTTCTTGTTGTTTTCGTTGTCCCACTGTGGACACTCAGAGATGTAGTGACCAGGTTTCTTGCACTTGTGGCATGTTCTCTTCTTGTTGTCATGAGTAGAAGCTTCATCATTTCTTGAGCTGGATCATGAAGACATTCTGAAGCCTTTCTTCTTAGTGAACTTCTGGAACTTCTTCACAAGCATAGCAAGCTCCTTTCCAATGTCTTGAGGATCACCTTAACTGCAATGATTCTTCTTCAGATGAGGAAACAGCCTTTGCCTTCAAAGCGCGAGTTCGACCATAGATGTCTCTTTTCTCAGATAGCTGAAACTCATGTGTGTTTAGCCTCTCAAGTATGTCAGACGGACCGAGTGTATTGAAGTCAGGGCGTTCTTGAATCATCAGGGCTAGGGTGTCAAACGAGCTGTCAAGTGATCTCAAGAGTGTCTTGAAGATTTCATGCTTGGTGATCTCAGTGGCGCCCAGAGCATGAAGCTCATTTGTGATGTCAGTGAGGCGATCAAACTTGAGCTGGACATTCTCATTGTCGTTTCTCTTGAAGCGGTTGAAGCGATTCACGAAGGATCTTGATCCTTTGATCTCTCCGGGTTGAGACGCTTTCGTTGACCTTGGAGAGCCGGTCCCTGACTAGCCGACATTTCCAGAGCACTCACATGGCCATACTTGTCCTTTGGTCAGATGACCACAGATGATGTTCTGGCGGTAGAATCCAGCTTGAATGAACTTCTTGACATCAGCAGGGGTGACACCTTCACCAGTCTTGGGACCGCCGTTCTTGACGACATACCATAGATCGACATCAATGGCTTCAAGATGCATGCACATCTTATTATTCCAATAGGGGTAATCAGTGCCATCGAAGACAGGGCATGCAGCGGAGACTTTGATTATCCCTGCAGTTGACATAGCTAAAACTCCAGGTGGTTAAACCGAACCACACAGAACAAGGGAGTACCTTGCTCTGATACCAATTGAAAGTGCTAGTTATCGACTAGAGGGGGGGTGAATAGGCGATTTTTGTGAAAGTCTTCAAAACATGAAAGTTTCAAAGACAAACGATAGAAATGAACCTATTAACATGCATCGGAATGTAGACTACACTAGGCAAGCCATAGTCAAGTATACAATGAAGTGAAATCACGAAGACTAATGGCAGCTAGGCAGTATGGATCAGGATGGAAGATAATATGAGGCAAACAACAATAGACGTCACATAGTGAAGTCAAACAGGTAATTCAAGCAGGCAATGACTTCATGAAGACAAACTGTAAGTAAAGAGAGGGAGAAGATAGAACCAGTCGCTTGGTGAGGACAAGGATTTGTTGGACCGGGCCCAGCTTTGTCAGGACAACCGTGACGTCTGGGTTAGGGAGGCTGAGATTCAACTTTCGAAGACCGCGTCTTCACCTTATTCCCCTTGAGCTATGGACACTTAGTCCTCACCCAATCACTCTGGTAAGTCTTCAAGGTAGACTTCCAAACCTTCACAGACTTCGTTCACCGGCAATACACAATGACTCTTGGATGCTCAGAACGCGACGCCTAACCGGCTGGAGGATTCACAGTCCTCAAGTGTAACAAGTCTTCAGGTCACACGGACAGAAAGACTTCAGTGATGCCTAACACTCTTTGGCTCTGGGTGTTTTGGGCTTTGTCCTCGCAAGGATCTCTCTCTCAAATGCTTCGGAGGTGGGTTGCTCTCAAATGACAAAAGCCGTGTACTAACTCTGAGCAGCCACCAATTTATGGTGTAGGGGCTGAGCTATTTATAGCCACTAGGCAACCCGACCTGATTTGTCCGAGATGACCCAGGGTCACTAAGGAACTAACACGTGTTCCAACGGTCAGATTTCAAACACACGTGGCAGCTTAACTTGGGCTACAAGTAAAGCTGACTCATCCAACTCTGCATAAGATTTGCTCTCATTGTCTTCGCTCGAAGACATAGGATTTGGTTGAGCATCACTTCAGTCACTCTGACTTTGTTCACTTGGACCCCACTAAACAGAACGGTGGTTCCTATGACTCAACAAAGAAGAAAAGGAAACTATGAAACAGCTATGTCTTTGCACTCCATAGTCTTCACGTGAATGTCTTCTCGAGTCATAATCTTCGTTGTAAATATCTTCACATACCACCATTGTCTTCAATGTCTTCACACATTTTTCGAGGTCATCTCCGGTAGGTAAACCGAATCAATGAGGGACTACTACCTATATTATCCTGCAATTCTCACAAACACATTAGTCCCTCAACCAGATTTGTCGTAAATAATCCAAAACCAACTAGGGGTGGCACTAGATGTACTTACACTATGGATATTCAAAGAGTTCATACTAACAACATTGCAATCATGCTCATCATTCAAAGATTTAGTGCCAAACATTCTAATGCATTCTTCCTCGAGCAATTGAGCACAATTATCGGAATCCTTATTCTCCTGAAAGATATTAAAAAGATGAAGCATATGAGGCACCCTCAATTCCATTTTTTGTAGTTTTCTTTTATAAACTAAACTAGTGATAAAACAAGAAACTAAAAGATTCGATTGCAAGATCTAAAGATATACCTTCAAGCACTCACCTCCCCGGCAACTGCGCTAGAAAATAGCTTGATGTCTACTTTGCAAACTTCTTCTTGTAGACGTTGTTGGGCCTCCAAGTGCAGAGGTTTGTAGGACAGTAGCAAATTTTCCTCAAGTGGATGACCTAAGGTTTATCAATCCGTGGGAGGCGTAGGATGAAGACACAAATCAACCAAAACCCTAATGTCACCTAGATACTCCAAAGTCACCTCAAGTATCCGTGGGTATGATTATACGATATGCATCACACAATCTCACATTCATCTATTCAAACCCACAAAGTACTTCAAAGAGTGCCCCAAGGTTTCTACCGGAGAGTAAAGAAGAAAATGTGTGCCAACCCCTATGCATAAGTTCACAATGTTACGAAACCCGCAAGTTGATCACCAAAACATACATCAAGTGGATCACGTGAATATCCCATTGTCACCACAGATAAGCACATGCAATACATACATCAAGTGTTCTCAAATCCATAAAGACTCAATCCGATAAGATAAATTCAAAGGGAAAACTCAATCCATTACAAGAGAGTAGAGGGGGGAAACATCATAAGATCCAACTATAATAGCAAAGCTCGCGATACATCAAGATCGTGCCAAATCAAGAACACGAGAGAGAAAGAGAGAGAGAGAGAGAGAGAGAGAGAGAGAGAGAGAGAGAGAGAGAGAGAGAGAGAGAGAGATCAAACACATAGCTACTGGTACATACCCTCAGCCCCGAGGGTGGACTACTCCCTCCTCGTCATGGTGAGCGCCGGGATGATGAATATGGCCACTGGTGATGGATCCCCCCTCCGGCAGGATGCCGGAACAGGGTCCCGATTGGTTTTCGGTGGCTACAGAGGCTTGCGGCGGAGGAACTCCCGATCTAGGTTATTTTCTGGAGGTTTCTGTATATATATAAGAGGTTTTGGCGTCGAGAACAAGTCAGGGGGGGTCTCCGGGCTGTCCACGAGGTAGGGAGGCACGCCCAGGGGGGTGGGCGCGCCCCCCACCCTCGTGGGCAGCCCGGGACTCTTCTGGCCCAACTCTTTTACTCCATGGACATCTTTCATTTTCCGTTTGATTTTCCTTTTCTTTTCCGTGAAATTTCATGTCAACTGGACTCCGTTTGATTTTCCTTTTCTGTAAAACTCACAAACAAGGAAAAATCAGAAACTGGCACTGGGCTCTAGGTTAATAGGTTAGTCCCAAAAATCATATAAAATAGCATATAAATGCATATAAAACATCCTAGATGTATAATATAATAGCATGGAACAATCAAAAATTATAGATACGTTGGAGACGTATCAGCAAACATGTGTGTCTTCCCTTTAGCTCCTCTAGTTCTTCTAGTACTTATCCTTTTGAATTAATACACTGTGATTAATGGACATCACCCGTTGCAAGTGTTTCTGGTTTTGAATACCATCTCGTCATGTATATAAAAATGTTGAACAAGTATTAAAAATTTTGAACTAGCATTTGAAAAATGTTGAACAGGTATTTGAAAAAAAATGATGACAAATATTTGAAAAAATATTGTACGAGTATTTGAAAAAATGTTGATCAAAGTATATAAAAATGTTGAACAAGTATTTAAAAATGTTCAGCAAGCATTTGAAAAATGTTGTACAGGTTAAAAAAACTATTGACAAGTATTTGAAAAACTATCGTACAAGTATTTGAAAAAAATGTTGATCATGCATATAAAAATGTTGAAAAGGCATTTAAAAATGTTGAAAAAACATTTGAAAAATGTTGAACAGGTAGTTGAAAAAAAAATGTTGACGAGTATTTGAAAAAATGTTGATCATGGATATAAAAATGTTGAACAAGTACTCGAAAATTATTCAACAAGTATTTAAGAAAATGTTGAACAAGTATTGAAAAATGTTGACAAGTATTTGACAAAATGTTGTACAAATATTTGGAAAAATGTTGATCATGTATATAAAAATGTTGAACAGGTATTTGAAAAAGGTTGAACAAGTATTTAAGAAAATATTGAACAAGTATTTGAAAAAATGTTGATAAGTATTTGGGAAAATGATGAACAAGCATTTGAAGGAAAACCGAAAAAGAAAAAAAACAGGAGAAGAAATAAACAAAAGAAACCATTTTTCGCAACAATATTTGTAACTAACGCAACGTCTCACAGATGTCACAATATCTCTTTATTACCACGAATAGATATTCTGTTTAAATACCTTCTTACTACTACAACAAAATGACTGTCTCATGGAACGTAATTTGTTTGTTGCAATATCGCTACCATGTTGCAACGATGATGTATTTTGCTGCAATATGGGGCTTCTATTTCAACAAAATGAGTATTTATCGCGACCAGACTCAGTTGTGGCAGTACGTGCATCCTATTACCACAACATGAGAATTTGTGGTAATATTGTGTTCTATTGCAACAAAAGATAGTTCTAGCAATAAGTTTTGTTGCAATAGACCGGAATCCTTGCAGTGATAATCTTAAGTGTCTGACCATGGTAGTAAATTTCCAATTGCTAATACCAGCCAATACGATTAAGCCCTATTTGTTTTGTGTTCATTGGTGGCATTTACATGAAGATCATCTGTGCAAGCACCTCCCATTATCTAAAACGCACATGTAAGTCTAGAGGGTTCACTATCCCACCTACCTTTCTTTACAATTATCATTTATTATTAGTACACTTCCAACCCTGGTCTGATCAACACCATCAGTGCCTACCAACCTCAGATTACATGGTTGTTCGCTCCACACGGTCATTCTAGCTCCAGCTTACCTCCTCCTGGACCATTATCCCATATCTCATGTGACTTTGCAATTTTATCACCACTCCTAACCACGTATCTAACTCATGGACTTTCTTTCTCAATGTACAGTGCCACAACCGACATCTCTACAATTTCCATGTGTTGCATCTTCTCACAGTGCGATAACAAGCCTCCGGCCAATTGGTTATCTTTCACCATGTCGCCCTATCCAAATCAAGAACCGCCACAGTGCGATAACAAGCCTTCGGCCAGTTGGCTTTCGATAGTAAATTTGTTGTCACCGTAAATTGATGTAAATAAAATGACATGAAAAGTTTCTAATTATATTGGATACATTACTTTCTAGAAGAAACGTTTGATGCTTTTATTTTTGTGGTGTGACAGTGATATTCCCTCTGGATCTTTACTACTCCTATTGGGATTGGTGGTTGCCTGAAACCTAATACAAAGAAGGAAGGAAATAATAAGTAATTAATGTGTGAAGATAAGCAAAGAAAAATAATTGTAATAAATGATATCTATTATATAATAGTCACGTGATACAGAGAAGGAAATAAGAAAGATAATTAATACTATTTATTATATAAATATTCATCTCATACAAATAATGAAGGCATTAATATATATTTAGTGCATCATGATAAATATGGAAATAAAAGTGGAATTTATGGTATTTAATAGTGTTTTCCTTTCTATTAAACTTGTCATCGTCTCAAATCAATGACCTCTCAAGGTACGATGATGCGGTCCCTCCTAGCACAGTCGTGCCTTTCACAGTGCGGCAACGCTGCAGGATCGATGTTATGGCCTAGAGGGGGGTGAATAGTGTAACACCTCCAATTTTCTGATAATCACTTTCCAATAAATCATATCCTTTGAAACATCTAATCCATCTTCTGTTGATCCAACAAATCCAAAATCCAGTCTGGTGGATGTGTCAGGCTCGTCGAGATAGTCAAAACGCACTACCCATTTGCTTCAATCGGAATCCGGGTTCATCTTCGAGGGTTTATTTCAATTCAGTGGCTTCAATTGTTAGGGAATTTAAAAAAACTAAACACACACACACACACGCACACACACACACACACATAACAAGGTTGTTTATCCGATATTTTCATCCATTCAGCGCCAAAAAGATTTTTTTTCTATTCGAGGTGGTACTAAATTTTTGTGGTCTGTCTGCGAACTTCCTATGTGGGCGCGCGCTGTGGCCCAGCGTAGCCAGCCCATTTATTTTCCTGTCCACACAGCTCAGAAAACCCTATTCCACGCACCAGCGGCCAATAGTTAGTGCCTCGCACCAAGCGCCGAAGACTGGGCTGGCCCGTCTCCTCTTTTCCTGTGTTGTATTTATATTTCTATATTTCAATTTTTTTCTATTAAAATTTTTGCCTTCGAGTTTATTTTTATTTTTTATTTTTTTAAACTCAAAATTTTCAAAAAACTTTCAAATTTTCGATTTTTCTTCAAAGTTTCGAAAAGGTTCAGATTTCTGAAATTTTGTTCCGGTTTTCTAAATTAAACTTGGAAATTCAAAAAAATTCTCGTTCCAAAATTTGTTAAATATTCAAAAAATGTTCCCATTTATTCAATAAATGTTCGTCTTTATGGGATAAAATGAGACTTAGAAAGAAAAAATATCTTAAAAAATGTTACAAATTCAAAAAATTCTTATTTTGGTGAAATGTTCACAAATTCATGGCAAATTATTTAAAATAGTCCCAGAGTGCTCCTTTGCATCCATTCATACCAATTTATATACGCATGTGAAAGTACATGTAAGTTGGACGAATGATGGATGGATTAAGCTGGACGAATGATGAATGGATTGGCACGTGACCTAGTTAGAAAAGGACCCTGAATTTCTTTAAATGTAAAAATGTTCCCATTTTTTCAAAAAATGTTTGTGTTGACAAAATTACTTGAGAGTTTAAAAATCATTTTAGAAAATATACAGATTCTAAAAATATTTTAGTGATATTTACAAATTCTATATAATATCCGTGTTTAAAAAAACATATTTTATAAAACCATTCGGGGTGTTCAAATGTATTCCCGTTTTCAAAAAAAATTGACAAGTTTAAAAAATATTCATGTCTTTATAAAAGTTTTAGCTTTTTCAGAAAATTGTGAATTTTTAAAAATGTTCCCGTTTCATAATCTGTTCGTGTTTTTCCGAAAATGTAAAAAAAATTCCAAATAATTGTTCACATTTTTTAAAAATATTTGAGATTTAAAAAATCATGTTTCTAAGAATTTTCGCAATTCATAATAATAATTACTCTTTCAAAAGTTCAAAAAAATAACTTACAAAATGTTCTGAATCAAATGATGCACTATGTCCTTAAGTATTTGCGCTGGCCATTGGGTAATAAGGTGTGTTTGTTCGAGTGGCTGGCAACACTTGGTCTGGTCTTTGAGGTCGTGAGGTCGATCTTTCAACTCTTCTTTCTTTTAGATTTTTACTCATGCCTTACAAACACAGGTTGTTTCGATGGTTGGGTCTTTCACAACCCAAGCAACTTAGCCGGCCCAACTACCTGTGAAATAAGGCAAAATATATTGATAGTCTCACATTGGTCCTTTACATATAGTCGTACCAATTTATATACCTGTGCGAAATTCGGAAACTGCCTTTGGTGACCGAGCTCACTGGAGGCCTCCAGATTCAAAATCCAAATTTCATTGAAATTCATATTTTTACATTTCAAAAAATTCTGAAAAAAGTACAGATATACATGAAGGCATAACACACAGGTGTGTAAATTTTCAGGGCAAAATACGTTGAAATGAGGGGTGTGCAAAAAAGGTCAAATCTGAGGCTATTTAACACATGATACTATTCATCCTCTCAGGCCATGAATTTGTCTTTTTTGCACAGATCACATTTCAATGTATTTCATCATGAAATTTTACACACATGTGGGTTACATCCTTATATACACGCATATTTTTTTTAGAATTTTTTGAAACATAAAAGTTTGAATTTGAATTTTTCAAAAATAAAGGCCTCCATGGAGCTCGGCCTCCAAAACGCCATTCTCTGCGAAATTACGTGTAGTAAACTGGATGAAGAATGAAAAATATGGATTCATTACTTCACACGTGGCGAAACCCAGAACCTAAATGTTCGTTCTCGGTGTGCACACAAGGTTATGCTTGCACATATAATTCTCACTAAATTTAAGTGCACATCATTTTTTTCTTCCATTGCAACGTGCGGGCATATGTGCTAGTATTTTCTAATTTAAGAAAAAAAATAGGATGTTGAACCTCATATTTATTCCCTCCAACACGTGAGCTTCCCCTTGTCCATATGAGGTGTTCTTCCACTTCTCTCCTTCTTCTCTTCCCCAAGCCTAAGGTTGCGTCCAATCTCTCTACTCAAAAACAGTCGGCCTAGTCCATTCTATCTTTTCTCCCCACTCCTCCCTAGATCCCTCCTAGCTGAACCATACCCTCCACCGCCTCCGTGGCAACCCTTTGGTCTAGGGCTTCAGCAAGAATAAAGAGAGACGAGAAGAGGAGAACAAGAAGAAGGCTCCCCTAACATTCCCCTTCACTATATACAATTATACATGTGCTTCCATCACAAAGGTGTGGTTCTCTATCATTTTTTTGCTCATACCCTCTGTTGGTAACGGATTCATGGAGTATAGGCATGTGATTAGGAGCCCTATGTGAGGGGACTAAGAGGAAATCGTTGTTGTTGTTGTACCTGGGTATACAGGTCTGAAAATCACATAGTTTTCTCACGATTATTTTTAGTAGTTAAAATTATAGGAGGATTATATTTTTTTTTGTAGGTCCTGTTCTCATGATCATTTTGAGTGGCTAAACATTTCAATCAGAGTTGTGAAGCTCCTGAGTTGTCTATTTGTTTGCAGTTGTCCTAAATTCAAAGACATCAAAGAATAGTGTTTCCCCATGGGTCTCAGGAACTTTTGACATTCATCTAAATTTATGTTCTTTTACATTATAGCATGTGTTTCGTGCATAGTCGGTAATACGAAAGGTTCCACTTAATTCCTATAAGCATCTTGTTGGTATGAATCTCCAAAGGTAGATACCGGTTATTCTGAATCTGAAAACAGAAGAGAAGTGTTTGCTAGTGATGACTGAGATGACTCCATACTTTGAGTGTGAATAGTTGGAGTTACTTGTAGATAAGTTTCTCATGAATCCATATACATATTATTTGCTTGGTTTCAACCTTCCAACACTAGTAGAGAAATGGCTAGCCACAACTTTAGTTGGTAGCACCCCATTCCCAATCAACACCATCACTATATTTTCCAAATAGTGGTGGCGTTGGCATATTTGGTATGACATCACTAAGACCATAGTGGTGGCGTTGGAAAATTGTTGAGCGCCACTTATATATGGGACCCACAGTTGGTACAAGGTGTCATATAGTAGTGAGGTGGCATAACATGGAACTGCAACACTATTAGGTTGTCTTGCGGTGTGATATGCGTTGCCATATCACTACTATATTGTTTTGTGACATTCTTATAATATTGTAGTTATTGTAATTGCATTGAATCTTTTCATATTTTTAGTCTTTTTATAATATCAAGACTTTTTATTATTTTGTGTCTTCTATTATTTTGATTCTTTTATCATTTTGAAATTTTAAAAAAATTAGTCTTTTATTATTTGAGTCTTTTATAATGTTGATTTTTTCATTATTTTGAGTCTTTTTATTACTTTGAATATTTTTATTATGTTGAATATTTTTATTATGTTTAATATTTTTATTACTTTGAATCTTTTTATTATTTTGAGTCTTTTATTATTTTGAATCTTTTTTATTTTGAACTTTTTATTACTTTTCATCTTTTTATTATTTTGAGTCTTTTATTATTTTGAATCTTTTTAATTTTGAATGTTTTTATAAAATTGAGTCTTTTTATATTTTTTAGTCTTTTATTATTTGAAACTTTTTATAATTTTGAGTCTCTTATTATTTTCAATCTGTTTTGTTATTTTTGAGCCTTTTTTACTATTTTTGAGTCTTTTTTATTGATTTTTGGGCCTAGCCCAACATTGCTTCCGAGGTCCGGCCTATCCCAATGTTGTCGTGTCAAGATATAGGTGGCCGGCCCCTCCCCCACTCAACGCCCCTCTCTCTTGATGCCCTTCCTCGTCGCCTCCCTCTCTGTCAATTCCGTTTTGCCGACGGCTGTCGCCGGCCGATTCTGGCCATTTCCGGCGTCCCCCGATGTTCTGGTACACTTCTAGACCTCCCCCTTTGTCTGCCATACATCTAGACCTCACATGTCACTTCCATTTCTCTGTAGGGTTTCGGCGATGACAACGGTGACGCTTGCAGGTGAACACATGCTCTGATTCTCTGTGAGCATCTCAACAGCTAATATTTTTTGGCGGTTCATATTTTTGGCAGCTATAATTAGCTAGGTTTTATGATTCGGAAGCTCTGAATTTTTTAATATTAGAATAACCTTGAGAATTTTGGCATTCCATAATTTTTGGCAGCTCATAATTAGCTAGGGTTCATGATTTGGTAGCTTTGCCAATTTTATCGGCTCTGAATTTTGTTGTAGTAGAATTAGCTTGCCAATTTTGGAAGTTCATAATTTTTGGCAGCTCATAATTATCTAGGGTTTATGATTTGCCCATGTGTGCCAAACTTTTAGATGATAGCAAACTAGTGTACATTCTGCTAGATGATTGCAAAACAATGCCAGACTGCAAAATACTGCCAAACTGCTAGTTCATATGAACTAGTGTTAAATTTTTTTTTGTTTGCCAAAGCTTTGATACCGACAAAACTTTTTTGTTTGCCAAACCTTATATGAACTAGTGTTAAAAAAAATTTGCATTCATAAACTCTAGTTCATATATTCCTTTAGTTGCATTCATATACTCTAGGTCATCCTAGGCATATGTTCTAAAGTGCCAAAAACAGTTCATCCTCTAGTTGATATACTCTAGTTCATATACTCTAGTTCAACCTCTCATTCATACTCTAATTCATCCTCTAACTCATACACTAGTTCATATACTCCAGTTCATCCTCTAATTGTTATTATTTGTAGTTGGCGCCGACGAGTACCTACAACAGCCACTAAAGGTCTTCTTGCAACTTCGCGGCATATGCTGACAGAGGCGAAGGGAGCACCAACCAGGTAAGATTCCAAGCACATCCATGATCATTGCAAACACATGCATATATCTAACCGTTCATGATGATTGCAATCGCACATGCATATCTAAAGATTTCAAACATTTGACTTGGTATGGATACATACTGTATTCCATGCCAGTCAAGGGGAAGGTCTATGATGTGGACATGATCAACCGCCAGCTTATACAGTCTCACGAAAGTACCATCAAGGCCCTAAAAGGAGGTGAATGATCATACATTTAAAAAGTATTGGTTCATCTGTACGTGGTTAATAATTTTTTTTCTACTTCAAGAAAATGGTCATACATTTTAAAAGGTTCATCTGTATAAAAATGTCTATACTCTTTAATCTAATTTGTGAAATTCAAAAGGAGATGAAAACAAAAAGATAAAAAAATACTATATGTTAAATATGTTTATTTTCACCACGTGATACATGTGGTAAGCAATCCAAACAATTCAAAAAAAATCTTACAAACTTAATGAATTATAAAATAAAATTTAAAAATAAAAATGAAACAAAAAAGTAAAAAGAGGTTCAGATCAAACAAAAATACAGGGAAAAGAAAAGCCCGACAGATAAAAAATAGAGAAGTGGAATTACTACATTGGTCGAACTTCTATTCATGGGTGCGTCTGTACATCGGTTACCGCAAGACTGAGCGGGCGCTCACCTGAAGTCGATCTTATACGGGCTATATAATTGCATTGCTTCTTTTCCGTTGTAGTTGTCTGCCTCGAGTGGAGCTCCATTGCAGTTTTTAGATATATGGGTGATGGGTCACAGTCTCACACATTAAAAAAGTGTTCATGCAAAGTAATAGTTTGTTTGAAATTTTTAAGAAAAAATATTCATACAATTAAGAAATAATCCCTGACATTTTAAACATGTTCACATATTTCAAAAATATGTTCATGAATTTTTTGAAATGTTCATGCAAATGTAAAAATTTGTTCGCGTAATTTAGAAAAAATGTTCATACCAGTCATAAAATTGTTCATGACATTTAAAGGTTGCTCACGCATTAAAAATACCTTCAAATTATTTTCAAGAAATGTTCATCAAATGTAATAAATTGTTCGTGTAACTTTGTATGGTATGACTCAAAAAAATTGTTCATGATCTTTAAAATATGTTCACATGTTTAAAAATGTGCACTTGATTTTCTTTAAAAATATTGGGCGTGTTCTTAAAATGTTCAGCATGTATTTAAAAATGTTCAACATGAATTTAAATATGTTCAATATGTATTCCAAATATTTTAAAACCATTATTTAAAATATGTTCAATGTGTATCTGAAAATTGTTCAACTTGTGTTCAAGAAATGTTCAACGTGTATGTGAAGAAAGTGATAAACGTTTTTTTGAATTGGAAAATGAAAAGCGAAAGGAGAAGGAAATAGATATAATAGAAAGACAAAGTAGTCATTCAAAATGAAATATAAAAAATATTAAAAAAATTGTAAGAAAACTTCAAAACCGATTAAGAAGAACATAGAAATAAAAAATGGTAGGAAACCTTCCGAAAATTGGAAGGAAGGTTCCTAGAACCATTAGTAAAACTGGAAAAATGGTTGGACTGGCTCCCATAGAGGTGTTTGTGGGCGTGCACTCAGCATTTCTCGCAATAAAAAAGATATAGCACTGGTACCAATTCATCGCCTTATCCAATGAATAGTCCGTAAAACCTGTAGTGGGAACGCTTGCGCATTGCTCGCTCATGTTGCTTGCGAAAATCACCAAAGTTTTCTCCTGACGAAAGAAAGACAGCTCAAAAAAAAAAAGACAGCTCTAGCTTGGTAAAAGAGTCAGCCACTATTTCATTTGACAAATCTTGAAATGTTTGTGAAATAAAAATATCACGAATTATAAAATATGTTCATGAATTTTAAAAATACTTATTTATTTTAAAAAGTGGTCTACAATTTTTTTTAAAGACATGAATAAAAAGATATTCATCAATATTTTTGAAAAATGGGCACCGATGATAGAAAAAGAACCAGCAAAGAAGGCATTACTACTTTATGTCCACAAAACAATACAAAATGTGCAAGTTTACATACATCCAAACGCTTCAGAACTCATTTCATGTTGCAGTCATAAAATTGGATCGTACACTTTGGATGAAAAAAGAATCAGTTTCAAAACAGGTAGCAAATCATTATGTTGAACAAAGAAAACGCCAACTAGTTCTCCAAATAATATATATTGCTCTGTCCTTTTTCTTTCTCCGAAACAGTTCCTCATGCAGCCACGAAGCAAGGTTGACCAATCATTGTGACACACTTCCTGATGTAGACGATATATGTTTGGTGTACTCTGTTTTGACGTTCTTCAGCCTTAAGACTACATCGCTCATAGTTATCCTATCTTCAGGTGAGTCACTGGAGCAGAGCAAACCAACCTCTAGTATTGGCACAAGAAAGCTAATGTCCATGTCAAGGCATTGCAGTAGCCGTCTATCTATGGCATGGACAAGTTGGTCTGCCTGAAACAATTGATGAACCCATCGTCTAAGGCTCAGTTCTCCAACAAATATAGCATCCGTTGGCCTCTTGCCAGTAAAGACTTCAAGGAGCATGATTCCGTAGCTGAACACATCGCTCTTTCGTGAAGCTTTTCCGTATGACACATACTCTGTGAAAAAAGAAGGAAGGATAAATGCACATTCCAACATAAGTGGCCAATATTAGTTAATTGGTGGCTTAACAACAAATTGATACATTGAGCAAGATAATAAGTACTTCCTCCGTCCCATAATGTAAGACGTTTTTTGACACTATACTTGTGTCAAAAAAACGTCTTACATTATGGGACGGAGGGAGTACTAAGTACCTGGTGACATGTACCCAATAGTGCCATGCATGTTAATGGAGAACACAGAGTTATCATCAGCTTGTAGTAGTCTTGCAATGCCAAAATCTGCCACATGCGCCATCATGTCCTCGTCAAATAACACATTGCTTGGCTTCAAGTCGCAGTGCAAGACGATTTCCTGGTAACCATGGTGTAGATATTCCATTGCCATTGACACCTCAAGCATAACGCAGAGTCTCTCATGGAACCCGAATTGTGTTTCGCCCGGTTGTGAGCAGTGAAGCAATGTCTCTAAATTGCCATTTGGCATGTATTGTAGCACCAACGCTCTGAAATTCATGTTAGAACATGTGGTGATTATCCGTATCAAGTTGCGATGCCGCACCATGCGGAGCACACGACACTCGGCCTCGAAGCTTCTAATGGCACAAGTGGACCGCATGTCAAGAACCTTTATTGCAACCATCAAACCATCGCTCAGTTGTCCCTTGAATACCTTTCCATGGCCTCCATATCCCAACATGTAATCTTCACTGAAATTACCAGTGGCACGAACAAGCTCTAGGTGTGAGACTAACCGAAGGCTTGCTGGAGATGTCGGGCCATCCAAAGATTTGATCTTGCCGTTGTCGACTTTATTTCTCCATGATATGCAGTACAATAAAATTACAATAATGACAAATGCTAGCGTGACAGCTGAGAGTAGGATTATTAGAAGGTTGTACTTATTACTGGAAGTGGTACTTACTACTGAAGCACTGCCTTGGGGTTTCAAAAATGGTTGGCATGGAGGCAGAGGGAAGCTGCATAAGCCAGAGTTGTTTGCATATTGGCTCTCTGGGAAAGTGGCAAGGGATCCCATCTCCGGTATTGATCCATTCAGCCTATTGTATGATAGATCAATCTCCGACAATGATAGCAACGAAAATGAACTGGGGATTGGGCCTTCCAACTGGTTGTGTGACAGGTCAAGCATACCTAAATTCTTGGAACCTGCAAGCTCTGCTGGGATGGCACCAGAAAGTCGATTTTGCCGAAGATTCATGATCGCTAGATGGTTCATCTTACCAAGTTCCTTGGGGATCTTGGAGTCAAGCTTGTTAAAGGACAGGTCCAAGAATATCATGGAGCCATTGCTTTTGAATGTGTGCTCTCCGCTATCCAGGATGTATACCCGTGTGAAGTTGCACGTATTCTTGCTAGCCATCCGGTTTAGTTGCTCCAAACGGACGCCGCCGATCTCAAGCAGGCTCCCCGCGCCGCGACATTTGCTGCTCTGCTCGCCGTTGCGCAAGTATATATGTGGCCGAACTATCATGAAGCCGATAGCCACCTTCCCGGACTGCCTCGCCAGCTCCGGTGGTATCGATCCGCTTAGCTGGTTGTCGTTCAGATCGAGCCAAATTAAACTCTTGCAGTCTCCTAGCTCCGGCGGTATACGCCCTGAGAAGGAGTTGTTGTTGAGCTTCAAGATTGCAAGGTTGTCTAGCCGCCCCAGCCAAGCCGGCACCGACCCAGAGAGCCGGTTGCTCCCGAGCGCCATCCATTTCAGATTCTTGCAGTTCACCAATTCCGACGGGATGCTGCCAGTGAGCGTGTTGTACTCGAGGATGAGGTGCTCGAGTCCGCGAGCACCACCGAGCGACACCGGAATCTCACCCTCCAATTTGTTCTCCCACAGGATGAGGTCACGGAGACGAGCAAGGCTGCCGACGGATGTGGGGATGGAGCCATTGATGTAGTTGAGACTGAGGTCGAGAGACTCGAGGCTTTCACAGTTGGAGATCGTCGCCGGGATGCCGCCGGTAAGGTAGTTGTTCTGCAGGTAGAGCACCTCGAGCTTGGACTTGGAGCCGGTGTTGGGGCAGAGTGAGGATGGTATAGCGCCGGAGAGCTCGTTCGAGCTGAAGTCCAGCATCCTCAGATTGGCAAGCTGACCTAGAGAGTCAGGCATGGAGCCATGGAAGCGGTTGAGTGATAGAGTGAGCCACGAGAGCCGTGGGAGCCCAGCGAGTTCGTCGCCAGGGAGCTCACCAGAGAAGTTGTTGTTCGACAGGTTGAGGTAGGAGAGCGACGCGAGCAGCGTGATGTCCGGCGGAAAAGCGCCCTTCAAGTGGTTGCTGGAGAGGTTGAGCGAAACAAGAGCAGTGCAGCCGGACAGGAACCCGGGCAGCACCTCGCCGGAGATTAAATTTCCGGATAGATCAAGTGACTCCATCCTGGAACAGTTGGTGAACGCCGGGACCTGGAGTGGCCCGGAGATCGAGTTCCAGGCGAGGATCAGCCGACGGACTCCACCCATCCAGCTGAGATCGCCATCGCCGGTGATGTTGTTGTCCGACAGGTCAAGGACATCCAGGCGGGCAAAAATGTCCCCGCCATCTCCCTTCCCGCCGCCACCGGCAACGAGTGCGTTACCAGAAAGGTTCAGCTCCCTCAGCCCGTCGCATGCGCCGGCGAGCGCGCGGGCGTCAGCAATGGATCCTATTAGCGCCCTGTTGCCGGACAGGTCAAGCCCGACCAGCTTTTGGCCGCACCTCCATCTCCCGGCGGCGCCCCCGCCGCTTGCGAGCGAGCCGCTCACGTTGGCGGCCCGCAGGCTGAGGACCTCGATAGCACCCAGCTGCAGCAGTGTGCCGGCCACAACGCTGAAATCGACGTCGAGTGGGACCCCTGAGAGGGACAGCGACACGAGCCTCCTCCCTCCCCTGACGCATGCCGCGCCGGGGAAGCTGCACGCGCCGTCGCCACGGGTCCATCCCCCCAGCTCCCCGCCGTTCCGTACCGCCGCCTTGAACCGCTCCAGCAGCTGCTCGTCGACGCCGTCGTCCGCGGCCACCAACACCGGATCATTAGCGAGCAGCAGTAGGAGCACCGCCAGTGCCAGGCACAGAGCAGTACCCATAGTAGCGCCGACGCCCGGTGCTCAGCTATGCGAATGTTTACAGTAGTCCGTTTGGATTTCTGGACCGGATGAGCTGCACTGAGTGAACACTTGTAGCAAGCAGTACCAGTAGGTACTCCCTCCGTCCGGAAAAACTTGTCATCAAAATGGATAAAAAAGGGTGTATCTAGAACTAAAATACATCTATATACATTTCTTTTATTCATTTTGATGACAAGTATTTCCGGATGGAGGAAGTATGATAGTTGGTGCCGCCGGTGGGTGGCTCGTCGTGTTCTAGCTGGGGACAATTCGTACGTTTATATGCGCCATGATCTGTAAAATCGATCTTTTCCTGCCAGATGTACGTAGGTGGTCCTGTATGTGGTGCCGGATTTCGCTGGTCCTCAAAAGTCGTCGTCGTCAATCGAATTAGTGCAGATCATCGTGTATCATGTACACAAATTGAGTTGCTTCCTTGAAAGAGGACACGTACGCGTTGCTGAAAATGATTATCTATACCGTGTGTGGATCTGATGAACGACGTGTCCGATAATGGTGCACCCATTTTTCATGATATGCACGTGAAACATATGGTACACTCTTAAACAAGATGAATCCTCATGGAATTCGATAAATATCTGAGGATACGATGTTCTTCTATTGTTACACTGTAAAACCTTGTCACTACAGCAGAATTGTTCATGGCCGTTGGACCAAAAGTCACTTAGTACGGGACCTCTCTAAACGCTCCATGGTTCTTAGACTGCTCGTTGGCAGTAATTTGTGTCAAATAATGAAAGAAAAAGACTCGGTTCGATATGGTTTGAACGCTAAGTTGCTCACCATGCTAGTGCAAGGTTTATGCCGAAATGTTTTACACTTCTCTTATAGACCAATATTTCTAGCATTCTTTTTTTTTAAGATCAAGATGCATACGTTACTCATATACACGCCAAGCATACACTCACCCCTACGAACGCACACACGCCTTAATTCTACCCCTACGAAAGACCTCTAAGAGATCGAGCCAAGATATCATCTCGAGATTTACGGTCATCAGAGCGCTCGTCGTCGACGGAACGTCTACTCCCAATCGAAAGTCAAGACGTCAGAATCATTAAATAAATCCAGAATAACGCGAAGATTTGATTCAACCCCGCCACGTGATACCACTGTCCACCTAAACAACTCAACCACAGGTTGATTCGCATTTCTAGCATTCTTTCCTCAAAAGCAAAGAAGTTGTAGCATTCTCTTCCTGCCAAACGCCGCCGTTCGTATGCTGATACCAAACATGCGATGGCTACGCCATTGGAGGCAGCTACGCAGGTGAGTTTCCCTCCATTGGAGTTTCCCGCGTGCCCCGTTCCCACATTCGAGCTTTCGCCCCATTGCCTGTCGTCTATTCATCTATGAAGGCAACAACGCTTCTACTAGCGATGACCACCACTCCTCCTCCTTAGCCTCAGCCTCGCCCCTCTCCAGTGGCGAGCTCAAAGTAGACCACATGCGCTATACTGCCCTGAGTGAACTCTTGTAGCAGTAGCACGTAGTAGGTACTATTATCGTTAGTGCCGCCGGTGGGTAGCTCCTCGTGTTCTTAGAGAGGAGAATTCGTACGTATGCATCATGACGCGTTACTGGTCCTGTACGTGGTGCCGAGTTTCGCTGGTCCCTCAAAAGTCGACGTCGTCAATCACATTAGCACAGATCTACATACGCGATTACGTGTCTTGGAATCTTGACGATTAACATCGTGTATCATGCATGTACGTCGTGAATCAAAAGCACTCTCACACGCATTGCTTTGTACAAAAGCTAGCTCGTTCTCCGTGGGAACCAGCATGCAGGAATTTGGAATCTGGGCACCGTACATGTATCCTTGCTCAACACCTCGATGAAGCACAAGCAGTTCACACAAAACCAAATAAGTTCTGAATTAGTTTATCAAATTCTTCGAATGTCCTTTGCCAGAATATTTTTTACGCTTCTCTATTAGACCAACGCTCGCATACATTCACACCAACGCTCACATACACGCACACCTATGACTGCACGGGCACACACATCTTACCGTTATGAGCAGATCATTCTTACACTAAAAGAACAATCTCGAATAATTAGAATAAATCCAGGAAATTTTGAACATCGTGGCAAGTTTAGGATTTGAACCCGGAAGGACGAATTCCACCACAATGAACCTAGCAAATTGAGCTAGACTCAGTTCACAGTTGCCTTATATTTGATAGTACTATGATAGGCCATCATATGTTACGCTGCATAACCTACGATTAAAAGGGTAGTACACATTCTTGAAAAGGAAGTAGGTGGGGGGTATCTCTTATGGCAGGAAATGAGAGGCGTAATTGGGCTATCTTAGTTGTCCATCCCACTAATTTCAGTATTATAATATAATGTAGTGGTATACTGGAAAAAGGATACTTGATTTGTAGGCCTAAAAGATTTACATGATGGAATGTGTCTATGTACCCTTACAGGGGAAGGGGAAGGTCGACGAGATAATGATCGACCTTATTTGACATGTTGGCTCCAAGGCATGGCGAGAGTTCCTCCGGTGCACCCTTTTTAAATATCTAGAAGTGGTTAAAATTATGAAAAAAAAAACAATGCCCACTAATGATACATGCATCTATCATATAAAAAATCTTAATCCAAACTCAGTATGAAGTTTGAGACACTAATTAAAAGAATTTTTTGATGTTTAATAATGTTAATGTGATGAATTCATAGCCCAATTCAAACTAACTTTGTCCCCCTTTTCCTAGGGATGTATTCTCAATTTCGATTTGAAATTTTTATCTTGATGGATATATATTGTGTCTTTGCTAATGCCAATCAATTTTCTCATACATGGTGAGGCCTTTGTTGTTTATCATCCAAGGTAATGTCAGGTTTGGGAGTACCCTTGACTCTCGGAATTTGTCACTGATCATTCTTTCTTCAATCTTCATTTTCTTTTTATTCGTCCTCAATCTCTCTTTTGTTGTTCTTCACTCTTCTTGTCTAAGTGGATAGTGAACATGTGTTTGTAGGTGATAGAGTATGCTATGTGATAGTAATAGATAAAACACCCATATTATGTGAAGTGTTATATAGAACGTTTATTGCAGATCACTGACTTATAGAAGAGCCAGTTCCTACGGAGGTGGGGGCGAAGAGAGATCCACCAGATCGAAGCAGGTCAGCCCCCAAAACTTTACCGCCTTCAAGATGGTTTCTCGGCTGTTTGTCCAGTCTATTTTTATTTTCTTCCCATTTTCCTCTTCGGCTGTTCTCTTCTGCTCAAGCGATGCACGTTCTTCAATTAACAAAATTCGATCCTGGGAGAACGGATGCACTTTCCTACTTCTGTCTGAGGCCGTTTATCCCTTCCTCCAGCCTGGGTCCACACAAAATCGACTAGGAGTGGACTGAGAAACATGCCGAAGCGACTTCCAGCGAGGGACGGGAGTCAATTAGCAACATGGTTCGACTGAGAGCCGAATACATACAGTATAATAAAACCAGTTGACTGATCCTGGCCATGTTTGATGCCCATGAACAACGATTTTTTCCACAACTGAATTGATGCATTCACACTGTTCACTGGCTCACAGCCATCCCCCGTACAATTCTCTCGTATTCCCGTTTATCGAGCTTTCAAACTGATTGCAATGCAATTGCTGCCACATGTCCCCGCGGGGTAACATGTTTCATGCCCATGAACGATTTTTTTTCCACAACTAAACTAATGCATTCACACTGTTCATTGACCCACAGCATCGCCCGTACAATTCTATCATATTTTTTTACCGGAAAAAGGCTTTCGCCCCGCTTTATATATAAAGCACCAAACCACAAGCATCCAGTACAATCACACGTCACGCCATCGCAATACACGCACACATCCAAGACAGGATACATAGGCGCTGAGCGCAGCAACACTACTCCTAGCACTACCGCCCCAAAGATATGAAGCTACATATGACGAACCATGCGCTCCAAGGCGGCGCCTTCAGGAAGGATACGACGCCGGAGCGCCGCCACCGCCCGATCCAAGGATCAGAGTTTTTCCCGGAGCCGCATGACGGGCAATGAGAGCCACGACGACGCCTTCAGGAAGGGAACCATTTCGCCACCGCCGGTCCGTCCGAAGATAGAGCAGGTTTTCACCTCGGCCAATTATCACCTCCACCGAACGCGACATCCCGGCAACCACGCCGCCCACACGACCATGATGACCGGGCAGCACCAAGGCACGGTGTCGGTGTCAAAACCGGCGGATCTCGGGTAGGGGGTCCCGAACTGTGCGTCTAGGCGGATGGTAACAGGAGACAAGGGACACAATGTTTACCCAGGTTCGGGCCCTCTTGATGGAGGTAAAACCCTACGTCCTGCTTGATTGATATTGATATTATGGATGTTTACAAGAATGGATCTACCACGAGATCAAGGAGGCTAAACCCTAGAAGCTAGCCTATGGTATGATTGTAAGGGTTGTTGATGTTGTCCCTACGGACTAGAGCCATCCGGTTTATATAGACACCGGAGAGGGCTAGGGTTACATAGAGTCGGTTACAATGGTAGGAGATCTACATATCCGTATCGCCAAGCTTGCCTTCCACGCCAAGGAAAGTCCCATCCGGACACGGGAAGTCTTCAATCTTGTATCTTCATAGTCTTGGAGTCCGGCCGATGATGATAGTCCGGCAGAGATAGTTCGGTGATGATGGTAGTCCGGCTATCCGGACACCCCTAATCCAGACTCCTCAAGAGCCCTGAACCAGGCTTCAATGACGATAAGTCCGGCGTATATTGCTTGGCATTGCAAGGCGGGTTCCTCCTCCAAATGATAGAAGATTGTGAACACCAGGATAGTGTCCGGCTCGCAAAATAAATTCCACATTCCACCGTAGAGAGAGAGAATAATAATATATACACAAGTTCAATCTGTCGACGTTTTACGTGGCATGACGTCACACCACTACCAAGCCATTACTTAGAATTGTTTTCACTCTACCACCTCAAGCAAGATTTAGCGAAGCGGTTTCTTTGGCACGTCTTGTCGGGCGTAGATCGTGGTTTCCCCTTAATCCGGGGTTCTCATCAATACGGACGTGGGTAACCCAACCACGCTTCGCCACGCCCCTCTATCGGCGAGTCCCAAACGGTCACGGAGACGGCTCTTGGTATTCTTCCTCTTTATAACGGGACCAAGGCTCGTTCCTTTTCTTCAATCCTCCATCGAATCCTCTCCCCGCTCCAAGTTCCAGCACCTAGAGCTCCAGATTAAGCGCTTGAACTTTCAACGATGTCCGGTTCCGACCTCCGGGCGGTGGATGCCCTCCTCCGTCACGGAGGAGGACGTGCTAAAGCTGCGGGAGGCCAAGTACACGGCTTATGATATTTCAAGACAGGTTGCCTGCCAAGGGCAGGCCATCCCCACCCCGAGCCCGCGAGTAAGTCATTTTTATACCCCACCTCCGTCGGGGTTTAGGCTTCCGATGGATCCTTTTGTGAGAGGGCTCATGTTTTACTATGGGTTGGAATTCCACGATTTGGCTCCGAGTCTATCCTCCATATTTCCACATTTATTATCGTCATGAGGCCTTCCTCCGCGTCACCCCTCACTTCGCCTGTGGCTAAAGACCTTCAATGTGGCGCCAAGATGATCGGGGCGTCGGCCGGAGTGCGGCGGTGACCATAAGTAGGAGAGCCGACGGCCCGTGGCCTGGCTCCTTCCAAGAGGAGCTCGGCCCGTGGCAGCAAGAGTGGTTCTATATTACTGCTCCGAGGGGCCGCAGGCAAAGCCGCCGCCCTTATTCCGCCCAGGACCTCCACGACGGTTGATGTCGTGGGTCAACCAAGGCTCAAGCGGGGCCGTCAAAGGACGTGCCCCTACTGCAGGCCGGATTCGAGATCTCCAAGCGAGGGAGGTCGATATGGTGGTGGTGATGCGAGGTTATCTTTGATTAGGCGTCTCCCGCCTGCAAACGCCGCCCTCTCCGACAATGGGAGTTTAATCCGAGGGCCCACGGATTCTTCAACACTTCATGGGTATGACACCTCGGAGATGTACAAATTATTCTTCGGATCGCAAGAGGTGCGTCCGGAATTGACCGAGGATGCTGGCCTAAGCTGCAATCGCCGGATACTCAAGTAAGTAGTTCGAGTCCGGACATACCGCTTTGTTTGCCTTTCAATGATTCGCCTTATGACCAACTTCCTTCTACACAGGAGTGGATAGCGGAAGCAAAATTGATACGGTGTCCGGCCCTCCCCGAGACCGCGCCGGATCCGTGCTGGTCCGGATGCTTGAGGTTGCGCCTTGAGGAGGAAGACGAAGGGGAAAGCGGAAAGCTACTGCCTCGCCTAAGGAGGCTCTTGAAAGAGGGGGGATCGAGAATCCCTCCCTCCAAGGGGAGAAGAGGACTGCCACCGAGGACCCGGGGGCAAAAGCCCCTAAACGGGGGAAGAAATCTTCGCCAGAGGGTCCTGCGTCCGGGGGGGCCCCGGCCGCACAAACTCCCTTAAAGAGTCAGCCCACCAACGAGCCGTAAGTAGAAAGAAAGGAGTTTTATAATAAGGGACATCCCTATTTGTGCTTCTGAGGATAACTAAAGTTTTTACCTTGTAGTTCGGATCTCCGTCCTTCGCAGATGAGCTCGTCTTCGGGGGACCTTCGTCCGGAGATGATAGAGAGCGAGACACCTCCGTCCGGGGCGCCGTCAGATAGGCGGACGAGCCTGAAGTGTCGCCGCGGAGGAGCCCCGGGTTTGGCAAAGCCGGATAGTTCGGGCGCCGGTGGTGTACGGTGAAGGATCTCGCTTGAGAAGGCGTCTATCTCGGAAGATCACCACGCATTGATGAGCACGGTGATTGAAAGGATTTCGTCCGCCAAGGCGGGTTGCACGATGTCGTCGGGAGTTTCTTTGGCGGGGTTTGACGACGTAAAATGACACACCTTTTTAACAGTTTTGCATATAGAATCGCCCTGTATAGATAGTAGCCCACGAGACTCGGTAGGTTGTCGAAATCGACAGCTGCGTCGAGGATCAAAATCGCATGTTTAATTTCCAGTCATTCCTATGCATGTGGAGGGTCGTTCGGGTTCCTGAAGGACTGATGGAGTTGCTGAACTAAAGCGGCAACTCGATGTTGCGGATGCGGACATCACACTGATCAACAGGCGACTTGATGAGTCGCAAGGTAAGTGTTACTGCGCGGTCACTTGGTAAGGGAGCCGAAGCCCACTCCTTACAATATGTGTGTGAAATGCAGATAGTGCCGCTGCTGTGGAGAGCCTTCGAGCCGAACTTGCTCAAGCCAAGGAGCAGGCCAGAAGGAGTAATGCGGCGGCCTCGAGGGCGGCCGATGAGTTAGCGGCCGAAAGGGTCGCCTGCTTGCGGAAGCAGGAAGAGATGGCCGCAATGGCCTGAAGTTAAAAGATGCTACCGACCGCAATGAGGTTCTTGAGAAGGAGCGCCTAAGCGGGGCAAGAAGACCTGCGGAAGGCCACCGCCGAAGCCAAGGATGCCCGCCGCAATGCGGACTATAAAGGAAGAAACTGCGCCAGGTCGGAGATATTGTAGCTGGCAAGCCTTTTCTGCTGCGCCGAAGGTTGACGGATCCAAAATATGCTCAGCTGGGCCAACTGTGGGGTTCAGAGGACCCTTATATGGACTTAGCAGCGAGTGCGGCGGATGCCGTTGTGCATTTTCGAGGCAATAGGATCACAAGACAGAAGAGCTGTTTTGGTCTCAATTCCATAGTCGGGGCGTTCACTTCCGTTGGCCGACCGTTTGGCTGAGTGGGCTGAGCTAAATAGGTTGTCCGGCTTGTTATGACGGATATAGTGACCCATATCCGGCGGATAGGCCCCGCCGAAGAGTTACTTTGGCTTATTGCAGCAATTTCTTGGGGCGGTGCCGCATATCAAGGCGATGAAGCGGTCGGCCTTCATAGAGGGTGCGGATGGCGCTTCGCCCGTGTGAAGACACATTGACAGAGATGGATGCCACCGCTATTGCGACCCCGGGTTCGGATGATAACCGGTTACCCGCCAAGCACTATTTTGGCGAAGTGCTGCCTGGTGCTCGTGTAATAGAGTCGCAAGGCTCAAAAAATGTTACGTTCGAATGAACGTTTATATGATGAAAAACGATATTTATGATGTAAGCGCCTTTTATACTTGTGCGTTCAAGTAATAGAATATCTCCTATGCGGCCGTTCATGTATACGTGTGTATAACCTGAAAGATGGCAGTCGTCGGCTTCAGCCCCCACGCACAAGGTGCGGGGGTGTTCGCAAAAAATAGCGCGTTTTCACACTTAATCCGACGTCTCGGTCCTGTAAAGGAGGTGGTAGCGTAGCAAACGAGGCAACCGGACTATAATGCTTTATCACTTTCACTTAGCCATGGAGTTCGAGGGTGGGGCTACGACATAGCCACTGGGGGCACCGCGCTCTCCGAATTAGGGGCACGGATGTGCCTGGCCGGGAAACGGCCCTTCGTCAAAGCGGAGGAATCCTAAACATTCCCATAGAAGATCGAGTGGTTGACCAGTCTCTCGCAGTATCATGACAGTCAGTTTTCGACTTTCTCATCGAGGTGCTCGCCCGGCCGGGGCACAATCGCAGTAGTTCTACCGGAGCCGTTAGCCGATGATACGGAACGTAAGGCAGCAAAACACAGGAGCCGGGCAAACCCAACATTTGACCAAAGACATGATTCGGAGCTGATGCATATAAGGCCTAACTCGAGACGCCGAACTCTCCCGAAGGTGTTCGGTCTTTATAATAGCGGGCAAAACAAAGCCCTAAGCCCCTTGTGTCCAGGTATGGGCAGGTTCTTCATGCGCGGCCCGATGCCAAAACGTCGATCTCCACTCTGGTTATAATGATGAACCGAGGATTATAGCAACAAGAGACAGTAAGAAAGGTTTACGTAGGGTCTTAGTCTGAAAAGAGTCCTGCAACGGGTCCCTACTGCGCGTCTGCGCTTTGTGTCTCCGTTGTGCCGTATCCTGGGCGGGTGTGCACGCTGTTCATCTGTAAAAAAGAGGAACTTGGTTGGAAAAGAAATCTTGCAAGAAAGTGCATAAAAATTGAAATATAGATTAATAAAGCTGAGCCTATGCTAGCTCATTATGGCTTATATGTGCAAACCCTTGTGAAGGGGTGTGCGGCTAGGTAGCCCCTAGCTTATTTATTCCGGACTCGTCGGCCGTGCCGGGGTCTCAAGCGACCTTATAATGAAATGATGCCACGTTGACCAGGCATTTTAAGCGTAAGAGGCAGCGTAATGTGGTATTGCATTGAAGCGGACGAAAGCTTCCGTCAGTGATGCTTGATAGCTACTTTTAAATGGGGCGACATGAAAGGTTAGCTTTTCTCGTCGGAAGTTGTCGGTGACCCGAACACAACTTCTAGTAATAATGAAACTGCGGCACTGGCGTAAGGGCCTGGCGCCACTCCTTTGAAGGAAGTGCGGCTATGCCGAATTGTAGTATGGTCTATCCCAACTGCGGATTGTGTCCGGATATAGCAGGTTTAAGTCACCGCCGCCGTCCATCAAAACCCGCGTGAAATGCAAGACGTCTGTTATGGGATCCAATATCAGGCAGTCTATCCTGCGTTAGGATACTTACGGACTAATCCAGATGGTCGAAAGTGATTGGTTTTGACATCCAATCTCGGTGTTCCACCGAGGTGGACCGTGCGACACTTGTCTTAGCGAGTGCCGTGTTGGTTTTCCGTACTATCACGTGAAGCGAAGTTTACTTTTGACTTCTTGTGGGAAAGTCTTTTGACTTCCGGTGCTTTCTGCTGGTGGGGTTCGTCATCGTCCTCGCTTGGCGCGTCGAGCCCCTTGTGTCCGGCGTTGAGTCTGCCGGACTGTTTAAAAACCCAACAATTTCGGTTGGTGTGGTTTGCAGGCCTTCCGGAGGTACTGTGGATTTGACATATCCGATCTAAAATTTTGTTTAAATTTGATAGCTCGTCTCTGTTGTCCTTAAGAGGCCGTGTTTTATTGTTTGGCCGCGAGCTTTTGAATCCGGCGTTGACCGCCATGCCCTTTGGGCTTTTTTCTTTATTTCGGCGCTGATCCTTCCTGCGCCGTGACTTTCCGTTTCCATCTCTGATCTCGGATGTACTCGAGTCGCTGGTGCTGCATCTTGCTAGCCAGCTGTCTTCTCCTCAAGCAAAAGCGCGCCATGAGGCTAGTTAGCACGGCCATTGTTCTTGGCTTCTCTTGGCCGAGGTGTACGGCGAGCCATTCGTCTCGGACGTTGTATTTAAAAGCTGCTAAGGCTTCCGCGTCCGGAAAGTCGACTAATTGGTTCTTTTTGGTAATGAACCAGTTCCAGAAATTGAGCGCTGACTCTCCGGGCTGTTTGGTTATATGACTCAGATCGTATGCATAAGGAGGGCGGACATAAGTCCCTTGAAAATTTGCTCTAACGCGTCCTCAAGCTCTTCCCAACTTCCAATGTTGTTTTCGGGAGGCATTTGAGCGATGCCGGGCTGGCCCTTTGAGCTTGAGGGGTAGGTATTTTATGGCGTGGAGATCATCTCCTCTAGCCATGTGTATGTGTAGTATGTAATCTTCTATCCAGACTCAAAGTGCATTGTGCCGTCAGATGCCTCTATGTTCATGGGTTTGAACCCCGCTGAAATTCATGATCCGGCACCTCATCGGTAAAACATAGCGGGTGTCTTGGCGCTTGTATTTGGGTGTGCCGCTGTCTTGAACACTTGTTGTGTTGTGTTACTTCACAGGGCCTTCTTTTTTGGCCCGTAGATGGACCTAGTTGGGCCGTCCGTTTTCCCAGGATTATAAGTCGGCTGGTGCGTGGCCCGCTTGTCGCTTTTGGCTGTCATCGGCCGTCTATCCGCCAGGTGGCCTCTTTATTTTTGACCGTGAAGGCTCTATGGCTTCCTCGTCAAATTCTGGCGACAACTTGCGCCGGGTAGCTCTTCGTTTGATGGCCATTGCCATATTTGTCTGCAGTCTTGAATACTTTGCTCCACTTCATTACGAGCGTGTCTTACGCTGTTTTGAGCTTCGTTTCTCCTTCTTCAAACATCTTGCGATGGCGGCGAGTCTTTTTGTATGCTCTTATGCTCCGGTGTTGTGTCCGGACTGTTGATTGCCCGTGAAGGGGTTGATTATCCGGCTCGTCCCTGTTAAATGCCGTCCGCTGGTTCGTCCTGCTCTATCGCTGGGTCGTTAGGAAGGCTGCTTTGATCGAGGCGGGACTTAGGGCGGCGTTTATGTCGCCGTTTTGGTTGTTTATCGGCGGGATTATCCTCTGCCGCGTCCCGTTGTTCCTTCTTATCGCTTCCCTTTGGGGTGTCCACCATGTATATGTCGTATGACGAGGTGGTCTTCCAGTGTCCTGTAGGCCTTTGGTTCTTAGTAGTCTCCGGCATCGCCGTCCATACCGTTGATGTCTTTGGAGTCGTAGTCGAAATCGTCGGTTAAATAAATCGCCGACGGTGGCTCTGAAGTGGGTGGTGGGTGGGCTCTGAATTTCTTCGTCGTCTGCGTCCCATCCATCCCGCCGAAGTTCGCCAGAGCTCTCGGATAGGGAGAGATGCTTCAGTGAATTTACTGATATCGCCCGAAGGCGAAGAAAAAGATGTCCGCAGCGGTGAATTCCATGATCGGCGCCCAATCGGATTCGACTGGCAGGGGCGCAGGAGGTTCGGAGTCCGGCAGAGAGTCCGGCACCTCGGAGTCATGAGCTTTATGCGGGACAAGGTAAGTGTTCGGCTCCATCGCCGTAGGAGTTGCAGCTCTCGAGGCGGTGTCCAGCCATCCGTCCTCGATCAGAGCGATCGGCTCCGGACTATGAGTCGGAGCGGATCCGTGTGCGGCCTCCAAGGTGCTGTCCGGCGGCAGAGTTAGGTCATGCCCCTCGTGACAGCGCGGCACGCTCGGCTGTGGCTCAGATCCATCGAAGATCAAGTCCCCGCGGATATCGGCCGTGAAGTTTAGGCTTCCAAACCTGACCTGACGGCCAGGGGCGTAGCTTTCGATCCGCTCCAGATGGCCAAGTGAGTTGGCCCGCGAAGCCGCCGAATCTGAAGATCTGTCCGGGAGAAAAGTCTCACCCAGGACTGCGTCGTTGTTGATTGAAGAGGCCATCAAGCCTATCGGTGACGCATACAGAGGAACTCTCAATGAAAGCACCAATGTCGGTGTCAAAACCGGCGGATCTCGGGTAGGGGGTCCCGAATCGTATGCGTCTAGGCGGATGGTAACAGGGAGACAAGGGACACGATGTTTACCTGTGTTCGGGCCCTCTTGATGGAGGTAAAACCCTACGTCCTGCTTGATTGATATTGATGTTGTGGATGTTTACAAGAGTGGATCTACCACGAGATCAAGGAGGCTAAACCCTAGAAGCTAGCCTATGGTATGATTGTAAGGGTTCTTGATGTTGTCCTACGGACTAGAGCCATCCGGTTTATATAGACACGGAGAGGGCTAGGGTTACATAGAGTCGGTTACAATGGTAGGAGATCTACATATCCAGATCGCCAAGCTTGCCTTCCACGCCAAGGAAAGTCCCATCCGGACACGGGGTGAAGTCTTCAATCTTGTATCTTCATAGTCTTGGAGTCCGGTCGATGATGATAGTCCGGCAGATGATAGTTCGGCTGATGATGGTAGTCCGGCTATCCGGACACCCCCTAATCCAGGACTCCCTCACACGGGCTTTGTCCAAGAGCACCGCGCAACCACCACTACCAGGGCCGCCGCCCCAGCATCCAAGACCTCGACACCACCTCACCCGTGACCCACCGCCCCCCAAGGAAAGAGACGAGCGGAAAGGTCCCACCTTTCGCGCCCCTGGGCGACCCCTAGCGCCGAGACCCAATAGGCCGGCCAGAACTGGCATCCACCGACCCATCCTACTGCCCTAAGCGCGAGATGAGCTCGGTCCTGCAGCAACGAGAGGGGGACGAGGTCATTCCTGCTGCATCGTGCGCGAGACAAGCTCGGTCCTGCTGCATCGTGCGCGAGACGAGCTCGGTCCTGCGGCATCGGGCGCGAGACAAGCGGTGGACCGCAGCTGGGAGAGGACCAGCCCTTTGATGGGAGTAGCGGCCGGGCGACGAGGAGATGGGGTGAAGGTCGAGACGGCCCGAACACAGACAAACCGACGTCGGAGAAGCCGGCCATTGTCGCGGACAGATCCATCGAGCCACCGTGAAGCCGCCACGACACCGGTAGGCCACCGAGACCTGCCCATGCTGCCGCACACGGCCGGAGCAGCCACCACACCCGGCAGCTGCCCATCCGCGTCACCGGCGAAGCTCCAAGCGCCGGAGCCGCCGGGCACGCACCACCGAGCTACCGCCATCGCCGCCACCCCGACCAGCCGAGGGGCCTCGGTCGTGGCCGCCGCCGCCGCCCTAGCCGTCGCGCCCGCGCCAAGAGGCCAGATCCGAAAAAGCCGCCATGCCGCCGACTCCGACCTCCAGCCCGCACCACCACCACCATCTACCGCGGTGCCACCACCACCTGCAATCTCGATGGACAGGGGGGCGGGACCTCGCCGGAGCTCATCGGGCACGGCCACAACTATGACCAGGAGGGGGTGGTGGTCTGCCTGTGGGGAGCGTGTGAATCCCCTTCTTGTTTTCTATGTTTCCTATGCGTGCGGGAGTGAGAAGGAAGACGGGGAAGGGAGGAAGACAAGCTGAGATCTGACGCGCCGCCAGGAGAGGATTGGGATGGATGGAGCAATAGAGATGGCATGTGCGGTGAGAAAAGCGAAGGGAATGGATAAGGCAGTGCTCACGCATGGTGAAACAATGCGTGGGGCCTAGGTAGTGCGCATGTGTGTGGGAACGACCGTGCAAGTTTCAGCCGGTCCGCCGGCTTGAAACGTTTTCCTTATGAAAATCGAGTTGTACTTATCCACGTTTCTGTTGGGCCATTCAGATGCGATTTTATTTTGTTACTAAGATGACGGAAACTAGTTCTGATAAAACCACGTATACAAACAATCACTAAAGTAATGACCTATATTTTTATTTGTTGAAGAGGGAGTAGTGGTTATTATTTATTGAAGACCCTCTTGACCAAGACCCAATAATCTGACATCCCATCTTCTGACTTCTGACTAGTCAATCAATCATGTCGCCCGAATAAGTGATATTCTCTGTATCGATCCGGTTTTAGTAGCCCGTTATCTTGGTTTAGGCCCTCCCAATGTTTCATCTTGTGCAGGTGTTAAGGCTGTTATGTAAGTAAAAAGTCTAATGTGGCAAGGTAACTAAGAGGAGAGAGATGAGTGTGGTGACCTCAAGAAGAAACCATGCTAAGCGCGAGAACCTAGGCAAAAAAAGACTTAAACGAAAGAATTCCACCAATGCATGAAGAATTTTAGTTGCAAAACCATTAAATGAAGAATGTTTAGCACCAATAAATTAAGCACCTATGCACTGGGGGCTTTAGTTGCTAAAGTTTTTAATATGCTTAGCACCTCAGGTAAGCATCAATGCATTGAAAATAGCCTTAGCTACGCACAAAATCATTTTTCACGTGTCTTAATCACCGGTCAAAAGGAATCTGGAGAGACAAGGAGAATCTGCACGTTACACACAAGTTGTTGAAAGTTCACTCGGTCCAGCCGATAGCTGAGCTCTCCAGTTCAGTTGAAAATACTACTACTACTGTAAACATTTTCTCACCGACGCGCCGCCGATAGCTGAGCAGTAGCGGCCGGCCGCGCTACTATGGGTACTGCTTTGTGCCTGGCGGTGCTGCTACTGCTGCTTGTCAATGCTCCGGCTTCTGAGGCGGCGGACGACGACGACGAGCAGCTGCTGGAGCGGTTCAAGGAGGCGGTACGCAACCGCGGGGAGCTTGGGGGATGGACCCGCGGCGACGGCGCCTGCAGGTTCCCCGGAGCGGCATGCGTCACGGGAGGGAGGAGCATCGTGTCGCTCTCCCTGGTGGGCGTTCAACTCGACGTTGATTTCAGCGCCGTCGCCGGCACACTGCTGCAACTGGGTGGCGTCGAGGTCGTCAGCCTGCGAGGTGTCAACATCAGCGGCTCGCTCGCGGGCGGGGGCGGCGGCGCCGGAGGGTGGAGGTGCGGCCAGAAGCTGGCTTTGCTGGACCTGTCCGGGAACATCATGCTGCGTGGATCCGTTGCTGATGCTCGCGCTCTCGCCGGCGCGTGCGACGGACTGCGGGAGCTGAACCTGTCTGGTAACGCACTCGTTGGCGGCGGCGGGAAGGGAGATGGCGGGGACATCTTTGCCCGCCTGGATGTCCTTGACCTGTCAGACAACAACATCACCGGCGACGGCGAGCTCAGCTTGATGGGTGGAGTCCGCCGGCTGAACCTCGCCGGGAACAAAATCTCAGGTGCTCTCCCGGTCCCGATATTCCCCAATTGCTCTAGAATGGAGTCACTTGATTTGTCTGGAAATTTAATCTCCGGCGAGGTGCTGCCCGGAGTCCTGTCTGGCTGCACTGCTCTTGCTTCGCTCAACCTCTTCAGCAACCACTTGGAGGGCGCTTTCCCGCTGGACATCGCGTTCCCGGCGTCGCTCTCCTACCTCAACCTGTCGACCAACAACTTCTCCGGTGAGCTCCCTGCCGATGCATTCATTGGGCTCCCGCGTCTCTCGTCGCTCTCTTTATCCTTCAACCACTTCAGCGGCGCCGTGCCTGACTCTCTAGGCAGACTTGCCGATGTGAGGGTGCTGGACCTCAGCTCGAACGAGTTCACGGGCGCTATACCGTCCTCACTCTGCCCGAGCACCGGCTCCAAGTCCAAGCTCGAGGTGCTCTACCTGCAGAACAACTACCTCACCGGCGTCATCCCGCCGACGATCTCCAACTGTGAAAGCCTCGAGTCTCTAGACCTCAGCCTTAACTACATTAATGGCTCCATCCCCACGTCCCTCGGCAGTCTTGCCCGGCTCCGGGACCTCATCCTGTGGGAGAACAAACTTGAGGGTGAGATCCCGCCATCGCTGGCCGGTGCTCGCCGACTCGAGAACTTCATCCTTGAGTACAATGGTCTCACAGGCAACATCCCATCGGAATTTGTGAACTGCAAGAACCTGAGATGGGTAGCGCTCGGAAGCAATCAGTTCTCTGGATCGGTGCCGGCATGGCTGGGGCAGCTAGACAACCTTACAATCTTGAAGCTCAACAACAACTCTTTCTCAGGGCAGATACCGCCAGAGCTAGGAGACTGCAAGAGTTTGGTTTGGCTAGATCTGAACGACAACCAGCTTAGTGGATCGATACCACCGGAACTGGCAAAGCAGTCCGGGAAGATGGCCGTCGGCCTCATCATCGAGCGGCCATACGTATACCTCCGCAACGACGAGCTGAGCAGCGAATGTCGCGGCAAGGGGAGCTTGCTCGAGTTCGCCAGCATCCGTTCCGAAGATCTAAACAGGATGGCTAGCAAGAAGCTGTGCAACTTCACACGAATGTACCTGGGCAGCACAGAGTACACTTTCAATCTCAATGGCTCCATGATATTCTTGGACCTGTCATTTAACAAGCTCGACTCCAAGATACCCAAGGAACTTGGGGCGATGTACTATCTGATGATCATGAATCTTGGGCACAATCTACTTTCTGGTGCCATCCCAACCCAGCTTGCAGGTGCTAAGAAACTGGCTGTGCTTGACCTGTCACACAACCGGTTGGAAGGCCCAATCCCCACTTCATTTTCGACGCTATCATTGTCGGAGATTGATCTATCATACAATAGGCTGAATGGATCAATACCGGAGCTGGGATCCCTTGCCACTTTCCCGGAGAGCCAGTATGAGAACAACTCAGGCTTGTGTGGCTTCCCTCTGCCAATGTGCCAACCATCTTCTCAACTCCACCCCCCACCAGTAAGCAACACCTTCAGTAATAAGTACCATCTGCTAAAAATCCTACTCCCAACTATCACACTAGTTTTTGTTGTTATTGTTATTTTCTTATACTACCAATCAATGAGAAACAAACTCAAGAAAAGCAGGATCAAAGCTTCCGATGATCTGACAGATCCGGCAAACAATCAGTTAATCTCACATCTTGAGCTTGTGCGCGCCACTGATAATTTCAGTGAAGACAACATGTTGGGATCTGGAGGGTGTGGAAAGGTATTCAAGGGTCAGTTGAGCAGCGGTTTGGTGGTTGCAATAAAGGTTCTTGACATGCGGTCCAAGCGTGCCTTTAGAAGCTTCGACGCAGAGTGTCGTGTGCTTCGCATGGCGCGGCACCGCAACCTGATACGAATAATCAACACATGTTCTAACATGGATTTCAGAGCATTGGTGTTAGAGTACATGCCCAATGGTAACTTAGAGGCACTACTTCACTTCTCACAAGGGGGCAAGAGACAATTCGGCTTCCGTGAGAGGCTGCAGGTTATGCTCGAGGTGTCGATGGCGATGGAGTATCTACACCATGATTACCATGAAACTGTCTTGCATTGCGACCTGAAGCCAAGCAATGTGTTGTTTGACAAGGACATGATTGCGCATCTGGCTGATTTTGGCATTGCAAGACTACTGCAAGCTGATGATAGCTCTGTGTTCTCCTTGAGCATGCATGGCACTACTGGGTACATGTCACCAGGTACTTAGTACTAATTATCCTGCTCAACCTACTGATTTCTTATTTTATAGTCGATTAACTATTATTGGCCATTCATGTTGGAATTTGTTTTATCCTTTTCTTCCACAGAGTATGGGTCGTATGGGAAAGCATCACGAAAGAGCGATGTATTCAGCTACGGAATCATGCTCCTTGAAGTCTTCACCGGAAAGAGGCCGACAGATGCTATGTTTGTTGGAGGACTGAGCCTTAGACGATGGGTTCACCAGTTATTTCAGGCGAATCAGCTTGTCCATGCCGTGGATAGACGGCTACTGCAATGCTCCGACATGGACATTGGTTTTCTTGCCCCAATACTGGAGGTTGGTTTGCTCTGCTCCAGTGACTCGCCACGCGATAGGATAACGATGAGCGATGTAGTCTTGAGGCTGAACAAGATCGAAGCAGAGTACGCTAAAAATACAACATCTACTTCAGGAAGTGCGTTACAGTGATTGGCCGCATGCAGGATTCTGGAGAAACAAAAAGAAAAGGGTGAGCAATAAATATCTGGATATACTTGGTAGCCTCTTTTTGTTTTGTTCATCAGAACGATTTGCTACCGACTTTGGAGCTGAAATTTGTGTGTGTTCTTAGTCCCTCCTAGGTATCCTTTTTGTTTCAGTTCTGAGTGTATTGTCCAACTTTATGCCAGCAGCAGGACATGATTCCTAAAGCGTTTGGATGTTCATAAACTTGCACACTTACTATTGTTTTGAGACATGAATATTGAATAGTATCACTTTCTTTGCTGGTTCACCTCATGAATATTGTTTTCAGACATGAATATTGATTAGTACCTCTTACCGTGGCAAATGTAAAAAAAAACATGTCCTTGTCTAAATTCTCATAGTAATTATCATACTTCAAAACTTCAATCCATATCATGCTATCAACTTCACAACCGATTCGGTAGCCCTTGCTTTGCTTCAGGGCCACATGACATGCACAACCGTTCTTTTGAGAAAGGAAAAAAGGGAAGGGGTGAGCAATATATCATTTGGACATAGGCTGTAGTACTATGTTTGTTCAACACAATGATTTGCAACCAGTTTTGGAACTTAAATTTTGTGTGTCATTCTGCCATGTGTGCTTTGTACTGCATGAAACAAACAGAGAATGTTCAGAGAAGTCGGCATGATGTCGATCATAACTAAACCTAGAAAACAGGGGTATAGTTTATCTCTTACGGAGGACAACAGGATGAGCCCATTTGTGCATGGTATTCATATAAGCCAATATTTCAGTTGTACAATCAGGAAATGCCAAGTATATGTCATATAGTAGTATGCTGGAAAAACGGATTGAATTCGCAGGACAAGGCGTATGCTAACCCTCATAATGCTTTGCGGAGGGGAAAGTGTCGATGTATCATTACAAGGGAATGGAAAAATAACCTTGATTCCTATGGATGAGAAATAACCTTGATAACAAATCATTAAACTCTCCACAAACAGTAGAGCGGCAGATTTATTACATATTTCAGTCTGCTGACAATACATCACCTGAATGTGAAGTGAAAATGGCATCAAATAAGGCATATATTATACAACACCAACAGCACAAAACACCAAAGAAAACAAAGACCGATTAACACAATCATGCGTGGCTTCAGTCCTTTGGACCCTGAGTGTGAAGGCCTGGAGGGACAAGAGCACTTTCTTAATCCGCTCTCTGATCTCGGCGTCAATCAGATTTCCATCGCTGTCAAACTTGGGTGGCTGCTGAAATGCCTGGACGAACAGCTCTGGCTTGTTGATGAAATGAAGATCTAAGAACACTCCGACTTGCCGGAGATGGTACTGCGATCTACCTCCTCCAAAGCCACCTCCTGCACTGACAATGGCAGCAGGTTTGTCTGCCCAGCAATTATTTCCCCTAGAAGCCCAGTCAAGTGCGTTCTTCAGAGGGGCTGCAGTTGAAACACAAAACATGTGAAGCAAGCACATATACGAGTATCAATGATACAATCTAACAGGAAAAGCAGCGCCTCTGTTCCCCATTTAGGAACCACTGAACTATTCGACCTTCACACCTAAGCTACAGCTACATGCTTGTGTATAGCTCGATGATAATTGGATTTTTCAGGTTAGTTGTTTGTCCTTCTTTTGCTGCAGACATCAGCACGTCCATCAATACGCATAAGGTGTAATGAAAATTTGATGGTTTTATTGTGAACGTCAAATAGAGGTTCAAGCACTAATAGCTCAATTTGGCTGCCCATCCAGCAATGCTGCATCAGAGAGCCAGGTTCATGAAAAAAGGCCCATCAAAGAGAGAATACAGCAAGTGAACTTGATGAGAATCACTGCAATGCTCAATCAAAATAGGGGCAACCGCTGTCAATTAATATAATCAAACAACGTTTTACAGTTAATGTGAGCAGATCAGAGCAACATAATCTTACGATATCTGCTAAAACACTTATATAGTTGGATTGCCACAAGGACCTAGACCCATAAGATGGTTAGTGTAGAATATCAAATTTGGTAATTTTTCACTTATATACTGTGCTCCTTGTGGCTACACAAATATGGCAATTTGATACTCTGCTCTCCTTCGAGCACATAATATAATTGAAAGAGCAGAGTACCAGATTGCCATATTTGTGTAGTCAGACTAATCGATTAGCTTAAATTAGTAGTAAAAGACGGAAAGAGTAAGATCTGAAAATGTTACAGGGCGGGCAATCGGCAAGAGAGTGGTTCTTTGTAGGACGGGCTACATGGCACCCTTTATCACCACCGTACAAGCTGCACCCAGGTGCATGCGGATGTGTGCAGAACACGCTTAATCCTCTGGCACCTCTACTGTTCACGCTCCAACTCGGTCTCTCAACTCTGGACATGCATGCAGAACATAGTCTTCCGTCTGCTCACTTTTTCCTCTGTCGCACATGCATGCACAAAGCCCTCTCTTTCTTCTCGTGTTCTCTCTTTTCAAAACAGTCTGACATGCATGCGCAATCTCTCTCTTCTCACGTTTTCTCTTTGGAAGCAAACTCACATGCATGCACGAAGCGCGCTCTCTCTCTCCTCACTCTCTTTTGAAGAATAAGATTTTTTATTCCTTTAGTCAGTGCATTCGATGAATAGTAGAGATGGGAGGGGGAGGTCAGCGCTGGGCATTGAACAGTGCCACAAGATTTTAAATAAGCTAAAAGGTTGTCCGGCTATGGCCAACAGCGTCACGAGAGTAACAGTGACATATGCTGCCAGTGAACAGTGGACCCAATGGACTAGCATGCAGGACAAAAACGACAAGACATCTCCTACTAATCACCTGTAAAACATGGCACAGAGACTGATGAGCTGCACATATCACGAGGCAAACTGACGGTGTAGATAATATGTACCATGTAGCTTGGCCTACCCAAGAACTTTGCGAATCGGCAATCATGTGAACCAAACTTAACTGAGCAACAACTACAAGAATGTTGGTTGCTGCTGGACAGGGGTTAGAGGGAGAGGGAAGATCAGCTGGGAATGGTGCAATAGAGTTAGATAGGGGCATTTTTCAGCTCAACCAGTTATTATTGAACTACATTAAGTTGAGCTAAAAGGATATGACAGAATATTGACACTCTTTTCTCTATAAAATTTGCAAGAAAGGAATAAAGGAAGGTGCCAATACTAAAAATTCGGTATTCCATGATCACTACTTTAGCATCGATCTACTAACTGGATATGTTTCTAATAGAGGCATGATTGACAGGACTCCACTAATTGGGCATCATGAGAGTGAAATGGCAATCAATTGCACTGAGAGTGCATCATGGGAACCAAACGAAACCCACTACTTGTGCACCATGACAACCAAATGGGGATCCACCTTGTCAGACGCCGCAATATGCCACCACAGTCAGTCTCTGTTGCCGACAGTTCCAGATAACAAAATCCTTGGTCGAATTGACACGAAACAAGTGCAGGCGACATTAAACATCACTAAGAAGAGATGCCCCAAATTACACGGACCATTAGTAGTATAACCTTTAAACTGTATCTATGTCAACTCGTGCAGCACCAGAAGCGAGTGCCAATTTGGGCGACATTCTTACATGGCTTGAGCAATCGAAGAGTGGTACTTGGCAGGAAAACGAGGCTGGAATTAAGGAGGGGGGAGGAGCGGGCACTCACTTGCGATGGAGTAGTTGTACTCTGGCGAGCCGAAGAGGAAGCAGTCGGCGGTGGCGATACGGTCGCGGAAGGCCTCGACGGCGGGCGGGAAGCCCCCGTCGGGCGTCTCGAGGTCGGTGTTGAGCAGCGGCAGCGCGGAGATGTCCACGTGCTCCACGCGCATCCCCGGGACCGACTCCTCGCACACCTCCGCCGCTGGCCGGTCAACCGCGGGGTCAGCAGACGACTAGTGCGAGTGCTAAGGGGAGAAGAGGCGGGGCGGGAGAGCGTGCGTACCGGCGCGGAGGAGGCCGCGGTTGTAGGAGGCCCTGCGGAGCGAGCCGCAGACGGCGGCGACGCGGAGGATGGGCTTCGCGGCGGCGACCTCCATGCTCTCTCTCGTCTCCCGGCTCCTTCTTTCGGCTTTGGGATTCCGGGAGGGGGCGGGGTGCCGTGCCGGGTGCCTTCGGGTGGGTGGCTGAGTGAGTGTGACAGTAACCTGAACCTGAACCTGAATATGTAGATGCAGTCTGAACCTGCAGCGGTCAATGTAAACGGGAGGCTCGCACGTCAGTTTGGATGATGGTCAAAACTTGCCAAACAAAACCGTAAAATTCAGCAAAAACAAAGTACTGTGCTGTCGTTTTTTGGAAGCAAACTAGAGTAGTTCTACTATAGACTAAAAAAAATGGACCGACTCTTGAACGCATTAGGTAAGTTTTTTTAACGCAGAACAGACGCAGCGCTCATATACACGCGCACACACTCACCACTTTAAACGCCAAGCATTACATGGGCCTACTCGTGAGCACCTTCGAAGAAGGAGCCAAGATATCATCTTGAATTTACGCCAGACTGAATATGCCACCGCCGCAAACTCGGAAATAAATCTAAAAATAAATGCGCGCATCAGGATTTAAACTAATGTTTAGCTGGAAATACCACAGTCTCTTTAATCATCTAATCACAGATTAGTTCACACGCACCAGGTAAGTCGATGATGGCATCTGATGCTAGTACTCGGAAAACTCGGACGACGAACGACAAGGCCAATCAACATACATCAGCCACGACGACCATTATGTATGTTACTACTTTAGCATTTGCCGGCGCCTCTAGCCGCCTGGTGTTCTACTACTCACTAGTCTACCATCTTTGCGACTTAAAATGTTTCTTTTTTTTTCTCCCGCGATGACCAATGGGCCACACCAGTTCCATGGCGTTGCCTCGATTGAGATGGGCTGCTACACCAACCGCCGTGGGATCATGTGAGCAGCCGGCAGCCAGAAAAGTCCTTGACGGATGTACCGATGAAACTGTTGGGAAACCGGGGCCACGAAGGGGTGGCGCCGTTTCCCCACTTTACGTTGAAGTGGGATTGTCCTTGCACCTCTTAAATTCTTATATAAAACAACGGCGAACATCATCAGAACACACGATCATTGATTAATAAAGTTGGTCTTTTTCCATATCTCTTTGTGTCATTTACTTTCGTGTTTGATTACTTGCCGTCACGACGCCGCTTCGCCTCGCAACCCTCGGACAGACTTCGCGGCGGAGTTATGGAACACGTTATCAAGACGCTTCGCCCATCAACTCTCCGTCAAGTTCGCGGTCACGCACGCATCACGCAGTTTTCGCCGATCCCGCGGAGGTATACGATCCGATCCCCACTTTTGCAAAAATGGATTTCTCTCGTTATTACGATTCCGCTTTTTGCGATTAGATTATTTTTTCCGATAAATCTACCTATGGTGGATTTCTCCCAAGAACCGAGCGACGAATACGTCAGCCGACCAATGTCGATGTTTTTGGATCACGAGAGACTTGTTGACTACATTATACGGAGTCGATGCACTGCGTGATCCGGATGATCACGCATCACCAAGAACGCACTGGCTGTGCCACGCTACCGCTGCTTTTTCCGGATGAACGCGACGAAGAGCGATCTCGAGGCCGGCTTCCACTGACGCTGCCGTCTCGACCACTGTCGCCGCGCTACCATTGGTCATACAAGGCCCTTGCCTCGCTTTCGCAATTACCGATATCGCCGCTGCCGCCGCTGGTCGCCGCCATTGCCGTCAGCTGATCAAGGCTTCGCCATACTGGTCACATACATGGTCCATTGGCCGGCTGCGATCGGTCGCCGCTTCATGGCCCGCTGCTTTACCAAGGCCACAGGCGTAGCCGCAAGACTTCGATGCAAAGCGCTTAGAAACCCTAAGCGTCGCTTACGCTGTCATTCGGCGGCGGCTGGGCCGGCCGTCATAATGGATGGGCTGGCCATGGGATCCCTCCATAAAAAAAGGGGTGGCGCCAGTTGCAGCCCGGGATTTTTACGTTTTAGCCCCCACTGTACCGTAGATTTATGCGACTATATTCCTGCTATAATATTTTGTGTATAAGTCCCTGGAACTGTCTGTTTTCGCTAAAAATGCGTTTTTGGGCTTAAAATGCCTCCGGAATTATATTTTTGGGCTAGTTTTTACATACTAGATGCGCTTAACATCCTATTTTTTGTAACATGATATTATTGTATGATTTTACTGCTGTAGATTAATTGTTTAGCACTCTTAATCATTTAGTAAGTCATATAATAGCATGTTTTAAATAATGGGACGCCATTTTTATTGAATAAGTTTATCAACATCGCTTTGTGCAAAAGATTACCTGCTGTAATCTCATGATTTTTGCATAAATCGCAGATGGCCGGAATTGTCAACAAGGAGTTTCCTGAGTTGGCCCAGACAAGGCTGAACTACCTATCATGATCCTTGGACTGCGTGATCTTTCTCCAGGGCAAAACCCTCCTGAGGGCGATCGGTAAGGGGCCCAAATACGCCATCGATCCCAAGTTCAAACCGAGAATGCGCAGCTCTGCACTTTCTCCGGCTATCACCTGTCACCTACTCAAAGATGAGTATATGGTCGAGCTAATGCTTCGACCTTTGGACCGCTCTTAAGCGGCGGTTTGAGCGGCTGAAGTACACTGTGAAGCCACGTGCAGAGAGGCAGTGGATCCGTCCCGAGGTTTACGGACTTCAAGACGGTTGGGGAGTATAATCTGCTCGCACCGGATTTGTACGACTCTTCGCCAGTGTGGTACTGAGATTACCGACTCTTAAGATTGAGAAAACCCTATCCACTTTCCACCCCGACGCGTCCAGTCCTCACGGAACTACCGCCAGGGAACTACACGAGGTATTCAGAGTTGATTGGCGTCCTCCAGTGGCGGAGGCGCAGGACGAGGTTCTCAAAAGAACTTTGTCAGCAAACCACTTGGGGGGAGTTCTCGCCAGGAGGTGAACGCTCTCAAAGTCCGCAAGCCTCAACAGAATAAGAGGGGCCGCAAGGGCAAGAAGAAGGGCCCTCACCCCCCCACACCCCGGCTAAGCAGAACAAGCCGGGCAAGGGAGGGTAGAGGCCTCAGGACTGCTTCTGTTGTGGCTCGGTGGAGCATTTCTTCCGCCAGTGCCACGCACCACATGAGGTCGTTGATGCATATAAGGCTCGGAATGCGCGTGAGACGCACCTCGCCTTGGTTCAGGAGGGAGCACCACCGGCGCCCGTGGCGGCACCCGTGATGATCTCTATGCCCCTTGCTGCGCCCATAGAGGCGACCCCCGTGGTGCCCATCGCAGCGGCTTTGGCGGTCTCTAATGACGCCCACGTTGCCATGGAGGTCGACCACATGGTCACCTTGGCGGTGCCGCAACTAGATGTTGATGCTGCCTCCAAGATGATTTCTAAGGAGGATCAGTTCACTGTTGGAAATATGCCCTAGAGGCAATAATAAAATGGTTATTATTATATTTCTTTGTTCATGATAATTGTCTGTTATTCATGCTATAATTGTGTTATCCGGAAATCGTAATACATGTGTGAATACATAGACCACAACACGTCCCTAGTGAGCCTCTAGTTGACTAGCTCGTTGATCAACAGATAGTCATGGTTTCTGACTATGGACATTGGATGTCATTGATAACGGATCACATCATTAGGAGAATGATGTGATGGACAAGACCCAATCCTAAGCCGTAGCACAAAGATCGTGTAGTTCGCTTTGCTAGAGCTTTTCCAAATGTCAAGTATCATTTCCTTAGACCATGAGATTGTGCAACTCTTGACACCGTGAGGAGTGCTTTTGGTGTGCCAAACGTCACAACGAATCTGGGTGACTATAAAGGTACACTACGGGTATCTCCGAAAGTGTACATTGGGTTGGCACGAATCGAGACTGGATTTGTCACTCCGTATGACGGAGAGGTATCTCTGGGCCCACTCGGTAATGCATCATCATAATGAGCTCAATGTGACCAAGTGTCTGGTCACGGGATCATGCTTTATGGTACGAGTAAAGTGACTTGCCGGTAACGAGATTAAACGAGGTATTGGGATACCGACGATTGAATCTCAGGCAAGTAACGTACCGATTGACAAAGGGAATTGAATACGGGATTGATTGAATCCTCGACATCGTGGTTCATCCGATGAGATCATCGAGGAGCATGTGGGAGCCAACATGGGTATCCAGATCCCGCTGTTGGTTATTGGCCGGAGAGTAGTCTCGGTCATGTTCGCATGTCTCCGAACTCCGTAGGGTCTACACACTTAAGGTTCGGTGACGCTTAGGGTTGTAGAGATATTAGTATGCAAGAACTCGAAAGTTGTTCGAGTCCCGGATGAGATCCCGGATGTCACGAGCAGTTCCGAATGGTCCTGAGGTAAAGAATTATATATAGGAAGTCAAGTTTTGGCCATCGGGAAAGTTTCGGGGTCAATGGTATTGTACCAGACCACCGGAAGGGTCCTGGGTCCACCGGTGGGGCCACCTATCCCGGAGGGCCCCATGGGCTGAAGTGGGGAGGAACCAGCCTGGTGGGCTGGTGCGCTTGGGCCTCCCCTGCGCCTAGGGCGAGAGCCCTAGGGGTGGGGCATGGCAACAGGGGGCAAGCCACCCCCTTGGCCGCCGCCCCCCCCCATCTAGATGAGATCTAGAGGGGCCGGCGCCCCCCTGGACCCCTATAAATAGTGGGGGGAGGGAGGGCTGCGCACCCTAGCCCTTGGCGCCTCCCTCTCCCTCTCCAACACCTCCTCCTCTCCGTAGAGCTTGGCGAAGCCCTGCCGAGATCCCCGCTGCATCCACCACCACGCCGTCGTGCTGCTGGATCTCCATCAACCTCTCCTTCCCCCTTGCTGGATCAAGAAGGAGGAGATGTCTTCCCAACCGTACGTGTGTTGAACGCGGAGGTGCCGTCCGCTCGCACTCGGTCATCGTGGTGATTTGGATCACGAAAATGCACGACTCCATCAACCCCGCTCTCTTGAACGCTTCCGCTCATGATCTACAAGGGTATGTAGATGCACTCCTTTTCCCTCGTTGCTAGATAACTCCATAGATTGATCTTGGTGAAGCGTAGAATTTTTTGATTTCCTCGCCACGCTCCCCAACAGTGGCATCATGAGCTAGGTCTATGCGTAGTTACTATGCACGAGTAGAACACAAAGCAGTTGTGGGCGTAGATGTTGTCAATTTTCTTGCCGCTACTAGTCTTATCTTGCTTCGGCGGCATTGTGGGATGAAGCGGCCCGGACCGACCTTACACGTACGCTTACGTGAGATGTGTTCCACCGACCGACATGCACTAGTTGCATAAGGTGGCTAGCGGGTGTCTGCCTCTCCCACTTTAGTTGGAGCGGATTCGATGAAAAGGGTCCTTATGAAGGGTAAATAGAAATTGACATATCACGCTGTGGTTTTACGTAGGTAAGAAACATTCTTGCTAGAAACCTATAACAGCCATCGTAAAACTTGCAACAACAATTAGAGGACGCCTAACTTGTTTTTGCAGCAAGTGCTTTGTGATGTGATATGGCCAAAAGTTGTGATGAATGATATATATGTGATGTATGAGATCATGTTCTTGTAATAGGAATCACGACTTGCATGTCGATGAGTATGACAACCGGCAGGAGCCATAGGAGTTGTCTTTATTTTTTGTATGACCTGCATGTCATTGAATAACGCCATGTAACTTACTTTTACTTTATTGCTAAACGCGTTAGCCATAGAAGTAGAAGTAATCGTTGGCGTGACAACTTCATGAAGACACGATGATGGAGATCATGATGATGGAGATCATGGTGTCATGCCGGTGACGAAGATGATCATGGCGCTCAAGATGGAGATAAAAGTATCAATATGATATTGGCCATATCATGTCACTATTTGATTGCATGTGATGTTTATCATGTTTTACATCTTATTTGCTTAGAACGACGGTAGCTTAAATTAGATGATCCCTCGAAATAATTTCAAGAAAGTGTTCCCCTAACTGCGGCACCTTTGGCGAAGGTTCGTTGTTTCAAGCACCACGTGATGATCGGGTGTGATAGATTCTAACGTTCGAATACAATGGGTGTAAGCCATATTTACACACGCAATACACTTAGGTTGACTTGACGAGCCTAGCATGTATGCACATGGCCTCGGAACACGGAAGACCGAAAGGTCGAGCATGAGTCGTATAGAAGATACGATCAACATGAAGATGTTCACCGACGTTGACTAGTCCGTCTTCACGTGATGATCGGACACGGCCTAGTTGACTCGTATCATGTTTCACTTAGATGACTAGAGGGATGTCTATCTGAGTGGGAGTTCATTGAACAATTTGATTAGATGAACTTAATTATCATGAACTTAGTCTAAAATCTTTACAATATGTCTTGTAGATCAAATGGCCCACACTAATGTTGCCCTCAACTTCAATGCGCTCCTAGAGAAAACCAAGTCGAAAGATGATGGCAGCAACTATACGGACTGGTCCTAACACGAGGATCATCCTCATAGCTGCCAAGAAAGATTATGTCCTAGAAGCACCGCTTAGGTGAAGCACCCATCCTGAGAACCAAGACGTTATGAACGCTTGGCGTCTCGTGTTGATGATTACTCCCTCGCTTAGTGCGGCATGCTTTACAGACTTAGAACCGGGCTCCAAAAGCGCTTTTGAGCGACACGGAGCATATGAGATGTTCAAGAGCTGAAAATGGTTTTCCAAGCTCATGCCCGGTCGAGAGATATGAAGTATCGACAAGTTCTTCATTTGTAAGATGGAGGAAAATAGTTCACAAGGAACACATACTCAATATGTCTGGGTTGCACAACTGCTTGACTCAGCTGGGAGTTAATCTCCCGGATGACGCGGTCATTGACAAGATCCTTCAGTCGCTTCCACCGAGCTACAAGAGCTTTGTGATGAACTTCAATATGCAGGGGATGGAAAAGACCATTCATGAGGTATATTCAATGCTGAAATCAGCGGAGGTGGAGATCAGAAAAGAACATCAAGTGTTGATGGTGAATAAAACCACTAAGTTTAAGAAAGGCAAGGGTAAGAAGAACTTCAAGAAGGACGGCAAGGAAGTTGCCGCGCCTGGTAAGCCAGTTGCCGGGAAGAAGCCAAAGAATGGACCCAAGCCTGAGACTGAGTGCTTTTATTGCAAGGGAAGTGGTCATCGGAAGCGGAACTGCCCCAAGTACTTAGCGCATAAGAAGGCCGGCAAAACCAAAGGTATATGTGATATACATGTTATTGATGTGTACCTTACCAAGACTGTAGTAGCTCTCGGTATTTGATACCGGTGCGGTTGCTCATATTTGTAACTCAAAGCGTGAGCTGCGGAATAAGCGGAGATCATGGCGAAGGACGAGGTGACAATGCTGGCGTCGGAATGGTTCCAAGGTCGATGTGATCGCCGTCGGCACGCTACCTCTACATTTACCTACGGGATTAGTTTTAAACCTCAATAATTGTTATTTAGTGCCAGCTTTGAGCATGAACATTGTATCAGGATCTCGTTTAATACGAGATGGCTACTCATTTAAATCCGAAAATAATGGTTGTTCTATTTATATGAGAGATATGTTTTATGATCATGCCCTGATGATCAATGGTTTATTCTTAATTAATCTAGAACGTGATGTTACACATATTCATAGTTTTAATACCAAAAGATGTAAGGTTGATAACGATAGTCCCACATACTTGTGGTAATCGCCGCCTTTGGTCACATTGGTGTCAAGCGCATGAAGAAGCTCCATGCTGATGGACTTTTAGAGTCTCTCGATTATGAATCATTTGACACATGCGAAGCATGCCTCATGGGCAAAATGACCAAGACTCCGTTCTCAGAACAATGGAGCGAGCAACCAACTTATTGGAAATCATACATACCGACAAAAGCGGTCCAATGAGCGTTGAGGCTCACGGAGGATATCATTATGTTCTCACTCTCACCGATTTACTTGAGTAGATATGGGTATGTCTACTTGATGAAACACAAGTCTCAGACCTTTGAAAAGTTCAAGGAATTTCAGAATGAGGTAGAGAATCAACGTGACCGAAAGATAAAGTTCCTACGATCAGATCGTGGAGGAGAATATTTAAGTCACGAATTTGGTACGCACTTAAGAAAATGTGGAATCGTTTCACAACTCACGCCGCCTGGAACACCTCAAAGGTAACGGGTGTGTCCGAACGTCCGTAATCGCACTTTATTGGATATGGTGCGATCTATGATGTCTCTTACCAATTTACCGCTGTCATTTTGGGGATACGCTCTAGAGACAGCTACATTCACTTTAAATAGGGCACCGCCTAAATCCGCTGAGACGACACCGTATGAATTATGGTTTGGGAAGAAACCTAAGTCGTATGCTTCGAAAAGTTTGGGGATGCGATGCTTATGTCAAGAAACTTCAACCTGAAAAGCTCGAACCCAAGTCGGAAAAATGCGTCTTCATAGGATACCCTAAGGAAACCATTGGGTATACCTTCTACCTCAGATCCGAAGGCAAGATCTTTGTTGCCAAGAACGGGTCCTTTACGGAGAAAGAGTTTCTCCGAAAGAATTAAGTGGAGGAAAGTGGAACTTGATGAAGTACTGCCTCTTGAAAATAGCGCAGCTCAGGAAGATGTTCCTGTGGTGCCTGCACTGACTAGAGAGGAAACTAATGATGATGATCAAGGTACTTCGGATCAAGTTACTACTGAACTTCGTAGGTCCACGAGGACACGTTCCGCACCAGAGTGGTACGGCAACCCTGTCCTGGAAATCATGTTGTTAGACAACGGTGAACCTTCGAACTATGAAGAAGCGATGGCAGGCCCAGATTCTGACAAATGGCTAGAAGCCATGAAATCCGAGATAGGATCCATGTATGAAAACGAAGTATGGACTTTGACAGACTTGCCCGGCGATCGGCGCAGCGATAGAAAACAAATGGATCTTTAAGAAGAAGACGGACGCAGATGGTAATGTTACCATCTATAAAACTCGACTTGTCGCTAAGGGTTATCGACAAGTTCAAGGGGTTGACTACGATGAGACTTTCTCTCCGGTAGCGAAGCTGAAGTCCGTCTGAATCATGTTAGCAATTGCCGCATACTATGATTATGAGATGTGGCAAATGGACGTCAAAACGGCATTCCTTAACGGCCATCTTAAGGAAGAACTGTATATGATGCAGCCGGAAGGTTTTGTCGACCCTGAGAATGCTAACAAGGTATGCAAACTCCAGCGATCCATTTATGGGCTGGTGCAAGCATCTCGGAGTTGGAACATTCGCTTTGATGAGATGATCAAAGCGTTTAGTTTATGCGCACTTATGGAGAAGCCTGCGTTTACAAGAAAGTGAGTGGGAGCTCAGAGCATTTCTCATATTATATGTAGATGACATACTTTTGATGGGAAATGATATAGAACTCTTGGACATCATTAAGGCCTACTTGAATAAGTGTTTTTCAATGAAGGACCTTGAAGAAGCTGCTTATATATCAGGCATGAAGATCTATAGAGATAGATCGAGACGCCTCATAGGTCTTTCACAAAGCACATACCTTGATAAGATATTGAAGAACTTCAATATGGATCAGTCTAAGAAGGGGTTCTTGCCTGTGTTGCAAGGTGTGAAATTGAGCTCGGCTCAATGTCCCACTACCACAGAAGATATAGAAGAGTTGAGTGTCATCCCCTAAGCCTCAGCCATAGGGTCTATTATGTATGCCATGCTGTGTACAGACCTGATGTAAACCTTGCCGTAAGTTTGGTAGGAAGGTACCAAAGTAATCCCGCAAGGAACAACTTTGACAATGATCAAGAATATCTGAAGTACCAAGAGGACTAAGGATATGTTTCGTTTTTTGGAGGTGACGAAGAGCTCGTCGTAAAGGGTTACGTAGACGCTAGCTTCGACACAGATCTGGATGACTCTAAGTCACAGATCGGATACGTGTATATTTTGAATGGTGGGGCAATAAGCTGGTGCAGTTGCAAGCAAAGCGTCGTGGCGGGATCTACATGTGAAGCAGAGTACATGGCAGCCTCGGAGGCAGCGCATGAAGCAATCTAGGTGAAAGAGTTCATCACCGACCTAGGAGTCATACCCAATGCGTCGGGGCCGATCAAACTCTTCTGTGACAACACTGAAGCTATTGCACCTGCCAAGGAGGCCAGGTTTCACAAGAAGACCAGGCACATCAAGCGTCGCTTCAAATCCATTCGTGAAAATGCTCAAGATGGAGACATAGATATTTGTAAAGTACATACGGACCTGAATGTAGCAGATCCGTTGACTAAACCTCTCCCTAGAGCAAAACATGATCAACACCATAACTCTATGGGAGTTCGATTCATCACAATGTAACTAGATTGGTGACTCTAGTGCAAGTGGGAGACTGTTGGAAATATGCCCTAGAGGCAATAATAAAATGGTTATTATTATATTTCTTTGTTCATGATAATTGTACATTATTCATGCTATAATTGTGTTATCCGGAAATCGTAATACATGTGTGAATACATAGACCACAACGCGTCCCTAGTGAGCCTCTAGTTGACTAGCTCGTTTATCAACAGATAGTCATGGTTTCCTGACTATGGACATTGGATGTCATTGATAACGGGATCACATCATTAGGAGAATGATGTGATGGACAAGACCCAATCCTAAGCGTAGCACAAAGATCGTGTAGTTCGTTTTGCTAGAGCTTTTCCAAATGTCAAGTATCATTTCCTTAGACCATGAGATTGTGCAACTCCGGATACCGTAGGAGTGCTTTGGTGTGCCAAACGTCACAACGTGAATCGGGTGACTATAAAGGTACACTACGGTATCTCCAAAAGTGTCTGCTGGGTTGGTACCTAATCGAGACTGGATTTGTCACTCCGCATGACGGAGAGGTATCTCTGGGCCCACTCGGTAATGCATCATCATAATGAGCTCAATGTGACCAAGTGTCTGGTCATGGGATCATGCGTTACGGTACGAGTAAAGTGACTTGCCGTTAATGAGATTAAACGAGGTATTGGGATACCGACGATCGAGTCTCGGGCAAGTAACGTACCGATTGACAAAGGGAATTGTATACGGGATTGATTGAATCCTCGACATCGTGGTTCATCCGATGAGATCATCGAGGAGCATGTGGGAGCCAACATGGGTATCCAGATCGTTGTTGGTTATTGGCCGGAGAGGAGTCTCGGTCATGTCTGCATGTCTCCCGAACTCGTAGGGTCTACACACTTAAGGTTCGGTGACGCTAGGGTTGTAGAGATATTAGTATGCAGTAACCCGAAAGTTGTTCGGAGTCCCGGATGAGATCCCGAACGTCACGAGGAGTTCCGGAATGGTCCGGAGGTAAGTATTTATATATAGGAAGTCAAGTTTCGGCCATCGGGAAAGTTTGGGGGGTCACCAGTATTGTACCGGGACCACCGGAAGGGTCGCGGGGGTCCACCGGGTGGGGGCCACCTATCCCGGAGGGCCCCATGGGCTGAAGTGGGGAGGGGAAGCAGCCCCTGGTGGGCTGGTGCGCCCCCCTTGGGCCTCCCCCTACGCCTAGGGCAGGAAACCCTAGGGGTGCGGGGCGCCCCCTTGGCTTGGGGGGCAAGCCACCCCCCTTGGCCGCCGCCCCCCTGGACCCCTATAAATAGTGCGGGGGAGGGAGGGCTGCGCACCCTAGCCCTTGGCGCCTCCCTCTCCCTCTCCAATACCTCCTCCTCTCCGTAGAGCTTGGCGAAGCCCCGCCGAGATCCTCTGCATCCACCACCACGCCGTCGTATTGGATTTCCATCAACCTCTCCTTCCCCCTTGCTGGATCAAGAAGGAGGAGACGTCTTCCCAACCGTACGTGTGTTGAATGCGGAGGTGCTGTCCGTTCGGCATTCGGTCATCGGTGATTTGGATCACGACGAGTACGACTCCATCAACCCCGTTCTCTTGAACGCTTCCGCTCGCGATCTACAAGGGTATGTAGATGCACTCCTTTTCCCCTCGTTGCTAGATAACTCCATAGATTGATCTTGGTGAAGCGTAGAAATTTTTTGATTTCTGCTACGTTCCCCAACAATCACTAGTATGGAGATTTCGGCTGAAGTCAATGGCTTCTTCACCGAGTCTACTTAGCATACCTCTTTGGTTATCATGATTCCGTGATTTGCTACAATAAATTCGATTTGGTTGTAAGCTCTATGAGAGCATAAATTAGATGTCATATTTTAGAACGCGTGTGGCGCCCGAATTGAGGAAACATGCCTTGCCGATAGCGCCACCACTCATACCATTTTACGGGAAACTAAGTACTTTGAGTCCATTAAAAAATCTCCGGGAAGTATTATGACAATCACCGGCTGCGGTTCTCACATAGTTGGCTCCGGACGAGCCACTATTATACTCCCTATGAGAACAACTTTGATCATTAATGATGCCTTGTTGTACCCAGAGTCGACTCATACTCTTTTGAGCTTTAGAGACATCCGCGCTAATGGTTTCCATGCTGATACCGATGATGAAAACAGCAAGGAGTGCCTACTCATCACAAAGCGGGATGCAGGTGGTAAACATGTTATCGAAAGGCTTCCTTTGTTTGACACAGGGCTATACTACACTAAGATAGTAGCACCGCCTGCGGTACACTACCCTCAAGACCGTGATTTAGAAGCTCAACTCTTCCGCCTCTAGCACGATAGGTTAGGCCACCCCGGACTTAGGATGATGAGAAATATAATTAACAACTCGCATGGCCATAATGTTAACGTGAAGAACTTCCCGAATCCCGATGATTTCGCAGGTGCTCGCATGCGCTTAAGGGGAAGTTAGTCATTTAGGCCATCGCCTCAAGTCGAGGGATGAAATCCTCGCTCTTGGAACGTATCCAAGGGGACATATGCGTTCAATTCAGCCCCTCACGGGCCGTTTTGGTACTTCATGGTGCTCATTGATGCTTCCTCTAAATGGTCCGATGTTTGCACTGTCAACACGGAACCATGCCTTTGCAAAATTGATCTCACAGATCATACAAATGAGGAATAATTTCCCGGATTATCGATAAAGTCTATTCAATGGACAATGCCGAGAATTTCCTTCAAAGGCGTTCGATGATTATTGCATGGCAATGGGAATCAAAGTTGAGCACTCGGTACCACATGTTCATACACAAAATGGACTTGCCAAGGCATTGATTAAAAGAATTAAATTCATTGCCCGACCGCTTCCTACTGTGGTTGTAATTTACCAACTACATGTTGGGGCCAAGGCGGTGTTACACGCCGACTAATCTCATCAACTTTCGACCGTCGGCCTACAACATCCACTCTCCTGCTCAACTTGGCGCAAGGGTCGGTGCGAAAATTTCCCACCTTCGTAGGTTCGGTTGCTGTGTATATGTACCAATACCACCCTCAGCGATCGGGCGATGGGCCCGCCTCGTAAGTCGGGGATATACGTTGGTTATGAGATCGTGTCCATAATCAGTATTCTGGACCCCATGATGGTGACTGTCACACGGCTCATTTTGTTGATTGCATTTTTGACGGGGATCTTTTCCCGACTTTAGGGTGAGAGAATCAACCCCTTGATGCTAAAAGTCGAGAAATCACGTGGCAAGCCACGGGGATCCACGCCATGACTCACAGACCGCCGAGACCGAGAGAGAAGTCCAAAAGAGAATAGATTTGCGCCTTTAGCAAATCAACCGCCCGACCACTTTAGTGACTTAAAGATCTGTGGACAAAATCGCATGTGCACGCCAAAGGAATGCACCGGAAAGGGTTGAAATACCGAAGAAAAATGATGGTATACCCGCTCCTGTCCAAAGGCCTAAAAGGACGAGAAATCCGGCTTCTCAAATCCCAAGTACTCGGGGACGCCTGACGAAAAAGGATAAGATAGATTTATTACAGCATGTCGCTAAAGTACCCCAAATTGAAACGGGGAGCCAGTCGAGACCTGGCAAGTAGGGAAAATTCAGTGCACGAAATTCTGGACTTAAACTTTCCCATGGGGGAAACACCTAGCGGAGATGTGAGCGCACACATCGGCGCTGAAATCTAAAGGACCTTGCTCCCATAATGGGAAATTCGGTAGAGCAAGTGTTTATGCCGGATGCGCTCCATGACGAAATGGCCATAAATTATATTTATACGGGAGTCCTCGAACCGAAAGCAACGGAAATTGTCGACATCAACTTTGCTACTTAAAATTGCCTCACCATAGATCTTGACCTCGAGCCTAGCACGCCGCTGATTGCAAGAAAAGGTCGGATTGAAAAGATTCGCAGCAGTACAATTACTGCCAATTATTATCTCTCAACAAAGGAAGGTTTTCGGACCAGTTTGTTGAACTCCTCCTCACATTCGCCTGTTGGCCATAGGTGGGTTTTTGTCCAAAGAGAGATGAAAATAATAAGGTAGTACGGTATAAAGCAAGGCTCGCTCAAGGGTTCATCGTGACGCCTTGGATAATCAAGCTACAAGATAACCTCTCGCCAATGATGCCACGTCACCTCGACATCGCTGTTGCTAATCTCGCATTAGTTCAAACTGATTCAAATTCAAATTCAAAATCAAGCAAACAATAAAAGTTTTCAAAATTAAAACTAAAATGTTAGGAGTGAACCAAGTAAAGCATAGGTAACTATGGTGGAGAAACCACACCTTTATAAAATATTTAAATACTATTAAATGGATAAAACATCAGCTAAGACTATTATTTAAAATACTTTTAAATAATAAATATTTACTAAACTATTTTAGTTTGGGTAGAAAGTTAATGTGGCCATGGCATATTTGGTAACAACAAATTAGGTGTGGTTTTGGTATTTGCTAAAACCAGAAATAATAGGAAACTAAGTGAAAACCGAAAAGAAATAAATAAAAAGAAGATTAATGTAAAAGTAAAAGAGAAGAAAGACCTCGCCTCTAATCGGCCTCGACCCAAAGAAAGGCCACTGCCCTAACTGGCAAAGGCCCAACCGGCCGAACCGCCCACTCCCTTATTCCCCCACGTCCGGAAACCCTAACCCCCACCCCGCACTCCTCCCCACCCGCGCTTCCCCACTTCGATCCAGATCGGGATCAGGCGACCACGCCCCGCCTGCTGACTCCTCGCCTCCTCTCCTCCTCGCTGACGCCGACGGAAGCCGCTGGCCGCCTCGCCGACCGGATCGCCGCCTCCCGCCTCTCCGACCCGTCGCCGCCGAAGCCGACCAGACGCTTATCGCCTCGACGCCGCTGATTTCGCCGCTTGAGCTGCCTCGCCGTCCTCCTTCTTCTACTCCTCACGGACCTCCTCCTCTACGCCGCCGGCTGCCCCTGCCCTCCTCCCCAAAGGCTCCACCGAGCCTCGCCGACCCTTGTTTCGCACGGTGAGGCCACGGCCTCCTCTTTCCTCTTTGCGCCGCTCGCACGCCTCTCCGCCGCCAACACGCACTGTCGGCCACCACATCGCTATTGCCGCGCTTGGCGCCGTCCCGCGTCCGGGCCTCGTGCCCCTACCTCGTGATCCGCTAGTCCCGCCGGCCGATCAGCGCCATCTCGCTCGACCTCGGGCCATCGCGACTCGCCTTCCGTGATACCCGGAGCCCCTTCGCCATCGCGTGATCATCGCGAGCATCCTGCGTTCAGATCCGCCTAGGCTGCCTGCTCCACGGCTCGCCTTTCGCTGCTGCTTGCCGGTGACGCCTCACCTCGCCCGGCCTCGCCGTGTGGCCGTGGCGGGTTTCTTCGATTCTGGCGACGCCGCTCGGTGGCGCCAACGCGCCGTCGCCACACGCCGTAATCGCACTGCTTCGGTGCCCGCCAAGGCCTGGGCCCTTGACAAGCAGGGGCCCGCGCTCAAACGTAAATTCAAAAAAGAAGCAATAAAAAAAGGAATATTAATTAAAAATATTAATTAATTAATTAACTTAATTAATCCTATTAACCCTGTTAATTAACCTTAATAACCTAATTAGATAAAAGTCAATGACAGACGGGCCCCACTGCCCTGTTTGACCGGTCAACTGTTAACGCTGACTGTTGACATCTGACATCACCCTGACATCATGCTGATGTCATAAATCCATTTTCGAATTAATTTAAATAATTAATTAAATTCCAGAAATTAATAAAATCTTTAGAAAATCATATATTTTATTCCGTAACTCGGATTAAATTATTTTCAACATGAAAGTTGCTCAGAACGACGAGACGAATCCGGATACGCAGCCCGTTCGTCCGCCACACACCCCTAACATATCAAACTCGCAACTTTCCCCCTCCGGCTCCTCTGCCCGAAAACGCGAAACACCGGGGATACTTTCCCGGTTGTTTCCCCCCTTCACCGGTATCACCTCATACCGCGTTAGGGCACGCCTAGCATCACGCTTTGCTTTGTCATGCATTGTTATGCATCTGTTTGCATTGTATTTATTGTTTCTTCCCCCTCTTCTCTCGCTAGACGCCGAGACCGACGCCGCTGCTACCCAGTACGACTACGGTGTTGACGACCCCTCTCTCTTGCCAGAGCAACCAGGCAAGCCCCCCCTTTGATCACCAGATATTGCCTATTCTTCTCTATATCGCTTGCATTAGCGTAGTGTAGCATGTTACCGCTTTCCGTTAATCCTATCTTGATGCATAGCCTTTGTCCTTGCTACTACTGTGGTTACCTTTACCGCAATCCTACATGCCTAGTATAGGATGCTAGTTTTCCATCAAGGCCCTACATTCTTGTCCGTCTGTTGTGTTATACTATCGGGCCGTGATCACTTGGGAGGTGATCACGGTATATACTATATACTTTATACATGATACATGTGGTGACTAAAGTCGGGTCGGCTCGAGGAGCACCCGCGAGTGATTCACTTGATTGGGGCTGAAAGGACCTTTGTCCCAACGGCACTGTGTGTGGATCTTTGTGGCGGAGCCGTCAGGCAGGTTGAGACTACCTGGGTGAGAGGTGGGCCTGGCCTGTTCGGCGCTCGCGGATACTTAACACGCTTAACGAGATCTTGGTATTTGATCTGAGTTGGGTCGCTGACCTTATACGCACTAACCGCCACGTGGGACAAGATATAGGCAACCGGGCGCCGTGGTATCACCAAGCATTTCGTGACGTCAGCGACTGAGCGGCGCGCGCCGGATTGGAACGTAAGCCTGCTCTTGTATTAAGGGGGCTAGTTCCGCTTCCGGCCGCGTTCGCAACGTGCAGGTGTGCTAAGGGCGATGGGCCCAGACCCCTGTGCGCTTAGGTTTAGACCAGCGTGCTGACCTCTCTATTGTGCCTAGGTGGGGCTGCAACGTGTTGATCTTCCGCGGCCGGGCATGACCCAGAAAAGTGTGTCCAGCCAAATGGGATTGAGCGTGTCGGGTAATGTGGTGCACCCCTGCAGGGAAGTTAATCTATTCGAATAGCTGTGATCTTCGGTAATAGGACGACTTGGAGTTGTACCTTGACCTTATGACAACTAGAACCGGATACTTAATAAAACACACCCTTCCAAGTGTCAGATACAACCCGGTGATCGCTCTCTAACAGGGCGACGAGGAGGGGATTGCCGGGTAGGATTATTCTATGCGATGCTACTTGGAGGACTTCTACCACTCTCTTCTACATGTCAAGAAGACGGAGGTCGCTGTGGGTTTAGTCTTCGATGGTGATTAGTTATCCCCTCTTATTCTCGGCATTCTCGGCAGTTCACCCAATCGATATGGCCCTTTACACATATACCCATGCATATGTAGTGTAGCTCCTTGCTTGCGAGTACTTTGGATGAGTACTCACGGTTGCTTTCTTCCCCTTTTTCCCCTTTCCTTTCTACCTGATTGTCGCAACCAGATGTCGGAGCCTGTGAGCGACGCCACCGTCGACGCATTTACTCCTACTACACCGTAGGTGCCTACTACTATTGCGGCAGCCTCCATGTCGACGCACTGTGAGTAGTTTAGGAGGATCCTGTGCAGGAGGCCAGCGCCTCTTTTGATCTCAGTATCCCAGCTTTGTGCTAGCCATCTTATGGCAACTTGTTTAACTTATGTCCATTTCTCAGATAATGTTGCTTCCGCTGACTCGCCTATGATCGAAAGCACTTGTATTCGAGCCTTCGAGGCCCTGCGCTTTGTTTTATGATGCTTGTATGACTTATTTTATTTTTAGAGTTGTGTTGTGATATCTTCCCGTGAGTCCCTGATCTTGATCGTACACGTTTGCGTGTATGATTAGTGTACGATTGAATCGGGGGCGTCACAAGTTGGTATCAGAAGTTCCAGAAGGTATCCCTATTCTGAACCATGATAGAGCAAACAGGGGTTTATACAGTGTTCAACTTCAAAAGGCAATGTCTGCACTCGCATACCGGTAGAATGTGGTACAATCGCTAAGCGATTTCCTTCATGAGAAGGGCTACACGAGCAATAAAGATTGCCCATGTGTTTTCATAATGCGATCCCAAGATGGATTCTCAGATAATCTCGGTGTACGTGGGACGATTTAAACATAATCGGTACACCGAGGATATTGAGGAAGCGAAGTTCCTACCTAATGTCGGAATTCGAGATGAAGGATTTGGGTAAACCAAGTTCTGTCTAGGTTCCGCAACTTGAACATTCCCCTCATGGGATTCTAGTGCACCAGTCGGCCTACACCCGTAAGGTGTTGGAAAGATTTGGATTTGATAAGGCATATCCTTCTAAGACCCCGATGGCTCGGAAGGTCTTTACAAAATGCATAAGGACCCGCTCAGACAAAGGAAGAGGGGAGGAAACTCGGGACCGTAAGTTCCTTACCGAGTGCAGTTGGAGCACGATGTATCTCGTGAACCGTAACGGCTGCAGACATTATCATGCGTCGGCCGCTTTGCTTGCGAGGTACGCTTTTGAACCTACCAAAAGTAATTGGAAAGGTGTCAAGGACGCCTTCCGGTACACGCAAGGGACCAAAGATCTTGGCCTGTTTTATAAAAGGAATCAAGACCTATCTATTATAGGTTATGCCGATGCCGGGTACCTATCGGACCCGCATGATTGCAAATCACGCATCGGATATGTTTTCCTTTGTGGTGGGCCGCGTTTTCCTGAAATCGCCCAAGCAAACTCTTGTGTCGACTTCCACGAACCACTCGTAGAAATCATGGCACTATTCAAAGCGCCAAAAGAATGTGTATCGCTTGGCGGATGATCGGCCACATTCAGCAGACATGTGGCGGAACACCGTGACAAACCCCTACCATTATCTATGAAGATAATGCTGCTTGTGTTGCACAAGTCCAGATGGGTTATGTGAAGAGTAACCTCACAAAGCATATTAGTCCCAAGTTCTTCTATGCACATGAGCTGCAGCAGTTGAACGAGGTGAGAGTTTTGCATACTAAGTCCTGCGTGACAATCTTGGCGATATGTTCACTAAATCATTACCGCATCAACCTTAGAGAGTTGTGTGCATGGAATCGGTATGATGAGACTTAGAGAGATGCAAGGTCTGTGGGGAGAAACTTCACAAACTTGTCGCTAAAATCTCAATCTCGATGATCGAAAGTACTCAACTTGATGGTTGAGTGGATTGTACTCTTTTTCCCTTGAGTGAGTTTTCCGACGCTTTCTCACACAAGGTTTTTGATGAGGCAATTCGTGCAATACAACAACGTATACTGTGTGCTCTTTCTCCATATTTTTTCCCACTGGGTTTTTCAGAGTTTTGAGGCATGGATATACGGATAATTACCCAAGGGGGAGTGTTGGGAAACCGGGGCCACCGAGGGGGTGGCGGCGGCCTCATGCGTATCGCACGGGCTAGCCCCTCCCGTTTCCCCTACTTTACGTTAAGTGGGTACTTATCCCTTGACCCCCTAGTCCCTATATGAAGCAACGAGGAGCCATCATTGTAACACCTGATCATTGATTAATAAAGTTGGTCTCCGCCATATCTCTCTGTGTCATTTACTTTCGTGTGTCCGACTACTTCGACTACTTCGTCTACGACGCTCGCTCTCGCTCTGCAACCTCGGACCAGACTCGCGGCGGAGTTGCGGAACAGAAACAACAACCTGCCCCTAAACATGGATATAAATAAAGAGAAAACATGTATGAAAAGGCCAAACGGAGACCAAGCTTCATGGAGGCCTTATTTTAAAAAGTTATAAATTCAAGCTGAGGCTTTTTAGCATATGTAGTGCTCATCCTCAAAGTACATGATTTTCTTTTTTCTTTTTGGTGCATCTCACAATTCAAGGTATTTCATCCTGAAATTTTACAAACAAAATCATTACATCCTTGTATACATGTGTAATTTTTCCAGAAGTGTTTTAGACTAAAAAGTTTAAATTATGAAAATTTTAAAATTAAGACATTCATATAGCTCAGTCTCCAAATGCCATATTCAAACATGTAGAGCTTGATACCCGGTGCCCGGTATGTATGCAACTTGATGAGGATGAGGGTAACCTCTTTCTGAAATGCAAATGGGTAAAGCAAGTGTGGCAGGAACAACAGCTGGAGGATGTACGACTAAGTCAGGGATTGAGTCAGGGTTCTAACATTGGGGGGGGGGGGGTGAGATTTTTCCTCAAGTGTGGAGGCTGGTAAAAAGAAATCATGCAGTCATAGTAGTCTAGGTTGTTGAACTAAATCTTAATGAACTAAATAAAATTGGTGTTAGTTATGAACAATTCAATTTTAATCAAAAGTTTTTCGCAAATCAAATGTGAAAGCAATTCACATGTACTCCCTCTGTAAACTAATATAAGAGCGTTTAGATTACTAAAGTAGTGATCTAAACGCTCTTATATTAGTTTACGGAGGGAGTATGACTAAGTATTTCTGCAATAGAAGCGGATAAACAATGTAAAAAAAGGTACATGTGCGTCACTATATGCTGATGATGCGGCAATCTTTGTAGCCCCAATCAAGGATGGTATTCAGTTTTTGGCTTCCACCTTGCAATCCCTTGGCGAGGTCACCGGTTTTAATTATCAACTGTCAAAAAACCAGTGTGGCGACAATCCGTTGTGGGGAAGTGGACCTTGAAGACATCCTCCATGCCTTCCCATCCAATAGAGCTACCTTCTAGATGAAGTACCTTGGACTACCTCTTTCGGTGACCCGCCTTAAAGCGGTCCATTTCCAGCACCTGAAAGATAATGTTGTTGGTAAGCTCACTCCATGGCGACGCATGCCACTTCCGTTGGGCATGACGTCCTAGTCAAAATGGTCCTCACTACACGTCTATTAGTATGTATGATCTATTAGTGTGAAGAAAATAAGCTTTATATGAACTTGTGATATGAAAGAAATAAAAGCGTCGGGCTGCATAATAAAGTTCTTTATCACAAGCGGCAATATAAAGTGACGTTCTTTTGCATTAAGATTTTGTGCATCCAACCATAAAAGTGCATGACAACCTCTGCTTCCCTCTGCGAAGGGCCTATCTTTTACTTTTACCTTCCACCTCTATACAAGAGTCATGGTGATCTTCACCTTTCCTTTTTACACTTTTTCTTTTTACCAAACACTTTATGTTGGGGGGAGATCCAAATACATATATCCACTCTGAGACATTTATAAGCTATTATTGTTGACATTACCCTTGAGGTAAAAAGGTTGGGAGGCAAAACTATAAGCCCCTATCTTTCTCTGTGTACGACTAAGGCTTTGAACCCATAAGTATCGCATGAGTGTTAGCAATTGGGAAAGTCTAAAAGATGGTTGAGTATGTGGACTTGCTATATAAAAGCTCTTAAATTGACTCTTTCCAATGTTATGACAAATTGCAATTGCTTCAATGACTGAGATCATAGTTTGTTAGTTTCCAATAAAGTTTTTGATTCATACTTTACCTTGTGAATGAATTGTTACTTTAGCATAAGAAACTATATGACAATATATGTTGCTGTTCTAAAGATGATCATGATGCCCTCATGTCCGTATTTTATTTTATCGACACCTCTATCACTAAATATGTGGACATATTTTTCGATTTCGGCTTTCACTTGAGGACAAGCGAGGTCTAAGCTTGGGGGAGTTGATACGTCCATTTTGCATCATGCCTTTATATTGATATCTATTGCATTATGGGCTGTTATTAAACTTTATAGCATAATACTTATGCATTTTCTCTCTTATTTTACAAGGATTACACAAAGAGGGAGAATGCCGGCAGCTGGAATTCTGGACCGGAAAGGAGCAAATTCGAGAGACCCATTCTGCACAACTCCAAAAGTCCTAAAAATTTACGAGAATTATTTTGGAATATATAAAAAATATTGGGCGAAGAAAGTACCAGAGGGGTGTTGGAAATATGCCCTAGAGGCAATAATAAAAGCATTATTATTATATTTCCTTGTTCATGATAATTGTCTTTTATTCATGCTATAATTGTATTATCCGGAAATCGTAATACACGTGTGAATACATAGACCACAATATGTCCCCTAGTGAGCCTCTAGTTGACTAGCTCGTTGATCAACAGATAGTCATGGTTTCCTGACTATGGACATTGGATGTCATTGATAACGGGATCACATCATTAGGAGAATGATGTGATGGACAAGACCCAATCCTAAGCATAGCACAAGATCGTGTAGTTCGCTTTTGCTAGAGCTTTTCCAATGTCAAGTATCTCTTTCTTAGACCATGAGATCGTGTAACTCCCGGATACCGTAGGAGTGCTTTGGGTGTACCAAACGCCACAACGAATCGGGTGACTATAAAGGTGCACTATGTGTATCTCCGAAGTGTACATTGGGTTGACACGGATCGAGACTGGATTTGTCACTCCGTATGACGGAGAGGTATCACTGGGCCCACTCGGTAGTGCATCATCACAATGAGCTCAAAGTGACCAAGTGTTTGGTCACGGATCATGCATTACGGCACGAGTAAAGTGATTTGCAGAACGAGATTGAACGAGGTATTGGGATACCGACGATCGAATCTCGGGCAAGTAAAATACCGATTGACAAAGGGAATTGTATACGGGGTTGTTTGAATCCTCGACATCGTAGTTCATCCGATGAAATCATCGAGGAGCATGTGGGAGCCAACATGGGTATCCAGATCCCGCTGTTGGTTATTGCCTGAGAGCCGTCTCGGTCATGTCTGCATGTCTCCCGAACCCGTAGGGTCTACACACTTAAGGTTCGGTGACGCTAGGGTTGTATGAATATGAGTATGCAGCAAACCGAATGTTGTTCAGAGTCCCGGATGAGATCCGGACGTCACGAGGAGTTCCGGAATGGTCCGGAGGTAAAGATTTATATATAGGAAGTCTTATTTTGGTCACCGGAAAAGTTTGGGCATTATCGGTATTGTACCGGAGTGCTTAAGGGGTCCGGGGTCCACCGGGGTCCACCTGCCTGGGGCCACATGGGCTGTAGGTGCGCCTTGGCCCATATGGGCCAAGGGCACCAGCCCCAAGAGGCCCATGCGCCTAGGGATAAGAAAAAGGGAGAGTTCAAAGGGGAAGGCACCTCCGAGGTGCCTTCTGGAGGATGGACTCCTCCCCTCTTGGCCGCACTCCTTCCTTGGAGGAAGGGGCAAGGCTGCGCCCTCCCCTCTTTTGCACCTATATAAAGGGAGGGAGGAGGGTGGCCGCACCCATAAGCCCCGGAGCCTCCCTCCTCCCTCAAACACCTCCTCCTCCTCCCGTAGTTGCTTAGCGAAGCCTGCTGGAGTTCTGCTGCATCCACCACCACGCCTGGCCGTGCTGGATCATCATCAACCTCTCCTTCCCCTTGCTGGATCAAGAAGGAGGAGACGCCATCCGCCTCCGCACGTGTGTTGAACAGCGAGGTGCTGGTCTGCTCGGCACTAGGCCATCGGTGATCTCAATCACGCAGTACGACTCCATCAACCCCTGCTCCATTGAACGCTTCGCACGCTGATCTACAAGTGGTATGTAGATGAAATCACTCTCCCATGACTCGTTGCTAGATGAACTCATAGATGGATCTTGGTGAAACCAAGGAAAATTTTTAATTTTCTGCAACGCTCCCCAACAAAGGCATCATGAGCTAGGTCTATGCGTAGTTCTCTTTGCACGAGTAGAACACAATTTTGTTGTGGGCGTGGATCTTGTCAACTTACTTACCGTTACTAGTCGTATCTTGCTTCCGCGGTATTGTGGGATGAAGCGGCCCGGACCAACCTTACACGTACTCTTACGTGAGACCGGTTCCACCGACTAACATGCACTAGTTGCATAAGGTGGCTGGCGGGTGTCCGTCTCTCCCACTTTAGTTGGAGCGGATTCGATGAACAGGGTACTTATGAAGGGTAAATAGAAGTTGACAAGATCACGTTGTGGTTATTTGTAGGTAAGAAAACGTTCTTGCTAGAACCCAATTGCAGCCACGTAAAAGATGCAACAACAAGTAGAGGACGCCTAACTTGTTTTTGCAAAGCAATTGTCATGTGATGTGATATGGCCAAGTTGTGATGAATGATGATATATTGTGATGTATGAGATCATGTTCTTGTAATAGGAATCACGACTTGCATGTCGATGAGTATGACAACCGGCAGGAGCCATAGGAGTTGTCTTTATTTTGTATGACCTGCGTGTCATTGAAGAACGCCATGTAACTTACTTTACTTTATTGCTAAACGCGTTAGCCATAGAAGTAGAAGTAGTCGTTGGCGTGACAACTTCATGAAGACACGATGATGGAGATCATGATGATGGAGATCATGGTGTCGTGTCGGTGACAGGATGATCATGGAGCCCTCAAGATGAAGATCAAAGGAGCTATATGATATTGGCCATATCATGTCACTACTTTATAATTGCATGTGATGTTTATTATGATTATGCATCTTGTTTACTTAGAACGACGGTAGTAAATAAGATGATCCTTAGAACAATTTCAAGAAGTGTTCTCCCCTAATCGCGGCACCGCTGCTACAGTTCGTCGCTTCTAAGCACCACGTGATGATCGGGTGTGATGGATTCTTACGTTCACATACAACGGGTGTAAGACAGATTTACACACGCAGTAAACACTTAGGGTTAACTTGACGAGCCTAGCATGTACGGACATGGCCTCGAACACGGAGACCGAAAAGTCGAACATGAGTCGTATGGAAGATACGATCAACATGAGAATGTTCACCGACGATGACTAGTCCGTCTCACGTGATGATCGGACACGGCCTAGTCGACTCGGATCGTGTAACACTTAGATGACTAGAGGGATGTCTAATCTGAGTGGGAGTTCATTTTAATTTGATTAAATGAACTTAATTATCATGAACTTAGTCTAAAACTTTTGCATAATATGTCTTGTAGATCAAATGGCCAACGCCATGTCACCATGAACTTCAACGCGTTCCTAGAGAAAACCAAGCTGAAAGATGATGGCGGCAACTATACGGACTGGGTCCTAACCCGAGGATCATCCTCATAGCTGCCAAGAAACAATATGTCCTAGAAGCACCGCTTAGGTGAAGCACCCATCCTGCAGAACCAAGACGTTATGAACGCTTGGCAGTCTCTGTCGATGATTACTCCCTCGCTCAAAGGCGGCATGCTTTACAGCTTAGAACCGGGCTCCAAAAGCGCTTTTGAGCAACACGGAGCATATGAGATGTTCGAGGAGCTGAAACTAGTTTTCCAAGCTCATGCCCGGTCGAGAGATATGAAGTCTCCGACAAGTTCTACAGTTGTAAGATGGAGGAAAACAGTTCACAAGTGAGCACATACTCAAAATGTCTGGGTTGCATCACCGCCTGTCCCAAGTGGACATAAACCTCCTGGACGAGGCGGTCATCGACAGAATCCTTGATCGCTTCCCACCAAGCTACAAGAGCTTTGTGATGAACTACAATATGCAGGGATGGTGAAGACCATTCCCAAGTATTCTCAATGTCAAGTCAGCAGAGGTTGAAATCAAGAAAGAACATCAAGTGTTGATGGTCAATAAGACCACTAAGTTCAAGAAGGGCAAGGGCAATAAGAACTTTAAGAAGGACGGCAAAGAGGTTGCCGCGCCCGGTAAGCAAGTTGCTGGGAAGAAGAAGTCAAAGAATGGACCCAAGCCTGAGACTGAGTGCTTTTATTGCAAGGGGAAGGGTCACTGGAAGCGGAACTGCCCCAAGTACTTAGCGGATAAGAAGGCCGGCAACACTAAAGGTATATTTGATATACATGTAATTGATGTGTACCTTACCAGTACTCGTAGTAACTCCTGGGTATTTGATACCAGTGCCGTTGCTCATATTTGTAACTCACAACAGGAGCTGCGGAATAAGCGGAGATTGGCGAAGAACGAGGTGACGATGCGCGTCGGGAATGGTTCCAGAGTCGATGTGATCGCCACGGGCACGCTACCTCTACATTTACCTACGGGATTAGTTATAAACCTTAATAATTGCTATTTGGTGCCAAGTTTGAGCATGAACATTGTATCCGGATCTCGCTTAATACGAGATGGCTACTCATTTAAATCCGAGAATAATGGTTGTTCTATTTATATGAGAGAAATGTTTTATGGTCATGCTCCGATAGTCAATGGTTTATTCTTAATGAATCTCGAACGTAATGTTACACATGTTCATAGTGTGAATACCAAAAGATGTAAAGTTGATAACGATAGTCCCACATACTTGTGGCAATCGCCACCTTGGTCACATTGGTGTCAAGCGCATGAAGAAGCTCCATGCCGATGGACTTCGAGTCTCTAGATTATGAATCATTTGACACATGCTAACCACGCCTCATGGGCAAGATGACCAAGACTCGCTTCTCCTAACAATGGAGCGAGCAACCAACTTATTGGAAATCATACATACCGATGTAAAAAGCGGTCCAATGAGTGTTGAGGCTCATGGAGGATATCGTTATGTTCTCACTCTCACAGATGACTTGAGTAGATATGGGTATGTCTACTTGATGAAACACAAGTCTGAAACCTTTGAAAGGTTCAAGGAATTTCAGAATGAGGTAGAGAATCAACGTGACCGAAAGATAAAATTCTTACGATCAGATCGTGGAGGAGAATATTTAAGTCACGAATTTGGCACACACTTAAGAAAATGTGGAATCGTTTCACAACTCACGCTACCGAACACCTCAACAGAACGGTGTGTCCGAACGTCGTAATCGCACTCTATTGGATATGGTGCGATCTATGATGTCTCTTACCGATTTACCGCTATCTTTTTGGGGATACGCTCTAGAGACAGCTACATTCACTTTAAATAGGGCACGTCTAAGTCCGTTGAGACGACACCGTATGAATTATGGTTTGGGAAGAAACCTAAGCTGTCGTTTCTAAAAGTTTGGGGATGCGATGCTTATATCAAGAAACTTCAACCTGAAAAGCTCGAACCCAAGTCGGAAAAATGCGCCTTCATAGGATACCCTAAGGAAACCCTTGGGTATACTCTTCTACCTTAGATCCAAGGCAAGATCTTTGTTGCCAAGAACGGAACCTTTCTCGGAAAAAGAGTTTCTCTCGAAAGGAGTAAGTGGGAGGAAAGTAGAACTCGATGAAGTACTACCTCTTGAACGGGATAGTAGTGCAACTCAGGAAAATGTTCCTGTGATGCCTACACCAACTGAGGAGGAAATTAATGATGATGATCAAGGTACTTCAGATCAAGTTACTACCGAACTTCAGAGGTCCACTAGGACACGCTCCGCACTGCAGTGGTACGGCAACACCGTCTCCGGAAATCATGTTGTTAGACAACGGTGAACCTTCGAACTATGAAGAAGCGATGGCGGGCCCGGATTCCAACAAATGGCTCAAGCCATGAAATCCGAGATAGGATCCATGTATGAAAATAAAGTATGGACTTTGGACAGACTTGCCCGATGATCGGCGAGCGATAGAAAATAAATGGATCTTTAAGAGGAAGACGGACGCGGATGGTAATATCACCATCTATAAAGCTCGACTTGTCGCTAAGGGTTATCGGCAAGTTCAAGGGATTGACTACGATGAGACATTCTCACCAGAAGCGAAGCTTAAGTCCGTCTCGAATCATGTTAGCAATTGCCGCATACTATGATTATGAGATATGGCAGATGGATGTCAAAACAGCTGCTCCTTAACGGATATCTTAAGGAAGAGCTGTATATGATGCAGCTCAAGGTTTTGTCGATCCTAAGAATGTCGACAAGTATGCAAGCTCCAGCTCCATTTATGGGCTGGTGCAAGCATCTCGAGTTAGAACATTCGCTTTGATGAGATGATCAAAGTTGCTTAGTTTATGCAGACTTATAGAGAAGCCTGCGTTTACAAGAAGAAAGTGAGTGGGAGCTCTGTAGCATTTCTCATATTATATGTAGATGACATACTTTTGATGGGAAATGATATAGAACTCTTGGACAGCATTAAGGCCTACTTGAATAAAAGTTTTTCAATGAAGGACCTTGGTGAAGCTGCTTATATATTAGGCATCAAGATCTATAGAGATAGATCAAGACGCCTCATAGGTCTTTCACAAAGCACATACCTTGATAAGATTTTGAAGAAGTTCAAAATGGATCAGTCCAAGAAGGGTTCTTGCCTCAGACAAGGTGTGAGATTGAGCTCAGCTCAATGCCCGACCACGGCAAAAGATAAAGAAGAGATGAGCGCCATCCCTATGCCTCAGCCATAGGATCTATTATGTATGCCATGCTGTGTACCGCACTGATGTAAACCTTGCCGTAAGTTTGGTAGGAAGGTACCAAAGTAATCCCGCAAGGAACACCGGACAGCGGTCAAGAATATCCTCAAGTACCTAAAAGGACAAAGGACATGTTTCTCGTTTATGGAGGTGACGAAGAGCTCGTCAGAAGGGTTACGCCGACGCTTAGCTTCGGCTAATGCATCTGGATGACTCAAAGTCACAAACCGGATACGTGTTTATGTTGAATGGTGGAGCAGTTGAGCTGGTGCAAATGCAAGCAGAGCGTCGTGGCGGGATCTACATGTGAAGCGGAGTACATGGCAGCCTCGGAGGCAGCGCATGAAGCAATTTGGGTGAAGGAGTTCATCACCGACCTAGGAGTCATACCCAATGCGTCGGGGCCGATCAAACTCTTCTGTGGACAACACCGGAGCTATTGCCCTTGCCAAGGAGCCTGTGTTTCACAAGAAGACTGTGCACATCAAGTTGCCGCTCAACTCCATCCGTGAAAATGTTCAAGATGGAGACATAGAAATTTGTAAAGTGCACACGGATCTGAATGTCGCAGATCCGCTGACTAAACCTCTCTCATGAAAGCAAAACATGATCAACACAGAACTCTATGGGTGTTCGATTTATCACAATGTAACTAGATTATTGACTCTAGTGCAAGTGGGAGACTGTTGGAAATATGCCCTAGAGGCAATAATAAAAGCATTATTATTATATTTCCTTGTTCATGATAATTGTCTTTTATTCATGCTATAATTGTATTATCCGGAAATCGTAATACACGTGTGAATACATAGACCACAATATGTCCCTAGTGAGCCTCGAGTTGACTAGCTCGTTGATCAACAGATAGTCATGGTTTCCTGACTATGGACATTGGATGTCATTGATAACGGGATCACATCATTAGGAGAATGATGTGATGGACAAGACCCAATCCTAAGCATAGCACAAGATCGTGTAGTTCGCTTTTGCTAGAGCTTTTCCAATGTCAAGTATCTCTTTCTTAGACCATGAGATCGTAACTCCGGATACCGTAGGAGTGCTTTGGGTGTACCAAACGTCACAACGAATCTGGGTGACTATAAAGGTGCACTACAGGTATCTCCGAAAGTGTTCATTGGGTTGACACGGATCGAGATCGATTTGTCACTCCGTATGACGGAGAGGTATCACCGGGCCCACTCGGTAGTGCATCATCACAATGAGCTCAAAGTGACCAAGTGTTTGGTCACGGGATCATGCATTACGGTATTTGAGTAAAGTGACTTGCCGGTAACGAGATTGAACGAGGTATTGGGATACCGATGATCGAATCTCGGCAAGTAAAATACCGATTGACAAAGGGAATTGTATACGGGTTGTTTGAATCCTCGACATCGTGGGTTCATCCGATGAAATCATCGAGGAGCATGTGGGAGCCAACATGGGTATCCAGATCCCGCTGTTGGTTATTGCCCGAGAGCCGCCTCGGTCATGTTCGCAGATGTCTCCCGAACCCGTGAGGGTCTACACACTTAAGGTTCGGTGACGCTAGGGTTGTATGAATATGAGTATGCAGCAAACAGAATGTTGTTCGGAGTCCCGGATGAGATCCCGGACGTCACGAGGAGTTCCGGAATGGTCCGGAGGTAAAGATTTATATATAGGAAGTCTTATTTTGGTCACCGGAAAAGTTTTGGGCATTATCGTTATTGTACCGGAGTGCTTGGAAGGGGTCCGGGGTCCACCGGGGTCCACCTGTTCCGGGGGCCACATGGGCTGTAGGGGTGCGCCTTGGCCCATATGGGCCAAGGGCACCAGCCCCAAGAGGCCCATGCGCCTAGGGATAAGAAAAGGGAGAGTTCAAGGGGAAGGCACCTCAGGGTGCCTTCGGAGGATGGACTCCTCCCCTCTTGGCCGCACCCCTTCCTTGGAGGAAGGGGCAGGCTGCGCCCTCCCCTCTTTGCACCTATATAAAGGGAGGGAGGGAGGTGGCTGCACCCATAAGCCCCTGGAGCCTCCTCCTCCCCGAAACACCTCCTCCTCCTCCCGTAGTTGCTTAGCTAAGCCCTGCTGAGTTCTGCTGCATCCACCACCACGCCGTGGCCGGATCATCATCAACCTCTCCTTCCCCTTGCTGGATCAAGAAGGAGGAGACGCCATCCGCCTGACGTGTGTTGAACGCTGGAGGTGCTGTCTGCTCGCACTAGGCCATCGGTGATCTCGAATCACGGCAGTACGACTCCATCAACCCCGCTCCATTGAACGCTTCGCACGCGATCTACAAGTGGTTTGTAGATGAAATCACTCTCCCATGACTCGTTGCTAGATGAACTCATAGATGGATCTTGGTGAAACCGTAGGAAAAAATTTTAATTTTCTGCAACGTTCCCCAACAAGGGGCCCACCAGGAAGCCACAAGGTTGGGGGTGCACCCTACCCCCTGGGCGCGCCCCCCTGTCTTGTGGGCCCCTGGCAGGCCTCTGGTGCCCATCTTCTGCTATATTATGTGTTTTGACCTGGAAAAAAAATCAAGAAGAAGCTTTTGGGATTTGCCGCCTACTCGAGGCGGAACACAGGCGTAGCAATCTAGGGCTCCATGAGCTGTTCTGTCGGGGAAACTTCCCTCCAGGAGGGGAAAATCGAAGCCATTGTCATCACCAACGATCCTCTCATCGAGGGGGGGTCAATCTGCATCAACATCTTCACCAGCACCATCTCCTCTCAAACCCTAGTTCATCTATAGTATCCGATCTTTGTCTTAAAACCTCGGATTGGTACCTTTGGGTTGCTAGTAGTGTTGATTACTCCTTGTAGTTGATGCTAGTTGGTTTATTCGGTGGAAGATCATATGTTTAGATCCTTATTGATAAATACTCCTCTGATTATGAACATGAATATGCTATGTGAGTAGTTACATTTGTTCCTGAGGACATGGGAGAAGTCTTGTTATAAGTAATCATGTGAATTTGGTATTTGTTCGATTTTTTGATGAGATGTATATTGTCTTTCCTCTAGTGGTGTTATGTGAACGTCGAATACATGACACTTCACCATGATTTGGGCCTAGGGGAAGGCATTGGAAAGTAATAAGTAGACGATGGGTTGCTAGAGTGACAGAAGCTTAAACCCTAGTTTATCCGTTGTTAGTAAGGGGCTGATTTGGATCCACATGTTTCATGCTATGGTTAGATTTATCTTAATTCTTCTTTCGTAGTTGCGGTTGCTTGCGAGGGGGGTTAATCATAAGTGGGAGGCTTGTCCAAGTAAGGACAGGACCCAAGCACTGATCCACCCACATATCAAATTATCAAAGTAACAAACGTGAATCATATGAGCATGATGAAAACTAACTTGACAATAATTCCCATGTGTCCTCGGGAGCGCTTTGCATTATATAAGAGTTCGTCCAGGCTTGTCCTTTGCTACAAAAAGGATTGGGCCACCTTGTTGCACCTTAGTTACTCTTGTTACTTGTTACCCGTTACAAATTATCTTATCATAAAACTACTGTTACCGATAATGTCAGTGTTTGCAGAGAATATCTTGCCGAAAACCGCTTGTCATTTCCTTCTGCTCCTCGTTGGGTTCGACACTCTCACTTATTGAAAGTACTACGCTAGATACCCTATACTTGTGGATCATCAGCTAGCCCTCCCCATTTTCCTTCCCTAGGGCTTGCCGGCCAGGGAGAGGGGCGCACCAGTCCCCTGTGGGCTGGTCTGTCCCTCCCTTGGCCCATTAAGCCTATAACACCTACCGGGGGTGTCCGTAACCCCTTCCGGTGACCCGATGGCTACCAGGTGCATCCCGAAATCCTTCCGGTGTCCGAATACCATCGTCCTATATATCAATCTTTACCTCTCGACCATTTCGAGACTCCTCGTCATGTCCATGATCTCATCCGGGACTCCGAACAACATTTGGTCACCAAATCATATAACTGATATAGCACTATATCATCAGCGAACGTTAAGCGTGCAGACCCTATGGGTTCGAGAACTATGTAGACATGACCGAGACACCTCTCCGGTCAATAACCAATAGAGGAACCTGGATGCCCATATTGGCTCCTACATATTCTATGAAGATCTTTATCAGTCGAACCGTTATGTCACCATATGTAATTACCTTTGTCCATTGGTATGTTACTTGCCCGAGATTCGATCGTCGGTATCTTCATACCTAGTTCAATCTCGTTACCGGCAAGTCTCTTTACTCGTTCCGTAATACACCATATTACAACTAACTCATTAATCATTTTGCTTGCAAGGCTTCTTATGATGTGTATTACCGAGTGGGCCCAGAGATAGCTCTCCGATACTCGGAGTGACAAATCCTAATCTCGATCTATGCCAACTCAACAAACACCTTCGGAGATACCTGTAGAGCATCTTTATGATCACTTAGTTACATTGTGACGTTTGATAGCACACAAGGTATTCCTCCGTCATCCGGGAGTTGCATAATCTCATAGTCGAAGGAATATGTATTTGACATGAAGAAAGCAATAACAATAAACTGAATGGTCAATATGCTAAGCTAACCGATGGGTCTTGTCCATCACATCATTCTCATAATGATGTGTCCCGTTATCAAATGACAACACATGTCTATGGTTAGGAAACCTTAACCATCTTTGATCAACGAGCTAGTCTAGTAGAGGCTTACTAGGGACACGATATTTGTTTCTCAGATTCACACATGTATTTAAGTTTCTGATCAATACAATTCTAGCATGAATAATAAACCTTTATCATGAATAAGGAAATATAAAATAACAACTTTATTATTGCCTCTAGAGCATATTTCCTTCACTCCCATGAGTTATAAATTACAGATGCCTTAGTATTCCAGGGACACAACCGCCTCTTAGGACCGTCTCTAATGCCTGTGTTTATACTGTGATGATTTTGTCATTGTTCAAATCTATAAGTATCATAATAGTAGCCTAGTCGCTTTCTGAATCCTCACTCTAGCATACTAAATACATCGAGATGACAATGACCAACAAATGACACTATAGGGCTCATCCGCTTCCTGATCACTATGACGACATCGCCCTAGTTCACGTACGGTGGCTTCACTAACCTCACACTCTTGTTGGTCTTACTTTACCCCGATTCCAGATCCGTTATTACAGTTTTAATTTATACAATGAATGGTCAGCATGTCGAGTATAAAACAGTAGTTTCCACTTAGTTATATTAAACTTTTTTACATGCTAAGTGAACAAAAAAAATATTTTTTTCAAAATCATAGTGTGCTAAGTTCTAAAGATTAATGTTTTACTTCACAACTCTAACATGTATCTTTGCAAATTGACTTGAGCTAAATTAATATTGTATTTTTACGGAAAAATGTATGCTCATTTCCCTTAAAATCTAGAATGAGACGTTCTTAAGAAAAAATGTTGAATTATGTCTCTCATAGAACTTAATAAAATATTTGACACAATCATATTCGTTTGTGGATTAGTATGCATTTTTGGATGTGTTATACTGTACTACTTTTATGTGTGTGGGTGTACTTGCCTATTGTTATAAACGTATGTGTATTAAGAGCTCTACAGAGTATAAGCCTAACTAATATCTTAGTAGATTTTTTTGGAGTATGATTGTCTATCTAAAATGTAAACAAATTCAAAAATAGAATAGATAAGATGTCCACAACTATCGTCAAATCATTGGAATTGCTTATTTTGTAGTCCTCAAGGGACTAACATAGCTTTCATGATTCCACAATTAGCCACCAGCACATGTAATTCATAGTTGGGATCAAACATGAATTGTGTGCCACAAATTTATACTAATACCTTAGAACGCATTATAGTTTTCTCCATAATCCGTGTAAACATCAAGCCGTGGAGCACTGGGACTGGAGAGGCAAGGTACATAGGTAGCATATTGACAAGCCATGTGACGAATAATGTTTCATTGGACTTGCTCTTCTTCAAAGGTGTGTGTGTGTTGGGGGCTACTAGGGAAAAGCCTAGTAGTAGCGCAGGATAAATAGCTAGTAGTAGCGCGGGTGCCCGCGCTACTACTACTACGACTCTACAGCTAATTAATAGTAGTAGCGCGGCGCCACCAACGCTACTACTATGTCTGTTAGTAGTAGCGCGGGAGCCACCTGCGCTATTACTAATTATCTGTAGCGGGTCTTATACCCTGCGCTACTACTATTACTTTCGAAAACAAAAAAATCTAGATCCCGTGCATGTTGTCAATGGCAGCAGTGGTTCGATCTAGCGATGGTTGGGGTCGCCGGAGGCGCGAACGGGCAGCGGCAGACCAGATCCGGTGGTGCCTGCTGGAGAGGGCCCGTTTCTATGGAAGAGCAAGCCAGCGGCATGGGGCTCCTCTTCCCAACCATGACAGATAGCTCCTGGTCATCCATGATGATGACCTGCACGGGCATGGACATGGAAGGGTGAGTCAAACTAGAGGAAGAGAGGAAGGAGATGGAGGGAGCAGCGAGGCTGGTCACCGGTGGTGAGGTGCTCAGGCGTGGTGGCATCGAGACACGGGAGAAGACTGGTGAGCTCCTAGACGCAGATGGCGCGAGGCGGCGGCCTCTTTCAACGCCATGGAGGAGGAGGGACGCATGGACAAAAGGTCCATGTGAGGGCGTATCGAGAGAGAGAGAGAGAGAGAGAGTGGTGGTGGAAGAGTTGATGGATTTGGGGGAGGAGATGGAGATTTCAGGGCTACTAAAAAACCCTGTACTTAGTAGTAGCGAGGGGTATAAACCCGCGCTACTACTATGGCATTGTCCCGGGGAGCATGGTAGAGACCATTTAGTAGTAGCGAGGGTTATAAACCCGCGCTACCACTATTAACTTAGTAGTAGTAAGGGTTATAAAACCCTCACTACTAGTACGTAGCAATAGCGAGGGCTATAAATACGCGCTACTGGTAAGCGTTACTAGCTAGCTATAAACTTTTTCCGAGGAGGGGGGTATGATCCTCTTCAGGTTATACCTAAAATGGGACGTCAATGGCGAAAATCGTCCATGTAACACATATGTGTCAGAGCCGTCCCTGAAACTCCAAGGTGCAAGCCAACCTCAAAGGTCGCGGGAGTGTAGCTAGCGCTCACGCAACCTTCATTGTGCACCAGCGCAACAAGAAGCAAGTGCTCACCCGAGGATGACAGATCACACCGGTTTTCCCGGTTCCCTGGTCGTAGTTGACCCGTTGACTATTGATTATTTGAGTAAAAAAATGATTTTGAAAAATGTTTACGGTTTAAAAAAAAAGATTTGGAAAACTTCATTGATTTTGAAAAAAAATCAGCGGTTTTGAAAAAAGTTCACTGATTTTTAAAAATTGTAGATTTGGAAAAAAAATCCATTGATTTTTTTAAAAAAATCACAAATGCCAAAAGTTTATGAATTTGGAAAAACTACATCAATTTTGAGAAAAGTTCACAAAATTGAAAATGTTTTTCGATTTTGAAAAAACAAGTCATGGATTGGAGAAAAGTTCATGGATTTGAATATATTCTTGCATTTGAAAATTGTGTACGCATTTAAGAAAATAAAAATAAAAGGTAAAGAAAAAGAAAAAAGAACAGAACAGAAAAAAGATAAAATTGAATAAAAATTGTCTAGAAAACCAGGAGAACCAGATTAGAAGCATCTAAAAAGTGAATAAAAATATGATTGAGCGGGGGAAATAACATGCGAAATTTGCATGGACCGGCCCATTGTTGTTGGCGCGTGGGCGCGACGGAGCTCCTGGCTCGATGTGCGTCCCTGGAAGGCTGGAAGCCATGGAATTTCCTATATGGCGCACGTTTGCATTTTCAAAATGATTGTAAAATTCAAAATTTTCATGTTTTCAAAAAATGTTCATAAATTTGAAAAAATGTTCGTGCTTTCAAAAAATGTTCTCAAATTTTAGAAAATGTTTGCGTTTTCAAAATGTTTGTAAAATTTAAGAAAATGTTCACAAATTTTGAAAATGCTCGTGTTTTCAAAAAATGTTCATACATTGCGAAAAATGTTCTTGTTTTAAAAAATGTTCGTATATTTTAGAAAATGTTCACGTTTTCCAAGATAATGTTCGCAATTTGAAAATTTGTTATTATTTCTAAAAAATCACGCTTTCGAAATAACGTTTGCAATTTTAAAAAATGTTCAAAAAATTGAAAAAAATGTTTGCAAAAATAATAGTTGTTCAAGTTTTTTGAAAAATGTTCGTGTGATCGGAAAAACATTTAGTTTTTGAAACATTTTCATATGTTTTTAAAAACTGTTCGTTGTTTCAAAAAACATTTTTGAAATTTGAAATATGTACATTTTTTTAAGAAAATACATTAGATACAGTCTCATTTTACTCACCTGCAGCATGCCTATACGCGATGATAGTTCTTGAACATGTGCGCCCGCTACTATGTAACTAAGACTAGTTTAGTCTGTTGGCTGTTGTCGCGCGAGGTCCAGGGTTCGACTCTGAGCTGGCTCGAACTTTTCTTTATCTCTTTTTTGATCGCGCCATACAGTACACTACTGGGCCGGCCCAGGTCAGAGTCCCCTGTGCGTTTGATCGACAGTATGCCGCATAACGCGGCGCATAGGAGGTCCCGAAAGCCATCGCGTGTTTCTGGGTGCTTGTAGACGGAGTTTGGACTGGCACGGCAGGTTAATGGTAACGTCAGGCAATAAGATCACGACTCCCATTGATTCCTTGATGGTCAAAATTTGTCTGTTTTCTTTTTCCTTTTTTATCCTACTCCCTCCGCTCCTAAACATAAGTCCTTAGAGATTTTAATATGAACTAGAGCAAAATAAATAAATCTGCACTCTAAAATATGTCTATATTCATCTGTATGTAGTCCATATTTAAATCTCTAAAATGACTTATATTTAAAACGGAAGAGACGGAAATTCAATTCGGCTCCGGGGAGCATATGCCCCTGTGCCAAAATATAATTTTGAAATGTCAAAACAAAATTAAGACAAAACTTTTATGTGTTCTTAATCACATCGAAATGCTACCTGCAAATTTTGAGACAAAAAGGTTAAGCATTTTGGCTTGTGCAAAAAAAACTGAATTGAACACCAAATGTTATCCCAAAATGTCACCCTAAATTTTCTTTTTCACAGACGAAACACTGCTTTCCTTGCTAGTGGTTGAGAGGGGCAATCGAGCAGCCATGCCGTGCCGTCACAATATGGTAGGCAGTGAATGAGTGATCCTGCTCGTTTGTGTGCAGCGCAGGGGTGCACGTGCAGTCCAAGATACGACCGCCGACGCCGGCGCTCGTGTCGTGCGTTGATCCTCGGACTGGAAAGATCGATCATGCATGGAGTACGACGAAAACCCCGATGACGGCAATAGCGTCGTGCATGCACGGATGCCAACAACGGGTATGGTTTGTTAATGGTTGCTCAAGGTTCGTTGGCCCCGGGAGGATCAAGCACCAATGAGCAATGGCATCCACCAGCCCCATAGCCTCGCCAAAATAAGTGTGCTTGCAGATCTATCCATCGGGCGTACTATCTCTGGCAATGCTACACGTACAAACGATTTACAGGTTTTTACAGGATAGTTAACCTTGATTGGTCAATAGGTGAGCGGGGCGGCCCACTCCCCTAAAAATCAGGGGGGGGGGGAGGGGGGGGGGGAGATCTGTGATTGGTTGTTAGATGGAAGAAGCATGTAAAAGCGTGTAAGGCTTTTGTATGCTCAAAGATTTTTATACTATCCCAAAGCAGACAGTACACCAGCCACCACGTAACGTCTTTGAAAGGAAAAGGGTTACTAAAATACTGTAATTATACGATGAGGGACCATATCACTTTGGGTACGCTTGTCGAAGAATCGTGGAAATGATGAATATTTTTGCCCATCACCAAGCTTGACATTACCCGGCCCACTTGTGGACAATACATATTTACTTCCTCCGTTGCTAAATATAAGACTTTTTAAAATTTTTATTATAAACTAAATACGAAGCAAAATGAGTAAATTTACATTCTAAAGTAGGACTATATACATTGTATGTAGTTTAATGAAGATGAGTAGATCAAATCAGAAGCCGGCTCGGTCGCTCTCTCCTTGAAACCAAAAGGTTTTCTATGGAATGACGTCGGGCTCTCACTCATTGCTCGGTTTATACAATATTATAATAAACTGTGTCGGTGGGTGAATCAGCGAGCGCAGCCCAACGTTGACGACGAAACCCAGTCGTGCTCCTATTAATACCCAGAGCATATGACACGAGAGGATTCAACCACGGAAGCCATGGCGTCATCGTCGTCGGCGGCTAAGCCTAAGCCCACCACCACCCTCCGCGTGGCCGCCTTCAGCGGCTCCCTCCGCAAGGGCTCGTGGCACGGCGGCCTCATCCGCGCGGCCGAGGAGCTGTGCGAGGAGTCCATCCCGGGGCTGCGAATCGACCACGTCGACATCTCCGGCCTGCCCATGGCCAACCCGGACATGGAGACGGACGACGGCGACGGCTTCCCGCCGGACGTCCAGGCGTTCCGCGACAGGGTCCGCGCGGCCGACTGCTTCCTCTTCGCCTCGCCCGAGTACAACTACTCCGTCACGGCCACGCTGAAGAACGCGCTGGACTGGGCGTCGAGGGGCACGCACAAGTGCTGGGCGGACAAGGCCGCGGCCATCGTCTCCGCGGGCGGCAGCTGCGGCGGGGGCAGGGCGGCGTTCCACCTCCGCCAGATCGGGGTGTTCCTCGACATCCACTTCATCAACAAGCCGGAGCTCCAGGTCAGGGCGTACGAGGACCCGCCCAAGTTCGACGCCGACGGGAACCTCGTGGACGCCGAGACCAGGGAGCGGCTCAAGCAGGTGCTCCTCTCGCTGCAGGCCTTCGCGCTCCGGCTCCAGCACTAACTAGCAGGAGCGGAGGACTGAGCGAAGAAGAAACTTGGCACCGAGCGATTACCTAAACGTTAATCTGTATTTTCCTTTGCGTGTTGGATATGTAGGTACTTTTCACTCACTTTCTTTTAGGGTTTACTTTTCACTTTTGTTGAGCGGAAGACATTTTGCTCTGTATTCGTGCACCAGTCTTTATGTGGTTCTCAGGTTCTGTAAGAAAGAGTAAGCTGCTGTAAACAGTGTGCTTGTAAGAAATCACGGAAGTACCCTTTTTATAAACGTTTTCGTTCAGTTTTACTCGACTGGTTTAAGTTTCGGTCAACACTGAGATCTGTCATAGAGAGCCGTGCAAAATTTACATTTTAAGGCCTTGGGAATAAAGAATATAGTATACTTGTTTCTTTTTTTTTTCTGCGGGTGAAATATACTTGTTTCCTAAGCCTCCGTCAACCCTGAGATTAATGACGTCAAGTCAATTTGCCTATGTATCGTTTTTTTTCTGCCAACTCAGCCTGATGGATGGGCCCGGACTATTAGTGATGTCATCCAAACACTTAGCATTTACTGTTAGTGTTTTTCGCCACTGTCTTTCGGTTCGGTGTAAAATGTCACGAATAGTAAAGTGATTGTTTTACGTAAGTCGTGACACGAAAATGATGGTTTTGTGCATTCTAGTATTGAGATCTGCCAAGAGAGTCGTGCCTAATTTACCTTTTTGTGGCCCTAAGAAGAAATAGTACTACTCCATCCATTCCTAAATATAAGTCATTTTAGAGATTTCAATATAAACTACATACAAAGCAAAATAAGTGAATTTACACTCTAAAGTTGTATGTAATTACAATTAAAATATCCAAAAAAACTTATATTTAAAAATAGAGGGAGTATAACTTTTATTAGATGAACAAAGTAGTACAACACAGTTTCCAGCTATTGAACTGTGTCCCGTTGATCATATTTTATAGTCTGTCGTGGGAGAAGAAGCACGAAAGTAGAGATAATAAGTTGGTAAAAGACGCAAAAGTTGGTCATATAAGTTGGATCATCATGATCCTCTGCGATAACAAACACAGCCATGGACCATCCTTGTACTTCCTCTTCCTTCATTCCAAAATCTAATGCATATTAAGTTTAGAAAAGTCAAATATTTTATATATTTGACCAAGCTTATAGAAAGTTATATCAAATTGTACAATACTAAATAAATAAAATATGAAAATATATGTCATGGCTAATCTATTGATGTTGATTATGTATTGTAGTTTTGATTTTTGCTCTAAATATTTAGTCCAACATAGAGATGTTTGGCTTTTCTGAAAATTAATAAACTTTATATTTTGAAATGGCGGTAGTAGTTTCACAATGGCCACTTATTTTTAGAAGGCTAGCGACTATGTCAAAAACGGGGCTATAACGGTCATATAAAGATCAAAAACAAAGACGAGGAGAAATACGCCGATAGGGTCACCTTGCTTAGAGCATCTATAGCTGCAGGTTGCAAATCCAGGCCCTCAAACACCCGCGGACGTGTCCGGGCACGCCTCATTTGGTCGCTTTCACACCAAGGCCCGCCATCATATCCGAGCCCTCAAATCTATACAAACCATGCAACGCTATGTACATAACGGGAAGGGCGGCGAAATCACAATTTCCTCGCCGCCCTTTCTTCTTCGGTTGTCGGTGCGGCCGTGCCCCTCCTCCATGTAGGCGCCGGGCGTGCGGAGGCGTCGTCGTCGGTGAGCTGGAGGAGGAGCCGTCCGTCAGGTCCGAGTCCGAGCTGCAATGCATGCCCAACATCCTGCAGAACAGGCTGTCCTGCTCCTTCGCATGGTGGATTGCCTTCGCCTTCGCCGCCGCCTCCTTGGTTGCCTCGTGCTCCGACATCTCGATGGCGAGTCGGAGCACCGTTGCATTCTTCCGGCGGAGGTGCTGCGCATCCGTCTCCGCCGTCTTCAGAGAGCGTCGAAGGACCGACACGAGGACTGCGACCTCGGGATCCACCGACGCGCTCAAGGGCGAACGACAGGCCGACATCGCCTCCCCATCTCTGTCTTCGCCTGCTGCCGCTCGTTGAGCTTTATGTGCCTCGGTTCCGTCGCCGGCCATCGGATCGGAGGTAGGGGATTGGAAATGGAGTGGACGGAGATGGGAGTTACGTGAATTTTGGATTGACCGGTGTATAGGATTTTCCGGATGTGGGGTTATTTGTGGGGTCGGGGGGGCGGGGCTGACATGGCGGGCGTGCCTGCACTAGTAGAAAAAGGGCCATTTGTCCCGGTTCATAAGTCCCATTTGTCCCGATTCGGGAACCGGGACTAAAGGGTCGGTACTAAAGCCCTATACCTTTAGTCCCGGTTCTTATACCAACCGGGACAGATGGGCTCCACGTGGCCGCTGCGGCTTGCCTTGGCAGGGGGGCCTTTTGTCCCAGTTGGTAGCACCAACCGGGACCAATAAGCTACCACGTGTCAGCAGTTAGGGGCTAGGGTTTTTGTTTTTTTTTTCTGAAGGGGGGGGGGGGTTGGGGGTTTTGGGGGGTTTTGTAGGGTTAATTTAGGTGTTTCATATATTCTGTTAGCTAACTAATAGAGAGAAGTGTCCTCTCTTATCTCCGTGCTTGGTCGACGCTACGTACTATACGTATAGAGAGGACTCGACACGCTAGCTAGTAAGCAAATGAAGGAAACCATTAAGTACAGAAGATCGTCATGAACATATGCATACAGAGAGAAGTGATACCGACCTCTCCTTCTCCGAGAGATTGGTCGAACAACAAGTTTTCATATATCTATCCGACGCTACTGGCAACATATATACAATATAAGATCTCTTACAATATAATCCCCTAATTATATATGAACTCATGTTCCAAATGGTATTCTCCGTCTTTATTGATCACGTGGTCAAGAAAGAATCCCGCCAATTCCTCTTGAATTGCTCGCACGCGATCTTGTGCTAGGAGTTCATCTCGCATCCGAAACATCTAATTTGAAGAAGGGGGTCAATACATATATATGAATGAATGAAACTTAACACAAATGATGGTAATAGAATAAAATTGTGAATATTATTGCTTACGCACTTCATATTGTTTTTTAGAGTAGCCCCGCTCATAGGTCGTGTGGCGAATGGACTTGCAAACGTAGTATCCACAGTAATTATTCCCGGGTTCCTGCCACAACCACTTTACAAGAAATAGAGGTCAATCAAACTGATAAGCAAGCATGCTAAATGGTATTGATGAAAGTAGAGCTTGAATCACTAGGAGATGCGCGGAACTAGCTAGTAGTACTTACTTTCGGGTATATAAATCACAGCTTCCTCGCAGTCCGGAGCTTGTGCGGTGAATTCTTTCCAAACCCTGCCGATAAAGACAAAACAATTACTTGATATCAGGAAATGAACAAAGTTGCCGATATGGTGCGATAATGATCGATTTAACTTACCTCTCGAGCATTTCAGTCATGTCCGCATACTCCGGGGATCTTTTCGTCTCGAGTCTAAGACGGTTACTAGTCCCTGCTCAAGCTTAATCTCTAGGAGAATATAGTGGAAGCTGCGCACACATGCACAACTCACCAATTACATTACTATAACCTCGACTAATAAGGAAAGCCGAATATGCACAAGACAGTAACACTCACTTGAAGTTGTTAGGAAAGAGTATTATATCTTTGTTTTGGTTTATTACCATTGATCGTAGCAAGTTGGCCTCGGTTTCTTTGGCATGAAATTTAACCGTAAATTCATCTATGAGATTTGTGTTAATGAACCCAATATCACCGATTTGTCTTTTCTTGCATTCACGATCTTCAATCTGCATAATATAGTGAGGATAATTATATATACATGCAATGAAAGAGCTGAGCTATATATAGAGACTTAATGATGTAAGTAGTACTTAAAGACGGTAGCAAGTGACCGTTAATTTATCGAGGGCCTTTTGGAAAAACTGGAAGAACTCCTCAAATGGAACAGACAACAGATCAATTCCAACGAGGTCATGCTCCTCTTTAACTCTCAGCGGCAAAGTATCCTTTCCCTCACACTCTCTGCAGGTTTTCATGTACCAATAATGGAATCTTCGCATCATCGTTGTTAGAGGAGGATGACCAGAGGCTTCCCGTACTGGTATCTGAATTCGTCCACCTACATTATATCAAAATGTGCATCGTCCTCGTGCATGTAATCTGCAGGATTGGTACCGGGCAAGATCCCCGGATGATTAGCGATTTATATCGCTAGACACCTTGAGTGGGGGCACGATTGGTTCGCTTGTTCGCCGAGCTGGGGAATTGTTTTCCCACTTCTTCGTTCTGCTAACCTTCGATCAGTACAAGTACTTCCCGACCGGGACGCTTCCTTATATGTCCTTTCAATAATGCAGTCATAGTTGGTTTGTGGCGGAGACAGTGGTGGTCGCTTCAGGGCATCCAAACTGCGCTTCGCTTTCACCGGATCTATCTTCTCCTCCGGAGATGGAGGTTTCTTTGCAAAAAAGTCCTTCTCTTCGGCTTTACAGATCTTCGCGTTTTCCTCGTCGGTCCTCTCGTATGGTAACTTCTCTAAAGGCTTGAGAGATGGATCGAATCTGTATTGCCTCTTGCCTCTGGATGTACTGCTAGACGCTGGAGCAGCCGGAGCGGCTGCGGCTGTCTTCTTTCCTTGCTTACGAGGCAGAGAAGGAGGCGGAGTGCTACGACGCGCCGGTGCAGCCAGAGCGGCGGCGGCTCTCTTCCAGCCTTGTTGACGAGGCAGAGGAGGAGGCGGGCTGCTCGGACGCGCCGGCGCAGGCGGAGAAGGAGGCGGAGTGCTGCCATGCGCCTGAGCAGCCGGAGAAGGAGGCGGAGTGCCCTGATCACTCGCCGGAGGAGGAGGCGGAGGAGGAGGCGGAGTGCCCTGACTCGCCAAAGGAGGAGGAGGAGGAGGCAGAGGCATCCAGTTAGGAAGGTTGATGAACTCCTTCCGTCATAGGCATGGAGTCTTGAGAAAGTAACCCAAATGAAGTCTCCCTTCACCGGTAGGGTGGTCAAGCTCGAGCTCCTCAAATCCCTCCATTATTTCATCCACCATCACCCTAGCATATCCTTCTGGAATCGTCCCGCAGTGAAAAGTTGCGCCGGGTTCAGGAGGTGCAGTAGAGCCGATAGCCGCCTTGACTTTGAATTTCTACCATTGCGTCATAAGGTGGCAATGTTGAGACTCCGTGATAGCATCCACGGGGTAGCTAGCAGGAGCCGTGAAGACAGGCTCCTGAAGCAGCTCGGTGGAAGCCACGCCGCTTCCGCTGAGATGGTGGGGTAGCTTCAGGTAGTTTCGCAGGTGTCGCTGTCTTGTGAATCGCTTCTCGTTCCTCTAGTGCTTTTACCCTTGCGTGCAGTGATACGTCCATTTTGCATCATGCTATTATATTGATATTTATTGCATTATGGGCTGTTATTACATGTTATGTCACAATACTTATGCCTATTCTCTCTTATTTTACAAGGTTTATATAAGGAGGGAGAATGCGGCAGGCTGGAATTCAATGGAAAAGGACCAAATATTAGAGACCTATTCTGCACAACTCCAAAAGTCCTAAAACTCCACGAAAGTCATTTTGGGAAATAATAAAAAATATCCAGCGGAATAAGTTCACCAGAGGGGGCCCACCTGGCCACGAGGGTGGGGCGCCCCCCCTACCTCATGGGCCCCCTAGTGGCCCTTCGATGCCCATCTTCTGCTATATGAGGTCTTTCGTCGAGAAAAAGAATCATAAGCAACCTTTCGGGACGAAACTCCGCCGCCACGAGGCGGAACCTTGGCGGAACCAATCTAGGGCTCCGGCAGAGCTGTTCTGCCGGGGACACTTCCCTTCGGGAGGGGGAAATCATCGCCATCGTCATCACCAACGCTCCTCTCATCGGGAGAGGGCAATCTCCATCAACATCTTCACCAGCACCATCTCCTCTCAAAACCCTAGTTCATCTCTTGTATCCAATTCTTGTCTCCAAGTCAGGGATTGGTACTAGTAGGTTGTTAGTAGTGTTGATTACTCCTTGTAGTTGATGCTAGTTAGTTTATTTGGTGGAAGATCATATGTTCAGATCCTATATGCATATTAATACTCCTCTGATTATGAACATGAATATGCTTTGTGAGTAGTTACGTTTGTTCCTGAGGACATGAGAGAAGTCTTGCTATTAGTAGTCATGTGAATTTGTTATTCGTTTGATATTTTGATGAGATGTATGTTGTCTATCCTCAAGTGGTGTTATGTGAACGTCGACTACATAACACTTCACCATTATTTGGGCCTAGAGGAAGGCATTGAGAATTAATAAGTAGATGATGGGTTGCTAGAGTGACAGAAGCTTAAACCCTAGTTTATGCGTTGCTTCGTAAGGGGCTGATTTGGATCCATATGTTTCATGCTATGGTTAGGTTTACCTTAATACTTTTGTTGTAGTTGCGGATGCTTGCAATAGAGGTTAATCATAAGTGGGATGTTTGTTCAAGTAAGAACAACACCCAAGCACCGGTCCACCCATATATCAAATTATCAAAGTACCGAACGCGAATCATATGAACGTGATGAAAACTAGTTTGACGATATTCCCATTTGTCCTCAGGAGCGCTTTTCCTATTATAAGAGTTTGTCCAGGCTTGTCCTTTGTTACAAAAAGGATTGGTGTTGGGAAACGTAGTAATTTAAAAAAAAAATCCTACGCACACGCAAGATCATGGTGATGCATAGCAACGAGAGGGGAGAGTACATCCAACCAAGCCCAAGAGCTCTGCTCTGTTCTACCGATGAAGATGACTAAACTGAAACTTTCTCTCTCTCTAAAAAAAGACTAAACTGAAACTGCACAGTCGTAAGACATCCAAACAACCTCGGTGTCGGTGGCTGGTCATAGTCTATTTGACACAAGGGGTGGGAACCAACGACAACAGATGGATCAATGAATGATCTGCCTACCATGCGTCAATTTCATTCTATATTACTTTTGCCATATTTCGGCAGAATATCCAACCATCCTTTAAGAATTCAGATAGACTGCCGCTTGAGTTGGACCGATTCCTCTAGAGGGTCTTAGATTTTTTTTCTTTCGGTGCATAATTGCAATGTTAACTGCATGACTGTAAGTCTACAAAACTGCAACCCAAAAACTGGGATGAAATATTCCTATCACGTATAACTATCCGTTCCTTCAGTGCATGATTTCCCGGTGTAAACATGCTACACTAATACCTACAGGTTTTCCGTGACATCATTTGTGTAGAGAGCAAGTTTTTTCTGTGTGCAGAATTGACAGGTGATGGTGTAGCAGCATCGTCCCATACAAGCGAAAATTGACAGGTGATGGTCAGCTTTACTCTATACCATGTCCAATGTGCTAGTACCCAAGTGATATGGTATTTAATACTAGATTTGAGATGATATCGCATTTGATGGCACACACATAAGAATATCTTCTAAATTTATATTTGCATAGATGGAAAGATAACATCCATGAAATTGATACCATCTTATAGATAGAACCATATTTTACAAATTAAGTATAGTGAGACGGCCAAATCTTTCATTTTGAGCAATACGGGAGTAAATATTCTCTAGCCATTAGTCTATATATAAAGATACAATGCTTCTAGACGCCCAAACCGAGTCAGGAGTAAGAAATTTGTGTCTTCCCTTATGGAAGGGAAAGCTATTCTTCTTTGCCTTATGGTGCTTGTGCACCTAGGAAATTCCATTCATATTGGTAAGAAATCGATCTCCCCATCCTTATATATGTTTCCGTTCTCCTATCAACCAAAGCAGGATAATATTATCACTTAAACATCATGCATATTTTCATATTTTTTTCCCAATTTGGACTTTTTTTTATGGTGCGTGTTTCTCTTTACAGATAAATGCAAGGATCTAGTTCACCCGCAAAGAAAAACATGCAAGGATCGACTTGCTACTATCGGCCGTCAGTGCAATCTGTCAGAATGCCAGGTGACCTGCCACAATTTGTTTGGAGCGGGACTCATAGCCTCATGGTGTCTCAACGCTGTCCCATACTATTGGCATTGTTGGTGCCGTGTCTGTTGGTAGAGTTGCACTGAACAATCATGTCGAAAAATGGACAAATGATGTGATCCAATAATAAAATCTTCTTGTGACATGCATCTAAGAATACATAACGATTGCCAAATTTAGGTGTTCTATTCGATTTTGTCATGTGCGATATTTGATCTGGTAATTTTAGGTTTGCATGGCCTCGTGATTTATAAGTTAAAAAAACAACCTTATACGACATGAATGGATCGACCTAACTATACCGGCAGTCCCGTTTCTGATGGGCCCAGAACACAAGGAAGTAGTATATATTTCTCTAGTCGGTGAGTATGTTTAGTGGTAGAAACTTGTAGGATCAGATATTGACCAGAGCAATGTCCTAAAAAAAGATATCGACCAGAGGGGATAAATGTGAATTGAATAATTTTAGCAATTTCTACAAAACAGATAGAAGACCAAAGAAATAGATTGTTAAAATCAAAAGGATATTGGCAAATAGAAGAATAACTCAACAAGAAACTATACAACTTAGTAGCATGCGAGGCAAACTAGTAAGATACAAGTGCAGAAATGCCTACTATCGGCGTTCCAAAAATGTATTTAGTGGCAGTAGGTGGCGATGCCGCTAGTCTAACGGCAGTGGTAAGCTGGTACTACCGGCGTCCACACCCAACGCCGCTTGTATATCTCTCATTCTGATACACATCACTAGACTCATCTGCAAGTATTGCAAAATGATCACCATCAAGTTCTTCAATGACTAGTTTAGTAGTCTCTTGTGCACAACATTTTATCACCTCTTGTTGTATATCATGGTGTGTCATCTTGCAGTTCCGTGGAGCATTCTTGAGAACAACCCTTGGCGCAACAGAAATCTCACACACTTGAGTGTCCATGTCAAACGCTGTTTATACAAAGCTTTGTATTGTGAGGTGTTTGACCCAATAGACTCCCTAATTGATGTTGTAGGTGTAGTGAACATATCATATTTTTCTTGAGCTTCAGCGTGAGCACTACTAATAGCTCCAATAGTGTTGTCCACGTACCCTTGTAGACCGAAAGCAGAAGCATTAGCACAACGCGGTTGATGTAGTCGTACGTCTTCACGATCCGACCGATCAATTACCGAACGTACGACACCTCCGAGTTTAGCACACGTTCAGCCCGATGACGTCCCTCGAACTCCTATCCAGCCGAGTGTTGAGGGAGAGTTACGTCAACCTGACGACATGGTGACGATGTTGATGTTCTACCGACGCAGGCTTCGCCTAAGCACCGCTTCTGATGTGCTCGAGGTGGACTATGGTGGAGGGGGGCACCGCACACGGCTCAAAGATCAAACATATCAATTGTTGTGTCTTTGGGGTGCCCCCTGCCCCCGTATATAAATGAGCAAGGGGGGTGCGGCAGGCCAAGGGGAGTGGCGCGCCGGAGGAGTCATACTCCTACCGGGAGTAGGACTCACCCCTTTTCCATGTTGGACTAGGAGAGAGAGGGGGAAGAGGTGGAGGGGAGACAGGAAAGGGGGGCCCCCTCTCCTTGTCCTATTCGGACTAGGGGGAGGGGCGTAGCAGCCCTGCTGCAACCTCCTATCCTCTCTTCCACCAAGGCCCACTAAGGCCCTTTAAGTTGCCGGGGGGTTCTGGTAACCTCCCGGTACTCCGGAAAAATCATGATTTCACCCGGAACACTTCCGATGTCCAAACATAGGCTTCCAATATATCAATCTTCATGTCTCGACCATTTCGAGACTCCTCATCATGTCCGTGATCACATCCGGGACTCCGAACAACCTTCGGTACATCAAAACACATAAACTCATAATAAAACTGTCATCGTAACATTAAGCGTGCGGACCCTACGGGTTCGAGAACTATGTAGACATGACCGAGACATGTCTCCGGTCAATAACCAATAGCGGAACCTGGATGCTCATATTGGCTCCCACATATTCTACGAAGATCTTTATCGGTCGACCGCATAACAACATACGTTGTTCCCTTTGTCATCGGTATGTTACTTGCCCGAGATTCGATCGTCGGTATCTCAATACCTAGTTCAATCTCGCTACGGCAAGTCTCTTTACTCGATCCGTAATACATCATCCCGCAACTAACACATTAGTAGCAATGCATGCAAGGCTTAAGTGATGTGCATTACCGAGAGGGCCCGGAGATACCTCTCCGACAATCGTAATGACAAATCCTAATCTCAAATACACCAACCCAACATGTACCTTCGGAGACACCTGTGAGAGCACCTTTATAATCACCCGATTCACGTTGTGACGTTTGGTAGCATACAAAGTATTCCTCCGGTAAACGGGAGTTGCATAATCTCATAGTCATAGGAACATGTATAAGTCATGAAGAAAGCAATAGCAACATACTAAACGATCGGGTGCTAAGCTAACGGAATGGGTCATGTCAATCACATCATTCTCCTAATGATGTGATCCCGTTAATCAAATGACAACCCATGTCTATGGTTAGGAAACATAACCATCTTTGATTAACGAGCTAGTCAAGTAGAGGCATACTAGTGACACTGTTTGTCTATGTATTCACACATGTATTATGTTTCGGTTAATACAATTCTAGCATGAATAATAAACATTTATCATGATATAAGGAAATAAATAATAACTTTATTATTGCCTCTAGGTCATATTTCCTTCAGTCTCCCACTTGCACTAGAGTCAATAATCAAGATTACACAGTAATGATTCTAACACCCATGGAGCCTTGGTGCTGATCATGTTTTGCTCATGGAAGAGGCTTAGTCAATCGGTTACGCAACATTCAGATCCGTATGTATCTTGCAAATTTCTCTGTCTCCCACCTGGACTAGATCCCGGATGGAATTGAAGCGTCTCTTGATGTGCTTGGTTCTCTTGTGAAATCTGGATTCCTTCGCCAAGGCAATTGCACCAGTATTGTCACAAAAGATTTTCATTGGACCCGATGCACTAGGTATGACACCTAGATCGGATATGAACTCCTTCATTTGCTGCTTCCGAAGCAGCTATGTAATCCGCTTCACAAGTAGATCCCGCCACGACGCTTTGTTTAGAACTGCACCAAGTTGTGACTCCAATTCAATGTAAACACGTATCCGGGTTTTGCGATTTAGAATCGTCTGGATCAGTGTCAAAGCTTGCATCAATGTAACCATTTACGATGAGCTCTTTGTCACCTCCATAAACGAGAAACATATCCTTAGTCCTTTTCAGGTATTTCAGGATGTTCTTGACCGTCATTCCCAGTGATCCACTCTGGATTACTTTGGTACCTCCTCGCTAGACTTATAGCAAGGCACATATCAGGTCGGTACACAGCATTGCGAGATAGAGCCTATGGCATTTGAAGCATAGGGAACATCTTTCATTTTCTCTCTATCTTCCGCAGTGGTGGGCATTGAGTCTTTCTCAATTTCACACCTTGTAACACAGGCAAGAACCCTTTCTTTGCTTGATCCATTTTGAACTTCTTCAAAACTTTGTCAAGGTATGTGCTTTGTGAAAGTCCAATTAAGCGTCTTGATCTATCTCTATAGATCTTAATGCCCAATATGTAAGCAGCTTCACCGAGGTCTTTCATCAAAAAACTCTTATTCAAGTATCCCTTTATGCTATCCAGAAATTCTATATCATTTCCAATCAGTAATATGTCATCCACATATAATATCGGAAATGCTACAGAGCTCCCACTCACTTTCTTGTAAATCTGAGGCTTCTCCAAAAGTTCTGTGCAAAACCAAATGCTTTGATCACACTATCAAAGCATTTATTCCAACTCCGAGAGGCTTGCACCAGTCCATAAATGGATCATTTGGAGCTTGCACACTTTGTTAGCTCCCTTTGGATCGACAAAACCTTCCGGTTGCATCATATACAACTCTTCTTCCAGAAATCCATTCAGGAATGCAGTTTTACATCCATCCGCCAAATTTCATAATCATAAAATGCGGCAATCGCTAACATGATTCGGACAGACTTAAGCATCGCTACGGGTGAGAAGGTCTCATCGTAGTCAACCCCTTGAACTTGTTGAAAACCTTTCGCAACAAGTCGAGCTTTGTAGACAGTAATATTACCCGTCGGTCAGTCTTCTTCTTGAAGATCCATTTATTCTCAATTGCTTGCCGATAATCGGGCAAGTCAACCAAAGTCCACACTTTGTTCTCATACATGGATCCCATCTCAGATTTCATGGCTTCAAGCCATTTTGCGGAATCTGGGCTAACCATCGCTTCTTCATAGTTCGTAGGTTCATCATGATCTAGTAGCATGACTTCTAGAACAGGATTACCGTACCACTCTGGTGCGGATCTTACTCTGGTTGATCTACGAGGTTCAGTAACAACTTGATCTGAAATTTCATGATCATCATCATTAACTTCCTCACTAATTGGTGTAGGTGTCACGAACCGGTTTACGTGATGAACTACATTCAATAAGGGAGCAGGTACGATTACCTCATCAAGTTCTACTTTCCTCCCACTCACTTCTTTCGAGATAAACTCCTTCTCTAGAAAGGATCCATTTTTTGCAACAAATGTCTTGCCTTCGGATCTGTGATAGAAGGTGTACCCAACAGTCTCCTTTGGGTATCCTATGAAGACACATTTCCCTGATTTGGGTTCGAGCTTATCAGGTTGAAACTTTTTCACATAAGCATCGCAGCCCAAACTTTAAGAAACGACAATTTTGGTTTCTTGCCAAACCACAGTCCATAAGACGTCGTCTCAACGGATTTCAATGGTGCCCTATTTAATGTGAATGCGGCCGTCTCTAAAGCATAACCCCAAAATGATAGCGGTAAATCAGTAAGAGACATCATAGATCGCACCATATCCAAAGAAAGTACGATTACAACGTTCGGACACACCATTACGCTGTGGTGTTCCGGGTGGCGTGATTTGCGAAACTATTCCGCATTGTTTCAAATGTAGACCAAACTTGTAACTCTAATATTCTCCTCCGCGATCAGATCGTAGAAACTTTATTTTCTTGTTACGATGATTTTCAACTTCACTCTGAAATTCTTTGAACTGTGAAGGTGAGAAAATAACGATATCCGCCACGAGCCTCAACATTCATCGGACCACATACATCTGTATGTATGATTTCCAACAAATCTGTTGCTCTCTCCATAGTGCGGAGAACGGCGTTTTAGTCATCTTGCCCATGAGGCACGGTTACTTAAGTACCAAATGATTCATAATCAAGTGATTCCAAAACTCCATCAGTATGGAGTTTCTTCATGCGCTTTACACCAATATGACCCAAACGGCAGTGCCACAAATAAGTTGCACTATCATTATCAACTCTGCATCTTTTGGTTTCAATATTATGAATATGTGTATCACTACTATCGAGATTCAACAAAAATAGACCACTCTTCAAGGGTGCATGACCATAAAAGATATTATTCATATAAATAGAACAACCATTATTCTCAGATTTAAATGAATAACCGTCTCGCATCAAACAAGATCCAGATATAATGTTCATGCTCAACACTGGCACCAAATAACAATTATTCAGGTCTAAAACTAATCCCGAAGGTAGATGTAGAGGTAGCGTGCTAACGGCGATCACATCGACTTTGGGACCATTTCCCACGCGCATCGTCACCTCGTCCTTAGCCAGTCTTCGCTTAATCCATAGTCCCTGTTTCGAGTTGCAAATATTAGCAACAGAACCAGCATCAAATACCCAACTTCTCTGGTAAGGTACACATCAATAACATGTATATCACATATACCTTTGTTCACCTTGCCATCCTTCATATCCGCCAAATACTTGGGGCAGTTCCGCTTCTAGTGACCAGTCTGCTTGAAGTAGAAGCACTCAGTCTCAGGCTTAGGTCCAGACTTGGGTTTCTTCTCTTGAGCAGCAACTTGTTTGCTGTTCTTCTTGAAGTTCCCCTTCTTCTTCCCTTTGCCCTTTTTCTTGAAATTGGTGGCTTTATTGACCATCAACACTTGATGCTCCTTTTTGAATTCTACCTCCGCAGCCTTTAGCATTGCGAAGAGCTCGGGAATCGTCTTATCCATCCCTTGCATGTTATAGTTCATCACGAAGCTCTTGTAGCTTGGTGGCGATGATTGAAAAATTCTGTCAATGACGCTTATCATCCGGAAGATTAACTCCCGGTTGAATCAAGTGATTATTATACCCAGACATCTTGAGTATATGCTCAACGATGTAACTATTCTCCTCCATCTTGCAGCTATAGAACTTATTGGAGACTTCATATCTCTCTATCCGGGCATTTGCTTGAAATATTAACTTCAACTCTGGAACATCTCATATGCTCCATGACGTTCAAAACATCGTTGAAGTCGGTTCTAAGCCGTAAAGCATGGGCACACTAAACTATTGAGTAGTCATCAGCTTTGCTCGCCAGACGTTCATAACATCCGGTGTTCCTCCTGCAAGAAGGCTGGCACCCAGCGGTGCTTCCAGGACGTAATTCTTCTGTGCAGCAATGAGGATAATCCTCAAGTTACGGACCCAGTCCGTGTAATTGCTACCATCGTCTTTCAACTTTGCTTTCTCAAGGAATGCATTAAAATTCAATGGAACAACAACACGGGCCATCTATCTACAATCAAACATAGACAAGCAAGATACTATCAGGTACTAAGTTCATGATAAATTTAAGTTCAATTAATCATATTACTTAAGAACTCCCACTTAGAAAGACATCCCTCTAGTCCTCTAAGTGATCACGTGATCCAAATCAACTAAACCATAACCGATCATCACGTGAAATGGAGTAGCCTTCAATGGTGAACATCAATATGTTGATCATATCTACTATATGATTCACGCTCGACCTTTCGGTCTCAGTGTTCCGAGGCCATATCTGCATATGCTAGGCTCGTCAAGTTTAACCCGAGTATTTTGCGTGTGCAAAACTGGCTTGCACCCGTTGTAGATGGACGTAGAGCTTATCACACCCGATCATCACGTGGTGTCTAGGCACGACGAACTTTGGCAACGGTGCATACTCAGGGAGAACACTTTTATCTTGAAATTTAGTGAGAGATCATCTTATAATGCTACCGTCAATCAAAGCAAGATAAGAAGCTTAAAAGATAAACATCACATGCAATCAATATAAGTGATATGATATGGCCATCATCATCTTGTGCTTGTGATCTCCATCTCCGAAGCACCTCCATGATCACCATCGTCACCGGCGTGAAACCTTGATCTCCATCGTAGCATCGTAGTCGTCTCGCCAATCTTATGCTTCTACGACTATCGCTACCGCTTAGTGATAAAGTAAAGCATTACAGGGCAATTGCATTAGTGATAAAGTAAAGCATTACAGGGCGATTGCATTGCATACAATAAAGCGACAACCATATGGCTCCTGCCAGTTGCCGATAACTCGGTTACAAAACATGAACATCTCATACAATAAAATATAGCATCACGTCTTGACCATATCACATCACAACATGCCCTGCAAAAACAAGTTAGACGTCCTCTACTTTGTTGTTGCAAGTTTTACGTGGCTGCTACTGGCTTAGCAAGAACCGTTCTTACCTACGCATCAAAACCACAACGATAGTTTGTCAAGTTGGTGCTGTTTTGACCTTATGAAGGACCGGGCGTAGCCACTCGGTTCAACTAAAGTTGTAGAAACCGACACCCGCTAGCCACCTTTGTGCAAAGCACGCCGGGAGAACCGGTCTCGTATAAGCATCACAGCGTAATGTCGGTCCGGGCCGCTTAGTCCAACAATACCGTAGAACAAAGTATGACATCTTTGGTAAGCAGTATGACTTATATCGCCCACTACTCACTTGTGTTCTACTCGTGCATATGACATCTACGCATAAAACCTGGCTCGGATGCCACCGTTGGGAAGCGAGTAATTTCAAAAAAATCCTACGCTTTACACGCAAGATCATGGTGATGCATAGCAACAAGAGGGGAGAGTGTTGTCCACGTACCCTCAGAGACCGAAAGCGGAAGCGTTAGCACAACGGTTGATGTAGTCGTATGTCTTCACGATCCGACCGATCAAGTACCGAGCGTCACGGCACCTCCGAGTTTAGCACACGTTCAGCCCGATGGCGTCCCTCGAACTCCAATCCAGCCGAGTGTTGAGGAGAGTTTAAATCGACCTGACGGCGTGGTGACGATGTTGATGTTCTACCGACGCAGGGCTTCACCTAAGCACCGCTATAGTATTATCGAGGTGGCCTATGGTGGAGGGGGGCTCCGCACACGGCTAAAAGATCAAACAGATCAATTGTTCTGCCTTTGGGGTTCCCCCCTGCCCCCGTATATAAAGGAGCAAGGGAGGGTGCGGCCGGCCAAGGGAGAGGCGTGGGAGGAGTCCTACTCCTACTGAGTAGGACTCCCCCTTTCCATGTTGGACTAGGAGAGAGAGGGGAAGAGGTGGAGGGAGAAAGAAAAGGGGGGGGCGCCGCCGCCTCCTCCTTGTCCCTTCGGACTTGGGAGGGCGCGCCCTGCCCTCAGCCTCCTCTCCTCTCTCTTCCACCAAGGCCCACTAAGGCTCATTAAGTTGCCGGGGGTTCCGGTAACCTCCCGATACTCCGGAAAAATCCCGATTTCACCCGGAACACTTCCGATGTCCAAACGTAGGCTTCCAATATTTCAATCTTCATGTCTCCACCATTTCAAGACTCCTCGTCATGTCCGTGATCACATCCGGGACTCCGAACAACCTTCGGTACATCAAAACACATAAACTCATAATAAAACTGTCATCGAGAACTATGTAGACATGACCGAGACACGTCTCCGGTCAGTAACCAATAGCGGAACCTGAATGCTCATATTGGCTTCCACATATTCTACGAAGATCTTTATCGCTCAGACTGCATAACAACATACGTTGTTCTCTTTGTCATCGGTATGTTACTTGCCCGAGATTAGATCGTCGGTATCTCAATACCTAGTTCAATCTCGTTACTGGCAAGTCTCTTTACTCGTTAGTAATACATCATCCATAACTAACTCATTAGTTGCAACGCTTGCAAGGCTTAAGTGATGTGCATTACCGAGAGGGCCTAGAGATACCTCTCCGACAATCGGAGTGACAAATACTAATCTCGAAATACGCCAACCCAACTTGTACCTTCGGAGACACCTGTAGATCACCTTTATAATCACCCAGTCACGTTGTGACGTTTGGTAGCACACAAAGTGTTCCTCCGGTAAACGGGAGTTGCATAATCTCATAGTCATAGGAACATGTATAAGTCATGAAGAAAGCAATAGCAACTAAACGATCGGGTGCTAAGCTAACGGAATGGGTCATGTCAATCACATCATTCTCCTAATGATGTGATCCCGTTAATCAAATGACAACCCATGTCTATGGTTAGGAAACATAACCATCTTTGATTAACAAGCTAGTCAAGTAGAGGCATACTACTGACACTCTGTTTGTCTATGTATTCACACATGTATTATGTTTCCGGTTAGTACAATTCTAGCATGAATAATAAACATTTGTCATGATATAAGGAAATAAATAATAACTTTATTTTTGCCTCTAGGGCATATTTCCTTCAGGTGGGCCACCTTGCTGCACTTTATTTACTTTTGTTACTTGTTGCTCGTTACAAATTATGTTATCACAAAACTATCTGTTACCACTTGTTTCAGTACTTGCAGAGAATACCTTGCTGAAAACCACTTATCATTTTCTTCTGCTCCTCGTTCGGTTCGACACTCCTACTTATCGAAAGGACTACGATAGATCCCCTATACTTGTGGGTCATCAAGACTCTTTTTTGGCGCCCGTTCTTACAAAGTGAAGCGCCTTTGGTAGGTGGAATTTGGTAAGGAAAAAATTTACATAGTGTGCTGAAATTTACTGTCACTTTTTACTACGGAAAGTAATCCTCTGAGGGGCTTGTTCGGGGTATCTTCACCCGACCGATTGAAACAAAAGAATTGCTCCTCAACCCTCTGAACCTACTGAAAATGAATATGAAAATGTTCCTTTGAATTTCCTTCAGGTATGATGGAAAAACTGCTAGCTAATCCTTTTGTAGGAGATGGAACAAAGCATCTGATGAGCACCTAATATATGTGGATGAAGTTTGTGGACTATTTAAGCTTGCAGGGTATACCCGATGATGTTGTTAAGAAGAAGGTCTTCCTTTATCTTTGAAGGAGATGCATTGACATGGTATAGGCTATGTGATGATACGAGATCATGGAACTATAGAAGATTGAAATTGGAATTTCATCAAAAGTATTATCCTATGCATCTTGTTCATCGTGATCGTAATTATATATATAATTTTTGGCCTCGTGAAGGAGAAAGCATCGCTCAAGCTTGGGGGAGGCTTAAATCAATGTTGTATTCATGCCCCAATCATGAGCTCCCAAGAGAAACAATTATTCAAAATCTTTATGCTCGGCTTTCTGAAAACAATCGCACCATGCTCGATACTTCTTGTCTTTGGCTCTTTTATGATGAAGACTATTGAATTCAAATGGAATTTATTGGATAGAATTAAACACAACTCTGAAGATTGGGATCTCGGCGAAGGTAAGGAGTCAGGTATGACACCTAAGTTTGATTGTGTTAAATCTTTATGGAATCTGGAAATATTTTCCAAAAGTAAATTTTGCACTAAATATGGACTTGACTCTGAAATAGTAGCTTCTTTACGTGAATCTTTTGCTACTTATGTTGATCTCCCCAAAGAGAAGTGGTTTAAATATCATCCTCCCATAGAAGTAAAAGTAGCTGCACCTATTGAAGTTGAAGAAAAGATTGTCACTTATAATGATCTTGTTGTTCCTACTTCTTATGTTGAGAAACCACCTTTCCCTGTTAGAATAAAGGATCATGCTAAAGCTTCAACTGTTGTTCGAAAAAGTAATATTAGAACTTATACACCTCCTGAGCAAGTTAAAGTTGAACCTAATATTGCTATTGTTAAAGATCTCTTGGCTGATAATATTGATGGGCATGTTATTCAATTCTGCGGTGAAACTGCTAGAATTGCCAAACCCTGTGCTAAAGATAAACATAGACCTGTGGTAGGCGTGCCTGTTATTTCTGTTAAAATAGGAGATCATTGTAATCATGGCTTATGTGATATGGGTGCTAGTGCTAGTGTTATACCTCATACTTTGTACGAAGAAATTAAGCATGAAATTGCACCTTTGCCGAGTTAGAAGGTATTGATGTCACAATTAAACTTGCTAATAGAGATACTATATCAACAATGGGAATTGTTAGAGATGTTGAAGTCTTGTGTGTGAAAACTAAATATCCTGCTGATTTTCTTGTTCTTGGTTCCCCACAAGATAGCTTTTGTCGCATTATTTTTGGTAGACCCTTCTTGAACACTGTTAATGCTAGAATATGTTGTTACTATTGGTTTGGGTGATATGTCTCATGAGTTTAATTTCTCTAAATTTAATAGACAACACCGTGAAGAAGAATTGCCTAGTAAGGATGAAATTATTGGTCTTGCTTCTATTGCCGTACCTCCTAGTGATCCTTTAGAACAATATTTGCTAGACCATGAAAATGATATGTTTATGAATGAAAGAAGGGAAATAGATGAAGTATTCTTTAAGCGAGGAACCTATTCTCAAACATAATTTGCTGTTGAAATCCTAGGGGATCCTCCTCCACCCAAGGGTGACCCCGTGTTTGAGCTTAAACCGTTGCCTGATAATCTTAAATATGCTTATCTTGATGAAAAGAAAATATATCCTGTTAATATTAGTGCTAACCTTTCAGAGCATGAAGAAGAGAGTTATTGAAAACTCTGAAGAAGCACCGTCTTTGCTATTGGATATACTTTTGATGATCTTAAGGGCATTAGTCCCACTCTATGTCAACATAAAATAAATTTGGAAGAAGATGCCAAACCGGTTCGTGATCATCAATGAAGGTTGAATCCTAAGATGAAAGAAGTGGTAAGAAAAGAAATACTAAAAGATTTTGGAGGCAGGTATAATTTATCCGTTCTTTGATAGTCGGTGGGTAAGTCCTGTTCATTGTGTCCCTAAGAAGGGAGGTGTTCTTGTTGTTCCTAATGATAAAGATGAATTGATTCCGCAAAGAATTATTACAGGTTATAGGATGGTAATTGATTTCCGCAAATTAAATAAAGCTACTAAGAAAGATCATTACCCTTTACCTTTTATTGATCAAATGCTAGAAAGGTTATGCAAACATACACATTATTGCTTCCTAGATGGTTATTCTGGCTTCTCTCAAATACTGCGGTCGCTTAAGGATCAATCAAAACTACTTTTACATGCCCTTTTGGTACTTTTGCTTATAGACGTATGCCTTTTGGTTTATGTAATGTACCTGCTACCTTTCAAAGATACATGATGGCTATATTCTCTGACTTTTGTGAGAAGATTTGTGAGGTTTTCATGGGCGACTTTTCCGTCTATGGATCCTCTTTTGATGATTGCTTGAGCAATCTTGATCGAAGTTTTGCATGATGCTGAAGAAACTAATCTTGTCTTGAATTGGGAAAAGTGCCACTTTATGGTTAATGAAGGTATTGTCTTGGGGCATAAAGTTTTACGAAAGAGGTATTGAAGTTGATAAAGCCAAGGTTGATGCTATTGAAAAGATGCCATGTCCCAAGGACATCAAAGGTATAAGAAGTTTCCTTGGTCACGCAGATTTTATAGGAGGTTCATTAAGGACTTCTCAAAAATTTCTCGACCTCGACTAATTTATTACAAAAAGATATACCATTTGTCTTTAATGATGATTGTGTAGAAGCATTTGAAATACTTAAGAAAGCATTGATCTCTGCACCTATTGTTCAGCCACACGATTGGAATTTACCCTTTGAAATTATGTGCTAGTGATTATGCTGTAGGTGTTGTTCTAGGGCAAAGAGTTGATAAGAAATTAAATGTTATCCATTATGCTAGTAAGACTCTAGACAATGCTCAAAGAAACTCAGCTACTACCGAAAAAGAATTCTTAGCAGTTGTATTTGCTTGTGATAAGTTCAGACCTTATATTGTTGATTCTAAAGTAACTATTCACACTGATCATGCTGCTATTAAATATCTGATGGAAAAGAAAGATGCTAAACCTAGACTTATTAGATGGGTTCTCTTGCTACAAGAATTTGATTTGCATATTGTTGATAGAAAGGGAGCCGAGAACCCCGTTGCAGACAACTTGTCTAGGTTAGAAAATGTTCTTGATGACCCACTACCTATTGATGATAGCTTTCCTGATGAACAATTAAATGTTACAAGTACCTCTCGTAGTACTCCATGGTATGCTGATTATGCTAATTACATTGTTGCTAAATTTATACCACCTAGTTTCACATACCAGCAAAAGAAAAAGTTTTTCTATGATTTGAGACATTAGTTTTGGGATGACCCACATCTTTATAAAGAAGGAGTAGATGGTGTTATTAGACGTTGTGTACCTGAGCATGAACATGAACAGATCCTACGCAAGTGTCACTCCGAAGCTTACGGAGGACACCACGCTGGAGATAGAACTGCACATAAGGTATTGCAATCTGGTTTTTATTGGCCTACTCTCTTCAAGGATGCCCGTAAGTTTGTTTTATCTTGGGATGAATGTCAAAGAATCGGTAATATTAGTAGAGCGACAAGAAATGCCTATGAACTATTCACTTGTTATTGAACCATTTGACGTTTGGGGCTTTGATTATATGGGACCTTTTCCTGCTCTAATGGATATACACATATTTTAGTTCTTTGTTGATTACGTTACTAAGTGGGTAGAAGCTATTCCAACTAGTAGTGATGATCATAACACTTCTATTAAAATGCTTAAAGAAGTTATTTTTTCGAGGTTTGGAGTCCCTAGATATTTAATGACTGATGGTGGTTCACATTTTATTCATGGTGCTTTCCGTAAGATGCTTGCTAAGTATGATGTTAATCATAAAATTGCATCTCCATATCATCCATAGTCTAGTGGTCCAGTAGAATTGAGTAATAGAGAACTCAAATTAATTTTGCAAAAGACTGTCAATAGGTCTAGAAAGAATTGGTCCAAGAAACTTGATGATGCATTATGGGCCTATAGAATTGCATATAAAAATCCTATGGGTATGTCTCCGTATAAAATGGTTTATGGAAAAGCATGTCACTTACCTCTCGAACTAGAGCATAAGGCTTATTGGGCTATTAAAGAGCTCAACTATGATTTCAAACTTGCCGTGAGAAGAGGTTATTTGATATTAGCTCACTTGATGAATGGAGAACCCAAGCTTATGAAAATGCCAAGTTGTTTAAAGAAAAAGTTAAAAGATGGCATGACAAAAGGATACAAAAGCGTGAGTTTAATGTAGGTGATTATGTATTGCTATACAACTCTCGTTTAAGATTTTTTGTAGGAAAACTTCTCTCTAAATGGGAAGGCCCTTACGTTATCGAGGAGGTCTATTGTTCCGGTGCCATAAAAATCAACAACTTCGAAGGCACAAATCCGAAGGTGGTAAACGGTCAAAGAACCAAACACTATATCTCAGGTAATTCTATAAATGTTGAAACCAATGTTATTGAAACCGTAACCCCGGAGGAATACATAAGGGACACTTTCCGGAACGTTTCAGACTCCGAAAAGGAATAGGTATGTTGTCTGGTAAGTAAACCGACTCCAAAACAATTTTAAGACAATATTTCTCCGCTTTTGGAATATTTAGAAAAATAGAAAAATAAGTAGCAGTCCGGGAAGGACACGAGGGCCCCACGAGGGTGGAGGGCGCGCCCTACCCCCCTGGGCGCGGCCCCCTACCTCGTGGGCACCTCGTGTGCTTTCCGGACTCCGTTTTCTTGCATGATACGTATTTTGGTCGGTAAAAATTCATTATATATTCTCCCGGAGGTTTTGAATCCCGTATCACGCAAATATCTTCTGTTCTTGTTCCGAGCTGTCCCATCGCAGATTAGATCAACATGTCATCCCGAGGATTCGGAAGGAGAAAGCTATGTGGATGATTACCTAGCAAATCCTAAGGTCTATGGAGATGTGGAGCACGATGGTTGGACCACGGAGGAAGAAGAGGACTATGAACCCAAGGGGAAGGAGGAGGCGAGCTCGAGATGAAGATGAAGCCCCATTACCTCAACACAGGGGACATGCATGTGGATTTCAAAAGTCAAGTCTCCTTGATAGGGTAAAGAAACCAAAGATTGAGTTTATCCCTTTTCGTCTTTTGCAGGAAAATAAGCGGGACTTATGCAAAAAGATATTAACCACAGGTGGGAGATTGATGATTTGAGGGACCAAAATTTCGTCAAGCGCTTAAATTAAGGGAGAAGTCTATGCCATCAACTAAGTCAACATCACCACCATCTTCTTCACCAACAACAAAGGAGACATAATCACATGGGTATGGGCACCCCTTGGCAACCGCCAAGCTTGGGAGGTGCCCTGCATCGTATCACAATCACATCTCCTATCTTTACCGCTTTTCTTAGTTCGATCCTATTAGTAGTATCTTGATCTAGTAGAATAAAGTTTATGGCATGATCTAGTTTTGAGTTTTTGCTTTATGATCTCTCTATGTAATCGAGTCCGTGAGCTATATAATAAAGATTAGTGTTGAGTCAAGGGCTTAATTATTTTGCCATGATCTTGAGTGAATAAAAGAAAAGAGAAAAAGAATAAAAAGAAACAAAGAGTTCATATTGATCTTATTGAGAGTAATAACTTCATATAGAAAGAGTATGATGATTAAAAGTTGTTGGGAGTTGGCAAACATAGCTTTGGTCATCGTTGCAATTAATAGGAAGTAATAAAGAAAGAGAGGTTCATATATAAATATACTATTATTGACATCTTTTATGATTGTGAGCACTCATTAAAATATGACATGCTAAAGAGTTCATGTTGGACAAGGAAGACAATGTAATGGGTTATGTTTTCTTATATCTGAGATAAAGTATATTGTCATGGATCTCTCAACATGTTGAGCTCGCCTTTCCCCTCGTATAGCCAAATTCTCAGCACCAAGTAGAGATACTACTTGTGCTTCAAAAAACCCTTAAACCTGTTTTGCCATGAGAGACCACCATATCTACCTATGGATTGAGTAAGATCCTTCAAGTAAGTTGTCATCGGTGCAAAGCAATAAAAATTGCTCTCTAAATATGTATGATTGATTGATGTGGGAGAAATAAGTTTATACGATCTTGTGATGTGGAAGAAAGAAAAGCGATGGACTGCATAATAAAGGTTCATATCACAAGTGGCAATATAAAGTGACGTTCTTTCGCATTAAGATTTTGTGCATGCAACCATAAAAGCGCATGGCAACCTCTGCTTCCCTCTGCGAAGGGCCTATCTTTTATTATTATCTTCTACCTTATGCAAGAGTCATGGTGATCTTCACCTTTCCTTTTTACATTTTATCCTTTGGCAAGCACAGTGTGTTGGAAAGATCTTGATTGATATGCACTACTAGGGAAAACCTTACACACAGAATTTTAGCAGCAGCGCGGTTTAAAAACGGGTGCTACTGCTAACTAGCAGTAGCGAGCTTAACGGAACCGCGCTACTAATAACTAGGTAGCAGTAGCGCTCTATGTGAAACAACCGCTACTACTATAATTGCCACGGATTTGCCTCCAGACTAGATATAGTAGTAGCGCCTTCCTCGACGCGTTGTCGCTAAAGTACTTAGTAGCAGCGTTTTTACGCAAAACTCGCTGCTGCTAAGTGTTGCACCTAATTAAGTTTAGTCCCATACTGCTAAGCGAAGAAAGTGTTTACCACCTTAAATATGTTACTTCTCAAACTACCTCGAGCACTTGGTCTTCATTGAACTATATGTGTAGGATTTGTGGCTGCAATATGAATCTTCACGGTGCCTATACAGGTCTTGTGAGGATTCATGTTGACTATTTAGATTCTACACAAAAAGATCAATGATGACCAATGTATATTTTGATGCGTGCTTAGACTTAGCGATGGCGTTTTCAGAAAGCAGCGCTATAGCTACTTTAGCTATAGCGTTTCCTAAAGTGCTTCTTGCTAGTCTGACTTAACCACCAGCCCGCTCAAAATTTCACTAAGTCCTCCTCACCCCCTGTTCCCATACTCCTCTATCGCCGCCACCCGAGCCCGAGCCTGCCCTCACCGCCGCCGCCCGAGGCCGCCCTCAACCTCACCGCTGCCGCCCGCCGCCGCTCTCGACCTCACCATTGCCGCCGCCTCCCCACCCTCCCTCCGCTCTCGACCTCACCGCGCCGCTCGACCTCACTGTCGTCTCGACGCCCGCCGCCGTCCTCCATCCGCCACCGAGGTACTCCTCCTTAGTGCCTCCTCCTCCCACCGCGCCCTCCTCCCTCCTCCTCCCACCGTGCCCTCCTCCCTCCGCCTTCTGGCCGCCTCCTCCTCCTCCTTCGCCGGCAGCCTCCTCCCACCGCCTCCCTCCTCCTCCTCCTCGTCCCTCCTCCTCCCCTCCGGCCGCCCGCTCCCCATCCTCTCTCCTCCCTCCCTCCCTTGTCTCTGTTCTTGCAAATCATAGGTGTTTTGAATAAAATAGAAGTAAGAAAATTTAGGGTAGAACTAGGGTAGTAGAATTTTTAGCAAGTGTTTAATAGAAAATAGTTTATTTAGTAAGTGATTAATATAACTAGTTTATTTATATTAGGTATGAGGGAGTCCCGGACTAGGGGGTGTCCGGATAGCCGGACTATCGTCACGGCCGGACTCCAAGACTATGAAGATACAAGATTGAAGACTTCGTCCCGTGTTCGGATGGGACTTTCCTTGGCGTGGAAGGCAAGCTTGGCGATACGGATATGTAGATCTCCTACCATTGTAACCGACTCTGTGTAACCCTAACCTATCCGGTGTCTATATAAACCGGAGGGTTTTAGTCCGTAGGGATGAACAACAATCATACCATAGGCTAGCTTCTAGGGTTTAGCCTCCTTGATCTCGTGGTAGATCTACTCTTGTACTACCCATATCATCAATATTAATCAAGCAGGAGTAGGGTATTACCTCCATCGAGAGGGCCCGAACCTGGGTAAAACATCGTGTCCCTTGTCTCATGTTACCATCCGCCTAGACGCACAGTTCGGGACCCCCTACCCGAGATCCGCCGGTTTTGACACCGACATTGGTGCTTTCATTGAGAGTTCCTCTGTGCCGTCACCATCGGTAGGATGCCTCGTCTAAATCTTTAAAGACAATACCATCGCCAAAGAAGCCTTGGCCACTGGTCGACTCTTCGCCAGGCAGTTTTCTCATGACCGCTAGTTCGGCACAAGGCGGTATGACCTCTCAGTCATCGAAACCAATCTCCATGTTAGTTCGAACTTGCCGAGCAGTTAGATCCGATCGAGCTCTCCTCCATAAATGAGCTCTTGGATCGCATCGCCGCCCCCAGGGAGTCGCCACAGATTACGACCGGATCGGGCCTAAACCGATCCGAGAGAGATCAACTCTCCCCAGGCTACCCATCATGCTGCTGTGATAGAGGAGCAATGCGGCGATTCTTCTTCTACCTTAAGGACTAGCTACGTCCGAATTCTCGATCCCTGCATGCCGGATTCCTGCGGAGGGACGGATGACGATCAAGCCCTGAACCTAAAGTCAGGCGGCGGGCCGGACTCATTGGATAGCACTCAAAAATCCAAATTTCCGAGTTCGGAAACTTCTCGGCCCTTGAGTCCTAAATTGGACGGGTTAGGATTTAGTGCCACCATACCACCAAAACATTGGCGATCTCTCGAATTCGGCAAGAGCCTGCTGAAACGATTACATCATTATCGGGCGATTCCTCCCAGTTATGAACAGGATAAAGGATCGCCGAGAGGAGGACCTTAATACCAATTTTGCAATAATTGCATGGACAAGGGAATCCTAAACGCCATAAGTCGTCGTGAAATTACACGCTTTCTTGACTTGGTGACCATAGTACAAAAGTACTGTCATGCGATGGAGAGCGCTGGAAAACCGAAAGTAAATTTTGGGATAATCCGCCCCGAATACATCCCTAGTCCGGAACAAAAGGGTGCATCATTATCAAGCACCTGGGATGAATACCAAAAACCAAACTCCCCTAAAGGGTACGGAACCGTCTTTGGAGGGTTGGCTAAGCGGACCTCGCAAAATTGTAGCACGAGGGCGCCACTCCAACTCATAGCCTTGAGCATGTTGGATACTAAGCAGGTGGCTAAAAGTGGCGAAGAGCTTCTAGCTTCGTAATCCCAGCCCAGCAATACCAAGCACGTGTTAATAGTCTTGAGACTTTCGCATCAAATAACATGCGAAAACGACAACTCCATAACCTTGCGAAGTCTACCAAGTAGCAACAATAAATCCATGGGTAACCACGGCTATTACCTTCAATGCCCGTGATTTAACCTAAATTCGAACTGCCCGGGCACCGACCACATTGGTTCTCAAATGATAGTAGGCGGCTTTAAGCCTTACTAAGGTACTCATGGATGGCGGCATGGACTAAACCTCATCTATGAGGAAACACTCCGAAAAGTGGAAATAGATCGAACCGCATTGAGCGAAGCAGCACAACCTTTAGAGGAATAATCCCCAGCCGGGAAGCATGCTGCACAGGAAAAATCACGCTGGACGTAGTGTTCGGCTCGCCGGACAATTACAGGTCCGAGGAAGTCACATTTCAAGTGGCCCCGTTCAACAGCGGATATCATGCTTTATTAGGACGAGAGGCATTCACAATTTTTCAAGCTATACCCCATTATGGGTACATGAAGCTTAAAATGCCCGGTCCCAACGGAATCATCACTCTCGTTAGTGATCCGAACATAGCACTCCGACCGAAAAATAAGACAGCCGCACTAGCCCTCGAGGCACTATCAAAGCCCTAGCGGCCGAGGAACTCACCGCGATGCGCTCCACGGTGAACAGGGGATGACATGATACTTGATAAAAGATCCAAGTCCACCTCTTTTAAACCAGCGGATGAAATAGTCAAATTCCAAGTCCACCCAACGGACTCGCAAAGACGGCCTCCATCGGGCACAATTAAACCACGATGTAGACGCCAGACCACGAGAATTTCTACAAGAAAATCGGGACATCTTTCCACGGCACCCTTCAGATATGCCGGGAATCCCACGTCACCTGGCCGAGCACAGCCTAAATATCCTAAAAGGATTCAAGCTACCAAACAGGCTCTTCGGTGCTTTTCCGAACCCAAGAGACAGGCCATGGGAGAGGAGCTAGCCAAACTTCTAGAGGCCGGATTCATCAGAGATATAAAACATCCGGACTGGCTAGCGAACCTGGTGATGGTACCAAAGAAGGATAAATCCTGGCACCTATGTGTTGATTTCAAAGACCTTAAAAAGGCTTGCCCAAAGGATCACTTCCTCCCTCGAATTGATCAAATCATTGACGCCCACAGCAGGACACGACTCATTGTGCTTCCTCGTCGTACTCTGGCTACCACCAAATCAAGATGGCGGAGCTGCACCAAGCTGCAACAGCATTCATCACTCCATAGGGCCCGCTCTGCTTCAACACAATGCCCTTTGGGCTCAAAACGCCAAGCAACATATCGGTAGCATGATTCGTATATGTCCGCCAACCAGATCGGCAAAACGGTGGAAGCATATGTAGATGACGTGGTCGTCAAAACCAAGCACGTCGAAACTCTAGTAGACGACTTGAGGCTCACATTCGACAATCTTTGAAAATATGACATCAAGCTCAATCCGGAAAATGCGTCTTGGCGTTCCAGCCGGAAAGCTCTGAGCTTCATTGTGTCAGGTAGAGGAATTGAAGCAAACCCAGCCAAGATTCGAGCTCTGTCACAATTGGATATTCCAAAAGACCTCAAACAAATACAAAAATTGACGGGATGTGTAGCGGCTCTAAGCCGCTTTATCTCCCGTTTAGGAGAAAAGGCATTACCTCTTTACCGCCTCCTCCGTCGCACCGAACACTTCGAGTGGACGGATGCCGCCACGGCCGGATTCGGAGAAATAAAGGCCATTTTGGCAACAAATCCGGTCCTGGCCGCATAACGATGGGCGAACCAATGCTATTATATATCGCATAACGCATCAAGTTGTCGGTAGCGGTGATCGTTGTCGAACGAGAAACGGACGGACACCGGTTCCCTGTTCAAAAACCGGTTTATTATGTGTCCACTGTCCTAACTCCATGCAAGTCCCGGTACCCACACTATCAAAAGATAGCATATGTGGTGTTCATGGCATCCCGGAAGCTGCGACACTACTTTCAAGAGTGTTCGATAACGGTAGCCTCCGAAGTACCTCTTAATGACATTATAAACAACCGCGACGTGACGGGTCGAATTGCTAAATGGGCCATAGAGCTCCTTCCAATCGACATAACTTATAAGCCACGACGAGCTATTAAGTCGCAGGTTTTGGCCGACTTCGTGGCCGAATGGATGAAGTCAACTCCCTAAAGAGTACGGCGCATACTCCAATTGGATCAAGCACTTTGACGGCTCCAAAATGTTGGCTGGCCTGGGGGTTGGCGTCGTCCTGACATCCCCAACCAAGGACACAGTCCAATACGTCCTTCAGATAATGTATACGGACTCCAACAACACAGCCGAATACGAGGCCCTTCTGCACGACCTCCGGATGGCAGTCTCCATGGGCATTCAACGCCTAGAGGTGCGCGATTCAAACCTCGCAATATCTCAAATAAACGGAGACTTTGACGCCAAAGATCCGAAAATGGCAGCATACCGCAATGCGGTCCTAAAATGTCAGCATGGTTCAAGGGCTCGAATTTCATCATATAGCCCGGATAACAACCAAAGCGGCGGATATATTGGCACGCATCGGTGCAAAACGCGATGCCGTCCCACCCAATATCTTTTGGAACGGCTGTTCAAGCCATCCGTACTATGGGAAGGGAGTCCGCACAATAATCCGGACCCAACCGCACCGCTGACGCCAACACTGACATTAAACCGGAGGCTCCGCCCCGAGATAACACCTCTACGCTCACGAAATAATGGCGGTTATCGCCCGTGGACGGAACCATTCCTAGCCTACCTAACTAGGCAGGAACTCCCGAAGACCAAAATGAGGCTCGCTGCATAGTACGGCGCTCTAAAGCCTATAAAGTCCATGAGGAGAGCTTTATAAGAAAAGCACTAAGGAGTCCTTCAAAGGTGTATCTCCGAAGAGGAAGGGCGAAACCTCCTGGCTGAAATTCATGCCGACTGGGTGGGGAACACGCCGCAGCCCGGCCCTTGTAGGCAAGGCCTTCCAGACAGGATTTTTATTGGCCGACGGCCCGGGCAGATGCGCAGGACTTAGTCCAACGATGCGTCGGTTGCCAGCTTTTTGCTAACCAAAGCCACATGCCACCCACCTCCCTTAAAAATATACCCATCACCTGGCCGTTCGCGGTCTGGGGGCTAGACATGGTTGGACCCCTCAAGGGAGGAACCCACAAGCAAAAATACCTATTGGTCATGGTGGACAAATTCACCAAATGGATAGAGGCCAAACCAGTTAAAACGGCCGAATCCGGACCAGTGATAGACTTCATATCAGGGGTAGTGCACCGTTACGGTGTCCCCCACAGTATCATCACTGACAATGGCACCAACTTCACGGCCGATGAGGTCAAATCATGGTGCAAAAACATGGGCATCAAGCTCGATTACGCCTCGCCTATCACCCTCAAACCAACGGCCAAGTCGAACGGGCAACGGTCTAATCATGAGCGGCATTAAACCCGGACTAGTGCGGTCCCTCAAGAAATCTAACACGCCGGGTCGAGGCTCGACTCCGTACTCACGGGGGCTGCGGACCACGCCGAATCGTACTACGGATTTACACCATTCTTCATGGTGTACGGCGCAGAGGCAGTCTTGCCTGCGACATAATACATGACTCACCTCGACACGCATGTATGAAGAAAGAGAAGCCGAGCTCGATCGGCAGGACAGTTTGGACGCATTGGAGGAGGAGCGCGACGTGGCAAAAGCTTGTTCCGCATTCTATCAACAAAGAGGCTCGAAGATATCAAAGCAGGGAATGCACGGGCCAAAGCTTATAATGTTGGCGAACTAGTTCTACGCCTGCCGAACAAGAAAAAGGACAAACTCAAGGCCAAATGGGAAGGTCCCTTCATCATCGACCAGGTCCTGACCGGCGGAGCATACCGTCTGCGAAACGCATCGGATAACCGACTCGAGCCGAACCCATGGAATGCAGCCCGTCTTCGAAGATTCTACGCCTAAGTGCTGGACTCCAAGTTCGTCTCCTTCCTCCGTCCGCATTCTTTATTTTTGCTTTTTACTGTCTTTTATTTCTCTCCTTCCTCCTTCTTCTTGTAGCCTCTAGAGGCTCGCTTATGCGCTTTTTCCAAGACACACTTGACGCGCTCTCCGCTCATTATACCTGGGGGCTTCTTTAACAGAAGCTTATTTATACGGGCTTCATGCCTAGCACATGTGTTAAACTTCCGCATGTACCTTTTATTCACCATTATATGCATCGATATGACTTAAGTTTTGGCCAAGCTGGGTTGCCTGGCTCCTGCTTACCCCTCACGTTCCCGATTGTTCGGCTAGGTGGTAAAGGGAGCACCTCTGCGATTGTTATCGCCGGGTCAGCCGGATGTGTACCTCGGGACTGGGTGAAGCCAAAGCTAAGCGTTCTTAGGGGAATATTCGGTCAGTGAATTGAAAGATGATTTTTAACTTTTTACCCATCTGCTAGATGATTTCACTGCTTTCATAGCAGCTTTGACATGCACTTTAGGGCATGCATCCCAATAAAGGAACCCTTAACGGAACTATTCTCCACGGAAGATGTTTCTTACTACCCACGTAATATAACATAACTAGTTGGGCACTTGTCTGATACAACAAAAATGACGCCTACGCCTTGTCTCAAAGCATACCACGGTACGTATATAACCACGAAGGTATTGGAGACACTCGGGACTATTGGGTCCGGAGGTCGAGCAAAAAGGTCCGCTTCGACAAAACGATCTACAATCCGGATAGAAGGCATTTTTCATGTCATATTTTTACATATTCAACTCGACTCATTGTATTGCTACTCATTGTCATCTTATAGGCTATCTAATTTACAATCTTGCTGGGAATACTTGGCGGCCAATTCTACTTGGCCGTACACTAAGCTTACATGGATCTCCATCCCATCCGCCCCACAGGTCCGACCTCGGCCATGTGGTTTGGGTCACCTTCGTACCGCGTCTTCACCATGGCCCAGGCCTCCTGGCGCCTTTGACGGCAGCCGATATCTTCCATAGCCGGAAGCGCCGCTGTGCCCCTTGAAACCCGCTCAGCTCTCCAACCAACGCCTTCGGGCAGGGAGATAGATGGCCACAAGGCTTGGTCGATGCCTTTCATCACCTGTCGGACTCGTTCGTGCAGCTGACGCAATTCGGGAAGAAGATCACCCGAAGAATTGGCCATCTCCTCCTCAGGACGACCTGTGAGCAAACCTACATACATGTTTATGTTCGTGGCCTTCCTCGCCGAACTCTTTTCAAAGTTCGCTCAAGCACTTACTGAAAATGCCGCGACGGTTACCGATTCTCCTTTACGGAGTCGCATAAGCTGGGCACGAACGTCCTTTAGTTCCTCACCCAGCTTGGTGTTGGCGCCTTGAGATTATTCTTCTCCCGCCGCACTCGTAAGCACGCTCTCGCTGGCCTTTAACTGGCGTAAGAGTTGTTGCTTGTCCGGATCTAGTCCGGCGCCATCTGCAATGTTTTGGTCAGATTTACACACCTGCCGCACTTTATAAACTATTTATTTTTTTTAGAAAAAAGCATATATTACCAGAGGGGGCCTTTGTATCTCCCCCTGTAGCGGCTAGTGCGGCCTCCAGTTGGGCCTTGCACTCTTCAAGCTCCTGGGCCAGTCGGGTATTCTTTTCCGTAAGATCCTGCATAACAAATGATCCTTAAATCAGTTATTCTAACTATTTTAAGTCTCAGAGACTCTTGGCATATATAACTATCAAATTTCCTTACCCGTATGTCCTTCACATACCGCTTCCGTGGCTCGCTAGTCCATCTTGAGCGGCACGGAGGTGCGCATCTCCGAATCAAAGGCATTCAAGGCCTCTTGGGAGAAACACGCGTCCACGAAGAACTGTCCGGGCGCGCCTTTGTGGTTCAAGGCGCTCTCCACCTCGGAGTTGGTGGCGGACGACCTGTCGGCATCCTCTGCCGGAGGAGCATCCGACGACGTCTCATGCTTGCCTCAGCCTCTCCGCCCGGCTTTGAAGCTTGTCCGGTGAAGGTTCGATCGGCAACCTCTCGGACTCGGTCCGTGGCGCCTTTTTCACGAAAAGGGTATCGGCGTTATCGCCTTCCAGGAATCAATCACAGGAGTATGGTGACATGCCATACCGTCGCGGCGGAGTTTCGATCCGGACCGCACTTCTTTTACCTTTCAGGGCCGACCGCTTGCCCTTTCTTGGCAAGCCGCAGGCTTTCGACTTCTGCCTCAAAGATACCCCCGCGAAGCACCATTGATATACGGTGATCAAAAATAAGCATGGATGGGTCGTTATCGTGGTTTTGGGATCTCGGTCTCATTTACTCCGTGAGGTGGAAGTATTCCGGGGTAATCAGCCGTAATGGCGACCAACGCATTGTCGATGCTAAGTTGGTGGAATACCCCGTCGATCAACTCCACCTTTATGTCCGGATCCTCTTCGGAGGTTGGATCGAGGGACCATTCCGGATCCTCGGTTGTGGGGGCGGGCTGTGTATCTTCTCTGATAGTCCGGCGCAGTTCCTCGCATAAAAACCATGAAATGAGATATTTAACTACGGAACACGGATCGGAAAGGTCACAAAGATATTTGCTTACCCAGCCGAGGATTATTCAAGAAAACTCATTGATGGGTTGACATGGAGGAAATCCTCCTCCTCTCCTTTGTACATGGCAGACAAGATCTTCACCAGTTCGGTGACCGATCCTGGCCCTTTGCGGCCATAGCGGGTGGCATCGTCCTCCCCATTGAAGTCCCACATGGGGTGGCCCCTGTATTGGAGCGGCTGCCCTCCCCTCATAATGCAGATTGCCATGACTCCTGTCATGGTCAATCCGGCATGAGCCAGTAACCTTATTCGGCTCATCAAATAACGGACATCCGGTCATCTTCTCTCCGGGCTCCGAGGGCGCCAAATTAGGCTCTTCTTTAGAGGAGCATTGCTGAACTCCTAAGGCCGATCCGAACAGGATCCGGACAATGGACGCCCTCCATGTAAAACCATTCCAAGCCAGTCTTCGGACGCCTTCTTTGGGGTTAGGATAGGTATCCGTCCCGGCGAGCGCGCCATAGCTCGGCTCCGCCCACTTGATATATTGACCCCTCATGAGAACGGGGTACTAGGCAGAATATTCTCTTCCACGGTCCGAAATGAGCCTCGACGCCCAAGAATAGTTCACAAGGCCACGAAGCCCGCGATGTGCGTGATGGAGGCAGGAGTAAGGTGGTGCAATTGGAGGTCAGAGAACTCCAAGAGCCCCTGAGAAAGCGGATGGATGGGAACCGAGGCCTCTTACTAGATAAGAGATGAAGCATACACCGCTCTCCTTTAGAGGGATCGGGGACGCTCTCCGCTTGCTTTCCGCCCTTGTAGGTGGCAAGTCCGCTCGAACCGGAACCATAAAGGCCGGGGAGAAATCCTTGGTTTGGAGTATAACTAGCTCGCTATCAGGGGTGAAACATCTCTCCCAATTTCACGGCTGAGGGCTGGAGCGCGAGAAGAGGAGCAGCGTCGATCCGTCCATGATGGAATGGGCTTTGGTCAGGCGCCTGATGAAAACTTGCAAAGGGGGACGGTGTGACTCAGATCTAGATCCTTGCCCTTTTATAGGCGGCTCATTTGCAGACGGGCTAGGGGTAATTGTAAAAATACCCTGGCTGTTCGCATTCATTCAAACACGTGGAAGATAGCCATTATTGGGCATAGAAGCCGAGGAGCGCAGCATTTATCAGAAGCCGGACACTATTCGACAAGTATATGGAATTTGGAGAAGAACCCGCCTCGCAATGTCAAGACAATCGACGCGCCGGACTCATCGTCATTGAAGCCTGGTTCGGGGGATACTGAGGGAGTCCCGGATTTGGGGGTGTCCGGATAGCCGGACTATCATCACGGCCGGACTCCAAGACTATGAAGATACAACATTGAAGACTTCGTCCCGTGTCCTGGATGGGACTTTCCTTGGCGTGGAAGGCAAGCTTGGCGACACGGATATGTAGATCTCCTACCATTGTAACCGACTGCATGTAACCCTAACCTATCCGGGTGTCTATATAAACCGGAGGGTTTTAGTCCGTGGGACAACAACAACAATCATACCATAGGCTAGCTTCTAGGGTTTAGCCTCCTTGATCTCGTGGTAGATCTACTCTTGTACTACCCATATCATCAATATTAATCAAGCAGGAGTAGGGTATTACCTCCATCGAGAGGGCCCGAACCTGGGTAAAAACATCGTGTCCCTTGTCTCCTGTTACCATCCGCCTAGACGCACAGTTCGGGACCCCCTACCCGAGATCCGCCGGTTTTGACACCGACAAGGTACTTAATAGAACTAGTTTATTTGGTAAGTGCTTAATAGAACTAGTTTATTTATAGTAAGTGCTTAATAGCACTAGTTTATTTAGTAAGTAGTTAATGAAGCTAGTTTATTTAGTGTTAGGATTATATATAAGATATTTTCAAATGTTTTTTTTTCATATTTTGAACCATTGAAATGCAATGACCATCGCTAAATGGCCTATGTTTTTCCGGAGTGTTGATTAATTTCCGTTCTTGCAAATTTCAGGCGCTCGATATGTCTTTTTTAGCAAAGGTCATGCCGGATTTTTGGGTTTTTTCACGAGTTATAATCTTTGAATTTTGAACACAGGAGATGTCCGATGACGATGGGATCCCGGAGTGCGGGTACTGCTACGATGACCGTGGTGTGTGACAGTTTCCTCACCTGCAAAATGATAGGTTTTTCACCGTGAAGCTAGAAGAGACCTTCGATGTTTGTACGGGTACGCAATGACAAGCATTTCATCATAATAAATATCATCACTTGTGCTTCTTTTGTTCAACGGTAATTTATGGATTTTTTCAATACGACTAGTACATCCCGTGCCATGCTAGACCATATGTATTGGAGAAGCTTGGTTTTGGTTTAGATGACTTTGAGAATGTGGAGAGGAGGAGGGCTCACTTAAGAACTAAACATGGTTATGAGTTTCTCGGTTAAGTTCTACAATGCCGCCGATCGCTTCCCATTTCGCTTGCTCTAATTGGGAAGCTCTCACCAAGGCATATGGATTTGAGGAGGAATGCGAATAAGATTTGATATTCGTTCCGAAGATTATGATGACGTATGATAATATCGACATCGGGTGGATGTGGATATGCCTCAGCTTTTACCTAGATGTGAGTTTGTCAAACTAATTTGTTAAGTTCAGTAATTTATGTTGTTAATTTAAAATATTTGGTGTTCGTCTCATTACTAAACTTATTTATTTATAATTGTCAACTTATTTCTTATCTTCAAGAAATACTCGGAAGGTAGTAGACAACACATACTACAGCTATGATTCCAAGCTTAATTGTGAGGAGAAAGGTTATCTTGTCTCATTCATAGAAGATGTTGAGGCCTTCAAAACCAGTCACTCTATCAGCCCAAATTATACTAGATACGTGCCACTAGTCCATAAATTGCTTGATGGTAACTTCATTGCCAAAAACTTGGTAAGATTTTGTTAATGATGGTAACTTCATTGCATACATTATTCTTAAGTAAACTACATTGCTAACTATATATGTTACTATTTTGGTTTTGAACAGAGGCTCCCGAAGCAGGTTGTGCCTGACATGCTATGTATCAAGGTGATATGCATATGGTTAGCTTATTTACCAACTCCTTCGGAGGCTTACCATAATCGCATACTCGATTTCCTCAAATGATGGAAGGCTCAAAATCAAAGAATGGAGCAAAGTGATGAATGCGCATACGCAAATAATTGGAGACAAAATGAATGTGCGCAAGCCACAAGTTGGAGATAGGTTTATGTCCATTCTCCATTATGGTGAAGGACCGGTTTATCCGCTTTTATGGTATTTTAGCTAGGAGAGAGGAGTAGGTCCTAAGTATTAAGAACAATTAGTTAGTGTTGATTATATATGGCTACAATGTCTTAGACTTGATGGTGATGCTTTGAGTAGGAGTAGTGATTATGAGTACTATGATGATGATGATGAGGAGTTGTTATTATAACTAGTGACGAAGTTGTTATATGATGTCTCATCATGAACGAAAATGATGATTATGAGGAGTTATATGACAATGATATATTATGATGATAAGTTGTTAATGATATTGTGATGATGATGATAAGTTATTATGTCATTGGGTGAAATAATCATGGATTAGTTTCAAATGGATGGATCCAAAGTGACCATTATATTGGTTACTTTGGATCCATGCACTTGAAACTAATCCAAAGTTCTTTCACCTAGTGATTTAATAACTCATTATGATGTTAAAACAATCTCTAACTTGCTACTATACGAAAAATTGTATACAGGTGTATGAATACGACCTAAAATAAAAGAGAAATGGAACTAGGAATAATAGTAGTAGCGATTGTTCTCGAAAGCGCTACTAGTAATTAGCAGTAGCGCTCGTTTGGGAAAGCGCTGCTACTAAGTAGATATAGCGATGGCCAGGTGCGCTGCCAGGTGCCATCGCTAAGCTTTAGTCAGAAGGCGCCTTATCGATGTACGCTTCCCCGTGCTACTAATAGGCCAAAAACCAGTGCTACTGCTAGGCTTTTCCCTAGTAGTGATATCTAATTGGATGTAGGGGGCATGAGTTATTATTGTTGACATTACCCTTGAGGTAAAAGGTTGGGAGGCAAAACTATAAGCCCCTATCTTTCTACGTGGTCGATTAAAACTCCGTAAACACAAGTATTCCGTGAGTGTTAGCAGTTATGAAAGACTAAATGATAGTTGAGTATGTGGACTTGCTATTAGGCTCTGACATAGACTCTTTCTGATGTTATGATAAATTGCAATTGCTTCAATGACTGAGATTATAATTTGTTGGTTTTCAATAAAGTTTATGATTCAGTGATACGCATTGTGAATGGATTATTACTTGAACATAAGAAATCATATGACCTTACCTATATATGTTGCTGTTATGAGAATAATCATGATGCCTTCATGTCCGTATTTTATTTTTATCGACGCCTCTACCTCTAAACATGGGGACATATTTATCGTTATCGGCTTTCGCTTGAGGACAAGCGAGGTCTAAGCTTGGGGGAGTTGATACGTCCATTTTGCATCATGCTTTTATATTGATATTTATTGCATTTTCGGCTGTTATTACATGTTATGTCACAATACTTATGCCTATTCTCTCCTATTTTACAAGGTTTACATAAGGAGGGAGAATGTCATACCGGAATTACAGGCTAGAAAAGGAGCAAATATTAGAGACCTATTCTCGCATAACTCCAAAAGTCCCTAAACTCCACGAAGGTCATTTTGGGAAATAATAAAAAATATCCAGCGGAAGAAGTTCACCGAGGGGACCCATCTCGGCCACGAGGGTGGGCGCGCCTCTACCCCTCGGCGCTTCTACCTCGTGGGCACCCTGGTGGCCCTCCGATGCCCATCTTCTGCCGCCACGAGGCGGAACCTTGGCGGAACCAATCTAGGGCTCCCGCAGAGCTGTTCTGCCGGGGACACTTCCCTCCGGGAGGGGGAAATCATCGCCATTGTCATCACCAACGCTATTCTCATCGGGAGAGGGCAATCTCCATCAACATCTTCACCAGCACCATCTCCTCTCAAAACCCTAGTTCATCTCTTGTATCCAATTCTTGTCTCCAAGTCCGGGATTGGTACTAGTAGGTTGTTAGTAGTGTTGATTACTCCTTGTAGTTGATGCTAGTTGGTTTATTTGGTGGAAGATCATATGTTTAGATCCTATATGCATATTAATACTCCTCTGATTATGAACATGAATATGCTTTGTGAGTAGTTACGTTTGTTCACGAGGACATGGGAGAAGTCTTGCTATTAGTAGTCATGTGAATTTGGTATTCGTTCGATATTTTGATGAGATGTATGTTGTCTATCCTCCGTTGGTGTTATGTGAACGTCGACTACATGACACTTCACCATTATTTGGGCCTAGAGGAAGGCATTGGGAAGTAATAAGTAGATGATGGGTTGCTAGAGTGACAGAAGCTTAAACCCTAGTTTATGCGTTGGTTCGTAAGGGGCTGATTTGGATCCATATGTTTCATGCTATGGTTAGGTTTACCTTAATACTTTTGTTGTAGTGCGGATGCTTGCAATAGAGGTTAATCATAAGTGGGATGTTTGTTCAAGTAAGAACAACACCCAAGCACCGTCCACCCACATATCAAATTATCAAAGTACCTAACGCTAATCATATGAACGTGATGAAAACTAGCTTGACGATATTCCCATGTGTCCTCGGGAGCGCTTTTCCTATTATAAGAGTTTGTCCAGGTGAGGGAGTCCTGGACTAGGGGGTGTCTGGATAGCCGAACTATCATCGGTGGCCGGACTCCTGGACTATGAAGATACAAGATTGAAGACTTCGTCCCGTGTCCAGATGGGACTTTCCTTGGTGTGGAAGGCAAGCTTGGCAATACGGATATGTAGATCTCCTACCGATGTAACCGACTCTGTGTAACCCTAACCCTATCCGGTGTCTATATAGACCGGAGGGTTTTAGTCCGTAGGAAGAACAACAATCATACCATAGGCTAGCTTCTAGGGTTTAGCCTCTCTGATCTCGTGGTAGATCCACTCTTGTACTACCCATATCATCAATATTAATCAAGCAGGAGTAGGGTTTTACCTCCATCAAGAGGGCCCAACCTGGGTAAAAACATCGTGTCCCTTGTCTCCCGTTACCATCCGCTTAGACGCACAGTTCGGACCCCCTACCCGAGATCCGCCGGTTTCGACACCGACATTGGTGCTTTCATTGAGAGTTCCTCCGTGCTGCCACCGTCGGAAGGATGCCTCATCCCGCCTTTAAAGACGACATTATCGCCAGAGGAGCCTTGGCCGCCGCCGAACTCTTCGGCTAGGTGGTTTCTTTATGACCACCCGGTTCGGCCGTTCTTGCCGACGATGACTTCTCGGGTCATCGAAACCAATCTTCGTGTTAACTCGGAACTCGCCGAGCAGCTAGATCCGGTCGAGCTCTCCTCCGTGAACGAGCTCTTGGATCGCATCGCCGCCCTGGGAGTCGCCACTGACTACGACCAGATCGGGCCTAAAACAGATCTAAGAGAGATTAACTCTCCCCAGGCTACCCACCATGTTGCTGTGATAGAGGAACAATGCGGCGACTCTTCTCCTATCTTAAGGACTAGCTACGTCCGGATTCCCAACCCCTCCAGGCCGGATTCCCGCGGAGGGACGGACGACGATCAAATCCTGAACTTAAAGTCAGGTGGCGGGTTGGATTCAATGGATAACATCCAAAACCCAAACTTCCGAGTTCGAAACTTCGCCCCCGAGTCTTAGATTAGACGGGTTCCGGATTTAGTTCCACCCGCCCACCCAAACATTAGCGATCTATCCCGAATTCGGCAAGAGCCCGCCAAACATACATCATTATCGGGCGATTCCTCCCGGTTATGGACAGGATAAAGGACTGCCGAGAGGAGGGGCATAATCTCGCTTCTTCTGCAATAATTGCACGAACGAAGGAATCCTAAACGCCATAAGTCGTTGTGAAATTACACGCCTTGACTTGGTGACCATAGTACAAAAGTACTGTGCGATGGAGAGTGCTTGGAAAACCGAAAGTAAATTTTGGGATAATCCGGCCCCTAATACATCCCTAGTCCGGAATAAAAGGGTGCATTATCACCAACCATCTGGGTTAAATACCAAAAAACAAAGACCCCCTAAAGGGCATGGAACCGCATCGAGGGATGGCTCAACGGACCTGCAAAATTCATAGCACGTAGGACGCCACTCCAACTCATAGCCTTCGAGCATGTTGGATACTACGGCAGGTGGCCAAAAGTGGCGAGGAGCTTCTAGCTTCAGAATCCCAGCCCAACAATACCAGTACGGTATTAACAGTCTTTGAGACTTTCGCATCAAATAATATGCGGAAGCGAACACTCCGCAACCTTGCCGAAGTCTACCAAGTAGCAACAATAAATCCATGGAGTGACACGGCTATTACCTTTAATGCCAAGACGATTTAACCGAAATTCGAACAGCCCGAGCACCAGCCAGACCGGTCCTCGGTCCAATTGTGGACGTCTTTACGCCTTTACCAAGGTACTCATGGATGGCGGCAGCGGATTAAACCTCATCTATGAGGAAACCCTCCGAAAAATGGAAATAGACTGGAACCAGATTGAGCGAAGCAAAGCACAACCTTCAGAGGAATAATCCCTAGCCGGAAGCATGCTGCATAGGAAAAATCATATTGGACGTAGTGTTCGGCTCACCGGACAATTACAGGTCCGAGGAGGTCACCTTTCAAGTGGCCCCGTTCAGCAGCGGATATCACACTATATTAGGGCGAGAGGCATTCACAATTTTCAAGTTATACCCCATTATGGGTACATGAAGCTTAAAATGCCCGGACCTAACGGAATCATCACTCTAGTGATCCGAACATAGCACTCCGCGCCGAAAACAAGACAGCCGCACTAGCCCTCGAGGCACTATCCGAAGCCCTAGCGGCCGAGGACCTAATTGCGATGCGCTACACTGTGAACAGAGAGCGATGTGATACTTGATAAAAGATCCAAGTCCACCTCTTTTAAACCAGCAGACGAAATAGTCAAATTCTGTGTCCACCTAACGGACTCGCAAAGACGGCCTCCATTGGGGCACAATTAAACCTCGATGTAGACGCCAGACTACGAGAATTTCTACGAGAAAATCGGACATTTTTGCCCGGCACCCTTCAGACATGCCAGGAATCCCACGTCGGTCAAGGCGAGCACAGCCTAAATATCCTAAAAGGATTTAAGCTACCAAGCAAGCTCTTGGCGTTTCCGAACCCAAGAGATAAAGCCATGGGAGAGGAGCTAGCCAAACTTCGAAGCCGGATTCATCAGAGATATAAAACATCCGGATGGCTAGCAAACCTGGTGATGGTACCAAAGAAGGACAAATCTCAGGCGCCTTATGTGTTGATTTCAAAGACCTTAATAAGGCCTGCCCAAAGGATCCCTTCCCTCCCTCGCATTGATCAAATTATCGACGCCACAGGACACGATTCATTGTGTTTCCTCGACGCATACTCCGCTACCACCAAATTAAGATGGCAGAGCTGCACCAAGCCGCAACGGCATTCATCACCCCATACGGCCCATTTTGCTTCAACACAATGCCCTTCGGGCTCAAAAACGCCGTGCAACATATCAGCGATGATTCGTACATGTCCGGCAAACCAGATCGGCAAACAAGGTGGAGGCATATGTAGATGACGTGGTCGTCAAATCCAAGCACGCCGAAACTCTAGTAGACGACTTGAGGCTCACATTCGACAATCTTCGCAAATATGACATCAAGCTCAATCCGAAAATGCGTCTTGGCGTTCCAGCCGGAAAGCTCTTGGGCTTCATTGTGTCCGGTAGAGGAATTGAAGCAAACCCAGCCAAGATTCGAGCTCTGTCGCAATTGGATATTCCAAAAGACCTCAAACAAATACAAAAATTGACGGGATGCATGGCGGCTCTAAGCCGCTTTATTTCCCGTTTGGGAGAAAAGGCGTTACCCCTTTACCGCCTCCTCCGGCGCACCGAACACTTCGAGTGGACGGATGCCGCCACGGCCGGACTCGAAGAAATAAAAAGCCATATTGGCAACAAATCCGGTCCTGGCCGCGCCCAACATGGGCGTAACCAATGTTATTATATATCGCCGCAACACATCAAGTTGTTAGCGCGGTGCTCGTCGTCGAACGAGAAATGGACGGCACAGTTCCCTCTTCAAAACCAGTTTATTACGTGTCCACCGTCCCTAACTCCATGCAAGTCCGGTACCCACATTATCGAAGATAGCATACACTATGTTCATGGCATCCTGAAGCTGCGACACTACTTTCAAGAGTGTTCCATTACCGTAGCCTCCGAAGTACCTCTTAACGACATTATAAACAACCGCGAGGCGACGGGCCGGATTTCCAAATGGGCCATCGAGCTCCTCCCATTCGACATAACCTATAAGCCACGACGAGCTATTAAGTCACAAGTGTTGGCCGATTTCATCGCCGAATGGACTGAAGCCGAACTCCCTAAAGAGTACGGGCGATATTCCAATTGATCATGCACTTCGATGGCTCCAAAATGTTGGGCACGGGGAAATTTTGGCGTCGTTCGACGTCTGGGGGACACAGTCCAATATCGTCCCTTCAGATAATGTACACGGACTCCAACAATGTAGCCGAATACGAGGCCCTCCCCGCACGGCCTCCGGATGGCGGTCTCCTTGGGCATTAAACGCCTAGAGGTGCGCTGGGGATTCAAACCTCGCGATATCTCAAATAAACGGAGACTTTGACGCCAAAGATCCGAATGGCAGCTGCATCGCAACGCGGTCCTAAAAATGTCAGCAAGATTCGAAGGGCTTGAATTTCATCATATAGCCCGGGATAACAACCAGGCGGCGGACGTATTGGCACGCATCGGCGCAAAACGCGATGCTGTCCCGCCCAACATCTTCCTAGAGCGGCTGTTCAAGCCATCCGTACTATGGGAAGGGGAGTCCGGAAATAACAATCCGGACCCAACCACACTGCCTGACACTGAACACTCTGACACAATTGGAGGCTCGCTAACGAGAAAACACCCTCCGCCCACGAAATAATGGCAGTTATTGCCCCGTGGACGGAGCCCTACCTAGCCTACCTAACTAGGCAGGAACTCCCCGAAGATTAAAATGAGGCTCGCTGCATAGTGCGGCGATCCAAAGCCTATAAAGTCTATGAGGGAGAGCTTTATAAGAAAAGCACAACAGGAGTCCTTCAAAGGTGTATCTCACGAAGAGGAAGGGCCAAACCTCCCGGCTGAAATTCATGCCGACTGGGTGGGCACCACGCTGCAGCCCGGCCCGTAGGCAAGGCCTTCCAGACAGGATTTTATTGGCCGGCCCGAGCAGACAAGCGCAGGATTTAGTCCAACGATCGTCGGATGCCAGCTTTTTGCTAACCAAAGCCACATGCCACCCACCGCCCTCAAAACTATACCCATCACCTGGCCGTTCGCGGTCTGGGGGCTTGACATTGTTGGACCTCTTAAGGGAGGAACCCACAAGCAAAAATACCTGTTGGTCATGGTGGATAAATTCACCAAATGGATAGAGGCCAAGCCAGTTAAAACGGCCGTATCCGGACCGGTGATAGACTTCATATCATGGGTCGTTCACCGCTACGGAGTCCCCACAAAGATCATCATCGATAACGGCACCAACTTCACTGCCGATGAAGTCAAATTATGGTGCAAAACATGGGCATTAAGCTCGACACGCCTCAATCTATCACCCGCAAACTAACGGTAAAGTCGAGCGGCAAACGGTCTAATCATGAGCGGCATTAAACCTAGACTAGTGCGGTCCCTTGAGGAATCTAATACGACCGGGTAGAGGAGCTCGACCAGTACTGGGGCTGCGGACCACGCCAAACCGCACTACGGATTCACACCATTTTCCATGGTGTAACGGCGCAGAGGCAGTTTTGCCTCACTGCGACATAATTCATGACTCACCTCGGCGTGCGCATGTATGAAGAAAGAGAAGCTTTAACTCGATCGGGGGACAGTCTGGACGCCTTGGAGGAGGAGCGCGACGTGGCAAAAGCTTGTTCGCATTTTATCAACAGCAAGCTCGAAGATATCAAAGCAGAGAAGTACAGGCCAAAGCTTACAACGTTGGCGAACTAGTTCTACGCCTACCGGACAAGAAAAAGGACAAACTCAAGCCCAAATGGGAAGGTCCCTTCATCATCGACCAGGTCCTGACCGGCGGGGCATACCGTCTACGAAACGCATCAGATAACCGACTCGAGCCAAATCCATGGAACGCAGCCCGTCTTCAAGATTCTACGCCTAGTGCCGGGACTCTGGGTTCGTCCCCTTCCTCCGGCCCAAAGTTTATACTTTAGCTGTCTTTTATTTCCTCCTTTCTTCTTCCTTTTTTTTTGATGCCTTTAGAGGCTCATTTGCGCTTTTGTTCAGACATACTTGATGCCTTTTACCACTCGTGCTCATTATACCTGGGGGCTTCTTTAACAGAAGCTTATGTATACGGGTTTTATGCCCAACACGTGTGTCAAACTTCCGCATGTACCTTTTATTCACCATTATATTCATCGATATGACTTAAGTTTTGGCCAAGCTTGGGTTGCTCGGCTCTGTGCTTACCCCTACGTTCCCGATTGTTCGGCTAGGCGGTAAAGGGAGCACCTCTGCGATTTTTACTGCCGGGTCAGCCGGATGTGTACCTCAGACTGGGTGAAGCCGAAAACTAGCGTTCTTAAGGGAATATTCGGTCGGTGAACTAAAAGATTGATTTTTAAAACTATTTATCCATCTGCCCCCAGATGATTTTCTGCTTTCTTAGCAGTTCGGACATGCACTTTAGGGCATGCCTCCCAGGGAAACGAACCCTTAACGGAACTATTCTCCCCGGAAGATCTTTCTTACTATCCATGTAATATAACATAACTAGTTGGGCACTTGTCTGATACAGAACTAATGACCCCTACGCCTTGTCCCCACGCATGCCCCGGTTCTTACATAACCGCGAAGGTATTCGGACACACTCCGGACTATTGGGTCCCGAGGTTGAAGGAAAAGGTCCGCTACGACAAACGATCTACAATCCGGCTAGAAGGCATTTTACATGTCATTTTAAATTACACAGTCAACTCGACTAGTTATATTCCTCTTCAATACCGTCTAATAGGATGTCTAGTTTACAGTCCTGCTGGGAATACTTTGCGGCCAATTCTACTTGGCCGTACACTGCTTACTGAGGATCTCCTTCCCATCAGGCCCCACAGGTCCGACCTCGGCCATGTGGTTTGGGTCAGCCTTCGTGTACCGCGTCTTCACCATAGCCCAGGCCTCCCTGGCGCCTTGATGGCAGGCCGATATCTTCCATAGCCGGAAGCGCCGCCGTGCTCCTTGAAGCAGCTCTGCCAGCTCCCCAATACCTTCGGGCAAGGAGATAGATGGCCACAAGGCTTGGGCGACACCTTTTATCACTGAACTCGTTAAATGCGGTACGAGCTCGGGAAGAAGATCACTGAAGAATCGGGCATCTCCTCCTCCGGACGACACATGAGCAAACCTGCATACATGTTTATGTTAGTCGCCTTCTCGCCGAACTCTTTCCGCGATTCGTTTAAGCACTTATCGAAAATGCCGCGACGAAGACGTCGATTCTCCTTTACGGAGTCGCATAACCGGGCACGAACATCCTTTAGTTCCTCTCCCGGTTGGGTGTTGGCGTCTTGGAGGTTATTTTTCTCCGCCGCACTTTGTAAGCACGCGCTCTCGGCAGCCTTTAGCTGGCGAGGGGGCTATTGCTTGTCCGGATCCAGTCTCGGCGCTCTCGCAATATCATTATCAGACTTATACACACGCCGCACTTCACAAACTACTTATTTTTCAAAGTATATATTACCGGAGGGGGTTCCCATGGCTCCCCCTGTGGCGGCTAGTGCGGCCTCAAGTTGGGTCTTGCACTCCTCAAGCTCCTGGGACAGTCGGGCATTCTTTTCCGTAAGATCCTGCATAACAAATGATCCTTAAATTAGTTATCCTAACTATTTTAAGTCTCGGGGGCTACTGGCATATACAACTGTCAAAATTTCTTACCCGTATGTCCTTTACATACTGCTCCGTGGCTCTGGTTAGACCTTCTTGAGCGGCACGGAGGTGCGCATCTCCCGAATTGAAGGCATTCAATGCCTCCTGGGAGAAACATGCGTCACGAAGAACTGTCCGGCGGCGCCTGTGATTCATGGCACTCTCCACCTCAGAGTTGGTGGCGGACAATCTGTCGGCGTCCTTTGTCGGAGGAGCATCCGACGCACGCCGTGTTTACCTCCGCTTGGACCCGGCGTTGAGCCTGGCCGGCGGAGGCTCGATTATAACTTCCGGACATAGTCCGCGAGCGCTTTTTCACGAAAAGAGCGCCGGTGTTAGTACGCCTTCCGTGAATCAATCTCGGGATATGGTGGCATGCCTTACCGTTGCACCGGCGTTCGATCCGAACCGCACTTTTTTCAGCCTCAAGGTGGCTGCCCCTTGTTGGTTAGCCGCCGTGGGCTCGGGCCTTCGCCTCGAAGGAACTCCTGCAAAACACCATCAAACACGCGGTGGTTAGAAATAAAGCACGAGGGAGTCATGGGATCCGGACTTCGCCGTCACGGTTACTCGGGAGGCCGGAAACAGTCCGGGTAGTCAGCCGTGATGGCAACCAAAGCATTGTCGATGCTTAGTTGATGGAACACCCGTCCGATCAGCTCCACCTTTATATCCGTGTCCTCTTCGGAGGCCGGATCGAGGGACCTTTCCGGATCCTCGGGTTGTGGAGGCGGGCTGTGTATCTTCTCCACGGCCCGGCGCAGTTCCTCGCAGAAACCATAAAATGAGATATGTAACCACGGGAACATGGATCGGACGGGCCACAAAGATATTCGCTTACCCAACTTCGAGGATTATTCGACGAAAACCCGTTCAGTGGACTAACGCGGAGAAAATCCTCCTCTTCTCCTTTGTACATAGCGGACAAGGTCTTCACCAGTTCGGTGACCGATCCCGGCCCTTTGCGGCCATGACGGGTGGCATCATCTTCCCGTTGAAATCCCACATGGGGTGGCCCCTATATTGGAGCTGAACTCCCGCATTATGCATGTGGCCATGACGCCAATCATAGTCAGTCCGGAATGAGCCAACAATCTTATTCGGCTCATCAGTAAAGGACGCCCCTGCCGACTTCGGGGGCTCATGGGCGCCAACTCAGACGCGTTTCTTCAAAGGAGCCTTGCTGAACTCCGGAGACCGATCCGAATCGATCCGGCAGCGGACGCCTTTCTATGTAAAACCATTACGAAGGGCCGATCTTGGACGCCTTCTTCGGGTTCCGGATAGATATCCGGTCCCGGCGATGCGCCACAGTTCGGCTCCACCCACTTGATATATTGACCCCTCACTAGAACGGGGCACAAGGCAGAACAATCTCTTCCACAGATCGAAATGGGCCTCGACACCCAGGAACAGCTCGTAGAGGGCTACAAAGCCCGCTATGTGCAAGATGGAGGTAGGCGTGAGGTTGTGCAGCTGGAGGCCGTAGAACTCCAGAAGCCCCCGGAGAAATGGATGGATTGGAAATCCGAGTCCTCTCATTAGATGAGAGACGAAGCACACCCGCTCTCCCTTAGAGGGATCGGGGACGCTCTCCGCCTGTTTCCCGCCCTTGTAAGTGGCGAGTCCGGAACGCACCGGAACCAGGAAGGCCGGGGGAAGGAATCCCTTGGTTTGAAGCGCCACTAATTCGCTGTGCGGGACTGAACATCTTCCCCAATCTCCGGGCTGAGGGCTGGGAGCGCGAGAGGAGGAGCCGCGACGACTATCCATGGTGGAATGGGTTTTCTTTGTCGAAGGCGCTCTAATGACGGCTCGCGGGGGAAGGATGGTGTGATCCGGATCTGGATCCCCGTCCCTTTTATAGACGACTCATTTGCACGGCAAGGGGGTAAATGTAAAGATACCCTGACTTCTCACATTCGTTCGACACGTGGAAGATGGCCATTATTAGGCGTAGAAGCCAAAGGAGCGCAGCACTTATCAGAAGCCGGACAATATTCGACAAGTATATGGAATTTGGAGAAGAACCCGCCTCGCAATGCCGAAGACAATCTACGCGCCGGACTCATCGTCATTGAAGCCTAGTTCGGGGGCTACTGAGGGAGTCCTGGACTAGGGGGTGTCCGGATAGCCGAACTATCATCGGTGGCCGGACTCCTGGACTATGAAGATACAAGATTGAAGACTTCGTCCCGTGTCCGGATGGGACTTTCCTTGTCGTGGAAGTCAAGCTTGGCAATACGGATATGTAGATCTCCTACCGACGTAACCGACTCTGTGTAACCCTAACCCTATCCGGTGTCTATATAAACCGGAGGGTTTTAGTCCGTAGGACGAACAACAATCATACCATAGGCTAGCTTCTAGGGTTTAGCCTCTCTGATCTCGTGGTAGATCCACTCTTGTACTACCCATATCATCAATATTAATCAAGCAGGAGTAGGGTTTTACCTCCATCGAGAGGGCCCGAACCTGGGTAAAAACATCGTGTCCCTTGTCTCCTGTTACCATCCGCCTAGACGCACAGTTCGGGACCCCTACCCGAGATCCGCCGGTTTTGACACCGCCACCAGGCTTGTCCTCTGCTACAAAAAGGATTGGGCCACCTTGCTGCACTTTATTTACTTTTGTTACTTGTTGCTCGTTACAAATTATCTTATCACAAAACTATCTGTTACCACTTGTTTCAGTACTTGCAGAGAATACCTTGCTGAAAACCGCTTATCATTTCCTTCTGCTCCTCGTTGGGTTCGGCACTCCTACTTATCAAAAGGACTAGATAGATCCCCTATACTTGTGGGTCATCATGCAGCGCCGTGAGTTGGGTCTGCTCCACTTTCCTCCTCCTCTCTTGGCCTTTTGTAACGCTGCGGCGTCCGAAACCCAGCCTTCCACGAACGGAGCTCGGCGTGCCTCGTGTCCGCCCAGTGGTGCCTGTGGATTCCCGAGGCCATTGTGAGCTCGTCGTTCTCTGTCCGGGAACGAACGTCCCTTCTGCTGTTGTGGCGATATACTCCCTGAAGCTTCGTGACGGGTATTCGCAGCTGCTCGCTCGCCCAAACGCACTTTCCTGCTTTCACGGTCCAAGGTTCCCCAACCCCGAAGAACCAAGTCCTTGAGCAGTGCAGCCAGTTCAATGTCTCTGGTTCGACCCTTTATCAAGCAGGTCATTCTCAGCCTTCTCCCCTGGCGGTCGGGCTTTGAGGTAGCCACCTGACCCCGTGCGATGGTGATGCTACTTCTTCGCAGCATTTTTCTTGTTTGTCGCTGACATCTTCTTACTCTTTTCCGATGTCTTGTGGGCCACAAATGCGTCCCAGTGATCTCTGATCTTCTCAAACCGTCCGGTGAATTCTGGAGTCTTTTCTTTGTCAACAAACGTTGTTTTCAGCTCATTCTTCCACCTCCTGTACAGATCTGCCATCTTCTTAAGAGCATGAGCCTTGACCAATGGCTCTATAATAGCTGGCTTCTCCGGATCCTCCTCTGGCGGTAGGGTGAAATTTGCCTTGGTAGCGTCCCAAAGATCATCTTTCTACCTACTCGTTGACATAAGACACCTCGTGGTCTTCCTTCTTAAACTTATACCATTGGTGGATGCTGATCGGGATCATGTCCCTAACAAGAACTCCTGCATCGAGCAGAAAATGCTTCCTTGGTCCGGATGGGTGCAATCGGTTGTATCGCAGCAGCGATTTCGTGATAGTGAACCTTTCATCCGGCGCAACTTTTTCTTGGGCCTCGTCTCATTACCGAAGTTCGGCTCGATCCGGAGGGCTAGAAAAGAAGAAAGAAGAGAGTTAATATGTGTACATACCAAAACAATTAATGCATCAATTAACTATAGTCAGCATAGGCTTAATTAATATATATACCTGGCCGGACTCCGTCGGTCACTGGAAGCCGTCGTCTGGCGTCCTTCTTCCACCGCATTCGTCACCGGAGCCATCATAATCATGTCCTTCCTCCTCCATTGTTCGATCACCGTAGCCTGCTTCTTCACCCTGTCCTTCCAGATCATCCAGTCATGTCGTTGAGATACGACATGAGATCAGCTCCGGGTGCGATTATGTCCCCCAACACCTGTTCTGCTTCCTCGTCTCGGCCGTGCTCCATAGTTTTTGCAAATATTACAACATGGCAATTATTATACAAAACATGAGAGATGGATATATTAGTGGAAAACATAGACCTAGCTAGCTAATCACAACAAGGAATCATATAAGTGGCCTCCACGCTTCTCTAGGGTTTGGGGTGGCCTCGGCAACGCTTCTAGGGTTCGGGGTGGCCTCGACATAACGCTCTTTTAACTTGGTAAATTTGGGTGGCCTCAGCAGCGCTTCTAGGGTTTGGGCTAGACCGCCTCTCTCTCATGATTGTCCGACGTCCGGACCGACAAGGGATTTAACAAAATGGCGTCATTCTGGATGTGCAGAAAATGGTCCATATTTTTCCTGATCACATCTACCCTTCTATATGTCACGTTGTCCAATGTCAAAGAATTCAAGAAAACCATGACTTCATCATTAGCCAAAAATGACAGGCGCATAATGGTACGAAGCTCTTCAAAGTTGTTTTGGAACAGAGTTCCCGATAGAATAATTCGTTTTTTGGTAAAGTTCAGCAAGAGCCAAAAGGCGAATTATTCTATCAGGAACTCCGTTCCAAAACAACTTTGAAGAGCTTCGTAGCATCATACGCCTGTTACTTCCAGTTAATGATGACGCCATGGATTTCTTCAATACTTTGACAGACAACATGACATATAGAAGAATATAGATGAGATCAGAAAAAAAAATTGGATCAACTTGTGCACATCCATAATGGGGGCATTCTTGATAAATCTGGACCCTCGACCCCTCGACGACCCTCGACCCTCGACCCCTCGGTGACCCTCGACCCCTCAGTGACCCTCGACCCCTCGGCAACCCTCGACCCCTAGGCGACCCTCGACCCTCTACACTAGTTCACGACCCTTGACCGCTCGGCGATCCAGGACCCTCTACCCTAGTTCCCGACCCTCGACCCCCCTCATGTCACGTTTGTCTAGTGTCATAGGATTCAACAAAACCATGTCTTCATCATTAGAAAAAGTAATAGGCATGATGGTACAAAGTTCTGCAAAGTTGTTGCAGGCAGTCACAGATAGGATAATTAAGCTTTTTGGTACAAAGTTCAGCAAGAGCCTCCCGAATATCGCTATGTGAAAGGCCTTTGCTGAAATTCGTACCAAAAGGCGAATTATCCTATCTGGGACTCCGTTCCAGAATAACTTTGCAAAACTTCGTACCATCATGCCCGGTTACTTCCGACTAATGATGAAGCCATGGATTTCTTCAATACTTTCACAGTAGGCAACCTCTCGACCCCTCGGCGATCCTCGACCCTCGAACCCTCGGCGACCCTCGACCCCTCGACGTCCCTCCTCATGTCATGTTCGATGTCCCCCCTCAAGTCATGTCCGACGTCCCCCCTCATCACATGTTCGTTAAAAAATAAGAAGAGGAAGAAGAAGAAGAAGAAGAAGAAGAAGAAAAAGAGGAGAAGAAGAAAGGAATAGAGGAGGAGATCAAAGAAAAAAAAGAAGAAAAAAGAGGAGAAGAAGAAAAAAAATTATATTTTCTTCTTCTCCTCTATTCCTTTCTTCTTCTCCTCTTTTTTCTTCTTCTTTTTTCCTCTTCTTATTTATTTCTCCTCTTCTTCCTCTCCTCTTCTTCTCCTTCTTCTTCTCCTTCTTCCTCTACTTATTTTCCTATTTCCTATCCTTCTTTTTCTTCTTCTTCCTTCTTCTTTCTTCCTCTTTTCTTCCTTTTCCTTATTTTACTTTTTTCCTTTACACTAACCTAAAATGCACTAACCTAAATCGATATCTACTAACAACCTAAATAAAAATAATAATACATATATGACAAAAACTTCATATGAAAAACAAACATCATATGCACAAAAAAACATCATATGATCATATGAACAAAAAAACATCATATGAACATCATATATGAAAAAAAACATCAAAGAAAGTCATGGATCGTGAGCGGCAGGCGGCGCTACAGCAACGGTGTCGGGGCAGGGTGGAGCAGCGACGGCATCGAAGCGGCGTGAGGCGGTGAGGGCGACAGGCGATGAAAACTGAAAATTTTCACAAGTGTTTCTTATATAGTCGACATTGGTCCATTGGCTAAGATTCAACGACTATCGTTACCTTTTAGTCTGTTGGTGGCACCAACCGGGACCAAAGGTCTCTTTTCAGCAGCCCAAAGGGCGGGAAGCAGAGGCCTTTGGTCCCGATTGGTGGCACCAACCGGAACTAAAGGTGGGCATTGGTCCCGGTGATGTCACTCGCCGGGCCCGAGTATACCAGCCTTTTTTTATGCTTTAGTACCCCTGCACACATTAAATTACAAGTGTTTTAGAGATACACAAGCCCGCAGGCGGATCTATTAGCTAGACAAACCGGCCAATATCCATATACTAAAAAAATGTACAAAAGATGCATGAATTGATCGCATAATACAAAATGACCAAAATGAATGATGTTTTAGTGTATACAAAAAATGTACTACGTGCATGGACAGTGTAGACAGCAAAAGATAAATATGCAAAAAAAAAATGTTAATCATGTAGGATACCAAACAAATGCTAAAAAGATACAAAACAATGTTCTTGACGTATACCAAAATAATGTTGAAGGTGTACGTAAAAAAAGTAGACATAAAAAACATATTCTAAAAATTTTATTCATGCATTTGAAAAATGTTAATATTTATTATAAAAAAATTGATAGTGTATAAAAATGTATAATGTGTATGGAAAAAGTTTACATCAAAATTCAAACCTTTTTAAATGCATAAAATTTTTATTTTAAATGAATACCCAAAATTTATAATGTGCGTAAAATATAAAAAATATATAACATCATACATTTAAAAACATGTTATTGTCTGTTTGAAAACTTTTAAATTTATATTAAAAATTGTACTGCATGTATGCAAGAATTTTAGATTTGTGTTGGGGAGAAACCCAGAAAAACTAAGAAATAAATGGAATAAAAAACCAAAAAAATAAAAGAAGAAAACCAGAGATAAGCTAGTGAAAAAAAGAAACAAAAAATAGAAAACCCAAGAAATATTAAAAAAACAAAGTATAACAAAGAAAACCAATGAAGGAATAGAAAAATGGAAGAAAATAGAAAAAATGGAAACAAGAAAAAAGAACAAGCACAACAGATCAGACTGAACGAATGAACGCACGACCGACAAACGTGCTACTGGGCCGGCCATAAGCGTGGGCGCAGCAGGGCGCTTCAGTCGTAGGGAGCTACCCTTGCTATAAGCGAGATATGGCTCTCGTGTCACTCGACTCGCGCCCGTTGCAGAATAATGAATGATGGGCCTTGTGCATATGTCTCGGCCGGTACTAGGCGAGGTATTCTTTGGACGCACCTATGTCCTGCCCGCTGCGAATCGCTACTGTCGCCTTCAGCTTCTTAGTAGTGGGCCAGCCCAGTTATGACATGGTCCCGCCACACTGACATCCCGCGTGTTCTTCTTTTCTATTATTTTTTATTTCAGACAATAAAAAATATATATTGGAAAATATAATAACTGCAGTCTCAGCAAATGTGAATGCAGTGTACGAAAAATGTTCGCCCCACTTTTAGAATACAATTCCGAAAAATATTATTAGCAATTAAAAAATGTTCATGTGTTTCAAAAAATATGTATGCAACTTCAATAAAATTTAGTGTAAAACCATTGTAATTCAAATAAAATTTACATACCACTAAAAAAACGTGTTGTTACATATAGAAGAAAAAATGGCCCCATCTTTCAAACAAAATGTTTGTGACGTTTTTGAAAAAAACGTTGATCCAATGTAAACAAAGTCGCATAGTTCAAAAATATTATTTGTATCTTAAAAAATAATGTTTGAACGTAAAAGAAATAACACATATTCGAAATAATTGTCAAGACACGAATTTAAGGAAACTGTGAAATCATGTATATAAGAAATGGGTGTAACTACACCCGGTAGTAGGATGCATTTTCCCTATATATATATATATATATATATATATATATATATATATATATATATATATATATATATATATATATATATACAAAAAAGAAATGTATACAACAAACATACAATGTGTGTAAAATTGTATACATGAGAACTTACATTTTGTAAGAATGTTACATGTTTTAATACATAAATTTTAAAGTAGTACCATAAAAAATTTCCCGCGATATACGAAAAATGTACAACGCTTATGAGAAATGAAGACATGCGTTAAAAAATGTTTGCAGTCTTTAAAAAAATATTTCCATGGAAAAATGTACAATGTGTATTTGGAAAATGTATGTGTGTATTCGAAAAGTGTTCAAAACATGTGATTAGAAATTGTAAATCATTTTTTTTGCGAGAATGAAAATGTAAGTCATATATTTGAAAAATGGTAAATGTGCATAATGCTTTCTTCACGTGTGTACTCAAAATATACATTATGTACTGAGTAAAAAAGTAGGCATGTGTTAGAGAAAAGAAAACTCAATGAAAGCCAACAAAAGAAACAGAAATAAAAAATAAAACCAAAGAAAACCATGAAAAAATAAAGAAAACCAAAGGAAATCAGAGAAAGAAACTAAACTATAACAAAGGAAACCCCAAAGAAAACCGGTGAAAAAGAAAAACACAAAAAGAAAAAGGAAAATAACGCGAAGAAACCAGAGCAGAGCGAACCTACAACGATACTAGTGGCAGCGAGCAACCTGCGTTAAGGCGTCAGCCCGGTAGTCGCCCGCCCAGACGCATTATCATGTTTTATTTGCCATTTTTATAGATTAAACTTAAAGGTAAATTGCTCAGTTTTTCAACAATCCAAAAACTTGATGTGTATAGGAAATTTTCTCCGATTCCTTTTAGCAAGACCCTCAAAGCTCCTCCATTTGAGGTGTGAATTATATGTGTGCAAGGGTAGTACTTTGGCTAACCACCATGAACTGTTGTCACGCCTCCAAGGGCAAGCCAGAGGGTACTCTTCCTCATGAGCAAGAGAAATAATTCGAAGCTACAGATACCCTCTTCAGAGGTGTTGTTCGGAGTGTTCTTGTCGATAAGATCGGCAATCCTTTCATGACCATTAAGGTTGGTAAGGATATGTTGGATGAGAACAAGGCCAAGTTTGGAGTATTGAACGCAGGAAGTGAGTTGTATGTAATGGAATAACACATGACTATAGGTGGACTGTTGACCACTCTGTAGTTGAGTGGGCTCATGAGATACATTCACTTGCCAATGAACTTAGGCAAGGAAATTGAGCATTTCAATTTTGTGTTATCGTACAAATTTATTGCCGAAGGCATCATTGCATGGCATCCTCCCTCGTGGAGAAATTTTGCTACTTATCTGAAGCACAAAAGATAGGGATATTTGTTGTCAATCTAATTGGTATTCTTGATGTTAAAGAGAAGGCAAGGGCGAATGGCACACATGCTCATTTCCATGAAGGGAATTCTAGTGCCAACTTGGTGCACAAGAATAATTTGTAGTCCCACTAGTTCTAGAACAAGAAAAACTATGAGGGCAGAGGGAAGTTTGAGGGAAAGAACAAGGTATCACAACCTGTCAACTTCAAGAAGAATAAGAAGGATACCTTTAAGAAGAAAGAAAAATGACATGTATGTGACGAAGATGGGCATTGGGAAAATGGTTGCATGGACCGCTTTGACTGACGTCGGCATGGAACAGTGACAATACCGCTAAGGTCGTTATTGGCGATGTTGAAATGAAAAATGTGGGTATGGTAAATTTCCTAACATTCTATTAGTATGTCATTCTCCTGATTGGTGGATTGACACGAGTGAAAATATACATGTGTGTGCTGATATATTCATGGTTTCTTCTTATCAGGTCACAAGAACTACATCCTAGCTAATGTGAGATGGGTCACATTCTTCTATTCGTGTTGTTGGTATGGTCGATCTAAAGTTTACTTCAGGAAATATCTTGTTGCTGAAGAACATGTAGCATGTCTCTACTACAAATAAGAATCTTGTCACCGGCTCCATCTTTTATCAAGATGGCCATAAATTGGTATCTAAGTCCAATAAGGTTGTATAATGTGGACAATTTATTGGTAAAAGGGTATGGGTGCAGAGCTAGTCTTGTTATGCCCGTGTTCCATAGACTTCTATACTAATGTTAATATACTCATGTTTGTAATGAATCTGAATCGAATGTTTGGCTTTTATGACTTTTTCATATTAACTTTAGTTGCATGACGCGGCTAGAAAATTTGAATCTAATCCCGAAATTCACTGTTCTCAAAAGTTCTAAGTGTAAAGTATGTGTGAAAGCAAAGCAACCTCATAAGTACCAAATGACTGCTGAGGTGAGGAACTATACGCCATTAGAATTGTGAGATGAATGGTGTGTTGAAAAGGGTGGGAAAAGATAGTTAATGACTTCTATAGATAACTCTACTAGATATTGCATGCTATGTATGTTGAAAACAAAAGATGGGGCGTTCCACTACATTAAAATGTGAAACCAAAGCAGAGAATCAACTTGATGGAAAGATCAAAAGGCTTAGGGTGGATCAAAACGGAGTGTATTTTTACAGCGGGTTCAATTTATTCTAGGAGGAACATGGTATAATGCATGAGATGATGTCTCCCTATTCTCTCTAATCAAATGGGGCTAGCAAACAAAAGAATCACAGTCTAACTAATTTGGTTAATGCCATGTTGGGTTGTGCGATACTTTCCAAGGGATGGTGAGGGGGCTATGAAGACTGCATGTCATGTCCTAAGTAGAGTTCCCATAAAAATAGTTTACCCCATTTGAGGAATGGGAAAGAAATACTTAAACTATCTTACTTAAGAACTTGGGGCTTCCTGGCGAAAGTCAACATGCCGATTCCCAGTAAGTGTAAGCTTGGACTAAAAACCGTTGATTGTGCTTATATTAGTTATATGCTTTCTATAGCATTGGCTATAGATTTTTAGTTGAAAATTTTGAGGTACGTGACATGAATGTTAGTACAACTATGAAGTCAAATGATGCAGCTTTCCTTGAGGATATTTTTCCTCTGAAAGATATGCCTAGCTCATCTGGTTAGGGATAATACATAACTCATGAACCCTCTGTTCCACTAGAACATTATGAGATCCCTGAAGAGGATCAAAAGAGCAGGAGATAAAGGACCGCATGGTCTTTCAGTGAGGATTTCATTGTGTACCTCATGGATGATACCCTCACTTACATTTCAGGAGTTTATGCGTCTCCTGATGTTGACTACTAGAAGGAAGTTGTACATAGTGACATGTATTCCATTATGGCTAATGGGACATGAGAGGTCATTGATCGTCCTTTTGGGTGTAAACATTTAGGATGTAAATGGGTGTTCAAGAACAAGCTTAGGCTCGATGGTACTATTTATAAGTACAAGGCTGGACAAACTACACTTGGATGTGACTGCATTGATGGTATCTCTCACCTCGCTATTACTGAGAAAAAAGATCAGCCAATAGAATCGCGCAAAGGTATGCTCGACCAAGGACGACAATAGGCCGTGTTTTCTCAGTTTGCGAGAGAGTCCCACTCATTCAAACGACCGAGTTAAAATTTTAACAACGTATTTATATAACCTTATGAGGCTCTCTCTAAAAAAATTCTTAGATTACTTTAACAGGGTTGTCCTTAATTTAGGGCGCAATTCTTGTAGTTGGTATATTTTTAGTGGTATGAAATAATATGGTCCATATTTTACACACACACACACACACACACACACACACATACACACACGGATGAACATATGCACTTAAATATTATTGTTAAAAGTACTAACATGTTCATAAACATTTAATGTACTATTTTTGGCTACATGAATCAAAACATGAACCTTGATTTTTTTTCCCTCATATTTTTCTCGAATTATGTGATCAACCAAGTAAATTTAAATTGATGTATGTGATTGGCGTCTTGAATGTTAGAATCTCCTCACTCTACATTGACGAATTTTTGCTTATTGCTACTATCAGTAAATACTAGTGGTAGAATGGTCGATGTGCCGCACTCTTGTTCAAAATTTAAATAGCGCACATATATCTTTTAGCAAGCGCTAGAAGTAATAACTATTTCATAAAACTTGATAAATGTTTAGCTACCAAAATTTATAGCAGTAATTCATTCTTCTAAAATAGAATTATATTATCAAGAACACACGTCTTTCCTAGTTATGTCAGTATAATGTAGCGATAGCACCAAAAAATTGCCTACAGACCAAAGAATGAGAATTCTAATATTTAGATCTACCATTTCATCATGCATCTATAACACACTCATAAGGTACATAATATTATCGTAGATATATCAACATAAATATAAGCACTCCTTTATTCTCACCCCCCCCCCCCCCAATAATATATGGAGGGGACATAAACTAGACATAGAGTGTATGGATTTTTCTTCATAGATAAAAATCCTGGATACCTAATTATGAACTTCATAAAAAACCTGCCCGAGCTAATGGAAACCACTATTGGTTGCCAAAGTAGGTAGTCATTGATATGTTTAATACAACCATCAACTATCCAACTTTAATCGGACAAATTGCACCATTCTTGTATTCCATAGCTGATTCATCCTTTGGCCACCATCCTTTTACCATGATAATTTACTTCAAATTTGCACTGCAATTCAGCCAAAATGAATCCTTTTTGCATGAGTGACATCGATGAGGCAAAACTAATCAAACCATGCCCTAGTTCACTATAACTCAAATTTGGTAGCCTTTATTATAGTGGGTGCTTAGCAACTTAATTTTTTAAAGTATGTTTATGCACTGTGTTATTGGCATTGCTCCAGAATAATGAACTTTTTAGGCTCTATATCATGATGTGGGCCCAATTGAGGTACAAAATTGATCACTATCACATAATGATTTACTCCGATATGAAATTTGTGTTGCCAAACTAGCTCAGATGTAGGTCGGCCTATTTTTTTCAGGAGTGAAAATGTCATGCATGAAAAAAAACATGCGACTGCATGTCATCTTTGCACTCGGAATTGATAATTGCATGTTTGGATCCTTCAAACTATATACATGGTGGAATACTATGGCAAGTTGAGGTTAAGGCAGATGAAAATACCTTGAGAGGCTAGGATGGAGGGCACACCACTTTGTCACATTGTACATTCATAGCTGGAACTGATGGTGATCATCTCATCAAGGGCAAGATCAATTTTCTCCAGTACCTCATGTAACTGTTTTGACAGCTCCCAACCAGATCTGATGAAAATGATATTTCTTTTCTGACAATCCATGATGAGTGTGCGAGCAATGCAAAAGGTTGTATGTAGCTTTTCTATTGAAGCCCTCATGTATGGGTCCTTCATAAGTTCTGTATTCCCAAACTGTGAAAGGAGGGCATTGACTCCATTCACACGCTTTTCAATTTCATTGCACTCTGCCTTGTTCCTCTGAACTTTGTCCAACGCTACCTTGATCTCAATGGCAACTTCAGAAATTGTATGTGGTACACTCCGTGTTCGTTTGTCCTTCACAGTAATGACATATGTTATCGCTAATATGGTTAAATAGTAGAGATAAGCTAATGGATTGTATATAAAACACTAAGGGGTAATTCAATACCAAATAAGCTCCATTTGGTAGGGTATTATGATCATTCGGCCGAAGGAAACTATTTAAAAATTTGTACTTTAGGTGGATGCGTGCAATCTATACAAGATTAAAAGGCCACAATAATCCCAACAATTTAATAAAAGATTGGCATCAATACTGACACAATATTTCAAGTAAAAATTTAATTCAAATAGAGTAAAATTAATATGACAAACACATCTAATAAAAAGTTTTCGGATAGGATGGTTTAATAGCTACTATTCATATAGCTGAATTTGTATGTTATGTTCATTGAAATTATACTTTAAACTTTTTGTGGCACTACTTAACCCACACCACATTTTACCCTAAATGTACATTTGTGACACAAATTACCTCTTTTTAATAACAAAAAGGGGGCAATTAATTAGTGTCATAAATGTGAAGTTACGGGTAAATTTTGACAAAAATATATATAAGGGAATAAGTACTGCCAGACGTTGTCAGCCGTGTCAAAAATGTGAAGTGAATGGGATAAAATATCACATTATTTGTTCAAGTGGGGTAAGTAGTGTCACCAAAATTATTATAGGTAAAACCTGTCATTTACTCAAAAAATTGGGTTGATGAATCCCATGCCAATATTGTCCTGAAATGATATTATTATTATTTAAAAGTTTATATACTAAAATATCATAGGTTTTGTAGGGTTTTTTTTTTTGCAGAAATTGGTTTCATAGTTGTTGATCCTTAGCAACCCAGGGCTGAAAGCTTAGAATAATATGACCCAGAGTCTACTCCCTCCGTCCCAGAATAAGTCTTCGTTGTACAACTTTAATGCAAACTTGTACTAAGTCAGGGATACTTACTTTGGAATGGAGGGAGTATAAAGTAATACCGTAAGAATTTGTAGAATGTACAAAAGATTCACCGCATAATACCAGTTGGAGCGAACGGCCATGTCCATCCGGTACTTGGTAGAGTTTCTGTTAGACAGTGACCATCCTTCAGCTATATATGCATTATTCATGATAAAATCAAAAGAAACACCAATAAAAAGATTATGTACTATGCATCAAAAACTTAACGTACAAGTGGCTTGGTGTGCGGCGCAATGCAGACCATGATGGCAACAGACACATCAGAGTTTATACTGGATATACTCTGGTCCACCTGGTTGAGCTGCTTGGACATCTCCCCGGCCTTTATGAGAAGACAACACATGTTGGTCTCTTCCTGGCAGTCTGTGACGAGCTCGAGCGCCTCGGCGAGGATCTCACGCAGCGCCTCCAGTGCAGTGCCGCTCCCTTCGGGGTTCATTAGCTCCGCGTCCTTTTGGCACAACGCGAGCGTGTGCCCGACCCTCTCCACACGCCTCTTGATCTTTTGGCATTCCTTTTCATTCCGTTTAACTGTATCCACAGCATGTTTGATCTTGAACACAATATCGAGAGCGTTTGTCACGCTTCCCAGTACCGCGTCGGCCATCCTAATTGATTGTACAACAGATCAGCAGATTGAGTACAATTACAACTACGTAGTATACAGGGATAACGAGCAGGGCAGCGACCTACCTTTGTTATCTCCTCCTTTTATCACCTGACGGGAGATAGGGGGCTCTTCCGCTTGCTTCCTCTAAGCTTGCTTGTGCGTTGTACCTGGCAGCTACATTAGTGTGTTGGCTCGGTAGCAACTCCATGGTCCTATTAATAAGAGCTCATGCCATTAAGATGCCTCTTGGTCCAAAATGTTCCTTTCCCTCACGAAAGCAGCTGTGAAAGTGGGAGGCATTGATGCTCTCGCCCGGAACTGTAGGAGATAATTCCATGGCTGGAATCAAGTACCTCCTATGATTGGTGTACGCCATGATAAAGAAAAAAAGAGATATGTTCCCGATTTCCAGCACACTCTTTCACAAAAATAACACTTTGTAGTACAAGGATAAGGCGTCATGCGTATACATCACACTTACGCTAATAAAATGCTCTCAATGATAGGCCTCACCCTTAGTGACACAACGTATGCTAACTTGCTAAGTGCGGGTCATATTTTTAGACTAGCTTGAGTGTGCATTCATGGGGCACACAATACTTATACTCATCAATATTCCATCATCCTTTTTTCTTTTCGCTCAGTTTTGCTACATGCATCCACATGATGTACTAGTTATTACATACCAGGGAATAGATATCTCATCACCCGATCTCCATAGTTCGATGTTGATATACAGAAATCTTATTACATAATTAATAATTAGATTAGGTCATATTAGCGGGCCCATTTTAGTCTTTATTTTTGTGCATATGAAGTTAAGGTATGCAAGTAATTAATTAGTTCATGGCTACCTCCATGGTAACTCAATTGTTGTCCTCTCATGGCATCAGCTGTCAACAATGCTGCCACCTTCTTGCTGCCCCATATTCTGCGGGAGTTGCGTGGTTGAGCCCGTGTAAAAGAAGGCATTCTAATCCTAAGATGTGGCTTTCACGGTTTGCATCAAGACAAGGCTATGGGCCTATGACTAATGCTAATGCTAAGCATTTTTGTTCTTGATTTGTTTGCATGCAGTGGGGTAGTTATGTATGAATCTGAAATTTAAAATGCTGAAATTACATCTATTCACGAAGCAATGTATATGGCATTTTTTTGCGAGATAATGTATATGGCATTACAACAATACAACTTTGAGTGATGCAACCAGTGAAATTTCTACAGGTTGAAAATAATAGGGTAATCATCGTATTAACCCTCTCCAATACCCAGCAGGATATATTTTTCGAATAATCCAGTCCAAGCCCCCCTTTATACGTTTTCTGTCCATTTTTTTACTCCCATCAGTTTCATCTAGCAAGATGTATTTAGGAACTACACTTACGCACCAACTATGCATGCAACTAAGAAGTAACCATTAAGCCTTAAAGTCATTGCTCTATTTTACAGTTTGTTAAATTCATCATCAAAGTACAACAAGCCAACTTATGAGTTATATATGTCTAATGTAGTAAAAACAATCAGCCTTACTGTCTTAGGTATATATATATCAGGAATAATACTCTTGACCAAAATATGAGAAAAAAAATGAAGGGAAGGAGATTATATCTGCATCTCCTCTACTAATCCCCTTTCTCATGGACATGCTATCAGTATGGTGGTGGTCGTCTTTTCCGTGGTTGTCATCATGATACCTATGCACCGACATCCCTTCACTACCCCAAGCCCATCACACACCATAACTGACTTCCAAGCCCCTCTCTTACAAACCTAATCAGGTAATCCTACACTCTAATGTCATTCATTTGTCTCACTACAATAGATGACTGCACTATTGATGACGAATACTCCCTTTGTGAGCCTACACAATGATTTTTCTTGACACTTTCTCGTGGAATCAAATAAAAAATAATCGATACTCCTATTTACATGGGTATGGACAAATATATTCGTTGTCTTTATTGTCATTCAATAATAATTAGTCCCTTGATGTATTTGTGATCATGTTAACAAATGGGTTTTATCCCTATTCTTGAATCATACTTTTTTCCTTAAGTTATATTAGTAAATATACTTATCCCTTACTAAGAGCAGCTCCAATAGTTCCCATATCTCTAAAAAAACTATCATTTACAGGAAGTTGGAGCAAAAGAAGGCCTCCAACAGCTCCGTAAACCTGATTTTTTTACGGGATCCCGTATAATCACCTCCTCCGTCCGACAAATTTATGAGAAGAAAGCTTTCTCGTATAATTTTAGCGTGCTGCAACCACAAGAAACTTCACGCTCAGACACCCTCGCACCACCGCCCCACGACGCCGCCTAAATAAATAGATTAAAAAATTAACTTCTTTAGTCTAGACATGTTTTATAATATAATTATAGTTGATAATTTGTTGTAGAATGGATATAATTTCATATGTAAACATTCTCTACTAGAGCAATTATCTACATACATATTTATCTACGCAGAATTACATTTTTGACCTTGCAACTTGACAAACCACATGTAACCGAAAAACGTTGTATCTGTTCTACGTAAAAAAATTGGTTCGTCTGTCCTTTGTGTGATGTAAACGGGCTGCTGTCTAAGGTGGAGTAACAAAAATTAGCTTCCTGTTGCATGCTAAAAATTACTGGAATTATCATTTTAAAACACGATATCAACCCCGAGCATCACCGTGTTTACAATCGTAGATTCTTTCAAAATATACTCCTTCATTAGGTGTAGACATAATGTGGAGGGTACTCTGTTCTGCTCTTATCATTTACTATTATCGTATGTGTATCATGAGCCAATTGTGATGTTTAATTGTTTATTTATATATACTATTTGTCTGAATTAAAGGATGTAAAACAGTAAAATTGCAATTATATATAATTAGATTTGAGCTTGAAATGCTAAATTCATATTAATATTCATTTCTTGGGGTTTGATTGATTTTATCGATAGTTATGTATATAAATAATAAAGAATCCGCAAAATATCTAAATACATTCAAAACTTTATGTAATTCCACTTATATTAGAGAAGATCAAAAAGAAAATATAATAGATGATTGAAAGAGAATGTCTGCGCATTTAAACTTGACCAGAAATATTGAATATTTTATTCAGCTGCCTTTGTTATTACATTGTGCAAAACATATAGAAGTTCTAACTTGCATTTAGCTTGTTATTGCACCTAATCTGTAGTTCTACTTAAGTTAAATTTCCTATGAGGTTTGTCCATCACCAAGAAAGAGAATTGTTGTGATTAATGCCTAGAGATAAGATGGACATGATTTATTGACAATTAAGAAACCAAGCTAGGACCACACAACGACGATCCCGTGGAACACGTCGCAACTGAAGAATTCGACGCAAATGTGTGCGTCCGATATTTCTGTGAGCGAGGAATTCCTCTTATCTTGAAAATCACCCCAAGGTATTCTAAGGGTAAATTTGTGTTTTCAACCACCAGTTGACGACCAATCAGTAGAAGTGACAAATATCTACTGGGTGTAACTTATCTTTGTTAAATATACTGGCCCGCGCATCGGCGAGGGCCACATATGCGCGGGCCACATTGCTACTTTTAATTTTTTTGCGGGTTAATCTTCCATAGTAACAACAACAATCAGTCACACTCACACGTGAAAGTGGTGTTTGCCTACTTCTATAAGCTTCTACCGATGCTGCATTTTCACATGGTACCGAATCATTGGCTTGTCCTTCTCATTCGTTGTTCAAAAGTTATTCCCGGTGTTGTAATTGGTTGACAGCGATAGCTTGTACTACAATTTTTGTTGCCAGATGCCTCCATCTACAATATTAGGTACGTAATGCCAATGAGCAGGAAAGCGCCGAAGCATCAACGCCATTTGGTAGGATTAGTGGAGTCTGTACCTGCTCAATAAGTTTTCATCCAGATAGAGAAATGCTTGGAGGCCCAGAAGAGACCGGATGGAATGTGGAGGTCTGTCTTTGCTTCGAAAGAAAGATAACAACTTTGGTGAAGTGGTGGTAGGTGCTGATCCTATTTCCCACTTCATTTTTAAGAATTAAATTATTTGGAACGAGAAATACCGTGTAGACAATTACCAAGGCTAACCACTAAGAGCAACTCCAACCGGCCGACCCAAAGTGTCCGCGCGTGTCCGTTTGGGTCGAAACGGACACAAAAAATCGGCCCAATGCGCCGATGCAAATGGACCAGCGTCCGGTTTTTGTCTGCGGCGACCCATTTTAGGCCCAAATTTGGGCCGCATTTGCACCAGCGCAGACACGCAACGGAAGCGCGCCACACCCGCCCTTCTCCTCCCCCTGGCCCACCGGTCGGTGGCACATTGGCCATTCCCCCTTCATCCCATCGACAGCTAGCACAACCGGCCACCCCACCACGGGCACTCGCCACTCAGCCTGGTGCTGTGCCAGCCGCCCGCACTCCACATATCTCACCCAAAGAAGACGCCACATTCTCGACGGCCCCCTACTCAAGGCCAGGACTGCTTTTCACCGCCATCGCAACAACCCGACGTCGATGCGACCACGCCGCTTCTCGCCGGGCAAAGACATGCGCAGCTACCTCGCCATGAACACCACCATGTTTGCCTCCACGTCAACAGGCCTGCTACCTGGTCTCGGAGAGGTGCGAGGATCTTCATCGGCCGGCTTCTTCCATGACGAATGCATGGTGTTTGATGGTTTGCCAGCAAGGTACAAATGGACTCCAGCGACGAGTACTTTTTCCCAAATTTCATTTGCAATTCGGATGATTCTTCATCCGATGATGAGGAGATTGTGGTTGTTGCTTTCGTCATCAATGACTACACTAGTAGGCAGCAGCCGGGGGCTCGATCCCGGGACATACTCCAGCGTTGAATCGCAACCGAGAGAGCGGTCATTGCCTACTTTGGTAGGACTACCTCGAGTCCCCTAACCCGCTCTTCAAACACCACCTATTCCGGCACTGTTTCCGGATGGCTAGACATGTGTTCAACTGTATCCGGGAGGGGGTGGTGGCATACGATAACTATTTCAAGTGCAAGGAGTATGCCCTGGAAATGGTTGGCTTCTCCTCTTATCAGAAATGCACTGTATCTATTCGGATGCTTGCATACGGAGTTCCCAATGATCTCATTGATGAGTATGTCTGAATGAGTGAGTCCACGTGCCTAGACTCCATGTATAAGTTCTGCAAGGATGTGGCCCCAGAGTACTTAAGAGAGCAAACTGCTGAAGATACAGCCTGGTTGTTGGCGATCAATGTGAGTAGGGGCTTTTCGGGGATGCTTGGTAGTATAGATTGTATGCACCGGGAGTGGAAGAATTGCCCTTCTGCTTGGCAGGGGTAGTATAGGGCCATGTGAAAGCTTGCACTGTCATACTTGAGGTCATGGCTTCCCAAGATATCTGGATTTGGCACGCTTTCTTCGACATAGCCGGATCTCACAACGACATCGACGTGCTTCAGCGGTCTCCGGTGTTTGTAAGGCTTGCAGAAGGCAACTTCCCGGAGGTCAATGTTGAGATCAATGGCCACTACTACAACAAACGACACTACCTAGCTGATGGTATGTATCCTCAGTGAACTACTCTTGTGAAGACAATCCCCAACCTGTAGGAGAGCAAAGGAAGAGATTTGCCCAAGCGCAAGAGAGTGCTAGAAAGGATGTGGAGCGTGCTTTCGGTGTTTTTCAATCTCAATGGGGCATCATTCAGTTTCCCGCTAGAACTTGGAGCACCAAGAAGTTGTGGGAGGTGATGACTGCTTGTGTGATCATGCACAATATGATTGTAGAGGACGAGCATCCGGATGAAATCTACGATCAAGTGTTTAAGTTTCGGGGTGACAATGTTGTGTCTGAGCATGGAGGAGTGGCAACGTTTGCACAGTTCACCAAATTTTATCATCAAATGCGTGATTGAGAAACTCACATTCGACTGCAAGATGATTTGGTTGAGCATATGTGGGCTCATGTTGGTAACTAATAGGTGTATCGGCTATTTTTTCTCTTTTAAATGTTAAATTTATTTGGCTTGTAAACTATGATATATTTATTTGGTTGTGAAATTCTGAGATATTTATATTTGTTTGAATTATGTGAACTTGGGCTAAATTATATTAATATATCGCAAAAAAACAAAAAAAATGGCCGCAAACCACCCGCAAGAACGAAAATGTGTCCACGCGTTGGACATATTAATTGCCGACCCAAAGGTAAAAAGGGACGGATACGTCGACCCAAACGGAGCCGTTTGGATTGGCGCGTTGGAGTTGCTCCAAGCACCATCACGGACAAGTACCAGAAATTCGGATGCTTTCAAGCATCTCCGCAGAGACACCTTGACTTGACTTCACAGGATACAGGTTTACTCCGTTGATAGGTACAGCCGAATTCCTCCTGCCTCCAGGTGCTGTGGCAAAATTCTTTGGGAATAAACTACCGTGTCCCCCTCGTCAACCTCCTCCGGCGACAACACCGGAAAACACTAAATTGTCATCACCACCTGTCCCTTTTCTGTGTATATGTTAAATTTTTGTATAAACGTGGAACATTTTTTTGATACACCTAGACAATTTTTTGTAGATGTTTCGAACATTTTTTTCAACTACATGTTACGTTTTACGAATACACATTGAACAATTTCTTAACGGTACAAAATATATTTACAAAAAATGAGGACAACGTTTTACATTGTGTAAAAAACTCAAATACATATTTGAACTTATTTTTGAATACGTGAAAAAAATCAAATAGATGCTGAACATTTTTTGAATAGTATGAACGTATTTCAAAAATCACGTGGACTTTTTTTGAAAATTGTATAAACATTTGGGAAAAATGTCATGAACCTTTTTCGAAATGCTTACATTTTTTAAATGTCTCAAATATGTTTTTGAATACCCAAGAATTATATAAAATTTGCATGAACAAATTTTGGCACTGCATTAACATTTTTTAAATATGTGATGAATTTTCTTAAGAACTTATAAATTTCTTTGAAATTAAACAAAGTAAGAATAGAAATTAAAAATAAAAAGAAGGAAACGAATGAAACTAACAACAAACTATATTGTGCCGCCCCACCATACACCCTCCTAGACGAGACAGATCCATCAATCTCGCATGAAGGTAGAGAATTTTGAGAGCAACTAATCAATAGGTACCCATGGCGCGCTCGTATCCGCCGCCACTTGTCACATGCTGGCACTCACTCAGTTTTTTTTTTGTTTTTTGTATGCGTTTTCAGGTTTTAGATGTTTTTTCAGCTTTTCTATTTTTCCCTAGGTGTTTGAGAGAAAAAAAAGAATAGAAACAAAATTTTGCGTGAAAAACATGTTTTTTTTGCATTTGTGGGATACACAGATTTTCTTCTCGTGGAGGCCCAGATATGCTTGCGCGAGGGGCATAGTTGTAGCTCAGGGAAAAGAACAAAAAATTGTTTCCACGGGAAACACCACAGATTTGCTTCCACGAGGGCACCGTTGTGCCTCTTGAAAAATAAAAATAACATGTTTTTCTTTTTGCTTCCACGGGAGCCATAGATTTGATTATCGTGGATGTACAAATTTGCTCCGTGAGAGGCACAATCATGCCTCACGGAAAAGGAAAACAACACATTTTTTTGCTTTCATGGGAGACACAGATTTAATTCCCATGGAGCCATAGATTTGCTTTCGCGAGAGATTTTTTGCTTTCTCAACGAGCACATATTTGCTTCTCGTCGAGGCACGGATTTGTTTCCACGAGCTGTGCCTCTCGGAAAGGAAAAAAAGTGAAAAGAAACATGCTTCCGGCTTTATTTTTTTCTTCATGTTTTTTCATGAAAAATAAGTTTGTCGAAACCTATTGTGGGATCTAGTTTCGAAGATTTCATTGCAAAAAATCCAACGGTGAATACGGTTTGGGATTTGAACACCCGAGTTAAGAGATAAAAATGTTTCGAATAAATGAATGTACGCAAAATTGGAAACTACCAGATTTTGACAAATGGGCACATACAGTGGGCGAGTTCTCAAGCCCAAGAAAGGTGGGAGTGACATTTGTGAGGGGTACCCCTTAATTGGTAATCTCGGAGAATTTACTGATTGACGCTCGCTACCTCAAGTTGTTGATCAAACACACAGATCGAGCGAAGCGAGTAACGTAGTCAATTGGCCCATTTAGTGAAGGTTTTTCTGAAGTGATTTCGACTGTTTTGGGACCTTCCTTCTAGAAGGTTCCTAGTCGATTTTTTTTGGTTGTAGGAACCTAAACTGGTTTTTTCCTTTTTACGTTCTCCTCTTTCTTTTTCTGTTCTTTCCTTTTTTTTTTATTCTTTCTGCTTATTTTTCATTCCAACTTTATTTTTCTTTTAATTTTTTTATATTTTTGGAACATGTTCGTAATTTTCATAAAAAAAATCATTTTTGTAAATTGTTCACAACTTTAAAAAAAATCTGTTTTCTACTTTTTTTAAAAAATCAAAAAAAATTCACATTTTGTAAAAAAATTGGTAATTCAAAATTTATTTGCGCTATCCAAAATGTTGTTGTTTTCAAATTTGTTCGCAAATCCAAAAAGTGTTCACTTTTTCAAATAATTATCATGATTTTCATAGAAAATTATGAAGTTTAAGAAATTTTCTCGTTTTCATTTGTTATTCACAAATTCCAAAAAATGTTTCATAAATTTGAAAAAATGTTTGGCTTTTCCAAATACGTTCGAAGTTTCTAAATTTTGTTCATATATCAAGAAAATGTTCGCTTTTTCAAAATTTTGTTCATGTATTAGAAAAAATATTTTGAAAATTTTAGAATTTCCATATATTTCTTAGTTGGAGAAAATCTCTAATACAAAAAATGTTTGCCTTTAAAAAAATGTTCAGCATTCAAAATTTATTTTTGTACAAAAGTGTACGGAATTTTTAAAAAAAATCATGCTTTTCAAAAATAAGATTTCAAATTTTGCTTTAGTTGTTAAAAAAATGTTTGGATTTTCAAAGAGTATTCTTTTTGTAAAGAATATTCAGAATTCCGGAGAAATGTTCAGAAATTTGCAAAGGTGTCAAAATTCTGTGTTTTAATTAGTTCATAATGTCGTGCATTCCTCATTTTTCACTAATGGTTGTTAGCTCCATTAGTTAGCTAGTATCCCCCACGTGCCAGAGGTTCGTCGTTCGATTCCTAGCGAGGGTGTGCACTTTTCTTTTGTGAATATATTCATGCCGCAAATTAGCCTACTTGTTACAAAGGTTACCAATGGGCCGGCTCAGTGGGAGGGTCCTTGCGTGCGTCGCAAGGCTATGTTCATCCAAAATGCATCAAATAGGAGCTCCCCGAAGCGAGACATTCCCGCGAGCAAGAAAGGACTGAGTGGTCGGGTGTGTCTAACCACATAGGTCAGCCCAGTTGGTAGTTGTAGATTATTGGCAGGCATAAAGGATACAACCCTTAACAAGATCATGCACACTGGGCCGTCACCCAATATCATTTCTGCGTCTTGGTGGTAGCAAATGCTAAGAATTGCTTGCTACGGGATGGAGGTCACATTGGCCTATGTAAGTGCACCCGCCCAGTTAGTGGTGTCAAGCAGTTTTGGGAAGCTTCTAAGGACCGGTTCGTGGAACCTTCTCGATAGTTTTAGAATGTTCTATGTTTTTTTCCTTTCTCATCTGTATTTTCTCTAATGATTTTCATAGTTTTCTTTAGGGTTCTTATTTTCACTTTTTTCCTACCCATTTTCTTCTATTTTTTCATTTACAAAATACATGTATACTTTCTGAAATACACATAATATATTTTTCATATACGCATTGAACAACTTTGACATACATGTTGAACATTTTTTAAACACATGTTGAACATTTATCTGAATACACATTGAACATTAAAATGCACATTGAACATATTTTAAATATAGATGTTGAGAATTTTCCAATAATGGCTTTAATTTTTTTCAAATCTTCAAATGTTGTTACTTGTTAGAATAAAATTAAACATCACACACATCCTTGAGTATTATTAATATATTCCTAAAATTGGACGATTTTTTTACATGTCACAAACATTTTTATAAAATGTAACAGAACATATTGATGCAAATGCAAACATTTTAAAATTCATGGACACTTTTATTAATGGTGCAATTGTTTTTTTACAAATTATGCAAAAACATATTTTTATTGAACATTTTTTAAAAGCAGTGTTAACATGTTTTTAAATGTGTGAACTTTTTAAAAATGTCGCGAACATTTTTTTGAATGGTACAATGTTTTTGTGTCATATAAGATTAAAAATGACATGGCACTCCAATCATGCATATATGCCATTCCTATGGGAATAGTTTGAATGGGCCGTGTGCTATTCCCGTCGTGTAACTAAACCATTTCTAGGCGTATGGACGCTTCTCATGGATAGATAACCACTTCCCCTGCCCTATTATTATTTGTTAGGGTGAAAATTAGGTGTAATTGATTGAATGAATCAAGTGTGTTTTTTCCATTGATCAATTGGCTATATATACAAGTTAAAAGGGCACCTCGAGAGGGCACCATCATGGGGAAGAGGCACAGATACAGGCGCTCGTGTGGAGCAAAGGGACGCGACCATACGAACATATGCGTCCGTACCGCGCTTGGACAATTTAACCTATTTCTAACATTATTGACCGTTTTGTTTTCCATTCAGATATATAGGGCCTAATGCATTTTTGGGGCTAACTTTGACTACATGTTAGAGAAAAATATATGACATGCAAGTTACACAAAGCACACCATCAAATTCGTACGTGAAAGGAGTTTCTGATAATATAATTTTCAGATTATACATGTCATATACTATTAATCTTATCAATAGTCAAAGACAGTCTTGAAATACGCATTGGGCCCTATATATATGGATGGAGGGAGTATGATTCTACATGCCACCAGCACGCACGCGCACGAAGCATGACACACGCATGAGCAACTGCCATCCAGTAAACCTAGCCGTCGGACGCCGCCTTCCCGCCGGACGACGGACGCCGCCTCCCATCCATCATCAACCGAGCCTACACCGAGGGACAGAGGGAGACGGCCGCCCGCCAGGGAGCTCGTCAACTAGGGCCCTCTACAGCTCGTCGGATCCGCCGCCTCCTAGTCCAGAGTAGTTCGAAGGCGCAGGTTGTCAGTTGTCTTTGTCTCTGAGTCTGTCTAATTCTTCTTAATTCAGTAATTAGTATAGTTGCTAGTTTAGTTTATTCTTGTCAATATCTTGTTTAGTTTTAGTCAATACTGGTTCCATTTTAAATTAATTCAAAAAAAATTATATCCTTGTTTTATTTTCTTTGTAGAAATGTAGAGGAAGAAGATGAAACTCATGGGCACTAGCACCCATGGTTTATTGATATAGGAGAAGCATCCCTTGTGAGAAACCAGAAATTCGTCCCCGACGTGGCTCGAACCCTGGTTGCTGGAGACGCCACTGCGCTCCCTTGCCACTAGGCTACAGCCTAGTTCTCAAATGTAGAGGAAGAAGACTCTGCATAGTTGGTTTGCAAGCAGTTCAAATACACTTCCTATTGTTCCTGAATCCAATGTTGCCCCCAATCAATGTTATTGTTCAGCCTACCCTCATTTAGAACATAATCCCCATGATCCAACAAATGAGTGCACTAATCCCTCTGTTGATGAGAGCACCAATCCCACTTCAAATGAGAGCATCAGTTCCCCAACTGATGAGAGCATCAATCCCCCAACTCACGAAAGCACAAACCGGCTAGCACCACCAAGACAATATATACTAGAATTTTATTCGACTCGGATTTTTGGTGATCCGGTGGATCGAATACCAATAGAAGATTATGCCCCTGAAATTAGTGAAGTGAGAAAAGCTTATTTGTTGAAAGAGAGAAACAAAGCAAGCGGGCATAAATTTGAAGTCAGATTGGACGGTAAAATTTGGAGATCTTTTCAACCACAATGGCTAGGTAGGTTTGATTCGTTGGAATATAGTGTCACAAAGGAGGCTGCCATTTGCTTCCCTTGTTTTCTTTTCAAGAAACCATCACAGGCCGCTACATTTGGAAATGTTGTAGTTACTATAGATGGTTACAAACGTTGGAAAACAGCTTTGGCAAGTTTTCAAAAACATGTTGGTAGTCCATCTAGTTACCACAACATTTCTAGAGGCCTGTGTGATAATTTCAAAAGTATTCCTGATGGTCAAATTATGATACGATTTCAGAGAAAGAAAAATCGCATAGGACATTTGCCTCATGAGTATGTGTTATTTCTTATAGGTGTATCTCTGTTTTAGTACAAGTGTCAATAGTTAGTTGAGGATACCTTACCATATCACTAAGGCCTCCTTTGGTTTGAAGGAATTATGTAGGAATTCCATAGGATAGGATTTATTTCTATAGGAAAAATTCCTTTAGAGCCGTTTTGTTTGTAGGAATAGAATCCTATTCCTATGGACGAGTTCTTCCTATCCTCCCTATTTCATAGAAAAATAAACATTAGTCTAGACTCAATGGAAAAAATATTATGATGTGAAGCAAAGGGCATCTCCTTTTCTATTCCTAGTCATAGGATTTGAGATACATGTCATCTCATTCCCTATGACTTTCCTATTCATATGATTTTCCTACCCTATGAACCAAAGGAGGCCTAATAGTTGTGCTAATTTGGACACATGGCTTGCAGTTAGTCACTTGCATTTTGGTGTGGAGGAGTTCTCCAGCTACAATACTGTTAGTAAGAAGCAACACCGATATCTTGTGTTTGTCTTATTTTGGTTGCTTCTCTAGTACTTGAAGTATTGTTGTGCATGTTGTATGAAACTTTGTTGTCTGGTCAATCATGCTACTAGTGTTGGTCTTGAGAAAGTTCATGTCAATTTGAGCACTTGTTTGGCACATATTGTCTCTATAAATTGGTGAAACCTTTTTATTTTCAAAATTTGGTATTTTTCAAAAATTCCAGAAAACATTCAGTAAATACTACATGTTTCCAGTAGTAGGCTGGGAAATCTTGAGCTTATTTGGCCAAGAGGATTAGGAGATAATGGCCATTTTGGTGAACAGATTCAAAATTTGGTTCAAAATTTGATATTTTCTTAAAAATCCAAAAAAATTCTAGTAAATAGTACATATTTCCAGTATTAATCTGGGAATTTTTTAGTTTATTTGTACAAAAGGATTAGGAGATAAGCGACTTTTTCTTCAAAAGAGCGTTCGATTTTCTCGGCTTGAACTTCGAGCCCATCCTCCAATTTTTTTTCTAGATTCGCCACTGCTACATGGAATGCTATTATATTCATGCACTTTTGTAATGCCGCTATACAAAGAGGGACTTTATTTTTAGTATTTGGTATATGTAGCCAAATGGAATATCAAATGAAAATGGAGATAATTTGATGTCCATGGTTGGTCCACAAAGTTCGGGAAGAACTCATATGATGGCTCGGTGTCTATGTCACCACTCCCACAAAAGTCCTCAAAGCGCGAATTCTTCCCTATCTTTTGTTCAGACGTAGTATGACTGTGGTTGACTACACTGGGTAATGAAACTTTGCTTTTAGTCTATTAGGTAGTGAAGCTCTGCCTTTTTAGTCAATGAAATTCTGATTAATATTTTTCTGAAAAGGGGATAACCCCGTCTCTGCATCAAAATACGAACACAGTCGTATATTATTCAAGAAACAAAATCGAGTAGCCAACCAAATTCGATCCAGAAAAGAGAAAACCCCAGGTCACTAGCCTCATCACAGTAGCTCCAACAGGCAACCACTAACAATATAGAAAGACAGAAACAAACAAACAAACAGTACACAACTCCTAGGATAAGCCTTCAAGAAGGAAACACCACATGTACATCGATGGTGATGATTCCCACCATAAGCCGGTCTCGAATTTTCATGCCACCACCGAGCTTCGATCCACCACCCTCAGCAAGGACACGACGCAGGCACACATCATCATAGCCTAATCAAAGATCTCATCTTTCCATCGGAGAGTGCGCGCTCGTCATAGAAGTTGAATCTACCATTCTCCCTTGCTCGGCTACCAACACTTTGATAGCCGAATATCTCCAGAAGACAAAGACGTCCCATACTACCTCACCTCTAGTCACTACCGCACCACCTTCGATTCAGCAGCAATAAGCATGACTTATCGCCTCTATAGGAGCCATTGCGCATAGCACCTAACGGCAACAGACATGACTTGTCACCTCTAGATGAGTCACCGTGTGTAGCACCTGGCGGCAATAGGCATGGCTTGGCGCATCCGCAAGAGTCGCCGTGTGTAACACCTGTCCAGTTATATCAAACATGATCTGGAGTTGGAGGGGTTGTCTCATACCATCACCGGCCTCGAAGAAGGCCATCACCATCTCCAGATATGACCGTCGTGTCGTCGATTCGTCAAAGAACTAAGGCTGCTGCCCCTATCCCCATACACATGTACCGCAATGGTTTCCGCCGTGCCGCATCACCCATACAAGGAAGCTGCACACCCCTACCACCGGGGCGTCACAACGAGTAGAAATCCATCTGCGCGGGATCAGATGAACGCCACTCTGCCCTCACACAACGATCTCCTAGTCGAGGGTACACTGGCATGCGCAATTTTTCCTCACGAGGTATTTAAGAACCCCATTGCCGCCAACACACGGCATCACCGGGTTGTGCCCTCACATGGCGGCTAGGGTTTCTCTAGGGCCGCGTGCAGCGGCGACACGGGAGTCTGTGTGGTTAGTGTATTTGGAGAACATGAGATTAGGTCCACAACCCGTGGTTAGTGTTGTTCTTCTGACATCGCTAGTTAACGGGTACCCCTTGCAAAGGTTACTCCCACCACCTCTTTCTGGTGACAAGTGGCTCGGTGCATGTGTGACACCTGTTACACCCTGCGAGTTTTGTGTATTTTTCGTTCATTCTTTATTTTTCAAAATGTTTTATCTCTTGAACCGTGTGCCGGAATCATGAAATGTTTCTGCATTTGCATTTCTCGCATCAAGATTTTTGAAACTAGATCCCATGTTAATAGGTTTGAACGAACTTGTTTGTCTTTTAAACGAAGAAAGCATAAACTGAAAAAACCAGAAAAAAACCCAAAACTCAAAAAGAAAACAGGAACTGGAAGCACCACTGTGCTTTTAACTTTTTCTACAATCACAACTGTGTTTTTTTTTTTCACTTTTCGAGAAGTATAGTTGTACATCCAGTAAAGCACAAACGTTCTTTTCACTTTCCGACAAGTATAGCTCGTGATAGCACACTGTGCTTTTTCACTTTTCAAAAACTCGTAAGTACTTCGTGCAAACCTGTGCTTTTTCGTCAAGCACAACTGTGTGTTTCACTCACGGTTGTGCTTCTCGAATGTGAAAAGCACAGTTATGTTTCAACGTGAAGCACTACTCTACTTTTTTTTCATTGTGTGCTTCATGCGAGCAGAACAAAAAAAATAAACAAAATCAAGGGAACCTAGAAAAAGCCAAGAAAAATCATAAAATCCGAAAAAAAACAAAAACCATAACGCGTGCGGAAACAAAATGACACATTTTTTCATGGGTACGCCCAGCACGTGTGACGTGGCGGCCGCAGGGTGCACCACGCATCGCACCTTGCTGCGCACCCCATGAGTCATTCCCTTTTTCCATTGTCCAACAAAGGGGCCTCTCGTTTTCTCCCGTAACCCTAGGCGGCTAAGTCAAGCTCTCCCCTCCAGGCTTCACCGCGAGCCCGTGGATTCGCCTCCCCCTGTCTACCGCTTCGACGACTAGTGGCGGGGAGGGTAATCCCGGTGCCTCTACTCCAGTTAGTAGGTTAGGTTAGTTTTTTTAGTCCTCATAGGTGCGCCGTCGGTGGATGGTGACGCTTCTTCTTAGAGTTTGTCTTCCGGGCTCCAATCCTCCTCAAGTTCGTTCGTCTGGACGTAGTCGATGGAGCTTCGGCATAGATTTCTGCCGTCTCCTTGGGGGGTGAGGTCATGATTTCTCATCATGTGGTGAGATTTGGTTCCAAATGCTTCATATCTATACAAGGGTTCAACGGCGACGATTGTGGCTTCAGGGTGCTTGTCCTTACGGGCACGTTCACGGAGACTTCCCGACTGTCAGACAAAGTCAAGCCAGCTCCAGAAGGGGAGCGGTAATAGCACTGTGTCAGCGGCTCATTCTGGTGGTAATAATGGTTGTTCGGGTCAGGGAATCACGATCTAATTTAAATTATGTTTGAGATGCTTCATACTTTCGGTGAACTTTCTTAATGGGTCTGTCTAGGGCACATCTGGATGTGCCCTAATTATTGCACATCTAAGTGACTCAACCAAACTAGAAAGAAAAAGAAAAAAACAAAACAAAATGCTTACACGAATCTTAGCGTAAAATCAGTGATATAAAGCACATCTAGATGTGCTTGAGCAAAATTGTTTTTTTAATAGCTGTGATGCTTAAAAAAAACTGTTTTTCCAATTGGGCTGTGGCTACGGGCCGTAATAGTTGACATGCCGCTGATCATGCAAGGTAGTACATAAAGCCCATGACGGGTGCAAAGCAATATGAATGAAGATGGAGTGGCGAAGGAACGAAAAGTTTCACTCGGGAGGCTTTTCTTTTATTGGGAGGTATAAGGGGCCGGGCAAACTAGTTTGATTTTTTCCAGTCAAGCTAGTTTGATTTTTGACTGTTCCTTTAGGATATATGAGACTCGCCGTATAATAAAAAAGAACAAAATCGAATGGAATGGAAAATCATCTAATCATCTTAGACATACCTTGTTCGACTTGAAGATACACGGAATGAATCCGAGTAGATGCATTTCCTCTAGCTTCTGGAAAAGACATTAGATAGACTGGATTAAAAGGACGTTATTCGAGAATTTGAATTCAGTTTTTGTTTCAAGTATTCACTTGTCGCATACCATATCTCAACGGATTGGCGTAATTTTTCTACTGCATGTACAACTCCATAATAATAGTGTTTCTCCAAAAGAAAACTCTGTTGTCCCCATTGTCCCAGTATAACATGCATAAAAAATGGATAACGAAAATGATGGTGGGATTATGATCGATTAGCGCACCTATCCAAATCGTGGCACATTTGCACAAGTCAAGTAATTAGATAAGTGCTTGATTTATGAAGCTAAATAGCTAATGTATTGAATAATCAAAGTCCAACACACACGAGTCAAGATGGCAATTGGGATGAAACCCACTAGATTTTGCTTGTCCAAACCCGTCCCCATGAAAAAATCACAAGCCCGTCCCCGTCCCCGTCTCCATGCACGGGGACAGTTTTTTGCCCGTCCCCTAAACCCGTTGGGGTTTTGAAACCCACGGCCACGGGGAACCCGCCCGCACAAGTAGACAGTGAAGACAACAGCTTTTGAAAGAAAAACATGAGCATATTACAGCAATAGCAGCAGCAAGAATCAGGATATTTAAGCAACGAACATAGTATATTTCAGCAACAACCACATACGATAAAAGACCCTAAGATAAATAGTAGCAACAAAGAATAGCATCTGAAACAGCAAACATTGTATATTTCAGCCGCAAAAAGGAGCATATTTCAGCAGCAAAACTTGATCAAATTTCAGCACCATACGATAGTGTGTTTTATCAACATTTGTGCAATAACAGTAGCTAAAAGGAGCATACTTCAACACAATACAACAACCCATTTCAGCAACAAAGGTTAGCATATTTCAGCAACAAACAGGAGCATATACCAGCCATACATGGTTCAATAAGATCTCCAATTACACAAGTTGTGAAATAGAATTCATGGTTCACAAATCACGAACACAAATGATACGAAATGGTCCAATACATAAGTTTTGAAATAGAATGCATAGATGGACATATTCTAGAGACAGGTATGTCGAGTTGTGGGTTCGGGTACTACTCAAATGGGTTTGAACCCGCGAAACATGTCAGGTTTTATTATGTACCCATCGGGGTTAGAAAGACGCCTGTCCCCGTTGCCTAATAAGGTAAAAACCCGCGGGGACGCGGGTTTCGGGCCCGTTGCCATCTTGAAACACGAGAGCAACTCTTCGAAGATTTAATAAGATGTAATAACGCCAATGGTACTTAAACTTACCACCGATGTTTACTTTAGTGCCTGAACTTGAAAAATACGCCAAAGTGGTTCCAAAACATGGCATAGGCGTTCAAATACGGTGCATTTGCTGTAGACGTAAACTATGCTAATGTGGCACCGTATGGCACGACAGCATGGCGGAGGGCCCACTTGCAGGTGGGCAGGTTTGGCTCAAGAAGGTATGTGTCTCTATGGCCATTGGGACCCACCTCCCAGCGTACAACACAAAATAAAATTACAAGAATACTTCAAGCATCGCTGAGAATCGAACCGGCAACCTAGTCGAATCGCACACGATGTGCTAACCAATGAACTAGACGAACTTCCTTGCATTGGCAAGATAGTCAAAGCTTATGTAGTTTAACCTAACACTCTCGTGGGGTGAAATGGACTGTAGTTATTGCGGCCCATGAAACCATGTTCTTTTTTTTAGAAATTATACCGTTTAGCAATTTTCCCAAGACCATAGCGGGGTATAAATGGACTGCAATCAGTGCAACCCATTTGTACTTATTGGTTATTTTTTATTTTTAATAAATTATAAAAAATATGTAAATTATAGTCACATTAATAAATTAATTTATAATACTCAGGTGCTACGAATAACATAAATAAAAATTACTTTCAAAAAATGTTCAAGTAATGTTAATAGTGATGTAACTAAAAGACTAATAAACTAATAATACATTCCAAAATCATATTTTGATATTAATACAATTATTAAGTATGTGACCATTTTAATATTAATATTTTTCTTAAGTGTGTGAATACTTTTTTGTATTAATATGTGAACACTTTTAATATTAATATTTTTGTTAAATTTGTGAACACTTTTATATTCATATGTGAACACTTTTATATTAATATACTTTAAATTATGATATTATATAAAGTATTTTTATTAAATATGTGAATAATTTATGTCAGAATAATTGAAAAATGTGTTTTCGTATGTAGTAATATTTTTATTAAATATGTGAAAATTATTAAAATTGTACAAAACTTTTATAATTCATATGTTTTACTTTAATTATGGGAATATTTTCAAATTACATGAACTTTTTAATAGTAAGTTAATTTATATATATGTATATTTGTGCCAGAAACTCTAGCATGTGTAGTCAACTGAGTTTTGTGTAGTCATATGGATGCATTTATAAGACTTTTTATCATAATTTCTACTTTCTATACGTTGTTCTGCCAAAAGCTATGTAGTCAATTCACTAGCCAGCTCAAGTATGGCTTCGCCACTGTTTCTCAAGACACACGATTTTTATAAAAAATAACATGGAATAATAGGCTGCAATAAATTCAGCCCATTTCACCACACGAGTGTGTTTGTGTAAACTAGATATAACTTTGCTATCCTTCTAAGACAACGGTTAACTATTGGCGAATTGGTTATCAGAGTGTGCGCTATTGGGCGAGGGCGCTTGTTTGTGTTTAGAGACAGCAGTAAGAACGAATCAACCGCATCAATTCCATTGATAGTCACATCTTATATACAAGGGGAGAGGAAAGGGACGCGCCCAAGAGTGGGATGTGTGGAAACGCCGTGACGGCTGCCGAACCGGTAACCGTACGTGCTCTATGTACAAGCGAGGATTAACCTCAATTACATAAATAATTTAATCCTAACACTCCCCTTAATCCTTGTTTGTCCTTGTGACTGATCATCCCTGGAATTATCCCCTTCAAAAACCCTGCGGGAAAAATTAAGGAGAAATATACAATATGCCATGAAAAACTCCTTTCAAAAACCCAGTGGGAAAATAAGGATAAAATGGCACATTACAATGTTTGTATTACTATTGCCTCATTAAAAACCTTCTATGAGAAACCATATAGGAAAAACTCATAAAGGAAAAGAGTGCAATATCAAAGATCCAGAGATCTCGAACAGGTTATTGTTCAGGAGTACACTCCCCCTGAACCTTGCAAATAACAAAGTCATCTCATATCAATTCCAACAACATATTTCTGGAATGAAGAACTTGGTAAACACTTTGTGAATAAATCATCAAAATTATAGCGTGACTTCATTTGCAAGTTATGTATCTTCCACCTATCTTCAGCTCATGTGGAATAGAATACTTTTGGAGTCATACATATTCTAATGTTGCTCTTTATAACCTTTCTGCATCTAGTAATACAAACAATATTATCCTCGTAGATAATGGTGGGTGATTCCTACCAATCAACCCTACTTGAACTTTCAACAAAGTTAATCATTCTGAGAAGTCACATACATCTACGTGATGCTTCATACAAATTGATGATTTCAGAATGACTAGTGGATGCAGCCACTAAAGTTTGTCTTCTCGACTTCCAAGAGAAGGTCACGCCTCCATTCAAGGAGACAAAAACCAGTCTGTGATCTAGAATTATGGGGATGAAATATATACCCAGCATCACAATATCCAACCATGGTCATATCTTGATTTTTTTTCATAGAACAAACCAAGATCTATGGTGTCCAGAAGATATCCAAATATATTCTTCACACCAACCCAATGCCATTTAATTAGTGATGCATTGTATCTAGCCAATAAAGTCACTGCTATGACATATCAGGCCTGGTGCAGCTTGCTAGATACACGAGTGCTCTTATTGCACTGCGATACGGAAATTCACGTCCGAATATCTCTTCATCACTGCCATTAGGCCTTAATGGGTCCTTATCTCTAGTAATCCAAAGATCTCAAAACCATAGTTCTTTAATGGATATGACTTATCTATGTTGAACTTTCAACAATCTTTTGGATACATGTAGACTGATGAATAAGTATTCCTGAAGGAATACGCTCAAGTTCCAAACTCAAGCAAAGTTTGGTCTCAACCAAATCTTACATCTTAAACTCTGTCATAAGATGATTTGCTTGTCTCATGTATTTCTTGTGTAGTTCCAATGATATTTAGATCATCAACATACACATAAACTATACAAATCCTTCTTTGGATTTCTTGATGAGTATACATGAGCAACTATCATTGTTTGAGTAATCCTTCTAACAAAGGAACTCACTCAGTCGGTTATACCACATCCTTGTCGACTTCAAGTCATAAAATGACCTTTGAAGCTTCCACAATACATGTTGTGAATAAATTCAGAATCTTAATTCCATCAGGAATTATCATAGAGACATCTGAATCAAGTGACTCATACAACTATGCAGTCACAACATCCATCAGTTTGATAAACAAATTCATTATTCACTGCCAGTGATATTAAATATCGGAACGTTATTCCACTCACAACAAAAAAACATGTTTGATCTTAAACGATGAAGGGTCTCTGCGTGAACCCATGTGCTACAAGCCTCGCTTCATGTCTCACCACCTCTTGGTTTTCATTTCTCATGAACAAAAAAAAACCCATTTGCTCCCCCAGGAACAAATTCAGAGGAGTGGGTATTACTGATCAGGTCAATACCCCCTCTTCTTGAGAGCGAGCGCATCCTCAATTGCTGCCTTCCTTTGGATCAACTAGAGCGTTTTAGACACTCAGCCGTGCATGGAATTTGGTTCTAGATCCAATCCAAGGTCTTTCGCAATTCATGAGGATAAATAAATGTTGACATAATGTAGTCTTTATTATATGATTCTCCCGAATCCATATCCAGAGTGGAGATTTCATCATTACCTTTTGACTCTTTGTGATTTCCCACAACAGTTGAGTCAAGGTCTTCCGATGTCCCAGCACAAACATTTGTGTGCACACTCGTGCTGGGTCCTGGATGTGTCCAACATCCTTCAGGTGTCTTTCAACCCTTGGTTGAATATCAACATGAAGTTGACCTGCATTTACTGTTTGAGGATTCCTCATTCCCTTGGACGCCTTCCATGAAGCCTTGTCCTCTTGTGTCCAGATTCCTCCCCCTCTTCGGTGGCCGAGTGGACCTATGGGTCACATCCACTCTTTCTGACACATTCACTATGGGAACATTTTACTTTGTGACACCTATATACTTAGTAAATGCAACCGGCAGATTATTTGCGATACTTTGCAAATTGATAATCTTCTGAACCTCCAGTTCAGACTCATTCGTACGTGGACCTCAGGACTAGATGTCTATTCACATCTCAATCTATTTTCTGGCATTCAATGTGGTCCATATCTCCTCCTAATGCCGGAAAATGTCCTGATCAAAATACAATCAGCGTGCAGGCCATAAACAAGTCCCCTTCTTAGGATTACAGGTACTTTATGATTGACGGAGAATTATACCTCTCATAGATCCCCAATTTCTATGAGGGCCCATATATGTACGCTGCGGTGGTGAAATCGGTATGTATCCCACACTACCGATTTATCGCAGATGGGAAATACTTACTCATTTCCACGTACTAACTGCAACGGGGAGACCATATAATATGCAGTTCGTCGAATTTGTATATGCAGTACGTAAAACTGCAATGTCCCCAACTAGATGTTGGGAAATTACAATTCTGTAGGAGCAATCTTGCTATCAACTTATCCTCTTGACAAGTGATTCCGCAAGACCAATCTGGGTATGTACACAAAGTACCAATATGCTCCACAGTTATGCCTCAATCTAGGCAGTAATCATCAAATGCTCATGAACTAAATTTCGCAGCATTATTCATTCTGATGGATTTTATCCCGTGCTAGGATTGGTTTGCTCTCAAATTAATGATCTGAGCAATCAACTATGTAAAAGCATGGTCCCTTTATAATAAGACACACATTGGACCATCTCACTGATGCATCCAAAAGCACTATAAAATATGTGAATATCCCATATAACAGTTGAATTGGATCACATATATATCTCCTATCCAAGAAAATCTAGTGGCCCATCCTCTTTCATGAGATAAGGTGGCCTTGTGATCAGTTTCCCGGTTTGCACACATCGTGCATACACAATTCAATGAATTTAGAAAATTCACACGGTTATATTTGTGTCCAATTGGACCATCAATAATTTTCTCATCGTCCCAATACTAGGGAGACCCAGGCAATGTTGCCATATCTTGAACTTATCAAGATTCTAGAAAATTATCTTATACGCCAAATGCGTATCTAATTTAATGTATGTATAGTACAATCCAAAAGATAGAGAAGACATTTAGTCTAGGATTTCATTCAAATCCCTTTTGCTGAGTCATGGTTTCAACATAGAAACCATTGCGGGTATCCTTAAAACTCAGCAAGGGTATGAGTAGAATCTAGATACATCAAATGCACCTATGATTACCATGTAGTACCCATAGGGAGTGTAATTGTGGCTTGACCAGAACCAACAATTACCGTATCACGACCACAATTGTCATGACACTTCCATTACTCTATCAAGAGCTTGCAATGGAAACACTTAATCTCCCAAAATATCGTGTTAGTAGACCCAGTTTCCACTTAACACATTTCCTTCTCAATTGGATTATTTCGTTAAGTTTCTAAAGAGAAAGAAACCAATTTCAACATATGATTGAACTCATATGGACATAATACATACACCATAAACTATATATGTCGAGGACATACCACAAGCATCATGTGATGACATAGCTATCATATTATGTTGATGGACATAATTCATTTTACAGCATGTAATATGTCTATAGACATCATTACGATGCTTGACAAAAGAGAGTGAATCCGGTCTCCATATATGTCAATAAAATTGAAGTCCACTAACATGTCATCGATACTCAATAGTGGACCTTTCTTTTCTTGAGCATGATCCTAGTTGCCCGTGTTCCTGTGAACATCTGGGAACTTTCAACCCATGGGCCTCTTGCCCTTAGCCAATTAATGGATGTACAAATCCACCAAATGCATGGAAGTATCACATTTCCTTGCATTGTGAGTGAAATAACCACATGTGTAGCAACCGAGGCTACTGACCTTGTCATTCTCCAAGAAATGACTTTTGCCCTTTTGTGCTCCATTCATATTCTGTTTCTCATCATGTCTCCACTTTCCTTCACCATTGACAAAACAATTCAGTCAAAATCCTCATAAAAGGATTAAAAGTGGAACACATTTCATCGATGAGATTGGCATACGAAACCGCACTATTGCAGAATCTCAACTCTCGGTTGATTTGATGCACATTAGAGTTGTATGTTGTCACTGACTCAAATTCATGGAATCGGACGAGCATCCATTTCCTATGCACTTCAAGCATCATCATCACCATATATTGATCACATTGCTCCTCAAAAGAGCTCTAGGGTACCAGATACCCTATTTTTTATAAATCATGGTGTAGTGAAGTGCAATGTAACATACTTTGCTATAGTGACTATAGCCGGAGCCCCTGAGCGGGTGTGGTTATGTGGGAACTGAGATCCCGGGCCGCCAAGTTAATCTTGACATTCATGGCCTAGGTTTGATTATTGAAGTCATCAATGGCAAACACAGGAAAACACTCTCTTGGATATATCCAACATATCCTGCATGAAATCCTCATGCTTATTAATTTACTCCTAGGTAAATTCTCAACATATAGCGATTATAAATTTGCCTAATCTCATATGTTGATGTGGTAATGCGCTTTATAATACAGTAAATATGTCGAATAAATTACTGTAAAAACACATAGTAACAAAAACTGCATAGCTAGGAGCTATAGTAGAAAAGAATAATGAGGTAAACAAAACGGTCAGGACCGAGTCTGCATACCCCAAACGAGTGGGCATACGCCACTTTTTTTTTCATTTTCATTTTTTTTTCTTTTATTCATGGGCCTGTCTAGTCAGAAAGTCCTTTTTACCGGAGCCGGTATCTACCGGCAAAACATCCGCCGTCGGTCTGTTTTGTGATTCGTGTAATAAGAGGTCCCCATCAATTGTATAGTAGTGTATTCGTTCAGACCCTTCTGTATATTAACATTAAAACATCACTATCAGCTGGCCCACCACTTCTTGTGCACTGGTGCATGCACATTTAAGACAGATTCTCTCTTCCATCTCTCCTAAAGAACGCACACACTTTAATTTTTCTATGATATTTTAGACCATTCATATCTTTTAAATCATAATTTCGTTTTCGAATTCTTTTATATATTTGAACTATTGGCGTCAAGACCTTTAGAACGGGATCAATCTTGAATACATTCAAACATGTTTAAATTTCAACGTTTCAAATAAGTGAAATCAGTTTTCTGAAATATATTTGAACGCGTGAAATATGTTTATTGAAATGATTGAAATCAATTTTTATATGAGTAAAATATCAGTTCTGCAAGCGCACATTGAAATTAATTTGTAATATATCTTTTGTAATGAGTGAAAAAGATTTTTCAAAACGAGTGAAATACAGTATTTCAATTGAATGAGTGTAATGTATTTTCTGAAATGAGTGAAATGTGTCTTTTTAGCGAAATAAGTTTACTGAAACTGAAAAATCAAATTTGTCAGGATGAGTGAACAAATATTCAAAAGAAACCTATTTCAAAAGAAATAGCATGAACAAAACCTATTTCGTAAGAAATATGTGAAATAAACCTATTTTATAAAATGTGGTAAAATATATTTATTGAAATGATTGAAATCAATTTTTATATCAGTGAAATATGAGTTTCACAAGCGCGCAGTGAAATTAGTTTTGAAATATATCTTTTGTAATGAGTGGACAAGGTTTTTTGAAACAAGTGAAACATAGTTTTTTCAATGGAGTGAGTGTAATTTGTTTCCTGAAACTAGTGAAATGAGTGAAATCTATCTTTTGTATCAAGTGAAATCACTTTTTTGAAACAAGTGAAATATGGTATTCCATTTGAGTGAGTGCAATATGTTTTTCTTTGTAATGAGTTAAATTAGCTTTTTAAAATTATTGTAACATGTTTTTCTTTCAATAGAAACAACTGGAATCAGTTGTATCAAATGAGTGAAATCATTTGTTTCATGAAATCAGTTTTTTGAAAATGTGTGAAATAAATTTTGGAATGAGTGGAATCCATCATTTTGAATAGGCCTAAATCCATCTTTTGAAAGTGAGTGAAATCTGTTTTTTTCAAATGAGTGAATTAGCAAAACTGTCAAAAACACTTTTATGAAATAACGTAACAATCTTATGTTTTGTGAAAGTGATTTCAAAGATTATTGAAATATATGAAATAAAAGGTAGTCCGAATATATCCAAAATTGATCTTCATCCTAAGATCTTGTCACCATGAATTCAAATATATAAAAAGTTTCAAAAATGGACATTTGGCTTAAAACATGTCAATCATTTAAAAAACGAAGATGAAATAGAATGCATGTCATTATGTGGGGAGAAACAATGCATGCATGTGCAGTCACTCTCTCTCTCTCTTCTCTGGCAAAAAGCTGACATGCAGGATGTATTTTTCGAGTATTGTTGTTGGAAAGGATTCCCTTGTTTATACCTAACCAGCTGCATCAATCTTGATGAATTTAACGAACGATGGATTCTCCACTGGTACATACCGGTTCCGGTAAAAAAACTTAGTCGCCTGTCTAGTCCACTCGAGCGGCTGTGGATGTGAGCGGTTAGGGATTCTATTCAACCGCCACCACGATCCTCCCGATCGAGCCACCGCACAGATCGGGCGCCACCGCTAGCGAGTTGTCGGCGTTGCCATACCGCCACACGCTGCGGACGCGACACTGCTGCAGCCCGTTTTTCCAACGACGTTTGTTCATCGCGCGGCCAGCAATTTACGCCTTGCCGCCGTCACACTGTTCCGTGCGCTGCCGACGACGCCGTGCCCTGCCGGCATTCATTTCTGCCGATGACGCATCTTTGTGCGTCACCGCACGTTTTGTACTGACCACGTGCGCCGTGCCACACAGCCAGCCATGGTGTCGCATCGGCTTGCCGTTGTGTCTCTCAACCCACAGGAACTCCCAGTCGCGTGCGCCACCGTCGTCCTGCGCAGCCGCGCGGAGCCTTGCCATCGGTTCATGAAACGCCGGAGCGTCCGGCCGTCGCATCGCATAACCGCTTGTCTTGCAGTACGAACGCGCGCACCATCCATGTTGTCGCCATGCCGAGCACCGGCCATTGACGTTGAGAGCCTCGTCAAGAGGCCGCGTTTGCAGCCGCCTCCTCGCCTTGCACCAGTGTGAGCGCCTCCCCGACTTGTCGTGCCGTCGCGAGGTCACGCACGCGTCTCCAACCATCGGTGATGCCGAGAACGACGACCGGGCGATGGTGCTTCCTTTCTTCCCGTGTATACGCTCGGACAAAACGATTTTTGCATGAGTGCATGAACATACAAGAGAAACAATCAATTGTTAAACGGGCAATTGTTAGTCATGAGAAGATCAGATTGAATATGATAACTCCAGATCCATGCATGCTCCCGTGGCCGTGGGCAGCCTGGTGCGCCTCGCGTCCAGTGCCGATGGAGAGGCACTTCTTGTCCGTTCCACATCGCACAATAACGCTCCGCCACGCCGTTGGTCGATGCGGCGCCGCCGCACCCGGTAGTCTTGCCGCTGTTGCACAGGATGACTCCGTTGGAACAAGGCGGTAGGCGAACGAATCGCTGCTCAGCGCCGTTCGCTGAGTGGCAGTTGCCCTTGCGCCGGGAGCCCGGGAGGCCTTGCCGCCAGGGTCGCGCACCGCATCGGTCGTCGCCCTGTTCCGCGCTGGGGCCGAACCGCCGAGGGCCTTCCTCGCCGAGACCTAGACCAGGGCCGCCGGGGACCGCGCAAGGCATCGACGAGGTCTGAGTGCGCCAGCGCCGCCAGCCTTCTCTTTTCTTTGTGGCCTAATCGCTCTCTGTTAGGGCAAAGTGCTGATAACGTGTTTAGAGACAGAAGTAAGAACGAATCAACCGCATCAATTCCATTGATAGTCACATCTTATATACAAGGGGAGAGGACGCATGCAAGGGACGCGCCCGAGAGTGGGATGTGTGGAAACGCCGTGACGGCTGCCGAACCGGTAACCGTACGTGCTCTATGTACAAGCGAGGATTAACCTCAATTACATAAATAATTTAATCCTAACAGTTTGATCCTCCTTGAGGTAACTATTTTTCACGCAATTATATGTTTCTGTTGTACACAACAGGTGGATCCCAAACCTGTCCCAGCTGCATATGGGCTCCTCGCCATGCTGGCATGCCATACGGTGCCACATCATCATAGTTTACGGACAACAAAATGCACCGTATTTGAACGCCCATGCCAAGTTTTGAAACCACTTCAGCGTATTTTTCAAGTTCAGGCATTAAAATAAACATCGATGGCAAATTCAAGCACCACTGATGTTATTACCTCATTTAATAAGCATGATGCTTACAGTAGCATCATCGTCTTTTTATTTCACGGAAGTACAAAATACAATTACACGAGTACGAAGTAAAATTGCTCAGACTAACGAAACCAGGGCCATATAGCCCAAACTAAAAGTGATCACCTCAATGGAAAATGCAGATTAGGTAGGTTGCTCTGGTGCCAAATTTGTTCGATCTTCAGTCAATTCTCTTTGCTTTGGAGCCTGAGCGCGAAGGCCTGCAGCGAGAGGAGCACCTTCTTGAGCCGCTCCCTGGCTTGGGCGTCGATGAGGTTCCCCTCGCCGTCGAACTTGGGCGGGTCCTCGTACGCCCTGATGTGGAGCTCCGGCTTGTTGATGAAGTGCAGGTCCAGGTATATCCCGATCTCGCGCAGGTGGAGCGACGCCCTGCCCGGGTTCTACTCTCAGTTCTAGCAAATTTTGCCAAAAAGTCACTAACATTATTTTGACTACGATGAACTACTTGAAAGTCGTATTGCGAAGACTCCTCAGGTACTTTATTTCATTCACCAATGATGAGAACAGGGACCTATCAGGCGAATCGTTCGTGATCATATTCAAAGCCTCCCGTGAGTCCATTTCTACCTGAATAGGTAGCTCCGTCCTCTGAATTGCTAGCGAGAGACCCTTCATACAAGCACTTAGTTCCGCCTCCAATGCATTTCTGCATGAAAAGAGCTCCCTGCATGATGTATAAATGATTTGGCCCTTGCTGTCTCGGAGGACCATGCCAGCTCCAGCCTTCCCTTCCAGAGACCAGGAGCCATCAACGTTGAGCTTTGACCAACCCTCCGTAGGCAAAACCCATGCGATGTTGTGAGTAACAGATGATCTAACTGGCGGTTCAGGCAAACAGTAAGCAACAACCTGTTTACCTTTCAGAAGCTCCTCATCTGAATACTTGAGCGATATCAAGGAGTCCAAGTATCCCATCAGAAACTGTTTCGATGCTTCCATCGGGGGTGGTTCTTTGTTGTGTGTTATCTCATTCCGATTGTGCCACACCCGCCATAAACACATAAGCAACATGCCCCTCTCTATCTCTGATAGTGGCTGGAGCACTTCCAAAAGCCATTAATTGCCTGTATTTTTTAGTTCCTCCCGTTTTGGTAGACTCCAAACTGTTGACATACACTCCCACAACTGAACTGCCAGAGGACACTTACAAAGAGCATGGAAAGTATCTTCCTCTTCCCTCTCACAAATTGGACAGGTCCCAGCTGTTTCTAAATTGCGCTTGTTTTTATTTTGCCACGTTGGAAGTGAGTTCACCGCAACACGCCAAGCAAAGTTTTTGACTGTAGGTGGCACCATGCTTTTCCAAATGAACTTCCAACAAGCCCGACGACCGTCCGGAGCAGTGCTCGACGATTCAGCAGTGCTTCTGTATGTTTCCTCAAAGGCTAACTCATATGCTGATTTCACAGTAAATATCCCAGTTTTCGTCGGCCCCCATGCAAGAACATCCTCCTCGAGCCTCGGTGATGCTCTTATTTTCAGTATTTCCTGAACATCGCATGGCAAAAAAGCTTCTTGGAGTAAAGTATAATCCCATGCACCATTGCGCTGCAGTAGTTGTGACACATATCTGTATCTGTAGGTACCTTGAAATGATATGGGTCTGTAGGAGAAAGGTCTAGGGATCCAGGGGTCTCTCCAAATTCTGATGCTGTTGCCATTCCCTACTCTCCAGATTATTCCTTTCTTAAGGAGATCTAGGCCATGACTGATTGCAGTCCAAGTTGAAGAAGCATTCCCTGAGAAAACCGTGTCTTCAAGTTTACCATTGGGATAGTACTTGCTCTTGAGCAGCCTGGCACAAAGACTTTCAGGCCTAGTCAATAATCTCCACGCCTGCCTGGCCAATAATGCCTGGTTAAACAAACGAGAATCTCTGAAACCTGCGCCACCTTTGCTCTTTGGTCTCTGAAGCTTTTGCCAAGATTTCCAGTGTTTTACGTTGCCCTTTCCTTGCTCCCCAATAAAAGTTCCTAACCATCTCCGTAAGATCATCGCAGACCGAAAAAGGCAGCTTGAAAACTCCCATGATGAAGACCGGGAGTGCCTCCGCCATAGACTTAATTAGAGTTTCTCTACCTGGTTGTGCAAGATGCCCATCACCCCATTGCACTAATCTTTTCATAAGTAGTGCTTGTAGGTTTTGAAACCAACCCTTAGTCATTCTCCCACTAGGGGTTGGCAGCCCTAAATATTTCTCTTCAAACCCTGCAACAGTTACATTCAGAACCTCCCGTACATCCTCTTGTGCATCAACTGGGCACATGTCTCCAAACATAATGGAACATTTATCAAAGTTAAGAAGTTGGCCAGTGGCCTTTGCATACAGATCAAGGCAATCTTTAACTTGAACGGCTTGAGCTCTCGAAGCCTCAAAGAAAAGAAGTGTGTCATCTGCAAACAGTAGATGGGATAGGAGATTTAAGAAGCAAGTCTCTGGAGATTTCATCTTTTTATTTCACGGAAGTACAAAATACAATTACACGAATACGGAGTAAAATTGCTCAGACTAACGGAGCCAGGGCCATAGCCCCAACTAAAAGTGGTCATCTGAGCGGAAATGCAGATTATTTAGGTAGCTCTGGTGCCAAATTTATTCGATCTTCAGTCAATTCTCCCTGCGTTGGAGCCTGAGCGCGAATTCCTGCAACGAGAGGAGCACCTTCTTGAGCCGCTCCCTGGCTTGGGCGTCGATGAGGTTCCCGTCGCCGTCGAACTTGGGCGGGTCCTCGTACGCCCTGATGTGGAGCTCCGGCTTGTTGATGAAGTGCAGGTCCAGGTATATCCCGATCTCACGCAGGTGGAGCGACGCCCTGCCCCCGCCGAAATCGCCCCCGGCGCAGACGATCGCCGCTGCCTTGTCGGCCCAGCATTTGTGCGTGCCCCTGGACGCCCAGTCCAGCGCGTTCTTGAGCGAGCCGGTGACGGAGTAGTTGTACTCGGGCGAGGCGAAGAGGAAGCAGTCGGCGGCGCTGACCCTGTCGCGGAACGCCTCCACGGCCGGCGGGAAGCCGTCGCCGCCGTCCGTCTCCAGGTCCGGGTTGGCCATGGGCAGGCCGGAGATGTCGACGTGGTCGATGCGCAGCCCCGGGATGCACTCCTCGCACAGCTCCTCGGCTACGCATGCAAGGTGCAGTCAGCACAGCAGTGCATGCAAAGTATAAATCCATGTAAAATGTATGCGTACGTACCGGCGCGGATGAGGCCGTGGTGCCACGAGTTGTTGCGGAGGGAGCCGCTGAGAGCGGCCACGCGGAGGGTGGCCTTCGCCGAGGCCGCAATGGCTTCCATTTTTCTCGTATCGAGCTTGGTTGCTGTGTCAGTGATAACCTGAGAGTGAGTGGCTGCTTGGGTTTACTGGCCGGTGTTGAGCTCGATCAGGTGATGCGGTCCGTTGGTGAAGGAGACGGCTGCCTTAAATAGATGAGCAGAATCGATCTCAGCCAGGTCATCGTGAACGTCGGATTCATTGACGTGAAGCTCGATCAGGTCTGAATTCTTGACCTGTACCGGTCAGTAGTGGAAAGGTATGAGATCGTCAGCGATGGCATCATGTTTCTTATAGTTACCTAATCTAGGAACAATATTATTGAGTAGTACCACTACCCATGGATGCATGTGGAAGCACTGCACGTGAGTATATGGCCAGCGACCACTGCCAGCAGCCATTACCTTTGTATCCGGACCTCATCGATGGCGTCACTCGCCTCGCCGTCGCTGCAAAATAGTAAGTCGCGGGTCTCATAAGCCCAACTCCACGCCGTGACCCATCCGTGACCCATCCGGACGTCCGCTTTTGTCCGTTTGGGGTATGATTTGGCGAACGTCCGGGGGACGGACAGACGTATGGGGTATCTGCACTCACCGCGCAGAAAGCCTCTGGGACTCCAAACTGTCCGCCCCGCCTCGCCCCGAGCTCGCCATGCCGTCCCGCGCACACCCCGGAGCCCCGCCGCGAGCCCGCCATGCCGCCTCGGCCTGAGCTCACCATGCCGCCTGCGCGAACCCCGCCTCGCCATGAGCTCGCCGCTGCCCTGCGGCGTGCCCGCCCGAGCTCACGTTGCCCACGACGCGCCCCAGCCTCGCCACAGGCCTCGCCGAGCCACGCCCGCCCTTTTCTCACACTACAAGAAATATGTCAACTAGTGACCTTCTGTCAATGACCCTGGAAGAATTGGTCATAGATCTATGACCATTTCAGACCAATTGGTCAAAAGCTGTTCGGGGCTCCAAACCCTAAACAATAACGACCATTTTGGTCAGAAAGGTCGTAATTTCCTTACACGAAATGATCATAAAGCAGATAGCACAGGTCCGCTGCCTTATTTCTAGTTGATCATGACCAATATAGATGGTCATAACGTTGTAAATTGTGGTGGGTTGCTATGACTAGGCGCCACCTCATCACTTTTGCCTATGTGTCATGTCCATGTGACAATTTTTGCCCTAGGTTGTGAAGCAACCTATATTTTTGTCATTCCCAAAATTCCCAAAAAAATCTCATAAATTCTTTGGGTCATATCTTCGTCAAATATGTAAAAAACCTTCCTTGAGTAGTCCAAAAATAATTCAAAAATATTCATTTTCCTATTCTGTTCAGAAAAACACTTTGTGAAGGAAGTACCACTTTGGCATGTCCAAATGGTATCCATTTTCTACAGTGCTTTCCTCTACCGAAATAACCATCCTCCACCAAATGCCAGCTCAATCCATTCATTATTTTGAGCCCGGCTTCAACATTCGTATTTATGTCCAGTGTGGTACTTTGCAAAGCAAGTACCACCTAAGCTCCTCCTTTTGAGCTGAAAATTTGTGAAGACGGTCTTCTTAGTAATTTATCATCCTCAGCCAAAACTCACACCTAATAGCCATGTGCATTTCCCGTACCGCTGACCAAACACTTGGCTGCTTATTCATGTTTGAGCATCGATCGGTCTCCTCGTGAGAATCTTATGTTGTGATTTTCTTCCTAGCACCTACCTGGGGAGTGCCCAACCCACTAGACAAGCCTAGGCAGCCCAGACGCGGTGACCACGCGGCGGGCATGCGAGTTTACGCGCTCTAGAGTTGGGGCCCTCGGCCACCGTCCAAACCTCGACGTATCGCCACCAAACCATGTATTTATGATTAAATAGGCACTTATGTAACTAGAAATAATTTTTGAAAAAAATAAATAGCAAACTATGAGGCAGCTGCTGTTCAAATTTGACCCGCTTCCAGCTGAATCGACGGGAATTTGTCTTTTTCACCAGAGGTGGATCAAAACTTTTGACACCCAACCATTTTGTCAATTGTGCATTAAATATGGCCTAGTATTTTATAAAATTGATTTGGTCCAATTTTGCAACAAATATATGGTAGGTCCTTCATAAAAAAAACTCATTTCAGGCACTCGGAAAATAAAAATGAATTTTCCGTGCAAAGAAAATGAAAACTTACTTAGGGAACATTGTTTGCCATTCCAATATGCACCCTTGTGCATAATATGAGATCATTTGAACAAACTATGCCATGAATGTGGCCATAAGATTGATCATTTGGCTTGAAAGCCATTAATCTTCACGCATGATAGCTCATTTCTGAGAACACTTTTTAAAAATAATTTCCGTATTACAAGTTTATTATTTTTCCTGGAAACTTGGTCACATATAATGACACAATGCGAAGGTTTTGCACTTTTTTGATTTTTTTGAACTTTTTATGCCCGTTTCAAAATGCGGTCAAAACGACGGGCTTGACCGTTCCTAGCTAGTGGTTGAATCTTGGAAATTTTTTGATGTTTCTCTGATTAAATCAATGTTGGGGATATCGCTTATCGGGAACTTATCGGTCGACCCAAGATAAGGGGTAAATCGGCCATTTCATCGGCATATCGGCCGATTTATCGCCATATCGGCTAATTTATCGGCCAATTTATCTTATTGTTCAGACAACGATAAGCGATAAATCAGCCGATTTACCGGAATATCGGAAGATATCTTGAACAGTGGATTAAATAGATACTTGTGTACCTAGAAATGATTTTTAGAAAAAATAAAGAGCAAACTATGAGGCAGCCGCAGTTCAAATTTGACCCGCTTTTAGCTTAATCGGCGTGAATTTGTCTTTTTCACTAGATGTGGATCAAAACTTTTTACACCCAACCATTTGATCAATTGTGCATTATATATGGACTAGTATTTTATAAAAATGATTTGGTCCAATTTTGCAATAATTATTTGGTAGGTCCTTCACAAAAAAACCTCATTTGGGGCACTCGAAAAATGGAAAATGGCTCTTTTGTGCAATTAAAGTGAAAACTCCCTTAGGCAACATTGTTTCGAATTCCAAGATGCACCCTTGTGCACAATATGAGATCATTTCAACAAACTATGCCATGAATGTGGCCACAAGATTGATCATTCAGCTTGAAAGCCATGAATCTTCACGCATGATAGCTCATTTCTGAGAACACTTTCTAAAAATAATTTCCGTATTCCAATTTTATTATTTTTCCTGGAAACTTGGTCACATATAATGACACAATGCGAAGGTTTTCCAATTTTTTGATTTTTTTGAATTTTTTATGCCCGTTTCAAAATGTGGTCAAAACGGCGGGCTTGACCGTTCCTAGCTAGTGGTTGAATCTTGGTTTTTTTTGGTGTTTCTCTAATTAAATAGGTACTTATGTACCTAGAAATGATTTTTGTAAAAAATAAAGAGCAAGCTATGAGGCAGCTGCAGTTCAAATTTGACCCGCTTCCTACCGAATCGGCAGAAATTTGTCTTTTTCACCAGAGGTGGATCAAAACTTTTGACACCCAACCATTTGGTAAATTGTGAATCAAATATGGCCTAGTATTTTATAAAAAAGATTTGGTCCAATTTTGCAACAAATATATGGTAGGTCCTTCACAAAAAAACTCATTTCGGGCACTCGGAAAATGGAAAATGAATTTTCCGTGCAAAGAAAATAAAAAATCCCTTAAGCAGTATTGATTGGAATTCCAAGATGCACCCTTACGCATAATATGAGATCATTAGAACAAACTAGGCCATGAACGTGGCCATAAGATTGATCATTTGGCTTGAAAACCCTGAATCTTCACGCGTGATAGCTCATTTCTGAGAACACGTTTTTAAAATAATTGGTGTATTACAAGTTTATTATTTTTTATGGAAACTTGGTCACATATAATGACACAATGCGAAGGTTTCCAAATTTTTTGATTTTTTTTTGAATTTTTTATGCCCATTTCAAAACGCGGTCAAAACGGCGGGAATGACCGTTCCTAGCTAGTGGCTGAATCTTGGAATTTTTTTGGTGTTTCTCTGATTAAATAGATACTTATGTACCTAGAAATGACTTTTGGAAAAAATAAATAGCAAACTATGAGGCAGCCGCAGTTCAAATTTGACCTGCTTCCAACTAAATCGACGGAAATTTGTCTTTTTCATCAGAGGTGGATCAAAACTTTTTACACCCAATAATTTGGTCAATTGTGCATTAAATATGTCCTTGTATTTTATAAAAATGATTTGGTCCAATCTTACAACAATTATTTGGTAGGTTCTTCACAAAAAACCTCATTTGGGGCACTCGAAAAATGGAAAATGACTTTTTCGTCCAAAGAAAATGAAAATTTCCTTAGGCAACGTTGTTTGCCATTTCAATATGCACCCTTGTGCACAATATGAGATCACTTGAACAAACTACGCAATGAATGTGGCCATAATATTGATCATCTAGCTTGGAAGTCATTGATCTCCACAGATGATAGCTTGTTTCTGAAAACACTTTTTTAAAAGAATTGCCGTATTACAAGTTTATTATTTTTCTTGGTAACTTGGTCACATATGATGACACAATGCGAAGGTTTTCCAAATTTTTGATTTTTTTTGAATTTTTTATGCCCGTTTCAAAATGTGGTCAAAACAGCGGGAATGACCGGTCCTAGCTAGTGGTCGAATCTTGGAATTTTTTTGGTGTTTCTCTGATTCAATAGATACTTATGTACCTACAAATGATTTTTGTAAAAAATAAAGAGCAAGCTATGAGGCAGCTGCAGTTCAAATTTGACCCGCTTCCTACTGAATCGGCAGGAATTTGTCTTTTTCACCAGAGGTGGATGAAAACTTTTGACACCCAACCATTTGGTCAATTGTGAATCAAATATGGCCTAGTATTTTATAAAAATGATTTGGTCCAATTTTGCAACAAATATATGGTAGGTCCTTCACAAAAAAAACTCATTTCGGGCACTCGGAAAATGGAAAATGAATTTTCCGTGCAAAGAAAATAAAAAATCCCTTAAGCAATATTGTTTGGAATTCCAAGATGCACCCTTGTGCACAATATGAGATCATTTGAACAAACTATGCCATGAACGTGGCCATAAGATTGATCATTTGGCTTGAAAACCCTGAATCTTCACGCGTGATAGCTCATTTCTGAGAACACTTTTTTAAAATAATTGCCGTATTACAAGTTTATTATTTTTCCTGGAAACTTGGTCACATATAATGACACAATGCGAAGGTTTCCCAATTTTTTAATTTTTTTAATTTTTATGCCCGTTTCAAAATGCGGTCAAAAGCAGTAGGAATGACCGTTCCTAGCTACTGGTTGAATCTTGGAATTTTTTTGGTGTTTCTCTGATTAAATAGATACTTATGTACCTAGAAATGATTTTTGGAAAAAATAAATAGCAAACTATGAGGCTGCCGCAGTTCAAATTTGACCCGCTTCTAGCTGAATCGACAGAAATTTGTCTTTTTCATCAGAGGTGGATCAAAACTTTTTACACCCAATAATTTGGTCAATTCTGCATTAAATATGCCCTAGTATTTTATAAAAATGATTTGGTCCAATCTTGCAACAATTATTTGGTAGGTTCTTCACAAAAAACCTCATTTGGGGCACTCGAAAAATGGAAAATGACTTTTTCGTCCAAAGAAAATGAAAATTTTCTTAGGCAACATTGTTTGCCATTTCAATATGCACCCCTATGCACAATATGAGATCACTTGAACAAACTAGGCAATGAATGTGGCCATAATATTGATCATCTAGCTTGAAAGTCATTGATCTCCACACATGATAGCTCGTTTCTGAAAACACTTCTTTAAAAAAATTGCCGTATTACAAGTTTAATATTTTTCTTGGTAACTTGGTCACATATGATGACACAATGCGAAGGTTTTCCAAATTTTTTATTTTTTTGAATTTTTTATGCCCGTTTCAAAATGCGCTCAAAACAACGGGAATGACCGTTCCTAGCTAGTGGTTGAATCTTGGAAGTTTTTTGGTGTTTCTCTGATTAAATAGATACTTTTGTACCTAGAAATGATTTTTGTAAAAAATAAATAGCAAACTATGAGGCAGCCGCAGTTCAAATTTGACCCGCTTCCTGCTGAATCAGTGAAAATTTGTCTTTTTCACCAGAGGTGTATCAAAACTTTTTACACCCAATAATTTGATAAATTGTGCATTAAATATGGCCTAGTATTTCAGAAAAATGATTTGGTCCAATTTTGCAACAAATATATTATAGGTCCTTCACAAAAAAACTCAGTTTGGACACTCGAAAAATGATTAAAAATAGCTAGAAAGATCAGAAATGCATACAAATTGGTGCTCATCCATAAAATGTGGTCTAACTTGAGTGAAAATTTGTATAATGCCCTTTTGCAAAATATTTTTGATAGTTGCTTCACAAAATAGCTCTATCTTTAGTACTTGGAAATTATTTTAAATCACAGATTCTCGGACCAATCAGAACACTTCTCACGGATCACCCCACTCTATGTGATCTGAACCGTCCACATTAGACGAATCCAACGTCTCTCGCCCACCTCTCAGCAGGCCAACCAAACCCTAACTCCACTCCTCTCCCCCGATTCAGATCCACTCGCAGCCGCCACCTACGTCCCGCCCCCGATTCAGATCCCGCCGCCCACGCCCGCGCGCCACCACACTTCGCCGACCCACCCCGTCCTTGATGCCTCACTCGCCGCGCTCGTCCCGCCCTAACTCCCCTCCCACTCAGCCGGCCCGCTGCCTGCTCCTCCCACCCACGCCCGCGCCCACGCCTCTAACCCCACCCCTTCTCCTTCCACCGCCTTCTTCCTCGCCGCAGTGCCATCGCTGTCTCCTCTCCGGTGAGTGCGGAGGAGCCACCGCGGTCGAGGCAGCCGCCGGCTGGAGCCCCGCCTCTTCTCCTCTCCGGTCAACGTGGAGGTCCGCCGCGTCCAACCTCCCGCTGCCTGCTCGCCGTCGGCGCCCTCCTCGTCTTCTCCGCCGTCTACTTCCTCCTCCGCTCCCCCTCACCGCCGCGCCCTGTCGCCGGCCCGCCCTCCAACCCTAGTAGCTCCACCACCTCCTTCGTCGCCTCACTCGACCGCTTCCTCGACTCCCCCCACCGCACCGCCGCCACCTCCGCGGCGCCCGTGGACCTCGATGCCGCGATCCGGAGGGAGGAGGAGTCCCCGGCTGTACGGGGACCCCCGGGGCGAATGGCCGGCCGCGCCCACGCCGCTCAGGGTCTACGTGTACGAGATGCCGCGCAAGTTCACCTACGACCTGCTCAGGCTGTTCAGGGACTCGTACCGCGACACCGCCAACCCCACCTCCAACGGGAGCCCCATGCACAGGCTCATCGAGCAGGTGCGCGAGCGGTGAGATCGATTTGTATCATGTAGTGTCGCTTTATTTTTGATGCCATGAGATTTGGTGGTAGACAGCGCTTAGTTTGTAGGCTGTGGGGCATTTGATTGCTTGCTAGCTGAAAGTGGAGCATTAGTAGTAATGCTGCATTGCTATATTCCTCTGTGATAAGTCTGTTCTCTGATGCTTTCGGGAGATTTCGAGCGTTCCTGAAATGAGTTGTATGTTAGTGTGTTGGATCTCATAGAAATATGTTGTGCTGATTCACTGTAGCAGCTCTGGGTATCTGTGGTATTCTTGTGACCCAATGCTGCAAAGCTATACCAATGAGGCATGCACGCATCTAATCAAAGTCCTCAACAACATACTTGTTTTTTACACAACAATGCATTCAAAAATCTGACCTATCTATATACACACTTTGTGGAAGAAATAGGATATATATATACATGTGCTTCTGTTGCTTATATAGTATAGTTAGTACTCATGCCCATAATCGAACAGGTCCTCGCCTGCTTTCTTCTTCTTTTGCTTCCGTATGTATGTATGTGTCTGACGACGAAGGTGGTTTCTTCAGAATTGATCGAGTCTGACAAAGTTGTTCTGAACATTTCTTGAAACAGGGCGAGGCCGGAGATGTCTGTGCGGTGATGTCCCTGGGGTGGCGCCACTGTGCCCGACGCTTGCCCTGGTCGCCGCAGTGGTGCTTCGGCGGCTTCCAGACCCTCTCCTGGATGTGGTGATGGTCACACCACAGCCGTGGTGTGGTTGAGCCTTCGCTACAGCTACAACCTCCCTCTGGTGAGCTCCTCCCCGTTCCTTCTTCTCTGGTGTAGCTCCTGCATGGCCTTGGCCATGATTTGGGTTGGATGTGGGGCTCTACTAGTTGCTGCAACCAAGCATCAACTTCTACTGGAGCTCTATGGTGATAAATTCATGCGGTTCTAGGGTCTGTCAGTAGCTGCCCATGTGTACTTGCTTTATATTCATGGTGGTGTTGATGCTTATCTTGCGTGTCTCTGGTGGTGGTGGTGTTGACAGCAGTTACACACCTAGCTTGTAACTAATATCCTTACTGCTAATTTACCTCAAGTTTATCTGAACATGGTTAAAATGAGCGCTGCAAATTTTGATGTCTAAAATCAATTTTTACCTCAAGTCATTAAGTAATTATTTTCATTACATCACAGTTAGCTGAGAATATTGACTTGAATATTTTATGTATGCCCTGATGCATGTACACATACGGTTGAGCAAATTCCGAGTTGCAGTGGAACAACCTGGAGTTAGATAGGTTCAATTTTCTTTTGTTCTATTTCTAGTTTAAGCATATGCAGATTCTAGTAAGTGTCTATGCATGTAGCCCCCTCGCTCGCGTACTGTTGCCGCTGCTCCTGCTATTTTCTACTGCCTGCTGCCGCATACTGCTGCTGCTCGCCAGATGCCGCAGCTACTCACTGCTGCTGCTACTCTTGCACTGCTGCTGCTGATGCTACTCGTTATGGAATTCATTATGGAATTTGGTGCAGTGTACCATCAGTCACAGCTGCTGAGTTAGCCAGTTAGGTAGTAGTACATGACAGTGAACGGCTCAAAAGTATTTCTGTGTTTGATGCATGGCCTATCTTACTTCGTGCTTATACATTCTGTTCTGTACCTAACTTATATTGGAAGCTGACTATTCTGTAAGATGGATCTAACCATCATTAAGTGCACAAGTTTTCAGGATAATTCGCAACTGCATTAAAAAATTCTAGTGGGAGTTATACATGTTTTCTCATGATAGATTGATCTAGACTGAAACATGATTTTGCATCCCGTTTTCCGTCGACAAATATACAAGTTATAAAAGTTATATCAGCAAGTTACTGTATGTGTTAGAGAAATCAGTGTTGATTTATTTGTTGTTCTTTTTTTTTTCTAATTTTTGCATGAGAGCAAACTGGTGTAGCTAGCTGGACTATGCAGCCATGAATGAGGAAGTAGCATATTTAGTTTTGCTAATAGAAAATAAATGTATTAAAAACTTTAAAAACTGCATAATAAGTGCTTGTTCATGTTTGGTTTTCTCTAAACTTTGTTTGTATGATTGAGGGCAAATTTACTTGGTTCTTTTCTCTAAACTGTGCTTGGAACATTCGTTTTTATGATCTAAAATTGCCTTCCTGTGATGATGCAGGTGCCCAGTTTGTGCTCGCTACCGAAGGAGCTCCATGTTGAAGAAGATTGAAGACACTTGTAGAGCTACAGGGTTAACACCAGGGCACCGTATCACGTGTAGAGCTTGTAGAGCTTGTATATGTTAGAGCTTATTATGTGTAGAGCTTGTAAAGTATATGTTATGTGTAGAGCTTGTATATGTTGTTTGTGCCTATTTAAATACTGGTTATTTATTTACTGTTAAATTGAAATATGAAGAATATGAACTTGCTAGCTAGGACCCATGTACCTGAACCTGACATCTGGGACCCATTTCACTAGTGGACCTTTTTTATATTACAAAAAACTAAAACTTTCTAGCGGAAAAGGCCACGGCCCAAAAATGAGAAGGCTTAATTGTTGGGCTTAGCCCATCTACCTAGCCAAAATTAATATGAGAAAAAAACACTAATAGGCTGAATTAATGGGCTCGGCCCATGTAGAATACCGAATTGGACCGGGCTGAATCTTGTGCCACATCAGCTTGCCACGCTGGATGCCTACGTGGCCTGGGGAGGTTGCTAGTGACCAAAACAAACAGTAGGCATATTTTGGTCGTAAACGTCCACAACCTTCTCACGGAGAAGGTCGTTAATTTCAGTTTACGACCGCCAGCTTTTGACCTTCTGTTTTTGGTCAAAAAAAGGTCGCAAATGAAAAACAATGACCTTTCAGTGACCAATAGTCAAGGTCACAAGTTGACATATTTGTTGTAGTGGCACCGCCGCGTCTGGAGCACGCGCCATGAGCAGCGGCGGGCGCGTAGAGCCGCTGGGCGTGGCGGGTGCAGCGCAAGCAGTGCGGCGGAGCGGGCGGCAAGCGGGCGCTGGAGCAAGACGAGAAGGACGGCCCGCCTAACGCCAAGGCCCGGCGCCACACGCTGGTTTATGATCGCCTTCCTTCCAGAGCCGCATCCACGGCATCTGCGGCGGTCGCGCCACACCCAGCCATAGGGCGGCCGGGTCCTGGCCCAGCCTCTCGGTCTCACTAATTTGTGGGCCAGAGGAAAGGCACGGGCGGACAGGAGCGGACGAGAGGGACGAAGAGAGTGTCCGTATTCTGTCCGTTCGGGAGCATTCTTGGACCAAGTTTGCTCCAGGTTTGGGGTTGGGCCGGACAAAAAAAGCGTCCAAGGGACAACTCTGTCCGTTTGGGTATTACCGCTGGGTCGTATTTTACCTCAAATGGACAAATTCGGACCGGATGGGTCACGGACGGGTCACGCGGGGGAGTTGGCCTAAGGCCTGCCTTGTGCAGATCAGGAATATAAGTCTTCTTGCCTGTCTGTGTGAGATAGGCCCAATCATTCTTCTTTCGAAAAGGGCCTACCGAGTACAACAAGGCGAAAGGGATCGGCTCGGGGGAGCAACTAATTAACGAGTGCTCCTTCGGGAGCCTCGCAACGATCAGCGCCACTTGGCGCGCTCTCAGCAATTCGCCACGTGTCGCGCTCTGGGCGCTCCCTTCGAATTTTGTTTTGTTTTATTTTTTCGCACGCGTTTTCGACTTTTTAAACGGTTTTTTTCCGGAATTTTTTTGACGTTTTGGTTTTCCCCCGGTCTTCCCTAGCTTTTCGATCAAAAAACAATTTCGAAAAAAAAAATTGCGCAGAAAAAGCTTTTTTATCGCGATAGTCACGGTTTTGTTTTCGCGAGAGGCACGGTTGTGCTTTCGCGAGAGGCACGGCCATGCCTCTTGGAAACGGGAAAAAACGTGTTTTCTGTTTTTTTTCCTTTTGCGAGAGGCACGGTTTTGCTTCCGCGAGAGGCACGGTTGTGCTTTCGCGAGAGTCACGGCCGTGCCTCTTGGAAACGAAAAAAAAACACGTTTTCTGTTTTTTCTTTCTTTCGCGAGAGGCACGGTTCTGCTTCCGCGAGAGGCACGGTTGTGCTTTCGCGAGAGTCATGGCCATGCCTCCTCGGAAACGAAAAAAACGCATTTTCTGTTTTTTTTTCGTGACAGGCACGGTTTTGCTTCTGCGAGAGGCACGGCTGTGGATTTCGTCAGAGGCACGGGCGTGCCTCTTTTGGAAAGGGAAAAAACCCGTGCTCCCGGTTTGGTTTTTTCGTCCGTTTTTTTCATGAAAAAAAGTTCGTTAAAACCTATCAACATTGGATCTAGTTTTGAAGATCTCGACGCGAGGAATCCAACGGCGAAAGCGGTTCGAGATTTGGACGCACGGTTTAAGAGATAAAACGTTCTGCATAAACGGATTTACGAAAAAAAAGGGAAAACTCCTAGGTTGCGACAAGTGGCGCACATGCAGCTTGCCACTTGTCGCAACCTGGGAGGTTGGAGTGATCTCCGCAAAGAGTACTCCTTCATTAGTGATTTCGCCGACTCGGTCGGTGCGTTCCCGCTGTTTTCCTTCGATGCGCTCCTACAGCCTTTCTCTTTTCGGTTTTTGTTTACCTCGCTTTTCTGTTTTATTATAGTCTCTCCCTTTTTAAATTTTTATTTATATTTACCCAATTTTTATTCCGGGTTTAGTTAGTTTTTCCTTTTCTGATTTCTTTATGGTTTGGTATATCTCCTGGTTTCAATTCCACTTTTATGCAATAATAAATACTTTTTGTATATAGGTAAAGATTTTTAAATATATGCAAAAATAATAATATAGGATGACTTTCTTTAGTATATCGAAAAATACCTACTTAAAAATAAACAGACACAATTTTTTCCTAAACACAAGGTGACCATTTTTTAAATATTTTTAATCATTATAAATATATTTTTAAATATTTAATTAAGTAAAAAGCACACTGGAAACCCGACTCAGAAAACAAAGATAGACAACCATTCATTGGAAAATACATTGCCAGAGAAGGCCGCGTACTACGCTCCAACTTGTGTGAAGTCTCGGCTATTGTCAAATATGAGGAATTATGAAAAGAAATCCATGAACCGATTTTTTAGAGTCCGGTGTCGGTCATGGGATTTTTTAGTGACTATAACTAAGAGCATCTCCACACGTCCCAAGAAGGCCCTCAAGAGCACTTTTCCAGTGCCGGCGGACAAAAACGTTTTGCCGGATTTGACTAAATTTAGCCCCGGCGATCCCACCCCAAACCCAGCCCCCCGGGAGGCAGCTGGGGACGCCGGCGCCACTTTTTGCCTCGTGTGGCCCACCTGCAACCACATCTCCCCCCACATTCTCTTCCCCCTCGCTTTTTCCTCGCACAGCCCCCATCTTCCCTCTCCCATCCGCTTCTCTCTCCCCGTGCCATCTCCGGCCCGGCGTCGCCAGCCTCCCACGCCGCACCGCCCCACCAGTCTGCTGCCGCTGTCCGCCACCGCGCCCGGCCTCCCGTGCCGCCCTGCCAAACGGAGAGCTCGCGGGCTTGGCGAGGCTGCGCTCGAGCGGCGGCTGCTACTTCGCGCTCAAAACGTCTCGACTGGCGTCACTCGATGCCGAACCCGGACGCGCGGGTGGAGTACGAGCTCTGGACCAACAGCAACGACGAGTGCGGGCCGCGGTGCGGCGAGCAGGCGGCGTTTGTGGCGGCGTTCATGCCACGCAGCAGTAGCTGGAAAAGGCGGCGCTGGCCTCGCACGGGGTGGCTGGTGGCGTCCAGCAGCGCGGGCGCGAGTGGCAAGCGCGACCAAGCGCGAGCAGCAAGCGCGACCAAGCGCCAGTCGCGAAGCAGGGCGAGGCGCTGGCCTCGGCGGCGCGGCGGGCGGCGTGCACGGCGCGAGCAGCAGACGCAGCCAGCCCGAAGGCCGATATGGGCGCGGCCTCAGACGGGTGATACGCCTCCGGCGTATCTATAATTTTTTATTGTTTTATGCTATTATATTACCCGTTTTGGATGTTTATGGGCTTTACTTTACACATTTATATCATTGTTGGGACTAACCTACTAACTGGAGGCCCAGCCTGTATTGCTGTTTTTTTGCCTATTTCAGTATTTCGAAGAAAAGGAATATCAAACGGAGTCCAAACGGAATGAAACCTTCGGGAGCGTGATTTTTGGAACGAACGTGTTCCAGAGAACTTGGAGTGCAAGTCAAGAAGCAATCGAGGCGGCCACGAGGGTGGAGGGCGCGCCCACCCCTACTTGGCGCGCCCCCTATCTCGTGGGCCCCTCGGGCGTCCACCGACCTACTTCTTCCTCCTATATATACCCACATACCCCGAGAACATCAAAGGCGACCAAGAAAAAATATTTCCACCACCGTAACCTTCTGTATCCGCGAGATCCCATCTTGGAGCCTTCGCCGGCCCTCCGCCGGAGGGGGAATCGACCACGGAGGGCTTCTACATCAACACCATAGCCCCTCCGACGAGTTGTGAGTAGTTTACCACAGACCTTCGGGTCAATAGTTATTAGCTAGATGGCTTCTTCTCTCTTTTTGGATCTCAATACCATGTTCTCCTTGCTCTTCTTGGAGATCTATTCGATGTAACTCTTTTTGCGGTGTGTTTGTCGAGATCCGATGAATTGTGGGTTTATGATCAAGTTTATCTATGAGAAATATTTAAATCTCCTCTGAATTCTTTTATGTGTGATTAAGTTATCTTTGCAAGTCTCTTCGAATTATCAGTCTGGTTTGGCCTACTAGATTTATCTTTCTTGCAATGGGAGAAGTGCTTAGCTTTGGGTTCAATCTTGCGGTGTCCTTTTCCAGTGACATCAGGGGCAGTAAGGCACGTATTGTATTGTTGCCATCGAGGATAAAAATATGGGGTTTATATCATATTGCATGAGTTTATCCCTCTACATCATGTCATCTTTCTTAATGCGTTACTCTGTTCTTATGAACTTAATACTCTAGATGCATCTTTGGATAGCGGTCGATGTGTGCAGTAATAGTAGTAGATGCAGGTAGGAGTCGGTCTACTTGTCACGGAAGTGATGCCTATATACATGATCATGCCTAGATAATCTCATAATTATTCGCTTTTCTATCAATTGCTCGACAGTAATTTGTTCACCCACCGTAATACTTATGCTATCTTGAGAGAAGCCACTAGTGAAACCTATGGCCCCAGGGTCTATCTCTTATCATGTAAGCTTTCAATCTACTTTTATTTGTTTCTTTATTTTTCCAATCTATATTATAAAATACCAAAAATATATTTATCTTATCATATTATCTCTATCAGATCTCCAGCGTTTGCGAGTTCTTTGTTTGTTTGTGCAGATGTGTGGGACTTTTGAGGAGCGTCCTACTATATTGATACCTTGGTTCTCAAAAACTGAAGGAAATACTTACGCTACTATTGCTGCATCACCCTTTTCTCTTCAAGGAAAACCAACGCAAGCTCAAGACGTAGCAAGTAGGATTTCTGGCGCAGTTGCCGGGGAGGTCTTCGCTCAAGTCAAGACATACCAAGTACCCATCACAAACTCATCTCCCTCGCATTTACATTATTTGCCATTTGCCTCTCGTTTTCCGCTCCCCCATTTCACCCTTGCCATTTTATTCGCCCTCTCTTTCCCAATCTTCTCCTCTCTCTTTCGCTTGCCTTTTTGTTTGCCTGTGTGTTGGATTACTTGTCGCCATGGCACAAGATAATACCAAATTGTGTGATTTCTCCACTTCCAATAATAATGATTTCCTTAGTACTCCGATTGCTCCTCCTAATGATGTTGAGTCTTGTGAAATCAATACTGCTTTGCTGAATCTTGTTATTAAAGAGCAATTCGCCGGCCTTCCTAGTGAAGATGCTGGTACCCATCTAAACAACTTTGTTGATGTGTGTGAGATGCAAAAGAAGAAAGATACAGATAATGATATTGTTAAATTGAAGTTATTTCCGTTTTCACTTAGAGATCATGCTAAAGTTTGGTTTTCGTCTTTGCCTAAAAATAGTATTGATTCTTGGAACAAGTGCAAAGATGCTTTTTGTTGGAAATATGCCCTAGAGGCAATAATAAAAGCATTATTATTATATTTCCTTGTTCATGATAATTGTCTTTTATTCATGCTATATATGTATTATCCGGAAATCGTGATACATGTGTGAATACATAGACTACAATACGTCCCTAGTAAGCCTCTAGTTGACTAGCTCGTTGGTCAACAGATAGTCATGGTTTCCTGACTATGGACATCAGATGTCATTGACAAGCGGGATCACGTCATTAGGAGAATGACGTGATGGACAAGACCCAATCCTAAGCATAGCACAAGATCGTGTAGTTCGTTTTGCTAGAGCTTTTCCAATGTCAAGTATCTCTTCCTTAGACCTTGAGATCGTGTAACTCCCGGATACCGTAGGAATGCTTTGGGTGTACCAAACGTCACAACGAATCGGGTGACTATAAAGGTGCACTACAGGTATCTCCGAAAGTGTCTCATTGGGTTGACACGGATCGAGACAGGGATTTGTCACTCCATATAACGGAGAGGTATCACTGGGCCCACTCGGTAGTGCATCATCATAATGAGCTCAAAGTGACCAAGTGTCTAGTCACGGGATCATGCATTACGGTACGAGTAAAGTGACTTGCCGGTGACGAGACTGAACGAGGTATTGGGATACCGACGATCGAGTCTCGGACAAGTAAATATACCGTCGACAAAGGGAATAGTATACGGGGTTGCTTGAATCCTTGACATCGTGGTTCATCCGATGACATCATCGAGGAGCATGTGGGAGCCAACATGGGTATCCAGATCCGCTGTTGGTTATTGACCTGAGAGCATCTCGGTCATGTTCCAGATGTCTCCGAACCCGTAGGGTCTACACACTTAAGGTTCGGTGACGCTTAGGGTTATTAGGAAGACTTGTATGTGATTATCGAATGTTGTTCGAGTCCGGATGAGATCCCGGACGTCACGAGGAGTTCAAATAGTGCGGAGGTAAAGATTTATATATGGGAAGTTGTCAAACGGACACCGGAAAGTTTCGGGCATACCGGTATTGTCAGGGGCCACTGGAAGGGTTCGAGGGTCCACTGGAGGGCCACCCCTCGGGGGGCCCTATGGGCTGCGTGGGGAAGGAGCCAGCCTCGGTGGGCTGGGCGCACCCCTCCCTTGGGCCCTTGCGCCTAGGGGTTGAGGGGAACCCTGAGGGGCGCCTGCTTGGGGGGGCAAGTGCCCCCTCCCTTGGCCGCCCCTCTAGATCCCATATAGAGGGGCCGGCCCCCTGCCCTTCCCCTATAAATAGAGGGGTGAGGGGAGGCTGAACACGACAAGCCAAGGCGCAGCCCTCCCTCCCCAACACCTCTCATCTTCCAGACGTGCTTGGCGAAGCTCGCCGAATCTGCCGCACCAACTGCACCACGCCGTCGTGCTACCATTGGAGCTGCCTTCCTCAACCTCTCCTTCCTCCTTGCTGGATCAAGACGGAGGAGACGTCGTCCATCGCGTACGTGTGTTGAACGCGGAGGTGCTGTCCGTTCAGCACTTGGTCATCGGTGATCCGAATCACGGCGAGTACGACTACCTCATCACCATCCCCTTGAACGCTTCCGCACTCGATCTACAAGTGGTATGTAGATGCAAACTCACTCCCTTGACTCGTTGCTTAGATGAACTCATAGATGGATCTTGGTGAAACCGTAGGAAAAATTTTAATTTTCTGCAACGTTCCCCAAAAGTGGTATCATGAGCTAGGTCTATGCGTAGTTCTCTATTGCACGAGTAGAACACAATTTTGTTGTGGGCGTAGATCATGTCAACTTGCTTGCCGCTACTAGTCTTATCTTGCTTCAGCGGTATTGTGGGATGAAGTGGCCCGGACCAACCTTACGTGACGCTACGTGAGACCGTTTACACCGACTAACATGCTCTAGTTGCATAAGGTGGCTGGCGGGTGTCTGTCTCTCCCACTTTAGTTGGAGCGGATTCGATGAAAAGTGTCCTTATGAAGGGTAAATAGAAGTTGACAAAATCACGTTGTGGTTATTCGTAGGTAAGAAAACGTTCTTGCTAGAACCCAATTGCAGCCACGTAAAAGATGCAACAACAATTAGAAGACGTCTAACTTGTTTTTGCAGCAATTGTCATGTGATGTGATATGGCCAAGTTGTGATGAATGATGAATGACATATTGTGATGTATGAGATCATGTTCTTGTAATAGGAATCACGACTTGCAAGTCGATGAGTATGACAACCGGCAGGAGCCATAGGAGTTGTCTTTAATTTTGTATGACCTGCGTGTCATTGAAGAACGCCATGTATATTACTTTACTTTATTGCTAAACGCGTTAGCCATAGAAGTAGAAGTAGTCGTTGGCGTGACAACTTCATGAAGACACGATGATGGAGATCATGGTGTCATGCCGGTGACAAGATGATCATGGAGCCCCGAAGATAGAGATCAATGGAGCTATGTGATATTGGCCATATCATGTCACTACTATATAATTGCATGTGATGTTTATTATGTTTATGCATCTTGTTTACTTAGAACGACGGTAGTAAATAAGATGATTCCTTACACAAATTTCAAGAAGTGTTCTCCCCTGACTGTGCACCGTTGCTATAGTTCGTAAATGCGTTTCAAGCACCACGTGATGATCGGTGTGATAGATCCTTACGTTCACATACAACGGGTGTAAAGACAGTTTTACACATGCAAAAACACTTAGGGTTAACTTGACGAGCCTAGCATGTACAGACATGGCCTCGGAACACGGAGACCGAAAGGTCGAACACGAGTCGTATGGAAGATACGATCAACATGAGAATGTTCACCGACGATGACTAGTCCGTCTCACTTGATGATCGGACACGGCCTAGTCGACTCGGATCGTGTAACACTTAGATGACTAGAGGGTTGTCTAATCTGAGTGGGAGTTCATTAAAATAATTTTGATTAGATGAACTTAATTATCATGAACTTAGTCTAAAACCTTTGCAAATATGTCTTGTAGATCAAATGGCCAACGCTCATGTCAACATGAACTTCAACGCGTTCCTAGAGAAAACCAAGCTGAAAGATGATGGAAGCAACTATCTGGACTGGGTCCGGAACACGAGGATTATCCTCATAGCTGCCAAGAAACAATATGTCCTAGAAGCACCGCTAGGTGAAGCACCCATCGAGAGAACCAAGACCTTATGAACGCTTGGCAGTCTCGTCTTGATGATTACTCCCTCGTTCGGTGCGGCATGCTTTACAACTTAGAACCGGGGCTCCAAAAGCGCTTTTGAGCAACACGGAGCATATGAGATGTTCGAGGAGCTGAAACTAGTTTTCCAAGCTCATGCCCGGTCGAGAGATATGAAGTCTCCGACAAGTTCTATAGTTGTAAGATGGAGGAAAACAGTTACGTCGGTGAGCACATACTCAAAATGTGCAGGTTGCATCACCGCCTGTCCCAGCTGGATATAAACCTCCGGATGAGGCGGTCATTGACAGAATCCTTGATCGCTCCCACCAAGCTACAAGAGCTTTGTGATGAACTACAATATGAAGGGGATGATGAAGACCATTCGAAGTATTCTCAATCTTGAAGTCAGCAGAGGTTGAAATCAAGAAAGAACATCAAGTGTTGATGGTCAATAAAACCACCAAGTTTAAGAAGGGCAAGGGCAAGAAGAACTTCAAGAAGGACGGCAAGGAGGTTGCCGCGCCCGGTAAGCAAGTTGCCGGGAGGAAGTCAAAGAATGGACCCAAGCACGAGGTAGGTGCTTTTTGTTGCAAGGGAAGGGTCCTTTGGAAGCGGAACTGCCCCAAATACTTAAGCGGATAAGAAGGCCGGCAACACCAAAGGTATATTTGATATACATGTAATTGATGTGTACCTTACCGATTACTCGTAGTAACTCCTGGGTATTTGATACGGTGCCGTTGCTCATATTTGTAACTCACAGGCGGGAGCTGGGGAATAAGCGGAGACAGGCGAAGGACGAGTTGACGATGCGCGTCGGGAATGGTTCAAGAGTCGATGTGATCGCCGTAGGCACGCTACCAATAAATTTAACTAAGGGATTAGTTTTGAACCTTAAAAATTGTTATTTGGTGCCAAGTTTGAGCATGAACATTGTATCCGGATCTCGTTTGATACGAGATGGCTACTCATTTAAATCCGAGAATAATGGTTGTTCTATTTATATGAGAGATATGTTTTATGGTCATGCTCCGATGGTCAATGGTTTATTCTTAATGAATCTCGAGCGTAATATTACACATATTCATAGTGTGAATACCAAAAGATGTAAAGTTGATAACGATAGTCCCACATACTTGTGTACTGCCGCCTATGGTCACATTGGTGTCAAGCATGAAGAAGCTCCATCTTGATGGACTTTTGGAGTCTCTCGATTATGAATCATTTGACACATGCGAACCATGCCTCATGGGCAAGATGACCAAGACTCCGTTCTCCGGAACAATGGAGCGAGCAACCAACTTGTTGGAAATCATACATACCGATGTGTGCGGTCCAATGAGCGTTGACGCTCATGCGGAGGATATCGTTATGTTCTCACTCTCACGGATGACTTGAGTAGATATGGGTATGTCTACTTGATGAAACACAAGTCTGAGACCTTTGAAAAGTTCAAGGAATTTCAGAATGAAGTAGAGAATCAACGTGACCGAAAGATAAAATTCTTACGATCGGATCGTGGAGGAGAATATTTAAGTCACGAATTTGGTAAACACTTAATAAAATTTTGAATCGTTTCACAACTCACGCAGCCTGTAACACCTCAGCGTAACGTTGTGTCCGAACGTCAGAATGTCGCACTCTATTGGATATGGTGCGATCTATGATGTCTCTTACCGATTTACCGCTATCATTTTGGGGATACGCTCTAAAGACAGCTACATTCACTTTAAATAGGGCACCGTCTAAATCCGTTGAGGCGACACCGTATGAATTATGGTTTGGAAAGAAACCTAAGCTGTCGTTTCTAAAAGTTTGGGGATGCGATGCTTATGTCAAGAAACTTCAACCTGAAAAGCTCGAACCCAAGTCGGAAAAATGCGTCTTCATAGGATACCCTAAGGAAACCATTGGGTATACCTTCTACTTAAGATCCGAGGGCAAGATCTTTGTTGCCAAGAACGGATCCTTTCACGGAAAAAGTTTCTCTCGAAAGAAGTAAGTGGGAGGAAAGTAGAACTCGATGAAGTACTACCTCTTGAACGGGATAGTAGTGCAGCTCAGGAAAATGTTCTGTGATGCCTACACCAACCGGAGAGGAAATTAATGATGATGATCAAGGTACTTGGATCAAGTTGCTTTCTGTAACTTCCGTAGGTCCACTAGGACACGTTCCGCACTGCAGTGGTACGGCAACCACATCACGGAAATCATGTTGTTAGACAACGGTGAACCTCGAACTATGAAGAAGCGATGGCGGGCCCGGATTCCAACAAATGGCTCGAAGCCATGCAATCCGAGATAGGATCCATGTATGAAAACAAAGTATGGACTTTGACAGACTTGCCCGATGATCGGCGAGCGATAGAAAATAAATGGATCTTTAAGAAGAAGACGGATGCGGATGGTAATGTCACCATCTATAAAGCTCGACTTGTCGCTAAGGGTTATCGGCAAGTTCAAGGGATTGACTACGATGAGACTTTCTCTCCGTAGCGAAGCTTAAGTCCGTCCGAATCATGTTAGCAATTGCCGCATACTATGATTATGAGATATGGCAGATGGGCGTCAAAACAGCGTTCCTTAACGGTTATCTTAAGGAAGAGCTGTATATGATGCAGCCGGAAGGTTTTGTCGATCCTAAGAATGCTAACAAAGTGTGCAAGCTCCAAATGATCCATTTATGGGCTGGTGCAAGCATCTCGAAGTTTGAACATTCGCTTTGATGAGATGATCAAAGCGTTTGGGTTTATGCAGACTTATGGAGAAGCCTGCGTTTACAAGAAAGTGAGTGGGAGCTCTGTAGCATTTCTCATATTATATGTAGATGACATACTTTTGATGGGAAATGATATAGAACTTTTGGACAGCATTAAGGCCTACTTGAATAAGTGTTTTTCAATGAAGGACCTTGGAGAAGCTGCTTATATATTAGGCATCAAGATCTATAGAGATAGATCGAGACGCCTCATAGGTCTTTCACAAAGCACATACCTTGATAAGATTTTGAAGAAGTTCAAAATGGATCAGTCCAAGAAAGGGTTCTTGCCTGTCTTTGCAAGGTGTGAGATTGAGCTCAGCTCAATGCCCGACCACGGCAAAAGATAAAGAAGAGATGAGTGTCATCCCCTATGCTTCAGCCATAGGATCTATTATGTATGCCATGCTGTGTACCGGACCTGATGTAAACCTTGCCGTAAGTTTGGTAGGAAGGTACCAAAGTAATCCCGCAAGGAACACCGGACAGCGTCAAGAATATCTGAAGTACACGAAAAGGACAAAGGACGTGTTTCTCATTTATGGAGGTGACGAAGAGCTCGTCGTAAAGGGTTACGTCGACGCTTAGCTTCGACACAGATCTGGATGACTCTAAGTCACAAACCCGGATACGTGTATATGTTGAATGGTGGAAGCAAGGGCTGGTGCAGCTGCAAGCAGAGCGTCGTGGCGGGATCTACATGTGAAGCGGAGTACATGGCAGCCTCGAAGGCAGCGCATGAAGCAATTTGGGTGAAGGAGTTCATCACCGACCTAGGAGTCATACCCAATGCGTCGGGGCCGATCAAACTCTTCTGTGACAACACTGGAGCTATTGCACTTGCCAATGAGCCCAGGTTTCACAAGAAGACCAGGCACATCAAGCGTCGCTTCAACTCCATCCGTGAAAATGTTCAAGATGGAGACATAGAAATTTGCAAAGTGCATACGGATCTGAATGTCGCAGATCCGTTGACTAAACCTCTTCATGGGCAAAACATGATCAACACCGTAACTCTATGGGTGTTCGATTCATCACAATGTAAGCTGGATTATTGACTCTAGTGCAAGTGGGAGACTGTTGGAAATATGCCCTAGAGGCAATAATAAAAGCATTATTATTATATTTCCTTGTTCATGATAATTGTCTTTTATTCATGCTATAATTGTATTATCCGGAAATCGTGATACATGTGTGAATACATAGACTACAATACGTCCCTAGTAAGCCTCTAGTTGACTAGCTCGTTGGTCAACACATAGTCATGGTTTAATGACTATGGAAATCAGATGTCATTGACAACGGGATAATGTCATTAGGAGAATGAAGAGATGGACAAGACCCAATCCTAAGCATAGCACAAGATCGTGTAGTTCGCTTTTGCTAGAGCTTTTCCAATGTCAAGTATCTTTTCCTTAGACCTTGAGATCGTGTAACTCCCGGATACCGTAGGGAATGCTTTGGGTGTACCAAAGCGTCACAAGGTAATCGGGTGACTATAAAGGTGCACTGAGGTATCTCCGAAAGTGTACATTGGGTTGACACGGATCGAGACAGGGATTTGTCACTCCATATAGCGGAGAGGTATCACTTTGGGCCCACTCGGTAGTGCATCATCATAATGAGCTCAAAGTGACCAAGTGTGCAGTCACGGGATCATGCATTACGGTACGAGTAAAGTGACTTGCCGGTAACGAGACTGAACGAGGTATTGGGATACCGACGATCAAGTCTCGGGCAAGTAACATACCGTCTGACAAAGGGAATAGTATACGGGGTTGCTTGAATCCTTGACATCGTGGTTCATCCGATGACATCATCGAGGAGCATGTGGGAGCCAACACGGGTATCCAGATCCCGCTGTTGGTTATTGACCTGAGAGCGTCTCGGTCATATGCGCATGTCTCCCGAACCCGTAGGGTCTACACATAAGGTTCGGTGGCGCTTAGGGTTATTAGGAAGACTTGTATGTGATTACCGAATGTAGTTCGAAGTCCCGGATGATATCCCGGATGTCACGAGGAGTTCCGGAATAGTCCGGAGGTAAAGATTTATATATGGGAAGTTGCCAAACGGACACCGGAAAGTTTCGGGGGCATACCGGTATTGTACCGGGGCCACCGGAAGGGTTCCGGGTCCACTGGAGGGCCACCTCCCGGGGCCACATGGGCTGCGTGGGGAAGGAGCCAGCCTGGTGGGCTGGGCGCACCCTCCCTTGGGCCCTTGCGCCTAGGGGTTGAGGGGGAACCCTAGAGGGGCGCCTGCTTGGCAGGGGCAAGTCCCCTCCCCTTAACGCCGGCCCCCTCTAGATCCCATCTAGAGGGGCCGCCCCTGCCCTTCCCCTATAAATAGAGGGGTGAGGGGAGGGCTGAACACGACAAGCCAAGGCGCAGCCCCTCCCCTCCCCAACACCTCTCCTCTTCCGTACGTGCTTGGCGAAGCTCTGTCGGAGTACTGCTGCACCAACTGCACCACGCCGTCGTGCTGCCATTGGAGCTGCCTTCCTCAACCTCTCCTTCCTCCTTGCTGGATCAAGACGGAGGAGACGTCGTCCGTCCCGTACGTGTGTTGAACGCGGAGGTGCTGTCCGTTCAGCACTTGGTCATCGGTGATCCGAATCACGGCGAGTACGACTACCTCATCACCATCCCCTTGAACGCTTCCGCACTCGATCTACAAGTGGTATGTAGATGCAAACTCACTCCCTTGACTCGTTGCTTAGATGAACTCATAGATGGATCTTGGTGAAACCGTAGGAAAAATTTTAATTTTCTGCAACGTTCCCCAACACTTTTATCTCTAAATATTTTCCTCCCGCTAAGATCATCACCCTTAGGAACGATATTATGAATTTTAAACAACTATGGTTTGAATTTATGGATGATCATACAAAAATTTTATGCCGGATCAAATTTTGCTTCTAGAAATCTTTTAGATTCGGCCATGAGGCACGTTTATGGAAATCACTTTAGGAGATGCTACAAAACTTCTTGATAATATTATGGCTAATTATTCTCAATGGCACGCCAAAAGATCTACTAGTAAAAAAGTGCATGCTATAGAAGAAATTAATGTTTTGAGTGGAAAGATGGATGAACTTATGAAATTGTTTGCTACTAAGAGTGCTCCTCTTGATCCCAATGATATTCCTTTGTCTACTTTGATTGAGAATAATAATGAATCTATGGATGTGAATTTTGTTGGTAGGAATAGTTTTGGAAACAATGCTTATAGAGGAAACTTTAATCCTAGACCGTTGCCTAGTAATTCCTCTAATAATTATGGAAATTCCTACAATAATTCTTATGGTAATTTTAATAAGATGCCCTCTGATTTTGAGAATAGTGTTAAAGAATTTATGATCTCTCAAAAGAATTTTAATGCCTTGCTTGAAGAAAAATTGCTCAAAGTTGATGATTTGGCTAGGAACGTTGATAGACTTTCGCTTGATGTTGGTTCTCTGAAACTTTGATCTACTCCTCCTAAGCATGATATCAATGAGTCTCTCAAAGCTATGAGAATTTCCATTGACGAGTGCAAAGAAAGAACCGCTAGATTGCGTGCTAAGAAAGATTGCTTTGTAAAGGCGTGTTCTTCTAGTTTCCATGAAAATAATGATGAATATCTTAAAGTTATTGATGTATCCCCAATTAGATCTTTGTTTTGCAATATGAATCTTAATAATGATGGGACTGGAGGTGAGTCAACTTTTGTTAAAAGGCGTCCCAATGATTCGGAGTTTTTAGATCTTGATGCTAAATTTGGTAAAAGTGGGATTGGAGAGGTCAAGACTTTAAATAGCATTGAACCCACTATCTTGGATTTCAAGGAATTTAATTATGATAATTGTTCTTTAGAAGGTTGTATTTCCTTTTTGCAATCCGTTGTGAATTCTCCTCATGCTTATAGTCAAGATAAAGCTTTTACCAAACATATTGTTGATGCCTTGATGCAATCTTTTGATGAAAAACTTAATTTGGAAGTTTCTATACCTAGAAAACTTAATGATGAGTGGGAACCTACTATAAAGATTAAAATTAAAGATCATGAGTGTTATGCTTTATGTGATTTGGTTGCTAGTGTTTCCACGATTCCGAAAACTTTATGTGATAGTCTAGGTTTCCATGATCTTGATGATTGCTCTTTAAATTTGCACCTTGCGGATTCCACCATTAAAAAGCCAATGGGAAGGATCAATGATGTTCTCATTGTTGCAAATAGAAATTTGGTGCCCGTAGATTTTATCGTTCTCGATATAGATTGCAATCTTTCTTGCCCTATTATTCTTGGTAGACTTTTCCTTAGAACGATTGGCGCGATTATTGATATGAAGGAAGGGAATATTATATTCCAATTTCCATTAAGGAAAGGCATGGAGCACTTTCCAAGAAATAAAGTTAAATTACCTTATGAATCTATCATGCGAGCTACTTATGAATTGAGTGCCAAAGATGGCACTACTTAGATCTATCCTCGCTTTTATGCCTAGCTAGGGGCGTTAAACGGTAGCGCTAGTTGGGAGGCAACCTAATTTTATTTCTGTTTTTCGTTTTTGTTCCTGTTTAGTAATAAATTTTGCTTCTACCTTCTGTTTAGATGTGTTTTTATGTTTTAATTAGTGTTTGTGCCAAGTAGAACCTATAGGATAACCTATGGTGATAGTTAATTTGATTCTGCTGAAAAACAGAAACTTTGCGCGCACGAAATTAATTTTTTAATTCATAGAAACGTGCTATTGCATTGATTCTTTTTGCTGTAGATCAACAGACAAATTTCCCAGGATTTCCTATTTTGGTAGGAGTTTTAGAGTTCGAGAAGTATTCAAGGGTTACAGATTGCTACAGACTGTTCTGTTTTTGACAGATTCTGCCTTTCGTGTGTTGTTTGCTTATTTTGATGTATCTATGGCTAGTATTAAGTGGTATGAACCATAGAGAACTTGAAATACAGTAGGTTTAACACCAATATAAATAAAGAATGAGTTCATTACAGTACGTTATGTGGTGGTTTTGCTTTCTTTCACTAACGAAGCTTATGAGATTTCCTGTTGAGTTTTGTGTTGTGAAGTTTTCAAGTTTTGGGTAAAGATTTGATGGACAATGGAATAAGGAGTGGCAAGAGCCTAAGCTTGGGGATGCCCAAGGCACCCCAAGATATTCAATAATAGCCAAAAGCCTAAGCTTGGGGATGCCCCCGGAAGGCATCCCTCTTTAAATCTTCGTTTATCGGTAACTTTACTTGGAGCTATATTTTTATTCGCCACATGATATGTGTTTTGCTTGGAGCGTCTTGTATGATATTAGTATTTGCTTTTAGTTTTCCACAATCATCCTTGCTGTACACACCTTTTGGGAGAAGCCCACTTGATTAGAATTTATTAGAATACTCTATGTGCTTCACTTATATCTTTTGAGCTAGATAGTTTTTGCTCTAGTGCTTCACTTATATCTTTTAGAAACCTGACGGTGGCTTAATTTTGAAGAAATTGTTGATCTCTCATGCTTCACTTATATTATTTTGAGAGTCTTTTAGAACAGCATGGTATTTGCTATGGTTATAAATTTGGTCCTAGAATGATGAGCATCCAAGTTAGGTATAATAAAAACTATCATAGAAAGTGCATAAAACACTAGGATCAATTTGATGCTTGATAATTGTTTTGAGATATAGAGGTGGTAGTGTTAGAGTCATGCTAGTGGGTAATTATGAAATTGAGAAATACTTGTTTTGAAGTTGGCAAGTCCCGTAGCATGCACGTACGGTAAAAGTTGTGTGACAAATTTGTTGCATAAGGTGCTCTTTTAATTGTCTTCCTTATGAGTGGAGGACGGGATCGCGCGATGGTTAACTCCTACCAACCCTTCCCCTAGGAGCATGCGTAGTAGTACTTTGCTTCGAGGGCAAGTAGACTTTTGCAATAAGTATATGAGTTCTTTATAACTAATGTGAGTCCATGGATATCGCACACTCACCCTTCCACTTTGCTAGCCTCTATTATACCGCAAGAACTTTCGCGGTATCATGCACCCATCATTTACCTTCCTCAAAACAGCCACCATACCTACCTATTATGGCATTTCCATAGCCATTCCGAGATATATTGCCATGCAACTTTCCACCGTTCCGTTATTATGACACGCTCCATCATTGTCATATTGCTCTTTTACTGCGATCATGTAGTTGACATTGTATTTGTGGCAAGGCCACCTTCATAATTTTCATACATGTCACTCTTGATTCATTGCATATCCCGGTACACCGCCGGAGGCATTCATATAGAGTCATATTTTGTTCTAAGAGTTGAGTTGTAATTCTCGAGTTGTAAATTAATAAAAGTGTGATGATATTCATTATTAGAGCATTGTCCCAAGTGAGGAAAGGATGATGAAGACTATGATTCCCCCAGAAGTCGGGATGAGACTTCGGAGTTTAAATAAAGAAAAGAAAAAGGAAAAAGGCCAAAGAGCCCATCAAATAAAAAATAAAAAAAAGAAAGGCCAAATAAAAAAAAGAAAGGCCAAATAGAAAAAAAATATAATAAAAAAATGAGAGAAAAAGAGAGAAGGGACAATGCTACTATCTCTTTTCCACACTTGTGCTTCAAAATAGCACCATGATCTTCATGATAGAGAGTCTCTTATGTTGTCACTTTCATATACTAAGTGGGAATTTTTCATTATAGAACTTGGCTTGTATATTCCAATGATGGGCTTCCTCAAAATGCCCTAGGTCTTCGTGAGCAAGCGAGTTGGATGCACACCCACTTAGTTTCTTTTGTTGAGCTTTCATACATTTATAGCTCTAGTGCATCCGTTGCATGGCAATCCCTACTCACTCACATTGATATCTATTGATGGGCATCTCCATAGCCCATTGATATGCCTAGTTGATGTGAGACTATCTTCTCCCCTTTTGTCCTCACAACCACCACCATATACCACCATAGTGCTATGTCCATGGCTTGCGCTCATGTATTGTGTAAGAGTTGAAAAAAGCTGAGCGCGTTAAAAAGTATGAACCAATTGATTGCATTTGAAACCGGGGTTGTGCATGATGGGAGTATTTTGTGTAATGAAAATGAAGCATGGCCTAACTATATGATTTTGTAGGGAGAAGCTTTCTTTGGCTATGCTATTTTGATAGGACATAATTATTTGTTAGTATGCTTCGAAGCATTACTATTTTTTAATGTTTTATAAGCTTTTATCTTGAATCATTTGGATCTGAACAATCATGCCACAATAAAGAAAATTACATTGAGAATTATGCTAGGTAGCATTCCACATCAAAATTTCTGTTTTTATCATTTACCTACTCGAGGACGAGCAGGAATTAAGCTTGGGGATGCTTGATACGTCTCCAATGTATCTATAATTTTTTATTGTTCCATGCTATTATATTACCCGTTTTGGATGTTTATGGGCTTTACTTTACAAATTTATATCATTTTTGGGACTAACCTACTAACCGGAGGCCCAGCCCGTATTGCTGTTTTTTTTGCCTATTTCAGTATTTCAAAGAAAAAGGATTATCAAACGGAGTCCAAACGGAATGAAACCTTCAGGAGCGTGATTTTTGGAACGAACGTGATCCAGAGGACTTGGAGTGCAAGTCAAGAAGCAGTCGAGGCGGCCACGAGGGTGGAGGGCGCGCCCACCCCTACTGGGCGCGCCCCCTATCTCGTGGGCCCCTCGGGCGTCCACCGACCTACTTCTTCCTCCTATATATACCCACGTACCCCGAGAACATCAAAGGCGACCACGAAAAACTATTTCCACCACCGTAACCTTCTGTATCCGCGAGATCCCATCTTGGAGCCTTCGCCGGCGCTCCGCCGGAGGGGGAATCGACCACGGAGGGCTTCTACATCAACACCATAGCCCCTCCGAGGAGTTGTGAGTAGTTTACCATATACCTTCGGGTCCATAGTTATTAGCTAGATGGCTTCTTCTCTCTTTTTGGATCTTAATACCATGTTCTCCTTGATCTTCTTGGAGATCTATTCGATGTAACTCTTTTTGCGGTGTGTTTGTCGAGATCCGATGAATTGTGGGTTTATGATCAAGTTTATCTATGAGAAATATTTGAATCTCCTCTTAATTCTTTTATGTGTGATTAAGTTATCTTTGCAAGTCTCTTCGAATTATTAGTTTGGTTTGGCCTACTAGATTAATCTTTCTTGCAATGGGAGAAGTGCTTAGCTTTGGGTTCAATCTTGCGGTGTCCTTTCCCAAAGGACGGAGTGCAGCAAGGCACGATTGTATTGTTGCCATCGAGGATAAAAGATGGGGTTTATATCATATTGCATGAGTTTATCCCTCTACATCATGTCATCTTTCTTAATGCGTCACTCTGTTCTTATGAACTTAATACTCTAAATGCATGCTAGATAGCAGTCGATGTGTGGAGTAATAGTAGTAGATGTAGGCAGGAGTCGGTCTACTTGTCGCAGGACGTGATGCCTATATACATGATCATGCCTAGATAATCTCATAATTATTCGCTTTTCTATCAATTGCTCGACAAGAATTTGTTCACCCACCGTATCTTGATGCTATCTTGAGAGAAGCCACTAGTGAAACCTATGGCCCCGGGTCTATCTCTTATCATATAAGCTTTCAATCTACTTTTATTTGCATCTTCAATTTTCCAATCTATATTATAAAATACCAAAAATATATTTATCTTATCATATTATCTCTATCAGATCTCACTTTCGCAAGTGGCCGTGAAGGGATTGACAATCCCTTTATTGCGTTGGTTGCGAGTTCTTTGTTTCTTTGTGTAGGTGCGTGGGACTTTTGAGCAGCCTCCTACTGAATTGATACCTTGGTTCTCAAAAACTGAGGGAAATACTTATGCTACTATTGCTGCATCACCCTTTCCTCTTCAAGGAAAACCAACGCAAGCTCAAGACGTAGCAACGAGGCGGTGCGGTGGCGCGGCGAGGACGACGGCCTCGCTTGGGGGTGGAAACGGCTGGAAAATTTTTCATCCCCAGGCCAAAATTCTCACCAGCAGCCCCCCAAGTGGCGAAAAAATGCCTCCTGGGGGGCTCAACGGCTGGAGATGCTCTAACTAAGGCGCAACTTGTTCCATAACTGATGCAGGTCAAGAACGGCAAAGTACAAATGGCCGCTCTACCTAGATGGATACCTCACCCATTGGACCATTGCCCAAGTTTCCACTGACAAGGCCAGGAAGGAGAGGGGAGGATGCCGGGGAGGCTGCGGGAAAAGGATCTCTCTAGGAGGAGGCGCATAGAGCGGATGCTTATTTCAACCCAATCATTCAAAGCGCCGTGTTAAAGACTTAACCATTCATTCATTTATTTATTTTATGAGAAAACTTCCGATCTGTCCATAATTCCATCACTTATTTAACATGCGACCATTCTAAAATAACCACTTTCCTCTTAGCACAAAAAGTACTTCATGAACTTCTACTGCATTGTCTCTTAGCGCGTTCATAAACTTCTTGAACACAAACTATTAACCTTCATGAACTTTTATTGCACTGTCTTGATGCGGCTAGAACTGCGTCCGTATTTTTCCACAGAGGAAGGGTTGATGCTGTATAGCTACGGTAGGTGTTTTCCTCAGTTATGAAACCAAGGTATCAATCCAGTAGGAGAACCAAGCAACACTATGTAAACTGTACATGCACACAAAGAACAAATCCTCGCAACCCAACGCATAAGAGGGGTTGTCAATCCCTCCTCGGTAAAAAGATAGATAATTTTGTATGAGTTTGGATAAATAGATCTCGATAAAATGCGGAAAAAAATAAAAATATATAGCAATGTATTTTGGGTTTTTTGGAATAATAGATCTGAACACAAATACGTTGAAAAATAGATCTTGAAAATAATATAATAAAAGATAGACCCGGAGGCCGTAGATTTCACTAGTGACTTCTCTCGAGAAAATGGCATACGATGGGTTAACAAATTACTGTTGGGCAATTGATAGAAGATCGAATAATTATGACGATATCCAAGGCAATGATCAATATATTGGAATCACGTCCAAGATTAGTAGACCGACTCCTTCCTACATCTATTACTATTACTCCACACATCGACGGCTACCCAGCATGCATCTAGTATATTAATTTAATGGAGAAAGGGAGTAATGCAATAAGAACGACGACATGATGTAGACAAGATCTATTTATGTAGGAATAGACCCCATCTTGTTATCCTTAATAGCAACGATACATGCGTGCCTCGCTGGCCCTTCTGTCACTGGGAGAGGTCACCGCAAGATCGAACCCATCACAAAAGCACCTCTTCCCATAGCAAGAGTAATCGATCTAATTGGCCTAGCTAAACCAAAGATTTGAAGGAAAATATGAGGCTATAAATAATCATGCATATAAGTGATAAAGAAACTCAAATAATATTCATGGATATAGATCTGATCATATACCCAAAGTTCATCGGATCCCAACAAACACACCGCAAAAAGAGTTACATCAAATAGATCTCCAAGAGACCATTGTATTAAGAATCAAAAGAGAGAGAGGAAGCCATCTAGCTACTACTTACGGACCCTTAGGTCTATGGTGGACTACTCACGGACAGTGGCGGAGCTAGAAGCAGGTGACGCATGGGGCTGTGTTATGTTGAGTTATAAACTTCTATGATTTTTATACTTTGAATGAAGGAAATTATAAGGGAAGTTGTCACTAGGCCTGGGGCTATAGCCCTAGTTGCCCCAGGCCTGTCTCCGCCACTGCTAACGCATCATCGGAGAGTCATCAATGAGGATGATGACCCCTATGTGATGGTGTTAGATCGGATCTCATGGTTCTGGAACTTGCAGCGGCTGAAATTGTTTTTCGACGACTTCTCTAGGGTTTCCGAAATATTTAGGAATTTCTAGGGCGAAGAGGCGGTGCATGAGACCCCCATGGGCCCCACAACCCACTAGGATGCGCTTGGGCCTCCTGGCATGCCCTGGTGTACTGTGGTTCCCATGAGACTCCTTTCAGGTGCTTCCTTGGTCCCCAAGGTGTCTTCTGGTCCAAAACAAAACTCCAAAAAGTTTTGCTGCGTTTGGACTCCGTTTGGTACAGATATTCCGCGAAGTAAAAACAAGCAAAAAAACAACAACTGGTACTGGGCACTATGTCAATAGGTTAGTCCCGAAAAAGAGATAAAGTTGCTATAAAATGATTGTAAAACATTCAAGAATGATAATATAACAACATGGAACAATCAAAAACTATAGGTACGTTGGAGACGTATCTTGTCTCTTAGCGCGTTCTCTTTGCACACGGTATATTTTTGAAGGTGGCTGACCCATTGTATTTATCTCTTAGGTGTTGTATCTAAGGCGCTCTATGTGATTGGTTTGGAGCTCATATTTGCAATTCTATAGCGTGGTCTTGTTGTACCATGAAGTAACATAATTAACTGTACACACACAATTAATTGTGTTGTCTAAGGCGTTTTATGGCGATTGGTTTGGAGATCATAATTGCATTTCTCCATTGTGGTCTCATTGTACCCATTGCATTTTTAAAGGCAGTTGACCCATTGTATTTATCTCTTTAGTGGTGTATCTAAGGTACTTTATGTGTTTGGTTTGTAGATCATAATTGCATTTGTACACTATGGTCCCATTGTACCCTGAAGTAACACAATTAACCGCTTACACACACACACAAGGATGAATATATGAACGTAGATTTAATGGTGTTCATACCAAAAGTACTAATTGATATATTGTTGTAATAATATCAAATGTTATTTTTGGATATATGAATCAAATAGTGTGCTGTGTGGTTAAAAATTATTTTCCCAGCCCAGGCTAAGATCCTAAAATTTGGCGCAAGAACTTTTACTTTTACCAAAGAAAGCAGGTTGAATAGGGTACAGTTGGTTTCCAAAAATCTCTGTTTTAGATGAAAAAAATAAAAATAAAACTATTTTGAAGCCTGAATACCGAGATTTTGTCCTTGTGCTTGACAATGGTTAAGAATCATTCTTTTCTGCCGCAAACGACCTCTTTTATAGGGGTGTTCAGTCCCATGATCTCATTACTCTCACTCGAAAGGCCTACCACAACGCCATCATGACGTTTTTGTAGATCCTAAAGTCTATGGTCTTTGTATATAGTTCAATGTTTAAAATTAAATTTATATGATTGCTTTAACAATTCAATGTTTCTGCGTTGACAATGGAATTTCTAGTACTAAGCAAAACAATCATCTTGTAAAACAACGTTGGTTTGGCAACCGGATTTGGGCGAAACCCTAAAATCTCTTAAAGTGGCCACAACTTCCTGCCAGACGTTGATGGCCCCCAAAAACATGATAAAGTTTAACACTCCGGTCTCCCATGCTAACATCAACTCAAACCAACGAAGCATGATCCTGGCAACTCCTTCTTTCTGCCCGGATGGCACCTCAACTCTTAACGGCAAGGATGACCAAGCTTAGCTTACCTTAATTAATTCTTAGTAGTTGCCGATGCTTGCTAGGATTCCAATCATATGTGCACGTTGACAATGAAGGTGGCTTTTGATGCATGTTAGCATAGGCCTCCCCCACATATAAAACTGCAAAGTATGGTTATCGATCTAGTATCATAGCCAATTTCCTAGGGACAATTTCGCAACACCAACCACCACTGCTCCACACCTGCTATCTTTTATTTTATCATGCTTTTACCACTAGTAGAAAAAGGGCCTATTGTCCCGGTTGGTGAGGGTTTTTAGTCCCGGTTCATGAACCGGGACTAAAGGGTCGGTACTAATGCCCTGGCCCTTTAGTCCCGGTTCAATCCAGAACCAGGACAGATGGGCCTCCACGTGGCCTGTCCGCTGAGCCCAGCGGAGGGCCTTTGGTCCCGGTTGGTGGCACCAACGGGACCAATAGGCATCCACGCGTCAACATTTACGTGGCTGGGTTTTTGTTTTTTTTGAAAAGGGGGGGTTGGGGGTTTAGGGGGTTAATTTAGGTGTTTCATATATTGTGTTAGCTAGCTAATTAATAGAGAGAAGTGTCCTCTCTTTTGTCCGTGCTTGGTCGATGCTACGTACTATACATACGTATAGAGAGGACTAGCTAGACACGCTAGCTAGCTAGTAAGCAAACGAAGGAAACAGAAGATCGTCATGAAGAGAGAAGTGATATCGACCACCTCTCCTTCTCCGAGAGATTGGTCGAACAACAAGTTCTCGTATATCTATCCGACACTACCGGCTACATATATACAATAATTATCTTTTACAAATATAATCTCCTAACATACGGACGCGTGGTTCACATAGTGTTCTCCGTCTTCAGCGATAACGTGGTCAAGAAAGAACGCCGCCAATTCCTCTTGAATTGCTCGCATGCGATCTCAGTGCTAGGAGTTCATCCATTATCCGAAACATCTAATTTTAAGAAGGGTCAATACATATATATATATATATATATATATATATATATATATATATATATATATATATATATATATATATATATATATATATATATATATATATGAATGAATGAAACTCAACACAAATGATGGTAATAAAATAAAATTGTGAATATTGTTATTTACGCACTTCATATTGTTTGTCGGAGTAGCCCGCTCACAGGTCGTGGTATGGCGGATGGACTGCAAATGTAGTATCCCCAGAAATCATTCTCTTGTTCCTGCCACAACCACTTTACAAGAAATAGAGGTCAATCAAACTGATAATTAGCAAGCATGCTAAATGGTATTGATGAAACTATCGCTTGAATCACTAGGAGATGCGTGGAATATGCTTCTATAGTACTTACTTTGGTGTCTAAATTGTAGCTTCTTGGCAGTCCCGGAGCTTTTGGTGAATTTTCTCCAAGCCCTGCCATACAAAGAAAACAATTACTTGATATCAGAAATGAATAAAGTTCTTGATATGGTGGATAATGATCGATTTAACTTACTTCTCGAGCATTTCAGTCATGTCCGCATACTCCTTGGGATCTTTTCGTTTGGAGTCTAAGACAATTACTACTCCCTTCTCAAGCTTAATCTCTAGGAGAATATAGTGGTAGCTGCGCACACATGCATAACTCATCAATATTACATTACTATAACCTGGACTAATAAGGGAAACCGATTATGCCACAAGACAGTAACACTCACTTGAAGTTGTAAGGAAAGAGTATTATATCTTTGTGTTCATTTATTACCAACGATTGTAGCAAGTTGGCCTCGATATTTTCGGCATGAAATTCAAGCTCAGTTTTATCTATGAGATATGTGTTAATGAACCCAATATCACCCTCTTGTCTTTTCTTCAATTCGGCGATCTTCAATCTGCATAATATAGTGAGGATAATTATAAATACATGCAATGAAAGAGCTGAGTTATATAGAGACTTAATGACAGAAGTAGTACTACTTACAGGTATGTGAGCAGGTTACCGTTGCTTTATCGAGGGCCAATTGATTGAAAAACTGATAGAACTCCTCAAATGGAATAGGCAGCAGTTCAATTCCAAGGAGGTCATGCTCCTTTTAACTCTCACATACAAAGTACTCCTCCCCTCGAGACTCTCTCGCAGGTTTTCATGTACCAATCATGCAATCTTCGCATCATCGTTGATAGAGAACTTTCATCTTTGACGAGAGGCTTCCCGTACTTTCGTATCTTTGTATCTGCACCTCCAAGAAATCATAATGTACATCGCCGGGCAGGTAATCTGCAGGGATTGCCATAACCGGCACCATCCTCGGATCGGCGATGTCGCTAGTGTGCACCTTGAGCCGGGGGGGCACGATTGCTTGGTTCGCCGAGCTGGGCAATTTGTTTCCCAGCTCGTCGTTCTTTCATCCTTTGATCACTTTTAGTACTTCCCGACCTCTCCGCTTCGGCAAATGCCTTTCCAATAATGCGCTCATAGTTGCCTTTTCGGGCGGAGACTTGGGTGGTTTTGTCGAGGCAGCCAGTGCGCTTCCCTTTCACCGGATCTACCTTCTCCTCCGGAGGTGGATGTCTCTTTGCTTTCAACCCTTGAAACCAGTCATCCACTTTGGTCTGCGCGATCTTCGCGTTTTCCTCCTCGGTCCTCTCGTACGATAACTTCTCTTGAGTCTTCAGAGAAGGACCGAATCTGTATCTCCTCCCGCCTTTCGCTGTACTGCTAGACGCCGGCAGAGCAGGCGGAGCGGATGTCTTCTTCCCTTACTTACGAGGCGGAGGAGAAGGACTACGATGCGCCGGAGCAGCCGGAGCGGCGGCGGGTCTCTTCCGCTTCTTGCCGACGAGGCGGAGAAGGAGGAGGCTGGCTGCTGGCGGCGGCCAGGCGGAGAAGGAGGCGGAGTGCCGCCATGCGCCGGAGAAGGAGCCGGCCGAGTGCCCTGATCGTCACTCGCTAGAGGAGGAGGCGGTGGAGGAGGCGGAGTGCCTGACTCACGGAGGAGGAGGAGGAGGCGAGGCGTCCAGTTCGGAAGGTTGATGAGATCCTTCCGCCATAGGCATGGAGTCTTCAGAGCGTAACCCAACCGATACTCCCCTTCACCGGTAGGGTGGTCAAGCCGACGATCCTCAAATGCCTCTCATTATTCCATCCACCATCACCTTAGCATATCCTTACGGAATTGGTCGGCAGTGAAAAGTTGAGTCAGGTTTAGTAGGATAAACAGAGCCAACAGCCGCCTTAACCTTCAAATTGCTCCATTCCGCCATAAGGTGGCAATTTTGAGACTCCGTGATAGCATCCACGGGATAGCTGGCAGAGCCGTCAAGGCATGCTCGGCTGAAGCAGCTCGGTGGAAGCCACGCTGCTTCTCGGCCGAGATGGCGGGGTAACCGGGGAAGCTTCGGCAGGTCGTTTGCTGCGATCGCTTCTCGTTCCTCTAGCCCCATTACCCTTTCGTGCAGCGCTGCGGTTGGCTCTGCTCGCTTTCTTCCTCCTCTGTGGTTTTGTAACCCCCTGCGTCCGGAAATCCAGCCTTCCATTTAAACGGAGCCTGGGCGTGCCTCGTGTCCGTCCAGTGGTGCTCAGGATTCCCGAGGCCATTGTGAGCTCGTCCTTCTCCACTGTCTCGAACGAACGCCCCTTGCTGCTGTTGCTTCGATATATTGCTTTGAAGCCTCTTGTTGGTATGTCCAATTGATCGTCCGTCCAAATGCACTTCCCTGTTACAAGGTCCAAGGTTCCGCCAGCCCCGAAGAACCAAGTCCGGCAACGGTTTGGCCAGTTCATTGTCTCTTGTTCGATCCCTTTATCAAGCAGATCATTCTCAGCCTTGGCCCACTTTAGGCTTGCCACGAGGTAGCCACGACCCCGTGCGATGGTGAAGCTTCTTCTTCGCAGCATTTTGCTTGTTTGTCGCCGACATCTTTTTACTCTTTTTCCGATGTCTTGTGGGCCACAAATGCGGGCTACCATCTCTCGATCTTCTCATATTTGCCCTTGAATTCTGGTGTCTCATTTTTATCGACATACCTATTCAGGTCTTTCTTCCAATTACTGAATAGGTCTGCCATCTTCTTAAGAGCAAAAGACTTGATTAATGGCTCTATAACTGGCTTCTCCGGATCATCCTCTGGCGGTAGGGTGAAATTTGACTTCAGCTCAGTCCAAAGATCATTTTACGCATATCATTGACATAAGACACCTCAAGGTCTTCGTTCTTAGGCTTATACCATTGGTGGATGCTGATCGGGATCTTGTCCCTAACGAGAACCCCGTGACCGAGCAACAAATGCCTTCTTTGTCGGTAGGGTTCAATCGGTTGGTCGTCATGGCGCGATTTCTATGATCTCAAACTTTTCATCCGAGCTCAACTTTTTCTTCGGGCATCGTCTCTCTTTACCGGGTTGTGCTCGATCGATCCGGAGGGCTAGAAAAAGAACAAAGGCGAGAGTTAGGCCATGTTTGGTTCATAAGTCCTAAGACTTTTTTTAGTCCCAACTTATAAGTTCCAAGTCCCTAAAAAGCCCCTACCTATTTGGTTCCTGGGACTTATAAGTCCCTATAAGACCATATTACAACTATAAGTCCCTATAAGTCCCTCCTTGAGAGTCTTATTTCATAAGTCCCAAATGCCCACTTTAAGTCCCTATAAGTCCCTCCTGTTTGGTTTAGATGGGACTTATAAGGACTTTTTTAAGTCCCTAAACTAATAACTCCCTGGAAACAAACACCCTCTTAATTAATATGTGTACATACCAAAACAATGAATGCATCAATTAGCTAGTCAGCACAGGCTTAACTAATATATATACCTGGCCGGACTCGGTTCGGTGATCACCGGAGCCGTCCTCATGGTCTACTTCTTCGCCCTCTCCTTCTTGCACCGGCATTGGGTCATCGGAGCCATGTAAATCATAGCCAACTGCTTCTTCACCCTCTCCTTCCAGACCATCGTTGTCGTTGAGAAACATCAACGGCGCACGGCATCACTTCCTTCTGCGATTATGTCCCTCAACAACGCTTCTTGTGCTTCGTCTCGGGCGGGTGTCCATAGTTTCTACAAATATTTACAACATGGCAATTATTATTCAAACATGACAGATATGGATATATTAGTGGCAAACGTAGAACTAGCTAGCTAATCACAATAAGGAATCATATTAATTAGTGGCCTCGACGCTGCTTCTCTAGGGTTTCGGTGGCCTCGACAACACTTCAAGGGTTAGGGGTGGCCTCGAGAATGCTTCAAGGAGGGGTAATATCGACCCCCACGTGTTGAAGCTATCGGGAGGGGTATATCGACAACAACAAGCAGCGACACTACATCTATGTCCCACAAGTGGCGTGGGCATCGACGCCTGCAGCGTCACTTGTGGGAACGTGGAATGTAGTGTCCGACACCGACGGCCACATGTATCTCACACCGACGGTACTTGCTATTTAATTAGGGTTTCCTCTACCGCTCGGCGACCCTCGTTCCCGATAAAAAAAAGAGGAAGAAGAAAAAAAAGAGGAGAAGAAAGAATAGAGGAGTTCTTTCTTCGGAGGCGGCGACGACGGTGAGGTGGACCAGCCTGACGGCGTCGGAGGCGGCGGCGACGACGAGGTGGAGCAGCCTGACGGCTCGGCGACGGCGACGAGGCAGAGCAGCGGGCGTCGGGCGGAGAAGAAAGGGATGGATTTGGAGAAACTGCTAAGTGCTGGCTTATATAGCAAAGCCATTGGTCCCGGTTCGTGGCACAAACCGGGACTAATGCCCCCCTTTAGTCCCGGTTGGTGCCACCAACCGGGACCAAAGGCCTCTTTTCAGCAGCCCAAAGGGCGGGAAGCGGCGGCCGTTGGTCGGTTGGTTAGCACCAACTGGACTAAAGGGGGCATTGGTCCCGGATGGTGCCACGAACCGAGACCAATGCCCCTTTAGTCGGTTGGTGCAAGAACCGCGGGACCAAAGGCCTTGTGCTGCCCGCTCCCAAAGTTTAGTCTCACCTCGCTAGTTGAGAGGGAGCCGCACCTGTTTATAAGGTGCGGTGCGCCTTCCTCTCGAGCTCCTCTCTAAGCAGGCTTGACGGCCTAATTGTGCAATCTGTGCTGTGGGCCTCTTTGGGCCTTCATGAACTGAATCACGCCCATGGTAGGGTTTCTAGTCGTATTCAGGCCGTGGGGGCCCAAAGAGGTGGCACTTTTTTGTTTTTGCTTTATTTTTTATTTCTTTTGCTTTTAGTTTTAGAAAATTATAAACTTTACGTTAGTGCCATTAGTTTTCAAATTTTAAAACACTTTTTTTGTTTTCTTTGTTGCTTTATTTATTTATTTTGTTTCTACTTACAACAAAATACTTATTGTTGCTATTTTTATTTTTTTCCAGTTTTTTGTTTTGTTTTCTGCATTATTTATTTTCTTTTGGTTTTTTGCTTTATTTTTTAATTCTTTTTGCTTTTAGTTTTAGAAAAATATAAACTTTCTCGTTAGTGCCATTAGTTTTCAAATTTGAAAACACTTTTTTTATTTTCTTTGTTGCTTTATTTATTTTATTTTGTTTCTACTTACAACAAAATACTTATTGTTGCTATTTTATTTTTTTTCAAGTTTTTTTTTTTTGTTTTATTCATTATTTATTTTATTTTTGTTTTTTGCTTTAGTTTTTAGTTCTTTTTGCTTTTAGTTCAGCAAAATTATAAACTTTCTGTTAGTGCTTTTAGTTTTAGAAAAAATATAAACTTTCTGTTAGTGCCATTAGTTTTCAAATTTGAAAACACTTTTTTTGTTTTCTTTGTTGCTTTATTTATTTTATTTTGTTTATACTTAAAACAAAATACTTATTGTTGCTATTTCTATTTTTTTCAAGTTTTTTTGTTTTGTTTTCTGCATTATTTATTTTCTTTTGGTTTTTTGCTTTATTTTTTAATTCTTTTTGCTTTTAGGTCAGCAAAATTATAAACTTTCTGTTAGTGCCATTAGTTTTGGAACAATTATAAACTTTCTGTTTCTGCCATTAGTTTTCATATTTGAATAGTTAAAATTTGAATCTTTGAAATTAGTGTGAATCACAAGTTTGTGAGCTCAACAAGGCGTAGAGGGACGGGCTTATAAACTGGTGTGAGCGCCCTTCGGTTGACGAGGTTTTCAAATTCATAGTTTTCAAATGAACTCTGAAAAAGTTGGCATAGCATGTGCATGTACAAAAGCGGACAATGGTATCATACTCGTGTGTTACAAAGTTGGCATGGTATCATCATAATAGTTGCGGGAGAAAGTCTTCACTTTTTCTTCGCTTGTGTCGTTTGCTTATTGCGCCGTAACCATGGATAATCTTCATCGTTTATCAGGATGCTTGGGTCAGCCTTGACTTTGAAGGGCGGAATTTCATGAAACTTTTCATACTCTTCAGACATGTCTGTCTTGCCCTCCACTCCCAGGATGTCCCTTTTTCCTGGAAGAACTATGTGGCGCTTTTGGCTCATCGTATGATGTATTCGCTTCCTTATCTTTTCTTTTCCTCGATGCGGTAGACATGTCCTTCACATAGATAACCTGTGCCACATCATTGGCTAGGACGAAAGGTTCGTCAGTGTACCCAAGATTTTTCAGATCCACTATTGTCATTCCGTACTGTGGGTCTACCTGTACCCCGCCTCCTAACAGATTGACCCACTTGCACTTAAACAAAGGGACCTTAAAATCTACTCCGTAGTCAAGTTCACATATGTCTGCTATGTAACCATAATATGTGTCCTTTCCCCTGTCGGTTGCTGCATCAAAGCGGACACCGCTGTTTTGGTTGGTGCTCTTTTCATCTTGGTCAATCGTGTAAAATGTATTCCCATTTATCTTGTATCCTTTCCAAATCATTACAGTCGAAGATGGTCCTCGGACAACAAGTACAGCTCATCACAAACAGTGCTTTGTCACCTCACGAGACGTGTTTCCAACCAACTTCTTTGAAAGTCCCGATGTGTTCACATGTAGTCCGATCGTCACATTGCTCGGTGTGTTTGGAGCGCAGACTAATCTTGTGTTCATCGACATACGGGCTCACCAAGGTAGAGTTACGTAGAGAACTGTAGTGTGCTTGAGACCAAGAATATCCGTCCCTGCATATTATTGAGTCCCTTCCAAGCGTGCCTTTTCGGTCAGTCTCCCCACATACCGCGATTTAGGAGACCTATCTTCTTAAGGCCAGGAATGAAGTCAACACAAAACCCGATGACATCCTCTCGCTTGATGGCCCATGGAGATGCTTCCTTCTGACCTAGCGCAGTTACGAACATATTTCTTTAGAACTCCCATGAACCTCTCAAAGGGGTACATATTGTGTAGAAATACGGGCCCCAGAATGACAATCTCGTCGACTAGATGAACTAGGACGCGTGCCATGATATTGAAGAAGGATGGTGGGAACACCAGCTCGAAACTGACAAGACATTGCGCCACATCACTCCTTAGCGTTGGTACGATTTCTGGATCGATCACCTTCTGAGATATTGCATTGAGGAATGCACATAGCTTCACAATGGTTAATCGGACGTTTTCCGATAGAAGCCCCCTCAATGCAGCCGGAAGCAGTTGTGTCATAATCACGTGGCAGTCATGGGACTTTAGGTTCTGGAACTTTTTCTCTGGCATATTTATTATTCCCTGTATATTCGACGAGAAGCCAGTCGGGACCTTCATCTTGAAAGCGAGCATTGAAAGAAGATTTCTTTCTCTTCTTCGTAAGAGCATAGTGGCAGGACCTTCATACTGCTTCGGAGGCATGCCCTCTTTTTCGTGCAAGCGTTGCATGTCCTCCCGTGCCTCAGGTGTATCTTTTGTCTTCCCATACACGCCCAAGAAACCTAGTAGGTTCACGCAAAGGTTCTTCGTCACGTCCATCACGTCGATCGAAGAGCGGACCTCTAGGTCTTTCCAGTAGGGTAGGTCCCAAAATATAGATTTCATCTTCCACATGGGTGTGTGATTCTCGGCGTCATTGCGAACAGCTAGTCCGCCGGGACCCTTTCCAAAGATTACGTGTAAATCATTGACCATAGCAAGTACGTGATCACCGGTACGCATGGGGGCTTCTTCCGGTGATCTGCCTCGCCTTTGAAATGCTTGCCTTTCTTTCGACATTCATGGTTGGTGGGAAGAAATCGGCGATGGCCAGGTACACATTCTTCATGCAGCTTCGGTATATACTATCGTTGTCAAGTAAACAGTGCGTGCATGTGTGGTATCCCTTGTTTGTTCGTCCCGAAGGTTACCGAGAGCGGGCCAATCGTTAATGGTCACGAACAGCAACGCCTTTAGGTCAAATTCCTCCTTTTTGTGCTCATCCCACGTACGTACACCATTTCCATTCCACAGTTGTAAAAGTTCTTCAACTAATGGCCTTAGGTACACATCAATGTCGCTGCCGGGTTGCTTAGGGCCTTGGATGAGAACTGGCATCATAACGAACTTCGCATCATGCACATCCAAGGAGGAAGGTTATACATACATAGAGTCACGGGCCAGGTGCTGTGATTGCTGCTCTGCTCCCCAAAAGGATTAATGCCATCCGTGCTTAAAGCAAACCATACGTTCCTTGGGTCCTTTGCAAACTCATCCCAAGATTTCTTTCTCGATTTTTCTCCGCTGCGACCCGTCGTGGTGCTCTCAACTTCCCGTCTTTCTTACGGTCCTCACCGTGCCATCGCATCAACTTGGCATGCTCTCCGTTTACGAACAGACGTTTCAACCGTGGTATTATAGGAGCATACCACATCACCTTCGCAGGAACCCTCTTCCGGGAGGCTCGCCGTCAACATCACTGTGGTCATCTCGTCTCGATCTTATACGCATTGCACCGCATACCGGGCATGCGTTCAGATCCTTGTAGGCACCGCGTAGAGGATGCGATCATTAGGGCATGCATGTATCTTCTCCACCTCCAATCCTAGAGGGCATACGACCTTCTTTGCTGCGTATGTACTGTCGGGCAATTCGTTATCCTTTGGAAGCTTCTTCTTCATTATTTTCAGTAGCTTCTCAAATCCTTTATCAGGCACGGCATTCTCTGCCTTCCACTGCAGCAATTCCAGTACGGTACCGAGCTTTGTGTTGCCATCTTCGCAATTGGGGTACAACCCTTTTTGTGATCCTCTAACATGCGGTCGAACTTCAGCTTCTCCTTTTGACTTTCGAAGTGCGTCCTAGCATCGACAATGACCCGGCGGAGATCATCATCATTGGGCACATCGTCTGGTTCCTCTTGATCTTGGTGACTTCGCCCGTTTGCAGCACCATCGCACATCGTCTGGTTCCTCTTGATATTCAAGAGCATCACCGTATTCGGGGCACATAGTTGTCATCGTACTCTTTTTCTTCGCCGTCTTCCATCATAACCCCTATTTCTCCGTGCCTCGTCCAAACATTATAGTGTGGCATGAAACCCTTGTAAAGTAGGTGGGTGTGAAGGATTTTCCAGTCAGAGTAAGACTTCGTATTCCCACATATAGGGCATGGACAACACATAAAACCATTCTGCTTGTTTGCCTCAGCCACTTCGAGAAAATCATGCACGCCCTTAGTGTACTCGGAGGTGTGTCTGTCACCGTACATCCATTGTCGGTTCATCTACGTGCATTATATATAATTAAGTGTGTCAAAAATCATTACAGAACATCATGAATAGATAATTAAGTGACCAAATTAATAGAAGTTCATCATCACATAAAACCAAAATACATACATAGTTCTCATCTAAAACATAAAGCTCTGCAGAGCATCTAAATTAATTAAACCATACATTGAAACTATGTAAAACATTTCAATGCGAAAACAAATGCGATCATAATCGCAACCAAGGTAACAACTGATCCAACGGCATAATGATACCAAGCCTCGGTATGAATGGCATATTTTCTAATCTTTCTCATCTTCAAGCACATTGCATCCATCTTGATCTTGTGATCATCGACGACATCCGCAACATGCAACTCCAATATCATCTTCTCCTCCTCAAGTTTTTTTATTTTTCCTTCAAGAAATTGTTTTCTTCTTCAACTAAATTTAACCTCTCGACAATAGGGTCGGTTGGAATTTCCGGTTCAATAACCTCCTAGATAAATAAAATCTATGTCACGTTGGTCGGCATAATTTTCATAAACAATAAATGAACCAATAGTTATGAAAAGATAATATATACCACATCAGAATCATAGATGTGACGAGGGCCGACGGGCGAGGATACCAAAACCATCGCACTATATAAGATGCAATAATAAAAGTAAGAAAATAATACAAGTATCTATCTAAACATACAAGTAAGAATATTTTTCCTTCGTAAAGAAGATAAGAACAAGAGGCTCACCATGGTGGTGCCGGGCGATGAGATCGGCCAGCGGGTGATCGACGGCGGTGAAGACGGGGGCCAGGCGTGACGGACCGCTAAACCTAGATAAATATTGAGGAAAATGGAGCTTGGCGGTCGAGCTTGGAGAGGAGAAACCTTAAGTAGTGTGGCTCGGGCATTTCATCGAACACCTTGTGTGCATAGGAGGTGAGCTAGGGCACCACTAAGCCCTCTCCCCCTCAGCCCGGAAAAAAGCAGGCAGTGTGCTGCTTCTTGTGAGGGTATATATAAACACCACCATTGGTCCCGGTTGGTGGCATGAACCGCTAAAGGGAAGCCTTTGGTCCCGCTCATGCCACCAACCGGGACCAATAGTGGTGAGGAGTTGTGCCCATTGGTCCCGGTTCGTCCCACCAACCGGGACCAAAGGTCTGACGGCCCGGGACCAATGGCCCACGTGGCCCGGCCGGCCCCCTGGGCTCACGAACCGGGACAAATACCTCCATTGGTCCCAGTTCGTGGCAGAACCGGGATTAATGGGCTGAACCGGCCTGGGCCATTGCCCCCTTTTCTACTAGTGTACATTACAACAACTAACTTTTATTTTGTATTACTTTATTATCTTACAAACTATCCCTTTGATACCCACAAAGTACTTTTAGTTTTATAGTCTAGGTAAAGTAAATGTTTGTTGTACATAGGGTTGGGTCATTGGCACATAGAATGTGAATATGAATCCTACCTTTAGCTCCTTTTTGGTTTGACACTCCATACTTATCATCTCCACTTTGGAAAGTATGACAATACTCACTGCATTTGGGGATTATCAGGTCTTGCGGGGATCAATGCTCCCCAATGAGAATCACTGAGATTTGACGGACATGTTTACTTCAAATAAAGAACAAAATCAATATAAAAAATGCACAATGTAGACTCAATCAAATACTCCCTCCATTCCATTATGTAAGGTGTATTATTTTCAGCACGGTGACCAAGGAACGAAATTATAGACATGTTAGGACTGAAATACCCTTGGCAAATTTGTTGATTAGTGGTAAGTAAATCAATTAGTCCAGGAAAGTAAGAGATGCATGCAATCGACAGAGAGATACTTTCCTTCTTTTGCTAAAGGAGAGATACAGACAATCAGGAGAGGGATACTTTCCATTTTTCTAGAGGGCTAACAAGGGAATTATGAGGAATTAGAAGAAATGCACCTTACATTCTGAAATTTTATCAAAAAACAAATACACCTTATATAAAGGAACGGAGGGAGTATCAAATAATCCTACCTCGAACCTCATGAACTACTCTAAAGAAGAAATAGTGAGAGAAAGAGAGAGGAATGTGTGAGGGGGGAGAAAGGAGCACAAAAGAGATGAGAGGTGAGGGAAATTAAGAGTCGGTTATGGGAGGAGTGGGGGAATGGGAGGGGTGTTGGAAACTGAAGTACTGGTTGCACAGACTCCTCCCCTTCCCAATGTGATTGCTTTCTCCCCGTACCCTCTGCTTACCATGGACCCCTCCACTTACCTATTCCCTTCCCCCAACTCCGACCCTTCTGCTTCCCACCATTGCCCCTCATCGCCTCAAAAATTGGGGTGAATGGGGGATGCATTTGAGATGCCTAACCTTGGTCGTTTTGTGTGATGTGGAGACACGAGACATGTTGGCACACCATGGCGATGCTGCACAGCGAGCCGCGGCGATGCACCATGGCGACGGCGCGAGATTGCAAGCTAGACCACGACTGCATACCTGTGACGGAGAGGCTTGGCAGCGCCAGATCTGACGTCCCACGGTGTGATTTTATGGGTTGAGGAAAGGGGCAGAGCTTTTTTTTTTTGAAGGAACAACCTTGTATTCCATTACAAATTTAGACTGGCCGAATCACCAGCTACAGAGTTTACAACAAACTCAGGGAAATAGCCTAGCCAAGTTTCATATTCCCCATCTCCTAATCTTACACCATGTGCTGCTAGGCTGTGAGCTGCTATATTACAAGATCTTGGACAAACACTAACATTTACATCATCAAAAGCCACATTCAACTGAAATTTTATTTCCTGAAACACGGCACCTAAAGTCGACAAGTCATACTCCTCGCTTGAGATCGCCTGCTTCAACACCACGGAGTCTGTTTCAAATATCACACGATTACATCCCATTTGTGTAGCAGTGTTGATTGCATATAACATGGCAAGGGCTTCGGCGTGGAGAGCATTGGATACATGTTCCAGATTTCCTGCTCCTGCTGCCATAAGCTCACCACTATCATTTCTGACCGTAAAACCCCATCCACCAGACAAAGATGCTTCATGAAAAGCGCCATCAGTATTTATTTTGAGGGTCCCACTTGGGGGAGGAGACCAACATATGATAGAATCTTGTTTATGGGTGCTGCTCTGCTTCTTAAGGTTCCTGCATTCAAAAACATGGTAGTTAATAGAAGCAATTATATCATCTAGAGATTTCATCTGATCTCCGGAATTGGCCTTATTTCTCTCATGCCACCACACCCAGAACAGAATACACACCTTCATGCGATCTTCCTCGGTCAGGCGAAATATCTCATCGAGCATACTTATTGGGTCATTGCTTTTCAAAAGTTTCTCTCTAATTTCTTCCATTTGGGCTAGCCACCAAAGCCTCCTCACTTTCTTGCATTTCAGAAAGCAGTGCCCCCCATCCTCATCGTATCTGTTACAAACTGGACATCTAGTATCCACTTCCATACCTCTATTCCTCAGTTTCATTCTTAAAGGTAAGCTGTATGTTGCCATACGCCATAGGAAGTGCAAAATTTTATTCGGGAGAGGTAAGGCCCATATTTTCTTCCATTCAAAATTAGTTGTTTCTCCTCTGCTTGCAGAGCTAGATGGCTGGCCATATCTTGATTCCCTTTCTGCACAATCTACTGCTACTTTGTATGCCGACTTCACGGAAAAAATCCCTTTCTTGTCGAAGTGCCAAGCCACACAGTCCTTTGTATGCTCATAAATGGGGATTTGTAGGATTATCTTAGCATCTTCTGCATTGAAAGTTTGGCACACTAGGTCTTTGTCCCAACCATTAGTTATTGGATCAATAAGTTCTGCCACCCTTGTGACTAAATTTCGTCCTTGCAGTGTGGTAACTCTTCTGGTGATGCCTCTTGGAAGCCAGGGGTCTTTCCAAATATTAATATTTCTTCCATCTCCGACTCGCCAAATTATGCCTTTCTTTAAGAGTTGTACACCTTTCAAAATACTGCGCCATGCATAAGACATCCCATTCTTTGGCGTTGCTTCAATTATGCTGCGGCCGGAATGATATTTCGCTTCAAGTGCTCGTGCACAGAGAGAGGAGGGGTTTTGCAATAGCCGCCATCCTTGTCTTGCAAGCATGGCCATATTAAAAGAGTGCAGGTCTCTGAATCCCAAACCTCCCACTCTCTTCGGTTTAGATAGTTTCTCCCAACTTGTCCAGTGGATTTTATTGACCTTATCCATATGGCTCCACCAAAATCTGCATATTATGGAACTAAGGTCATCACATAAGGTCTTGGTTAGGTCGAAACAAGCCATTGCATATACTGGGATTGCCTGTGCTACTGCCTTGATTAAGATCTCTTTTCCCGCTTTCGATAATAACTTCTCTTTCCAACCTTGGATTCTCTTCCACACTTTTTCCTTTATATATTGGAAAGTACTTGATTTTGCCTTTCCAATGTAAGGTGGCAGTCCAAGATATCTCCCTTTTATCCCTTCTGTTGATATGTTCATGATTTCCATTATTTTTCTTTTCTCTTCTCTACTTGTATTCTTACTGAATAGGATGGCTGATTTATCTTTGTTTACCACCTGTCCTGAGAAAGCTTCATATTTGTGCAATATGTCGTTGAGAATCTGAGCATTCTCTACATTTGCTTCAATGAGCAGCAATGAGTCATCTGCAAAGAGTAAATGACTCACACTTGGCGCCTCCCTGCATAATTTAATCCCTCTCAGACTCCCATTTCTTTCAGCTTCATTTAGCATTGCTGAGAAACCCTCCGCACACAACAAAAATAAGTAAGGTGAGAGGGGGTCTCCCTGGCGCAGTCCTCTCTGGGGAATAATTACCTCCGTTGTATCTCTATTAACCTTGATCTGGTACCTCACAGTTGCAACACACTTCATCACCAGATTTACCCATTCACTGTCAAACCCCAATTTTAACATCATTTTCTTCAAGAATGTCCATTCTACTCGGTCGTAAGCCTTACTCATGTCGAGCTTTACAGCAGCATATCCTACCTTACCCCTTCTCCTTCTCTGCAAAAAATGGGTAAGTTCGTAGGCCAATAAGATATTATCCGAAATTACTCTACCTGGAACAAATGCACTTTGGTTCGGAGATATAATATAAGGTAGAATATGTTTCAGTCTATTAGCAATTACTTTAGAGATCACCTTGCAAATGACATTACAGAGGCTAATTGGCCTTAGGTCCTTCAAGGTCTCTGGGTTTGAAATTTTTGGAATTAACACCACTGTGGTATCGTTCCATCCTTCCGGCATTTCTCCACCTTGAAGGAACTTTAACACTTCCTCCGTTAACTTATTGCCCACCAGTTGCCAGAACTGCTTGTAGAATATTGCAGGCATTCCATCTGGTCCTGGCGCCTTTAGGTCACCAATATTGAACAAAGCTTCTTTCACTTCCTCTTTTGTATATTCCACACATAGACTATGATTCATTTGAGCAGTCACTTTTGGAGAGACTGCGTGCAAGCTTTCATCCCTATTTGGTCATGTTGATGAAGTAAACAGATTAAAAAAATAGCTAGCAACATGCTCCTTCAATTGTTCCTCACACTCCACCCATGTCCCGTCCTCTCTCCTTAGTCTCTTGATAGTATTCTTCTTCTTTCTTTCTGAAGCATAGGCATGGAAAAAAGTTGTGTTTTTATCCCCAGCCTGCAACCACTTAACATGAGCTCTCTGTCTCCAGAATATGTCCTGTTGGTGTTCCAGTATGTTCAGTTTTTCCCGCAAGAGATGCTCTCAAGACACCGTGTTCTCGTCAATCGGTGCTCTTCTCACATGTTCCAGCTCAGTTTTTATTGTTTTAATTCTTTTCTCTAGATCCCCTAACACATTAGTGTCCCAATTTTTTAGATCTCCCGCGATTCTTCTTAGTTTTTGGGATAAATCATTTTCGCCTCTAAGAGACGCGTCCGACCATGCATTCCTGACTATTTCTTCACATCCCTCCTCTTGCAACCACTTTGCTTCAAATCTGAAGCCATTGTTCCCTCTTTGAGTTCTCATAGTTCTATCCGCGCCTTCCATATGTATAGTCACAGGTCGATGGTCAGAGTGTCTAGGATCTCCTGTTATCACTTTGTATGATGGAAATCTTATGCACCAGCTCCGGGACCCGATGGCTCTATCAAGTCTTTCCTTGACATATCTGCTCGCTTCATGGCTCTGGTTTCTCCAGGTATACTTGTCTCCAAGATAACCCAGATCTCTTAGACCACAATCTGAGAGTGTCATTCTAAATTCCTCCATCTGTCGAGGGGCCCGAGTTGGCCCTCCCATCTTTTCATGACTATACAGGACCTCGTTGAAATCACCAGCACAAAGCCATGGGAGCGTGAGTTGTTGATCAAGAATTCTCAAGAGCTTCCATGTTTTCTCCTTTTTATTTGTTGCTGGCTCGCCATATATGCCAGTAAATCTCCATCTAAAACCATCCTGCTCCACTATCACCACATCAATGTGATTTCTTGAGTAGTTGTGCAGATCAACTTTTACATTATTCTTCCATAGCATAGCAAGCCCCCCACTTCTTCCTTCACAACCCCTCACCACTATGCTTGTCATTCCTAGCAAGTATTTAAACCACAACATCCTTCTCTCATCCATCCTTGTTTCAGATAAGAAGAGGATGTCGGAGTCCTCCCGCTTCTGGAGGTCCAGAAGCCCCCGAACAGCCGGGCCATTCCCCAAACCCCGGCAGTTCCAAACCGTAATTTTCATTTTGTTTCGTCGGGCTGTCCTTGCAGCCCAGCGTTCACAATATCAGAATTGTTGTTTATTATATTTTCACCTTGTATGACCTCACCATCAATCTCCATTCTGGCTCTCTTCATAGGCTCGCCTTCTGTGTCCACCTCCATCACTAAAGCGTTCCTTTTCTTTGGTTCAGATTCAAATATTTGTCCTTGTTGTTGCTTGTTGTTTGCTCTCACAATGCGTTTGAAGGTTCCTTGTTTTGCATTCCTTCCCTTCTTCGAGCCTTCATCTTCCTTCTGTTGCCTCCCCTTGTCTTCATGTAAATTCTCCACTACCAAAGATTTATTATTAGCAGTCTCTTTAGCTTGTAGCATCAGAACCGTTTCCGCGGTAGTTGTATTTTTAGACTCCATGCCAGATTCTACCTGTTTACACTTTGTCCCTGGTACATGTGTTTTATCCTCAAACGACAGCTTCCTTACTTCAGCAGACCGAATTTTGTTTTCTTGGTCTGTTTTCAAGGGACATGCTATTTCATTTTCCTCACCTTTTCTTGGTCTATCCTCGTCCCTACCTAATGATGCATTTTTCCTCCAAGATGGGCTATCACTTCCCTGCTTGCTGCCACTAGTGCCGGTACTATTCGTTAACCAGAAATCCCGTCTGTCATTTGAGCTCCTAACTTTCTCTTCAACGGGGCTCCCCCTGAAAATCGCCGCATGCAACCATGGACCAAATTGTCTCCCTCCCTCTCTCTTGGTTCTGTTTGGGCACGTCTTCTCCTTATGACTTATGATGCCACAATTATAGCAAAAATCTGGGAGATGTTCGTATTTAAGGGTGATAAGCTTATCTTTTCCCTCTTTCTTTTCCTTCTTCTCTTTCTCGCCGACTCCCATCATTTCTTCATATGTCTGAGCATGATCCTCATCATCCTCCTCGATTTCTAAAGTGGTGAACCTCATTATTGGGACTGTTATATCCATCCGGAGTTTGATTCTCATGAATTCACCCATTGCATTTCCATTATCATCCATGTCTATATCCAAGACCTCCCCAATTTGTTCTCCCACCAGACTCCCTACCTCTGTGTTCATCATTCCCAAAGGAATACCATATGCTCTGACCATATGGGGATAGTCTTAAATTCATACTCATCAATTGTTTTGCTTGGCATAAAATCTTCCATCACTAATAACTCCTTATTAAACGACCACGGTCCATTATTTAGAGCCTTCCTTTTACTATCTTCTTCATGGAACGAGAAAAGGAATCGATTCCTATTCAAATCCTTACAATCCACTCCAGTGAAAGGGCTCCAGATGCTGCCTAATGTTCTTCCCAAATATTCTGCTTTAGCTGGTCTTTCAGAGAAGAGCTTACCCACAGCCTGGAGCTTGCCCACCGTCGATGAGCAGGTGTGTTTCCTTCCAATCTTTATGCTTCTCTTTTCTGCATCTGGCAGCTTCAAACTCTGCAGTTTCTCCTCTACCCCGTCCAAAACAGGGGCCTTCCCGTCGCCCATGGCAACCCCGCCCAGCTGGAGATTCCGGGCTTGTGTCGCCACACCAAACGCCGCTAATCGCCCCGCTGCCGCCGCAAGAAACTAGAGTGGCTCCTGCGGTGCCTTGAATCAAGGGCTTGGGACGGGAGGGAGTTGGCTTGGGATGGAGAGAGCTAGTCAGGGGCGTGAAGAACTTGCTTGGATCTCGTTGATGCTTCGCCGGACCAGCACAACGCGTTGGAATCTCAGAGATTTGGTGGATTTGAGTCTGAAGATTGACGGCAAGAGCTGCCGACACTGGTCGCTGTGGAGTCGCCACAGAAGTCGCGAGAAACGCACCGAACCGTCACGAATGGAAAGGGGCAGAGCTGAATACATTGGTGTTGGAAGCCTGTGGGTGGTTCTAACTATGAAACCTCCTCAAATACTTCCCAACTGTAGGTGGCTTCAAATCTTCAACTGCCTCCAAGAATTATTGCAGGCAGTTCCAAATTTCCAACCGACTCGACACCAAAATAACTGCCGCCGCCGGATTATTATATACCGCTTTGTAACCTAGGAACATAACCTCTTCTGGGGCCGCTTCTAATGCTTCTTTTTCTACTAGTGTGGGGAGGCGTGGTCCGACTGATAGTGAGCCCGACAGACTATCTCGAATCCCCTATTCCTCCCCTCGAATCGGGGACAGAGTCGGTAATTTCAGACGTTCGTTCACGTCCATAGTTAAAAGAGGATTAATGTTGGAGGCATAAAGTGTCTGGACTTGACATGTACTCCCTGACATGCCCCGACGCCAGATCTTGGCCTTGTGTTTCTATGTGGTGTGCTAATCATTGTACTATAATATTTTGTGTAAGGACAACCAAACAAACAAAACATTTGTTAAAAACAAGAATTAGAGTGAATCATGTTAAACAAACAAGATTTGTAATCTACTGTGATGCCTAATTCAGTTACTTTTTTGAGCGAAAGAGGGACCTGCCCCTCCGATTGGATACAAAGAAATCATATGCCTAATCGAGTTTTTTTTTGAGGGGGTATGCCTAATCGAGTTAGTGACTGGGACTTAATGGCTTGTGCGTTGTAACTTGTATATTTATTCTTGTTTCATTTCTGTTTTTGTTCTTTTCCTTCATAATGACTCGTGTATTCCATCCTTAATGAAACCAAGAAAAATTCTTTTTGTAAAGAGCAACCAAACTATCTTAATAAAACAAAGGTACATGATTTTTGAATTTTTTAGCACCAAATGAGGTTATTCATCATGGTATGGCTACCATGATACACATAAGGTGGGCTTTTTCGAAAAGGAGGGGGGGGGGGGGGGGGGCTTTGTTTAAAGGAACTCGATTAGATTTGTACACGAGATGAATTCCAACGTTTTTTCTATATAGGTAGTCTGATATGTCGGACCTCGATACTTAATATTTTTGCTTCAAACTCTTTTAAACTATATTTTCAGGAAATTTTCATGAATTCAAACATCTTGTTACAATTTATTTGTGTTTTTGATTATATCAAGCACTCTGTGATATAAAAAAGTGTAGTTTTAAATCTTGAAGAATTGAAAATAACATGTCACTCTGATTATGTATCTATCTTGTTCATGTATTTTTGCTCTGGCTCGTAGTGCCCCTAAATCCGAAGACCGGCCCATAGTACACAAAGAGGGAGTAGAATCTTGCAAATAAAAGAACCCTAAATCCGAAGACCGGCCCATAGTATATAGAGAGGGAGTAGAATCTTGTTAATAAAAGAACCCCTAAATCCGAAGGGGCGGTATGTTTGGATTGTAGGTGAAGTGTACCTTGCAATTTTTTGGCTCTGACCCAAAAATTAGTCTTTGCTGGAATGGTACAACTTTTTGATATGTCAAAGTACTTAAGCCAACTCTAGTTTATTTTCTTAGCGGTCTTAACCACCTCCATGGGCAACCAAAGCTTAACGAAAATTTAGACTAGCCAAACCAAAAGCAAGTTTGACCATAAACCAAACGCACTCATAGTACACAGGGAAAAGAAGTAGGCCGAGGTATATCACTGTGGACCTGTGGTCCGGTGGCCGGCCCCCACGAGCTGGCGTAGCAGTACTACCTGCTGCAGTGGCCTCTGCAGAACCGGAGCACGCGAGAGGGATCGCCTGGAAATGGAGCAAACTAGCTCGAGCTACGAGGAAGGAAGACTGCCGCATGCATCAGCTGCCTTTTCAGGTCTGCACACTCTTCTCCAAGCTACCTTTTGACCCTGGAGCTGGCAACGCAACGGGCGGAGATGACTGCTGGGTGCGAAGTGGACTGCGGCACGGCAGGGAACAGGAGGCGGCCCCCATGGCCGCGGGTGGAAGCTGCCTGCCCTCGCCGCCTGCCTGGTTCCCGAGAAATCGCCAGTCTGCTCCATTCATCAGGCCATGAGATTCGCACCGATTTTCTTGGGACACCGCGTTCACGTAATTACTCCCTCAGTTCCTTTTTACTCTGCATATTGAATTTGCCCAAAGTTAAACTTAGCTAAGTTTGATCAAATTTATATTAGAAATTATTAGCATCTATAATATCTAATAAATATAATATGAAAATATATTCCGAGATGAATCTAATGATATTGGTGTTGTTATGTAAATGTCAATAATTTTTTATATAAACTTGGTTAAAGTTGGATAAATTTGACTTCAAACAAACCTAATATGCAGAGTAGAAAGGACTGAAGGGAGTACCTGTGTTAGACGTAAACGGATTTTGTCTCTTTTGCCTGTTTATAGGTCGTTAATAACCAACAATCGGCTATAAGGAGTTGCCATGTTATTTAGAGCCAATCTTGTAGCCGACACGTACAATGGTAAGTTCTACTATATGTATAGTACTTTATTATTAGTTGGCCCATCTTACAACCTCACAAAGTGTCTTAGGCTCGTACTAAAGCCTTAACCAAGAGCCCACTTCTCTTCTCTCTCCTCTTTTTTCTCTTCCAAGTAAGCAAAGATATAAATTTTTTAGTCCTTATAACCTGCTTATGTCACCTTATTGTAGTACTTGCTCTGAGGCCAGCGGCCAGGCTCATCCATCCAAATCAGGAGGTGTGCCGAGCCGACCGACCTATTTGACCCGCCTGACCGAATTTTGTTCAATAAATATACTTTACACAAATGAATCTAGAATTCATGACTAACGACATAGTTCATGCCGCCCTACGTGCCAGCCGCCGGCATACATACTAGCACTCAACAAATTTGTCTTCTCGGCCATAGTTCATGCCGCAATATATACCAGCACTAAAAAAATTGTCACTCTTAGCCATACTTCATGCATCTCGCCCGTAGTGCATATTGGTACACATGTCCGCATACAAAATGATCGCGTCTCGGCCATAACGCATTCATATATCTCGAGCATCTCCTTTTGGTTCTTCTCCGGACCAAGTCCTTTTCCTTGGGACACCTTAATCAAGTTGACCGTCATGATCTTCATTTCCTTCGAGATCCGCGCGAGCTTCACCTCATCTGCTTTTGTCCGGCCATAGCTCTCCTTGATCTCGGGCTTTTTTTGTATGTCAAAGAAGGTCTTCATTTGCTCCTCTTTGTCTTGGCGCTTCCTCTCCTCCCTCACTTCCTTTTGGATTATGAGCCCCTTCAGAGTTTCTTGCAGCGCGAGTGTCAAAACATCACGCTTGTAACCCAACTTGGATTTGGTTTTCCCGCTCCGCCGCTTCTCACTTTCACTTGGCTCAACGACATCCGACGGCCCCCACCTTTCTTTTGCACGTCATATTGCTCCTTAAACTCCGGGCACCACAACTCATCGACCAACAATGGGTCACGGTGAATGCCTTGTCCCCATGTTGGGCACTGAAACACTCCAAAATTGAAATGTCTACAAATGAAGATGAAAACAACAATATACATTGATATGCAATGGAGATGAAAGCATCAAGCAACAAGAAATACACATATGAACAAGGGGAAGAAACTATATACCATCTCTTTGATGCCTAAGCCACTCACGGACGGCCGGTGATGTTCTAAAGGGTGGCACAAAACTTGTTGCACTCTAGTTGGATGAAGGCCCACATCCTTTGGGTTGACACTGTAGAAGTGCATGCTCTAGCCAATGCAACCAAAATACCGATCAGATGGAAGAGACTAGGCGGCACATTATATGTCAACACTCCCCCTCACGTGCGGCTCCCTCAGGCCTAAACATGGAACAAAAGTGGGCTGCAATTTTAATTGCGCCAGCCGGGTCTTGAACTCAAGACCTCTTGACTCTGATACCATGTATGAGATTATGATTGCACGATGTATTGCTCTCGTGCATAGGCACGTATATATGATGTACAAAGGTGGGTCACAGACCTCAACTATACAAGGAACTAGGAGGCGGGCCCAATACACAATATGCAAATAACACATATACTCAACAGACACATCGCCATAGTTACTCTCAAATTTGTTGGACTCGAACTTCGATTCCTACACTCATGGAAGTATGTATGGGTCCTCGTCCGAAACGTTGTGCCTTTTAGCTCGGCAGTGGTTTTGGGATCTTATCCAATTTCCATCCAAGCTTCACAAATCAACTTATCCCCATCCTTGGTGTATCCTCCACTGAGATGCTTTGTTGCCTCCTTTGTGCTATTGCTTGTTGAGAGAGCTCCTCGTGGAACAATGGCTCATTGTCGATGTCCACACCATCATCTTGCCCTTAGTTGTCTTCTTGCCCGTGGACGTCTATGTCTTCTTGCCCTTCACTTTACTGGTCGCGGCCATCTTGAATTTGGGTCTCGTTCCATCGTACGCTTGGCCACCCTCATAAATCATGCCCTCCTTGAATTCACTGTAGTAAGTTGAATCTTCATGAATCGGCGTCGGGGTCGACGGTTCGTCGAAAACGTTGTGGGTATTGGGAAAGTTTCCCGTAGGGATCTCCTGCAATGTCTCCTTTGCGGCCTGTGGATTGGTCGGCCGTAGGTGTGGCGTTGAGGTCGAGGGCCGCCACAACGGGGAATACCGGCGCGACTTCACTCACTTCAGGTGAGCCGTCCCGAGGCGACCCGGAGAAGCGGGAGGTGCCCAGGTCGTGTTAAGGAAGGAACTTGTACATCGGTGGCGTTGTCAAGGTGCGCGACAACTCCGGACGTGACCGGCGGACAACTGACGATCCTGTGCTGGCTATGGCCATAGCAGTGGCGTCAGCGAGAAGGGTCGTGCCTCCACGGAACCCTACCATGAGGAGGGCCTGCTGTGGCAACGGTGACATTGTTCTGTGTAATCGCGGTTTGGCGTTGTGCAGCTATAGCTAGGGTGGCGGCGACGTCTTTTTTGTCCGCTACGACCTTCCTTCGGCCATCTGTCTTCGCCTCCCTCCGGCATTCGCACCTTCTTTGGTGCCTTTTTTAGGTGCACGACCCAGGTGTCCATGCAGTTGACCGTGGAGGCTGGGAAGGAGGTGGCGGCGGGGTTGGGCGCATCGATCATAGCGTGAGGGCAGGAGGGTTTTGGGATAGAGGGGAGAATTGTGATGGATGTGCCACCGATTGGCGGGCCAGGGGAGGACAAGGGAGGGTGTCGTGGGCGTCCGCCCAGATCAAAGCCGTTCCAAATTTTGGCAGAAAATGGGTGGCGGTGGGCAAAAAAGGCATTCATCCGGACGCATTCGCTGAAGGTGACCGAGCATATCATATTTCTCACACTCCATAGCCACATCCCTGATATGTCCTAAAACAAATTCATACAAAAATCATTCACACAACATACCCTACGTAGATCAACATATCAACATAGCAATCCCACATAGATAACATATAAACATAATCCGATCTGACATAGATATAACATAAAAACTTAACACAATCCGATCCAAAAGGGCCAACCCTTGAGTTCATCAATTAACTAAACTAGATGATGCCCCACACGTTGTTGCGGGAACATTTTCAATTATATTTGAATGATTTTTGAGTTATGGAATATGAATATTTAGAGAAATAATATGAGAGCAAAAACTAAAAATACATATGCTTTATTGTGTTGGTTATCATATTTTTGTAAAAAAAAATGTTAAATATCTCATGCATGTTTGTATGTTGAGGTGAACATTTTCCTATGACTCATCAAATGTTGAGTGGGCCTTTTTTAATGCATGTTGCTTGATGAGGTGTCATGCTTGCATGCTAAGAGAAATAGATTAGTGGGGCTAGCTATTTTGATATAAGATTAGACACTACTAATTAAAACTAAGAGACAGGGCGGCCGAGTTTCGTCACTTCCTCGCTGGATGCTTCCCCTTGGAGTCTCAGCGGCTCTCCTCTGCATAGACGTCAGCGGCTCGAATGTGTCATCATCGTCGTTGTTGTCCGACACAGAGGAGGACGACGATGAAATGATGATGCTCGTCATGCGCTGGGCACCGTGGTTCTGCTCCATCACAAGTTGTGCGGTTCTCTGCGTCGTCGCTGTTGCGACTCCTCGAGCCTCATGCAGAGAGTTGCCGCATTTTTGTGGCGACGACAGCAGGCGTCTCCATGGATGTGTAGGAGCGGCGGATGGCGTCGCGGAGGGCCTCGTCGTCGCATGAGGGAGGCAGAGGCTCTGGTGCGGATCTTTGGCACGCAACTCAGCGAAAACCATTGATTGGATGTAGGTTTTTAATTTCAAAAACAAACAATTTTGGAACACCGAAACATGTGAAAATTCTGAAATTTCACATATTTCAGAAATTATTTTGGATTTTGAGATTTTAAATTTCATTTAATTTGGAGGAGTTTAACCTAAATTAGTTTGTATCTATCTTGAAGTTTTGGTATTGCATATATTTCAAACACCCTAAAAATATGCGAAATTTTGAAAACTTTATTGAATTTTTTAACCCTGATTGTGGACCATGTAGCCCAGCTGAGGCAAAATTTCGTGTTTTGACCCTTTTCTGAAACCTATTTGAAATCTGACAATAGTTTAATTTTTTTTGAGATCTAACCCTATTGCTACCGCCAGGCCTCATGGCGGTAGGGTATAACAGCCTACCGCCAGGGCCCATGGCGGTAGGAAACAACCCTACCGCCAAACGCGCTGGCGGTACCCTGTACAACCCTACCACCAAGGTGCTTGGCGGTAGGCACGAGCACGCACTGTGTCCAAAAACTTAGAAGGAATGGCGGTAGGGCATGCAACCCTACCGCCAGAGACTTAGCGGTAAGCTGTTATATCCTACCGCCATTGGCCCTGGCGGTAGGAAAAGAGTCAGATCTCAAAAAAAATTCAAACTAGGGTCAGATCTCGAATAGGTTTCAGAAAAGGGTCAAAACACGAAATTTAGCCCCCAGCTGATAACCTCGGCCGAAAGAGGCCGAATTTCGTGTTTTGACCCTTTTTGGTAAGAAATTCAAGATCTGACCTCGGTTGCAAAAAAATTCGGGATTTGACCCTTTTGCTACCGCCAGGTCCCATGGCGGTAGGGTGCGACGGAGGGGGACGGCGGCCGTTTGACTGCGCTGACGTGGATAAGTACCGCTGGCCAGAGGCCTGACAGTAGGTTATCTAAACTCTACATGAGCACTGGCGGTAGGTGTAGCAGAGTTTTGCCGTACAAACCTTACGTAGCGAAATGTGCGGTGGACTGGCGGTAGGTGCACCCTACCGCCATGGATCTGGCGGTGGTGTGCGACCCTACCGCTGAGCCCATGGCGGTAGAGTCTGTGTTTTCCAAAGGTGTAATGTTTCTGTAACGAAGAATGGAAGGCCTGGCGGTAGGTCGCCCTACCGCCAAGGGGCTAAGCGGTAGGCTGTGTGAACCTACCGCCATGGTCCTTGGCGGTAGGGTCCTGTGTTTTGTTGTTTCTAGTTCATTTGGTTGTTTGTTTTCGAATGCAATATGACAGCAATATACAGCAAGTTTTACAAATATGACAGCAATCACAGATTTTAAACAATTAAACTTGGGCACCACATAGATCAACATTAGATAACTTGTGCATATAACATTTCAAACGAACTTCAACGGAGTTCCACGTAGTAGCAAACACATAGATCCACAAATAGCAAACACATAGTTCCACGTAGTTTCATAACCACTAGACAAGTTCAACCAAACTAAAAGAGCCAAGTATCGAAGAGCATAATCACTTGCTCCTTCCCTCTTGGAGAGTACGGTCCTCGTTACTCTTTGAACGAGTCTCTTCGGTCTTCTTCTTGGGCGGCGAGAACCGGTCTCTGGAAAGGGTCCAGACTTCAGCAAATCCTTCTTCTTGGATTCCTCTTGGCCGGTGAGATACGAGATGTTTGAGTTGGTGGAGGTCCATAATCTTCATCGTACTCCTCCTCCCCGTTGCTCTCATCCTCCTCCTCCTCCTCCTCCTCCTCTTCATGTGTGGCCTCCTCATCCTCATCCTCTTCCTCCTCCTCCTCCCCAACCAACCTGGACGACGAGGGAGCATGGCTCGATGAGGCGATGAGACCCCGTGTGGCTACTGGTGATAAGCTTCAAGCGACCCAGCTCCAAGACACCCAAGCAGCCCCACTGAGCTTGCGACAACGCTGCCACGAACTTCTGCACTCACAATGAAGCAAGGTCATAATAAGTATCAGATCGACTGACTGCAAGTGAACAAGATGCATCTGTTCCGAGGAGGCTGAAATTGTACCTTCATCGTCCCCCTGACTCTGGTCTCCGATTGTACGCTCCCGGGAAGATCACCTAGTGCATCTGAGGCTTCAAAGATGCATCTGTTCAGCTCACCGGACTGCAACGGCATAAGTCAGTCACGATGACGAATAAAATATTTTAAATACGACCGTCGGTTCAAACTTACCACTCTGTTGATGAGGGTGCAAACTCCCTAAATCCACTGTGCATGTCTCGATGCGGTATGGTATGCATGTTCATGCCGGGTCAGCCCACTCTAGCTCCTGATGTCTTCCGCCCGTCCATCGAGGCACGAGGCGAAGACGGTGCTTCGGCCATCATCGTACCACCTCATGTGTCGGCCCGGTAATCATCCCAGTTAGTCACTCTCCTCTCCACGTCTTTACGGTACCTCCGTCGGTTCCACTCCGTCACATGAGTCTTATGCTCCTCTCCCGATGCGTGATCGGTGATTCTTCCGCCGCTCATCACGCAAGGCATAAGCAACAAGAATCATCATAAGCGCAATGAGATCATCATAAGCAACAAGAAACATGATAATCTCACGGAGAACAAAGAGCTCCCAGGTGGAGCGGCGTGGCCGCCACGGTATCGGTGGGCTGGCCGGTGGGGTATCTTGATAAATCCCAAACTGCGTGGCCACAGCGTTGTGGCAAATGCCACTCGACGGCGCATACACACGGATCATGGGCACGATGCACCGCCAGCGACCACGGTCCGCATCGCACATCACGTTCAGATCAAAGTCCCACTCTCGTTCTTGTTGATACGGGCACCAGATTACCTATTACATATACCTTGGTAAGTTCGCACTCTCGGTCAATAGTGGAATCAAAGAGAAAGGTGTTGGCGAGTTCATATACTGCGTGTCGTCAAAGCGCCCAACTTCGTTGGTGTAGGTCTTGTCACGAAGTCTTGTTTAGGCCGTGTAGAGTTTGACAACGTCCCACTCGTAAGCTACGGTGGGGTTTCGAGTCTCGTCGCCTTCTTCGCCATAGTCTTCCCATGGGCGTCTTCGCAACTTCTCCGGGCGCCCCACCGGCAGCCGCTCCCACATCCAAATGGAGAAGGCCCAGACAAAGCCACCAATATTGGACTTGTCTCCCGTCCTCTGGGTTGCGTCGTCAAGCTGCAAAACATCAAATGAGGATCAGATATAAGAAAAATGTCATGGACACACTTTCGTAGGTAGATGCGCAATTAGACACTCTCTTACCGAACGGTATAGGTAGGCGAGAGATGCCGTCCCCCAACTGTACCCTGCATCCCAGTCGGCTAGGAAGAACAGATACGACCAGTTGGCAGAGTTTCCGGAGCTGTCTGGAAACACGACCTCCGTGAGAAGATACCACAGGTAGGCCCGCGCGTACCACTCCACAGTCGCCTCGTCTGCGCCTTCGGGGCATGTCTTCCGGTGCTCCGAGAGCCAGATCAACGGCACACCGGATGTACGGTTACTCTTGGCACCGGGGCAGTCGTCGATGAGGGTGGTGACCCTCTCCACCAGTTGGTCCTCTCCACTCGACCGGTGAGTGCATGACCCTCGATCGGCATGGCAGTAATCATCTCCCAGTCCTCGAGGGTCACCGTCATCTCCCCGCATGGCAGATGGAAAGAATGGGTCTCCGGTCGCCAACGGTCAATCAACGCTGTCAGAGCTGCGTGGACTAGCGTCGGGCGGGCCGACGAACTGCAACACGAAACCCAACAGTCGGGCTCTCTTGAAGAACGGCGCGTAGCGCTCGTCGTAGTCCATATGCCCATGAACCCCGTGACCCCTCATGCGCAGTGGCTGGAGCATCTGTCAAAAATTGAACGCCAAAAGTTAGGAAATTATTTTCGTCAATCCGAAAACTTGGATCAAAATTTCATTCATATAACTTACCTCTCTGTTCTCTATGAAACGGGCACGATGACCCTTGTCGAATGCCCAGTCCAGCATGCAGTACCGTGGACCGATGTTGTCCGCAAGAGGTGGCCGCCTTAATAAAATTTCATAAACAAAAGCACCATAAGCATGAAGCATACATAAGCAAAAGATGAACTCAAATCATATCGACATGCATCATATCAAAATAAAATTTTAAGCATATTTCTCCAACAACATCTACTACACATGATGGATCAAATCATATCAACATGCATCATATCAAAAAAAAATCCTCCAACATACATCATATCATCATATTTTTAAATAATTTTTTCCAAACAACATCTTCATATCATCATATCAATATGAATCATCAATCTAGGGTTCAACTTCACACTAGATCATATCATCATATCAACATGCATCATCAAACTAGGGTTCATCCTCATATCAACATTACATCATAATTTTTTTAACAAAATAAATTATGAACTAGGGTTCATCTTCACACTAATATATGAACTATTGATTAGAGTTCATATCCAATACCACTAGTTACTAAAGAACTAAGAACTACAATTACAATCAATCTTAGGTGAAAAATCCAATATAAGTTAAAAAACATGAGGGATTTCAAGCAAATAATGCGTCGAATCGGAAGCAAGTTTGCAAAAACTAATTGGAGGGATCGGAGGAGCTTACGTTTCTCTCTTCGGGGCCATCTCGATCCGCCAAAACGGTGAAGAAACGGTGAAGATTGGAGGGGGAGTGTCGGTGTCAAAACCGGCGGATCTCGGGTAGGGGGTCCCGAACTATGCGTCTAGGCGGATGGTAACAGGAGACAAGGGACACGATGTTTTTACCAGGTTCGGGCCCTCTCGATGGAGGTAATACCCTACTCCTGCTTGATTAATATTGATGATATGGGTAGTACAAGAGTAGATCTAGCACGAGATCAAGGAGGCTAAACCCTAGAAGCTAGCCTATGGTATGATTGTTGTTCTGTCCTACGGACTAAAACCCTCCGGTTTATATAGACACCAGATAGGTTAAGGTTACACAGAGTCGGTTACAATGGTAGGAGATCTACATATCCGTATCACCAAGCTTGCCTTCCATGCCAAGGAAAGTCCCATCCGGACACGAGACGAAGTCTTCAATCTTGTATCTTCATAGTCTTGGAGTCCGGCCGTGACGATAGTCCGGCTATCCGAACACCCCCTAGTCCGGGACTCCCTCAGGGAGAGTGGCGGAGATGAGAGAGGGAGAAAGGGGCGCGACTTGGGGAAGAAAATGGATGAACTGCCGAGTTGGGGGAGGGAAGGGGTGGGAAGAAGGGAAGGGGCGCGGGGGTCTCGGCGAAATAGCCCGGACCCTACGCCGAGGGAACTCCCGGTAGGGTTACAGATCTATCGCCCGGGCCTGGCGGTAGGAGTGCGACGGAGGACGGCGCCCGTCCGCCTGGCCGGCGTGGATAAGTTTCCTACCGCCAGGCTGTGTAACCCTACCGCCAGGTGCTCTGGCGGTAGGAAAAAGGGTCAAATCTCGAAAAAAATTCAAACGAGATCGGATCCTGAATTTCTAAAAAGGGTCAAAACACGAAATTTCGCCGCCGAAAGAAAGTCTCTGCCGCTTTGACCCAGTTGATTTGACGTGAGACAGACCGGAGCCGAAAAGCGGCAGCGCCTCCGATTGGACGTCTCGGTCTCGGGGCCTCGATCGCTGCGTGCGCCGAGGCTCGTGCGACAAGCCAACGGATCCGTGGCCCGTCTCCCTCCCGCTAGCAAGAGCAAGATGCGTCCGTCGTCTTCCCCGCTATAAATAAATGAGTTCCCACCTTCTTGTTCCCGTATTTTAAGCTCAGCTACGAGCTCTTTCACTATTCATCCCACTGTAGTGGTACTCTCAAGTCAAGTGCAAGCACGTACTACTAGCTCGTATATAAACCTCCGCCACCTGCTAAGCTTCGACTCCGATGGCGGGCAACGAGGGGACGCCGCTGGCCCAGCTGATCGAGCCCGCGCCGGCGCCCGAGCTCGCGCTGCTGCCGCAGCCGCAGGTGTCGGTGCAGGGGGCTAGTCCGGCGAGCGTGCGGACGAAGCCGCGGGGCCGGCCGCCCGGGTCGAGGAACAAGCCGAAGCCGCCGGTGGTGGTGGTGCGGGAGAGCGCGGGGGCGATGCGACCGGTGGTGCTGGAGCTGGCCGCGGGCTGCGACGTGGCCGGCGCGGTGGCGGCCTTCGCGCGGCGCCGCGGGGTGGGCGTGTCCGTGCTATGCGGCCGCGGCGCGCTCGCTGCCGTCACGCTGCGGCTGTCGACCTCGGCCGGTACCTCACGCGCGGTCCGGCTGGAGGGGCGGTTCGACGTGCTGTCGCTCTCCGGGACGGTGCTGCCGGCGGCCGGCGAGGGCGCGGGCGCGGGCGCGGACCCAACGCCGTTCTCGGTGTCGCTGGCGGGGGGCGACGGGCAGGTGGTCGGCGGCACGCTCGCCGGGGAGATGACGGCCGCGGACGGCGGTGTCGTGCTGGTGGCCGCCACCTTCGTCACCGCCGAGGTGCACCGGCTGCCCGCGGCGGAGGCCGAGGCGGTGGTCGAAGGCGATGATGGCCGCGGCGGTCGTCAGGAGGAGGAGAAGCGCCCACCAACATCACCCCCGCCGCCTCAGCAGCAGCAGCAGCCGGCGATGGTGGCCGCGAGCCACGTCGCTGCCTACGGCGGGGTTCTGGGCTGGGCCCCCGGCGGCAATCCGGGCCAGGTTGGGCACTACGGGCAGCATGCCGAGCAGATGCTTTCGCCGTGGGGCGTGTTCCCGGACTCACGTGCCGCCCCGAACCATCCTGCGAGTTCGAGTCATCACCATTACTTGTAGTACCATTACCGTCCACGTTCGTTCTCCTCTTACATGGGGGAACGTAGATCGTTCTTGCCAACATCTTTTTGGGTCCGTTTTAATTAGTACTCCTACTCTAGCTCCGTATCACATTGTGCGAGTTGTACGATCGAGCAATATATGCCATGGTTTCTGGTAGTGCATGCAAAAGATGGCAGGTGGTTCCGAAGAAAAATGGGCATGAGAATGAACGATGCATGATGGTTGAATCCTTTTGATGGTCATATTGCAAAAAGAAAAAAAAATCCGTTGATGAATCATTGTTGATCACAATAGTAGGTGCCCTGACTGTGGAATAAAGCCACTGGACTATCCGCTGGTCACTCACATGTTGCGGGTGGAGCTGGCCGGCCTGACACGGCCTTGTGCACAATGGCTAGATGCCATGTCTGGGAAGGAGCTAGGCATGCACGCAGTGGAGCTGCGGAGCACGATGATAAAGAGAAGATACTGCTGCATGTGTGCGCCTGCCTGCGGCTGCACGTATTTTCCTCGGGAAGGCGCGACATTGTGGGGTTTCCGATGTAGTCCATGCATGCAGCTGCAACGCATAAATAAAAGCTGAAGCCACCATGTGGTACTAGTACGGTGCTCCAGCTGCCACACTAGCTTCAGCCTCCGGAGACTAGAGGTAGAGGGAGCAAACCAATAGTAGCACCACTTTGAATCGCATTCTCGCTGCAAACATTTACCGAACCAAATATTTCATGGTGAAATGAAACGATTGTGACGTTCGTGGGAACTCGTCTGATAATATAAACCCGAATTTCGTTGTTGAGATCAAACGTCAAGATGGCCGAGTTGGTCTAAGGCGCCAGTTTCAGGTACTGGTCCGAAAGGGCGTGGGTTCAAATCCCACTCTTGACAATTTTTTTTAACCAATCTGTATACTGTGTGTGCTAGACTACTAGTTTATTTTTTCAACACAGTACAAACAAAGTCGCACGCACGCACAACTGCCTCTATGTGCACCACCGATATGCCGGGTCTGCATAGCATCTTGAGATTTTATGAAGTCATCACACGCGCCTCCCACTCAACTACTACTGGCTACCGATTTGTTGGTTGGCTGGCTGCAATAGTATGATCATTGATTGGTATTAGAATCATGAACACTTTATACATTCTAAAAATACATAACCATCACAACGTAATATCCACCAAGCTGTAGCCGGCATGTGTGGCTGACGACTGAATCTTGGCCGCCGAGCTGTAGCCGGCATGTGTGGCTGACAACCGAATCTTGGCCACCGTCGTATTTGCCGATGAGGTCCACTGCGTTAGCGAGGGCTATAAGCTAGAAGAATCTATGCCAGTAAGCCTTGGCGACGAGTGCGGTCAACGAAGCATGATAAACACAAGTATTCAAGTGAATCTCTTCGAGGATCTATGCCCTTTTTCTGGAGAAACATAGTGTTGTGTTGGAAGACTCCAGTCACATTGCACTCGTGAAGTTCGCCGTTGATGATAGTTGTCGGTACTAACACCGGCAGACCTTGGGGTAGGGATACAAATATGTGGATCTCAAATCTATGGGTAATAGGGGACGAAGGAGACAGTGTTTACCCATGTTCGGGCCCTCTCGAAGAGGTAATACCCTACGTCCTGCTTAATTGTATTGATGATGGTGTATCGAATACAAGCTTGATCTACCTCGAGATCGTATGTTGTGTTCTAGTAATAATCTAGAATATGAGATGTCATAATCCTCTATCGACTAGCCTGACCTCGGCTTATATAATGTACCGGAGGCCTAGAATAACAAGAGTCCTAGTCGGCTACATCGATGGAGAGGAGTCCTTGTCTTGATCACCAAGGTGTGTGGAATCTTCCTTGTATATGTCATGGTCTGCCCAAAGTGGCCATTAGTGAACTGCCATGAGGGTCCTCGGCCCTGCCCTCTGACTAGGAGACGATGTGGTGAGTGCCCCCTAGTCAGGGACGCCGTCAATAGCCCCATGAACCAGTCTTCAAGATGGGGACGCTCCTCGGTTCCTCCGAGCTGTTCTTCGTCTTCGGCCGTCGGTCTTGAGAGCTGGTTCAACAAATTCTTCGCATCTCTGATCTCGAGGATCGCTGAGGTGTATCCAAAGAGTTCACATGTCGGGCATCCAAGGAGCCCTTTTAAGTTATCGGCCTTTATCCATGCCTTATTATTTTTACGCCACACCATGGGTTTGAAGTTTTTCCCGAGCGACAGTGTCCTCTTGCAGCCGAGCTCCAACGCCAGACTGCATCTGAGGTATCTTTTTGCAGCCGAGCTCCAACGCCGGTCTTCATCCGAGGTGTCATAAATTACCTTGGTCTTGAAAAAGTTGAAGGAGTTTAGTCGAGCTTAATGCCGAAATAGTTCTCTATAGAACTAGTCACTCACATATGAGCTTTATGCAAGACCGCTTCCGAGGTGGTGCACTACCTCGGCCTTGGGCGCTGACTTTTACAGATTTTTTTATTGGTGCAATTTTATTCTCTGCCGATATGTATAGCCAGTAGCCCTCAAGGTGAGTGCCGGCACAATGTCCGGCATACACCTGAAGGATAGCATAAAACCGTTGATCCAAGTAGCCCCTGAGACTCAGGTCGATTCGTGAAATCGGCATGAGGATCAAGTCCTTGCTTGGCAGCATACTTAGGAATGGAAATGCGGTGTGCATAGTCCCCGAGACCCAGGTTGGGTGCGGCCGACCAACCTGAGGATCGTAATCTCCTCGAAAACTATTTTGCACTCTGAATTTTTTCGTTGAATCGTCAATGCAGTAGCACCCGAGACTTAGGTTGGGCCACAAGGCCGACCCTAGGATCGTATCTCCTCAGGAATTAATTCATCAATTGATGTGTTTTGACAACGCCGAGGTGCTGCTTGGCAGGAAAGATGCCAAACTGCGGGTCGGAAAAGATTTCCTGAGCAAAACCATCACATAGAACACCTCGATCAAGAGGATGTCCCGCCTTGTCTGAAAGGAAAACATAAAATATGTTAAAGGTGTTACAAGCTCGAAAAAAAAATTATGTGTAAACTTTACACCTGAATTAAATCAAGTTTTTTGGTGCCAATCAAAAAATTGGTCTTAAAATTAATATGTGCTTCCGTCGTGATTTAACATTTACATCCGGTCTTCAAACTTCAAGCGGGTCAGCCTTCGGCTTCAACCTCCTTATCCCGAAGGCGAAGTGCTTCTTGGGCCAGTTTAGCGACTTTAGTGAGAAATCAGGCTATCCGGCTATTGACCACACACACTCGCATCAGAAAAAGGAGTAGTAGAAAAGGACTTTGCAATGACAAAGAAAAAACACATTTATTATAAAATGACTCATATAAGTTTAAGAGCCCCCAATTAACTTGGGTAAAGGAAGTTGTTTTTAACAAACATCATTTTTAACCAACTGCTATTTTGTTTAACACAAATATAATGCTTGGTCCAACTGAATAAAAAATTAATAATTTAGAAATTTTGAGTATGAAAGCGATTTAGCTGGTTAATGTGCTCGGTGTTGATGACGAGATCCGGTCTTGTGGCGGGATAAGTGAAGGAAATATGCCCTAGATGCAATAATAAAGTTATTATTTTATAATCCCTTATTCATGATAAATGTTTACTATTCATGCTAGAATTGTATTAACCGGAAACTTGATACATGTGTGGATACATAGACAAAACAACGTGTCCCTAGTATGCCTCTACTAGACTAGCTCGTTGATCAAAAGATGGTTTAGTTTCCTAGTCGACATGAGTTGTCATTTGATAACGGGATCACATCATTAGTAGAATGATGTGATGGACAAGACCCATCCATTAGCTTAGCATAATGATCATTCAGTTTTATTGCTACTGCTTTTTTGTGTCAAATATATATTCCTCCGACTATGAGATTATGCAACTCCCGGACACCGGAGGAATGCCTTGTGTGCTATCAAACGTCACAACGTAACTGGGTGATTATAAAGATGCTCTACAGGTATCTCTGAAGGTGTTTGTTGGGCTGGCATGGATCGAGATTAGGATTTGTCACTCCGAATATCGGAGAGGTATCTCTGGGCGCTCTCGGTAATGCACATCATATGAAGCCTTGCAAGCAATGTGACTAATGAGTTAGTTACGGGATGATGCACTACGGAACGAGTAAAGAGACTTGCCGGTAACGAGATTGAACTAGGTATGGAGATACCGACGATCGAATCTCGGGCAAGTAACATACTGATGACAAAGGGAATAACTATATCGACATTGCGGTTCGACCGATAAAGATCTTCATAGAATATGTAGGAACCAATATGAGCATCTAGGTTCCGCTATTGGTTATTGACGAAAGAGGTGTCTCAGTCATGTCTACATAGTTCTCGAACCCGTAGGGTCCGCACGCTTAATGTGTTTTGGTGACCGAAGTTTGTTCAGAGTCCCGGATGAGATCACAGACATGACGAGGAGTCTCGAAATGGTCGAGAGGTAAAGATTGATATATTGTAAAGTTATATACGAACACCAGAATGGTTCGGAAGAGGTTCGGGGATTTTTGAGTACCAAGGGAGGTTACTGGGACCCCGATAAAGTTAATGGGCCACGTGGGCCTTAGTGGAGAGGAGAGGGCAGCCACGGAGGTGCCCCCTTGCCAATCCGAATTGGACAAGGGGTGGGACGCGCCCCCTTTCCTTCTCACTGCACCTCTTTCCCTTTCCCTCTCGTAAGAAGGAAAGAGGGGGCGAATCCTACTAGGAGTGGAGTCCTAGTAGGACTCCCCCCTCCATGGAGCGCCCCAGGTGGCCGGCCTCCTCCCCCTCCTCCTTTATATACGGGGCCGGGGGCACCCCAAAGGCACAACATTTATTCTCTTAGCCATGTGCGGTGCCCCCCTCCACCGTTTACTCCTCCGATAGTATCATCGTAGTGCTTAAGCGAAGCCTTGCGTGGATCACATCACCAACACCATCATCACGCCATCGTGCTAACAGAACTCATCGAATCCATCGACACTCTGTTGGATCAAGAGATGGAGGGACGTCATCGAGCTGAACGTGTGCAGAACTCGGAGGTGTCGTACGTTCGGTACTTGATCGGTTGATTCAAGAAGATGTTCGACTACATCAGCCGCGTTAAGTTAACACTTCCGCTTTCGGTCTACGAGGGTACGTGGACACACTCTCCCTCTCTCCTTGCTATGCATGTCCTAGATAGATCTTGCGTGAGCGTAGGATTTTTTTTGAAATTGCATGCTACGTTTCTCAACAGTGGCATCCGAGTCAGGTCTATGCGTAGATGATATGCACGAGTAGAACACAAAGAGTTGTGGGCGGTGATCGTCATATTGCTTACCACCAATGTCTTATTTTGATTCGGCGGTATTGTTGGATGAAGCGGCCCGGACCAACCTTACATGACCGCGTGCATGAGACCGGTTCCACCGACAGACATGCAACTAGTTTTGCATAAAGGTGGCCGGCGGGTGTCTGTTTCTCAAACTTTAGTTGAATCGAATTTGACTGCGGCCGGTCCTTATGAAGGTTAAAACAACAAACTTGATAAATCACCGTTGTGGTTTTTGTGCCGTAGGTATGTACGGTTCATGCTAGCAGCCCGTAGCAGCCACGTAAAACTTACAGCAAACAAAGTAGAGGACGTCTAACTTGTTTTTGTAGGGCATGGTGTGACGTGATATGGTCAAGACATGATGTGATATAAAGATTGTTGTATGAGATGATCATGTTTTGTAAAAGTTATCGGCAACTGGCAGGAGCCATATAGTTGTCGCTTTATTGTATGAAATACAAGCGCTATGTCATTGCTTTACTTTATCACTAAGCGGTAGTGATAGTCATGGAAGCAATGGTTAGCGAGACGACCACGACGCTACGATGGAGATCAAGGTGTCAAGCCGATGATGATGGAGATCATGATGTTGCTTCGGTGATGGAGATCATGAGCACAAGATGATGATGGCCATATCATGTCACATATTTTGATTGCATGTGATGTTTATCTTTTATGCATCTTATTTTGTTTAGTACGGCGGTAGCTTTAAAAGATGACCCCTTAATAAATTTCAAGGTATAATTGTTCTCCCCAAGTATGCACCGTTGCGAAAGTTCTTCGTGCTGAGACACCACGTGATGATCGGGTGTGATAGGCTCTACGTTCAAATACAACGGGTGCAAAGCGAGATTTGCACATGCGGAATACTCGGGTTAAACTTGACGAGCCTAGAATATACAGATATGGCCTCGGAACACTGGAGACCGAAAGGTCGAACGTGAATCATATAGTAGATATGATCAACATAGTGATGTTCACCATTGAAGACTACTCCATCTCACGTGATGATCGGACATGGTTTAGTTGATTTGGATCACGTATCATTTACATGACTAGAGGGATGTCTATCTAAGTGGGAGTTCTTTAGTAATTTGATTAATTGAACTTAATTTATCATGAACTTAGTCCTGATAGTTTTGCATATCTATGTTGTAGATCAATGGCCCGTGCTACCATTCCTTTGAATTTTAATGCGTTCCTAGAGAAAGCTAAGTTGAAAGATGATGGCAGCAACTACACGGACTTGGTCCGTAACTTGAGGATTATCCTCATTGCTGCACAAAAGAATTATGCCCTTAATGCACCGCTCGGTGTACCACCTGCCCCAGCAACTGCAGACATTGTAATGCCTGGCAGTTGCGTGTTGATGACTACTCGTTAGTTCAGTGTGCCATGCTTTACGGCTTAGAATCGGGACTTCAAAGACGTTTTGAACGTCATGGACCATATGAGATGTTCCATGAGTTGAAGTTAATATTTCAAGCAAATGCCCGAGTTGAGAGATATGAAGTCTCCAACAAGTTCTATAGCTGCAAGATGGAGGAGAACAGTTCTGTTAGTGAGCACATACTCAGAATGTCTGGGTACCATAATCACTTGACTCGGCTGGGAGTTAATCTTCCAGATGATTGTGTCATTGATAGTGTTCTTCAATCGCTGCCACCAGGCTACAAAGGCTTCATGATGAACTACAATATGCAAGGGATGAATAAGACTATTCTCGAGCTCTTCGCGGTGCTAAAGGCCGCGGAGGTAGAAATCAAGAAGGAGCATCAAGTGTTTATGGTTAACAAGACCACTAGTTTCAAGAAAAAGGGCAAGGGTAAAAAGAAGGGGAACTTCAGAAAGACTGACAAGCAAGTTGTCATTCCCGGAAGAAACCCAAGTCTGGACCCAAGCCTGAAACTGAGTGCTTCTACTACAAAGGGATCGTCATCGAAGCGGAACTGCCCCAAGTATTTGGCGGATAAGAAGGATGGCAAGGTGAACAAAGGTATATTTGATATACATGTTTTTGATGTGTACCTTACTAATTCTCATAGTAGTGCCTGGGTATTTGATACCGGTTTGGTTGCTCATATTTGTAACTCGAAGCAGGGACAATGGATTAAACAAAGATTGGCTAAGGACGAGGTGACGATGCGCGTCGGAAATGGTTCCAAGGTTGATGTGATCGCCGTTGGCACGCTACCTCTACATCTAGCTTCGGTATTAGTTTTAGACATGAATAATTGTTATTTGGTGCCAGCGTTGAGCATGAACATTATATCTGGATCTTTTTTAGCGTGAGACGGTTATTCATTTAAATCAGAGAATAATAGTTGTTCTATTTATATGAGTAATATCTTTTCTGGTCATGCACCCTTGAAGAGTGGTCTATTTCTGTTGAATCTTGATCGTCATGATACACATATTCATAATATTGATGCCAAAAGATGCAAAGTTGATAATGATAGTGTAACTTACTTGTGGCACTGGCGTTTGGGTCATATCGGTGTAAAGCGCATGAAGAAACTTCATAAGGACGGACTTTTGGAATCACTTGATTATGAATCATTTTATACTTGCGAACCGTGCCTTATGGGCAAGATGACTAAAACTCCGTTCTCCGGAACAATGGAACGAGCTACTGACTTATTGGAAATAATACATATTGATGTGTGCAGTCCAATGAGTGTTGATGCTTGTGGCGGGTATCGTTATTTTCTGACCTTCACAGATGATTTGAGCAGATATGGGTATATCTACTTAATGAAACACAAGTCTAAAACATTTGAAAAGTTCAAAGAATTTCAGTGTGAAGTGGAGAATCATCGTAATAAGAAAATAAAGTTTCTACAATCTGATCGTGGAGGAGAATATTGGAGTTACAAGTTTGGCCTTCATTTAAAACAATGTGGAATAGTTTCACAGCTCACGCCACCTGGAACACCATGGCGTAATGGTGTGTCCGAACGTTGTAACCGCACTTTATTGGATATAGTGCGATCTATGATGTCTCTTACCGATTTACCACTATCATTTTGGGGTTATGCATTAGAGACAGCTGCATTCACTTTAAACAGGGCACCATCAAAGTCCGTTGAGACGACACCGTATCAACTGTGGTTTGGCAACAAACCTAAGCTGTCGTTTCTTAAAGTTTGGGGATGCGACGCTTATGTCAAAAGGCTTTAGCCCGATAAGCTCGAACCCAAGTCGGAGAAATGTGTCTTCATAGGATACCCTAAAGAAACAATTGGGTACACCTTCTACCACAAGTCCGAAGGCAAGATTTTTGTTGCTAAGAACGGAACCTTTCTAGAGAAGGAGTTTCTCTCGAAAGAAGTGAGTGGGAGGAAAGTAGAACTTGATGAGGTAATTGTACCTACTCTCAAGTTGGAAAATAGCTCATCCAAGAAATTTGTTCCCGTGATGCCTACACCAATTGGAGAGGAAGCTAATAATAGAGATCATGAAACTTTAGATCAAGTTGCTATAGAACCTCGTAGGTCTGGCAGAGCACGATCCGCACCAGAGTGGTACGGCAATCCTGTTCTGGAAGTCATGTTACTTGACCATGATGAACCTACGAACTATGAAGAAGCTATGATGAGCCCAGATTCCGACAAATGGCTTGAGGCCATGAAATCTGAGATAGGATCCATGTATGAGAACAAAGTGTGGACTTTGGTGGATCTGCCCGATGATCGTTGACCCATAGAGAATAAATGGATCTTCAAGAAGAAGACTGACGCTGACGGTAATGTTACTGTCTATAAAGCCTGACTTTTTGCAAAGGGTTTTCGACAAGTTCAAGAAGTTGACTACGATGATGCGTTCTCACCCGTAGCGATGCTTAAGTCTGTCCGAATCATGTTAGCAATTGCCGCATTTTATGATTATGAAATCTGGCAAATGGATGTCAAAACTGCATTCCTTAATGGATATCTTAAAGAAGAGTTGTATATGATGCAACCAGAAGATTTTGTCGATCCTAAAGGTGCTAACAAAGTGTGCAAGCTCTAGCGATCCATTTATGGACTGGTACAAGCATCTCGGAGTTGGAATATACGGTTTGATGAGGTGATCAAAGCATATGGTTTTATACAGACTTTTGGAGAAGGCTGTATTTACAAGAGTGTGGGTGGGAGCTGTATAGCATTTCTAATATTATATGTGGATAACATATTGTTGATTGGAAATGATGTAGAATTTCTGGATAGCACAAAATGATACTTGAATAAGAGTTTAATAAAAGACCTCGGTGAAGTTGCTTACATATTTGGCATCAAGATCTATAGAGATAGATCAAGACGCTTGATAGGACTTTCACAAAGCACATACCTTGATAAAGTTTTGAAGAAATTCAAAATGGATCAGGCAAAGAAAGGGTTCTTGCCTGTGTTACAAGGTGTGAAGTTGAGTCGCACTCAATGCCCCACCACCGCAGTAAGATAGCGAGAAAATGGAAGTCATTCCCTATGCTTTAGCCATAGGTTCTATCATGTATGCTATGTCAGGTAATGACACGATGTGTGCCTTGCTATAAGTTTAGCAGGGAGGTACCAAAGAAATTCAGGAGTGGATCACCGGATAGCGGTCAAGAACATCCTGAAGTACCTGAAAAGGACTAAGGATATGTTTCTCGTTTATGGAGGTGACAAAGAGCTTGTCGTAAATGGTTATGTCGACGCAAGCTTTGATACCGATCCGGATGACTCTAAGTCACAATCCAGACACGTATTTTTATTGAATGGTGGAGCTGTCAGTTGTAGCAGTTCCAAGCAGAGAGTCGTGGCATGATCTACGTGTGAAGCGGAGTACAAAGCTGCTTCAGAAGCAGCAAATGAAGGAGTCTGGATGAAGGAGTTCATATCCGATCTAGGTGTAATACCTAGTGCATCGGGTCCAATGAAAATCTTTTGCGACAATATCAGAGCAATTGCCTTGGCGAAGGAATCCAGATTTCACAAAAAGACCAAACACATCAAGAGACACTTCAACTCCATCCGATATTTGATCAAGGAGGGAGACATAGAGATTTGCAAAATACATATGGATCTGAATGTTGCAGACCCGTTAACTAAGCCTCTTCCACGAGCAAAACATGATCAGCACCAAGACTCCATGGGTGTTAGATTCATTACAGTGTAATCTAGATTATTGACTCTAGGGCAAGTGGGAGACTGAAGGAAATATGCCCTAGAGGCATATTAAAGTTGTTATTTTATACTCCCTCCGTCGCAAAATAAATGTCTCAACTTTGTACTAGCTCTAGTACAAATTTGTACTAAGCTCAAGACACTTATTTTGGGACGGAGGGAGTATTTCCTTATTAATGATAAATGTATATTATTCATGCTAGAATTGTATTAATCGGAAACTTGATACATGTGTGGATACATAGACAAAACAACGTGTCCCTAGTATGCCTCTACTAGACTGGCTCGTTGATAAAAAGATGGTTAAGTTTCCTAGCCATGGACATGAGTTGTCATTTGATAACGGGATCACATCATTAGTAGAATGATGTGATGGACAAGACCCATCTGTTAGCTTAGCACAATGATCGTTCAGTTTTATTGCTACTTCTTTCTTTGTGTCAAATATATATTCCTTCGACTATGAGATTATGCAACTCCCAAATACCAGAGGAATGCCTTTTGTCCTATCAAACGTCACAACGTAACTGGGTGATTATAAAGATGCTCTACAGGTATATCTGGAGGTGTTTGTTGGGTTGGCATAGATCGATATTAGGATTTGTCACTCCGAGTATCGGAGAGGTATCTCTGGGCCCTCTCGGTAATGCACATCATATGAAGCCTTGCAAGCAACGTGACTAATGAGTTAGTTACAGGATGATGCACTACTGAACAAGTAAAGAGACTTGACGGTAATGAGATTGAACTAGGTATGAAGATACCAACGATCGAATCTTAGGCAAGTAACATACCGATGACAAAGGGAATAACTAAACTGACATTGCGGTTCGATCGATAAAGATCTTCGTAGAATATGTAGGAACCAATATGAGCATCCAGGTACCGCTATTGGTTATTGACCGGAGAGGTGTCTTAGTCATGTCTACATAGTTCTCGAACCTATAGGGTCCGCACGCTTAACGTTCGATGACGATTGGTATTATATGAGTTATGTGTTTTGGTGACTGAAGGTTGTTTGGAGTCGCGGATGAGATCATGGACATGACGAGGAGTCTCGAAATGGTTGAGAGGTAAAGATTGATATATTGGAAGGTTATATACGGACATCGGAATTGTTCTGAAGAGGGTCGGGATTTTTCGGAGTACCGGGAGGTTACCCGACCCTCCCCGGTAAAGTTAATGGACCACATGGGCCTTAGTGGAGAGGAGAGGGCAGCCACGGGAGGTGGCGCGCCCCCCTTGCCAATCCGAATTGGACAAGGGGTGGGGGCGCGGCCCCCCCTTTCCTTCTCCATCTCCACCTCTTTCCCTTTCCCGCCTCCGCCGGAAGGAAAGAGGGGGTGAATCTTACTAGGAGTGGAGTGTAGGACTGCCCCCTCCATGGCGCGCCCCAGGTGGCCGGCCTCCTCCCCCTCCTCCTTTACATACGGGGTCGGAGGCACCCCAAAGGCAAAACAGATATTCTCTTAGCCGTGTGCGGTGCTCCCCTCCATCATTTACTCCTCCGATAGTAGCATCGTAGTGCTTAGGCGGAGCCCTGCGCGGATCACATCACCAACACCATCATCACGTCATCGTGCTGGCGGAACTCATCGACTCCATCGACACTCTGCTGGATCAAGAGTTCGAGGGACGTCATCGAGCTGAACGTGTATAGAACTCGGAGGTGTCATACGTTCGGTACTTGATCGATTGATTCGAGAAGACGTTCGACTACATCAACAGAGTTAAATTAATGCTTCCGCTTTCGGTCTATGAGGGTACGTGGACACACACTCTCCCCCTCTCGTCGCTATGCTTCTCTGTTGGGGAACGTAGTAATTTCAAAAAAATTCCTACGATCACGCAAGATCTATCTAGGTGATGCATAGCAATGAGAGGGGAGAGTGTGTCCATGTACCCTCGTAGACTGAAAGCGGAAGCGTTATGACAACGCGGTTGATGTAGTCGTACGTCTTCACGATCCGACCGATCCAAGTACCAAATGTACGGCACCTCCGCGTTCAGCACACGTTCAGCTTGATGACGTCCCTCGTACTCTTGATCCATTTGAGGCCAAGGGTGAGTTCCGTCAGCACGACGGCGTGGTGATGGTGATGATGATGCTAACGGCACATGGCTTAGCCTAAGCTCCGCAACGGTATGATCGAGGTGTGTAACTGTGGAGGGGGGCACCGCACACGGTTAAAAGATCAACTTGTGTGTCTATGGGGTGCCCCCTGGCCACGTATATAAAGGAGGGAGGAAGAGGAGGCCGGCCTAGGAGGGGCTCGCCTATAGGGGGAGTCCAACTAGGATTCCCAATCATAGTTGGAGTCCCCTTCCTTTTCCAAGAGGGGAGAGAGGGAAGGAATAGGAGAGGGAGAAGGAAAGAGAGGGGGGCGCCGCCCCCTCCCTAGTCCAGTTCGGACTTGCCATAGGGGGGCACGCGGCCACCCCTGAGGCCCTTCTCTCCTTTCCCATATGGCCCATTAAGGCCCACTACTTCCCCCGGCGAATTCTCGTAACACTCCCGTACTCCGAAAAAAAACCCGTATCACTCGGAATCTTTCCGATGTCCGAATATAGCCTTCCAATATATCGATCTTTACGTCTCGACCATTTCAATATTCCTCGTCATGTCCGTGATCTCGTCTGGGACGCCGAACAAACTTCGGTCATCAAATCACATAACTCATAATACAAATCATCATCGAACGTTGTTTATAACCCCACGGGTTCGAGAGACTGTAGACATGACCGAGACACGCCTCCGTCAATAACCAATAGCGAACCTGGATGCTCATATTGGTTCCTACAAATTCTACGAAGATCTTTATCGCTCAAACCGCATAACAACATACGTTGTTCCCTTTGTCATCGGTATGTTACTTGCCCGAGATCCGATCGTCGGTATCTCAATACCTAGTTCAATCTTGTTACCGGCAAGTCTCTTTACTCGTTCCGTAATACTTCATACCGCAACTAACTCTTTAGTCACAATGCTTGCAAGGCTTATAGTGATGAGTATTACCGTGAGGGCCCAGAGATACCTCTCCGAAACACGGAGTGACAAATCCTAATCTCGTTCTATGCCAACCCAACAAACACCTTCAGAGACACCTGTAGAGCACCTTTATGATCACCCATTTACGTTGTGACGTTTGGTAGCACACAAAGTGTTCCTCCGGTATTCGGGAGTTGCATAATCTCATAGTCATAGGAACATGTATAAGTCATGAAGAAAGCAATAGCAACAAACTAAATGATCATAGTGCTAAGCTAACGGATGGGTCATGTCCATCACATCATTCTCCTAATGATGTCATCCCGTTCATCAAATGACAACACATGTCTATGGTTAGGAAACATAGCCATCTTTGATTAACGAGCTAGTCTAGTAAAGGCATACTAGGGACAATATGTTTTGTCCATGTATTCACACATGTACTAAGTATCCGGTTAATACAATTCTAGCATGAATAATAAACATTTATCATGAAATAAGGAAATAAATAATAACTTTATTATTGCCTCTAGGGCGTATTTCCTTCAATCTCCTAGATAGATCTTGCGCGAGCGTAGGAATTTTTTTGAAATTGCATGCAACATTTCCCAACAATAAGGACGCCCAGCGAACTTTGACGTGGTGCGTAATCATCAAATTGTCCGAGTATCCAACCATCAAGCTAGAGGTGACCGAGCGAGGATCTTGGCTTGACAAAGTGACGATGCAACACGGTTGATGTGGCGAGGCAAAAACCCCTGGTCCAGCTAACGTGACGCAGCTGGTCGGCTGATGAAGCCGAAGTCGCCGGAGTAGGTTGTTGAAGAGATGGCAAAGCCCCCACATCAGGCAACGTGTCTAAGAAGGTTGGTGGGGTGACGCTGGAACCCGCATGCCATCCGAGGTGTTAAATCAAGTCGTTGTGGCGGACATCGGCTTGAATAAGCAATGACGCGGTGATGCCGACGTAGGTTAGAATTTATGATACGATCAATGCCAGCTTGATAAAAGTCACCACGCGGCGATGGAGGCGCGCCCGACCCATTTAATCCGTGGCACGACAATGTTGTCTTAACGATTATTTGGCCTTCGCGATGCCGAACTCTTGGTTGGCTCGCCGAGGTGATGATCCGAGGTGGTTGTCGTTGGCTCGATAGAGGGACGACGCAGTCGATGCTGGTGCAGGTCGGTAGCCGTGGAGCAACGTTGTCGGGATGGTTGGACACCGACGTGATGGTGAAGATTGCCTCGGAAAAGGTTCAAAATTTGTGGGCAAGTGTTTAAGAACAACACACATTACCGTAAAAAAATTCCTCCAGAAAGGATTTCTAATTTCCTGTTCATGAAGAAAGATGAACTCGGGCGGATTGGTTTTCGCGCAGAAAATAGATCTGAAAATTGATGCACTCATCGAATGTTTCCTAGAGTTTGAACGGTCAGATCGAGCTAAAATTTTGAGGGGTGATTGATATTGGAATTCCGCAGCCGATGAACGGTGGGATTTTCTAGCGGATGTTCGACCTGGATGCTGGATCCCTTGCCCTAAACTCATACAGATTCGACAGGGCTTCGGTATATCGGAGATTGCTGGAGATTCCTCCATCTGAACGCGATGACATTTTACAGGGTTGTTGTAGACTCAATTCCGCATAATTCCACTGAAGCAATCGTCAAAGCGATGCTCGAGGAGACGAAGACGGGGAACACGAATCCACTGTCCAGAAAAAAATGTTGTCAATCTATAGAAGTGCATACTCTAGTCAATGCAACAGAAAAACGATCTGATGAAAGAGACTGAAAATACATTTATACGTCAACACATTATGGTCAAAAAGTAACCGTACACAACCTTACATGATGCACGTATGCAGCCCGAGTTCTCTGAAATAACTAATCGATGGATCCTTCTGCTGCTGATTAGTTCTTCCCAGATCTTGTCGCCGCCGGTAGTAAGGCGAGGCTTGATAGCATCCAGCCGCCGTTTGAAGCCTTGAACACTTTGTCACGACCTATATGCCAATCAAGTCGTTTCAAATGACCTTGGTCTGTCGTGAGGTAAACTGGACACCGCGATACACACATACACATTGATGCATACGGATGATTCCCTTCATGTTCAGTCAAGTTTGTCATTGACTCCATTCGATCTATTTCCGTTTCCAGTCACACCTAGGTTAGGACTTCATCAAGCATTGATGCCAACCTCCGTAGACTCGTGGTTGTCGAAGATGTACCCTTTGATCTCATCATGTTCCATTCAATTGATTGTTGTTGCAGCGCTAGGGCAAAAAACATGTGAAATCGTTTGGAAGCTTTGACCCAAGATGCTTCGTTGAGCATTGGTGACCAGTGATGATCGTTTCATGCACCGGAGGAACGAAAGGTTGGATCTGATCTTCTAGGTATTGCTCCAATAACATTGATAACCTTTTATAGTAAAAACACTAATTTACATTATGGTCTGGTGTACACATTGGTATCTAGTAGCAGGAAGGATGGATGATATATAGTGCCAGAAGTATAAACCGGTTGAAGTGGCTAAGTGCACCGCTCTCTCCATAGCACGAGCTTCATGCATGGAGCAATGATCTTTTGTAGGAGTGGTTGGTATGGAAATGTAAGGGTGATGTAACCTAGTAATAAGGATTTCCCTTGATTGATAATCAAGGTTTATCGAACCAGTAGTAATTTTTTCTACAACACTAACCCTCAACACCTGTACAGAAAACACAAAAAATCTTGTTCCCAACGCTTCAAGAAGGTTTTCATGCTTCTTGTCCTGATAGCTACAAGAATAATTTGTATTGTATGGTAAGAATTGATAAATAGATAAAATAATAAAAATGGAATAGCAAAGAAAGTAAGTTGTAACAGTTTATGCAATTAAAGGGAAATAGACCCGATTCCATAGTTTCACTAGAGGCATCTCTGCAAGCAATATAAATGTGTTATGGTGAATAAATTATAGTTGGACAACGACTAAATTGCAATATTATGTTTAGTAGATGACATGTTGTGCTAGTTGACGCATAGACCAGCTGCATGCCAGAAGTTAAGCGAACTATTTGAATGATTTTTTCTCAACTTTCTGCAAATGATTATGCTCATACTACGTTCTATCTACCTTGAGGATGATCATTGGACATGGCTATCCTTCGCAATTTACTTTTGGTGATAAGAGACTCCGTTCGTGATGGAATTTCTTTTCTGCAACTGTCCGCAGATGTGCAAAAACCAACTACAACCAGAAGTTAGGCACGCGACCGTATCTACCCTGCCCACACCCCCCTCTGGTACGCATGGGCAACCTCACAACCGGGTGAATAGAAAGGCCGACCACAATACCCTACAGTAGATGGCCTGTAACGCCGAAACCACCTACTCGAAAAAAAAGACAACTCGAGACCATCAACTTTCCCATTTAAGTCAGCATCGGCATTCCCATTTGAGCGGCCACCCGTTCCGCCATTCGATTCTCTCCACCATTATTTATGCTTGATAAATTTTTATTTTTCTAGCGTAGACACACTTCATTCATTTCAATAGGTTAAGATGAATAGCTAGCAACATAGCTAGCTTAGTGTTAGAGTGTAATGCTAGTAATATTTGGTATTCTGAATTACTAAAGCAAGGTTGCACGATGCAATATTTTTTCTCTTTAGTTCAAGATTCACATCATTGATTCTCTTGTTGTCTTATCATTATTTTGTAGGGCATATGGTGACATATATGGATGGCTATTAATATTATTTTAATTCAACATTGGTATTAATCTTGGTTATTATAGTTAGGACTAAATATATAACCAATGGAGTAGATTAGTTAACTTATGTGGTAACATGGATGAACCCGATGGCTTTATTGTATCTTGTTTTTACATATAATAGATGTATTGTAAAATTTTGCACATTGCCCGTCTAGCTCAGTTGGTAGAGCCGAGGCTCTTAGGACGGGTTTGGTTTGCTTCCTGAGCAAACCTTACATGCCCTTAACCTTGTGGTCTTGGGTTCGAGCCCCAAGGTGGGCAATTTTTTGGTTGTTTATACATATTTCCTTTGTTTTTCGATTTATACCTTTTTAGACCAATTGATTTACATGGATGCGATTATGAACCCCATTTGGAAGTTAGCTTGATGATTCAAATATGTATTGGTGTGACGTGGATTGTGGAGAATAGGGAATCGTTGCTAGAAGAACTAGGTGGTGGTTTTGTTTTATTACTTTTGGCATTGTAGTTGTTTTCTATGTTTCGGGTTTATGTCATCTGCTTAGATCGGTCGATTTTGTTGGATTCACAAATTGTTTTGAATTCTCTATTATCTACAAAATTGTGAACCCCATACAAACACCCTCCATCCCTCCATTGTTAGGTTGTTAGGTGTACGGTAGATTTAGTAATTCCTTACATCAACCTTGATTTCACTATGGTGAACGGATGAAGCTACTCATTCAAGCTTCAACACTCATAGCTCTGATTCTGTTTAGGTTGATGTTGGCCCACAAGAGAGCGGTTTCTCGCAACTAGAAGTCTGTTGTCAGATATGGTCCATTTTTATCCTGAGATAAGGACAGGATGGCCAATCTGAACTATACCTACAACTGTAATGACATTTAGAGGTTGTGAATATGCTTCGAATGAGAAGAGCCCCCTTTTCTGAGCTTGTGGTGACGTTTAGGGAGAAGGGTTGCTATAAGATTGATACGTCTCCAACGTATCTACTTTCCAAACATTTTTTTCTTGTTTTGGCCTCTTATTTGCATGATTTGAGTGATCTAACCCGGACTGGCAATTTTTTTAGCAGAACTACTTTGGTGTTGTTTTTGTGCAGAAATAAAAAGTTCTCAGAATTGGACGAAATTTTACGACGAATTGTTTTGGAATATAAAAAATACGAGTGCAAAGAACTACTGGAGGGGGCCACCAGGGAGCGACAGGCTCATGGGATGTGCTCCTCGAGGCACGCCACGTGATCTTGTGGGCCCCACGAGCCTCTGTTTGCCCTAACTCCAAGTCTACATATACCGTCTTCTAGAAAAAAATCAAAGAAAAGTTTCATCGCGTTTCACGATCATGTAGGTGCCTCCACCTCCTGTTCTTCATTGGGAGGGCTAACGTGGAGTCCGTTCGGGGCTCCAGAGAGAGGGGTTCATTATCGTCGTCATCTACAACCCTTCTTCATCGACAACCTCATGATGCTCATCATCGGGAGTGAGTAATTCAATTTGTTAGGGCTTGATCCCTAGTATCCACTATGTTCCAAGATTGACGTTGTTATGCCTTTTATATGCTTAATGCTTGTCACTAGGGCCCGAGTACCATGATTTTAGATCTAAACCTATTATGTTTTATGGATATATTTGAGTTCTTGATCCTATCTGAAAATTATATGCACCTGTTATTGTTTTGAACCATAGACCCCAAGGTGACAATAATTGGGATACTATCCGGAAATGACTATAATTTGAGGAGTTGATGTATTCACTATTTTTTTTGTTCTGAACCTAGACCCCAAGGTGACAATAATTGGGATACTCTCCGGAAATGACTATAATTTGAGGAGTTGATGTATTCACTATTTGTTCATGCTTTGTTACGGTTCTCTATTAAAAGGAGTGTCTTAATTACCCTTAGTTTCCATTAGGACCCCGCTGCCACGGGAGGGTAGAACAAAAGATGCCATGCAAGTTCTTCTCGCAAGAACGTATAACTATAAACGAAATGCATGCCTACATATCATTGATGAATTGGAGCTATTGTGTATCGCTCTAGGTTGTGACTATTACATAATGAATTTCATACAAATATCCATCGCTAATCCATGCCATAATATTGTCTTTTCTCAAGTTACTATTACTGACGTTATTCCAATTGCTACAAAACTGCAACTATTGTTACTGTTACTGTTACTATTGATACTAGTGTTTTCAATGCTACCAAATTATTGTGCTACTAATAAATTGCTGCAAGGAAGTGACTTCTTAGGTGTGGTTGAATTGACAACTCAACTGCTAAGGCTTATAAATATTCTTTAGCTCCCCTTGTGTCGAATCCATAGTTTGGGTGAAATACTACCCTCAAAGACTGTTGTGAACCCCTATACTTGTGGGTCATCAAAGATAACACCCATGCCTCTTTGGAAGATCATGTAGCGACACTCCTTCATGTTGTAGGTCATAACTTGAGTTTCAGCGTGATTCAACACATTCATGAGATTTGTTGAGACAATTTTGATATTTAAAGCAAGTTGTATATGCTATTGAAGAGCTATGAGTAGACATGATCAAGACCACTACTTGTCGTACGAAGATATGCATGAGCTAGATGTCATCCATATTTCAAGGTGAGAGCTAATAATTGTTAGTTCATGCAATGACATACTTGTATTATTGTGAGCCATACCACAGTTGTACTAGTGCAATAGATGGTACTCAAGTGATTGCTATAGAGTGCTGAAGTCATAGGCTGCAACATAGAGGGATAGAAAACAGTAATTTGCTTGCTACTGTTGATTTTGATCTTGAATTCACATATGTGTTAGCTGGTTGGGAAGGATCATCCCATGATGCTGACATTCTTGCTTACAACATGGCTTGACCTGATGATTCAAAATCCCTGATGGTAATTTCTACCTAGGAGGTGTTGTATATGCATGTTGACATGGGGTTCTTCCAACCTTCAAGAAAAATAGGTGCCATCTCAATGATTTCTCTGGTAGGAACTATCCTAATACTGATGTTGAACTGTTCAATCGCAAACACTCTAGACTTAGAGTTATCATTGAGAGGGAATTTGGTGCTTTCAAGAATAGATTTAAAATCCTTGATCAAAAGAAGAAAAAGAGAAGTAGAGGAGGACAACGAACTTCCCCCTTGAACACCGTTGATAACCTTCCCCCATGAGCCATATGACTATTAATTTGGTACTGCCATTTGTTAGTAGTTAGAGCAAATTTTCATTTGTTTAGTAGCTAGGACTGGAACAATGTTAATTTTGTACTCCCTATGTTGTATCCTTTGTGGTAAGGTCATCACTAGTGAGAAGGAGTGACTACAATGTTAGACCAGAACAACTAAACACCAGGTAATTGCATCTTCATAGTCATAACACTCAAGTGCTGCCAACCAAATACCATGTGTCAAGCGATCTCCTGATGCAATTCGGGCAACCAAACGAAATGTAAAACATGGTTTAGAGGTTGTATTTTCTCAGGCATGTTCTACAGGGACACATATGCAAGGGGGACAAAAATCCATGCAGAGAACCAATCACACCCATGCCGACCGTAATCAGACTATGTAGCAGGTCGGATTGGTGGCCGTGCTATAAGTATGAATTGATTGAAGTGGCTAAGTGCATTGGTCTCTCCATAGCAGGGGGTTGATGCACGACGCGATGCTCTTTCCTTAGAGTTGTTGGGTATCCCCCAAATTTAAGGGAAATGTAACCTAGCAATAAGTGTTTCCCTCGATTGAGAACCAAGGCTTATCGAACTAGTAGGAATTTCTTCCACAACACTAATTCTTAGTACATGCACACCAAACATAAACAATCTTGTTCCCAACTCTTCAAGAAGGTTGGCAAGCGTCTTATCCTGATAGTTACAAGTATAAATTGTGTGGTGATGTCTGCTAGAACTATGTCGGTATTTCCCCAAAGAGGAAGGGATGATGCAGTATAGCAACGGTAGGTATTTCCCTCGGTAATGAGACCAAGGTTATTGAACCAGTAGGAGAACCTCCTAACACCACGTAAATAGCCCCTGCACACAAATAACAAATACTCGCAACCCGACGTGTAAAAGGGGTTGTCAATCCCTTTCGGGTATGACGCCTCAAGTAGGCAAGATAACGTGAGATAAATGTGGTAGATAGGATAAATAGATCGTGGAACAAATAAATTGCAGCAAGGTATTTTTGTATTTTTGGTTTAATAGATCTGAAAATAAAAGCAAAGGAAAGTAGATCGCAAAGGCAAATATGATGAAAAGAGACCCAGGGGTCGTAGGTTTCACTAGTGGCTTCTCTCGAGAAAAATAGCAAATGGTGGGAAAACAATTCCTGTTGGGCAATTGATAGAACTTCAAATAATCATGACGATATCCAGGCAATGATCATTAAATAGGCATCACATCCAAGATTAGTAGACCGACTCCTGCCTGCATCTACTACTATTAATCCACACATCGACCACTATCCAGCAAGCATCTAGTGTATTAAGTTCGTGGAAAAATGGAGTAATGCAATAAGAACGATGACATGATGTAGACAAGATCTATTTATCTAGAAATAGACCCCATCTTGTTATCCTTAATAGCAACGATACATATGTGTTGTTTCCCTTTCTGTCAATAGGATCAAGCACCATAAGATCGAACCCATCACAAAGCACCTCTTCCCATTGCAAGATAAATAGATCAAGTTGGCCAAACAAAACCCAAATATCGGAGAAGAAATACGAGGCTATAATCAGTCATGCATATAAGATATCAAAGAAGACTGAAATAACTTTCATGGATAAAAATATAGATCTGATCATAAACTCAAAGTTCATTGGATCCCAACAAACAATCGCAAAAAGACTTACATCATATGGATCTCCAAGAGACCATTGTATTGATAATATAATCAAGAGAGATCGATTGAGAGGAATCCACCTAGCTACTAACTACGGACCCGTAGGTCTACAAAGAACTACTCACATATCATCGGAGAGGCACCAATGGACATGATGAACCCCTCCATGATGGTGTCTCGATTGGATCTGGTGTTTCTGGACTCTGCGGTACATGAATTGATTTTAATCGACTCCCTAGGGTTTCTAGAATATTGGGGTATTTATAGAGCAAAGAGGCGTAAGGGAGGCCAATGAGGAGGCATATCCCACCTGGCGCTGCTTGGCCCTGTGCGCCTGGTGGGTTGTGCTCCCCTCGGAGCTCCCCTCAGGTGCGTTCCTGGCCCAAAAAAATCCACAAAAAGATTCGCTGTGTTTGGACTCTGTTTGGTATTGATTTCATGCGATGTAAAAAACATGCAGAAAATAGCAACTGGCACTGGGCACCATGTCAATAGGTTAGTACCAAAAAATGATATAAAATGACCATAAAATGATTGTAAAACATCCAAGAATGATAATGTAACAGCATGGAACAATCAAAAATTATAGGTACGTTGGAGACGTATCAGCATCCCCAAGCTTAATTCCTTCTCGTCCTCGAGTAGGTAAATGATAAAAACAGAAATTTTGATGTGGAATGCTGCCTAACATGTTCATCACATATTCTTTTCTTTGTAGCATGGACATTTGGACTTTTGTATGGTTCAAAGCAATAGTCTAGTTTTGACATGAAGACTATAATACTCAAGCATATCAACAAGCAACTAGGTCTTTCAAAATATCAACGCTAAAGCAAGTTATCCCTAGCCCATTATGCTCAATCATTGATCCATTCATTAAACACACTCTAATATTAGCTACACCCAATGCTCAAATACGATCATAGTGCCCCTTAGTTGGTGCTTTATAAGAGAAGGTGGAGACTCAGATTCAAAATAAAAATTGCATAAAGTAAAAGAAAGGCCCTTCGCGGAGGGAAGTAGGGATTTGTAGAGGTGCCAGAGCTCAAAGCAAAAATTGAGAGATAAAAAACATTTTGGGAGGCATACTTTTCCCACCAACAAAAAAGACTTAGAGCTCCCAACACTTTCCATGCTAGATACATCATAGGGGGTTCCCAAACAGAAAATAAACTTTATTCCTTTTTCCACCATTACTTTCACTTTCCATGGCTAACCGTATCCATGGGTGCCCTCCATACCAACACTTTCCAAGGAATTTATTATTTGACAACATAAAGTAAATTCATTTTTTATTTCGGAACTGGGCATCCCTAATACCTTTGCCATACTCTCGTGCAATGACAAGTGACTAACACTCATCGTGAGAATAACACATCTAGCATGGAAAATATTAATACCCCTCACCGCCTCATGAAATGGTAGAGCACACAAAAGAGAAATTTAATTTAAAAATTAGAGATGGCACATGCAAATTTTCTTAGAACGGCTTGGAAACACCGCATATAGGTAGGTATAGTGGACTCATATGGCAAAACTGGTTTAAAGGGTTTTGGATGAACAAGTAGTGATCATACTTAGTGCAAAGTGAAGGCTAGCAAAAAGATTGAGAAGCGACCAACCAAGAAACGAAAAATCTACGTACTCCAAGAATTAAGCATAAGTAATAATCGAATAATGCACCACAAGTAGGATATAAATTTCATTGCAGAACTATTGACTTTCGTGCTTGCATAGGGAAATCACAAACCTTAACAAATATATTATTACTAAAGCACAATTACTCACCAACATGACTCACATAACATATCGTCATATCTCAAAACCATTACTAAGAATCAAGTTTATTTTGTCCAATGATCTTCATGAAAGTTTTTATTATATCCTCCTTGGATATCAATCACTTTGGGATTATTTTTATATGTTGCTTTTGATAAGCTCAAACAAATTTAAGTGAAGAACATGAGCATAATTTTTCTTTCTCTCAAAATAATTTAAGTGAAGCAAGAGAGAATTTCTTAAAAAACTTACGAACTCCCAAATAAATCTAAGTGAATCATGAGAGCATTTATTCAAAAATAACAAAGCACACCATGCTCAAAAAGATATAAGTGAAGCACTAGCGCAATTCCATGGCTCTAAAAATTTAAGTGAAGCATAGGAGCAAGCATAGCATAATTTTTGGCTCTCTCAAAAAGGTGTGTCCAGCAAGGATTCAAGACTTAAAACTCAAAGCAAAACAAGCAAAGACTCATATCATACAAGATGCTCCAAGCAAAACTCATAGTATGTGATGAATAAAAATATAGTTCCAAGTAAAATACCGATGGTTGTTAGAAGAAAGAGGGGATGCCACTCGGGGGCATCCCCAAGCTTAGTTGCTTGCTAATTCTTGAATATTATCTTGGGGTGCCTCGGGCATCCCCAAGCTTAGCCTTTTGCTAATCCTTATTCCTTCATCCATCGTAAGATCACCCAAAACTTGAAAACTTCAATCACACAAAACTCAACAAAACCTTCGTGATATCCGTTAGTATAAGAAAGCAAACCACTACTATAAGTACTGTTGCAAACCCATTCCTATTTTATTTTTGCATTATATATACTGTATTCCAACTTTTCTATGGCAAAAACTGTTCAAAGAAAACCATAGAATCATCAAAACAAGCACACAACGCAAAGAAAACAGAATCTATCAAAAATAGAACAGTCTGTAGCAATCTGACTACTTCGAATACTTATGTAACTCCAAAAATTCTGAAAAATTAGGACGAAGTGAATAATTTGTTTATTAATCTTCTGAAAAGAGAATCAACTCAATAGCACTCTTCTGATAAAAATGAAAAATAATTACGTGAGCGCAAAAGTTTCTGTTTTTCAGCAAGATCAAATCAACTCTCACCCAAATCATCCCAAAGGCCTTGCTTGGCACAAACACTAATCTAAAACACAAAAACACATATAACCAGAGGCATAATTGTGTATTTTATTAAAAACAGCAAGAAAACCAAAAAGCAAAAATATACAAGTTGGGTTGCCTCCCAACGAGCGCTATCTTTTTACGCCCCTAGCTAGGCATAAAGTTTTATTGATTATCACACGAAAGATAAGAATTGAAGCACAAAGAGAGCATCATAAAATATGTGACAAACACACTTAAGTCTAACATACTTCCTATGCATAGGAATTTTGTAGGAAAACAAATTAGCAAGATAAGCAAGATCTAGCATATGCAAGGAAGAAGAAAGAAACAATAGCAATCTCAACATGAAGAGAGGTAACTTAGTAACTTGAAAATTTCCACAACCATATTCCCTCTCTCATAATAATTATATGTGGTATCATATTCAATTTCAACAATATAGCTATCACATAACATATTTTATACATGATCCACATGCATGCAAAGTTGACACTCTTCCGAAATAGTGGGATTCTTATCAAATAAAGTCATGACCTCTCCAAACCCACTTTCATCAAAATTTCATAAGATTGAACACTCTCCAAATATGCAGGATCATTTTTACCTAAATTGACGCTCTTCCAAACCCACTTTCAATATTATTGCAAACATTATTACCACTAACATATTCATCATGAGGCTTAAATAAATTTTCAAGATCATAAGAAGAATCACCCCAATCATGATCATTGCAATAAGTAGTGGACATATCAAAAATAGCATCCCCAAGCTTGGTTTTTGCATATTATTAGCACAATTGACATTGATAGAATTTATAATAACACCATTGCAATCATGCTTTTCATTCAAGGAACTATCATGAATCACTTCATAGATTTCTTCTTTTAGGACTTCATCACAATTTTCAGATTCACGAATTTCAAGCAAAACATCATAGAGATAATCAAGTACACTCAACTCACTAGCAATTGGTTCAACACAATCAGATCTTTTGAAAATATTAGAAAGTGGATGAGGATCCATATCAAAAGATTTTTAGCAAGCGAAGATGCAAGCAAATAGAAGGCACATGGCACGCAAGCAAACATGAAATCTGACGAGAAAAAGGCGAACAAAAAAGGAGGCAAATGAAACGACAAAATTTTGTGAAGCGGGGGAGAGGAAAACGAGAGGCAAATGGCCAATAATGTAAATTGTAAGGAGATGAGATTTGTGATTAGGAACCTGGTTGATGTTGAAGATCCTCCCCGGCAACGGCGCCAGAAATTCCTTTTGATGTCTGCTGGAACTACGTCGGTACTTCCCCAAAGAGGAAGGAGCGATGGTAGGTATTTCCCTCAGTGATGAGACCAAGGTTATCGAAGCAGTAGGAGAACCTACTAACACCATGTAAACAACCCCTGCACACAAATACAAATATTCGCAACCCGACGTGTTAAAGGGGTTGTCAATCCCTTTCGGGTACGGCTCCTCAAGTAGGCAAGATAACGTGAGATAAATGTGGTAGATAGGATAAATAGATCGCGGAACAAATAAATTGCAGCAAGGTATTTTTGTATTTTTGGTTTAATAGATCTGAAAATAAAAGCAAAGGAAAATAGATCGCAAATGCAAATATGATGAAAAGAGACCCGGGGGCCGTAGGTTTCACTAGTGGCTTCTCTCGAGAAAAATTGCAAACGGTGGGAAAACAATTACTGTTGGGCAATTGATAGAACTTCAAATAATCATGACAATATCCAGGCAACGATCATTATATAGGCATCACGTCCAAGATTAGTAGATCGACTCCCGCCTGCATCTACAACTATTAGTCCACACATCGACCACTATCCAACATGCATCTAGTGTACTAAGTTCATGGAAAAACGGAGTCATGGAATAAGAACGATGACATGATGTAGTCAAGATTTATTTATGTAGAAATAGACTCCATCTTGTTATCCTTAATAGCAACAATACATACGGGTCGTTTCCCTTTTTGTCACTGGGATCAAGCACCATAAGATCGAACCCATCACAAAGCACCTCTTCCCATTGAAAGATAAATAGATCAAGTTGGCCAAACAAAACCCAAATATCGGAGAACAAATACGAGGCTATAATCAATCATGAATATAAGAGATCAGAGAAGACTCAAATAACTTTCATGAATAAAAACATAGATCTGATCATAAACTCAAAGTTCATCAGATCCCAACAAACACACCGCAAAAAGACTTACATCATATGGATCTCCAAGAGACCATTGTATTGATAATCAATAGAGAGAGAGAGAGAGGAAGCCATCTAGCTACTAACTACGGGCCCGCGGGTCTACACAGAACTACGCACGCATCATCGGAGAGGCACCAATGGACATGATGAACACCTCCGTGATGGTGTCTAGATTGGATCTCGGATGTTTACGGATCGCTTGGCTGGAATTGATTTCGTCGACTCCCCTAGGGTTTCTGAAATATTGGGGTATTTATAGAGCAAAGAGGCGGTGCGGGAGGCCAATGAGGAGGGCACAACCCACCAGGGCGTGTCTGGGTCCCCAGGCGCGCCCTGGTGGGTTGTGCTCCCCTCGGATCTCCCCTCAGGTGCGTTCCTGGCCCACTGGATGTCTTCTGGCCCAAAAAAATCCACAAAAAGTTTCGCTACATTTGGACTCCGTTTGGTATTGATTTCCGGCGATATAAAAAACATGCAGAAAACAGCAACTGGCACTGGGCACTATGTCAATAGGTTAGTACCAAAAAGATATAAAATGACTATAAAATGATTGTAAAACATCCAAGAACGATAATATAACAGCATGGAACAATCAAAAATTATAGATACGTTGGAGGAGGCATACGACGAGGTTGGAGTTGATCCCCCTTTATGTACCTCTTTACATACCCCCTTAGGGCATCTCCAACGGTGACCCGCAAATTTCCTCCGGCATTCGTCCGCAGACAGGGTGGGGGAGGGACCAGTCCATGGACACGGATGCGGGAGGCGGCCATCCAACCGCGGCCGCAAATATTCAAAACATCTGGCTAAACATTTGGCTAAATGACCCTACTGCGATTATTAAGCAAGGCTACTAAGCACACCACCATGGTGAAAGCCAACCTTCCACCAAAGCTAAGCATGCCATGCAATGGCGGAAGCCAACCTCCGCCAAATGCTAATTTGCTTAATAAAAATATGTTAATTAGCACCTTCCACCAAATGAAATATATTATTCAGTGCTACCTTCCGCCAAAATGCTGGCTATCCGCCGTAATTAGCACAATGCATTCCGCTAAAGACTGGCCATCATGGACGGACACAGAGTAGAGACGGTACGTGGCGGTTTTTTGTTGGTCATGCAGATGTCCGAACTCCCACAAAGCCCCCCACGTTTGTCTCCGTTTTGCAGTAGAAAGTACGCCCAGACTGTGCCGCGGACCAATAGGACTGCGTTGTATGGCTTTCGCAGTTCGGACAACGCGGTCCGGACGCATGCAGGAGGTTTGCGGGTCGGTGTTGGAGATGCCCTTAGGTCATTGAGTTAGGGATCAGATTTTGTTTGATTGATTTTTAGAATTTTCTACTATTAGGCTTAGCCATAGACATGGGAGGTCACGAGACCTCAATCTCCTTGAACATAAATCAATTTCATATCATTGAAAGATTGGGAATCCGTTTATAGATCATGTTCCATTAGGTTGATAAGGCTGCTTCCTGAGATTTTTCTAGTTTTCTGTAGTCCATATTATATACATTTTTCATACCTGGAGTCCATGAAAAAGCGAACAAAGAATGAAGCTAGATATTCACTTCCAAGCCACGATAACATCTGTATCATTGTGCCGAGTTGCTATTCTTAGCGTCTAGTTCGTTACAGATTTGTGTTCTATTCACATTTGTCACACCACTGTCATACCACCTTCGCATATCCGCTGTAGACCACCAGTCTCCCTAAAATTCAACCATAGCCCCACCTTTGACCTCTACAACGTCATAACTGAGGTCGGTTGCATCTTCACTCGACACAATTGGATATTGTAAGGATTTGTTTTGGAAAAATAAAGAAAAAGGTGGATCCAACTCAACTAGAACTAGGCTATGAATTCGGGTCGATTTTGTGCAATATTTAGTGTAAGGGGCATAACTTTGTCATAAGAAGTCCGTTTTGGCTCCACGACCACTCTATCAAAGCTGTGGATGAGCCTCATTTGAAAACAAATACCTTCCGGATAGGGTGTTTTAAATTCACCATCTTGAAAAAAGATCTTCCATAGAGTAATTTATGTACATCGAGATCAACTTCTTTAATGTGATTTATGTCGCAAAGCTTAGTAATATGTGTAAATGCATACTTGCATCCTCTGAATCAAAGCCTCCAAACTAGTTTTACCAAACCATAGTAAGTAGGCTCTATGTAATATAATCCTTCTTAGCTCGACATTAGGTTTTGCAATAGGTGCATGCATTGATGCATACAATCATTAATGGGAGCAGTGAAGTCCCCAAGCTTCTTAGTAGCCATAATACTAATTTTGGGGGTTTGTCTTAAATTGCAAAATATAAAGTTATAAACTAGCAAACTAATAAATAAATAAATAACAAGTTCCCTAGTAACCTTAATTACCAGGGTAATAAAATACTTCACCTACAATGCGCCATAATAAGGGTTGATTACCTTTGATCTGTTTTTGATGTTGATAAAGCCTTCTTCCTAGAGATCCTAACATTTGTCGAATCCAGGAAGTGATGATGCCTGGCACAGAAATTTTTGCAAGACCTTCTTATCTCACAATGTTCCAGTTCTTTTTGCTTGTTCATAATAATAATGTTCTCTGAAAGTAAACTAACAGTACCTTTTTGCTTGTTCATGGGGCTGCGAGGCTACGCCTCAACCCTTAGACCGAGGGGACTACTCAAACATCACGAATACATTATAGAATACATTGTAGAAATTGTTACTTGAAGATGAATGATTGAAAGTCTTACAATATCAGTGATTGCGATGTAATATCAATTACAAGTATAATGACTAATGAAGATGGAGGCTATGGTTGTGGTTATAATGCATATGGATATGGTTGCAGTTATAGATAGGAATGGTGATGATGGTTGCGAGGTGATGGAGATGCGAAATTGGTCCTCCTATTAGTCGGGGCGGGGGGTCTTCTTCACCTTTATATGAGACAAACAACAGAATATGGTTTCTAGGTGTATACGCATTATGAACTAGCCTTCGATCCCTTCACGGAAGTTGTCAGTTATGACCATGAAGGCAGTGCCGCGTGGTACAAACCAAAATATGATTGGCGGGTGCTCGTACTGCATTCCATCTTCACTCCTGGAGGTCCCTGTGCGTGCCCGGTTGATTGACGATGATCCTCACGCCTAGTATATTTCCATGTATACATTGATTTTCCACCTAAATATGCCCATTTATGCAAGGAACAAAATATATGAGGAGATTAGCAATCATTTGCATTTTTTAGTAATTAGTGGGAAAATCGAAGTGATTATCTCAAAAATGTCTGAGAAAATCTAGTTTAAACATGTTAAAAAATGAGTGGAAATCACTCAACCACCTCAGTTTTGGGCCATGACCACCTCAGTTGGGGTTTAGTCTTTTGTTGAGTTTTAGTTTTTTCTACTCTTAGCCATAGACATGATACTCGGCAAGACGCCCTATACTACACATAACCATAACCCCAGTTTGTCAATGAAGTATTTCATCTTCATCCGTGATTAACATTGTATGTCATACATTCTTCCTCATTCTTTGATTGCATATAGAGATTGATCTCCGTGATAAGGTTGACCTTATTTCCAGCATCATCAACAACCACACCAAGTTGGTTTAGTGATTTCTAAGGTGCATGGTGAGTGTTCAATCTAGTGGAGTCATCAAAGTCTCTTCCAAAGGAAATCAAATTCATCTCATCGAAAGATCGTGGCATCGTTTTACCTATCATGTGGTATAAGGTTGCTAAGGTTAATTCATGAGGTTATCCAGTTTTCCATCGTCCAGATTGGATATGCTTTACATATCTAGAGTCTACAAAAAGGCCAACATAAAATTAAGTTAGATATTTACTTCCAAGCCACTATGAGTCATCACAATTTTCTTTTCAGTGCATTGCATCGTTGAGTTTGCGTCAGCATCCTCGTGTTGATTTGTTGGTATTAGGGTCTAATCTATTGTAGATTTGAGTTCTATTCAATTAGTTGTGCCACTATGACCCATGATCATCGCCTCAGTGCCTACCACCACTCTCCTTCAAATTCCACCACGCCCCTATTACCGACCTCTACACCATCATACTTGATGCCGCTTGCATTTTTGCCTTACCGAATTGGGTAGCATATGGATTTGGTTTTGAAATGAAAAATAATTGGGAAATTTTGGATCCAACTAAGTTAGAACTAGTATACAAATTCAAGTTAGAACTGGTTTTCCATAGTGTTCAACAAAATATGCATAACTTTGTGAGATGAAGTCCATTTTGGCTCCATGACGACTCAAATTGAAGCCATAGATATACATTAATAAAAAATGGGTAATTCTCTCTACTTATTCAAACTAGGTACCATATATTTTCCTTTTTAAATAAAGGGTTTCGCCCTTTATGTCCATTAACGAAAATCAAGCTATAAAGAGTTCTGCACCCCAAAGGAACATGCACCAAGCATCATCAAATCACCGCCCTCTAGATTTCTACAAAATGAGAAAATACCAACTTCAGTGCAGGTGGTGAGAGATGAGCTTAGGTAGAGAAGCAAGATATAGGGAAAGAAGGAAACTAGCAAAGGTAGAGTAAAAAAAGGAGGACTTCTACGAAATCGTCACTGAATGAAGAACTCATAGCAATGAGTGGTCCCATCAACCAATGACTCATAGTACACAACATACTTCCTCGTTCTACTTGAAACACCTCATTCATGATGTGTCCCACCAGTATTAGGCACAATTGTAGCTATGTTATTATGTTGGTTTGCTTACATGCATGTTGATCCACCAGTTAAGTGAAACTTTTGGTACATAATCCATGTAGGTTCACTTGACCAATATTTTCGAAATAATGATAAATTCATTGCTTTCCAAACACCACATGCCAGTCGTCTGCAATCCCGCTGTAAAGTGTTCTCTTTTCTTTCCCCCTTCACCCTCTGAACACTTCAACCATACTTTGCAATGTTGATCAATGATGTGAGGCTATTTAAGCCCTGGGGCGCAACTGACAACATTCCAAATGTATGTGGCCAAATGACAAACAAAGTAAATATGGTATATTGTTCCATCACATCCATGAAATAAACAAGTTTTAGCACAAACCCCCGCTCTAAGCTATATAACAAGTTAACAACAATAGTTAAAATGTCTTTTACGACAAGTTGCAAAAAATAAAACTAACCCTAGGGGAATTTTACTTTTCCATCCGAATCCAAATGGCACTTACCCAATACTTTGCATTGCTAAATAGAAGGATTTGACATTAGAATGGCCATCAGGGGATAATAGTCATATACACTATCTGTATCTTTGTTTAGTGTTAAACCTTCAAAAAACTCCTTTAAACCATTTCATTTCTCCACCCCCTAATGTTATGAGGAAACTCCGACATTGCATCCTACTTCCCATAGCTCTTTTACATGTAGTGCAAGGGTTTAAAGAGGTAGAATTTTAGCAGATAGTGTTAATAAGGTCAGTATATGTTGCCAATCTAGAAATCACTCCAAGAATATTCATCTCTCCATTACCTTCATTCATTCTATAACATAGCCTTCTAATTCATTTACATGACCCCTTTCCAAAATATAAATGTCCATGATTAGCTTTAACTTGACCCAGAATGCAATTGTTCAAGTATTTCTCAGAGAGAAACTTCACCTATCTCTGGTTTCCCAAAATTCTTGTTGGGCCATATATCTTTTTTGTAGGGATTATGCAACTTTGTTCGAGGATATTAAGAGGCACAATTGCATAATCATGTGGCATTCCCACCTAGACATAACTATAAAAACTAAAGACAACATTTTTTTTAGCTAATCTATATTCATCAAAATTGTTGCTTCTAGCTAACAAAGGAATAAATGTTGGAGATAATTTAAATCAAAAAATCCCCAAGCCTTTATGGTCATTGTATTGATGGTCTACCGTAGCGAGTAGCTTTACTGCATGGACTTATTTTTTTCCTAGCATTTTTTCATTCTTTTTTTCTTACAACATGAATATTTTTGTAAATTTCAGAATAGTTTTAAAACGAGCCATTTTTTAGAATCCTTTTTTTCGAGAAATATGAACATTTTTGTACAAAACACAACATTTTTTTCAAAAAATCCTTTTTTGTAGAAATATGAACATTTTGTAGAAAACACATCAATTTTGAAATTGAGAATATTTTTTGATAAATATGAACAATGTTTTCAGCGACATTTAAAAAAATAATTTTCCGAAATTGTGGAAATTGTTCTGAAAAAATTAATATTTTCAAAATTCATAATATTTAAAACACAAAAAAAATTGAACACTTTTAGAATGTACATTTTTATTGATATTTTTTTGGAAAATGTTAACAATTTTTAGAAATAGAAATTTTATGTATTAAAATGTTTTTTCATTTGTAGAAAAAACGAAAAAAGTATACAGAACGAAATAAACAGGACCAAAATTAAGCCGATGGGAACGTTCCTTGCCAAAACTGGGATCCTGTTATACGTTCTGTTCCCTAAATGGCCTGGCCCAAAACGCATCATACTTGAGCTAACCTGTGCAATTCGAGACCTCCTATACAGTGGAGCTCCTATTCCACGTTTCAAGCTCCAGCGAAGCTCCCTGGCGCTCACGCACCGGCGCTGGTGGGCCGGCCTATGTCCACAATCACATTTGAGAAAAACGAAAAAACAAACAGGAGAAATCGGGAAAAAAAACGAAAAAAATTGTGAATTCAAGAAAGCTCACGGATTTTGAAAAATAATCATGAACTGGAAAAAATATTTATGAAATTTGGAAGTAGTTCGCCGACTTTGATAAAAATGTTCATCAATCTTTCAAAAAAGTTCTTCAAATTTGAATTTTTAAATCAATTTTGCAAAAAATTCTTTAAAATTCAGCGATTATCAAAAAATTCATTACATTCTATAAAAAGTTCGCAAATTTTCATCCTTTTTTCAAAAAAGCTTCACATATTTCGGAAAAAGTTCACAAATTTTAAGTGAAGAAAAAAAAGTAAAAAGGAAAAACACAAGAAGAAAATAGCTAAACGGGCCGGTTCACCTGAGAGGGCTTCTGGGCCCGTTTGCAAATGCACGCGCCGGAAGCGCCAAATAGGATATGAGCCTATAAGCGCCAGTTACTTTTTTTAGCAACAAAAGCTAGGCTTTCAATGATAATAATGTTTACAGGAAAGCAATGGAGTCGTTATGAGTGCCCAACCACATGTGCCGCCCTTGGTAAAGAGTAACACTTACCTAGCTAGTCTATGAGCTTCAAAATTGGAAACTCGTGGTTCAAATGTAAAGTTACACAAATTGAAAACTTTAATTGTTTCTAGGATTTCTCTAATGATACTTCCATAGTTCCCACCGATGCCCTGCCGAATATGATTTACAACCTGTTTGGAATCGATCATGATTTGAAGATGTTGCATACTTAAGTCTTGAGCTAAAGATAAAGCCTCCATGCAAGTGAGGGCTTCGAGTGAAGCAGGATCCGTCAAACCTTGAATGACAAGAAGGGACGCCCCTAAGTAGGATCCATCCCTGTCTCGATAGAATGCGCCGCTCCACCCACACATTTCTCCTCTGATACTGTCACGTCCACGTTTATCTTTATGTATCCCTCGATTGGTGGAATCCACCGTCGTTGTTCCTGATTGCATGTAGACCCGGCCACAATGGTAGGCTCCGTTGGAACCGACAGCTGCTCCAACTGTGAGATGAACCATAAGACAAATCTGTTAGTATCATATGGGCTCTGATCCTCTCCTTCATGTATTAGTTTCCGTCTTGGGTACCGGATTGACCAATTGCTGCACGTGGCACTCACACGTTGTAGTTATAGGTCGGCCCAACAAATACGATCGATCCCAACAACCTGCTCTCAAACACGGGCGTGCCTATGTCTGGCTGCAAGAGAGACAAACTAAGCTCTCGTTGAAGGCAGCAGCCTAAACGGGCCGACCCAGCTCGTGCGAGGCCACTGCCTCTTTTTTTTGATTTTTTTTAGCGGTGGGAAAAAAGAGATTGGGAAAGGAGAATAAAAATTGAAGTAAAACACAGAAACAAAGAAAAATGGACCATCCCATTATTGGTTGTTCTGTGCGAAGCTCTGAGTATTTGTCGTCCAGAGTGTAAATTAGAATTTTCTCAACTGCATGGGCAGAAAAATGAGTGGGCTGGCTTCGCTGGGCCACAGCGCACACTCTGGACGACAAATAGTCAGAGCTTCGCACAGAACAAAACTAGTTAAGGTTTTCGACGGTGTAAAAGTTCTCAAAAATCCTGAAAAAATAATGAATCAACACACATATAATACAACATGATCCAATGGATGGATTAAAAAATATTACTGCATGTGTCCTGGACAAAAAGAACAAATGTTTCAATATATATTGATCCTGCAGTGAGTTGGACTGCTTTTTTTTCGCTGAGGACACATAAAGGCATATTTTCACAATCACACTGTTGGATCATCTAATTATATTAGACTGAGGCTCTCCTATTTATTTCATATTTTTTCATATTTTTTCATAATATTGACCATGCATTAGAAAATTATTAGTATTGCAGTTAAAATTCAAAAAAGTATGATAAGATGATCCAATATTTATTAGTGCACAGAAACATTTTTCTGTGCACTCACAGAAAAAAATATTAGTATTGCACAGAAAAAATATTTAGTACGCAGAAAAAATGTTGACGACACATTAGAAAATTAGGAGTATTGCAGTTAAAATTTGTTAATCAAACATTTGAAAAAATTAATTGTGTATAAGAAAAATGTTGACCATGTAGACAAAGAAAATGTAAATCTTGTATTTGCAAAAATTGAATGAAGCATTAGAAAAATGTAAAAATGTCTATTGAAAAATATTGACAATGTATTCAAAATGTTGAATTTGTATTGGAAAAATGTTAAACGTGTATTAGAAAAATGTCGTTGACATGTATAAAAAATGAAAAATGAAAACGGAAAGAAACGAAGAAAACCAAAAAAATGAGACCCAAAAAAACCAAAAGAAATAATAAGAGGAAAAAAATAAAATTGAAGAAACAAATGAAAAATGAATGAAAAAACAAAAAAAACGGAGAAGAAAAATAAAAAAACAGAAAAAACCAGTGAAACCATGGTTCATTTCGTCCCAACTACATCCCGCCCTACCACTTGATTAGAATCCCGACGCTAGCCCGGTGGCTAGCAGGGTTGTAACCGAGAACGTATCCTATGCACCGGTTGAACTGGTGCGCCGGATGCACCAAGCAACTCTGGGCCATTGGATGCGGAATGGATGGAACAGATTTATCAGAAGAAGGGCTGCTCTTGCATTTTACATGTTGGACCTTGCAAAATCACTGGAATGCGTGAATAGTCCTGAACATACCTGTCGTCTCTTTCCTTCCCCTGCTCTTCAATCCGTGGGATCTCCTCTTTTCTGCACCACACCATCGAGCTGCGACCCTGAAAATTTCTCCGTCGCCTCTCTCTTCTCCTATCCTGGACGAGACAACCTTCTCCTCTTGTCTCCTTGTTCAAGTGTCGTTCAAGCACCAGCGAGCCTCTTGTCCCATCAAACGGCTGCGCGGCCGTCCTGTAGAAAGAGGGATCAAGAGTTGTGTAAATCTGTAGTTGCTTCTTTTTCTCTTTGTTTTTGCAAGAGATGCTTTATCTTATTGTGATCCGACAAATCTGCGATCTGGCTATTCTGTGGAAAAGAATGGTATTTCCCAAAGCTGCTTATTTATATAACAAAAGTAAGAGATGCCTTTTATGGCAGTGTTAACAATTCAGTACCAAGTGTCATAAACATTGGAGAAGTTGCACTAAGGCTTCAAGATGTACTACAGTAGTTCCAACCAGGCTTCAATTGTGTCGCCGAAGTTTAATCGATTTAGGATACTGCTGTAAAACTCCAGAAAACTTGACAGAATCAAATTTAAATTTCTATACACCAGACAGTACTCAAACATTGTGAACATATATACTATGATGTAATGTACTTATTTCATAAGGATAGCTTTGTTCTATACAACTCCCTGAAGGCCCACTGTTCTCTATTTTGATGTTGTCCAACTCTTGTCTCTGCCTTTTTTTTGTCCACACATAGATACCAATATATCCTGGCTTAGGCGATAGCTTCAGTATCATGCAGCTCCCCTCATCATCTGACAGAGATATCTTGGCTCGGCGAAAGAGATAAAGTGGATGCAACTTGCGCAACAAATTTTTTTCTCTAGAGATGAGCTCGCAGCTGAACATTACAATACGACAATACCTGAAATAATACGAACATCATCTATTTTTTAGATGCATATATCCAAGATTTTTTTCGATAAAGGGCGCTTTTATTATCTCAAAATGTAGCATCAAGCGGATCTGAAACATTATAGTAATGGTACCTGCATAACTAGGATGCATACAGCCAACACGGAAAGTCTGACAAAATGAATGAAAAAAAGCGACAAATCGGCGACGAGAGTCCTATAGACCGACACTATGCCTATATGTCGCAAGGGATGGTGGACCGATCCGGAGATTATGCTGCCACCCATGTTGGGTAAAACCATCAGAGCTACCTCGCTTCCAATCACTGCACACACCGCCTTTTGAACAGCGGTTGGTACTCCACTGTTATGGCGTAGACCACGTCTGAAGCGAGTGCGTACAACGGAAAATAACCTGCAAAGGAGAAGCATTTTTATCATTTAAAACCAAATCATTTCTACATAGCCAAAGCGACCATAGTAAGGCGTATGCTCCCACCCGTATTAGCGTTTTGAATCTATTTGGAATACCGTCCAATCAGTGACCAAAAATATTGGCGACACTTGTGGGCGGATACAAATTTGACGCTATTTGGATGATTGACCATGTAGTACGTGCAAACTTGCATTGGAAAAAGAGGTTCGTGTTTGATTGTCTTTTCATGAGTACAAAAACAACACTTCTTACTCCCTGGCCAGTTGCGTCGTGCGAGGTTGTCTTTGGTTAGTACAACTCCCCTACGAAGATACCACATGAAGATTTTAACTTTTAGTGGAATCTTCGACTTCCAGATTTTCTTATTGTCACTCACGGTACCTCGGAATGCATGAGTGCACGGTACATAGAGTCTCTTGTGAATGACCACGATGTAGTAAGGTTCGATGAAACACATCCCGGCCTTGTCTAATATTAATCGAATCGAGACGGGATAAAAGATTGTGCCATGACATAAGTCGGGGCCAATCAAATCCGCCCTAAACGAAATATTGGGTGGGGATGAACTGAGCACTAGCATAATAGTATTATTCTTTTCGCGAGCAATGTTGTACAGAGGCTGGATATTGTTCTCGGTGGCATTGCCTAGCGGATGTCTTCGTAAAGCGAACCTCCGACCGTCCCTTATCATGAAAGACCCAAAGCGAAAGAGATGTTTCTTTGCCGCCATTAGGCCAGCCCAAAAGTGCAGTCGCGGTGTCCAATATGCAGAGACACTGCTTTTTGGCCTAGATATTTGTTCTTGACATGGTTTGCCAAACACCATCCTCAATAAAAAGTTTGAACAACCATTTACTAAGTAGGGCCTCATTCTTGATTTGCAAGTCATGAATTCCAAAGGCCACCTTGGTCTTTCGACCTACAAACCACACTCCATTTGGCCAGTCTATATTTTTCTTTTCACCATCTCCTTGCCAAAAGAATCTGGATCTAAAATAGTCCAGTCTTTGCAGGACCCCTTTTGGGAGTTGGAAGAAAGAAAGCATATAGAGAACCATATTTGTGAGGACAGAGTTAATCAAAATCAGCCGTCCTTCAACTGAGAGCAATTTGCCTTTCCAACTGCTCAATCGTTTCTCTAACCGCTCCTCTACATGCTTCCACTCCACAATGGTGAGACACCGATGTATTCCCAAATATTTAAGCGGGAAGAATAATCTGGTTGGAGAAGAATAATCTTTACGCTAAAGACCATTTCAATGATACTGCTTCAGATTTGTGTACCGGATCCTTAATCCTAAAATCATTGGTGAGTGTTGATTAAAGAAAGATGTTCTTAATTGCTAGCATTGCAAATATATATATTTGTGTACCAGGTCTTAACCTCAATGTTTCCTCTTCATTCCTGCAAGCCGATATGGTACATATTTGTTTTAGAGAAGAGGAGTACAGCTAAACTGAAATTGTTATAGGTCAACCAAAGAATCATATTTGTTTTAGATAAAAGGGGCACACCCCTTGGTTTCATTTTATTAGAACGAATTCAAAACTGCAGAAATAGTGTTATTTCTCGGATGCAAGCACAGGAGCAAGCATCAGACTTAGTTCATATTCATCAATCGAAAAAAAATAGCAATAGCCACATGGTCAGACTTAGTTCATAAACAATCAAAGAAAAATAGCAATAGCCACTGGTCAGCCAAAGTACCCTGGATACTTTAATCTGTAGAAGATGACCGACTCCTTTGTGATCGCTGCGTCGACGTTGCCCGGACCTCCAGCTCGACGGCGCTACATATACGCTCCTCGATGGCGATGGTGGTGGCTGCTGGGTGAGGCCGTTTCAGAGTAGGATGGTCACTAGTGCTAGAACCAGGTAGGAGGGATCCAGTTGAGGGGGGAAGGGAGGGAACGGAGCAAATTGCTGACTTAGCTCGCAGGTCACCTCGTACAGAAGGAAACAGAGCGAAGGGAAGGAGATGATGGGACCTTGGATGGACTGTCGGTGCAGTTGAATGACTTTACAAGCTTCATTGTGTAAAATGTACCAGCGGCCACATTATGATAACATCCAGCCCATACATTCTCCATCCAATGGCCCAGAATCTCTTGGTGCATCCGTTGCACCAATTAGGTCGTTGCACAAGATATGTATCCGGTTGTAACCTATCTAGGAGACCACGCTTTGAACTCCCCCCACCCCGCAGTGCTCCTTTTACCCTATTTAATTTTTGATGTGTGAGCGAGTGGGCCGGCCTGTTAGTGTTGAAGATTGCACCGAGAGTTCCTAAGGTCTCGCTTAGTGCGAGAAATAGCGAAACATAATTAAGACAAAGTATCCGAACACAAACAACACCATTTTTTTTTAAAGAAGTTATTTCCTCTCGCTATAGTGGGAGAAGCGGGATTCAAAATAGATATGAGACCGTTGATGGATGTACCTAATAACTGGTAAATCGAGCTCATTTGGTTGACCAAACTCAGGAAAACCAGTGCTATTAAGCACTTCCTTTAGTTACAAACATTGAATATGCAGTATAAAATATTTAAAAATATAAAAATTCGAAACAGAATTCTTAAAAATATTGATAATAGAATTTGAAAAAAGTTCATATAAATAGGAAAAAGTTCACTGAAATGAAAAAGGTCGCGAATTTGAGAAAAGTTCATGAACTAGTTCAGGAATTTGGAAAAGGTAAGAATTTGGAAAAAAAATAACTGATTTAAAAAGAGCTCATAAATTTGAAAGAAATTCATCAATTTTCAAAGAAGATTCTTCTATTTTGAAAACAGAGTTCCCAATTTTCAGAAAAAGGCTTGTAGTTTTAAAAAAAGTGATTGATTTTGAAAGAAAGGTTCATCAATTTGAAAAAAGTGTTTAAATTTCGAAAACAAATCATGGATTTGAAAATATTGCCGGCTTGGAAATGTTTTGTAATTTGGAAGAAGTTCGCAAAACTGAAAAAACTTCTTTATTTTTAAAAAAATTATAAACATTTGAAAAAGTTAGAAATTCAGAAAAGTTCGTTAAATTTGGAGAAAATAGAAATGTTCACGGTTTAAAATAAATTCACTGTAATTTGGAAAAAGGAAAAGAAAAATTGAAAAGGCTCATGGATTTTTGTAAAAGTTCAGGAATTTGATAGTATCTAAAAAGAGAAAAGAAAGCTAAAACCGATCAAGAAAAATAGGAAAAGAAAACAATAGTGTAAAAAAAATTAGAAAAATGAATGGGCGCAAACCAGAATAAAACCGCCCAGAAAACTGTATAACAAATCATTGGAAAAAGCATCCCGAAAAAACAATCAATGGAAAAAATGATCAAAGTGGGCCGGTCCTTTTAGTATATAATGCAGTTGAGGGTGTGCGCCTTTTTTGATTTGTACTATATCCGGCGCTGAAGGTGTAGAATAGTAACTGTCGGTGCAAAACAATGAAATTTTGACGGCGACAACTAACCAAGGGTTTCCCCTTGCGAGAGCCTCGCAAGCGTCACTTTTGGTGGGCTGAGAGCACGCTAAGTCGCGCCCTCTCATCTGTGGCCACGTGTCACATGCTGGGTGCTCCCTCTGAATTTTTTTATTTTTCTATATATGTTTTTGTGTTTTAGATTTTTTTCTGGTTTTTTTGGTTTTTGGTTTTTGCCTGGTTTTCCTTAGGTTTTGTAGAAAAATAATTTCACAAAAAAATTATGTGAAAGAACATTTTTTTTTTGCTTCCATGAGAGGCGCAATTTTTCTTCTTGTGGAGGCACAGATTTGCTTCGGTGAGAGGCACATCTAAAAGAAAAAAAAAGTGCTTTCGGCTTGATTTTTTTTCGGTTAAACCTGTTAATATGAGATCTAATTTTGAAGATCTCGACGCGAGAATCAATGATGAAAACGGTTCGCGATTTGGACGCACGGTTTAAGAGATAAAACATTTTGAATAAATAAATTTACGAGAAAAGAAAAACTTTTATAACATTTGCAAGGGGTACCCTCAATTAGTGATTTCACATTTTCACACTACGAGAAAGAAAATTATCCCAGCGATAGGACCCGGAAAGAGACGATCGTTTGGATGGCCCACACGCCACACACTAGTAAGCACCGACCTCGAGAACGTCGACGGCAACGCCTTCCCGGCCGCCGTCAAAGTGTTTCGGGACAGGGTCCGCTGCGCCGACTGCTTCCTCTTCGCCTCCCCCGAGTACAACTACTCCATCTCAGGTACACGGCTCTGTTCTTTCACGCAAAAACGTACTCCCAGTGTAGTGTCGAAAAGAGTCTGAAACCCACAACGTTCCCGATTCTGAAGTGAAAATTCTACTGTTTGTGCAGGCGCTCTGAAGAACGCGCTGGACTGGGGGTCGCGGCCACCGAACGTGTGGGCGGACAGGGCCGGCGCCATCGTGAGCGCGTCAGGGAAGTCCGGCGGCAAGAGGTCGGCGTACCACATCCGGCAGGTTGGGGTCTTCCTCGACATCCACTTCATCAACAAGCCGGAGGGGTTCGTCTCGCCGCACCATCCGCAGAGCAAGTTCGACGACCACGGCAACCTCGTCGACCCGGAGACTGGGGAGCTGCTGAGGAAGATCCTTCTTTCCCTGCAGGCGTTCGCACTCAGGCTCATCCACGGCAACTCTGCTGCAAACTCCGGACAGGCTAGTTAGAGCATCTTTAGCGGAAAAACTACAGCGGGTTTATGATTTCAAACCATTATTTATGGGTCTATCTAGGACACATTTAGATGATGTGACATAGTTATGTCACATCTAACCTGATGTCCACTATGTTTGTGGTCTATTTTTTTTGTCCCAGCTTTTTTCTTGTTTTCTTATTGCTGCGTATTTGTGGGAACTTAGATGTGATATCCTTAGAAAACATCTAGATGTGAATTAGACAAACTATTATTTTATCGAGAACAGACACTGTAAAAATCCCCGGACCTTATAAGTTTGATGGGCCACCGAAAACGCGAGCCTCTGACCCGTACTTCTACGGCCACGAACTGAATGATTCCACCGCCCTCTCCCCGCGCGCCACCGTCCGTACCACCCGTCTCCAGCCGTCGATTTGTCTCAGCTCCAACAAAATTTTGCACTGGAAAAGGATTGAGCGCGTGCGTGCGTCCATGGCTGATCTCGTTCGTGCTCGATGTGAGGAAGAGGAACGGGATGTGGGCCTTGGGGCCGGGCTCGCATGTGTGTGCAGCCATAGCGGGCGGGCGGATGCGGTCATCTGTAGGAGATATGCCCTAGAGGCAATAATAAATGCTATTATTTATCTCCATGTTCATAATTATGTTTATGTTCCATGTTATAACTGTTGTGGTTCCCGAGCCCGTATATCCATAAAGGCTCTGGGGAAAACCCATGTGCACGTGTGGAATAATAAACGGTAAAATGTATTCCTAGTCATGCCTCTAAGACTAGCTCAAGTGTTGCATGATGATTATGTTTTCCCAATCATGGGCATGTCTATGCCAGCAACTTTGAGGGCACAATGTTAAGAGAACATTTGTGTTGAATCGACCCGGATTGATGTTATGCTATGAGATTCATTCATCACAAGTTAATGGTAAATAACACAGAGATGGTTAACGTTTGCATGATTCCTTAGACCATGAGAGTATTGAGTTTCTTCATGCTTGCTTCATGAACTTTGGGGTTTGTTAAACGTCATTCATAAATGGGTGGCTATTCTGGTGACTTACGGGTTCATGGAAAAGTATGTCAAGTAACTTGATAGCTCAAGATTGGGATTTGCTCCTCCGACGATGGAGAGATATCTACCAGGCCCTCTCGGTGTTAAGGTATCCATCATCGTGCGGCGGACACTTTGTGATTTGATCACGGGGATGCAGGAACACGGTAGCGAGAAAGAGAACAATACTGCGATAGCGAGGTAAGCGGCATAGTGGACAAGTTGTTGATCCATGGGAATGCCACCATGTCTCACCTCAATTATTTGTAACATGTCGCGAAACACAGAATAACACGTAGCTGGAGGTTCACTCGAATATTCATTCGTGTGGGTATAGGGAGTCAATATGGGTGTCCACGGCTCGATGTTGATCATTGATTGGAAAGGGTTCGGTCATGTCTATACTTCACCGAACCTATAGGGTCCTGCACGCTTAAGGGTCATCTATCTGTTGAATACTAGGCAGAGTCACGAGAGAAAATCACCGAAAAAGTTTGGACACGGAAAATATTCGAGAGAGAGGTCATCGGATGAGTTCGGTGGCCCGAAAAGTTGTTTCAGGGGATACCATTAAGTCAAATTTGTTTGGCACATGCACGATAATTCTTGGAGGGTGCCATAATCATTACGGAAACTTTCTGGAATTTTAGGGATTATAACCCGGATATGCTCGGAGCTGCGGAACCACTTGAGATGCTTTTCGCAGATGAAAATCACTAAGCTGGAATTGTTCGAATGCGTTGAAAATCATTATGGTGGGTCTTGGAAATGTTCTAAGCCCACATGAATATTTTCAGTTCGAGCAGACCTTGAAAAATGTCGTCGTGAATAGTGAAAGTGCTTTTTGGGATATTTTATGGAAAGCCATTATTTTGGGCTTTGTCCCAAGATCTTTTGGGATGACATGGATGGATAGGAAGGTGGTGGAGCCACCCAAGAGGGCTGCCAATTTTGTTGGTGCCATTGGGGTGGCCCCATGAGGCTTCCTTCCACCATTTGGTGCTCCACTTGCCTCCCCATTTTGCCCTTATGTATGACATAAAGCATGGGCACTTTGGGTATTTGTGGAGGCACACTACCCCTTGGTTTTTCTATAAATACGAGGTGAGGGCCTGCCCAAACCATCATCCCTTTGCTCTCATACAAGTGCCATGCAATGATCGGCTTCTCTCTCCCTCGGTGAAATAGTTTCGTAGAGCGAAAGGCTGTCTGCGGCTTCGGTGGGAACTAGTTACGGCGAATGAAGCCTGCCGAATAGATGAAACCATATGTGTGCAACTCTGTAGAGAGATCGTAGTTTCGGTCTTAGTTCGAGAGTGCCTCGAAGAAATGTCCGAGTGACCGTCCGAAGTTTTGAGGGTCCTCTGAAGGGTTGTTACGTGACACCATCCGCGGGACATTCGTAGCCTCCGGAGCTGTCAAAATGGGGGCGGATGAGGGTATACATCCCAGCGGTTGGGAGGTTGTAAATCCTAGCTGCGGGATCTGCACCGCCGTTAATCATCGACTCTACTTCATTTGTGCTTTCTGAGTCGATATGAAAAAGATCAAACCATGTATGTAGTCTCTATAGTGGTCCTGGTCTGGTGCGTAGGTCGGAATTTTTTTGTTTTCTGCTGCGTTACCCTACAGTGGTATCAGAGCCGTGCTATGCGTAGATGTAGGTTGCGATCTTGAATACATAGAGATGTATGGGTGTTGCACAATATAATTTGTAGTAGATGAGTTCTATTACTGAAAATTATTTGTGCGGGTAGCAGATGCAATCTGTTACCCGATGTTCCTGTTGCTTCCCTTGAATTTGCATAATCTTGATCTTGATGGCATGGTGGAATCTCACAAAGTTCTGACAATCCGCGATCCTTTCATGCTGCTCACGAGTATGCTGATTGACAGATCAACGAAGTGCTAACAGTTCTTTGGGTTCCACCATAGTTAAAGAAAGATGGATGTTTTGCGAGACAAAGGGCAATGCAGATATGATGCGCACGAGGGTCATCATTATGACGAAGTTAAGTATGGGGCTCGAGGTTTTATTACCTCGTGTTTCATACACCCTGCAAAGTTAATCTAGCGACTTGAATAAATCATACTTGATGATGGGCGTAGGTAACCGGTTTGTTTGAAACCTTAGAAGCCACGTAAAACCTTTTTTTGTATGAACCGATTAGAGGCGTCTAACTTGGTTTTGCAGGATGGTTTGCATGTGATGTGGTATAGCAGCGCTCATAATAATTTGATTATGTATGAGATGACTATGTAATGTAAATTAACATGACCTGCGTGTCATGATTCGACATGATGGCTGGAGCCATATGATTGTCACTTTAATGACCTGCGTGTCAACCTTAAGTAATGCACTTATTTTATTAGCTATAGAGATAGCAATATTATCTGGTGCATCAACAGGGTGGTGGCAATCTTCGTGAAGGTGAACACCGACGCGAATGCCGAAGACGAAGAAATGAAAGACTTCTCCATCAGAAAGGGCTATACCATATCATGCTAATTATGAATTGCCTGAGATGTTTATCCCTTTGGTGCACCCTTCTTGATTCTTGTGATGATACGCCTTTTATTAGGGTGATCTCTCACAAAAATATCAAAGTAGTTAGTGTTCACCCAAGTGTAGCACCATCTGTAATTCATATCTTTTAGGGTGCGCCATGTCCACATGGAGTGCGAGCGAATCGAGAGGAATGAGGCAGGTGAGGTCAGACCTGCAGCAAGATCACTTGGTTGTCTTTGACGTTTAGGCAGGATCGTCCTGAGCTCGAAACACACCCATCAAAAGATGAACAAGAGTCACATGGAGATGTGATCGGCAAGTTTGCCTACCAATTGAAATTCTCGTCATCAGTGATGTCAACATCAATGGCGTTGAATCGAAATGTGGGTCTTGTATCACTCATAATCAATTTTGAGAGATATTGATTTGAGTGGGAGCGCACTGTTTAATTAACATGTTTAATTCTTAGTGCAATTAATTATGGACACTGTCTAAGTGCTTCTTGCAAAATAGTTGTAGAATAATGGCTCGCGTTTCCACCTTCCCTGTTAAAATTGAATAGTTGTTAAGTATCAGGTTAAAACTTTACGATTGGCAACGTAATGTGAGGATTGTCCTCAAGAGTGCAGAGAAGGACTTTGTCCTATCGCATGCTTTCCGTATACTCCCACTAAATGCTATGGATGATGAGACTCTCGTCCTTCGATCCAAAAGCTAGAATTCTGTTGCGGTCAAGTGCAATACGTTTGCTTCCATGAAACTTCGAACTTGAAAGTTTGGGATAGTTATGTGATATTCATGGGCCCGAACATTAATTTTCAGATAAAAACAAAGGTTTGAAAGATATGAAATATCCAAAGCAATGTTTGTTTGCAAATTATTAGTAAAGTGTTTACTATGCATTAGACTAATAAGAGAGGGATCGAGGAAGAGCGCTTTGTCATATGATGAAAGGTGAATAAAACAACAACTTAAAGAGAAAGGAATTGTCCAAAGGGTGTTAGTATGACTTACACCTAGGATGTCGAGGCTAAACGCCACTCTTTAGTTGGGTGCTTCTTACGAGAGTAGGAGAAATACTAAAAGTTAAAGCTGTTAGAAGTATAAAGGCGAGGAAAAGAAAGAAAATTTGGAATGTCCAGCTCATGTATGAATGTCATACAAGTTTTTGATGTATATAAGGCTGGTCAAAGATATAGTTCTTGGGAATTATGGTTAAACATGTTAATCACTAATCTTTGGGTATTGTGAGTTAATCACAAAGATACCCGCTCGATTGCATTCTATTGCGAATCGATGTAAGAGCTACTATGGCCTCAAAAGACTAGCCAGGAATGAGGTTTTAATACGTGTTGGGAACATAGTAAAAGTTACTATACCTTCCATCGGTGTATTACCTATGTATTTTCTTTCATAATTCATTTTAGAGCTTTACACACTCTAGCCGTTTGCATAAGGTATCTTGCAAGAAGGTTGTTCATAAGAGAACTTTTGATGTTCGGTATTATGAATAACATGAAGGGCCATGCTTCCATCCAAGATGGGATGTATGTTATGTATATTGATGGTAATATGATACATCCATAACACTGACGCTGAATGTAGCAAGACTATGAGAATACCACACATGTGTGTACTGCATTTGGTCACATTGGAGAAACCCGCATGGAAAAATTCCATTATGATGGATTTTAAAGTCGTTTGATTTTGAATCATGTGACACTTGCAACTTTCCTCCGAAAAGTGAAGTGACTGAAATACCGTTCAAAGGTCATAAGGAACGAGCAACAAACTTATTGGCGATCATACATTTTGATGTGTGTAGTTCAATAAATGTTGTTGCAAGTAGTGGATTTATCTATCTTCAGAAATGAGTCAAGTAGATATAAGGGTATTTGCTTGATGAGACATAAGTCTGGATCTTTTGAAATCATTCGAAAGGTTTTCAAAAATGAAGTAGAAGTTATTGTAACAAGGTAATTACGTTTCTACAATTTGATTGCAGAAAGGAATATCTGAGTTACAAATTTAGCGGATGTCTGATGAGTTGTGAAAAGAGTTCCATAACTTACACCTCCCGGAACACCACTATGAGTGGAGTGTCTGTGAAGATGTAAACTAACCATTTATGACATGGTAAGATCAAAGATGACATAAATAAATTTGCCATTATCACTTTTAAAGAGTAATGCTTTAGAGGCTATGGCTTTTACCTTTGAAAAAGAGCTCCATCAGTCTGTTGAAATGATGGCATGGTATGGTACGCCCAACCATGTTATATCTTTTCTTAACATTTGGAATATGGGGCTTGTGTAAAAGGTTACAAACCTATTCCAAATCAGACAAGTGCTACTTTGTAGGTTATTCAAATTATTGGGTATTCCTCACCACTATACCGAGGCAAAAAGTTTTGCCATAAAGCAGTGTGATTTTGAAGAAAATTGTTCTTTCAAAAAGGTTAGTGGGAGGGCGATCTGCAACTTCGACGAGATAACGGTATCTTCGTCATCAGATCAAAGGAAAGGAACCTTGGAAGTAATTCGAGTTTCTTACTACGACGTCTGAAAGTCTCTACAATAAAATGTATGGAATTCGGTCGAACTTGCAGCTGAACCATGTAGGCAAGGCTCGTGCAAACCTCTCAGGTGCGCAAATGAGATATTGTTGTTAGACAACAGTATACCTACGATACATAAAGAAGCGTTGATGGGCCCTGACTCTGGAATTGGCTAAATGCCAATATAATCCGAGAAAGTTTCCATAAATGATTCAAGATTTAAATCTTGATAAACCCTCCGAAAGACTTAGAGTCTAATGGATTGTAATGGGACTATAAACTGATACTGATAAAAATGGTTTATCCATTAAGCTCGACTTGTTGCAATAGGAAGTTCAAGGGGTTGACTACAATGAGATTGTCTCACCGTAGCAATGCTTAAATTTGGTTCGGGTTAAACTAGCAATTAATAAATATTTCAAACATGAGATATGGAACATGGATGACAAAAGAATTTCCATGAAATGGAAATACAATCTAGGACTTGTATGTAATACAATCCAAAGTATTTTGTCAGTCCAGAGGATGCTCGTAAGTATACAAACTTGGAGCTCCAATGAATGGGATGAAGAGAGCAAAATGGAGTTGGAATCTTCGTTTTGATGGAATGGTCAAAGGGGTTTGACTCCATCAATGGGTAACGAAGATGCTTATGGTTCAAGAAAGTAAGTGGGAGCATAATAATATTTCTGAAAACCTTGTGTGCTTGACACATTGTCAATTGGAAATAAAATTCTTGACATGAATTAGGACTTCATTTGAATATAGATTTTCGATGAACTGCTTGGGCTAAATAGCCTTGATATTAGGCATAATGGTCTATGGAGATAGATTTACCTAATGGGGCTGAGCCAAAATACATATTGACAAGATGCTAAAACCGTTTAGCACTAAGAACGACAGGGAGTGATTCTTGCCGAAGCCACATGGAAAGAGTTTTTGCAAGAATCGGTGTCCCAAAACACTGATGACACTGGTAGAAAAAGGGCCTATTGTCCCAGTTGGTAAGGGCCTTTAGTCCCGGTTCCTGAACCGGGACTAAAGGGTCGGTACTAATGCCCTGGCCCTTTAGTCCCGGTTCAATCGAACCAGAGACAGATGGGCCTCCACGTGCTTTGTCTGTTGAGCCCAGGCGGGAGGGCCTTTGGTCCCGGTTGGTGGCACCAACCGGGACCAATAGGCATCCGCAGCGTCGACATTTCAGTGGTTGGGGTTTTGTTTTTTGAAAGGGGGGTTGGGGGTTTTGGGGGTTAATTTAGGTGTTTCATATATTGTGTTAGCTAGCTAATTAATAGTGAGAAGTGTCCTCTCTTTTATGCATTGGCAGTGGCTACATACTATACATACGTATAGAGAGGACTAGCTAGACACACTAGCTAGCTAGTAAGCAAGCGAAGGAAGCAGAAGATCGTCATGAACATATATCCATACGAGAGAAGTGATATCGACCACCTCTCCTTCTCCGAGAGATTGGTCGAACAACAAGTTCTCGTATATCTATCCAAACACTACCGGCTACATATATACAATAATTATCTTTTACAAATATAATCTCCTAACATACGGACACGTGGTCCACATAGTGTTCTCCGTCTTGGCGATCACGTGGTCAAGAAAGAATGCCGCCAATTCCTCTTGAATTGCTCACATGCGATCTGGTGCTAGGAGTTCATCCGCATCTGAAACATCTAATTTTAAGAAGGGGTCAATACATATATATATGAATGAATGAAACTCAACACAAATGATGGTAATAAAATAAAATTGTGAATATTGTTATTTACGCACTTCATATTGTTTGTCGAGTAGCCCGCTCCACAGGTCTGTGGCGGATGGACTCGCATAAATGTAGTATCCACAGAAATCATTCCCTTGATCCTGCCACAACCACTTTACAAGAAATAGAGGTCAATCAAGCTGATAATTAGCAAGCATACTAAATGGTATTGATGAAACTAAGCGCTTGAATCACTAGGAGATGCGTGGAATATGCTACTATAGTACTTACTTTGGTGTCTAAATTGCAGCTTCTTGGCAGTCCGGAGCTTTTGGTGAATTTTCTCCAAACCCTGCCATACAAAGAAAACAATTACTTGATATCGAAATGAACAAAGTTCTTGATATGGTGGATAATGATCGATTTAACTTGCTTCTCGAGCATTTCAGTCATATCCGCATACTCTGAGGATCTTTTAAGTCTCAAGTCTAAAGACAGTTACTACTCCTGCTCAAGCTTAATCTCTAGGAGAATATAGTGGAAGCTGCTTGCGCATGCATAACTCATCAATATTACATTAGTATAACCTGAACTAATAAAGGGAAACCGAATATGCCACAAGACAGTAACACTCACTTGAAGTTGTAAGGAAAGAGTATTATATCTTTGTGTTCATTTTTACCAATGATTGTAGCAAGTTGGCCTCGGTATTTTCGGCATGAAATTCAACCTCAGTTGCATCTATGAGATATGTGTTAATGAACCCAATATCACCCACTTGTCTTTTCTTCAATTGGCGATCTTCAATCTGCATAATATAGTGAGGATAATTATAAATACATGCAATGAAAGAGCTGAGTTATATAGAGAGACTTAATGATGAAGTAGTACTACTTACAGACGATGGCAGGTGACCGTTGCTTTATCGAGGGCCAATTGATTGAAAAACTGATAAAACTCCTCAAATGGAATAGGCAACAGTTCAATTCCAACGAGGTCATGCTCCTTTTAACTCTCACATACAAAGTACTCCTCCCTCGAGACTCTGCGGGTTTTCATGTACCAATCATGCAATCTTAGCATCATCGTTGATAGAGATCTTTCATCTTTGACGAGAGGCTTCCGTACTCGTATCTTTGTATCTGCACCTCCAAGAAATCATAATGTACATCGTCGGGCAGGTAATCTCCGGGATTGCCATAACCGGGCACCATCCTCGGATCGGCGATGTCGCTAGCGAGCACCTTGAGCGGGGGCACGATTGCTTAGCATTGTTACGGAGGCTGGGCAATTTGTTTCCCAGCTAAATCGTTCTTTCATCCTTTGATCACTTTTAGTACTTCCCGACCTCTCCGCTTCGGCAAATGCCTTTCCAATAATGCGCTCATAGTTGCCTTCGGTGGAGACTTGGGTGGTTTTGTCAGGGCAGCCAGAGTGCGATTCGCTTTCACCGGATCTACCTTCTCCTCCGGAGGTGGATGTCTCTTTGCTTTCAACCCTTCAAAGAAGTCCTTCACTTTGGTCCGCGCGATCTTCGCGTTTTCCTCCTCGGTCCTCTCGTACGGTAACTTCTCTGGAGTCTTCAAAGAAGGAGCGAATCCGTATGTCCTCCCGCCTTTGGCTGTCTTGCTAAACGACGGCCAGGCAGACGGAGCGGATGTCTTCTTTCCTTGCTTACGAGGCGGAGGAGAAGGACTACGACGCCACGGAGCAGCCAAGCGGCGGCGGGTCTCTTCCGCCTTGCCGACGAGGCGGAGAAGGAGGAGGCTGGCTGCTCGGGCGCGGCCTTGGCGGAGAGAAGGAGGCGGAGTGCCGCCACGCGCGGAGAAGGAGCCGGCCGAGATCCCTGATCGTCACTCGCCGGAGGAGGCGGTGGAGGCGGAGTGCCACGACTTCGCGGAGGAGGAGGAGGCGGATGCGTCGATTCGGAAGGTTGATGAGATCCTTAGCCATAGGCATGGAGTTTTGAGCGAGAACCCAGTAGAGTCTCCCTTCACGGTAGGGTGGTCAAGCCGGAGGTCCTCAAATCCCTCCGTTATTTCATCCACCATCATCCTAGCATATCCTTCTGGAATCGGCCGGCAGTGAAAAGTTGCGTCGGGTTTAGTAGGATAAATAGAGCCAATAGCCGCCTTGACCTTCAAATTCATCCATTGCGCCATAAGGTGGCAATTTTCAGCCTCCGTGATAGCATCCACGCAGGATATTTGGCGGGGAACCGTCAAGGCATGCTCATTTGAAAGCAACTTCGGTGGAAACCCGCAGCTGCTTCTCCGCTGAGATGGCGGGAAACTTCGGCAGGTCGTTTGCTGCGATCGCTTCTCGTTCCTCTATTGCTTGTACCCTTGCATTCAGCGCTGCGATTCGATCGCTGCACTTTCTTCCTCCTCTCCACGGCATTTGTAACCGCTTTGCATCCGGAAACCCAGCCTTCCACGAAAGCGAACTGGCGTGCCTCGTGTCCGTCCGAAGGTGCTCGGGATTCCCGAGGGCCATTGTGAGCTCGTCGTTCTCTCTGTCTGGAAAGAACGTCCCTTGCTACCGCTTCGATATATTCTTTGAAGCCTCTTGTTGGTATGTCCAATTGTTCGTCCGTCCAAATGCACTTCCACGATCTGAGGTCCAAGGTTCCGCCAGCCCGAAGAACCAAGTCCGCAATGATGCAGCCAGTTCATTGTCTACGGTTCAATCCCTTTATCAAGCGAGATCATTCTCAGCCTTTGGCCCACTTAGGCGGGCTATGAGGTAGCCACGACCCGATGCGATGGTGAAGCTTCTTCTTCACAGCATTTTTCTTGTTTGTCGCCGACATCTTTTTACTCTTTTCCGATGTCTTGTGGGCCACAAATGCGGGCGATCATCTCTACGATCTTCTCATATTTGCCCTTGAATTCTGGGGTCTCTTTTTTATCGACAAACTTATTCAGGTCTTTCTTCCAATTCCTGAATAGGTTACGCCATCTTCTTAAGAGCAAAAGACTTGATTAATTGCTCAACTGGCTTCTCCGGATCATCCTCTGGCGGTAGGGTGAAATTTGACTTCAGCTCGGTCCAAAGATCATTTTACGCATATCATTGACATAAGACACCTCGGGGGTCGTTCTTAGGCTTATACCATTCTTTGGATGCTAATCGGGATCTTGTCCCTAACGAGAACCCCTTGCAGACAACAAATGCCTTCTTTGTCCGGATGGGTTCAATCGGTTGGCTGTCGCGCACGATTTCTATGATCTCAAACTTTTCATCCGAGCTCAACTTTTTCTTCGGGCCTCGTCTCTTTACCGAAGTTGTGCTCAATCCGGAGGCTAGAAAAAAAAGAACAAAGAGCGAGAGTTAATTAATATGTGTACATACCAAAACAATGAATGAATCAATTAGCTAGTCAAAGACAGGCTTAACTAATATATATACCTGGCGGACTCGGTCGGTGATCACCGAGCCGTCCTCACGGTCTACTTCTTCACCCTCTCCTTCTTGCACCGGCATTGGGTCATCAGACCATCATAATCATAGCGGCTGCTTCTTCACCCTCTCCTTCGGACCATCGGTGTCGTTGAGAAACATCAGCGATGACGGCATCACTTCATACGTGATTATGTCCCTCAACAACGCTTCTTGTGCTTCGTCTCAAGGCGGGTGTCCATAGTTTCTACAAATATTTACAACATGGCAATTATTATTCAAACATGACAGATATGGATATATTAGTGGCAAGCGTAGAACTAGCTAGCTAATCACAATAAGGAATCATATTAATTAGTGGCCTCGTATTTGCTTCTCTAGGGTTTGAATTGGCCTCGACAAGCGCTTCAAGGGTTAGGGGTGGCCTCGAGAACACTTCAAGGAGGGGTAATATCGACCCCCATGTGTTGAAGCTATCGGGTTGTTGTATATCGTCAAAGAAGACATACGTAAATGGGAAAATAATATTGTTTTTTTTTCCTTCTTAAAAATACATGAAGCTATCGGGAGGGTATATCGACAACAACAACAGCGACACTACATCTATGTCCCACAAGTGGCGTGGGCATCGGCCTTGCAGCGTCACTTGTGGAAGACGTGGATGTAGTGTCCATTTACCAACGACCACATGTATCTCACACCCATTTATACTTGCTATTTAATTAGGGTTTCATCTACCGCTCGGCGACCCTCGACGACCCTCGTTCCCGATAAAAAAAAGAGGAAGAAGAAAAAAAAGAGGAGAAGGAAGAATAGAGGAGAAGAACTCCTCTATTCTTTCTTCTCCTCTTTTCTTCTTCCTCTTCTTTATCCTCTTCTTCCTCTCATGTTCGGCGACCCTCGACCCGATAACATACATCCATCGATATCATTCCATACATACATAGACATCTACATTATATATGAACAAACATCTATGTCCCACAAGTGGCGTGGGCATCGGCGCCATGATAGGGTAGAGGGTCGTGGATCGCTTGGCGGTCGAGGTCAAGGGGTCGAGGATCGCCGAGGTCGGGAGGTTGCCTAGTGTCAAAGGATTCAACAAAACCATGTCTTCATCATTAGGCGAAAGTAACAGGTGCATGATGGTGCAGAAGCTCCCCAAAGTTATTTTGGAGCGAGGTCCTAGATAGGATAATTAGCTTTTTGGTACAAAGTTCAGCAAGAACCTTCGAATATCGTTAATTGGAAGGCCTTTGCTGAAATTACGTACAAAAAGGCAAATTATCCTATCAGGAACTCCATTCGAAATAACTTTGGAGGACTTCGTGCCATCATGCCCCACTTCCGACTAATGATGAAGCCATAGATTCTTCAATACTTTGACACTAGGAAACCTCTCGACCCCTCGGCGATCCTCGACCTCGAACCCTCGGCGACCACAGAACCCTCGACCCTAGGCGACCACAGAACCCTCGACCCTATAGAACCCTGTAACCCTTGACCCTTGACCCCTTAATGACCCTCGACCCTCTACCCTAGTTCCCGACCCTCGACCCCTCGGCGATCCTCGACACCCTCGTTCCCGATAAAAATTAAGAAGAAGAAGAATAAAAAAAAGAGGAGAAAAAAAAGGAGAAGAAGCTCCTCTATTCCTTCTTCTTCTCCTCTTTTTTCTTCTTCTTCCTCTTCTTCCTCTCCTCGTCTTCTCCTTCTTCTTCTCCTTCTTTCTCTACTTATTTTCCTTTTTCCTCTCCTTCTTTTTCTTCTTCTTCCTTCTTCTTCGTTGCTCTTTTCTTCCTTTTTCTTATTTTACTTTTTCGTCTACACTTTCTTAAAATGCACTAACCTATAATGCAAAAAAGATTAAATGCACTTTATCGATCAACTAACCTAAAATCAGTGATAAAATGCACTAACCTAAAATCGATATCTACTAACAACTTACAAAATTAATACATATATGAAAAAATGCATATATGAAAAAAAAACATCATCATATCATCAACATGAACATATCATCAACATCATCATATCATCAACATCATCATATCGTCATCAACATATATATGAAAAAAATGCATATATATATGAGGAAATGGCTGCCAGAAGTAGTGCGGAGGCGCGAATAAAGGCGGCGATAAGCGGCAATGACGGCGTCGAACACGGCTGGCGAAGCGGCTGGGCGACGGCGACGGCGAAGCGGCGGCGGCGGCGCGAGCGGCAGCGGCAACGGCGGCGAAGCGGCAACGGCGAAGCGGCAGCGGCAAGCGCGGCGGCAACGGCAGTGGGGGACGGCGAAGCGGCGTCGATGTGCTTTCGGCGTCATCGGAAGCTGGCGAGGGAAATCTGAAATTTCCTAAGTGCGGCTTATATAGCAAAAGCCATTGGTCCGGTTGGTGCCACGAACCGGGACCAATACTTTAGTCGGTTGGTGCCAATTAACCGGGACCAAAGGCCTCTTTTTCCGTGACCCAAAGCGGCGGCCTTTTGGTCGGTTGGTGGCACCAACTGACTAAAGGGGCATTGGTCCCGGTTGGTGCCACGACCGGGACCAATACTACTAGTCCGGTTGGTGCCACCAATCGGGACCAAAGGCCTGTCTTTGCCAGCGCCCAAATGTTTAGTCCCACCTCGCTAGTTGAGAGGGAGCACTTTTGTTTATAAGGTGCGGTCGCCTTCCCTCTTGATCTCCTCTCTAAAAGCGAGGCTTTTGGGTCTAACAGTGCAATGTGTGCTGTGGGCCCTCTTGGGCCTCCAGCGGGCTGAATCCTGGCCCATGGTAGGGTTTCTAGTCGTATTCAGGCCATGGGGGCCCAGTAGGTGGCACTTTTTTTGTTTTTTTATTTTTTTGTTTTCTTTGTTGCTTTATTTAGTTTATTTTGTTTCTACTTACAACAAAATACTTGCTGTTGCTATTTTTAATTTTTTTTCCAGTTTTTTTGTTTTGTTTTCTGCATTATTTATTTTATTTTTGGTTTTTTGCTTTATTTTTTAATTCTTTTTGCTTTTAGGTCAGCAAAATTATAAAATTTTTGTTAGTGCCATTAGTTTTAGAAAAATTATAAACTTTCTGTTTGTGCCATTAGTTTTCAAATTTGAATAGTTAAAATTTGAATTCTTTGAAATTTGTGTGAATCACAAGTTTGTGATTAACTTTACTAAAAAAAATGAACATAGATGCACCTATAGAGAAAATTCAGGCCTAAATTCATAATCAATTTCTATGAATTTCAGAGAAATTCACTATGAATTTAGGTCAAATTCCATGTATAGGGGCATCTATTTTCACTTTGAGAGGAGCTCAACAAGGCAGAGAGGGACGGGCTTATAAACCGGTGTGAGCGCCCTTCGGTTGGCGAGGTGGGACTAAACTCTGAGCGCAACGAGGACCAACCCTATAGTCCCGGTTTGTGGCACAAACCGGGACTAATGGTCCTGAGCCGAGGCGAGCCGCATGGGCGAGGACTAATATACTGAACATAGATGCACCTATAGAGAAAATTCGAGCCTAAATTCATAGTTTTCAAATGAACTCTGAAAAAGTTGGCATAGCATGTGCATGTACAAAATGGACAATGGTATCATACTAAATACATTACAAAGTTGGCATGGTATCATCATAATAGTTGCGGGAGAAAGTCTTCACTTTTTCTTCGCTTGTGTCATTTGCTTATTGCGCCGTAACCATGGATAATCTTCATCGTTTATCAGGATGCTTGGGTCAGCCTTGACTTTGAAGGGAGGAATTTCATGAAACTTTTCATGCTCTTCAGACATGTCTGTCTTGCCCTCCACTCCCAGGATGTCCCTTTTTCTGAAAAAGAACTATGTGGCGCTTTGGCTCATCGTATAATGTATTCGCTTCCTTATCTTTTCTTTTCCTCGATGCGGTAGACATGTCCTTCACATAGATAACCTTGTGCCACATCATTGGCTAGGACAAGCGGTTCGTCGGTGTACCCAAGATTTTTCAGATCCTTGTTGTCATTCATTACTATGGGTCTACACATACCGCCTCTGACAGATTGACCCATTTGCACTTAAACAAAGGGACCTTAAAATCTACTCCGTAGTCAAGTTCCCATATGTCCACTATGTAACCATAATATGTGTCCTTTCCTGTCGGTTCTTTGCATCAGAGCGGACACCGCTGTTTTGGTTGGTGCTCTTTTGATCTTGGTCAATCGTGTAAAATGTATACCCATTTATCTCGTATCCTTTCCAAATCATTACTGATCGAAGATGGTCCACGGACAACAAGTACTGACTCATCACAAATAGTGCTTTGTCACACTGTGAGACGTGTTTCCAACCAAGCTGCTGAAAGTCTGATGTGTTCACATGTAATCGATCGTCGCCTTTGCTCCGGGTGTTTGGGCCTTGATTTGTTCTTGTGTTCATCGACATACAGGGGTCACCAAGGTAGAGTTACGTAGAACTGTGTAGTGTGCTTGAGACCAAGAATATCCGTCCTGCATATTATTGAGTCCCTTCCAAGCGTGCCTTTTCGGTCAGTCTCCCCTCATACCGCAATTTAGGGAGACCTATCTTCTTAAGGCCAGGAATGAAGTCAACACAAAACCCGATGACATCCTCATTTGATGGCCCATGGAGATGCTTCCTTCTGGCCTAGCGCGGTTATAGACATATTTCTTTAGGACTCCCATGAACCTCTCAAAGGAGAACATATTGTGTAGAAATACGGGCCCCAGAATGACAATCTCGTCGACTAGATGAACTAGGACGTGCGTCATGATATTGAAGAAGGATGGTGGGAACACTAGCTCGAAGCCCGACAAGACATTGCGCCACATCACTCCTTAGCGTTGATGCGATTTCTGGATCGATCACCTACGAGATATTGCATTGAGGAATGCACATAGCTTCACAATGGCTAATCGGACGTTTTCGGTAGAAGCCCCTCAATGCAACCGGAAGCGATGGCGTCATAATCACGTGGCAGTCATGAGACTTTAGGTTACGGGACTTTTTCCGGCATATTTATTATTCCCTTTATATTCGACGAAGCCGGTCGGGACCTTCATCTTGACGAGCATTCAAAGAAGATTTCTTTGTCTTCTTTCGTAAGAGCGTAGCTGGCGGGACCTTCATCTTGCCCGGAGGCATGCCCTCTTTTTCGTACAAGCGTTGCAGGTCCTCCGTGCCTCGTGTGTATCTTTGTCTTCCCATACACGCCCAAGAAGCCTAGCGAGTTCATAAAGGTTCTTAAATCACGTGCATCACGTCGATCGAAGAGCGGACCTCTAGGTCTTTCCAGTGAGGGTAGGTCCCAAAATATAGATTTCTTCTTCCACATGGGTGCATGATTCTCGGCGTCATTCGAACAGCTAGTCCGCCGAGACCCTTTCCAAAGATTACGTGTAAATCATTGACCATAGCAAATGCGTGATCACCGGTACGCATGGCGGGCTTCTTCCGGTGATCTGCCTCGCTTTTGAAATGCTTGCCTTTCTTTCGACATTGATGGTTGGTCGGAAGAAATCGGCGATGGCCAGTACACATTCTTCCTGCAGCTTCCCAGGTATATACTATCGGTGTCAAGTAAGCGGTGCGTGCATGTGTGGTATCCCTTGTTTGTCTGTCACGAAAGGTTCTTGAGAGCGGGCCAATCGTTGATGGTCACGTAACAGCAACGCCTTTAGGTCAAATTCCTCCTTTTTGTGCTCATCCCACGTCGTACACCGCTTTCCGTTCCACAGCTTGTAAAAGTTCTTCAACTAATGGCCTTAGGTACACATCAATGTCGTTGCCGGGTTGCTTAGGGCCTTGGATGAGAACTGGCATCATAATGAACTTCCGCTTCATGCACATCCAAGGAGGAAGGTTATACATACATAGAGTCACGGGCGGTGCTGTGATTGCTGCTCGCTCCCGAAAGGATTAATGCCATCAGCGCTTAAAGCAAACCATATGTTCCTTGGGTCCTTTGCAAACTCATCCCAGTACTTTCTCTCGATTTTTCTCCATCACTGCGACCCGTCGTGGGTGCTCTCAACTTCCGTCTTTCTTACGGTCCTCACTGTGCCATCGCATCAACTTGGCATGCTCTCCGTTTACGAGCAGACGTTTCAACCGTGGTATTATAGGAGCATACCACATCACCTTCGCAGGAACCCTCTTCACGGAGGCTCGCCGTCAACATCACGAGGTCATCTAAATGCGATCTTATACCGCAATGCACCGCATATCGGGCATGCGTTGAGATCCTTGTATGCACATGGTAGAGGATCTGATCATTAGGGCATGCATGTATCTTCTCGACCTCCAATCCTAGAGGGCATACGACCTTCTTTTGCTGCGTATGTCTTGTCCGGGCAATTCGTTATCCTTTGGAAGCTTCTTCTTCATTATTTTGGTAGCTTCTCAAATCCTTTATCGAGCACGGCATTCTCCGCCTTCCACTGCAGCAATTCCGATGCAGTGCCGAGCTTTGTGTTGCCCTCTTCGCAATTGGGGTACAACCCTTTTTTGTGATCCTCTAACATGCGATCGAACTTCAGCTTCTCCTTTTGACTTTCGCATTGCGTCCTTGCATCGACAATGCCCGGCGGAGATCATCATCATCGGGCACATCGTTTGGTTCCTCTTGATCTTCAGCGACTTCGGATTGCAGCACCATCGTGCACATCGTCTGGTTCCTCTTGATGTTCGGTAGCATCACCGTATTCAGGGGCACATAGTTGTCATCGTACTCTTCTTCTTCGCCGTCTTCCTTCATAACCCCTATTTCTCCATGCCACGTCCAAACATTATAGTGTGGCATGAAACCCATATAAAGTAGGTGGGTGTGAAGGATTTTCGATCGAGTAAGACTTCGTATTCCCACATATAGGGCATGGACAACACATAAAACCATTCTGCTTGTTTGCCTCAGCCACTTCGTGAAAATCATGCACGCCCTTAGTGTACTTTCGGAGGTGTGTACATCACCGTACATCCATTGCGGTTCATCTGCGTGCATTATATATAATTAAGTGTGTCAAAAATCATTCTGAGAACATCATGAATAGATAATTAAGTGACCAAATTAATAGAAGTTCATCATCACATAAAAACCAAAGTACATACATAGTTCTCATCTAACAACATAAAGCTCTGCAGAGCATCTAAATTAATTAAACCATACATTGAAACTATGTAAAACATTTCAATGCGAAAACAAATGCGATCATAATCGCAACCAAGGTAACAACTGATCCAACGGCATAATGATACCAAGCCTCGGTATGAATGGCATATTTTCTAATCTTTCTAATCTTCAAGCGCATTGCATCCATCTTGATCTTGTGATCATCGGCGACATCCATAACATGCAACTCCAATATCATCTTCTCCTCCTCAAGTTTTTTATTTTTTCCTTCAAGAAATTGTTTTCTTCTTCAACATAATTTAACCTCTCGACAATAGGGTCGGTTGGAATTTCGGTTCAACAACCTCCTAGATAAATAAAATCTATGTCACGTTGGTCGGCATAATTTTCATAAACAATAAATGAACCAATAGTTATGAAAAGATAATATATACCACATCCGAATTATAGACAGGATGAGGGCCGACGGGGGCGGATACCAAAACCATTGCACTATATAAGATGCAATAATAAAAGTAAGAAAATAATACAAGTATCTATCTAAACATACAAGTAAGAATATTTTTCCTTTCAGAAAGAAGATAAGAACAAGAGGCTCACCACGGTGGTGCCGGCGATGAGATCGGCGAGGGTGATCGACGGCGGTGAAGACGGGGACAGAGTGTGACGGACCGCTAAACCTAGACAAATATTGAGGAAAATGGAGCTTGGAGGTCGAGCTTGGAGAGGAAAGCTTAAGTAGTGTGGCTCGGGCATTCCATCGAACACCTTGTGTGCATAGGAGGTGAGCTAGAGCACCACCAAGCCCTCTCCCCTCGGCTAAGACAAAAAACAGGCAAAGGTGCTCTGCTCTTCTGTGAGGGGTATATATAGGCACCTCATTGGTCCCGGTTGGTGGCATGAACTGGAATTTGAAGGGGAAACCTTTGGTCCCGGTTCAAGCCATCAACCGGGACCAATGGTGGCGGCAGGGGCGAGGCCCATTGGTCCCGGTTCGTCCCACCAACCGGGACCAAAAGGGCCAGACGAACCGGGACCAATGGCCCATGTGGCCCGGCCGGCCCCCTGGGCTCACGAACCGGGACAAATACCTCCATTGGTCCCGGTTCATGGTAGAACCGGGACTAATGGGCTGAGCCGGCCTGGGCCATTGCCCCCTTTTCTACTAGTGTGAGCAAAATACATGATGGAGATTCCACACACTCCTGTGCTTGGATTAATCGTGTATTCCATGGTATGTAAAACAACCAGATATGTCCAATACTCCAAGATGTTGCGAGTATAGATACCAAAGTGATCAAAAGCATTTATCATGGGACAACAGTGAAAAAGGGTCATCGAGTACTAAAGTAGCACTGATGACATGTTTTCTCGCAAGTGGAGATCATGAAGAGTTTGTTGTAAAAGGTTACGTCGATACAATCTTCATCATTTCTCCATGCGATTTTCGATTTCAATTGAGGGTTTTGGGTAGCACACAATATGATGGCACAGTTAGTTGGAAATTATTCCAAACAAGTTACTGTGGCGAATTCTATAACAGAGGCGAAGTATGTTGCCGCTTTAGAAGCGACAAACAAGATGTTGAATCATATAGTTCATTCAAGAACTTAAGTATGGTTCCTAGAAGGCTTTGGTCAATGGGACACTATTGCAGATAGTTGCTCCATAGCTCACCGAGGAATCAGGTTTCGACCAATGATTCACATATATACAAAGCCAAGTCCGCACAAAATATGAATTTTGTGAAAGCGTGAAAACGCGAGGATATGCAGGGATACACACGGAGCTGAAGTCGTCGGTTCTGTTGGACATCAGGCTATACCACAAGCGAAGCATATTTACACCGGTGTGCCACAGGTGTGAAGTGCATTAGCGAAGACCAACTAGCGACAACTGCAATCACTAGAGCGAGCCGAAGGCGCGCTGCTATCATCGCCCCTCCCTCATTGGAGCTAGCCAAACCTTGTCGTAGTAGACAGACGGGAAATCGTCGTACTATAGCCACAAAGGACCAGCGCACCAGAACATCAACCGCCGCAGATGAGGAGAATCGTGGATCAGAAGGATCTAACCTATAGACACATGAACAAAGCTGAAGAAGACTGGATCCACGTGGATTGACCGAAGACAAACATCGATCGAATCTCGTGAGATCCGCCGAAGACAGATCTCCCCACACCCTCCAATGACGCGAGACGCACCACCTGGACGGGGGCTAGATAAGGAGAACCTTATTCCACCTTCAGGGAGTCACCACCACCTCGCCTTCCCGAGCATGACTCGAATCCCAAATAGACTAAAAAAAATACCTAAATATGAATCATGAGCACTCCCAATGGCAAGGGACAGGATCCACCGCGCCTCCATGTCCCTAAGGCCATAGGAGACGAGGTAGATCGGCGGCGGCTGGCGGGAGGAAAGGAAACCTAAAAGGGGAGCCTTTCTTTTCCTAGGGCTAGTTGTGAAAGTTTTCGATTATTGCTGACTGGTTCGATGTCCTTGACTTGTATAATCGCCGGCCTTCGTGGTTTTGTAGGGCATGTGGTGACATATATGGATGAGTAATAATGTACTACTTCTATTTTAGTTCAGCATTTATAAATCTTGACCGTTATAGTTTGGACTTACTACATAACTATTGGAGTAGATTATTTTACGATGTGGAAATATAGATCAACCCGATGGCTTGATTACCTCTTGTTTATATTATATAATAAATAAATTGTAAATTTTGACAGATAGCTAGTCTAGCTCAGTTGGTAGAGCCAAGGCTCTTAGGATGTGTTTGATCTGCTACCTGCACAGATCCATCTGGCTCTAGTAGCCATCCCAACCGTACGATTTGGTACACGTGGGGCTGGGATTGCTACCAATTCCAGATGGATTTGCATAAATAGAAAACCATACATGCCCTAACCTTGTGGTCTTGGGTTCGAGTCTCAAGGCGGGCATTTTTTGGGAAAAGGTTTATTATCAACCGGATAAAAACAAGAGAACATAAGCCTTGCACGTGTCACTGTGGACCCGTCACGTTTGGTCCAACCTTATCTTCCCGCACGCTCTATTGACTCATCCCTTTCCATTACCTTTTGCCATTTCCCATCTATCTTTGTCATGCATGACCACCCACACCCATTGCTCCCGTACAAACTAGAGGAAGAGGACGAAGGCACCTCCTCCTGCATCTCCACCGCACAGTTGTGTCGCACTATCCCATGTCGCCGTTGCGCTGCGTTGGAGCACCACCCGCTGGCATTGCATTGAAGTGAAGCTTTTTCGCCGCTGGCCATCGAAGGTGTTGCGATGGAGCTTCGATAGGGCAGCGATGCAGCCATGGAGCTCCACCGTGCGATGGGGAGTTGCAATGAAGCTTTCACCGGTGACCACCACGGTGCTGCGATGGAGCTTCGTCTCCGCTGCGCGATGGGGCGATGCAATGAAGCTTTCACCGGCAACCGCATTAGATGATGCATCGGGAAGCATACCTATAACAAAACCACATTAGATGGTACACTCAGAATGCACTATGTATAGCACATAGAACATTATAACAGGAAGTGATAAACACTTACCAGCCAACAACTCGATAGCCTGCTTAGTCTCATGATTGGATCAACCAGTTGAGACTTGAGTTGTTCTATCTCGAGCGCTTGCTGCTGCTCTCCTCGGCTAACTTCGCGTATGCGTCTTGTAGCTCACTGCCCTCGGCATGCCTTTTTTCACAAGCTCAGCCTCTTTTCTCGATTTTCCAGCGCCAACTCATCTGATAATTGTTGGGTTCTCTTTACCGATTCCTGTAGAAGAATAATCAGTAGGAAAGGCGAGGAAAATCGATCCTTAGGTGGGCCGCTTGCGCACGAACTAAGTCTCGGGGGCTACTGGACTCCGGGTCCACTGCCTGCATAGACAAAAATAAATTATCGATCCTCAGGACGATGCAAGCACTCGGCTAGAGTCTGGGGGGCTACTACACTTTGCGGTTAAAGCATGAGGTGAGTTGGAACTATTTTTTGGTACTTCCGCTATGATGCAAATCCTCTGGCATAAAGCAGCCTCTCTCTGGAGGATGTTCATACTTCATCAGGCCCCTCCCAATTCGGGACACACGTGCAAGGCTACTAAGGACTCATAAGACTCGTATTAATGACATTTCTTACCTCCAAACCTCCGGCGAAGACCTCAACCATGTTCTTAAGGCCCAAGTCAATGGCATGCATCTACATGCACTTCCACTGTCCAGGGAGTTTCCTGCTGCTGAGTTGTAAAAACTCGATTATTTATAGAGATTTTTTTCTTCCTATGACGCAGCACACTAACAACATTGGATTGAGTGGCAGACATCGCTGAGGGATCCGGTTCAGTAGCACCTCAGTCACCATCTGATGTCATCAAAGGAGGAGGAATAGCTGGTTGTTCCGACACAGGAGGCGCGAGCGTATTGCCCGTGGCTGCGCGATTCGACCTACAAACTAAAAAAACCTTTGAGTATTGTGGTGTTTCTCTTGAAGAGGGTCATAGATCAACTAAGAAGCTGCTCCTACCAAGAAGAAGAGGAAGGCTTTTCAGGCATTGTTTCCTCGGCTCTCGACCTTCTCCCAATTGATGGCTTTGCAGCACTTGGGGGAATTCCAGCCTGGGAAGCTGTTACCCTTGAGGTTCGCCCTTCCCGGGAAGGATCGTTGAGGGGAACTCGGGAATATAAAACCACTTCTCGGTCCAATGATCCCTTGATTCCTCAGGGGTAGCATTCGAGAGCTGGCCACCTTACAGATCTCGGATCCTCCACACTCCCACAAGCTACCCCCTCGGCGTGGCACTATGCAAAAGTAATGGTACCACAGATCTAAATGTGGTTGGCACCTGAGGAAGGCCTCGCAGAGGATGACGAAGCTAGATATGCGGAAAGTAAAGCTGGGGGAAAGGTGTGGAGCTGGAGACCATAGAAGTGTAATAAGCCCCTCGAAAAAGGGTGAATTGGGAAGTCCAGACCCCAGAGTTAAAAAGGGGACGAAACACACCCGATCCTGTTTTTCAGGCTTGGTGCGTGAATCCTAAGTGAAATCGCCACTAACGGCTACCAGCCCCGAAAGAGAAAAGGCCACCTCTGGAGAAGGCAAGTAACCTAACTCTGCTAGTCGATCTAGTTGGCCATGCGCAACAGTATAACTTTTCCACTCCCCCTAGAGGAGGCCCGTGGAGCGCAAGGATGAGGCCGTGGCGGGAGCCATTAGAGCAGGACTATTGGTGCGGCGAGTCGCTAGGTCAGGCAGAGACGGGAGGCGGTGTGGCGGAAGGAGAAGTTAAATCACTCCTTTGGGTTGGCCGGCCCCTTTATGTGAACTATTTGGAAGATCCACGGGGGACATTTGAGTCTCCAAGCGCAACTCGCACACATTACTCGGGCGACGTGCGCGTGATGGACGCAATCATCGAGGGGGGATTCCAATGATGTCGTTCTGTGTGCGTTGGGATCCGTAAAGGACACCTTGCGGTGGGACCCTGAGGGGCATGAGCGTGCCCCAAGAGTCCCAAATATGACATCACATCATAGGAATGGTCAATGATGTCAGTAGTGGGGCCCGGATGCTCGGGCTCAGTTGGGATACTTTACCCCTAAGGAACAGACATTTCAGTTAGATCCCGGGCTTGAAGATATTAAACCTCAAATTTGTGTAATCTCCTCGGATGCCTGAGGTATACGACTCTCTGGAAAAAATCACATACGGGATTGAACTAGCTTACAAGACCGAAGACTGAAGATGAAGAGCAGTTTGGGAAGACTAAGGAGAGTCCTCAGCTTGAAGACCGATTAAAGTGCTACTGACGGAGTCCTGGATTAGGGGGTGCTCGGCATGTCGGTTGCCCATCCTCAGGATTAGCCGAGGACCACCTAAGCTCAGTGGCCCAAAGGGCTCTTGTGTCACATCTCTTGATCTGGGCTACGTATGGTTAAATCTACCCCCCAGTTTCTGCGGTATCATAAACCTTAGGAAACTCACACTAAAAAAGGTCTCCATCAGTGGAGGTGATCTCCGGTGCTTGTTGCTAAGTTGTGCTCTTCTCTAGTGTCTAAACATAAGAGTAGTGCTCTTCCTTCTCAAGTTTACACATGGGCAGGAGCTGTGCAGGTTGCAGTACCTGCATGTGCACCATTGTGAACTAGAAATGATAGAGCTGCATGCTCCAAATCTTACCAAATTTGAGTTTGAGGAAGATCTCATGCAAATTGTGCTCAGTGATTGTTTGAGGTTGTCAGAGGCGACCTTTGTGAGGACTCAAGAGTTCCATGATTATGATTTCTACGATTTGACCTTCACCTTCACCAAGCTTGCTCTTCCACATGTGCAAAAACTATTTCTACTTTTGAATTTTGACAAGGTTTTCTCTAGAAAAAAGTGTTTCGTTTTACTTTATTTAAATTTTGCTTATCACAATATTGGATCTCAGTTTAATTATTAATTTATGTGCACTGTTTCTCTTCCAGGTGCTAAGGTTCAGTGAAAACAAGACTAGCTTCATCAATTTGAGACATCTGAACATTAACCTTGAGCTCATGTGGGATCCATATGATGATCGTTGGGTAATGGGGTTTCTTAATCTTTTCAAATTAGCACCTCCCTTAGAAGAATTGGAAATGCATGTAAGTAATTTAACTGTTGATTATGAAGTTTTTTAACACATTAATTACGATAGTTGTGTGTTGCGTCTGTTTGACCCCCTCCTCCCTGAAGAATATGTATAGTGAAATTAACGGATATATATGTGCAGTTGGGTCGTGATAGATTTTGCGCTCCTACTATGAGGATGGTGATGGCTGTGCAAGGGCCCCTGCATCATCACCTCAAGAGTGTCCACATGTCTGGATTTTGTGATGTATTGGGGCTAGCCGAGCTGGCGATCTACATCCTTGGGAATACTGTACATCAAGTATGAAGGTAGATCTAGTGGCGTATGCCCACACTCTTCGCACCGATGATATCTATTCAGTCAGCAAGGCTGGTAGTATCGAGGGGGGTCGTTACCACGTTGATCAGAATAGGATGTTTGCAGAGCAAATCCTTGGCAGTGAGTAGTTCCATCATATCGTCGCCATCTTATTAAGTACAATGCTGGGGCTGGAAATGCTATTTATATATGCCGACGATTGATGGATATGGGCGTGGTGGAAAAAGGATCGATCGGGAGCTTTATGAAGATTTATAATAATACTCAGAAGGGAAGCATTCATGTACAAGCCAAATGATTGATGCAGTAGTGTGTGCACCAAAATTCAGTGGTGTCTGCATTTGGGTTGTAATCTGGGTTAACTATGATTTCTTCTTTTTTGGCTTTGCTGTTATGAACATAAGCAGTTGGTATCAATTTCAAGTGATATATATGTGGTACACTGCCATTAATGAAATCATGGAATCATTCATCTCATTCTATGCATGGTCTGTGTATGATGCTCTCAAGATTCAGTCTTTTCCTTGCTGAACTGATCTTGCAGCAAGATTCTAGTTAAATGTTCCTTTGCAATACCACATTTTTCCAACTAATGCAGACAAAATAAGAGCAGAGAAGCTACTCCTTCTAACTACACTAGAGAATCTAGTTATGTTCTAAATAATCACCCACTAATTCCACCCTTCTAATTAACTGCACAGGAGTTCCACCCCTGTAACCACTCCATTGCTTCAACAGAGAAGTTTGAGTGAGAGGGGAAGAGGGGACATGAAGGGAGCTCTGCATATTTTGGCCTAAACAGTTGAATTTTGCCTTGCTTAAAATTAAAAGAATCACAGACGATGATTTAATTTTATCAAATCTCAGAATATTTTCTCACCGGATAAAAAAAAGAAAAATGAGGGGACAGAGCCAACCATTAAAACAGAACATTATTTTAGTGCGAAACCCGTCTAAATTACTTGCAACTTCATACTTTTCACTTCTTGCAAATGAAGAAATTAGTAGCATCTCAGCACGTACACTCACAGTGCTGTCATTATATAGGAAATCCACTAAAGGAGAGGGAACTGCACGCAACCATATCATACCAAAACAAATCCATCACCTCGGCAACATTACAGGAAACGACAAAATGGTTTTGACTTACAAAAGCCACAAACTAAGACTGTCTAATAAGTATTCATAAATACTTCCAGGCTGATGATATTATTACGAAACCAGTCGATACATACATATCGTTCTTTGCTTCTCCTTGGAGGCAGGATATTGATCTGAACACTTCTTGCTGGGGGCTATTATCAGTCTTACTTCCTTACCTTTTTGGGCAGCCGGCATCCATTATGCGCGAGCTGGGTCACGTCGTGGACATACATGATAGGAGACGGGGTCCTCACTCTTTCGCCACGGAAACCATCCGCAAAGCCCATGATCACCTTCTTCTTCTTCCTGAAAAAGGAGTATCCTTTCACCTTCACAACGACCGACTTGAGGCCAATCTTGCTGGCAACTCGCCCCATGTGTTCCCCTGTTGCTTCACCAGCATACCGAGCAAGACGAGACCGCCCCTTTCGATCCTCCAAACAGCCAGCGGAAGCCCCAGCCTTCCTGTTCCCCTTGACGTCTGTCACGGTCACAAAGTTCTTCTTCCCCTTGAGCGTGATGTGGAACGCCCCTCTTTACTCGCTGGAGCCCCTGCTGGCCGCAGCATTTCCATGTTAAACCGGCCCGACCTGCCATCACCGGCTGTGAATCCGGTCACACCCATCCTGCCACCACCGGCTGTGAATCCGGTTACACCCATCCTGCCATCACCGGCTGTGAATCCATTTCCACCCATCCTGCCATCACCAGCTGTAAATCCATTTCCACCCATCCTGCCACCACCGGCTGTGAATCCGTTCTCAGCAAAGTGACGGGGAAAACCGCCGTCAGTCTGGTTCCGTGCTTGCATGATGAGGCGGCTCATCGGATCACCGGGGTTCGTGAGGCCCTGCAGTGGGCCCTGCAAAAGCACAAATCGAGATTCAAATTGCATCAAGCACCAGATAACAAGACCGACCACTCTGTTGTTGTCTCAGAAAAACATGGAAAAAAAGGCAGAAAAGGTGTGTGTACTTATAGCAATGTACTCCGACGGAGTATCAGTTATAAGATTTAAGGTTATAGTAGCAAGCATTTGCGGTCACCAACAGACACCGGACTCGGTTAATTTGATGGGTTAGCAAAGAAATTCCCCTGTTTTCTTCTTATCTTCTTCTAATCCCCATGAAATGAAACTACATCACTGGTTGAATTGGCACCGAGCATTGTGCCACTCGAGTTGAGAGGCCTAGCTCCTGAATTTATCTATCTGTTTCAGTTCATGAGATCCACTCTACAAACGTATTGCGAGCTAGGTGGGTCTAATTAGCTGGAAATGCAATGGAAGGGAGCAATGTCGATCAGTTAGACCGGGGGGGCTGGTAAACGTACCTTGTCAGTTGACAGCAGGCGCTGGGCGCCTGGTGAGGCGAGCGGTCGCAGGAGTGCTCGGCCGGCGAGCCCGAGGGCCCTCGCTGCCATCGCCGCCTGCTGGCCGGACGAGGACGGGATCCTCTATGGGCCGGCGGCGGCGGCAGGGAGCAGATCCGGCGGTGGCTTCGGTCCAAGTCGACACAGAGACGGTCGAGGGAGGAGTTGTGCGGGGAAGAGCCGGTCGAGGAGGAGGGTGGTGGCTCCAGCGGCGGAGCGAGACGGGGAATGGCGGCGGCGGCGGCGGCGGTGGGGATTGGAGTTTTTTTTTTAACGGGGGGATTGGAGATTTGGAGTTGAAGGCACTGGAAACCTAACGAGACGTGGCCGGCTGGGGAGAACGCTGTGTAGCTGATCCAATATCTTCAGGCCCATGAGCAAGTGGATGCAACCACGAAGGCCCGACTCAACCCATCTCCAGGCCGGCCCAGACAGGTTGCCGAGCGGACCATCAAAATCAGCTTCATGATATGCACCGTGGCGTGAAATTTACCCTCATGATTAGGGTTTGACCTGTTACTCAAAAAAAAAAGATTAGGGTTTGACCTACTCCACCAGCGGCCGCCGGCGTTGAGTCCCCATACCGACCCACCGGCCTCTCCCTCCCCTGGTTATCTTCACGAACTCTCGGGCTTCTCGGGGACGACCTGCTCGTCCACCTGGTCTTGGAGCTCCGCACTAGGGTTTCTAGGGAAGCGTAGATCGCTTTTGTGGCTAGATCTTCGCTACTCCTGATCGGTGGGGATTGAGGCTAGCGCGTCCCCCCTCCCCCGCGCGTCGCCTCTGGCGCACGGGGGAAACCCTAACCGCGCCACCACCGCCTCCACGCCTCCCCGCTTCGCCACGGAGGACACCGTGGCCAGCGTGGTCCCTAGGGAAGGTGGCGGCGGGCGTCGTTGTTCTCGCGAGATCTCGCGACGGCCGAAGCGTGGCGGTGTTCGCCGGTGGCTAGCGTCTGCTTGCCCGTGAAGGCGGCGTCCTCACGGTGGGGCTGCTTCGAGCGGCGTTTGGTGCCCGCGTGGCGGCGCGGTGGGCGGATCTAGGCTTCCGGTCTGCGTCCTCGCTCGTGGCGGCGCTTGTCGTTGCCTCGGCCATGAGGCGTGGTCCGGACGGCGGCCGATGGTCGGGCAGACACACCGGCAGCCGCCTACTTCATCTCGCGTCCTCGGCCAATGGTGGTGGTCATCTTCTTCGTCGAGATGGCGGCCAGAGGCTTGGTGATCGAATCTCGAGATCCATCATCTAGTCCCTACCGCGAAGTTGGAGACATGGTTGCCGGTGAAAACCGAGCCGTTGGCGGCGATGGCGGCGTTTCACGCCGTTACCTTGATGGAGGCATCGTTGTAACTACCGTCACGACCCACTCGTCTTTGCCTGGGGAAACCCTAGGATCCGGTGTTCCAGATCGGACGATGGCAAGACTGCGGTGTCGCTTCTCTCTTGGGAGCATCGTTTGTGGAGCAAAGGCCGGAAGTCGAGGCGGAAGGTGGAGCGGCTTCGTCTTGCACAGAGCTTGGTGGAGATGTTAAGTCACGCGACCGACGGGTGCTACGCTTTGTCATGCTCGGTCGGCAGGTGCTACGTGACAGATCTTCCAAAGACTTCAAGCCGTGGTTTACCGATGGTACTTGACGGCATGGTGCCGAGGTGTATCGATGGCGACCGCGACAGTACCTGTTGCTACAGCGAGGAGGGGCCGTTAGGCGCCGTTGCGTGGCGTCGACGATAGCTAGACCGAGCAAGGTTGATGCATCGATGACGATTACGAAGATGGAGTGGTGGCGGTTGGCGGTAATGACCTCGAGAGCACGCCGGACCGGCGAGACCCATGCCCGGCAGGCGTCTGGATGGGTCCTCGTGTTTTAGATGTTAGGTTTGGCTGGCGTCTGCATTTGGTATTAGTCTGCTATCTGCGCCCCTTCATCAACTGGATAGGTGTAGCGACAGTTTGTTGCTTAGACGTCGGCTTTAGTCTTACTGTGGTATTACTTTGTAAGGTCTTATAAGAATAATTAATAAAATGACCGTATGCATTGCCCATATGCAGAGACCGAGGGTCATCCTCCTTTTTTAAAGAAAAAAGGATCTTAGCTGCTCCTTGGCGGGTGTTTGGTGAACGTGGCCGGTCCAATCACTATATTGAGTTGGAACTGTCACGGGATCGGACATTGTGCAACAGTCAAAGAACTCTGCGATCTAGTGGAGATAAGTGCCCCAATAATCCTCTGCCTAGTTCAAACTCAGCTGCAGAAGAGTCGTGTTCAGGGCTTCATTTTACTCTTGGCTATGATTTTAGTTTTGCCGTCGAAAGCAGTGGCCACAACGGCTGTATATCCTTGGCTCATTTCAGTGCCCTACAAAGTACAAACGCTAGATCCACCTTGGTACAACTAAACAATGTTTTCTAAATTATTTTGCTATTAGAATGTATGTGTATGATGCAAATCATCCTTTTGCAAATTTTCAGCAGATCCCTTTCCCCAATATATTTTTTTTATGATGGAAAAAAAAATACCCAACTCTCCCTGCATAAAGCAGATGATGGGAAGATGCATCTTCCCCTATAATAAAATTCGCGTTGGAGAGAACCAACAACCCGACTTTTCATGCTCCCACGTGCCACCGCTAGGTCTGGCCGATTCTTGAATTGCCGCTGTCGACCACTCGCCGCTAGGCCTGCTGCAGCCACCGCTTTCCATGCCCATCGGGGCGTTGAGTGTGGTTGCTTGCAGGTCGTCGGGTCAGATGTCGTTGCTGCATTTCCTCTCCTCCATCCGACGAAGCTCGTGTTTCCGCTGTTGCCGGCATCTGTCGGGGCACTACCACTGATATATTGTTCATGCACCCGCACACCCCTGGCTCCCCATTCGGCACATGCCTTGGCGGTGCAAGACGTCGCCTCCACCGCGTGTGCATGCCCGCACCTAGTTGGCTCCCTAGCCATTTGACGGCGCTCCCTCCACCGTCATCGCGGCTTTGATGTGCCTCCTCAACCCCCTGTTGGTCTCCGCCGCCTCGTTAGAGAGATGCAGGTGAGAGAGACGAGAAGGAAAAATAAAAATAAAACAAAAAAGGCTCACTGACAAGTGTGGCCCATTTGTTAGGTTGGATATTTGGGATGACTTTATCGGTGATCTGCTACACGAATACACTTGTGAAGCTCAATTAATTTATTGGGAGAGCGCTTAAGTTTTTTTTTAGAAAAGGTTCCTCCCCGGCCTCTCAGGAGATGCGTATATTACCACTTTATTGATTATTCTCGAGGACCTTACAAAGTATTACAACAATGTCTCGAATCCACCATCTTGGCAACACACGCCGCTACTCCTATCCAAATGATGAAGGGGTGCTAGCCACTACCCAAACCACTCACCTAAGCCTAACATCAAAAGCCTAAGTCAAACATATTCGGAAGCCCTACCGAGCCACATCACGGGTCTGCAGGGCACAATCCGGCCAGACGACTCGTGTCGTCGCCGCCATCTTCCAGTGTCATCCTCAGGTCATATTGAGGCTTCTACCTTGTTGGCCACTCTGCCATCGACGCCACCATGACGCCAGACAAGAACCTCCTCTGCGCGAGTCCATCTCCTCACAAGATCGACGCCGAAGTCTCAATAAAGACCACGCCGCCGAGATCCGCCACCATCAATGTGTAAGATGAAGCACCGCTCCACCAAAGTCGGCGTCCTCTAGTCCCTCGAGCCCGTGTGCACCTCCAAGAATGACGCCCATGGGGAAAAGCGACACCAGAGAGCCGCCATCCGATCTCATCGATCTAGGGTTTCCGGAGGTAGCAAAGAGTGGCCTTGAACTTCTCCACGGCGATGCCTTCAGAAGGGAACGACGCAGACAGCGTCGCCATCGCCGGCCTTAGCGTAACAGCGAGTTTTCACCAGATCGATCGAAGACCTCAACCCTCGTGGCACGGGTCGCCGCCATCCTTGCCGGATCTGGATGATCCGCTTGCCGATCTCAAAGAAGCCCCCACTGAGACTACGGCCGCCACTGAAGCAGATCCACGACTTCGGCCGCGCTAATCGAGCGCCGGAGCAAAGACCAGCAGCCTAACGCCTGAGCCACCCACGACCAAGAGGCCGCAAGACGCCCGAGGACGGACCCAGATCCAACATGACGGCCCGCCTCCTCTGGCGAAGCGGCCGCGAGATGCAAAGAGGCGCCGCCACCTTCCTGAGGCCAGCAGCGTTACGGCCTCCTCAGTGTGGTAGACCGGAGGGCGAGCTGCGGCGCTTAGATCGAGTTCCCAGGTCATGTAGAGGAGGCGACTGGGGTCTTTTTTTTCCTTGGGTAGCAACCAGAGAGCCCTTAAGTTATATTCCGACAAAGATAGAAGTACACTTATTCACGGACGGAGGGAGTACCCACTTATAGAAAAGCTGTTTTTTTTATCTGCCGGAGATGCTCAACCCATTAGTATTTCCACTAGCTTTACTTTTTCGTACATTGTCGTTATTTATTTTATTACAATTAAATCATCGAAGTTTATATTGAGCACTATAGTGTTATTTCTTTTACATAATTTCTCGCAAACTTTTACATAACACTATAGCGTTTTGTTTTTTGTTTTCTACAGAGGGTGACAGGGGAAAGGTTCCTCACCTTTCTTTTAAATAAATAGGCCTGAGGAAGTTGCCGAGCCAGTGGCGGCGACCTCACATATTGCGCTGTCATGGCGGTCGTCGTCGACTCGTCGCCTTTGAAGTGCTAGCGGAGACCAGAGGTTCCCATATCCGCACCAGACCAGTCCACTAGAGAACAGAGTGCCAAGCCATCTTCGCGTCCAGGGCAGCCTGCGCAAGTTGACCGTGGACCCGTGGTGCTCGCCCAAGAACGGAACCACCCGCTGAAGAGGCCCCAGCGATGGTGCTGACCCGGCGGTTCATCTTCCTCTTCCCCGCCGCCGTCCTGGCCGGACTCGCCTCCGCCTCCGCGTCGCCCTTCCTCTCCGGTCCGTGCGTGCTCCGGTGCTCCCGTCCCAACTACTCCGCACTAGTATTTTGCTTCTCGGAGCGAACTGTGATGGCTTTGTTCTGTTTTCTTGGTGCTTGAGCAGACAGAGTTTTCCAGGGCAGCGCCGGATCGACGGGGAGGAGCTTGCTGCAGGCCAAGAATGGTACGTACGTTGCTTCCTTTCTTCCTCTTGCTAAGTTTAACCCCATGACAGTTTCGGGATGGGTGGAAGATCGGGATTTAGTTCGCTTGGTTTTAGTGATACAGAACTACAGAAGATCTGGTTGAAGAGATGCTCTGTCTGTATGACATCGTTGACTGACGGTGACTCGGTGCGGATTTGATGGTGCAGACACGAAAGATACTGAATCCACATGCTTGTTAACTGAATATAACTCTATTGATTGTGCTCGCATGCGCTTAGGATTGAGAGGCTGATGTGGAGTTTCTGGACTTCTAAAAAGTAAAAACAGAGTTTAACCGGAAACTACCAATGGAAATTAGTTACCAACTAGCCTAGTGAAAGTTGGGGCTCCAGAATTCAAATTCCTATACATTACTTGAAACCAAAATTTCCATCCTTGCATAGGAAAAAAGTAGACATAGTACCTTCATCTGATATGCTTCCGTTTATTTTTGTCCATGCTTACCAGACTGCCCTATGAGCTTCGAGACCCAGAACTACAAGATCCTCACAAACAAGTGCAAAGGGCCACAATACCCTCCTACGAAATGTTGTGATGCTTTCAAGGAATTTGCATGCCCATTTGCCGCGTATATCAACAACCAGAGCACTAACTGTGCAGACACAATGTTCAGCTACATCAACTTCCTTGGCTACCCAGCAGGCCGATTCGGCGACGAGTGCCTAAAAGGAAAAGAAGGGGTTTCTTGTGAAGGCATCCCAGCAGTAGACACCCCCGTGCCCAGTGGCGGGCGACAAGTTCAAGGGGTTTCGCGTCCTTTGGCTCTGCTCCTGTGTGGACTAGGAGCATTCTTGTTCCCTTGAGTGGCAATTCCTTGGACTTCTCCAAAGATGGTGTGTTGTCAGTTATACTAAGTAGTAAGGCTTAGGATTCATTCGCTTCTCCTTGACACTCTCTTCCATTGCTATAATGTGCCCATTTGTTACAGAACTACTGTACATGACATCTTGAGATTCAACATTACATGATCACATCCTGCTATTGGGAGAGTGCACACCCAAATTGTAAATCAGGGAATCAAATATCAATTAATTATTTTCCAGTCTAACTGATAAATTGCGTGTTCATTTGTCACTGCATTGCCATGTTCATGTATTTATATGTATATGTATGGTGCCTTTTGGATATGTCTTTCCAGGTAATACTGCAACCGAGGTGGCGTTTTAGAGCATTGTCCGAACACATAAGCACATCATGTTCAGAACATTGTCCGGAGAATCTCTGCACCTTGCTCAAAGCAGCCGCCGCCGTAGACGTGCCCAACATAGCAAATAGGAAAAATCAATCAATCGATATTCAGAGAACGTACTAGCTTAATTTCCTGTGGATCTAGCCCAATGTTCTCATCACTTGAGACAACACTGTCCAGGAACGCGAATTTGGAAAATTTAACAAATTGCCCGTCTAGCTCAGTTGGTAGAGCGCAAGGCTCTTAACCTTGTGGTCTTGGGTTCGAGCCCCAAGGTGGGCGTATTTTGTTTTTCACTTGTTGGCGTTAGCAAAACCCCATTCTGGCATTCGTGTTCATTTCAACTTCTTCAATTTTTTTTTTGCATTTATTTCCCGATTTACCGTGTATTTCTTCCATATCTAAACAACCCATAAATTTTGAACATCTAAGCATGTTACATTCACATAGGTCATCCGCCAACTGAAAATCAAATTAATAAAATATAGGATTTATACATGAGAATTACAACAGAGAACTAAAATAGGTAGCAAAATAAAAAAATTGCGGGTGATAATAACATTTTTCTGTTCTTTTGAAAATAGCAAAATGTCTAAATAACCCATAAGTACTGAACATTTAGGCGTGTTACATTCACATATGGCATTCGTCGGTTGAAAGTCAAAATGGTATTTTGCTTCCTATTTTAGTTATGGGTTGCAATTCTCATGTATAAACATTCTATTTTATTAATTTGGCTTTGGTTTTGGCTTCCTATTTTACTTTTTGGTGTTTGCAAAGCCCATTTTGACATTAATATTCCGCATAGGTTGGTCGAGCGAAACACTTACACGATGTATGCCTTATCTTGAAACATAGGTTTTCTTTACCTGTGCTCGGCATCACCATGCCGGTCGGCATCGCCTTCGTCTCACTGTGCACCTGTGTCACTACCGCTGCAGCTTCCGCCTGTGGTGTGGCATCGTGCCTGGCCCTCGCAAGGCTCCCAACAGGACAGCACCATGGCCTATGCTCTGTGCTCGTTCTTGTGGCCAGCATCGATATGGAAGCCATTGTTGTGCTCCAACTATGGTCTGTCGTACTCATGTATGCATACTACATAACTACACTCTTGTCCTCACAAGGCAACACCCTGAGCCAGCTAGCCGGAGAGAAAGGGGACGGGAAAAGCATGCATGAGGCGATGAGCCAGGCGAGAGTCATGGCAATGTGCCCTTTTTTCGATAAAGGAAGTATATTAATACCAAGATGATATCAATTACACCCGGCCTCGCAACAACATAATGTCTAAATTAGAGGCTCACAGCACCAAGAGCAGTGGTGACGCCACCTAAACTTCGAAAAGGAATGAAGTTGTTGGCGATATCCAAGGCTAGTGGCGCCCCTGTTCACGTTGGATCCGATTGGGCTAGTTCGGTGCAGCGATATCCAAGATGTTGATGGGGGGATCGTGTCGTTCGTCTTTTTTATGATTCCAGGGTGCTCTTGCAGCGGGTCAGGTGAAGCACATGCGTCAAACGATCGGCGTTTTGTAGCAGTGGTGAATGGGGTTGACAATAATGGATGTGCCTTGTGGAAGGTGCAAACGTGGTTTCCTATCGTTTTTTCCATCTAAACAAGGTATTGTATAGACTTATGGTAACAAGAAAACCCACAGAAGTTGGTTTTCCAAAAAAAAAATCTCGAAAAATCAGTTTTCCAAGATCTCATGCCTAATAGTTCAAATTTAAACAACCACAAGCTAGGCTCAGGTTGTAGGACAATTGCGTCTTTGTACCACTTTTCTATCTTTGTATGACTTCAACCAGTCATACAAAGGTTCGAAGTCTCCAGCTGAACAAAACTAAACAATCTTAATGGAGCAATAGCACGCTGAGGTAAACTTGTTCAGAAATTGGAACCACAAAACCTATAAAAAGAATCAAAAGAAAGGATTAGCCCGGCCTTTGCATCGTCCAATGCATACAGCCTTCTTTATTGCATTATTCAACAAGGTCTTACAAAATAAATACATAGATTAATCCAAAGTCACCTCCCTGGCAAAAACTATCGCCCTACCTACAAGATTGATGATGTGCCATGGCCGCGCGCCACTCACACGTGCCTTAAAAATTTACGTCACCAAAATGCAGAGTATGGGCAGTCAAAATTGTTCCGTGAGATCATGTTGGGTGGAAAGAATTAGACTCGACATAACGTATTGCGCTGTCAAGTCATGGAGGTCGTCGTCGCCTTTGAAGTGCTAGCGGAGACCTACGGTCTCCATTTCCGCACCACTACTCCACTATCGAACAGAGTGCCAAGCCATCTTCGTGGTGCTCGCCCAAAAACTACCCGCTGAAACAGCTCCAGCAGCTTGCGAGCGATGGCGCTGACCCGTCGGTTCATCCTCCTCTTTGCTGCCGCCGTCCTGGCCGGACTCGCCTCCGCCTCCGCGTCGCCCTTCCTGTCTGGTCCGTGCGTGCTACGGTGCTCCCAACTACTGCGCATTACAGTAGTATTCTGCTTCTTGGAGCGAGCTGTGATGGGTTTGTTCTGTTTTCCTTTTTTTGAATGGTGTTCTGTTTTCTTGGTGCTTGAGCAGACAGCGTATTCCAGGCCAGCACCGGATCTACAGGGAGGAGCTTGCTGCAGACCAATAATGGTACGTAGTTTCCTTTCTTCCTCTTGCTAAGTTGAACTCCATGACAGTTTCCGGACAGGTGGGATGCGACCATGGGTGGAGGGTATAACTAGTGGAGGGGTTTGGTCTGGCTTCAGTGATACAGAATTACAGACGATCTGGTTGGAAGAGATGCTCTGTGTTAACAGACTTGGGGCGGATTTGATGGTGCAGACGCTGAAGATACTTGAATGTCTGAATCCACATGCTTGTTAACTGAATAGAACTCTCTTGATTGTGCTCGTATGCGCTTAGGGTTGAAGAGGCTGATGCGGAGTTTCTTGACTTATAAAAACAGAGTTTGACCGTAAACTACCAATGGAAATTACCAACTGTCCTATTAAAAGTTGGAACTCTAGAATTCAAATCCCTATACATTACTGGAAACCAAGATTTCCATCCTTGCATTGAAAAATGGAGACATAGTACTTCTCACCATGTTCAGGACTACCAGTACCTTCATCTGATATGCTTCCGTTTATTCTTGTCCTTGTTGATCAGGCTGCCCTATGAGCTTTGAGTCCCAGAACTATACAATCATCACAAGCAGGTGCAAAGCGCCACAGTATCCTCCTACGGAATGTTGTGCTGCTTTCAAGGATTTTGCATGCCCATTTGCCGTCTACATCAACAACCAGAGCACCAACTGTGCAGACGCTATGTTTTCCTACATCAACTTGCATGGCTCGTACCCAGCAGGCCTATTCGGCACCGAGTGTGTCAAAGGCAAGGAAGGGGTTTCCTGCCAAGGCGTCCCGCGGAAAGGCACCGGCGTGCCAAGTGGCGGGCGGCGAGCTCATGGGAGTTCCCGTTCTTTGGTTCCTATCTTGTGTGGGCTAGGAGCATTGTTGTTCCATTGAGTGCACTTCTCCAAAGATGGCATGTTGTCAGCTGCAAGTTGTAAGTAGTAAGACTTAGAATCAATTTGGTCCTCCTTGGCGCTCTCTTAATGTGGTGACTGGACATTTGGCTTTACTATGAGATATCTCTCCAGAAACCACTTGATATACTTGACTAATAACACCTCTTATAAATGCACTGGGTTACTACTATGTCAAATATTATATTGATAGCATGTGGCCATTTGTTGCAGAACTACATGACATCCTGAGATTCAACATTATATGATCACATCCTGATATGGGCAGAGTGAAGACCCAAATTATAAATCAGGGCACTAGGAGTATCTTCAGTCGTGCCCTTCACACATAAGCACATCATGTTCAGAACATTGGCCCGAAGAATCTCTGCACCTTGCTCAAAGCAGCCACCGATTGCCCTCCGGCGCTGTAGACATGCCCAACATAGCAAATAGGAACAATCAGTCAATCACCCAATGACATGCAGGGAACTAGCTTAATTTGCTGTGGAACTTTTCGGTTGTCTGCTCAAAAACCTTGCCTACGGTAAACTTACGCGCATGTACTACTTTATGTTCGCATCACTTGACAAGACAAAGAATACTAAACGAAATTAGGAAATCAAAAAGCCCGTCTAGCTCAGTTGGTAGAGCGCAAGGCTCTTAACCTTGTGGTCTTGGGTTCGAGCCCCAAGGTGGGCGATGTTTGATATTTTTTTTGTACTTGTTGGCGTTAGCAAAAGCCCATTTTCACATCCATCTTCATTCTAACTTTCTTTTCTGTGTATTTCCGGATTTACCATCTTAACTTGTTCATTTTTGCGTTTCATTTATTTCCGGATTTACCATGCATTTCTTTCATATCTAAACATAAACAACCTATAAGTTCTGAACATCTAGGCATGTTACATTCACATTGGTCATTCGCCAACTGAAAATCAAATTGTTATTTTGCTACCTATTTTAGTTATCTATTGTAATTCTGTATAAATACTACTCCCTCCGTTCCTAAATATTTGTCTTTCTAGAGGTTTCAAATGGTGTCTACATACGGAATAAAATGAGTGAATCTACACTCTAAAATATGTCTATATACATCCGTATGTGGTGACCATTTGAAATCTCTAAAAAGACAAATATTTAGGAACGGAGGGAGTATATTTTTATTAATTTGGTTGACTATTTTTTTGGTGTTTGCAAAGCCCATTTTGACATTTATGTTGATTTTAATTTCTTCTTTTTTGCTTTGCGTTTATTTCTTGATTTATTTAGGCATTTTTAGATGAATTAGTTTAGGTCCATCCACTTCTTACATGTCTAAATACCCATAAGTGTTGAACATCTAGGCATGTTACATTACATATGTTATTCGTCGGCTGTAAATCAAATTATTATTTTGCTTCCTATTTTTAGTTATGGGTTGTAATTCTCATGTATAAACATTCTATTTTTACTTTTTGGTGTTTGAAAAGCCCATTTTGACATTAATGTTTTGATATTTTGCTAAAATCAAACATAGACGTAGGGATTTTTCAGAAGTTTCTTTCAAGTTCGAGCATAGGGAATGCAATTATGAGGCCCTTGCTCTAGTTAAGGCAGTTGTGTCACTGCCAGTCGATTGGCTAGGGTTATTACCAAATATCATTTGTATTTGTATCCCAAACTTTGTTGAGTTTTAATAAAGACCCTAGTTCACCTAAAAAAAACGTTGTCCACGCATCCTGGATTTGTGTAGGCACTTTTCTTAGAATATATAGGTATTTTTTTAATTTCATTTCTAATATCTATTTTTAGACGATGCGGCTACATTAGTTATGATTCGTCATTTGTTCATATGCCATGTTGTCTTATTAATTTTTAAGTGTCAGATGTTGTCAGGCATTAGCCTTGTATTGCCCAAATGTACATCTAGTCAAAATTTCTCATGTAAAAGTATTGTGATCTATTTTTTCCTTATACTCTTTACATGTATAATCAAATCCTATTGTGTATCTCCTCCGTGCTTGCATGTGGGCAAGTATATATTTAGGTGTCTAAGTCAATTGCTGAGTTTTTATTTTTAAGTTGAAAGATTTTTAGCATTGATTTTCTATCCTTCGTAAAAAAAATGATTCATGGCTTGACTGGCTTAGAAATCACCCACACCCCAGCCTCTGGAATTTTATAAAACAGGAGAGCGCCATTTTGAGCGCAAAGGGCGAGAAGTCAGTTTTGGTACAGAAGCAAGATATAGAAAAAGAAGGAAACTCATCGCCGCCGCCTCTCCCAATCTTGGCTTTCTCCGTCTCCCGCTGGCGCCGCCGCCAGTCCGCCTTGTCTCCGGTGGTCTTAGGGCCATGGAGGCGCAGTGGATCCCGGCCCTTGTCGGTGGGAGGGCTCTATTTTTAGATGCTACTTTGAGTTTTGTTAGGGTTTGTGTCCTGCTCAGAAAGGTGAGACGGTGGCGGCTCCTGAAGATGGAATAGGGTTATGCCGCCTAGTCCCCATCCCGGTGGTGCGTCTAGAACCGTCGGTGGGTGTGCGGAGATGTGTCTTGGCGGATCTATCTTTGGTGGATCTACTCGGATCTGTTCGCCGTCCGTATATGTTCGTATGTCTTCAGGTTGGATCCTTCCGATCTATGCTTTCATGTGTGTTACTCCTATAGGGCCCTAGCCCGATGACTTCCTGACTGTCTACTACCACATGTTTTGCCTAGCTCCAATGAAGGAGGGGTGATGATGGCGACGCGTCTTTAGCTCGCTTCTGTTTTTGTAGTCGTTACTAGATGGTCTATGAATCTGGATATATTTTTTATTTTTTCTGATGTTCATTGTACTGCCATCATAAAAAATGAATAGATTAAAAGTTTCATGAAAAAATACAACACAAAATGGAGAATCATTGAGACGTCCTCACTCCACAAAGATTTCACGACAACAAAAACTCTAGTGGTCCTATCAGCTAGTCAGTCTGAAAATCCACAAGATCCATCCTTGTACCGCCTGAAACACCTCGATTGTGATGCATCGCAATAGTCTCGGGCACAACTTCAGCTCCGTTCTTTTGGTTTCCTCACCAGCAATTTGCTCCACCAATTAATCCCATGACAATTTGGTACTCCCTGCTCTTATATTAATTTACAGAGGAAGTACATTATAACATTTTGAGTGTACATACTAAATTCAGGACGTGATGTATTTGAGCCCGAGCTCAAATGAGCTCGGGTGAACAGTAACCCCGAAAACAATTTAAAAATAATTCAAAAAAATCTGATTTTTTATAGGTGCAAACATTGACAAAAGTTCTCAATGCTCACAAAATTTCATCGCAAAATAACATCCGTGGAAGTCGCAGAAAAAGAAACAAAATTGATGCTCCAAAAATGTTATTTCCAAAAACATTTTGGAGTACTGATTTTTTTTTGCCATGACTTGTACGAATGTCATTTTTTGATGAAATTTTGCAAGCACTGAGAATTTTTGTCAATGTTTCCACCCAAAAAAATTCAGAATTTTTTAAATGCTTTTATTTGTTTTTTCGATTTTACTGTTCATCCCGAGCTTGGGAGCAGAACATGACTTTCGCTAAATTCAGTGCTTTCCAAACACCACACCCTACAACCCCACTATAAAGAGAGTTCTCCTCCCCCACTCACCGAACACTTCAACCAAACTTTATAGTAATATTGATGAGTGAATCACTCATCAATATAAGCCATGTGGATAGCTGACAACATTCCCTAAGCATGTGGGCAATGGAGACCAAAGGGTATACTAGTGGGCATAAAAAAACAGTTTCCACACGAATCCATGCTCTATTTTGAACTAGTTAATTGCCCAGGCGGTGCAACAGGGCATATTTTATTTTAGTGATTGACAATAATTGTGTCTTTTTCGTAAAAGAAAGACAATAATTGTGTCCCCCGTATATCTTCCATCCACTGTCTCTGCTTCCCCAGTCCACATATGTCAATGGTTCATTTGGTCACAATCCCCCTTCCACTGTCACCCACACACACTTTGGACCCAAAAAAAATTGGAATTAAGTAGTGGGAGTACTACGTTTCCAATCTGCCAAACAAAAAAGAATTAACTCTTATATTATTGATGGAAAGAGAGGTGATGTCGGGGTAATAAGTTTAGAAATAAATCATTGGTTGGGGAAGTGACTTGATGGGAGATGCGATGTTGGGTAAATACAATTGGAAATAAATCAATGATGTTACTACGTTTCCAATTCGCCAAGCAGAAAAAGGATTAGTATCCATTTTACTAAAAGAAAGACGTGTGATACCGAGCAACTAAATTTAGAAATAAATCTATGAAAAGGGGTGAAATGTGAAGAGAGAGAAAAACTATAGAGGCGAGGATGCGGATGACCTATTCTTACGCCAGCCAGTTGCTTCAAAAGTCAGAACAAATGAAGAGATCGAACACAATAAACACAAATAGAACATAGCGTATTATCTCCTCGAAGAGCCCGAACCTAGGTAAAACCTTGTTTTCTCGTTACCCTCATGCCTAAGCACTTAGATCGGAATCCCTACCCCGAGATCTGCTGGATTTAGCTCCGTTACCTACAACTCTCATTGACCCTTCGTCGATGCCGGATTGAACATCATGGAGGTAGTAAGAGACCTTATTCTAACACTGCATTATTGCCACCCCCTCATTGACCTCATCATGAAAAAAATAAGACGAACAGATCCCAACTTCTTTTTCTTTCGACAAAGCCATCGGAGGAGGAAGAGGAGGAGGACCGAGACACCGACGTGTAACAAAAACTTTGGCGGCGATTCGTGTCGAGGGATGTGTTTTACTCTTGCACATGAGAAAAATAGTACCCATAGCGCAGCCCATGTTAATAACTCTGAAACTCCCGAAGCGGTGCGACGCGAGTCAGTCGACCATCCCGGGGCTGCAGATCGACCACACCGACATCTCCGGCTTGCCGCTGCTCAAACACGGACCAAGAGATCCCCGGTGGGCACACCTCCCTGGACGCCGTCGAGGCGTTCGGGCACAGGGTAGGGGGTGTCAACTGCTTCCTTTTCACCTCGCCCGAGTACATCTACTCCATTCAAGGTACATGGCAGACGACTGTAGCTCCCTGCACCCGTAATGATCGAGCGCAACTGTTGCCGGGTCTTCTGTGTTTTCTGAGACGCGCCGGGTTTTCAATTCTGAAATGAAATCTACTACTCCCTTCAAACGCTCTTATATTATGGGACAGAGGGGGTATATGTATATGTGTGCAGGCCCTCTCAAGAACGCGTTGGACACAACTGTTTGAAAGGATTTTTTTTTGCTTGCTGAAAAAGAGTCTGAAACCTACAACGTTTCCGCGCTTCTGAAGTGAAATCTACTATGTGTGCAGGCACTCTGAACAACACGTCGGACTCGAGGTCGCGGCCGCCGAATGTGTGGGCGGACAGGGCCGGCGCCATGGCGACCGCGTGGGGGAAGTCCGGCGGCAAGCGGTCGGCGTACCACACCCGACTGGTCCGGGTGTTCTTGGACATCCACTTCATCAACAAGCCGGCGAGCTTCGTCTTCGTCTCGCTTCATCATCAGGTTCTTGATCAGTTTCAGATTCATGAGATACCCACAGGAACAAATCTGTGGGTTTTATTCCTGCGAATCCATGTACACACTTTGCTGGATCTGTTACGAGTTTTGCACCGATCTGAGCTGCAGCTAGCGATGTGTTCCCACTTCCCAAGGCCCTGAGGTTCTGCTGGCACCTGCCGCCATTGAGAGTGGCGGCAGGTCATCGGCCGTCAGCTGCGCTCTAAAGGGACATGACAACGGGAGAACGGGGACGGTGCCGATCTCTTCTTCCCCTCTCCGCTGCGCCTCTATCTTCTCCCTCCTCCCTCCCTCTCTCTCTCCCCCTCCGGGAGAAGTAGAAGAACTGTACTTTGCAGTTTCTGAGCTCGATTTTCGGTATTTAGAGGCCGATTCGGGAGTTGGAGCAGTTGAAGAAAAGATAGATCAAGACAAGAGCTACAATATGCCTGGTATTATTTCTGCATCCATGCTATCTGTCGTGGTTTCGATTAAATGTCCTAGTAATACTGTTTTAGGTAGTAGATTGCCGCTTTGGAGATATTTTGGAGCATTTGGGGTTGGATTTTTTGTTTGAGGTAATTGAAGAAGTTGTAGATCAAGTCAAGACCTATGAAACACACCGTTTTTTTTTGTTTTTTTTTGGCATACATGGTGCGGTTCAGTTGTTTCATCAACTTGTAATTACATACGTGTAACGTCAGCTCTTTAAGTAGAGTTTTCCCAAGAAGTTTTGGACCAGATAGAGTTGGAATCTTGACATGAAGTAGTTGAAGATATCATAGATCAGCGTTGCCTCTTTCATATGTGTTTTTTTTCCGCATGTGAGATGTTGTTTAGTTTTGCGATTAGGACTAATTAGCTAATTATGTATTGTTTAGGGGCCGCTGTTTATTTGACTTTTTCAGGGTTATAGACACTGTTATCTTGCATGCCATGTGTTGTAGTAATTTAATAATTTAGGCACATGTTAGCAAGTAGAGTAATAGTGTTTTTTGTGCAAACTGTTCTATTTAGATTTTACTACTATTTTCTAATTAGATCAATGGTTTGGGCTGTTAAGGAGTTAGCCTATTTTCTTCTAACTTTGTATGCTAAATATGGTGCTGGGTAGGTGCAATGGAAAATTTCTTAATCTTTTATGGTGACATACGCGACGGCCCTTGTGGGCTTGATGTCTCAAGGTGCACAAGCAAGAGAGTTTTTGTGAAAGACATGGTCAAAAGAGGGTTCATGGACGTTAAAAGGTGCATCCAAGCCGAGTTTGGTCCTGAGACGGTTGGAAAAATATGGTTGTCAAAGCTTTCATAAATGCGTAGGTAGGGTTGATGGGACACCTGCCCGTTGGGGCTTGAGGCGGGTGAACGGCGACCTATCTTGGGGTAGTTACATGAGGTTTGCAACCACACCTGGTAACTCTATGTATGGACGGCCAATGGTTTATGTGCGGTTTGTTGATGCTGGTGTGCTCCAGTTAACTACCACTGAGGCGCCACACCCAATCAGTGGCGCCGATGGGGGGCAATCATGTGCGTGAAGAAGGTGCGGTTGTTCCAACCGTGAATCCCGGACCATATCCGTCGGTAGTCGTTGACCACAACGAATCCGTGGAGGTACTGTCAGACGAGCTAGATTATGGTGATTATGCCAGTGGATCATCAGATGATAGCGACGACGACGAAGGAGGTGATCCTTCTCAGCATCTTGCCATTCAGCAGAGGGCCGTGGTGCCCTCAACGGAGAGATGGACGTATAGTGACATAGCCCGTCATGATGCCATGGTACTACCATTTCTGACCATCTTGCAATTCTCACCAATAATTCGTTGACATAACAATGTCGGCTTCACGCAGATTAGAGACATGCGGGGGCTCATTGAGCTTGTGTTGGAAGGCCTTCGGATGGTACCCCCTCTTCCACATAGCGAAAAGGCAATATTATTACGAATTTATGAACTTGCCAAGGAGTTTATTGAGCGTTGCAGTTGCGCTAGAATTAATGGCATTGCTTTCCGGTCGTTCGACATGACGGAGGTATGGTCGGCACTACCAAGTAATGCTGAATTCAAAGGTTTATTTCTTTCTATAGTATAAGAAAAACAATTTATTTCTATTTCCATAGTATAAGAAAAACAAATAGTATAAGAAAAACAAATAGTATAAGAAAAACAAATCGAATCAAATCCATGGATTTACCACGACCTCGGTTGTGACTCCATAGATAAAAATGGGAAATTTCTCTCTTTGAGACCATTGAAAAAGGGCATTGAACGAGAAAGAAATCGTCCGCAGATAATAAAACTAGCAGATGCCTTGGAAAGTGAATGGAGGTGCTCGGAAATGGTTGAGGCGCATCCAAGTCTCACCACTTCAATGGATCATGAGGTATATTTGCAAATTCATCATATCTAACACTTGGTACTATGCGTATGTGTCTGTGTGTGTGTAATATGTTCTGTTGTGAACCGTGAACCGTGACAGACCGGGAGGCGCCAGGACTCAGTGTTATTGCGTATGCCAGCCAGCACTCCCTTGCAGCGCTCTCAGTTCGGCGGTTCACAGCCAGAACGTCAGGTGAAGCTCATACTAATTTACTTACATTCACAGTGATTACACGTCCGATGCAGTAACGATTGATGTTGGATACAGTTCGACGGCTCCGGAGGGATGGAGGTAGATAATCCATTCCCGGAGACTAGCCCTGGTAGAGGACCTACAGGGCAATGCTCGTACGATCAAGGCCAGGGTTCTGACGGCGATGAGTCCACAGATGTACGAACCAAAATCGAAATAAATACAGCTATACAACAATTTTCACTAGTACTACACTAATTGTTAGCTTCCTAATCATGCACATTCTACTCCTGAAATTTGTAGGAAGAAGAGTGTGATGGCCTTGGTTAATCGGATCTTCTTCACATGGCGGACGTTCAGCGGGAGATGGGCGAGGGCACACACTCCTTCACAGCAGCACGAGCAGCCCCGAGGATCTCCTACTAATACCCTAGAACTTCGCAGGGCTTTGGCTCCTTGATCCGTGGACAATGTAACCTGCACTACGACATGTTTCAGAGCTTGTTAAGCTACGAAGTACCTTCGATTTCGACTCCATAATCGTTTTTACGTCCGATTTGTCGAGATCTCCCCAGTTAAATTGCCTCTCTTGTAGTCATTTGATCACGACAAAGAAGTCCTCCGTACTGTTGCTCGTCCACGTCGGCGTCAGGTTTACCTGATGGTGGCTTACGATTGGGCAGCCCGCATTGCAGGGACGCATGCGCGCTGTCTCGACGAAAGCGACAATGTGTGTCCGTCCCTGTCTACCCACGTTCATTTTGCATGCGTGTTCCAGATCCGTTCTGATACACTCATTTAGCATTTTTTTTTTGGCACGGGCGACTTCTTGCATTATACAAAGTACTAGCACGTTTGTACACTTGATACAGATTAGCTTGCAGAGATACAGTGGACGGGAGATTGACTTTAGACAAACCTAATATGCAGAGTAAAAATGACAGAAGGGAATACATACAGTAGATAGCACAGCACTGAATAGTAGCTAGGGACCACATACTGGACTCCCAAACATAGGTAGGATTTGGAAACTGGCCGGTCGAGAGGTAGAGACCGGGCAAAAGACAGAGCACGGCCAAGCTACGCCGTGCTTTTCGGGCAGATCGAACAACCTGTGCCTAGCGGTTGCTGCTGCCGTCGCACTGCCCCTTCCCGGCCCCCTCCGCCGTCAGCGAGCGGCCGTCGCCAGTGGCCGGAGGCAGCTTCTTGCCCTGGCCTTCGCCTTCCTGCCCTGCTTTGGCAACAGAAGCATCGCTCCCGCCGCCAGCGGGGCCACGCATCGAGGCCACGACCTTGGATGCGGCTCCCACGGGCTCGTCGCCGACGTCGACCGCGTCGAAGTCGAGAGGCAGCGCGCGCGACGGCTGCCGCCGGTGGCGCGACGTCATGGCAGTGTTAGTTGGCAAGCTAGCAAGATAGACGTGCGCCTAGCTACGTGTACGTGGCGCGCTCCAGCTCGGTAGCAAGCCTCTGCTAGTGCTAGATTATTATTGTTGATCTCTGGAGGCGTGGAGTGCCGATGAACAACGGAGGGCCTGGCCTTTATAGAAGGGAGGAAGCCAGGGCCAGAGGCCACACATGCACATGCGCTGACAACTCATGAGCAACAACTGAAGGACCATGCATGTGCATGTGGTTTTCATGGATAAAACTCATGGCCCGTCCGGGTCGCTCGATCGCGCTGCCGCGCGTCAGTGCCCCGTGACCGATCGTACACGGACGGCGAATCCTGTTACCGGACGTAACGTCTTGCAGTGTCGGCTTCTAGGCCGGGACAGCCCCGGTCGGTCCAGTCCGTCGACTAGTCTCCGGCAAAAATCATCGACTCTCGCCCGCACAAAACCATTGACTGGCTCTGTGGTTCACCCGGCACGCAGCGTGGCGAGGCCGAATTTCGTGTTTTGACCCTTTTTAGAAAGTATTTCAGGATCTGGTCCCGGTTTGAAAATTTTTCGAGATTTGACCTTTCGCTTACCGTTGCATCGTGGCGGTAGGGGTTAGAGCCTACCGCCAGTGTCTCATGGTGGTAAGAAACTTATCCACGCAAAGACGCTGGAGACGGCGCCTGCCCTTCCTCCGTCGCACCCTCATCATGGGCCTGGCGGTAGGTCGTCTAACCTTACTGGCCAGGCTCTACCTGGCGGTAAGTAAGTGATTATTTCGCCGAGACCGCGCCTCTTCCCTTCTCCCCACCCCTTCCCTCCCCAAGTCGGCGGTTCTCCTTTCTTTCTCCCCAAGTCGCCTCTCTCCCTCTCTCATCTCCTCCACTCCCCTTGGATCTTCACCGATTCTTCACCGCTTTGGCGGATCGAGATGGCCAGGAGAGAACCGTAAGCTCCTCCGATCCCTCCAATTACTTTTTGCAAACGTGCTACCGATTCGACGCATTATTTGCTTGAAATCCCTCATGTTTTTGAACTTAGATTGATTTTTTTTCACCTAAGATTGATTGTATTTGTTGTTCTTAGTTCTTTAGTAAGTAGTGGTATTGGATATGTACTCTAATCAATAGTTCATATGTTAGTGTGAAGATGAACCCTAGTTCATAATTTTTTGTTAAAAATTATTATGTATTGTTGATAAAGGGATGAACCCTAGTTTGATGATGCATGTTGATATGATGATATGCTCTAGTGTGAAGATGAACCCTAGTTTGATGATGCATGTTGATATGATGATATGAAGATATTGTTTGGAAAATTTTGTTTAAAATATGAAGCTATGATGTATGTTGGAGGTTTTTTTATATGATGCATGTTGATATGATTTGATCCATCATGTGTAGTAGATGTTGTTGGAGGAATATGCTTAAAATTTGATCTTGATATGATTTGAGTTCATTGTTTGTTTATGTATGCTTATGCTTATGGTGCTTTTGTTAATGAAACTCTATTAAAGGCGGCCACCTCTTGCGGACAACATCGCCCACGGTATCGCATCTCGGATCGGGCATTCGACAAGGGTCATCGTGTCTGCTTTCATAGAGAACGGAGAGGTAAGTGATATGAAAGAAATTTTGATCAAAATTCTCTGATTGATGAAAATGATTTCCTAACTTTTTGGCGTTCACTTTTTAACAGACGCTCCAGCCACTACGCATGAGGGGTCACGGGGTTCATGAGCATATGGACTACGACGAGCGCTACACGCCGTTCTTCAAGAGAGCCCGTCTGTTGGGTTTCGTGCTGCAGTTCAAGCGTCAGCCGCCGACGCTTGTCCATGCGGCTCTCACAGCTCGGATTGACCGTTGGAGACCAGAGACCCATTCTTTCCATCTGCCATGCGGGAGATGACGGTGACCCTAGAGGATCGGGGATGATTATCGCAATGCCGATCGAGGGTCATGCACTCACCGTCGAGTGGAGAGGGCCAACTGGCAGAGAGGGTCACCACCCTCATCGGCGATCGGCCCCAAAGGCCAAGAGAGTAATCAGACATCCGGTGCCGCTGCTCTCGAGCACCGGAGGACATGCCCCCAAGGCGCAGATGAGGCGATCGTGGAGTTGTACGCGAGGGCCTATCTGTGGTATATTCTCTCGAGGTCGTGTTTCCGCATAGCCCGAGAACTCGCCAACCGGGCGATTCGTTTCTTCCTAGCGATCGGGATGCGGTGCAGGTTGGGGGACGGCATTCTCGCCTACCTATATTGTTCGGTAAGAGAGTGTCTAATTGCGTACCTACCTCACGAAAGTGTGTCCATGACATTTTCTTATATCTCGATCCTCATTTGATGTTTTGCGCCTTGACGCATTTAACGCAGAGGACGGGAGACAAGTCCAATATGGGTGGCTTTATGCGGGCCTTCTCCATTTGGATGTGGGAGCGGCCGGTGGGCGTCCGGAGAAGTTGCCAAGACGCCCATGGGAAGACTATGGCGAAGAAGGCGACGAGACTCAAACCCCACCGTAGCTTACGAGTGGGACGTTGTTAAACTCTACACGGGCCTAAACAAGACTTCATTACAAGACCTACACCAACGAAGTTGGACGCTTTGACGACATCTGGCAGTATATGAACTCGCCCAACACCTTTCTCTTTGATTCCGCTATTGACCGAGCGTGCGAACTTACCAAGGTATATGTAATAGGTAATCGGTGGCCGATCGACAAGAACGAGAGTGGGACTTTGATCTGAACGTGATGTGCGATGCGGACCGTGGTCTCTGGGCGGTGCATCGTGCCCATGATCCGTGTGTACGCCGTCGAAAGTGGCATTTGTCATAACGCGTGGCCACGCAGTTTGGGATTTATCGCGATACCCCACCGGCCAAATTTCACCGATATCGGGCGGCCACGCCGCTTCCACTGTGAGCTCTTTGTTCTCCGTGAGATTATCATGTTTCTTGTTGCTTATGATGATCTCATTGCGCTTATGATGATTCTTGTTGCTTTATGCCTTGCGGCATGAGCCGGCGTAAGAATCGGTCGATCATGATCGGGAGAGGAGCATAAGACTCATGTGACGGAGTGGAACCGACGAAGGTGGCGAAAGACGTGGAGAGGAGAGTGACTAATCGGGATGATTACCGGGCCGACACATGAGGTGGTACGATGATGGCCGGCACCGCTCTTCGCCTCGTGCCTCGATGGACGACGGAAGACATCGCGAGTCGGAGTGGGCTGACCCGGCGAACAGTGCATACTGCATCGCATCGTAGACATGCAGTGGATTTAGGAGTTTGCACCCTCATCAACATAGTGGTACGCGTTTGAACCGACGGTCGATTTAAAATATTTTATTCGCCAACGTGATCGACTTATGCCGTTGCGGTCCGGTGAGCTGAACAGATGTATCTTTGAAGCCTCGGATGCACTAGGTCATCTTCCCGGAGCGCATAATCTGAGACTGTGAGTCGGGGGACGATGAAGGTACAATTTCAGTCCTCGAACAGATGCATCTTGTTCACTTGCGATCGATCCGAACTTATTATGACCTTGCTTGCCGTTGTGAGTGCAGTTAGGCAGCGTTGTCGCAAGTCGGTAGGGCTGCTTGGGTGTGCTGGAGCTGGAGTCGGGCTTGAAGCTCATCACCAGAGCCACAGCGAGGTATCATCGGCTCATCGAGCCATGCTCCCTCGCTGCCTAGGGTTGGTTGGAGAGGAGGAGGAGGAGGAGGAGGAGGAGGAGGAGGAGGAGGAGGCCATATATGAAGAAGGGAGGAGGAGGATGAGAGCAACGGGAGGAGGAGTACGATGAAGATTATGGACCTCCAAAGAACTCAAACGTCTCAAGCATCTCAAATTGGCCAAGAAGAGGAATCCAGAAGAAGAAGGATTTGCTGAGTCCGGACCCTTTCCAGACCGGTTCCTCGACGGCCCAAGAAGAAGACCGAAGAGAATCGCTCAAAGAGTAACGAGGACTGCACCTCCAAGAGGGAAGGAGCAACTGATTATGCTCTTCGATAGTTGGCTCTTTTAGTTTCGTTGAACTTCGTTTGATTGAACTATTCGGTGGTTATGAAGCCACGTGAAACTATGTGTTTGCTATTTGTGGATCTATGTGTTTGCTATTTGTGAAACTATGTTGAACTCCGTTTACTAATTAGTTGAAGTTCGTTTGAAATGTTCTATGCACTTCAAATTTGTTAATGTGTATGTGATGCCCAAGTTTAATTGTTTGAGATCTGTGATATTGTTGTCATATTTGTGAAAATTGCTATAATATTATTGTCATATTGAATTTGAAAAGAAGCAAGCAAATGAACTTAAATTCATAAAACATAGGACCCTATCATTAAGGCCTCAAGTGAGGGTTTGAACGACTTACCGCCAGGCAACTCAACTCTTAATGTAATCGTTACATTGAAAAACAAGACCCTTATCATTAAGGCGGCGGTAGGTCGATGACCTACCGCTGTGCAACTCAATTCTTTGTTACGAATCGTTACATCGAGACAGACCCTCTTGGGTGCTCGCGGTAGGTTTGGACAGCTTGTCAAGTGAGTAGGTACTTATCCACGCCAACATAGCTAAACGGCCGGCCCCTCCGTCAAGATTTTCTCGCCATGGGCCGTGGCGGTAGGCTATCTAACCCTACCGTCGTAGGCCCTGGCGGTAGCAAAAGAGTCAAATCTCAAAAAAAAATTCAAACAGGGGTCAGATCCTGAAATCCTTTCCAAAAAGGGTCAAAACACGAAATTTGGCCGCGTGCCGAGGTAGCTCTATCGTGCGTCTCCATAGATTCTCTGGCGGGAGAAAGGTCCAAGAGGAAAGAAAGAGCCCGTGGGCCGTACGTGGCCATCGAGAGCGTCGGGCAGAGGGATGTCATCATCGCTTCTCGGCGCCATGCATGGGCGTGCGAAGAAAACCAACATCTTGGTGGACAGGGCGCACAGGACCGATGGTGGCCCGCCAGCGTGCATGCATGTGCACGGTCCGTTCCTGGTCGAGCATCAGCCGTAGGATGCGGAGGCTTTGGGCACGTGGCGGCACGTCAAGCGTACGTTGCGTTGCGTGGCGTGGATCCATGGAAGATGGAACCAACAGAGATTTGGCGCGACTTGTGGCGCGGACAGACATCGTCCTTATCCATCGGCGGCGTACCACCGTACTACGCGCGTACGCTGCGTCGCTGCCGAACGATGCTGAAACGATGCCTCCCATGTGAGCCGTAGTGGCGAGAAAAGTCTCGTGTAAACTTTAAAATTTTCAAAAAAGATCCATATTTATTATATAAGTTCTACAAAAGGACCTCAAAATATAGTAAAAATTACATCAAAGACTTTAGAATACCGAATGGCGATAATTCAACCCAGAGCCCAGGCTCAGATAAACCCGGTGAACAGTACCTCGATTTGAAATAGAAAATGTCCAAAAGTCCTTTTTTCTTATGGTGCAATATGCTCCTGTGCATGAGCTCCATGCAAAATTTCGTGAAGTTTGGCCATTCAGGAGCTCGTAGCAAAAAAAGACAAAATCAGACATGAATAGTGGGATTTTCAAAAGTTTCTCAGGCATCCAAAATTTATCTGTTTTGCCACGAGCTCCTCGATGTCCAAAGTTCACAAAATTTTGCACGGAGTTCACGCACAAGAGCATCTTGCACCACAAAAAAAATATTTTTTTTTTATATTTTTTCTATTTCAAATCGCGGTACTGTTCATACCCGAGTTCATTTGAGCCCGGGCACCAAACCGCCGCTCTTAACGGTGATAATTCAACCTAGAGCCTAGATGAGAACAAGAACATCTCCACACTCTGGGTCCTCGGCCTTATGCCGGATGAGATCCAGCAGCTCATCCTCTATGGGTGTATTTGGTAGGGTGCATGGAGGGTGCATGAGGGCAAAAGTTCCAATCCGATCCACTTTTGCTTGTTTGGTAGTGTGCATGGGCTCACCTGAGCTATGCTCATCTGATGCATAAAAGTGCCCTCAGCCATGCTCATCTCATGCACCCCAGACAGGGTGCATGGAGGCAGCTATGCTGGCCCTGACACTCGTCCCCACCGACCAGACCACGTCCAGATATGTTTATTTTTTCAAAAAGAATCAGAATTTCAAAATTTGTTTGAATTTTCGGAAAACTTTAGAATTTCAGAAAAAATGAAAAAATTGAATTTCAAAATTGTTTAAATTTTAAAAAAAAATCATAATTTCAAAATTTGTTTGAATTTTCAATAGATATTTGAAATTTCAATTTTTCTAAAAAATCATAAATGTTCAGAATTTCAAAAGGAAATCAAAATTTGTTTGAATTTTGAAAAAAAATAGAATTTTAATTTTTTTATAAAATATTCAAATTTTGTTTAAAATTTAAAAAACTCATAAATTCAAATATATTCAAATTAAAAAAACAGAATTTCAAAATTTATTTTAATTTTCCAATAAAGTTTAGAATATCAAATTTTATTTAAATTTTCAAAATATTTTTAAATTTGTGTTGACATTTTTTCGATTTTGTTCATCATTCATAAAAAATATTCGGAATTCGAAATTGTTCAGCATGTCTAAACACATGCAGGCTGCCAAACAAAATCTCACCAAAGATGCTCCTCAAATAAGATACATCATCGCCAAACAACAAAGAATCGCATTGACTCAAAGACGCTCTAATTTCAAAGATGTATGAGATAAGAACAACTAGGCTAGGTCCATACATGCTACCAAACACACCCTATGAGAATGACTTCACCAGCGGTGTTCCCTCAGAGCTCGACGACCTCGGGATCCCACAGCTCCTCAGCCACTCCAACAACACGTTCAAGGGAGGCATCCAAAACCGTCTCTTCAACTGCTCGGTGATCTGTGCGCTTGGCCTCAACGTCAACTACCTCACCGACCAAAATCCCTCTTGCACCAGCTATCTTGGCAAACTCCTGATATTCCTGACTTACATAGACAATCTTGATGGCAAGCTACCACCATTCTTCGCGAAATCTCACACATCTCAAGACATTGGACCTCAGCGGCAGCAAATTTTCTGCCCTAAACTTCTCGCACCACTGGATTGTACTAATGTATGACAACCTATTCTCCAAGGCATTTCGGTTGGAGCTCGGCCAATGCAAAAACCTGATCCATGAGGCAGGGAAAAAAAGATGAGGAGCACAACGTCGGCCATCAGAATCTGGTGGAGGAAAGAGAAACCGAGAAGAAGAGGAAGATAATATGACACATGGGCCCAATTTGTCTGTGAGGGTAGCGTGTGATCCTCTCGAGGTCGTCCTTTTCCTGCTGCACCAAACGAGCATTTAGCATAAATATTTTGACGTTGGAGTGTATAGAGTCAGGGATTTTGAAGTCAAGGCTCAATTTAGACTGGGAGTATGAATTTAAGGTTTGCTTGAGACTTCCGATAGTGGCTGATCTTTTTTTCTATAGTGGCTGATGAGCGTTGGGCTTAGAACATCTACAGCTTTACTCCTCAAATTAATCGGATGGATGCAGGATCACAAACCGAATAGGAGAGAGAAGAAAAAAGTTGACCCACCCTGACCCCTCAAAGCTTTTTTAAATGTCCGGGCTATCCGGCACTCCTCATATTGGCCTCATATATGGGATGAGTATGAGTTACAACCAGACGTGTCTGGTCAGTGGTCATGCGCCGCCTCGTAGCATTTGGCCCAACATCGACCACCTTTTTTTTTGTTTATTCTTTCTCTTTTTCTCTCACTCCATCTTCACCAATCACATGCATGTGACCGTATGCATAGAAAAAAAATTAAAGACATGGCTATGAAAATAAAAATTTAAGAGTTGACTGGTCACTATCCATAGACGCGTCCACGGAGGGGCCAAATTAGATGCACACGGTGTAGATGCTCTTACTGCCAACGGGTGCTGGCATGTACGTCATGGCACGCGAAGAAGAAGATCACCGTGCCGGGCCGAAACTCGTGTAGGCCTAGAGGCCCAGAAGAATCCAAGCGGGACTTGCTCGTCTGCGTGGCGCCGTCAGCCACACCACCGTGGCGGAACGAGAACCCGTGCATGGCCAGCCCTTCTCAGCCCAACGACACATGGCCGGCCACCGCTTCTCAGCCCGGTCTCATGGGCCCCGCCCATTCGCTCCCGTCCGCGCGTTCATTGACCACCAGCAAGCGTGGCGCCCAAGCCGCTGTCATGCCGAGCGAATAAACGGAGGGCATCTATTCTCCCCCCACCGATCCCCTCCCCACCCCGCGTCCGCGCGACGGCCCCCCTTTCCCCTCCCCCTCCCCACCCCGTGCCCCCACCAAACCAAATCAAACGATCCACGCAGGGGGAAAGGAACCCTACCTCCGCCCGGGCCCCCGACCGCCGACCGACATGGCCGCCGCCGCCGCCGCCGGTTCCTCCGCCGCCTCCCTCCCGGCTCCAATCTCCCTCAACGACAAGGTGATGCTCGCTCCCTAGATTTCACGGATCGAATCTGCTCCTCTGTCGGTGGGTGTTCGGTGATCTGATCTGGTTTGGCTTGTTTGTTCGTGCCAGGCGGCGGCCGTGGGCGGCGGGGTCGGCGGCGACCGGCCGGCGGGGGGCTGCGGGGTGTGCGCCATCTGCCTCGACAGGATCCCGCTCCAGGAGACGGCGCTCGTCAAGGGCTGCGACCACGCCTACTGGTTCGACCCCACCTCTCTCCCCCCTCTCCCCTTCCCCACGCCTTATTTCACACATGATTTCCGATTTGTGTGGTAGATTGCTATGCCCTGCCTTTGTGTCGTAGATGATTTTAGCACTTTAGTCATGTGTTTGATAGAGATTTGTAAATTCGATCGAATATCCCCCGTTAGATTCGTACTTAGCTGTATGAACCGATGCCATGCCCGTGAATTACGAGCACTAATTTATGCACTCCGGTACACTTTTCTCCTTATCCGCTAAAATTTGGGGAGAATGCTAGTATTTTATTTTGCTATACTAAAAGCTGTATTTAGCATTGCCAACCCACCCACCCTATTAAAGGTCGTCTCATTATTTATGAACTGAGCCTAATTTGTAGGCTTTGGGTGCTTGGTATGGATAATAGCATGTTACCCATCTTGGTTTCCATGTGCAGCTCCTTATTTGTGTCCCAGTAACCTGTTTCGTGTTCCAGGGTTGTTGGCGCTATTTATTTTGGTGATCATTGACAAACCGGTTCTAATTTGTAGGCTTCTCTGGTAGTTGGTAATGGAGTATAATATGTTCCTCATCTTGGTTTGCATGTGCAGTTGGTTGTCTATTTCCTTCCAACCAACCACGTTCCATATTCAAGAGTTGTTTTGCTGTCAACATCCCTCATGGGGTCGAGGATTTATCCGATACTATATCCTAAAACGATTCTCTTCTTGTGAGATATGGGGATTTCTATATGTATGCATTGACATTGACCTGAAAAACAATTTGTGTTATTGTTACTTGCTTACCACTTTATGTGGGAATTTCAGTAGTTGGCAAATCACATTTTTTTTTGGGCAATAGACATTGACGTTGGTACATATTTCACAACTTCCTTTTGCTCTTTTATGATAATTGTTTTGTTTGTAAATGACTATCACAACTTCCTTTTGCTCTTTTATGATCAAATTGTTTTGTCTGTGAACGACTGCTCACCTATTTTGTTTGAATCCATTATGTGCATGCAGCGTCACTTGCATTCTGAGGTGGGCATCCTACAAGCAGACACCAGTATGCCCTCAATGCAAGCACCCGTTTGAGTTCCTCAGTGTGCACCGCTCTCTTGATGGCTGGTAACCCCTTTGTTGTTTCTTTACTATGTGGCGGGCACAGTTATTTCAGTTATACTTTTGGCTTGATGGTTGTTTCTTTTCTTCAGCCTTCATGACTACATGTTCGATGAGAGCGTTTGTCTTCTTCTGAGAGCCACTTGGTTTAAGCCTCTGGTCGTGGAGGCCCACGAGGAGGCTCAGGAGGAAGAAGACATTTACCGCAGTTACCACTATGATGATGGCGATGAGGATGACCTTTATGAGGAATACATAAGCAGGTCACCGAGCATTCGAATTGGTAACAGGAGGTGGGGTGACAACGGGTACGTCAGAGGGGGCAGGAGGGAGGCCAGGCCAGTAGTGATCCCTCCTGTTGTTGATGCTGTTCCATCCAGGACTCCCAAGAAGAAAGAGGGATCAGCATCAGGTTCAGGATCAGGTTCAGTGTCCAAGGATGTCGCAGGACGGCGGGCAAGAAGGGCTCAGAAGCGGGAGGCTGCCGACAAGGCGGCTGCAGAGAAGCACCTCAAGCTCCTGCAGAGGCTGGGCCGCGGGAAAACTCCCGAAGCGCCACCTGAAGCACCGGAATCACTGGAGGTCGGTCCTCCGGAGTCAGTCGAGGTTGGTCCTCCGGTGATCGGGTGATCCATCGGCCTCTGTAGATAACGTTGCTTCGGGGGACGCTGCAGCCCCTGGGAGCCCCTCCAATAATCCTCCCGGTGCGAAGAAGAGGAAACCGGGCCTTGTATCCTGGCAACTTTGTCGCGGTGTACAGTAATTTAGCTTCGAGTCACTCGTTAGGTCGGTCATCGGAGCTGCTACCCAGTCTGCTCCAGATGCAGCGATGTGGTCGGTCGGTCGGTTTATCCCACACTGATAGCTGTTTAATTCAAAAAGGTCATGTACTCGTGCCGCATTAGGGAGGCACAAAAAATTGCTTGCTGTGCTAATTTTCCTGGCAATGTGGCAATTCAGGTAGGTTGTTACATCCATCTGCCCAAAATGAAAATGAAATGGGGGAACAGAGTCTTACTGTGAATATACTTTGCTTACTGATGACTTGCGATGACTTGCGATGGTGTTGTCAGTGCTCGGTCCCTAGTTTGCACATTTTTGAATGGTCTGTGTGGTAACGACGGACGGTGGTTGTCGTGATCGTCTCTGGATGGTTTTCGTTGGTGCGAAAGTTTATCTGAAGTGCTACCTGAACATGCCCAGTCAGCTGCGTGACGTTCAACGGGATTTTTACAGTGTCCTCCAATGGCGGTCGACGGTTAGAGACAGAAATTTTGGCTGGGCTATGTGTTTCATGGTCAATGTTCCTTCGTTCATGGAGAACCAGGCATTGATCTCTGCCTATCGCCTGATTTTCCTTCACTACCATCCAAGAGTCTGAAGCAATGGGCAGTGAGCTGTTCGATCTAGGTTGCTTAGCATACTTTTTCTCTTTGCAACAAGAGTATTGTTTTACTCTGCAACAGGAGTATTGTTTTAGAAAATAACGATGACTACTGCAACAGGAGCCTTGTTTTAGAAGTACATGCCACGTGTTGCGGAACGAAGGCGGCGGAAGTGAAGTCTCTTTTCAGCCGGTCGATAATGAGTGTTTCCCTAATTTTATTCAAACATCAAAAAATTACTTCCTCCATCCCATAATGTAAGACGTTTTTTGATACTAAGTCAAAAAACATCTTATATTATGGGACGGAGGGAGTACCAAACAATACTTGAAATCATAGCTGCAAGAAACTACAAAATAACTCTTATAACTAACAATTACAGTCAAATTTCTCAGAATCACCTTTTTCATTGTATAAATATTTGCAACATGAAATACGTCCAAGGGTTACGTAAAAGAGATTGCAATCAGATCAGAGCAACGACACTGCCACTCATACACCTACATGAATTTGACTATCTTTTTAGGTTTCGGAAACCCTCTTAAGTCGTCCATCGGGAAGGATGGGAAACAAAAAACGATGAACATACCTAGGACGGGGATAAGTACAAGTTGTTGAACCATAAGAGTTTCAATAAAACACCAAAGAGTCACAATGGATTTAATCAACAAAGTGATAGAAAACACTAACATAAAATCATCAAATGAGTGAATATACAAGGACGTAGACCTATATCCGCAAGGTCGGAGACAGACACATCAAACCTGCAGAGACACAAACACAAGCTCTCTAGCTGGCGCCGTCTGATAGGAGTTCACCACAACCGGAGAAGAACAAATTTACCTTTATATTTGACGACATCACATCCTGTGCCTAGACATTTCCTATGAAGACCAAAAAGACCATGCCAATAAACTTATACCACGATGCAAGCCACCCCCCCACCCACCTCGCAGCACGATGACTGGAGGTGAGCGGAACCGATGAAATCCGTGACGACGGACCTGTGGAACCGTAACCTCTCATCACTTTGTCCTCTGCTTTGTGATAGACTGGAGTACTTGACAAATTAGCAAATCATTGGGTAGGCCTTTAGCTTTTCGGTATGCTAGGGCCTCCAGATTGTGTGTGGGTGGTTATCTCGTGGAAAGTTACCGCCGAGGAGCTTAGGAAGAGCCAGATGTGGTCTCAGCAGATAACCCCGACTACAATATTCAACCCGTTCCTTGATACTGCTCCTTCATGCGCCGGGATAGATCTTGCTTACCACGAGTTATATCAAAGTCTCGCCCTTTGTGCTTCGTGCGTGCTTGCCTCAGTGGGCCGACCCGTTAGAGTGGTTTTGGGAAGGTTCTATAAACCGATAAAAACCAATTTTAGAACCTTTCGTACAATTTCTTTTCTTCTCTTTATCGTTTTTCTCTTTGTTGGTTTCACCGCTTTTATTTCATTCCATTTTATTTTTTATAGTTATTTTTTTTCTTTTTTCAACTACTTTTTTGTCTTTTTTCAAATACACAATAAATATTTTCTTATACATGTCGAACATTTTTGAGAAACAAGTTGAACATTTTTCTGAATACATGTTGAACATTTATCAAACACACATTGAACATTTTCTGATATACGGCGAATATTTCTTTTAAGAGACATTGAACAGTTTTCATAAATGCCATGAACAGTTTTCTAGAAAACATGCAAAAAATTCATTATGTGTTAGAAATTTTTATTTAAATGGCATTCACATTTTAGAATGGGAAGAATAATTTTTTGAAAGTTTGCATATTTTATGCTGTACATATTGTTTTAAAGTCATAAACATATATTTCAAACATGTGAACATTTTTGTAAGTTTCATGAACATTTTTTAGTACAGTGCAAAATATTTTATTTAAATTGTACGATTTCTATTCACACTATATAAACAGTTTAAATAAAGACAATGAACATAGTTTTGAAATGCATGAACATTTTTTTAATGTCATGAAGAATTATTTTGAATGTTATGCACATGTTTTAAAAATTGCACAAACAAATTCTTACACAACACGAACAGTTTCTAAATGCGTGACAAAGTCCTTTAAAAATTTAAGTAAAATATTTATTCTATATATGCATTTCAAAATATAAATGTAAGTATGAAATTAATCAATGCTAGAAAATTCCAGGGCCATGAGAGAACACTCTACAATGATTGAAACATTAGTTGTCATATAAGCATTTGGATCAGAGATGGCCTCCAACGCCACCATACTGTCAGACTCGATGATGAGTTTAGTGCACCCCATTTTTTCTGCCAGGATCAAACCACTTTGGATAGCCATAACTTCCGCTGAATCTGCACACAAGACCCTGCTGCCAGATAATTACCTCGATCATCTCGAGCTATCAATCCGCAGGCTCTTGTCATATTTAAACCGCGAGTCCAAATCTCGAACTGTTTTAACCGTCGGTTTACTCGCGTCGAGATCATCAAAAGTAGATCCCATATTGATAGGTTTTGGCGAACTTTTTTTCACAAAAAACGGACGAAAAAAGCGAACCGAGAGCAATTTTTTTTCCCGGAAGAGGCAGCACTGTGCCTCTAGCGGAAGCAAATCTGTGCCTCCACGAGAAGTAGACCCGTACCTCTTGTAGATGGAAAAAAAAGGAAAATGCATTTTTTTTCTCTGTTTTTTGAGAGGCACGGCCGTGCTTCTCGTGGAAGGAAAAAACGTGTTATTTCTTCGTATCCAAATGGCATAGCCGTGCCTCTCGTAGAAGGAGAAAGAAGAAAAAACACATTTTTCCCTTTCTGAGGCAAAAATAGGGTTTTCACGCGATTTTTTTGAACTTTTTTGTACAAAAGGTAAGAAAGACCAGTGAAAAACCGAAAAGCAAAAAAAACTGAAAAAAACATCAGAAAAGCTGAAAACGCATGCGAAAAAAATTAAAAAAAATAAAAATCAAAGGGCGGGCCATAGCACGACACGTGGCGATGGCGCTCTCAGCCCACCCTAGGTGACCCTTGCGGGGGCTCCTGCAGGAGTACTCGTCGTTAGTTGCTCCCCGTGCTCCGGCAGGAGGTCCTACTGGGTGCCTTCTGCGCGAGTTAACTAACCTAACGCTAACGCACCCCCCTTTGTGGGCTGGCCTAATAACGAGAGCATCGTCGTTCGATCGATGGAAAATCGAGGAAAACTGATCTAGTTTGAATGCTCAGAGCTGGTCCACGACTGACTGTTGAATAAGGCCTGCAAAAGTTCACAAAGAAAAGCAGGGATTCAAAAAATCATTAAATAACAAAAAGGTTCACAAAAAGTGCACAAATTTCAAAAAAACATCGCAAATTTGAAAAAATGTTCATCCATTTAGAAAAAACAACATCTGTAGCTATTGGGCCGGCCCATATACAATTGAGGGAGCGACCTGACAAGAAACAACCGATATTCCATAGGTTTGTCTATAAACTTTTGGTTTTGTTTTCTTACAAGATTTACTTCATCTCTTTTCTAGGTTTCATATTTTTTTTCTTTTTTCTTTGGTTTTCTTTATAAACCATTATCTTTCTTTTTTTTTGTCTTCTCCATTTTTAAGTTTTTTCCATTCTATTCTGCATTTTGTTGCCTTGTTTTCTTATTTTCCTTTTACTTTAGTTTCATATTTTTCTATTTTCGGTATATTCGTTCTATTAGTTATTATTCTACACCTTTTGTATATGTCAACAAAATTTTTCTAATACATGCATTAATTTTATTCAATCAAATTATACATTTTTGTAATACAAAGTAAATATGTTTTCCATACACAATTTTAACATTTTTCAAATACAAGATTATATTTTTTCGAATACATCGTTAACATTTTTTGATATATAGTAACATTTTTTGACTACATGGTCAACATTTTTTCCATAAACATTAACATTTTCAAAATGATTCATTAACATTTTTGAAACATTTGTTCTGCATTTCTGAAAATAGTTCCTGATAAATATTTTGTGCACATGATCATATTTTCATCATTTTTTAATATATGGTGAGCATTTTTTACATACACATTTAACAAATTTCAAATATTTTTTCAACATTTTCTATACACATTTAACATTTTTCGATGCTTGAATAACCTTTTGTCGATACACATTTAACATCAATACTTGATTAACATTTTTACATACAATGATAAAAGAAATTCATCATTTTTCTAATACATAGTCAAACTTTTTTTCTATACACATTTAACATTTCTTAAACACTTGACGAATATTTGTCAAATACTTGTTCAATTATTTTTCAAAATGCTTGATTAACAAATATTTAATATACATGATGAAAAAATTCATCAATTTTTAATACATGGTCAACATGTTTTCTATACACATTCATCATTTTCGAAATGTTTCATTAGAATTTTTCAAACACTTGTTCAATATTTTTCAAATGCTGGTTTAACATTTTTAAAATACATGATCAAATTGTTTGACAGAAATGTTATTTTTTCTATATATTTTTCGTGTACGTGGCAAACATTTTCTGTATGCACATTGAACATTTTTCAAATGTTTGTGTGATATTTTTCAAATGTTTTACGTATATTCATTTTGTAATATATTTATTTTGAGAGAAAGCAAAAAAGGTGAAAAAATATCAAAAAAGAGACATATCAGCGCGCCTTTAGCGAGACTTCCACTCGTCTCGCCTGCAGCGAGACATATAAACACCCCGCTCCGGCCTATTATTAAATGTCATCAACCCCACAAAAGGCTTGTTTGCTGCAACACAATTGTGCTTGACTTTGCTGTCGCCTAGTTATCTGAGTGGCAGGCCGGGAGACCCTGTTATTAAATATTTTTTGTAATTTATTTCATGTTTTTCATCAGTTTTCTTTTGTTCTCATTTTTTATATAATTTTCTTGGTTTTTCTTTAGTGTTTGTTTTCTTAATACGTGTTTAGTTTTCCAATACATGTTGTAATAGTTTGGCAACATATTTTAAATATTTTTGTACACATTAATACTTTTCAATTACATTATTTACATTTTTAAATACATGTTTTGAAAGGAATTCGAATATGTATTCAAACCTTTTCAATTACATGTCGAAATATTTTTAAAATATAAGAATATGTTTTTACATCTTTATAAACATTTTAAAATATATATGTACATATTTTGGAACACGTGAATTTTTGGAAATGTGGTGTACATTTTTAATGGGATGAAACATTTTTTGAATTAGCCAATTTTTATTTACATTGCATCTTGTTTAAAATGTCAATTTTATTTCTTTGAAATTTTTGTATATTTGTTAAATATCACAAATACATTTTTGGGTGCTATCATTTTCTTAAAACTACACTATAATTATTTTACACTGTGTTCACATTCTGAAAAGCTATTTTCAAATTGTTATCTAAATTTATGTTTTTGGTGTATATCTACATATAGAAATTTTCAGAAAATTGAACAATAGAAATGAAAGACGAGCGAATGAAAAAGCAGAGAAGAAAAATGAATTTTAACTTGCAGGAAGGCACTTGGACCAGCCCAGTAATAGCGGCCAGAAGGCAATGCTCGAGGCGAGAACTACTTAAGGGTCGCTTTAAACGACATATAACCGGGTTGGCCCCTAATTGGCCACTCCAACTGATTATCAAAATAACAAATGAAAGTTGTTGGAAAGGTCGGGCACATTAAACTTGTGGGCGACTTAACCACGCAACATGGCTTATTTTCGTGGAAGGAAAACTTACGGTGCGTATCCTTAGGACGAAAAGAGTTTTTTGAGCTTGTTGTGGTTGTTAATTGTTTCTCTTTCAGTGTTGGCTGCTCACATGTTTCTATTTTTTCTTAATGTGAATCATTGGGGCATGTACATTGGTTGATACGACAATCTTAAGTGAAACCTGCCGCATAATTTTGAGATACCAATAAAAGCATGATGTACAATGGATAATCTCTTAGTTTTATCTCCGGTAACCATATATGCCTAAATATGGGTTGAAAGATATTACTACTAAGTGATCATCTCTTAGTTAAGAAAAGACAAGTATTTTTTGTTTCTCTTTCCTCCACCTAAACAGTCAGGGCCCTCACAATTAGCGAATGTTCGCTGGGGATGACTATTGCGAATGATTTTGATGGCAAGTCGTGTTGACCGAGAATGACAAACTTAGTTAGCGAGAATGTAACTCAACTTCAGTTTTGTTTTTGTTTTTGTTTTTTGCCAGAAAATTGCCGTGCTCGCGAACTAAAATTACCGTCCCAGGGACAATTTAAATTGCCATACAAACATTCGCAATTGCCATCTTTCTCAACGAACGTCAGCTGAATAACATTATCTAACATTTATCTTACGTGACACTTATAAGATAACACCAATGATATCAGGTGTTTCGTCTAACAGAATTGGTGTGCACACCGCATCAGTGAGATGCAGATACGCATAGATGTACGGAATACAGAGGTGTACCAGTGATTAGACAGCTTCTGGTGAGCCTGCAGTCGCCAACAGGCAACACACGAAGGTTCTCGGCTGCAATCATGGAAAGTTGCCACGCATTGCAGCACCGGCCACCCCACAGGACGAGGTTCTTTCTTCCAAACCGGACACCGGCACCAGTGCCGTCTCCTGAATAGAATAAACTAATGCAAAACCAAACTACACCCCACCCATCCTCGGACGGCATGGCGCTGCATCCTGCATGGTGGCTGGCTCGCCGGCGGCGTCACGAAACGGACGTTCTCGAGGACCCGGGACCAGCCCGTCGGGCCACGGGCTCACGCTGGGATCACGGGACCCTCGAACGTGGGCAGCAAAAGGTGACGACGACGAGGACGAGACCCCACCCGTGTCCGTCCGGCGCCACGAGCAAGCAATCACGCAACCTTGTCTTGCAAAAGCTCGCACCTACCGCCCTAGGGTTTCCATAGCTCGTACTACTGACCTATGCTCCTAGCTAGTTGATGGCGTTCGCGGATAGGTTCCGATCACCCGTTATTTTTCATCCACGACAACTATAAACCTCAAATCTCTCCTTTCTTCATACTATACACCATGCAACGTAAAATAAGGTACGTGCTCCCTCCGGTACTTTTTCTTCTGCATATAAGTTTTGTTCAGAGTCAAAGTATCTCTACTTTAACCAAACATACAAAAAAATATTATCAACATTCACAATGCCAAATCAATATTGTTAGATTCGTTATGAAATGTAGTTTCATAGTATATATATATTTGGTATTGTGGATGTTGATATTTTTATATAAATTTGGTCAAACCTTGCAATGTTTTACTTGACAAAAATCTAATACCCGAAGTAAAACGGACCGGAGGGAGTACTACATACTACTGGTCGTGTCGGACGGACCGGCCTCCTGATCGTTTGCCACGGCTCGCATCTCCAGCTCCTCATCGAACTCCATGTTTATGAAGACTTCCTCCAGCTCCACGTCTGCCTCGTGGAGGTAGCGGTTGTTTGCTTCGACCTCGAGATCCGACTGGATGGACTCGAGGGTACTCCACCGCCTCCGCCTCTTGGGCTACCTAAAACTCGGCCAGCGCATCGTCCATGCTGAACCCGGCCGTAGGAAGCACCGGATCCGCCTCGCCGCCCACCTCCTCCTCGTCCCGCGTCCCCTGCTGCACCCCGTCCTGCTCCAAAGAATCTGAAGCCAAGCCGATGGCAAAGCGAGTGGCGCGTCATGCCTCGATCTCCACTAGGATCATTGCCCGGCGCTGCGCAGTGAGCCTCTTGTATGCGACGATCCGCTGACGGACCATGGCTGCCCGCGGACGGCAATCTTGGAGCGAATTGGACTGGACGACGAGCTCGGAGCTTTTGGGAGACGGGAGGAGAAGGTGAAAATGAAAGTGGCTAGCGTTGAGGCTCACCTCCCGACTTCAATAGCCGGATTTGGCCCCTCGGGCGGCGTGTTGGAGCAGTGACATGAATGCATCTTCACTGGACCAATGGGTTTTGACGTGTGTCTTGCCCGTCGGTCCGATGTGACGGACGCGACCGGACCTCCTCATATCCACACCAGATATGAGCTGAATATGGGTGGTGTCCGTTAACCCTGACGTATCACTAGTAGAAAAGGGGGCAATGGTCCAGGCCGGGTCAGCCCATTAGTCCCGGTTCAGTCCAGAACCGGGATCCATGGTGGCATTGGACCCGGTTCGTGAGCCCCGGGGGCCGGCCGGGCCACGTGGGCCATTGGTCCCGGTTTGTCTGGACCTTTTGGTCGCGGTTGGTGGGACGAACCGGGACCAATGGGCCTCGCCCCTGGCCCATGACCATTAGTCCCGGTTGGTGCCATAAACCGGGACTAAAGGGTTGGTCCTCGTTGCGCTCATAGTTTAGTCCCACCTCGCCAACCGAAGGGCGCTCACACGGTTCATAAGCCCGCCCCTCTCTCGCTTTGTTGAGCTTCTCTCAAAGTGAAAATAGATGCCCCTATCTGAGAATTTGACCTAAATTCATAGTGAATTTCTCCGAAATTCATAGAAATTTATTATGAATTTAGGTTGAATTTTCTCTATAAAGCATCTATGTTCATTTTTAGTAAAGTTAATCGTAAACTTGTGATTCGGGCATTTAATTTCAAAGAATTCAAATTTTAACTATTCAAATTTGAAAACTAATGGTACTAACAGAAAGTTTATAATTTTTCTAAAACTAATGGCACTAACGGAAAGATTATAATTTTGCTGACCTAAAAGCAAAAAGAATTAAAAAATAAAGCAAAAAACAAAAGAAAATAAATAATGCAGAAAACAAAAAAAATTGGAAACAAAATAAAAATAGCAACAATAAGTATTTTGTTGTAAGTAGAAACAAAATAAAATAAATAAAGCAACAAAAAAATAAAAAAATAAAAAAAGTTTTTTCAAATTTGAAAACTAATGGCACTAACAGAAAGTTTATAATTTTTCTAAAACTAAAAGCGAAAAAGAATTAAAAAATAAAGCAAAAAACAAAAGAAAATAAATAATGCAGAAAAAAAAACAAAAAAACTGGAAAAAAATAAAAATAGCAACAATAAGTAAAGAAAACAAAAAAACAAAAAAAGTGTTTTCAAAATTGAAAACTAAAGGCACTAACAGAAAGTTTATAATTTTTCTAAAACTAAAAGCAAAAAGAATTAAAAAATAAGGCAAAAAACAAAAGAAAATAAATAATGCAGAAAACAAAAGAAAAAAAACTGGAAAAAAAATAAAAATAGCAACAATAAGTAAAGAAAACAAAAAAAAAGAGTCTTCAAATTTGAAAACTAATGGCACTAACAGAAAGTTTATAATTTTTCTAAAACTAAAAGCAAAAAGATTTAAAAAATAAGGCAAAAAACAAAAGATAATAAATAATGCAGAAAACAAAACAAAAAACTGGAAAAAAATAAAAATAGAAACAATAAGTAAAGAGAACAAAAAAACAAAAAAAATGCCTCCTACTGGGCCCCCACGGCGTGAATACGACTACAAACCCTACCATGGGCTGTGATTCAGGGCCCGCAGTGAGGCCCAAGAGGCCCACAGGAGATAAGTTGCTTTAGGCCGTAAGCCTGCATTTGAGAGGAGCTCGAAGTAGTCAAAGGCAGCATGGCTTATAAACCACTGCCGAGCCCTCTCGGCTAGCAAGGTGGGACTAAACATCCCACCGCATCAAGGCCAGCCCAAAGGCCTTTGGTCCCGGTTGGTGCCACCAACCGGGACTAAAGGTCGCTGCCTCCTTTTGAGCTATCAAAAGAGGCCTTTGGTCGGTTGGTGCCACCAACCGGGACTAAAGGGGCATTGGTCCCAGTTGTGCCACAACCCGACCAAAGCCTTTCCTATATAACCAAACACTTGGGAAATTTCCCCACCCGCCATTCTTCTCTCCAATGCCGCCCGAACTTTTCTGCTCCTCGGCCTTGTGCCCACCTTGTCGCCGTCGCCTCCACTAGCCGCCCGAGGTCATAAATCGCCCGTGCCCTCGCCCAAGCCCGCGCTCGCTCGCCGCCCTACCACTGACAGCGTCCTTGCCAACCCATCCTCGTCGTCGCCGTAATCGCCCTTGACCCTTCTCTCGGCCGTCCTTGAAGGCCCGTCGCCCGTCCTCGCCGCCCGAGCAGCCCCTGCCCGTTGCCGTCCTACTTGCCGAACCAGCGCCCCTGCCCCTCCGTTGGTCGGCCGGCGCCCTCCCCTATTTTTTCTTATATTACATGCTTATTTTTTTCAGATTATATATATATGTATATATGTGAGTACATGTATTGTGTATATTGCTTCTTTTCAGATTTTTTTTTCATATATATGATGATTTGTATTTTGCTTTTTATAAAAATGTATATATGTTTGTATGTTATCTGTGTATATATGTTCATATATATGCAAAGTTAGATTTATATATTTAGAAAAGGATTATCTATATATGTTCTACGATTTAGTACATTTTTAGGTTAGTTTCATTTTTAGAAAAGTTTTATATATTTAGGAGAGGAAAAAGGAAAATAAGAAGAGGAAAAGGAGAAGAAGAGGAGAGGAAGAAAAGGAAGAGGAGAAGAAGAGAGAGGAAGAAAGGAAGAGGAGAAGAAGAAGGAATAGAGGAGAAGAAGAAGAAATAGAAATTTTCTATTTCTTCTTCTTCTCTATTCCTTTCTTCTTCTCCTTTTTTTCTTTTTTTCTTCCATCTTCTCTCTATTCCTTTCTTCTTCTCCTCTTTTTATTTCTTCTTCGTTTTCTTATGTTTTATCGGGTCTGTCGTCGTCCATATACCCCTCCCGATAACTTCAACACGTGGGGGGGGGGTCGATATACCCCCTCCCCGATAATATTATTTTCATGTACGTATGTCGTATTCGATATAAACTCCGATAACTTCAACACGTTGGGGGGTCGATATACCCTAGATAAGTTCAACACGAGGGGGTCGATATACCCTCCCGATAACTTCAACACGCGTGGGCGATATACCCTCCCGATAACTTCAACATGTGGGGGTCGATATACCCCTCTCGATAACTTCAACACGTGAGGGGGGGTCGATATACCCCTCCCCGATAATATTATTTTCCCATGCACGTATGTAAATGCCGTTGTTGATATAAACCCCTCCCGATAACTTCAACACGTGGGGGTCGATATACCCTCTCCCCGATAACATTATTTTCGTGTATGTATCTCGTCGTTGTCGATATTACCCCTCCTTGAAGCGTTCTCGAGGCCACCCCAAACCCTAGAGAAGCGTCGAGGCCACTAATTAATATGATTCATTATCGTGATTAGCTAGCTAGTTCTACGTTTGCCACTAGCTAATATATCCATCTGTCATGTTTGAATAATAATTGCCATGTTGTAAATATTTGTAGAAACTATGGACACCCACCGAGACGAAGCACAAGAAGCGTTGTTGGGGGACATAATCGCACAAGGAAGTGATGTCGTCTTCTCATTTACAAGCGACACCGATGGTCCGGAAGGACAGGGTGAAGAAAGCGAGCTATGATTATGATGGCTCGGTGACCCAATAGCGGTGCAAGAAGGAGACCGTGAGGACGGCTCCGGTGACCCAATGACGGTGCAAGAAGGAGACTGCGATGGCGGCTCGGTGACGATCAACCGAGTCCGGCGGTATATATATTAATTAAGCTTCGTCTTGACTAGCTAATTGATGCATTCATTGTTTTGGTATATGTACACATATTAATTAACTCTTGTCTTTCTTCTTTTTTCTAGCCCTCCGGATCGAGCACAACCGGTAAGGAGACGAGGCCCAAGAAAAAGTTGAGCTCGGATGAAAGGTTTGAGATCCACAGCAATCGCGCGTGACGGCGAACCGATTGAACCCATCCGGACAAAGAACGCATTGCTTTGCTTTCGGTCACGGGGTTCTTGTTAGGGACAGGATCGATCAGCATGCAACAATGGTATAAGCCTAAGAATGAAGACCTGAGGTGTCTTATGTCAATGATATGCGTAAAGATGATCTTTGGACTGAGTGAAGGCAAATTTCACCCTACCGCCAGAGAGGAGGATCCCGAGAAGCTAGTTATAGAGCAATTAATCAAGTCTTTTGCTCTTAAGAAGATGGCAGTGCCTATTCAGGAGGTGGAGGAAAGAAATTTGAACAAGTTTAGTCGACAAAGAAGAGACACTAGAATTCATCGGCAAATATGAGAAGATCGAGAGATCATCGGCCCGCATTTAGGCCCACAAGACATCGGAAAAGAGTAAGAAGATGTCGGCGACAAACAAGCAAAATGCTGCGAAGAAGAAGTTTCACCATCGCACGGGGTCAGGTGGCTACCTCAAAGCCAGGTCTAAGTGTGCCAAGGCTGAGAATGATCTGCTTGATAAAGAGATCGAACCAGAGACAATGAACTGGCCAGACCATTGCCGGACTTGGTTCTTCGGGGCTGGCGGAACCTTGGACCCTGTATCAGGGAAGTGCCGTTGGACGGACGATTAACTGAAAATACCAGTCAAGAGGCTTTGGCACTATATCAATGCAGCGCAGCAAGGGACGTTCATTCCAGACAGGGAGAACGACGAGCTCACAATGGCCCTCGGTAATCTCGAAAGCACCACAGGCCGGACACGAGGCATGCCACCTCCATTCCGTGGAAGGTTGGTTTTCGGGACGCAGGGGTTACAAAACCCGGGAGAGGAGGAAGAAAGCGGAGCAGAGCCAACCGCAGCGCCGCACGAAAGGGTACAAGGGCTAGAGGAACGAGAAGCGGATCGCGACAAGCGACACGCGAAGCTTCCCGAAGCTACCCCACCATCTCGGCGGAGAAGCGCGTGGCTTCCACCGAAATGCTTCAGCCGAGCATGTCTTTGACGGCTTCCTGCTAGCTACCCGTGGATTTTATCACGGAGTATCAAAATTGCCACCTTATGGCGCAATGGCGTAACTTAAAAGTCAAAGGCGGCCGCCGGCCAAGTTCGACCTTTCCGAACCCGGGCGCAACTTTTCACCTTTGTCGTTCGATTCCGGAAGGATATGCTAGGGTGACGATTGGACGCGAAATAACGGAGGGATTTGAGGACCTCCAAATTTTGACCACCCTACCGGGTGAAGGGGAGACTCGGTGGGTTATGCTCACGAAGACTCCATGCCTATGGCGGAAGGAGTTCATCAAGCTTCCCGAACTGGACGCCTCCTCCTCCTCCTCCGTGAGTCAGGGCACTCCGCCTCCTCCACCGCCTCCTCCTCCGTGAATGACGATCAGGCAGTCGGCCTCCTTCTCCCGGGCGTGGCGGCACTCAGCCTCCTTCTCCGCCTTGGCCGTGGCGCCCGAGCAGCCAAGCAGCCTCCTCCTTCTCCGCCTCCCCTAGCAAGGGGCGGAAGAGACCCGCCGCCGCCCGGCTGCTCCGGTGATGTCGTAGTCCTTCTCCTCCGCCTCGTAAGAAAGGAAAGACAGCCCCTTGACCACTCCGTCTCCTCCTTCGTCTAGCAAGATCGCTGTAGGCGGGAGGCAATACAGATTCGGTCCTTCTCTGAAGACTCAAGAGAAGTTACCGTACGAGAGGAGCCTGGAGGAAAACACGAAGATCATGCGAGCCGAAGTGAAGAACTTCTTTGAAGGGGTGAAAGCAAAGAAACATCCACCTCCGGAGGAGAAGATAGATCCGGTGAAAGTGAAGCATACTTTGGCTGCCCTGAGGAAACCGCCAAAGTCTCCGCCGAAAGGCAACCATGAGCGCATCCTTGAAAAGTCATTTGTCCAAGCGAAGCGGTCTGGAAGTACTGTCACTGATCAAAGGTTAGCAGAACGACGAGCTGGGAAAAAAATTGCCCAGCTCGGCGAACAAGCGAACCAATCGCTCCCCCCGCTCCAGGTGTCCGAAGATAGCGTTGCTAATGATCCGGGCGGGATGGTTCCGGGTTATAACAATCCTGCAGATTACTTGCCCGACGATGTACATTATGATTTCTTGGAGGCGGACGAACACAGATACGTGTACGGGAAGCCTCTCGTCAAAGATGAAAGATCTATAACAACGATGATGTTCAGATTCCATAATTGGTACATGAAAACCTGCAGAGATTACGAGGGAGGAATATTTTGACGCTTGAGTGTTAGAGAGGAGCATGACCTCGTTGGAATTGAAGAGTTGAATGTTCCATTTGAGGAGTTCTTCGCGTTTTCAATCTAAAGGCCTTCGATAAATTAATGGTCACTTGCTACTGCCTCGTAAGTAGTACTATACATCATTAATTAAGTCTCTATATATAGGTCAGCTCTTTCATTGCATGTATTTTTAATTATCCTCACTATATTAATTATGCAGATTGAAGATCGCGAATTAAAGAAAAAGACAAGTCGGTGATATTGGGTTCATTAACACAAATCTCATAGATGCATTTACGGTTAAATCTCATGCCAAAGATCTGAGGAGGCCAAGCTGCTACAATCGTTTGTATTAAATCAAAACAAAGCTATAATACTCTTCCCTTACGAAGTCAAGTGAGTGTTACTGTCTTGTGCATCCCTTATTAGTCGAGGTTGTAGTAATGTAATTGATGAGTTATGCATGCTTGTGCAGGTTCCACTATATTCTCCTAGAGATTAAGCTTGAGCAGGGACAAGTAACCGTCTTAGACTCGAGACGAAAAGATCCCACGGAGTATGCGGACTTGACTGAAATTCTAGAGAAGTAAGTTAAACCGATCATTATTGCACCATATCGACAACTTTGTTCATTTCGTGATATCAAGTAATTGTTTTCTTTGTCTGGCAGGATTTGGGAAAAATTCACCTCAAAAACTCCGGAATGCCGGGAAGAAGCTGCAATTTAGATACCCGAAGTAAGTACTATAGTAGCATGTTCCACACATCTCCTAGTGATTCAAGCGCTAGTTTCATCAATACCATTTAGCATGCTTGCTAATTATCAGTTTGATTGACCTCTATTCCTTGTAAAGTGGTTGTGGCAGGAACAAGGGAATGATTCTGTGGATACTACATTTGCAGTCCATCCGCCACACGACACATGTGAGCGGGGCTACTCTGACAAACAATATGAAGTGCTAAATAATAATATTCACAATTTTATTTTATTATCATCATTTATGTTCAGTTTTATTTATTCATATATATGTATTGACCCCCTTCTTCAAATTAGATGTTTCGGATGCGGGATGAACTACTACCACCAGATCGTATGCGAGCAATTCAAGAGGAATTGGCGGCATTCTTTCTTGACCACGTGATCGCTAAAGACGGAGAATACCATGTGGACCCTTAGTTTGTTTGGAATTAGGAGATTATATTGTAAGAGATAATTATATTGTATATATGTAGCCAAGAGCGTCGGATAGATATACGAGAACTTGTTGTTCGACCAATCTCTCGTAGAAGGAGAGGTGGTGATATCACTTCTCTGTATGCATATGTTCATGATCTTATCTTCTGCTTCCTTCATTTGCTTACTAGCTAGCTAGAGGTTCTAGTCCTCTGTATACGTATATATATAGTACGTAAGCGTCGACCAATGCACGAAGATAAGAGAGGACAATTCTCTATTAATTAGCTAGCTAACACAAACATCTAAATTAACCCCCAAAACCCCCTAAACCCCCCTTTTCAAAACAAAAACAAAAAATACCAGCCATCGAAATCTCGACGCTGGAAGCCTTTTTGGTCCCGGTTTATGTCACCAATCGGGACCAAAGGCCCTACTGGGCTGCTGCCCGCAATGACCGTGGATGCCCATCTGTCCCGATTCGTGTAAGACCCGGGACTAAAGGTGTGAGGCATTAGTAATGACCTGTTAGTCCCGGTTCAAGAACCGGGACTAAAGGCCCTTACGAACCGGAACAAATGCCCTGTTTTCTACTAGTGTATAGGGCTGGTTTGAGGAGTCTGGCTAGATCGTGATTTTGTGACCGGTCACTGATCGAGCCGTCTGTCCGAACGCATAGGCGGCATTTGAGGAGCCCGGCTGTAGATACTCTCAGGTCACTTTTGGCTTAAAAACACGGCGCGTCAGAAAAAACGGGTCCTTATTCGATTCATAGTAGAGGGCTGGAAACACTGCGTTGAGCATGAACGTAAACAAGGTGTCTATTGTATACTGGTCATTAGTTGTCAGTTTGCTATGCAACAATATTTACTACTTCCTTAATTCCAATTATAATGCGTACAAGTATTTTTTTGAATCAAACTTCAAAAAGTTTGCCCAATTTTATAGAAAAATATATCAAAACTCTACAACATAAGAATATATTGCATGATGTATATAATGCTATTTATTTTGTATTATGTCATTTTAGTTTCATTCACATCAGATAAAAAAATGAAAATAAGTTCTTAGCCAAATTTTATAGATTCATAGTTTATCAGCACAAGCACATTGAAATCTTTTTTAGGGTGTAAAAGAGTTTATTTCAAAGCAATAGAGTTACAATTTACTGATACAAGATATAGAAGAAAACATGACCCTCGCTGTAACCAACAACTGGTATTACGAGCCGTGCGAGCATAATTGCAAGATAGTGAGAAACGTTGTTCTGTGACCGGGTAATGTTAACTAGAACAAACTCACGCTCCAACATGAGCAACTTAATTTCCTGTAACAAGTGACCATAAGACGATTTGACGAGGGATGAATTTGACAACGAAGAGAGAGGGCCCACCGAGTTGGACTGCACCAAAATAGGGAGATTGGAGCGTTTTATTACCAAGCCATTCCTTCTCGCATTGCTAGCATTTCCACCTCTAATGCATCGTTGCAGAAGAAGAGCACGTGGCAAGCTGCAAAAATAACATCACTGTTGCTGTCACGAAGCACATTGAAATTTATGTCTTGAAAATTGGATGTATTTTTCACTCTAACCATGTTTCTCCTACATTATTGGCTTGATTCACTTTTTCCCTTCGACTATTTTTATGTCACTTGACTCTCCCAAACTATCATATATGCATTTAACTCCTGATTCATTACTTATGAAGTATGAAATTGTGTCAACAAGTTTTCAAATCAAGTTTTTTTTACAATATTGCTTAATTGTAAGTTTGATTTAAAGATAAAAAACATTGCAGCCTAAAAAAAGCACACTATTATCTATACTTTGCCTCCAACAAGTATGTTTTTACCATTTTGTTTTCTGGAAAAGTTGTAAGCTATGGTATGTCTTTACATGAACTAGACATGGGTTAGAACAGTCATATAGGATAGTTTAGGGGTCCTATTTGAAAGGGAAATGTTTATTGCCCAAGTGTATGTGGAACATAGATGGAAGTTCTGAAATATAAATAATTATGGATAACCACGACAAAAGCAAGCAATGTGATAATAGAAAATTAAGCGTTGGATGCCTTAGTCTTATTTTTTCCAAAATGAAACAAATAAATATTTTTTGAGGGAAGTCCGTCATGGCTAGATTTAATAATATCAAAACACATTTACATCGTCTATGAGCTTTATGACCAGACAGTCAGGACGCTCATCGAACCAACTAAAAGAAGACTTATTACAAAAACTAAAGTTCGCTAGCACATGAACTGCTTGGTTACACGAACGAGAACAATGCTTAATAATGACCTTCCCAATCACTGATATCCATGCACTCTGCGAAGATTGCCGTCGCCGAATCCCACTATATAGTTTATCCAGTGCAGAAGTTAATAACATGTAGGGACACTAGTAGAAAAAACGACCTTATGTTCACCTCATTAGTCCCGGTTCAATTACGGACTGGCACTAATGTAACCATTAGTGCCGGTTCCAACGGCTAGGCGGGCGGCACTCATTAGTCTCGGTTTGTATTGAACCTCTAGTACCGGTTCGGTGCCACGAACCGAGACTAAAAAGGTGGTGGCAGACTGGTGTCAGGCTGGGGCCCCACCAACACCTGTATTCCCGGTTCGTGGCACGAACCGGGACTAGAGATGCACCTTTAGTCTCGGTTCGGATAACCAACCGGGACTAAAGATCATCCTATATAAACCCTTTGTCGAGCCCGAGCCCATTTCTCTCTGTTTTCCCCTTTCATTCCTTCCTCTCCTCTGTTCTTCCCCATTGCTCGAGTTCATCCTCAATTTTGCCAAAATTTGTCAAGATTTGAAGGCCCCCCATCCATCCAAGTGATCACAAAGGTTAGCAACTCTGTCCCTTCATGTCTCATTTCTAGATTAGCTCTTGCAATGCTCTATAAGTATAGTGATTTGTGGGTTTTAGTTTGGGAGTAATTATATGTGGTAATTTATTTGCTTTATATGCAATTTGAGCTAAACTTAACTCTTAGTTTGCATATGTAGGTGTGGTTTACTTAGTGCCTTCTCGTCCCCGTCCTAACCACCGTCGATCGCCCGCACCGTCTCGTCGCCGACACCACCTTGGTGAGCCTCTTGTTCTTATCTTTTTTATATAAAAAATTCATGTTTGTGTGATTTAGATATATAGTTACTTGTATAATTTTCTTACCCGTATGTTGTTTGTTATACATATTGGCATGGTTTTGATATCCGTCCCCATAGGTCCTCGTCCGGGTTATGATTCGGTGTGGTATATTCTCTTTTATAACTATTTGTTGCATTTTGTGTTTATGAAAAATTATGCCCATCAAGTTGACATAGATATTTTTATCTAGGAGGTATGTGGACCGGAAATTCCAACCGACCCTCTTGTCGAGGGGTTAAATTTAGTTGAAAAAGAAAACGATTACTTGAAGAAAAAATTGGAAAAAGAATTGAGGAGGAGAAGATGGAATTGGAGTTGCATGTTGCCGATGTAAAGTCGATGATCACAAGATCAAGATGGAGAAAATGCGCTTGAAGATTAGAAAGATTAGAAAATATGCCATTGATAGTGAGGCTTGGTATCATTATGCTGTTGTATCAATTGTTACCTTAGTTGCGATCTTGATCGCATTTGTTGTTGCATTTAAATTCTTTAGCTAGAGATAGGGATGGCAATGGGTAGGGTATGGGCGGCTACAACCTCCTTCTGCCCAAACCCATACCCATAGAAACTTTCTATACCCACCCACTTCAATACCCATGGGCATAAATTGGCACCCATGCCCATACCCATCGGGTATTCTATACCCAATGGGTATCCAATGGGTAAAATATATAGCATTTGAATTTTTAAAATGTCAAGAAATGAGTTTAAAATTCAAGTGATGATGAGCGAGCAGTATAGCACATACACGATCTCCTCCGTGGGTGGTCTCTTGGAGGCATCAAGGGAGTATGAGTGCTGGATGGTTGAAACTAGACGCTGTGGGGTATCGCTCGATTGAGAGGTGGACATTAGTCTAGTAGTGAAGAGTCGAGATTTCATCTTTTCGAAGTCACATAGGATGTAGGAGGAGTTGCGAGCAGGTGATTACGGGCTTATGAGCTATGGCCGGTTTATGGAATCTGAGACTCGTGGTGGGCCATAGGAGTTAGATGTTGACCCCACATGTCATAGGCGTTATTTTCATTTATTATCGTTTCATGGGTATCCATTGGGTTACCCATGGGCATAATTTCATACCCATACCCTACCCATATATTTTGTGGGTGTGGATACCCATTACCCGTGGGTACAAAATCTCTCCAAGTCTTGCCCATGCCCGTTGTTTTCGGGTAGGGTACCCGCGGGTACCCATACCCATGGGCAAAACTGCCATCCCTAGCTAGAGATCGAGTTTGTATGTTGTTTTATGAGAATAAGTGTGTATGAACTTTACGTATGAACTTGTATTAATTTGATATTTTCGGTGTTGTGTAATGAAGATGAGCCGGCAATGGATATACGATGACCGATGCTCTCCCGAGTTCATTAATGGCGGGTGTACTTTTCTGCTTGCTGTTGAGGCAAACAAGCGGGCAGATGGTTTTATGTGTTGTCCATGTGCTGGCTGTAAGAATGATCGGAATTAGTCTAAGTCAAAAATCATTCACGTCCACCTGTTTGAGTCCGGTTTCATTCCCCACTATAATGTTCGAACTAAGCACGAAGAAAGAGGGGTTATGATGGAAGACAATGAAGAAGAAGAGGACGACGACACCTATCCTGGCCATGGGTTCCCCGAATACGATGGTACAACAATGGGGGAAGAATCTGAGCCGACAATGCGGGAAGAAGCTGAAGAAGAGGCATCAGATGAGCCCGCTGATGATCTTGGTCGGGCCATTGCTGATGCAAAGGGAAACTGCGCAAGTGAAAAGGTGAAGAAGAAGTTACAGCGCATGTTAGAGGATCACAAGAAATCGTTGTACCCAAATTGCGAAGCTGACAAGAAAAAGCTGGGCACCACACTGGAATTGCTGCAATGGAAGGCAGAGAATGGTGTATCTGACAAGGGATTTGGAAAGTTACTGATAATGTTAAAGAAGATGCATCCAATGGACAACGAATTGCCCGAGAGTATGTACGAAGCAAAGAGGTGCAGAAGATATATATACATGCCCTAATGACTTCGTCCTCTACCGCGGTGAGTACGAGGATTTGAATGCATGCCCGGTATGCGGTGCATTGCGCTATAAGATCAGCCGTGATGACCTTGGTGATGTCGAGGGCGAGCGCCCCAGGAAGAAGATTCCTGCCAAGGTGATGTGGTATGCTCCTATAATACCACGGTTGAAACATTTGTTCCAAAACAAAGAGCATGCCAAGTTGATCCGATGGCATAGAGAAAAGCGTAAGAAAGACGGGAAGTTGAGAGTACCCGCTGACGGGTCGCAGTGGAGAAAAATTTAGAGGAAGTGGAGGGACTTTGCAGATGACGCAAGGAACGTATGGTTTGGTCTAACCGCAGATGGCTTTAATCCTATTGGGGAGCAGAGCAGCAATCGTAGCACCTGGCCTGCGACTCTATGTATATATAACCTTCCTCCTTGGTTGTGCATGAAGCGGAAGTACGTTATGATGTCAGTTCTCATCTGAAAGGATCGATATGGTTGACTAGAGGGGGGGGGGGGGGTGAATAGGCAACTAACAATTTTTAAGCTTTTCTTTACCAAATTAAACTTTGCAATAATATAGGTTGACTAAATGTGCAACTATGTGAGCAACCTATATGATGCAATGACAACTAACACATAAGCAAGCAAGGATATAACACAAGACGCTTGCAAAAGTAAAGGCACGAGATAACCAAGAGTGGAGCCGGTGGAGACGAGGATGTGTTACCGAAGTTCCTTCCTTTTTAAGGGAAGTACGTCTCCGTTAGAGCGGTGTCGAGGCACAATGCTCCCCAAGAAGCCACTAGGGCCACCGTATTCTCCTCACGCCCTCACACAATGTGAGATGCCGTGATTCCACTATTGGTGCCCTTGAAGGCGGCGAGCGAACCTTTACAAATAAGGTTGGGGCAATCTCCACAACAATTGGAGGCTCCCAACAACAACACCACGAAGCTTCACCACAATGGAATATGGCTTCGGGGTGACCTCAACCATCTAGGGTGCTCAAGCACCCAAGAGTAACAAGATCCGCTAGGGATAAGAGAGGGAATCAAATTTCTCTTGGTGGAAGTGTAGATCGCGCCTTCTCAACCAATCCCGAGCAAATCAACAAGTTTGATTGGCTAGGGAGAGAGATCGGGCGAAAATGGAGCTTGGAGCAACAATGGAGCTTTGGGGGGAAAGAGGTAGGTCAACTTTGGGAAGAAGACACCTATATATAGTGAGGGACCCAATCCAACCGTTGCCTCCTTTGAACAGCCTCAAGACAGAGCGGTACTACCGCTTGGGCAGGGCGGTACTACGCATAAAGGGGCGGGTACCCGCTCCCACCCAGCCAGTACTGCCGTCGACGAGGAGGTCGGGACTGGCCCTGAGCGGTACTACCGGCTGGAGTAGGAGCGTACTACCGCCACTATCGCCGTGACTTAGTGCCGGAAAACCCGACGAAAAACACCGGTCTCGAAGTCGAGGCGGAAGTAGCCGGAACCATCTGCGGTACTACGGCCGAAACCCACAAGCGGTACTACCACTCGGGGAGCGGTACTACCGCTCAGAGGCAGTACTACCGCTTGAGCGCTGGGCGGTACTACCGTGAAGACCAGCAGTACTACCATTTGAGGCCGAGTCAGGCGAGCAGGAGAAGGAAGGGCTGCTCCATGAAGGTGAAGGAAAGCAATGGGTGTGAAATGGATGTATGCGTGTTGATTCCACCCTAGCCTTACCAAAGCGGATCCCTCTTGATAGTACGGTGACTCCTACGGAACTAGTCCACCAACAAAGAAGCGAGGGAGCTACACCGTCTTGAAAAACACGCCGAGGGGAGGTAATCGTCTCGTGCCAATGGATGAATCTCTGAAAGAACTTAACGCACACGATTAGTCCGCAAAAGCATTGTCATCAATCACCAAAACATCTTGGGATAAATATGCCCTTACAATCTCCCCCTTTTTGGTGGATTGATGACAATACGGGATTTGCACAAGCATGAGAGATATAAGATACGCGCAGAAACCCCACGGTCCTAATATGTAGATGGGCTCCCCCTAGATGTGTGCTATCTAGATAAGTGCTTTGGACTGCACGGCACACATACTAGGATCAACGCTCCCCCTACATTTTAGAGACCGACCAAACACCTAAGCAGGGTATATGAGAGGCGCAAAGATAACTTAACAGGATAAGCAAGCAACTCATAAGCTAGATAGTGACACGAGATAAAGATACTGGAAAGATAAGGTAGCATATGTCTCACACCATATGATTAGAACTTAGGTCTCACTGACACAAACCAAACCAGGCAAACGCGAGAAAACACAACCGCAAATGACGCGAGAAAACACAACACAAATCCCTAAACTCTCTCCCCCTTTGGCATCGAGACACCAAAAAGGAGAGGGAGTGTGGCTACAGCTCCAGGTGATAGCAAGGGAATCAGATCTCAGGGGGAACGTCTGCGCCACCATCGTCGGTCGGAAAGTGCTCGGCATCAGAATCGGTCCACGGGCAGTGCTGCTGAATCCACTCCTCCTCCTCAGTAAGCTGGTCCTCAGATCCACTGTTAACCTGTGGCACCCAAGCGCACATGAGCTCCTTGTGACGATGACGGGCCTTCTTCTCACCCACATGAGTCATGTACTGACCGTGAGCCTCCATGCAGAACAGCTTCTTCATCTTGAGCTTGAGCTTCTTTGTCCAAGAGGGCTCTGCCACAGAAGGCACATAGTCATCATCATCCTCGACCTCAGACTCATCCTCCTCCTCGGTCTCCATGGCGTTGGCGGGGCAAGAAGGAACTCCAGTCTTAGGGACTTGAGTGCCCCAGTAATCCTTCCTCCTCAGACGCTTGATGTCATGAGAAACCAACTCTCCAGTCTCCAGCATCACCTTGGGATAGACATGAGCGCAGGCCTTCTCAATAAGTAGCATGATGAAAGGACCATAAATCGGGCACTTGCGCTCGGAGATAGCAGATAGCATTTCAGACCACATAACATGAGAGATATCCAGGGTCTCGCCGGTGTTCTGTTCCTTCTCTTCTTTGGCGGAAGAGAAGCATGTCCACGAGATAGGAGTGAACCATATCCAGATTCCCGACACGAGGAAAGAGTCTCTCTGAAGATACGGTGAAGGATATCCGTAAAGGCGAGCAGCTCATAAGTTTCCTTCTTCGTCTCGGGGTTGATCCTCAAGGTGCAATCTGACCATGAGCTTGCTTGTGAGTGGCGTGGGCGTTGCGGTGAGGGCAAAAGCGACGAGGAGACTCAAGTCCTAGATCTTGCACCCGATCAAATCCATGAAAGCTTTCCACTTTGACCGAAAGTAACTTGCCATTGGTCATCCAAGTCGCTGTCCTGTCCTCATCAAGACCGAGATGAACTGTGGCATAGAATTGTGCCACAATGTCGCATCAAAATCTTTGTTGAATTGCATGACCCTAAGAATGTTGAGTTGAGAGCACATCGAAGAGCTTCACCAAAGTATTCAGGATCCTTCTCCATATGGTCGGTGTCGATGGAGTGTACATTGACAAAGAGGTTCTTCTTGGCCTTGAGAACATCAAAGAAGATTGCAAACTGAAACTTGTTCCAGAGCAGACGGTTGACCAAAGTGGGATCTTGGTGACCTCATAAGGAATTGGCGACGCCTTGCCCGTAACTCCTTGGGTGGCATTTCTGGCACGGTTTTGCCTGATTGCTTCGGCTTGACACCAGTCTTCTTTTGGAGCTTAGGTGGAGGTGGAGGTGGAGGTGGAGCACTTGAGGAACCTCCGGCAGACTCAGTGGTGCGGTAACGCTTGGACGTGGCACGACCGGGGTTGACACGACGAGCCTGATGCCCAGAAGTCTCATCACCTGGAACCACACACAAGAACACGCAAACAACCAGAAAGAACGAGCATAAGCCACAAAACACGAGCAAAAGGATTACAAAGAGGAGAGAGCATTGTGGAAGCTGGTAGAGAGCGGTAGTACCGCGACCTGCGAGCGGTAGTACCGCCCCAGCGGTAGTACCGCTCCACAGAGAGCCAGGCGATCTGCTCGAGGCGGGGAAACTGCAGTTTCCTATTACCGTGGTCAGATCCGGCACTACCGTCCTACCAAATTCAAAAATGCTCCAACCAAACAACAAACCATACAGCCTAGAGGCTTTGTCCATCCTACTCAAGCCTAGATTTGGCCAAAAATCTAGAGATGCAACTGCTATTGCCCCTAAGACGCTATATTGGAAATCTAGACAAGAAGAAAGAGGGAACGAGGGCAATACCGGCATCCATGGCAAGAGGACACTTGGGGATCGACTCCACCGAAGGAAATGGAAGGAACGCCCGGAGAGGAGATCCGCGGAGACCTCCATGCTTGGTTCTGAAGAGAGGAAGAGGGAGACGGCGAATGGGTATGGGGAGAAAGAAAACTCCCCCGCCTCGATAAAACCAACCCGCGCCTCACAGCGGTAGTATACCCTTGTTGAAAAGCGGTAGTACCGCTCGGAGCGGTAGTACCGCCCGCCACCAGCGGTAGTACCGCTCAGCAACCAGAAAGCCTCAAAACACACGGCCAAAGAGCCACCGAGACGAGAAGGCAAGACCAAGAAAAAGGAAAGACCAACAAGACAACACACACTCTAACAACGGTCCAGAACCCACTTAATCAAAACAACTACAAGAAGGCAAAGCGAGCTCTGGCCTCTCTTACGAGAGGGCGGTGGCCGGAGCCACCTATGTTTGAGTCAATTGGTATGGCACCGCGAAGAATTATCCTTGGGTCCATGACCAAAACTCGTCTTTGAAGCACAAGTGCCATCAAAAATGGCTAATGTGAAAGAGTTGATCGTTTTATGCATAATGGGGGGAGGAAGAGTTCATTGAGAGAACAACACTCCCCCTATGTCCATGCCTACACCTAAACTAGACGCCAAGTTGAGTGAGGTGGGGTGTGCAAGGGCTCAAGTCACATTGCTCAAATCAATGATATTTAGCTCATGCCGTAACTCGTGAAATCTTGCTTCATCCAAGGGCTTCGTGAAAATATACGCAAGGTTATCATGAGAGTTGACATACTTGAGCTCGATCTCCCTCGCCTAATATGATCCGGATGAAATGATACGAATCTCAATATGCTTCGTCTTGAAGTGTTGCACCGGGTTGAGAGAAATCTTGATGGCACTTTCGTTGTCACACCAAAGAGGCACTTTGTCACAAATGACACCGTATTCCTTTAAAGTTTGCCTCATCCATAAGAGTTGTGCACAACAACTACCGGCCGCCACATATTCCGCTTGATTGGACGAGAGACACACAACTTTGCTTCTTGGAAGACCAACTCACCAAAGAGCACCCTAGAAACTGGCACCCTCCGGAAGTGGACTTCCTATCCACTTTGTCTCCTGCCCAATCGGAATCCGTAAATCCTTCAAGCTTGAAGTTTGCCCCCCTTGGGTACCATAAGCCAAAGTTTGGGGTATGAGCCAAATATCGAAAGATTCGCTTGACCGCCACATAGTGACTTTCCTTTGGTGCGGCTTGAAACCGTGCACACATCCCCACACTCAACATGATATCTGGTCTAGATGCACAAAGGTAAAGCAAGGAGCCAATCATGGAGCGATATACCTTTTGATCCACGGCTTTACCATTGGGATCAATGTCAAGTTGGCACTTGGTGGGCATTGGTGTAGTAGCCGGCTTGACATCACTTAGCTTGAATCTTTTGAGCATGTCTTGAGTGTATTTGGCTTGGTTGATGAAGGTACCTTCCTTTCTTTGTTTGATATCAAAACCAAGGAAGAACTTCAACTCTCCCATTGAAGACATCTTGAACTTAGAGGTCATGAGAGCGGCAAATTCTTCATTGAAAGCTTCGTTAGGGGAACCAAAGATAATATCATCAACATATAGTTGGCATACAAACAACTCCTTTGACCTTCTTAGTAAAAAGAGTGGGATCGATTTGCCCCACCTCAAATCCACGATCTTGTAACAACTCGGTAAGGTGGTCATACCACGCGTGGGGCTTGTTTAAAGCCATAGAGTGCCTTATCGAGTTGATACACATGATCTGGGAAGTAGGGGTCCTCGAACCGGGGGGGTTGCTTGACATAGACCAACTCATTAATAGGACCATTAAGAAAAGCACTTTTCACATCCATTTATTGTAACTTAAATTTGTGATGGGAAGCATAAGCAATCAACAACCGAATGGATTCAAGGCGAGCAACGGGAGCAAAGGTTTCACCGTAGTCGATACCCTCGACTTGGGAGTAGCCTTGTGCTACCAATCTTGCCTTATTGCTAATGATGTTCCCATGAGCATCTTGCTTGTTCTTGAAGATCCACTTGGTTCCAATGATGTTGTGGTTCCCCGATGGCCTTGGCACCAATATCCACACCTTGTTGTACTCGAAGTTGTTGAGTTCTTCATGCATGGCATTGAGCCAATCCGAGTCTTCGAGCGCCTCATAGACCTTTTGGGGTTCAACACAAGAAACAAACGCGTGATGTTCACAATAGTTTGCCAATTTTCTACGAGTGCTTACCCCCTCTCTTAGGCTCCCAACTACATTCTCCATGAGTAGGCCTTTGGTGGTGAGTTTGGAAGCAATCTTTGCGGCACGACGCTCTAATTCCTCCTCGGATGTGGAAGGAGGAGAGTTGACTTGATTATCTTGAGCACCGCTTTGAGCTTGTTCATGAACTTGAACTTGCTCGAAGGGAAGAACTTGACCTTGGGCATCATTCGGAGGTTCACCACTATCTTGAGATTGATCTTGCCCTTGATCTTGTTCACGAGGATGAGGGCCTTCACTTTGTTCTTGAGCGTGTGGGTCTTGAGTAGGTGATGGCTCCACTTGAGTGGAGCATTTTCCTTCTCATTCGTCCACAAGGGGTTCCTGAATGGGTAGAATATGACCAATACCCATTCTTCTTATGGCTTGGGGAGGAATTTCATCACCTACATCACAAGTACCACTTTGCTCCACTTGGGAGCCGTTATTCTCATCAAACTCCACGTTACACGTTTCCTCAATAACTCCGTGGATTTATTGAGGACACAGTAAGCATGAGAGTTTGTAGCATAACCAACAAATATGCCCTCATGAGCTCTAGCTTCAAATTTAGACAAAGCGAACACCTTTCTTGAGAATGAAACACTTACACCCGAACACCGGAAGTACTTGAGATTGGGCTTGTTGCGGTGAGTATCTCATAAGGAGTCTTGTTCAAGCCTTTGCGAAGATAGAGCCGATTGGATGCATGACATGCGGTGTTGATGGCTTTGGCCCAAAAGTTGTATGGAGACTTGAACTCCGCCATCATGGTCCTTGCCGCATCCATCAACATCCGGTTCTTCCTCTCCGCAACACCATTTTGTTGAGGGGTATATGGAGCAGAATATTGATGCTTGATCCCCTCATCACTAAGAAACTCCTCCAAGGTGTAGTTCTTGAACTCGGTGCCATTGTCACTTTTTATTGTCAAGATCTTTGCATTATGTTGACGTTGAGCTTCATTTGCAAAGTCGATGACGGTTTGTTGAGTCTCACTCTTCCTCTTGAAGAAGTATACCCAAGTGTATCTTGAAAAGTCATCCACAATCACCAAGCAATACTTTCTACCTCCTAGACTATCAAATGATGGAGGCCCAAAGAGATCCATGTGAAGGAGCTCCAAGGGTCTCTTCGAGTAGATGATGGTCGTGGGAGGGTGAACCTTCTCATGAAGTTTTCCTTCAATACAAGCACTGCAAGCACGATCTTTGGCAAAACTAACATTTGTTAGTCCACGGACATGGTCCCCTTGAGAAGACTTTGCAAAGATCTCGTATTGGCGTGGGCTAAGCGGCGATGCCAAAGCCATCCCACGTCAACTTTAGCCATTAGGCATGTCGCGGTCTTAGTGGGTCGCTCCGAAAAGTTTATCACATAGAGACCGTTCTCGACATGCCCAACAAAACTTACTTTAAGAGTCTTGCTCCACAAGAGGGCCACGCAGTATCAATGTCAAAGAAAGTGGCAAAGCCCATGAGTGCAAGTTGACGAGCGGAAAGCAAATTGTATGCAAGGGACTCAACAAGCATGACTTTCTCGATCGATAGATCATGAGAAATGACAACCTTGCCAAGACCCAATACCTTAGAATGTGAGGCATCACCCCACCTCGACATTGGTGGGCATAGATGGGATCTTTTGCACGTCCACCACCAAGTCCTTGCTCCGGTCATATGATTTATTGCTCCACTATCGAGCAACCATGATCCCCCAGGAAGCAAACACCTACAAGAGATCAATGCTTGGTTTTAGGTACCCATTTAGTAATGGGTCCTTTGATGTTAGTAACGAGGGTCTTAGGAACCCAAATAGACCATTCAATGTACTCATAAGAAGAACCAACAAATTTAGCATAGACATGTCCATCACTAGCACGGCACAACACATAAGAGGGGTTAAAGTCGCCGGCTTTGTTGGTAGAGATGGCTTTGTCCCTTTTGGCATCACTACCCTTCGCATTGTTCTTCTTCTTCTTAGGAGCACCCTCTCCCTCCTTCACAAAGGTTTGCTTAAGCGGGGGAGGTTGTTTGGTCTTGATGTTCTTCTTCTCGTTCTTCTTCTTGTTCTTGGACTTGGGTGAGAACCCAACACTGCCTTGCCCACAACTTCCTTTTGATTGCTCAAAAGGTCATTTAGGTTCTTCTCACCTTGTATGCACGACACAAGACCTTTCTCGAGTTGTTACTTCAACTTGGTATTCTCCTCCACAAGATGCACATGCTCACAACACGGGTTAGTAGCATTTGCATTATCAACTAACACCATGTGAGGAAATGTGGCCTTTTCCTTGGTTAGCTTAACTTGGAGTTGAGCATGAGACTCCTTGAGGTTTGCATGAGCACCTTTCAAGACCTTGTGGGCCTTGTCGAGTACATCAAACTCCTCTTTGAGTCTAGCATGATCAACCCCAAGTTTAGCCTTCTCGGAAGTTAGAACACGAGACACAACAAGAGCATGATCAAGATCTTTCTTTAATTTGGCATGGTCATCGTTGTGTGACTCCTCAAGAGCCAAACGATGCCCACGCTCTTCCTCAAGAGCATTAGAGAGATCCGATATCTCATCGGCATAATCACGACTATGACCTTCCATCTTAGAGATGGTTTCTTCGTGAGCCTCGATCATGTCATTGGCTTCACCAAGTTGTTCCAAGAGAGCAACAAAGTGCTTCTTGGATTTGCCCTTGAGCTTACTCATAAAGGACTCAAATTCATTTACCTCCTCATTAGACCCATTACCATCATCAAAGCCAACCGTTGAAGAAGGATTAGGAATAATGGTGGTTTTTATGTTGGGGGTTACCTTGTTGGTGGCTTTAGCCATGAGACACTTGGCGGTGATGTTCTCGTTGGGTGAGTCGAAGAGAGACACCCGGGGAGTTGTGACAATGGCAACGGATGCCATGGCCATTGCTTCACTATCTTCATCATCATCGTCATCCTCACGGTATTCTTCTTGAACCACCAACCCGCATGGTAGGAGTCTTCTTGGTGAAGTTGTTCTTGTTGGGAAAGGACTTGGCCTTGTCTTTTCGGATGAACTTGCCACCATTGTCTTCCCCGCTTCTCGTAGGGACAATCCATAGCGAAATGGCTCACATTGCCACAGTTGAAACAAGTTCTAACTCGTTGCTTGCCCTTGACGCCACTTGTGTTGTTCTTGTTGAACTTGGGTCTTGTATTCTTCTTGCTCCAAAATTGTCTTGAAGCAAGAGCCATGTGCTCATGATAGTCATATTTCGTGTCTTCAGGGTTGCTCTCCTCATCTTCCCCTTCTTCCTCTTCTTCCAATAAAGCATTGGCCTTCAAGGCAAGGTTGGGCTTCTTTGCTCTTTGAGAACGGAGCACCGCATTGTCGGCGGTCTTGTCCAAGATGCTCATTGCAACGAACTCATCCAACACTTCACTTGAGGTCATGGGTGGAAGTCCGGTCTTTGACGAATGACGGAGGACATGGCCTTGTTGTAGGGCATCATGGCCTTGAGGAACTTGCGCTTGATCCAATTGTCATCCGTGTCCTTGCTCCCATGATCTCGGAGAGACCGCTAGCTTGGTCACTCTTGAAAGAGCTCACGAGGTTCTTCATCTTCTTTCCTTTGCAAACTCATCGGCTTCATCTTGCACCACTTCATAGTTGGAGCGTTGAATGCTAGCACTTCCTCGATAGAGACACAACACATTTCCATGCGTCTTTAGCCATGGCATGAGGACGAAGATGAGGAAGGTCTTGGGAAGGATAGCATCTTGAATGATGAAGAGAGCACTCTCATTGAATTGGTTATCCACCACTTCTCTCGGGGTAAAATTGCTTCAGTCATGTGGATAGAAACCTTCTTCAATGATTCTCCAAAGATTAGTATTCACATGATTTAAATGACGCTTGAAGCGATACACCCAAGAATCAAAATCTTCATTTTTCACAATCTTAGGGGGAGGACCGGCATGATTTAAATGAGTAGAGGGAATCGGTCCACCATAAGTAGGAGGTTCCACATGGGCATAGATGTCGGTGCCATTTCGACCACTAGTAGAAGGACCCTTTTCACTATTAGCTTCCCCCTTGTCGGAGTTAGCATCCGTCACCTTGTTAGTGGGATCACCCACTTTCATCGGCGAGGTGGATAGTTTAAGTCCTTCTAGGAATTTAGTAAACATGCTTTCAATCTCGGTCGTCATGGAGGTTTTCAATGTTTCTAGCCACATTGAACTCCTCACGGGAGACCGAGGTTCCCACATCGGCCGAAGACGAGATAGGATTCACACTGGAGTGCTCATCCGCACCATCGTTGGTGTCAACCATACTCTTCGGACTGCAAAGTCCTTAATAAAGAGACGAGGCTCTGATACCAATTGAAAGGATCGATATGGTTGACTAGAGGGGGGGGGTGAATAGGCAACTAACAATTTTTAAGCTTTTCTTTACCAAATTAAACTTTGCAATAATATAGGTTGACTAAATGTGCAACTATGTGAGCAACCTATATGATGCAATGACAACTAACACATAAGCAAGCAAGGATATAACACAAGACGCTTGCAAAAATAAAGGCACGAGATAACCAAGAGTGGAGCCGGTGGAGACGAGGATGTGTTATCAAGTTCCTTCCTTTTAAAGGAAATGCGTCTCCGTTAGAGCGGTGTGGAGGCACAATGCTCCCCAAGAAGCCACTAGGGCCACCGTATTCTCCTCACGCCCTCACACAATGCGAGATGCCGTGATTCCACTATTGGTGCCCTTGAAGGCGGCGAACCTTTACAAGCAAGGTTGGGGCAATCTCCACAACAATTGGAGGCTCCCAACAACAACACCATGAAGCTTCACCACAATGGAATATGGCAGGGGTGACTCTCAACCGTCTAGGGTGCTCAAGCACCCAAGAGTAACAAGATCCGCTAGGGATAAGAGAGGAATCAAATTTCTCTTGGTGGAAGTGTAGATCGGGGCCTTCTCAGCCAATCCCGAGCAAATCAACAAGTTTGATTGGCTAGGGAGAGAGATCGGCGAAAATGGAGCTTGGAGCAACAATGGAGCTTTGGGGAAAGAGGTAGGTCAACTTTGGGAAGAAGACACCTATATATAGTGAGGGACCCAATCCAACCGTTGCCTCCTTTGAACAGCCTCAAGACAGGCGGTACTACCGCTTGGGCAAGGCGGTACTACCGCATAAAGGCGGTACTACCGCTCCCACCCTGTATCTTGCCGTCTTGACGAGGAGGTCAGGACTGGCCCAGGCGGTACTATCATGGCTGGAGTAGGAGCGGTACTACCGCCAGAAGCGGTACTACCGCCACTACTGCCGCACTTAGTGCCGCAAAACCCGACACGAAAAACACCGGTCTCGAGTCGAGGCGGAAGTAGCCCGGAACCACTGCGGTACTACGGCCGAAACCCACAAGCGGTACTACCGCTCGGGAAATGATACTACCGCCCAGAGGCCAGTACTACCGCTTGAGCGCGCCGGTACTACCGGCTGAAGACCGTACTACACGGGCAGGTCGAGGCGAGCCTGAGGAGAAGGAAGGGCTGCTCCATCGAAGTGAAGGAAAGCAATGGGTGTGAAATGGATGTATGCGTGTTGATTCCACCGTAGCCTTACCAAAGCGGATCCCTCTTGATAGTACGGTGACTCAGACGGAACTAGTCCACCAACAAAGAAGCGAGGGAGCTACACCGTCTTGAAAAACACGCCCGAGGGAGGTAATCGTCTCGTGCCAATGGATGAATCTCTGAAAGAACTTAACGCACACGATTAGTCCGCAAAAGCATTGTCATCAATCACCAAAACATCTTGGGGATAAATATGCCCTTACATCATCCAAGGCCCTAAGCAACCGGGCAACGACATTGATGTGTACCTAAGGCCATTAGTTGAAGAAATTTACAACTGTGGAATGAAAAAGGTGTACGTGCGTGGGATGAGGACAATCAGGAAGAATTTGACCCACATGAGTTGTTGTTTGTGACCATCAATGATTGGCCTGCTCTCAGTAACCTTTCAGGACAAACAAACAAGGGATACCGCGCATGCACGCACTGTCTGGATGATACCGACAGTATATATTTGGATAATTGTAAGAAGAATGTGTACCTGGGACATTGTCGATTTCTTCCGAGCAGGCATCCCGTAAGAAAGAAAGGCAAGCATTTCAAAGGTGAGGCGGATCACCGGACGAAGCCTCGCCACCGTACTAGTGATGATGTACATGATATGGTCAAGGATTTAAAGGTAATCTTTGGAAAAGGTCCTGGCGGACAATCTGTTCCGAATGACGTGGTAGCGCACCCATGTGGAAGAAGAAATCTATATTTTGGGACCTACCCTATTGGAAAGACCTAGAGGTCCGCTCTGCAATCGACGTGATGCACGTGACAAAGAATCTTTGCGTGACCCTGCTTGGCTTCTTGGGTGTGTATGGGAAGACAAAAGATACACCGGAGGCACGGGAGGACTAGCAACGTATGCACGGAAAAGACGACATACATCAAGGTCATGCCATCTACACTCTTACTAAAGAAGAGAAGGAAATCTTCTTTGAATGCCTTCTCAGTATGAAGGTCCCGTCTGGCTTCTCGTCGAATATAAAGAGAATAATAAATATGGTAGAGAAAAAGTTCCAGGACTTAAAGTCTCATGACTGCCACATGATTATGACGCAACAGCTTCTGGTTGCATTGAGGGGGCTTCTATCGAAAAACTCGATTAGCCATTGTGAAGCTATGTGCATTCCTCAATGCAATCTCTTAGAAGGTAATCGATCCGGAAATCATACCAAGGTTAGAGAATGATTTGGCGCAATGTCTTGTCAGTTTTGAGTTGGTGTTCCCATCATCCTTCTTCAATATCATGACGCACGTCCTAGCTCACCTATGCGAGGAGATTGCCGTTCTGGGTCCTATATTTCTACACAATATGTTCCCCTTTGAGAGGTTCATGGGAGTCTTAAAGAAATATGTTCATAACCATGCTAGGCCAGAAGGAACCATCTCCAAGGGCCATGAAAATGAGGAGGTCATTGAGTTTTATGTTGACTTTTTCCTGACCTTAAGCCGATTGGTGTTCCTGAATCATGGCATAAGGGAAGACTGGATGGAAATGGCACGCTAGGACCGAAACAAATAATATGCATGGACGGGTATTCTCTCACTCAAGCACACTACACAGTTCAACAAAATTTCGCCTTGGTGGCTCAGTGTATCGACGAACACAAGAATATTCTACGCCCAAAACACCCGGAGTAGTCTGACGACTGTATTACACGTGAACAAACGGGACTTTCGCCGGTTGGTTGCAGACACGTGCCATGCATGACGACACTGTTGAAGACGACCTGTACTTGTTGTCCCAATTACCATCTTCGAATATAGTGACTTTTAAAAGGTACGAGATAAATGAGAATACATTTTACACGATCGCCCAAGATAAAAAGAGCACCAACCACACAGTGGTGTCCGCTTTGATGCAACAACCAAGAGGGGAAAGGACACATATTATGGTTACATAGAGGAGATATGGGAACTTGACAATGGACGTGGTTTGAAGGTCCCTTTGTTTCGGTGCAAATGGGTCAATCTGACACGAGGCAGGGTAACGGAAGACCCGCAGTACGGAATGACAACAGTGAACCTCAACAATCTTGCGTACGCAGACGAACCATTCGTCCTAGCCAATGACGTGGCGCATGTTTTCTATGTGAAGGACATGTCCACCAAACCGAGAAAAAAAGATAAGGAAGCGAATACATCATACGATGAACCAAAGCGCCACATAGTTCCTTCAGGCAAAAGAAACATCATGGGAGTGGATGACAAGACAGACATGTAACAAGATTATGAAAAGTTTCATAAAATTTCTCCCTTCAAAGTGAATATTGACCCGAGCATCCAGTTAAATGATGAAGATTGTCCATGGTTACGGCGCAAAGGGACACACGCGAAGAAAAAGTTTTACACGAATCTTTGTAATAGTTAGGGTGCTTATGTGTTTTGGCATTTGAAACGTGTACTTACGTGCTTGAGACAAACGTCATCAATTTTCAATCCTTTCCGACTTCATTTGCTATTTTTCATGCATTTATTGATTTTTTGAGCTAAATGACCCTGAAATTAAAAAGCAGTACAAATGAACTCTGAAAAGGTTGAAAGTTGGCATGGTATCATCATTTCACCCACATACCATGTGCTAAAAAGTTGATAGGGTTACGGCATAAACTGGATGCACTTCGTGTACAAAATGGACATTCTCTTTCGAAGTATCAGGGTTTCGGACGAAAACTCATCTGTTATATGAAGGCATTCATTTTTTAAACTTATTTCAACTCCAGACTTTTTGTGTGTTCAGTATGCACTATTCAAAGCCACGTCATCAATTTTCAACCCTTTCTGACTTTATTTGCTATTTTTCATGCATTTACTGATTTTTTGAGCTAAATGACCCTGAAATTGAAAAGCAGTACAAATGAACTCTGAAAAGGTTGAAAGTTGGCATGGTATCATCATTTCACCCACATACCATGTGCTAAAAAGTTGAGAGGCCATTCTTTGGTGATTTTTAGCTGAAACTTTGGTGAGGTTCTGGCCTGATTTTACGCGACGCATTTGGCTTTCATTAGGCATGTGCATATTCTATGATGATTTTTAATGTTATGAAAAATAATTTCAAAACTTAAGATTTTTTAGAACTCGGTTGCTTATATTAAAATTCCCCAAAGCACCGAGCACTGCCACCACCACCAGGCGTCGCCTCTACCCGGTGTCCCCCTCCTTCACCTTGGCGTATGCCTACTTTGGCCTCAGAGCTCCACGTGGATTGACGTCAATGGGGCTAAATCAGGTACAACTTTCGGAGCCATGCTCCTCCACTTTCAGGAAGGGGCCATCGAACCATAGCAATGCCATGCTCAGGGAAATGTCCTCTGGTGGTGACAATTTTGCTAGATAATGCACCACTAGGGAAAAGCCTAGCAGTAGCGCTGGTTTTTGGCCTATCGATGCATGTAAGTGGCCATCGATAAGGCACTACTGACTAAAGCTTAGCGATGGCGCCGGCACCCGCTACTGCCATATCTACTTAGTAGTAGCGCTTTCCATGCCAATCGCTACTGCTAATTACTAGTAGCGCTTTCAAAAACAACCGCTACTACTATTATTCCGTATTCCATTTCTTTTGAATTTTAGGTCGTATTCATATAATACACATGTATACAATTTTTCATACAGTAGCAATTTAGAGATTGTTTTTACATCATAATGAGTTATTAAATAACTAGGTGTAAGAACCTTGGATTAGTTTCAAGTGCATGGATCCAACCAATGGTCACTTTGGATCCATCCATTTGAAACTAGTCCGCGGTTCTTTCACCCAATGACATAATAACTTATCATCATCATCATAATATCATTAAAAACTTATCATCATAATATATCATTGTCATATAACTCCTCATAGTCATCATTTTCTTCCATGATGAGACATCATATAACAACTTCGTCACTAGTTATAATAACAACTCCTCATCATCATCATCATAGTACTCATAGTCACTACTTCTACTCAGCATCACCACCAAGTCTAAGACATTGTAGTCATATATAATCAACACTAACTAATTGTTCTTAATACTTAGGACCTATTCCTCTCTCCTAGCTAAAATACCATAAAACAGATAAACCGGTCCTTCACCATAATGGAGAATGGACATAAACCTATCTCCAACTTGTGGCTTGCGCACACTCATTTTGTCTCCAATTATTTGCGTGTGTGCATTCATCACTTTGCTCCATTCTTTGATTTTGAGCCTTCCATCATTTGAAAAAATTGAGTATGCAGTATGGTAAGCCTCCGAAGGAGTTGGTCGTAAGCTAACCATATGCATATCAACTTCGGTAAATAGCATGTCAGGCACAACCTGCTTCGGGAGCCTCTGTTCAAAAACGAAATAGTAACATATATAGTTAGCAATGTAGTTTACTTAAGAATAATGTATGCAATGAAGTTACCATCATTAACAAAATATTACCAAGTTTTTGGCAATGAAGTTACCATCAAGCAATTTATGGACTAGTGGCACGTATCTAGTATAATTTGGGCTGATAGAGTGAATGGTTTTGAAGGCCTCAACATCTTCTATGAATGAGACAAGATAACCTTTCTCCTCACAATTAAGCTTGGAGTCATAGTTGTAGTATGTGTTGTTTACTACCTTCCGAGTATTTCTTGAAGATAAGAAATAAGCTGACAATTATAAATAAATAAGTTTAGTACAGACGAACACCAAATATTTTTAAATTAACAACATAAATTCTTGAACTTAACAAATTAGTTTGACAAACTCACATCTAGGTAAGCGGAGGCATATCAACATCCACCCGGATGTTGATATTATCATCATCATCATAATCTTCGCACGAACATCAAATTGTTATTCACATTCCTCCTCAAATCCATATGCCTTGCGTAGAGCTTCCCAATTAGAGCAGCAAGAAATGGGAGCGATCGACCAGATTGTAGAACTTAACCAGAAACTCATAACCATGTTTAGTTCTTAAGTGAGCCCTCCTCGTCACCACATTCTCAAAGTCATCTAAACCAAAACCAAGCTTCTCCAATACATATGGTCTAGCATGGCACGGGATGTACTAGTCGAATTGAAAAAAAAGTCCATAAATTACACGTTGAACAAAAGAAGCACAAGTGATCATATAAATTACGATGAAATGCTTGTCATTGCATATCGTACAAACATCGAAGGTCTCTTCCAGCTTCACGGTGAAAAACCTATCATTTTGCAGGTGAGGAAACCTGTCGCACACACCCCGGTCATCGTAGTAGTACCCGCACTCCGGGATCCCATCGTCATTAGACATCTCCTGTGTTCAAAACCCAAAAATCCGGCATGACCTTTGCTAAAAAAGGACATATCGAGCGCCTGAAATTTGCCGGAACGGAAATTAATCAACACTCCGGCAAAACATAGGCCACTTATCGATGGTCATTGCATTTCAATGGTTCAAAATATGAAAAAAAAACATTTGAAAATATCTTATATATAATCCTAACACTAAATAAACTAGTTTTATTAACTACTTACTAAATAAACTAGTTTTATTAACTACTTACTAAATAAACTAGTTCTATTAAGCACTAACTATAAATAAACTAGTTCTATTAAGCACTTACTAAATAAACTAGTTCTATTAAGCACTTAATATAAATAAACTAGTTATATTAATCACTTACTAAATAAACTATTTCTATTAAACACTTGCTAAAAATTCTACTACCCTAGTTCTACCCTAAATTTTCTTACTTCTATTATATTCAAAACACCTCAAATAGTCAAAAATTATTCTATTAAAAACTACCGTCTCACGATGTCTACATTCTAAAATCTACATTTAAATTACCTACGATTTGCAAGAACAGAGGCAAGGGAGGGAGGGAGGAGAGGAGGGAGGGGTGGCGGAGGAGGAGGAGGGCCGGCCGGAGGAGGAGGAGGAGGAGGAGATGGGAGGAGGAGGAGGAGGAGGGAGGCCGGCCGGAGGAGGAGGAGGAAGAGGCGGTGGGAGGAGGAGGAGGAGGAGGCGGTGGGAGGAGGGCTGCCGGCGCAGGAGGAAGGAGGGAGCGGCCACAGGCGGAGGGAGGAGGGCGCGATGGGAGGAGGAGGGAGGAGGGCGTGGTGGGAGGAGGAGGGACGGAAGGAGGGAGTACCTCGGTGGCGAGACCAGACGGCAATGGCGATGTGACAGACGGCAGCGGTTATCGGCGTGGGCGAGAGTGACTAAGAGGGAGAGTGAGTGAGTGAGAGAGAGAGTCAGCCGCGTGGGGATAAGGTAGGGTTAGTAGTAGCGCGGGTACGAAAACGTGCTACTGACTAAGGAGAATAGCGATGGCGCTGGCGGGGATGCACGCTACTGCTAAGTTGGACTAGTAGTAGCGCTTTACTACTAAAAGCGCTACCGCTAAGTGTAAGCATGCAAAACTACATTGTCTGTCAATGCAAAAATACATTGGTCATCAATGATCTTTTTGTGTACAATCTGAATTGTCAATATGAGTCCTCTCCGGTAGGAACCGGAGAAGACTCATATTGCGACCTAAATTCTACACATAGAGTTCAGTGAAGACCAAGTGGTTGTGATAGTTTGAGAAGTAACATATTTAAGGTGGTAAACACCCTGTTCGCGGAGCAAGGTGGGACTAAACTTGTGGGTTGAACTTAGTAGTAGCGAGTTTTATAGAAGTGCGCTGCTGCTAACATCTATAGCAGTAGCGCGGTGCGGTGTAGGGCGCTACTGCTATAACTAGCTGGACGGCGAGGTCATGGCAATTAGAGCAATAGCGCGGTTTGGAGGCGACGCGCTACTGCTATTTTTCTTTCAGCAGCGCATTTTTTTTGGCACGCACTGCTGCTAAATAGCAGTAGCGTTGTATTTTGAAGAGCGCTGCTGGTAAGATTATGTGTACAAGGTTTTTCCTAGTAGTGATGGTCTCTGTACAGACAATTTAGTTAGCTATAATGACCACTCGTGGTGTCAATTGGTTAGCTAGGCGAGCCCTCCGGTGGTCTTTTTAGGGTTTCCAAAACTTTCTCGTTCACCAAAACTTTTTCGGGTTTCTTCCGAAACACTTTTGGTTCTCTCTCCAAAAAAATTATATATTTCTCAAAAAATTTATCAACAAATTTCTCTCAAGCTCCTAGAACTTCTAGTACTCAACAAATTGGCGAAGCCTAAGTGTGTGACCCCACTGGTTTAGTAAAGTGCAGACATGACCCAGAACTATTCCGGTCAGTATTCAATAGCGGAACCATGGACATCCATATTGATCCCTACACCCACACGAATTATTATTGAGTGAACTTTTTGTTTTCGCACACAATTCCATTTGCTTCATGATATAACAAAACAAGAGACGAGACTTGTCGATATCTATCTGAAGCAACTCTTGATCACTATACCAAGTTATCCTCGTTACCGGGTTTTTTCCTTTTCTCGTTTCCATATTCTAGCATCCCTGTGATCATATCACGCTGTGTCTGGATAGACGATGGTGGATTCCAAAAAACTGAGAGAGGCCAAATAATATATCTCCATCATCAGAGGAAAATCCAATCTTGAACTACCATGTCTCTGGACACAAATTTTTGATGCACTTGAAAGTTGTCGTTATAATCACCCTGTTACGGGTAACGGTTGACAAACCCCAAAGTACATCATCCGACATGAAGGTTCTTTGCATTCTCATGGTCTAAGGAAGTGAGTATACGTGAACGTATGAATGAAAGCACTAATAACATGTGACAATGTGTTGTCATAGCATTATCATTTGATTGGTTCTATTCAGCATCATTGTTCCGATAACAACATGATCTCATTGCTATCGGCATCCTTGTTACGTTAACGATGCCCTATGATCAGGAAAACATGATCATCATGCAACACCTGAGCTAGTCTTAGAGGCTAGACAAGGAACCTAGTATTGTGTTTATGTTTCCACACACGCTAAAGGGTTTTCCTTCGAGCCTCGTTTATATGCAAATGCAAGAACCATTGCAATTATAACACAAAAAATAAACACTCATTACAAACATGGAAATATATAATAATTTTTATTATTACCTCTAGGGCATATTTCCAACATATATAAATATCAACAAAACTAACATAGTCTGGCATAAGCACGAGATATTTCATTTTCACGTGTTAGTATTATCTTTATCGCACTTTTACCTATTGGACAATTACTATTGGTGAAACTATGCATCCTGGTCGGGTTCTTTGCATAAAACACTTCCCGGAACTTTTATAAGTACTCTTATTTTTAGTTATTATTTATTGCCAAAATACAAAATACTTCCTATAATTTTATATGAGTCAATTACACCATAGGTGTCTAAACTTGGCAAGAAAATTCACTTTGGTGCTGAAACTTATGGCGTACAGATATGTGGTGACAGAACTTGGCTTCGTGGTGCATATACGGTCAGAATCATGTTTGCATACGTCTTGGCTGACGAGATGTGCGGCCGAGGCGCTGGGCGCTTGCTGATGGTTTGGAAAAGCAGGCGGAGGCGTGTGGCCTATCTATTTGCGGCGAACCCCTTGGTAGTTTTATTTTTGAAACGAAAAAGACCCTGTAGGGGCTGGATTAGTGAACCAAAACCCTGCCTCTTTGACTGCCTCGCCTCGAGTTCTCCTCCTGGTCGATCGTAGGCGACAACGGTGGCGGTTGAGGCGACGGCGTTGGTCGGCGGCTTCGACGACTATGGAGCCCCGTCGGCAAGATCCAGTGGAACCAGCCCCTGTATATGGTGTGCATGCCCTTGATTTCTCTCTCCGCCACCTCTCACTCCCCTGTTTATGCTAGGGTTTTGTCGATTGATCAAATCGATGGAAATTTTGTAGTTAGGTCTTGATTTCTTCTGTGGGTGCTTGTTTAAAGGCGAGTTGTATGAAGCCCCCTTCACATTCATCCATAGTGCCAGTTATGTACATGGTTTCTCCTGGGTTAAAAAGGGCTCTGCTTTGTGAACGTTGATACGTCTCCAAGGTATCTATAATTTTTGATTGTTTCATTCTATTATATTACCCGTTTTGGATGTTTATGGGCTTTACTTTACACTTATATACTCCCTCCATTCCTTGATATAAGGTGTATAGATTTTTGAGAAAAAGTCCGAAATATAAGGTGTATTGCGTTGCACCACTCGTTTGGATATTTTTTTAAGAAATTTGATTACATTTCCTTATATAGGGCAAGCTCCTCTATTTTCTCATGTCAATTAGTCAGGTGTAATCTCTCCCAAAACTTGTGAAATTTTTCCTCCACATGCGTTCTTTAATTTCCGTGCCAAAACTATACACCCTATATTTAGGAGCGGAGGGAGTATCATTTTGGGACTAACCTACTAACCGGAGGCCCAGCCCGAATTGCTGTTTTTTTTCCTATTTCAGTGTTTGAAGAAAAGGAATATCAAGCGGAGTCCAAACGGAATGAAACCTTGGGAGGCGATCTTTTTGGAACAAGCGTGATCGAGGCCTCTCCGATGAGTTGTGAGTAGTTTACCACAGACCTTGGTCCATAGTTATTAGCTAGATGGCTTCTTCTCTCTCTTTGAATATCAATACCAAGTTCTCCTCGATCTTCTTGGAGATCTATTCGATGTAACTCTTTTTTGCGGTGTGTTTGTCGAGATCCGATGAATTGTGGGTTTATGATCAAGTTTATCTATGAGAAATATTTGAATCTCCTCTGAATTCTTTTATGTATGATTAAGTTATCTTTTCAAGTCTCTTGAATTATCAGTTTGGTTTGGCCTACTAAATTGATCTTTCTTGCGATGGGAGAAGTGCTTAGCTTTGGTTTCAATCTTGCGGTGTCCTTTCGATGTGACAGGGTAGCAAGGCACATATTGTATTGTTGCCATCGAGGATAAAAAGATGGGGTTTATATCATATTGCATGAGTTTATCCTCTACATCATGTCATCTTTCTTAATGCGTTACTCTATTCTTTATGAACTTAATACTCTAGATGCGAGCAGGAGTCGGTCGATGTGTGGAGTAATAGTAGTAGATGCGAGGTGAGTCGATCTACTTGTCACGGACGTGATGCCTATATACATGATCATGCCTAGATAATCTCATAATTATTCACTTTTCCAACAATTGCTAGACAGTAATTTGTTCACCCACCGTAATACTTATGCTATCTTGAGAGAAGCCACTAGTGAAACCTATGGCCCCCGGGTCTACCTTTTATCATATAAGTTTACCATCTACTTTTATTTGCATCTTTACTTTTCCAATCTATATCATAAAAATACCAAAAATATTTATCTTATCATATTATATCTATCAGATCTCACTTTCGCAAGTGGCCATGAAGAGATTGACAACCCCTGTATTGCGTTGGTTACAAGGTTCTTGTTCGTTTGTGTAGATGCGTGGGACTTTTGAGTAGCCTCCTACCGGATTAATACCTTGGTTCTCAAAAACTGAGGGAAATACTTACGCTACTTTGCTGCATCACCCTTTCCTCTTCAAGGAAAACCAACGCAAGCTCAAGATGTAGCAAGAAGGATTTCTGGCGCCGTTGTCGGGGAGGTCTTCGCTCAAGTCAAGACATACCAAGTACCCATCACAAACTCATCTCCCTCGCATTACATTACCTGCCATTTGCCTCTCATTTTGCTCTCCCCCACTTCACCCTTGCCGTTTTATTCGCCCTCTCTTTCCCAATCTCCTCTCTCTTTCGCTTGCCTTTTTGTTTGCTTGTGTGTTGGATTGCTTGTCACGATGGCGCAAGATAATACCAAATTGTGTGACTTTTCCAATACCAATAATAATGATTTCCTCAGCACTCCGATTGCTCCTCTTAATGATGTTGAGTCTTGTGAAATCAATGTTGCTTTGCTGAATCTTGTTATGAAAGATCAATTCTCCGACCTTCCTAGTGAAGATGCTGCTACCCATCTAAACAACTTTGTTGATTTGTGTGAGATGGAAAAGAAGAAAGATACGGATAATGATATTGTTAAATTGAAGTTATTTCCGTTTTCACTTAGAGATCGTCACGAAGATTTGGTTTCGTCTTTGCACGAGAATAGTATTGATTCTTGGAATAAGTGCAAAGATGCTTTTATCTCTAAGTATTTTCCTCCGCTAAGATCATATCTCTTAGGAGCGATATTATGAATTTTAAACAACTTGATCATGAGAATGTTGCCCAATCTTGGGAAAGAATGAAATTGATGATTCGCAATTGCCCTACTCATGGCTTGAAATTATGGATGATCATACAAAACTTTTATGCCGTGAATTTTGCTTCTAGAAATCTTTTAGATTCGGCGGGAGGCACTTTCATGGAAATCACCTTAGGAGAAGCTACTAAACTCCTTGATAATATTATGGCTAATTATTCTCAATGGCACACGAAAGACACCTTTAGTAAAAAGTGCATGCTATAGAAGAAATTAATGTTTTGAGTGGAAAGATGGATGAACTTATGAAATTGTTTGCTACTAAGAGTGCTCCTATTGATCCTAATGATATGCCTTTGTCTACTTTGATTGAGAATAATAATGAATCTATGGATGTGAATTTTGTTGGTAGGAATAATTTTGGTAACAATGCTTATAGAGGAAACTTTAATCCTAGACCATTCCCTAGTAATTCCTCTAATAATTATGGAAATTCCTACAATAATTATTATGGCAATTTTAATAAGATGCCCTTTGATTTTGAGAGTAGTGTTAAAGAATTTATGATTTCTCAAAAGAATTTTAATGCCTTACTTGAATAAAAATTGCTTAAAGTTGATGATTTGGCTGGGAACGTTGATAGACTTTCGCTTGAGGTTGATTCTTTGAAACTTAGATCTACTCCTCCTAAGCATGATATCAATGAGTCTCTCAAAGATATGAAAATTTCCATTGATGAGTGCAAAGAAAGAACCGCTAGATTGCGTGCTAAGAAAGATTGCTTTATAAAAGCGTGTTCTTCTAGTTCCTATGAAAGTAATTATGAAGATCTAAAAGTTATTGATGTGTCCCCTATTAAATCTTTGTTTTGCAATATGAATCTTAATAATAATGGGACTGGAGATGAGTCAACTTTAGTTAAAAGGCGTCCCAATGATTCGGAGTTTGTAGATCTTGATGCTGAATTTGGTAAAAGTGGGATTGGAGAGGTCAAGACTTTAAATAGCATTGAACCCACTATTATGGATTTCAAGGAATTTAATTATGATAATTGTTCTTTAATAGATTGTATTTCCTTGTTGCAATCCGTGTTGAATTCTCCTCATGCTTATAGTCAAAATAAAGCTTTTACCAAACATATTGCTGATGCCTTGATGCAATCTTATGAGGAAAAACTTAATTTGGAAGTTTCTATACCTAGAAAACTTTGTTATGAGTGGGAACCTACTATAAAGATTAAAATTAAAGATCATGAGTGCTATGCTTTGTGTGATTTGGGTGCTAGTGTTTCCACGATTCCAAAATCTTTATGTGATATTCTAGGTTTCCATGATCTTGATTATTGCTCTTTAAATTTGTACCTTGCGAGTTCCACCATTAAGAAGCCTATGGGAAGAATCAATGATGTTCTTATTATTGCAAATAGGAACTATGTGCCCGAAGATTTTACTGTTCTTGACATAGATTGCAATCTTTCATGTCCTATTATTCTTGGTAGACCTTTCCTTAGAACGATTGGTGCAAGTATTGATATGAAGGAAGGGAATATTAGATTCCAATTTCCATTAAGGGAAGGCATGGAACACTTTCCAAGAAATAAAGTCAAATTAACCTATGAATCTATCGTGCGAACTACTTATGAATTGAGTGCCAAAGATGGCACTACTTAGACCTATCCTCGCTTTTATGCCTAGCTAGGGGCGTTAAACGATAGCGCTAGTTGGGAGGCAACCCAATTTTATTTTTGCTTTTTGTTTTTGCTTCTGTTTAGTAATAAATATTTTCATCTAGCTTCTGTTTAAATGTGTTTTCATGTTTTAATTAGTATTGGTGCCAAGTAGAACCTATAGGATAACCTATGGTGATAGTTAATTTGATTCTGCTGAAAAACAAAAACTTTGCGTGCACGAAAATAATTTTAGTAATTCACTGGAACATGATTTTGCGTTGATTCTTTTTTATGTAGATCAATAGACAAATTGCCCAGGACTTCCTATTTTGGTAGGATTTTTGAGTTCCAGAAGTATTCGAGAGTTACAGATTGCCACATACTGTTCTGTTTTTTGACAGATTCTGTTTTTCGTGTGTTGTTTGCTTATTTTGATGCATCTATGGCTAGTATCAAGGGGTATGAACCATAGAGAAGTTGTAATAGAGTAGGTTTAACACCAATATAAATAAAGAATGAGTTAATTACAGTACCTTATGTGGTGGTTTTTTCTTTCTTGCACTAACGGAGCTTATGAGATTTCCGGTTGAGTTTTGTGTTGTGAAGTTTTCAAGTTTTGGGTAAAAATTTGATGGACTATGGAATAAGGAGTGGCAAGAGCCTAAGCTTGGGGATGCCCATGGAACCCCAAGATATTCAAGTATAACCAAAATCCTAAGCTTGGGGATGCCCCGGAAGGCATCCCCTCTTTCGTCTTCGTCTATCGGTAACTTTACTTGGAGCTATATTTTTATTCGCCACATGATACGTGTTTTGCTTGGAGCGTCTTGTATGATATTAGTCTTTTCTTTTTAGATCACCACAATCATCCTTGTTGTACACACCTTTTGGGAGAAATCCACTTGATTGGAAATTTATTAGAATAATCTATGTGCTTCACTTATATCTTTTGAGTTAGATAGTTTTGCTCTAGTGCTTCACTTAAATCTTTTAGAGCACGCGGTGGATAGATTTTGTAGAAATTGTTAATCTCTCATGCTTCACTTATATTATTTTGAGAGTCTCTTAGAACAGCATGGTATTTTCTATGGTTATAAAATTGGTCCTAGAATGATGGGCATCCAAGTTGGGTATAATAAAAACTATCATAGGAAGTGAATTGGATGCTATGATCAATTTGATGTTTTATAATTGTTTTGAGATATAGAGGTGGTGATACTAGAGTCATGCTAGTTGGGTAATTGTTAATTTAAAGAATACTTGTGTTGAAGTTGGCAAGTCCCGTAGCATGCATGTATGGTAACCGTTGTGTAACAAATTTGAAATATGAGGTGTTTTTAGATTGTCATCCTTATGAGTGGCGGTCGGGGACGAGCGATGGTCTTCTCCTACCAATCTATCCCCCTAGGATCATGCGCATAGTGCTTGGTTTTGATGACTTCTAGATTTTTGCAATAAGTATATGAGTTCTTTATGACTAATGTTGAGTCCATGGATTATACGCACTTTTACCTTCCATCATTGCTAGCCTCTTCGGTACCGTGCATTGCCCTTTCTCACCTTGATAGTTGGTGCAAACTTCGCCGGTGCATCCAAACCCCGTGATACGATACGCTCTATCACACATAAACCTCCTTATATCTTCCTCAAAACAGCCACCATACCTACCTATTATGGCATTTCCACAGCCATTCCGAGATATATTGCCATGCAACTTTCCACCGTTCCGTTTATCATGACACGCATCATCATTGTCATATTGTCTTGCATGATCATGTAGTTGACATTGTATTTGTGGCAAAGCCACCTTCATAATTTTCATACATGTCACTCTTGATTCATTGCCCATCGATTACACCGCTTTGAGGCATTCATATAGAGTCATATCTTGTTCTAGTTTTGAGTTGTAATTCATGAGTTGTAAATAAATGGAAGTGTGATGATCATCATTATTAGAGCATTGTCCCCAAATAAAAAAAGAAAGGCCAAAGAAAAAAAAGAAAAAAAGAAAGGCCCAAAAAGAAAAGAAAAGAAAAAAAGAAGAAAATAAAAAGGGGGCAATGTTACTATCATTTTCCACACTTGTGCTTCAAAGTAGCACCATGTTCTTCATATAGACAGTCTTTTATGTTGTCACTTTCATATACTAGTGGGAATTTTTCATTATAGAACTTCCTCAAAATGCCCTAGCTCTTCGTGAGCAAGCAAGTTGGATGCACACCCACTAGTTTCTTTTGTTGAGCTTTCATGCATTTATAGCTCTAGTGCATCCGTTGCATGGCAATCCCTACTCCTCATGTTGTCATCAATTAATGGGCATCTCCATAGCCTGTTGATTATCCTCGTCAACATGAGACTTTCTCATTTTTTGTCTTCTCCACACAACCTCCATCATCATATTCTATTCCACCCATAGTGCTATATCCATGGCTCACGCTCATGTATTGCGTGAAAGTTGAAAAAGTTTGAGATTACTTAAGTATGAAACAATTGCTTGGCTTGTAATCGAGGGTGTGCAAGATGAGAGAATTCTTGTGTGACGAAAATGGAGCATGACCAAACTATATGATTTTGTAGGGATGAACTTTCTTTAGCCATGCTATTTTGAGAAGACATGATTGCTTAGTTAGTATGCTTGAAGTATTACTATTTCTTATGTCGATATGAACTTTTATTTTTAATCATTTGGATCTGAATATTCATGCTACAATAAAGAAAATTACATTGAGAATTATGCTAGGTAGCATTCCACATCAAAAATTCTGTTTTTCTCATTTACCTACTCGAGGACGAGCAGGAATTAAGCTTGGGGATGCTTGATACGTCTCCAATGTATTTATAATTTTTTATTGTTCCATGCTATTATATTACCCGTTTTGGATGTTTATGGGCTTTACTTTACACTTTTATATCATTTTTGGGACTAACCTACTAACCGGAGGCCCAGCCCGAATTGCTATTTTTTTGCCTATTTCAGTGTTTTGAAGAAAAGGAATATCAAACGGAGTCCAAACGGAATGAAATCTTCGCGAGCGATCTTTTTGGAACAAACGTGATCCGGGGGACTTGGAGTGGACGTCGAGCAACAGAGGAGGCGGCCACGAGGGTGCCCGGCACGCCCCCCGCCCTCGTGGGCCCCTCGAGCATCCACCGACCTACTTCTTCCTCCTATATATACCCATGTACCCCGAAAATATCCAAGAGCACCACTAAAACCTAATTCCACCGCCACAACCTTCTGTATCCGCGAGATCCCATCTTGGAGCCTTCGGCGCACGCCGAGGGGAGGAATCGACCACGGAGGGCCTCTACATCATCTCCAAGGCCCTTGATGAGTTGTGAGTACTTTACCACAGACCTTCGGGTCCATAGTTATTAGCTAGATGGCTTCTTCTCTATCTTTGAATCTCAATACCAAGTTCTCCTCGATCTTCTTGGAGATCTATTCGATGTAACTCTTTTTGCGGTGTGTTTGTCAAGATCCGATGAATTGTGGGTTTATGATCAAGTTTTTCTATGAGAAATATTTGAATCTCCTCTGAATTCTTTTATGTGTGATTAAGTTATCTTTGCAAGTATCTTCGAATTATCAGTTTGGTTTGGCCTACTAGATTGATCTTTCTTGCAATGGGAGAAGTGCTTAGCTTTGGGTTCAATCTTGCGGTGTCCTTTCCCAGTGACAGCAGGGGAAGCAAGGCACGTATTGTATTGTTGCCATCGAGGATAAAAAGATGGGGTTTATATTGCATGAGTTTATCCCTCTACATCATGTCATCTTTCTTAATGCGTTACTACATTCTTTATGAACTTAATACTCTAGATGCAGGCAGGAGTCGGTCGATGTGTGGAGTAATAGTAGTAGATGCAGGCAGGCGTTGGTCTACTTGTCACGGACGTGATGCCTATATACATGATCATGCCTAGATAATGTCACAATTATTCGCTTTTCCATCAATTGCTCGACAGTAATTTGTTCACCCACCGTAATACTTATGCTATCTTGAGAGAAGCCACTAGTGAAACCTATGGCCCCGGGTCTATCTTTTATCATATAAGTTTACCATCTACTTTTATTTGCATCTTTACTTTTCCAATCTATATCATAAAAATACCAAAAATATTTATCTTATCATATTATCTCTATCAGATCTCACTTTCGCAAGTGGCCATGAAGAGATTGACAACCCCTGTATTGTGTTGGTTGCGAGGTTCTTGTTTGTTTGTGTAGATGCGTGGGACTTTTGAGGAGCCTCCTACTAGATTAATACCTTGGTTCTCAAAAACTGAGGGAAATACTTACGCTACTTTGTTGCATCACCCTTTCCTCTTCAAGGAAAACCAACGCAAGCTCAAGACGTAGCAAACGTGAATATTGAGATATGCCTCAGAAATTAGCCACCCATTGTACAAGATTGTTAGAACATGTTTGCTCCTGTGAAAACATAGGATGTGGGTACAGAAGTTTGTAATTTTCATGAACTATACTTCACTAAATTTTTCGACAGTAGCTAACTGAATTTTTCGATAGTAGCTACCTAAATTTCTGAATTTTTCGACAGTAGCTAACAGAATTTTTGGGCAGTAGCTAACTAAATATTTGGACAGTTTTTGTGGGTACAACAGTTAATTTTTCAAAGTTAGGAAATTTGTGACACTTAAATGAACATGTTTACTAGTGGATCTTCAGTTAACATGTTTACTAATTGAAGATCCAGTAGTAAACAATGTGTACTCCCAAAGTAGGATGTGGGTACAGCAGTTTGCTTGTTGTTACTTAAATGAACATGTTTGCTTGCTGTTACTGCTATTTGGCACTTCGAAGTGAAAATCTTGTCAATTTAAAGCAGTGTTAACTAAAGATTTCTTAGTGAACTGAATGTTTTTGCATTCTCTGAATTGTAGGTGATTTTGATGGGCATTTCACAGTAGAAATTCATCACAAAGGATTGTTCTATGGAATTGACAACAACAACAGCTACATTGACTATGAAGTTGATTGGTTTGATCATTGTGATTGTGACACTTGGTCTATACTATGGATTGAAGACTTTGTGAAGCGGTGGGCTATGATAGAGACGAGGCTGACATGATGTATCTTGGTGTCGACTGGAAGGACACTTAATGAAGGAATGATATAGATGAAGTGTGATGCTGATAGCCTTGCCATGATAGTAGCTAGCACAATACACAAGAATCTGTTGCTGCTCATAGACCATGGAGAGACATTAAACAGCCTTCTTACAGATGATATTACTGTTGATGGACAGCCTGAGTTGCCAAAGGTCATAAACCCAACAAAAGATGGCAAAGGAAAAGAACAAGCTAGCTCAACTGAAGTGATAAGTGAGTCAACTGAAAGGAGAGCAAGGAAATTGTTTACTAAAGCAACATCTTTAGGATGTGCTGATGAGGAAATGGAGGAAGAAGATTAAAATGGTGCAACAGATTTAGACATATATGAGGAATTCTATGACAGTGGCTATGATATAACGGATGGGGATGATGATTTGTTTGAGGAACATGTTGACAAAGAGGTGGATGATCACAGAGAAAAGGTTTATACATGTGACTATGAAACAGAGCTAGCAGAAGATGCTCTAGATGATCCAACCATAATGTTATCCAAAGAAGAGAGGGACAAACTCAAGTAAAACTTCAAGGCTTTCAATCCAGAAACTGATTTGAATGCCCCTGTATTCAGATTAGGTATGGTGTTTGGTACTGTTGAAGAGTTGAGGCATGCTATTACCTCTTATAGCATTAGAAACAGAGTTGCAATCAAAAAGACAAGAAACACATCAACTACAGTAGAAGCAGTATGCATTGATAATTGCCCATGGTACTTGAAAGCAGGGATGGATAACAGGAAAATTAGCTTTGTGATCAACAAATACAGTGATCAGCACACATGCCCTAAGACATGGAAACTGAAGGTTCTGACAACCAAAAAATTCAGAGATGAATTTAGGGGCAATGAGAAGATGCCACTGTAGAAATTTGAGGAGAAGGTTCAACAGGAGTACAATCTAATTCCAAGTAGGAGCAAACTGGGAAGGGCTAGACGAGCATCAGTAAAGCAGATCAGAGGTGAGGATGATGACCAATATAAGATGCTATGAGACTATGGAGAGGAGTTGAGGCAAACAAACCCTGGCAACAAGTTTTACCTTTGCACAAACGAGATCTTTGATGAAAAGACCAAGGAGACAAAAGAACATTTCTCAACTTTGCACTGGTCATTGGATGCATGCAAGAGAGGCTGGTTGATGGGATGTAGGCCAATAATATTTGTAGATGGGTGTCACATTAAGACCAGGTACAAAGGGAATTAATTGACAGCTATGGGTATTGACCCCAATGATTATATTTTCCCTCTAGCATTTGGTATTGTGGAAGTGGAGTCCACTAGCAGTTGGGAGTAGTTTTTGGCTAGCCTGAAGGATGACCTCAACATTTGCAATGCCTCTCGATACACAATCATGAGTGATAAGCAAAAGGTATGTGCAAAAACTTATGCTTTTCACCTTATTGCTTGATATAGTATTAATGTAGTTTATATTTAATGGGATACTTGCATTGTTTATGTGTTCTCCAGGGTCTTATAGCGCTTGATTGCAAATGTGTGGCGGAATCTTTGAACATAGGTTCTGTGTCAGGCATATGTATCAGAATTTCCACAAGCTTCATAAGGGGGAGCAACTAAAGAACAATATGTGGGCTATTGCAAGAGCCACAAACACTCCAACATACACCAGAGCAATGGAGAAGATGAAGACAGACAGTGTACCTGCATACAAATGGGTTGAGAAATGGGCACCAAAAACATGGATTAATGTTTTTTTAATCCTTTTCCAAGGTGTGACATCCTGCTGCATAACATGTCTGAAGTATTTAACAGGTAATCACGTAGTGCACTTCAAATTAAGCATTTCTGTGTTGTGCTTTTTAGAACTATTAAATGCACCAATGTGTTGAATGCACTAAACTAACAAGTTTTTAAATTTCAAATGACAGTTGGATTTTGCCGTCCAGAGAACTTCCTATTTTCTCCATGGTGGACAAAATAATCAGCAAGATCACAACAAGGCTATACTACAGGCAAAAGGAAGTTGCAGAAGATAGGGAATGGAGTATGAGATTGTGCCCAAAAATTCAGAAAAAACTGGACAAGACACTGATTGGGCTGCAAACTGCATGGTCTTTGGAACTGGTCAGAAGGTGTTCAAGGTTGTGTCAATGAACCACTTGTACATAATGGACTTGGAAATGGAAACGTGTGACTGCAAAAGATGTGACCTATCCGGCATTCCTTGTCACCAGGCTATTGCTTGTGCTAGAAATGAGAGAATTGATCCTGCAAGCTTGGTGCATGAGTGCTAATCAGTAGGGACATACAAAAAGGCCTATGCTTTCAATGTAAAGCCAGTGAGTGACCAAGAGCATTGGACTAAGATGCATGACATTGATGTACATCCACCTGTGTACACTAAGGTAATGGGCAGACCAAGGAGGAGCAGAGAGAAAGATCTAGAGGAGAAGTTGATGAAAGAAGGTGGGAAGAAGCTGACAAAGCATGGTGTAACCATGCACTGCTCTCTTTGTGGAAGTGCAGATCACAACAAGAAAGGCCACAAGAAGTGGGAGGAGACCAATGGAGATGCACCTCAACCTACAAATATTGCAGACGAGGAAGAAGAGGTGTATGATGATCCTACAATCATTTCTGTAAGTCGAAACATGATGATGAACTCACTTTGCTTCTACATTGTACACTTGGCAACATACACTAACATGTCATTTCTACTTTGTTTAGAACATAATGCCACACATATTCCATGCACGGATCCATGTCAAACCCCAGGATCCATGGTGTATCTCATGCAGCAAATGGTAGACTTCTCTTGACCATGCTATTTTTTTTGCTTTCTGCATGTTTGTCTGAATGTTGTGCTTTTTGGTCCACTTAGGAGAGGAGAGCATACCAACCAAGCATGGATCATGGACCTCTTCCAGAATCAACATTTGTTGCACAAGCAAGAAATGAAATACCCCCTCCCAGGGTTACAACTGCTATGTCAAGTGGTAGGGTTAGAAGAAGAGGAGTCACTAAAGACATACCAGAAGATGTACCGCGGTCAAGCAACCAAGCTGCTGCAATTTCAAGAGGAAGAAAGAGAAGAGCCGCTGGAGCTGGTGGAGGAGCTGGCAGGGGAGGTAGAGGAGCTGGTGGAGCAGCTAGCAGGGGAGGTAGAGAAGCTGGTGGAGCAGCTACTAGGGGAGGAAGGGGTTTTGGAACAACACACAACAGAGGTGGAAGGGGAGCTAGAGGATCAGCTAGCAGAGCAGGCAGAGGAGCAACCAACCAAGGAGCTGGAAGAGGAGCAGGGGAAGAATATACCAAACCAGGTGTTGGGTTGTGGAACCTTATGTTTGGACCAAATTCAGAAAGTTCTTATGTGCAAGCAGAAGAGGAGCCAGTCACACAAAATGCACCAGAAGAAGAGTGATTTGATGATTTCCAAACCTTATAGATCACAATGCAAAGTGAATTAGTTCATGTTATAAGACATGTTATAAGACTAATTTCCCTTTTGTTTATGTTGTAATGTGAGGATCTGAACATGTGTTTTGCTGCTCTATTTAATTAGACTTGTATGAAGTAACCTGAGGTTTGACAAATTGATGTTTTGATGCTATCAGGTCTTAAATTCTCCTGTCAAAAACTGATGTTTTTTTGTTTCCATGCCACTGAAAAAAATGCATTTTCTGAATTTTTGCTATCAAAAACTGTATGTGCAATCTCCAGAACAAAATTATGCTTATGCTTTTCTCTGAAATTGTACTGAGTACAATTGACTTTTGCTGTCAAAAACTGCATACAAAAATTGCATTTTCTGCATTTGTACTGACTGAAATTTTGCTGTCAAAAACTGTATATAACATCTTCAGAACAAACTGATGCCTATGCTTTTTCTTTGAATTTATAGTGAGCAATTTTTTTGATGTTTTTTGTTTCCTGTGTTACTGACAAAAATGCATTTTCTGAAGTTTTGCTATCAAAAACAGTATGTGCAATCTCCGGAACAAAATTAAGCTTATGCTTTCTCTGAAATTGTACTGAGTAAAACTGAATTTTTGCTATCAAAAACTGCAAACACAAATTGCATTTTCTGAATTTGTACCGATTGAAATTATGCTGTCAAAAACTGTTGAAGGGCCATAGGCCGATCTTTTATTAGATAGATAGGGAAGATTACAGCTAGGCTAGACAGTCTAGGCGATCTAGAACTGTCAGCCGTCAGAGTTTAAACTCTGTATACACACTGAATTAAGCAGAGGCGAAGCCCAGCCACAAGCGACAAGCAGAAAACACCAAAGAAGAGGAAAAACAAGTTGGCAGAGATCACCAACACAGCCAGTAGCCCTCCATGTTGCAATATCTTCTCTGAAACTGATGCCTATGCTTTTCTCTGAATTTTTAGTGAGGAAAACTGATTTTTTGTTGCCAAAACAGCATACACAAAACAATTGGGGGATCTGGGATTCGAACCAAAGATCTGTTAGTGCAAGCCTGACGCATGTTACCAGTAGGATGTTGAGAGGAAACTGACTAAAAATGCACAGTATCGCTTCTTGGCACATTCAACAATCTTCAGTTAGTTTTGTGCTCTGCAGGGTCTTTTTCGTGTCAAAAATAAATCTTTCAGGGGGTTGCCGCAAATAGGCAGGCCACACGCCTCTGCCCGTGCCTTCCGACCACTGACAAAGGGCCCCGCGCCTCGCTGGCACGCCTCGTCAGCGGTACGTATGCAAACCCGATTCTGACCGTACATGCACCACGAAGCCAAGTTCTATCACCACATATCTGTACGCCACTAGTTTCAGCACCAAAGTGGATTTTCTTGCCAAGTTTAGACACTTGTGGTGTAATTGACTCATTTTATATATTAATATCATGTACAAGTATATCAGCTAGCAAGGTTCATACCCTTATTAGAGTTGACGGGGCGCATGTTAACTTTTATTAGTGTTGTGCAACTTATCATTGGTGTATGAGACATTATCTTCCCCAATTGATACTTGGTTTCTCATCGAGTGGAGACTTGCTTGTTGCGACAAACTGTTGCACTTGTGATCCCAACTACCTTGACTGACCATACTACCAGCAATCATCACTTGGTGATGAATCTCTTGCTCATGTGCTTCAAAAGATAAACTTCCACACTCAAACTCTCATAGGATGAGCTTGATTGGAGAGGTTCGGTGTTTGAATGATTGGAGTGGTATCAAAGAGGTGAAAAGAGATCAAAGGTTTGGCATGATGTTGGGTTAGAATGCCCTGTGAACTCAACACAAGTTCTAAAAGTTGTCACCCAAAGCACATAGGAGCAGGAAGCTCTCCACCACATCCTAGATCCTCCTTTTATAGTATCGGCATACATATGAACTCAATGTGGTCTTGGATCAAAAATATGTAAAATTAGGTCCTGAACTTGGCCAACACTTGTCCATGTTGATGTAGGGATCACCAACCATCTTCCTAGTTGCTTCCCCTCAGAGATAACCAAAAGAAACTTGAATGTTCCTTAGTCCTTGAGCTATGATGTCATTGAGCACCAAAATCCACCTTGGGTATGAAGATGCACTTTCATTTAGCCTTAACCAACGGATCGAAGTCTCCCTTCTTTTTAGTTGATTTATATGACATGTGTATTGTGGTTGTGATGCCACATGTAGGCATAGCAAAAGCCTGGCGGATGTTCATAACTAAAGTAAACTAAACATTCCTTCTCACTTCTTTACTAATCCTCAACCTCACTAGTACTTCCTCATCATCGCTTGTCTCATTTTCCTCGTCATCTGTGAGAATGGTTGTGCCTCCCATCAATGACTTGTAAAAGACCGCCTTTAATTCTTGCTCTACACCATCCATGGCCATCATTTATATCTCTTGTCCTCCCTCCCTTTTATGAGATTGAGAAGCTAATCCACTCGTTTTTAATTTTGTGCAAGTGAAGAGCTCAGTCCTGACCCCTTCTGTGTCTGACTCCAAATGTTGTAGAATTTGCAGTTTCTTCTTACTCCTTCCATCTTGCTCGAGTAGAATCCCCCAACCTTGCCAACTCAGTTCACCACCTCCCATCGCACCCACATCTCTAGTCCTCCGCCGCCAAACTCCTTCTAGCTTGGCAACAGTGTATTACCATCGCGTGCCAGCCTCATGTGAATGGTTAGGATAGAGGATGTGTGGGACTGGGAAAGGGGTCGAGAAGCTTAATGAGAGGGTTGTCGGGCTCTCAAACAATAATGTAGAAGAAACACAGTATGTGTAGGTTTTTGATTCAACTCAACCCACAACTAAACTGAAGACTGAGATGGATTGGATCTAGGCAGATGTGTGGATGGTAAAGTTGAACCAATATTCCAAAATGTGGATTGCCGCCGTACTAGCCAGAACCCTAACCTCATTCACGAGAGGGGCCTAGAATTGTCACTCTCGAGATAGAACTTAGTGCTCAATCCATGAAATCAATCTCATGACAGGTCGTAGTTTCTTATACTTGTACAGCGTATCAAAAATGCCCAAGTAACAAAAAAGGGAAGCCCCCGACTCAAACCCAAAACTTGTATGTCCAAGTTCTCATAATATGTGGCTTGCGCAAAACAAGAAAGTTCGCTCATGAAAGTTAATCTCAGTATAGTTTAGGGGCTAAGTGGGCCCCAAAAATAGCCTGCAATGAAAAGCGAGATAAGCCGATAATTCAGGGGTGACAAGTGAGCTTGGCTCACTAGAGATTGGGAGCCATAATCGCGATATCTCCACACGACACTCAGTCACAAGTAGGTTGAGATTCATAGTGGAAGGCTGCAAACACTACAATGAGCATGACACATCATATAGTTCCTTTTTACTTTTTCCTTCTCCAAACGATACAACGTCCCTGGCTTATAGATTGATGATGGTCATCCGTCCATTGGCACTGGAGACAATAGGCATGGCCTAACACGACACCCCTCATTTAAGCAAAGAAAAATTCTATCTCATCGTAATGATCATCAGGACAGCTTTTTGTCTCTGCCATTCACACCAGACAGGGCCGGGCTGTTCGCAGCAAGCAGCAAAGCCACGGCACGAACAACAAGAGCAGCACAACAGGGGGCAAAAGAAGAAAAGACGGAGCGTGGATTTGTACCAGGATTATTCGGCTGGTTCCTTAAAAACCCAGGCACTCGGCCTGGCCGGAATGCCCATCATTTCAGGAAGCATATATGGTGGAGCTTTAACCAACACAACAGTTACGGGCACCGCGCGAGTGGCCTCCGGAATCATTGCTAGATCATGTCACAAACACACTACCTGTACCCAGAATCGCATGAATTCAGGGAGTGATTGCGCTTTACTTTATGCGTCAGCATAATCAGTCCAACTGCGTACTCCAAGCATCAGAATGTTCGGATTAAAATGTACATCTAGTGCATCTCAACTACTCGCTCCGTAAAGAATTATAAGAGCGTTTAGATCACTAGTAGTGATCTAAACGCTCTTATATTTCTTTACAGAGGGAGTACTATTAGAAAGCAGTGCGTTCGGCGCGTTCGAAAGCAACTCCAGCATATTCCAAGCAAGACAAGGGGCTCAATTTCTAGCACAAACATCATATGTGTGTCAGGAAAATATACAGCATTGAAGAATGTGGAAATGGCAAAGATACTACCAACTACAGAGGAGTATATGCCATAAAATGACATGCCCATGCCATGATCTTATATTAGAAGGTGTTTGGTTCGATCGTTTGGTAACGTAACCTGATAACAGCGGGAACTGAAAACGTTATTTTCTGTTTGGTTCGCGTTAAGCGTAATGAGGTCCCGTGTAATCAGATTACGCTGTTGTTCAAATCTGATTCCGCCCACACCCCTCCGGTATCAGGTACCTCCCGATTTTGTAGCAGCAGTTATTCTCTCGGTCTAGAACAGAGAGAGGCAAAGACGCACATGCTCGGGGCTTGCGAGACCGGCGGCAGCCGGCGGCCTTGAGACCAGCGATTTCCGGGCGGCGCACGAGACCAGCGATGACGGCGCGAGACCAGCCGGCTGGCGGCGCTGAGATCGGAGGGCGGCCGCAGCATCATGATCCGAAGGAGCCGACCGGCGCTTAAGATCTGAGCAATCGGCGGTGCTGATTTCGAGGATGGATGGCGGCGCTTGAGATCCTAGGCGGCCGGGGGCCAGCAAGAGCAGGTCGCTGATGGAGAGGATCATGGTCGGCAAGCGGGATCAATTCCTTTACGTGAGCGAACCAAACAAACTTGGAAAGAATTCATTACACCTCCTAAAACGCCGTGATCTGATTACGTTTACGTTTACGTTACCATTTCTCTAGCCAAACACCTTAGAAAGATCCATGCAAATATAAGGTGCCAATACGTAGTCATGGATACAACACATCAAAAAACAAAAGTTCTCAGCAGTAGCAAAATTTGGCTATATAAACGTTTTGGGACTACAGATATCAGCATCGCAAAATGTAAAGAACGTAAAGATACCTGCGCTGTATGGAAACCTAACCATCAGTGTCCCTAGCAACACAATAATGAGCAAATGTCACATGTCCAGATCCACATTTCTGTACCTTGCCTGACAGATAAAAAAGCTTCTGGTGCCATCCAAAATACACATGTTCAATAATGAAAACAATGATGCAAAGCAATCACCCAACAAAATGCACCCCATGTCTTACGAGTTCTAACAGACAATAATGGTACCATAAGGTAGAAACTCGGAAGCAATATTAACTACTCAGTGATCCAACAAACTTTTACGCAATATGGCGTTAGAAGCTCAACGATTGCACTATATATTAATTGTCAGAATGGCTAGGCAAAGTAAGAAAAACATTATTCCAGTGACTGGACAGCAGCAATACCAAACAAGAATATGACATCCACATAAGACATCCCACACATATCACCAAAAAGTTAAGGAAAAAGAATAGTCAGCAGTCTACACTAGACAAGTACTAGGTCTGTTACCTATGATCAGAGGCTACCAATACCAAGTTAGCATCAATGATTTTTCGTCAAGATACAATTTCATCGATCACTCATGTCATTTAAACATGTACCATCTCAAGGAAAATTTGTAAGAGATGTGGTCAATAACTTCAATAAAACAAACCATAGCTAGTATACTAACACAGAAATTATATCAATATATCTACCTTCCACATCAGATATCTCATGCAAATTTGAATCGATGACTTCAAAAGGGAACAAAGACAGTAGAAATGTATTGTCGAACACCATGGTAAATATGATTATGATAAGAAAAAATGACAGGGTGAATGTTCACACACACAAAAAAGAAATACCACTTACGAACAAAACCCTACTTGAGCTGAACATAAATTAAATGACAAGTTAGCAGATTTACAATATATTAGGTCACACCCAGGTTATAAACAAACATAGCATAAAAGCTATAGGCAATCAAAATCCTAATCACACCTAGGCTTCCCAAGTGCATGGCTTACATAGCAAGTTAGCAATCCCAATATTTCAATCAGTGAGTACTAAAGTTGCTTCAACCGATAAATCCTTTTCATCTATCAGTAATTGGTGAACAATCATTTGTTTCTTAGCAAGTCATTAATCACAATACCGAGTTGATGCCATAAATTTAACAGGACAAACAATAGTTTTTCAGGCACACTAGCTGGGGATTAACAAATGTCACCACATGAGAGTTGGGCTAGTCAATTAGATCACCATCGTCACAAGAATACAAGCAGCACATGTCCACATTACAAGATCCGTTGAAATTTTTGTCCAAAGAAAAGGGACGTGACAGAAGTTAGTAGCATTGATTAAAAAAACATGTGATGATCGTGCCTTCACGGATATAAATAAATATCCACATATAATTTATTGTGCCAATTATATGCCTCAACAGTCTGTCACTGTTGACCCAGTTTGTCAAGTGACACACGTCTCTGGACACAACACAATTATATGCCCAGGTGCAATGACAAAATGCTGGTGTTAAATTCTTTCATATAGAACAAATTACGTCCAAGGGCGACTAAATAGCAGCACCTTATCTAGTATGACGAGTTAAATGGAAACAGAAACATCAGGAAGAAAGGAAGGAAACCTTGTCCAACAGTAGAAGCAGCAGGTGCTCAATTAGTCAAGGAGCAGCACGATTCAAGGAGAGAGTCAAGGCCTACGAAGCCCCCAAAGTCTACCATCTACATGCTGATGAAATAAAGAAGATAGCTGAACAGTTACCGTGCTCCCCAAAGGATGGCAACAGTCGACATGGCGACATGGACGCACGCCATGATCGCGCACATGAGATAATAGCAGCTTTGATGATGAAAAGATAGCCCAGCGACTAACACCAATCCCAAAAAAATTAACATATACTTCATCATGGCTGATGAGCCATGCATGAGTGGCCTGCCCATGTGCATGATGCGGCTGGGTAACTTGCAACAGCAGCTTAGGCTAGTCATAGTGGGAGTAACTTAGCTAGTAACATAGCGCACTTCAAGAAAATTTTGCTTATATGGCAAGTATTTAATGTGAGATGGTAACATAATATGTTACTGTAACATAGCGCTTCCCAAAACAAGATGAGTCTACAAACTAATAAATAAAGCCATCTATGACACTACTATCATTGTTACTTTGCATTATGAAGGTAGTAACTTAGACTAGTGTCATGCATATGACACTAGTCTAAGTTACTCCCCATTATGACCAGCCTTAAGCAAGCAGGCTATAGTGTAGCCGACCAAGATTTTCACCCAGCAAGCAAAGGAGAAAGAAAGGCTGCAATCCCAGGCAGTGAACCGTGTCAAATCAGGCATGCATGGGTTTGCATTTCACACGCCTTTCTTTCCTTTCCTTTCACATCTTGTCAATCCGGCACGGGGAATCAATATGGGGGCTAGCACAAAAAACCATGGCTGGTAGGATAGGAGGATGGAGCACATCACAGGAAGCCGCCATGATCCTGCCTCCTCTCCTCCTCATGCATCTCCTCTAGTCCCTCTACTACAACATGCATGCCAATTATCAAAAGATGAAGATGCCAACATAGTTTAACATGTAAGACGAATGTTAGATAAGATGGTGTATAATAAGCACAAGAATTCCCTCATCACATGCAGCATTACACACTGGCCTCTCTCTAGGACACAAGTTCCAATGCAATTAGAAGATGCTCCATCTACAAAGCACAAAGCCAATGCCAAGAATGCATCCATATGCCTCCCATTCCTTCAATCCTACCTACCCGTGGAAAAAGTTGGCGAAAACAAACAGGGAAAAGGGGTGCTCCGATGAGTGAGTGAGATAAACAAGATAGGCATGGCAAGCATTGGATGCCAAATCGGCCACGCAAAGGAGTGAAAGCCAAGCAAGTGAGCGTTGCAAGAGTCAAACTTTTCTGCTCAGCCTATCATGATAATCTATCTATCTATCAGCAGGAGAGAAGCCTGAACAGTGCACGCCTCTGGATCCCTGCCTGCTCGAAATGGCACCCACGGCCTACATGGTTTGCACCCCTGAACACATCCCCATAATTGGAAAGGCAGGCATCGGGAACATAAGCAAAGCATGAGACAAGAAGAAACCAATTGGACAAAACCAGCAGGCAATGACCTGATCAATTCATTATGCAAAGTAGTACTAGTGTTGATTTGATCTTCATTATCTTGTTTAACATTCCTAATTGACAATTATTCTTCTCTAAGAGTACATTAGTACTGCTGGAAAATTAAGCAACTGGTGCTACTAGGAGGACTGGAGTGGACTAGACTAAGAACGATTAACACTTGATGTCATACAGCATGAACAAATCAATGGCGAACACCATGCAGTGCATTGCACCCCGGCCATGAGAGGGTTGACAGGTTTGTACTTACTAGCAATGAAGAGAAGAAAGGAAAGAATGGTACTGTAGTAATGATCTACTATGTGACCTTACTCTTCTAGCAGCTCGGCTCAGTTCATGGTGTTACCATAGCTGGACCCGCCGCCGAGTATGTGCTGCTGGCCTCCTCCCCCTCCGCCTGCTCCTCCGGCGCCACCGCCGCCGTACATGTCCGAGGGCGCCATCGAGGAGGACCCCCCGCCTCCCCTCGCGGCATTGCCGCCGCCGCCGAGGTGGAGCTCGGACATGTTGGGCACGGCGCCGCCGGTGCTCGAGTCGATGTCATTGCTGGCGCGGCCGTCATCGACGCCCTGGTCGTAGAGGAAGCCCTTGAAGACGTGGCCGTTGATGGTCACCGTGGCCTGGTACGCGTACTCGTCCTCGCCGTCGTCGACGGACGTCACGCGCACGCACCTGAACACCGCCGGCGCGCGCACCTGCCGCGGCAGGTTCCCCCTGAACGAGGCGTCTGCAGCACACACACACAGTAGAGTAGATGCTGAGCGAACTGTCCCGAATTACACCACGCGTGGCCGTGGTGGGCGGCGTGGTTACAAAACATACCTTGATGGCTGGAGGTGGTGTCGTAGCTGCGCGGCGTGGTGGCGTTGGAGGTGGAGGTGTGCGAGGTGGTGGGCTGCTGGGAGGAGAGGAGGCGAGGCTTCTTCGACCCCGCGGCGGTGGCGGGGGACGAGGAGGAGCCGCCGAGGTGCTGGCGCTCGCGGCGGCGGGCGGCGGGGACCCAGGTGCTCTTGACGTGGGTGGAGCAGTCGAAGCCGCGGCTCTTGCAGCAGGTGCGGCACCGGCTGTGGGTGCAGTCCTTCTTGGCCTGGTTGCCGCAGTCCTGGCAGGTGGTGGTGCCGGAGCCGGAGGAGCCGTCGCCGCCGGGGTCGAGCATCGGGACGGGCTTCTTGAGGTAGAAGGCGCCGAGGCTAGGGTTAGGGTTGCCGCCGCCGCCGCCGCCGCCCGCGGCCGACGGCGAGTGCTGCTGCTGGTGGTGCTGCGCGGACTGCCAGAACTGGATGCCGCCAGCCTTGGCCGCCTCGGGGTCGAGCACGCCGGGGCCGGCGGAGAGCAGCGGGAAGATGGCGTCGGAGGCGGCGGCGGCGGCGGCCGCGTCGTGGTGGTGGTGATGGTGGTGCGTGTGGTGGAACGACGCGGCGGGGGCGACCACCACCATCCCCACGTCGCCGGCCGCCATGCCGTAGTTCAGGGCCGCCTGGCGCGAGGCGGGGGACGAGGAGGACGCCGACGCCGGGCCCCAGAGCCCGGCCCCAGCGCGGCGCCGGAGGCGGCCGCGGCCGCGGCCGCGGCGCCCGCCTTGAAGCCGAGCGAGATGTCGTCCCCCCTGCCGCCCCCCGCGGCGGCGGCGGAGGAGGCGACCCAGTCCGCGCAGGCGCCGGTGTCGGACGGGGAGCGCCGGCCCGAAGCCACACTTATGCCCAGCGAATTCCGCGGCGGGGATCGGGATTAAAAATACCGCCCCCCCTCCGAATCCGCCGCCCGCCGCCTAGAAGCTACTGCTGCTGCTACTACCCGTAGTGGCTGCTGATCCGGGGGAATAAAAATCCTCCACTAGCGCTGATGCTACGACTCTCTCTCTCTCTCTCTCTCTCTCTCTCTGACGCAGCAGCAGCGACGGGGCCTGAGGCTGTGGTGGGAGCTTCTTCTCCTCTCCTCCTCGAAAGAGAGTCGCAGACGAATGGACGGACGGACGGACGGATGGATAGCGAGTGCACTAGCTAGGCTGCGGCGTCTCTATCGCCCCAATTACTAGTAGCGCGCGCCGGCCGGCCACGACCCCTCTCCCTCCCTCTCGCTCTCGCTATCTCCAACTCCTCCTCCAAGCACCCAGCTCACTCTACCACTATACCGGTCTACAAGTACCTCTAGCTCTAGCTGCCTATATAGTACTACCTGCCTGACAGGGCCCATCAATCTAGCCCATCTCCGCTCTCTCTCTTTCCCCCCTGCCTTTTCATGGCACCTTTATTTTGCTTTCCTTGGTATTTTTCTGGTACTTTTGCAATGTGTGTTGAAGCCAAGGTTGGCTTTTGCGGGTGATGGAGGGGGGGCACGGCAGAGGGGTTCATTTTTAAGTGCTGGGTTGTGGGGGCTCTGAAAATTCCTGTGGGACGGAGGGACGGAGATCTTGTTCGCTTCTGGATCGACGATGATCACTCGTCCATCTTTGGCCGGCCGGCCGGACCGCTTCTCTCTGTCTTCTTCTTTTCTCCCGGCTTCCCACGCACTGACCAGCTTCTTCGCTTCCCCTGCCCCCTTCTGCCGCGTTAATTGCCGGAGTACTAGCATAGCAGCATCTGCTCCGGTGGCTAACGAACGACGTGCTCACAGGATCCGTTTCCGGTTCCAACTTGACAACGATCCCATTCTCCTCTTCTACAGCAAATTTTGGTCGGACGTGGCGCGGCTACGGCGCCGCTGGCCGGGGAAGGGACGGCGTCCGGAGTTAACGCCTGCAGTGCTCGAGCCTCCCTGTTCAGCGCGTCATTGGCGGTCTGCGTTTGCTGGGCACCAGCGCGTGACCAGTAGGAGTGACTGTTCTTCACAGCGGCGTGATTGATGATTGGCCGGAGAAGAACAGACTCTTTTCACTGCATGCTGCCACCGCTCCCCTATTCACGCATTAATTAATCCCGTAGTGGAAACCAAAGGTTGTTCAGTTTGAGGATTTAAGGTTTAACTCCTCAGGGAGGGGGGGGGGGAGTGGCGTTGGCGTGGTACTATTTTTTATTTTTCTTGGCAGTCTTCGCAACGGAAACAAACGTTCGCTGTCATGACATGAAAATGTGGGCTCCCTCCTTTGCCGTTTATTACAGGCGGCCCAGGTCGTGGTATACTTCCATCAAGATGAAGATCTATCGGCTAGAAATGATTCAAACGCGAAATCTGATGGCCGAAATCGTTGGGGGCCTGAGAGAGCTCGGTTTGGGTGCAGTTTTGCTGGCCAAAATTCATAAGGACACTGCTTTAGAAATATGAAAACATTGACTACATGCATGTATACATTTTTGTCTAAATTTAGGGTCGTAAATGCTCAATCATGAAGAGATGGCTTCATTGGTCGAAGAGACTCGGGTCGGTCTGGGTCTTCATTATATGGCAAACTTTGGTAGAACCCAGGTATGTACTATAACTTATGCCGCATAGATTGTAATTGTTATGTTTTGCGTAATACTATAAAACAAGTGTTTATTTCACACACACACAGACACACACAAAATCCAATAAATCCGAGTTGTCCGGAGAAGCCCCTTAATTTTTTTTAGTTCATTTTCGGCTTCAAGTATGTGTGACCTAGAAGCTGCAAGGAAACGGAAAAGAACATGCCATATCATAGTAGGACAACATGCATTATATGGAACATTGTTTTTTTTTACTTTGTGTATATTGAAGAAAATTCTTGTTTCGGTGGAATGAACATAACTCAGATGGTTTGGTTCCTTTTGGTGGAACCAGCCTAGCCAGATTCAAGTCCTGAATTTTGCACGCGTACTCACATTTTTCTGCATTTAGTTCTCTCTTTCCTAACGATGGTTGTTTGCTCACATGGGTGACTATACGTGCATGTATGCAGATGTGCATTTACATTACGTTTCTAAAAAAAATAAGAACATTAGTTTTGAGTGAACAGATGTGTTTGTGCAATGTTTCTTAAAGAAAAAAAATCTAAGAAGGCGTTTGTTTTTGAGCAAAAGAAATAAAGATATGCCTTTTGTTGCTGACCCGTGTATGGGATGGTGACAAAGACGAAGATCTACTACACCAGTTCCTCGTTTGGACCTGCGAGAGCTGTGCTGGCCGCCCCCATGGATATCTTGCTGTGATAGGGAAGTGTCAACGCGCGCGGTGGTCTCGTTTGGAAAACCAGATGCCATGGCGTGCGTGGTCCTCCCTCCGTTCCGCAGAATTCTCGAGACAGGCACGAGACCCAAATGGCGAAACCAAACAAGTGGACGCCCCGCCCACCAGCTGGTTGCATGGATTACGCATGCTGCTACAGTGTGAACGGGCGTGTAAAATGTGGCCGCAAAGGCGACGGCCGGCGCTGCCCGACCGTCCCCGGCTCGCATGATTGAACGAACGGCGCCGCTACTTTGGACGCGAACGGACGAAAGAAAGCGTCCCCATCACCGGCCCGCCCCCGGCCGATCGACCAAAAGAGCAAAATACAGTCGGGCGGGCCCGTGGTATTTTGACACGCTAAAGCAAAGCAAGCAATAACATGCATGCCAACCAAGGAAGATACTCCTACGTAGCTGCTGCCGAAACACAACTGTTTGGAGCGCCGCATGCATGCACATTGTCGCCGCTGTAAAGCCTGTGCCAAAGTTAGATGGCGGCCGCATCGGGCTCCTGCGAAACGTGAAGGACTCGTCTGCGCGGGAAGAAACGGGCTGATTGATTGTCAGCCTACAGTATTGGGCCTATATGGCACGAACTTTAAAGCACCTCTAGGCATGTCTCGCGAGACACGCTCGAATCGGCAGTTTCTCATGAGGCAGGCCCGTGCGAGCCGCGTGGACGGTGGGGGCTGCACGCGAGGAGCCATCCTCGAGAAGCCGCGTTGCTTCCCGAAGCGCCAGCAGTTATTATCCTCACCTTCCCTCACCGCTCTCTCCCCCCTCTCCCCTCTCCCCACTCTGACCGACGGCGGCGACGGCAGTGTGCAACAGATCGGAGAACAGCAAGTCGACTTTCGGCCACCTTCATCGGCATCCACAACGGCACTTCAAACATGGCAGCAAGCTATTCTTTCCCCTCCTCGCCTACTACTTCGCATTCAATTCGAGTTTAGATTCGTTCCGTGTTAGATGAACGGGCAATCGGGGTAAACACCGTAGGAGTCATCATAACATCGTCATGACTACCGGTAGATATGAGATTCCCGATCCAGATTGAGTACAATAGGAATGGGGATTAGGGTTCATCTTACATAGTACGCACAGATCTTAGCCTCGGGGACCCTAGAGGCGATTGGAGCAGCGGGTGGCCTTGGTCTTGGTCTTCTCCTGGACCTGCAACACCGTCTCTTCTTCCTCGCCGGAGTCCATCTCGATGGACATGCTTCGGCGCCCTCACAATCATCACCACCGCATCTTCTTCCACCTCCATAGCCATACTATTTGTGGTGAAGTACACGATGGTCATGAGGACGCCGGTATTGTCTGTACTTGGCCCACTTTGCCCTCTGTCCAGCGTCGCCAGAGTCAGCCTGATTCATGGCCTCATCAAGTATGTCGATCGACATAGCGCCCTTTCTTTGGTCGAGAATCGGTGTCTTCTACTCCTCCCGTCGCCTTCTTCACCACGTCGACTCTTTGGCGCAGATCTTCCACGTCTTTGAAGTTTGACTTGTTGGAGTTCATCTTGTAGTTGGGTTGGAGGAAGAATGAGAGACAGAGAGGTGGTGGGTAAGCGGTGACCGTCACGGTGGGTAATTAAAGGGGCACACGAGCAAAGGTTTTAATGACGATGTTGCAAGGTTCATAATACAGATCGTGACACAACCTTTGAACCTCTTCACAATGCAGATCGACATGAAGAACAAGAGAAAGAAGGTGGTGGCATCAAAGGAGAATGAAAAAGGCAAGGATATGGTGCCGCCCTCAGAGGTGATGCCCGTCAGAGCGAACGCACGGACGATGGCGATGCTTGAGGAGCCCCCAATGCAAGCGGTGGAATTACGATCACTACCATGAGGTGGGAGGGCCAACAACCTTCGCAAGGTGATCACGGTCCCCACCGAGGCCATACCTATGCATTGGACTTCACGAAGCAGTTTCCGTCCGTGCCGCAGGAGTTCAAGCAGAAAGACGGACATCGGCTTCTCCTGGAGGGTCACTGTCCTGCTGTTGAACGGCAGGGTCACCCACAATCAGGTTGGGCCACCTTCGTTGCCATCCATCAGATCAAGATAGGCTTCATGGTGACCATCAAATTGTTGACTCCCGACATGCTGAAGGTCATCGCCTTCAATGACGATGGTATTGAAGTGGTGACCAGGTGCGGGAGGCATGACAACGCCTTTGCCGTGAACGCCTAGGACAGCCCATCGTATGCTCCAGCTGCTTTAGTTTAATATCGGACTGCTTAGTACTATGTTTGAACTGATGCCTTATGTGTGTACGGTATTTATAACTGTTTACTACTATGTTCGGTTGTGTGTGATCTTACTGACGCCGTTGTGTGCTGGTAAACTCCCCACCGTGCCGAAGAGGTTATCAGACAACAGACGTTGCGTGCAACCAAACAACGTGCTTATGTTGAGTTCAGACAATGCAGGCAACCAAACACCGTGCACTAAGCTATCCCTTAACGCGTAAGAACTAAATGCGGGCAACCAAACAAATTGTAGATGTAGATGCTGACTTGAGCTAGCGGCTGCTACGGCTGTCAAACATGCACGAAGGAACCGGTGGAGGCCGGCCGGCGACGTGGATGGGCCTACGCCGGGGACCCGACGTGACGCCGAGAGCTTTTCGATCAGTTGATGCAGCGGGGCAGCTGGTCCCTGCGATGCGAGAGCTAACGAGACACCACAGCTTTTGCTGCTTGCGAGCGAGCAGCCCGATCCCGGCCCGATACTTCCATCCCAGCTCAGCTCTTGTGTCGTGTCGTGTGCGGTGGTGCCCCGCTGTCATGTCTCGTGCACGCTTTGGGCCAGGCTTGCACGTTAAACTGGCGAAAAGGGGGCCCGGAAACGCCGCTGGTTTACGGCGAGGAGGAAGCACCCGCGGCTGCTCCTGCGGCGGGGAAAAGACGATTGTCCGAGTGAGATTCCCCGTCGCCGTCGTCAGATCGAGCACGCACCGGTTAGGTAAACTAAACGAGCATTCCGTCCTTTTGCTCCGTGGAGATAAAGTGGAATCGGGTGTGTGAGCGGCGACGAATGATCGGCGTGCAGCGCGGCTCCCCGGATGTTCTCTGCGTGCAGGGATCAGAGCCTAAAATATTCTCCCGCCGTCCGGCATATGCTTGCCATGGCGCAGATTTAACAAATTAACACGCACATGTTTCCCACGTTAAGAACAAAACCATGCTGCCACCGTAATTCAACTTAAAACCCTCGGCAGAAATGTTACGTGATCAAAAAGATTTTGTACTCCCTCCGTTTTTATTTACTCCGCATATTATAGTTGAATAAAGTCAAACTTACTAGAATTTGACCCAGTTTATAAAAAAGAATATAAATATTTACCATAGCAAATCTATGTGAAGTGGAAGTACATTCAATAATAAATCTACTAGTATTGATTTGTTATTGTATATGTTAATATTTTTGTCTATAAACTTTGTTAAAATTTATAAAGCTTGACTTTGATCAAACCTAATACGTGGAGTAAATAAAAACGGAGGGAGTACTGTTTCATGAAACTACTTTTTTGTTGTCCACGGTTATTATTGTAATGTAGTACTAACTTTTTCATGAGTTTTCATACAGGTAGTCTCCGTCTCAAAAAACTTATCTTGCATTTGTCCTGGATATGGATGTATCTAGACAAATTTTACCGTTAGATACATCAAATCTAGATAAATTTAAGACAAGTCTTTTGGGACGGAGGTAATATCTAATTTGTGAACACTGTGTTTGCTAACCACATGTTCCACGCGCTCACAAGTACATAATTTGACTACACATTATGTTAGAAAAACAGATTTAATGTGTAATATTACAAGGCACTTGCACTAGAAAAAAGACAGCGATGCTATGTTTGTGGGATGTGATATTTCGGTCGACTATCAATTCTACCACGTCTGATAATAGATCATGTGGTACAGAAACAAGGAGGAGAGAGAGAGATAGTTGATCATTCGCTAAGAATTGCGCTCTTACTTAAGAATCATGACAAGAGTTGATGAATGGTGTCCATATGTTGTCGAATTAAGACAAACTAGTCATTTAAACTCATTTTAGACTCGCATTACTATATGGCCCATTTTAAGTTCCATATATGCTAATCCTTAGGCAACTGGAAATTTTGGAAGCCTCAATAGATTTATATAGGGAGAAAAGCTCAACCTCGAGTGCAAGAAGGTTTCCGGGTCCTCCATGGCGAGTGCAAGTCGAAGGCCTAGTTGTTTAGGTGGAAGGGGGTGGATAGTTGTTGGTGCTTGAGAACATGGGTTGGGCGACTTGAGCAGGATGAGATGTCGAGGAGCAGTAGAGGTGCCAGCGCCACATGTCGCGGGTGGCGGAGGCGGGTGCTTGTGGACATCGGCAGGAAGATAAATGGGGCATCCTCCGAGGAAGTATGACTATCGGGCTGTCTGTTTTGGATCCAACGTCATGGAGCCTTCCCTGTTTTTTTTCAATAGACTAGTAGAACTGGAACATTTTGCAGTTACCTAGTACTCCCTCCGTTTTTGTTTACCCTGCATATTAGATTTGACTGAAGTCAAAATTTATAAAGTTTGGCCAAGTTTATAGAAAAAAAATATGAACATTTACAATAGCAAATCTATATGATGGGAAAGTGTATTCAATAATAAATCTCATCTTTTTGAATTGTTATTGTATATGTCAAAGTTTACAAAGCTTGACTTATGTGGCACAATGGGCAGGAACTTAGGAGTAACATCACACACTCCAATGCAACTTTGCTTATGTGGCACATATTTAATGAAGAGAGAGCTGCTTGTGGTAACTAGCCAAGAAACAATGAGTCTATGACCTAATAAATACATCATTGCATGGCACTACATATGTGTTCCTACCCACTATGGAGTCAGGTTACCGGAACATCACACATTCCAAGAAACAATGAGTCTATGACCGGTCTAAATAAAAACAGAGGGAGTACTAATGCATAGGCGGTCCTCTTAATTCTCATTTATGGTTGATACGGATGGACGAGACAGTGATCAAACAAACGACCTAAGAATGCCCTAGTAGTTGGCTAGTTACTCCTACCGGCCGTGCATCCTCTGGGCCGCAAACTGCAAGCTTGTTGCAAGGAGACGATGCCATTTATGGGACGCGAGAGGCGTACATGGCGCGTAGCGGCGCCGCAGCGCAGCACCCACCATACGTACTCGGGTCTACGAGAGGAAGAGGAAATTATTGGAGCGTCCGGCGCGGTAGCTGCACGCTGTCGGGACCGCTCCTCGGGTCTTTTTGGACGCTAGCTGCGCGCGCGCGGCGTGCAATAACTGCCCGCCTAACGGACGTGTCCCTCCTCCGTCCCGGAGAAGAAGACCGGCCGGACGCAAAAACGGTCCTCGCCGCACACCACAGCAACGCAGCACACACGTATGTACGTACTACTCGATCTACATGTGATGTGAGTACGTACGACACATGCATGGACGCAGTACGTACGGTATGGCTACATGTGATCCCTCCCTGCAGTAATGCCGTGCAATTTCCGGTGTGATTTGGCAATCCGGCCACGATGACGAGCGCTACGGCGCGCGAGGGCGGCACAGTGCAGTGCATGCAGTGCGCCGGTGGCCGGTGGTACGAGGCAATAGATGCGGCCGGTTTCTCGCTACAGGAGCTGCCGCAGCAACAGTAATGCGTCGTTGCTTGATTCGCTACGTGATGACAAGGCCGCTGCGACAGGCCCGCGGCCGGTGCACTCACTGTCCAGCCGGCTGCAAGTTGCCTCGAGGTCCCGAGACTAGCAAACCATAGCTTGTAGCTTGTACTACGACGGACGGATGGCCGGACGGCGTGCTCGATCTAGGTTCAGCCACCGGAGCTGGGCACACTGGAATATCCTTTCTGGTAGGTTTTGCTAAGCGATACGTGCTGTGCGTGTGTGTGAGAGAGAGATGGGCAGTACGTAGCGTATGGTGCCATGCTTCTGTAAAAAAAAAATTACTTCCATTTCCAAAAAAAAATGCTTCTGTAAAAAAAATTACTTCCTTGGTCACATAATATAAGGCCCCGCTTGGAATGTAGTTTTTCTGTCACCCCTGTAATATTTTACACCGGTATTATACCGCCCTCCAACAGAATACATTCCGCGGGGTGGTATTTTCAATCCGATTGTAATTTGCGCTTGGCTCCAGGTTTCAATCCGGTTGTAACACCTAGTTCTAGGTTTCAACGTTTCAACTGAATTCTTATGAAACTTTGGCAGCAGCTGTTAACTGACAGGAGGGTTCAGGCTAATCATCAAAGCAGGACGGCCACATCGCCAAGGAGGAGTACTCCGCCGCCGGCTGACCGGGAAGGGACGGGGAGGGGGAGCAGAGGACGAGGAGGAGGAGGGAGGATACTTTGGTGGAGCAGTCTCCTCCTCATCCAAGCGGCCTCCTCTGCTCCACCAAAGTATTACATTTTCCCGTTTCATTTCCTCTAGTATAGTAGTATGCCAAAGAGGAAATGGAATGCGCGTTACATTTTCCCGTTTTCGTGCTCCTTTTCCATGCATGCAGCGTGCGCTTTTTGGACGGGAGGAAATTATTGGAGGCGGTGCCGACCGGCCGGCCCCGCCGCACCAGCCTCCGTGAATTTAGCCCGGCCTGTCGCCACCATTCCCGCCACCGCTCCCCGGCCCCTCCATCTCCATCCCGCACCCACCCGTCGCCGTGCAGCTTCATCTTCTTCCTCGGCTGCTGTCCCCGTAGATCCGCTAGTCGATTTTATGATCTCAGAAAAAAGACAACAGTAGTACTAGTGCACATGGAGTGGCAGCACAGCGCAGGCTCGCTGCGACGCTGAGCACCAGCCTTTCTGCCCGGGCTAATCCCATCATCATTCCGCTGCTCATTGGGCCCTAACCCTCTGATCCAGCGCGCCGGGGAAAAGGCGGGCCCGATCAGTGTCGCAGGCCCGTCCTGATACAGTAATTTTCTCGGACCACGTTCCTGCATTGCCACAGTAAATACAACGCTGTGAACAGTGTCTGCATCGACCTGACCCGTCAGAAACGAGCAAGTCAACTTTGTTAATCCGTGGCCTATGGCGTCTGTGTTTTTTCACTGGGCGTTCATGATTGGCTTTGGTGGGCGATGGATCGCCAGCCGGCGCATTTAGATGAGATGAGCTTCGCCGAATGGATTCCTGGAGATGAACTGGCTCAGACGTGCAGAGGAGGTCAATTTATTAAGCACGTCGGCCGGGCAAGTGGCCGCATGAGATTAAAGGCTGCTCGATATGTGTGCATGCAGCGCCTCTGGGCGTCTCAAGGTCATCGCTGGCTTCCATGCAGGCGGTGGATGAGATAGTGCAGGTCAGGCCGGCGTGCCAGCGCCACGTCAGAGCTTGGACTTGGGATTAGCCATGGATGAGCACGCAAGATTCCTCTCTGCACTTCATGGCTTGCAGAGCTGCAGGGTACGTACGTGGCCTGAATACGAATTTGGTTTCGGTCGAAAATATCATATTCTTGCTGCCTGCCTTCGTGCTGGCTCTCCTCCTCTCTTTTTTTCGAATTTGGTGGTTCTCCTTGTAACCTTACCAGTATTCTGAGCCGTATGCCTGCCTCTCCGAGAGGACTGATATGAGATGACGTGATAGACAAAAGGGACTCTCTCTCTTTTTTCTCTTTTGAAGAAGGAGAAGAAGAAGAAGACGACAAAAAGGACTCTGTGCAAGAGAAAAGGGCACTGGTAGGAAGCAGTGTGGGACACTGCGCATACGAGCGGATGTTGGGCAGAGGCAATTATTTGGTGGATCCTATCGTCCTTCCTCCACTGAAACCTTGCATTGCATGGCATCGGATCCTCCTCCGCTTCCTTGCAACGGACCCGCCGAGGCCGAGCAAGCACGCATACAACGATGATGAGGACATGCATCGCCACTATGGCAGCCACATGGAGGAATAGTGGTGCGTGATTTAGCTGTGTATGCGGATTCATGGGAATTAATGGATCGTGCCGAGGGGAGGATCTTTGCCGACTTCGTCACCGACCTATATGTTGACAACTTAGACGGCAAATGGATCGTGCCTTGTTTCTCTCTAGCCAAATGAAGTGCAATCCCATGGCCAGAGTAGTTTAGTCCTACAAATTTCAGCAGCTAGTTCTGTCCGGAACATGCAGAGTATCTCCCTCCGCCCGCGCATTGGCATCTTCTTCTACGTATATACAAAAAGGGCCACGACGAGGCAGCCCCACCGGTGCGGGTCCCGCGCGGGCTTCAGCTTTCGGCGCAGCAGGCAGGAGCGACCGACCACGGGAGCGCACGCAGAGAGGCGCAGGCGCAGGCGCAGCGAGAGCGAGGAGACGACCGACCCGACCCAGCCTGCTGAAATCGCTGGGTTCGGATCGAACCGATCGGCGCAGCGCGCGGTTTCCGAGGAGGAGAGGAGAGGAATGCGTGGCGCGTTGGGTGGGTCGGGGCGGCCTCGAGCCCCGCGCGGGCAGGGCCGCAGAGGGACCGGACGCGTCGCTGCTTCCTTTGTCCTTCTCTTGTTTTTACCCCGCCCCGCGTCCTGACGGCGACCGCAATAACTAAACACTGCCGCCGACGCCAGTGGAGCAGGCGCGCCTCGGCCCTGACGACGGAATTAACCGGCGGGTGCCAGCTGATCTCATCTCATCGGTTATAACACCCAGCCTGCTGCTCTGCGCACAGGCACAGCAGTCTCTCGCCCCTATTACATCCCTCGTCGACCAGCTACTCCGACAGCACAATCGCACCTCCTTAATTTAAATTATGGAATGATGGTAATTGCAGACGTTTTTAATAATCATAAAGAAAATAGGAGTGTTGTACTCCCTCCTTTTCGGTTTATAAGGCTTATCTCAAAATTTCAGTTTTTTCCCTTTTATAAGGCTCAATTTAGTTGTTCACCATCAGATGTTTAGATTCCAAAGTGCATTAAATCGTCAGACGCAAAGATTAAGAGAAAATTAATGCGTCGCACTTTATGCATACATGCATTGCAATTAATACATTGGTAAAATCATTTTTTGAGAAAACAACAGCACTAATTGATGCTTTTGCAAACTACAAAAATTATTTCACCACTCACCATCTATCTTGATTGGTGATATTTTTGAATTGAGCCCTATAAACCAGAAAAGAGGGAGTATATGTGGTAGATTACCTCGATTTTAAGGAACAAAATGGTAGTTTAAGGTTAACACGAAAAACACAACAATGGCGAGTCAGAACCGTAGAATGGCATTCCCGCCAAAAAAAAGGGTGAACATGTTACACTCCCACTTCTTATCACTAGTAAAATCTAAAAAATAGAAAAAAAATTCTAATATTTCTAATTTTTTTGGTTAGGAAACATAATCAATTTTTCTACTCACATATGGAGTTTCGCGAAGAATGATATCCGTGATATTCATGACGAAAGAAAACTGATACTGTAATCTTTTAAACCTGGATTCTTTTGTAGCACAGACTTTGTCCTTTTTGCCAGAATATTACTGATGTGATTTCTTAGCGAAACTTCACCCACGAGTCCATGATTGATGAATAGACTGGAATTGTTTCTCACAAAAAATAAAGAGTAGAACACTCGATCTGATTTATTATGAAGAAGTTTCCAAATTGTTCTTTTGTTTTACTAAAATTTTCGGATTTTAGTGTTCGTAAAAGGTATGCGTGTACCCATATTCCAAAAATCTGTGGCCCTTTTTGCTGGCTGATTTTTTCCTGTCACGTGTCAATGCTACTATTTTTTGCAGCCAAATTAAAGTTTTTATAAAATACCTAGCCATTATATGTGTCATTTTTACCACAGAGAAAATGTGTAATTTGAATAAATAAATATTGAAAAATATTTTGTTGAGCGAGGAACAATTGCCTAAGCTCACTTAGTAGTTAGAGAATCTACAACCGGACGCTCCATATCCACTTCAAATGGCTAGGATCTCCGGCAATCCACATATCCCACTCATATGTAGGTTGGATATGGCATGTCCGGACGAGCCCGAACAACACTACCGCGTCGAACTGACCACACAGACCCATGCGGAAAGCCATTAATGACGGCGTCTCGTCTGATTTTCGCTGAGGGCATTCATGGTGCCATGGCGCCCTTCAGCACGCGTCGCCCGGAGGACCAAGTCCGACTATTTAGTTTGGCGGCGACATCCCAACCTAGCCCATCCCCATTTCTCATCCTCGCTTACACACCTGTCACATTCCAATACGTCCGCCGCTAGCCATCCCGAGGCGTCGCATCACCGTCTACGCCTTACTCGCACCGGAGCTGCGAATCGAGTTGCTTCAGCGGATCCAGGCTAGACGCGTAGCCCCGCCACCCACAACATGCCCTCTTTACTGGTCGTGCCGTTGTCTAACCCGCCCTCGTCTTGCCTCTGCTGCTTCCGCCTACCACGCACCTTGTGCCGCACCACTCCTACCCGCCCTGCTCGCCGCTATCGCTACTTCTGCCACCCACCCGGCCGCCGCTACCCCAACCCTAAACCCATCTCTAACCCCAGCCGCACCCCAACTCCACCCGATGGGCTTCTCTGCCAACTCCTCCCTCTCCTGTACCAGTAGATAGGGATTTGCCTATCAATCCTCTACACGTGCAGTCATTCAGAATGAGCGCGGTCAAGATGAACACTTTGACAGTACGATCTTATGGGAGCACAACTTCCGTTAGAGGATTTTTACCGTAATAATCCACTTTTTTACCGTAATAATCCACAAAATCATAGACACCGTGACGCCTCGCGCCTGCCCTCTCACGTAACTCGTGCCGCTCCCGCCGAAAGAAAGAAAAAACGGACACGTTTTCGTAACCCGCATCGAACGATCAAACCGGGATTACTTTTTGAACCCTTTTTTTTTTTGAGTTGGAACTTGCGGGTCTGCAGGTGAGCCGCAGCCGATCCGACGCCTGCTCACTCGGCTCGGCTCGGCTCGGCCCGGCAGCACGCGCGAGGAGGAGCGATGGAGGCGAGAGATGCGGATCGTGGATTTTCTGAGAAAAGGCTGGGGATGTCGTCCCAGGGGCGCCAGTGGCCCAGCCAGCCCTGGTTGACACCTGTGTCGTCGCCCTGCTGCTGCCCGGGTCGGAGAATGGGCCTGAAGCTACCACGGCGCCCACACACACACACACTGCTGCTGCTGCTGCTCTCGGCCACGCTTCCGTCTCTTTCTTCTGGCCTCTGCCTGCCCGCCTGCGTCGTGTGGCAGCAGGGCGAGCCTTCTTCTTTCCTCTCGTCGGGCGAGAGATAGATGCCGGCCGTACGGTACGGTCCGGCTCGTGTCTTGCCCGTCATCATCATAGCCCGCCTGCCTCGGCGCCTGTCTCCTCCTCCTCGCGCGCCGAGCACAAATGCAAGAGGGTGTGGACCGGGGGACATTGCCCAGCCAGCAGAAGAGCTGGAGGAGGGCACGCTCCGGAACATTTTGTGATCTTCGGATTTTAGCAGAAGCGTCCGATCCCGCCGAATGAACGCAGTGACAATGTTCAGCGTATCACGGTATTAAGCAGTATGCGCTCACGGTATCAGGCTGTATAAACTCTCAGGGTGTTCCCAACTTGTCTTGTCTCTAATAGTTCCTTTGTATTTTCACACACAAAAATATATTTCATTCAATAATAGATCAAAAATTATTTCTGTAATTACCAACTTAAAACAGGTGCCAAGTGATACGAGACTGACAAAATGAGTTCTAAATGTACTGCCACTGCCTTTGTGGGAGCGTCTACGTCTCAGCTTGCTGCGAGGCGAGGCCCCCACCTCTTTATGTTGCGGCTTCTATCACCATCCTCACCTCCCGGTGGATTTGGAAACATCCCAATGCCTGTGTTTTCAACAACGACACACGATCCGTGCAACGTCTCGCCGACATCATCAAAGACGACACTCGTTCATGGGATCACCCTGGAGCCACAAGGCTAGGACAATTGATCCAGAGGCATATTAGTTTGTCCTTTTGCGGTTGCCCATCCCCTTTTCATATGTGTTCTTCGCATTCCCACTCACACCGGGCCATGCGTTCGTGTTCGTGCGATGACTTTGTATCTGCTACAATATATGTCTTCTATCAATGTAATGATACGCTATGCTTTTGCATATTCCCAAAAAATAGTTTGCTACGTGACGCCAAGGCTATTTATCGCTTACTGTAAGGCAGAACTACGTCCCGCCTCAGCGATCCCACAAAACGGGCCGGCCCAGCAAGCAGTTTTCATGTATGCACAGGTAGCACAATCCTTTCTTTTCGTGCTAGTTTTTTTTTTGTGGTTTTGGGTGCTTTTGCTCCGGTTTTCCATTTTTCTTGGCCTTTTTGGTTTTCCTTTTTCCACTTGGTTTTTTGTTTTTAGTTTTCTCATCATTATTTCTTTTTTTCTGTTCTTTACTTATTTTCTTTGGATTTTTGGCATTTTCTTTTTTCCATTTCGTTTTTTCCTTCTTTTCAAATAAATGAAGGCTTTTTCCAATGCACGTCGAACATTTTTTGTTACATGCACAAACTTTTTTAATATATGTAGAACATTTTTCAAAAACATGTTTGAAATATAATTTAATATGTGTTAACATTTTTTGAACTACGAGATTTTTTTGACATTGTATAAACATTTTAAGATAAATGTCACGAACAATTTTTTTAAACGCCAGGACATTTTCCAAATATCACATACATTTGTTTAAAATGGCACAAAATAGTATTTTTTTTGAATTACACTGATTTTTGTACATTGTATAAACTTTTTTGAAAAATTTCACAAACATTATTTGAAACGTGTCAACATTTTTTAAATGTCACGTACATTTTTCGAGGGTATGAAACATTTTCCTGAATTACATGATTTTTTACATGTAGTACCATGTTGGAAAATGACAGAAACATTTTTTGAAACACGTGGATAATCTTCAAACGTCACGTACAAAAATTTCTGAAAAGGTTGAACAACACTGTTAAATTTTTTTAATATATGAATTTTGAAATACATGTATTTTTTCAAATTGTAAATAGAAAAGAAAACATGTGCATCACGTCGGCGTGACGAGCAGACGGCTGGCCGAGCTACTGTCTCCGATAAAGAGGGAGCGCTCGGCCCTAGCGAGCTGTAGTGGGCAGCCGATTAGTTTCAACAACGTTTGTTTTGTTCGGTCGTCTTGCTTCTTTTTGTTTCTTTATTTCTTACTTTTGTCTACAGATAGGCTGTGTTTGGCAGCTCAGTATTTTTGAAGTTTTACAAAGATACCATGGTTTTGAGAAAAAACACTGGTTTTAAATACTTTGATGTGTTTGACATTAATTAATACTTCACTTTTATGAACCGTAGTATATTTGATACTGTGGTTTTTTTTTTGCGGTATTTGAAAAAGAGGTTCGTAAACTGAGAAACGCTTGCTCGACTTCTTCCAGCCGTCATTTATCCTCCATTGCTCCGTCTTCTCTGCAGCAACCCTGGGAAGAAAAATGTGTGCTCTTCTACATCGATTACTCTGCCATTCCTACGACCGGCCTCCACTTGATGACTCCGCCATTGATCTATTTAATCCGTTGCCTATTGTGCCAATGCAAGAAGCTGTAGATCGATTAGAATGGGAAGTTGATTGATTGATCCTGACATCCTGAGACAGCCGCACACGGCATACTAGCTAGCTAGATAGATTGACTGTGTCAACGATCCTACACACAGCATACAGTCGTACAACACTACGACGCCAGCCAGGAGTCGCAACGCTACAAGCACAAGCATGCAGCAGCTGTTTGCATGCACAAGCTGATCAGGTCGTTGTAACTCCTTGTCCTTTAGTGCAGCTGAGTTTGGTTCAGCTAGACGATGCATGCAATGGTCAAACCAAGTAAACTGAGGAATACTGCATTTGCCAAACACATCCATAGTTTTGCTAAAACTGAGAAAAACTGTGGTTTCTAAAAACTGAAGTATCCATTGCCCACGCATTTGAATACTGAGGTTTTCATTTACTATTGTTTTGAAAAAGCTGTGTTGCCAAACTAGGTAAATAACTTTTAAAATATACACATTTCAAAAATTACTTCACTTAAATTTTTATATACGTCGCGTATTTGGGAAAATGTTAACGAAGCGTAATTTCTGTTTGCACAATTACTGAAATATCTTTGTAGCATTTAATTTTTTTCGTATCATTCAAAAAATGTTCGCACGTTCCAAAATAATTTCTTGAGTGTAAGTAAAATTTAGTCTTGTTATGGTAATTGTAAAATATCTCAGACAACTAAGAAGAATTTTCATGACAATTATTTTTTTTACATGTTTAAAAAGTATGTATAAAGTTTTACTTTTTTCCATTCCAATAAAAAATCTGTGTGTATTTGAAAAAAAGATGTATTTCAAGAAATATTCAAACAAGTATTTAGAAAATGTTCAAAGTGTATCAAGATTATGTCTCTTATGTTTATAAACATTATACAGCATTTATTATAATAATTGACATGTATTTGAATAAAAGAAAATGAGAAACTTGAAAATGCTAAAATAAATCAAAAAATACGAAAATAACTGGTAAAAATCTAAACAAAAAGCATATAGAAAAAGCGAGAGAAAAAAAGACGACAGTCTGAAATCGGTCCATGAAAACGTACCAAAACCACTTCCAAATGGTACAGCATTGTCCTTGCCCGTTTGCCTCTCGCCAGAGGTGAGGCGGAGTTAGATGTTGCAATGAGGGAGACATAGCACTCGCCGTTTTTGGCTGCTGCTGCTGCTATGTATCACTTGTAGTGACACCTACAGACGCGTTAGCCATGTCTAGCTCCTGTTGGGCTAGGCCACAAGCTTCAAACCACTCGGTCGGCTAGTTCTAGAAAAAAAAGCTCAATCGGCTCTGTTCTTGTAAATACCTAAACAAGACAGTTGTTTTTATTTTGGTAAGGTTTATATTAGTTTAAAAAATCTTAAATTTGAAGAATGTTTTCTAATTTTGAAGAATGTTTGCTAATTGAATTGTATATATTTTTTAAAGAATGTTTACTAGTATTTTTTTTATCGTAAAAAGAATGTTTACTAGTAAGCCGGCTGCGACAGCCACAACACAACAACAATTCTGATGCGCAATAAGGATAATGACCCTTGTAAAGGAAAACGCCTGTAATGTTTAAACGGGCTGCCGTCTGTATGGCTCATGTTGCACATGTTAGCTGTTTGTTTTTTAGAAATTATAAAGTACATACTTTATAATGATAGTAATAAAAATAAAGTTCAAACGCTCATGTTTAATGAATATTAATTATATTATACATACAAAAAAGTTATTTAGCAAAATGTTCAAATAATTTCAAAAGGTATTGACGTATTATTTTTGAAACAATCATAAAAACAAAATAGTGTTTCTGATTATAGGAATAATTCTATAATTTCGAATAATAAAAATACTTCTTAAATTACAATAAATAAATGTTGTTTTAATGATATCAAATTTGAATAATTATATGCAATTTTTAGAATTCATAATTTGTTGTTAAGGGATTTTTTGTATAACTTGAAAATATTCATAATTCTGCAAAATTTAAAATATTTTTACAAAATTTTGGTATTTGACTATATTTCAATTATATAAAAACACCCGGATAACTCTTGTACAATGGCAACGGACTGGCGATGCAACACGAATGATGACATGATAAATGCAATGAATCAATAAATACCCGATATAATATTTAGAATATGGAAAGAATCTAGGGAACCGATCTCAGACTGTTACAACTCTCCCCCACTTATAAGAGATCTCATCACGAGATCTAGGAATGACAAGATGAAGAGGTAAAACCAAGTTGCTTTTTTGACAAACGTGTGAGACCAAAGTTACAAAAGACATGAAAAGAAGAATTTGAAAGCACTCCGGTTGAAAAAAGAAAGAAGGAATACAACATGGTCTTGAGAAGATGGATAGAACTTCGAAGAGAGCAACAACATGATGCCTCCGAAACAAATGAAAGATAGCTATATACTTGGAACTAAAAGAACGAGAATCCAACATCTTGCAGCACAAAGAACTTGAAATAACAATCTTACGAGGAAGGCTTGAATGTAGTTGTTGAAAACTCAACAACCAAAAGATTAACATCCAATGCGCTTATGGAAAACATCCCAAAACATTTGGGCAAAAACCTACCACTAACGGAAAAATTATGTAAAACTTCTTTCAACGAGAGGAAAAATGAAACTTAGATCATCGATAAGGACCACAAATAGCAACATTCCCTAGGAAAGGCTTTAGGTAAAATCTATCCCAAGATAATTCATTGCTAGAAATTCTTTATGGAATGACTTATGGAATATGCTGAAAAGATATCCTTCTTGAAAAACTTCTTTTCATGGCTCGTCATGATTCGTGAATGATATAACACAACTTCTTCCACAACTTCAAGCTTAGATAGGAAATGAAAAGTGATAAATCACAACTCTTAGAAGAAAAGGGGAGAAAGAACTTGCACTTTGGAATGCAAGTAGAGGAATGCTTGAACTCTTCAAAGGAAATCATGATGAAAGGCTACTTGAACACCCTAATGATGGCACCAAGTAGAATAGCTTGGAGATCAGATTCTTGAGAAAGAGAAAAACCTCAAGATTGACAAAACAAACTTGATGAACAAATGAAAACGGTATAATCCATGATGAACAACCACTGTGCCGAGCCTCCGGGAAGAACTCCAGAAATAAAAGGGTGATTGGGAGAAAGTGAAGATGGAAAGATACAAGTTGAAATTTTGAAATTTTTCCTTCCAACAACCTTGACAAAGAAAAGAGATGAGGCATCCTGACAAGATCACCGAGAAACGCTTGAAACTTTGGAAAAAGAAATGATGAAACACTTGGAACCGAAAATCTATGTATAGGATTCGGGAGTAGTTCATGGCCGATGAGATTTGTTTTAAGTTTTGAACATCCCCATGTGCGACACAATGACAAGTGTGTCGTGTAGTGGCAAGCTCATTGCCTTGGGATTTACCACGTCAAATGCATTGTGATCATGTGGACATCGCGACTATCCTCACCGAGGGCGGGAAGAGATTAAGGAGTAGTTCATCGCCGATGAGATTTGTTTTTAAAGTTTTAAACATTCCCTTGTGCGGCACAATGACAAGTGTGTCGTGCAGTGACAATCTTATTGCCTTGGGATTTACCACGTCGAATGCATTGTGACCACGTGGACATCGCGGCGATCATCAGCGATGGTGGGAAGAGATTCAGGAGTAGTTCATGGACGATGAGATTTTTTTTAGTTTTAGACATTCCCTTGCGTGACACAATGACAAGTGGGTCGTGCAGTGGCAAGCTTATTGCCTTGGGATTTACCACGTCGAATGCATTGCGATCATGTGGACATCACGGCCACCATTAGTGAGGGTGGGAAGAGATTCAGGAGTACTTCATGGCCGATGGGATTTGTTTTTAAAGTTTTTAAACATTCCCTTGCGTGACACAATTACAAGTGTGTTGTCCAGTGGCAAGCTCATTACCTTGGGATTTACCACGTCGAATGCATTGGGATCATGTGGACATCGCGATCATCATTAGCGATGGCGGGAAGAGATTCGGGAGTAGATCATGCCTGATATTATTTGTTTTTAAAGTTTTAAACATCCCTTGTGCGACACAATTACAAATGTGTCGTGAAGTGGCAAGCTCATTGCCTTGGGATTTACCACATCAAATGCATTGCAATCACGTGGACACTTGCGGCCATCATCAGTGAGGGTGGGAAGAGATTCATGAGTAGTACGTGGCCGATGAGATTTGTTTATAAAGTTTTAAACATTCCTTTGTGTGACACAATGACAAATGTGTCGTGAAGTGGCAAGCTCGTTGTATTGGGATTTACCACGTCGAATGCACTGCGATCATCTAGATATCGCAGCCATTATTAACGGGGTGGGAAGAAAGATAATTTGCAACATGGCGAGCCACCGTGTTAAAATAGAGGACGCTCATATGCCAGGGTATTGAGTCATACTTATTTGCCTAGTGCGTAAATTTATTGTCTCGCGTTGCAACACACGGACATGTTTACTAGTATCACAAAAATAACAGCTTAATGCTTCATCAGAAAATTAAGACCCACACTAAAAAAATTAGAACCCAAAGCTTCAAGAAATATGGGAAGGAACAGAGTATTCTCTTGTATGACGCCACGCGCACCGAGTGCACGACTATGTTTTCTTCATAGCACGCACGCGGCCACGCTCTCGGGTTCTCTGCTCCGGATCGCCCCTCTGCTCTCTCATGCCGCGTCGCGGGCGCTACATCCGCAGGTGCGTCCCACCCCTCGCCCTCTCCTCTGCTGATTCCACCCTGTTGATCGCCTCTCGCACACTCCTGCCGCTAAACCTAGCAGCGCTCGCGGCTCCCCGGGGATCGCCGCCGCCTTCACCTCCTCCCCCGGACCCATCCCACCGACCGCGTGCACGCACCCGGGCAAGCTGCCGCAAGGAGCTCGCCGTACGGACCGCCTCCATAGCACTGGCAGCCAAATCTCGGACTTGTTGTAAGTTCCAACAAATATTTTCCTTTATTTTTCACTTCTGTCCGGCGACCTGGTGGTGGAACAACCCCTACTTGCCTAGTTAGACAAAAAATTGATGCTCTGCACAATCAACCAGTACTAATACAGAGATACGCTGAGGTATGAGTGACATAACATAGTTCGTTCTTGACATGATACAAGTTTTTGAGATACACCGACATATGACATAAACATAGTTTAATCTTAACATGGTACTAGTTTTCAGAGATACACTGAGATATATGAGTATATGACAATGGCATAACAGAGTCGAATCTTAATAAATAGTACTAGTTTCAGAGATACACTGAGATATGGCATAACATAGTTGATTCTTGACATGGTTATAAGATGAACACACAACACAGGGGGTTAATAAAGCAGGTGGATGATAAGTCTTAATTTGATGAGAGCTCCCCACCAACAATGGTGATTGGCAACATGGCTTCCGGTTCCCCGTAGTCGCGAACAAGCTCTGTTGCTTCCGCAACGAAGGACGCAAGAATCCTGTCAGGCTTCCCTGGCTTCGCTGCGTCTTCACCACTTGCGAAATCCATGGATCTGTCGATAAATTTCATCTGTCTGCTACAAGCCTTTGAAAGTGCTTCCACCAAGCTCCCCAACTCTTGTTTGGGGTATCTGTTACCTCTGCATTTCATAATAGATATGACCATCTTGCTGGTAAGCTTAAGTATTTTCAGGCAACTCGCCGTGGGGTCAATGTTTCTTTCTACCATCTCCTTGGAAACTTCATCGGAAGGCCAGATGCATCAGTTGAGCTATCAAACTGAAGAGCCAAATACGGATCAGCTCTGATGAATGTCTCATGCACTATCACGCAAAAGGATAATAGAGCTGTCTCTATTTTCTTTTTTTGATTTCTCATGTTTTGTATTTTCCATATGTCATCTTCATCTTGAATTTCCTGAAGAGAAGAAGAGCTCCTGTTCTGGCCATTATCTTGCAAAGGAACGCTTTGTTGTCCTGTTTGAGCTTCTTCTGCAGTAAGTATTTTGTCGAGCACCTGCAAATGGTAAGATAATGCTTCTTTTAGGGAAATGGTAGGAGAATGCTTAATTTGAGAAATGTAGGTAATAGATAAGAGATGATCATTTATCCTCTTGTGTATATAAAGATATGTTAATCATCAGAGAACTTTCTCTGTATTTATTGGATAGGATTTACCTTCGGCATCACGTAAGTCATGGATTCCTTGAGCATCCTGAGGCATTCATCATCCCTGGTGTAATGGAGACATGCGTGCTGTAGGATTTCTGCTACACTTATATGGTATGTTTGGTATCCATCACTTAAAGCTTCAAGATCCCCTGTGAAAGAGTGAACTGCGGAACCGTTTACTTGTAAGATTATCGCGGCATTGCCTCCATCTTGGAAACACAGCGCCGCCAGTGCTTCAAGTGCCGATATTTTGGTGGAATTGGTGGTACTGTAAGTGTAGATGTCTGCCAGCTTCTCAATGAAATCTTTTCTGCTTGTGGTTTGCGTCTGCATGTGTAGGTTGGTGGCAATCCCCATAGCCAATATCTCCATCTCTTCAGAACGTTCATCACACCTGAGAGTCCTCATCATGGTTTTGACTGCTTCCAAGTTGATTGGGATTTCTCGAAGCAGCTTGGCCCCTGTTTCCCCATGCTCATGAACAACTGTGAGCCGGTGTATCACTTTCAGTGATTCCAATTGAACGTCCCCCCAAGCTTTATGATCAGTTTTGTGGAAACGGTCGGGGGTTAGAGGCGTTGTGATTTTGGTGAGCAGACCTGGAGTGTGGATGATGAGTCTACAATTGTTCTCATCGGCTGCGAGCACGTAAAGGACATGCAGGCCTTCCCACAACCGCTCCAGGTAGTCCTTCTCCTCTTCCAAGTAGTCCTCCTCCTTGGCATAATTACTACCATGATCGGTACTGCTTGAGGAGAAAAATCGCTGATGTTCTTCAAATGTGCCGATCAGTGACGACATGCACTGGATCACTTGCGGAAGCTGCTCCAGACTGGCCCCGTCGGCCATGTGCATCACTACACTCGCTGCGTGCTTCCTCATCTCTCTTTGTTCACTTTTTTCTGTTTCTTCTAGTAAATGCATCTCACTGCCGTATGGGCGGCTTCTCGGGTTCGACAGGACCAACAGGTGGCGGAAGATGTGGCTGGAGGGTGCGTACAAGATCAGCTGTCTAATTAGCATCCGCTGCTCCTTAAACTCCTCTGATTTTGCACCGCGCAAGGGCCCGAGGATTGTGCTCAGGATCTTTACCCCGGATGCACGGTCTTGAGGCGATGCCGTCAGGTCCACAGCATATGTCACCAGGTTCCTTCCTTTGGCAAAGGACGGGTTCTTATAGCATCCCATCGAAGTCTCTCCACTGTAACGCCGAACTAACATGACACTCGAACCTTGGAAGCCGTATGTTTCGGCTACTTGGGACACAACCTTTGTATACACAAAAGCATTTATTGTTCTATATGCGAAGATTGCCCCTTGGACAACAACAATGGTGTACAAGATATCTAGCGCCGGAGTCATGTTTGCTTTGCTAGAATCTCCATCCGCACTTCCATAATCGTGCTGTTTTAAACGCCACAGCGAAACCCCCGTGGTGATGAGCGGCCCGAAATAAAAGAAGCCACAAAGACCACAGAAATACCCAACCATGTACGTTGCTGCTTGGACCCACCATGCTAAAAACCCTAAAAGTTGTTTAACAATACCTAGAACTCTTGCAATTCTTCCTGGTGGCAATGTACCAGCCAGCCGGTTCCGCGCAAACACTTTGCCCACCACATCCAATCCCGATGCTGCCGTTCCAACTGAGTTCCACTTGTCAATCCCAAGGCTATCGGCCACCCTGTTGAATTGTACTAACTTAGTTCAAATCTGGAACCAGCAAGTGAAATCCTTGACTATAGTGCCTATGAAAATAAGTTTTGTTTATCTATTTTTTAGATCTAAGCTTCTCAAATGGGCTACCTACTTTGTTTTCCTTGTGTGTTTGGATCCTTAGATATAATGCCATCCATGTTACACACCAGACTTCCTAAAACTTTATACTGAACACTATGGTTTTCATTCGGGAAAAAAAAAGAACACTATGGTTTTCAATGATAGTGTATCATTTTAGCATTTTCAAAAACTGTGGACATAATTCATGAATGTATTAATTTACTCGGTATCACTAATTGCTGCACTAACCGCTCCTTCCACAATTTATGCCTCTACCCATGGGGAGGGCATTCCTTTGGAAGTCTGTCTACTGAGATCTTGCCTCATATTGAAGTAAAGCAGTTCTTTGGGGAGCTAGCGCACTTGTGCGACTAATCCCATCTGAACTTCATCAATGACTGCTGGGCTATTTGGTGTGCCCCACAGGCCACAGACATGAATGCTATCAATGCTGCTGCGCCACCACCATTTTGCTGCCTAACAAGGGTATGCCATTGTTACTTCAGCAATTAGTTTTGTTCTAACCGCCATATCTAACTTGAAGAACTTACTACCAGTCTCTTGCATGTTTTGCTTATCGTTACTGCAGTTGAAGTCTGCTACTAAATTGTAAATAATATTGTATTTCATCAAGTTCCAAATTAAGTTACTTTTTGCAAATAATCAGTTCCACCTTTTTGCAAAGTTTGCATCTAGGAATTAACTAGGCTTGTGCCGGCTACAGGTGAAGCCGGGGGCGGCATGGTGCTGCGCTCGGAAGCGGGCGAAATCTTATTTACCGCCTGTAGAGAGATCCGCACATGTGATAACAGCCTAGATGCTGAACTTGCGGCGTGTAGGGAAGGACTCGGGATTGCCCTACACCGCACAGACCGCCCCATTGTGGTTGAGATGGACAGCACGGAAGCGGTCCTGATGCTAAACGCTCGATCTGTGGACCGCTCAGGATCGCATGCACTCGTCACAGACATCCAGAGGATGATTGCGGATGACCCTAGGGAGATTTTCATTACTGCTATTAGACGCTCGCAGAATAAAGTGAGCCATGCTCTTGCTGCATATGGTAGAAGTACGCCTCGCACTGCTGTTTGGTTGGGCTCGGGTATGAGCGATATTGTAAAACTGGTAGTGGCTGACTTGCCACCTTGAGTTAATAGAAATCTTCCTTTACCCCCGCAAAAAAAAAGAATTAACTAGGCTAACAAATAACAATTTAATCTCCTAAGTTGTAAAAAAATGAAGCCCGTTAATGGCTAATCACCAATGGTTAGTATGAAACTCAATAAGGGAAATATCACGGAAAACAGTTTGTAAGAAAACAAAGACATAAGACTAACCCGGCAATTTGTATGAATGTAATCACCGTGAGACACCAAAAATCCTTCTTTTGAAGTAGGGAGACGAAGCCACCGAGAAGAACAACTGTGGTCCATGTAACCCCCAGAAACCCCAACCCTCTGATTGCCATCGTCAGGCACCCCATAAATGCCGCAAAATCATTGATATTCTTTACTTCCGGCCATTTGCGGAGATTGGACCTGCGGCCAGCCATTCTTCCTCTTCAGAGAACCGATTGAGGTCTACTGTGACAAAGCAATCTTAGTATCTGCAAGATGGAGAAGTCCTGGACTAAGCTATAACATGGCATGTGATTAAAATACAAGCTTATTGGGAGCTGATGAGAACGAAATTGGATCTCGACCGAGACTGCAGGCAAGGTCGTTGTTACTTAATTCTAACAGTCGGTAAGCTCTCCAGCTAAGCGGCTAATTGTTAAGCCTCTCTAATTTCTCACAATGGAGTAGTATACAATGTTGGCGCCGCCTCTCGCAGCGCCCCTTCTTCTTCCTCTCAACTCTCTCTTGTTTCTTTATTCTTCTCTCAAGAACACACACACACACACTTCACCGTGGAGAAAGCCAACTTTGATATGTTGCTCCCGGTGAGAACACACACGCTACATTGTTTTCTCCGGCCCTCTCGGCCTCATTTTTCATTAACTCAATGCAGTACATATATACACACCAGGGGTAGGACACACCCACTAAGCCGGCCACCACGTTGGCCACTAACCAACTAACGCCACATACTTCATGCAGACCCATGCACTAGCCAGCCACTACCCTCGGCAACTAATCCTAGGACTGCCACTCACCATCAGAAAGCAAACCGCGGCGCAGCTCTCTGGCCTTGTAGATCAGCTGGCAATCTGCCTGCCAAGATGGAAAGCCGCAAACATGCCAAAGAGTGCACGAATGGTGCTTGTTCAATCGGTCCTCTCGGCCATTCCGATCCATGCAATGATGGCCCTGGACATACCGCAGAAAACAATCAAGGCCATGACTAAAATCTGTAGGGGATTCCTTTGGTGTGCAAAAGAGGAAGCAGCAGGAGGCAAGTGCTCGGTGGCTTGGGAGAAGGTGGGCAGGTGGGCTCGGCATTCCGAACCTCAAATGGATGAATGTGGCAATGCAAGCGAGATGGCCATGGTTGAAAAGTGCAGACACATCGAGGCCCTGGGCAGAATTCAACATCACAGTACCGCTGCAGTCCACGCAATTATTCAAGGCAGCCGCCAAAAGCACGATCAGCAATGGGCAGTCCACTCTCTTCTGGGAGGACAGGTGGATAAACGGCTACTGAGTGGAGGAGATTGCACCCAATATATATGGACGTGTTGCACTAGCTACGAGAGGCACACGCACGGTCTTTCAGGGGCTGCCAGACGGGGCATGTGTCCTTGACGTTGGTCCGGATATGCCGGCAGTGGCACTCCATGACTACCTCAACCTATGGGACAAAGTAACGCAGATACAACTTTTGCCAGACGAGGAGGACTCTCTGGAGTGGGCTTGGGAGAAAGACGGGCAATACTCCACGAGATCGGCCTACGCGGCGCGATTCTGGAGTCGGGAGATAGCACCGGCTGCAGCATTCACGTGGAAATCGAAGGCCCCGCTCAAATGCCGCTTCTTTGCATGGCTTGCCCTACAAGACATATGTTGGACATCGGATAGGCTTGCGCGGAGAGGACTCAACCACCAGGAACACTGTCCATTTTGTGACCAGGAGCAAGAAAGCATCAACCACATCCTGTTTGGTTGCGTCCTCGCAAGAGAAGTGTGGACGAAGGTGTGCACGGCCATGAACAGGCCAGCATGGGCGCCAACGGTCGAAACGGATGCACTAGGATGGTGCATAGATAAGGGCCAAAGCGTCATGAGCGCCAAAGACACCCGTGCTTTCCTCATCTTGGTAATGTGGATGCTATGGAAGCACCGCAATGCGATAGCTTTTCATGGGACAACACCCTCGTACTCTAGGATACTTCGATCCATAATTGAGGAGGGGAGAACGTGGGAGGCGGCAGGCCTCCTAAAGGCGGGCGGAAGTACCATTATAGCGGCTTTAGAGGTAGGCCTAGGAGAAACAGAATAGTAGCTTTGTTACGATGGAGTTGGGATTCTAACATGTGATGTACCCACCAACGTGGAGGGGCTCTTTACCCCATTCCTTCTTTAATATATAGTACGCACGCTTGTGCGTACTTGAGGAAAAAAAACCCTCGGCAACTAATCCCACTAGCCATGGCCTTATCTTTATCTCTGGAATCGCTCCAACAAACAGACGACTCAGCCATACAACGCTACTCATGCATGCTAACAAACTGATATTTACTCACCCATGGAATTACTTGACAATGCAGCTTGTCACGCTCCAGCTGCTCACACTGCTCGCCGCTTCACACGACGCTGCCGCAGCGTCACAGGGCACTACCATACCACATTGCACGATCGGATGGCATCTGGCTCCCTTGCACGCTGCATCCGTGACTTTCCGGAACAGTCCTAAGATAAACTACATACAAAACTCAAACATGCTAATACATGAAATCAAGATTAAGTCTAACAACCAAACAGCTGAGTACTTAGCCCGCCAGAGTCTGGATGGGCTTGATGCAGCCTACCAAACACGTCCCTAGACGTTCGTTGTCAGCATCGCATGGAGTATTAAATCGCAAGTGCACAACCACACTGCAGTCTGTCATAGATCATGATGAGAGAGGAAACTCCTTGGAATACCACAACAAAAAGCAGGAGCATAGAAAAATTCCGAAAAGAATTGCATGGTAGATAATTTGTTGCATGAGTTACCTCAAATTTTCAGATTATTTAAACATCTGAGTAGCTATGAAAAAAAAACAAATTCGGGGTATGTAAAAGAGTTTACTGTTCATGTATTATTCAGATGTCCAAATGATCCAAAAATTGAAGTGGACCTCACGCAATAAATTATCTAGCATGTGGTATCATGAATCAATTCTAACAAGTGGTATCATGAGTTATGGTTGCAAGGATAGAAGGCAGCGAGATTATTGATCCGAAGGAAGCTGGCAGAATATATTGTGGAAACAAATCACGGACTCGGAGTTGTGTTGATGTTTGATCGAGGAAAACAACATGGTGTCATTTTGATTGATAGATCGCATTGCGAGGAATCTAGGAACATGGTGACCAAGTGAGAAAAACAATCAGTCTCAGCGAGATCGGCGGCGGCAGATCAGATCGATCCGATGCGAAGCTAGCAAGCCACTAGTAGAAAAAAGGCTTTTAGTCCCGGTTCTGGAACCGGGACTAAACTTTAGTCCCGGTTCTTACACGAACCGGGACTAAAGGCTCTCCACGTGGCCGCTGCCTGAAGGTCCACCTTTAGTCCCGGTTGGTAACACCAACCGGTACTAAAGAAAATTTTATGATTTTTTTGAATTTTTTTATTTTCAAATTTTTGAATTATTTTAACCTCTCATCTATAATCACCCCTCACCCCTCATCACTGCTCAATTTAACCTCTAATCACCCCTCATCATCTAACTTCCCGGACGGTCACCCATCCTCTCACTACTCCGGCTGAGCACGCTTAACTTTCGGGTTCTATTCTCCTCGTTTCAAGTCTGCACTTGTTGTTTTCGACAATAGTAAAATGTCAATCCTATTAACCTCAGGAATTTAGCTTGAGCATGAAGTCACACATTTCACTGTTTGAGTTTGAAACTATTGTTCTAAAAAATAACACTAATATTTAGTAACAGTAATATTTCTTGAATAATTAGTTTGGCCATTTTTTACCACAGTTTGACCATAGTTTGACCAGATTTGACCAAAATTCAAAAAAACTGAAATAATTATTTAGTAACACTAATATTCTTGAATAATTATTTAGTAACACTAATACTTCTTGAAACTAGTAAGTTTGAATTTTTTTTGCCTCCAGATCTTAAAAGCCCCGTAACTTTTTTCTGTTAGGTTTTTGAGGATTTTGAAAATGTTTAACATTCGGATGTAACTTTTCGAGTAGATGATTTTTCATATAAAAAACTTCTTCATCCGAGTTAGTATGCAAAAGTTATGCCCATTTTACAAATTCCAGAGATTTTGCAAATAAAGTCGAAATTCACATTTGCAAATTTTCCCAACAACTAGACCACATATCACATGGGAAACTTATTTTCTTTTATTTTTTTGACATTTCCATCATTTTCTTATATTTTTTTAAACTGAAAAGGCAATCCACAGGGGGGTAGAGTTTGAAAATGGGACCTTTAGTACCGGTTCGTGGCACGAACCGGGACTAAGGTTCTCAACCCCATTAGTACCGGTTCGTGTCTCAAACCGGGACTAAAAGTCTAATCTTTAGTCCCGGTTTGAGGCACGAACCAGGACTAAAGGGCATCGCACCCTGTAGTCCCGGTTCGTGTCTTAAACCGGGACTAAAGGACTCAGGTGAACCGGGACTAATGCCTTAGCCACATGAAGCGGGACCAATGCTCATATTAGTCCCGGTTCGTGACTGAACCGGGACTAATGTGAATATTGCCCTGGACCAGAGCCCTGTTTTCTACTAGTGAGCGGTGGCGTCCCACGCAGGCAAAGTGGTAGGGAGAGCAACTAGTTAATGAGCGCTCTTTCGGGAGCGTCACAATGATCACATGGGGGTGGGCTGAGAATGCGCCACTTGGCACACTCTTAGCCGCCGTCACGTGTGGCGCTCTGGACGCTTCCTTCAATTTTTTTTATTTTTCTGCACGCATTTTCAGCTTCCACCAGTCTTTCTTAGCTTTTGAACAAAAAAATGGACAAAAAACTTTTGTCCGTGAAAAAAATGCGTTTTTTTGCTTCCGCCAGAGGAGGTACAACCATGCCTTTCAGAAACGAAAAAAACATGTTTTCTATTTTTTTTCCTTCTGCGTGAGGCATGATTTTGCTTCCGTGAGAGGCAAAGTTGTGCTTTCGCGAGAGGCACGACTGTGCCTCTCAGAAATGGAAAAAACGCGTTTTTGTTTTTTTTCTTCCACGAGAGGCACGGTTGTCCTTTCTTGAAAGGCACGGGTATGCCTCTCTAAAATGAAGAAAACACGTATTTTTTTCTTTTCCTTCCTTGCGAGTCACTGTTTTGCTTCGCAAGAGACACAGTTGTGCTTTCGCGAGAGACACGGTTGTGCTTTCGCGAGAGGGACGGTCGTTCCTCCTTCGGAGAGGAAAAGAAGTGCTCCCTGTTTGGTTTTTCCGTCCAGTTTTTTTCGTGAAAAATATTCGTTAAAACCCATCAACATGGGATCTAGTTTTGAAGATCTCGCCGCGAGAAATTCAATGGCGAAAACGGCTCGAGATTTGGACGTAAGGTTTAAGTGATATAACACTTTGAATAAACAGATGTACAAAAAAAGAAAACTCTCAGGTTGTGACAAGTGACGGACATGTAGTACGCCACTTGTCGCAACCTAAGAAGGTGGGAGTGTTCTTTGAAAGGAGTACTCCTTAACTAGTGTTTTCGAGCGCTAGGGCAGCCAGAGCCACTGGTGCGAATCGCGCATTGCAGGCAGGGTCAAGCCCCGTCGAAGCGTGTCAGACGCCCACTTGTCGCAATCTAAGAAGATGGGAGTATTCTTTGGTAGGAGTACTCCTTAACTAGTGTTTTCGAGCGCTAGGGCAGCCAGAGCCACTCGTGCAGGCACGTGCGCAGGGCAGGGCCGAAGCCCCGTTGGGCTAGCGTGGCCCAAAAGGCGTGTGGCCTGTGCACATCACAAAATAGCGCATGGCTGGCCCAGGTCGTGGGGAGCAGGGCAGGGCCGAAGCCCCGTTGGGCTAGCGTGGCCCAAAAGGCGTGTGGCCTGTGCACATCACAAAATAGCGCATGGCTGGCCCAGGTCGTGGGGGAGCAGTAGCACGTTCGTTGGACGCAGCGACTATTTACCGCATTAAGCGAGTCTGTAGGGATGTCTCGCGTCGAGGTAAATAGTGTCAGGCTGGCCCATTTAGCGCGTGCAGACTGAAAAAATCGGGAAGAGAAGGGGCGCACCTAGGGATCGAACCGGGGGAGCTAGGGCGCCTTCAGCGCCGCGCAAGGATCTGGCGCCCGCAGCAGCGGTTGGATGGGCCGGCCCACGATCACACAACAAAGCAACGAGAGAAAAATGACAGCCAAAAATACCACCTGACCGGGATTCGACCTCGCGCCCTCTCGCTTCCACACGGTGAGGCTAGCCACTGCACCACCTAACTGCTAGCGGATATTCCCACCGCGAAAGTTTAAATAAACAGCAAATAGACGCGCTATTTATTGCACAATACACTGTGGCATTTATACATTTCAATTATTGAAAATATGTTCAAATATTACGGATGGAGTTCTTGGGCATGCAAAAGAAGGTCCGCATATTCAAAAATAGTTCTGAATACACATTGAACATTTTCTTAGTATAGGGTGAACATTATTCAAAGAACACTGAACATTTTTTTAAAATACGCTGAACTTTTTTTGAATACGTGCTGAACAAAATTTCTCTACACGATGAACATTTTTAATACACACTGAACATTTTTTCAATGTATAGTGAACGAATATTCAAATACACGTAGAACTTTTTTTTAAATACGATGAACTCCTTTTGAATGCATGCTGAACAAAATTTCTATACATGATGAACATATTTTATACCCACTGAACATTTTTCCAATGTATGGTGAACATTTTTCTTCAATACGGTTAACAAAAATTTGGAATTCAGAACTATTTTTGAAACGTGAACAAAATTCAAAAACATGAACACAATTTGGAATTTTGAAAAACATTTTCTGAAAAGTCAAACGAATTTCAAAAAATCTGAACATATTTTGGATATTGAAAATAGTTCATCCAATTCAAAATAGTTAATTGAATTTAAAAAAGTTCACTGGTTTTCAAAAAAAGTTCATTGAATTTGAAAAAAAGTTCATCAATTTTGAAAAAAGTTCAAGGAATTTGGTTAGAAAAGTTCATCGATTTTGCAGAAAATGTTCACGCATTTTGCAGAAAAGAAAAAATGAACAAAACCGTTCCAATAAAAAAGGAAAAAGAAAAAACTGTTCCAAAAACGAAAAAAAAAGAAAACCATTCCAGCAAATAAAAAAAGATTATAAGAAGAAAAAGGCCAGTAGAAACACATCAAGTAGGCTGGCTGTTTGGTTGTGACAACGAACTCTGAGCAAGGAGATCGCTAGTTCGAGTAACTGTGGGGACGCTGTTTTTTGCGTCTTTAAAAAAAGTAACGTGGGCCGGCCCAGTGCGGTGAAAGGGGTGTGCGCCCTGTACCGTTAAGCCTAAAACAGGTGCTACGGGCGCCGTTTAGGAAATGCCTCGAACCGGCGTAGCTAAGCACTCCGCATGCTTTAAGTTACTCTTTTGTAGTTGGATCGCGACCTACTAGAGGCGATCGGAGCCGGTCTCCTCCGACTTTTCTTTGTTTTTTGTTTTTTCTTTTCTTTTCTTTTTTTAATCTCCGACTTTTCATTCTTTTCTTTTTTCTTCTCCTATTTGTTTCTTTTTTTGACTTTTTAGTTGCTTCCTTTTGTTTTTAATCCACATTCTTATATACTTGTTCAATATTTTTTAAATACGTGGTCAACATTTTTATATGCTTGTTCAACTTTTTGTAAATACTTGTTCAACTATTTTTATATACATGATCAATACTTTTTCAAATACTAGTTCAACATTTCTCAGAATACTTGTTGAACATTTTTCAAATACTAGTCCAACATTTTATATACATAATAAAAAAATTCAACTGTTTTTTGAAGAGTGTTTTTTGTATTTAGAATGTTTTAAACTATAAACACAAGTACAAAATAAATGTAAAAAAGGAAAGTGAAAATTAAAAAACAGAAAAAAAGGTTGTGGCCTCCCACGCCCGTGGGCTGCCCTAGCTTGCTTGCCCTTCAGCGAGTCTGAAGCCAGACCCGCTCAAGGCGAGACATAGTCACGCCCTTCGTTGGAGGTGTGCACACAGGAAGCCGAAGTTGCTGGGCTAAGTCGTGCGACCTGAAGTTTGTTGGAGAAAAAAGGAGGTCTTGTAGGTACGTGGAGATGCCACTAACATGAAAGACAAGAAAGAAAATTGGTGTACATGTGGGATCCATCAAGGGCCAGTTCTGCACGGATAAGTTTTTCTTTGGGTAAGTTTGCACAGGGGCTTGGTCTGACGCATAAGGCTCGGACGAGTCTATAATGTGTCGTGAAGGATCATGCATACACAAGGCGTCAAGCAATGCGTGGATATGGGGAGCGGAAACGATGCATGGTGAAGTATGGTTGCAGCCGGACAAGTTCGGCTGGGTCAGACTACACAGTCTGATGGATCGATATAGATGTGGAAAAAGTCCAAAACAAACCTTGAACATGTAGACGATAGCTAAATCAAACCCTGAACTTTGAATCCCGAAAATTGGCACTCTGAACTTGTAATCCCGGTCTATTTTGGACCCTAGACCTGTTTGGCACACCGGGAATAAGAAAATCCCGGGGGATAAACTGCTACTCAGAATTTGGGCCGGCCCACTATAACACAACAACAAAATCGTGAACTTTAAAATATATTCACGCATTTCTAAAATATTTAGAAGTTAAAAAATACTGTTTTTTTCTATTTTTCGTACAAAATTCAATTCCTTTGGTGTTTTTAATTTTTTCTGGAATTTTGAAATTATATTCGCATTTTTAAAAATTGTTTGTGATTTCGAAAACAATTCTAAAAAAGTTCAGAATTTCAAAAGTTCTTCACGTCCTATGAAAATGTTTCGGATTTTTAAAAATCGTGTGGCATTTTAAAGTAATGTTTTTAGAATTTTGTTTCGGATCGTTGGCTAAGGACTCGTCTGGGTCAGCCCACCAGACATGAAGCGGGCTTTTATTTTCTGAAAGCTGAACAAATTTTTTTAAGTGCGAACACTTTTTGAAACATAAACATTTTCTGAAACCTGAACATAATTTTAAAGTGTGAATGCTTTTTGAAAATTTTAAAAATAGTAACAAATTCCTAAATCTGAAAAAACTGTAAGAAAATATTTTGTGAAATCTAAAAAATCGCAAGTTTAAAAAATGTACGGACAAATTCAAACAAATGTTTATACAATGTATAATAATATTTGTGTAACTCAAAAAAATGTTTCATACATTCGAAAAAATTTCAATAATGTTTACAAGTTTCAAAAAATGTGTTTGTGAGATTTTCAAACAAAACTGTGTGTACAATGTAAACAAAAAGTTTGCGTGTTGTAAAAAATTGTGTCTTACACTTAACAGAATATACTTGGGTGTGTTTGAAAAAAGTGTCTACACATTTGAAAATGTTGAAACCATGCAAAAGAGTGTTTGTTAAGTTTTATAATATGTTTATTATCATTAAGGAAATTGAAAACATTTAATTTAAAAATGTACATGATGTATTTTAAAATATCAAAAGTTTATCAAAAAATATTTTATGTGTGTGTAAAAAAGAAAAAAGATAACAAAACAAAAAGGCAAAAACAAAGAAAACCAGGAGCAGTGGGCGCATGTGAGCGACGCTGCTAATGGGCCGGCCCAGTTCAGCAAATACCGGCTAAATCCTCTCAAGGTTTAAAATAGACCGGGATAACAGAGTTTGGTGTGCTGATTTCAGGGATTGAGTGTTCAGGGTTTGATTTAGCTTTCACCGACAAATTCAAGGTTTGTTTTGGACTTTTTTCTATAGATGTCGGTTTGGATAGAAGACGACAGTGATTTCAGCAATGATGATATAAGAGCATGATGCTGATGGTGGCCGACTTCTGAAAAAAAGATGCTAAAGCTGCATAGCAACTTCAGGATTTCCAGAGGCCAAGCCCTTGCTTGAACACGTGCAAACGGTCGGTGCGGTACGTTGAGAGCTCAAGCCTTGGGCAAAGAATGTAAGGCATTTCTAACTTATCTCTAAAAAATCAAAGAATCTAAAAAGCAAAGAGTGATTAGGAAAAGTAAATCCATAGTAGAGTATCTTTACCTTATTAAGTTTTGATCGGGTCTAACCGATGCGCTACATATAACGGAGTAAAAAGATTTAATTCATTTGTATTATCTTCAATCACCAAAATAAATTTCATTGCATCTTTATTTCATTGAACACATTTTGATACATTGGAGCACATCATTTATCAATTCTTCGCTACGAGAACGAAATCAAAGAAAACTAGAACCACGATTAGACACTTTAACAGATATAAAACTTTCATAACGGCTCCCGCTAGTCGGATTAATATTTTTACTATGTCTTTATTGTCGATTATTTCTGTTGGTTTCTCGAACTTGCACACTTTTTTCTTCTTTGATTCCGACGAACGTTATTACGTTGCATCTAGTCTTATATCTAGAGAGGATTGCCGAACATATATCAAATTTCTCGCTTTCAATAGATCGATGCAATCTTCTTCCTGATACTAAAACTTGCATTCATCCTACGCATAAATTTGAGCAATTAATGAGCTACAAACCGCGCCGAATATGTAGTACGACCGAGGTCAAAAGAAACACTCACCCTATCTTTTTTGCACTTGAAGAAAATCCATCCGGGATGTTTCAGCGTGGTGAAAACGCAACACATGACCTGCCCCGAGCAGTCGTCACACTTTATGACCGGCAATGGGGAGCCGATGAGCTACTGGGCCATTGCCGAGCCCAGCTGATGGCCGAGCGTGTCTTAGGGCATCTCCAGCCGCGCTTCAACAGGGGCCTCTCCTCAGCGGTTTTGCCGCTACCGGCGCCAAAAAAAGGCCCCGATCGCGTCCCCGAGCTTTGTTTTCGGGCTCGGGCCAAAATCTGGTGCCAGGCGGCCCAGTCGAACTCCGCGCCTGGCGCTTGGGAGCCGGCTTCAAAAGGCGTGGGACCGCTTCGGAGGCGACCCGAGGGCCTTTTTCCGCCGTTCTTGACGCTTCTCGCATCTCTCCCACTTCGCCGCCTTTCCTCCCGCCATTCTCTCCCTTTCTCCCGCTTAAACCCCCTCCCGCCGCCAAGAAGAAGCACGCCATGCCGCCCGAAGAAGTACGCGCCATGCACAAGGCAACAACCGCGACCGGCGCTGCGGCTCACCAAGCAGAGGAAGCCGAGGGCGCCGCCATCGAAGCCACCGGCCTGCCGAACGCCGAGTGGAGGGTGGAAGTTCGGGCGCCAGCGATCCGCCGACAGCGGAACAGGCTATAGCCAAGAAGGCCCGCGACAACGCTGGCGCACGCTGGGCGGCGTCTTCCTCATCGGTCGACCAGCGGGATGAATCCACCCGCATATCTTCGCCGAGGAGGTCGCGTTCGCCCGGAGAGCGGCGCCAGCTGCTGAGGATCGTGCACGCACGCTGTTCGGCCGCATATCTTCGCTCCCTACGGCCGCCGCCACCAATCGTTCGTCTTCCGCGTAGGCGCTGCGTATGTTCGCCATGTATCGGGCGACAACCAAGACGCCGACTTCAAGCACCTCCACGCCTACAAAGCGCATTGACAAGTGCGAGAAGTGGGCGGAAGTCCGACGATGCCCTCGACAAGGCCAAGGAGACATACAAGCGGACGCGACGACTCGGGCGCGTCGGAGGGCGGCCGGACAGCAACAAATAGGCCAAGAAGAAATGCGCCGACGCTGCAACCGCGCTGACCGCAGGAGTCCATCGAGCATTGCCTCGCCGACGCCAGTGCCCGGCCGCCCTACCAAGAGAAGACCGAGGCGGTGGTCGCCGCTAATGAAGACCAACGCCATCAAGCTCGACCTGCTCCGGAACGAGCGTCGCCGCGAAGAAGAGGAACACCGACATGGCTTTTCCGATGGGCGGGCGGACATGCTCCAGAGCAACGACGAAGCTCAAAGGCGTGGTACTGGTGCAGCGTGACCTCATCTCAACGAGCTGCCGACGGCAACGCCGACGACGCCCACGACCACACGGACGCCAAGCCCGAACGACGCTTACATCGCCGCCCAAGAAGTGCCGGGTTGCCGACGCAGCCTTGAGCGCCAAAGCAGCTCCGACATCGACGAAGCCTGCTGACGCCGACTCCGCCAACGCCTGGAGCCGACACCGCCGAGTGAATCGCTATGCGCACGCCGTGGCGCTTTTTTTGTAACGCCAGACTCCGTCCGATCGCTGGATTTGCGGGCGTTTTTTGAGAGCGGAACGACCAAGCTTAAATTTCCCGCATCCTGGGGCGGCGCGTGGGGCGTGTTGGAGCTAGGTCGCCTCGGGGGTTTAACTAGCGCCGCACGCCTCGCATCGCTTATTTAGGCGTCCTGGGGGGCCGAACGACTGAAGATGCCCTTAACCGGCAAACCTCCAACGAGTGAGATCCGAGTGGCTAGAGGCAGAGGCCATACCTGCATGCAGCGCAGGGGGGCCTTGCCGGGGCTATGTGGTTTGGTACCCAGCCAATCCATGGCAAAAGCGTCGTCGCCGGCGGCCAGATGCGTCAAATCCGTTCGCGACGGCGGTAGCGGCAGATCTACCTATTTTGCGCCGGAGACGCCGCGAGAGGCACAAATCCGGGCGCAAGGACAGCGAGACGCCGCGACAGTTGTATTCCACGGACTACTATTCGAGGGGGCACTAATTTCACCGGAATACAACCACGGACTACAATATGAGAGAGAACGAGATTATAATTTTCAGATTAGATCCTTGATCAGAACGGCAACCGAGGTCGGGGCTCACCGACCAAAGCGGCTAATTCATAAGACTCGCTAATTAACCTCACAATAGACTGTACTAGTAGTATATATAATATCAATCCAGCTAACGTGTTAGTAAAGAGAAGAGGTACCAATTGTATAGGCGTGTTGAACTTCTCCGCAGGAACTGATCTCAGCAGCAAAACGAAACCAGGGCAGATTTCTCCAACTCCTACAAAAGTGAGAAGCTTCTTAAACTCCTGCCCTGACCTCTGGAAACTAATGGCACAAAAGGCGTGATTGTAGTACCTTTAGACTATCGACTGCAGATCAAGCCGAGGAGCCAAGAACACTTCGCAGAGAAAACAAAAGTTATCTCCAAGAAATCTAGTCCCATAATAAGATGTACCGCTTGATCATCTTGCTTATAACAAATAAAATTTTCACTTTGTCATTCGTAGAGCTATAGGCAGAATGCTCTGCAAGGTAGGCATATGTTTTTGCGGATGGGTGTCATAGTAATGCTACGAGCTATTGGCATCAAGTAGCTTTTCTTTTTCCAAAGCATGGTTCCTTGCTTGCACCAGTAAATATTCTTGTGTTTCTGATCTGTGTTGTGATGATTCCTTTCCAAACTTTGTTCTTTTAGAGTGTAAAATATTCTCTCTTTTGTTTCGGTTAAGCAACATTGACATGTCTTTAACTTTAACTTTAAACATCTTGTTTAATTTCGAGAAAGGTAAGGGCCAACTTCGCGGCCTCTACATTCTCAAATGCACACAAGCATGATATTATGAAATTAATGCAACGGAATGAGATAAAAATTCATCAAGGGTCAAAGTACGTGACGTGGACAACAAAGATAAAAAATCACAAGATATGAAGTATAAAGCAACAAAGATAAATTCATCATTGCTCATGAACAACGCACTCGCTCCATTGATGCCGCATCAGCCCGAGATGAGCGGCACAAGGATTTTCATCCTAGATACCGAGAACGACCAATCAAGTTCAAAATTTAGAATTAAGACAACCCCTTTAACAAGGTAACGACACACAAGTTCATTGAAACAGAGTTTGACCAAGGCCGTCTCTAGGAATTCGGGGCACCGGTGCAAAGTGCAAAAGGAAAACCTTTATCTCTTTAAAAATAACTATAGATATAATATAACTAAAGCATGCTTGTACTTAATTATATAAATTAAGATACATGTTTTTTCATATAATATTTAGAAATATATCAAATATCAGTGCTAAAAGATTAGAGAATAATTTTGTAACCCCATCGGAAAATAAATTTGTAACACCACCATAAAATAACAGGGCGGCAAAGCTTCCTTCTCGTTATTCTAACAGAGCAAATGATTTATTTTCATGAATGCGAAAATTGCATACATAACTTTATAGAAGAAAAAAGAGTTGCAAATACAAGACGCTACATCAAGCTGCGAACAACGAGTGTAGGAAGGACTCCACTCCTGGCTAGTCCAAAGACAACTACCCATGACCAAAACAACTACAATACAACGCAAAAGTGCATGTCCGAAACAGAAACAACCTAGCTGCGTTTCAACCAACGCCGGTCACAACCGAAGAAACAACCACACCCATCGAGCTTTCCTTGTCGATGCACCATCCACCCATTATGCGTAAAGGAGGTGACAAGTGTAGGGCGGGACTCGATCATACCCGAGAAAGGTACCGTCTTGGGATCACAAGCGACGGCCATACATTGCGCTATGGAAGATCGATCATGGACAGCAGCGAACACTGGAGGAACACTGGTTAGCTTATCGACTGGGCGGGAGAGGACACCTGTCCGGTTCCGGATGGCGAGCTGCCATGCACCCCATGCACGCGGGAGCACAGCCTGGTGGAGGCCCTGTGCGAGGAGATGAGGAAGGCCAACACACCAGTTCTGGCTATGCTCCCAAGCCAGGAGGGCAACGGCAATAAACGGCGGCAACGACAGAAAAGGGCCCCAGTCTCAAATCCGCGAAGGAGTGTCAGGTTGGCCAAGGGCCTTGAGCGTGGTGGGAACACAACGAAACAACAGAATGTGTTGATCCACAAACTGTGCCTTGCAAACGAAGGAGAAACCATCAGCGGTGCGGCGCTACAGGCGTACGTGCAACTCTTCGACAAGCCGCTGTCTGATGAACATATTAGCGCCATCCTTACCTTGTTTGGGTGGGAGCCCTCTGCTCTGCCGCAGACAGCGCAAGAGGACAGTGTGGTGGAGGGCCTTTGATGCCTTCCCGGTGGATTCATGTCGAAGGAATGTAAAATGAATATGACGCCATTCAAGTTGCTCGTGTGGAATGTGTGTTGTTGCCACGCCCTCAGCTACTCTCTCTCTCTCAGCTCACTCACGGACAGAGGTAGGAGAAGAAGAATAGTGGACACAAGATTTTCCAGCCACACCCCAATCCTTTTCTTCGTTACAGTGGCTATATGGCTACACACGGCTCATACCGGCGCTCGGTGGCACGTACCACACTGCAATCAGCAATACAGGGGGTCTTTTATGCCCCGGCACGCACACACACTCTGGCACGGTGTGATCCGCTCGGCCCGGCCACCCCTCACAACGATCTCACGCGAAGGACTCGGCTGCTCTCAACAGCCCATGCATGCATGACTCAGCACGCAGCCACACCTCTAGCTAGCTTATCCATGCAAACTAACTAATTTCCTAGCCTGCAGCATGCACCATACACACACACTGTGGTCACCACACCTAAGACGTGGTTTAATCCTAACAATGTGCATGGGTTGAATAACCCGACACATCGCAATGTCATATCGCAAGTAGTGGAAGCCGCCAAACCTACTATCATATGTTTCCAGGAAACAAAACTAGAGGTTGTAACACCCGAAGTGGTGAGGCATTACCTTGGGAATAAATTTGAGGATTTTTACTTCTTGCCTGCAAGAGGCACGGGAGGCGGAATCAGGGGTGGACCTGGAGCTATTGTTACCCTGATGCATGACTTAACCTTGGCATAAAATTTTCAAGCAACGGGGTATTGAATAAGGGTGTGTTTCACAACTTGTAGCACCGATTTTAGACATAACATAAGTCAATATATGAAAACAAAATGCAACAGTAAAATATTCATAATATAATGGTAAAACAAAGAACAATACAACCTGAAAATAATGCCTTGCATTTTCAAATTTTAAAACACATTATCAGAAAACAAAAAACGAAATTACCAGATCTTTCAAATTACGATGACAATGTTCTTTCAGGTTCCTTTTCCGTGGATCATACTAAAGCTCCTCCTCACAATTCATGTCTTGTGAAACATCTTGTGAAGAATGCACTTGTCCTTATTAGCTACATTTAACAAATAAATTACAAATAAGACACTGAAAATTGCAAAGTGGATGAAGACATGAAGTCTACACAATTGGAGGTTAAAACACTGGCTAATGCCCCACATTTGCCGAAACCATACATGTAAATATACTTAAATAAGATTTAATCTACTAGGTGCTAGCTATAAGTTCATACATACAGTCGCTGCAACATCTAAAATTGTTTAGGAAAGCCAAACATAAAAGGTATACCGAAGGAGAGTTCGAATAGAGGGAGTGATGATTGTAATCTAGACAAAAAATATGTCGCTATTTCGCCAGGACAGAGAGGGAAGAACAAATTACAGTGTGGCATTGCCACGTTGGGCGTTCCGCGTAGGAGACTAGGCGTACTGCCGTCGATTGGCTTGCCTCATTTTCTGGCCGGATGTCGCTGCCGTGCGTAGCCGCGTAGGCGGTCCGGCCATCCGGCCGCCCCCTCCAGCCGCCCGGCCGCCCCCTCCAGCCGCCCGGCCTACGAACGGATTGACGGATCGTGGTTGAGTGGAACGATCGCCGCCGCATTTGCTGTGCTCGCTTCGCCTGTTCCGGAATCGCCGAGTTGAAACAGGAGACGACGAGACGGATCGGGATCGGTAATCATCTTCTCTAGATTAGATAGAAGAAGAGGATTGCTTTTTTTTTTTGAGCGAAGAAGAGGATTGCTTTTTTTTTTTTTGAGGTGAGAAGAGGATTGCTAATCACTTTTTTTAGGGCAAGATCAATCAACCGCTCGGCCTGCGTGCGTACCGTGTAGGCAGCTAACGTGTGTATGTGATAGTTCATGGGCTTCAGGTTGAGAAACTGAGAGCCTTCTGCGGCTGATCATATGGGCCCTGTGGCACGGAAAATCCTACTTGCCGCTCGTTGCGGCAAGTTGTCGACGCTCCGCACAGGGGAGGTGCGAGCGAGCGACCGAGTGGGCCGGCCCGCTTTAGCGTTACAGCAGACACCGGTTTTGGGAACCTTCTATGATGTTTCCAGCCCATTTTTTTCCGGTTTTGGGAACCTTCTAGAAGGTTCCTGAACCGGCTTTTTCTTTTTCAGTTTCTTTTTCGTTTTTCTATTTCTCTTATTTTTCTTTTTTCTTTTTTTCTGTTTCTTTTTTGTTTCCTTTTTTATGTTTTTTTTTCTTTTCAAGTTTATTTAAAAAAAAAAATCCGAATTTCAATTTTTTCCTGTTTTCAGATTTTGTTCACAAATTAAAAAAACCATTTTACAAAATTTGTTCACAAGTTAAAAAAATGTTCCCATTTGATAAAATTTGTTCACAAATTCAAAAAATGTTTCTGCTTTCAATTTTTGTTCTGAATTTTTAGAAAATGTTCCTTTTTTTCAAAAAATGTATGAATTATTTTTGTTCATTTTTTGAGAAATTTTAAAGTAATGGCATGGATTTCAAAAAATGCCTGTTTTCAAAATTTGTTCACTAATTTCAAAAAATGTTCTTATTTTTCAATTTTTTGTTCATGTATTAAAAAATGCCTTCATTTTTATTATTTTTGTTCACATATACTGAAAAATAGCATTTACAAAATTGTTTTCCGTTTCAAAATTTTGTTCTGAATTTTCAAGAATTGTTTCTGTTGGAAATTTTTGTTCACCAATTAAAAAAAATCACATTCTCAGAAAATGTTATGGATTTCAAAATTTGTTCATAAATTCAAGAAATGCTACTATTTTGAACTATTGTTTGCAAGTTAAAAAATGTTCAAAGAAGTCAAAAAATGTTCATATTTATTAACTTTCTTTCACCAATTAAAAAAATGGGAATTTCCAAAAAAGGTTCCCGCTTTCCAAATTTGTTCACATCATCAAAATGGTCATGTTTTGCAAAATTTGACCCAAAATTCCAGAAATGTTCTGGCGAATTCAAAAAACTGTTCACGTCTTGAAATTTTGTTCGTAATTTTGAAAAATGTTCGGGCGTTCAGTTTTTTGTTCCTGTTTTTCAGAAATTTTTTTCATTTTTGAGAAATTCTTCTTGATTTCAGGAAAAATATGGCGTTTTCATGCTGTTCCTTTATTTTGAATTTTTTTTGAGATTCCAAAAAAAGTTCAAGTTTAATTTTTCTCTCTCTATGAATTATGAAAATGTTTGCACCTTAGTTCATATAAGGCAGACTGCCATTTTATGTAAGAAATCCGGCTGGAATTATGGTGGCTATTAGCGTTGCTCACTTGCAGTAGGTTATTATTCGATCCTTGGCGCTGTTGTATGTTTCTTAAGTCTGGCGCTTCAATCTTAAGATGAGAAGTTGACTGTTGCAGTGGCTAGCATGGCGCGCCATTGACCACGAGGTCCCAGGATCGATCCGTAGCTCTAGCGTGCTTTGTTTTTTGCGTTTTTCATATCGCGATTGTGCCAACGGAAATGGGCCGGCCCAGGTTAGCGGCTCCCTGTGCGAAACACCGGCACTTTGCCGCAACTAGCGGCAAATAGGAAGTCCCCTATGGCACAGCTGCCGATCCACCCTGAAGCCTTGGGCCTTCTGGATGATAATTAGCACTGAATTTTTTATTGAACCCTGTAGCCTGTGCCACAGGGTGGGCCTATTGGGCTCCGCCCCTGCGGAATTATCTTAGTTTGGGATCGCTCGGTGGCCGCCTTGTCAAACCCCCGTTACACAGAATGCACGATCACAGCACTTGTTCGGCCGGTGGAAGAACCGGATGCTCTTTCGTGCATCACGGGCGTCTACGGACCGCAGGAGGATCATGAGAAGGTCATGTTCTTGCAAGAGCTCAGTGACATACGAGATCTCCATGCGGGGCCATGGATGGTGGCCGGTAACTTTAACCTCTTGGTAGACCCAGAGGACAAGAACAACGACAGGATAAACACGAGAATGATGGCTAAATTTAAGGCCAAGCTGAATACACTTGAGCTGAAGGAAATGTACCTAAATGGACGTCGTTACACATGGTCCAATGAAAGAGAGCAGCCAGCCCTAGAGAAGATAGACCATGTGTTCTACACCGCATCTTGGGACGAATTGCACCCGACATCTCACCTTAATGCCCTCGGCTCGGCGCTGTCAAACCACTGCCCATTGCTGCTGGACATACGGGCTGCTCTTGGCATGGGTAAACGCTTCAAGTTCGAGGCTTTCTGGACCAAGGTGGAGGGCTTCCACCGAGTTGTGAGCGAAGCATGGGAATCGGTCCCGAGTAATGGCAATCCATCTGTCATCCTGGATAGGAAGTTGAGGGCAACAGCGAAGCAACTCAAGAAGTGGAGCGATATAGGATTGGCAACACAAAACTCCAGCACTGGAAGTTATAGCAAGGTTGGACAAGGCTATGGACGCGATTGCTCTTTCACGGCAAGAACATGAGCTTCGAAAGCTACTCAAGCGAAAGCTTCTGGGCCTATGCTCATTGGAGTGCACGATCGCACGGCAGTGCTCTAGAGTCCTACAGTTACGAGAAGGGGATGCTAGCACTGCATTCTTCCACCAACAGGCATGCCACCGGCAGCGGAGCAATGCGATCTCTACCCTGCACCATGGATCCGAGGTAGCTACGGGCTAACATGAGATTGGTGAAGCGGTAGACACTTACTACTCTAGGTTGTTTGAGGAAGCAGTGCCGCGTGAGATCACCATTCAGCTTGATGCACTACGGCTACCTACTCTTGAGCTTTCGCACTTAGAAGAACAGTTCACAGAAGAGGAGGTGGAGAAGGTGATCAAGGGGTTGCCACTAGACAAGGCTCCCGGCCCGGATGGGTTTACGGGAAGATTCTTCACGGTTTGCTGGCCTATCATCAAGGGTGATATAACGAGGGCCATGGCCCATGGAGGTATTTTTTTGCGGCGACATGCGTGGCCTGCCTGCGATAAACAAAACTATAATAACGTTGGTCCCAAAGATGAATGGAGCAGTGGATATCAAGGACTTTAGACCCATCCGTCTCGTGCATGGGGCGGTGAAGATATTTGAAAAAACCCTATCGGCTAGACTGGCACCCGAGCTACCAAGATTAGTGGGTAGCCACCAGAGCGTTTTCATCAAGGGCAGGTCGATCCACGACAAGTTCATGCTTGTACAATGCATGGCACGAAGGCTGCATGCCCTACGAGAGACTACAATCATGCTCAAGCTCGATATTTCCAAAGCCTTCGACTCAGTGCAATGGCCATTCTTAGTGGAAGTGCTCAAACATATGTGATTTGGCAATAGATGTATATCATGGGTGTGCGGCATCCTAGCAAACTCAAGCACGAGAATCATGGTAAACGGCACTCCTGGGAAGCAGATATACTACAAGAAGGGGCTCCAGCAAGGCGATCCGGTATCCCCAATGCTATTTCTCCTAGTGATGGAACCACTACAAAGTTTGTTTGAGGTTGCTGCGGAGCGTGGATCACTTACTCCATTGGCAAGAACGGGTATGAAGAAACGGGTATCGATGTTTGCGGATGACGTAATGATCTTCCTCAAGCCAAACACCATGGATCCGCAAGTATGCACGTCACTGCTCCACATGTTTGGGCAAGCCTCCGGAATGTGCGTAAACTTGGCAAAGAGTGCCGCCTTGCCTGCACTGCTCGGAGGAGACAATGGAAAGAGTGGTGCAGCTCCTGGGCTGTCCATCAGGGACATACCCATGCATATACCTTGGCCTCCCCCTGACTATCTGGAAGCAAACTGCGGCACAACTTCGTGCCCTGGTGGACAAACTAGCAGGGCAGCTGCCCAAGTGGAAGGCTACATACATGCCCAAGAGTGGACGACTGACCCTTGTACAATCCATCTTGTGCGGTATCACGATCCACGTGATGATGGCGCTAGGCCTGCCACGGAAGACAATAACGGCCATGAACAAATCTGTAGGGGTTTCCTCTGGTGTGCAAAGTCACAAGCAAATGGTGGGCAATGTGCAGTGGAGTGGGAGCAGGTATGCTCACCGAAGTGGGCAGGAGGTCTAGGTATTCCCAACCTGGGCTGGCTAAATGTTGCGATGCAATCGCGGTGGCCATGGCTACAAAGGTCAGACCCTACCAAACCATGGGTTGAGTTCGTCATACAGGTGCAGAGCACTCCATGCAGCTCTTCCATGCGGCAACTAGAGCAACTGTGAGGGATGGAAGAACGACACTATTCTGGGAGGACTGTTGGCTGAACGGGATGCGGATCCCAGAGATCGCGCCGAACCTACACCGCATTGTGCCCAAGCGTGCGCGCTCTTCGCGCATAGTACAACAAGCTATTGAGGAAGGCACCTGGTCAGAGGACATAGGGCCAAAGCTCAGAGAACCAATACTACATGAATACCTACAATTATGGTCCAGAGTACAGGCAACCCAACTACAACCGGGGCACGTAGACACTATTAGTTGGTCCTGGGAATAGAATGGACAGCACTCCACGCGTTCAGCCTATGACACCAAGTTCTGGGGATGGGAAGTTATCCCGATGGCTGCATTCACGTGGAACTCTGGGGTGCCAATGCGATGCCGCTTCTTTGCATGGTTGGCACTCAGAAATTGTAGTTGGACCTCGGACAGATTAGCGCGACGTGGATTGGACCACCAGGATGCTTGCCCTTTCTACTACAAGGCAGAAGAGTCGATCCAGCACATTCTACTACGCTGCGTTTTTGCCAGAGAGGCGTGGATGGTGCTTTGTCGGGCCTTGGGTAAACCCGAGTAGGCGCTGGCTTTGTCGAACTCACTCCAGGATTGGTGCACTGACAAAATAAGGAACAAAACAGCCCACAAAGACGTCAGAACTCTATTCATGCTAGTGCTATGGGAGCTATGGAAGCACATGAACGCAATTGTCTTCAATGGTGCAACACCATCCATTGCGCACGTGCTGCAACAAATACAAGAGGAGGGGAGGACATGGAAGAAGGCTGGCCTATTCCAGTGCAACACTGCAGCGTTCTTTGGGGAGTTATCTAGGTGGGCGAGTGAGAGGAGTTAGCCATTCTTAGCTAGACCGGCTAGGCTGGGTGGAGGGCGTTTCATACGCATTGTAAGTAACAGTTGTATGAGGGCTCTTTACCCCTCCTTCTTCTATAATATAAAGTACGCACACTCCTACAAAAGCGAGAAGCTTATTAAACTCCTGCCCTGACCTCTGTAAACTAATGGCACAAAAGGCGTGATTGTAGTACCTTTAGACTCTCGACTGCAGATCAAGCCGAGGAGCCAACAACACTTCATGAGAAAACAAAAGTTATCTCCAAGAAATCTAGTCCCATATTAAGATGTACCGCTTGATCATCTTGCTTATAACAAATAAAATTTTCACTTTGTTATTCGTAGAGCTATGGGCAGAATGCTCTGCAAGGTAGGCATATGTTTTTGTGGATGGTTGTCATAGTAATGGTATGAGCTATTGGCATCAAGTAGCTTTTCTTTTTCGAAAGCATGGTTCCTTGCTTGCACCAGTAAATATTCTTGTGTTTCTTGTAAGGGCATATTTATCCCTTAGGTGTTTTGGTGATTGATGACGATACTTTTGCGGACTAATCGTATGCCTTGAGTTTCTCAGATGCTTCATCACTAGGCACGAGACGATTCGGTGCCCCTCGGAGACTATTGAAGACGACGTTATTCTACGTTTCTCTTTGGTGGATTTGAGTCGTATGAGAGCCGTACTATTAAGAGGGGGTCCGCGTCGGAAAGGTTTGGGTGGAATCAACACGTACACTTGTCCTTCCTTTCCTTGCACTTTGGAGCATCTTCCCAGTATCCAGCTTGTGCATAATCCGACTCTCTGCTGTTCTTGCGGTAATCGCTCTAGGGAGCGAGGTCATACATAAGCACCAACGGTAGTACCGGGAAGTCATGGTAGTACCGCTCCCTGGAGCCTTAGTATCGCAACTCCTGGGCCTAGTGCTGCTGCTCAGAATGCGGTAGTAGGCGCGGATGTAATATTTTACATCCGCTACCACACGGTAATCTTTAGACGTCTTCTTGTGGTAGTACGCGGGAGGCCACAGTGATACCGCTCTCTTGGAGCTGTAGTACCGTGGCCCTCATGCCCGATCTGAATTCTGGCGCATGTAGTAGGAGCGGATGTAATTTTTACATCCGCGCCTCCACGGTAGTACCGCACCTCGTCTTGTGAGTACCGCGTCGGGTTTTTGCAATCGCTTTCTTCAGCGAAGTAGGCACGGCTGTAGTTTATTTCATCCGCGCTCTTCGTGAGGTCTGTGGCTTACCGCCTTGCGGTAGTATCGCAAGGGTGAGCGGTAGTAGCGCCTTGAGCGGTCAATCTGCTTTCAGTCGAGCCGATCCCGGCCTCTGCTGCTTCTTTGCCAGCGGTAATGTGGTCCCCACGGTAATGTACTGCGTATGTGATAATGCTGCAGCTTTCGAATGATTACCGGCGTGTCGCGGGCTGAACTAGAGGATAACGGTTGGATCTTTTCCACAAGTATAAAAGGTGTGTCTCCTACCTCTAGTCGATTACCTCTTCCATCTCTAAGCTCCATTGTTGCTCCAAGCTCCATTTTGGCCCGATCTCTCTCTCTAGCCAATCAAACTTGTTGATTTGCTCGGGATTGGGTGACAAGGGCCCGATCTACACTTCCACCAAGAGACATTTGATTCCCCCCACTTATCCCTTGCGGATCTTGTTACTCTTGGGTGATTGAGCACCCTAGACGGTTGAGGTCACCGTGGAGCCATATTCCATTGTGGTGAAGCTTCGTGGTGTCATTGGGAGCCTCCAATTAAGTTGTGGAGATTGCCCCAACCTTGTTTGTAAAGGTTCGGTTGCCGCCTTCAAGGGCACCAATAGTGGAATCACGGCTCTTGCATTGTGCGAGGGCGTGAGGAGATTACGGTGACCCTAGTGGCTTCTTGGGGAGCATTGTGCCTCCACACCGCTCTAACGGAGACGTACTTCCCTCAAAAGGACGGAACTTCGGTAACACATCCTCGTCTCCACCGGCTCCACTCTTGGTTATCCTATCCCTTTACTTGTGCAAGCTTATTTGTGTTTCTATCTTTGCTTGCTCTTGTGCTTGTGTTGATTTCATCATATAGGTTGTTCACCTAGTTGCACATCTAGACAACCTTTATTATTGCAAAGTTTAAATTGGTAAAGAAAAGCTTAAAAATTGTTAGTTGCCTATTCACCCCCCCTCTAGTCAACCATATCGATCTGTGTTGTGATGATTCCTTTCCAAACTTTGTTCTTTTAGGGTGTAGAATTTTCTCCCTTTTGTATCAGTGAAGCAACATTGGCATGTATTTAACTTTAACTTTAAACATCTTGTTTAATTTCGAGAAAGGTAAGGGCAAACTTCGCGGCCTCTACATTCTCAAATGCACACAAGCATGATATTATGAAATTGATGCAACGCAATGAGATAAAAAATCATCAAGGGTCAAAGTACGTCACATTGACAACAAAGATAAAAAAATCACAAGATATGAAGTATAAAGCAACAAAGATAAATTCATCATTGCTCATGGACAACTCACTCGCTCCATTGATGCCGCATCAGCCCGAGATGAGCGGCACAAGGACTTTCATCCTAGATACCGAGAACGACCAATCAAGTTCAGAATTTTAGATACCGAGCCGCCGTGTTAAAGTAGTGTTAAAGTAGAGGATGCTCATATGCCGGGGTATTGAGTCATACTTCTTTGCCTAGCGCGTAAATTTGTTGCCTCCCGTTGCTACGCACGAAAATGTTTACTAGTATCACAAAAATAACAGCTTAATGCTTCATCAGAAAACTAAGACCCACACTAAAAAAATTAGAACCCAAAGGTTCAACAAATATGGGAAGGTACAGAGTACTGCTCTTGTATGACGGCACGCGCACTGAGTGCACGACTCTGTTTTCTTCATAGCACGCACGCGCCCACACTCCCGGGTTCTCTTCTCCCGATCCCCTCTCTGCTCTATCATGCCGCTCGTGGCCGCTACCACCTCCGGCTGCCTCCGCAGGTGTGTAACAGTCCCATCCGTCGCCCTCTCCTCTACTGATGCCACCCTGTTGATCGCCTCTCCCACACTCCCTGCAGCTAACCCTAGCAGCGCTCGGGGCTCCCCGGGGATTGCCGCCGCCTTCACCTCCTCCCCCGGACCCATCCTATATACTAGACCTGCAGCGCGCCACATGCCATGTACCGGGTCCTAACACTTGTTCCAGGTATCAGTAATTGCAGGCAAACTTAGCATGTTTAGCCAGCACAATTAATAGGACCATGATAAAGCACAAGTATTTAGTTTGTTCAAGAGCAATAGGGAGTTCAGTGCTAAAGAGTAGCAGAAGCAGCCAGTGGCAGTCAGATCAGTATTGAGCAAGCAACACAATTAGCAAACAACAAACAGGGCTAACACAGAATGCTTTATATACTGTATATTTACACAAAGCAGTCAAGGTCTGAGAGAGCATCCAGCAATTTTGATGCAACATAATATTCAGAGCAAGACATTCCTACAAATGAATGGTCGAATAGAAATTCACTGCAACGATTTGGTAGCTAGTGGTATAATACATAGTTGGGCAATAACAGTGCCGAAGCAAGTGGTTTTTCGAATTGATTGATCATCACTTCCGAACTACCTGTGCAAGGAAGGTATCCTTGTTTATTAGATGACTAATAGAAATACACTGCAAGACCTTTGTGTAAGAAAGGCATCATCTAAGCTTAACACATGACATGACATTGTTTAAGTTTTCTAATTTTTCTTCATCGAATCATCTTAAATTTGGCTTCAAAATTTATTAAGTAATCCAGTTCAATAAATATAAGTACACATAATCTATACAGCATTAAAACTGGTACGGGACTCGCTCACTGTTCAAAGCAATTTTACATGCACTCACTCACTCATTCTGATGTTGTGTATCTAATAAACTTGATAATCCTAACTGATAGTAATTTCACGTGTGCTCTCTAACTCCTAAGGTGGTTTCATGTCTTCTGCCACTTTGGGTCCTGTAAATTGGTATAATCCGTTTCAACCATAGAAACCTTAGCTTTATCAGTAGGCTTTAATTCAAGAAAAGCTGCACGATCAAGCTCTACGGAAATGCATCCTATTGACCTTCGTGCTTCCTCAAACTTCTTCATAAGCTCATATCAAGTAACTATTGTGCAAGTTGTATCATTTATCCGATTGACATACCTCGTCGACAAAAATAAAAGAACCAGTTAGACAAATTAGGGTCGAAACATGAGTTGAAGCAGAGTACAACTTCATAATGTGACCATAAGCATGAACCAAAACCTTGTTACAGAAATAACTGTTCGTGCCATGTACTATGGGTGTCAGAATCATAGTAATCTGACATTGAAAGAAATGCTTATGAAACAATACCAAACTTCAGATAATACAATATACAATTAGAAGGTTGGTGACATATAGCCCACTCTTATAGTAACTATTCCATCCAAAATAGTTGCAGTATACAATGCTTCTTGTAAAAAAACATAAAACATGCTATTAACAAACATATGCTTGTACTAACTTCAATTAAACTGAACAAACATATGCTTGTACTAACTTGAATTAAACTGTCAGACAGGTTAATGGGCAAAGATCAATCACGTTTCATTCATACACCCAGCAGGAAATAGCACCAAGGCACAATCATCCAACAGACACGACCCCGATCATTTATAAACCTTCTAAACCTAAGAACCAACACCAGATCACCTTGTCTCATGTTGAGTGTCAAAGGAGGCAAGGCACCCCACTGCAACAGGGCGAGTCAGATGCGGCCCATCTTAGCTCGACAGACTGGTCCTCCTTCAGCCAATCGCCGAGAAGGAGAGCTCAACTTATCAAACATGAGTTGTATCCAGCTCACTGCAATATGCAAGAGAACTCTGACATGTAACTTAATGTAACATGCAAGTGACAAATTGCGATTTAACATGTCCTGATGTTAAGTTAGAAGGCCTCAAAATTTTCATCAGTAGCTTAGCTTTGTTAGAGTGAGTAGAAAGTAAGAAGTAAAATGTACAGACCAATAAATGTTCCTTTGATGAAAATGCCCTTCTCCTTTCAGTTCAATCATGCATCTGGTCAGTCCACTAAAAATGAAAGCGGACATTTAACAGTAAAAGGTTGAGAAAAGCTAAACTTCTGCTAAATGGATCGGTTGAAGACAATAAATTAAAACTTCTGTTATCATCTGCCAAACTCCAAGTTATTCATACTTTGGACCCTAAATATGCAGTAGTTGTTGTCAAGCTTATTCTATCTCAACTCCAAATCTCTATGTTACCTTCAATATATTTGTAAATCAACCCATCACTGAATCTCTAAATAGAGTTTACATAGAGCATATACTCCAGTGAGCTTGATAATTTGTACTGTCAAATTCAGTGATCCTGTCTCCTGTCAATATGACAATACTGCTAACACTAATATGACAACAGTAAATAATTTCTTTGACAGTAATTCAGCTAACGTTAATTTAATGTTAACAAATGTGCTCACCAAATGGAGTATAAAAGCTTTGACATCAGCCATTTACTGAACATTTATATGCACGTTTATAACTGCTGAAATCTTTGACAACAGCCATTTACTGAAGATTTGTCAATTAACACTGATTTCTACTCCTTGCAAATGTGCTCACTAAATAATGGAGCAAATGTGCTCACAGGAAAGATTTTCTTTGACAGCAGCAAAGAATGACAGCAACAAAGAACATCAATGATCATGTAGGCATTCATGATTTCTGTGAGCATTCAGGCCTCTTTGTAACAGGAAGGTAGGCTTACTCTGACAAGCTAATGAACAACGCCTAAACTCGTGCAGTATGCCACAACCCTTGGGCAGAATCCTCTCTCGGCACCGATGATCTGGATCAAGCATACCATGGAACCGACGGACTGCGCATCCCGGAACCACTTCGCCATCGCCTTTATTAGCAGCCAAGGTGTGACTACTCATCTTCAGTTACACTGAGGCGGTCTTGCACTTCCCCTGCTCATAAGGCCAAGCAAACATTTCATGGTTGGAATCAGTGGATGGTAAGCTGACTGAAATTAACGGAGTAGGTTGGTGATTAATTGGGCTTGCCCGTGCGTATACTTATGCCAGATAGAAAATTGGGCAAGTGTATCACGGTATCTATTAGTAGTGTATGCATACCTTCATAGGAGCAGCAGTTAACCAGGGTGTTGAGCCCGCCGTGGCCAAAGCAACGCCATGCCGCATCCACCGCCGCGTCGACGGCCGCCTCGTCGCAGGCCGCAAAGTCCAGCCCCACCACCACGACGGCCTCCCCCCATCTTCTGCACAACGCCATGCCTCCTCCTCCGACGTGGCCACGGCAATACCAATGAGCATCAATGGCCCGTATCTGAACCACCAACAATGAGCAGAGGGGAGAGCACAGAGAAATGTTTTAAATAGCCCACTATAGCTCCGATATAGCTCCGTTATAGCCTTTTCAGCAGGGAGCCGCTAAATGGTCGCCTTCACAAATAGCCCGCTATATCCCGCTATAGCTGCGCTATAGCTGTTTTTGAAGGCCCGCCGCTATTTTCCATAGCCCGCTATTTAAAACATTGGCACAGAGTTCTTGAAGGGGAGAGGGGCGATGCGAGACCACACCGCCTCAAACCTGGACGGATTAGCCGTCCGTGTGCTCCTCGTGTGGATGGCGATGACGACGACGGAGAGAGAGATGCGAGGGAGAGAAAGAAGTGAGAGGAAGGACAGGAACCCTAGCTGAGACGAGAGGAAGAGCACCTGAAGGTTGATGACACCGGCGACATGGACGGCCGTCTCGGCGGCCGTCGCTCCTCCCGGTGATGGCGACGCTGCGCCGTCGCCTCCGCCGCTTTTGGCCTTGTCGCTCCTCCCGATGATGGCGACGCGCGGCCGTCGCCTCCGTCGCCTTTGGCCTTGCCGCGTCGACGGCCGCCTCGTCGCAGGCCGCAAAGTCCAGCCCCACCACCACGACGGCCTCCCCATCTTACTCGACAACGCCATGCCTCCTCCTCCGACGCTGCCACGGCAATACCAATGAGCATCAATGGCCCGTGATCCGAATCCACCAACAATGAGCAGAGGGGAGAGCACATCACCTGAAGTTCTTGAAGGAGAGAGGGCGTCTGCGAGACCACACCGCCTCAAACTCATATGGATTAGCCGTCCGTGTGCTCTTCGTGGTGGATGGCGGCGACGGCAGCGGAGAGAGATATGCGGGGGAGAGAAAGAAGTGAGAGGAAGGACAGGAACCCTAGCTGAGACGGGAGGAAGAGCACCTGAAGGTTGATGACACCGGCGACATGGACGGCCGTCTCGGCAGCCGTCGCTCCTCCCGGTGATGGCGACGCGCGGCCGTCGCCTCCGTCGCCTTTGGCCTTGTCGCTCATCCCGATGATGGCGATGCACGGCCGTCGCCTTTGAACTTGTGTCGGTGGTGACATCGGCGGCACCTAGGTCGTCACACGCGCAGAGGTGCCGATCAGATGAGAAGCGGAAGCAGAGGCCGGCGTGCTTAGGGGCGTGCTCGGCATGGCGCTCGTACATCAGCGCCCAAATGTCTGCCTTGCTCGTCGAGCTCGCCGTGTACAGGGGAGGAGTCGGGGTTGGTGGTGCGGGAGGGACAGGGGAGAGCAGCGGCGGAGGCGAGCTCGACGACGGGAGAGGAGAACCAGACGTGGCAGCGGCTACGAACGAGGGGGCACGCTGGGATGGGGATGGCGGCTAGGGTTATCACCCAATGGGGTGCCCTCCTCTCCTCTACACTGAAATGTCCACCCACAAAGACGCCACGCAAAGGCAAGAAAGAGAAATCCCTCTAATGCCCTTAGCGGGATCTGAGATTTACTGGCGGTGTACGAGTTTTGACTGTGAGCCACCTGCACCGAGCCTCTACGCACCCAAGCCACCGACAGCACGGCCCATGAGCGAGGATCCCACATGTCAGCGACAGCTGCCTAATATACCGAGGTGAGAAAACAGAATTACTGTCCATTGCTTCAACTCCGAATTTTATCCAACGGCCCAGCTCATCCCAGGGGCAGATCCAACGGACCAAATCGCATCAAGGGAGAGATCCAACGGTCAGAAATTCGAAATCGCTGAGAGAGCCCATGTTCAGACGTGAATCTAACTATGGGATTCCCACCGTCCGCGTGCACGAATCCGGGCCAGTTGCCGCAAGGAGCTACGCCGTCACGAAGCGGCCTCCGTAGCACTGGGTGCCAAATCCCGGACTTGTAATTATCTCCCTTATTTTTCACTTCTTTCAGGCGACCTGGTGCTGGAACAACCCCTACTTGCCTAGTTAGACAAAAACATTTGATTCTCTGCACAATCAATCAGTACTCCCTTCGTAAAGAAATATAAGAGCGTCGAGATCACTACTTTAGTGATCTAAACGCTCTTATATTTCTTTACAGAGGGAGTACTAGTTTCAGAGATACATTGACATATGAGTGACACAAAATAGTTCATTCTTGACATGATACTAGTTTCCAGTGATACACCGAGATATGAGTGGCGTAGCATAGTTTAATCTTAACATGGCACGGAGTAGTAGTTTCGGAGGTACACTGAGATAGTAGATGAGTATATGACATAACATAGCTGAATCTTAATTAACATGGTACTATTTTCAGAAATAGACTGAGATATGGCATAACACAGTGGATTCTTGGCATGGTTATAAGATTAACAGGCAACACAAAGATTAAATAAGCAGGCGAATAATAAATCTTAATTTGATGAGAGCTCCCCACCGACAATGGTAGACGGCGACATGGCTTCCGGCTCCCCATAGTCGCGAACAAGCTCCATTGCTTCTGTGACGAAGGACGCAAGAATCCTGCCAGGCTTCCTTGGCTTCACTGCGTTGTCACCTCTTGCGAAATCCATGGATCTGTCAATAAAATACATGTTTCTGCTACAAGCCTTCAACAGTGCTTCCACCAAGCTCTCCAAATCTGGTTTCTGGTATCTGCTACCTCTGCATTTCATCATTGATATGACCATCCTGCTGGTAAGCTTAAGTATTTTCAGGCAACTGGCCTTGGGCTCACTGTTTCTTTCTACCATCTCCCTGAGCTTCACTGGAACGCTAAATTCACCAATTGCTTCATCAAACTGAGCAGCCAAATACTGATCAGCGCTGATGAATGTCTCATGTATTGTCACACAAAGGGATAATAGAGCTGTCTCTGTTTTATGGACGTCATGTTCCTGAAGAGAAGAAGAGCACCTGCTCTGTCCATTAGGTTGCGAAGCGTCACCTTGTTGACCTGCTTGTGTTGCTTCTACTGTAAGTATTTTGCTGAGCACCTGCAAATGGTAAGAGTATGCTTAATTTGACAGATGTAGGTAATAAAAGTGACATGATCGTTTATCCTCATGTATATAAAGAGAAGCTAAACATCCGAGAGCTTTTACTGTAGGACAGCGATTACCTTTGGCATCACGTCGGTCATGGATTCCTTGAGTATCCCGAGGAATTTATCTTCCCTAGTGTAATGGTGACATGCATGCTGTAGAATTTCTGCTACACTATGGTATCCATCACTTAAAGCTTTGAGATCCTCTGTGAAAGAGGAAACTGTAGAATCATTTACTTGTAAGATAATGGTGGCATTACTTCCGTCTTGGAAACATAGTGTCGCCAGAGCTTCAAGTGCTGATGTTCTGGAGTTGGCGACAGTGTTGTAGATGTGTACCAGCATTTCGATTAAATATTCTTTGTCTGCGGTCTGCATCTGTGCGTGTAGATTGGTGAGAATCCCCATGGCCAATGTTCCCATCTTTTGAGAACATTTATCACACCTGACAATCCTCATCATGGTTTCGACTGCCTCCACTTCCAGGTTGTTTTTGATTTCGCGAACCAGCTTGGCGCCTGTTTCCCCTTCCCCATGACCATAAGTAGCTGTGAGCCGGTGTATCACTTTCAGTGATTCCTCTAGTACGTTTTCCCAAGTATCATGATCAGTTTGGTGGTAAAGGTTGGAGGCTAGAGGTGTCATTATCTTGGTGAGCAGGCCTGGAGTGTGGATGGTGAGCCTACAATTGTTCTCATCGGCTGCTAGCACGAAAAGAACATGGAAACATTCCCACAACCGCTGCAGGTATTCCTCCTCCACCTGGGTATTATCACTATTATCATCAGTACTGTAGGAGGAAAAATATTGCTGATGTTCTTCGAATGTGCCTATCAGTGACGACATGCACTGGATCACTTGCGGAAGCTGCTCCACACTGGCCCCGTCGGCTATGTGCAACACTATATTCGCAGCGAGCTTGCTCATCTTTCTTTGTTTACTTTTTTCTCTGTCATCTGGACGGCAGCTTCTCGGATTCGATAGGACCAACAGGCGACTGAAGATGTGGCTGGTGGGTGCGTACAAGATCATATGTCTTATTAGCGTACCCTGCTCTTTGAAGACCAGTGATCTCTCATGGTACAGTGAACCAAGGATTGTGCTCAGGATCATTAACCCGTCGACGTAGTCTTCAGGCGTCGCCATCAGGTCCACAGCATATGTCACCAGGTTCCTTCCTTGAGCGAAGGACGGGTTCTTCCCGCATCCCCTCCGGGTTTCTACCATGTAATCCTGGACTAATGCGGCACTTGGACCTTTGAAACCGTATCTTTTGACCACTTCAGCCACTACCTTTTTCGTCATGAGAGCACCGAGTATTCTTCTATAGATCAACATTGCACCTTGGACCACAACAATAATGTACAAGACATCAAGCGCCGGCTTCATATTTGCTTTGCTAGAATCTCCATCCGCCCCATAGTCGTGCTGTTTTAGACGCCATAGTGAAGCCCCGGTGGTGATGTACGGCCCCCATAAAAAGATACCAAAGGCACTGCAGAGAAGCACACCGTAGTACACAGCTGCTTGGACCAACCATGCGGTCCATCCTAAAAGCCGTTTAGCAAACACTGCGACTCTTAGGATATTTCCAAATGGCGTTCTACTAGGCAGCCGATTCCGTGTAGATATGAAGTACACCGTGCCCAATCCCGCTCGTGATAACATCATTGAGCCCGACTTTTCACCACTCCCAAAATTATCGATCACCCTGTCGTATTGTAAACTCAAACGTAAATTTATCTAGTATTATACTAGTCATCAACCCGTGCATCCGCACGGCTAGTTACTAAATTCAAGCATATCATACTAATAATGTGGTAAGATTTATATTGCGTGGAACATTTTAAAGATTTGAGACATGCTTAGCAGAGTTTATGAATTCGACGTGAACACTTGTAAGGAAATTTTAGAAATGTCAAAGTTTAGAATTCCTAGAATATACTTATAATATATTAGTTTGTACCAAAAACATCGAGTTGTTTGCTTTTGTTGTCCATAGTGGAAAATAAATTATATTATTAAATGAAATAGCTTGTTTGCCATGTGCGTCAATGAAAAAAAATTGTATTTTTCAGATAGTTCTATACGCATGCTTGCTTCTCCTATTATATTGTAGGACTTTGTTTTTCAAGTCATGTTATCACTCAATGATCTAATTTCAATTATGGGTCGTCAGGTTACCCAAGTATAATCCAAAATCATAGTACAAACCACCCAATATATATAATTAGTATAACCACTCAGTCGTAACCATTGATTTAGTTTTCTTTCATGGTGGTCTCCTAAAAAGTCTACCTCGATCTTTTCAATATTTCATCTCTCAAAAATTAAGGTATGATGTCACCCTTAGATGCAACTATTACTGAAGATAGGGTGAGGAAAGTATGTACTGATAGAAAATGGAAAACTAAAGGCAGTAGTGAAGCGATACAAATTCTGGAAATAATATCAGTAAGGGCACATGGCTGATGACCGTGCACATAATATGCTCATGGAATAAATATCAAACCCTTGCAAACAATATAGACTTATTTGCGAAAGGAATATACGAAATATGTAAAACGGGTCATTAGTGATGCAACGGTCATGTTTGTAGAGTATTGTTTCACTCTCTTTTATTGTTCTAGAAAGTATAAATTGCAAGGTTGAACAAATCAGACATCCTATGGAATGGGGAAGGTCAAAATCTTTGTGGTTGATTATATTCGCTAAGTCTCTTCTATCTATGTACTTCATATTTTCAATTGATGTGCCCATTTTCCTGATGTACCCATTCTACTAACTAATATCTTCAATTGATGTGCCTAGTTAACCTATCTCCAATTTATCCTAAAGGCAGTAAAAAAGAGAACTTTATCGTACTTAAGATGACATGAAGATGAGTATATTCATTGTTAAATTTCTCTGAATCTGATTTAAATAGTGTAAAACTCTACATCGTTTAGGATGTTTTTCTGGTTCAATATTGTCAACCATAACAGTTATTTTCGCACGAAGATAGAAACATGCAATGTTTTCTTTAGTTCAGCCTGAAAGGCTATACAATCTGATGAAATCCGTCAAACTCTTCATCATTCAGGGGATTTTTTTAGTTCAATGTTTACCATTTATTTCAACATGATGACAGAGAAATACAATGTTGTCCATGTAAACGAATGAAATTAAAAGTCTCCAATTTCCTATGATGTTACATCTGAAACGACAACTGTGAACTTAAGAGAAAAACATTAGTAAACTAATTTTTCCCTATCCCCGAAAGTACTTTACAGACAGTGATTCTTATCAGTAGAAACAATATCATGGTACTTAAGCTAACCTTCGTCCAAACTTGATGAATTTAATATTCATCCAAGAAAGTGTTGTGGTAATGCATATAATAAAATCAAAAGTGACAATTCAGTCATCTAGAATATAGTTATTAGAAGTTTTATCTGCTTCTCCACTATGCTTGCATTACACAGGTCACCTAACCATATCGCCGCATGTTGCTTTCAGTATGAAGTTGGCAAATACACGGATATTACTACAGTCTCTATTGATTCTGGTAAATGAAACAGAAGTGTGCTCCAATAGCTGCTTAGGTGTATATATCCGCATTTCTTTGCTGTTGTATATTTAGACGTGAGATGAGAAATTACTACTACCTACGTCTAAGATGTCAATTGGTCAGAGGAACCAACCATTGAAAACCAATGTAATGTGAATATGTTTGCCGTGGCTTGGTCGAGCATGTTTATACCTGGAAGTTGCAACTGTTAGGAATCGGGAGGATTGAGATGAGCGTCAAGCTACAGCTAGTAATGTGTTGTCGATGCCATCACTTCTGATCCCTACTCCACACGCGCAGCCACCACAGGGAATGCCAACATGACCACTGCCATGAGAACGCTATTATGTAGTTGCATGGATCGTCCTAACTATTCACCTTGGTCAGTATGAAGTGATACACGCTGAGCATTAGCCATTTATATTACATAATTAACCAATAGGGAATATACTTCCTCAGCAACCATGGGAAACTTCCTTGTTGATTGATGGGCGGCACCTTGCTCTAGCAGAGAGAGGCGGTATCAGTATATTGATCTGCCAAAGTCTCAACAGTAGCAAGCAGAAATAGGAGACCGCGTCAAAAGTAAAGTGAGATTTAGGAGGTTGATTCCAATGGCCTAGATCCTATATCAAACTAAAATCAAATGAGAGAAAACAAAGAGATATCAACTCAGAAAAAAAAGCAGGCTAGCATCAGGCTGTGCTAGCCGCACCATACTACTACCAATCCTTCTGGTTACTATGCAGGTTTCCGCCCCAGCAGCCGCATTTAAGCCCGATCCCCCTTAGACTTAACCATGGTTGATAGCTGCACCGAGGTTGTGGCATGGCAAGGAGCCATCCGGCAGCGTCGAGCATGGGTGATGATAGGACATGGCGAGAGAGTTTGAGGAGGATGTGAACAACTGGCTAAAGGGGGCTCTGTAGGCAAGTGGAAGAGACTAACCGGATGAGAAGGTAAGCCTTAGGCGCCTGCTCATGGTGGAGTCTTACCACAGGGAAGAAATAATGGCGGGGTGTGAGTTGAGAGATGAGAAAGGTGTGGCAGGTCGGGAGGAGAGGCCTGCGAACGCCAAATCTAGGAGAGGACGCTCAGATTTCTGTTATTTTAAAGGAATATATTACCCATTTTTCCAGGAAATATAGAGAGACCCAAGGGAGGAAGACCCATCTATGTTTAGTAATGAAAAAAATCATTTTTATATAGGAAGCGTGGAGAGACCCAAGGGAGGAAGACCCATCTATGTTTAGTAATGAAAAAAATCATTTTTATATAGGAAGCGTGGAGAGACCCAAGGGAGAAAGATTAATATACGTTGTAGTATTGGATAGTACGTGTTGCCGTTCATCCAATGGCTACTGATGCATTATATATTAATCAAACAGTTAAAATTCCTTAATTTTATGAACTAACATGGTGTCTCGTATGGTGCCTCCAAACGGTTAAAATCCCTTAATTTTATGGACTAACATGGTGTCTCGTATGGTGCCTCCAATTAGTAAATATAAGATATTAAAAGCATTTGACAGTTTCACTAAAGAGAAATATGCTAGAAAAAAATCCCAGAATAATTAGAAATATGTGACCATCATTTTAATATTAGAAAACCACAACCAATCGATCTTGAGATTTTTTTTGACAAAAATGATATATCTACTACTCCGTCTGGTCCGACATAACTCACGCTGACATGGAGAACAAGGAATGTCCATCATGATATCCGTGAGATGGACGATAGATACAAGCGAAAAGGCCCGTGCGTTGCTGCAAACGGGAGAAAAAATACCAGGCGCTCTTAATTTACAAAAATGTTTTATAATCCGAGAATTTGTAGCCATTTCTTAAATAAATGAAGAGTTAAAACAGGTTGTTAAAAGATACATATTTTTTAATCATAAAAAAGGTTTTTTGTCTGAAAAGAATATTTTTTATGGTCTCATGTTGAAGCAGGTACTTGCGCCCCTATTTATTTCTTGCCATACATGTCATAGATATTGGTTCCTGTTTCATCACTATTTATTTCTTATCAAACTTGTCCTTTATTTTATTTTCTATCATGCATGCCTCCTTTTTACTTTCTTTCATGCATGTCCTCTTTTTCTTCTTCTTATATATAGGAGAATAGCGCAACGTCTCATCTTTATCGGATCTCCTCTGCATTTTCTCTTTTATTTATTTTATAGCGGACATCCCATCTTTATTGGGTCCTTTTATTTCTTGTCATGCATGTCCTTATTTATTGGGTGTCTCTAACAAATTTATCTTCAATCTGATGTCCAATCCCGATTTTGTTGAGGTGTTCATCCCCAATCTGAATCAGTACCGGTATGAAAAAGAAACAGATAATGCATTGCTGATTAACATTGCAGCCTAGATAGTATATTTAAATTGTTAACAGGTAAAATAACATCATATTTAGATTCTACATAATTTTCTAATTAAATTCCATACATAATATGTTAAATTTGGAATTACAGTTAAAAGATATGAGTATTCAAAAAAATTGATATGTACTGCGGGTTTAATGTCAGAAACATCAGTTGGTTTTCTACAAAATAGCATGACAGACTAAGAATACCAATTTCTTTTATTAATAGGTATATTTCTTGCCATACATGTCATAGGTATTGGTCCCTGTTTCATCACTATTTATTTCTTATCAAACATGTCTTTTATTTTATTTTCTGTTATGCATGCCACCTTTTAACTTTTTTTCATGCATGTCCTCTTTTTCTTCTTCTTATATATAGGAGAATAGCGCAACATCTCATCTTTATTGGATCTCCTCTGCATTTTCTCTTTTATTTATTTTATAGCGTACATCCCATCTTTATTGGGTCCTTTTATTTCTTTTCATGCATGTCCTTATTTATTGTGTGTCACTAACAAATTTATCTTCAATCTGATGTCCAATCCCGATTTTGCTGAGGTGTTCATCCCCAATCTGAATCAATACGGTATGAAAAAGACGGATAATGCATTGTTGATTAACATTGCAGCCTAGATAGTATTTTTAAAATAGTTAACAGGTAAAATAACATCATATTTAGATTCTACATAATTTTCTAATTAAATTCCATATATAATATGTTAAATTTGGAGTTACGATTAAAAGATATGAGTATTTAAAAAAACATTTGATATGTACTGCGGGTTTAATGTCAGAAACATCAGGTGGTTTTCTACAAAATAGCATGACAGACTAAGAATACCTATTTCTTTTATTAGTAGGTATATTTCTTGCCATACATGTCATAGGTATTGGTCCCTGTTTCATCACTATTTATTTCTTATCAAACATGTCTTTTATTTTATTTTCTGTTATGCGTGCCTCCTTTTTACTTTCTTTTCATGCATGTCCTCCTTTTCTTCTTCTTATATATAGGAGAATAGCGCAACATCTCATCTTTATCGGATCTCCTCTGCATTTTCTCTTTTATTTATTTTATAGCGTACATCCCATCTTTATTGGGTCCTTTTATTTCTTGTCATGCATGTCCTTATTTATTGGGTGTCTCTAACAAATTTATCTTCAATCTGATGTCCAATCCTGATTTTGTTGAGGTGTTCATCCCTAATCTGAATCAGTACCGGTATGAAAAAAAGAAGAATAATGCATTGTTGATTAACATTGCAGCCTAGATAGTATTTTTTTAATTGTTAACAGGTAAAATAACACCATATTTAGATTCTACATAATTTTGTAATCAAATTTCATATATAATATGTTAAATTTGGAGTTACGGTTAAAAGATATGAGTATTTTAAAAACAATTGATATGTACTGCGGCTTTAATGTCAGAAACATCGAGTGGTTTCTACAAAATAGCATAACGGACTAAGAATACCTATTTCATTTATTAATAGGCAGGAATAAGCCAAAGATCAAACATCAATGGAGATTGCCCGATAGCCTACATACGAAGATTAACGTTGATGCTGCATTTATGGAGGCAGCTAACACGGGCCTGATGCACGACCGACCTTTGTCTGACAGACAGTACAGGTGCCTCTCTGCGCGCTCAGGCCTTGTGGGATGAAACAACGACAAGTGCTCTGTTTATGGAAGCTTTGGCTTTGGCCATCAAAGATGGTCATTCAAATGGCGATTGATAGAGGACTAGTGAATGTGCACATTGAATCTGATGCACACTAGGTGGTAAACTTTGGGTGAGTGGAGATTTCACCAAAACGGGCATTGGTACTAGTACTATCTTACATGAGATTAAGGAGTTGAACGGGATCTTTTCTAGGTTCTGTTTGAGCTTTGTTGGGAGGGATGCAAACAAAGCAGCGCATCTTTCCGTCAAGAAAGCTAGTGATACTAGGCGTAGATGCTTATGGCTCAATTATAACCCTCATTTTCATGCTTATGGCTCAATGATTAAGAGTGCTCAACATCCCCCTCCAAAGAAAAACTATTTATAAAACCATGAGTTTGGTGAAACCAAATGATCTGAACCATCCAACCACTTGTATCCAACCTATGAATGTCTGAACTAGGATTTCCACACTAGAGCGCACAGACCCGGTGCACGGAGTTGAGCATCAAAACGAAGTCGTTGTGTGTTGCCCCTACCACTTGTCAAATAAATCTATGTGTGCGAACACGAAATGCAGGCCGTGCCCATAGTGGTGCAGAATGTGCGGCCCGCACACAACCCATAATTTTGAGGGCCCCCAAATATATTAGAAATTTATATAGGCCTACTATTTCTTAAAAAAAAGACGCTGCCGCACTGGGCCGCTGGGCGCTGGTAAGTCGAGGCCATCCAGCGGTGGTGCTCGTCGCTCGATAAACTGCTCGATGCCTCGATCTATCAATGAAAACGGAATCGCCTGTCTAAAAAAAGGATCGCTACAGCAGTCGATCGGAATCATCTCGGGAAACAGCAGTCGCATCGCAGTGTCGGCGTGGCTACAGCCTACAGGAAAACGGGATCGTCTCCTCGCTTTCGCCTCATCAGATCGATCGGCCGCTGTTGCCTTCCTAGTTTCCTCTCCCAAATTTCAGACTCGTCGGCTTGTCGTCTCGTCGGATTGATCCGTGACCTACTCCAGCCTCCAAGTGCTTAGCGGGCCCTTCTTCCCGATTAACTTCGGTTCCTACTCCTAATTTCTAATGAAGTTCTATATATGTGTACTATTATAACACAACAAAGACTCAATTATCTGGCCACAATAGCATTTGAGAGTGAAGTGTTGAATAAGATTGATCACGAGGATATCATGGACGATTTTATTTCAAAAAGATACTAAAAAAATGACGTTGTTCAAATAAATAGCAACCGAGAGTTGAATAGGTATGATTTTTTATATGTCCAATTTTTATGTAAGACATTATATATATTATAATTTTTTTCTGCGAGATATATATACATTACAATTGCTCGTTAGTTCATTTTCTTTAGTGGCATAGGGTCCAATATTTTCATTTCACACATGGCCCCGAATTTTGCCACATAACATGTAGAGTAAAACGTCATCATGGGGGTTGCAACACATTGATGCCAAGACGCGTGCTCTAGAGCCATTGTGGTGGAGGCCGACAGAGCCCAGACGTGGCAAGCCCGAGCCGCATCATCTCCACTCCACCACATTAGTGTTGTGTGCTGCAGCCGTTGATGTCACATTGACAGCTGCCAGCAACCCTCGAACAACCGTCAGACCACCACCAGCCAAATCAGGCGAGGCACCAATGCACAGCCTACCGCCAATGGCTAGATCATGGGTGCGCCCGATCTGCCGTGACCAACATCGGTGGCCGCACACCATGCCACATGGACCTCCCACAAACATTGAGAAAAGATCACAACGCCACGCTTGGGGGCCAACCACCGCTATTGTCGGTTGAAAGGGAGCACCCGCCACCACCATTGGCATCTGCACCAGCTTCAAAGAGGGCCCCGGTGATGACGAGATGCAAAGAAAGGGATTGGTGGTGAAGCATGCGAGTAGAGTCCCCCATTCTTTAGGGTTGGGAGACGCTGGGGTCTTATCGATATCAAGAATTAACTATTGGCGTTAGAGATGCAAAAATTACCCATCTATGCCACATTTATTTTTTGAATCAAAAAAGAAAACTACGAACTGCAGATCCACACACGGCCGCAGTATCCAATCTGGATGCTGCCACTATGTTCGTCCTCCTCCCTCGGCTCAATATGCAAGAATTTGCGACGAGATACACTTATTAGTTGATCGATACACTACATCAAAAGCGGCTTGATCAACCTCTTATGTGATCTCGCCGGAAGCTACAAACACATGCAAAGTCGGATACTAAACTTGATAGATCAATTGGATCGATCTACTACTTGGTTCGAGTTTCATGGTGAAAACTCTAGGTCCAACAATCATTCGCTGAACGGGCAGTGGTGTCGTTTACGCGGCATTTCCTTGATGAAGGCCTTCGTGTAGTTTACTCATACTCCTCTCTTGAATGAAAATTCATAATCTAGATTCAGTGGTTGGCAACGCCAATGGCGATGCTTGGGCATCGTTCTCTTTCTGGAGGTGTCGGTGTTCAAGAATCTATAATGTTACCTGGTTTTGTACCCCAAAACGTTAGGAGAGGCTCCCACTGTATTTGGATTTCAATACAACCAACAATGTACAAAGTTACATGTTTATAAATGGCACCCACCACATTGGGCAGGGATGGGGGAGGAGAAGAAAAACGAACAATATTTCACCATGAAGACATCAATGAACATAGGTATGTCACAATTCGTCTTAGCTATCTTTTGTTAGCGCCATAAATCTTGAGTTTGTGTGGGTCCAGTAAATACCCGTAAGGGCCCAAAGCAAGATTGGTAGAACTGGCAAACAATTATCATATGTTCAATTGTTTCTTTAGTATGTAAACCACAAGCAGACAGTCTACATCATCCGCAACATTGTATTGTCTATGATATTAGGCGGTAAACTGGGCAAAGCTTCATAATGACATGCCACCAAATGAACCAGACGGGTCCCAAGCACGTGAGAGAATAGTAAGTAGACAAGATCAAATTTACCAGGGCAGATCCAGCCGGTTGTAGAATATTTGGACATATTTCATTCGGATATGAAGGTCGATAACACCAAGGCTTCCTTGAGTTTTAGGGCGACATACCATATCCCATGAGTCCAAACAATTGCATTTGTGACCCTACTTAGTTTGTTTTTGGGTCCAAAGGTAGCAAGTCCATAATTCTTGGGGGAAATTTAAGGATGCAAAGAGCAAAGATGGTAAGTCACGTGATGACCGAATTGAGAAGGGTCAATTTTCCTCTGTAGGATACCATAAAAAGAGTGGATGAAAGTTTCCTTTCAACATGGTAAACTAAGGGCATCATATCTTCTATAACATGACGAAGCGCCACAAGATGGAGGCCAAGATAAGTGAAAGACATCGTACAATGACTCACCCAAAAATGTTGGCTATAGTTTGATTCAAAGCCGCATGAGTGTCAATTGGGATGAGTGTTCATTTTTGAAAGTTGATATTGAGGCCAATAGAAGTAGAATAATGTCAAAATCTAACCAGACTAGCTTGGTCGGGACAAGCAAGAATGACCAAAATTGTGTCGCCTGCATATTGTATTACGGAGTAATCACTTTGATCCGAGCAGGGAAGGGAAAATGAATGTTACCATGATGAAAAGCATCATTGATCAAAGCTTGAAGTAAGTTAGTAGCCAAAAAAATATTAGTGGAGATAGTGGGTGCCCTTGGTGCACCCCTCTACGATAATGAAATGGACGACTGGGGACACCGTTAAGAAACACCGACGATTTCTGAAGAGAAGATACAATGAATCTAACCGACTCATTTCTAATTAAACCCCATATGTTTCATAATCTCAACCATTAGTTCTTGTTCGATTGTGCCAAAAGATTTGGTAAAGTCCAATTCAATAGCATGATCTCACTTTTCATAGTTTCACGTTGAAAGATGTACTCAAATGTCCTCGCGAGAAAATCTTGTATAGAGTGACACCGAAGAAAACCGTATTGATTCCGGTATAGGTCTTACGAATAATTCTTTGCAAATGCTTGTCTAGGAGTTGAGTGATCACCTTAGGACATTAACTGAATAAAGTGATAGGTCAAAAATCAATGACAGATGTGGAAAGCTAATATTGGGAATGAGAGTGATGAAACCATCATTAATGCTCTCAAGGTAAAGGTCGACTTCATAGATTTGGTTACAAAGATTGTAGAGGTCGTGTTACCCATCTGAGACCAAAGTGCCCTATCAGCCGGCATTTTCTTGATCACATTATTAGTGTCATCGGTAGTGAATAGGGTTGTGCGCACCTCAAGCACCTCCACCGAGCGGATGATATTAGACAAGTTAAACTGCATGTCATGGGTGGAGGGCTTGCCAAGCTAAGCTTTGTAGAAATGAAAAAGAATTGTTTCCCTACCAGATTAATCTTCAATCAATTATCCATGCGTGTTGGCTAAGATAGCACTGTTACTCCGACGATAATGTTCAAACGACATGTCTTCATTATTTTTAAAATCATCTCGAATTGGAAACTGCAAATAGTGCATTGTTTCTTCCAATACTCTTTCTAATAAGCCAGGATACAAATGATATGGGCCTTGAGACTAAGTCTAAAAATTTGCTTTGGAGTGGATAAGGGCCTTTTATCCTCTAGCCCATTAAGCTGCACCAGCTCTTTGTTTAAATTTTCAATGGCAATGGCCAGTGTAGAAATGTATTTTCTCCAACTTTTAAGTTCATGGCGACACACTTTTAACTTCGAACAAAGGATAGTGGCCCCATTGGTGGCACAAATGAGTTTGGCCCAGTCCGAATTAACCACATGGAAAAACTCAGAGTGAATAATCCAAAAATAATCAAACCTAAAGATTTTGATACGAGAGGTGGACATTTCAATATTCACCACAGAGAGGTTGTCATGAGAGACAGGTTTACCCGATGGTTTAACATGGTCTTGAGGTAAGATAAGTTCAGTGATTGCCGATCAAAAGTAAAAATAACTATCTAATTTCTCTAGGAGTCGATCCAGCTACATGTTACTCAAGTGAAGGACCTTCCCTTGAGGGGTAATTAAATCAAGCATTTGGACAAGATGAAATCACATCATATTATGAAGGGTAAAATTTTCTGTTGCGACAAGGAGGTGGGAGAAGCCCACGGGAGATGTCCTCAGGCATCTCACCATGTCTAGACCCCACACGAAGAAAGGCGACTTTATGGGTATGTGGATCTGCCAGGAGAACTGTTGGCACTCAATGAAAGTGCGTACAGTGAGCTCGATATCTGCCAATGGGAGTGAAATGCGCCACTATTCCACAAACTCAAATTGATTTCACACTTTAAGTTATCAACTTAGAAGGTGATCAGATTTAGTCCACAAACTAGTTTATTTGATCAAATAAGGCCAAAACCGATTAGAGAGGAGAAAAACCAGCCACATGGCTGCCACGTGAGCGTTCCTTAGGCTGTTCTGTAACTAACTATTTTTTACAGGGCCCTTTTTGCAAACTGACAGGTTTTTCTATCAACCCATCTTAACTAATGGTGTATAAAAATAATACTCCCTCCGTTTCAAAATATTTGTCTTTCTAGAGATTTCAACAAGTGACTACATACAGAGCAAAATGAGTGAATCTGCACTCTAAAATATGTCTATATACATCTGTATGTGGTAGTCCATTTGCAATCTCTAAAAAGACAAATATTTAGAAACGAATGGAGTAATAAATAAAGACCACCTTGCATGTGATTTGAACCTATAACCTGTAGGATCTCGCAACTAGCTGCTAACCATTGGAAAACACCTGACTTGTGTAGTAATAATTTGCATCCGACTATACATGTTACAAGTATGTTGACATTAACCTTTCCATGCACCATAGTGTTATCTTTTTTATTTAAGAAAATTGTTCTTTCCAAACAATTAATGTCAAAGGCAAGAAACGAGCTAACATGTACTACTTAATATGATTGTAAATATAAGGAAATATATTGATCAAAGTTAGAAGGAAATCGATGTGATTGCATGGGATGCACCCGGAAAAAAAAGGTGATCGCATGAATATATATAGAGTCGACTGGCAGAAATTAAATAACTCAGATTGTGTCCCAATCGTTAGCTGCTACTTGCCGACATCGAAAGGTTGTAGGTTCGAGTCACCTGCAATGCAGGTTTTTGAATTTTTTACTCTATATATACGCCATTTAGCTAAGACAAGTTGGAGAAACCAACAAGTTTGCAATTAGGTCCCAATAAAATACAGTTAGTCCAGCGGTCTAAGAGCCGCTGATGTGGTAGCCATGTGCCGATTTTTCTCCTTTCTACTCCGTTTTGACCTTATTTGATGGGAAACGTTTTATGTCGGGGCACCGGCCGAACATTGGGTCGGCCTCGTGCCTCGTCACGCACATCACGCACGCATATCTATCCCTCCTTGTTCATTCTCATCTTTCCCCTCTCCTTCCACCTCCACACGCTCCCTCCGCTGTTCCCCTGTAGCCTGCCATCCCTTCCATTTACCTTTGTTTCCCCAATGCTCAGGGCGCCGACGGCGAGCACACCAGCTACACCCGCACGAAGCGGCGAGCTACTACCTCGACCAAGAGGGGCCCGACGGTAGAGCAACAACCGGCTGGGGAGGGAGCTGCAACCGCATACTGGTTTCGATGGAACCAGTGACGGCGGCGAGCGGTGGGGGTTCACCCCGGCGAGCCGCGGAGATCGCCACAACAAGTTGGACTAGAGTGTTGGCGGTGTGCTGCTGCAACCATGGATCAGGTTTGTTGGAACCGGCAAAATGTCTTGCTGGAAGTAGCCCCAAAAATTGCTTCCACCGGAGTCGTTCTTGCTGGACCAGCAAATTTTTGCTACAACCATATCTTCTTTTTGCTGGAAGTAGCCCAAAAAATTGCTTTCGCCGGAGTTCGTTCTTGCTGGACCAACAAATTTTTGCTACAACCATATCCTTTTTTGCTGGAAGTAACCTCAAAAATTGATTCCACTGGAGTTTGTTATTTTAATAGACCAATGATTTTTGCTACAACCGTAGGCTTGTTTTGCTGGAACCGCCTTTTTCAAATGATTCAATGGGGGCCTCGTCAGATAGCTGCTTTTTTTCAGCAACCTTCTTTTGCTGCAGGCGGCGACGGCGAGCATCAGCAGCGAGCGTTGACAGCAAGGTCAAACGGGAGCGGGTAGACGCCTGCTGCGCGATGCAACGGCGGTGGGGCGGCCGCCATGAACCTGCAGTGTTTTTTTCCAGATCTGATACACGAGCAGGGGTGAGAAACGATGATAGGGCGCATCTGACGGCTATGCGTGGGCGCATCCGACGGATCGCGTACAATCGGCCGAATTTTTGGGCCGGTGCGCCGGCGCCCAGTATTTGATGGTGAATGCACGTACGCGTACGAAAGCAAGCAAGAGATTTGAATTGTAGTATATACTTCCTCCATCCCGAAATACTTGTCGGAGAAATAGATGTATCTAGATGTATTTTAGTTGTAGATACATCCATTTTTAGGCATTCCTATAACAAATATTTCGGGACAGAGGGAATACTTAGCATTGATTTCTTGAGACCGTTCCAACGAATCCCAACCACTCAAACGTAACATGTGCACCAGACAGATGTGCGTACGGAAACGCTTGTTTACGCATGCATGCACGTAGCACGTCAAAGTATATTCGAGATGTTTCCAGTGGACTCGCTATGCGGCTAGCTATTCCATTCCCAGGTCTATCTATCTACTACTTTCTTCGTCCGAAAATACTTGTTATCAAAAAAATAAATAGAGATGTATTTAGAACTAAAATACGCCTAGATACATTTTCTTCTATCCATTTGATGACAAGTATTTTCGAAGGAGGGAATATTCATCAGTCATGACCATCACAATCGATGAGACTAGCTAACTTGACGAGCTATATATGCTAGCCGGCCGCGAGGAAGGAACATGTGTGTGTACTGGTCTTGCTAGCTTTTGTGCATGTAAGAAGACTATTACTTTGCTAACTTCTTACTGTTCAGAAGTTAAGCAATAGATCAAGACGATCTCCTCCTCTAATCACGGCCTTATTTGATCGATTTAATGAGTTTGTTGACTAAATCTGGTCACTTTCTGAGTCGATGGTGTAAAGTGTATAATCATTTTGAGTTCATGGACTAGCGGCTCATTTCACTCTGCCATCGGTGAGGTAGAAGAGACATTCAAGAAAATATTTGGCTACCAAAGCTCGTGGAGCGACATGATGCCCGCAGGTGCCTTCATGATTATCCAAAGCAGAGCTCTTCCCTCCTCATATACATCCCTAGAAAGTTCCAGGAGTGCTCCGCTTGTAGAGATCTGTATTGATAATGGTGTATGCCCTGAAGCAACACACGATGCATCGAACCTCTTTAATGTTGCTCTAGAAGGTTGCCCTTGAGGAGGAAGTCTAAAAAAGTTTGAGTCTAGCTAGGAAGGACTACCAGCACGTCCGCTTCCAACCCGTGCAGCGGATCAGGTCCTCCATAACGCTCCTGCATCAGCCGCTGCCATCAGCCATCGCCGCGCCGCCACCGTACGCCATCGCCAATGAGCGAACCTATGTGTCGCAGCGACCCAGATCCAGGAGAGCGCGCTGCCGCTCAATTAAGGTGCCCCGCATCAGCCCTGCACCGCGAGAGTAAGGCGCTTCTCCGCCACCGCCATTAGCCGTCCGGGCTTAGCTGGGCGGCCTCCTCCAGCGGCAGCCGAGGGGAGGGAAGTGGTGTGGCGGCAACGGTCGGGCGCCGCCTGGGGTGGGCGTGGGTATCTTGTAGGAGTAGGGCATCCAATGCTGACACATCCGAACGGTTGCAGGCGGTTTATGGTCCACGTTGAAGATGCCCTTACTTATGGTATGGACGTGTTGTGTCATCTAATACGGTCATGCATCGGTCCGTAAGGCGGTCAAGACGCACTTTCTCCTGCAAACGGAGACAATCATGGGGGGCTTTGTGGGCGTCTGAACATCAACTATGCCCGCTTCTCACCACTCTGGCCCACCAAAACCCTCCTCCTCGCCGCATGGGTTTCAGTCCGGCGCCGTATCCGCATTCATGCTGCTGTAGAGCGGGCACTTCGCAATGACGCTGGCTCATAGAGCGGAGGCGACATCTCACTGGCGTCAACATTGAAGCGGCGCGCCCGCTGAGGGTACCGCCACGACGCGTTCTCGGTGTCCGCGCTTGTTTAATGCCGAAGACGCGCTACTGAGGACAGGAAGGATATCGACCACGCCTGTTCAATGCCACGTTCGTCCATATGCCGCCATTAAGCAAGCTCGTCTGCCCAAAAATCCACTCCGCCCGCACATTGACGCACCTGCCGCAGGCCTCACCGGAATCGACTATTTAAAGACGGCCACACTAGGCCTACTCCACGACACAACATAAGCTGCTCCGTATTCTCCTCCATTGCACCACATCCGCCATGACTGTAGGCAGCAATGCTCTGTGGGAGAGCCTTTCAATGGAGATGAAGCACAAGGTCGTCTGGCAGAGCCGCCATGCTAGGCGGATCGAGGCTGGCCAGCTCGCTCGAGGTCTCCAACGACGAGGACGACCCCACGATGGAGACGAGCCTTGACGACACCGCACCGGAGGCTGCGCCTGCGCAAGCCGACTTCACCATGGAGCAAGCGCAGTCGCACTTCAACGTCGCCATGCGAAAGAGCAGCCTGCGCCAATGCTTATGTCGGTGTTCCAGGGGGCACGGTAGGAACATAGGTACAACCTGTTCCTCCTAGAGCAACACCGGTTGGCGGAGAGCCAAATCAACGGCGAGCGCGCGAGCGAGGAGGACATGGCAGCCATGGCCGCGGCGAACTCCCACTTTGTCGTGGCGCAGCATGCGATCTACAAGGCCGTTTCACGCTCAAGCCGCCGCTCACCAGGAAGCGGCCGTATGGAGGCGCAGCTAAGCGATCGTGGACGAGTACACAGTACCGGTTGCACCTCCTACGAGCCGTCGATGAAAGATCGGGTGGCGGTTGCAAGACGACAGTGCCGACGCCTCCATTTCCATCGTGGACCTCACGTCCCACCGGCGACGGACAGGTCACAGACTCCTCACGAGAATGAGTAGGACATGAGATACGGCAAGGTCTTGTGTCCCATGTGGGTCTGTCCGTTTCCCATTTTCTACTCTTCTCGCCGAAGATCGCACCTTCAATTCACGGTTCTTACCGCCACCGTTCATGGAGACGGTGGATGGAGGTGGTCGCCAACGCGGAATAGAAAGGAAGTGGACGACGGCCGGCCGCTGCCGTAGGATAGATTTAGGGTCGGGTTTCCTTTTTTATTCTAAATGTTTGATATGTAGTGAAAATCCACTGTGTTTGCATGAATCATGTCCGATTTATATGAAAATCCTCCATGTTTGCATGAATTTTGTTCGGTTAGTTGAAAAGTTGTTTGAAATATATGCGGGCAGCGTTGCATGGCCATCTCCCGCATCCGAGTCCGTAGACTAGACTCCCCTGTCCGCGGACGAATGCGAAAGAAAATTTGCGGGGCGGCATTGGAGATGCCCTGACGACCTAAATCATAAACTTGAATCATGAACCGGTCGAACTAAGAATCTGGCAACTATGATTTGTATATATCAACGGAAATTTTCCTATTTCACAATTAAGCATATTTGCAATGCATCTGTGTCTTTGGGGGTCTACCCCAAACACAAAGCATTCACTTAGGTTAAAAGTGATTCTTAGAGGGTGTTTGGTTGCAAGAGACTAGACTTTTTTGGTGGGTCAGGAACTAAAGAAAAAAGACCCTCCAGTAGAGTCTTTTTCTAGTCCCTATAGAAAAAGTCCCTTCTATTTGGTTACATAGGGACTAAAAGGGACTTTTTCTAGTCTAGTCCCTGTAACCAAACACCCCCTTATACCAGACTTCTTAAAGCAAATACAAAGTGACTTGACATTACTGAGGCTGCGTTTGACAGTTTTTTAAGTATCTTTTCTATAAACTACCGTTTTAATTTCTTTATGTGCTCGATTGACATCAATAAATAACATACTTTTATTTTTTTGCGGGTGGATAAATAACATAGTTTTATAAACCATAGTATTCCTAATACCGTGTGTTTTTAAGTATTTGAAAAACAAATCTTAACCTCCTTTTTATAAACCGAAGTGAGGAAAACTAAGATTCTTTGTAAACTGAAGTATTCATTACCCAAGCAATGAAATAATGAGATTTTAGATTATTATGGTTTTAAGAAAACTGTGTTGCCAAACAAGGCCTTGGTGTACTATATTATGCTGTAAGTAAGTGATCCCACCAGGGATCGAATATGGCACACAGGGCCTTCTAGATTCCTAACGTCTCTAGTTGCAGAGGTCATAGCCCTCAATGCATCCCAAACCGGATTGAATATACCCGTTTTTTCTTTTTTGCAAGTTTGCATCCAGAAATTAACTAGGATAACGTATAACAATTGAAGCTGGTAACTTTCAATAACATCAGTCTGATTCGTACGTATGGGAATGGCTAATCACAGAGGGTTAGCTTGAAACTCAACAAACCTATTTCCGCCTGATTCAGGAAGAGAAGCATTCTGATAGTCTACGGACAATATTTCAGTAAATAATAGAATAATAAAACTAAGTAGAAAGACTAACCCGGCTATCTGTATGAATGTAATCACCATGAGACACCAAAAATCCTTCTTCTGCAATAGCGAGACGAAACCACCGAGAAGAACCACGGTGATCCAGGTAACGACCAGAAAGCCCAACCCTCTGATTACCACCGCCAGCCACCCCAATAATGCCGCGTAGTCATTGATACGCCATTCTTCCGGCCATTTGCGACGGCTAGCCATTGTTCCTCCCTAGATCCTATCGATTGAGATCTACTGCAACGCAGGAATCTTAGGCCTCTGCTGCTCTGCAAGATGGACAGTCCATAAACTAAGCTAACATGGCTTGTGATTAAAATACATATATATATTTTTTACTTTTGTTGGACGCTGAAGAGACCGAGGTGAGGTCTTAATCCTAACAGTCAGCAAGCTCTCCAGCTAAGCGGCTCAGTAATTTTGAACTACTTCCACTGTTCGGATATTATCATATCTGGTTAATATTTTAGATTAAATTTGAGCAAATGTTTAACTAACAAAATATAAGCTATATGCCATAAGAGGTATCATTGATTCGTATCAATAGAAATTTCCAGTTGTATAGTTTCCGTCATAAAATTTATATTTATTAGTTAAATTTAAATTTTGCATCAAAATTAGGCTCAAAATTTAATTGAGGCTTACAATGACGGAGAAGGTAGTATATAATACTCCCTTCATCCCAAAATTCTTGTGTTATATTTGTCTACATACGGATGTATTCTAATACTAAAATGTGACTTGATACATTCGTATTTAGACAATTCTAAGATAAGAATTCGAATCGGAGGGTGTATTTATTACAGTCCAACTAGTGTGTTCTGGTTTTATATTTTCTCGAGGGCGTCCACTAGAACTGCACCATGATCGAGCAATATAATATAGCTGGTTTTGCTTTATTTTGTACTAAAAAGTAAAGCAGGGTTCAGCTTTGGTCTAAAGCAATAGAGTAATAGCACGCGCGGTCGTTGTGTTTCGTGCGCACGAGCCTGTCCGTGCCGTGGTTGCATACAGTTATGTTTTGCCCCCAGTCAATAATTAAAAGGCTGTTTGGATAAGTTCAAACAAAGAAGGCTGTGTGGCTCTTTCTTAAAAGGAGGACGACCTCGGTCTCGGCGATGCATACGACTACTACTGCCTCCTTTTTCTTTATTGGTCCCTTAGCATTTTGTGCCAAATTTTGACCATGAATTTAATTAAAAAAATGTTAATGTATGTTACAAAAAATAGTATCATTGCAAACTATGTTTAAATACGAATCCAACGATCTAATTTTTTATGACATGAATTAAAATTTTATCAGTTAAATGTATGATCAAATTTTGACACAAACTATGAAGAGGATCAATAAATTAGGACAAAGGTAGTATTTCATTAATTATTTATCAATACCTTATAAATAAATACATCAAAAATGTTGGGGAACGTAGCAGAAATTCAAAATTTTCCTACGTGTCACCAAGATCTATCTATGGAGAAACTAGCAACGAGGGGAGGAGAGTGCATCTACATACCCTTGTAGATCGTTAAGCGGAAGCGTTCAAGTGAGCAGGGTTGATGGAGTCGTGCTAGTGCGTGATTCAGATCACCGATGATCAAGTGCCGAACGCACGGCACCTCCGCGTTCAACTCACGTACAGCCCGGTAACGTCTCCCATGCCTTGATCCAGCAAGGAGAGAGGGAGAGGTTGAGGAAGACTCCATCCAACAGCAGCACAACGGCATGGTGGTGATGGAGGCGTGGCAATCTGCAGGGCTTCGCCAAGCACCCACGGGAGAGGAGGAGGTGTCACGGGAGGGAGGAGGCGCCCGAGGCTCAGGTGTGGCTTCCTCCTCCCTCCACTATATAGGGGTAAGGAGAGGGAGGCGCAGCCTTGCCCCTTCCTCCAAGGAAGGGGTGCGGCCAAGGGAGGAGGAGTCCATCCTCCCCAAGGCACCTCGGAGGTGCCTTCCCCTTGAGGACTCTTCCCTTTTTCTTATATCTTGGCGCATGGGCCTCTTGGGGCTGGTGCCCTTGGCCCATATAGGCCAAGGCGCACCCTACAGCCCATGTGCCCCCGGGCAGGTGGACCCAGTGGACCCCGGACCCCTTTCGGCACTCGACAATACCGATAAAGTGCTTGAAACTTTTCAGCGACCAAAATAAGACTTCCCATATATAAATCTTTACCTCCGGACCATTAGGAACTCCTCGTGACGTCCGGGATCTCATCCGGACTCCGAACAACATTCGGTAACCACATACAAACTTCCTTTATAACCCTAGCGCCATCGAACCTTAAGTGTGTGTAGACCCTCACGGGTTCGGGAGACATGTAGACATGACCGAGGCGTTCTCGGTCAATAACCAACAATGGGATCTGGATACCCATGTTGGCTCCCACATGTTCCACGATGATCTCATCGGATGAACCACGATGTCAAGGACTCAATTGATCCCGTATACAATTCCCTTTGTCTAGTGGTATTGTACTTGCCCGAGATTCGATCGTCGGTATACCGATACCTTGTTCAATCTCGTTACTGGCAAGTCTCTTTACTCGTTCCGTAACACATCATCCCGTGATCAACCCCTTGGTCACATTGTGCACATTATGATGATGTCCTACCGAGTGGGCCCAGAGATACCTCTCCGTTTACACGGAGCGACAAATCCCAGTCTCGATTCGTGCCAACCCAACAGATACTTTCGGAGATACCTGTAATGCACCTTTATAGCCACCCAGTTACGTTGTGACGTTTGGTACACCCAAAGCATTCCTACGGTATCCGGGAGTTGCACAATATCATGGTCTAAGGAAAAGATACTTGACATTAGAAAAGCTTTAGCATACGAACTACACGATCTTTGTGCTAGGCTTAGGATTGTCTTGTCCATCACATCATTCTCCTAATGATGTGATCCCGTTATCAATGACATCCAATGTCCATGGTCAGGAAACGTAACCATCTATTGATCAACGAGCTAGTCAACTAGAGGCTTACTAGGGACATGGTGTTGTCTATGTATCCACACATGTATTGCTGTTTCCGGTCAATACAATTATAGCATGAATAATAAACGATTATCATGAACAAGGAAATATAATAATAACTAATTTATTATTGCCTCTAGGGCATATTTCCAACAGTCTCCCACTTGCACTAGAGTCAATAATCTGGTTCACATCGTCATGTGATTAACGCTGATAGGTCACATCGCCATGTGACCAACATCCAAAGAGTTTACTAGTGTCTGCGTAAGCTAGTTCACATCATCATGTGATTAAGACTCAATGAGTTACGGGGTTTGATCATGTTTTGCTTGTGAGAGAGGTTTTAGTCAACGGATCTAAACCTTTCAGATCCGTGTGTACTTCGCAATTCTCTATGTCATATTGTAAATGCTGCTTCCACGCTCCACTTGGAGCTATTCCAAATGGTTGCTCCACTATACGTATCCGTTTTGCTACTCAGAGTCACTCGGATAGGTGTTAAAGCTTGCATCGGCGTAACCCTTTACGCGAACTCTTTATCACCTCCATAATCGAGAAACATGTCCTTATTTACTCCAAGGACAATTTTGACCGCTGTCCAATGATCCCCATTCTGGATCATTCTTGTACCCCTTTGATCGACTCATGGCAAGGCACACTTCGGTGCGGTACACAGCATAGCATACTATAGAGCCTATATACGAAGCATAGGGGCGACCTTCGTCCTTTTCTCTCTTTTACTGCAGTGGTCGAGCTTTAACTCTTAACTTCATACCTTACATCTCGTGCAAGAACTCCTTCTTTGACTGATCCATCTTGAACACCTTCAAGATCATATCAAGGTATGTGCTCATTTGAAAGTATTATTAAGCATTTTGTATCTATCCTTATAGATCTCGATGCTCAATGTTCAAGTAGCTTAGTCCAGGTTTTCTATTGAAAAACATCTTTCAAATAACCCTATATGCTTTCCAGAAATTCTACATCATTTCTGATCATCAATATGTCAACAACATATACTCATCGAGAAATTCTACATTGCTCCCACTCACTTCTTTGGAAATACAAGTTTCTCATAAACTTGGTATAAACCCAAAATCTTTGATCATCTCATCAAAGTGCACATTCCAACTCGAGATGCTTACTCCGGTCCTTAGAAGGATCATTTGGAGCCAAAGCATAACTTTTAGCATCCTTAGGATCGACAAAAACTTTCGATTGTATCACATACAACCTTTCCTTACGAAGGTGGTAAGGAAACTTGTTTTGACATCCATCTGCCAGATTTCATAAATGCAGCTTATGCTAACATGATTCGACGGACTTTAAGCATCGCTACGGATGAGAAAATCTCATCGTAGTCAACTCCTTGAACTTGTGAAAAACTCTTCGCCACAAGTCGAGCTTCATAGAAGGTGATATTACCGTCCACGTCCGTCTTCTTATTTATTTCAATGGCTTGCCAATCATCGGGCAAGTCCACCAAAGTCCATGCTTTGTTATGATGCATGGATCCTGTCTCGGATTTCACGGCTTCTAACCATTTGTCGGAATTTGGGCCCACCATCGCTTCTCCATAGCTCGTAGGTTCATTGTTGTCTAGCAACATGACTTTCAAGACAAGATTACCGTACCACTCACGAAGCGATGCGCGTCCTTGTCATCCCACGATGTTCGGTAGTGACTTGATCCGAAACTTCATGATCACTATCATAAGCTTACGCTTCAATTGGTGTAGGCACCATAGGAACAACTTCTTGTGCCCTGCTACACACTAGTTGAAGTGATGGTTCAATAACCTCATCAAGTCTCCACCATCCTCCCACTCAATTTTCGAGACGAACTTTTCCTCGAGAAAGGACCCGATTCAAGAAACAATCCCTATTGCTTAGGATCTGAATTAGGAGGTATGCCCAACTGTTTTGGGTGTCCTATGAAGATGCATTTTGTCCGCTTTGGGTTCAAGCTTATCAACCTGAAACTTTTCCACATAAGCGTCGCAGCCCCAAACTTTTAAGAAATGACAACTTAGGTTTCTCCAAACGGTGTCGTCTCCACGGAATTACGTGGTGCCCCATTAAAGTGAGTGCGGTTGTCTCTAATGCCTAACCCATGAACGATAGAGGTAATTCGATAATAGATATCATGGTACGCAACATATCCAATAGAGTGCAACTAAGATGTTCGGAAACACCATCACAAAATGGTGATCAAGGCGGTATTAATTTTGAAACAATTTGCACAATGTCTTAATTGTGTGCCAAAACTCATAACTCAGATATTCATCTCTATGATCATATCATAGACATTCTATCCTCTTGTCACGAAGATCTTAAACTTCACTCTGAAATTACTTGAACCATTCAATAATTCAGACTTGTGTTTCATCAAGTAAATATACTCAACATCTACTCGAATCATCCGTGAAGTAAGAACATAACGATATTCATTTGCATGCCTCAAAGACTCATTGGACTGCACATACCAAAATGTATTACTTCCAACAAGTTGCTTTCTTGTTCCATCTTCTTTGAAACCGAGGCTTTGGGTCATCTTGCCCATGTGGTATGAATTTGCATATCTCAAGTGATTCAAAATCAAGTGAGTCCAAACGATCCATCTGCATGGAGTTTCATCTTGCGTATACACCAATAGACATGGTTTGCATGTCTCAAACTTTTCAAAACGAGTGAGTCCAAAGATCCATCAACATGGAGCTTCTTCATGCGTTTTACACCAATATGACTTGCATGGCGATTGCCACAAGTAAGTGGTACTATCATTACTATCTTATACCTTTGGCATGAAAATGTGTATCACTACGATCGAGATTCAATAAACCATTCATTTAGGTGCAAGACCATCGAAAGTGTTATTCAAATAAATAGAGTAACCATTATTCTCCTTAAATGAATAACCGTATTGCGATAGACATAATCCAATCATATCTATGCTCAACGCAAACACCAAATGACAATAATTCTGGTTTAATACTAATCTTGATGGTAGAAGGAGCGTGCGATGTTTTGATCACATCAAATTGGAAACAGTTCAACACATATCGTCGGCTCTCCTTTAGCTAGTCTCCATTTATTCCGTAGCTCTTTTATTTCGAGTTACTAACACTTAGCAACCGAACCGGTATCTTAATACCCTGGTGCTACTAGGAGTACTAGTAAAGTACACATTAACATAATATATATCCAATATACTTCTATTGACCTTGCCAGCCTTCTTATCTACCAAGTATCTAGGGTAATTCTGCTCCGATGGCTGTTCCCCTTATTGCTTGAAGCACTTAGTCTCGGGTTTGGGTTCAACCTCGGGTTTCTTCACCTTTGGAGCAGCAGCTGATTTGCTATTTCGTGAAGTATCCCTTATTGCCCTTGCCCTTCTTGAAACTAGTGGTTTGACCAACCATCAACAATTGATGCTCCTTCTTGACTTCTACTTTCACGATTGTCAAACATCGCGAATATTTCAAAGATCATCTATCCACGATCTGTTATAGTTCATCACGAAGCTCTAGCAGCTTGGTGGCAATGACTTTGGAGAAACATCACTATCTCATCCGGAAGATCAACTCCCACTCGATTCAAGTGATTGTTGTACTCGGACAATCTGAGCACAAGCTCAACGATTGAGCTTTTCTCCCTTAGTTTGTAGGCTAAGAAATCGTCGGAGGTCTCATACCTCTTGGCGTGAGCGCGAGCCTGAAATCCTAATTTCAGCCCTCGAAACATCTCATATGTTCCGTGACGTTTCAAAACGTCTTTGGTGCCTCAACTCTAAACCGTTTAACCGAACTATCACGTAGTTATTAAAAGCGTGTATGTCCGATGTTCGCAACATCCACAAACGACGTTTGGGGTTCAGCACACTGAGCGGTGCATTAAGGACATAAGCTTTTTCTGTCCGCATAATCGCTACTTTCAACTTTCAACTATATTTTCTCTAGGAACATATCTAAGTAGTGGAACTAAAGCGCGAGCTTACGACATAATTTGCAAAAGGTCTTTTGACTATGTTCAAGATAATTAAGTTCATCTTATGAACTCCCACTCAGATAGACATCCCTCCGGTCATCTAAGTGATTACATGATCCGAGTCAAACTAGGCCGTGTCCGATCATCACGTGAGACGGACTAGTCATCATCGGTGAACATCTTCATGTTGATCGTATCTACCATACGACTCATGCTCGACCTTTCGGTCTCCGTGTTCCGAGGCCATGTCTGTACATGCTAGGCTCGTCAAGTTACCCCTAAGTGTATTGCGTGTGTAATTCTGTCGTACACCCGTTGTATGTGAACGTAAGAATCCATCACACCCGATCAACACGTGGTGCTTAGAAGCGACTTTAACCGTAGCAACGGTGCATGCGATTAGGGAGAACACTTCTTGAAATTGTTGTAAGGGATCATCTTATTTACTACCGTCGTTCTAAGTAAACAAGATGCATAAACATAATAAACATCACATGCAATTATATAGTAGTGACATGATATGGCCAATATCATATAGCTCCATTGATCTCCATCTTCGGGGCTCCATGATCATCATCGTTACCGGCATGACACCATGTTCTCCATCATCATGATCTCCATCATCGTGTCTTCATGAAGTTGTCTCGCCAACTATTACTTCTACTACTATGGCTACCGGTTATCAATAAAGTAAAGTAATTACATGGCGTTGTTTTAATGACACGCAGGTCATACAATAAATAAAGACAACTCCTATGGCTCCTGCCGGTTGTCATACTCATCGACATGCAAGTCGTGAATCCTATTACAAGAACATGATCAATCTCATACATCACATATCATTCATCACATTCTTCTTGGCCATATCACATCACATAGCATACCCTGCAAAAACAAGTTAGGCGTCCTCTAATTGTTGTTTGCATGTTTTACGTGGCTGCTATGGGTTTCTAGCAAGAACGCTTTCTTACCTACATAAAACCACAACGTGATATGCCAATTGCTATTTACCCTTCATAAGGATCCTTTTCATCGAATCCGTTCCGACTAAAGTGGGAGAGGCGGCACCCGCTAGCCACCTTATGCACCAAGTGCATGTCGGTCGGTGGAACCTGTCTCACGTAAATGCGTGTAAGGTCGGTCCGGGCCGCTTCATCCCACAATACCGTTGAAACAAGATTGGACTAGTAATGGTAAGCATATTGAACAACATCAACGCCCACAACTACTTTGTGTTCTACTCGTGCAAAGAATCTACTTAATAGACCTAGCTCATGATGCCACTTTGTTGGGGAACGTGGCAGAAATTCAAAATTTTCCTCGTGTCACCAAGATCTATCTATGGAGAAACTAGCAGCGAGGGGAGGAGAGTGCATCTACATACCCTTGTAGATCGTTAAGCGGAAGCGTTCAAGTGAACGGGTTGATGGAGTCGTACTGCCGTGATTCAGATCACCGATGATCAAGTGCGAACGCACGGCACCTCCGCTGTTCAACTCACGTACAGCCCGGGTAACGCCTCCCATGCCTTGATCCAGCAAGGAGAGAGGGAGAGGTTGAGGAAGACTCCATCCAACAGCAGCACAACGGCGTGGTGGTGATGGAGGAGCGTGGCAATCCTGCAGGGCTTCGCCAAGCACCTACGGGAGAGGAGGAGGTGTCACGGGAGGGAGGGAGGCGCCAGGGGCTCAGGTGTGGCTTCCCCTCCCTCCCCTCCACTATATATAGGGGTAAGGGAGAGGGGGGAGGCGCAGCCTTGCCCCTTCCTCCAAGGAAGGGGTGCGGCCAAGGGAGGGGGAGGAGTCCATCCTCCCCAAGGCACCTCGGAGGTGCCTTCCCCGTTGAGGACTCTTCCCTTTTTCTTATATCTTGGCGCATGGGCCTCTTGGGGCTGGTGCCCTTGGCCCATATAGGCCAAGGCGCACCCCCTACAGCCCATGTGCCCCCCCGGGGCAGGTGGACCCCCCCGGTGGACCCCGGGACCCCTTTCGGCACTCCCGGTACAATACCGATAAAGTGCGAAACTTTTCCGGCGACCAAAATAAGACTTCCCATATATAAATCTTTACCTCCTGACCATTCCGGAACTCCTCGTGACGTCCGGGATCTCATCCGGGACTCCGAACAACATTCGGTAACCACATACAAACTTCCTTTATAACCCTAGCGTCATCGAACCTTAAGTGTAGACCCTACGGGTTCGGGAGACATGTAGACATGACCGAGACGTTCTCCGGTCAATAACCAACAGCGGGATCTGGATACCCATGTTGGCTCCCACATGTTCCACGATGATCTCATCGGATGAACCACGATGTCAAGGACTCAATCGATCCCGTATACAATTCCCTTTGTCTAGTGGTATTGTACTTGCCCGAGATTCGATCGTCGGTATACCGATACCTTGTTCAATCTCGTTACGGCAAGTCTCTTTACTCGTTCCGTAACACATCATCCCGTGATCAACCCCTTGGTCACATTGTGCACATTATGATGATGTCCTACCGAGTGGGCCAGAGATACCTCTCCGTTTACGAGCGACAAATCCAGTCTCGATTCGTACAACCCAACAGATACTTTCGGAGATACCTGTAATGCACCTTTATAGCCACCCGATTACGTTGTGACGTTTGATACACCCAAAGCATTCCCTACGGTATCCGGGAGTTGCACAATCTCATGGTCTAAGGAAAAGATACTTGACATTAGAAAAGCTTTAGCATACGAACTACGATCTTTGTGCTAGGCTTAGGATTGGGTCTTGTCCATCACATCATTCTCCTAATGATGTGATCCCGTTATCAATGACATCCAATGTCCATGGTCAGGAAACCGTAACCATCTATTGATCAACGAGCTAGTCAACTAGAGGCTTACTAGGGACATGGTGTTGTCTATGTATCCACACATGTATTGCTGTTTCCGGTCAATACAATTATAGCATGAATAATAAACGATTATCATGAACAAGGAAATATAATAATAACTAATTTATTATTGCCTCTAGGGCATATTTCCAACAAAAAAGTCTAAAGCCTACAACATCTGCCGCTATTTCAATCAACTTGATGAAGGGGTGCAAATTGTTTGAGCTGCATACCTAGACCTCATATCAAGGCTAACATTTAAAGCGGAGGCCCCAACCAAGTCACATTGTCGGGTCCGGGACATACAGCAGTTAGGCACACTCTCGGTGGTCATAGTAGCGCATGTCGCAGAGGTCACCGCCAACGCGTCTTCTACCGACCAATCCTCAAAGCAGTATCGACGCGCCTTCTACCGCCAGGGCCAACTTTCGTCGACACCAGACAGCGCCACAATCCTGCACTCCTCCATCAACACACGTCCACCGCCGAGACCCCGCCGCTCCATGCCGTCAAGACCTGCCTTTGTCGATGTGCCAGATGCCACGTCGTTCCTCCTTTGCGAACATCACCTGATGCCACTGGTCCCATCCCCTCCGTCTGCAATTCCATGCCCAAGCGGCGCCTCCAAGAAGGGCACAACACACGTAGTGCCGCCGGCACCAAATATGAGGAGATTTTGGGTCTTCACCCTGGCATGGGGTCGGGTGTAGGGAGGGACCTCGACGACGTCTGCAAGGAGGAGAGCAGCGCCCGTGGTCGTCGCCACCGTCGGTATGAGCGAGCTATCCAGAGTTTCCTCCGATCCGAATCCACCTCTACCAACCCCCACCAATGCACCGATGCCGACGGCCAAGACCGCAAGCCACCAAGTATAGCAAGAGAGAGGCTGCAGCGGGGAGGATATCCACCAACAACTCATCGGCGACGCGGTCAAGACACTACTAGGAAATGGCCTAGTAGTGGTGCATGGTAAATCGATAGTAATAGCGCCGGGGCTCGGCGCTACAACTTCTTACACTCACTGCTAACAAGGCCCGTGCTACTACTACATGTGTTAGTATTAGCGCGGTTGCAACTCATGGTACTACTACTTACCTGCAGCGTGGTTTGGCACCCCCGCTACTACTAGATCAAAAGGCACGCTTACTACCATTAATTTTGACATTTTTCTCTTTATTTTGCGTATTTATGCAGTATTTATACAGTCCAACATATAGACACAACATTGAAACTATATGATACAAAATGTCTCATCATCATCATCATCGTCATCATCATAGTGATACAACATAGTCTCATCATCATCGAAATAGTGATACAAGTTATTACAAGTCTCGAATATAATTACATGGTCACACACATGTTTCATCATCGATCTAAACTGTGATCACATACAACAGAAGAGCGACCATGATCGGCAAGAAAGGGATCGTGAAGTAGTTCTTGAGCTGGTTCTTCTTCCTCTCTCCTGCTAGCGTGAACTTCAAGTAACTAGCGTCCGCTTCGCTTTTACTTTGAAACCCTTTGCGGCCGCTGCCCGGTAAGCAATCCACTTGGGCCTGACTCTGACCACTTGTCATACACTCCTGGAACCCTCCCTCTGTAAATGGCATAGCGTTTCTTCGTCATCTATTTCCCTAACACAGATGCGTCATAAGAAAATTTAACGATAATATGGAACATAATATACTTAAGCAACACCAACAGGAAGAGTTAAATATTAGCAAATAAAAGTAACATAGTAAATATAACAAAGTTCGTCGTACCGAAGTATAGCGCTACACAAGTTTAGGAGGACCGTTCACTTCAAAAAGTTCCATCTTACAAAATTTCAAAGTACTGAACGGACATTGTCATCGTCAATCACTTCTTAGATGTCGCCTTCGGCATATCCGGGAGAATGCACCCTAGCTTTGTGAAAGGCATGAGGTCCTGACCCAGTAGTTGTATGTGAGTGTCGAGGCTAGCCCATGTTTGTGGGCCAGCAAAGAACATCTCATACTCTTCGATGACATCTTTGATGATGATCGACGCAAGCGACTGCTGCATGCAATAGAACTCAACTATAAGTTTATCACCAGCGTCGGATGCTAAGTTTGCATCCATTGGCGGACATGTTTATCGGCTCTAGTTGGCATGCAAAGTCTTTGTTGATCCCTTGTGAACTCCTGCATGTGATGGATGACATAGAGTTTATCCCTCCTGCTTGTTTACGGTTCTGGGACGGAGCAAAAGTCAGTTTGATGATTGAAACACAGCACACACTCGTCCTGTATTTTTTTTACCGACGTTGCCTCCCCAACGCTGAAGCCTAAGAGAGCTCCAGAACACTCTTGAGGTGGGTGTAGGCCTTCTTCTCTATGTTTTGGATGAGTCCAAATAAAGAACATTTGATAATTGCGGGTACAAAATGATAAGGATCCAGCGATGCAAATAAGAAAATAAGTTAACCTCAAATTAACCTTCATACGCTCAAAGAAATGATTGAAGTGTATGAAAGGATGTGTTATAGTGGCCAATGAATGGTTTACTTGGGATGGTAAAGCACGAGAAGAATTTCCTTGTCCTTATTCGCCACCTTGAAGTCATCAAGGTACCTACTGCAGCGTGATGTTTCACATTCCTGTTCTTCAATAAGTTCTCATACATGAAGTAGGGGTCCGCTACTACAATGGCCGAGATTTTCTCTTTTGACCACGTAGTATAGATGGAGCGCAAAAGGTGGCCAGACGTAAAATCGAGCCGCCTCATGTGATACATCTCGAATATGTAATCAAACTACAGGAAGCACATGTCCGCGGGGGATATGTCGATGAAACTTAAGCACTTCGACACCTTAACAGCGTAAAGCGGGTATCTTGGTGATAATCCACAAGTGCATGGAATCATCGTAGCTATTTCCAAAGGTGGAAGTGATAAGTATGGAGTGTCGAACCCACAAGGAGCTAAAGGTAAGATCAATATTCTCTCAAGTCCTATCTGCCACTGATATGACTCTACGTACGCTGAACGTTTGCTTCCATCTAGAAACGAGAAATAAAACTACATTGTGGGTATGAAGAAGATAGCCTTGTATGATATCAGATAACTTCAATATAGAAATAGGTGATGTTATCATAAAGTTAGAATATATCACAATGTATTACAAATAGCGAGTGTGGAACAATGATGGAACGACAAAGCGGAATTGTCCTAGACATTTGTTAACAAGATCGGTAATAATTATTCCAATTTTATATGCGGGAGAGGCATAAGCTAACATACTTTCTCTACTTGGATCATATGCACTTATAATTGGAACTCTAGCAAGCATTCGCAACTACTAAAGATCATTAAGGTAAGACCCAACCATAACATTAAAGTATCAAGTCCTCTTTACTCCCATACACAAACAACCCCCTTACTCGGGTTTAAGCTTCTGTCACTCTAGCAACCCACTATAAGCAAATAATGAACATATTGCAAACCCTATAACGGAATATCTCATGTGTGCGTGTACGGAGGACACCATAGGACAACACCAATATAAAACATACAAATCAAACCAATCAAGATCATCAACAACCCAAAGAACAAAAGGGATCTACTCAAACATCACAGGATGGCAACACATCATTGGATCATAATATGTGGCATAAAGCACCATGTTCAAGTAGTGGATTACAGCGGGTTGCGGGAGAGTGGACCGCTTAAAAGATATGAGGAAGGTGATGTTGATGAAGACGATCACCGCAGATTCCCACGGTGGCCGGCGCCACCGAGGGAGAAGGGGAGCGAGTCCCCCCCCCCCTTGTGCTTCCTCCTCCATGGCCTCCCCCTAGATGGGGAGAGGTCCTCCCTCTGGTCCTTGGCCTCCTTGGTGATGATGGCCCCTCCGGCTTCCTCCTCCATGGCCTCCCGTGATGATGGCCCCCTCCGTGAGGTGCGGAGAGGGCCTAGATTGATTTTTCATGGAGTGCAGAGGCTTGCGGCGGTGGAGCTTCTCCTCTAGGGTTCTTCCTGGAGGTAACGGGATTTATAAGAATTTTTGGCGTTGGTCTTACGTCAAGGTAGCGCCCGAGGGTCCCACAAGCCGGGTCGCCTCTCCCTAGGGGGAGGGCGCCCCCTAGCGGCTTGTGGCCACCTCGGTCACTTCTTGGCCCAGCTCCGGTGCTTCGGGGGTCTCTTTTGGTCCATAAAAAATCACCATAAAGTTTCATCCCATTTCAAGAACTTTTATTTCTGCACAAAAAACGACACCACGGTAGTTCTGCTGAAAATAGCGTCAGTCCGGGTTAGTTCTAATCAAATCATACCAAAACCATATAAAATTGTTGTAAACATGGCATGAATACTTCATAAATTATAGATACGTTGGAGACGTATCACTTGGATCATCTGATCGGAGAAGACGCATCCCTGTCGATAGCACATAGTCATGCAGTCTCCTGAAATCCCCAATCATGGAGCGGAGCACATCCGGCGGTAGAATTGGCTCACCCGTGATATGGAGCATCGGCGCATATCGAATCGGTACCCTGTCCTGAACCTGGCGATGGAGAAAATTCTTGCGGATCCTCGGTAGGGGTCAAAGGACATTTGGAGGTCATGGATCAGAGGTCACATTAGGGGTTTATCCAGGTTCGTGCCTCCGGAGAGTAATACCCTACATCCTTCTTGTTTTGATGATTCATAATGGAGGGATACGTCGTGCAAGGATTTAAAATGGTGTATGAGATTGCTACCGAGAGTTCTCCTATCTGAGGATGGATGATCGATGAGTGCCCTAGTCCTCCCTTTGTATAGACATGAGAGGTCTAGGGTTTAGATGATAGATGTGATCTGGGCCGCTGCCGCCCTCTAGCCTTGGGCGTCAAGAAGGTCGTCCTGCCTCCTGATGACCCGTATAGGGGGTCAATTGTAGTCCTTTCGACAAGTAAGATTGTCAAACCCAACAAGCAGCAGAAGGAAATGACATGCGGTTTTCAGAAAGGTAATTTCTACAAGCACTGAAATTGTCGGTAACATGAAGTTTGATAGCAAGATAATTTGTAACAAGTATTCCTCAAATTCATAATTACTCCACTAGCATGACTCTAATATCACCATCCTTATATCTCAAAACAATTATCAAGCATCAAATTGATCATAGCATCCAATTCACTTTCTATGATAGTTTTTATTATACCCAACTTGGATGCCCATCATTCTAGGACCAAATTTATAACCATAGCAAATACCATGCTGTTCTAAAAGACTCTCAAAATGATATAAGTGAAGCATGAGAGATCAACAATTTCTACAAAATTAAGCCACCGCCGTGCTCTAAAAGATATAAGTGAAGCACTAGAGCAAAATTATCTAGCTCAAAAGATATAAGTGAAGCACATAGAGTATTCTAATAAATTCCAAATCAAGTGTGTCTCTCCCAAAATGTGTGTACAGCAAGGATGATTGTGGTAAACTAAAAAAGCAAAGACTCATATCATACAAGATGCTCCAAGCAAAACACATATCATGTGGCGAATAAAAATATAGCTCCAAGTAAAGTTACCGATGGACGAAGACGAAAGAGGGGATGCCTTCCGGGGCATCCCCAAGCTTAGGCTTTTGGTTGTCCTTGAATATCTTGGGGTGCCATGGGCATCCCCAAGCTTGGGCTCTTGCCACCCCTTATTCCATAGTCCATCAAATCTTTACCCAAAACTTGAAAACTTCACAACACAAAACTCAACAGGAAATCTCATAAGCTCCGTTAGTGCAAGAAAAAAAACCCACCACATAAGGTACTGTAATAAACTCATTATTTTATTTATATTGGTGTTAAACCTACTGTATTCCAATTTCTCTATGTATCATACCCCCCGATACTAGCCATAGATGCATCAAAATAAGCAAACAACACACGAAAAACAGAATCTGTCAAAAAACAGAACAGTCTGTAGCAATCTGTAACTTTCGAATACTTATGGAACTCTAAAAAATACTACCAAAATAGGAAGGGCAATTTGTCTATTGAGCTACTGCAAAATGAATCAACGCAAAAGCACGTCTCTGTGATTTATTAAAATTATTCTCGTACGTGCAAAAGTTTCTGTTTTTCAGCAGAATCAAGTTAACTATTACCGTAGGTTATCCTATAGGTTCTACTTGGCACAAACACTAATTAAAACATAAAACCACATCTAAACAGAAGCTAGATGAATTATTTATTACTAAACAAAAGAAAAAAGCAAGGAACAAAAATAAAATTGGGTGCTATCGTTTAACGCCCCTAGCTAGGCATAAAAGCGAGAACAGATCTAAGTATTGCCATCTTTGGCATTCAATTCATAAGTGGCTCGCATAATAGATTCATAAGGTAATTTGAATTTCTTTTCTAGGGAAGTGTTCCATGCCTTTCTTAATGGAAATTGGAATCTAATATTCCCTTCCTTCATATCAATAATTGCACCAATCGTTCTAAGGAAAGGTATACCAAGAATAATAGGGCATGCAAGATTGCAATCTATGTCAGAACGATAAAATCTACGGGCACATAATTCCTATTTGAAACAATAAGAACATCATTGATCCTTCCCATAGGTTTCTTAATGGTGGAATCCGCAAGGTGCAAGTTTAAAGAGCAATCATCAAAATCATGGAAACCTAGCACATCACATAAATTTTTCGGAATCGTGGAATACTAGCACCCAAATCACACAAAGCATAGAATTCATGATCTTTAATTTTAATTTTTATAGTAGGTTCCCACTCATCATAAAGTTTACTAGGTGTAGAAACTTCCAACTCAAGTTTTTCCTCATAAGATTGCATCAAGGCATCAACAATATGTTTGGTAAAAGCATTATTTTGACTATAAGCATGAGGAGAATTCAACACGGATTGCAACAAGGAAATACAATCTATTAAAGAACAATTATCATAATTAAATTCCTTAAAATCCATAATAGTGGGTTCATTGCTATGTAAAGTTTTGATCTCTCCAATCCCACTTTTACCAAATTTGGCATCAAAATCTAAATATTCCGAATCATTGGGACGCCTTTTAACTAAAGTTGACTCATCTCCAGTCTCATCATTATCAAGATTCATATTGCAAAACAAAGATTTAATAGGGGACACATCAATAACTTTTAGATCTTCATCATTATTTTCATGGAAACTAAAAGAACATGCTTTTACAAAGCAATCTTTCTTAGCACGCATCCTAGCGGTTCTTTCTTTGCACTCGTCAATGGAAATTCTCATGGCTTTGAGAGACTCATTGATATCATGCTTAGGTGGAATAGATCTAAGTTTCAAAGAATCAACATCATGCGAAAGTCTATCAACGTTCCTAGCCAATTCATCAACTTTAAGCAATTTTTCTTCAAGCAAAGCGTTGAAATTCTTTTGAAAGATAATAAATTCTTTAACACTATTCTCAAAATCAGAGGGAATCTTATTAAAATTTCCATAAGAGTTGTTGTAGGAATTACCATAATTATTAGAGAAATTACTAGGAAACGACCTAGGATTAAAGTTTCCTCTATAAGCATTGTTACCAAAATTATTCCTACCAACAAAATTCACATCCATAGATTCATTATTATTCTCAATCAAAGTATACAAAGTCATATCATTGGGATCAATAGAAGCACTCTTAGTAGCAAATAATTTCATAAGTTCATCCATCTTCCCACTCAAAACATTAATCTCTTCTATCGCATGAACTTTTTTACTAGTAGATCTTTCGGTGTGACATTGAGAATAATTAACCATAATTTTATCAAGGAGTTTAGTAGCTTCTCCTAAAGTGATTTCCATAAAAGTGCCTCCCGCGGCCGAATCTAAAATATTTCTAGAAGCAAAATTCAATCCGGCATAAAAAATTTGTATGATCATCCATAAATTCAAACCATGAGTAGGGCAATTGTGAATCATTAATTTCATTCTTTCCCAAGATTGGGCAACATGCTCATGATCAAGTTGTTTAAAATTCATAATATCATTTCTAATCTTAGCGGGAGGAAAATACTTAGAGATAAAAGCATCTTTGCACTTATTCCATAAATCAATACTATTTTTAGGCAAAGACGAAAACCAAGTTTTAGCACGATCTCTAAGTGAAAACGGAAATAACTTCAATTTAACAATATCATTATCCGTATCTTTCTTCTTTTGCATATCACACAAATCAACAGAGTTGTTTAGATGAGTAGCGACATCTTCACTAGGAAGGCCGGATAATTGATCTTTCATTACAAGATTCAACAAAGCAACACTGATTTTACAAGATTCAACATCATTAAGAGGAGCAATTGGAGTGCTAAGGAAATAATTATTATTGGTATTGGAAAAGTCACATAATTTGGTATTATCTTGCGCCATCGTGACAAACAATCCAACACACAAGCACACAAAAAGGCAAGCAAAAGAGATAGGATTACGGGAAAGAGAGGGCGAATAAAACGACAAGGGTGAAGTGGGGGAGAGGAAAACGAGAGGCAAATGGCAAATAATGTAATGCGAGGGAGATGAGTTTGTGATGGGTACTTGGTATGTCTTGACTTGAGCGAAGACCTCCCCGGAAACGGTGCTAGAAATCCTTCTTGCTACCTCTTCAGCACTGCGTTGGTTTTCCCTTGAAGAGGAAAGGGTGATGCAAAGAAAGTAAGCGTAAGTATTTCCCTCAGTTTTGAGAACCAAGGTATCAATCCAGTAGGAGGCTCCTCAAAAGTCCCTCGTACCTACACAAACACACAAGAACCTCGCAACCAACGCGATAAAGGGATTGCCAATCTCTTCACGGTAACTTGCGAAAGTGACAACTGATAGAGATAAAAAGATAAGATAAATATTTTTGGTATTTTCATGATATAGATTGGAAAGTAAAGATTGCAAATGATAGATAGATGGAAAACTTATATGATAAAAGATAGACCCGGGGGCCATAGGTTTCACTAGTGGCTTCTCTCAAGATAGCATAAGTATTACGGTGGGTGAACAAATTACTATCGAGCAATTGATAGAAAAGTGCATAGTTATGAGATTATCTAGGCATGATCATGTATATAGGCACCACATCCGCAACAAGTAGATCGAAACGATTTTGCATCTACTACTATTACTCCACACATCGACCCACTCCTGCCTGCATCTAGAGTATTAAGTTCATAAGAACAGAGTAATGCATTAAGAAAGATGACATGATGTAGAGGGATAAACTCAAGCAATATGATATAAACCCCATCTTTTTGTCCTTGATGGCAACAACACAATACGTGCCTTGCTGCCTCGCCACACCGGGAAAGGACACCGCAAGATTGAACCCAAAGCTAAGCACTTCTCCCATTGCAAGAAAGATCAATCTAGTAGGCCAAACCAAACTGATAATTCGAAGAGACTTGCAAAGATAACGAATCACACATACAAGAATTCAGAGAAGATTCAATTATTTCTCATAGATAAACTTGATCATAAACCCACAATTCATTGGATCTCGACAAACACACCGCAAAAAGAGTTACATCGAATAGATCTCCAAGAAGATCAAGGAGAACTTTGTATTGAGATTCAAAGAGAGAGAAGAAGCCATCTAGCTAATAACTATGGACCCGGAGGTCTGTGGTAAACTACTCACAACAAATTAGAGAGGCCTTGGAGATGATGTAGAGGCCCTCCGTGGTTGATTCCCCCTCTGGCGGAGCGCCAGCGAAGCCTCCAAGATGGGATCTCGCGGATACAGAAGGTTGCGGCGGTGAAAATAGTTTTTCGTGGTGCTCCTGGATGTTTTCAGGCTACGGGAGTATATATAGGCGAAGGAGGTAGGTCAGGGGAGCCACAAGGGGCCCACGAGGGTGGGGGCGCGCCCACCCCCCTAGGGCGGGCCCTCCTGCCTCGTGGCCGCCTCGGCTGCTTCTTGACGTCCACTCCAAGTCTCATGGATTGCGTTTGTTCCAAAAATCAAGCTCCCGAAGGTTTCATTCCGTTTGGACTTCGTTTGATATTCCTTTTCTTCGAAACACTGAAATAGGCAAAAAAGCAGCAATTCGGGCTGGGCCTCCTGTTAGTAGGTTAGTCCCAAAAATGATATAAAAGTGTAAAGTAAAGCCCATAAACATCCAAAACGGGTAATATAATAGCATGGAACAATAAAAAATTATAGATACATTGGAGACGTATCACCGCCAAACGCCCCTGCTGCATGGAGGTGATCTTCACGGCCTCTTTGCCACCACGACCGCAATGTGTTTGACACTTTGCCCACAAAGGTATGGACAATGGAGATGAATTTTTCTTCAACCACTTCATTTATTCGTCGGATGATGAAGATCTTGTGGTGGCTGCACTGGTCGTTCACGACCACATTGAACCGCAGCGGCCTCGGTACAGGGGGTCAGACCCTGGCCTTGATCCCAACTTGAACCGCAACAGAGAGAGATGCCACGCCCTGCTCTATGCCGATTACTTTGAGAATACTGCGCTCTTCAAACAGGAGAAATTCCGTCGCCATTTTTGTATGGCAAGGCATGTGTTCAATCGTATCCGAGAGGGAGTGGTTGCTCATGACCCATTCTTCGAGTGCAAAACGGATGCCCTTGGCAAGCTTGGATTCCCCTCTTATCAGAAATGCACCACGGACATCCGCATGCTTGCATATGGAATACTACCTAGCTGATGGTATATATCCTCCACCGCGGTCTTCGCAAGGCTTGCAGAAGGCCACTCCCCACTTGTCAACTTTGAGATTAATGGCCACCACTACAACAAGGGATACTACCTAGCTGATGGTATATATCCTCAGTGGTCATGAAGACAATCTCGAACCCCCAAGATGAGAAGAGACAGAGATTTTCCCGAATGCAAGAGAGTGCTAGAAAGGATGTGGAACATGCTTTTGGTGTGCTTCAATCCCGATGGGGTATCGTTCGAAACCCTGCATTGACATGGGATAAAGGGAAGCTTTGGGAGGTGATGAATCCTTGTGTGATCATGCACAACATGATCGTCGAGGACGAGCGTTATAACAACATATTCGACCAAGAATTTGATTTTCAAGGTGAAAATATTGAGCCCCTGCACCAAGAACCAGCCATGTCTGAATAGTTTACCAAATTTCATCGTGAAATGCGTGATTGCCATGTTGGGGAACGTAGCAGAAATTCAAAATTTTCCTCCGTGTCACCAAGATCTATCTATGGAGAAACTAGCAACGAGGGAAGGAGAGTGCATCTACATACCCTTGTAGATCGCTAAGCGGAAGCGTTCAAGAGAACGGGGTTGAAGGAGTCGTACTCGTCGTGATCCAAATCACCGGAGATCCTAGTGCCGAACGGACGGCACCTCCGTGTTCAACACACGTACAGCCCGGTGACGTCTCCCACGCCTTGATCCAGCAAGGAGAGAGGGAGAGGTTGAGGAAGACTCCATCCAGCAACAGCACAATGGCGTGGTGATGATGGAGGAGCGTGGCAATCCAGCAGGGCTTCGCCAAGCACCGCGGGAGAGGAGGAGGAGGAGAGGCAGGGCTGCGCCATGGAGAGGTGAAAACTCATGTGTTGGGCAGCCCCTAGACCTCAAGTATATATAGGGGAAGGGGAGGGGGCTGCGCCCCCCTCTAGGGTTCCCTCCTAGGGGCGGCGGCCAGCCCAGATCCCATCTGGTGGGGCGGCCAAGGGGGGGAGAGGGGAAACTTGCCCCGGTTAGGTGGGAAGCCCCTCCCCAAACCCTAGGCGCCTTGGGCCCTTGTGGGGGCGCACCAGCCCACCCGGGCTGGTCCTTCCCACACTTGGCCCATGCTGCCCTCCGGGATGGTGGCCCCACTTGGTGGACCTCGACCTCCCGGTGGTCCCAGATTACATCGATAAAACCCAAACTTTTCCGGTGACCAAAACAGGACTTCCCATATATAAATCTTTACCTCCGGATCATTCCGAACTCCTCCCGACGTCCGGGATCTCATCCGGACTCAACAACATTCGCAACCACATACAAACTTCCTTTATAACCCTAGCGCCATCGAACCTTATGTGTAGACCCTACGGGTTCGGGAACCATCTTGACATGACCGAGACGTTTCCCGGTCCAATAATAACCAACAGCGGGATCTCGATACCCATGTTGGCTCCTACATGTTCCACGATGATCTCTATCGGATGAACCACGATGTCGAGGATTCAATCAATCCCGTATTCAATTCCCTTTGTCTAGTGGTATTGTACTTGCCCGAGATTCGATCGTCGGTATCCCGATACCTTGTTCAATCTCGTTTCGGCAAGTCTCTTTACTCATTCCGTAACACATCATCCCGTGATCAACCCCTTGGTCACATTGTGCACATTATGATGATGTCCTACCGAGTGGGCTCAGAGATACCTCTCCGTTTACACGGAGTGACAAATCCGATCTCGATTCGTGCCAACCCAATGGACACTTTCGGAGATACCTGTAGTGCACCTTTATAGCCACCCGATTACGCCAGGACGCTTTGGTACACCCAATGCATTCCTACGGTATCCTGGTGTTTCACAATCTCATGGTCTAAGGAAATGATACTTGACATTAGAAAAGCTTTAGCATACGAACTACGATCTTTGTGCTAGGCTTAGGATTGGGTCTTGTCCATCACATCATTCTCCTAATGATGTGATCCCGTTATCAACGACATCCAATGTCCATGGTCAGAAACCGTAACCATCTATTGATCAACGATCTAGTCAACTGGAGGCTTACTAGGGACATGGTGTTGTCTATATACCCACACATGTATCTGAGTTTCCTATCAATACAATTATAGCATGGACAATAAACGATTATCATGAACAAGGAAATATTATAATAACTAATTTATTATTGCCTCTAGGGCATATTTCCAACAGTCTCCCACTTGCACTAGAGTCAATAATCTAGTTCACATCGCCATGTGATTAACACTCACAGGTCACATCGCCATGTGACCAACATCCAAAGAGTTTACTAGTGTCATTAAACTAGTTCACATCATTATGTGATTAAGACTCAATGAGTTCTGGGGTTTGATCATGTTTTGCTTGTGAGAGAAGTTTTAGTCAAACGGTCTGCAACATTCAGATCCGTATGTACTTCGCAAATCTTTAAGTCATATTGTAAATGCTGCTTCTACGCCTCCACTTGAAGCTATTCCAAATGGTTGCTCCACTATACGTATCCGGTTTGCTACTCAGAGTCATTCAGATAGGTGTTAAAGCTTGCATCGACGTAACCCTTTACGCCGAACTCTTTATCACCTCCATAATCGAGAAACATGTCCTTTATTTACTCCAAGGACAATTTTGACCGCTGTCCAATGATCCATTCCTGGATCATTCTTGTACCCCTTGACTGACTCATGGCAAGGCACACTTCTGGTGCGGTACACAGCACAGCATACTATAGAGCCTACGTCCGAAGCATAGGGGACGACCTTTGTCCTTTCTCTCTTTTCTGCCGTGGTCGAGCTTTAAGTCTTAACTTCGTACATTACAACTCAGGCAAGAACTCATTCTTTGACTGATCCATCTTGAACACTTTCAAGATCATGTCAAGGTACGTGCTCATTTGAAAGTATTATTAAGCATTTTGATCTATCCTTATAGATCTCGATGCTCAATGTTCAAGTAGCTTAATCCAGGTTTTCTATTGAAAACCATCTATCAAAAAACCCTATATGCTTTCCAGAAATTCTACATCATTTCTGATCATCACTATGTCAACAACATATACTCATCAGAAATTCTATAGTGCTCCCACTCACTTCTTTGGAAATACAAGTTTCTCATAAACTTTGTATAAACCCAAAATCTTTGATCATCTCATCAAAGCGCACATTCCAATTCCGAGACGCTTACTCCAGTCCTTAAAAAGGATCGCTGGAGCCAGCATACGTTTTAGCATCCTTAGGATCGACAAAACTTTCTGATTGTATCACATACAACCTTTCCTTACGAAGACTGGTAAGGAAACTGCTTTTGACATCCATCCGCCAGATTTCATAAATGCAGCTTATGCTAACATGATTCCTCGACGGACTCAAGCATCGCTATGGATGAGAAAATCTCATCGTAGTCAACTCCTTGAACTTGTGAAAACTCTTCGCCACAAGTCGAGCTTCATAGACGGTGACATTACCGTCCACGCCCATCTTCTTCTTAAAGATCCATTTATGTCAATGGCTTGCCGATCATCGGGCAAGTCCACCAAAGCCCATGCTTTGTTCTGATACATGGATCCTATCTCGGATTTCATGGCTTCTAACCATTTGTCGGAATTTGGGCCCACCATCGCTTCTCCATAGCTCGTAGGTTCATTGTTGTCTAGCAACATGACCTTCAAGATGTGATCACCGCATCACTTCAAGCAAAGACGCTGCGTCCTTGTCAGCCCCACGAGGTTCGGTAGTGACTTGATCCAAAACTTCATGATCACTATCATAAGCTTCTACTTCAATTGGTGTAGGCGCCACAGGAACAACTTCCCCGTGCCCTGCTACACACTAGTTGAAGTGACGGTTCAATAACCTCATCAAGTCTCCACCATCCTCCCACTCAATCCTTTCTCGAGAGAAACTTTTCTCCGGGAAAGGACCTAATTCTAGAAACAATCATTATTGCTTCCGGAACTGAGACTGGAGGTATACCCAACTGTTTTGGGTGTCCTATGAAGATGCATTTTATCCGCTTTGGGTTCGAGCTTATCAACCTGAAACTTTTTCACAAAAGCGTCGCAGCCCCAAACTTTTAAGAAACGGCAATTTAGGTTTCTCCAAACCATAGTTCAAACGGTGTCGTCTCAACGGAATTACGTGGTGCCCTATTAAAGTGAGTGCGGTTGTCTCTAATGCCTAACCCATGAACGATAGTGGTAATTCGATAAGAGACATCATAGTACGCACCATATCCAATAGGGTGCAACTATGATGTTCGACACACCATCACACTATGGTGTTCTGGTGCAGTATTAATTGTGAAACATTTCCACAATGTCTTAATTATGCGAGCCAAAGCTCAGAATCTTCGATACTCATCTCTATGATCATATCATAGACATTTTATCCTCTTGTCACAATGATCTTCAAATTCACTCTGAAATTACTTGAACCATTCAATAATTCAGACTTGTGTTTCATCAAGTAAATATTCTCAAGATTCACTTAAATCATCTCGTAAGTAAGAACATAACGATATTCATTTGCATGCCTCAAAGACTCATTGGGCTGCACACATCAAAATGTGTTACTTCCAACAAGTTGCTATCTTGTTCCATCTTCTCGAAACCGACGCTTTTGGTCATCTTGTCCATGTGGTATGATTTGCATATCTCAAGTGATTTAAAATCAAGTGAGTCCAAACGATCCATTTGCATGGAGTTTCTTCATGCGTATACACCAATAGACATGGTTCGCATGTCTCAAACTTTCCAAAAATGAGTGAGTCCAAAGATCCATCAACATGGATCTTCTTCATGCGTTTTACACCAATATGACTTACATGACAGTGCCACAAGTAAGTGGTACTATCATTACTATCTTATAGCTTTTGGCATGAAAATGTGTATCACTATGATCAAGATTCAATAAACCATTCATTTTAGGTGCAATACCATTGAAGGTATTATTCAAATAAATAGAGTAACCATTATTCTCCTTAAATGAATAACCGTATTGCGATAGACATAATCCAATCATGTCTATGCTCAACGCAAACACCAAATGACAATTATTCTGGTTTAATACTAATCTTGATGGTAGAGGGAGCGTCGATGTTTGATCACATCAAACTTGGAAACACTTCCAACACATATCGTCACTCACCTTTAGCTAGTCTCCGCTTATTCCGTAGCCTTTTATTTGAGTTACTAACACTTAGCAACCGAACCAGTATCTAATACCCTGGTGCTACTAGGAGTACTAGTAAAGTACACAACAACTTAACGTATATCCAATATACTTCTATCGACCTTTCCAGCCTTCTCATCTACCAAGTATCTAGGGTAATTCTGCTCCAGTGGTTGTTCCCCTTATTACAGAAGCACTTAGTCTCGGGTTTTGGGTTCAACCTTGGGTTTCTTCACTGGAGCAGCAACTGATTTGCCGTTTCATGAAGTGCCCCTTCTTGCCCTTGCCCTTCTCGAAACTAGTGGTTTTACCAACCATCAACAATTGATGCTTCTTCTTGATTTCTACTTTTGCGGTGTCAAACATCGCGAATATCTCAAGGATCATCATATCTATCCCTGATATGTTATAGTTCATTACGAAGCTCTAGCAGCTTGGTGGCAATGACTTTGGAGAAACATCACTATCTCATCCGGAAGATCAACTCCCCACTCGATTCAAGTGATTGTTGCACTTTTCGGACAATCCGAGCACAAGCTCAACGATTGAGCCTTTCTCCCTTACTTTGTAGGCTAAGAAAATCGCCCGAGGTCTTATACCTCTTGACGCGGGCACGAGCCTGAAATCCCAATTTCAGCCCTCAAAACATCTCATATGTTCATGACGTTTGAAATCGCGTCTTTGGTGCCTCAACTCTAAACCGCTTTGACCGAACTATCCGTAGTTATCAAAATGTGTATGTCGGATGTTCACGGCATCCACAGACGACGCTCGAGGTTCATCACACTTAGCGGTGCATTAAGGACATAAGCTTTCTCACGATCGCATAATCGCCATCATCAACTTTCAACTATATTTTTCTCTAGGAACATATCTAAATAGTGGAACTAAAGCGGCGAGCTTACGACATAATTTGCAAAGATCTTTTGACTATGTTCAGGATAATTAAGTTCATCTCGATGAACTCCCACTTAGATAGACATCCCTCTAGTCATCTAAGTGATTACATGATCCGAGTCAACTAGGCCATGTCCGATCATCACGTGAGACGGACTAGTCATCATCGGTGAACATCTTCATGTTGATCGTATCCTCCATACGACTCATGCTCGACCTTTCGGTCTCTTGTGTTCCGAGGCCATGTATGTACATGCTGGGCTCGTCAAGTTAACCTAAGTGTTTCGCGTGTGTAAATCTGGCTTACACCCGTTGTATGTGAACGTAAGAATCTATCACACCCGATCATCACGTGGTGCTTCGAAACGACGAACTTTCGCAACGGTGCACAGTTAGGGAGAACACTTTCTTGAAATTTTAATAAGGGATCATCTTATGTACTACCGTCGTTCTAAGCAAATAAGATGCATAAACATGATAAACATCACATGCAATCAAATAGTGACATGATATGGCCATTATCATTTTGCTCCTTTTGATCTCCATCTTCGGGCTCCATGATCATCATCGTCGTCGCAGGCATGACACCATGATCTCCATCATCATGATCTCCATCATCGTGTCTTCATGAAGTTGTCTGCGCCAACTATTACTTCTACTACTATGGCTACCGGTTAGCAATAAAGTAAAAGTAATTACATGGCGTTGTTCAATGACACGCCGGTCATACAATAAATAAAGACAACTCCTATGGCTCGCCGGTTGTCATACTCATCGACATGCAAGTCGTGATTCCTATTACAAGAACATGATCAATCTCATACATCACATATCATTCATCACATTCTTCTTGGCCATATCACATCACATAGCATACCCTGCAAAAACAAGTTAGACGTCCTCTAATTGTTGTTTGCATCTTTTACGTGGCTGCTATGGGTTTCTAGCAAGAACGTTTCTTACCTACGCAAAACCACAACGTGATATGCCAATTGCTATTTACCCTTCATAAGGACCCTTATCATTGAATCCGTTCGACTAAAGTGGGAGAGATCGGCACCCGCTTAGCCACCTTATGCACCAAGTGCATGTCGGTCAGTGGAACTCGCCTCACGTAAGTGTGCGTGTAAGGTTGGTCCGGGCCGCTTCATCCCACAATACCATCGAAACAAGATTGGACTAGTAACGGTAAGCATATTGAACATCATCAACGCGTCCACAACTACTTTTGTGTTCTACTCGCAAAGAATCTACGCAATAGACCTAGCTCATGATGCCTTTGTTGGGGAACGTAGCATAAATTCAAAATTTTCCTACGTGTCACCAAGATCTATCTATGGAGAAACTAGCAACGAGGGGAAGGAGAGTGCATCTACATACCCTTGTAGATCGTTAAGCGGAAGTGTTCAAGAGAACGGGGTTGAAGGAGTCATACTCGTCGTGATCCAAATCACCGGAGATCCTAGTGCCGAACGGATGGCACCTCCGCTGCTCAACACACGTGACAGCCCGGTGACGTCTCCCACGCCTTGATCCAGCAAGGAGAGAGGGAGAGGTTGAGGAAGAATCCGTCCAGCAGCAGCACAACGGCATGGTGGTGATGGAGGAGCGTGGCAATCCAGCAGGGCTTCGCCAAGCACCGCGGGAGAGGAGGAGGAGGAGAGGCAGGGCTGCGCCATGGAGAGGTGAAAACTCATGTGTTGGGCAGCCCCAAGTATATATAGGGGAAGGGGAGGGGGCCCCCTCTAGGGTTCCCTCCTAGGGGCGGCGGCCAGCCCAGATCCCATCTGGTGGGGCGGCCAAGGGGGAGAGGGAAACTTGCCCCCAAGCTGGGTGGGCGCCCCTCCCAAACCCAAGGCGCCTTGGGCCCTTGTGGGGCGACCAGCCCACCTGGGCTGGTCCCTTCCCACACTTGGCCCATGCTGCCCTCCGGGATGGTGGCCCCACTTGGTGGACCCAGGGACCCTCCCAGTGGTCCCAGACGTTACCGATAAAAACCAAACTTTTCCTAGTGACCAAAACAGGACTTCCCATATATAAATCTTTACCTCCGGACCATTCCGGAACTCCTCGTGACGTCCGGGATCTCATCCGGACTCCGAACAATATTCGCAACCACATACAAACTTCCTTTATAACCCTAAGCGCCATCGAACCTTAAGTGTGTAGACCCTACGGGTTCGGGAACCATGCAGACATTTCAGACGTTCTCCGGTCAATAACCAACAGCGGGATCTGGATACCCATGTTGGCTCTACATGTTCCACGATGATCTCATCGGATGAACCACGATGTCGAGGATTCAATCAATCCGTATTCAATTCCCTTTGTCTAAGCGGTATTGTACTTGCGAGATTCGATCGTCCCGTATCCCGATACCTTGTTCAATCTCGCTTCCGCAAGTCTCTTTACTCGTTCCGTAACACATCATCCGTGATCAACCCCTTGGTCACATTGTGCACATTATGATGATGTCCTACCGAGTGGGCCCAGAGATACCTCTCCGTTTACACGGAGTGACAAATCCGATCTCGATTCGTGCCAACCCAATGCACACTTTCGGAGATACCGTAGTGCACCTTTATAGCCACCCAATTACGTTGTGACGTTTGGTACACCCAAAGCATTCCTATGGTATCCGGGAGTTGCACAATCTCATGGTCTAAGGAAATGATACTTGACATTAGAAAAGCTTTAGCATACGAACTACGATCTTTGTGCTAGGCTTAGGATTGGGTCTTGTCAATCACATCATTCTCCTAATGATGTGATCCCGTTATCAACGACATCCAATGTCCATGGTCAGGAAACCGTAACCATCTATTGATCAACGAGCTAGTCAACTAGAGGCTTACTAGGGACATGGTGTTGTCTATATACCCACACATGTATCTGAGTTTCCTATCAATACAATTATAGCATGGACAATAAACGATTATCATGAACAAGGAAATATTATAATAACTAATTTATTATTGCCTCTAGGGCATATTTCCAACATGCCACACTCATTTGGATCTTCAAAATGACTTTGGTTGAGCACATGTGGAATCACATTGGCAACCAATAGATGTATTGGTTCATTACGTTTATTCAAGACAATTTCGATTTGGTTGTAAAACTATTTTATTCGAGACAATTTTGATTGGGATTTAAATTATTTTTATTTGAGGCAATTAATATTTCCACGTGCAAACTTGTTTTAAACATTGAAATATGAATATATGGGCATATTGGCCATGACGGACAGGATGAGGCCAAAAAATGTGTTCGTGCATTGAGCGCACGGTTACTGCATCCCAGGAAAAGTCCGGACATGACTTCATTGCTCTACCCAAACGAACATAATCTGCATAAAATGGATGTCCGTTTAGGGTCAGTGCGCTAGAGTTGGCCTTAGTGGACTGATAACTGAACGGGGGCAGCTCATGCGCAACCTTAAAAAATGCTCAGAGACTTCTTGGTGCAAAAACGAGGTAGTGGTGGCACATCAGTGAGTGCGGGCGACAGAACGCGGGTAGGCAAAGGGGACAAAATTACTGTTCTGACCTAAAAGGCTAACAAAATCCGGATTTTACCTCGTTTGGAATTTTTTTTGATTTTGACCTCTTTGGGTGACGCCAACATCCTCAAGGCGTCTGGTTGCAGACGCCAGATCCCGGCGCCCGCGTCGGCCCAGACCGCCTTTGCCCACTTGCCTGGCTGACCAGCCGACGTAGAAAGGGGCCGGACACCAAGAACCTGGCTGTCTGCCCCGGAAGTGGATAACCCACGGAGAGTGTGTGGGACCCACCCACACACTTTCCCCAATCCACAACCCGAGCTTCAAGAACACTTGGAGCTCTCACACTCTCTACCACCCCTCAAGCTCCCCCTCAAATCCTCTCCAAAAGGTGCATCCCTTAGGTGGATCTTTCCATCACTTTGTTGCTCTTGGTAATCTCCCCCAAATCATCCAATTATTTTTGTTAAATCTTGTTATTTTGGTTGCCTTTTATACATGTTGGTGGAACCCTAGTTCATGTTTTTCTCCCTTATGTTAGTGTGAATGGCTTGGTTAACTTTGATAATATAGTGATATGCATGGTGTGTAGTATTAATATATGCTTGTTGAGTAGAAAGATTGGGGGTTAGGGTTATTTAGTGATTAGGGTTAACTTTGCTTAGGGTGTGTTAATTAGTGATACTTTTGTGGACATCACCAATAATTTAGTGTTGATATGATTTGGATATAATGAGATGTATTTGGATAAACACCAATTCTCATTGAAGTCTTAAATGCATTCATGTTATTTTTAGATGGAGAGACTTGTTAATGCTCATTACATGGACAAGGAGGCATTCTTGAGTAACAATGCCGACACGGGTGAGGAACCATTGGTTTTTGATACAAGCCCTAGCTATGAGGATGTTGTTGCAAAAGTGAGACAAGCCTTAAAGTGGATGGACACCAATGTTGATGTTAAGTTAATAGGAAGGTATGATGTTGGAGTTGGAGCCAAATCTCGCTTGAAAAGTATGCCTATCACCTCAGATTTGCATTGGGATTGTTTGCCACCAAGGTTGAATCTCCTCGGTTTACACTTGATTTGAACCGCCATGTCTCTTCCCCAATGGATGACATGAGCGAGATGACAATGGTGCCACTTGTTTAGCATAGGGTTGTGGTTGATGCCCCAATGCTTATCTCCAACCACGTCCCTGTACCATCTATTGAACCAAATGAGGTGGAGTTGTATGCCCCCAATGCTTCTAGCCAACCACCAACTAGCCAAGCAAATGAAGTTGAGGTGATTGCTAGTGACGAAGTAATTCAAGATGATGAAGATGCTTATGATGACGACGAAGAGCAAGAGGAAGGGTTTCATGGTAATGATGTTGGTGACTTGGATGCGTATATAGCGCAAAGGGCATGGATCGTGAGTTGCCTTTAGGGCGCCAATATGCATATGACTCGGATGACGAGGGTCCAGCTTGAGCAGTTGGACGAGGATGGATTCACAAAGGAGGAAAACCAAATCCACTTTGAGTTGACGGGCTTAGAAAAAGAACTCACTTGTTTAAAGATCTTAGCCTTGCCCATAAAGTTGTTGTTGATGGTGGAATGAGAATGACGGCATTGAGCCAACACCATGCCCGGATCCGGAGAACCAAGGGAGGAGAAGGAGGACGAGAATGCTTATTTGAAGAAAGGAGTGAAGTTTACGAGCTTGCCTATGCTGAAGTTTTGGTTGTCTGACTATGACATTCGGAACCATAGGCCATTTTATGTTGAGCACTCCGACATGAAGTTGCGTTACACCGTGAAGTGTGAGCAAGAAGGATGCCCATGGAAGGTTCGTGCAAGAAAGCTTAAAGAAACCGAAGAATGGGTGTTAAGAAGTTGTGTTGCCACTCATAGGTGCAAACCGCCATCTAAACGACTTGAACGACACATCGTCAACTCACATCCGAGTATCTAGGATACAAATGGATGAAAGACATAGGCTTTGATCCCACTTTGTGAAAGTGAGGTTTCTCATGCGGACGGTGAAAAAACAATTTGGTTATGAAGTCAAGTATGGGAAGGCATGGAAGGAAAAGGCAAATGCTATTAGGATGTTGTATGGTGGTTATGAAGAAGCATACAACCAGCTCCCAAGGTTGTTGGTCATGATTGCACATAAGAACCCGGGCATGTTTCATGTGGTCGAGGATCACGAGGGAGTGTTCCACCGTGCCTTCTGGAGTTATGGACAATGTGTGGAGGCATTTCAGCATTGTCGTCCGGTCTTGTCTATAGATGGCACGTTCTTGACCGGTAGATACAAGGGCACACTAATGGTAGCAATGGCGCACTCATCAAACGACAACGTGTTGCCGTGTGCATTTGCTTTGGTGCCTTCCGAGCACCAAGACAATCGGGAGTGGTTCATGGGTCATGTTAGGCACAACGTGATTGGGGCTAGGGAGGTATGCATCATATCGGACCGCACCATGGCATACTCAAGGCAATGGACATTGTTATTCCAGGATTTCCAAAGCTTCACCACAGATGGTGCATGAGGCGTTTGGCCAACTTTTACCGGCATGTAAGAGCAAGGAGCTCAAAGAAAGACCTTACCAATGTATGTGTGGCCTTCACGACCCAAGCTTGATGCTCGGTACAACAAACTCTTTGCAGCGGGGTGAGCGAAGGGGAAAAGAGTTCTTAACTAGGAATTTAAGCGAGAAGCACAAGTAGGCACGCTCATGACGATGGTGGTAGGATATATGGCGACATGACGAGCAACTGGTAGAATGTTTCAACAATGTGTTGAAGGGTGCTCGTGCATTGCCAGTGACTGCAATAGTGGAGTACACCTTCTTCAAGCTTAATGAGTACTTTCAGAGGCATTCTGAAGAGACTGCAAAATGGATAGGTGAAAAAAAGGATTATCCGGAAAAGGTTGATGAATGGTTGCAGTTACAAGCAAGCAAGTCTTCACGGCAACAAGTTATCATATTTGACAGAATTGAAATGATCTATCAAATTGATGAGCCAGGTGGCACAACACGAGATGGTTTTCAATATGGTGGTGCTGCATTTGAGGTGCGTCTGAAGACTCGGTGGTGCCAGTGCGAGAGGCTTAGTAAGTATTATTGGCCATGCTCACATTTGATAACGGCGGCGAAGGAGAGAAACATACCTGTTTGTGATGGAAAAACCGTATGCGGATGCAAGAGTTCCATGTGGAAGCTACTAGGTTGACATGGGCGCCAAGATTTCACCCTTTCTTGGACCAATCACAAAGGGCCTGAGTACCATGGCCTCCATATTAGGCCAGACCCTCTTAGAAGGTGGAGACCAAGGGTAGAAGGAGAACTAAGAGGTTCGAGGCTGATATGGATGACCTGGCTGGATACACTAGCATGAAACAATTTGGTAGCGGTCATTTCATGGAGGCTCCTGACACTATCAACTGTGGGGTGTGCGGTGAAGGGGGACACAATGAGCGGACATGCAAGATAAGGAAAACCAAAAAAAGAAAAACAAGTCATGGAGGTGGCACCAATGGTGAACGAGGTGGAAGAGGTGACGGTGGTGGTGGTCGAGGAAGCACAAGTGTCAGAGGTGGTAGTGGTGGTCGTAGAGGGAGCACAAGTGCTAGAGGTGCTAGTGTTCGTAGAGGGAGTACAAGTGCTAGAGGTGGTGGTCGAGCTAGCACAAATGCTAGTGGTGGTGGTCGAGAAGGCACAAGTGCTAGAGGTAGTGGTCGAGCAAGCACAAGTGCTTGAGGTGCTTGTGGTCGGAGAGGAAGCACAAGTGCTAGAGGTGGTGGTGGTCGGAGAGGAAGCACAAGTGCTAGAGGTGGTGGTGGTCGTAGAAGAATGGTTGATAATGGATCGGCCTTCGGTTATTTGCTTAATCCAGATGGTTGATCTAATAAAAATGGTATATTATTTGTTCATACAATTCCTAGCATTTATTGATTCTTGTATTTACACATGTACTTTCTTTGTGTCTTGTGCTAACAATTGTTCTTTTTGTAGGCATAGCTTCATCCGGTTCGGGGCCAGAGGCCGCTGGATTTAAGAGGACATGTCAAGACGTGGATGGAGGCCAGCTTGGACAAGGAGAAGGAGAAGGATGTGCCCACACCACCATGTTGGTGTGGTGATGTTTACAAGTGAAGGTGTCCACGGTCCGCAAGAAGTCATGGATGAAGGTAGAAGGTTTTTCGTGTGTCCCAAATATGCACATGATCGTCCGAAGGCCAACTAACGCATATGACATACCACCGGTATGTTAGGTGTACATACAAAAAACCTCATCAAGTTTGAACTCATATTACTAACAAAAACATGATTTTCTATGTAGTCGCCTCCTCCACTTTGCAAGTACTTCACTTGGATAGATCACGAGGTACCAAAAGATGTCCAAGAGGACCAACATCAAGATTACTTACGGAGGCAACGCCTGTTTGAGGAGTCCTTTGCACGGGGATTGGAGTGGGAGTGTCGTGAGAAGGAAGCTCGTGAGCGCAAGAAGCGTGAGGAAGAGAGGGCACGCAAAGAGAAGGAGGCACGTCAAGAAGAGAGGGCAAGAAAACTTGCAAGGGCTCGCGATGCACAAGAGGAGGACGAGGCACGTGACAAGAAGGGAAAAGTGGCCCGTACTACTTAGTAGACAAATGGAAAAGGCACCGACGCCGATGATGGACTTCGAGACTTTGTGTGTGATGAACTTGTCATTCGAGACCTTGCGTGGTCATGAACTATTTATGTAATTCGACACATCGTGTATGATGAACTTGTAATTCAAGACTATTTGAGATTATATGCAAACTATGTTCGTCATTCGAGACTAGTTAGTATGATTTGTTCATATTTTTGGTTGAGACCAGCATGCTTTGTTCATATTTAACAGTGTGTGCTACAAGTTGCTAAGCAAAAACATTAACAAAAAGATGTATGTGCAAAACACCAGGTCCACACCTGCACGCCAAGGTCCATGGCGCCTGGTCCTTATCCGATTCTTGATGTACACCAGACGCATACGGTCCTTGGCGCCCGCTTATTTTGGTCACGCAGAAGACCATACACATGCCCGATGTGTGCGATGGACACCCAGACGCCAAGGTGCAGGGCATCTGGCTCCACACCTGCACGCCAAGGACCGTGGCGTCGGCTCATTTTGCTCATGCAGGAGACCGTGACATGCCCGATGTGTCCGATGGACACCCTGCACGCCAAGGTACAAGGCGCCTGGCTCCCCACCTGACGCCAAGGACCGTGGCGTGCTCGCTCATTTTTGCTCACGCAGGAGACCAGACATACCTGATGTGTCCGATGGACACCCTGCACGCCAAGGTTCATGGCGTCGCCTCCCACACCCAAACGCCAGGGACCATGGCGTCTGGCTCGTTTTTGCAGTTATCTGTCTGATGGATAAGATTCGAGTGGATAAGATTTTTTGGGCCCACCTCTAGCCCTCTCATCCATTCATCTCCACCTCTACCCCTCTCATTTCATTCATATCCACCCACTCTCACCTCTAGCCATGCCAACGTCACTCCCTCATCCAGCACCCTAACCCCCCTCAAATCTCTCACGAATCGGTCCAGTTTCACCGTTGATCTTCAGGATTTCGAAACTACAAGGTAAATCAACTCCACCCCCATTTTTTGGTTGGTTTAATGTATCATAGTTTTGTGAAAACCCTAGTTTGTTTTCCTCGTGGTTTAATGTATCATAGGTTAGCTACTAAGAGATTTGTGTGTTGTAGATGGCTAAGGATACTCGGTGGGTGCTTAGCCCTATTGTTCATGTGCAAGGCTTGTCTCCATGTGTTGTGCAAGTTAGTGAAGTGGACCTCACTTTTGATTGGTTGAAGACTAAATTCATGTTGAAGCAAGGGTTGAAGGAAGACGATTTTGTGTACTACGTCAGCAGCTTGCACTCAGATGGCCCTGGGGAAAGAAGATTGATTGAAATAACTGATGATGGCAAGATTCAAGAAATGCTGAAAGAATGGGAATGGAAAGGGGTTGTTGACTTGCATTGCTATAGGAAACCGAGTTATATGTGATGTTCATGTCGTTTCAACTATCGTGGACCATCGTGGTCATGAACTACTTATGTCATTCGAGACATTGTATGTGATGAACTTCTCATTCGAGACTATTTGTGTAATTTGAACTATGTTTGTAATTTGCTATGTCATTCGAGACATTGTATCGTAGACCACTGTGGTCATGAACTATGTTTGTCATTTGCTATTATGTGAACACTAATGTTTGTCATTCGATACTATGGGTGTTTGCTAGAACAAAATATATATGTCATTCGATACTATCTTTGTGACAAAATATAAACAAAATGAAAAACTACTACTACAGGGGCCGCACGCCATGGACCTGGCGTCTGCTCTTATTTGTTTACATTGTCCAGGACTCTACTCTTGCTTCAGTCGACTAGGGACGGGACGCCATGAGGACCTGGCGTCTGCTCCCTGACTTAGAACCAGACGCCAAGGACCACGGCATCCGGGTCCTCAGACATAATATTTGACATGCTATTTGACACAGGAAGATAGCACATATATAATAATATGACAGGTTCATAGAACACGAAGATAGCACATTTCACGTAATTTTCACCACGACAAATTCTTGCATACAAACGACAACAAGTCCACAAATTTTTCATCACGACAAATTCATGCATACATAAGACATCAAGTGCATACATAAGACACCAAATTCAAGACAACCTAAGAAGTTTTACCACGACAACAAGAAGCTCACTTCCTCCTTCCTCTCTTCACAATGGTTGCAAGTGTAGGCTCCTCCTCTTCGCTAGTCTCCTCCTCCTCCTCTTCGTTGTATGCCTCCTCCTCCGCCTCAGTGTTGGCCTTATATCTTTGCATTCCTCTTGAAATAAGCTGATGAGGATACTCCGGACTATGGAATTGTGTGTTCCATGTCTTATTTCTACCTTTCTTGCCTGGTGTCTTAGCTATGGCTTTGCCTTTCCTAGAGAGAGCATTGCCTTGTGTCGGTTGTGTAACCTGTGATGGTTGTGGAGCATCAACATCATACTCATGATCCTCTTGATGTGTTGCATCATACTCATGCTCCTCATGATGTGTTGGCTCCTCTTGATGTCTTGGCTCCTCTTCATGGAACTCCTCCTCCATGTCCTCATCGTTACGTAGATAACGCCGTCTATTAGCTGTGGCGGCGCTGCTACCAGTGTGCATACACGTCCTTTGGATCGAGCACCATGGCAAGAAAGCATTGCTTTGCCATCTTATGAAACCGCTTCTTGAACTTCCGCAATAAGACAAAATATGCTATGATATGAGATGCACATAAATAATCCGCGAAAAGAAACTTCTATAATATATTGATCACACCTCCATCGTGCTCCTAAGAGTCCTCTCGATAATGCACCACCGGTGGATGACTCAAAGGCAACATTGGCATCGTTGGCCTTACGAAGCAACTCTCTGCTCTGCAATTCATGAACACACCAAACTTATATATTTGAAAGAAGACAACATGATGCAAGTATGTTAGAATAGGTCAAACAAACTACCATTTCATCATGCATCGGTGCATAGTCAACGTGAGCCCCTCTGGTGTCTCTCATACCGTGTTGAAGGTTTGATAACCTTCTGCAGTCTCCGGGTCTTCGACACCAACTCCGACCACTCCTCGTGAGTCCAACTGTGCTTTAGCTTTAGCAGGTAACGATCCGCATACCACACTTGATACTTCCGATATCTTTGTTGATTGTGAGGTCTATTCTCCGATTGCACTAACGTGTCTCTTTGATTCCAAATTTCTATCCACGCACGGTGTTTGTTTGCCCAATCTGATATATCCTGATTGTTCCTTTGATCAAACCTACAAATGAAGCACGGGACAAAGCATTAGCAAACATAGACTTATTCAATGCTCTACTACATACTCAAGGCATGCTTGCTCACCGATGCAGAGATAGTGTTTCCTCCTTGCTCTCCTCAATTGGAATACCTTGTCTTCTTCCAAATTTTCTTGCCACACGGTCTACAAAGTGCCACTCGATTGCGAAGAAGCATATCATTGGGCACCTCGCCCGCCAAAGATGGCTACCGCGTGCACATCTCATTAAGATCAAAGCCACGATCTTCCACATAAGGCAACCAATGTACACGCAAAACAAAGAGATACATTGTTAGATACAAGTTTCATTCTTGACTAAATTTGGTCTCATCGAACTTCTCTATACCTTTCAGTGATCCAAGGTGTCCAACTCATTCATATAGCACTTGTATCGCATATGCGAGCTTCCTCGTGTACACCGTCACTTGTTCCCAATAGTAAGCAAGCGTAGGGCGCCGATATGGATCATCATCATGCACCCGTCATGATTACCCGTGGGTTTGGCATGTTGGGGTTCTTGAAATCGGGCAGCCAACGGGATCCGCTCCCACATCCACGGATAGGCTCCAAACAAACCCAGCCAATGAGGATGTATCTCCCTTCTGCGACACGCCAAGTCAACCTGCAATCAAACAAACATGTTAGATATGGGCGCATGACAAATGCAAGATAAATGGTTGCAAATATCTCTTACCGACGATACAAATATGCTAGTGCGGCCGAACCCCAGACTATCTGGGTATCGATTATTGAGTAGCTCCAGAAACATCCAGAGGGCTGAGTTCCCGGTTGCATCTGAGAAGACTACCTTTGTTAGTACATACCAATGATAAGCCCGCGCGTACTGCTGCACAACCACGTCATTCTCACCCTGAGGGCATGGATTGGCGTTTCCTCTGACCAGTTTTAGCCAAGAATGCCTCACTCTCGCGGTATCGGCCTTGCCTTCCCGAGGGCCGTTAATGAACACCAATTAAATTGCCAAATCCGTTCGCCAATTACCGACGCCTGACACGACCGTAACAGCTTGTCCGTTGATAGGAAGGCCGCTTATCATAGCCATGTCCCGTAGGGTCATCGTCATCTCCCCACATGGAAGGTGGAACGATGAGTCTCCGCCTCCAACGATCCACAAGTGCGGTCAGCGCGCGTGGTTCACCGGTGAGCGCGTCCACTTAAACTGCAACATAAATGGGAGAAGACCCAATCTCGAACGTAAGGCCTGCATCACTGAGTCGTAAGTAAAGTCATCAAATGGAATGACCCCTCATGCGCATAGCAACTACAAGCTGCAAATAAAGTGATGTTTTAATCAATACAAGAACACAAATGAGAAACAAAGAAAATTGATAAGTCTTGCTTCTTACATCTCCCTTCTCAATGGCACGAGCACGATGCTCCTTATCCCACTCATTGATTAATCCATCATACCAAGGTCCATCATCATCCGCCATCCTACAAAAAAAATCACAAACATCTATGAATACATGAACAATATCAAACAATACTATTTCCTTATTCAAGTTATGCCATATAAAAACACCATTCTTCTCACACATAACCACATCATTTCTTTCTTCTACATATGCACACATATCATCTAGAGTACCAAATTTCACCATCAAATAAATTTCATAATCATCATCCGCCATTCTATTGAACAAATCATGGCACACACAATCATCAAATTTCATCATCTCTTTTGCAAAAAAAACTTTGCCATCTATATATTCAACTATATTGTCATACCACTTCACACATATAATATTTTTTCTAAATATATTTGCTTGCCAAAGTAGTCTTTTCAGATTCAAACAAATATTATGCCATCTATATATTCAACATATAGCTAATTTACTAGCACATGCATACATCATCTATAATTCAAAAAAATACACAAACTATGTCTATTGGTGGACAACTACAAACATCTACCAACTACACTACCTACCAAATCATCTATCAACTACAAACTATTTCCCAAATCATCTATCTACTAATCTAACATCACCTAATGTGAAATAATGTATCCAACAAGAGAGGGGAAAACCAAAACAAATTGGAGGGAATGGGGGAGAATACCTCAAAGAAGCTTGGGGGCCTCAGATCCACAAATTTGGGTGGAGGATGGAGTAGATCAAGGGGGGGTTTGATGTGAGGGAGAAGAGGGGCGAAGGAGAGAAGCCCTCTGTTCGTGCGCCGCCAGGGAGAAGAACAGATGGGTGGGTGGCTGGGCTCGGCCCGCAGGGGTTATCCACTTACAGGGGCGAGACGCCTTGGGTTCACTGCGTCAGCCTCTTTGCCACGTCGCCAGTCAACGGCAGGCGGGCAAAGGCGGGGTTATGGGCCAGACGCCAGGATCCTGGCGTCTGCACATAACCAGACGCCCGGGGATGTTGGCGTCATCCAAAGAGATCAAAATCGATTTTTTTTTCAAACGAGGTCAAATCCGGATTTTGTTAGCCTTTTAGGTCAGAGCAGTAATTTTATCCGGCAAAGGTGGCTTAGAGCCTAGAAGGCCCGACAGCGGCTGCACATGTGCAGTCTGCTTGGGCACGGCCATGGTCACACTGTGACTCCTACGACGGCTTGTGGCATGACGGTGACGTCGTCCTGGCCTCGGTAACGATGGCCGGCGGGGCTAAGACGTGCGGGTGACAGAGCGTTGCGCGCATGCCGCACGCACAACAGCGGCTTGGGCGGCCTGCGCTATGGTGCCAACATGGGTCCTTTGACGCTATGTTCGAGCTTGGGAATTTCAAACTCGTGCGTCATCAAAATATCACAGCGCCTGTACATCGGGTACGTTGGAAATATTAGTGATACTAGCAAATATGCCTGTGCATTGCAGCGGGAGACAAAAAAATTATGCGCTAGCCAATAAGAATGACTCAATACCGTGATATATATGAGCGTCCTCTATTTTAACACGGCGCCTCATCATGTAGCCAATTATTTTTCTTCCCACCTTCACTAATGATGGTCGTGATGTCCAGGTGATTATAATGCATTTGACGTGGTAAATCCCAAGGTTATGAGCCTGCCATTGCACGCCACACATATCATTATGCTGCGCAAGTGAATGTTTAAAACTTTAAAACAAACCTCGTCGACCATGAACTACTCCCAATGCCTAGACATATAAATAATTCCGAAAAACTAATCAAATCCTAGACATAAAGACTTTTAAATCGGTGTACATTTTCTCAAATCGACAATCATTTTTATTGAAATTTTGGATTTTTCTCAAAAAACCATGAACATTTTTTAAATGCATGAATAACTTTCGAATTCATGAACATTTTTAATCAACAAACATTTTTATCAAAATTTTGGATTTTCTGGAGAATTCATGAACATTTTTTTCGAATCAATAAACATTTTTATTGAAATTTTGGATTTTGTCAAAAAAAGTCATGAACATTTTTTGAAATGCATGAAAATCTTTTGAACTCATGAACATTTTATTTGCTCAACAAACATTTTTCAATCAATGAACTTTAAAAAAAATGAGAAAAAAACTTCATTTTTTTATTTCTTTGAAATTTTCTAAAATTTCATAGACATTTTTCTTCAGATTCCCGAATATGCTTTGAATACACGATCATTTTTTCAAAATCATGAACATGATTTTATTTCCTGACTATTTTTTTCCAAATCATGATTTTTTTTTACAATTTGTGAACAGTTTTGCAAAACCACAACATTTTTCGAATCCGTGAAAATTTTATGATTTCTTAAACACCTTTTGAATTCACATACATTTTATGATTTCTCAATTTTTTTGAAAACTCACAACTTTGAAAATTCCGAATTAATATAAAGAAGGAAAAAAGACAAAAAACGAAATGAAAAAGAACAGGAGAGTCAAGCCCTTATGGGCCGGCCCATGAAAGCATATGTGGGAGAGGGCGTGCGTGTAAAATGGATGGAAAATTTGTGGATGCTTGGGGTTGAACCCTGGTCTACTGGCTAGTAAAGCGATGCGTTAGCCAGTGTAGTGCCTATGCACCTATTGTTTATTTTGGTATCGCAACTATAAAATAAAGAAGCACAGCGGCGACTTTGAAAAATAATACAAATAGTTTTCTTTACTTATGGGTGGCATAGTGGGTAATTTATAGCAAGATTAGGGGTATTTTTTAGATGAATGACCAGAAGCGTTAACTGCTTTATTATTAGGTAGAGATAGAGAAATATATTACTCTCTCTAGCTCAAATTAATTGACGCAAAGACTATATAATGGCCATTTTACAAAAGAACTCATTATATATTCAAAATCTTAACAGGAACCTCCACCACGAAAATTCACAAACCTCCGTCTGCGACCCGGCCGTCCTCTCGCATGCCGTAGCTGACCGATGACCAACCCTAGATCACACCCTAGGTCGCTGCCCCTTCTTTTCCTCCTAACCTTACTCATCTCCATCGCCAGCTCCCCTTCTTCTTCTCTTCATCTCTATAGTTTTAAATAGCCGACTATAGCCCCACTATAGCCTCACTATAGCTTTTTGGTGCTGCTAAATGGTACTCATGTACAATTGTTTGGTAAAAGCCGGCTATAGCTCTATTATAGCTGATTTGGAGAACCGCCGCTATTTGACATAGCCTGCTATTCAAAACACTGCTTATCCCCCTTCGTCTCCCGTACTAGCTATCAAGCGCCTGAGCAAGCTCTCCAGCACAAGCGCAAGCACTCTATGTTCCAGCACAAGAGCAAGCACTCCATACTCCCGTGAATTCAGCAGATAAAATTCTCCAGCGCAACAGAATTTGCTCTTTGTAGATATTCCGTACTCCTGTGAATTCAGTAGAGAAAATACACACAAAGTTCAGCGAAAAGAATTTTGATACTCGTATGATTGATCAAGCAGACAAAATTAACCATAGAGGATTTTTTCTACTCCTATCAAAATTCAGCAGAGTACTTGGCAATCAGTGAATTCATACTACTGTGATTGATCAAGCAACAGTTTCAACAAATATTACTTAGCAATCAGTTTCAACCATCTGTACTCAATTAGCAGCCAATAGCACTTAGCAACCAGCAATTTCAAACTGCAGTTTCAACCAGGAGTAGCAGTTTAACCACCAGCAGCAAACACATCAAGCAACATGTTCACCTTTTTGGAGAAACGACAAACTATGAATGGCTATATGTTTTATAAAAACACACGCATAACTCTGGTACAATGGCAATGGACTGTTGATGCAACGTGAATGATGACATGATGAATGCAATGAATCAATAAACACCCGATATAATAATTATAATATGGAAAGAATCTAGGGAATCGGTCTTAGGCTGTTATAACTCTCCCCCGCGTATAAGAGATCTCGCCCCGATTTCTAGGAATGAAAAGATGAAGAGGTAAAACTAAGTTGCTTCTTTGACAAACATGTGAGACAAATAACCTTGGGGGTTACTAAAGACATGAAAAGTAGAATTTGAAAGCACTCTAGTTGAAAAAAGAAACAAGGAATACAACATGGTCTTGAGAAGATGGAAAGAACTTCAGAGAGAGCAACAACATGATACCTCCGAAACAAATGAAAGATAGCTATATACTTGGAACTAAAAGAACGGAGAAGAATCCAACATACTGTAGCACAAAGAAATGAAGGCTTATAATGAAGGCTTGAACGTATCTGTTGAAAACTCAAAAACCAAAGATTAACATCCAATGGGCTTATGGAAAATATCCCTAAACATTTGGGTGAAAACTTGCCACTAACAGAAGAATTTGATTGCTTGAGAGCAACAAATAGATGCAAAACTTCTTTCAACGATAGGAAAAACGGAACTTGGATCATTGATAAGCACCACAAATAGCAACCCCTAGGGAAGGCTTTAGGTAAAATCTATCCCAAGATAACTCGTTGCTAGATATTCTTCATGGAATGAGTTATGAATAGGCTGGAAATTTATCCTGTTGGGGAACGAAAGAATTTTAAAATTTTCTACGCATCACAAAGATCAATCTATTGAGTTGTCTAGCAACGAGGGGAAAAGGAGTGCATCTACATACCCTTGTAGATCGCGAGCGGAAGCGTTCAAGAGAACGGGGTTGAGGGAGTCGTACTCGTCGTGATCCAAATCACCGATGACCGAGCGCCAAACGGACGGCACCTCCGCGTTCAACACACGTATCGTTGGGGAAGACGTCACCTCCTTCTTGATCCAGCAAGGGGGAAGGAGAGGTTGATCGAGATCCAGCAGAACGACGGCGTGGTGGTGGATACAGCAGCGATCTTGGCAGGGCTTCGCCAAGCTTCTCCGAGAGGGAGAGGTGTCACGAAGGGAGAGGGAGGCGCCAGGGGCTAGGGTGTGGCTGCCCTCCCTCCCCCCACTATATATAGGCCCCCTGGGGGGCGGCGGCCCTAGGAGATGCAATCTCCAAGGGGGGCGGCGGCCAAGGGGGTGGCTTGCCCCAAAGTGAGGCGCTTCACCCCTAGGGTTTCCAACCCTAGGCGCAGAGGCCAAGGGGCGCACCAGCCCACCGAGGCTGGTTCCTCTCCCACTTCAGCCCAAGGGGCCCTCCGGATAGGTGGCCCCATCCGGTGGACCTCGGGACCCTTCCGTGGTCGGTACAATACCGATTACCCTCAAACTTTCCCGATGGGTCAAAACTTGACTTCCTATATATAAATCTTTACCTCCGGACCATTCCGGAACTCCTCGTGACGTCCGGGATCACATCCGGGACTCCTAACAACTTTCGGGTTACTGCATACTTATATCTCTACAACCCTAGCGTCACCGAACCTTAAGTGTGTAGACCCTACGGGTTCGGGAGACACGCAGACATGACCGAGACGACTCTCAATAATAATCAACAATGGGATCTCGGATACCCATGTTGGCTCCCACATGCTCCTCGATGATCTCATCGGATGAACCACGATGTCGAGGATTCAATCAATCTCGTATACAATTCCCTTTGTCAATCGAGATGCGTTACTTGCCCGAGACTTCGATCGTCGGTATCCCAATACCTCGTTCAATCTAGATTACGGTAAGTCACTTTACTCAGACTGTAATGCATGATCCGTGATCAACCACTTGGTCACATTGAGCTCATTATGATGATGCATTACCGAGTGGGCCCAGAGATACCTCTCCGTCATACGGAGTGACAAATCCAGTCTCGATTCGTACAACCCAGCAGACACTTTCGGAGATACCCGTAGTGCACCTTTATAGCCACCCAGTTACTTGTGACGTATGGCACACCCAAAGCACTCCTACGGTATCCGGGAGTTGCACAATCTCATGGTCTAAGGAAATGATACTTGACATTTGGAAAAGCTCTAGCAAACGAACTACACGATCTTGTGCTATGCTTAGGATTGGGTCTTGTCCATCACATCATTCTCCTAATGATGTGATCCCGTTATCAATGACATCCAATGTCCATAGTCGTGAAACCATGACTATTTGTTGATCAGAGCAGCTAGTCAACTAGAGGCTCACTAGGGACACGTTGTGGTCTATGTATTCACACATGCATTACGATTTCTGGATAACACAATTATAGCATGAATAATAGACAATTATCATGAACAAAGAAATATAATAATAACCATTTTATTATTGCCTCTAGGGCATATTTCCAATAGTCTCCCACTTGCACTAGAGTCTCTAATCTAGTTACATTGTGATGAATCGAACACCCATAGAGTTCTGGTGTTGATCATGTTTTGCTCTAGGGAGAGGTTTAGTCAACGGATCTGCTACATTCAGGTCCGTATGTACTTTTATAAATATCTATGTCTCCATCTTGAACATTTTCACGAATGGAGTTGAAGCGACGCTTGATGTGTTCGGTCTTCTTGTGAAACCTGGGCTCCTTGGCAAGGTAATAGCTCCAGTGTTGTCACGAGAAGAGAGTGACCGCCCCGACGCATTGGGTATGACTCCTAGGTCGGTGATGAACTCCTTCACCCAGATTGCTTCATGCGATGCCTCCGAGGCTGCCATGTACTCCGCTTCACATGTAGATCCCGCCACGACGCTTTGCTTGCAAATCGCACCAGCTTATCGCCCACCATTCAAAATAAACACGATCCGGGTTTGTGACTTAGAGTCATTCAGATGCGTGTCGAAGCTAAGCGTCGACGTAACCCTTCTGACGAGCTCTTCGTCACCTCCATATCTGAGAAACATGTCCTTAGTCCTTTTCGGTACTTCAGGATATTCTTGACCATTGTCCGGTGTTCCATGCCGGGATTACTTTGGTACCTTCCTACCAAACTTACGGCAAGGTTTAAATCAGGTGCAGTACACAGCATGGCATACATAATAGACCCTATGGCCGAGGCATAGGGGCGACACTCATCTTTTACGTATCTTCTGCAGGTCGGGCATTGAGCCGTGCTCAATCGCACACCTTGCAATCTGAGCAAGAATCCCTTCTTGGACTGATCCATATTGAACTTCTTCAATATCTTGTCAAAATCGTACTTTGTGAAAGACCAATGAGGCGTCTCGATCTATCTCTATAGATCTTGATGCCTAATATATAAGAAGCTTCTCCAAGGTCCTTCACTGAAAAACACTTGTTCAAGTAGGCCTTTATGCTTTCCAAGAATTCTATATCATTTTCCATCAACAGTATGTCATCCATATATAATATGAGAAATGCTACAGAGCTCCCACTCACTTTCTTGTAAACACAAAGCTTCTCCATAAGTGCATGTAAACCCAAACGCTTTGATTATCTCATCAAATCGAATGTTCCAACTCCGAGATGCTTTCACCAGCCATAGATTGAGCGTTGGAGCTTGCACACCTTGTTAGCATTCTTAGGATCGACAAAACCTTCCGGCTGCATCATATACAGTTCTTCCTTAAGATGGCCGTTAAGGAATGCCGTTTTGACGTCCATTTGCCATATCTCATAATCATAGAATGCAGCAATTGCTAACATGATTCGGACGGACTTCAACTTCACTACGGGTGAGAAAGTCTCATCGTAGTCAACCCCTTGAACTTGTCGATAACCCTTAGCAACAAGTCGAGCCTTATAGATGGTCACATTACCATCCGCGGCTGTCTTCTTCTTAAAGATCCATTTATTTTCTATGGCTCACGATCATCGGCAAGTCACCAAAGTCCATACTTTGTTTTCATACATGGATCCTATCTCGGATTTCATGGCTTCTAGCCATTTGTCGGAATCCGGGCCCGCCATTGCTTCTTCATAGTTTGAAGGTTCACCGTTGTCTAACAACATGATTTCCAAGACAGGGTTGCCGTACCACTCTGGTGCAGAACGTGTCCTTGTGGACCCTCTGAAGTTCAAGAGGAGCTTGATCCAAGTACCTTGATCATCATCATTAACCTCCTCTCTAGTCGGTGCAGGCACCACAGGAACATCTTCTGAGTGCGCTACTTACCGCTTCAAGAGGCAGTACTTCATCAACCTCTACTTTCCTCCCACTTACTTCTTTCGAGAGAAACTCTTTCTCTAGAAAGGACCCGTTCTTGGCAACAAAGATCTTGCCTTCGGATCTGAGGTAGAAGGTATACCCAATGGTTTCCTTAGGGTATCCTATGAATACGCATTTTTTCGACTTGGGTTCGAGCTTTTCAGGTTGAAGTTTCTTAACATAAGCATCGCATCCCCAAACTTTTAGAAACAATAGCTTAGGTTTCTTCCCAAACCATAATTCATACGGTGTCGTCTCAACGGATTTCGACGGAGCCCTATTTAAAGTGAATGCGGCAGTCTCTAAAGCATAGCCCCAAAATGAGAGCGGTAGATCGGTAAGAGACATCATAGATTGCACTATATCTAATAGAGTGCGATTACGATGTTCGGACACACCATTTCGCTGAGGTGTTCCAGCGCCGTGCCAGTTGTGAAACTATTCCATATTTCCTTAAGTGCGCACCAACACGTGACTTAAATATTCCCTCCACGATCTGATCGTAAGAACTTTATTTTCCTGTCACGTTGATTCTCAACCTCACTCTGAAATTCCTTGAACTTTTCAAAGGTCTCATACTTGTGTTTCATTAAGTAGACATATCCATATCTACTCAAGTCATCAGTGAGAGTGAGAACATAACGATATCCTCCACGAGCCTCAATGCTTATTGGACCGCACACATCGGTATGTATGATTTCCAACAAGTTGGTTGCTCGCTCCATTGTTCCGGAGAACGGAGTCTTGGTCATTTTGCCCATAAGGCATGGTTCGCATGTGTCAAATGATTCATAATCGAGAGACTTTAAAAGTCGATCAGCATGGAGCTTCTTCATGCGCTTGACACTAATGTGACCAAGGCGGCAAAGTACACAAGTATGTGGGACTATCGTTATCAACTTTACATCTTTTGGTATTCACACTATGAATATGTGTAACATTACGCCGAGATTCATTAAGAATAAACCATTCACCAAATGGGCATTACCATAAAACATATCTCTCATATAAATAGAACAACCATTATTCTCAGATTTAAATGAGTAGCCATCTCGAATTAAACGAGATCCTGATACAATGTTCATGCTCAAAGCTGGCACTAAATAACAATTATTGAGGTTTAAAACTAATCCCCTAGGTAAATGTAGAGGCAGCGTGCCGACGGTGATTACATCGACCTTGGAACCATTCCCGACGCGCATCATCATCTCGTCCTTCGCCAGTCTCCGCTTATTCCGCAGCTCCTGTCTTGAGTTAAAAATATGAGCAACGGCACCGGTATCAAATACCCAGGAGCTACTACAAGTACTGGTAAGGTACACATCAATTACATGTATATCACATATAACTTTGGTGTTGCCGGCCTTCTTGTCCGCTAAGTATTTGGGGCAGTTCCGCTTCCAGTGACCACTTCCCTTGCAATAAAAGCACTTTCGATCTCGGGCTTGGGTCAGTCTTTGGCTTCTTCACGGCAATCGGTTATCAGGCGCGGCAACTCCCTTGCCGTCCTTCTTGAAGTTCTTCTTACCCTTGCCTTTCTTAAATTTAGTGGTTTTATTCACCATCAACACTTGATGTTCCTTTTTGATCTCCACCTCCACTGATTTCAACATTGAATATACATCGGGAATGGTCTTTTCCATCCCTCGCATATTGAAGTTCATCACAAAGCTCTTGTAGCTTGGTGGAAGCGATTGAAGGATCCTCAATGATCAAGGCGTCATCCGGGAGATTAACTCCCGGTGAGTCAAGCGGTTGTGCAACCCAGACATTTTGAGTATGTGCTCACTGACAGAACTATTTTCCTCCATCTTACAACTGAAGAACTTGTCGGAGACTTCATATCTCTCGACCCAGGCATGAGCTTGGAAAACCATTTTCAGCTCTTCGAACATCTCATATGCTCCGTGTTGCTCAAAACGCTTTTGGAGCCCGGTTCTAAGCTGTAAAGCATGCCGACCGAACGAGGGAGTAATCATCAAGATAAGACTGCCAAGCGCTCATAACGCCTTGGTTCTCTCGATGGGTGCTTCACCTAGCGGTGCTTCTAGGACATAATCTTTCTTGGCAGCTATGAGGATGATCCTCGGGTTCGGACCCGATCCGCTGCCATCATCTTTCGACTTGGTTTTCTCTAGGAGCAGCGTTGAAGTTGAGGGCAACATTAGCATGGGCCATTTGATCTACAAGACATATTGTAAAGATTTTAGACTAAGTTCATGATAATTAAGTTTATCTAATCAAATTATTCAATGAACTCCCACTCAGATAGACATCCCTCTAGTCATCTAAGTGAAACATGATCCGAGTCCACTAGGCCGTGTCCGATCATCACGTGAGACGGACTAGTCAACGTCGGTGAACATCTTCATGTTGATCGTATCTTCTATACGACTCATGCTTGACCTTTCGGTCTTCCGTGTTCCGAGGCCATGTCTGTACATGCTAGGCTCGTCAAGTCAACCTAAGTGTATTATGCGTGTAAATCGCTTACACCGCTTGTATTCAACGTTAGAATCTATCACACCGATCATCACGTGGTGCTTGAAACAACGAACTTTCGCAATGGTGCACAGTTAGGGGAACACTTTCTTGAAATTATTTCGAGGATCATCTTATTTAAGCTACCGTCGTTCTAAGCAAATAAGATGCAAAACATGATAAACATCACATGCAATCAAATAGTGACATGATATGGCCAATATCATATTGCTCCTTTGATCTCCATCTTCGGGGCACCATGATCATCTTCGTCACCGGCATGACACCATGATCTCCATCATCGTGTCTTCATGAAGTTGTCACGCCAACGACTACTTCTACTTCTATGGCTAACGTGTTTAGCAATAAAGTAAAGTAATTTACATGGCGTTATTCAATGACACGCAGGTCATGCAAAAATAAAGACAACTCCTATGGCTCCTGCCGGTTGTCATACTCATCAACATGCAAGTCGTGATTCCTATTACAATAACATGATCATCTCATACATCACATATATCATTCATCACATCATTTGGCCATATCACATCACAAAGCACTTGCTGCAAAAACAAGTTAGACGTCCTCTAATTGTTGTTACAAGTTTTTACGTGGCTGTTATAGGTTTCTAGCAAGAACGTTTCTTAACTACGTAAAACCACAACGTGATATGCCAATTTATATTTACCCTTCATAAGGACCATTTTCATCGAATCCGCTCGAACTAAAGTGGGAGAGACAGACATCCGCTAGCCACCTTATGCAACTAGTGCATGTCGGGCCGGTGGAACTCGTCTCACGTAAACGTACGTGTAAGGTCGGTCCGGGCCGCTTCATCCCACGATGCCGCCGAAGCAAGATAAGACTAGTAGTGGCAAGAAAATTGACAACATCTACGCCCACAACTGTTTTGTGTTCTACTCGTGCATAGTAACTACGCATAGACCTATCTCATGATGCCACTATTGGGGAACGTAGCAGAATTTTAAAATTTTCTACGCATCACCAAGATCAATCTATGGAGTTATCTAGCAACGAGGGGAAAAGGAGTGCATCTACATACCCTTGTAGATCGCGAGCGGAAGCGTTCAAGAGAACGGGGTTGATGGAGTCGTACCGTCATGATCCAAATCACCGATGATCGGCGAATGGACGGCACCTCTGCGTTCAACAGACGTACAGTTGGGGAAGACGTCTCCTCCTTCTTGAACCAGTAAGGGGGAAGGAGAGGTTGATCGAGATCCAGCAGCACGACGGCGTGGTGGTGGATGCAAAGAATGATCTCGGCAGGGCTTCGCCAAGCTTCTGCAAGAGGGAGAGGTGGTGCGTGGGGACAGGGAGGCGCCAGGGGCTAGGGTGCGGCTGCCCTCCCTCCCCCACTATATATAGGCCCCCTGGGGGGGCGCCGGCCCTAGGAGATCCAATCTCCAAGGGGGCGGCGGCCAAGGGGGGTGGCTTGCCCCCCAAGGCAGGTGAGGCGCCCCCCACCCCTAGGGTTTCCAACCCTAGGCGCAGGGGGGGTTGGGCGCACCAGCCCACCAGGCTGGTTCCTCCCCACTTCAGCCCATGGGCCCCTCCGGGATAGGTGGCCCCACCGGTGGACCCCGGGACCCTTCCGGTGGTCCCAGACAATACCGACACCTGAAACTTTCCCGATGGTCGAAACTTGACTTCCTATATATAAATCTTTACCTCGACCATTCCTAACTCCTCGTGACGTCCGGGATCTCATCCGGGACTCAACAACTTTCTTGTTACTGCATACTTATATCTCTACAACCCTAGCATCACCGAACCTTAAGTGTAGACCCTACGGTTCGGAGACGCAGAACATGACCGAGACGACTCTCCGGTCAATAACCAACAGCGGATCTGGATACCCATGTTGGCTCCCACATGCTCCTCGATGATCTCATCGGATGAACCACGCTGTCGAGGATTCAATCAATCTCAGATATACAATTCCCTTTGTCAATCGATACGTTACTTGCCCGAGACTTCGATCGTCGGTATCCCAATACCTCGTTCAATCTCGTTATCGCAAGTCACTTTACTCGCACTGCAATGCATGATCCGTGATCAACCACTTGGTCACATTGAGCTCATTATGATGATGCATTACCGAAAGTGGGCCCAAGATACCTCTCACGCCATACAGAGTGACAAATCCGGTCTCGATTCATGCCAACCCAACAGACACTTTCGGAGATTCCCGTAGTGCACCTTTATAGCCACCCGATTCGTTGTGACGCTTTGGCACACCCAAAGCACTCCTCACGGTATCCGGAGTTGCACAATCTCATGGTCTAAGTAAATGATACTTGACATTTGGAAAAGCTCTAGCAAGCGAACTACACGATCTTGTGCTATGCTTAGGATTGGGTCTTTTCCATCACATCATTCTCCTAATGATGTGATCCGTTATCAATGACATCCAATGTCCATAGTCAGGAAACCATGACTATCTCTGTTGATCAACGAGCTAGTCAACTAGAGGCTCACTAGGGACACGTTGTGGTCTATGTATTCACACATGCATTACGATTTCCGGATAACACAATTATAGCATGAATAATAGACAATTATCATGAACAAAGAAATATAATAATAACCATTTTATTATTGCCTCTAGGGCATATTTCCAACATATCCTTCTTGAAAAACTTCTCTTCATGGCTCTGAAGGAAGTATGCCCTAGAGGCAATAATAAAGTTGTTATTTTATATTTCCTTATTCATGATAAATGTTTATTATTCATGCTAGAATTGTATTAACCGGAAACTTGATACATGTGTGAATACATGGAAAAACCCGTGTCCCTAGTATGCCTCTACTAGACTAGCTCGTTAATCAAAGATGGTTTAGTTTCCTAGCCATGGACATGAGTTTTCATGTGATGAACGAGATCGCATCATTTGTGGAATGATGTGATGGACAAGACCCATCCGTTAGCTTAGCATAAATGATCGTTCAGTTTTATTGCTACTGCTTTCTTCATGTCGACCTCATATATATATTCCTCCGACTATGAGATTATGCAACTCCCGGACACCGGAGGAATGCCTTGTGTGCTATCAAACATCACAACGTAACTGGGTGATTATAAATATGCTCTACAGGTATCTCCGAAGGTGATTCTTGGGTTGGCATAGGTCGAGATTAGGATTTGTCACTCCGAGTATCGGAGAGGTATCTCTAGTCCCTCTCGGTAATGTACATCATATGAAGCCTTGCAAGCAATGTGACTAATGAGTTAGTCATGGGATGATGCAATCTTGAACAGTAAAGAGACTTGCCGGTAACGAGCTGTACTAGGTATGAAGATACCGACGATCGAATCTCGGCCAAGTAACATACCGATGACAAAGGGAATAATGTATGTTGACATTGCGGTTCGACCGATAAAGATCTTCGTAGAATATGTGGGAATCAATATGATCATCCAGGTTCCGCTATTGGTTATTGACCAGAGAGGTGTCTCGGTCATGTCTACATAGTTCTCGAACCCGTAGGGTCCACACGCTTAACGTTCGATGACGATATGTATTATATGAGTTATGTGTTTTGGTGACCGAAGGTTTTTCGGAGTCTTAGATGAGATCACGGACATGACGGGGAGTCTCGAAATGGTCGAGAGGTAAAGATTGATATGTTGGAAGGTTATATTCGGACATCAGAATGGTTCCGGAGTGTTTCGGATAAATATCAGAGTACCAAGGGGTTACTGGAACCCCCCGGGGAAGTAATGTGCCTTAATGGGCTATAGGGAGAGGAGAGGCAGGCCCACGAGGTGGTGCCCCCCCACGCCGCCATGGGAGTCTGAATTGGACTTGGGGAGGGGGAGCGGCCCCCTTTCCCTCTCCCTCTCCCTCTCTTTCCCTTTTCCCCCTCTGTTGGAAGGAAGGGGGGAGCTGACTAGGACTTGGAGTCCTAGTAGGACTCCTCCCCCATGGCGCGCCCCGTAGGGCCGACCTCCTCTCATCCTTTATATACGGGGGCAGGGGGCACCTCAAGGCACATCAATTGTTTCTTAGCTGTGTGCGGTGCCCCCCTCCACCGTTTACTCCTCCGATCATATTTGTCGTAGTGCTTAGGCGAAGCCCTGCGCGGATCACATCACCATCACCGTCACCACGCCGTCGTGCTGATGGAACTCATCTAGTCCTTCATACCTCATCGGATCAAGAGTTCGAGGGGCGTCGCCATCGGCTGACGCAGTGTGCAGAACTTCGGAGGTGTCAGACGCTCGGTGCCTGATCGGTTGAATCGAGAAGACGTTCGACTACATCATCAACCGGTTCACAAGACAATGCATCCCATCCATCTCTTTTTCCTCTGAATTTAAATCGCAAAATATTCTGAGAGTACCAAGATTCGAGCCAGCAACTTATGGTTCACAGTGCGTCGCCATAACCAACTTGCCACCATCAGCTAACGTTAATACAAGCGTCTTTCTTAATCTTTTCTTCTACCTTTTTTCTTTTTCCTATTTTCTTCTTTCCTTCTTTCCTTTTTCTTGCTCTTTCTCCAAGCGGTTCTGTTCCGGAATTATTTTCCTTTTCTATTTTTATTTTTTGTTTTCCTTTCTTTTTTTGTTCATTTTTCATTTTCCTTTTTCTCTTGCAATATGCAAACTTTTTTGATTTTGTTTTTTCCGAAATGAATGAACTTTTATTAAAATTTCATGAACAATTTTTCATACTTGGCTTAACTTTTTCCAAAAATCAGGAATTTTTATCAAATTCATGAAAAATATTGATGAACGTCTTTTCAAAATGGATGATTTTTTTTTCAAAATCGATGAACCTTTTTCTCAAAATTAATGAACTTTTTTCAAAATGAATGCATTTTTTAAAGTAGATGAACTTTGTTTTTCAAAATTGAAAATGGAAAAGAAACAAAAAACTGTCAGCAAAAAAGAGAAAGAAATAGTGGGAACTTTTTCCAAAATCAGGAATTTTTTATCAAATTCATGAAAAATATTGATGAACGTCTTTTCAAAATGGATGCTTTTTTTTCAAAATCGATGAACCTTTTTCTCAAAATTAATGAACTTTTTTCAAAATGAATGCATTTTTTAAAGTAGATGAACTTTGTTTTTCAAAATTGAAAATGGAAAAGAAACAAAAAACTGTCAGCAAAAAAGAGAAAGAAATAGTGGGAAAAGTCTGTTTTGCTACAGTAAGCTGGTCAGTATAGGATAGTTCTAGTAGGTTTGCATTTTTGTAGTTAAGACATTGAAACTTATCAACTCGTGTACCTAGCGACGAGCGGTCGGTAGTGAGAGTTACAGGGTTCGATCCCTCGCACTGCCATTTTATTTTTGATTTATTTTCCCTGTTTTCGCGTGCGATAATGGGCGGGTCCAGTCGGGCAGCGTCCTATGTGTGGCGCCATCTATATAACTATACTTCCCGCACGGCGAACCTTATTTGCCGCCCGTGGGTGTCAAACCGTCGCGGCTCCGTTGAAACGAATCGAGCGACCGGCACGATACGAGTTGGCCCACTTTGAACGAGCAACTGGTTTTGGGAACCTTTTAAAAGGTTCCCTGAGTTTTTTTTTCCTTTTTTCTTCATGTTTCTATTTTTGTTTTTCTTTCTGCTTATTTCTTCCTTTTCTTTTTACCTTATTTTTTTTATTTTTGTTTCTTTTTTGTTTTCCATAAATTAAAATTTTCAAAAAATGATTGAAATTCCAATTTTTCTTCACATATTCGAAAATTGTTCATGTTTTTCAACTGTATTCATGTTTTAAAAAAATCAGAATTCAAAATTCCAACAAAAGTACAAAATTCCAATTTGTTCATTTTCCAAAAAATATTCATGTTAAAAATAGTTCACTGTACATTGGGAAAATATTCACTGTGTATAAAAAGTGTTCATCGTGTGTACAAATTTTATTCAGCGCACATTTCAAAAACATCAGCATATATTTTCAAGAAATTTCAGTTTTGTATTTGAAAAATTCACCATATACTAAGAAAATGTTCAGTATGTATTTTAAATTCACTTTTTAAAAAATTGTTCACATTTAAGAAAATAATATTCGATTTTTTTTACAATTTTGAAACACTGTTGGCATTCTCAAGAAATCTTGCTCACATTGCTTTGTAAAAGTATTGAAAAAAATACCCGGATCTGCAGCTCTAATTAGTACTTTAAAGTTAGCGCTGCCTTTAGGCCGTCATCACTCATCAGGTGCTAGGGTGTCTGGTAAGCATCAGCACGCATGACCAGGTTGTGTGTTCGATACCTGTTTTAAGCGCTTTTATAATTTTTTGCGAAATTCCTGGATTCGCTCAGCTCTTGCGAAATGGGCCGGCCCGTTTGCTCCCTACCTTTAGTGAAAACTAGACTATTACGTGTATGTATGATCTGCATACAGAATGCTAGTTGCTACTAAGCAACGAAGGGAGGCATCGTTGGACGGGTCAGGGGGTACTTCAAATCCTAGAGTGGAGGAAAATGCATGGAAATCTCTCTGGAAAACCGGGCGTGCGGGAAAGTCGAATGTTCCTATGGAGGCTCTCCAAGCATTCGCTGCCGATCAACGATGTTCGTGCGCATCGGCACATGGCTGTTTCGGATCAATGTGGCCTTTGCGGAGCTCAGGACTCGTGGCGTCACTCTTTGCTAGACTGTACTGCATCAAGAAGTGTCTGGGCACTGGCGGATGATGAGTTCACACATAAAATCATAGCAAATATAGAGCCTAATGCAAAGCAGTGGCTGTTTACGCTGATGCAGGCCTTAACCCACGAGCAGTTTGTTCTAATGACGGTGACGTTGTGGTCGATATGGCATGCACGACGAAAGGCAATACATGAATCAATCTTTCAGAGCCCCCAGGATACTCACAGTTTCATTGCCAGATTTATTAATGAAATCGGTCTTATTAGGAACAGGCAAGTGCATGTCAGAGCTACCCCCGGGGTAACGCAGCAGCCAAAGAAACCGCCCTTGGGTTTCTGCAAAATTCACGTTGATGGGGGTGTTCTATCGGGACAGAGAGGTGCCGCGGCAGCTGTTTGCAGAGACGGTGGAGGAAACTATTTGGGTAGCGCTGCTCTAGTGATCGATGGAGTTCATGATCCAGCAACAATCGAAGCAATAGCCTGTCGAGAAGCACTCTCCTCGCCAAGACTTGGACATACATCATTTTGTGGTGGCTTCGATTGTCGCAGGTCGCCTCCGATATCTCCGGACATGCTGGGAGTGCATACGGTGCAATTGTAAATCAAATAAACCTTCGAGCTGCTACTTTTAATTGTAACTTTTCTTTTGAGTCTCGTACGCTAATTATGAGGCACATAGCTTAGCCAAGTTTGCGATAACTAGAGGTCCCGGGTCGCCACGCCCTATTGGGTGTACCTCATGACCAGAGTTGTATACCACTTCATGTGGATTTTGCTGAATAAAACTTGGTTTTCCCCTCAAAAAAAATAATATTACGTGTATGTATTAATTATGCTAAACAAAACGTGTATGTATTAATACGTATACATCAGACTATTTTATAATTTATGAAAAGTCTAGATTGCCCTTTATACGCTTTGTGAGGAGGGGGGTTTACCGAAGCACGTCTCAAAAGAAAAACTAAGGAGTAGGACTAACCCGGCTATTTGTATCAATGTAATCACTGTGAGAGACCAAAAATCCTTCTTCTGCAGTATGGAGACGAATCCACCAAGAAGAACGACGGTGGTCCAGGTAACCACGAGAAAGCCCAGCCCTCTGGTTGCCATCGCCAGGCAACAAAATGCTACCGCGTAGACAGTGATACCTTTTACTTCCGGCCATTTGGGGACCTTGGACTTACGGCCAGCCATTGTTCCTCTCCAGGGCTGATTGTGGTCTACTGCAACGCAGCGATCTTATGTGTCTGCAAGCTAGAGACGCCATGGACTAATTAAGCTAACCTGGCTCGTGATTAAAATACAAGTTTATTGGGCGCTGATAAGAACGGGATTAGATCTTGACCAAGCCTGGAAGCGAGGTCGTTCTTACTTAATCCTAACCATCGGTAAGTTGTACAGCTAACGGCATTTTTAACCGATTCCTTAAAAAATAATGGAGTAATAGGCCTAGTAAATCTTAATAGAATATTTATACTTCACTAAATTTTGTTTGGTTCTACCCTGTCCACTAAACTTAGGGGAGTAAAATGTGAATTTGCATAAATTCAATCTAATTTCAACGAAAATTTACATGCATTTAAATATAAGTTCAACACAGATAGTCTTGACAACCAAACATTAAACATAAATTTAAACTTAAACTACTGCACTAAAACTGAAATTCAACAGTCAAGTGGAGGTCGAGGCAATCCTTCCTTATCGGGCCACCCTCGATGAGAGTTGGGTCCGGCCGGTGCCGTCGTCGGGAAGACGTTCCGCCACTCCTTGACGCCAATCTCCTCCACCATGCCGCTTCCACCTCGTCGGCCGGAGATGACGATGAGCTCCACCTGTTCTCGGCGAATATCGCCCACTCCGCCGACGAGCTTCAAAGCTAACGGTTGGAGGTCCACTATGCACGCCTTCGTCGGCAGCCTCCGCCGCGAGGCGCCTTCACCTTTCGGTTCTCCTCGCCATCGTCGCGCCACTCACCCGGATCCGGCGGGACGAGGTGGAGAAGCGCCATGCCAAATGGGAAGTTCAGGCCCGCATCGTGACCGTGGAACCGTACTTGCCACCGGCCGTACTCCATGGTCGCAGGCTCGGGAGTGTGGAACGGCCGATCCACTTTCGGTGGTGGGTCCCGCGGTCGGTGATCTCTGTCGCCTATGTTCCCCACGAAGCGCTGGGTTGGACACCGATGTAGGTCCTCGTCGGCAGCGGTGGAGGGAGCTCGAGAAGTCGGCAAATCGATTTGGGAAGCGGCGGATCAGCGGCAGCGGTGGCTCGAAGATGCACCAATGACGATGACTCTGCGGGCGTGATAGCGTGGGTCTGCGCTGCGGATTGAGACGCGGACCTCTGGCCACCGTGATCCGCCATTGGGAGGAGAGGGCGGCGGGAAAGGGCGGATCTAGTGAGCCAAGTGGCGAGGCGAGGGGGGAGAAGACGAGGCAGAGTAGAGAATGAGTGGGAGAGAAGTTTTACTCGGCCGCTCAACGATAAGATAAAAATACAAAGATTTTTGGCGGCGAGTAATTTTTTTACTCCACTAAGATCTATCGGGGATCAGCTAGATGCCGATTAGACAAGTAAAACTGCGTCTTTACTTCTCTAACCGTTTATAGAGGATAGGTTAGAAATGCACTAAGCGGCTAGTTTTCCCATCAAGGATGTCCTGTCCTCACTCACCTGCTCAATAATTCGACTTTTGTAGTATGCAGCAACGTCTCCAGTTCGTCGCATAATATAGAAGGAAACCACACCTTGATCGAGCAAAAGAATAGGAAGCGGACTTCGTTGGGTATTCGTGCACAGCCTGTCCGTAGTGTGTGGCTCCATACAATACAACCTTGTACTAATATTTCTTGGGCAAGGAAGATGTCAAAACTTCGAGAGTAGAGATCAGATATGTCCCATCTCGAGTAATAGAAGCTGCGACTTTGGCAGGCCTCTCTTTCTATTGATGCGTATGCATGTGCAGTGGCAGGAATAAAAGAAGTGATCTTCTATCTCTTTCTCCGAGAAAACATCCGATCTGTTTGTCCACTGTTAAGGTAGTAGAAAGAACACTAGAAGTAAAATTTATATTCAGGTTCGTAGATCACTTAGCAACCACTACAATACTGGAGCGAGCAAAGGCACACCGCCGCCATCTCCCCTCCCTCGTCGAAACTGGAGAAATATTGTTGTAGTAGACAGCTGGGAATCGTCGTGCTAAGACCCCATAGGACCAGCGTACGAGAATAGCAACCGCTGCCGATGAAGAGAAGCGCAGACAAGAAGGATCCAACTTGCGGATGCACGGACGTGGGCGATTTAGATCCAATCAGATCCACCGAAGACAACGCCCGACGGATCTTGATCCCACAAGATCCGTCGGAGACAAACCTCCACACACCTACCGATGACGCTTGAAACATCATGGCGACGGGGATTAGGTGGGAAGGACCTTATTCCATCTTCAAGAAATCGCCGTCGCCTCGTCTTTTTTAGCCTGGCACAAACCCTAACAAACCTAAAAACACCAATAAACGAACCCTCTCACAAGAAGGGGCGGACGCCATAGGAGACGAGGCGAACCGACGCCAACACCGTGAGAGGCAAATAAACCCATGAGAGTGTTGGAAATATGAGCAATTTCATCAATGATTTTATTAACAGAAACACTAGATAAAGCATGACTAGTATAGCAATGATAAAAGCCATGCGGTTTGACAAAGAGAAGATAAACAATATCTGCATATATAAGCTAGAACCGATCATCTCTAGAGCAGACAGCAGATCAAGATGCATATATGAAGTAGAGCCTAACATGTCTAGAGCGAACACTAGAACAAGGAACTGTTGCAGGGACTTCTAACAGAAAAACAAGAACACGTCTTTGATTGATGGGAGGCGAGGAAGACCTTTGGACTTGGGGGTCGGTGTCCTCCATGTAAATCGTCAGAGAGTTGTATGCGACATCGGGGAAGTAGTCGTTGGGAAGTAGTAGTCGGAGTCCAAAGGCGTCCGTGGACGAAGAAGTCGATAATCATGTGAGCGCTCCCAAAAACCTTTTCACCCTTCTCTGTACAGGACTCAAAAGGTGCGGTTTGGAGGCCCTCTTGTCCCGACTTCATCAGGTGCACGCCAGCCGGAATGAGGAAGACAAAGAAGCAACAGAGAATGGAACCGTGGCGAGAGGAAGGAGAAGTTCTGGTGCATCTCTGGGAGGAGCGACCTCCCTTTTATAGGTGCAAGAGAAGGAGGCGAGAGGGCAGCGACGGGAGGCGAAACGAAGAGACGGAGGCGAAGCGAACATCTGTTCGCATTCGAACTCCACTTTCGCAAAAAATCTTTTCAGCTTCCATGTGACCTTTTGTATAACCGTGAAAACGTGGCAAAATTTAGATATCGGCTCGGCTCATTCCCCGCAACTCATGGAGCGGGCGCGGGCGCTGCCGTGACGAGGCGAGGCGAGGCGTGGCGATGGCGTGGCCGAGGCGAGGCGGCGGATATCCCTCTTGTTCTCATGCTTTCGTACAAGTGGGAAAGAACCTCCCTTATAAGGAGGTCCAACTCCCACTAAACTAGCAATGTGGGACTAAACTTTAGTAGTATCCCTTGCCTTGCACAAATGGGCTAAGTGGGCCTCTAGGATTTATTAGGAATTTCAGAAATAGTTATTGGGCTGCCCAAAATAGACTAAATTCCAGCAATCCCCACCGGATCCTAGGAGGCACACGTAAATTTTGTCTTTGGTTCCAAACACTGTTTATATACCGGTATCGCATGATAGAGACCGTTAAGTTGAACTTCAACCTAGAACTCTATGCTACACTAGTAAGCAACTTGCAGTTAATGGGCCTTGAGCGCAAGTTTTCTGCGAATCTAGCTTCACATAAAGCCTTGACCGACACGTGGCTACTGTGGGTCTTCCCTCAAGGGTGGAGCTTCATACTCCATGACCTTTCATGAGTTTACTAGAGAGAACCTTACTCTCATAGATTATGACGTTTAACAATCAGACTCATATAGGTGCGTTCTTCAAAAGATGTTCTGCAGACAACATCTCCGCTTCAAAGAGCCACTTAGAACACATTAAGATATACATCAACCTGCCATGCAGATTAGGAGAGTATTGCATCTTCATGGAGTGGTATTTTTAACGAAGGGTACTCTCCTCCCAATTGACCAACAGCTTGTCTTCCACATCTAATTCACGGGATCTCCGATCACAAAGAATAGGTTACCACCGTGAACAACTCATATTGTGGGTCTCATACCCATCTCCTCGATGCATTATCTATCACATTGCGTGATAGACCCTTAGTAAAAAGATCTGCCAGATTTTTAGACGTTTGGATATAATCCAATGCAATAACTCCGGAGTTTTTCATTTTTCTGACAGACTTTAACCTTCTCTGAACGTGTCTTGATGACTTCATGTTATCTTTTGAGCTGCTCATTTGACTGAGGTGAGTAGGGAGGCGTCCTCTCATGGATTATACCATGTTCTGCACAAAAAGCATCAAATTCATTGGAAAAATACTCTCCACCATGGTCGGACCTAAGCCTCTTGCTTTTTCGATCAAGTTGGTTTTCCACTTCGTTAATAGATCTTGAAAAGTTCATAGCCTCATCCTTAGATTTCAGAAGATACACCGGCAGATGTCTGGTGGAGTCATCAACTAACGTCATGAAATATTTCTTTCCACCTTTGTCAAAACACCATTCATTTCACATAGATACGAATGTATAAGTTCTAGTGGTGCAAGATTTCGTTTCATGCAATCACATGAGACTTACGTGGTTGCTTAGCTTGCACACACTCTTGACACTTAGATCCCTTGTGATTGGTGAAACTTGGGATTAAGTTCAACTTCGCTTAGTCGCGACATGCAACCAAAGTTAACATGACAAAGACGTGAATGCCACACATTTGATTCACTATTGTTGCAAATTTGATTAACAACTTTATTGCAAAAGTCCGATAAGGATAAACGAAACAAGCCTCCTGACTCATAGCCTTTACCAACAAAGGTTCCATACTTGGATATTACAAATTTATTAGACTCAAAGACAAGCTTATAGCCATCTCTACACAAAAGAGACCCGCTAACAAGATTTTTATTGACGGAAGGGACATAATGCACTGCGTTCTTCACTGCACGATCTTCCCTGTAAACTTCATATCGATCCGTACCAACACCATGAGCGAAGCACTTGAACCATTGCTTTCGTCAAGACGGTGGAAGTCCCTGATGGTCCGATAAGACGAAAACATGGAAATATCACCGCATACATGCATATTAGCACTCGTGTCAATCTACCAATCAGGAGAATGACATACTGAGAGAATAGTGGGAAATATACCATACCCAGCATCCTTCATGTCAGTGTCTCCAATGACAACATTAGCGGTCTTGCCGCCTTTCCCAGGATGACGCTTGTCATAGCAATTGGGGCAACTAGGAGCCCAATGATCAGGATCTCCACACACATGACAAGCACCTTTCTTATTGTCACTCTTCTTCTTGAAGTTCGTGTGTTGTACAACCTTGTTCTTCCCATCAAACTTTGCTTTACCATCAAGCTTGCCCTTGTTCTTGAACTTGCGGGATTGGAAGTTTTTCTTCTGTACCAGATTGGCACTAGATCCTCCCCCAATACCACGAGCACGTGTGTCATTTGCTCTCACCTTTTCTTCCACATCAAGAGTACCTATGAGATCCGGAACGGAAAACTCCTGTCTCTTATGCTTGATGAGTAGCAAAGTTCCTCCATGAAGGAGGAAGCTTAGTGATGATACCCAACAACAAACTTGTCCGTAGCATGCAATTGAAGTGCTCAAGTTCTCTAGCAAATGATCTGTATCTCATGAGCCCGCTCAACCACGGGCGCTCTTCGGTCATCCCGTAATCATAGAATTGCTCCATGATGTACAGCTTCGGTGCCGGCATCCGAGACCCCAAACTTGGCCTCGAAAAGGCCCCACATATCTTTTTCCATTATCAATTGACACATAAGCATCAACTATGTTCTCACCAAGAACACTCAAGAGAGCAGCCTTAAACAAGGTATACATCGGTGTCAAACCGGCGGATCTCGGTGATGAGGGTCCCAAAGCGTGCGTCTAGGCGGATGGTAACAGGAGACAAGGGACACGATGTTTTACCGAGGTTCGGGCCCTCTTGATGGAGGTAAAACCCTACATCCTTCTTGATTGATATTGATATTGTGGATGTTTACAAGAGTGGATCTACCACGAGATCAAGGAGGCTAAACCCCAGAAGCTAGCCTATGGTATGATTGTAAGGGTTGTTGTTCTCGTCCTACGGACTAGAGCCATCAGGTTTATATAGACACCGGAGAGGGCTAGGGTTACATAGAGTCGGTTACAATGGTAGGAGATCTACATATCCGTATCGCCAAGCTTGCCTTCCACGCCAAGGAAAGTCCCATCCGGACACGGGGCGAAGTCTTCAATCTTGTATCTACATAGTCTTGGAGTCCGGTCGACGATGATAGTCCGGTTGAGGATAGTTCGGCTGATGATGCTAGTCCGGCTATCCGGACACCCCCTAATCCAGACTCCTCAGAGCTCTGAACCAAGGCTTCAAATGACGATAGGTCCGTGGCGTATATTGCTTGGCATTGCAAGGCGGGTTCCTCCTCCGAATGATAGAAGATTGTGAACACCAGGATAGTGTCGACTCTTGCCAAATAAATTCCACATTCCACCGTAGAGAGAATAATATATACACAAGTTCAATCTGGCTGACGCTTTTGGTGGCATGACGTCACACCACTACCAAGCCATTACTTGAATTGTTTTTTACTTTTACCACCTCAGCGGCGTTTAGCGGCGGTTTCCTTGGCATGTCTTGTCCGGCAGATCGCGTTTCCCTTAATCCGGGATTCTCATCAATACGGGACGTGGGTAACCCAACCGCATTCCGCTCATACGCCCTCTATCAAGGCGAGTCCCAAACGGTCACGGAGATGGCTCTTGGTATTCTCCTCTTTATAATCGGGACCAAGGCTCGTTTCTTTTCTTCAATCCTCCATCGAATCCTCTCCCGCTCCAAATTCCAGCACCTAGAGCTCCAGATTCGAAGCGCTTCGGACTTTTCAACGATGTCAAAGGTTTCGACCTCTGTGGTCGGTGGATGCCCTCCTCATCACGGAGGAGGACGTGCTAAAGCTGCAGGAGGCCAAGTACACCGCTTATGAGATTAAGACAGGTTGCTGCCCGAGAAGGGCAAAGCCATCCCACCGAGCCAGCCCGAGTACGTTGTTTTCGTATCCCACCTCCGTCGGGGAGTTTAGGCTTCCGATGGATCCTTTTGTGAGAGGATCATGTTTTTACTATGGGTTGGAATTCCACGATTTGGCTCGAGTCCATCCTCCATATCTCCACATTTATCGGTTGTCCTCTGCGAAGCCTTCCTCCACGTCACCCCTCACTTCGCCCGACATTTTGTGGTGAAGACCTTCAATGGCGCCAAGATGATCGGGGGCGCCAAGAGGAGTGTGGCGGGCGCCATAAGTGGGAGGGCCGATGCCCCGTGTGGCCCGCTCCTTCCAAGAGGAGCTCGCCCGCGTGGCAGCAAGAGTGGTTCTATATTACCGCTTAGAGGGGCCGCAAACAAAAGCCGCCGCTTTATTCCGCTTCGGGACCTCCACGACGGTTGATGTCGTGGGTCAACCAAAGGGCTCAACTGGGGGCCGTCAGGACGTGCCCCTCACCGCAGGCAGTTCGGGATCTCCAAAGCGAGGAGATCGATATGGTGGTGGTGATGCAGAGTTATGCTGATAGCGTCTCCTGCCTGCAAACGGCGCCCTCTCCGGCTATGGGAGTTCAATCAGGAGGCTCACGGATTCTTCAACACTTCATGGGTATGACACCTGGAGATGTACAAATTATTCTTCGGATCGCAAGAGGTGCGTCCCGAATTGACCGAGGATGCTGGCCTAAGCTGCAATCGCCCGGATACTCAAGTAAGTAGTTCCGAGTCCGGACATACCGCTTGTTTGCCTTCGATGATTCGCTTTTTGACCAATTTCCTTCTACAGGAGTGGATAGCGGAAGCAAAATTGATACGGTGTCGGCCCTCCCCGAGACGCGCCGGATCCCTTTGCTGGTCCGGATGCTTGAGGTTGCGCCTTTCAGAGGAAGGCGAAGGGGAAAGCAGGAAAGCTACCGCTCGCCTAAGGAGGCTCTTGAAAGAGGGGATCGAGAATCCTCCTCCAAGGGGAGAAGAGGATCGCCCGAGGGCCCGGTGGCAAAAGCCCCAAACGGGGAAGAAATCTTCGCCAGAGGTCTCATGTCCGGGAGGCCCCGCCGCACAATCTCCCTTAATGAGTCAGCCCTCCGATGAGCCGTAAGTAGAAAGAAAGGAGTTTTATAATAAGGGACATCCTCATTTGTGCTTACGAGGATAACTCAAAGATTTTACTTTGTAGTTCGGATCTCCGCCCTTCGCAAATGAGCTCGTCTTCGGGGACTCTTCGTTAGGAGATGATAGAGAGCGAGACGCCTGCCGTCCGGGCGCTTGCCGGATAGGGCGCATTTAGCACGAGCCTGGTCGCCACGGAGGGGAGCCCCAGGTTTGGGTAAAAAAGCTGGATAGTTCAGCGCCAACTGCGTGTCACGGCTGAAGGATCTCGCTGAGAAGGCGTCTATCTCGGAAGATCAGCACACATTGATGAGCATGGTGATTGAAAGGATTTCGTTCGCCTGTGAAGGCGGTAGCACGATGCCGCTGTCCGGGGAGTTTACGGGCGGGGTTTGAGGTACGAAAATGACACACCTTTTTAACAGCTTTTTGCATATAGAATGCGCCTCATATAGATAGTAGCCCCGAGACCTCGGTAGGTTGTAAAATCGACAGCCGCTGCCGAGGATCAAAATCGCAGGTTTAAATTCCTGCCGTGCGATGGCGGGCGGGTCGTCCGGGGCCAGCCGGACCGATGGAGTTGCTGAACTAAAGCGGTAACTCGATGCTGCGGATGCGGACATCACGCTGGTCAACAAAGCGACTTGATGAGTCGCAAGGTAAGTGTTATCGCATGGCCACTTGGTAAGGGAGCCGAGGCCATCTCCTTACAACATGTGCGTGAAATGCAGATAGTGCCGCTGCCGTGGAGAGTCTTCGGGCCGAACTTGCTCAAGCCAAGGAGCAGGCCAGAAGGAGTAATGCGGCGGCCTCGAGGCTGCCGAGGAGTTAGCGGCCGAAAGGGTCGCACATCTACGGAGCAGGAAGAGATAGCGAAATGGCCGTGAAGTTAAAAGATGCTACCGACCGCAATGAGGCTCTTGGGAAGGAGCGCTTAGCGGGCAAGAAGACTCCGCGAAGGCCACCGCCGAATAAGGATGCCCGCTTACGCAATGCGGGCTATGAAGGAAGAGTCTGCGCCAGTCGGAGATATTGTGGTCGGCAAGCCTTTTTCGCGGGGCCAAGGTTTACGGATCCAAAATATGCTCACTGGGTTAACCGTGGGGTCCAGAGGACCTTTATATGGACTTAGGTATAGGAGGCGGCGGATGTTGCCAGTGCATTTTCGGGTTTAAGGATCACAAGATCGGAAGAGTTGTTTTGGTCTCAATTCCATAGTCCGGAGCGTTTCACTTCCGCTGACCGACCCTTTGGCATTGAGTGGGCTGAGCTAAATAGGGTTGTCCGGGCTTGCTATGACGGATATAGTGGCCCATATCCGGCCGGATAGGCCCCACCAAGTCAAGAGTTACTTTGGCTTATTGCAGGCAATTTCTTGGGGCGGTGTCACGCATATCAAGGCGATGAAGCGGTCGGCTTTGCATAGAGGGTGCCCGGATGGCGCTACCGCGTGAAGACACATTGGACAGAGATGGATGCCATCGCTGTAATGCCGACCGGGTTCTGGATGATAACCGTTACCCGGCCGAGCACTATTTTGGCGAAAGTGTTGCGTGGTGCTAGTGTAATAGAGTCGCAGTTGCTCAAAAATGTTACGCTCGAATGAACGCTTATATGATGTAAAATCGACATTTATGATGTAAGCGCCTTTTATACTTGTGCGCTCAAGTAATAGAATATCTCTTATGCGCCGCTCATGTATACGCAGGTGTATAACCTGAAAGATGGCGCTCGTCGGCTTAGCCCCCACGACGCAAGGTGCGGGGTGTTCGCAAAAAATAGCGCGTTTTCACACTTAATCCGACGTCTCGGTCTGTAAAGGAGGTGGTTGGCAAACGAGGCAACCGGACTATAATGCTTATCACTTTCACTTAGCCATGAAGGATTCGAGGGTGGGGCTACGACATAGCCCCTGGGGTACCAGGCCTCTCAATTTCGGCCAGAAGTGCTCGCCGGAAACGGCCCTTCACAAAGCGGAGGAATCCTAAAAATTCCCATGGTCGATCGAGTGGTTGACCAGTCGCTGTATCATGACAGCCGATCAGTTTTCGGCTTTCATCGAGGTGCTCGCCTTTACCAAATTTAATCGGGGCACAATCGCAGATGGTTCTCCGGAGCCGCGTTAGCCGATGATACGGAACGTAAGGCAGCAAAACACCGGAGCCGCAAAGCCCAACATTTGACCAAAGACATGATTCGGAGCTGATGCATATAAGGCCCTAACTCGAGACGCCGAACACTCCGGGAAGGTGTTCGGTCTTTATAATAGCGGCAAAACAAAGCCCTAAGCCCCTTGTGTCCAGTGCACGGGCAGGTGTTCTTCCGGGCGCTGCCGATGCCAAAACGCCAGCCTCCACTCGTTATAATGATAAACCAGGGGATTATAGCAACAAGAGACAGTAAGAAAGGTTTACGAGGGTCTTAGTCTCGAAAGAGTCCTTAACGGGTCTTTACCGCACGCTCAAGCGCTTATGTTCTCCAAGTAGCCGTATTCCTCGACGGGTGTGCATGCTGCTCATCTATAAAAAGAGAGGAACTTGGTTGAAAAGAAATCAGGCGAGAAAGTGCATAAAAATTGAAATATATACTTAAGAAAGTTGGAGCCTATGATAGCTCATTATGGCTTATATGTGCAAACCCTTGTGAAGGGATGTGCGGCTAGGTAGCCCCTAGCTTATTTATTCCGGACTCGCCCAGCCGTGTCCGGGTCTCAGCGACCTTTTTAATGAAATGATGCCACGTGGAATCGGGCATTTTGCCGAGAGGAGACGCGTGAATGTGGTATTGCATTGAAGCTGATTTAAAGCTTCCCGGCCCCAAAGGTGCTTGATGGCTACTTTTAAATGGGGCGACATGAAAGGTTAGATTTTTCTCGTCGGAAGTTGTCGTGACCCAACACAACTTCTAGTAATAATGAAACTGTGCACTGGCAAGCGCCTGGGCGCCCACTCCTTTGAAGGAAGTGCGGCTATGCCGAATTGCAGTATGGTCTATCCCAACTTGCGGATTGTGTCCGGATCTAGTAGGTTTAAGTCACCGCCGTCATTCATCAAAACCTCGGAATTGCAGTCCAGTCTATTATGGGATCCAATATCGTGGGCAGTCTATCCTCGCGTCCGGATACTTCTCGGACTAATCCAGATGGTCGAAAGTGATTGGTTTTGACATCCAATCTCGTGTTCTGCTGGGTAGACCGTATGACACTTGTCGAAGCGAAAAGCCGTGTTGGTTTTCTCCGTACTATCACGTGAAGCAAGTTTACTGCTTCGACTTCTTGTGGGAAAGCCTTTTGACTTCCTGCTCATTGGTGGGTTCACATCGTCCTCGCCATGACATCGATTCTCTTGTGTCCGCGTTGAGTCTCGGACTGTTTAAAAACCCAACAATTTCACAGTTGGTATGGTTTGCGTGCCTTCCTGAGGTGTCAGGATTTGACATATCCGATCTAAAATTTTGTTTTAAATTTGATAGCTCATCTTCGCTGTCCTTAAGAGGCCGTGTTTTATTGTTTGGCGCGTCATGAAGTTTGAATCCGGGCGTTGACCGTAGTGTCTTTTGGGCTTTTTTTCTTTATTCAAGGCTGATCTTTCCTCAAGGCTGACTTTCCGCTTTCCATCTCTCGATCTCGGATGTACTCGGTCATTGGTGCTGCATCTTGCTAGCTACTGTTGTCTTCTCCTCGCAAAAGTGCCATTATGAGGCTTGTTAGTGCGGCCATTGTTCTTGGTTTATCTTGGTCGAGGTGTCTCCAAGAGCCATTTGTCTCTGACGTTGTGTTTTAAAGCTGCTAAGGCTTCCGTCCGACAAATGACTATTTGGTTCTTTTTGGTAAGGAACCTGTTCCAGAATTTATGCTACCGACTCTCCGGCTGTTGGGTTATATGACTCAGATCATCTCAGATCCTGAGGGCGGACATAAGTCCCTTGAAAATTTGTTTCTAAACGCGTCCTCAAGCTCTTCCCAACTTCCAACAAAGGTTTTCTCGGGAGGCTTTTGAGCCAAAGGCCGAGCTGGCCCTTTGAGCTTGAGGGTAGGGTATTTTATGGCGGGAGATCATCTCCTCTAGCCATGTGTATGTGTAGTATGTAATCTTCTATCTGCATCTCGGTCTCACATTGTGCACGTCAGATGCCTCTATGTTCATGGGTTTGAACCCCTCATTGAAATTCATGATCCAAAGCACCTCATCGTAAAACATAGCGGTGAAAAGGGCGCCTCAGACGGTGTGCCGCTGTCTTCAACACTTGTTGTGTTGTGTTACTTCCCTGGGCCCTCTTTGGCCCGTAGATGGACCTAGTTGGGCCGTCTGCTTTCCTGTGAATATAATTCGCTTGTGCGGCCCCGCTGGTCGCTGGCCTGTCATCCTGCCGCCTATCCGCCAGTGGCCTCTTTATTTTTTGACCGTGAAGGCTCTATGGCTTCCTCACAAATTCTGGCAAAGCAACTTGCGCCGGGTAGTTTTAGTTTGATGGCCATTGCCATATTTGTATGCAGTCTTGAATGCTTTTGCTCCATTTCATTCTCGAGCGTGTCTTATGCTGTTTTGAGCTTCCGCTTTCTTCTTCAAACTTCTTGCAAGTGGCGACGCAGTTTTTTGTGTATGTTCTTATGCCGCGTGTTGTGTCCGGACTGTTGATCGCCTCCGTGGAAGGTTGATTATCCGCTCGTCCTGTTGCCGTCTTCGCCGGTTTGCCCCGCCTATCGCTGGGTCGTTAGGAAGGCTGCTTTGATTGAGGCGGACTTAGGGCGGCGCGTCACGCCGCTTTTGGTTCTTATCGGCGGGATCATCCTCCGCCGCCGCCCCGTTGTTCCTCGTTGTCGCTTCCCTTTGGGGTGTCCACCATGTATATGTCGTGATGACGAGGTGGTCTTCCGGTCCTGTAGGCACCGGTTCTGTAGTCTCCGCATCGCCGCCCATACCGCCGATGTCTTCGGAGTCGTAGTCGAGTACGCCGTTAAATCGCCGACGGTGGCTACGGGCGGGTGGTGGGTGGGTCTCAATTTTCTTCATCGTCTGCTGCCCCAACCATCCCGGCCGTAGTTCGCCAGGCTCTCCGGAGCAGCGAGAGATGCTTCAAAGAATTTATGATATCGCCAAGGGCGAAAAGCCGAAAGATGTCCGCAGCGGTGAATTCCATGATCGGCGCCTCAATCGGATTCGACCGCAGGGGCGCAGGAGGTTCGGAGTCCGGCAGAGTCCGCACCCTGAGTCATGTGCCTTATGCGGGACAAGGTAAGTGTTTGGCCCATCGCTGAGAAGTTGCAGCCCCGCAGGCGGTGTCCAGCCATCCGCCCTCGATCCGAGCGATCGGGCTCCGGACTATGGGTCGGAGCGGATTCGCAGCGCGTTTCCAAGGTGCTGTCCGGGCGGCAGAAAGTTAGGTCATGCCTGCCGTGATAGCCGCTGCACGCCGGCCAGGGCTCAGATCCATCGAAGATCAAGTCCCCACGGATATTGGCCGTGAAGTTTAGGCTTCCAAACCTGACCTGACGGCCAGGGGCGTAGCTTTTGATCTTCTCCAGATGGCCAAGTGAGTTGCCCGCAGCGGCGGCCGCCAATACGTAAGATCTGTCCGGGAGAAAAGTCTCACCCAGACTGCGCCGTTATCGATTGAAGAGGCTATCACGCCTATCGGTGACGGCTACGTAGAGAACTCTCAATGAAAGCACCAATGTCGTGTCAAAACCGCGGATCTCGGTAGGGGGTCCCGAATCGCAAGGCGTCTAGGCGGATGGTAACAGGAGACAAGGGACACGATGTTTTACCTGTGTTCGGGCCCTCTTGATGGAGGTAAAACCTCACGCCCCGCTTGATTGATATTGATATTGTGGATGTTTACAAGAGTGGATCTACCATGAGATCAAGGAGGCTAAACCCTAGAAGCTAGCCTATGGTATGATTGTCGGTTGTTGTTCTCGTCCCACGGACTAGAGCCACCCGGTTTATATAGACACCGGAGAGGGCTAGGGTTACATAGAGTCGGTTACAATGGTAGGAGATCTACATATCCAGACGCCAAGCTTGCCTTCCACGCCAAGGAAAGTCCCATCCGGACACGGGCTAAGTCTTCAATCTTGTATCTTCATAGTCTTGGAGTCCGTCGATTTAATTTATAGTCCCGGCTGATGATAGTTCTACCGATGATGGTAGTCCGCTATCCGGACACCCCCTAATCCAGACTCCCTCAAGATTCATTTTCTCGAAAAGCTTGTGCCTGTTGGGCATCTTGTTCTACTTTTTAGGTTTGCCAAGAGTGGCGTCTATAGCAACTCATGGTTTGAAACCATAAGACTGCTATCACGCCACCTCTTATAGTGGATACCCTCAAACATAGGAGGTCTCATGGAAGCAGCAAAACCACTTGGTGTAAATTTCCTATAATAAGGTTTTTGGATTGTTGGAAATATGAACAATTTACCAAATGATTTTATTAATGTAAACACTAGATAAAGCATGACTAGTAAAGCAATGATAAAAGCCATGCGGTTTTGACAAAGAGAAGATAAACAATATCCGCACATATGAGCTACAACCGATCATCTCTAGAGCGCATAACAGATCAAGATGCATATATGAAGTAGAGCCTAACATGTCTAGAGCAAACACTAGAATAAGGAATCATTGCAGGACTTCTAATGTAAAAAAACAAGAACACGACATCGGACAGCAGCCCAGAGCAGCAGGCATTGACTTGGGGGTCGGTGTCCTCCATGTCGCCGAGGAGGTTGTCGACGCCGGGAAGTAGTCGTCTGCTAGGGAAGTAGTCGCTTGAGTCCGTGGCGCCCGTGTGACGAAGAAGTTAGGTCGCTACAGAAGGCCCCAAAACCTTATCGCCCTTCTCCCGTACAGGACTCAAAAGGTGCGGTTTTGGAGGCCTACTGTGCCGACTCGCAGTGCACGCCGGAAGCTGGGATGAGGAAGAAAGCAGCAGCGCAGAGAATGGAACCGGTGGCGAGAGGAAGGAGAAGTTCTGGTGCATCTCTCTGGGAGGAGCGACCTCCCTTTTATAGGCGCAGGAGAAGGAGGCGAGAGGGCAGCGACGGGAGGCGAAACGAAGAGACGGAGGAGAAGCAAACAGCCAGCAGCCAAAGGGTTGCACCGTTCGCATTCGAACTCCACTTTCGCAAAAATCTTTTCAGCTTCCGTGTGACCTTTCGTATACCCGTAGTGCGTGGCAAAAATTTAGATATCGGCTCGGCTCATTCCCGCAACCCGCGGCACGTCGTGTCGAGGCGAGGCGGGCGGCGGAGGAGGAGCGCGCATGGATATCCCTCTTGTTCTCATGCTTGTATAAGTGGGGAAAGAACCTCCTTTATAAGGAGGTCCAACTCCCACTAAACTAGCAATGTGGGACTAAACTTTAGTAGTATCCCTTGCCTTGCACAAATGGGCTAAGTGGGCCTTTGTCGGTGTCAAACCGCGGATCTCGGTAGGGGGTCCCAAATCTGTGCCTAGGGCGGATGGTAACAGGAGACAAGGGACACGATGTTTTTACCCAGGTTCGGGCCCTCTCGATGGAGGTAAAACCCTACTCCCCGCTTGATTAATATTGATGATATGAGTAGTACAAGAGTAGATCTACCACTTAGATCGTGAGAGGCTAAACCCCAGAAGCTAGCCTATGGTATGATTGTTGTTCGTCTCTGGACTAAAAACCCACCGGTTTATATAGGCAGTGAAGAGGGTTAGGGTTACACACAAATGGGTTACAATGGTAGGAGATCTACATATCCCAGACGCCAAGCTTGCCTTCCACGCCAAGGAAAGTCCCATCCTGGACAGGACGAAGTTTTCAATCTTGTATCTTCATAGTCCAGAGTCCGCCAAAGGCTATAGTCCCACCATCCTGACACCCCCTAATCCAGACTCCTCAGAGCTCTTTAACCAGGCTTCAATGACGCATTTAGTCCGCACGCATATTGTCTTCGGCATTGCAAGGCGGGTTCCTCCTCCGAATACTTCATAGAAGATTTTGAACACAAGGATAGTGTCCCGGCTCGCAAAATAAGTTCCACATACCACCAGAGAGAGAATAACATTTACACAAGTTCAATCTCACGACGTATTCCGCAAAGGTGATATCACACCACGGCCAAGACTTTATTCGAATCGTGCTTACTGTCCCACCTCAAGCGCTTAGCGAGGCGGTTTCTTGGCACGCCTTGTCAAAGCAGTAGATTGTGTCCCTTATTCCGGGATTCTCATTAATACGGGCAGGGTAACCCAGTCGTGCTCGCTGTTAGCACGCCTCTATCGGCGGCGAGTCCCGAACGGCCACGGGAGGGCCTCGGTATTCAACCTCTTTATAAAGAGACCAAGGCCCCGGGCCTTTTTCTCAATCTCAATCGAATCCGCCTCGCCGAAGTTTCAACACCCAAAGATCCAGATTCAGCGCTTCGGACCTTCGATGATGTCCGGCTCCGACCTTTCAAGGCCGGTGGATGCCTTCCTCCATTGCCGTAAGAAGACGCCCTAAAGCTAAGAGATGCCAGGTATCTAACCGGCGTAAATCAGATAGGCTGCCTGCGCCTAAGGGCAGGTTATCCCACCCCCAAGCCCGGTGAAAGCGTGGTGTTCAAGGCCTCTCACTTCCTTCGGGGCTAAGCTTTCCCGACGGACCCCTTCGTGAGGGGCTCATGTTTTATTACGGGCTGGAATTTCACCACTTGGATCCGGAGTCCATCCTCCACATCTCATTGTTCATCGTCGTGTGCGAAGCCTTCCTCCGCATTACCCCTCACTTCGGATTGTGGCTCAAGACCTTCAAAGTAGAGCCGAAGATGATCAAGGGGCAACAGACAGAGTGCGGAGGGCTGTTATAAGCAAGAATGCTGACGCTTCATGGCCCGAGGGCTCTTTTCAAGAGGAGCTCAGTCTACGATGGACAAGGGACACGATGTTTTTACCCAGGTTCGGGCCCTCTCGATGGAGGTAAAACCCTACTCCTGCTTGATTAATATTGATGATATATGTAGTACAAGAGTAGATCTACGACGAGATCAGAGAGGCTAAACCCTAGAAGCTAGCTTATGGTATGATTGTTGTTCGTCCCACGGACTAAAACCCTCCGGTTTATATAGACACCGGAGAGGGTTAGGGTTACACAGAGTCGGTTACAACTAAGGAGATCTACATATCCAGATCGCCAAGCTTGCCTTCCACGCCAAGGAAAGTCCCATCCGGACATCGGACGAAGTCTTCAATCTTGTATCTTCATAGTCCGTGAGTCCGCCAAAGGTCATAGTCCCCGTCTCGACACTTCCCCTAATCCAGACTCCTCAAGAGCTCCCTAACTGTGCTTCAATGACGATGAGCGAGCCGGCTACAAGGCTCGTTTTCGCATTGCAAGGCGGGTTCCTCCGAATACTTATAGAAGATTTTGAACACAAGGATAGTGTCCAGCTCAGTAAAATAATTTCCACATAACACCGTAGAGAGAATAATATTTACACAAATCCAATCACGACGTATTCCGCAACATGTCATCACACCACGGCCAGTTCTTTATTCAATCGCTTTTACTGTCCCACCTCAAAGACGTTTAGCAAGGCAGTTTCCTTGGCATCGCCTTGTCGGGCAGATATCGTGGTCCCCTTATTCCGGATTCTCATCAATACGGACGCGGTAACTCCATCGCGCCTTCAAGCATCGCCTCCTCTATCGGGCGAGTCCCAAACGGTCACGGGGAGGGCCCTTGGTATTCAACCTCTTTATAAAGAGACCAGGGCTCCACCCCTTCTTTCAATCTCAATCAAGTCCGCTTCGCCTTTTGAGTTCCAACACCCAAAGCTCCAGATTTAGGTGCTTCGGACCTTCGATGATGTCCGGCTCGACCTTCGTGTTTGTGGATGCCTTCCTCGCCATTTGAAGAAGACGGCTAAAGCCGAGAGATGCTGTATTTGACCGTGAAATCAGATAGGCTGCCTGCTCAAGGGCAGGTTATTCCCACTCCCAAGCCCGGTGAGAGCGTGAGTATTCTGCCTCACTTCCTTCTGGGGTTAGGCTTCCCGACGACCCCTTCGTGAGGAGGCTCATGTTTTATTATGGGTTAGAATTTCACGACTTGATCCGAGTCCATCCACCACATCTCATCGCTTCATCGCTGTAGGCGAAGCCTTCCTCCGTGATTACCCTCACTTCGGATTGTGGCTCAAGACCTTCAAAGTAGAGCCAAGATGATCAAGGGGCAACAGACAGAAAGTGAGGGGCTGTTATAAGCAAGAATGCCGACGCTCATGGCCCGAGGGCTCTTTTCAAGAGGAGCCTACCTATGGCAACAAGAGTGGTTTTATATCACAGCTCCTGTGGGCACCAAATGGGTGGCACCACCTGCCTTTCGCTGGTCCTCCACCAAGGGCTGGCGTCATGGGTCAATAAAGGGCTTGACTGGGGCCAGCCCAAGGACGTGCCCTTGTTGCAGGCCATATTCAAGACCTCCTAGGAGAGAGAGATCAATCAGGTCAGAGTAGCGCAGTCATGGCCGATTCGTCACGATCCTGCCCTGCAGAACGCCGCCTCCGCCTGTGGGAGTTCAATCCGGAGGGACCACGAGCTCTCCAACATTTTATGGGCGTAACGCCCGTGGAGATGTACCAACTGTTCTTCGGATCACAAGCAATGTGTCCGGACCTGACCGAGGACGCAGGTCTGAGCTGCAATCGCCCGGACACTCAAGTAAGTAGTCATGTACCCGGACATGATATCCTTATATTTATCATAAACTTGCCCTTAAAAGAGCGGTCCCTTAAACAGGAGTGGATAGCGAAAGCAAAACTGATCAGGTGTCCGGCCCCCCTCCCTGAGACCATGATGGATCCTGTGTTAACCAAGAAGGTAGAGGCTGCGCCTTTCGAAGAAGGCGAAGGGGGGAACAAGGGAGCTACTGCCTCCGCGAAGGAGTCTATCAAGAAAGGAGGGATCGAGAATCCCTCCCTCCAAGGGGAGAAGAGGACCGCTTCTGAAGATCCGTAGACCAAGGCCTCAAAGCGGGAAGAAATCTTCGCCAGAGGGTCCTCACGGGAGATGCCCCGCCGCGCTTATTTCCCCAAGGAGATCAGCCCTCCAAATGAGCCGTAAGTAGAGAGGGAGTTTTAAAATAAGAGACATCCCTGCTTTTATTTCAAGATGACCGAATTTTACCTTGTAGTTCGGATCTCAGCCCTTCTCAGCAGAGCTCGCCTTCAGGGATCTTCACCGGAGATGATGGAGAGCAGAACGCCTCTCGTGGTCGTACCGGCCAGCGAGGGACGCATCCCGAGGTGTCGCCGCGAGGGTTTCTCCGAATCCGCAGGGGCGGAGGGAGGTCGAGTGGTCCCCAAAGCTCCGTGTCCGCCTTCGAGAAAGGCCATCAGCGAGTCTGGCACCTCCGGTGCACGGTCGGAGGAGTTGAAGGATCTGCTCGGCGAGTGTCTATCTTCAGAGGATCACCGCGGCATTGATGGGTACGGTGATTGAAAAATTTCGTCCGCATGGAAAGCGGGTTGTACGAGGCCGCCAGTGAGTTTATCGACGGGTTTTGAGGTACGTGTAATGATGTACCTTTTTTGATGGTTCCGCATATATAAGATGCGCTCAAAGGTAGATAGTAGCCCTTGAGATTCGCGCGTTGTCAAAATGACAATGCAGTTTTGAGGATCATAATCCCAGCTATAATATGTCGCCTTCCTATGTAGGTGGCGGAGCGCCCAAAGGGCTAGCCGGATCGATGAATTTGCCAACTAAAGCGGCAACTTGATGTGGCGGATGCCGACATCGCGCTTTTGTCAATAAGCTGCTTGACGAGTCACAACGCATGCAGCTTCTCTGTGGACACCGTAAGGGAGCTTGATGCCCGTGCCTTTACAAATATGTATGCTTGATGCGATGGTGCCGCTGCCATGGAGAACCTTTTCGAAGTGAGCTTGCTCGAGCCAAGGAGCAGGCTAGAAAAGTGATGCGGTTGCCTTAAAGGCGTCAAGAGCTAAAAGCCTAACAGGCTGCTCACCGCCAAGCAAGAAGGAAATGGCCGAGATGATCGTGAAATTGAAGAATGCTACCGACCGCTGCGAGCTTCTTGAAAAAGAAGGTCGAGCGGAGCAAGAGGACCTGAAGAAGGCCACCATCGAGGCCAAGGATGCTCGCTCTACAATGAGAGCTATGAAGGAGGAGCTACGTCAGTCGGAGATATCGTACGGGAAAGCCCTTTCTCGCTGGAGGAAGTTCACGGATCCTAAATATGCTCGCTTGGACCGGCTGTGGAGTGTGGAGGATGCTTATCCGGACTTGGCGGTGAGTGCAAGGACGACGCCGTAACACTTCGGAGAGATCAAAAGGATCACGAGATGGAAGAGATTTTTGGTCGCAGCTCAGTAATCCAGAAAGGCCCACTTCCATTAGCCGATCGCTTACCGAATGGGCGGAGCTGAATAGATTGTCCGGACTTGCCATGAAGGATGTCGTGACTCATTTGTGGTCGAAAAGGCCCGAGCCAAGAGTTACTTTGGCTTGGTGCAGCAGTTCCTTGGTGCGGTGCCACAGATCAAAGCAATGAGGCGGTCAAAGATGCATAGAGGGTGCGCTGGATGGCTCTTGCCCGTGTCAAGACATACTGGGCGGAGATGAAGGCCACCAATGTTGCATCCCAAGATTCGGATTTTAAGCCGAGTAGCAATTGCCGAGCACTATTTTCGTAGAAGTTCGCAGGCGCTGCTTAATAGAGACGCAAGGCTTGAAGGATATTATGTTCAATAACATGTATTATTGTGAAACAATGTTTCATGGAATATAAAAGCTTTTTATACTTGTGCCTTCAAGAATTAAAATACCTCATGTGGGGTAATGTATATGTGTATGTAACCCGAAAGATCGCAGTCTTTGGCTTCAAATTTCACGCATATAATGCGGGGTGTTTGCGTAAAGCGCCTTTTCACACTTGATCCAACGCCTTGGTCCTACAAAGGAGGTGATAGCGCAGCAAACTAGGCAACCGGACTATAATGCTTTTATCACTTTCACTTAGCAATAGGAGTTCGATAGTGGGGCTACTATATAGCCCCTAGGGGCACCGCTACCACCGTAATTCGGGCTGTATGTGCTCGACCGAAACGGCCTTCGTCAATGCGCGGAGGAATTCTAAAGATTCCAGCGGGTCATCGAGTGGTCGACCAGTCTCACGCTTATATCATGATGATCAGTTTTCGGCTTTCATCGAGGTGCTCACCGGCCGTCAACCGGGCATAATCGCAGAGTTCTCCTCGGTGCCGCATTAGCCGCTAGAGCGGAACGTAAGGCAGCAAAACACAGAGCCGGGCAAACCCAACATTTGACCAAAGACATGATTCGGAGCTGATGCATATAAGGCCTAACTCGAGACGCCGAACACTCCCTAAGGTATTCGTCTTTATGAAAACGGGTCAACAACGCCTTGGTAATAAGCCCCCGTGTCTGTGCACGCCAAGAAAATTTCGATGTGGCCTATGCCAAAACGCCAGCCTCCTCCTTGGTTATAGCAAGAAACCGGGGATGTGTATCAACAAGAGACAGTAAAAAAGGTTTATGCAGTGGTCTTAATCAAAAAGAATCCTTGCAACGGGTCCCTACCGCACGCCTGCGCCGTGTTCCGCAGTTGCATCCTCGGACGGGTGTAGCACGGTGTTCATCTCGCAAAAGAGAGGAACTTAGTTGAAAAAGATCGTATGTAAAATGTACGTTATATTAAATAAATGAAGTACAATTCAAAAAAATGAATAAAATTGAGCTTTATTGTCTCTTGTTGTGCATGCGCCGGAGCCCCTTGCATGGGGGTATGCGCCTAGTAAACCCTTATATGTTTACGCCGGACTCGCCCGTACCGTGTCCGGTCCTGACGACCTGTCTAAGTGATTGTATTGGTGAAGCCGGTTTATTGTGTGGCTGTCAAGGCAACCGCACAATTTTCCTGACTCGAGGAACCCTCAATGTTTCCCTTTAACGAGATGATGCCGTGGACCGGCATTTTAAATGTAAGAGATGCATAATGCGGTATTATGCGTTAAAGCGGGCGAAAGCTTCAAGTCCCCAATAGTGCTTGATAGCTACTTGTAAATGGGGGCGAGGTGGAAGGTTAACTTTTCACGGCAGAAGTTGTCGGGTGAGCGAACACAACTTCGCCAGAGAGAGCCCGTATAATGGGCATATGGGCCCTGGCATTACCCCTTGAAAGGAAGTGTTGTTGCAGAAATTTGGTTGGGTTTATCCCCATTTTATGGATTGTGTCCCGATATAGCAGGTTTAGATCACCGCCACTGGCCCATTAGGACTTGTGTAAATTGGAGTCCGCCAATTATCGGATCTAATATCAAGGCAGTCCAACCTGCATTCCAGATACTTCTAGAGTAATCCTCGATGGTCAAGGTGATTGGTTTTAACAACCAGTTGGCGGGACTCCTCCTGGATAGGCCGTATGGCGCTGCACTCTATGGGCGCCGCTCTATTTTTTCCCTTTGTCACGTGAAGTGAGTTTACTGCTTTGATTTCTTGTGGGAAATTCTTTTGTTTTTCGGTGCTCTACTTGTGGGGTTCACATCGCCCTCGCTTGGTGTGTCGAGCCCTTGTGTTCGGGTGCATTGAGTTTGCCGGATCGCTTTGAAGACCCAACAATCTGTGGGTATGGTTTGCGTGCTTCCCGAGTACTGTGGATTAGGCATATCTTGTCCAAGATTTTGTTTAAGTTAGATAGCTCGTCTCGTTATCCTTAAGGGCAGCTTTTTATGATTCTCGCCGAGAGCTTTTGAACTGCATTGATCGTCAGGTTTTCTTCGGGTTGTTTCCTTGGTCCGACGCTGGTCCTTGCTGCGTCATGGTTTCCTGCTTCCATCCCCGACTTGGATGTACTTTGTCGCTGGTACTGCATTCCGCTAGCCAGCTATCCTCTCCCACGCAAAAGCGGGTCATGAGGCTTGTTAATGCGGCCATTGTTCTTGGCTTTTCTTGGTCGAGGTGTCCGGCGAGCCATTCTGCCCTGACGCTGTGTTTGAAAGCTTCTAAGGCTTCTAAGGTCTCGACAAATGACTATTTGGTTCTTTTAGTAAGGAATTTGTTCCAAAATTTCCGTGTCGACTCTCCGGGTTGTTGAGTTATGTGACTTAAATCATCGGCATCCGGAGGCTCGGACATAGGTCCCTTGACAATTTGGTTCAAAAGCATCCTCAAGCTCCTCCCAACTTCCAATGGTGTTTTCTTGAAGGCTTTAAGCCAATGCCGGGCTGGCCCTTTGAGCTTGAGGGGTAAGTATTTTATGGCGTGAGATCATCTCCTCTATCCATGTGTATGTGGAGGATGTAATCCTCAATCCGCATCTGGTGGTCTGTTGTTCCGTCAGATGCCTCTATGTTTACGGGGTTGAACTCACTGAAATTCATAATCCAAGCACCTCATCGGTGAAACATAGGGGTGTGCGGCACCCCTATATTTAGGTGTACCGTGATGTTCGGATACTTGATGTGTTGCATTGCTTACTAGAGCTTGCTTTCTTGGCCCGTAGATAGATCTAATGGCCATTTTTTTGATGCGAATCCTGTGTGGATCGCGTGCGCTTGTGTGTGCGGCTACCGCTTGCCGCTCTCTTTTTTGCCATGGGGTCGCCCATCCGACCGGTGGTTTCCTTGTTTTTTGATTGCGGGGCTTTCTATGGCCTCCTCATCAAATTCGGGCAGAAGTTTTCGCTTTGGTAGCTCTTTGTTCGGGCGCATCGCCGCCAGATTTGTCTCGCGTGTGTTGAGTACTTTTCTCCATCTGATTCTCGAAAAGTGCATCTTCCGCTGTTTTGAGCTTCCGTCGCTTTTTTTAGGCTACGCAAAGTGGCGGCATTTAGCCTTTTGTGGAGGTTCTTCGCTCCAAAGAATTTGTCCGGCGTGAGATCGTCCTGACCGTTATCTTCGCCGGAACGGGTTGTTTATCCAGTTATCTCGTTCGGACGGTTGCTCGATAGCATGTTCGCCGTCCACCGGTTCGCTTCGCTTCATGGCCGGGTCTCAGTATGGCTATTGTCTTTGTCGAGGCGGTACTTTGAGCAGCGCCACGTCGCTGCTTTTGACCGCTTCTTCGAGGGAATGATCCTTCGTGGCGCCCCATTGTTCCTCGTCGCCGCTTTCCTTTAGGTGTATCCACCATGTATACATCGTGAGATGAGGTGGTTCTCTAGTGCCCTATAGGTGCCGGGTTCATGTTCCTCTCCTACATCGTCATCCATACCGCCGATGTCTTGAGTCGAAGTCGAGCATGTCGGTTAAATCATCGACATGCTGGGCTACAAGTGGGTGGTGGGTGGGCACTGAATTTCTTCTGCTGCTCAAGGGCCCCAACCTTGTTGACCGTGAGTCCGGCTTAGGGGCTCTCGATAAAGAGAGAGACTTTAGTGAATTCAGGATGTCACCAAAGGGCGAGTGCTTTGAAAGATGTACGCGGCGTGAACTCCATGATCGGGCGCCCATTCGGATTCGATTATGGGGGCGCGGAAGGTTCGAGTCCGAGAGAGGAGTCCGACACCTTGAGTCACGAAGCCAGAAAGGACAGGGTAGGTGTACGGCTCAACCGTCATAGAGATCGCAGCCTTCGAGGCGGTGTCCAGCCACCCGCCCTCGACGCGCAGCAATGGCTCCAAGGTAAGGGTCGAGCGGACATCGGTGCAGCCTCCAGGACACCGCTCGCGCCAGTTAGAGCTAGATCATGCCCCTCGTGATGCGGCGGCGCTGGTCAGGGGCTCAACCCGTCAAGATCGAGTCTCCGTGGACGCCACCGTGGTAGTTCAAATCTTCCAAATCTGACCTGATGGCCAGGTGTAGCTTAATCTGCTCCAGATGGCTGCTTAATTGGCTCATGCAGTGCAAAGCCGCCGAATACGAAGATCTGACGGGGAGAAAAGTCGCACTCTGGACTGCATCATCGTTGACGATCGGAGGAGCCATCGGGCCTAAGGATGGCAACACAGAGGAACTCTCAATGAAAGAACCAACGTCGGTGTCAAAACCGGCGGATCTCGGTAGGGGTCCCTAATCGCATCTAGGCGGATGGTAACAGGAGACAAGGGACACGATGTTTTTACCTGTGTTAGGGCCCTCTCGATGGAGGTAAAACCCTACTCCCCGCTTGATTAATATTGATGATATGGGTAGTACAAGAGTAGATCTACCACGAGATCGTGAGAGGCTAAAACCCTAGAAGCTAGCCTATGGTATGATTGTTGTTCGCCCCACGGACTAAAACCCTCCCGCTTTATATAGGCACCAAGTGGGTTAGGGTTACACAGAGTTGGTTACAATGGTAGGAGATCTACATATCTCAGACGCCAAGCTTGCCTTCCACGCCAAGGAAAGTCCCATCCTATTAATGGACGTAAGTCTTCAATCTTGTATCTTACTAGTCCAGGAGTCCGCCAAAGGCTATAGTCCGGCCATCCCGGACACCCCTAATCCAGATTCCCTCAGTGCCTCTAGGATTTATTTGGAATTTCTACTGAAATAGTTATTGGGCTGCCCAAAATAGACTAAATTCCAGCAATCCCACCAGATCCCGTGAGGCACACAAAAATTTGCCTTTGGTTCCAAACACTGCTTTATATACCGGTAATCAAGAAGGGAGACTGTTAAGTTGAACTTCCACCTAGAACTCTATGCTACACTAGTAAGCAACTTGAACAATGGATCGGGTTTTGAATCGCAAGTTTTCTCATGAATCTAGCTTCACATAAAGCCTTGACCGATACGTGGCTACTGCGTGGGTCTTCCCGCTGGGTGGAGCTTATGCATCATACTCCGTGACCTTTCATGAGTTTACTAGAGAGAACCCTACTCTCATAGATTGCGACGCTTAACAATTAGAATCATATAGGTGCGTTCTTCAAAAGATGTTCTCAGAGACAACATCTCTTCTTCAAAGAGCCACTGAGAACACATTAAGATATACATCAACCTGCCATGCAGATTAGGAGAGTATTGCATCTTAACAGTAAGGGTACTCTCCTCCCAGTTGACCAACAGCTTGTCTTCCACATCTAATTCACGGGATCTCCGATCACAAAGAATAGGTTACCATTGTGAACTACTCATATTGTGGGTCTCATACCCATCTCCCTCGATGCATTATCTATCCCATTGCGTGATAGACCCTTAGTAAAAGGATCTGCCAGATTTTTAGACATTTGGATATAACCCAATGCAATAACTCCGGAGTTTTTCATTTTTCTGACAGACTTTAACCTTGTCTGAACGTGTCTTGATGACTTCATGTTATCCTTTGAGCTGCTCACTTTAGTGATCACAGTTTGATTGTCACAGCTCATAAGGATACCCAGACATGTTTCTCAACTACCGTAAGTCATTCAAGAGCCGCGGCCAATCTGCTTCACCGTAGCTGTATCTAGTGTTGTGAGTTCTGCTTCCATTGTTGACCTCGTTAAGATGGTCCGCTTTGCACATACTTCCAAGAAACAGCGCCACCTCCATGAGTGAACACATATCCGCCGTGGCCTTTTATCTCATCAAGATCTCGAGATCCAGCTTTGAGTCACTATACCCTTCAAGCACCTTTGGATGCCCATTGTAGTGAATTCCATAATTAGCAAAGGTTTTCAAATAACGCAAAACTCTCTCTAGAGCTTTCCAATGCACATCTCCTGGTTTTGAGACAAACCTACTACTTTTTGCTAACAAAAGAAAAGAGTTGTCACGTCTTGTAGCACTAGCTAAGTACATAAGCGAGCCAATAATCTAAGAATATTTCAATTGGTGTCTAGCAATTCTTCGATTCTTTCGAAGCAACACACTAGCATCATATGGTGTTGGAGAGGGCTTGCATACATCGTAGCCAAAGCGACTCAAGATCTTTTCCATATAGTGAGATTGAAGCAATGTAATCCCACCATCATCGTCTCTCAACAACTTGATGTTCAGAATGATATCAGCCATTCCTAAATCCTTCATCTCAAACCAACGAGATAGGAAATCCTTGACCTCCTTAATAACATTCAGATTTGTTCCAAAAATCAGTATGTCATCAACATACAAGCAAATCATAACTACCTCGCCCCAACCATGCCTATAACATTTGTCAGTTTCGTTCACAACAAAGCCTGCAGTTGTTAAAGTTCTTTCGAACTTCTCATGCCACTGTTTGGGTGCTTGCTTGAGTCCATACAGAGAGTTTAGCAACTTGCACACTTTTCCTTCCTGACCATCTATTACAAAACCCATCCGGTTGTTCCATATAAATTTCCTCGCCCAACTCTCCATTTAGGGAAGCAGTCTAAACATCCATTTGATGAACGAGAAGACCATGCGAGGCAGCTAGTGAAAGTTGAACTCGAATAGTGGTCAGTCGAGCCACAGGTGAGTAAGTATCAAAGAACTCTTCACCTTCCTTTTGGGTATAACCCTTAGCCACGAGCCGAGCCTTGTACTTTTCAATAGTATCATCAGGCCTAAGCTTCTTCTTGAATACCCATTTGCATCCTATAGGTTTGCACCCATAAGGACGATCGCTTATCTCCCAAGTTTCATTCGCCAAGATGGAATCCATCTCGCCACTTAACCGCTTCCTTCCAAAAGAAGTCAAGATCTTCGGATGCATAGGCCTCTCAAATCGAACTAGGAGTGTCATCTATGAGATACACAAGAAAATCATCACCAAAGGACTTTGCGCCCTCTGCCTCTTGCTCCTAGTAGGAACTTTATTGTTCTCCTCCACGTAACTTTCAAAGTGTTCCATCGAAATGGCAGGTGTTCGGTAATTGTAATCGGGTTCCTGATTCGATGAACTAGGCATCTCCTAAATAGATGAGGTAGCCATATCCTTCACGAGAAAGATATCTTCAAAGAAAGTCACATCATTCGACTCCATGATCGCATTCGACATGCATGTCGTGTACCTCGATTTACAACCAAGAATCTATAGCCAATGCTATGAAAAGCATATCCCAGAAAACACAATCCACGCCTTTGGTCCAAGCTTCCGCTTCTTTGGAATTAGAACAACGACTTTCGCCAAACAAACCCTTGTTCTCGTGACACGAGAGTTTTAACCTTTTCTTTTCCCATTCCTCTATTGTAGTTATCTCTTTGTGCTTTGTGGGGACTCGGTTTAGGACATGACATGTCACATATCGCCCCACCACCATGCCTTGAGAGACCGATGTGTCTAACATGCATGCTAACCAAATTAGTTAGAGTACGGTTCTTTCTTTCGCCACCCCATTTGATCGAGGCGTAGTAGGGAGGCGCCCTCTCATGGATTATACCATGTTCCGCACTTTAAAAACATCAAATTCATTGAAAAATACTTCCACCACGGTCGGAACTAAGCCTCTTGATATTTTGATCAAGTTGGTTTTCCACTTCAGCTTTATAGATCCGGAAAAAGTTCAAAGCCTCATCCTTAGATTTCGTGAAAATACACACGGCAGATTCTAGTGGAGTCATCAATTAACGCCATGAAATATTTCTTTCCACCTTTTGTCAAAACACCATTCATTTCACATAGGTCTGAATGTATAAGTTCTAGTGGTGCAAGATTTCTTGTTCCCGCAGTCACATGAGACTTACATGGTTGCTTAGCTTGCACACACACTTGACACTTAGATCCCTTGACAGCTGGTGAAACTAGGGATTAAGTTCAACTTCGCTTAGTCGCGACATGCAACCAAAGTTAACATGACAAAGACGTGAATGCCACACGCTTGATTCAATCGTTGTTGCAAATATGATTAACAACTTTATTGCAAACATCTGATAAGGATAAACGAAACAGGCCTCCTGACTCATAGCCTTTACCAACAAAGGTTCCATACTTGGATATTACAAATTTATTAGACTCAAAGACAAGCTTATAGCCATCTCTACACAAAAGAGACCCGCTAACAAGATTTTTATTGACGGAAGGGACATAATGCACGTTCTTCAGCTGCACGATCTTCCCCGAAGTAAACTTCATATCGACCGTAAGCAACACCATGAATGTAAGCACTTGAACCATTGCTCGTCAAGACGGTGGAAGTCCCTGCGGTCTCGATAAGACGAAAACATGGAAATATCACCGCATACATGCACATTAGCACCCGTGTCAATCAACCAATCAGGAGAATGACATACTTTGAAAGAATAGTGGGAAATATACCATACCCAAAGATCCTTCATGTCGTTGTTCCAATGAAAACATTAGCGGTCTTGCCGCTTTTCCCAGATGACGCTTGTCATAGCGATTGGGGCAACTAGGAGCCCAATGATCAGGATCTCCACACACATGACAAGCACCTTTCTTCTTGTCACTCTTCTTCTTGAAGTTCGTGTGTTGTACAAATTTGTTCTTCCCATCAAACTTTGCTTTACCATCAAGCTTGCCCTTGTTCTTGAACTTGTGGGACTAGAAGTTTTTCTTCCGTACCAGATTGGCACTAGATCCTCCCTCAATACCTCGAGCATCGTGTGTCCTTTGCTCTCGCTTTTCTTCGACATCAAGAGTACCAATGAGATCCGAATGTAAAACTCATGTCTCTTATGCTTCAAGAAGGTAGCAAAGTTCCTCCATGAAGGAGGAAGCTTTGTGATGATACCCCTAAGAACAAACTTGTCCCAGAAAGCATGCAATTGAAGTGCTCAAGTTCTCTAGCAAATGATCAGATCTCATGAGCCTGCTCAACCACGAGCGCTACCATCCCGTAATCATAGAATTGCTCCATGATGTACAAATTTTCAAGGCTTGCATCCGAGACCCCAAACTTGGCCTCGAAAAGGTCCCACATATCTTTTCCATTATCAATTGACGATAAGCATCAACTATGTTCTCACCAAGAACACTCAAGAGAGCAGCCTTAAACAAGGTATCCATTTTATGAAAAGCTTGTGCTCATTGGGCATCTTGTCGCCCTTCAGTTTGCCAAGAGTGGCGTCATAGCAACTCATGGTTTGAAATTATAAGATCGCTCTCACGCGCCACCTCTTATAGTGGATACCCTCAAACATAGGAGATCTCATGGAAGCAGCAAAACGACTTGGGGTAAATTGCGTATAATAAGGTTTTTGGATTGTTGGAAATATGAGCAATTTACCGAATGATTTTATTAACAGAAACACTAGATAAATCATGACTTGTATAGCAATGATAAAAGCCATGCGGTTTGACAAAGAGAAGATAAACAATATCTGCATATATGATCTTGAACCGATCATCTCTAGAGCGCATAACAGATCAAGATGCATATATGAAGTAGAGCCTAACATGTCTAGAGCAAACACTAGAACAAGGAACTGCTGCAGGACTTCTAATGAAAAAACAAGAACACGCATCGATGTTGAAAATGAAAGCAGCAGAGGCATCGGACTTGGGGTCGGTGGCCTCCATGTCGCCGAGGAGGTTGTCGACGCCGGGAAGTAGTCGCCGGAGTCCGGGCGTCCGTGACGGTTAGAAGTCAAGAGTCGCTACAGTAGCGCCTCCCCAAAACCTTATCACCCTTCTCCCGTGACAGACTCAAAAGGTGCGGTTTCAGAGCCATCGTTCCGATCAAGGTGCACACCGCAAGCCGGGATGAGGAAGACAAAGACACCAAGCAGAATGGAACCGGTGGCTAGAGGAAGGAGAAGTTCAGTGCATCTCTTCCGGGAGGAGCGGCCTCCCTTTATAGGCGCAAGAGAAGGAGGCGAGAGGGTAGCGACGGGAGGCGAACGAAGAGACGGAGGCGGTTTAACAGCCAAGAGTCAAGGCCTGCACTGCTCGCATTCGAACTCCACTTTCGCAAAAAATCTTTTCAGCTTCCGTGGTGACCTTTCAGATACCCGTAGTGCATGGCAAAAATTTAGATATAGGTTTGGCTCATTCTCGCAACCGCGGGCGCTGCCGTGACGAGGCGAGGCGTGGCGTGTGGCGTGGGGCGGAGGAGGAGCGCGTGGATGAAGGCACGATCGGTGTTGCCAGCACTGTGCATGCGAGACAAGGGAGCTGCACGAGCTGTACGCCATGTCGGAGAAGTCGGAGGGTCCAGCAGAGAAGAACTCGACAACGATTGCGGCGTCCATCGGCGCGGGGCCGATGTCACCAACGGTGGTCGGAGTAGACGAAGTGGTCGGGGTAGATGACGGCGACGTTGGCGACAGGCTAGTGCTTGGACGAAGACCGAAGGGCGTGGACGGGCAGCGGCGGCGGCTATAAAGGTAGCGGCGGCGGCCAAAGAAGAACGGCGGCGGCGGCCTGACGGCGGCGGCGGCGGCTAAGTTAGGAGTGCGGCGGCGGTGCTCGAAGTAGGCGAAAAACCCTGACAAAGATGACGAAGACCGGCACGGACGGTGGCGTTCCCACGCCAAGGGAGACGGCGCGGCGCATACCACAGGAGGTCAACGCGCGATGACGGCGGAGTGGATCGTGGGCCGCTGCGCTACGACCCGAAGGGGCGACGTATTGGCAGCAGGAGGGTCGAGGCGACGGCGGGGACCGCGGGCCGCTACGCCGCGTCCGGCGGGCGATGCAGAACGGGCGTTCGCGAAGTCGGTGCAGCCACAGGACGGCCTCGGGCAGCAGCGGGGACCACGATCGTGACACCACGGCCCGGCGGGCGATGACGCAGCGCGACGACGCGTCAATGCAGCCGCAAAGAGAACCACGGGGCGGCGGCGCTGCGGCCCGACGGGGCGACGCAGCGGCAGCCCAATGCCCGATCTGTGGAGAGACGCGTTGAACTCGGGGACGATCTTCACGGGACCTGCGGAGGCGCGCGTATCCGACGGGCCAGGTCGGTCGCGCGGCGTAGATGAGGCGGATCGCCGCGGGCGAAAGCGGGTGATCAAGCCGATCGCACGAGGCTCGGGACGCCGCTTCGATGGAGGCGTGGTGGCGGCGGAGTCCGAGATGAAGCTGGCGACGACGGACGGCGTGAGACGTCAGGCGGACGAAGCTTGTCAAGACCGCACTGGCTGCCAGCAACGCCGGTGCCCGGCAGCGAGGCCCGAAAGCGACCAGAATCTGAGCAGCGGCGCCGAAAGTTGAGGCAGCCGACAAGCTCGACGCAGCCGCCCCGACGCAGCCGAGGACGAGACCGGCGAGGTAGATCGACGGGCCGCCGTGCGTACGCCGGGCGAGGCGGGTGATGTGGATCGGCTGGGCGGGCTTAAGACGCGAAGCGACGCATTTACTATGATTGGCCGTCATTACATGGCGCGTGCGGGCCGCTGGTCGGGCGATGCGTGTGTCCCGATCGGAGCAGAAGCGGTGACGGCAGGCGACGGCAAGCGGACCGTCGCATGACGACGGCTGGCCTCGAGGGCGCCGGGCGCTGCGGGCCGCTGGTCGGAGGAGAGGCCGGGCGGTCGCTACCGGGTCGGAGTATAGGCGCCGCGGTTGTTGCCGGCGATGCGGCATTTAAACCGATCAAGAATAGATCAGAAACTAAAAGAAACCGCGTGATCAAGATAATCGGCGGAGAGAAAAACCCGAACAAGGCTCGGGAAAAGACTCTGGGAAGCGGTCAACACGACCGCGATTTAACCCTAAATGCAGGCGGCGCGGCCCCGGCGGCGGTCATGGAAGCCGACCAGTGGACAGCGCTGGTGCGGAAGCGGCGGCGGCTAGGGTTTAGAACCCGGAAACTGATACCATGTTAGAAGGGAGAGAGGGGTTTGGTGGAATAGTTTGATGTATTACTTGAGCCTAGTGGACATATATACAGAAGTACCTGATCTACTTAAAGTATAAAGCAAGCCAGAATATTTCCTAGTCTAAATTATTTTTCCTAATACAATCAAGTTACTCAACACGCAAGTCCGCAACCACACGGCAGTCTGTCACATATCATGATGAGAGAGGAAACTCCTTGGTCAGGGTCAGATGCCAAAACAAAAAGGAGGAGCCTCGACCTTAAGCGGTGATCTGCTACCCCAGTTCATTCGAGAGATGTTGTGTGTGCCAGTGTGTGATGTACGCGGTGGGTCATAGGGCTCCCAGTCACGGTTCAAGTTGGACTTGAACAAATGGTTGTCCTACTATAGCGACTAGCGAGTAGCAGCGATGGTGCTGTCTGTTTTTTTTAGACAGGTATAGTCTGTGGTTGTCTTCTGGCACCCTTCTTTGGGAGGGCTGTTTGTATATGCATGCTCTGGAGTTGGCAGAAGATTGGAGGAGGCCATCGTTAGATTGTGCCAATGGCATCTATCTCATAATCTTGAAGTGCACGATTCCTGTCGTCCCTGTTTTCCTCTCGTCCTTGGCGGCTGGAACCCTAGCCGCCGCCAGGGGGAGGCCGATCTTCCAACGCCGCCTCTCGGGCGTTTCCCCTGTCAGCGACCTCAGTCGCCCGGTGATGATGAGGGTCGCCGGATCCACGCTGTGGATCGTGGTTTACTTTCTCGTAGTCTAGGTTTTTAGGTTGTTCATCGTTCTTGCTTCGGGCGGCATAATGACAACGCTGAATAAAGATTCTTCGGATCCTTTCTCTCGACGAGGCCATTGGTCCTATGGATTGGGGATGGATTTGGAAATCAGTCTGTTCAAGCAAGGATGGCGTGGCGGGCGACGGGCATCCTCGCAGGACCTGTGTCTCGGGCCCGCCAGTGACGGGCGCTTTGCTCCAGCGTCGGCGTGGAGCTTGGGAGGTAGTCCAGGAGCGCGGATGCAGAATGTGGTCTCGACGATTTACATCTGGAAGACGGAGCATGTGTTGGGCCTGTGGTTGGTGGATGGCAGATATGGTTTCCTCCTTCGGGCTTTTAGTCGTGGTGGGTTGCTAGATCTGGAGTTCGATGGCGTGTCCGGTGTTGCTCGGTCTGATTCTGCTTCAACGGTAAGGGTTTCACTTTTGGTGAGCCACCTTGGAGGTCCGTAAAGCTGCATATCAGCGATGGAGCCGCGTCGAGCTCGGTTGAGGAGGTGATTCGTCATTCTTTTCTTCGGTGGCTGCTGTGGTGGTGCCGGAGGCAGGTGACGGGCGTTGGTGTCAAGCTCGGAGATGTTCTATTATCTTTTCAGTTTTGTCATATCGGTCTTTACGTGACTTGTACTTTGTTCTTTATGATATGAATGAGACACGTATTACCATAAAAAAAAAGATTGTGCCAATGCATACGTAGAGCTATGTCTGGCCTATAGCGGCGAGACCATAGCATCTCTCGCAGTCGCAGAAGGAAATCTGCATCTCGCATAGAACTGGGCTGTCTCGTTGGTATTTTTTTAATGTTTACTTTATTCATGCACATTGTATATTTTTTGTATATACCTATTACATTTTGCAATACATGTATAACATCTTTCAAATACAAAGTTTAACATTTTTTACTACATGGTCAATATTTTTTCTATCCATATCTAGCTTTTTTTTTCAAATGCTTGATTACCATTTTTCAAGTACAAGATTAATGTTTTTTGAATACATTTTCAATATTTTCTCTATACACATTTACATTTTTCTAATCCTTGGTTAGTGTCGTGGACTTGACACGGCAGATACCCTTGTGAAAGGACTTAGGTGTGGAGCCATCGCACGTAGGTTAGCTCGAAGGGGTTGAACGGGACAAAGGATAAAAGATTTACCTAGGTTCGGCCCCTCTCAACAAGGTAAGAGCTTACGTCCTGCTTCTAGTTGTATTGCTTGAGTTTCGATTAAAAGAGAGCGATTACGCTTGACCTAGCTATCGAACCGTTGTTTCTTAGGTTAACCCGCAGCTGGGTCTCGCCTTTATATACACTAGTAAGATACCCGTGCTATGCTACGGAATCATGTGAAATAAAATGGAATAACAAAAGTAAAAAACCAAATGTAGTACAGCATTTTTTGTCAAGACATGGTTAGGCTTTAGCCACATGAAAAAAAAAACAGAGTTACATGGAGCCACATGCCAGCTATTTATAATTACAACCAACCTTAGATTACACATGTGCACAATTATTTTCAAACGCACCATCCACCGAAGTTACATTTCTCGTTTACCCAGAAAAAACACCAACTTGATTTCTCAGCTGAAGTTGTTTGGCATTACACCACCTTAAGATTTCAGTCTATAGGTGAAACTCAGCTTCAGTTACACCAAGGATTACAAAAGCACTTGACATGATTTTTTTAAGTAGAGTACACAAAATGCATACCATAGGTTTATAGAAGAGAGAATTTAAAATACAAGGCAACTACAACTCGCTGCGAACAACGAGCGTAGTAATAGCTCCACTCCACCCATAGCAAAACAACTACAATGCGTGGAAATTGATCCCAAAAAGATAGAAGCTATACAGAATGTAGAGGCTCCAACATGCAAGAGAGATATGCAGAAGGTCCTTGGCAAGGTCAATTATTTGAGGAGGTTCATAGCCAATCTATCAGGGAAGGTTGATGCATTTACTCCTATCCTTCGATTAAGAAATGATGTTGATTTTACTTGGGGGGGGCAAAACAGCAAGATGCATTTGATATGATTAAGAAATATTTGTGCACTCCTCCGGTTATGAAAGCGCCCAGGCACAGGGAGCCATTTAGACTTTACATTGCAGCGGAGGAAGGTGTTATTGGTGCTGTTTTGACTCAAGAGACCGAAGGAAAGGAACATGCTAGTACTTATTTGAGCCAACGCTTATTGGACGCCGAGACAAGGTATACATTTATTGAGAAATTATGCTTATGCTTATATTACACTTGGACAAAATTGAGACATTATCTAGTGCCTAGTACTTGCATTATAGCTTGTCAAACCGATGTCATCAAATACATGTTGCATAGGCCAATTCTTACTGGTAGAATTGGCAAGTGGGCTTATGCTTTAATTGAATATGATTTGGCTTGTGAATCTCTGAAATCCATGAAAGGCCAAATTGTTGCTGATTTTATTATTGAGCATCGGATTGATGACAAGCATGATATTGATATAAACCTTGTCTCATTAGTACCATGGAGATTATATTTTGATGGTTCAGTTTGTAGTAATAGACAAGGTGTTGGTATTGTTTATATATCTCCTCATGGTGCTGTTTTTGAAGCCTCATGCCGCTTAGAATAATTTTGCACAAATAATCAAGCCGAATATGAAGCATTGTTATTCGGCTTAGAGATGTTGCTTGCCATAGGTGCTACACATATTGAGGCTTTTGGTGATTCGTTATTAGTAGTGCAACAAATATCCAAAGTCTTTCAATGTTTTGACGAATCACTTAATGTTTATCTTGATAAATGTCTAGATATAATTTCTACTTTGGATTATTTTAACATTGCTCATATATCTAGACATGACAATTGGAGAGCAAATGAGTTGGCACAACAAGCATCCAACTATCATGTTGATCGTGGCATGTTTCATATTTCTCAAAGGCTGATGTCTAGTCTTGCCAACATAGGGGAGGCCGAACCGAAGCCCACCGTTTCGGCCACTAATGAAATACTTAATGCAGGAGAAAATCAAGACTGGAGGAAGCCCATTATTGATTATTTGTGTGATCCTAGTAAAAGGATGGACAGGACTATTCGGCATATGGCTTTCAAATACACAATGAGAGATGATGGTCTCTATCGCCGATCGGTTGATGATGTTCTTTTAAAATGCTTGGACGAGGACCAAGCGAGAGTTGCTATGGGAGAGGTCCATGAAGGTATTTGTGGCACTCATCGATGGCTCCCAAGATCAAATGGTTACTACGACGTCGGGTTTTATTGGCCGAGAATGGTTAATGATTGCTTCCGGTACTATAAAAGATGTGAAGCTTGTCAAAAGTTTGGTGATATTCAGTTAGCTCCCGCTTCTATGTTACATCCTATTATCAAGCCGTGGCCTTTTAGAGGTTGGGGATTGGACTTTATTGGAGAGATTCATCCTTCTTCTTCAAAGGGCATCGGTTTGTGTTGGTGGCAATCGATTATTTCACTAAATGGTCTGAAGCAATACCACTAAAAAACATGACGCATACAGAGGTAATTCAATTCATAACTGAGCATATTATGATGGGGAACGTAGTAATTTCAAAAAATTTCCTACGCACACGCAAGATCATGGTGATGCATAGCAACGAGAGGTGAGAGTATGTCCACGCACTGTGAGACCGAAAGCGAAGCGTTAGAACAACGCGGTTGATGTAGTCGTGACGTCCTTCACGGCCCGACCGATCAAGCAATCAAAAACGGCACCTCCGAAGTTCTAGCACACGTTCAGCTCGATGACGCCCCTCGAACTCCGATCAAGCCGAGTGTCGGGGAGAGTTCCTCAAAGACGACGGCGTGCAGGACGATCTTGATGTTCTACTGCGAGTGGCTTCGCCTAAGCACCGCTACAATATTATCGAGCAGACTATGGTGGAGGGGCACCAGACACGGCTAAGAGATCAAGAGATCAATTGTTGTGTCTAGAGGTGCCCCCGCCTCAGATATAAAGGAGCAAGGGGGAGGGGCGGCCGCCTAGGAGGGGTGCGCCAGGGGAGTCCTACTCCCACCGGGAGTAGGACTCCCTCCTTCCTTGTTGGACTAGGAGAAGGGGGGAAAGAGGAGGGAGAGAGAGGAAGGAAAGGGGGGCGCCGCCCCCCTCTCCTTGTTATATTCAGACTAAGGGGGGAGGGACGCGTGGCCCAGCCCTTGCCTCCTCTCCTCTCCTCCACTAAGGCCCATGTAGGCCCATTAAGCCCTTGGGTTCCAGTAACCTCCTAAGTACTCTAAAATCTCGATTTCACCCTAACACTTCCGATATCCAAATATAGGCTTCCAATATATCAATCTTCATGTCTCGACCATTTCGAGACTCCTCGTCATGTCCGTAATCACATCCCAGACCAACAAACTTCGGTACATCAAAACTCATAAACTCATAATATAACTATCATCGAAACCTTACGTGTGCGGACCCTACGGGTTCGAGAACTATGTAGACATGACCGAGAACCATTTCCGGTCAATAACTAATAGCGGAACCTGGATGCTCATATTGCACTATAAGAAATCTGTTAATCCATGACGGATTTCTGGTGACGTTCTTGAAAACCATCACAGATACAACGCCGGTCCCTCCGGTGCGCCACGTAAATCGCCACGGATCGCTAAGATGCAAATGGCCATCAAATGATGCCCCATTATGACGGACAATGAAAGACTGTCATGGAAACTGTCATGGACAAACCATGTGGACCTAAGCCGGACCGTCACCGATGGCTGATGCTAATGTGGCATGTATCCGATGTGATGCGTATGCTGAATAATGGAGAGGAAAGAAGGGAGAACCAAGAATACATTAACGCAGTTGTAGGGCTCAAATCAGAATTGAAAGCGGGGCTGACGGATCAGTCCTGCGGACCAAAATGAGGCTTACGGCATGGAACTGCCGGGGTTTGGGGAATGGCCCGGCGGTAAGAGGGCTTCTGGACCTCCAGAAGCAGGTGGACCCCGACATTCTCTTTTTGTCTGAAACAAAATTGGACAAAAGGAGAATGGAAAAGTTCAAATGGATGCTTGGAATGAATAACATGGTGGCAAGAGATTGTGCAGGAAAGAGTGGAGGCTTGGCTTTATTTTGGAAGAAAGAAATAAATGTGAAGTTGCATAATTACTCAAGATACCATATCGATGTGGAAGTGGTGGAAAAAGATGGTTTTAGATGGCGTTTCACCGGTGTCTATGGGGAACCAGCGAGTGACAGGAAAATAATTACTTGGAAGCTGCTACGCTTGCTCAGTAATCAAATGGACCTTCCCTGGTTGTGTATGGGCGACTTCAATGAGATTTTGTACAACCACGAGAAGAAAGGTGGACCAACCAGAGCTCAGGGCCGGATGGAGGGATTTAGGATGACTCTTTCTGATTGTGGCCTAAGAGACCTGGGTTATGTGGGAGATAAATACACCTGGCGTAATAATAGTTGGGAAGCCAGCCGATACATTAAAGAGAGACTAGATAGAGCTGTAGGCTCAAGGAGTTGGTGTGAGAGGTTCCCCTCTGCCAAGGTTAGCAACGGTGACCCACGACACTCAGATCACAGGCCTATAACTGTTCAAATAGAAGGAGAAAATAGTACGCGTATCTACAGAAGAAGGGTTCATGCCTTTAAGTTTGAAGCAAGATGGCTGCATGAAGAAGATTGTGAAGCTATTGTGAACAATGCATGGAACAATGCAATTCAGAGTTGTGATAGTAATAATATCCAGCGCATGATGTGCAGGGTGGCTAATGATCTCAAGGACTGGGACACAAATGTGTTGGGTGATCTTGATAAGAGAATTAAGAATTTGAGAAAGGATTTAGAGCAGGTGAGAAGAGGTGAGATTAGCCAGGACGAAGTGTCAAGAGAACACTATCTCCGTGAGAAGCTTGACCGGTTGGAGCATCAAAAAGACACTCATTGGAGGCAGCGTGCTCACGTCAAATGGTTACAAGAAGGAGACAAAAATACCGCATTCTTCCATGCATTTGCTTCTGAAAGGAAAAGGAGGAACACGATTAGGAAACTAAAGAGGGATGATGGACGCTGGGTCGAGGGTGATAACCCTCTAAAAGAGCACATTGCAAATTATTTCTTCAATATCTTTTCCTCCTCAGCATATGAAAATAATGAGGAAATCATGCAAGCTGTACATCCGAAAGTGACAGAGGAAATGAATAGCGTCCTTTGTGCGGAATATACTGAAGAGGAGGTTAGAGAAGCCCTAAATGGTATCGGTGATTTAAAAGCTCCTGGACCAGATGGGATGCCAGCAATATTCTTCAAAAAGTTCTGGCCCATAGTTGGGGATCAAGTGGTCAAGGAAGTGTTGAGTACCCTGCGAGGGGGTGACATGCCTGAAGGATGGAATGAGACATTTATTGTACTAATCCCGAAGAATTCTAATCCATCAAAGATAAAAGACCTCAGGCCCATAAGCCTTTGCAACGTGGTGTATAAGCTAATCGTGAAGGTAATAGCGAATAGGCTTAAAGTAATCCTCCCTGACATTATTTCCCCTAACCAGAGTGCATTTGTGCCGGGGCGCCTGATCTCTGATAATATTTTATTGGCATATGAGCTAACACATTTCCTGCAGAGGAAAAGAAGTGGCGCTTCGGGGTATGCAGCAGTCAAGCTTGACATGAGTAAAGCTTATGACCAAGGTTGAATGGCCCTTCTTAAAGGGTATGATGGAAAATTGGGTTTTGACAGAGATCGGATTAAGTTGATCATGAAGTGCATTACCACGGTCAAATACCGGATCAAAATCAACACAGACGCCACCGACACAATTATACCTCGTAGAGGTCTTCGCCAAGGAGATCCTATCTCCCCATACCTTTTCTTGATATGCGCAGAGGGTTCTCACTTGCTTCACAAGGCGTAACTGAATGGCTCACTCCACAGAATCAAAATCATAGGGGAGCCCCTAGTGTTAGCCATCCGCTTTTGCGGATGATTCTTTGTTGGTGATGGAGGCTAACTCAAGTAATGCCCAGGAAGTTAACCGCATTTTGAACACATATGAAGCTTGTTCGGGTCAAATGATTAATAAGGATAAATCATCTATTTTGTTTAGTAAGAACACAAAGGTATGGAAAAAACAGGAAATGAAGGACATCTTACAGATTGATGTGGAGGGTCTATCATCAAAATATCTAGGCCTTCCAACATATGTAGGTCAAGCAAGAGCGAAGACTTTTGAATATGTGAAGGAAAGAATTTGGAAAAAGATCCAAGGCTGGAAGGAGAAGTTACTCTCAAAAGCAGGGAAGGAAACCTTGATAAAAGCCATAGCGCAAGCAATTCCAGTCTATACTATGGCCTGTTTGACATCACTAAGGGCCTATGTGAAGAACCTAACACCATGATCAACAGTAATGGTGGAGTCAAGTTGATAAAGAAAACAAAGTACATTGGATAAGCCGGGAGAAATTAACAAGAGGGAAGAAAAGTGGGGGCACAGGATTTAGGGAACTCTATGCTTTCAACCTAGCCATGTTAGCAAGGCAAGCATGGAGGCTGATTCAAAACCCTTCCTCTTTATGTGCACAAGTTCTCTCAGCAAGATACTACCCAAATGGATCGATTCTGGAAGCAATCCCAACTCGCGGCATCTCATATACATGGCGTAGTATTCTTAAGGGAGTTGAGCTTTAAAAAGGAATCATTTGGAGAATCGGTACCGGTGAGCATATTAATATATGGGAAGATCCATGGATCCCAAGGAACAATACAAGAAAGGTAATCAGCCACAAAGGAAATAATTTAATCACTAGGGTGAGTGAGTTGATTAATCCTATGACAAATAGTTGGGATGAGGATTTGGTCAAGGGACCTTTGTTCCGGAAGATGTAAGAATCATACTTCAAATCCCAATTCAAGAACACATCGACGACTTCATAGCATGGCACTTCGACAAGAAAGGTACCTTTTACATTAAATGCGCCTATAGAGTAGCAATACAAAGTGCAGCTCGGGAGTCCAGTGACAGGACTAACTTCCTCCTCAAGTGCGAGATGAGGGACAAGGTGAATTTGATTGGCAAAAACTATGGTCGCTTCCCCTCCTAATAAAGTGCTTCACTTCTTATGGCGATTATCTATGAACAAATTTTCCAAAGACGCAAGCGGTTACAAATGAGAGGTATGGAGGTAGATACTGATGTCCCGTATGTTTCAGATTAGATGAAGTGGGAGGACATTGCTTTTTATGTGTAAGAAAGTCAAGGAGGTGTGGCGGAGATTAAACCTCGAGCACATCAGGTGCTTTTGGCTAAAGTTACAAATCCTGTAAGCATCCTAGAGCAAATCCTTAGTCTAGTGGAGGAGGAGAAAATAAAAACTTGCTTGCTTCTTTGGCGTTGGTGGCATGTTCGCAATAAGGCAAACACTGCGAAGCCCTTATCTCGATCGATGATGTCTGTTCTTCTATTAATTATCATCTATCAAGTGTAATGAAAAGCAAAAGGACTATTAGGGAGCAAAAAGCCATTGCTGTACCATAGTTGGTCTCGGCCGCCAAGTGGCTTTCTCAAGATTAACATCGATGCGACTTTCCACGGGGACACCAATTCCGGCCATTGGGATTCGCCATCGAGATGAGCAAGGTAGGGCGATGGCTGCGGCGTGCAATTTGGTACATATCTCGGATGCTCGCATCTTTGAAGCTTTGGCCTTGTCAGATGCCATAAAATGGTCTGCTCATATGGGTCATGCGACAAGGTGTTGTTTGAAACCGATTCCACACGGTGAGGAGGCGGTGAATTCTAGTGAGTATGATCTGGCGTAACATAGGAGCTATTATTAGGAGTATTATTGCTCCAACCGAGTGTGTGCTTTTCCTCTGCTAGGGTTGTGTCTCGCTTCGGGCTTGTAACAGAGTGGCACATGTTTTAGCTGCGTATGGAGTTAACTTGGGAGCTGAAATGTGTGAAACATGGTTGGGTCAACTCCCAGACTTTGTACTGAATTATGTAATGGGCGATTTGCCTAATATTGGTATGTAATGGAATGCATTCCTGTGTTCCTTTCAAAAAAAAAAATCCTGATTGGTCAGTCCGCCCTTCTCGCGGATCGCGCATCACAACCGTCCACTCCCTCAGATCGCACGGCAGGCACATGGCCCAACGGTGGTTGACCGCCTCCACCACCGCTGCTCCCCATCTTCTTCTCCATCCTCCATCCCCCAATTCAATCCTATCCATCTCCCTCTCCCTCATCCGCCGCCACCACTGGCAACCTCGGTGCCCCTCTCCCTAACCGCCACCGCCCCCACCCTCTCCCCCATCCCCCGCTCTCACCTTCTCTCCTTAAACTAGGCGGCCCCCAGAACGAGCAGGCCGAGGCGCTTCCCGATTTGGCAGCGCTTCTTCCAGATCCGCCGAGCAGCGCCAGAGGTCGGCTCCTTCTTCGCTTGTTCTGCGCCAAGGTTGGCCTCCCCTTCCTTTTCTGTGTGGTCCATGGCGCTAACCCCGGACGGTACTGCCTCTCGGTTCCCAATCCCACCCCTAAATCGATGGATGGATCTCCATGGCTGATGTGTTTTCCTACTGCTTTGGTTGGTCGCAGGTGAGGCCCTCAATACCATGGCCGGACGGAGGTTGGGAGATTTCCTTCCCTGACCTCGCCGCCTAGCCACTCCATGGCGAGCTTCTCGCCCCCAGGTTGTTCTTCCCCTGCTCGCTCCCTCCCTCTTCCTCTCTATAGATTTGTTGCTGATGCATGCTTGCTGCCCAAGTACCAGTCATCTCTTGCGTTGGTGCTTCCGCTGTGTGGATTTGTTGATATTGTTGATATTGCGTAGCTAGTGTGGATGACTGGATATGGGTGCGTGACTGTGCTCAATATATTAGAATATTTTCAAATAAAAATAACAATTAGTGCTCAAGTAATAATTTATGGGTTGAGTTCTGCTCATAGTTAAATGTAGCAGCAGCATACAGTTTTCACAGTGCACACTGCCGAGCTTGCATTTTTGTACGTAGAAATCTCAAATCTTTGTAACACAACACTTGCTGGCATTGGGTAAATGACTTTCCATTAACTACAGTCTTGCATTTTTATATAAAAAAAAGATTATCTCTTGCGTGCAAATGTACTCTGTGAGATAATAATACATCCACGTGTATGTGTAGTTCATTGGGCCTATAGCTCACTAGTTTGTGTTTCCCCTGTAATGTTTACCTCTGCTATCATGATGAATTTGGCTTTGTAGTCAGGTCCTTGACATATACTTCTCGTTTGAAGAATTAGTATTTTAAAATTTTAGTGTCCACGTAACATCAGTACCTTGGAATATACTGCCTGTTGGAAGGATTAACATTTTATATCCTGAACATTTGTTATTGCAGCTGCTCTTTAGCTGTATAGCTACATAATATCAAATCTGACTTGAACTTTATATGTTTATATTACATGGCAAGTTGATTGTGTAGCCTATGTACAGAAGCTCAGGTGTAGATAAGTTCAGAAAGATGTCTCGTTTGGCTAGAGTGTAATGAAGTAGTGTGGAATTGCTCTGAACCTTTTATATATTTGTGTGTGGAATCTGTTATTAATCTGTACAACATCAACACTAATACTTTAATGGTATCGATTCACTATCTTAACTACTGGGCCACCAGTCAGCCATGAATCTTTGTCCGTACAACATCAACAGTGAAACTTTTATATTATTGATTCAATATCTCTACAACATCAGTACTGCCGAGCATGTATATTTTTCTATAGAAACGACTTCTTCCATTAACTATAGTCTTGCATTTCTCTAGAAAAATAATCTGATCTCTTGCGTGCAAATGTTCTCTGCGATACTAATACATCCATGTGTATGGGTACTACTGGGGCCTGGAGCTCACTAGTTTGTGGTTCCCTGTAATTATTTACCTCTGCTATCATGCTGGTTTCGGCTTTGTAGTAAGGTCCTTGACATATACTTCTCGTTCAAAGAATTAGCACTTTAAAATTTTAGTTTGCCCACATAACATCAGTACCTTGGAATATACTTCCTGTTGGAAGGATTAACATTTTGTATTCTGGACATTTGTTATTGCAGCTGCTCTTTAGCTATATAACATCAAATCTGGACTTGAACTTTAAATGTTTAGATTATATGACAAGTTAATTGTGCTACTTTTTATTCGCCGGTGTTAGTTACTATGAAGTAGCTGACTGGAGCCAATGATGGATGCGTAGCCTCTAGTTATAAGGATTACCGTCACGCTTTTTGCTACCTCTTACATTCCACTGAATGAATGGTCCCGCTGCTTTCTCACATGTGGTTTCTGTTTCTCTTTTTCTTGGATGGTTTTTATCTCTTAGAATCATATTCGTCAGCCGCTTGTCTTGTGTCAAATTTGAACTATTTATTATGGTTGATTTCTATGCCACTAATGCCTCATCGCCTTCTCCACTCCATCCATTGGCGTACAAGACGCCTCCTCCTCGATGCGATTGTTCCCAATGAGCTCTCTTGCTTAAGAGGTGTAGAAGCAAGTCCAAAGACCCCCTTGGCCCTCGTGATCTTGTCCTACATCGCCTGGATGAGCTCACCGATGGTTGCGTCCTCCTTACCTCCTAGCGTGGTGAGCCTCTCCCACTTTACCCCAAATCTTGATGATACTTTCAATCAATACGTGATCATGTTTCGGTTCAGCTTTATAAGCGTATTGATTCTTTGAGATGAATATGTGAGCTTGATTAGTTGTCGACGGTTTTGTGGATCCGATTCTCTTGCACTATTACACATAATTTAATCAGGGCAAGCTAATGCCGATCCACACAATATGATATAGCTATTTTTTCTAACATGCACCGTTCTTCATGTTGCTTTCAGATTGATCTTTTGGGAGTTAATTTGGAAGTTCCAAATTTGTTAGATATAAATTCAATTGCATCGTGTATCTTGCTAGAATGGACTTGTTTTAGATGCATGTATGTAGTACTTGAGAGAAAACCTAAAAAACTGTACTTTTATCATCAGCATCTTAGAACTATAAGTGTAATTTTGTTTATGTTGCTATATGCTATTATTGTTACTTGCATTTTTATTTCCTTTCAAGTAACTATATTTTTGCTTGAACAGATGTGGACTTTAATTACGCTCCTATTGTTTTCTTGTTAATACAAAAGCAACAAGTTCCCTATTCTAAAATAGTGTTTAGGATTACATGGTAACTGAATTCCCTTCTATTCAATATCCTATCCCACACTACACATATGATACATCAATTATCACTTATTTTCATACCAATGGTAACCCCTTTTCATGGTTGAAATGAACATTTTCACCGTGGCAGTCTGCTTTCTCTTATCATAGATTGGAACTGTGGATGCATTACGGTATGATTGATTGTTGTACGATAAGCTATTATCATTTTTTTGTTATTGGAAGGTAGGACTACTTGTGATATTATTATTCTCCTGTAGCATAATAATCTTATTAAGATGAAAAAAGTTTTGTTCCCTTTTCGTTTTGATGTTTTTCGTTATTACCAGAATAAAAGTATTGCTTATGTTATTTATTTTGGGCGAGAATGTGGTACCAAGTGCCCCCTTGACTTTTATACTTTTCTTAGTTTCACATACTTCATATTTCACGCCACCTGAGAGACTGCATCGTAGGAAATTCAGAAGGTTTTCATAGCATGATTCAAGTTTAGTGTAGTGATAGCTTAGGACTTCTAGTCAAATAAGCACAGTGGAGTTTACTACCAACTATTGATCTATGTATGCTCATCATTCCTTTTTGTTGCCATCAGTTATTTCTTTTGACATGAATGATTTTGTTTCACTACTTTGCATCATGGCAGAGAAAAAATATAGAACTTGATACATGTAGTAAGCTACTTCCAGCTTTCTATACATTTTAACCTACTGACTATAATATTTTATAGTGTGACATATTTTTCATCATGTGGCAGATATTGGTTTATGGGAGCATTTTCAACAACAAAGACATGATGAGCGGATCCACGACCAGGAATGTGGGGTCCCCTGGTTGTTCGACATGCATTGTGCGTTGCTTGATGGGTGTGGTGCTGGCTGTAGAGTAGCATAGTGTTCTCTGAGACATGCTTGTAGAATTAATCTTTTTTGGATTCTTTTTTTGAGGGCCGACGGGGACGGATATCAAAACCATGGCACTATGTATAACAAACAACGTACGGGTAAGATTTCATGAACAAGAGGTTCACCACAAGGTGGTGCTTGGGTGTGAGCCAGGGTGCATCGATCGACGGTGGTTACGACAGAGATTTAGAAGGCACTAAGTAAACCACACCTACATATGCAAACTAAGTGTTATTTTGACCTGAAATTGCATATAAATCAAATACTAGCACATATATATATTTCCTCCCAAATTACTAAACTCACAAATTAATAACTATATGAACCAATGCAAGAGCTAATCTAGCAATGAGAGATGAAAGGACAAAGTTGCTAACCTTTGTGATCACTTGAATGGATGGGGGCCTTCAAATCTTGAAAATTTTTGGGCAAAATGTGTGATGAGCTCGAGGGGAGAAGAGGAAGAACAGAGAGGAGAGGAGAGGAAAGGGGGAGAACAGAGCGTAGACGATTTAAGGGTTTATATGCGGTGAGGATTTATAGTATGCGGGCACTAACCCATTAAAGGTGCCGGAGGGGCCCAAACCGACAACATCCCGCCACCACCCTCATTAGTACGGGTTCGGCACGAACCGGTGCTAAAGGTTAGCCAATTAACGTGCTAAAGGCTAGCCGTTGGAACCGGCACTAATGTATACATTTGTGCCGGCTCTAATACAAACCGGCACTAATGTGCTTCACGTTTGACCCTTTTTCTACTAGTGTTAATGATGTGATCCCGTTAATCAAATGACAACACATGTCTATGGTTAGGACATAACCATCTTTTATTAATGAGCTAGTCAAGTAGAGGCATACTAGTGACATTAAGTTTGTCTATGTATTCACATGTATCATGTTTCTGGTTAATACAATTCTAGCATGAATAATAAACATTTATCATGATATGAGGAAATAAATAATAACTTTATTATTGCCTATAGGGCATATTTCCTCCAGTCTCCCACTTGCACTAGAGTCAATAATCTAGATTACACAAGTAATGATTCTAACACCCATGGAGTCTTGGTGTCGATCATGTTTTGCTCGTGGAAGAGGCTTAGTCGATGGGTCTGCAACATTCATATCCGTATGTATCTTGCAAATCTCTATGTCTCCCACCGGACTTGGTCCGGATGGAATTGAAGCGTCTCTTGATGTGCTTGGTCATCTTGTGAAATCTGGATTCCTTTGCCAAGGCAATTGCACCAAAGATTGTCACAGAAGATCTTCATTGGTCCCCATGCACTAGGTATGACACCTAGATCGGAAATGAACTCTTTCATCTAGACTCCTTCATTTGCCGCTTACAGGCGACTATGTACTCCGCTTGGGTGTAGATCCCGTCCGACGCTTTGTTTAGAAGCGCACCAACTTATGTACTCCACCGCTCAACATAAACACGTATCCTATTTGGCGATTTAGAATCGTCTCGGATCGATGTCAAAGCTTGCATCAATGTAACCATTTACGACTAGCTCTTTGTCACCTCCATAAATGAGAAACATATCCTTAGTCCTTTTCGTATTTCAGGATGTTCTTGATCAGTCCGATGATCCACTCTGGATTACTTTGGTACCTCCTGCCAAACTTATTGCTAAGCATACGTCAGTGCAGTACATAGCATTGCATACATGATAGAGCCTATGGTTGAAGCATAGGAACATCTTTCATTTTCTCTCTATCTTCTCATTGCGTGGTGGCATTGAGTCTCGACTCAACTTCACACCTTATGTCTGAGCAAGAACCCTTTCTTTGCTCGATCCATTTTGAACTTTTCAAAACTTTATCAAGGTATGTGCTTTGTGAAAGTCCAACTAAGCGTATTGATCTATCTCTATAGATCTTGATGCCCAATATGTAAGCGGCTTCACCGAGGTCTTTCATCGAAAAACTTTTATTCAAGTATCCCTTTATGCTATCCGGAAATTCTATATCATTTCCAATCAATAATATGTCATCTACATATAATATCGGAAATGCTCTGAGCTCCCACTCACTTTCTTGTAAATACATGCTTCTCCAAAAGTCTCATAAAACCATATGCTTTGATCACACTATCAAAGCGTTTATTCCAACTCCGAGAGGCTTGCACGATCCATAAATGGATCATGGAGCTTGCACACTTTGTTAGCACCTTTTGGATCGACAAAACCTTCCTTGCATCATATACAACTCTTCTTCCGTAAATCCATTTAGGAATGCAGTTTGACATCCATTTGCCAAATTTCATAATCATAAAATGCGGCAATTGCTAACATGATTGAGACAGATTTAAGCATCGCTACGGGTAAGAAAGTCTCATCATAGTCAACCCCTTGAACTTGTCGAAAACCTTCGCAACAAGTCGAGCTTTGTAAACGATTACATTACCATCGGCCGGTCTTTTCTTGAAGATCCATTTATTCTCGATGGCTTGCCGATCATCGGCAAGTCAACCAAAGTCCATACTTTGTTCTCATACATGGATCCCATCTCGATTTCATGGCCTCAAGCCATTTTGCGAATCTGGACTCATCATCGCTTCCTCATAGTTCGTAGGTTCGCCATGGTCAAGTAACATGACTTCGAGAATAGGATTACCGTACCACTGCAGGCGGATCTTACTCTGGTTGACCCACGAGGTTCGGTAGTAACTTGATCTGAAGTTTCATGATCAATATCATTAGCTTCCTCACTGATTGGTGTAGTTGTCACATGAACATGTTCTTGTGATGAACTACTTTCCAATAAGGGAGCAATTACATTTACCTCATCAAGTTCTACTTTCCTCCCACTCACTTCTTTCGAGAGAAACTCCTTCTCTAGAAAGGATCCGAATTTAGCAACAAAAATCTTGCCCTCAGATCTGTGATAGAAGGTGTACCCAATAATCTCTTTTGGGTATCCTATGAAGACACATTTCTCCGATTTGGGTTCGAGCTTATCTGGTTGAAGTTTCTTCACATAAGCATCGTAGCCCCAAACTTTAAGAAACGACAACTTTGGTTTCTTGCCAAACCACAGTTCATAAGGCGTCGTCTTAACGGATTTTGATGGTGCCCTATTTAACGTGAATGCGGCCATCTCTAAAGCATAACCACAAAACGATAGCGGTAAATCAGTAAGAGACATCATAGATCGCACCATATCTAGTGAAGTACGATTATGACGTTCGGACACACCATTTCGTTGTGGTGTTCCGGGTGGCGTGAGTTGCGAAACTATTCCGCATTGCTTCAAATGTAAACCAAACTCGTAACTCAAATATTATCCTCCACGATCGGATCGTAGAAACTTTATTTTCTTGTTACGATGATTTTCCACTTCACTCAAATTCTTTGAACTTTTCAAATGTTTCGGACTTGTGTTTCATTAAGTAGATATACCCATATCTGCTCAAATCATCTGTGAAGGTGAGAAAATAACGATATCCGCCATGAGCCTCAATATTCATTAGACCACATACATCGGTATGTATGATTTCCAACAAATCAGTTGCTCGCTCCATAGTTAGGAGGCGGAGTTTTAGTCATCTTGCCCATGAGGCACGCGATTACGCAAGTACCAAGTGATTCATAATCAAGTGATTCCGTAAGTCCATCAAGATGGAGTTTCTTCATGCGCTTTACACCAATATGACCCAAACGGCGGTGCCACAAATAAGTTGCACTATCATTATCAACTCTGCATCTTTTGGCTTCAACATTATGAATATGTGTATCACTACTATCGAGATTTAATAAAAATAGACCACTCTTCAAGGGTGCATGACCATAAAAGATATTACTCATATAAATAGAACAACCATTATTCTCTCGATTTAAATGAATAACCGTCTCGCATCAAACAAGATCCGGATATAATGTTCATGCTCAACGGGCACCAAATAACAATTATTCAGGTCTAAAACTAATCACGATGGTAGATGTAGAGCTAGCGTGCCGACCGCGATCAAATCGACTTTGGAACCATTTCCCACGCGCATCGTCACCTCGTCCTTAGCCAATCTTCGCTTAATCCGTAGTCCCTGTTTCGAGTTGCAAATATTAGCAACAGAACCAATACCAAATACCGGGTGCTCTGCGAGCATTAGTAAGGTACACATCAATAACATGTATATCACATATACCTTTGTTCACCTTGCCATCCTTCTTATCCGCCAAATACTTGGGGCAGTTCCTTCGATGTCCAAAGGTCCACGCTTGGCAAGAGAAGCACTCGATCTCGTGCTTAGGACCAGATTTGGGTTTCTTCTCTTGAGCAGCAACTTGTTTGCTGTTCTTCTTGAAGTTCCTTTCTTCTTCCCTTTACCCTTTTTCTTGAACCGGTGGTCTTATTGATCATGAACACTTGATGCTCCTTCTTGATTTCTACCTCCGCATGACTTTTAGCATTGCGAAGAGCTCGGGAATAGTCTTATCCATCCCTTGCATATTATATTTCATCATGAAGCTCTTGTAGCTTGGTGGCGATGATTGAAGAATTTCATCAATGACACTATCATCGGGAAGATTAACTCCCGGTTGAATCAAGTGATTGTTATACCCGGACATTTTGAGTATATGTTCACTTGTGAACTATTCTCCTCCATCTTACAACTACGTAACTTATTGGACACTTCATATCTCTCAATCCGGGCATTTGCTTGAAATATTAACTTCAACTCTGGAACATCTCATATGCTCCATGACGTTCAAAACGTCGTTGAAGTCCCGGTTCTAAGCCGTAAAGCATGGCATACTTGAACTTTCGAGTAGTCATCGGCTTTGCTCGCCAGACGTTCTTAACGCCGTCGATTTGCATCTGCAACGCACGGCACCAGCGGTGCTTCGGGCGTAATTCTTCTGCGGCAATGAGGATAATCCTCAAATTCTGGACCCGATCCTCGTAATTGTTACCATCATCTTTCAACTTAGCTTTCTCAAGGAACGCATTAAAATTCAACGGAACAACAGCACGAGCCATCTATCTACAACAAACATAGAAAAGAAAAATACTATCAGGTACTAAGTTCATGATAAATTTAAGTTCAATTAATCATATTACTAAAGAACTCCCACTTAGACATACACCTCTCTAGTCATCTAAGTGAATACATGATCCAAATCAACTAAACCATGTCCGATCATCATGTGAGATGGAGTAGTTTTCAATGGTGAACATCACTATGTTGATCATATCTGCTACATGATTCACACTCGACCTTTCGGTCTCCGTGTTCCGAGGCCATATCTGTATATGCTAGGCTCGTCAAGTTTAACTTTGAGTATTCCACGTGTGCAACTGTTTTGCACCGTTGTATTTGAACGTAGAGCCTATCACACCCGATCATCACGTGGTGTCTCAAAGACGAAGAACTTTTGCAACGGTGGTGCATACTCGGGAGAACACTTCTTGATAATTAGTGAGAGATCATCTTAAAATGCTACCGTCAATCAAAGCAAGATAAGATGCATAAAGGATAAACATCACATGCAATCAATATAAGTGATATGATATGGCCATCATCATCTTGTGCTTGTGATCTCCATCTCCGAAGCACCGTCGTGATCACCATCGTCACCGGCCCGATACCTTGATCTCCAACGTAGCATCGTTGTCGTTACGCCATCTATTGCTTCTACGACTATCTCTACTGCTTAGTGATAAAGTAAAGCAATTACAGGGCATTTGCATTTCTTACAATAAAGAGACAACCATATGACTCCTGCCAGTTGCCGATAACTTCGGTTACAAAACATGATCATCTCATACAATAAAATATAGCATCACGTCTTGACCATATCACACCACAACATGCCCTGCAAAAACAAGTTAGACATCCTCTACTTTGTTGTTGCAAATTTTACGTGGCTGCTACGGGCTGAGCAAGAACCGTTCTTACCTACGCATCAAAACCACAACTATAGTTCGTCAAGTTAGTGCTATTTTAACCTTCGCAAGGACCGGGCGTACACCTCAGTTCAACTAAAGTTGGAGAAACATACACCCGCTGACCACATGTGTAAAGCACGTCGGTAGAACCCGATGTCGCGTAAGCGTCTGGCGTAATGTCGGTCCGGGCCGGGCCGCTTCATCCAACAATACCGCCGAACCAAAGTATGACATGCTGGTAAGCAGTATGACTTGTATCACCCACAACTCACTTGTGTTCTACTCGTGCATATAACATCTACGCATAAAACCAGGCTCGGATGCCACTGATGTGGAACGTAGTAATTTCAAAAAATTTCCTACGCACACGCAAGATCATGGTGATGCATAGCAATGAGAGGTGAGAGTATGTCCAGGTACCCTAGTAGACCGAAAGCGGAAGCATTAGAACAACGCGGTTGATGTAGTCGTACGTCTTCACCGCCCGACCGATCAAGCACCGAAACTACGACACCTCCGAGTTCTAGCACACGTTCAGCTCGATGACGTCCCTCGAACTCCGGTCTAGCCGAGTGTCGAAGGAGAGTTCCGTCAGCACGACGGCGTGGTGACGATCTTGATGTTCTACCGTCGCAGGGCTTCACCTAAGCACCGCTACAATATTATCGAGGAGGACTATGGTGGAGGGGGCACCAGACACGGCTAAGAGATCAAGAGATCAATTGTTGTGTCTAGAGGTGCCCTTGCCCCGTATATAAAGGAGCAAGGGGGAGGCGGCCGGCCTAGTAGGGCGCGCCAAGGGGAGTCCTACTCCCACCGGGAGTAGGACTCCCTCCTTCCTTGTTGGACTAGGAGAAGGGGGAAAGAGGAGGGAGAGAGGAAGGAAAGGGGGGGGGGGGGGGCGCCGCCCCCTCTCCTTGTCCTATTAAGACTAGGGGGGAGGGGCGCGCGGCCCAGCTCTTGCCTCCTCTCCTCTCCTCCACTAAGGCCCATGTAGGTGTTGGGAAACGTAGTAATTTCAAAAAATTTCCTACGCACACGCAAGATCATGGTGATGGTATAGCAACGAGAGGGGAGAGTGTATGTCCATGTACCCTCGTAGACCGTAAGCGTTATGACAACGCGGTTGATGTAGTCGTACGTCTTCACGATCCGACCGATCCAAGTACCGAACGACGGCACCTCCGAAGTTCAAAGACACGCTCAGCTCGATGAAGATCCCGGACTCGATCCAAAGAAAGTGTCGGGGATGAGTTCCGTCAAGACGACGGCGTGGTGACGATGATGTTGCTCTATCGGTAGCAGGCTTCGCCTAAACTCCGCGACGATATGACCGAGTGGGAATATGGTGGAATGTGGCACCGCACCCGGCTAAGGAACGATCCGTAGATCCACTTGAGTGTCCATGGGGTGCCCCCGGCCCCCGTATATAAAGGAGGGAGGGAGGACGAGGCCGGCCCTAGGAGGCGCGCCATGGGGAGTCCTACTCCCACCGGAGTAGGATTCCCCTTTCCTAGTCCAACTAGGAGTCCTTCCATGTATTAGGAGTAGGAGACAAGGAAGGGAAGAGAGAAGGGAAGGAAGGAGGGTGCGGCCCCTCCCTAGTCAATTCGGACTAGGCCATGGGGCAGCGGCCTGCCCTAGGCAGCCCCTCTCTCTTTCCCAGGGGCCCAATAAGGCCCAATACTTATCCCCGGCGAATTCCGTAACTGTCCCAGACTCGAAAAATACCCGAACCATTCGAACCTTTCCGAACTCCGAATATAGTCGTCCAATATATCGATCTTTACGGCTAGATCATTTCGAGACTCCTCGTCATGTCCCAGATCTCATCCGGGACTCCGAACTCCTTCGGTACATCAAAACTCATAAACTCATAATATAACTGTCATCGAAACCTTAAGCGTGCGGACCCTACGGGTTCGAGAACAATGTAGACATGACCTAGAACTATTCTCGGTCAATAACCAATAGCGGGACCTGGATGCCCATATTGGCTCCTACATATTCTACGAAGATCTTTATCGGTCAAACGGCATAACAACATCGTTGTTCCCTTTGTCATCGGTATGTTACCCGCCCGAGATTCGATCGTCGGTATCCAATACCTACTTCAATCTCGTCACCGGCAAGTCTCTTAACTCGTTATGAAATGCAACAACCCGTAACCAACTCATTGGTCACATTGCATTCAATGCTTATAATGATGATCATTACCGAGAGGGCCCAGAGAAACCTCTCCGACAATCGGAGTGACAAAACCTAATCTCGAAATCGCCTAACTCAACATGTACCTCCGGAGACACCTGTAGTACTCCTTTATAATCACCCGATTACGTTGTGACGTTTGGTAGTACCCAAAGTGTTCCTCCGGTTAGCAGGGAGTTGCATAATCTCATAGTTACAGGAACATGTATAAGTCATGAAGAAAGCAATAGCAACATACTAAACGATCAAGTGCTAGGCTAACGGAATGGGTCATGTCAATCACATCATTCTCCTAATGATGTGATCCCATTAATCAAATAACAACACATGTCTATGGTCAGGAAACATAACCATCTTTGATTAATGAGCTAGTCAAGTAGAGGCATACTAGTGACTATATGTTTGTCTATGTATTCATACATGTATTATGTTTCCGGTTAATACAATTCTAGCATGAATAATAAACATTTATCATGAAATAAGGAAATAAATAATAACTTTATTATTGCCTCTAGGGCATATTTCCTTCAGTCTCCCACTTGCACTAGAGTCAATAATCTAGTTCACATCATCATGTGATTCAACACTAATATTCACATCTATATGTGATTAACACCCATAGTTCACATCGTCATGTGATCAACACCCAAAGGGTTTGCTAGAGTCAATAATCTAGTTCACATCGGTATGTGATTAACACCCAAAGAGTACTAAGGTATGATCATGTTTTGCTCGCGAGAGAAGTTTAGTCAACGGGTCTGTCACATTCAGAGCCGTATGTATTTTGCAAATATTCTATGTCTACAATGCTCTTGCGGAGCTACTCTAGCTAATTGCTCCCACTTTCAATATGTATCCAGATTGAGACTTAGAGTCATCTGGATCAGTGTAAAAAGCTTGCATCGATGTAACTCTTTACGACGGGCTTTTTATCACCTCCATAATCGAGAAATATTTCCTTAGTCCTCACTAAGGATGTTCTTGACCAATGTCCAGTGATCTACTCCTAGATCACTATTGTACTCCCTTGCCAAATTCAGAGCAAGGTATACAATAGGTCTGGTACATAGCATAGCATACTTTATAGAACCTATGACTGAGGTATAGGAAATGACTTTCATTCTCTTTTCTATTTTCTGCCGTGGTCGGGACTTGAGTCTTTACTCAATTTCACACCTTTGCAACACAGGCAAGAACTCTTTCTTTGACTGTTCCATTTTGAACTATTTCAAAATCTTTGACAAGGTATGTACTTATTGAAAAAAACTTATCAAGCGTCTTGATCTATCTCAATAGATCTTGATGCTCAATATGTAAGCAGTTTCACCGAGGTCCTTCTTTGAAAAACTTCTTTCAAATACTCCTTTATGCTTTGCAGAATAATTCTACATTATTTCCGATCAACAATATGTCATTCACATATACTTATCAGAAATCTTTGTAGTGCTCCCACTCACTTTCTTGTAAATACAGTCTTCTCCAAAAGTCTGTTTAAAACCATATGCTTTGATCACACTATCAAAATGTTTATCCCAACTCCGAGATGCTTGCACCAGTCCATAGATGGATCATTTGAAGCTTGCACATTTTGTTAGCTCCTTTAGGATTGACAAAACCTTTTGGTTGCATCATATACAACTCTTCTTTAATAAATCCATTAAAGAATGTATTTTTGACATCCATTTGCCAGATTTCATAAAATGTGGCAATTGCTAACATGATTCGGACAGACTTAAGCATCGCTACAGTTGAGAAAATCTCATTATAGTCAACACCTTGAACTTGTCGAAAACCTTTTTGTGACAAGTCGGGCTTTGTAGATAATAACACTACTATCAGTATCTGTCTTCCTCTTGAAGATCCATTTATATAATATGGCTTGCCGATCGTCGGGCAACTCCATCAAAGTCCATACTTTGTTCTCATACATGGATCCCATCTCAGATTTCATGGCCTCAAGCCATTTCGCGGAATCTGGGCTCATCATCGCTTCCTCATAGTTCTTAGGTTTATCATGGTCTAGTAACATGACTTCTAGAATAGGATTACCGTACCACTCTGGTGCGGATCTTACTCTAGTTGACCTACGAGGTTTTAGTAGTAACTTGATCTTGAAGTTTCATGATCATCATCATTAGCTTCCTCACTAATTGGTGTAGGCATCACTGGAACTGATTTCAGTGATGAACTAGTTTCCAATAAGGATACAGGTATAGTTACCTCATCAAGTTCTACTTTCCTCCCACTCACTTCTTTCGAGAGAAAGTCCTTCTCTAGAAAGGATCCATTTTTAGCAACAAATATCTTGCCTTCGGATCTGTGATAGAAGGTGTACCCAACTATTTCCTTTGGGTATTCTATGAAGACGCACTTCTCCGATTTGGGTTCGAGCTTATCAGGATGAAACTTTTTCACATAAGCATCACAGCCCCAAACTTTAAGAAAGCGTCAACTTGGGTTTCTTGCTAAACCACAGTTCATATGTTGTCGTCTCAACGGATTTAGATGGTGCCCTTTTAATGTGAATGCATGTCTCTAATGCATAACCCCAAAACTATATTGGTAAATCAGTAAGAGACATCATAGATCGCACTATATCCAATAAAGTGCGGTTCTGACGTTCGGACACACCATAACGCTAAAGTGTTCCAGGTGGCGTGAGCTGTGAAACTATTCCACATTGTTTTAATTGAAGACCAAACTTGTAACTCAAATATTCCTCTCAGCGATCAGATCGCGAAACTTTATTTTCTTGTTACGATGATTTTCCACTTCACTCTAAAATTCTTTGAACCTTTCAACTATTTCGGACTTATGTTTCATCAAGTAGATATACCCATATCTGCTCAAATCATCTTGTGAAGGTCGGAAAATAACGATACTTGCCACGAGCCTTCATACTCATTGGTCTGCATACATCAAGATGCATTATTTCCAATAAGTCGGTAGCTTGTTCCATTGTTCCGAAGAACGGAGTTTTAGTCATCTTGCCCAAAAGGCACGGTTCGCAAGCATCAAGTGATTCATAATCAAGTGATTCCAAAATCTCATCAGTATGGAGTTTCTTCATGCGCTTTACACCAATATGACCTAAACGGCGGTGCCACAAATAAGTTGCACTATCATTATTAACTTTGCATCTTTTGGTTTCAATATTATGAATATGTGTATCACTACGATCGAGATCCAACAAACTATTTTCATTGGGTGTATGACCATTGAAGGTTTTATTCATTTAAACAGAACAACAATTATTTTCTGATTTTAAATGAATACTGTATTGCAATAAACATGATCAAATCATATTCATGCTCAACGCAAACGCCAAATAACATTTATTTAGATTTAACACTGATCCCGAAAGTATAGGGAGTGTGCGATGATGATCATATCAATCTTGGAACTACTTCCAACACTCATCGTCACTTCCCTTCAACTAGTCTTTGTTTATTCTATAACTCCTGTTTTGAGTTACTAATCTTAGCAACCGAACAAGTATCAAATACTGTGGGCTACTATAAACACTAGTAAAGCACACATCAATAACCTCGTATATCAAATATACCCTTGTTCACTTTGCCATCCTTCTTATCCACCAAATATTTGGAGTAGTTCCACTTCAAAGTGACCATTTCCTTTGCAAGAGAAGCACTCAGTTTGGGCTTTAGGTTCAGCTTTGGGCTTCTTCACGGAGTGACAAGTTGCTTGTCATTCTACTTGAAGTTCCCTTTCTTTCCCTTTGCCATTCTCTTGAAACTAGTGGTCTTGTCAATCATCAACACTTGATGCTCTTTCTTGATTTCTACCTTCGTCGATTTCAACATCACGAAGAGCTCGGGAATTTTTTTCGTCATCCCTTGCATACTATAGTTCATCACGAAGTTCTAGTAACTTGGTGATGGTGACTAGAGAATTACATCAATCACTATCTTATCCGGAAGATTAACTCCCACTTGATTCAAGCGATTGAAGTACCTGGACAATCTGAGCACATGCTCACTAGTTGAGCGATTCTCCTCCATCTTTTAGCTACGTAACTTGTTGGAGACTTCATATCTCTCAACTCGGGTATTTGCTTGAAATATTAACTTCAATTCTGGAACATCTCATATGGTCCATGACGATCAAAACGTCTTTGAAGTCCCGATTCTAAGCCGTTAAGCATGGTGCACTAAACTATCAAGTAGTCATCATATTGAGCTAGCCAAACGTTCATAACGTATGCATCTGCTCCTGCAATAGGTCTGTCACCTAGCGGTGCATTAAGGACATAATTCTTCTGTGCAGCAATGAGGATAAACCTCAGATCACGGATCCAATCCGCAACATTGCTACTAACATTTTTCAATACAATTTTCTCTAGGAACACATATAAAAACATAGGGAAGCAAAAAAACATAGGGAAGCAACAACGCGAGCTATTGATCTACAACATAATTTGCAAAATACTACCAGGACTAAGTTCATGATAAATTTAAGTTCAATTAATCATATTACTTAAGAACTCCCACTTAGATAGACATCTCTCTAGTCATCTAAGTGATCACGTGATCCAAATCAACTAAACCATAACCGATCATCACGTGAGATGGAGTAGTTTTCAATGGTGAACATCACTATGTTGATCATATCTACTATATGATTCACGCCGACCTTTCGGTCTCCGTGTTCGAGGCCATATCTGCATATGCTAGGCTCGTCAAGTTTAACCTGAGTATTCTGCGTGTGCAAAACTGGCTTGCACCCGTTGTAGATGGACGTAGAGCTTATCACACCCGATCATCACATGGTGTTTGGACACGATGAACTTTGGCAACGGTGCATACTCAGGGAGAACACGTCTTGATAATTTTTTAGTGAGAGATCATCTTAAAATGCTACCGTCAATCAAAGCAAGATAAGATGCATAAAGGATAAACATCACATGCAATCAATATAAGTGATATGATATGGCCATCATCATCTTGTGCTTGTGATCTCCATCTCCGAAGAACCGTCATGATCACCATCGTCACCGGCGCGACACCTTGATCTCCATCGTAGCATCGTTGTCGTCTCGCCAACTATTGCTTCTACGACTATCGCCACTGCTTAGTGATAAAGTATAGCAATTACATGGCGTTGCATTTCATACAATAAAGCGACAACCATTTGGCTCCTGCCAATTGCCGATAACTTCGGTTACAAAACATGATCATCTCATACAATAAAATATAGCATCACGTCTTAACCATATCACATCACAACATGCCTGCAAAAACAAGTTAGACGTCCTCTACTTTGTTGTTGCAAGTTTTACGTGGCTGCTACGGGCTGAGCAAGAACCGTTCTTCCCTACGCATCAAAACCACAGCGATAGTTTGTCAAGTTGGTGCTGTTTTAACCTTCGCAAGGACCGGGCGTAGCCACACTCGGTTCAACTAAAGTGAGAGAGACAGACACCCGCCGGTCACCTTTAAGCAACGAGTGCTCAAGCGGTGAAACCAGTCTCGTAAGCGTCTGGCGTAATGTCGGTCCGGGCCGCTTCATCTCACAATACCGCCCGAACCAAAGTATGACATGCTGGTAAGCAGTATGACTTATATCGCCCACAACTCACTTGTGTTCTACTCGTGCATATGACATCAACGCATAAAACCAGGCTCGGATGCCATCGTTGGGAAACGTAGTAATTTCAAAAATTTCCCTACGCACACGCAAGATCATGGTGATGGTATAGCAACGAGAGGAGAGTGTATGTCCACGCACCCTCGTGAGACCGTGGCGGAAGCGTTATGACAACGCGGTTGATGTAGTCGTGCGTCTTCACGATCCGACCGATCCAAGTACCGAACGTCACGGCACCTCCGAGTTCAGCACACGTTCAGCTCGATGGCGATCCCGGACTCGATCCGGCAAAGTGTCGGGGATGAGTTCCGTCAAGACGACGGCATGGTGACGATGATGATGCTCTATCGGTGAGGGCTTCGCCTAAACTCATGACGATATGACCGAGGTGGAATATGGTGGAGGGGGGCACCGCACCCGGCTAAGGAACGATCCGTAGATCAACTTGTGTGTCCATGGGGTGCCCCCTGCCCCCGTATATAAAGGAGGGAGGGAGGACGAGGCCGGCCCTAGGAGGGGCGCGCCATGGGGAGTCCTACTCCCACCGGGAGTAGGATTCCCTTTCCTAGTCCAACTAGGAGTCCTTCCATGTATTAGGAGTAGGAGACAAGGAAGGGGAAGAGAGAAGGGAAGGAAGGAGGGGTGCGGCCGCTCCCTAGTCAATTCGGACTAGGCCATGGGGAAGCGCGGCCTGCCCTAGGCAGCCTCTCTCTTTCCAGCAGGCCCAATAATGCCCAATACTTCTCCCCGGCGAATTCCGTAGAATCGTCCGGTACTTCAAAAATACCGAACCATTCGAACCTTTCCGAACTCTGAATACTGATCGTCCAATATATCGACCTTTACGTCTCGACCATTTCGAGACTCCTCGTCATGTCCCCGATCTCATCCGGGACTCAACTCCTTCGGTACATCAAAACTCATAAACTCATAATATAAGCATCGCTATGAAACCTTAAGCGTGCGGACCCTACGGGTTCGAGAACTATGTAGACATGACCTAGAACTATTCTCGGTCAATAACCAATAGCGGGACCTGGATGCCCATATTGGCTCCTACATATTCTACGAAGATCTTTATCGGTCAAACCGCATAACAACATACGTTGTTCCCTTTGTCATCGGTATGTTACTTGCCCGAGATTCGATCGTCGGTATCCAATACCTAGTTCAATCTCGTCACCGGCAGGTCTCTTTACTCGTTCTGTAATGCATTATCCCGTAACCAACTCATTGGTCACATTGCTTGCAAGGCTTATAATGATGTGCATTACCGAGAAGGCCCAGAGATACCTCTCCGACAATCGGAGTGACAAAACCTAATAATCTCGAAATACGCCAACTCAACATGTACCTTCGGAGACACCTGTAGTACTCCTTTATAATCACCCGATTCGTTGTAGACGTTTGGTAGTACCCAAAGTGTTCCTCCCAGAACGGAGTTGCATAATCTCATAGTTACGAGGAACATGTATAAGTCATGAAGAAAGCAATAGCAACATACTAAGCGATCAAGTGCTAGGCTAACGGAATGGGTCATGTCAATCACATCATTCTCCTAATGATGTGATCCCATTAATCAAATAACAACACATGTCTATGGTCAGGAAACATAACCATCTTTGATTAATGAGCTAGTCAAGTAGAGGCATACTAGTGACTATATGTTTGTCTATGTATTCACACATGTATTATGTTTCCAAGTTAATACAATTCTAGCATGAATAATAAACATTTATCATGAAATAAGGAAATAAATAATAACTTTATTATTGCCTCTAGGGCATATTTCCTTCAGTAGGCCCATTAAGCCCCCGGGGGGTTCCGGTAACCTCCCGGTACTCCGGTAAAATCTCGATTTCACCCGGAATACTTTCGATATCCAAATATAGGCTTCCAATATATAAATCTTCATGTCTCGACCATTTCGAGACTCCTCGTCATGTCCGTCACATCCGGGACTCCGAACAAACTTCGGCACATCAAAACACATAAACTCATAATATAACTGTCATCGAAACCTTAAGCGTGCGGACCCTACGGGTTCGAGAACTACGTAGACATGACCGAGAACCGTTTCCGGTCAATAACCAATAAGCGGAACCTGGATGCTCATATTGGCTCCTACATATTCTCTGAAGATCTTTATCGGTCAAACCGCACAACAACATACATTGTTCCCTTCGTCATCGGTATGTTACTTGCCCGAGATTCGATCGTCGGTATCCCAATACCTAGTTCAATCTCGTTACCGACAAGTCTCTTTACTCGTTACGTCATGCATCATTCCGTAACTAACTCATTATTTACATTGCTTGCAAGGCTTATAGTGATGTGCATTACCGAGAGGGCCTAGAGATACCTCTCCGACAATCAGAGTGACAAAACCTAATCTCGAAATACGCCAACCCAACATGTACCTTTGGAGACACCTGTAGAGCTCCTTTACAATCACCCAGTTATGTTGTGACGTTTGGTAGCACACAAAGTGTTCCTCCGTAAACGGAGTTGCATAATCTCATAGTTGTAGGAACTTGTAAGTCATGAAGAAAGCAATAGCAACATACTAAGCGATCAAGTGCTAGGCTAACGGAATGGGTCAATTCAATCACATCATTCTCCTAATGATGTGATCCCGTTAATCAAATGACAACACATGTCTATGGTTAGGAAACATAACCATCTTTGATTAATGAGCTAGTCAAGTAGAGGCATACTGGTGACATTAAGTTTGTCTATATATTCACACATGTATCATGTTTCTGGTTAATACAATTCTAGCATGCATGAATAATAAACATTTATCATGATATGAGGAAATAAATAATAACTTTATTATTGCCTCTAGGGCATATTTCCTTCATATTATTCATAGATTCGGCATTCCTCAAACATTAACTACGGACCAAGGTTCATCCTTTATGTCACATCAAGTCAGAGAATTTGCCGAATCATATAAGATAAAGTTGCTCAATTCCTCTCCATATTATGCCCAAGCCAATGGACAAGCTGAGTCTAGTAATAAAATATTAATCAAGCTGATCAAGAAGAAGATTGAGGATAGCTTTGTGGGAACACAAAATCTCAAGGCATGGTGCTACAAAGGTAACTCCGTATGAACTCGTATATGGTCAAGAGGCCGTTTTATCAGTGGAAGTGAATTTGAATGCTTTGAGAATAGCCAAACAAAATGATTCATCGGCCATGGACTTCTATAACTTGATGATGGACAATATTGATGAAGTCGCCGATAAATGTGTGTCTGCTTTGAATGCCATAGAGAGAGATAAGTTGAGGGTGGCAAGAGCTTACAATAAGAAGGTCAAGTTGAAGAATTTTCAATTTGGCGATCTTGTGTGGAAAGTGATTCTACAAATTGGTTCAAAAGATAGAAAATTCGGGAAGTGGTCTCCAAGTTGGGAAGGTCCTTTTAAGATTACAAGAGTGGTTCCCGGAAACTCATATTTGGTGGAATCCATACAAGGCACATTATTACCTCGAGCTCTCAATGGAAAATATTTAAAGAAATATCACCCAAGTGTGTGGCAAGAAGCCTAGATAGGCAATGGCCGATATATCACTATCGTCCTAAGCAAAGACATGGCCGGTAAATAACTAGCGCCCTTAGCATAAACATGGCCGATATATAATTATCGCCCTAAGAAACTATAAATGGCCGATGTAGTGTTGACATCGTCCTTAGAACAAACATGGTACAAATTATTTTTCGGCACGCTAGCTTTGCCCAAAAACAGGGGGGTGGGGGCATGTGTTGACACCAGATTTTGGCACGGTCAAGAACTTGATTAATATGACCTAAAATGGAGAAGTGATCTACATAAAAAAGTTCCGTATTGTCGATATGAACATCTTTGAAGTTTGGGCCATCGCCATCTGATCTCATTTCGAAGGCCAAAGTTGTGTTCGAAATGCTGAGATTTTGTATTCAGAACACTATTCGGCTCATTACGCCCTCAATACCACCTCGTATGAAAAAATGATCTACACGGATTATCTTCGTCTCGTCGAAATGATTGATTTTGATATAAAAATCGTCCTAATCCAACTTCGTATGCAAAAGTTAGAGCTATCAGAGTGCAACCCTGTCATGAGGCGTGATGTGGCGCGCCCCACCAGACCTATGTCTGATGGGTAGCGCGAGGGAAGGGGTGTTTTGCGTGACAGTCCGTTTTGTGTGAGCGATTTAACCTTCAAGATGACCTTTCAACACAAAAGTTTTTCGTCTCGTCGAAACAGTCAAGATTGCTTTTGGACTCGTTTCCATCCGAGGTCGTTTACTGCCTCAAACATGACCCGCAAGGTGCAGCCAGGTTGTAAACCGAACCGTTTTGGAAAATTTGATTTCAGAGTTGGACCCAAACTAGGGGTTTGGACGTGAATCCAAGCTTTTTCCTTGCAAGGAAAGTCCAGCCGCCTCTTATATATCTAAGGGGTGACGGTCGATTGAACAACAACACACAATCGCAAAACCCATCTACAAACTTTCATCTCCTATCCTAGTTTTCTGCTTCTCGTTCATCGGTGTTCTTCGCCGGAGAGCTTGATTCTGACGGCCCTAGGGGCAAGCGAACCGACCTAGGGCAGCCCATCACCGCCGTGCGTCCAGACGGGGTCTCTCCCGGCCGCGTGGGGTTTCGGGTCTTCAAAAGAGCTCGCCGGATTGTCTTGCGTATCGCGCTTCCGGTGAGCCTCCTTCGGCTACGTGTCTTGCGTATCGCGCTCGACGCCGAGGCTACACGGTGACGTGTTAGGTGTGCGAACACCTGGCAACAAATAGGACCTAAAAGCAGCAAATATACACTGCACGGCAACAAAGCTGGCCGGTCCATTCGGTCCTCTCGGGCCTGACCGAGTTGGCACCCCCCGGTCCGGTCCTATAATACCAGCTCGTTGGACAGCACGGTCCGGACCGGACCGCCGGCGGCCGGTCCAAACACCGGCTCGGACCGGGACCGGACCGGCCCGGACCGTGTCGAGGCTGAATCGCGGCCGCCCTCACCTCCTTCCCCGCATCCATCCAGCCAACTGCATATTCACGGAAGGTTCTTAAGGGAGTTCTGCCTTGTTTCGGGGTGCTAGCAGGTAGGCATATTCCTTTAACCCCTCAATGCCCGTTGTGCAAAGTGGGATTGGAGGATATTCAGCACTGCATATTCACATGTTCAAGGGTTAAGGAGGTTTGGGACGAGCTTCAGCTGACAGATACTATACAGAGGGCAGTACTACAAGATCGCTCGGGGTCCATCACTCTAGAGATCCTCCTACAATCTGATAGTATGGTTCATGAAATACGGCAGCAGAACTAATACTAGTGACCATGTGGTACATTTGGTGGCAGCGGAGACAAGCGGCAAAAGGGGAAATCATTCAGGACCCTGACAGAACGGCTTTGTCGATTAGGGTATCGCTACAAACTTTGTTCGTGCAAATTCACCAAACCAGCCAATCCGAAAGATAGACCAGATATGGAGGAAACCTGATTCGGGCTTTGTGAAAATCAACGTGGACGCGTCATTCCATGCTGATACACTGGCTGGGGCCTGTGGTGCCGCGGCGAGAGATGATCAAGGTAACTTCATTGCTGCTGCAACTTGGGTTCTGCCTCATGTCCCCTCGGCTGATTCTGCGGAAACAAATGCAATCCGTTATGGGTTGATTCTGGCTGCTAATATAGGATGCACCAAAGTTGCAATTGAATCAGATAGCACGAATGCTATTGAGGCTGCTTCTGACCCTGATGCTTATATGGGAAGTGATGCTGCAATTATAACTGAAGCTACAATATTGGCTATGGAGTTTTCTTCTGTTTATTTTGTTCGATGTTGTAGGGAAGCCAATCTAGCTGCAGATTGTTTGGCAAAACACTGCTTTAGCACTAGAACTTCAGAGTTTTGGGACTCTTCTCCACCTGACTTTATTCTTCCAAATATTGTAAACGATATGTTTATCATTTGAGGAATAAAGTTACTGATTAAAAAAAAAAAAAACTGCGTGCACCCACCCGGGCAAGTTGCAGCAAGGAGCTCGCCGTCACGAGACGCCTCCGTAGCACTGGCAGCCAAATCCCGGACTCTAGTTCCAATAAACGACCTCCTCATTTTTTCCAGATCCAATAAACAATGCATACTCTGCAGGATTCCGGGCGCCGGGGCGACTGCTCTTGTTAGACAAAAAATTGATGCTCGTGTGATGCACAATCAAATAGTACTAGTTCCAAAAAAACACTGAAATATGCCATAAAACATAGAGTTGATTTTTGAATGGTAGTACTAGTTTCAGAGATACACTAAGATATTATGACATAGCATAGTTGACATAACATAACATGGTTATAAGATTGAGACGCAACACAAAGATTAATACTGCAGGTGAATGATAAGCTTTAATTTGAAGAGGGGTTTCCCACAGCACAATGGTAGATGGCGCCATGACTTCCAGTTCTTATGCCCTGTAATCGCGAACAAGGTCCATTGCTTGTGTGACGAAGGATGCAAAAGTCCTCTCAGGCTTCAATGTCCTTGCTGCATCGTGACCCCTTGCAAAATCCATGGAGCTGTCAATAAAATACATCTTTCTGCTGCAAGCCTTCGACAGTGCTTTCACCAGGCTCTCCAAGTCTGGCTTGGGGTATCTGCTACCTCTGCATTTCATCATTGATACGGCCATCCTGCTGGTAAGCTTAAGTATTTTTAGGCAACTAGGCGTTGGGTCACTGTTTCTTTCAACCATCTCCATGAGCTTCACTGGAAGGCTAAATTCATCAACTCCGTCATGAAACTGAACAGCCAAATCCTGATCCACACTGATGAACATCTCATGTACTGTCACGCAAAGGGATAATAGAGCTGTCTCTACTATCTGGGTGTTCTTTTGTTTTTGGATTTCCTGTAGAGAAGAAGAGCTGCTGTTCTGGCCATTATTTTGCAAAGCACCGCCTTGTTGTACTGTTGGTGTTGCTTCTACGGTAAGTATTTTCTTGAGCACCTGCAAATTGTAAGAGTACGCTTAATCTGACATGTGTAGGTGATAAAGCAAGACATGATCATTTATCCACTTATGTATAAAAATTCTAAAGACATGTTTACTTATTTACTAGACAGGGATTACCTTCGGAATCAAGTAAGTCATGGACTCCTTGAGTACACTGAGACATTCATCATCTGTGGTGTAATGGAGACATGCACGCTGTAGGATTTCTGCTACAATCATATGGTATCTTCCGTATCCATTAGTTACAATCTCAAGATTCGCTGTGAAAGTGTATACTGCAGAACCATTTACTTGTAAGATAATCGCGGCATTGCTTCCGTCTTGGGAACATAGCTCTTCCAGTGCTTCAAGTGCCGATATTTTGTTGAGATTTTGGGTATTGTAAGTGTAGATGTCTGCCAGCCCCTCGATTACTTTTTCTCTGGTTTGATTCCGCATCTGCATCTTCACCTGCTGCATTGTTATGTTGGTGAGAACCCCCCTGGCCAAGTTGTGCATCTGTTGAGAACATTGACCACATCTATAAATCCCCTTTATGTTTCTGAGTGCTTCCTTGTTTGTGATGAATTCGTGAACCAGTGTTTCCTGCGTTTCCTCATGACCATGAGTGAGCCGGTGGATCACTTTCAGTGATTCCAGTACCACGTCCCCCCAAGCATCATGATCAGTTTGGTGGTAAAGGTTGGAGGCTAGAGGCGTCATGATCTTGGTGAGGAGACCTGGGGTGTTGACGATGAGATTGCAATTGTTCTTGTTGGCTGCCAGCACGAAAAGAACATGCAGACCTTCCCACAAGCGCTCGAGGTAGTCCTTCTCCTCCTCGGCATAATGACTGTCATGATCTGTACTGTTTGAGGAAAAGAAAAACTGATGTTCCTGGAATGTACCGATCAGTGTGGATATGCATTGGAGCACCTGCGGAAGCAGATCCGGACTGGCCCCGTCGGCCATGTGCAGCACTACGTTTGCAGCGTGCTTCCTTGTCTCTCTTGATTCAATTATATCTGCTTTTTCTGGCCTCTCTAGGCCATATACACGGCTTGTTGCATTTGATAGGAGCAACAGGAAACGGAAGGTGTGGCTGGAGGGTGCGTAGAGGATCAGCTTTCTTATTAGAATGCACTGGTCCATAAACTTGGTTGAGTTAACACGCCTCATTGGCCCGAAGATTGTGCTCAGGATCTTTATCCCGGTGGCATTGTCTTTCAGCGACGCCGATGCCATCATGTCCATAGCATATGTCACCAGGTTCCTTCCTTTGGCGAAAGATAGGTTCCTCGAGCATCCTCTCCGGGTTTCAGTCATGTAATCCTGAACTAATGCGACTCTTGGACCTTGGAAGCCGTACCGTTTGGCCAGTGCTGCCACTATCCTTCCGGACAACTGAACATCGATTATTCTTGAATAGGCAAAGAATGCACCTTGGACCACAACAATGATATACAAGACATCAAGAGCCTCCATCTGCATTCCCGTACTCGTGCTGTATTAAACGCCACACCGAAACCCCGGTGGCGATGTACGGCCCCCAAGCAAAGATGACAAAAAGACCGCAGAGACACACAACGGCGCATGTGGCTGCTTGGACAAACCATGCGATCACTTCTAAAAGTGATTTAACAAGCACCACATCTTTTAAGATCTTTCCTGATGGCATTCCTCTAGTCATCCGCCTCGGCCAATTTACTCGGCCTATCATATTCAATCCATATGCTGCCGTCCCAACTGAGCTAAGCTTGTCACCCCCACCAAGATTATCATCGACCACCCTGCAATGTTGTAATGCTCAAACTTAAATAAAGTCTTCAACTAGCAAGAGATATTCCTGTCGGTAGTGCCCGAGAACAAAGAGAGTTTGTTGGTCTACTTTTAGAGCATCTCCAGCCGCGCCACCAACAGGCCCTCCCCAGGCGTTTTTGCCGCGCCGGCGCCGAAAAAACGGCCCAGTAGCCCCCCAGAAGCCCGTTTTTCGTCGGCTCGGGCCGAAACTGGTGCCGGCAGACCCAGGCAGAACCCGGCGCCCTGGGGGCACCTGGGGCACCGGCACAAGCGAAAAGGGCAATGGGTCTGCCCTGTCGGCGAGTCGAGCGCCTCTTCCCGCCGTTTCTTCCCGCTTTTCCCCACTTCCCTCCCATTTTCTCCTTTCCTCCCGCCAATCTCCCTCCCGCTCGCCTCCCAGCCGGCCGCCATGCCACCGAAGAAGTACGTCGTCCCCCGCGCCGCGGCAACCGCGACCGCCTCCGTCGCCCAGCCAAAGCAGAGGAAGCCGAAGGCGCCGCCGTTCAAGCCGCCGGGCATGAAAAACGCCGATTGGAGGGTAGAAGTATAGCGACGGGAGGCCGTCACCGCCGACCGGCAGAACAGGGCCCTCGCCAAGAAGGCCCGTGACAACGCGGCACGCGCGGCTGCGGCTGTGGCTGCCGCTTCGGCGGACCAGGCCGAGGCCGAGGCGACTCGCGCGGGGATGATGAATCCACCCGGCAACCACGCGCAGTACGTGCCCTGGGGCCAGCAAGGCGTCGGGTCTCCGCTGCCGCAGCCATGGGGATCGTCTTCGCCGGGCTACGCCGACGGGGACGCGCACGGTGGGTTCAACCCAAACGTCACTTTCCCCCATGGACACCCGGCCCAGCGCACGCTCTCGCCAGCCTTCACCGGCGTGCAGTACCCTCCACACAACTACTCGCTGCCCGCGTACGCGTCCTCCCCGATGCCCCCTCTCAGCCGTTGCGTGCTGCCCTTCTCGCACATCGTCGACGCCGACGAGACCGAGGCTGACATGGACGACATCATCGCTGAAGGTTCAGCCGAGGGCGCCGCGTCTCCTGGGTTCACCGCGGATGAGACGGTGGATCTCAGCGACGGCATGGACGGCGAGCTCGGCTACGTCTACGACGACGAGAAGCAGGAGGAGGAGGATGAGGAGGAGAAGGAGGAGGAGGAGTAGCCGGCGACTGTTCCGGCGTGGAGGCCCAAGAAGAAGAAGAAGCGGACGGCTAGGTCAGGCGAGCCGCACATCAAGTGTGCGTCCAAGGAGGAGGAATGCCTTGCCGAAGTATGGAAAGTCGTCTGCCTCGACCCGACCACCGGCGCGAACCAGAGCATCTAGACGCATCGGGCGCCAAGATCAAGGCGTAGTTCGACGAGCGCAAGCTCGCCGACCCTACTTCAAAGGCATCTACATGCAGCTGGTCGGGCGATGGCGAACCATTGGGGCGTATCCAGGCGTGCAACAAATGGCATGGGGTCGTTGAGGAGGTCGCCGCTCACCGGAGAAGCGGCGCCAAAGATTGAGGATCAGGTATGGCACGCCCGGTCTCCGCCTCTCTTCGCCGTAGCGCCGCCAATCAACTGTTTGTTCATCCAAGAGTTGCTGCGCATGTTCGGCCTGTATCGACAGAGCAACAACGACGCCGAGTTCAAGTACCTTCACGTTTACAAGCGCATTGACAAGTGCGAGAAGTGGGCGGAAGTCCGACGCACCCTCGAGAAGGCCAAGGAGACCTACAAGCCGGACGCACCGACTCCGGGCGCGTCAGAAGGGCGGCTGGACGGCAACAAAGGTGCCAAGAAGGGGAAACACGCCGTCGCGGCCACCGCTCGCGTGCAGGAGTCCATCTAGCACTGCCTCGCCGACGCGCAGGTCCGGCTCGCCCTTCGTGAAGGGAAGACCGACGCGCAGTGGTCAGCGTTGATGTCGAGCAGCGCCGTCAAGCTCGACCTACTCTGGACCAACGTCGCCGCGAAGAAGAGGAACACCGACCTGGCTTTCCTGCTGGGCGGCGCGGACATGCTCCAGAGCACCGACGAGGCGGTCAAGGCGTTTGGCGCATGTTGGCCTCATCCTGAACCAGCTTCCCTCGACGACGCCGCCCACGCCCACGACGACGCCACCCACGCCCACACACACGCCGACGCCACCGCCAAGCCCGAGCGATGATGCCGCCGAGACTGCCCGCATCACAGAAGCCACGCCGACGCCGCCATGCACAGAGACCCCGTCAAGCCCGCGCACGCCGACTCCGCCGACGCCGACGCCGAAGGCCGACCTCGCCGCCTGATGCGCGCTTCCGTCCTTTCTGTTTTTTGTACGCCGAACTTTTCATACAATCGCCGAGACCTGCTGGCCGCTTGATCGCCGGATTGTGGCATCTATTTTGTGCGCGGGAATGACTATGTTTGAATTTGCCGTGGCTGGGGGGCAGTGCCTGGGGGCGTGGCTGGGAGCTAGGCCGCCCCCAGGGGTCAAACTAGCGCCGGCTCACCCCCAGGTCGTAGTTTTTCGGCACCCTGGAGGGACGAACGGCTGGAGATGCTCTTAGAATTAAGCTTCTCAAATGGCCGCGGGGAAAACCCATAGGGTAGTGCCTGCCTAGACCCGTCCTTGCACCCCCGCCCCCTCTCCCTGCTGGCCCCTTTAAGCATAAAACAAAATACACGCCGAACGTACAAGGTAGTGAAGGAGCCCTCTAATAATTAAAGAAGACAACATAAACGCACTCAAATATGTTCCGAAAAATGAAACAGGTCGGCCAAAACATACCATCACGACAAGACCTAGCACACCCAAGCTCCACGACAATGCCCTCAGAAATGAATACGGCTCAAAGCATCACCCTGTCGAGTCCACGATGGACAAAAGTCTTCACCCGGAACCCTTGCACGAAGAGGAGAACCACAACGTCGTCCTCAAGAGAAGAGCGACACCCGCAGGAGCCGCCGTTGTTGGCGCCAAATCGCATAGTTTTTGCTCGGCAGATCACCGTGCCACCAGGAGGCACCAAAGACAGCCACTCCGTGTCCTAGCCGCCAGATCCGGATCTGGACGTCACTACTTGGATAGAGAGCGAGCCTGAGCCCCCCACCGCCATGGTGCTCGCCGGAGAGCCAACCACACGAACCGCCATCCGAGGCCACCGCCCCGGCATCCATGTCCATGACACTGCTAACCATCACCATCACCACACACATACCCCCACACGGCGAGTAAATGGCACTCCCACTAGTAGAAAAAGGGTCATACGTGAAGCACATTAGTGCCGGTTTGAATTTGAGCCGGTACTAATGTATACATTAGTGCCGGTTCGTGGGGGCGATCAATAGCACCGGTTAGTGGCGAACCTTTAGTACCGGTTCATGCCACGAACCAGTACTAAAGAGCCTGTGTCAGCCTGCGGTCAGGCTATGGCCCCACCATCATCATTTAGTGCGGTTCGCAGTACCACTTAACCGGGTACTAATGACGTTAATGGCAGGATGTTTTAATTAGTCCCACCTCGCTCCCCTAACAAGCATTTTACCACCTTAAATATGTTATTTCTCAAACTATCATAAGCACTTGGTCTTCATTGAACTCTATGTGTAGAATTTGTGGCCTCAATATGAGTCTTCATCGGTTTATAAATCGTTGATGACTTATATTGACAATTCAGATTGTACACACAAAGATCATTGATGATCAAAGTATTTTTGATGTTATATGATCATATTGACAATTTAGATCAGAAAGAAATATAAGATCATGATGTAAATGCTCTTATATTTTTATGCTCAGTATGCACAATTCAAAGCGACGCCATCAACTATCAACCATTTCTGCCTTCATTTGCTATTTTTCATGCATTCAATGATTTGTTTTGAGAACTAAATGACCTGGAAATTGAAAAGCACTACAAATGAACTCTGAAAAAGTTGAAACTTGGCATTGGTATGATCATTTCACCCACATAGATTGTTCAAAAAAGTAGAGAGGGTTACGGCAAAAACTAGATGCACTTCGTTCACAAACTGGACAATCTCTTTCGAAGTATTCAGGTTTCGGACGAAATTAAACTCATCTGTTACAAAGGCATTTCATTTTTTTAAACTTATTACAACTCCAGACTTTTTGTGCATTTAGTATGCACCATTCAAAGCGACGCCATCAACTTTCAACCATTTCTGCCTTCATTTGCCATAACTGTTTTAGCGCACCACCTTTAGTACCGGTTGGTGGCTCCAACCGTACTAAAGGGTGACCAATAGTACAGTTGCTTAGGAAGCTGTTTTTTAGTCCCACCTCGCCAAGAGAGAGGGACTAGGAGCGGTTTATAAGCACTGAGTGCAGAGACGATGAAGAAGAGGGCTCAATGCTCACGTTGCTTAGCTTCAAGCCTTCAGGAATATGGTAGATTGCACGGAGCTATGCGCAGTGCAATTTACACTATTCCGAAAGGCTTGAAGCAAATTAACGAGCATTGCACCTCTTTTTTATTTTTAATAACTTATTACAACTCCGGACTTCTTCTGTTATGGCAAAAACTAATTGCACGTCGGCATTTTTTTTAACTTTGGTTATAACTCCAGACTTTGACCATCATGTTTTGCAGAAAAGAAAAAATAGCAGAAAAGAAAAAATAGCAGAAAAGAAAAAAACTATTGCTGAAAAGAAAAAACTATATAAAAGAACTACTCAGAAATAAATAGAACAAAATAAGTATAGCAGAAAAGAAAAAACTGCTCAGAAATAAATAGAAGAAAAAATAAAGCAGAAAAGGAAAACATTATATTTGCTATTTTCAATCGTTTACAAAATGACCGTGAAATTGAAAATCACTACAAAATGAACTCGGAAAATGTTGAATTTTGGCAAACTAGATGAAAAACTACTCACAAATAAATAGAAGAAAATAAATATAACAGAAAAGAAAAAACTGCTTAGAAATAAATAGAAGAAAAAATAAAGCAGAAAAGGAAAAATTATATTTGCTATTTTTCAATCGTTTACAAAATGACCGTGAAACTGAAAATCACTACAAAATGAACTCTGAAAATGTTGAATTTTGGCAAACTAGATGAAAAACTACTCACAAATAAATAGAAGAAAATAAATATAACAGAAAAGAAAAAACTATACAAAAAACTACACAGAAAGAAATAGCAGAAAAGAAAAAACTACAAAAAAATTAGGCGCTGCCTGTGGGCCTGCTAGGCCACAGAGTGCAATTACAGGCCTTAAAGGCCCAAAGAGACTCACAGGTGGCAGCGCGCAGAATTTAGGCTCATAAGCTTGCTACATAGAGGAGTTCAAGAGGTAGCCGCTGCTGGGTTTATAAACCGGTCACGGCTGCCCTTCGCCAAGAGGTGGGACTAAACTTTGGGGTGAGAAGCTGAGGCCTTTAGTACCGGTTGGTGGCTCCAACCGGTACTAAAGATCACTGCTTAGTACCGGTTGGTGGCTCCAACCGGTACTAAAGGCTCACCCTATATATACAGCACTTACGAAATTTCAGTTACATCTCCCACTTCTTTCGTCAACCTCTCTCGCGCCCTGCTGTCGCCGCCGCTCGTCGTCGTCGTTGCCGTCCCGCCCGCCGAACGCCAAATCCGTCGTCGTCGTCTCCGCCACCGTCTCAGACAGATCTCGCTCTCTCTCTCACAGCGTACTGCCGCCGCCGCCAATCCGCCCGCTGGCCTCGTCCGTCCCGCCGCCCAATGCGGTGCTCTAGCCTCAGACGCCGGCGCCAGATGTATGGGCGGCGGCGTCTGGCCGCACACACACACACACATATACCACACACGCATACACACACATACACACATACGTACTAGATTAATGTCGAATGTTAGATTAATGTCGAATGTTAGATGAATTAGCTAGCTAGATAGAAAAATTGTCGAACTAGAGATTAGAACTAGTTCAATAATTAATATAACTAGTTTATTTTAGTAAGAAAATTTAGGTATATGAGATTTGAACTAGTTCAATAATTAATATAACTAGGTTAATGAGTTTTTTGTTTATTTAATTTTTTATATATTTTGAGTTTATATAAATGTTAGATTAATGTCGAATGTTAGATGAATTAGATAGAAAAGTTAAATATATAGTAATGTCAATTGAATATATAGGAAATGTCATCTGACGACGAAAAAGATTTCATTAGTATTACTTAGAAAGTGTTTAATGGACTTAGTTAGAACTAGGGAAACTTGTTTAAAGTTAGTAAGTACTACATTATTCTATTTATAGTAAGAGCTTAATAGTTGAACTAGTTGATATAATAAAACTGGTTCATTTTACTATAGAAGTAGTTTATTTTTAGCAAGAAAATTAATAGAACTAGTTTATTTTTTAGTTAAAGCAATTATTCCCGCATCGACGTGGGCGATGCCTATCCCGCATCCTCGGTCGAGTTGGCGGAGGACGAGCGCCTGCTTGACCAGATGGGCCATGTCCGGACTGGGCTCCGCCGGGTGGTACTGGAGGTGCTACCTTCCGGGGCGTAAGCTTGGTGAGGAGCCAGCCCGTCGTTGACCCGATCCTTGTTTGGTGGCGGTCGCGTGGGCCAGTGACGGTGCCGAGGCTTCCGGACACCGCGGAGGTGGTACGTCACCGTGTCAGCGAGGAGGACGAGCACGTCCGTCGCTACATGGTTGCGTTGGAGGGCAGGTTCGAGAATACCTGGCAGGTTCTTCAGGGATCTCACTGGAGCTATGATCCTGTGATGGTTCCTTCCCTTTGGGTGTCCACTGCACGCTACCGATACCGTCGGGCGCTACGGTTCTAGCTGTCTTGGCGATATGTATGATATATAGTATTTGACGTGTATTAGTGATAATATTCGATGTACGGACACATGGAGATGATGTAGTTTTTCTTATAATTGAAGGCATCCTAATTTGAATACTACTTAATTTTGCGATTTGATTTTTCTTATTGAATGCTCAAATTGGAGAGCACTATGCAAGGCATATGCATATGATTAGTTGAATAATAATGATCTAATTTAGTCTTTGAATTATGAACGATAGGAAATGTCATCATCGGAGGACGAAAGTCTCCCGGGAGTTCGACCGGTGCCACGACGATCGAGGTGAGTGCGACAGGCCTCACACGACGATGGTCGGCGCTTCACATTAAGCTCGAGGAGACCTTGAAGTTGAAGCGGTACGCAACGCATTTACAAGTGTTTTTTTCATAATTAAGCATGACTTCAACTATTTCAACCTGTAATTTTCATCTTTTACAATTCGAGTATAGTTAATCCCATGCCATGCAAGACGCTATGTCTTAGAGAGGATGGATTTTGAAGACCATGAAAATTTTGAAACGAAGAAAATTCACCTAAGGACCCATCATGATGTGGATTTTGATGTAAAGTTGTATAATGCTGAGGCGTAACCCATTTTGGTTGCAAAATTGGGAAGCATTTTGCAAATTGTATGGTTTTGATGAGGGTATGCTTGTCACCATGGATCTTGGTGATCCTGAAATCGACCAAGACAATATGGACATTTGGGTCCTTGTTGATACTCCTCCAGTTCTACCGCTTATGTGAGTTTCTCAAACATAGTTAATTATTAATAGAACTTATATTGTTCATTTGAAATAGTTGACAGCTTATTTCCATTGACAGCTTATTTTGAAGTATCAAAGAATGTGCGTAAGATGGTAGATAGAACTTACTACACCGATGGCTCTGAGTTAACTTACAAGGAGAAAACTCATTTGGTTGGATTTTGTAATGATATTGAGAATTACAATATCTACAATCGAACTCCTCAACATTATGGTCAATACGTGCCACTAGTGCACGTGTTGAACTACGGTAACTACCATGGAGATAACCTGGTAAGTTTTATTACTATTACGACATCCTCAGGCATCTTTTTGCATACTTCTAAAACTAGTACATCATTGCTAACTACGAAGTTATTACTATGTTTTTCAACAGAGAATCCCAGAGGATTGTGTGCCTCATTTGATGTATCAGAATGGCGGTAGCCTTTGTGTTTTGAACATATATCCAGGTCATCCTACGAATCTCAACTGTCCATACCGGATTTCTAAAACAAGTGGAGACATGACAATCAAAGGATGGAAAAAATGTATGGATAGTCGTAAGGAGCTTCTTGGAAGCAAAAGGAAGCAAGGCGCAAGAATTGGAGATGTGGATGATCTCCATTCTTCATAATGGAGAGTCGGGGTCTATATTGTTTTATGCTATTTTTACCTTAAGTGTGTTTAGGTCCGATCCTACCTAATACCGATGATCATGTGCTAAGAACAATTATGTAGGGTTGGGTTCGATGACTATGAGGATGATGATCGTATGACTTATTATTAATAACGAGTAGAAGTTGTATGATGATGCTTGATTAATTAGCTAGTAGGACTTGTTATTATATATGATGATGTATGATGCGAGCATGCATGAGTTATTATATATATATCTCAAGGGTGAAACGAAAAAGAATTAAAATGGAAAACACAAAATTAAATGAAAAAGAAATCATAAAACCAAAAACCCCCAAACATTTTAGTACCGGTTGGTGTTACCAACCGGTACTAAAACTCCTGCCCCGGAGCTGGCTCGTGCCACGTGGTTGCCCTTTAGCACCGGTTCGTGCTGAACCGGTACTAAAGGGGAAACTTTAGTGACCACACTTTAGTGCGGTTATGTAACCGGCACTAAAGGGCCTCTGAACCGGTGCTATTGCCCGGTTCTGCACTAGTGTCCCTCCACTCCTAGCCCGGCATCAGCCACTAGGGTTGGGTCCACACCTCCACCAGAAGAGGCGTCGATGGCTGCATCCCCACCCCTGCACCGGTGGGCAGTGGGGGACCCACCCCCGAGACTGCCGACGGTTGCCGTCGAGCAGGTCCCAGCTAGAGCCCTTGGCCTGACATGACGAGATCCCACGACGCCAAATCCATGGTCATCAGTGTCGATCCGACCGACAACAAGGCAGCGTCATGAGCACCACCGCCGCGGACTGCGCCCAAGAGGAATGCCCATGCGCAACCCAGATCGAGCCTCCCTCACCTACCCGGGTTGACAGCCCCGATCCGCCTTGGGTCCAGATCTGGCCTACCCAAGCACAAACCCTATCCCAAAAGCCTTCGTCGCCGCGCATGTAGCCAGCACCGGTGCACCACCATTGCCCGACCAGCCCTGCGTGTCGCTGGCTCTGGTCCAGGAGAAGGGATGGCGCTCCTCCACCCCGCACAGCAAGCAGTGCCATGACAGACGCAACACCGCAGCCACGACACGCTCAGCCGCTCCAACCCATGTCCGCACTCGAAGGTCCAACCAAGGGCAGTTGTACTAAAATATTCTTCCTTGGGGGTGGCTTACCCTCTACTTGTCCTGATCCGTCCTTGTACCATGGCATCTATGTAATTGCATATTGAAGCCGAGGTGGTTTGAATGATAGTTTTGCATCTCATAGATTTTCAAAAAGTGTGAACATAATTCATATGGATGTGTTAATCTCAATGTCACTAATTGGCACGCTAAGGAGTTGCTCTTCTCATAGACATGAGAACAACAAACCAAAAGTGTGGGAGAGCATATCTCCAGAACTTTGTCGCCTGAGATTTTGCGCGACAAAGAATTGACAACGTTTTTGGAGGTCCTAGGGCGCTTGTACAACTGCTACCTGAACTTACGGCAATTTGGATGACAAGCCCAGCCTCATTGACAAGAACGTCACTGACGATGGTGCCGTCATCTCCGTTTTCCTGACTAACGTCGGGTATGTCATATTAGTTATTTTAGCAATTAGTTTGGATCTATTTGCCATTGCAAACATAAGAACTAGCTAGTAGTACCTTGAATTTGCTTGCTAGATCATTCATGAGAATTAGGTCTGCTACTAGAGTGCAAGTCGTATTGTATTTTCTTAATTCTAAAGTAAGTTTATTTGAAAAATAGAAATTATATCCAATAGTTCTTCCTTTTGCAAGGTTTTCTTGTCGGAATTAACTAGGATACGAAATAACGATTGAAGCACCTAAGTTTCAAAAAAATGAAGCTCGTGAATGGTTAATCAACAATGGTTAGTATGGAACACATTACAATTATGTCCGTGTAACTCTTACTGTGTTGGTCCCATTATGTAAGGAAAAATATTGGAAATAATGGATAAAAACTAAGCAGTAAAACTAACCCGGCTATCTGTATGAATGTAATCACCGTGAGAGACCAGAAATCCTTCTTCTGCAGTATGGAGACGAAGCCACCGAGAAGAACGACGGTGGTCCAGGTAACCACCAGAAAGCCCAACCCTCTGGTTGCCATCTCCAGGCACCCAAAAGCTACCGCGTAGTCATTGATACCTCGTACTTCCGGCCATTTGAGGCCTCTGGGGTTACGGCCAACCGTTGTTCCTCTCCAGAGCCGATTCAGGTCTACAGCAATGCAGCCACCTTCTATATCTGGAAGCTGGAGACACTGGTGGAAAAAAGGCCTTTGGTCGCGGTTCGCAACTGCCATTAGTCGCGGGTGCGCAGCCGCGTCCAAATAAGCGACTAAAGCCCTCACCTTTAGTCGCGGCTGCTTAAGAACAGCGACTAAAGGCCCGTCCCACGTGGGCGCCAAAGTGACCGTCAAGCGGAGGACCTTTAGTCGCGGTTCTTACGCCAACCGCGACTAAAGGCCGCCACAGGTTTAGGGTTTTAGCCACCCCCTAAACCTGTTTTCTGCTTAATTTGTATTGTTTTATTTCTTTTGTGCTTTATTTTAATTTTGAAGGAGTTTCATATATTCTACGGTACTACATACATGCATATGAATGTACAATCTCAAATAAATTTGAAATTACAACCAAAAAGAATTCAAGAGGAATATACAATATATATTCAATATCATCGGATGACCATATACAATTTTGAACAAGTTTCCATACATGATTTAATCCATATAAAGTTCTACGTCCTCGTAATAGTGTTCTCCTTTAGGATGGAGGACTTCCCTGCTGAACCATCCAGCTAGTTCCTCTTGAAGTGGTCGGAAGCGAGCTTACGGACTAAGCATCATCAGGAGGTTATTCCTCCGAGCATTGGTATCACTCGGAACCCGCTCAGAGGTGTATCTCGGATCCTCTCCTGAACATAGTATCCACATAGATTGGTCTCCGGTGGCTGAATATCCCCAGCATTCTTAGGCTTTAACATTTTGAATTCTAGCTCTTTTTGAATTCACCGACCTTTGTATCTACGAACCGTCTCCAAACCCTACGAGGCAAAGAAAATTAAGTGAACAAGAGAGTTATTAGTTACTTGATATTAGGAAATGAACGAAATAGGCCGATCGATATAGAGCGCAAATGAATGAAAATAATTACTTCTGCAGCATTCTTCTCATGTCGGCCCAAAGCTTTGGATCCAGATTCAGAGAGAGTCGTGGGCCGAGACATTACGAGGTGTTAACTTTAATTACTAGCGTAATCCAGTGGAACTCATGGACACGATACATGCACGACGTCATGCATAACTCATCGATTAGCCGCCACATACCATGCATGGAGTAAACAAAAGAGAATTAATGTGCTCAAGACGAAACACTCACCCAAAATGGTAAGGAAATAGAATATCACTTTTGAGTTCCTGCTTTGTAAGAAACTGCCACAGTCTCCGCCTCTCCACGTCCCGGGCGGGTGACGCTCCAACACATGTCCATTAACGATGTGTGGGTCAATGAACCCAACATCATGGATGTTCCTTACTCTGCATTCCTTAATCTTCATTACGCATGTATAATAGCGGACACAACAATATAGTTAGGACATATATATAGTGCAGGCAATATGAGCGAGATGGGGTAGAAATTAATAAATCACTTACGTAACGTAGCAACCGATGATAGATTTGTCGAGCTCACATGATTGAAAAGCTGGAACAATTCACTCAAAGTGCAATTTGTACATAGTAATGTTTGAAGTGATGCTCATGTCTAACTTCCGCATAAATATATTCTTTGGCGTTTTATTTTTTATGTAACCCTTGTACCAATTCAGCCAGACCTTTCATTTGGTCGTAGATCATTTTCTCACTTGCAGGCTCGACGAGAGAGGCCCATTCTTGACATATGTAATTACTACCTCCTTCATCTGGCGCCTCATCAAGGCCTAACAGTTCACGAAGAGTAATACCTAAGTTGGCCGCTTGTTCTCGGCACTCGTTACTGATCAATCCATGTCTGTCGCAGCTTGTATGATCTCGGGGCATCCGGACAGAAGGCTTCCACTATAAGCGGGGCAATCGATTGTTTACTTTGTTCCCCGAGCTGGGCAACTTGTTTCCCGCTTTTTTACTTTCGGCCTTCTCCCGCTCTTTGTTCTCCTTGAACATGAGTGCACACTGCGAAGTTCACGTGCATAGTCGTTAAGCGATTCTTCATGGCTTGGGACGGTGTGCTCAAAAATGACTTAGCCCACTTCTTTTGCTCATCGAATATATCGGCTTGGGCTCGGGCTCTCTTTTCTTCTTGCAGTCCGCCTTCCATTTCTCATAATGAGCAGCCGCTGTCGCGTGCCGACTTCCTCGGCACTACGTTCGCAAGGCCTTGTGGGGAGAGGCTTGATGATGGCTCCAGTACCTTTGTGGTCTTAGGTACATAAGGGTCCGGGTTAATAATCCAGGACTGCTTCGCTTCTTTGTCGGAGGTGGATTGGGGGCGGCGTCGATCACTCGCCGGACGAGGATCGGGGGCGGCGGTGATCACCCGCCGGACGTTGTGGGCTGAGGCGGCGTCGGGTGGCGTGGCGGAGGTGTAGGTGAACCGCCACCACCACCACCACCACCACCACCGCCACCGCCACCACCACCACCGTAGGGGTGGACTTGTTGTCCTTGGCGCCTCGCTCGAAACTTGATAAACTTCTTTTGCCATAGAATGAAATGGCGCTTGACATCTCCAAGTCTTTTCTCCCTTCGGTGTAGCAATGTCAATCTCCGTGTCCTCAAACCCTTGGACTATGTACTCCACCGTGACACGAGCATAGCCATCTTGAATGGGGTTGTTGTGGTGGAGTGCTCGAATAAACATGGTAAAGCACTGCCGATGGCTACCTTCATGGACATGTTCCCGATAGGATAACATGATGACATTCTTTCATCTCCTTTATATCGCCCACGGGTAGCGAGGAGGCTCCGTGCAGTAATTTCGACCACCAGAGGCTCCGGTGCAGTAATTTCGACCACCGGAGGCTCCGGTGCAGTAATTTCGATCGTTTGCATCTGCACCAGCCGGTGGGCCTCCGTGGAAGCCACGCCGCTTCTCCGCTGCGGCTTCGAGATCCGCCGGATGATCTTCATGCTGCACCCGAGCTGCATCTCTTTGACTACTACTAGTACACTCATGGTTTTCTTCATCACATCCATTTCCGATGCCAACCGCGCCACAACATCTGATTCCCGATCCATCTTTCTCTACGGCTTCAGAATCGCACGGGTCATCGCTCGGGGAACCCTATTTTCCACGGAATGTGCCCCATGCCTCGTGACACGCCCTCCGTGTTCGGGATTCCCAAGGGCTTTTGTCAGCGCGTCGTTCTCTCTGTTGAACTTGATCTTCCCCTGTTGAGCATCCTTCATTGCGTCAATAAGGGCTTGGGTGGGCTTAATTAATTTGCCCCGGTAAACACACTCCCCTATCTCCGGGTTCAGCGTTCCCCCATGCCCGTACCACCAGCTTTTGGCCCTTGGGTCCCATCCTCCGCACTGGACGGATTCCTCGCGCCCTCATCTCGTTCTCCATCTTCTCCAACCTAGGCACCAAAATGCGATACCCTCTGGCCCCATAACATGATTGTACTCCTTCTTAGCCGCATTTTCTTATTTTTTCGATATTTCAATGAACTGCTCCGATTTCTTTTGCTTCACAAATTCTGGCCAATCATGTTTCAGTTTCTCATATTGTCCTTTGAAATGGAGTCTTGTTCTCGCTTGACAAATTCACGGGCTAGATTTTGCTTGAATTTCCGTAATGCGTCGGCCATCTTATGAAGAGCGAACTGTTTGACTAGCCTCCTCCTCTCCTTGTTTTCCTCAATCTTGTTACCCACCTCATCGAATTTGTTGTATTCGGAGGTAGAACAAAATGTTCCATAAGCTTCTTGAAGCAATCTTTTTTGTTCTCTTATCGACAAAAGTGAAACCATCAATTCGTGCCTTCTTTGGCTCATTCCACTCTGGGACGGTGATCGAGACGTTGTCTCTAACAATGGCTCCGCATTGGTGACAAACTTGGTGGCGTTCTTGCGGGGCTCCAGCGGCCTGCCGGTTGCACCGTCGACAACCTCGATGGTGCATGTTTCTCCTTGTTTCATCGTCTTGGTTGCGCCACGCTTTGACGAAGTACTCGATTGTTTCGACGATCCGCCGAGGGCTAAAATAAGAAAGAGAGTCGCTGCGTTAGTACACACATATTTATTCAAATCAGTTAGTTTGTATCACCAGAGGCTCAATGTATATATATACCTCGGCGCGGAGGTGGTTGCTACTTCCATTTGAAGATCGCCGTTTATCGACGCTTTCTTGGCATCTTCTGTCGACGGCGCCCTTCATCTTCACCGTCAAGGTTCAGATAAGAAGAGATATCATCTTCTTCTTCTCCGTCGGCACATATTGAATATCGCTGTTTATGATGCCGAACATATGTGCTTCACCGTCCGGATCATAGTTGTCCATAATCGGGTCAGCTCTATCGTCCGCCATTATGTCGATCCCCGAAAACATGTAGTAAAAACAAATTAATTAAGTGAAGAAGGGGCGGTGGCGGTGGCGGTGGCGAAAGGGCGGTGGCAAAAGGAGGGGCGAGAAGGGGTGGGAGAGGGTGTCACGGTAGAGCGCGAGACGGGCGGGCAGACGACAGGCGTCACGGAGAGGGGAGGCGAGGACAACACACACGGAGAGGGAGGCGAGGACAACAGACAACCACGTCTACACGAATGTCATTTTGTGAAGAAACTTTGCAAGCAATTAAACATTTGTCAACCACGACTTCACGCGAGATGGAAGGATCACTCACAACAAGACAATACAGAATGGGTCGACCCAAGAGCAGTACTAAAACGGGAGAAAAAGGAAGAAAAAAATAGGGCATGCGAGGATATGATCCTAGGTCGCCTCCGTAGTTGAGGGTGTTGTTAGCCATTGCGAACTGTTGGGGTCGTGGAACTGAATGAGGCGCTTCCTAATTTAGGATGAAAGCCGGAGTTGTTTTTATTTCTTCGCTTTTTTGTTTCTTTTTGTGATTTGTTTGGTTTTTTCTTTCTTCTTGGTTTTTGGTATTCTTTTTTGTTGCTATATCTTGTTTTTTTCGTTTTTCTTTTGGTTTCTCTTTGTTTCTTTCATGGTTTTTATCCATTTTCCCTTTTTTCAAATTTTCCTTCTTTTTTTCTTTGGTTTTTTGTCTACTTCTTAGTTTTCAGCGAGTTTTTGTTTTTCTTTGTTTCTTTGTCGGTATTCATAGTTTTCTATTTTTTATGCGTTTGTTTCTTTGCTTTTATTTTTCATTTTCATTTTTCCTTTAGTTTCCTTTTTGGATTTCATTGTTTTTCATTTTCCTCTTTCTTTATTTTGGTTTTCATTCTACATTTTTTTGTATCAAGAATATTTTTTAAATACCGTTATACATTTTCATATATGAGTTTAACATTTTTAATACATGATCAAAAAATTAAGGAGGAGGGGGCAGGAGCTTCGGGAGGCCGATCTTGGAGTTGTTCACGGAGGCGAGGGAGCAGGCAGGGTGGCTGACGAATCACGGCCGGCGGGGAAGACTGGGGCCAAGGGGGCGGCAGGAGGCGATTTCTCGGCGTGGTGGAGGGTCAGGGAACGAGGCGGAGGTCGACGGCATGCCAAGGGGATCGGGAAGAGTGGTGGTCACATGGACGAGGCCGGCAGCGGGGGTGGAGAGGAAGGGGAGGAGGAGGTCGGAGGCGGGCGGCTAGGGGTTGGGGCGAGGGCGGAAACCCTAGGGCGCGAGGGGTTACAGAGGCGAGGCGACGGGCGGGCGGCGTCGAGGGCGACGGGCGATGGGCGGGCGGGCGCCGAGGGCGAGGGCGACGGTGGGCGGCGCTGAGGGCGCGGTTTAACAAAGTGGAATCGGAGAAGACGAGAACGGGAATGTATTTATAGCCCCACCTTTTAGTCGCGGTTGGCGACGAGACCCGCGACTAATGGTGCCCTTTAGGCGGGGGTCGCCTGCCCAACCGCGACTAAAGGGGTTTTGGCGGTTTTTTTGCGTTCCCGCGCCCCCACCTTTAGTCGTGGTTGGGCAGGAGACCCGACTAAAGGCTCCCACCTTTTAGTCGCTGGTCGCCCGCCCAACCGCGACTAAAGGCCTTGTGCTGCCCCGCCCAAAGGTTTAGTCAACCTCGCTAGTTGAGAGAGCTCGAGAGTGGTTTATAAGCGTTGCGCCACCCTCTCGAGCTCCTCTCAACCTGCAGCTTCGGGCCTTATCTGTCACTAGCTATGTGCTGTGGGCCTACTTGGCCTCCTCGGGGCACGAATCTGGCCCATGTAGGGTTTCTAGTCGATTCAGGCCGTGGGGGTCCAGAGGCGGCACTATTTTTTTCCAGTTTTTTGTTTTGTTTTCTGCATTATTATTTATTTTTGTTGTTTTTTGCTTTATTTTTAATTCTTTTTGCTTTTAGTTTTAGAAAAATTATAAACTTTACATTAGTGCCATTAGTTTTCAAATTTGAAAACAATTTTTTGTTTTCTTTGTTGCTTTATTTATTTTATTTTGTTTCTACTTACAACAAAATACTTATTGTTGCTATTTTTATTTTTTTCCAGTTTTTTTGTTTTGTTTTCTGCATTATTTATTTTTTGTTGTTTTTTGCTTTATTTTTTAATTCTTTTTTGCTTTTAGTTTTAGAAAAATTATAAACTTTCTGTTAGTGCCACTAGTTTTCAAATTTGAAAACACTTTTTTGTTTTCTTTGTTGCTTTATTTATTTTATTTTGTTTCTACTTACAACAAAAATACTTATTGTTGCTATTTTAGTCGCTGGTCGCTTGCCCAACCGCGACTAAAGGTCATGCAGTTTAGGGTTTTCCGCCATTTCTTCCCTGTCTTCCCGCCTCTTTCTTCCCGCCACTTTCTTCCCGCCTCCTGTCTTCCCGCTCCCATTTTTCCCGCCATTTCTCACTACATATATATGTAGCCCGGCTTGGCCAGCATTATCACATCTCTACAATCTCTCATCACTCTCTCATGGACACCAAACACATCACGGGTAATATAATTCACATGATCCATTCAACAAAGTTTGGTACAATAAATTATTACACATCATTTCTTCCCTTGTGTCCCTGCTTGCTTACGATTGTGCCGTATCCATGGAGCATCCTCATCATTTAACTTAATGCTTGGGTCGGTGTTCACTTTGAAGGCGGAATTTCAGCAAACATATTATAATCTTCCGACATGTCTGTCTTGTCCTCCACTCCCACGATGTTTCTTTTCCTGAAAGAACAATGTGGCGCTTTGAATCATCGCATGATGTCTTGATCGCTTTTCTTATCTTTCCGCTTCCTCGGTTTGCTACTCATGTCCTTCACATAGAAAACCTGAGCGACATCTTCGCTAGGACGAATGGTTCGTCAAGGTAACCAAGATTGTTGAAATCCACCATTGTCATTCCGTATTGCTGGTCCACCTTTACCCCACCTCCTGTTAGCTTGAACCATTTGCACCGGAACAAAGGGACCTTAAAGGAGGGTCCATAGTCAAGTTCCCATATCTCCTCACGTAACCATAATATGTGACCTCTTGCCCATTCTCGGTTGCTGCATCAAAGCGGACACCACTGTTTTGGTTGGTGCTCTTTTTATCTTGGGCGATCGTGTAAAATGTATTCCCATTTATCTCGTGACCCTTTGGAAAGTCGTTATAGTCGAAGATGGTGTCTTGGCCAACATGTACAGCTGATCTACAACATCATTGTCATTCATTAAATGTTTTCTCAACCAACTGCCGAAAGTCTCCATGTGGGCCTTCCTAATCCAGGATTCGAGCTTCCCGGGTTGTCGAACGTAAAATATTCTTGTGTTTCTCAAAGTACGGAGCCACCAAGCTGGAATTGGTCAAGACAAAGGTGGTGTGCTTCAACAGAGAATGGCCGTCCATACATATCGTTGATTTCATTCCGATCGTGTTTTTCCACTTAGTCTCCCCTCGCCGCGATCGAGGAAGACCAATCGGCTTAAGGTCAGGAACAAAGTCAACACAAAACTCAATTACCTCCTCATTTCCATAGCCCTTGGCGATGCTTCCTTCGCCTAGCACGGTTCTTAACATATTTCTTTAATACTCCCATGAACCTCTCGAAGGGGAACATATTGTGTAGAAATACAGGACCGAGAACGAAAAATCTCTTCGACTAGGTGAACCAGGAGGTGCGTCATAATATTGAAGAAGGATGGCGGGAACACCAACTCGAAATCGACAAGACATTGGATCACATCGCTCAGAATCGTGGTAGAACTTCCGGATTGATTACCTTCCGAGAAATTGCATTGAGGAATGCACATAGCTTCACAATGGCTACTTTCGAACATTTTTCCGCAGAGCCCCTCAAAGCAATCGGAAGCAATTGCGTCATAATCACGTGGCGGTCGTGAGACTTCGTGTTTGGAACTTTTCTCCGCCATGTTTATTATTCCCTTTATATTGGACGAGAATCCAGACGGAACCTTCATATCGCTTTCGGGGCATTCAAAAAAGATGACCTTCTCTTCTTTGGTCAGAGCGTAGCTGGCACGACCTTGAAACCATTCCGGATGCCGGTCATCTGGGTCTTTCAAACGTTGCTGGTCCTGGCGTGCTTCCTTTGTATCATTTGTCTTCCCATACACGCCCAAGAAGCTTAGGAGGTTCACGCAAATATTCTTCGTAACGTGCATCACGTCGATTGCAGAGCGGACATCTAGGACTTTCCAATATTCTAGCTCCCAGAATATAGATTTCTTCTTCCACATGGCTGCGCGTCTGCCGCCTCCCTTCGAACCGATTGTCCGGCCAGACCCTTTCCAAAGATGACTTTCAAATCCTTGACCATATCAAATACCTCAGCACCAAAGTCGTTCCATGAGCTTCGCCGGTGATCTGCTCTTGCCGTTGTAATGCTTGCCTTTCTTTCTTCTTTGGATGAATTTTCGAAGAAATCGACGATGCCCAAGGTACACGTTCTTCTTACAATTTGGCAAATGTACACTTTCGGGCCTCATGTAAGCAGTATGCGTATGCATTGTATCCCTTATTTGACAGTCCCGAAGGTTACTAAGAGCAGGCCAATCGTTGATGGTTACGAAAAGCAACGTCAGAGGGTCAAATTCCTCTTGTTTGTGCTCATCCCACACGGACACCACCCACAGCTGTAAAAGTTCATCAACTAATGGCCTTAGGTACACATCGATGTCGTTGCCGGGTTGCTTCGGACCTTGGATGAGCACGGCATCATAATGAACTTCCGCTTCATGCACAACCAAGGAGGAAGGTTGTAGATGCATAGAGTCACGGGCCAGGTGCTATGGCTGGAGCTCGCTTCGCCAAAAGGATTCATGCCATCCGTACTTAGAGCAAATCTTATGTTCCTTGCGTCGGCTGCAAAATCTTTGAACCATCTCGTCGATCTTTCTCCATTGCGTTCCATCTGCGGTGTGTCTCAACTCCCGTCCGACTTACGGTCCTCTTTGTGCCATCGCAACAACTTGGCATGCTCTTTGTTCCTGAACAGACGTTTCAACCGTGGTATTATAGGAGCATACCACATCACCTTGGCGGGAACCCTCTTCACGGGTTTACGGCCCTCAACATCGTCACCGTGGTCATCGCCTCACGATCTTATAACGCAATGCGATTGCATACCGGGCATTCATTCAAATTCTCGTATTCACCGCGGTAGAGGATGCAGTCGTTGATGCATGCATGTATCTTCGTAACCTCTAAACCTAGAGGGCAGACAACCTTCTTCTTTGCTTCAGACGTCTTGGCGGGCAACTTCGTTATCCTTTGGAAACATATTCTTCAACATTTTCAGCAAGTTTTCAAATGCCGAGTCAGCTACACCTGCCTCTGCCTTCCATTTCAAAGAAATCCAGGTGCAGCCCAGCTTTTTCAGACCATCATCGCATCCGGGTACAAGCGCCTTTACGTGATCCTCTAACATGCGATCCAAATTCTCCCTCTCCTTTTCGGTTTCGCAGCTTCTCCGTGCATCGGCAATGGTCCGACCAAGATCATCAACGGGATCATCACGTGCCTCTTCTTCACCTTCCCTTCACCTTGACATCCTCCATGAAAGTATCACCGAAATGAGCAAGATAGCTTTCATCGATGAAATCATCCCTTCTTCATCTTCTTCCATTATAACCCCTCTTTCTCCATGCTTGGTCCAACAATTATAGCTTGGCATGAAACCCTTCAAGCAGATGCATGTGAACAACTCTTGAGGAAGAGTAACCCTTCTCATTCTTACAGATAACACATGGATGATAAATAACAAAACCCCGCTTGGCATTAGCCACTACGAGGAAATCTTTCAAACCCGTAGTGAACTTCGCCCGGAGAGTCGGTTACCGTACATCCATTGCCGATTCATCTGCATTATTATAATATAAAATATATAATTAACCATCATGCATTTGTTAAACTAACTAGCTACAAACAATATAAATTAAACAATGAACTACACACATGCATATTGACACATCAAAGGTTCATCAAGTTGCTAACAGCGATCGAAGAGTGTGTCTCCAACACTAAATGTCATGTTTCTTTCATGCTCTTGGGGCATTTCATCAAACACCTTAAGTGCAAAAGAGGAACCAAAAGCAAACCTAAACCCACTTGTGAAGAGAATGGCTCAAAATGTCTAAGAGTTGGCTGCTGGATGGGTATATATAGGGAGGGGCTTTAGTTGCGGTTGGCACAGCAAACTGCGTGACTAAAGAATGCTCGAAAACCTTTAGTCGCGGTTGTCACGGCCAGCAGCGACTAAAGCCTCACGTCACGGCGCCACTGGCCACCGAGCGCGGGCCTTTGGTTGGTCGGTTCACCTCGTAATCATGACTAAAGGTCCCATTAGTCGCGGTTCCTACAGCTTCGCGACTTATGGGGCTGGACGGAAGCCTGTTTTTCTACTAGTGAGAAGCGATGGACTAAGCTATACCATGGCGTGTGATTAAAATACAAGCTTATTGGGCGCTTATGAGATCGAGATTAGATGTCGACCTAGACTGCAAGCTAAGCGGCTAATTGTTAAGTCCCCCTAACAGTACAATATCAATCCAGTTAGCCTGTTATGTTTTTGTTTTCCCAATGAAGGGTGTCCTCTCTTCACTCACCTCCGCTCAATAATTTGATTTTCTGTGCAGTGACGAGCTGTCACTAGTTCATCGCCGGATATAGAAGGAAAGCGCGCCCCTTGATCGAGCAATAGAATAGGAAGCGAGGTCGTCGTTGGGTATTCGTGCACAGCCTGTCCGTAGCATGTGTCTTCATTTGGGCAACGAAGATGTCAAAACTTCGAGAGTAGAGATCATATGTATCCCATCTCGAGCAATAGAAGCTACGACTTTGGCAGGTCTCTCTTTTTATTGATGTGTATGCATGTGTAGTGGCAAGAATAAAAAAAAAAGTGATCTTCATTTAAAGAAGGGTTTATGACAGGTCTCTTGTCGGCATGCATATGCAGTGGAATGGAATGATTTTCGTCACTTAGAAAATACGCTATGACGGGTGAAAGATGCTATAGCTGCCTAGCAAATTGAAGATTGTTGGAGGCCGAAAAAACTGCTGCCCTTGCTAGCACACGGCCATTGGCTATCCCGAACGGGTGTGGGCATAGGCGCCACGTGAGGGGGCTCGAGCATTGAGGACCGACGTGACAGAGGGTCGTCACCAATCGGCGGTGGACCAAATTTGGTGTCTTTGACTCTTTTGCAAAAGTTTAGCAGGATTTAATCCTGGTTTTAAAAAAAATTCAAGATCTGACCCTTTTGCTATCGCCATCTGACTCAGTGATAGCTTAACACAACCTACCACCAGGCCCCCGGCGGTAAGGTAACGGCAGGTGCTAGACAGACATTTCCTCCTGATGGCGTGGAAAAGGATCCTACCGTCAGGGACCCCGGCGGTAGGCTGCCCACGCCTACCACCAAGGACCCGGGCGGTAGGGTGTTGTAGTGGATAAGATGTTGGGGTGGGGGCTCTCCTCCACTAGTAGAAAACATGGCTTTGGTTCAGGCCGGGTCAACCCATTAGTCCCGGTTCAGTCCAGAACCGGGACCCATGGGGGCATTGATCCCGGTTCGTGAGGCCAGGGGGCCTGCCGGGCCTCGTGGGGGCATTGGTCCCGGTTCGTCTGGCCCCTTTGGTCTCGGTTGGTGGGACGAACCGGGACCAATGGGCCTCACTCCTGGCCCACCACCATTGGTCCCTGTTGGTGGCATGAACCGGGACCAAAGAGTGTCCTTTAGTCCCTGTTCCAGCCACGAACCGAGACCAATGTGATGCCTATATATACCCCTCGCCGGCGAGCAGAGCACTCCACACTACTCTCTTTTTTCTAGCCGGCGAGGGGAGGGCTTTGTGGTGCTCTAACTCACCTCCTATGCACATGAGGTGTTCGATGGAATGCCCGAGCCATAGTACTTAAGCTTTCTCCTCTCCAAGCTCGACCTCCAAGCTCCATTTTCCTCAATATTTGTCTAGGTTTAGTGGTCCGTCACATCCCGTCCCTGTCTTCACCGCCGTCGATCGCCCGTGCCAATCTCGTCGCCGGCACCACCGTGGTGAGCCTCTTGTTCTTATCTTCTTTCTGAAAAGAAAAAATTTCTTACTTTTATGTTTAGATAGATACTTGTATAATTTCTTACATTATTATTGCTTCTTATTATATAGTGCGATGGTTTTGGTATCCGCCCCCATCGGTCCTCTTCCTGTCTATGATTCAGATGTGGTATATATATTATCTTTTATAACTATTTTGTTCATTTATTGTTTATGACAATTATGCCGACCAACATGACATAGATTTTATTTATCTAGGAGGTATGTGAACCGGAAATTCCAACCGACCCTATTGTCGAGAGGTTAAATTTAGTTGAAGAATAAAACAATTACTTGAAGGAAAAAATAAATAAAAAATAAGGAGGAGAAGATGATATTGGAGTTGCATGTTGCGGATGTCGTCGATGATCACAAGATCAAGATGGATGCAATGCGCTTGAAGATTAGAAAGATTAGAAAATATGACATTCATACCGAGGCTTGATATCATTATGCCGTTGCATCAATTGTTACCTTGGTTGCGATTATGATCGCATTTGTTATCGCATTGAAATGTTTTACATAGTTTCAATGTATGGTTTAATTAGATGCTCTGGAGAGCTATATGTTGTTCAATGAGAACTATGTATATACTTTGGTTTTAATGTGATGATGAACTTCTATTAATTTGGTCACTTAATTATCTATTCATGATGTTACGTAATGGTTTTTGACACACTTAATTATATTTAATGCACAGATGAACCGCAAGCGGATGTACGGTGACAGACGCACCTCCGAGTACATTAAGGGCGTGCATAATTTTCTTGAAGTGGCTGAGGCAAACAAGCAGAATGGTTTTATGTGTTGTCCATGCCCTATATGTGGGAATACGAAGTCTTACTCTGACTCGAAAACCCTTCACACCCACCTGCTTTATAAGGGTTTCAAGCCGCACTATAATGTTTGGACCAAGCATGGAGAAATAGGGTTTATGATGAAAGACAGCGAAGAAGAAGAGGACGATGACAACTATGTGCCCCTTGAACACAGTGATGTTGCAACGGGGGAAGCTGTTGAAGATCAAGAGGAACCAGACGATGTGCCTGATGATGATCTCCACCGGATCATTGTTGATGCAAGGAGACATTGCGAAAGTGAAAAGGAGAAGCTGAAGTTCGATCGCATGTTAGAGGATCACAAAAAAAGTCTGTACCCCAATTGCGAAGATGGCAACACAAAGCTCGGTACCGTACTGAAATTGCTGCAGTGGAAGGCAAAGAATGGTGTGCCTGACAAAGGATTTGAGAAGCTACTGAAAATATTGAAGAAGAAGCTTCCAAAAGATAACGAATTGGCCGACATTACGTATGCAACAAAGAAAGTTGTATGCCCTCTAGGATTGGAGGTGCAAAAGATACATGCATGCCCTAATGACTGCATCCTGTACCGCGGTGCGTACGAGGATTTGAACGCATGCCCGGTATGCGGTGCATTGCGGTATAAGATCAGACGAGATGACCCTCGTGATGTTGACAGCAAGCGCCCTAGGAAGAGGGTTCCTGCCAATTTTCAACATTTTCAAAGTTCATTTGTAGTGCTTTTCGATTTAAAGGTCATTTAGCTGAAAGAATGAACTAATAGAAAAAAAATGAACTAATTGCAAAAAAAATGAACTAAAAAATGATCAATTAAAATATTCTGTTATGATCAACTAAAACAAAACTATAATATCCTTCAATAGCAAAAAAGACCAACTAAAAATCTTTTATAAAACTCCAATAGCAAAAGGAATCAACTCAAAAAACTTTTATAAACCTATAGTATTATTGAAACTAAAATTATATAAAATTTATGCAACCAAAATTATCAAAGTATTTTCTGTTCAAAACATTAAAGTAAAAAGAATTTTTATAGAGAAATTTTTTTGTTAGAAACTTTAATTGCAATAAGAATTATCATAAAGAATTTTTTGTTAGAAACTAAAATAACAAAATCCGTTTTTGAATATAATGATAAAACACTGTAATATTAAATAGCAGGAAAAAGAATCACTCAAAAATCTATCTTTATAGTAAAGTTATTCAAAAACTAGTGATCCACACAAATTTAAAAAAAATCAAATTTAAACTATTCAAATTGGAAAACAAATGGCACTAACAGAAAGTTTATAATTTTTATTACCTAAAAGCAAAAAGAATTAAAAAATAAAGCAAAAAACAACAGAAAATAAATAATGTAAAAAACAAAACAAAAAAACTGGAAAAAGATAAAAAAATGCCACCTACTAGGCCACCACGGCCTGAATACGACTAGAAACCTAGCTAGTTGGCCAGGATTCAGGCCCAGTAAAGGCCCAGCAGGCCCACAAGCATAGCAGTGTCAGTTTAGGCCCATAGGCCTGCAGTTCAGAGGAGTTCGAGAGGGAAGAGGCAGCGGAGCTTATAAACAGGTGGCTGGCGTACCATACCTACCTATGAGTGTCCACCATACCTACCTATGGATTGAATAAAATCCTTCAAGTAAGTTGTCATCGGTGCATAGAGCAATAAAAATTGCTCCTAGATATGTTTGATGTTTTATTGTAAGGGAAAATTGAGCGTTGTACGAACTTGTGATGGCAAAGTAATAAAAGTGACAGACTGTATAATAAAGGTTGCTATCATAAGGGGCAATATAACGTGACGTTCCTTTGCATTAAGAGTTTGGGCATCGAAAAAAATAAAAAGCACATGACATGCTTTGCTTCCCTCTGCGAAGGGCCTATCTTTTACTTTCAGTATTTACTTTTATGCAAGAGTCAATAGCATGCATTCTCATTTCAACCTCAACTATCCTCTAGTTGGCAAGCATCATGTGATGGGGAAAGATCTAGGCACATATGGCCAGTCAAATATATTTGATCACAATTTATTATTGTTGACAATTATCTCTATGATAAATGAGTTGGGAGGTGAAACATTAAGCCCATATCTTTCTATGTGTTCGATGGATGCCATTTGTTCTAAGAATATGCTTTGAGTACTAGCAATTATGGAAGACTATATGATGATTGAGTATGTGGAGCTCTTACTTAGACTCTGATGAATAAGTTGAATTGCAATTGTTTGGTGACTAAGAATATAGGTTGTTGAGTTCAAGAGAATTCATTGTTTGAACCAGAACATGTGAATTGGTTGCTACTTTAACATGATGAGTTTTATGAGAAATAGTTGCTGTTATGATGCTAAAAGAAGTGATTAAAATTATCATTGATCAAACTTATGCACTTTGCTAGCATTCACACCTCATAAATTATTTCTTTTATCATTTACCTACTTGAGGACGAGTAGGAATTAAGCTTGGGGATGCTGATACGTCTCAAATGTATCAATAATTTATGAAGTATTCATGATGTTATATTATCATTCTTGGATGTTTTACAATCATTTTATAGTAACTTTATATCATTTTTTGGAACTAGCCTATTGACATAGTGCCCAGTGTCAGTTGTTGTGTTTTGCTTGTTTTTTACATCACAGAAAATTAATACCAAACGGAGTCCTAACGCATCGAAACTTTTAGGGGATTTTTTCTGGACCAGAAGACACCCGGTGGGCCAAAGAAGTACGGAGGGAAGCTCCGAGGAGCACAACCCACCAGGCGGCGCTGAGGCCGGGCCTGTGGAGTTGTGCCCACCTCGGTGGCCTCCTGCACCGCCTCTTCGCCCTATAAATTCCCAAATATTCCAAAACCCTAGGGGAGTCGATACATCGGAAGTTCTGCCGCCGCAAGCCTCTGTATCCACAAAAAACCAATCTGGACCCTGTTCTGGCACTCTGCCGAAGGGGAAATCATCACTGGAGGCCATCTTCATCATCCCTATGGTCACCATGATGAGGAGGGAGTAGTCCACCCTCGGGGCTGAGGGTTTGTACTAGTAGCTATGTGTTTAGTCACTCTCTCTATCATGTTCTTGAGATGTCATGATCTTAATGTATCGCGAGCTTTGTTAATATAGTTGGATCATATGGTGTTTTCCCCTCTCTATCTTGTTGTGAACTGAGCTTTCCCTTTGAGATTTCGTTCTTATCAGATTGAATACTTTTATGGATTTGAGAACACTTGATGTATGTCTTGCTATGAATACCCGTGGTGATAATGGGGAATCATATTGATTCACTTGGTATGTGTTTTGGCACTGAACTCGCGGATTCTCGAGGAGACATTGGGGTAATCTATGCATAGCGGTTGATGCACATTCTCGTCTTTGTCTCTCCGGAAATCTTGGGGCACTCTTTGAGGTTCTTTGTGTTGGATTGAGTATTATGAATCTGAAATTGTTTGATGTACATCGTGTCGGGGGGATGAACCCCAGACTGGGAACGGAACCCGGATCTATTTCAAAAACAGCAGGGCCCGCATCGCCCCGCAAACCAGCGTGCGCCAGGCCGAGTCGCTCGACCCGGCAAGGACCGCAACCCGGCCAAGACCCTCGACTCGGCAAGGTACGTCGACCCGGCCGCAGCAGCTGGCGCAAGGCTATTCAACCCGGCGCAACCGTGGCTTCCCCAACAAGCCAACCCACCCGTGGCGTCCACGGCAACCCAGCCACGGGTCAACTCTCGTCCCATCCAGGCCGTACGATGGGACGAGACCTCAATCACCGATGACCAAGACTACAGTGCTCCCGCCCATGAACCGTGGTCAGCCGGAGCGTGGCAATAGTGCCCCTTACCTACCCGCTGACCAGGGCTGGCACGACAACAGTGTTCCCGCCCTCATCGCTGACGACACCAAGCGGTGGCCTGACGGAGAACACTGTGCGCGGCTCGACTCGGCCACGCCATGACGATCGACAAGACGGCGCACAGTCCCCTAGGTACGCGGGGCCCGCACCTAGGGGAACCCGGCGAACCACAAGCCCACAATCGGGACCCAGCCCGGTACCCCGGACACCGACAATACGGCCCCCCGACTCGGCATATTACCATTGTAACCCTGGGTGGGTTGATCTATAAAACCCCCCAGGAGCCCACGCCTACAGAGGCATGCAAAGCAATACGAGATAAGTAGGCAAGAAAGAGAAACCCAAGCAAGCATAGGACTAGCCATTGCATAGCAACACCAGGGAGAAGGAGCAGCCCAAGCCTTGGCCATCCTCCTTCCTCCCCCACGCAGCTCCAGGAGCAACATTGTACTATCGACCATCCAACTAAACTCGGCAGGACTAGGATGTTATCTCTCCGGAGAGCCCCGAACCTGGGTATGTCCGGCGTCCCGCGCCCGCGCATATCAACCTCGCCTCTGGAGCCCACCAGTGCCCTCGAGCCTCCTCCTCTCTTTAGCCATCCCTTGACATCTGCCGTGCGCCCACCACGACAGTTGGCGCCAACCGTGGGGCAGCTCGAGGAGCTGGCCGGAAGCATGCTTCGGACGGGGCCCTTCTCCTACTCCGACGAGTCCGTCGCTCTGGCGGACGACGTCATCGGCGCGCTCGCCGCCTCCTTCACCGTGCTGCGCATCTCCGACGCGCTCGCGGCCGACGAGTACCCCAGCGAGGTGCTCAGCTACTCCGACTCCCCGCTCTCTCTCAGCGGCGGATTCACTGCCGGGGCGATGGACGCCCACGTGGAGGTCTTCGTCACCGGCGATGGCGCCTCTTCCTCGTCGAGCAAGGCGAGAAGAGTCGCCGAAGCCGCGGGAGCCACGGCACGGACGGAGCCGTCCGACCAGCTGCGCGCCGCACTGTAGAGCCTCCGCATCCCCATCGGCACCGACGTCGACGCCACCAACGTCGCTGAAGCGAACTCAGCTCGAGGGGCGCGCCAGCAGCCGGACCTGTCCGAGACGCTGGCCGCCACCAGCGTCGCCTGGAAGCTGCTCAGATGGAGCACGACGCCGCCCACAGATTCACGCCCGCCGCGGCCGAGCCGAGCCGGGCCGCCGATACTCGCGCCCGGGGAGGAGCGATCGGCCGGTCCTTCGGCACCGTCCGGACCGTCTGCGAGACCCCAGTCAAGAACATGCGCGCCGCGGAGGCAGCCGTGGTCGGCCTTGACCAACTCGCGGGCGAGGAACTCAAAGGCGCGATCGGCAGATGCACGAGCTCCTCCACGCCGCCAACACCAGCAGAGATCGCCTCAACCAGCTTCGCCAAGCCGGCCGGGTCTGCTCCGCCCGCCTTAAGCGGGCGGCGAACTCCTCGTGACACGGCCTCCTCACCGCCCGGGCGAGGCGCACTCGCCAAGCCGGACCCGGCGCAACTGCCGGCACCGCGCCGCCCGGCGCTACGAACGCGAAGCCTGCCCCAGACCAGCGGACCCGGCCAGGCCGCGGCCGGCGTCTGCTCCAGTAACCCGCCCCTCGGGGCCTGGCCGCTACCGATCGACTTCGGCCCGCGCCATCGACGACGCTTGACGCGCAGCGACACCGCCTCGATCAGCTCGCTCGCTCCCTGGAGGTGGAGGAGAGCGGCGCTATCGGGCCGGCGTGCTTCGGCCCACGCATCCGGGAGGAGCCCTTCCCCAAGGGGTTCGTGCTTCCCTGCGACACCTCCAAGTAAAATGGGACCGTGAAGCCAGAAGACTGGCTCACCGACTACACCACGGCCATTGGCATCACTGGTGCCAATCATCGTCTCGCCGTGCGCTACGCACCGCTCATGCTCCAATGATCGGCTCGCACATGGTTGAACAGCCTGCCGATGGTCAGCATCAACGCATGCGTCGATATCGAGGAAGCATTTGTCCGCAACTTCACGGGGACGTACAAGCGGCCCGGTCGCCCCAGCCAACTCGCCATGTGCGTGCAGGGGCCGATGGAGACCGGTCGCGAGAACCTCGCACGCTGGACCGAACTCCGGAAGAGCTGCGAGGGCGTCCATGAAGTCCAAGCGATCCAATACTTCGTCAGCGGGTGCCGAGACGGCACCCTCCTCAAGCACAGGCTTCTACGCTCCGAGCCGGCCACCATGGCCGCGCTCATGGTGACGGCGGACAAGTACGCCAACGCCGACTCTGCCATGAAGATCCAGGTGGCGCTGGATGAAGCCGGCAAGGAGAAGCCGGTCCCTCCACCGAAGCCGGCCGGCGAAAGAAGCCAGCAGCAACATCACAAGAACAACAAGCGCAAGGCCGACCAGCCGGCGCAACGTCACGACAACCGGCTCGTCGCGGCCGCCGAGCCCGCGGCGGACCCGACAGCGAAGCACCGGCAGACCGGCAAGATGGCATGGCAACCCTCCATGAGCTTTGGAGAGATGCTCGACGCCCCATGGAAGCACCACAGTGGCGCAAGACCCTCCACGCACACGCTTCGACAGTGCGCCATCACCAAGCGCATCATGTGGGGCGACGTTCTGCCTCCTTCGGCTCTAGCTCCGTCTCCGGGCGCGGGGCAGCCGCCCCTGCCTCCACCGACGCCTTTCGCCGGCGGCGCGATGCGGAACGACGCCTACTCGAACCAGAACGCGGCCTACGTCATCTTCACCAGCCTCGCCGACGACAAAGCGCGAAGCGCCTCCTCGTGAGAGGTGAACACCGTCGTCCCGGCCAAGACGGACTTCATGCATTGGTTGGATCGCCCGATCACCTGGACCTGGGAGGATCACCCGGCAGTAATGCCGAGCCTGGGTGGGTACGCCCTCGTCCTCAACCCTACCATCATCGCGCGACGCACCTGCAAATTCTCCCGAGTCCTCATCGACGGCGGCAGCAGCATCAACATCCTCTACCGCGACACGATGACCAAGCTTGGCCTCAAGGCCGAGGACCTGGAACCAACCTGGACAGTCTTCCACGACATCGTACCCGGCCTGTCATGTTCACCCACTGGCCGGGTCCGGCTCGATGTCCTTTTCGGCGACAGCAGCCACTTCCGACGCGAACCGATCTGGTTCAAGGTGGTGGACCTATCCGGTAGCGTATCATGCCTTCTTTGGAATGACGGCGCTTCGCCAAATTCGTGGCGGTTCCCCTACTGGCGTACCTGAAGATGAAGATGCCGGGTCCCAAGGGCCTCATTACCATCACCGGCGACTACCGCAAGTCTCTGGAGTGCGCCCGGGACGGTGCCAAGCTGGCCGAGTCGCTGGTCATTGCCGAGGAGCGGCGCCAGCTCGACCGGATCATCGCCCTGGCCGGCGAGGCCTCCGCTGCGTCGATCCCGACCCTAGACCCGGCCGATGAGGCCGCCTTCAAGCCCTACAAGGAAACCAAGAAAGTGAAGCTGAACCCGGAAGACCCCAGCTGCAGCAAGTACGTTGTCGTAGGCACCCGCCTCGACAGCAAATAGAAAGGCGAGCTCGTCGACTTCCTTCGCGAGAATCGTGATATCTTCGCATGGACCCCCAAGGACATGCCGGGTATCCCGAGGAAGTACGCCGAGCACAAACGCCACGTCCGCAAGGACGCCAAGCCTGTCCGTCAACCCCTCCGTCGATTTTCTGAAGAGAACAGAAGAACCATTGGTGAAGAGGTTGCCAAGCTCTTGGCGGCCGGCTTCATAATGGAAGTGTTTCACCCCGAGTGGCTGGCCAACCCAGTCCTCGTCCTAAAGAAGAACAAGACCTGGCACATGTGTATCGACTACACCAGCCTCAACAAAGCCTGTCCCAAGGATCCGTTCGCTCTCCCGCGGATCGACCAAGTCATCGACTCGACCGCCGGGTGCGAGCTCCTGTCCTTCCTGGACGCCTACTCCGGCTATCACCAGATCAAGCTCGACCCGGCCGATGCCCTGAAGACGTCCTTTGGGGCGTACGGCTACATCACCATGTCGTTCGGCTTGAAGAACGCCGGCGCCACCTTCCAACGCTGCATGCAGAAATGCTTGCTACCGCAACTCGGCCGCAACATCCACGTGTACGTGGATGATATCGTGGTGAACACCAAGCAACACCTCATGCTCCTTGACGATCTGAATGAGACATTTGCCAACCTCCACGAATACAAGGTCAAGCTCAACCCGGAAAAGTGCGTCTTGGCGTCGGCGAAAGCTGCTCGGCTTCCTCGTCTCGGAGCAGCGTCATGGCGAACCCGGAGAAGATCAAGGCCATCGAGCGCATCGCGCAAGCCAACTGGCGCGCGATGTCGAAGTTCACGAGCTGCACGGCCTCGGTCAGCCCGGTTTCTAAGCCGGCTGGGCGAGAAGGCACCTACCCTGTACCCAGCTAATGAAGAAAACAAGCCCGTTCGGTGGAACGGCAAGGCGGATGAAGCTTTCCAAGACCTCAAGTGCATGCTCTCCACCGCACCAGTCTGGCGCGCCAACCGGCAGAGCAAGGAGCCGTTGTTGCTCTACATAGCGCGACCTCATGGCGGTCGGCACGGTGCTGGTGGTCGAGCGACCGGAGAAGGGCAAGATCCAGGCCGTCCAGCGCCAGGTCTACTACCTGAGTGAAGTGCTCTCCACCTCCAAGCAGAACTACCCGCACTACCAGAAGATGTGTTACGGGCGCGTGTACCTCACCGCCAAGAAGTCAAGCGATACTTTCAAGAACACATCGTCACCGTCGTCGATCTGGCGCCTATCGGAGAAATCATCGGGTGCTTGGGGCGCTCTGGCGGGTCGCCAAGTGGGCGATCCAGCTAGCCGGCCACACCATCCTCTACGAGCCCCGCACCACGATCAAGTCTCAGGCCCTGGCCGATTTCCTCGTCGACTGGACCGAGACCCAGTACCTGCAGCCTGTTACGTCTTGAGCTAGCGTTGATTTTCCCCGAAGAGGAGAGGGTGATGCAGCAAGTGTAGCGTAAGTATTTCCCTCAGTTTTTGAGAACCAAGGTATCAATCCAGTAGGAGGCTCCTCAAAAGTTCCACGCGCCTACACAAACAAACTGAGAACTCGCAACCAACGCAATAAAGGGGTTGTCAATCATCACGCCCAAGATGCGACCCTATCCTAAAGGAACTTCGAAGGTCCCACCAAGGATAGAAGCGCATCTTGAAGACGCTTTTGCAAGGTGGATATCATTACATCAACATAACATAATAGTGGGGATACATCCAATACATACAATGTCACATGAATACCACAATACAACATACAACATCAACATCCGACTCACCGATGAATCATAAGCGAAACTCAAACGACATCCACCACCTGCTAGCCGGGCTGCCGACCTGGAACCTATCCCCTGATCGAAGAAGCGAAGAAGAACTCCAAAACAGTAACACCGCTCTCGTCAAGATCATCGCATAACCTGTACACTGATTTGGTGTAGTAATCAGTGAGCCACGAGGACTCGGCAATCCCATTACCATGGGTATCAAGACTAGCAAAGCTAAATGGGAAAGGAAGGGGTAAAGTGGTGAGGTTGCAGCAGCGACTAAGCATATATGGTGGCTAACATACGCAAATGAGGCGAGAAGAGAAACAAAGGAACGGTCGTCAACTAGTAATGATCAAGAAGTGATCCTGAACTCCTACTTACGCCGAGACATAACCCGAAACCGTGTTCTCCTCTCGATCAACCCCAAAAAGAGACACTCACGATTACGCTTTTACGGTTGGTGTATTTTAGAAGAGTTTACTTCAAGTTTACTACAACCGGATATTAACAAATTCCCATCTGCCACATAACCGCGGGCACGGCTTTCGAAAGTTCAAACCCTGCGCAGGTGTCCCAACTTAGCCCATGATAAGCTCTCGCGATCAACGAAGGATATTCCTTCTCCCCGGGAAGACCCGATCAGTCTCGGAATCCCGGCTAGAAGACATTTCGACAGTAATAAAACAAGACCAGCAAGACCGCCCGATGCGCCGACAATCCCGATAGGAGCTGCACATATCTCATTCTCAGGGCAACACCGGATGAGCACACCGTACAACTAAAACCAGCCCTCGAGTTTCCCCAAGGTGGCGCTGCAAAGGACTCTAGTTCGGACCAACACTTAGACAAGCATTGGCCCGGGGGGGCTGAATAAAGATGACCCTCGGGTTAGCTACTCCCAAGGGAAAGGTATAGATGGTAGGCAAATGGTAAAACCAATGTTGGGCCTTCTTTGGAGGAGTTTTATTCAAAGCTTAACTGTCAAGGGGGTCCCATAAATCACCCAACCGCGTTAGGGACGCAAAATCCGGGAACATAATACCGATATGACGGAAACTAGGGCGGCAAGAGTGGAACAAAACACCAGGCATAAGGCCGAGCCTTCCACCCTTTACCAAGTATATAGATGCATTAATAATATAAGAGATAATGTGATATCCCAACATAATCCTGTCCACCATGGAGCAATCTTCATCTTCACCTGCAACTAGCAACGCTATAAGAGGGGCTGAGCAAAAGCGGTAACATAGCCAAACAACGGTTTGCATAGGAAAGGTGTCAAAGGTTAGAGGTTCATGGCAATATGAGAGGCTTGATAAGCGGTGATAGGTAGCGCAGCAAAGCGATAGAACGAAGCAACTAGCATAGCAATGATAGTAGTGAGATCGAGTGTAGCGGTCATCTTGCCTGAAATCCCGCTAGCAAGAAGAACGAGTCCATGAAGAAGATGAAGCCATGAAGACGTAACCAAGCGAGATTTAACGTAATCCTCCACGATCGCATAGCGAAACGGGAACTATCGAGAGAAGCACACAACATGGTAATCACTCCACATGTGAACAAGGAATGATGCACAACAAAGTATGATGCATGACAAGGCTACATGAAGCTACTCATGGCAAGAGGTGATGCATACAAGAGCAACACATCAAAGCAAGTTTAAATAAGGCCGGAAACAACATAGAACAATTCCGGTAAGTCCTCATATGCAAATTTCAAAATTGTTCCAGATCTGAATAAACCTTAAGTTCAAGTTGTTAAACAGCAAGTTAAGATGCACCAAAATGATCTACACGAAATTCTAGTCAAGTTGCATATAAAGTTCATTTAATTCGGAGCTACGGCCTAGAAGATATGAGCAAAACAAGTTGAACATGGCATTGATGCTAAATGCATCCAAACATCAAGCAAACACCTCAAAACAAGGATGCAACATGATAATATGAAACTACGTGCAAAATCAAGCAAGTTTCATATAGAGCACACTCAAAACGGAGCAACGGTTCAACACATACACTATACAAGACATAACAACAATCTGTCCAAAACAGCAACTAGGCATATTGCAAGCACCTAAACAACAAGCTACAACATATTAAAATGGTAACAAAAGGCATGGACGTGATGTACAGGTAAGGCACGACAAAACATGAACACTGAGGTATCTCCAGAAATAAATAGAAAATGCTCAAAAGGACATGGCAAGATTGCAAATAATAACAGTTTACAGACTTAGCAGAAATAACATCAGGTTGCAATGTTTAGAGCTATCAAACAACATGTCACAGGAACTTAACATGGTAACCAAAGGCATGGAATGATACTACTAAATGCATAGAACAAAAGTCCCTTACTGACCATGAGCCAAAAAGGCACATAAAATATGGTGACACCCATGTAAACATGGCAAGTTATATGACAGATTCATACATGGCAGGAACAACAATAAGTAGGCATGTTGGTGAGCTTGAACCACTCACTACAGAGGAATACATGGCATGGCAAGGCAACCAACGGTAATAAGGCATGCTTATGAAGCTAAAAATGGCAAGAACAAGTTCATAGGGTGCATGGATCACTAGCAAAGCTCATGGCAAAACTGAACTTAATGTTAACAGGCTGACAACAACATTATTTAGCAACTTTGAGAGCAAGATTACAACAAGTTAAGGCAGGCTAAAAATGCAACCAGGGGCATGAATGGATAGATCATGACATGTATAACAAAACATCCTTAGTGAACATCTCCAGATTATGCATTGAATGACTTGTAGCAGCAGGTTTACATAGCATCACGAAATAACAGATTCAGCCTAGCAAAACAGCAACAGCAAGTACCATACTTAACAAGCTTGATGCACTCACTACAACTCACAAATGAATATCACATAGCACTCTTGCAACGAAGATTCGGGCATCAAGATGAGCTCAAATGAATATGATGCAATGGAAAGAAATAAGTACTCGTTGAGACGAACAATTTGACATATTACACGCACAAAACGAAGCTACATGCATGGAGATATGGTGCGATGAACATGACATGATAATAACACAGATCTGGGGACTTAGGCAAAATTATACCTCCGCGAAAAGTCAACTCGGGACGGAGATATCCGGGACGCGGGGATGTCGTTTGCTTCGTCTCCTGGTGGATCTGATCCATCTTCTCTCCGGCGAGGCGGGGCGGTTCCGGCGAGGAGCTCCAGCGAGGAGGAGGTCGGAGGAGGCGCGGGAGGTCGGGGACGGCCGGATCCGCGGCGAGGCGACGGAGGGCGGCGACCGGCGAAGCTCAGGCAGGGGCAGCAAACTCAGCGGCTGGCGAGGCGCTGGCGGGCGCGGCGACGACCGGGCGGCGGGCCGGAGGGCGGCGAAGCCCAGCGAGGGTCGCCGGGCGGCGGTGCGGGCAGCGCCGGCAGTCAGCGGGCAGGCAGTGCAGCACAAGGACACGGCGTAAGCGGGCAGAAGAGAAGCGGCGGGCGGGGCCTCGGCTGGCGTAGGGCGAGGGGAGGCTCTGCCCGATCCGCCCGGGGCGGGCTCCCCATGGGCTAGGCGGGCCGGCGGCGGAGGGGCGGCGGCGATGCCACGTGGCGGCCCGTGGATGGCTGCGGGGGCGGGCGCACATGTCCGGGCGCGGGATGGACATGTCCGGCGGCGCGAGGAAGACGAAGCTAGGGTTTGGACTGCGAATTGGACGGGGAGGGACACATTTATAGTTAGAGGGAGATAGGAGAGTCCAAATGAGGAGCGGTTTTACGCCCTACGATCGTGATCGAGCGACCGAGAGCATGGAGGGAGTTTGCTGGGTTTTGGGGCCACTTTGGAAGGGGTGTTGGGCTGCACACAAAAGAGGCCTTAACGGTTACCCGGTTAACCGTTGGAGTATCAAACGACCTCCAAATGGCACGAAACTTGACAGACGGTCTACCGGTGCTATACCAAGGCCGCATGGCAAGACTCGGTCCATTCCGAGAATGTTTAACACCCACTCACAACGAGAGACAAAAGGGGAACGCCGGAGGGCATAGGAGTGCCGGATTGCAAAACGGACAACGAGGAAAAAGCTCGGATGCATGAGATGAACACGTATGCAAAATGAAATGCACATGATGACATGACAAAATGCAACACGCAAGCAAATGACATGGCAACACGGCAAATAACTGGCGGACACCTGGCGCATCGAATCCGGGGCGTTACACAATCCCTTCACGGCCACTTGCGAAAGTGAGATCTGATAGAGATAGTATGGTAAGATAAATATATTTTTGGTATTTTATAATATAGATGTAAAAAGTAAAGATGCAAATAAAAGTAGATTGAAAGCAAATATGATAAGAGATAGACCCGGGGGCCATAGGTTTCACTAGAGGCTTCTCTCGAGAGCATAAGTATTATGGTGGGTGAACAAATTACTGTCGAGCAATTGATAGAAAAGGGCATAGTTATGAGATTATCTAGGCATGATCATGTATATAGGCATCACATCCATAACAAGTAGACCGACTCCTGCCTGCATCTACTACTATTGCTCCACACATCGACCGCTATCCACCATGCATCTAGAGTATTAAGTTCATAAGAACAGAGTAACGCATTAAGCAAGATGACATGATGTAGAAGGATAATCTCATGCAATATGATATAAACCCCATCTTGTTATCCTCGATGGCATTAATACATTACGTGTCTTGCAACCCTTTCTGTCACTGGGTAAGAACACCGCAAGATTGAACCCAAAGCTAAGCACTTCTCCCATGGCAAGAAAGATCAATCTAGTAGGCCAAACCAAACCGATAATTCGAAGAGACTTGCAAAGATAACTCAATCATACATAAAAGAATTCAGAGAAGATTCAATTATTATCCATAGATAAATCTGATCATAAACCCACAATTCATCGGATCTCGACAAACACACCACAAAAAGAGATTACATCGAATAGATCTCCACAAGAGAGGGGGAGAACATTGTATTGAGATCCAAAAAGAGAGAAGAAGCCATCTAGCTAATAACTATGGACCCGTAGGTCTGTGGTAAACAACTCGCAACTCATATGAGGGGCAAGGATGTTGATGTAGAGGCCCTCCGTGCTTGATTCCCCTCCCAAGCAGAAAGTGCCGCCAAGGCTCCAAGATGGGATCTACATGAATCTGAGAAGGATTCTGATGGTGAAAATTGTGTTTCGTGGTGCCTGGATGTTTTCGGGGAGTCCGTGAGGTATATATAGGAGGAAGAGGTACATCGGTGGGCCTGAGGGCCCACGAGGGCAGGGGGCGCCCTACAGGGGGGGCCTCCTATCTCGTGGAGGCTCCGGTTGTTTCTTGACTTGCACTACAAGCTCTCCGGATCTTGTTCGTTCCAAAAATCACGCTCCCGAAGGTTTCATTCCATTTGGACTCCTTTTGATATTCCTTTTCTTCAAAATACTGAGATAGGCAAAAAACAGCAATATGGGTTGGGCCTCCGGTTAGTATGTTAGTCCCAAAAATGATAATAATGTATAAAATAAAGCCCATAAGCATCCAAAACAGGTAATATAATAGCATGGAACAATAAAAAATTATAGATACGTTGGAGACGTATCACCGCCGCCTCCCGACTCGACGAATTGGCGCATGCACTTCGACGGGTCCAAGATGCGACTCGGCTTAGGGGCCGGCATCGTACTGTCATCTCCAAAGGGTGACCGACTCCGCTACGCACTCCAGATCCACTTCGCTGCCTCCAACAATGTCGCCAAATAAGAAGCCCTTGTGCACGGCCTCCGGCTCACCAAGGAACTCGGCATCCGGCGCATCCTGTGCTACGGCGACTCGGACTTAGTGGTGCAGCAGTGCTCCGGCGAGTGGGACGCCCGTGACTCCAACATGGCAAGCTACCGCTTTCTCATCCAGAAGCTGTCCGGATCATTCGATGGCTGCGAATTCCTCCACGTCCCGCGCGCGGAGAACGAGGCAGCCGACACGCTCACCAAGATTGCCTCGTCATGTCAAGCCATCCCGTCCGGCGTCTCCCTCGAGCACTGCGCAAGAAGCCGTCCAAATCAAGCCGTCGCCGGACTCCGAGTCCATCCACGTCCCAAAAGACCCGGCCGCGCCGCAAGCCGACCCGGGGACTGCTGAACCCGGTCCGGGGACTGCTCAACCCGGCCTGGGGGCTTCTCAGCTCAACCCGGCCACCATCACCCCGGACCCGGCCATCGCCGTCACCAACTCGGGGGCTGCTCAACCTGGCCTAGGAGCCGCCGACTCGGAACCCACCCAGGTGGCCGTCTTCACCGTCATCGCGGCCCCATCTTGGGCCTTGCCGATATTAGAGTTTCTGGAGAACGGGGTTCTTCTCCCCATGGACGAGACCGAGGCTCGGCAAGTTCAGCACCGGGCGTCCGCCTACAACATCATCAACAACGTGCTCGTCAAGTGCAGCTCTACCGGCGTGTTCCAGCGCTGCGTCGAGCAGGATCGCGGCATCCACATCCTCCTCGACATTCACCAGGGCGAGTGCGGGCACCACGCCGCATCTCGATCCCTCGTGGCCAAGGCGTTCCGCCACGGCTTCTACTGGCCAACGGCCCTCGAAGACGCCGAGTCGCTCGTCCTCAAGTGCGAAGGATGCCAGCGCTTCAGCAAACGCAGCCACCAGCCGGCGTCAGCACTCCGAACCATAATGATCGCCTGGCCCTTCGCGGTCTGGGGACTCGACATGGTGGGACCCTTCAAAACCGCTCGAGGCGGCATGACGCACTTACTGGTGGCAGTGGATAAATTCACCTAGTGGATCAAGGCAAGACCAATCAAGAAATTGGACGGGCCAATAGCCGTCCGGTCCATCAAGGACATAGCGGTGCGCTACGGCATGCTGAACAGCATCATCACCGACAACAACACCAACTTCGCCAAGGGCGCGCTCGAGCAATACTGCTCCGTCTCTGGCATCCGCCTTGACCTGGCCTCTGTGGCACATCCATAGTCCAACAGGTAGGTTGAGCGGGCGAACGGACTCATCCTGTCTGGCATCAAGCCGCGACTCGTCGAGCCACTCGTTCGCTCACCCGACAGTTGGCTTGACGAGTTGCCCGCAGTTCTCTGGAGTCTGCGCACAACACCAAATAGGTTGACCGGGTTCACCCCGTTATTCCTTGTCTACGGATCCGAAGCCATCATCCCGACCGACGTCGAGTTTGACTCGCCGCGTGTCACGATGTACACCGAAGCCGAAGCAAGAGAAGCACACGAAGACGGCGTCGACCTGCTCGAAGAGGCGCGCCTTATGGCACTTAGCCGCTCGGCTATCTACCAGCAAGGCATGAGGCAATACCACAACAAGAAGATCAAGCCTCTCGCATTCCACGAAGGCGACCTCGTTCTCCGACTCGTCTAAGAGCAGGCAGGCCAGCACAAGCTGTCCTCTCCATGGGAGGGCCCGTTCATCATGAGCAGGACTTTGCGCGACCGCAACGCCTACTACCTCATCGACCCGCGCAAGTCGAAGAAGCGCAAGAGGGACACCGCCGGTGAAGAAACGACCCGGCCGTGGAACGCGGAACTCCGCCGTCCGTTTTACAGTTAGCCGCGCGAATGTACGTATTGACGCCTTTTGTAAGCATATGAAACTATGGGGTCCCCGAACGAGACTCGAGGGCTTCCTTTTGCCGACCAATTTATTGCGTCCATATTTTGCATCACTTTACTACCGAACCCGGCCGCCAGCTCGACTAGCTCGACCCGGGGGCTCGGGAGCTGGCCGGCTTGATCGACACCCCGCCGCTTTACTTGGTAATTCATGATAAAGTTAGGATGCCACGGTCCCCCACTTTGCCCCTAAACCGCAGATCCAGCTCTGGCTGACGGTGGGCAAGCACAACGGGCCAAAGCTCCCCTACGATTCATACACTAAGTCAAAAGCCGCCGGGTCGACCAACCCGGCGGGCAGCTCGTCAACTAAGTTAGCAGACGATCAGCTTGCTCACCAACCGCCAAGCGGATTGCCGACAACCAGGACGGTGGGTATTTCGCTCGCGCTCAACGCTTCTAAGGACCTAACTCCTGCGCGCGCCTCTTGAAGAGCCGAACTCCTTGTCACAGACCGGAGCCTCGGCCCGTCGACTTCATGGGGGGGTTCAGAGAGGAACAACGCATGAAATAAGTTCGAAAAAAGCAGAAGGCAAAAAGCAAATAAACACTCACAACATTTACACATAAATGTTTCAAGCAAAGGCCCACGGCCCGAGTTCATTACACCCTGAAAACCCCCAGTGTGTGGGTGGACCTGCTACTTAACAAAGTTTTCTACAAAGATTCTAAGGCATTCCCAGCGCCGCGTCGCGACGTCGACAGCTCCCCCCGGCTGGCCTCTGGGTCCAGCGAAGCACTGGTGTCCTCTTCGGCTTCCTTGTCGCTGTAGATGCCCGTCTCCACCGAGCTGCCCTCCGGGTCGCGAAGAAGCAAGCCGTAGTCGTCGCCATCCACGACCCCGCCGTCTTCCGTCCGCTCCGGATGGAACTCGACGTGGAAGGCAAACTCGGCGATATAGTTGGCCCGGGAGGCGATCCGACCGGCCTGCTCCTGCAGCAACTGCTCCGAACCAGCGAGCTGACCCATCAGCGCGTCCAGCTGAAGATCCGTATGCCAAGACAGCGCAATCCGGAGCGCCATCTCAGCACCGGTCCGGGCGGCGGAAACGCGCCAGTCGCTAAGGAGATCCGGGCCCATCTCTCCAACCAAGGTAGCGCCCGGTAGCGAAGCTGCGCCGATAGACGGAGTCCGGCCACAGGGCCGCCGTCATCGCGGTGCCGGCCCGGGACAGCCGCTCCATCTGCGTCCCCAAGACCCGCAGCCGGGCCTCAGCAGCGGCAATGATCTCAGGAGAAGGTCCAGGCTGTCGGCGGATCCGTCCCAGACTCAATAGAACGCCCGGTCGGATCGCGGCGATAGCGGATGCTTCCCTCCGCGTACCGGCCGTGTCTCCGTGAAGGCCCCTGTAGCCAAAGAAGAAGCAAGTTAGAAGAACAACAAGGAAGGAAGGGTCGGGTCCCGACCCGTCAAACTACGAAGAAGCAGCACTTACTGGAGAAATACTCTTCCAGGTGCTGCGCCTCGAGTAACGTACCACGTCGCTCCCTCTCCAAGACGCGGTCCCGCTCCCCGAGCGCCTTCTCCAGGTCAGCTGCCTTAGCAAGGGCCGCCTTCAGCTCGGCGTCCTTGTCTTCGACCACCTTCTCGGCCGCCTCACGACGGCGAGCCTCGGCTTGGCGGGCCTCCTTAGCCGTGGTGTCCTGCTCCCGCTGACGCTCCACCTCAGCCTGGAGCCGGCCCTTGTCGTCAACCAGCTGGCCACGCTGCTGGTCTACCTCGACCAGGGCCTGCTGTGTCTCCACCACCTTGGCGGCCTCCGCCTTAAGAAGGTCCACCTCGGCCTCGAGGCGGCTCTTGTGACCCGCCAGCTGCTCGTGCAGCCGGTTGGCCTCATCAAGAGACCGTCGGGCCGTGACCGCCTCCGCCCTCGCCTGCGGCGCCTCGACGCCGAGACGGCCGGTATCAGCAACAAGCCGGTCATAATGATGACCAGCCTGGAACAGCCGGGTCCGCCAAGACAACACCTGGCTGCAAAGAAAAAGAACTCAGCAGAAAGAAAGAAAAGGACAAGACCTAAGATTTGGTCCAACTGTAACACAGTTGGCCCGAATCTCGGGGGCTACACCCAGTGGGTGCGCTAGCGCCCCCAACTAGAAGAAAGAACACAAAAAGTACCTGCGGCGACGCGAAGCTCCTCCTCCTTGGCAGCAAGTTGCTCCTTGAGCTCCCGATGCTTGCCCAGGAGCCGGTTGAAGGCGGCAACCCGGAAGGCGTCAAGATGCTAAGAGCAGACCAAAGTTAGAACAAGGCCAACGCTCCTAAGCTTCGACCCAACTACTACATAGTTGGGCCGAACCTCGGGAGCTACACCCAGTCGGTGCGCTGGCGCGCCCCCACAAGGATGAAATCACAAGAAAACAAGAAGAAAGAAGAACTTACCAAGACGGCGCGCTCCAAGTTGCACGTCCGCTCCACCTCGGCCTGGGCGAAGGCCTCAAGCCGCTCCGTCCGACCTCGCAGGCGGCGGCTAACGGCGTCCAGCGCCTCCTCCTCCTGGGTCTGGGGCCCAAAGACGGTCGCGCCCCCGCTTCGCACGGGCTGCGGCATGCAGCGGCTCAGGCGCCCTCTGGACGGAGCACGCAAAAGCACGCCCACGCTGGCCGCTGCGGCAGCGGCCATCACCTCCTCAAGCGCCCCTCTCGGCGCCATCACCTCCTCGGACGCCGGGACGCCCTGCGTCGCCACCTCAGGCACCGCCGCCTGTGGTGCCTCCTCCATAACCGGCGGCGCTTCCGGCACCGCCACCCACGGGGCCTCCTCCAAAGAGACGCCGCCTCCACCGCCATCGGCCCCCGCGCGCTCGACCACATCGGCCCGCGGCGGGGTATCTCCCCCCCACCTCCACGACCTCCCGATCGAGGACCACCACCTCAGCCCGGCCTCCGCGACCGCGCTCCCTCACCGTCGATGGCTCAAAAACCGTCGCCGCCACCACTGTGCCCTCCGGCATCTCGCGCCAGGCCGGCTCCACGCCGCCTCGTGCCCATGTCACCGCCGCGTCGGTCCAAGCCTGGACCGACGCCGCTCTGCTCCGCCTCGGCCCGGTTCCGGTCCCGCTAGGCCAAGGCCTCGGCGTCATCCGGGTCCAGGCCGAGGTCCGAGTCGCCCCGTCCCTCCTCCTCGGCCAGGCCGGCGAGGTCGGACCGGCTCTGCGAACGCAGTAGCCCCTCGATGGCCCGCCCGGCCTCCTTGCTTGCATTTCGCCGGTAGCTGATCGGCGACACGAAGAAAAAAAGAAGAATGAACAAGCGAAAGACAAGGCTGGCCCAAGAAATCCAGGCGCAAGCAAGAAGTAAGACTTACCCCGACAAGACTGGGACCGGGGTCGGCTTCCCGCGCCTCTTCTTGGCCGGCCTCCCAGGCTCGGCCGGATCCGCCGTGCGCTTCGGGGCCCGGGGTCGCGGCGCGACGCTGTCCTTCCCGTGCGGGCGGCTCGGCGCCGCCCCATGCAAGGACCCGCCTCCGCCCGCCTCGCCGCCTCCCCCGCCCAACGCCGCTGCACCAACAACTGGCGTCAGCGTTGCCTACGCCGCAACGCGCCCAAATGATTCAAGACAAATGAAGAAGAGAACGATTCGAAGCTTACCCGCGCGACGCCCAGCGCCGGCATCGGACTCGGTCACCTCCTCGCCGCCGTGAGCCACGGGCTCCCCTGGTGCCACCGGCGCCACATGCGACGGAGCCCGGGCGTAAGGATGCCAGCTCGCGTTTAGAAGAATCTCCCGTGACGCATCGGGACGAATGAGAAGATGCGCGGCGGAAAAATAACAAGACCAGACGCTCACCTGCGGCGCCGGGTTCGCCTGGCTGTACGGCGCCTTGCCGAATCGACAATCATCTCCAAGGTTGTCCTTGGAGATGTCGTTCACGCCTCGCGCGACCTGCTCCACAGACAGTCGCGTCGACCCCATCCGGTTGGGATCCTGAAGCCCGATCATCTCGCCGATGAGGCAGGAGCGCCTCTGAAGCGGGAGAACCCGGCGGGTGATGAACGCGGCAAGGAGGTCGGTGCCAGTGAGCCCCTCCTGCGTCCTCATCACCGTGACCCGCTCGCAGAGGTTGACGATCTCCTGCGACGGGCGCCGGAGCGAGTAGCCCCAGTTCGTTTTCGCCCGCGGCGGCGCGACGGCAAAGGGGGGAAGGTTGATGTGGTCTGCACCGTGGTTGCGGACGTAGAAGAAGGAGTGCTTCCACTTCTTGGCAGAATCCTCGAGCGGGATCTTGGGGAAGTCCGCCCCCGGCCGCTTCGAGATGATGGCGGCCCCGCAGTCGGCGAACTCCCCGGCCGACGGGCCCTACTGCTTCAAGGAGAAGAAGCGTGCCCAGAGGTCGATGGTTGGCTCGCCCCCAGGTACCCTTCGCATAGGGTCACGAAACCGGAGAGCTGGACGACGGCGCCGGCGCCAAGGTGGTGTGGCTGGAGCCCGAAGAACTCTAGGAACGCGCGGAAGAAAGTGCTCGCCGGCAACCCGAAGCCGCGCTCGAAATGCGTAAGGAAGACGACGCGCTCCTGCCCCTCGGGCCCGGGCCTCTGCTCGCCGCGCGGCAGACGGACACCAACGTCCGTCTCTCGCGGCAGGCGCCCATGAGACGAAGGTAGGTGATGTCGTCGGGGGTGACGGTCGAGCCCATATAGGAGCCCGACGGCAGCGACATCACTGGAAGAGGAAGAGGAAGAAAGACGACGGAGAAGACCTCTGCTCGGGGCCGCAGGCGCAGCTGTGCGTCGGTGGCGAAAAGCAGAGCAGGAGCAGGGGGTCAGAAGGGTGCGAGCGAGAATAATGTCCGCCGCCCCCTTGCCCCCCTCAATTTATAACCCCCGGTTCAAACGTGGGGGAGTGGGATCGTCTGCACGCGCTCGTTCCACTACCCCGCAATAAGAGCGCACGTACACACTCACTAACTGCGCGGGGAAGTGCAACCGGCCCCCAGACGCTGCAATAAATCCGCACGCGTGGCCAAGGGCCCGCGGTGGCGGGCCCCGGCCCGTCGCCCAGTCCCGTCACGCGCGTGGCCTGTCAGGCCCCTCCGACTTCCGGGACCACGTGGCACCTGTGCGAAGCCCGAGGGATCGCCTCAAGATTCGACGGACTCCTCGGTTCCCGCCATGGCCGGGATGGCGCGATCCAGTTTCCGAGAAAACCGGCACACAGTGGGTGTTGCCGGACTCGGCGCTCGTAGATTTCGCCTTGCTCAAGGGGGAAGCTGCGAAGGCCCACTCATCCAAAGACGGCGGACCTTCACATCTTCGGGGACTACTGTCGGGGGGATGAACCCCGGGCAGGCAACGGAATCCGTATCTATTTCAAAAACAGCGGGGCCCGCATCGCCCCGCAAACCGGCGTGCGCCAGGCCGGGTAGCTCGACCCGGCAAGGACCGCAACCCGGCCAAGACCCTCGACTCGGCAAGGTACGTCGACCAGGCCGCAGCAGCTGGCGCAAGGCAATTCAACCCGGCACAACCCGTGGCTTCCCCAACAAGCCAACCCACCCGTGGCGTCCCATGGCAACTTGACCCAGCCGGGTTAGCTCCCGTCCCCATCCAGCCGTCACGATGGGACAAGACCTCAATCACCGATGACCAAGACTACGGTGCTCCCGCCCGATGCCCGTGGTCGGCGGGAGCATGGCAACATGATGCCTTACCTACCCGCTGACCAGGGCTGGCACGGCAGCGGTGTTCCGCCCTCACGGCGGCAACGACAAGCGGCGGCTGACGGGAGAACGCGTGCGGCGGCTCAAGTCGACCACGCCATGAAGATCGACAAGGCGGCGCCACGGTCCCCCTAGATGCGTGGGGCCCGCACCTGGGGAACTCGGCGAACCACAAGCCCACAAGCGGGACCCAGCCCGGTACCTCGGACACCGACAATACGGACCCACCGACTCGGCACGTTACCATTGTAACCCTGGGTGGGTTGATCTATAAAACCCCCTAGGAGCCCACGCCTACAGAGGCATGCCAAGCAATACGAGATAAGCAGGCAAGAAAGAGAAACCCAGGCAAGCATAGGACTAGCCACTGCGTAGCTACACCAAGGAGAAGGAGCAGCCCAAGCCTTGGCCAGCCTCCTTCCGCCCTCACACAGCTCCATGAGCAACATTCTACTATCGACCATCCAACTGAACTCGGTAGGACTAGGGGTGTTATCTCTCTGGAGAGCCCCGAACCTGGGTATGTCCGGCGTCCCGCGCCCGCGCATATGAACCTCGCCTCTGGAGCCCACCAGTGCCCTCGAGCCTCCTCCTCTCTTTAGCCATCCCTTGGCATCTGCCGTGCGCCCACCACAACACATCGTATAATCAACTCACGGATACTTACAATGACATTGGAGTATCTAGGTGACATTAGAGTTGGTTGATGTGTATCATATGGTGTTCTTTTAGTACGAACTCTTGGTTAGACCGACTGGAAAAAACAGTTTGGTGTTATTTTAGTACAAATTCTAGGATAGATTGATCGGAAAGAATAGCTTTGAAGTGGTTTCGTACCCTACAAACAATTTCTTCTTATGTTCTCCGCTAAATAAGAACTCTTGAGTGATTCTTCATCGCACATTGAGGAATGATTATACGATCCATATTAGCATTGTTGAGAGATTGCACTAGTGATAGTACGGACCCTAGACCTCATTTTCAAGCATTGCAATACCGTTTGTGCTTCGTTTTATCACTTGCTACCTTGCTGTTTTTATTTATTCAGATTATAAAAATATATTTCTACCATTCATATTACACTTTTATCAACATCTCTTTGCCTAACTAGTGCACCTATACAATTTACAATTGTATTAGGTGTGTTAGAGACACAAGAAATTTCTTGTATTTGGTTGCAGGGTTGTTTGAGAGAGACCATCTTCATCCTACGACTCCCACGGATAGATAAACCTTAGGTCATCCACTTGTAGGAAAATTGCTGCTATCCTACAAAACTCTGTGCTTGGAGGCCGAACACGACTCTACAAGAATAAAGTTGAGTAGTAGACATCAAAGGCTCACAATCATAAAATATGTCCAAGATATTATATTTGCATATGAATCTTCTCTTCCCTTATTAATTCTTTCATGAATTGCATCATTGACCAATGCTATGTTTGCCAATCTCCAATAAATTTTACAACTTATACTTTTTTTATGTGAGGTCATTATTTACCATATGATCTTTTTATTTATTTTCCTTTCTTTTTTATTGAAACATTAAAGTAATGAAACAAAACTCAAACTATTCTTTATTATATATCTCGCACACGATTACATCGATAGATAGATCACTAAGCAAACACTTGAAAAGAAGGATCGGACTAAACTTTATTCAACTAAAGTGGAGGGAGCGAGGCGAACGGTTCTTCTGGCTTGCTCGATCGACTGAGTAGCGGGAATTCACTCCGAGGAGCGGGAGCGCTGGATTTTGCGGAGCTGGCGGACTACCAAATAGGGCCTTAGTAGCTCCCTCCACGCGTCCGCTGTCTTCTCGGGATACCCTCTCTGCTCTCTCCTGCTGCTCGCGGCCGCTGCCTTCTCAGGCTACCTCAGCAGGTTCGTCTCACCCTTCGCCCTCTGCTCTACTGATTCGCCTCTCATGCACTCTTGTGGCTAAACCTAACAGCTTCGTGGCTCCCCTGGGATCACCGCCGCCTTCACGGTTTCACCAATTCACCTCCCTGCCCGGGACCCATCCCACCGACCGCGTGCATGCACCCGAGCAAGTTGCCGCAAATGAGCCGCCTCCGTAGCACTGAACGCCAAATCCCGGACTTGTAAGTTCCAACAAATACCTCCCTTATTTTTTTCAGTTCTCTCGGACGACCTGGTGGTGGAACAACCTCCACTTGCCTGGCCTTGGGATTCTGGGCGCTGGGACGGCTGCCTTTCCTCTGCACAATCAACTACTCCGTCCGTTTCAAAATAGATGACTCAACTTTGTACTAAACTTAGTACAAAGTTGAGTCATCTATTTTGGAACGGAGGAAGTAGTACTAGTTTCAGGCATATACCCCCTGAGATATGACGTTAACGTATCTGATTTTTGAATGTGGTGCTAGTTTCAGAGATGCACTTAGATATGACATAGTACTAATATAAGGACTGTGATATTTGGCACATGTGTGGCAGATAGCAAAACTACCACACATCTCATTCCTTTCATATAATTACAAGCACGCATGTATTAGAGTGATTCACTCTTCATTCACGTTCATTCCTTCCTCTAATTTCATACATGCACTAGATGACAAAAAACCTGATGTCATCCTAGATTCTCCTATATTTCAAAAAATTCAAAATGTTTTATAACTCAAACCATCGGTCCGATGCAAAAACCGTTTTCATATAAATATTTCTTGTGACGAGATCTTCGAAACTAGATCTCATGTTGGTATGTTCCAACAACTTTTTTTTCGGGTCAAAAGTTACCACACTTGGTCTACATAAGTTACCACACCTGTTCTATGCATGTTACCGTGCTATTTTCACATAACTCATGAGGGTATGTTTTTCAACAAGTATTTCTCCTTGGTAAAAGTTATCGTGGTGTTTGTACGTAAGCTATTGGCGTGTTACTTTCACATAAGTTACCGGAGGTATGTTTTTTAACAACAACCTTTTTCCCCTTGTTTAAAGTTACCGTGGTGTTTGTACGTAAGTTACCGCTTATGCAATTTCTACATTATCGTGCTATTTTCACATAAATTACCGGGGATATGTTTCCAACAACAACTTTTTGCATTGGTCAAAGTTACCACGGTGTTTTATATATAAATTATCGGATACACGGTTCATATATTAATTACCGTGCTATTTTCACATAAGTTATCGGGATTATATTTTTCAACAACCTTTTCCTAACTTGGTCAGAGTTACCACGATGTTTGTATGCAACAGTTCGTTTATTACCGTGTTATTTTCACATGAGTTATCGGGGGTATTTTTCAACAAATCCACCTCCCTCCCCCCTAAGTTACCGTGGTGTTTGTACGTGAGTTATCAGGTGTGCAGTTCATATATTACCGTGCTATTTTCACATAAGTTGTCGGGGGTATGTTTTTCAACAAAATTTCCCCCCTTGGTCAAATGTTATGGCAGTGTTTGTACATAAGTTATCAAGTATGGGTTCATATATCACCATGCTATTGTTTTTCAACTTCCCCCTTTGGTCAAAATTTTTATGGCGGTATTTATACTTAAATTATCAGGTCTGTTGTTCATATATTATCATGCTATTTACACTAAAGTACCGGGTGGTAGGGTGTTTTCAACAACTATTTTCCCAAGTTCACAATTACCACTGTATTTGTACCCGAGTTATCGGATCTTCGGTGCATATATTACCATGTATTTACACAGAGTTATCGAGGGTATGTTTTTGCACAACGTTCTCCCGGTCAATGATATCGTGGTGTTTGTACGAAGTTATCAGGTATGTGCTTCATATATTATCATGCTACTTATACTGAAGTTATTAGGGTATTTTATTCAATAAATTCTCTCCGGTCAAAATTATCAAGGTGTTTTGTATGTAAGTTATCACGCGTGTGATGTGTATATTACCATGATGTCTATATATATGTTACCGCGGTATGTTTTTAATAGCCTTTTTGTTGGCCCAAACCTCGTACGTGCTTGTAGACTATTACTTTTCGTCAAGAGCTATCACGCAATTGTCGTACCGGCCGAGTGCTTTCCGACCGTACGTATAGACTGCACGCACGTGGACTGATCCATCGAGGCAAGGTAGCTGATTCCGCCGAGACACACGTACCAAGCAACCTAGCTGCCTGATTGATCTTGAGTTCGCTAGCACATGCACGTATTAACAAGTCGCCGGCTTGCTAATCAATCAGGACTTGAACAACTGGCGGGACGCTCGATGGATTTGATAGCTATAGGAGCTGCATCCGCGAGCGCAGGCGCAGAGATAGGAGGGAGGGGATGGTGAGGAGGAAGGAAAGGAGAAGGGGCTGACGCGGGCAGGGACGCCGGCGACCGACGGCTGCCGGCGCGGCCGGTGCCGAGTGCGTCGCGGGCGCAGGAAGCCTTCCTGGTGGCGCGGCTGGAGCGGGTGAGGGAGAGAGATAACAGGGGACGCCAGGCGGGATCGTGTCCATTGGATTTAAAACAGATGTGGATAAGATCGTGTGGCAGTTTTGCAATCTGCCACACAGTTGCCATATACATATTTCGTTAATATAATTGTCATAAACATGACATATTTATAAGATTCACAAGCAACACAGAGATCAATACAGCAGGTGAATGATAAGCATTAATTTGACGATTGTACCCTACCAGCAACGGTAGATGGCGCCATGACATCCAATTCTGCATAATTGGCTAAAAGCTCCGCTGCTTCACTGCAGATGGGCCCAAGACACCTCTCAGGCTTCCTTGGCTTCACTGTGTCGTCGCCCCTTGCAAATTCCATGGACATGTCAAAACCATGCATTGCTTCAACAAAAGGTGTCGACAATGCTTCAAAGAAGATCTCAAAGTCTTGTTTGGAGTATCTTCTACCTCTGCATTTCATCATTGATATGCCCATTCTGCAGGTAAGCTTAAGTATTGCCAGGCAACTGGCCGTGGGGTCATTGTTTCTTACTACCATCTCACTGAGCTTCGTTAGAAGGCTAGGTGTATGTGCATGCATTGCGCCATCAAACTGAAGAGCTAAATCATGATCAGCATTGATGAATGTCTCATGTACTGTCACACATAGGGATAATAGAGCTGTCTGTATTTTCTGGATATCATGTTCCTCAAGAGAAGAGCCATCATCTTGCAAATCACTGCCTTGTTGACTTGCTTGCGTTGCTTCTGCTGTAAGTATTTCGTTGAGCACCTGCAAATGGTAAGAGTATGTAGATGTAAATAATAAATATGACAAGATCATTTTTCCTCATATTTATTTAGAGATGCTAATCATCCGAAAAAAATATTGCAAAGCATGGATTACCTTCGGCATGACGTCAGTCATGGATTCCTTGAGTATCCTGAGGCATTCATCGTCCCTAGTGTAATGGAGACATGCATGCTCTAGGATTTCTGCTACACTTATATGGTGTCTCTGGTATCCATCACTTAAAGCTTCAAGATCCTTTGTGAAAGAGTAAATTGCAGAACCATTAACTTGTAAGATAATCGCGGCGTTACTTCTGTCTTTGCAACATAGCGTCGCCAGTGCTTCAAGTGCCTGTATTCTGGTGGGGTTGGCATCAGTGTAAGTGTATATGTCTGCCAGCATCTCGATTAAATGTTCTCTCTTTGGGGTCTGCATCATGTGTAGGTTGGTGACAATCCCCATGGCCAATGTCTGCGTGCCCTCACGACATTTATCACACCTGATAATCCTCATCATAGCTTCGGCTACATCCACTTCCAGGTTGTTTTCGATTTCCCTAAACAGCTTGGCCCCTGTTTCCCCCTCCCCATGACCATAAGCAGCCGTGAGCAGGTGTATCACTCTCAGTGATTCCACAAGTATGTAGTCCCAAGGAATATGACCAGCTTGGTGGTGAATGTTGGATGCTAGAGGTGTCATGATCTTGGTGAGCAGACCTCGAGTGTGAATGATGAGTCTACAATTGTTCTCGTCGGCTTCTCCTAGCACGAAAAGAAGATGCAGACCTTGCCACACTTGATCCAGGTAGTCCCCCCACATATTTTCAATGTCATAATCGCTGCTGTTTGAGGGGAAAAATTGCTCTTGTCCTTCCATTGTGCCGAGCAGTGACGACATGCACTGGATCACTTGCGGAAGCAGCTCCTGGCTGGCCCCGTCGGCCACGTGTGCTACTATACGCGCAGCATGCTTCCAAATCTCTCTTTCTTCACCTCCATATGGGCGGCTTCCCGTATTCGATAGGGCCAGCAGGAAACGGAAGATGTGGTTGGAGGGTCCATACAAGATCAGCTGTCTTATTAGCATGCGCTGCTCCTCAAACTCCAGTTTTTTTTCACCGTACAATGGCCCGAGGATTGTGCTCAGGATCTGTAACCCAGAGAGGTAATCTTGTGGCGTGTTATCAGGCCCCATCAGGTCCACAGCATATGTCACCAGGTTCCTTCCTTTTATGTAGGAGAGGTTCTTTACGCATCCCTGGTGTGTTTCGTTCAGGTAACCCCAAACTAAGTCGACTCTCAAGCCGTATGCTTTGGCCACTTTGGCCACGATCGTTTCCGACGCATGAGCAGTGATTACTCTTGTATAGGCAAAGATTGCACCTTGTACCACAACAATGATGTACAAGACATCGAGGGCAGCAGTCATATTTGCTTTGCTAGAAGCATCATCAGCGTTCCCGTAATCGTGCTGATTTAAACGCCACAGGGAAATCCCGGTGGCGATGTAATTCCCCCACATAAAGATACCCCAACCACCACAGGCATACAGAACCACGAAAGTCACTACTTGGACCAACCATGCGATGTATCCTATAACGACTGTAACAATGTTCATAACCCTGAAGAAAATTCTCGGCTGCATTGTATTAGGCTGCAGGCCCCGCACATATAGACTGCTCATCGCAGCCATTCCCTGTCCTGTGGCTCCAGCTGAGATCCATTTCTCATCCTGAGAGTTACCGATCACCCTGTAGTGTTGTAAACTTAAACTAATTAAATCTGGAATCCACAAGACAAATCCTCGACTACAATGTCTGATGAAAAAAATTCAGTTGATCTAATTTTATATCAACTAGGACAATGCCCGTGTGTTACAGCGGGATATAAATATTCTAGTACTATGTTAGTTTGTGATTACCTACCCATATTAATGTGATTGTCTAAATTTGGTAATTAAATTTAAAATAAATTGGTTCAGATGGTAAGTAAATTAATGTGATTGATTACCATATACAGGGCAGATTTGACGAATGAGTGGTGAAAAAAGAAATGAAAGATGTAACCTTACATTATTTTAAAAGTAAGTATATATTTTTCTTTCCCTCTCCTCGCACGAAAGTGGCGGATAGGGCAAAAACCCCGTTCCCTCCATGCTCCATCAGTGGGCCAGTGGATTCGACTTACCTTTGAATGCCCGCTCTGTCGGCCGATCAATGGGGAGGAGAATCACGTTGCCTCGACTCAACTAGAATTTTATGTTACTGTTTTTTTAGTCCTCCCGAGAGTTATTTACCCAAAACCACCACACTTGAGGCTAGGGTAACAACTTGGTACTACATTTGAACCAGGACATAAAAAACCATCGAAAATGCGCCTAATCTGTAACGCGAAGCACTGATAGTCCGATAAGCTTGCGAAACCAGCAAAACTGACAAGTTGGGCCTGCATGTCAGGCTGACGTGGCGACGACTAAAAGCTTTGACCAGCTGATGTGGCAAATGAGATGTGGGCCCCACCTGTCAATGACTAGACGGTCATCTTCTTCCCATATCTCTTTCTTTGAGGCATTCCGTCGAACATCTTTTGGGCACCATTCATTTTCCTCTCGCTGGATAGAGTGAGCAGCACTAGCTCGTCCGCCTCTCCATGGAGGGCCGGCGGGGTAGATGTTCTCATGCCGGGACAGAAGGAGGCCCGCAGACTCCGCCGGCCATGGCGACGATGGCACGAGGTCGCCCGTGGTCAGAGTGAGCTCGCCGTCGACCAACATGAGCGAAAGTACCACAGCCGGGCGGCTCCGGCGGCCGCACGAGGCGTGCGTTCAAGAGGTCCCATGAGAACGCGATGGTGTGGTCGGACACGCTGGGTCATGGCACCCTGAGAGCGGCTCCGGTGGCCGGACGGTGCAGCAAGTCCGGCACGACCAGCTGCTGGTGACTGAGGCGGTCATCCACGGGTTGCGGTGGTCGCGTCCTGGTCCTGGCCAGATACTCCCATCGAAGCAGGCAAAGAGCAATGCCGCTGCCGCGTGCCCAGGCAATGAGCAGTGCCCCGCCTTACCGCACGCCCAGGCCGACGAGTAGTATAGGATTGGCCGCGGACGGCGGTGCGTGTAGGCACGATAGCGGTAGAAGTTGTGGTGGTCGGCTCGTCGTTGTGGCCGGCTAGAGGATGGAAGCTCGCGGCCGACGCCATGTCAGAGGCGCTCTGGCCTGCGGGGGTGGCCACAAGATGTTTGTTGAAATGCTCGTGGAAAAAGGAGGAAGAAGTAAAAAAGGAAAAGAAAAAAAAACAAATACTTGAGTCATTGACAGGTGAGACCTATGTCCAACTCAGCATATTGTCCACATAAGCAGGCCACCTCAGCCCGACATGCGGGCCCAACTTGTCAGTTTCGCTGTTTTCGTGGCCAAATTCCAGCATCAGTGCTCCGCGTTACAGATAGGTGCATTTTCGGTGGTTTTTGTGCCCTGGTTCAAATGTGGTACCAAGTTGTTATCCTAGCCCTAAGTGTGGTGATTTTGGGTAAATAACTCTCCTCCTGAGGGCAGAGTTCGGGGAGGCCCCATCCCCCCACCCACAATATCTAAAATCCGATCGTTGAAAGGATGTCATAGTCGGCCGCTATCCTTCCTCTTTCAAGCTCACGCAGATACCCGTACAGATCTGATAGCACTCTGTCTCTTTGGATGTAGCCGGAGATCACCATTCGGCCCCGATGAAATTTACATGGTCGATGCAAATTAATTCTCATAAACCCACCGAAGTAATTGGTGAAACAATGCTTGAGGAGGCGAGACGACGTGAATGTGTCAGCCATTCAAGTTGTCCTGCACACGGTCATGCAAGGGTGATGTTTGTGTCGAGTTCCCAAGCTCCATGGACAACTTTTTCGATGATATTCAGGTGAAATCGAAGTAGGTGTAGTAAAGATTCCAGGGATTGCCCCGGGCAAGTCCATCGACGAAGGCGGAGGACAGAGTGGGCTTGACGGGCCACCCAACCGACTTTTATGTCAGAGAACTCCTCTCCCTGCCTGCCGTATGCGATGGAGATTGTGGAGAAAAGGGTTCAAAGAGGAGATAAGAGCGGAGTGTGGTGCGATTTTCCCCACCGTCCAGTGCCGTTTAAATAGCGGGCGGACGGCGAAGTACACACGCGGGTTTAATGGAGCAAAGTGGGTTGTTTGTGGCTGTTTGAATACGGCGAGGATGTGTGTTCAGCCGGGCCTGTACCGGGTGGCGCTCTCTCGCCAGGCGCGCCACTTCAATGTCGGGCAGTGAGAAGTCGCGTCCGTCTGCGTCGTACTCCCGTCCGGTCGAATCGCTAGCATGAATGTCGGCCACTGCATGCTCCGGGCCGGCATCGAATGCGGCACGGGTGTTGGATGAAAAGCGCGGGAGAGACGGGTGGGCGGTTCTGGGTGGGCCAAGGTGGTCAAAAGCAGACTTGAGAGCGGTCCGGATTCCCACCAAAGCCCCCATTCGTTTGTCTTTGGTTTGCGAAAGAAAACTCGTCTGGACCGTCCTGCGGACCGATACAAGTCTGTGTTGGATGGCTTCTACTATTTGACAGTGTGGTCCGGACAGATGCAGGCAACTTAAGGGTTGGCGTTGGAGATGCCTTAGAACAACATTTATTTAATGCCGAAAGCATATCAGATCAGCGTGAAAAAGAACAAAAATGGCATGTCGCTTGATTCACCAAGATTTTTCTTTCTTATGCGGATAATAATGGTATATTAGAATGGAAACATTGTTCGGTTGACTAAATTTAAGCCTACTCCTCCATCTCATTATACCGTACATAATCAGAACCATAGCATGCTATGGCACCACTTCTCATTTATTTTGCAATGAAAGACTGATCAGAACCATCAACGGGAACTACCGAAGGACAGGCAGAACAACCCTTTCTCAATTGGCAGGCAGTTTCAAGGTCAGAGTTTCAGTTTGTTAGAAAGCTACTTCTCTACAGAAACACTAACGTCCACACGTGTAGAGCGTTTGCATCTTGCTCACATGCGCGGATCCGCGTCCGTTTGTGGGTGCATGAATCTTGGCATGTTTATGATGCCACGTAGGACTGGGCTGGTATGTGGACATTCATCCGGTCGCCCACACGTCCGTTTCAGCACACGAAGAGGCCAGTGTGTGGGCGTTTAGCAGTGTGCCCACACGTCAGTTTTCACTCACGCACAAGGGCTGGTATGCGGGCATTTGCCATCTCGCCCACACGCCCGTCTCCTCTCCCACACCAAAGCTGCTAGTTGCCATGTGTTTTGCAGTGTACATGACAACTACCCTAGTATGCTTGTAAGCAGATGGCAACTCTCTTTTTTTACCCGAACATGTCAGTTGCCATGTGTTTTGCAGGGTACACGACAACTGCCTAGTGTGCACGTAAGCAGATGACAACTCTCTTTTACCCGAGTTGCCATGTGTTTTTGCATGGTACATGGCAACTGCGCTAGCGTGCACGTAAGCAGATGGCAACTCTTCATTTTACATGGCAACTGCCCTAGCGTGCTTGTGATCACATGACAACGCTCTCAATTGCCTAGTGTTAGTAGGTGGCAACTCCTAAAGTTTTGAAATCATGGCAACTGCAGTAGACCAGACCATACATGGCAACTGCAGTTGAGCAACCATGGCAATTGTAGTTGTCCGACATGGCAACTGTAGTTCAGCGACATGGCAACTGCAGTTAAATGAACATGGAAGAGGGTCCAGATCATGGCAACTGCGGGGACGCTGATGACTTTCACGCGGGGCGTGCAGGACCATAAGGTAGGAGGCCTGACATACGGGCGTGTGGGCGTTATCTATTTTTCCCACACGTGAGAGGGACCGCGAGGAATAAAAGAGGCGTGTGGGCTGATCCTCTTAAACAGCGCACAATTGTGTGGGCAGACCCCTTAACGCCCACACGTGTGGGTGTTACCGGCGTCCCTTCTGTAAGGTGTCGTGGTGCAAGGAATGTGTCGACAATGGGATGCTACGCAACAGGTCCGCACTGGCACTCAGGCTCTGTAGTACCCATTAATTAGGCATCCTGATGCATAGCATCATCCACATACGCGCGCTTATATGATGTTTACCAAAGGACAACAACATATTAACCCACAACTCAAATCAACCATAATAGATCCCCATAATAGATCCCCAATCGCCATAGTACAATAAGAAACTACTGATAAATAATATAGATGGAACAAATCGTTGGATGGTAATTAATCACATCAAACATCATTTTAAACTAGGGGATTATAGAGCTTTGTGGGAGAGTGGACCACTTTAGAGAGGGTGGAGATGACGGTGGAGATGGCTGTGAAGTTGATCGGGGCGATGGAGACGTTGGCAGCAATGATGGTTTCCCCTCGATGATCCGAACCGCAGTCGACCACAACGAACTTAGTACGCAAACGAACATCATTGTAGGTGACTGCGTACTAAGTTCGTTGTAGGTGACTGCGTACTAAGTTCATTGTACGCAAACGAACATCATTGTACTGCAAACCAACATCATTGTACGCAGGTCATTGTAGGTGATGGTGTTTTTTTGGTTGCACAGTGGTAATAGTATCCAAAAATATGCGGCAAACAAGGCTCGATATTGCGACCTGTACACATATCTTGGGTTGCATCGACCATGCCACCGAGCACACTCACCGTTTACCACTATACTTATTTATACTTAGAAACGAAATTTGTAATTTAAATTTTGTTTGAAAACATTTGGGCCGAAACCGCATGCTACTTCTCGGTAACCCCAAATCTCGCTCCCCTCAGTAATATTTCTTATTGGGTAACAAAAACCTGTCAACTGGGATATCAAATAACAACCGAATCTCAGAAATTTCTAGCGTAGCTCTAAGACGAACATTCCAGAAAAATTAAGCAGAGAAATAGTCTAAGACGAACATTCCAGGAAATAATAGATCAAAGAAAAGTAAGCAGTTTTCGGCAAAAATTGGAATGAAAACTATAAGCAGCAAGACTAACCCGGCTATCTGTATGAACGTAATCACCGTGAGTGACCAAAAATCCTTCTTCTGCAGTACAGAGACGAAGCCACCAAGAAGAACAACGGTGGTCCATGTAACCACCAGAATGCCAAACCCTTTGACTAACATCGCCAGGGACGCCAAGGCTGCCGCATAGCCATTGATTAGATTTGCTTCCGGCCATTTGGCTACACTGGTCTCACGGCCAGCCATTGTTCCTCCCAGAGCCGATTGAGGTCTACTGCAACGCAGCAATATTAAGTGTATGTGCAGGCTGGAGAGGCCATGGACTAAGCTTATAACAGGACAGCGTGATTAAAAGACAAGCTTATTTGGGCGGTGATGAGGACGAGATTAGATCTTGACCGAGACTGCAAGCGAGGTCGTAATTACTTAATCCTAATAGTCGGCAAGCTCTCCACCTAAGCGGCTAATTTTCAAGTCCTTCTAATTTCTCACAATAGGTTGCAAGTAGTATATACAGTATCAATTCAGCTAGCGTGTTATGTGTTTGTTTTCCCGATCTACTCCCTCCGTTTGTGAAAAGAGTGTACTTACAACTTTGTTGGAAAGTCATTTTTTTTATATTTGACCGTATTTATATAATAATAGACTAACATCTATGCCATCAAATTAGTAGTATTAGATTCATGATAAAATATATTTTCGTCATATACCTATTTGGTTTTACAAGGATTGACATATTTTTGCACAAGCTCATTTAAACTTTGAGATAGTTGACCCTCCAATAAAGTTGGAAGTACACTCTTTTAAGGATGAAGGAAGTATGCAAGGGCGCCCCGTCCTCACTCACCTACCCATTAATTCAACTTTCCTGTGCAGTGACGAGCTGCCACTAGTTCATCGCTAAATATAGAAATAAACTGCGCCTTGATCCAGCAATAGAATAGGAAGCGAGGTCGTCGTTGGGTATTCGTGCCGTAGCTTGTCCGTAGCGTGCGGTTTCATACAACCCTCTACTAATAATTTTTGGGGGCAACGAAGATGTCAAAACTTGGAGAGTAGAGATGACTTTGGCAGGTCTCTCTTTTTTCTTGATGTGCATGCATATGTAGTGGCAGGAATAAACTATAATCTTCAACTAAAAAAAGGGTTTATGACAGGTCTCTTGTCGGCTTGCATATGCAGGGAAAGATGCTATAGCAGCCTAGCAACTTGAGGACTGCCGGAGGCCAAAGAAACTGCTGCCTTGCTAGCACACGGGCACACGGCCGGTGTGGTACGTGTGGGGCTCCGGCCTCGGGGACGGAGGTGGTGTGGTCGGGTCGTCGCCCGCCGGCGGTGGTGTACCTAATAGAGTTGCCTGGAGCCGTAAACCCAAGTCCTCAACCGCACTGCGAGTCTGCCACAGCACAGATCATGATTAGTGAGGAACCTAGTTGGCCAGGGTCGGATAAATGCCAAAACAGAAAGAATAGGAGGCTCGGCCCTAGGTGGGAATTTGCTACCGTGGTTCATCCTATAGATGTGGTGTGCGTGATGTAGGCGACTGGTCATAGGACTTACAGTCACGGACTCACGGTTCAAGTTGGACTTCAACATGGTTTTCCTACTATACGCCAGTTTTGCAGCGACTAGCGAGTAGCGAGGATGGTGTAGCCTGTTTTTTTTTTAAGACACATATAATCTATGGTTGTATTCCGGCATCCTTCTTTGTACGGATTGTTTGGACGTGTTTGGTTGCCCGCATTAAGGCCAATCAGGCCAAGTCGGGCCACAAAATGTGTGTTTGGTTGCATATGGGGTGGATTGGCTCACATGGGCACAAACCTTAAAGCAGCCCAGAGCCTGACTTGCTGGAAACTCTCGATTCGGCAGTTTCCGGCGAGCCAGGCACAGTGTGGCACAAGTTCGCACGCACTGGAGCAACCCGAAAACGAGGGGGGAGATGGAAATTGGGGGCGACGGCACGACGCCAAATCTAGCCTCACGCCCCAATTACTTGGTCACCGCTACCTCTAGGACAGCCACATCATCTAGCCTCACCACCGGCGGCGGCGGCGACTCAGATCTATTCAAGCGGCGGCGGCGGACGCGGCAACAGCACTATCCGGCAGTAGGAGTTGGTGCTCCCCTTCCTGTTGGCCACCGTCGGGTCGTCTTTGACTCAGCCATGCACCCCTTCAGCATCCTCGTCTGTGATGCCGGTAAGCAACAACCCCTCTCCCGTATGTTAGGTTGGTTGTTAGGATCGATTTCCCCATGTGCTCAACGGACCCTCGATGCCGACTAGGTTATGGACGCATGGATGAGGCTCGTAGTTCAGGCAGCAACACTGATTGTTGTGATTCAGGCATGGCTCATGTTCATGCACATGAGAGTTGTTCATCGTGGTGAAAGACCTATCATCTGTTGTGCTCCAATGCTTATGCGGGAGCAGGAGAGGATCGCCAATCTGAATTACATCTATAACTGCAATGAAACAGAGGCCCTGTGGATGCTTCGAATGAAAAGAGCACCATTTGCTAGACTTGTCCAAACCTTCAGGGGCAGGGGGCTGCTACAAGATAGTATCGACACCAGTCTGGAAGAGCAAGTGGCCATGTTCATCCATGTTGTTGGCCATAGCCAGAGCTTCAGGGTTATGCACAATACGTTCAGGAGATCAATGGAGACCATCTCAAGGTACTTCAGGCAAGTGCTCTATGCAGTTGGGGAGCTCAGAGGAGAGATGATCAAGTCACCAACCGGACAGACTCCTACAAAGATACGCACTAGCCCAGATGGTATCCATACTTCAACCTGAGCACTGACAATATGTGCTTCATGGGTAGATATGCTTGTATTGTTCAAGGTGAGCACTAACACAACCTTTATTTGCCATTCTATGATTGCATTGGAGCAATAGGTGGTACTCATGTCACTGCCAAAGTGTCGAGGTCACAATCTATAGCATACGGGGAGAGAAAGCACTACATAAGCCAGAATGTGCTTGCTACTGTTGACTTCGATAGGAAGTTCACCTATGTGTTGGCTGGCTGAAGTGTCAGCACATGATGCTAACATTCTTAGTGACAGCATGAGTCATCCTGATGGCATCAACATCCCCGGTGGCAAGTTCTACCTAGGAGATGCTGGCTATGCATGTCAACCAAGTATTCTTCCACCCTTCAGGAAAACCAAATACCATCTGAACGAGTTTGCTGGTAGGAACTTGATATGTCTCCAATGTATCCATAATTTTTTGTTGTTTCATGCTGTTATATTATCATTCTTGGATATTCTATGTTCATTTTATAGCAACTTTATATCATTTTTTGGGACTAACCTATTGACATAATGCCCAGTCCTAGTTGATGTTTTTTGCTTCTTTTTTACTTTGCAGAATATTAGTACCAAACGAAGTCCAAATGCCACGAAACTTTTTGGAGATTTTTTTCTGCCGAGAAGACAACTTGGGAGCCAAGGAAGTACCGGAGGGGAGGCTCGTGGGGCCCACAAGGCAACAGGATGCGCCAGAGGCCCCTGGTGCGCCCTGGTGGGTAGTGGGCCCCATGAGCTAGATGACTTCTTCTCTCTTTTTGATTCTCAATACAATGTTCTTGAAGATCTATTTGATGTAATGACTTTTTGCGGTGTGTTTTTTGGTATCCGATGAATTCAGAGTTTATGATCAGATCTATCTATGAATATTATATGAGTCTTCTTTGATCTCTTATGTGCATGATTATTATAGCCTCGTATTTCTTCTGTGAAACTTTGGTTTGGTTTGGCCAACAAGATTGTTTTTTCTTGCAATGGGAAGAGGTGATGTGTGATGGGTTCGATCTTGCGGTGCTCAATCCCAGTGACAGAAGGATAAGCGACACGCATGTATCGTTGCCATTAAGGATAAAAGGTGGGGTCTATTCCTACATGAATAGATCTCGTCTACATCATGTCATCGTTCTTATTGCATTACTTAGTTTCTCCATGAACTTAATACACTAGATGCATGCTGGATAGCGATCGATGTGTGGAGTAATAGTAGTAGATGCAGGCAGGAGTCGGTCTACTAATCTTGGACGTGATGCCTATATACATAATCATTACCTTGGATATCGTCATAATTATTTGCTCTTCTATCAATTGCCCAACGGCAATTTGTTTACCCACCGTATGCTATTTTCTCAAGAGAAGCCACTAGTGAAATCTACGGCCCCCATGTCTATTTCCTATCATATTGTTTTCAGATCAGTTATTCCAAAAACCCAAAAATACCTTGCTTCACTTTTTCTTTATTTATTTTATTTTGTGTTTTTGCTAGATCTATTTATCCAATCTCATACAATTTAATCTATTTCAATACCGAGGAGGGATTGACAACCCCTCTTACACGTTGGGTTGCAAGTACTTGTTATTTGTGTGCAAGTACTCTTTACATTGTAAGGGAACGCGACAAAAAACAAAAAAAAAATCCGCACTATGAACAACCCAGGATCACTATGGAGACTGCATACAAGGTTTGATCTTTTCATTACCGACTCGTAGCGCAGCGGAAGTAGAGTCGATGATGATCGGCGGTACAGATCCCTGCAGCTAGGATTTTACAACGTCCCAACCGCAAGGATGTACTCCCTCTTCTGCCCCTCGGACAACCCTTCGGGAGGAGGGCGTATAGTTCCTCGGACGGTGTCACGGATAGCCCTTCGGGAGGACTCTCGAAACTCGGACGGTCACTCGGACAGCCCTTCGGGAGGCACAATTGAAATATCCCCTCGGGCAAAAGGATGGAAACTACGACCTCTTTATGGGGTTGCACACATATGGTGTCAGCTATCTGGCAAGGCTTCGTCGTCCAGAACTAGTCCCTGCCGGAACCCAGACAGCTTTTCGACTCTACAAAACTATTTCGCTGGGAGGGAGCACGAAGCCAGACAAGTCTATGGCATGTGTATGAGAGCAAGGGATGATCCTTTAGGTAGCCCCCTCCACCCCTATTTATAGGCCAAGCCCAAGGGTGGCTTCTCCAAGAAGCCAAGGGGGGAAATACCAAAAGGCCCTCAAGGTGGCTTCTCCAAGAAGCAACCCAAAAAGCACTATCACTATTCATGACGACATTTTTCAGCGTTTGTTTGAACTGAAAATATTTATGTGGGCCTAGAACATTTCCATTACCCACTAAAATAATTTTCAACACGTTTCGGAACAATTCTGGATTAGTGATTTTCATCTGCGAAAAGCAAACAAAGCGGTTCCGGCAGCTCCGGAACATTTCCGGTTTTTCTTTCGAAAAAATCCCGAAGTTTCAGAATGATTACGGCACCTCCAAGAATTTCCAGACGTGTACTGAAACCAATTTGACTTAATGCTATACCCTAAAACAACCTTTTAGTTTTACCAGAACTATTCTGGTGTCCTCTCCGGAATGTTTCCGTTGTGTCCGAAACTTTTGCGGTGATTTTCTCTCAGACACCCTGTCTAGTATTCGGCAAATAGATGACCCTTAAGCGTGTGACCCTATAGGTTCGGGGAAGCATAGACATGACCCGGAACACTTTCCGATCAGTGATCAACACCGGAGCCATGGACACCCATATTGACCCCTATACCCACACGAATGAATATTCGAGTGAACCTCCAGTTGCCGTGTGCTATTCCTGTTGCTTCGTGATATGTTACAAATACCCGAGGTCAGATTTTTTTCATCCCCATGGATCAACAACTTGTCCACTATGCCAGTTACCTCGTTACCGGTTTTGTTCTCTTTTCTCGTTTTCGTGTTCCGGCATCCCTATGCTCAAATCACCCTGTGTCTGGCTAGACGATGATGGATACTGTAACACCGAGAGGGCTCAGAGATATCTCTTCATCGTCGGAGGAGCAAATCCCAATCTTGAGCTATCAAGTCCCATGACATACTTTTCCATGAACCCGTAAGCCTCCGTAATAGCCACCCATTTGTGGATGATGTTTAACAAACCACAAAATTCATGAAGCAAGCATGAAGAAACTCGATACTCTCATGGTCTAAGGAATTATGCAAACATTAACTATCTCTGTGTTATTAACCATATACTTATGACGAATGTATCCCATAGCATAACATCAATCGGGCCGATTCAACACAAGTGTTCTCCTAACATTGTGCCCTCAAAGTTGCCGGCATAGTCATGCCCATGATTAGGAAAACAGAACCATCATGCAAGACTTGAGCTAGTCTTAGAGGCGAGACTAAGAATACATTTTACCGTTTATTATTCCACACATGCATATGAGTCTTCCCCCGAGCCTCGTGTTATTGCAGACTCAAGAACCACAACAATTATAGCATGGAACATAAACATAATTATGAACATTGAGATAAATAATAGCATTTATTATTGCCTCTAGGGCATATATCCTACATACATAGTGTTGCAACGTTCTCCTACTAGATCGATAACCTTGGTTTCATAACTCAGGGAAATACTTACCATTGCTGTGCTGTAGCTTCCTCTCCTCTTCGGGGAAATACCAACGCAGATACAAGCATTCAGAACTATCCTAGGAGTCCATAGAAGATGTTAAATCTAATACACTCTAGCCTTCGATTCTTTGTTGAGAGGGCCTTTTGAGCTCTGAAAAACAGATTTAAGATCCTAGATCAAAAGTGATTCCACACTTTCTCCACTCAGATATAAGCTTGTTCTTGCTTGTTGCATTCTGCATAACTGGATCCTGCAATGGGATTGTGCTGTACCGATGCCTAAGGAGGAAGATGTGACGCGTGATGATGTTGTCAGCCCCGGCCATGGTGTGGAGGCATTTGACAATGAAGACTGGAAGAACAAAAGGACGAAGTGGGCAAAGGCAATGTTGAATAACAGAGGTCAGACAAGGATCTGAAGAAGAAGAAAAGCAAGAGCACCAGCAAAAGAAGAGGAAGAAGCGGCAAAGAAGAGGAAGAGGAAGAACTACCAGCAACAACAGAAGAGGCAGATGGACTTGCATGTAGTTAGCATCGACGATGAACTTTCCCCTATTCAGCCATATGGCTCTTAATAATCTATACTATCATTTGATAGTGATAGGATGAACCGTAATTTGTTTCGTAGTTCGGAGTAAAACTGTTCAGATTGTGCGTGGTAAGGTCATCACTAGTGAGAAGTGGTGACAACACCTTATGCAGGTTGCAACCAAATATCCAGTCATATGTGCGCCTAATGTGATACAGCCAACCAAACGGATGGTTAAGATTAATTCCCTCATGCAACTAACCCGTGGACAACCAAATTATGTGCATATGGTGGTTTATAGGCTATTTTTCCTCAGCCATGCCCGTATGAGAATCACAAGCAATGCAGCCAAAATCGATGCGGGCAACCAAACACGTCCTTTGTATATGTTCTGGAGTTAGTAGAATATTGGAGGAGGCCATCGTTAGATTGTGCCAATGCATACGCCACGTTATAACGCGAGAGCTATGTCTTGCCTATAGCGAGACCATAACTTCTCCTTTTTTTCACGGAAGGAAATCTTCAAGTCGCATAGAACTGGACCGGCCTGTTTGTCTTTCTTTATTTGACCGCTCGCTTGAATCCGTCTTTTTTTCTCTTTTGATTTTTTTTGGTTCTTTGTATTTTCATCATTTTTCTTTGTTTTATTCAAGGTTTTCGTTGGGTTTTTTGTTTTCTCTGCTTTTTTGATTGGGTTCCTTCATTTCTTACATGGGTTTCACCGTTTTTTATTTTTTTCAGGGGAAATTATTTCCCTTTTCATTGTTTTTTTTTGCTTTTCTTTCTTTGTTTTCATTAGTTTTCTTTGTTTTTCTTTGTTTATTTCTGGGTTTTATCGGTTTCTTTATTTTCATTGGTTTCTTCAGTTTCTTATTCTTTTGTTTTTTCATTGGTTTTATTATTTTTTCTTTGTTTTTTGTCAATTTAATCGGTTTAGTTTTATGTTCAACACGTGTTAACTTCTCAACACACATTGAACACTTTTATTATACATCAGAAACAAATTTTATATAGGCATTTAACATTTTGCAAATATATAATAAATATTTTTTGAAAACTTATTTTCTATGCCTACTTTCTTCATGCACTTTGTATATTTGTGTTATATATCTAACAAAATTTGTAATACATCTATAACATATTTAAAATACTAAGTTTAATACTTTTGTAATACATGGTCAATATTTTTACTATATACATTTTCTTTTTCAAATGCTTGGTGAACATTTTTCAAGTACAATAGTAAGGTTTTTTTAATACATGTTCAACATTTTCTCTATATACATGGAACGTTTTTCTAATCATTGGTTAGCATTTTCAAATACAAGATGTATATTGTTTGAATATATTGTCAATATTTTTTCTATAGACATTTAGTACTTTTCAAATATTTTAATAACATTATTTAAATACATGCTCAACCTTTTTTCACATACATTGTATATTTGTGTTCACATTTTCCGTATACATGAGAAACATTTTCTTATACATATTTTAACATTTTTTAAATGATTGGTATTTTTTTTGCAATGTTTCCTGTAATATAGTTATTTATAAATTTGAAATTATAAACAAAAATAAATAAATAAATAAATAACCGAAGCAAAAAACATGAAAAGGTAATTAGAGAAACGATGCTGTGGCCTCCCCGCGCTTGGGCAGGCCCATGTAACCCTTGCCTTCAGCTAGGTTTCATTACGTCACGCTATAAGCAAGACATAGGGGAGCCTGCGTTATATTCTGGCACCCTTTTGTGGTTGTATTCCGGCACCTTTCGCTACGACACCTGCTGCTCTAGCTAATTCCCACCCCTTCCATGTGTGATTTCTATGTTATGCATGGTCTTGCGTAAGGGCTTACGGTTGAAGTATCTTTTTTTAGGGATGCATATCGGTTGAAGTAGATTCTTCTTTTCTCTCAAAAAAGCCCTTCCCAAACTGTACAAACTTCTCGACAATTTGTATACAACATTGCCCGCAGCGATGGGACTGGTGGGCATGCCCATTTAACATGGTTTTGGGAAACTCATACTTCAGTTTTTACGATTTGCAGAAGGTTTCGGTTATTTTATTCTTTGCACTTCTTTTGCCAGATTTATGTTTTTGCTTTTTGTTTTTATTTTCCCTTTTCATTTTTTCTTTAGTTTTCAAATATTTTCTGCAAGGCTATTGCCTCATAGTATTCAGTCAAACAAAATACTTGTGGACTTTCATCAAACACAAGTTGAACATTTTTTTATATAGCCTAGCATTTATCGAATACACAGTGGAGATTTTTTAAACAGATTGAAACTCTTTTCACATGTGCCATGAAATTTTTGTTATAACATTCTTTTAATGCCATGAACTTTCTATTGAATGTTATGAAAAATTATTTTAAAATCGTGTGAACATTTTTGTACACTATATAAACAAATTTAAAAGTCATGACAGTTTTATTGAAACTCATGGATATTTTTAAATAGTAGTACGGACATTTTCAATATATTTTTATATTTTTTACATTGTATAAATGCTTTTAGAAAATGTTACAAACATATTTTTGAAACATGTGAACATTTTTTGAATGATACGATGCATTTTTTCAAATTACCTCCCCATGACCTTTTTTGGTTCGTTTGTTTGAGACTTCAAGACCTATGTTGAACTTATTTGCTTTTTAATAAATGTGGTCGTATGCATTGCTCTAATGCAGAGGCCGGGTTCTCCCCCTTTTCTAAAAAAAAGCCTCCACATGTGTTACATTGTATCAACGTTTTATTGAATTTTCCAAATGGGTGAACATTTTTTAAATGTACAAACGTTTAAAAAATTGCTTGAACAAACTGTTTACACTGCATTAACATGTTTTAGATGCATGGTGAATGTTTAAAAAAAAGTGAAGTAAATTAATTATTGAAATATATGTATTTAGAATATAAAGAAAAAGTAGAAATTAAACAAACGGAAACTTTTTTTTGCATGGTAATACAAGTCTCATTCATATAATAAAGATCAAAGTACAAGTCACGTAAAGACCGATATGACAAAACTGAAAAGATAGTAAAACTTCTTTGAGCTTGACACCAACGCCCGTCACCCGCCTCCGGCACCACCAGAGCAGGCACCGAGAAAAGAATGACGAATCACCTCCTCACCCTAGCTCGACGCGGCTCCATCGCTGATATATAGTTTTGCGAACCTTCAAGGTGACTCACCAAAAGTGAAGCTCTTGCAGTTGAACGAACAAACAGAAACTAGCGCACTTGCGTGACGTGTGGTTGGCATACCTTCCACGTACGTGCATGCGTACTTATGGGATGGGCATAGAAAAAAAGAGGTGAGCCGACGTATGCTGTGGACGAGACAAAGATGCGCCCGTAGGATGGGCCAATGGGTCCGGACCTTGTTTCCTCTATTTGGGCTCACAACATTTTCTTAATACTGCAGTATATGCTTTGAGGCGCTCTCTGGCAATACAATCGTTGAAAAATAATTCTAAAAAAACTACCGTTGAGAAATGATAACAAATTCAAAAAATGTGCTAAAAATAAATTCAAAAAATCACTAAGAAATATTAATACTTGAAAATTCACTAACAATACTGTAAAAAAGCATGGATGGTCTGCATTGATTGGCGAGGGGAATCAACTATCTATGAGTCACAGAAAGAAAAATGTCACAACTATATCTGGTACATCTATCTCAACCAATGTTTTAAATAGCTGGCTATGAAAAATAGCGACGGGTCTCCAAATCAGCTATAGCGGGCTATAACAAGCTATAGCGGGCTATTTATGAAGGCGACCATTTAGCGGCACCCTATTCCCAACTTTTTCTGTTTAGTAAGCGGTTACTTTAGATCATTTACTATAAGATACTAGTATTATGATAACGACCGCTCTTAATTCCATGAATTGTCATTCGGTTACCTTGGCGGTGGTGGCGGCCACCCATGGTGTCAAATATGGATGTTTTAGTTAGGGGTTCTCCTATTTCAACTTTTTTGTGCCCTGGATTTATATTGCTGACAACATAACCACAATATAACAACAAAGAATGATATCTCATGCTTGCAAACCTTGTATCCTTGCCCAGGTGCGTCTAAATATTCAGTGATTTTATCTTCTCACTATATGCTACTCATATCACTTTCCAAATCTTCAAGATTAGTCTAGTTTGTGCATCTTTTTTGTGTTGTGCAAAAATAATTCATCTGTGTCACGGTTGAAGATCGAGATGTAAAGGATGGGTGTAGAGATCTTGACTTCAAATATCCTTGTTGTAACTTTCACTTTTACCATCGAAATTTGTTATTTGTATTGTTCTTCCAAGTTAATCCATCTACTTACTGGTATAGTCGGATGATTTAGTAAAAGTAATTTGAAACAATGCACATTGTGTATTTGAAAATACATAACTCTATCAAGTTTCTGAAAATATCTTTCTTAGAACAATTTTACCTAAAAAAAGAACTACTGTCCAGATTGTACGTCAATTGACAAGGTGAAAAAAACAGAATACGTTGAACCAAGGACCACACAAGGATAAGAGGCTTGCGCTGTACAGGCTGAGCTAAACGGGCAGTTTGATTAACTTTCAAACATTAGCTATTTTGATTGTTGTTCCCAAGTCATGCCAACATAAAGTAATATACGTTCAAGTTTATCACAGGGAAGCTTTTTAATCAGACGAAAACCAAAAGGTTCCCCGAGAAATTGAGCTAGTTCCTATTTGCTATGTTGGGCACGTCTACAGCACCGTAGGACAGGCGGTGGATGTTTGGAAGCAAGGCACAGAGAGTTTCTTCGGGCCACTGTTCTGAACTTGTTCAGACAATGCACAACAGAGAGAGTTTCTGTACGAGCTTCCCTGTCTTGTTCAGACAATGCACTATCAAAACAATCTCCATCCAATATGCTACGACTGATGGAAAATGGATGCGGCACATCAAGGGTAATCTCTCTCAAGACTCAATCACTCAGTTCATGACCATGTGGAATGACCTGCAGCGGGTTCAGCTGGGTCACAATCAGAAAGACACTTTAACTTGGCGTTGGACTGCAAATGTCCAGTTCAGTTCTAGCTCGGTGTACGCGGCTACCCTCGTTCAAACATCAAGCCGCTATTTGCAAAGTTGGCCTGGGGCTCTGATGCACCCTCTAAATTTTTCGTTTGTCTTGCAGCTGAAGATCGTTGCCTATTTGCAAATCAATCCTAATCGTTGCTAGTTACTACTTACAACTTACACCTGAAATTCACACCATCTTTGTACAACTGCAAGGTGTCACTCAATGGAACAGCAATGCTCCTATTCCCCACAAGATAGCGACCAAAGGATGTCGCCAACTCCCTTGAGCTCGTCGCCCACTACTTGGCATGGCGGTGTCTATCCCTGGCACGCCTTCGCAAGAAACCCCTTCCTTGCCTTTGAGGCACTCAGCGGAGAACATGCCTGCTGGGTACGAGCCTTGGAAGTTGATGTAGCCTATCATCGTGCTTGCACAGTTCGTGCTTTGGTTGTTGATATACGCGGCAAATGGGCATGCAAATTTCTTGAAAGCATCACAACATTCTGTAGGAGGCGATTGTGGCCCTTTGCACCTGCTTGTGATGACTGTGTAGTTCTGGGACTCAAAGTCCATAGGGCAGTCTGATAAGCATGCACATGAATGAACAGAAGCATATCAGAAGAAGGTATTGAAAGTCTTGAACATGGTGAGAAGTATGCTATCTAAAAAAATACCCCCTCCTTCTGGAAATACTTGAAATAAGGGTGCACATTTGCATAATAGCTATCTGGACATACAGAACCCAAGTTCCTACTGATGTACTATGGAAATTAGAAATTTAGAGTCCCAGCTTTTACTACTGAACGATACCCTGTAATTTCAATTGGTAGTTCACCATTGAACTCTATTTTTACAAGCGCAGGAACTCCACACCAGCCCTCTCAATCCTAGCAGTGTGAGTTAGTCAAGCAGGTTGCAGAACTAGAGGCTATATTCAGTTAACAAGCATGTGAATTCAGTAAACATGCATGTGAATTGCAGATGGGCAAAAGCATGTGAATTGCCCATGGGCACAAGCAAGGGGTTATATTCAGTTAACAAGCGTGTGAATTCAGTATCTTCAGTGTGTGTGCATTGCTCCATCAAATGCAGCTGGCCGCAGAACATCTCAGTTGACAGGCAGGCATAAGCATGTTCCCAATTCTGCCCCGTTACAGCAACATGGACGAACTCAATCCAAGCCGGCGTCCTTTCGAAGGGGAAAGTAGTGGCTGCACCCCACCTCGGTGCACCCTGGTGCACCCACGCAAGAAAACACACAAAACATCTCAAAAAATTCTAAAACTTTGTGAGAATAATCATCAACAAATGTTACGGATGCTTGCAATGTTTGGTGGTAAAATAACATTCGAGGAGCTCTGTACAAAAAAGAAAAAATTACAGAATCTGCTCAAACAGTGCACGTACATTTTGACTAATTTTCAGTGATTTTGTCTTTTTCTACAGAGCTCCACGTATGTCATTTGATCACCAAACTTTGCAAGTCTCTCTAACATTTGTTGATGATCATTCCTAAATTTTGATGCTTTGTTTTGCGAAAAAGACCCCAGATCCAAACAAGAGGAGTCTAGTGATGCAACGCACCCCAGCAAAGAACGAAATTACAACCAGATCCCTAGGGAACCAACCCACCACTAGCACCAGTGCGGGAAGAGGGCGCCCGTCGCCGCCCGTTGCCACCGCTCCCTCTTGGAGCCGGCTTACCCTTGGATACAGCGACCGAACAAATTGGCAGACGGGAAGTCTTCAATCCAAGGCCCAAACAGACCAGCACGCCGGAATCGAAGTAGGAATCACCAGAAGCTTCTCCCAATCTCCTCACAAGACAATGGTAAAAGGAAGATAGAATTGGGGCCGCCGAAGAATAGACAACCACAGGGCTCTTTGACAAAATAAACAATGACAGTGAGAAACAAAGCTAGTGGTGATAATAATGCACTTTGCGGCTACTTCAGCCCAATGAAAAAAATCAAGGTACAAATAATAATACAAAACATAACAATTCTTGCAGCAAAAAAATACAAGTATTCTAAAACAAATAACAACAATTGAAATATAAATGAGATTAAAACGGTAGGGAGGTCAATAATAGATTGGAACAACTAGAATATGACTGAGGAGTAGAAGTAGACATGCACCTGCCGTGCCGTATTTTCTTCAAAATTTGTACTTTTGTTGGTCACTTATTCGAAATTTGTACTTCCGTTGGTCTCTTTTTACACCTTCGTTTGTTTGGTTTGTCAAATTTGGGGTTTTGTTCATCAATGTGCTGCAATCACTGGCGGATCCACCATGAGTCATCGATGTACACTAGCAATGCCCCCCTGATAATTATTTGATTCATTATTCACGTTCTGTTTGTTCACTTTATTTTTATGTTATGGTGTATGTACAAAAATCATATTGGTACGTATGCTGAAATATTTCATACAGAAAAGCTTTATTGAATGAAAAGAGTCTGTAAAATGTAGGCACATAGAATACATATTAATATTGCATGAAAAAATTTCAATTGTTGTATCCTTGTTCGACCACACGCTGGATGTGTGTGCCGGTGATGAAATGATACAGAGCACTGTTGATACTTTATGTTCAAATTATATACACTCGTGTGCTCGTGTGTCAGTTTTCTGACTATTTGATTGATTGTTAGTTTGGACATCATTTCTTTAATCTGGCGTTCGAGAATCATTAATCTATAAAAAAGATCAACCCGAAATTATCTGGAGTACATGTTCAAGGGCAATGATGTTGCTCTAGCACATAATAGATGATTTGTATTATTAGGATAAAAAACTTCTTACATTAAATATCTGTCCAAACTAATACCATCCATGCATAACTTGTTGAATTCAGTTTGGAGTCATCTCTGTGGAATTCTGGATTATATTTCTGAAAGTATTACCTACAGTTCTAACTTGAAGCTTTTCAGGACATGGAAGTAGAAGAGACAACCTGTACAAACAAAACTTAACTTCCACCTGTTTTTCACACCATGAAACCAATTTTTCTCCTTAAATATGTGAAGCATCTAGCTAGTTCTGAATCTCTTCTATTATTCATGGTGAAGATATTAAAAAAGAAATCTACCTGAATGCCATGATAACATAACTTGTTCAAAACTGATTTCATGGACTGAATATACTGTAAATTATGTCCAAAGGTACCATCTTGACGAAGTGATATTATTTAAAAGTTATTGATGATTAGGAATGTAAATAATTGTATATAATAGTGATGATCCTGTTCCAGATCAAAAATAATAATGGGGTAAACCCAACATTTCGTGCACATATCTGAGCAAAAAATCTTAGGTATGCACTGACTTTACATGTACTGGTGTCAACCTCCATGATCTCATCCTCGGCTCTTCTTGAGTAATTGGAGACGGACACATGGCTAGAATAAAAAATTGGAGCTTTCAAATGGGGAATAAAAGGTAATTACCGAAACAATTTTCCTGAAGGAACTCAAGCTGAGTATTGCATCAAATTTCCTGCAGACATTGCAACTTGGACCTGAAGCATTTCCCGTCCTTGGTATTAACGCTCAACTGGCAGGGGACTTGAGCACGCAAATTAAAATAAACACTGATGAGCCACAATTGATCAACAAAGCCCCTTTCTTCACATGGGAAACCAACAGACATTACAGGCAAGATCAAGAAGAAGCCAATGAGTAATGTATCACACAAAGAAGGAAAATTACCTTCTGAGTTCTGATGCATGAATTTCGCAATTAAGAATAAACAAGATAGAGATGCACTGCCACTGATATAGAGCAAACAAACATAATTATTCCGAATCGGTTAATTAGTTTATGCTCATTGGCTTACTGGTGAGGATATAAAGACTAATAAGGTGATGAGGAATTAATAGTCAGTTAATCATCCTGGGGACACGTACACTATCTCACTTAATCATTTGAGATGTTAAAACACCTCAAATAATTAGTCGCTCTGCATTCTTCCACTCACATCTCTACTATTCAAGTCCTATCCCAGTTTTGAAATACCAACTCAATACCTGATGGGTATTGTGTCATGATTGAGAAACTAAAACAACCTTGCCTTATACTAACCTCCTGAATCAAGTCCCAGTCTCGATCTTCCTGGCATGCACTTAGTCTGCATGACCATGCTCATGTCCACTGCATCATATGGAAGGGGATCAACGTCAGCTGCTCCATGAACCATCAGACTCAAGAAGCAACAGCAATCCGAAAATGATCAATCAGTGCAAACATATTGTTGACTTGTACACTGGCTGCACCAGAACACATATTATCAGTCAGGAAGCCGAACACAAAATAAAAAAAAAATAGAGCGAACCTATAACATGTATACCTACCTGATTAGAACTTTTCTTGTATAGTAACCAAATTTCAGCAAGATAATATATTGGCATAATGCTTAGGAGTTTGCCAAATTTTGCAGTCTGGTGCACAACATTCAAGTTCTGAAACTTGCAACCTATGGGCTGCCCTTTATATCGAAGAGGCAGCGATTTTACAGTGGTTATACACGGTTTATATAGTTAAGACTTTCTAGGTGCAAACATTACAATAATCTGAACACTGACTAAGCAAAATTGTAAATCATAGAAGTGAGTGGTAGGATAAGCTTGCATCCTGGTCGTTCCTTCTATCCCTTCTCTGTTTTGCTCTGTTCTGAATATTCTGAATTTTGAACATTTGCAAGCTTCTGAACCGAACTTCTTGCAGGTAGCTTCATGTTTCAGGCATCAGGTCAGACTTGGGGTTAGGCTGGTCATCAAATTTGATGCAAACACATCTGGCGTACACACAAACCTAGAACGAAGCACCCACACACGCACAAAGGTACACATCACACATGCTGCAGCGGCAGCACGCGAGCCGCGCACACACGCGAGGCAGCAGGAGGCCCCCCAAAGGCAGAAGCATGCGACGCAGCGTGGGTGACAGGGCAGTCGACGTAGAGAGAAGAAGAGGCAGCCATCCTGTACTCGCCATCCTGCAGTTGACGCCGAGGCGGAGGGGCAAGGAGCAGGGCGCCTCGGCATGTCGGCTATGAAGAATTTCTCGCTTCCAATGCTTCCAGGCAGCATAAACGCGCTGAACATTCCGCATAGGAGAAAGTGGAACTGATCAACAACACGAACCAAAACGTAAATCAACATGAAGGTTCACAATAATCAAGGAAGGGAAAGAAAAATAGGACTGGAAGGAAGGGAGCCATACCGACGACCGGAGTCTACAGCATGTGCTTGGATGTGTAGATGCACCGCCAGATAACGACCTCGTCTGAGCTCCTCTTGCACCGCTGCTTGACGTGGATAGTCTCGCCATCGAAGAACGCATCGACCATCCTGGCAAGATCAGTGATACACGAAAGAACAGCCGTGGAAATAGGCGCGGAAAGCAACGACGCACATAAGTACGATCAAGTGGTACATGGATATATGGCCACGACGACGGTTCCAGCCGGTCGTTGACTCGCCAAGCCAGGACGTGGGGCGCGCTCGATCCGAAATCACCACATCTCGGGAGTACGGGACAACCGCCCAGCCCGTCTTTCACGTGCTGGTCGAGGGTCGCCGCCGCCCGGATGCGTAAGACGGCCTGAGGCTGAACATGGCGTTGAGGCTAGGAGGCCGCGTCGTGGAAGAACCGCCTCTCTGAAGCCCCTCCATGTGGTTTCCAGCCGTGACCTCCTCTATCAATAAGAGTCTCCTGCTTTCTCCCGCTGCGCCTCCCGGCCCTCTCATCGCCGCCGCCAAGCACCGCACAAAACGGATGCACAACGCCGGAGGAGGAAGCACCATCCGAGGGAGAACCACCTCCGATGTGGTCGCGCTCGCCGGGCAGGAAGTGGAACGAACCCGCGGAGGTGGAGAATTGGGGTAGATGGAGAGGCAACGAGGGGGCTGTAGGGATGGTCTCGATGGCGGGAGAAGAGCCTTTTATAGATACATACATATGGCGGTGGAAATCTTACGGCCGGGAGCCTTCGAGAGGGCTCGGTGCAGAGCGGCAAGGCGGTGGTGGATCACATCGGAAAGAGAGAGCAGCAGTGGTGGAGGGGTGAGCGGCAGGGATAGAGACGTGCGTGGGGTCTTCAAGAAGGAAACTGCCAAACCAGGAAACACGTAATCAAATCAAACACATACAATATACTACCTCCGTTTAAAAATACTTATCATTAAAATGGACAAAAATAAATGTATCTAAAATTAAAATATATCTAGATTTTTTTTTTATTTATTTTGATAACAAATATTTCCGGACAGAGGGAGTATATCCTATGACGCTGCAAGCCTGCAAAAGGAATGTGGCATGTATCGTACCCTATAGATCCTGAACTGATGCACGTGTTAGCACTCCATTAATCACCGACTGGACCAACATGCAACAGCGGCATGCATGCAAACTGATGACAAATAGAAAGACCGACCAGATCAGCCTGGCCCACACGCAATGAAAAAACCCTAAAGCAACCAAAGCGAATGCCACACCAGTTTAAAAAATTTCAATGAAATAACTGAATCCATAAAGCGTTCCTACACCGCCAGGTACCAAAATAATACCACGCGTCACATCCACAATTCATCATGGGTCACTTTCATACAAATGACTGAATCTCACGACGAAAATCTTGCTTGGGCCTATAGGCCCATCAGTAGCCCATTTCAGAAGTAATAGTGAGCCCAAGAGCACCAACGAGTGGGCTTCACGCATGAGAGGTGCACACAACCAGCCACCTAGCAGTCAGAATCTTTCATCCGCCCATGGATGAGCCGACGTCGCATTCCTAACTTACTTTCAAGTGAAGATGATGGAATTCTTTCTTCAAGTGAAGAATGATGTTGTCATATCGCGCTCTCAGGCCATGACAAAGTGTATGGTCATGCTGTAATTTGCTTCAATATTTTGTAATTTTCTTAACCTTTTGAGATATTGTTTCTATTGTGAACAATTTGTATATATATTCATATTTTCGTGAACTAGTTGGCTTCTTAATTAAGGCGGAAAAAATTGAACACCCAAAATTGAATACCCGGACCCCCACGAGCTACAATGAGTGTTTTATGCTTGGGGTTTCGGTGCTTTGAGGAGTAGGTTGCAACATTTTTTGAGAGGAGATGTGAATCTCATTGACATCTCGGTGGTAATGGCATAACTCTAGACAAATTCTACTAAATTAAAGTTAGACTAAAAAAATATGTCGCCCACCTTGGGGCTCGAACCCAAGACCGACTGAGCTAGACAGGCAATCTGATTTATTTTCAAAATTGAGATTATACTTTAGGAATATTGAGCAATGTTCAGTATACTCGAAAGTTTATAATTTGAAGGAGCTGACAAGCACTGAAAAGTTCCCCACACCTCATACTGGCATTCATCGAAGGTTGGAGCTCCTAAGACAAACGTAGAACTTAATGACAAAATTTGAATATGAAAACTCAACATTTATTAGTTAGTGCCATGAGAAAAACAAATCACCAATTCCCATGGCATAATACTGTTGGGGGACGTAGTAATTTCAAAAAAATTCCCACGCACACGCAAGATCATGGTGATGCATAGTAACGAGAGGGGAAAGTGTGTCTACGTACCCTCGTAGACCGAAAGCGGAAGCGTTATGACAACGCGGTTGATGTAGTCGTAAGTCTTCACGATCCGACCGATCCAAGTACCGAACGCACGGCACCTCCGAGTTCAACACGTTCAACTCGATGACGTCCCATGAATTCCGACCCAGCAGAGCTTTGCGGGAGAGTTCCGTCAGCACGACGGCGTGATGACGGTGTCGATGATGCTATCGACGCAGGGCTTCGCCTAAGCACGGCTATGATATTACCGAGGTGGAATATGGTGGAGGGGGGCACTGCACACGGCTAAGAGATCAATGATCAATTGTTGTGTCTCCAAGGGGTGCCCCCTCCCCGTATATAAAGGAGTAGATGAGGGGGAGGCGGCCGGCCAGGAGGAGGGCGCACCAAGGGGAGTCCTACTCCCACCGGGAGTAGGATTCCTCCCCTTCCAAGTTGGAGTAGGAGAGGGAAAGGAAGGGATGGAGGGAGGAAGGAAAGGGGGGCCGCCCCCCCCCCTCCCAATTTTGGGGGTGGGGGGGGGGGGGGGCGGGCCCCCTCCTTTGCGCCGCTCCTCTGTTTTCCCCGAATTACCAATAAGGCCCATATACCTCCCGGGGGTTCAGGTAACCTCCCGGTGATCCGGTATATTCCCGATCTCACTCGAAACCATTCCGATGTCCAAATATAGTCGTCCAATAGATCGATCTTTATGTCTCGACCATTTCGAGACTCCTCGGCATGCCCTTGATCATATCCGGGACTCCGAACTACCTTCGGTACATCAATACACATAAACTCATAATACCGATCATCACAAAACTTTAAGCGTGCAGACCCTACGGGTTCGAGAACTATGTAGACATGACCGAGACACGTCTCCGATCAATAACCAATAGCGGAACCTGGATGCTCATATTGGTTCCTACATATTCTACGAAGATCTTTATCGGTCAAACCGTATAACAACATACGTTGTTCCCTTTGTCATCGGTATGTTACTTGCCCGAGATTCTATCGTCGGTATCTCAATACCTAGCTCAATCTCATTACCTCTTTAGGATTCCCATGAACCTCTCAAAGGGGTACATATTGTGTAGAAATACGGGCCCCAGAATGACAATCTCGTCGACTAGATGAACTAGGACGTGCGTCATGATATTGAAGAAGGATGGTGGGAACACCAGCTCGAAACTGACAAGACATTGCGCCCACATCACTCCTTAAGCGTTGGTGCGATTTCTGGATCGATCACCTTCCGAGATATTGCATTGAGGAATGCACATAGCTTCACAATGGCTAATCGGACGCTTTCCGGTAGAAGCCCCCTCAATGCAACGTAAGCGATTGCGTCATAATCACGTGGCGATCATGAGACTTTAGGTTCCGGAACTTTTCTCCGGCATATTTATTATTCCCTTTATATTCACGAGAAGCCGGTCGGGACCTTCATCTTGGAAAGGTGCATTGAAAGAATATTTATTTCTCTTCTTTCAGAAGAGGCGTAGCTGGCAGGACCTTCATCCGCTTGAGGCATGCCCTCTTTTTCGTGTAAGCGTTGCAGGTCCTCTCGTGCCTCAGGTGTATCTTTTGTCTTCCCATACACGCCCAAGAAGCCTAGCAAGTTCACGCAAAGGTTCTTCGTCACGTGCATCACGTCGATCGAAGAGCGGACCTCTAGGTCTTTCCAAAGAGGGTAGGTCCCAAAATATAGATTTCTTCTTCCACATGGGTGCGTGATTCTCGGCGTCATTCGGAACAGCTAGTCCGCGGGACCCTTTCCAAAGATTACGTGTAAATCATTGACCATAGCAAATGCGTGATCACCGATACGCATGGCGGGCTTCTTCCGGTGATCTGCCTCGCCTTTGAAATGCTTGCCTTTCTTCGACATTGATGGTTGGTCGAAAGAAATCGGCGACGGCCCGTGTACACATTCTTCCTACAGCTTCCCGGTATATACTATCGGTGTCAAGTAAGCGGTGCGTGCATGCGTGGTATCCCTTGTTTGTCTGTCACGAAAGGTTACTGAGAGCGGGCCAATCGTTGATGGTCACGAACAGCAACGCCTTTAGGTCAAATTCCTCCTTTTTGTGCTCATCCCACGTACGTACACCGTTTCCATTCCACTGCTGTAAAAGTTCTTCAACTAATGGCCTTAGGTACACATCAATGTCGTTGCGGGGTTGCTTAGGGCCTTGGATGAGAACTGGCATCATAATGAACTTCCGCTTCATGCACATCCAAGGAGGAAGGTTATACATACATAGAGTCACGGGCCAGGTGTTGTGATTGCTGCTCTGCTCCCGAAAGGATTAATGCCATCCGCGCTTAAAGCAAACCATACGTTCCTTGGGTCCTTTGCAAACTCATCCCAAAGATTTTCTCTCGATTTTTCTCCACTGCGACCCGTCGTGGTGCTCTCAACTTCCGTCTTTCTTACGGTCCTCACCGTACGTGCCATCGCATCAACTTGGCATGCTCTCCGCTTCAACAGACGTTTCAACCGTGGTATTATAGGAGCATACCACATCACCTTCGCAGAACCCTCTTCCCGGAGGCTCGCCATCAACATCACTGTGGTCATCTAAATGCGATCTTATACCGCAATGCACCGCACACCGGCATGCGTTCAGATCCTTGTAGGCACCACGGTAGAGGATGCAGTCATTAGGGCATGCATGTATCTTCTCCACCTCCAATCCTAGAGGGCATATGACCTTCTTTGCTGCGTATGTCCGTCGGGCAATTCGTTATCCTTTGGAAGCTTCTTCTTCATTATTTTCAGTAGCTTCTCAAATCCTTTATCAGCACTGACATTCTCGCCTTCCACCGCAGCAATTCGAGTACTGCATCGAGCTTTGTGTTGCCATCTTCGCAATTGGGGTACAACCCTTTTTGTGATCCTCTAACATGCGATCGAACTTCAGCTTCTCCTTTTGACTTTTCGCATTGTGTCCTTGCATCGACAATGACCCGGCGGAGATCATCATCATGGGGCACATCGTCTGGTTCCTCTTGATCTTCAGCAGCTTTCGCTGGTAAAGACCATCGCGTACATCGTCTGGGTGCATCTTGATGTTGATAGCATCACCGTATTCGGGGGCACATAGTTGTCATCGTACTCTTCTTCCTCGCCGTCTTCCATCATAACCCCTATTTCTCCGGTGCCTCGTCCAAACATTATAGTGTGGCATGAAACCCTTGTAAAGCAGGTGGGTGTGAAGGATTTTCCGGTCGAGTAAGACTTCGTATTCCCACATATAGGGCATGGACAACACATAAAACCATTCTGCTTGTTTGCCTCAAATGCCACTTGAGAAAAGCATGCACGCCCTTAATGTACTTTGAGGTGTGTACATCACCGTACATCCATTGCGGTTCATCTGCGTGCATTATATATAATTAAGTGTGTCAAAAATCATTACAGAACATCATGAATAGATAATTAAGTGACCAAATTAATAGAAGTTCATCATCACATAAAAACCAAAGTCCATACATAGTTCTCATCTAACAACATAAAAGCTCAGAGAGCATCTAAATTAATTAAACCATACATTGAAACTATGTAAAACATTTCAATGTGAAAACAAATACGATCATAATCGCAACCAAGGTAACAACTGATCCAACGGCATAATGATACCAAGCCTCAGTATGAATGGCATATTTTCTAATCTTTCTCATCTTCAAGCGCATTGCATCCATCTTGATCTTGTGATCATCGACGACATCCGCAACATGCAACTCCAATATCATCTTCTCCTCCTCAAGTTCTTTTATTTTTCCTTCAAGAAATTGTTTTCTTCTTCAACTAAATTTAACCTCTCGACAATAGGGTCGGTTGGAATTTCCGTTCAACAACCTCCTAGATAAATAAAATCTATGTCACGTTGGTCGGCATAATTTTCATAAACAATAAATGAACAAATAGTTATGAAAAGATAATATATACCACATCCGAATCATAGACAGGGGCGAGGGCCGACGAGGCGGATACCAAAACCATCGCACTATATAAGATGCAATAATAAAAGTAAGAAAATAATACAAGTAAGAATATTTTTCCTTTCGTAAAGAAGATAAGAACAAGAGGCTCACCACGGTGGTGCTTGGCGAGATCGGGCGCGGGTGATCGACGCGGTGAAGACGGGACGGGCGTGACGGACCGCTAAACCTAGACAAATATTGAGGAAAATGGAGGTTGGAGGTCGAGCTTGGAGAGGAGAAAGCTTAAGTAGTGTGGCCCGGGCATTTCATCGAACACCTCATGTGCATAGGAGGTGAGCTAGAGCACCACAATGCCCCCTCACGGGCAAGAGAAAAAGAGCAATGGATCGGAGTGCTACTGCTTTCATGAGCAGGGGTATATATAGGCAGCACTATTGGTCCCGGGTCCGAGGCATGAGCCGGGACTAAAGGAAGCCTTTGGTCCCGGTTCATGCCACGAACCGGGACCAATAGTGGTGGGCCAGAGCAGGACCATTGGTCGGTTCGTCCCACCAACCGGGACCAAAAGGTCCGGACGAACCGGGACCAATGGCCCACGTGGCCCGGCCGGCCCCCTGGGCTCACGAACCGGGGCAAATAGCTCCATTGGTCCCGGTTCTGGATTGAACCGGGACTAATGGGCTAAACTGCCCTGGACGATAGCCCCTTTTTCTACTAGTGTTACCTGCAAGTCTCTTTACTTGTTCCGTAATGCATCATCTCGCAACTAACTCATTAGTCACATTGCTTGCAAGGCTTATAGTGATGTGCATTACCGAGAGGGCCCAGAGATACCTCTCCGACAATCGGAGTGACAAATCCTAATCTCGATTTATGCCAACCCAACAAGTACCATCGGAGACACCTGTAGAGCACCTTTATAAATCACCCAGGTACGTCGTGACGTTTGGTAGCAGCCAAACTCTTCCTCCGGGAATCGGGAGTTGCATAATCTCATAGTCATAGGAACATGTATAAGTCATGAAGAACGCAATAGCAGTAAACTAACACGATCAAGTGCTAAACTAACGGAATGGGTCAAGTCAATCACATCATTCTCCTAATGATGTGATCCGTTAATCAATTGACAACTCATGTCTATGTCTAGGATACTCAACCATCTTTGATCAACGAGCTAGTCTAGTAGAGGCTTACTAGTGTCACTATGTTTGTCTATGTATTCACACATGTATTATGTTTCCGGTTAATACAATTCTAGCATGAATAATAAACATTTACCATGATATGAAGAAATAAATAATAACTTTATTATTGCCTCAAGGGCATATTCCCTTCAGTCTCCCACTTGCACTAGAGTCAATAATCTAGATTACACAGTAATGATTCTAACACCCATGAAGTTTTGGTGATGATCATGTTTTGCTCGTGGAAGAGGCTTAGTCAACGGGTCTGCAACATTCAGATCCATATGTATTTTGCAAATCTCTATGTCTCCCACCTGGACTTGATCCTGGATGGAATTGAAGCGTCTCTTGATGTGCTTGGTTAGCTTGTTAAAAATGGATTCCTTTGCCAAGGAAATTGCACTAGTATTGTCACAAAAGATTTTCATTGGACCCGATGCACTAGGTATGACACCTAGATCGGATATGAACTCCTTCATCTAGACTCCTTCATTTGCTGCTTCCGAAGCAGCTATGTACTCCGTTTCACACGTAGATCCCTCCACGGCGCTTTATTTAGAACTGCACCAACTGACAGCTCCACCGTTCAATATAAACACGTATCTGGTTTGTGATTTCGAATCATTCGGATCAGTGTCAATGCTTGCATCGACGCAACCATTTACGACAAACTCTTTGTCACCTCCATAAACGAGAAACATATCCTTAGTCCTTTTCAGGTATTTCAGGATGTTCTTGACCGCTGTCCGGTGATCCACTCCTGCATTACTTTGGTACCTCCCTGCTAAACTAATAGCAAGGCACACATCAGTCCGGTACACAGCATTGCATACATGATAGAGCCTATGGCTGAAGCATAGGGAACATCTTTTATTTTCTCTCTATCTTCTGCAGTGGTCGGACATTGAGTCTGACTCAACTTCACACCTTGTAACACAGGCAAGAACCCTTTCTTTGCTTGATACATTTTGAACTTCTTCAAAACTTTGTCAAGGTATGTGCTTTGTGAAAGTCCAATTAAGCGTCTTGATCTATCTCTATAGATCTTGATGCCCAATATATAAGCAGCTTCGCCGAGGTCTTTCATTGAAATACTCTTATTCAAGTATCCTTTTATGCTATCCATAGTCATCCACATATAATATTAGAAATGCTACAGAGCTCCCACTCACTTTTTTGTAAATACAGGCTTCTCCAAAAGTCTGTATGAAACCATATGCTTTGATCACACTATCAAAACGCTTATTCCAACTCCGAGAGGCTTGCACCAGTCCATAAATGGATCGCTAGAGCTTGCACACTTTGTTAGCTCCCTTTGGATCGACAAACCTTCTGGTTGCATCATATACAACTCTTCTTCCAGAAATCCATTCAGGAATGCAGTTTTGACATCCATTTGCCAAATTTCATAATCATAAAATGCGGCAATTGCTAACATGATTCAGACAGACTTAAGCATCGCCATGGGTGAGAAAGTCTCATCGCAGTCAGCTCCTTGAACTTGTCGAAAACCTTTCGCAACAAGTCGAGCTTTGTGAAACCGATAACATTACCGTCAGCGTCAGTCTTCTTCTTGAAAGATCCATTTATTCTCCATGGCTTGCCGATCATCGGGCAAGTCAACCAAAGTCCACACTTTGTTCTCATAGATGGATCCAATCTCAGATTTCATGGCCTCAAGCCATTTTGCGGAATCTTGGCTCACCATCGCTTCTTCATAGTTCATAGGTTCGCCTTGGTCAAGTAACATAACCTCCAGAATAGGATTATCGTACCACTCTGGTGTGGATCTTACTCTGGTTGACCTACGAGGTTCGGTAGTAACTTGATCTAAAGTTTCATGATCAACATCATTAGCTTCCTCACTAATTGGTGTAGGTGTCACAGGAACCGGTTTCTGTGATGAACTACTTTCCAATAAGGGAGCAGGTACAGTTACCTCATCAAGTTCTACTTTCCTCCCACTCACTTCTTTCGAGAGAAACTCCTTCTCTAGAAAGGATCCATTCTTAGCAACAAATATCTTGCCTTTGGATCTGTGATAGAAGGTGTACCCAACAGTTTCCTTTGGGTATCCTATGAAGACACATTTCTCCGATTTGTGTTCGAGCTTATCAGGTTGAAGCTTTTTCACATAAGCATCGCAGCCCCAAACTTTAAGAAAGCGACAACTTTGGTTTCTTGCCAAACCACAGTTCATAAGGCATCGTCTCAGCAGTTCGATGGTGCCCTATTTAACGTGAATGCAGCTGTCTCTAAAGCATAATCCCAAAAACGATAGCGGTAAATCAGTAAGAGACATCATAGATCGCACCATATCTAGTAAAGTACGATTACGATGTTCGGACACATCATTACGCTGTGGTGTTCCGGGTGGCGTGAGTTGCGAAACTACTCCGCATTGTTTCAAATGTAGACCAAACTCGTAACTCAAATATTCTCCTCCATGATCAGATCGTAGAAACTTTATTTTCTTGTTACGATGATTTTCCACTTCACTCTGAAATTCTTTGAACTTTTCAAATGTTTCAGACTTATGTTTCATTAAGTAGATATACCCATATCTGCTCAAATCATCTGTGAAGGTGAGAAAATAATGATACCCGCCGCGAGCCTCAATATTCATCGGACCACATACATCAGTATGTATGATTTCCAATAAATCAGTTGCTCGCTCCATTGTTCCGGAGAACGGCGTTTTAGTCATCTTGCCCATGAGGCATGGTTCGCAAGTACCAAGTGATTCATAATCAAGTGATTCGAAGTCCATCAAGATGGAGTTTCTTCATGTGCTTTACACCAATATGACCTAAGCGGCAGTGCCACAAATAAGTTTCACTATCATTATCAACTCTGCATCTTTTGGCTACAATATTATGAATATGTGTATCACTACTATCGATATTTAACACAAATAGACCATTCTTCAAGGGTGCATGAACATAAAATATATTACTCATATAAATAGAACAACCATTATTCTCAGATTTAAATGAATAACCGTCTCGCATCAAACAAGATTCAGATATAAGGTTCATGCTTAACGCTGACACCAAATAACAATTATTTAGGTCTAATACTAATCCCGAAGGTAGCTGTAGAGGTAGCGTGCCGACGGCGATCACATCGACTTTGGATCCATTTCCCATGCGCATCGTCACCTCGTCCTTAGCCAATCTTCGCTCAATCCGTAGTCCATGTTTCGAGTTGCAAATATTAGCAACAGAACTAGTATCAAATACCCAGGTGCTACTACGAGCTCTAGTAAGGTACACATCAATAACATGTATATCACATATACCTTTGTTCACCTTGCCATCCTTCTTATCCGCCAAATACTTGGGGCAGTCCCGCTTCCAGTGACCAGTCTGCTTGCAGTAGAAGCACTCAGTCTCAAGCTTAGGCCCAGACTTAGGTTTCTTCTCTTGAGCAGCAACTTGTTTGTTGTTCTTCTTGAAGTTCCCCTTTTTCTTCCCTTTACCCTTTTTTTGAAACTGGTGGTCTTGTTGACCATCAAGACTTGATGCTCCTTCTTGATTTCTACCTCCGCAGCCTTTATCATTGCGAAGAGCTCGGGAATTGTCTTATCCATCCCTTGCATATTATAGTTCATCACGAAGCTCTTGTAGCTTGGTGGCGTGATTGAAGAATTACATCAATGAAACTATCATCCGGAAGATTAACTCCCGGTTGAATCACGTGATTGTTATACCCGGACATTTTGAGTATATGTTCACCGATAGAACTATTCTCCTCCATCTTGCATTTGTAGAACTTATTGGAGACTTCATATGTCTCAATCCGGGCATTTGCTTGAAATATTAACCCGACTCTGGAACATCTCATATGCTCCATGACGTTCAAAACGTCGTTGAAGTCCCGGTTCTAAGCCGTAAAGCATGGAACACTGAACTTTCGAGTAGTCATCAGCTTTGCTCCGCCAGACGTTCTTAACGTCGTCAGTTGCATCTGCAGCAGGCCTGGCACTCAGCGGTGCTTCGGGGCGTAATTCTTGATGCAGCAATGAGGATAATCCTCAAGTTATGGACCCAGTCCGTGTAATTGATACCATCATCTTTCAACTTTGCTTTCTCAAGGAACGCACTAAAATTCAACGGAACAACACACGGGCCATCTATCTACAACAACATAGACAAGCAAAATACTATCAGGTACTAAGTTCATGATAAATTTAAGTTCAATTAATCATATTACTTAAGAACTCCCACTTAGATAGACATCCCTCTAATCATTTAAGTGATCACGTGATCCATATCAACTAAACCATAACCGATCATCACGTGAGATGGAGTAGTTTTCAATGGTGAACATCACTATGTTGATCATATCTACTATATGATTCACGCCGACCTTTCGGTCTCGGTGTTCGAGGCCATATCTGCATATGCTAGGCTCGTCAAGTTTAACCCGAGTATTCTGCATGTGCAAAACTGTCTTACACCCGTTGTAGATGAGCGTTGAGCTTATCACACCCGATCATCACGTGGTGTCTCGACGCATTTAACTTTGGCAATGGTGCATACTCAGGGAGAACACTTTTTACCTTGAAATTTAGTGAGAGATCATCTTATAATGCTAATGTCAATCAAAGCAGAATAAGATGCATAAAGGATAAACATCACATGCAATCAATATAAGTGATATGATATGGCCATCATCATCTTGTGCCTTTGATCTCCATCTCCAAAAGCACCGTCATGATCACCATCGCCACCGGGCGCGACACCTTGATCTCCATCGTAGCATCGTTGTCGCCTCGCCAACTATTGTTTCTCGACTATCGCTATCAGATAGTGATAAACTAAAAACAATTACAGGCGATTTCATTGCATACAATAAGCGACAACCATATGGCTCTTGCCGATTGCCGATAACTTTGATACAAAACATGATCATCTCATACAATAAAATTTAGCATCATGTCTTGACCATATCACATCACAACATGCCCTGCAAAAACAAGTTAGACGTCCTCTACTTTGTTGTTGCAAGTTTTACGTGGCTGCTACGGGCTGAGCAAGAACCGTTCTTACCTACACATCAGAATCACAACGATATTTCGTCAAGTTAGTGTTGTTTTAACCTTCACAAGGACCGGGCGTAGCCACACTCAGTTCAACTAAAGTTGGAGGAACAGACAGCCGCCAGCCACCTGTGTGCGAAGCACGTCGGTAGAACCAGTCTCGGCGTAAGCGTCTGGCGTAATGTCGGTCCGGGCCGCTCCATCCAACAATACCGCAGAACCAAAGTATGACATGCTGGTAACAGTATGACTTGTATCGCCCACAACTCACTTGTGTTCTACTCCTGCATATAACATCTACGCATTAACCTGGCTCGGATGCCACTGTTGGGGAACGTAGTAATTTCAAAAAACTTCCTACGCACACGCAAGATCATGGTGATGCATAGTAACGAGAGGGGAGACTGTGTCTACGTACCCTCATAGACCGAAAGCGGAAGTGTTATGACAACGCGGTTGATGTAGTCGTACGTCTTCACGATCCGACCGATCCAAGAACCGAATGCACGGCACCTCCGAGTTCAGCACACGTTCGTCTCGATGACGTCCCACGAACTCCGATCCAGCAGAGCTTTGCGGGAGAGTTCCGTCAGCACGACAGCGAGATGACGATGTCGATGATGCTACCAACGCAGGGCTTCACCCTAAGCACCGCTACGATATTACCGAGGTGGAATACGGTGGAGGGGGGCACCGCACACGGCTAAGAGATCAATGATCAATTGTTGTGTCTCCAAGGGGTGCCCCCTCCCTGTATATAAAGGAGTAGAGGAGGGGGAGGCGGCCGACCAGGAGGAGGGCGCGCCAAGGGGAGTCCTACTCCCACCGGTAGTAGGGTTCCCCCCCTTCCAAGTTGCAGTAGGAGAGGGAAAGGAAGGGAAGGAGGGAGGAAGGAAAGGGGGCCCGGCCCCCCTCCCAATTCGGATTGGGCTTGGGAGGGGGGCGCTCTGATACGTCCATTTTGCATCATGCTTTTATATCGATATTTATTGCATTATGGGATGTTCTTACACGTCATGTCACAATACTTATGCCTATACTGCACAACCCCAAAAGTCCTGAAACTCCACGGAACATCTAGTTAAAAATAATGAAAAACCCTTGCCAAAGATGAACACCAGGGGGCCCACACCCTGTCCACGAGGGTGGGGGCGCCCCCCCTAGGCCGCCCCCCCTACGTCGTGGGCCCCCTGGTGGCTCTCCGATGGCCATCTTCTGCTATATGAGGTCTTTAGTCGAGGAAAAAAATAAGAAGCAACCTTTAGGGACGAAACTCCGCCGCCACGAGGCGGAACCTTGGCGGAACCAATCTAGGGCTCCAGCAGAGCTGTTCTGCCGGTGACACTTCCCTCCGGGAGGGGGAAATCATCGCCAACGTCATCACCAAAGCTCCTCTCATCGGGAGAGGGCAATCTCCATCAACATCTTCACCAGCACCATCTCCTCTCAAAACCCTAGTTCATCTCTTGTATCCAATTCTTGTCTCCAAGTCCGGGATTGGTACTAGTAGGTTGCTAGTAGTGTGGATTACTCCTTGTAGTTGATGCTAGTTGGTTTATTTGGTGGAAGATCATATGTTCAGATCCTATATGCATATTAATATCCCTCTGATTATGAACATGAATATGCTTTGTGAGTAATTACGTTTGTTCCTGAGGACATGGGAGAAGTCTTGCTATCAGTAGTCATGTGAATTTGGTATTCGTTCGATATTTTGATGAGATGTATGTTGTCTAGTGTCGGTGTCAAAACCGGCGGATCTCGGGTAGGGGGTCCCGAACTGTGCGTCTAGGCGGATGGTAACAGGAGACAAGGGACACGATGTTTTTACCCAGGTTCGGACCCTCTCGATGGAGGTAAAAACCTACTCTGCTTGATTAATATTGATGATATGGGTAGTACAAGAGTAGATCTACCACGAGATCGGAGAGGCTAAACCTAGAAGCTAGCCTATGGTATGATTGTTGTTAGATCTCTGGACTAAAACCCTCCGGTTTATATAGACACCGGATAGGGTTAGGGTTACACAGAGTCGGTTACAATGGTAGGAGATCTACATATCCGTGTATCGCCAAGCTTGCCTTCCACGCCAAGGAAAGTCCCATCCGGACACGGGACGAAGTCTTCAATCTTGTATCTTCATAGTCCAGGAGTCCGGCCACAGATGATAGTTCGGCTATCCGGACACCCCCTAGTCCAGGACTCCCTCAGTAGCCCCTGAACCAGGCCTCAATGACGACGAGTCCGGCGCGCATATTGTCTTCGGCATTGCAAGGCGGGTTCCTCCTCCGAATACTTCATAGAAGGTTTTGAACACAAGGATAGTGTCGACTCTCGCAAAACAAGTTCCACATACCACCGTAGAGAATAATTTTGCACAGATTTGCTGACGTATTCCGCGGCGTGACATCACACCACGGCCAGGCCTTTATACGAATCGTTTTTTACCGTTCCACCTTAGCGCGTTTAGCGAGGCGGTTTCCTTGGCACGTCTTATCAAAGCATAGATCGTGCCCCCTTATTCCGGGATTCCCATCAATACGGACGTGGGTAACCCATTCGCGCCATTGATTACGGCACTTGGGAGATAAGCGAGTTTTACCAGGCTGGCAGGGGACGCATAGCTTCGTCCGTCCATATAAGGGGATAAGGATCCACCTTTTCACCTACGCATTCTTCCTCCTTTGCTCATCCATTTCGCACTCGAGCTCCGGCGCCCAAGTCCGCACATCCCACCTCAACCTTCTCCAACTATGTCCGGAGCGGGACGCAGGTGGATGGCCTCCTCCGTCACGGAGGGACACATCAAAAAGCTGCGGAAGGCCGGATACTTGTCCAGCGACATCGCGTACCGGCTACCCGACGAGGGGCAGCTCATTCCAACCCCCAGGCACCATGAGAGGGTGGTGTTTCTCCCCCACTTCCTCCGCGGACTAGGTTTTCCACTTCAACCATTTGTCCGGGGGCTCATGTTCTACTACGGCTGGACTTCGAATCTGGCCTGAATTTCATCCTCAACATCTCGGCGTTCATCGTGGTATGCGAGGCCTTCCTCTGCATCCAGCCCCACTTCGGCTCATGAGTGAAGATCTTCAATGTCAGGCCGAAGGTAGTGGGCGGCCGCCAAGCGGAGTGCGGAGGCGCCATGGTTGTCAAGATGGCCGAAGTCCGGGCCAATAGCTCCTGTGCGACGTTTTTGAGGTGAATTGGCAAGAGTGCGACGTAGTTCGAGCGAATGGCTGTGGTGCGACACATTTGAGCAGGTAAATAGCCCACACACGACATGGCTGTTAAATGTGGTTAAATTGGTCGTCAACCAAGCCCGCCCGTTAATGTTAGGACATGTGGGTCCAACTTAATTGTTCCTCAAAACAGTGACCATGCCTGCCGCCCGACCGTGCGGGCCCGCCACTCTGCCCCTTCTTCTCCGGTGGCGGCGGATCTTGCGTTCTCGGCAGCGGCGGAGCCTCGTTCTCAACGGTGGCGGAGCCTTCGTCCTCGAAAATGGTGAGTGAATTCAAACCCTAGTCGCCTTCCGTTCCTCTCTCGGGCCGTAGATCTCAGCTCGTTTCCTCTGTTTTTTCGCTTGTGGAATCGATAGGTTGTGAGGGAGCCCGTGGGCATCTTGAGATGGAGCCGCCATGATTCAACTTGAATAGGTAATGCGCCTCTCTCCGATCCAATTTTGCATGCAATTAGGGGTGGCCTCGTCTGCTCTTTCTCACGGGCTCACCGCCATCGACAGCGGAGGAGCTGCTTGCCGCTTTCGGACCTTCAATTGTGATCAATTTCTTTCCATCAAAGGCAAAATTAGTTGATGGTAGCATACAAAACATTGAGAGAGACACAATTGTTAAATGGGAGGTTGAGTTTACAGATATTGATCCACAAGTTCTACGAACATGGGAGAGACGGCGATGAAGAAATGGGTGGAAAAAATTGGGGAGAAAATTGTTTGGGGTCTAGAGCAAGAAGTATCACTTTATGCGGTTTGATGATTGGAAAGGAGAGTATGTTAGAATAGAAGATGGTGAACAGATTGTTGAAGAAATCGATCGGCAAAAGCAATTTGGACAAGCAAGCGGGCTAATTTTTTCTTTGAGCTCGTTGATCTGAACATTTTTCGAAGGTTGGATATGTGCCATCACAATTGGCTACATGAGATGATAGACGATGATTGGGCTACACAGAGGCCATTGATTCCCATGTGTCTTGAACTTACTGATAATAGCCGAAGAGGGACATGTGGCTGAATCAAACTGAAACTGCATCAACTGTTGATTGGAATGTAGTTGAATTAGATGAGCCTCTTGATTTGGTCATTGCACCAATGCACGACATTGAGATGGCCAAACTTTTTGGCATTCGAGTTGATAGCGAGAGATAAGCGGGAGAAGGCGAATCTAGTTTGCACGCTAATCTTGATGAAGAAGTAGATGGACGATTGATGGAACAAGCTCTTGAGATGAAGTAGATGATGCACATGATGATGAGCTGGTGCATGTGTATGACAAAGAAAACCACATCATTGAAGTAGGCAAGTTGTTCCCAAGCATGAAGGAGTTTAGGATGTGTTTCAAGACTTATGCAGTCAAACATGAATTTGATGCCAAGACTGTTTGGACTGATAGAAAGAAGTTTTATGCGAGGTGCGAGAGGATTTGATGGTAGTGTGAAGCCTTGCAAGTGGTACATATCTGCTAGACTGCAACCTTGATGGAAATCTTGTCAGGGTTAATCAAATCCCCAATCAACATACTTGTATTACAAGTTCACAGACAGTATCAACCATGACATCACAATTTTGGGTTGCAGAAAAGATCACCCCAATTTTAGCCAAAACATCAAACACTACTGCCAAGAAACTCAAAGTAGACTTGGAAAAGATGTACCCCATTAAACTGAAATATACCACAGTGTGGAAGGCAAAACAAAGGGCAATGAAAAATTTATATGGTGATTGGGCAAATACATTTAGGATGCTTTACAACTTCAAAGCAGAGGTGGAAAAGAGGTCACTGGCAAGATTGTGGAGATAGATACAGAGGTATCACCCTCGTGTGAAGTCAAGTTCTCCAAGTTTTTATGGCTTTGAAGCCTTGCATTGATGGGTTCAAAGCAGGTGCGTCCATATTTGAGCATAGACTCATCATTTTTTGACAGGCAAGTGGAATGGTCAGTTGGCAGCATGCAATGCTCTAGATGGACACAGCTGGATGTTTCCTATTGCTTTGTTGGCTTGTTTGATCGAAGCAGAGGCTTCATGGACATGGTTCATGATCCTGTTGAAAATGTGCCTAGGGCCAGTGTCACCTTTGGCTATACACACAGATGCATGTAAGGGGCTTGAAAATTCAGTGAAAAATGTTTTCCCACATGCTGAGCAGAGGGAGTGCTCTGGTCATTTGTGGATGAATTTGATCAAAAAATTTAGAGGAGAAGAATTTGGGCGCATGTGGCCAGCAGCAAGATCTTACACTAGACAGACACACAAATATCATCTTGATAAGATAATGGTAGCATGTGATGAGTTTGGTCCATGGCTGAACACCTATCATTCTTTGTTATGGTACAGGTCAGCATTCAACACTGCGTCAAGTGTGACCACATCAACAACAATTTGGCGAGAGTTTCAACAACAAGGTGTAGGAGTTAAAAGATTTGCTGTGCATGACATGGTTGACCAAATCAGGATCATGCTCATGCGGTGTGGGAATTGAGAAGAAGGATAGGTGATTGTCTACAAGGTGATAAGCTTCCAGCGGTGGTACAACAATTGGTCAATAGGAGCAGAAATCTTTCACATTTGTTTGTTGAAAATCTTCACCTTGGGGTGCTGAAGTTAGAGATAACAAAGCTGGAAGGAGACATGTTGTTAACACTGAATTGCATGATTGCACTTGCCTCGAAAGTGGCAACACACTTTGGTAAACCATGTGAGCATGCCATTCTCTTCTTAGCATCCCAACCGAAGATAAACATGCACCCATATTTGCATGAATATTATTCGGTAGCAAGATTCAAAGCTGCATATGCTACTCCAATTCCAGCACTTACAGATCAGTCTCAGTGGCTCAAGTGGACATTGAATTTTCCATGTGTCCTCCCTTGACGAAAAGAAAGGTGGCAGGCCTAAACAGAGTAGATTCAAGGCATGGTTTGAGAAAGGTGGGAGTAATGAAGGGACAGAAAGATGGAAAGCCAAAAAGGGCCCAAAAAGGTAACAAAAATAGATGCAAGTTGTGCCCGGACCTTGGGCACGGAGTGGGATTTGTCAAATGCCGTTACACTCTGATAAGCCACAGTATGTTCTTGTTTATTTGTCTGTGGTTTGATTTGGTGCTTTTTCTAGTTACTATATGTATAACATTTTCCCAATGGCCAGGAGGAAGCGAGCAAGTCAACCCCTTGTTGTTGAACAGTGTTGGCCAACAAAAAAAGCAAGAGTCGATGGCGGTAGAAAGAGGAGAAGTGTGCACGAGCTGAGCGGTGAAGAAAATCCTGCTTGAGTCAACATTCAAATGAAGAAACTGCTCTCGAGGTTGAAACTGAACTTGAGCGTGTCGAGGTTGGGATCAAGAAACCCATGTTGAGGTACACACCAAGAAACTGCTCTCGAGGTTGAAACTGAACCGGGCGTGTCGAGGTTCAGATGAAGAAACCCATGTTGAGGTACACACCGAAGAAGCTGAAACTGCTGTCAACATTGAGATGGAAGACACCGATCATGAGGGTGTTGGCGAGGTGTTGAAAAGACCGATGAAGAAAACCAAGATGATCGGTGAACTTGTGTGTGTAGTAGAACCAAAACAAGAAGTGCTAAAGCGAAAGAAGGGCACTGTGACGTGGTAGGAAGAGGTAGAAACAGAGAAAAGTTTGAAAATTTGGGGCATGTAATAATATTTGTAACTTGATGCGTACTGGTAGTCACTATGTATCCCCGTATTTCTATTCGAACTTGTTTGTTGGTACCTACCAGCCAAATAAAATTCAAATTTAAATTCAAATTTGGGCTCAAATTTGAATTAGGGATGGGTATTGATGTTTTAATGCTATCTAAACTACCTCAACTGAAATTATGTTTGCTTGCTGATCATTCCGAGCCCTTTTGGTAAGTTGAACTCATAGTCATGAAAAGTGTGTCTCAAATGACCTCCAAAGGTAGGGTAAACGGCCTCATATTTAAGCAAGTTTTTTGGCACCTTGTCTAAACCAGCCAAATAATTTTTCTACACATCTATTCTACCTATATAGTGTACATCTAAAGTCTCACTATTTATTGAATTAATTTTCTATTATTTTCTTTTTTTGAGAAAACAAGGTTTAATAGAAAATTATATATAAAACAAGCTTAAAACATGAAAATGAGAAAAGTAAGTTAAGATCTTTCTTAGTCAATCCAAAATGAAGTTTTGGTGAGGTTTACACACTTTTCATTTTCAAAACCCCACCTACTCTCTCGGGTGCCCACTACTCTCATCCTTGAACTCCATACTACATTGTTCGAGGAGTAGCAGTTTGTGAAGGAATTTTCGTAAAAATGTATGTAAACCATATTTATATTTTTTTCTCGTTACTACACGACATAATAAGACTATGTGCTTAAGTTTTATATATTTTGATTTTTTGAATTAGATATGCTCAACCCTAATCAGCCAAAACCCCTCAAAACCCCTCAAAACCCTCTCAAAACCCCTCAAAACCCGCACACTACCGGGCCGTCCGATCGTTGTGCGTGGACGGTTGAGATCAGGCGCTAGGGTTAGCTACGATGTGCATCGATCTGCATGAGACGCGCTGATTGGTTGAATTAGTGAGGTTTGGATCAGCCTCGTCAGGGCATCATGACCGTTCATTTGAATCCAACGGCACGAGTTGACGCGGTGCATGGACCAAGCCTACGCAGTGCCCTTTCCATCATTGCATGCGTGCCTGAGCCTACCCGCAGCATGCATGCCCAGCCGCAGAACTGCGCCTGTGCGTTGCATGCGGGCCCGTTGCATGCATGCCCTCGGCGTAGCCTGCTCCGCCACCCCTATCGACGCGATGGCTGTCGCATGCCTACCATTAGAAGTAATGCATCGTCGCATCAAAGCATGCACCGGCCACAATGCAGCAGCCCGATGAAGACAACCAAAAAGCCAACGCTGCATGGCGTCTTGTACATGGCGTGCTCCTCTTTGAGGACGTAATCTTGGCATGGGGTATCGGGGCATCGATGTGGGTATCGATGCAGTTCAAACAGCGTACGCCTGTTACAAGATGGGCAAATGAAGGCGTCCATTATTGTCACTTGTCACGACTCCCATCGACGGGCCCCCCATCGACCGAACGTTGCCCTCTAGCCAGGCACTAGCAAGAATGGGCTTGAATGCACGGGCGGCACACGCAAAGAACCCGGGGCAGGCGTGTCCCCTTGACCTGACAGCGCAGAGGCTGCGTCGTGAGCCCGTCCCCTTGACCCGCGACCCGGTGGCACGAAGGATCGCAACCCGTTTCCCACGCTCCCACCAAACGCCGCCACCCCTCGTGTACACACTTTCATGGGTATACGCCCCCACCAAACGCCGCCCGCCCATTAATTCTCTGGGTGAAACCACGTCGCACTTGGGCTATTTAAGCCGGGCACTATCGTCTTCCTCTCCCTCCTCATCCACACCCCATCCGCCTCCTCTGCCCTCCTTCTTCCTTCTTCTCCAGCCAAACCCGATCGAGCCCTCGAGCCACCTACGCCACCATGCAGTACACCGCCCCACCTACCGCTTCCCCCAACCGTGCGGAAAAGGCTCTACCGGACGGAGTGTATGTAGAGAGAACCCTTAGGGTTTGGGCGATCTCGAGGTGGAGGCGCAAGGAGTTAACGGAGTTCTTCCTTGGGGCGGCTTCCGCCACCTCCATGCTCTCCTCGGATGTACCATCTTGAGGAGGTCAACCACAACGGCATTGTGGTTGGGCTCCTCGCCACGTTCACTAATCCTTTCGATGCTTTCCATCTCCTCGGGCGAGCATATTGGGTTGGTTGTGAGTTCATAGCTTTCACAACCTACAATATCTACACCCGACTTCAACGGCATCTTCCCCAACAACGGCGTTATGCACATCGCTCCCGTACCCCATCAACAATGGGGAGGAGTGAAGGGCGGCCTTGGGAGGAGCGAGGTGGCCCCGGAGGAGGAGGAGAAGAAGAACCCAAGAACCAGCGTTTGGTGCCCCCTATCTATCTAGCGAGATCTATCATATTAGTTTTTTAAGTTGTAATCGTTAAGCTACTATTATTAAGTTTTATTAGTACTTTAAGTTGTAAGGCTATCGTGGAACTATGGGTTTGGAATCTTTATGCTTCTATATAATCGTTATGCTACTATATATATTGTGTGTTTAGTGCTATTTTTGTGGATTGCTATGGGTTGTTTTTGCTTATTATTAGGTATTATTGCTATGGGTTGCCACGGGCCCGGATTTCTAGACCCCAGTCACCACACGGGCGCCCTCACCACACACACCATCTTCAAAATATTGGCCAAACCATGGACATGCAACTAGGAGCCCCATGCAAACCCACTATGGACATGGGAGGAAATGCAAACTAATTTACTTCGGGCACTTCATGCAAGCATGCAACTCATTTAGTTCATGGAACCGTAGACATGCATTAGTTTTGGGCAAAAATGATCCATCACAAAATTTAGTGCAAGAAAAAGGCCAAAATTGAAACAAGTAACATTTTATTGGGCCCATTTTATTTGCGAAGTGAGAGGTGGGCGGGCTGGTGCCCCTCTGGCAGGTGGGCTGGTCACGGCCCAACATCTATTCAGCAGCGCAATTTTGTATTTTACTAGAAACTGAATTTGGGTGTGTACTCTTATAGCGAAGAACAAAAAGCAGAGGAAACAGAAAGCATGAACACTGAATAATTTGTGTTCCAAATTGCTACTTCAATTCAGATACATAACTTGGCATGGCGCCTGATCACATCCTCTACCACGACAGGCCTAAATGCCCATTTTAATGATGGATGAACAACAAATAAAACAAAAAGCGAGCAATGATACAACAATAGAACCCCCCCGCCATGATATTTGCTTGCTTCGCAAATCGATCATCTGCATTAGATGTTTCTTGATCTTCTTCAGTTCCTCGATGCCGGTTCGGACTCCGCATGCGATTCAGCATTGCGGCGCATACATCGCCATCGGCGCGACTCTGCCGCCCTCCGCCCGAGCTCCCCGTATTCTCCACAGCAATCGGCGGCATCCCGCCCAAATTGAGCTCCCAGGTTGCGGCCACGCTCGAATCAACGTAGCCCTCAAACTGAATCCTATCAACATATTCATCAATCCACTCAAAATGGTAACATTTCTTCAAGATCTGAAAAGAACAACATGAACCCTAAATCCCAAATTCGAGAAGAAAAAACAAAATATGGAGAAATCAGAGCAAAAGACAATGAAAGAACGGGCTAAGAACTAAGATCTAACCTTGCCATCCCTTCCTGTCATTGGTTTGCTCAAGCATTTCACAAATTCCATAAGATTGCCATTGTCATCCCTCTTAGTGACCAACCGTTTAAGAGGTGCAGGCGTAAGCGGTCAGGGAGCACCTTGTGAGCAACCTGGTCCATCTTGTTGCCATTTTGAGTCTTGCGACGGAGGAGGTAGACATTTGGCGCTTAGGTCACGGAGAAGAGAAAGATTGGGAAAGGGGATGAATGGGCGTGGCGGCGGGCGGACGGGCACGGGCGCTCGTCTCTTCTAGCTGCAAGGAGGTGGGTCCCGCGAATAGACAAGTGGTTGGTCCCGCGCTTGCGTGGATAAGTGGTGGGTCCAGCCCCCAACAGGTAACGAGGGCATCCGCTGAGTTTAACAGCCATGTCGTGTGTGGGCTATTTACCTGCTCAAATGTGTCGCACCACACCTATTCACTCAAACTACGTCGCACTCTTGCCAATTCACCTCAAAAACGTCGCACAGGAGCTATTGGCCCCCAAAGTCCTATGGCTCGAGGGCTCCTTTGTGGAGACCATAAAGGGGTGGCAATCGGGGTGGTTCTACATCACCGAGCCGCGCGACTCTAAATGGGCGGCGGCCCCAATTCGATCTGGCTTCCCCACGGCTCACATCATGGAAAGAGACGGGCACGACATGGGGGATTCGGATGAGCTTTCCGGACTCAAACCTGCGTCCAAACCTGGTGGACAAGAATCTCGGGCTTGTCAACGTAATCTGTGATGCTCATCCGCTGGATTCTCCCATGCCAAAAATGGGCCTTCAAATTGTGGGAGTTTGATCCGGCACAGACTTCGACTCTGAAAAGGCTCTTCGACACTACGCATTTAAGATGCACGGAAGGTGCTTTTCAAGGGTGCCGAGGCTCCCACATCCGCCATCAAGATCGCGGATTCAGCTTCATGGCGTCAAGCCAGCGAGGTAAGTTATTTTACCCTTTATGGGACTCTTTTTTCATAGTTTGACTCTATGCGGGATCTAAAACTCCCTAACCTTTGACAGGACTGGCTGAAGACGTCCGGACAGATTAACTGTCCGGCCCCATTGCCAGAAGACCCAGCGGACGCCCGATTGACAGGGCTGCTGGCTCCGGCACCTCACGTGGTGCCGGAGAAGAAGGCCAAGAAGGAGGCCACGGGAACTCGAAGGAGCTCCCGGCGCCAGGGGCTGTCGGACTCATCGCCCGACAACCCGGAGGCGGAATCCTCCTCTGAGGAAGAGGAGGAGGACAAAGAAGCCTCTCCCAGTGAGAGAGAAGAAAGAAAGGAAGGCCGCCCCAAGCTGGGAGGCCGGAGGAATCCAAGAAGGAAGGACCCTTCCTCCGGACTTCTCCACCAACATCGACAAAGACGAGGAGGAGTGTCCAACAAGGGCCAAGCCCTGGCCGAGATCGTAAGTGTCCGGATACCCATGGCTTTTTCATTGCATAGTGTTCTCTAATGCCGAACAATCATGCAGCCCGCCCAAGGACGAAGTTCGCCGCCGTCGAGCGGGTCCACGAGTTCGACGGAAATGGAGAGTACTTCTCTTCCAGCCGCCTCCTCACCTCACGCCGCGGATGACACCGAGGTGGGGCCCCAAGGGGGCCTGGTCAAGAGGAGGTGGCGCAGGAGGCGCCCGCAAGGCAACCTCCCGGACTCAGGCGCGAGGGGAGCGAGACCCCAGGGCTCTAAGCCCGACCCTCGTCCGGACTCCATACCGGAACCTTGATGGTTCCGAGAAGTCCGCAAGCGGCCCCTTCAGAGGAAGGCTAAGACGTTGGTGTCCTCCGTCCAACCGGAGGCGCCGGATAGCTTACTGGAGGCGCTTAACAGCGCCTCCATCGAGGAGGAACACCGCACTATTATGAGTGTGGTGATCCAGAAAGTTCAGTCCGCCAAGAGCGGGCTGGTGGCCTGTACCAGCCTTCTAACAGGCTTTGAGGTAAGTTTAGAATATGTAAAAAATATTACCGCATAGACATTAGCCCCTGATGCTTAGTTCGGTGTTCGGAAAGAAAAGCCGGACTAAGGATCTAAAAAGATATACGCAGGAGTCTAACATAAGTATGTCAATATGGGAATGCAGACTGCGCTGCTGACCTCTACCGCACTGACTGCGGAGGTCGATGCATTGAAGCAGAGACTCGAGCGGTCCGAGAACGAGCTCGGCCTTGCTAAGAAGCAGCTCGAGGATAAGGAAGGTAAGTAATACCTTATTAAAGAAATACCTTATAGAAAGGATTCGGTTGCAAAAAATGTCAGGAATAACGTGGGTATTGTAGGGGCCATGAACGAGGTGGCGAACCTGAAGGAAGCGGTGTCCGTGGCCGAAAGCAGAGCGGCCGCGGAGTGCACCGAGCGAAAGAAGCAGGAGGGGCGGGTGGCGGAGGTGCGGCAAGAGCTCCGTGCTCTCGTGGAAAAAACAAGAGAGTTTGGAGGCGTGACTCAAGACTCGAGAGTCCGAGCTCGCCTCGACTCTTGAGAGTGCCAAAGCCGCTAAGGCCGAAGCCCAAAAAGTCCTCCAAGAAATTGAATCAATAAAGAAGATAGCGGCGGGTAAGGCATTCTTTATGCAAAGCAAGCATGTGAAAGTGAATTACCTATTACTTACCGGATTGAGCTCTCCAGGAGCATTCGCAGATCTGCCCGTGGTGTGTCCGATGCTGCCGCATTCTACCGCGCGCCAAGGAGGGAGCTCGACGGAGAAGGTGTTCTGGTCTCGATGCTGAGGCCGACCGTCCAGTGTACTGAGCGACCAGCTGAAGCAGCTGGTCGAGCTCCACAAGGTCGCCGAACAGGCCATGAAGGGCCTCATAGTTACATTTGTGTACTGGAAGCCATGCACAGGAGCTACTTCCGGGCTAGTGCAGCTGGTGGTGGACGCCTTTGTCCATGGATTGAAGTCACAAAGCGCTCCGTCTGCATTGAAGGTGCCGTCGGGCCTTGCCCGTGCTAAAGTGCACCGGGGCAAGCTGGATGCGGAGAAGCTTCGTGTGGACGGGCCACCGAAGGGCAAGGATCATCGCAAGCCCGAAATGTACTATGAGGGCGTCCTGAAGGGTGCCCGCCATATAGCGGATGAGTGCTCCAAAGATGTAATTTTTGAATAGACTCGCATTTGTTATCCTGTACGCTGAAAACTTGTTCATATGCGCTAAGCAACGCTTTGTTAATTTAAAATATTACCTTCTGTGCGGCCGTTTATCAAATTTGAGAGATGGCAAGTCGTTGGCTTCAGCCCCCATGCCACGAGTGCTGGGGTGTTTGGGATGAACTTGAGCGCTCTTGTTCCCATTCTTGGGTCCATCGAGGGAGGCGCTCAACGCAACGAACAAGGCAACCGGACATATAATGCTTGAACACTCTCATTTAGCCATAGAACTCTATAATTTTAAATTCGGTGAAGCCCCTAGTATTCGAAGACCGAGTTCGGGCGCTATCCACGCCTTGGCAGGACAATGCCGGTTCCTCGCTCTAAGCGGCATAAGTCTTTAGGGACCGAAAAACCTCTCGAACAGCGACCGGCTCTCGCCCTATCATGACGGTCAGTTTTAGCTTTCTCCACTGAGGTGCTCAACCCAGCTCAACCGGGGCACAATCGCAGTGGTTCTCCCAGTGCTACGTTAGCCGATATAACGGAACGTAAGGTACCAAAACATGGGAGCCGGGCAAACCCAACTATTGACCCAAGACATGATTCGGAGCCGATGCATATAATGCTATAAGTTCGGGATGCCGCACTTGTGAAAGTGTTCGGACTTATCACACCATAATTTTGGGGTACTTAAGCCCCTGGTGTATTGGCCGTACCAAAGTGTACAGGTGCAACATGTCATGAAATGAACATATATAATGGGAAAGAATGCAATAATAGGCAAGAGCTATATATTGGTTATTAAAAATAAACTGCAAGTAAAAGCAGAACGATACAAATTGTGCGATAAGCAAGGGATGGGACTATTTAACATGTCCCCTCCGAGGGTAAGCTATGGGATGGTATGTAAAACAGGTATAATGCTCGTAGTAGAGACCACGGACACTTTCGGCGTAGCTTCTGTTTCCCTGGCTGTTGCATCGTGAGTTCGGCGAATGCCGGACAGGGCTTACGGAGAACAGAGTCCTGAAAGTAAGAAAAAGAAAAAGAAAAGAATGACACAATCGGGGCCCACAGTGCGGTTGCGCCTCAGTCTGGGCTTGCCGTGGTCGTGCCCCTCCCCTTATGCCCATGGTATCTCCAGAGCGTAGTTATGTTTGCGTAGTACTGGCTTCACAATTTCGCGAGGGCTGGGGATGGGGCCGGATTGCTCTGGCGATGCTTGGATCGTGCAGCGGTCTTGTTGTAGGTTACTCGGGCGCTTGACGGTGTCCGGACGTTTAGTGGCCGGACTCGAGAACTGCTGTGAGGCTGCTTTGCACCTCCGCCGCGAGGGCCGCCGTATGCTCCTCCATTCGGAGAGAGCATTCGGTGTTTCCATTGACCGTGATTACTCCTTGAGGGCTTGGCATCTTGAGCTTGAGGTATGCGTAGTGCGGCACCGCATTGAACTTTGCAAATGCGGTTCGTCCGAGCAGTGCATGATAGCCGCCATGAACGGGACTATGTCGAAGATTAACTCTTCGCCGGAAGTTATCCGGGGATCCGAAGACCACTTCAAGTGTAATCGAGCCTGCATAATTGGCCTCGACACCCGGTATGACGCCTTTAAAGGTCGTCTTTGTCGGTTTAATCCTTGAGGGGTCTATGCCCATTTTGCGCACTGTATCCTGATAAAGCAGGTTCAGGCTGCTACCGCCGTCCATCAGGACTCGGGTGAGGTGAAATCCGTCAATAATTGGGTCAAGAACCAATGCGGCGAAAACGCCGTGACGGATGCTAGTGGGGTGGTCCCTTCGATCGAAAGTGATCGGGCAGGAAGATCATGGGTTGAACTTGAGCGACTGGCTCCATCGCATATACGTCCCTTAGTGCACGCTTCCGCTCCCTTTTGGGTATGTGGGTTGCGTATATCATGTTCACCGTCCGCACTTGTGGGGAAAACCCTTTGTCCTCTATTGTTCGGGCGGGGGCTCTTCCTCGTCATCGCTTATGCAGCCCCTTGTCGTTGTTTTGGGCGCTTAGCTTGCCTGCTTGCTTGAACACCCAACAATCCTGTTGGTGTGGTTGGCTAGTTTTCGGGGTGCCATGTATCCGCACAAGCAATCGAGTATTCGGTCCAAGTTGGGCCGGGCCCTGGGTATTTCTTTTGAACGGCTTCTTCCGTGACAGGGGTTTAGAGCCTCTCGAATCCGGCATTGACCGCCGTATCTTCAGCATTATCGCCATTAATGCGGGCGCTTTGTTCTTGTTGCGACGCCGACCTGCCATTGATGTCCTTGGTATCCGAACTACCGGGGTGTTTGGCCAAGTTGTTGCTTCGAGCTAGCCAGCTGTCCTCTCCGCACAAAAGCGGGTCATGAGTGTTGTGAGGGCTGCCATGGATTTCGGCTTTTCCTGTCCTAGGTGCCGGGCAAGCCACTCGTCATGGATGTTATGTTTGAAGTTCGCAAGGGCCTCTGCATCCCGGAGACGATCAACGATTTGATTTTTCTTGGTTAGGAACCGTGTCCGTAATTGTCGGCCGATTCTTCGGCTGCTGAATTATATGGCTAAGGTCATCGGCGCTCGGTGGTCGCATATATGTGCCTTGGAAGTTATCAAGGAATGCGGCTTCGGGTCCTCCCAACAACCAATTGATTCTGGGCAAGTTGTTGAGCCAATGCCGAGCTGGTCCTTTAAGCTTGAGTGGGAGGTATTTGATGGCATGTAGATCATCACAAGGGCCATGTGGATATGGAGGAGATAGTCCTCGATCCGGACCACAGGATATGTGGTACCATCGTATGATTCGATGTTTACGGGTTTGAAACCCTCGGGGATTTGATGATCCATTACTTCATCTGTGAAGCATAGTGGGTGTGCGGCGCCTCTGTATTGGGCTATATCACGACGCAGCTCATATGAGCTTTGTCTACTGTGTTCGGCCCTGCCAGGTTTGCTGTATCCGGCGTGACAGTAATCATCCCGAGTTGTTGGGTGCCCACGCGATCCGTAGATCGATCTTGTATGTTTTGCCTTATCCTCCAATATATCTCGCAAGTCCGGCGCGTTTTCCCGTGCCTTGGTACTTTTTAAGCGAAGGCCGGGTGCGGCTTGAATGGAGGGTCTAGAGGCCTCTGTCAGCCCGCAGGGTGGCGGTCGGCCACATCATGCGCTGGTGATGTGGGTGCTTCCTTCTCTGATCGAGGCAACGGCCTGCGTTTGGGGTAGCTTTTGGAGGGGCGTTCGAGTTCGTACTCTTCGGCTGCAAGGACTTTAGTCCATCTGTCAGCTAGCAGGTCTTGGTCAGCTCTAAGCTGTTGCTGCTTTTTCTTGAGGCTACTTGCCGTGGCCATAAGCCTGCGTTTGAAACGCTCCTGTTCGGCGGGATCCTCAGGCACGACAAATTCGTCGTCGTCGAGGCTTGCCTCATCTTCGGAGGGGGCACATAATTATCTTCCTCTACCTCTCTTTCTGTCGCACTGTCGTGCGGACTTGCTTCTCCCTCCTCCTGAGCTTAGTCCTGCCGGAGTGGGTTGTCTTCGGCACTATCCGGGGTGTTATTATCTCCCGTGCCGGAATCACCGTTTTTGCTGTGGCGGGATTTAGAGCGGTGCCGCTGACATCGGCGCTTCGGTTGCTTCTTGGAGGGGTCATCCTCCGTTGTTCCATCGCCGTTCCCATCTTTTGGGATGTCCACCATGTATATGTCGTATGACGAGGTGGCCTTCCAGTGCCCTGTAGGCGCTGGTTCTTGGTCGTCTCCAGTATCGTCGTCCATACCGTCGATGCCTTCGGAATCGTAGTCGAGCATGTCGGTTAAATCATCGACAGTGGCTACAAAGTGGGTGGTGGGTGGGCGTTGAATTTCTTCGTCGTCCGCATCCCATCGCTTCGTGATCGTAGTTCGCCAGGGCTCTCGACAAAGAGAGAGACTTTAATGAATTCAGGATGTCGCCAAAGGGCGAGTGCTGAAAGATGTCATGGCCGATGAACTCCATGACGGCGCCCAATCGGATTCGATTGGCAGGCGCGGAGGTTTCGGAGTCCGGAGAGGAGTCCGGCACCTTGGAGTCACGGTCTTCGCAAAGGACAGGGATGGTGTTCGGCTCAATCGCCGTAGAGATTTCAGCCCCCGAGGTGGTGTCCAACCAACCATCCTCGATCGGCGAGATCGGCTCGAATCAATGGTCGGAGCGGACACTACCGCGGCCTCCGTGACACCGCTCGCGGCAGAGTTAGATCATGCCCATCGAGATAGTGCGGCGCGCTTGGCTGCGGCTTGAATCCGTCGAAGATCAAGTCTACGCGGATATCGGCCGTGTAGTTTAAACGTCCAAACCTGACCTGATGGCCAGGGGCGTAGCTTTCGATCTGCTCCAGATGGCCTAGAGAATTGGCCCGATGCAAAGCCGCGAATCTGAAGATCTGTCCGGAGAAAAGTCTCACCACTGGACTGCGTCGTTGTTGATGATCGAAGGAGCCATCGGGCCTATCGGTGACGCATACGCAGGAACTCTCAATGAAAGCACCAATGTCGGTGTCAAAACCGGCGGATCTCGGTAGGGGGTCCCGTATGCGTCTAGGCGGATGGTAACAGGAGACAAGGGACACGATGTTTTTACCCAGGTTCGGGCCCTCTCGATGGAGGTAATACCCTACTCCTGCTTGATTAATATTGATGATATGGGTAGTACAAGAGTAGATCTACCACGAGATCGGAGAGGCCAAACCCTAGATGCTAGCCTATGGTCTGATTGTTGTTAGATCCTCTGGACTAAAACCCTCCGGTTTATATAGACAGGATAGGGTTAGGGTTACACAGAGTCGGTTACAATGGTAGGAGATCTACATATCCGTATCGTAAGCTTACCTTCCACGCCAAGGAAAGTCCCATCCGGACACGGGACGAAGTCTTCAATCTTGTATCTTCATAGTCTAGGAGTCCGGCCAAAGATGATAGTTCGGCTATCCGGACACCCCCTAGTCCAGGACTCCCTCATCAAGCCTCTAGTGGTGTTATGTGAACGTCGACTACATAACACTTCACCATTATTTGGGCCTAGAGGAAGGCATTGGGAAGTAATAAGTAGATGATGGGTTGCTAGAGTGACAGAAGCTTAAACCCTAGTTTATGCGTTGCTTCGTAAGGGGCTTATTTGGATCCATATGTTTCATGCTATGGTTAGGTTTACCTTAATACTTTTGTTGTAGTTGTGGATGCTTGCAATAGAGGTTAATCATAAGTGGGATGCTCGTTCAAGTAAGAACAACACCCAAGCACCGGTCCACCCACATATCAAATTATCAAAGTACCGAACGCGAATCATATGAACGTGATGAAAACTAGCTTGACGATATTCCCATGTGTCCTCGGGAGCACTTTTCCTATTATAAGAGTTTGTCCAGGCTTGTCCTTTGCTACAAAAAGGATTGGGCCACCTTGCTGCACTTTAATTACTTGTGTTACTTGTTGCTCGTTACAAATTATCTTATCACAAAACTATCTGTTAGCACTTATTTAAGTACTTGCAGAGACTACCTTGCTGAAAACCGATTATCATTTCCTTCTGCTCCTCATTGGGTTCGACACTCTTACTTATCGAAAGGACTACGATTGATCCGCTATACTTGTGGGTCATCAAGACTCTTTTCAGGCGCCATTGCCGGGGAGTGAAGCGCCTTTGGTAGGTGGAATTTGGTAAGGAAAAATTTATATAGTGTGCTGAAATTTACTCTCACTTGTTACTATGGAAAGTAATCCTCTGAGGGGCTTGTTCGGGGTATCTTCACCCCGACCAGTAGAGCAAAGAGTTTCTCCTCAACCTAATGAACCAGCTGAAAATGAATATGAAAATATTCCTTTGAATTTCCTTCGGGTATGATGGAAAAACTGAGCTAATCCTTTTGTAGGAGATGGAACAAAGCATCCTGATGAGCACCTAATATATGTCGATGAAGTTTGTGGACTATTTAAGCTTGCAGGTATACCCGATGATGTTGTTAAGAAGAAGGTCTTCCGTTTATCTTTGAAGGGAGATGCATTGACATGGTATAGGCTATGTGATGATACGAGATCGTGGAACTATAGAAGACTGAAATTGGAATTTCATCAAAAGTATTATCATATGCATCTTGTTCATCGTGATCGCAATTATATATATAATTTTTTGCCTCATGAAGGAGAAAGCATCGCTCAAGCTTGGGGAGGCTTAAATCAATGTTGTATTCATGCCCCAATCATGAGCTCCCGAGAGAGAAACAATTATTCAAAATCTTTATGCTCGATTTTACGAAAACAATCGCACCATGCTTGATACTTCTTGTCTGGCTCTTTTATGATGAAGACTATTGAATTCAGATGGAATTTATTGGATAGAATTAAACGCATAAATCTGAATATTGGGACCTCGAAGCGAAGGTAAGGAGTCAGGTATGACACCTAAGTTTGATTGTGTTAAATCTTTTATGGACACCGATATTTTCCGTAAGTTTAGCACTAAACATGGACTTGACTACGAGATAGTAGCTTCTTTACGTGAATCTTTGCTACTTATGTTGATCTCCCTAAGGAGAAGTGGTTTAAATATCATCCTCCCATAGAAGTAAAAGTAGCTGCACCTATTAAAGTTGAAGAAAAGACTGTCACTTATAATGATCCTATTGTTCCTACCTCTTATGTTGAGAAACCACCTTTCCTGTTAGAATAAAGGATCATGCTAAAGCTTCAACTGTTGTTCGTAAAAGCAATATTAGAACTTATACACCTCCTGAGCAAGTCAAAGTAGAACCTAATATTGCTATTGTTAAAGATTTCTTGTCTGATAGTATTGATGGGCATGTTATTCAATTACGTGGTGAATCATTAGAATTGCTAAACACAGCGCTAAAGATAAACATAGACACATGGTAGGCGTGCTGTTATTTCTGTTAAAATAGGAGATCATTGTTATCATGGCTTATGTGATATGGGTGCTAGTGCTAGTGTTATACCTATTACCTTATATGAAGAAATTAAGCATGAAATTGCACCCGCTGAAATAGAAGATATTGATGTTACAATTAAACTTGCCAATAGAGATACTATATCGCCAGTGGTAATTGTTAGAGATGTTGAAGTCTTGTGTGGGAAAACTAAATATCCTGCTGATTTTCGTGTTCTTGGTTCCCCACAAGATAGCTTTTGTCCAATTATATTTGGTAGACCCTTCTTGAACACTGTTAATGCTAAGATAGACTGCAAAAAAAATGTTGTTACTATTGGCTTGGATGATATGATTCATGAGTTTAATTTCTCTAAATTTAGTAAACAACACCGTGAAGAAGAATTGTCTAGAAAGGATGAAGTTATTGGTCTTGCTTCTATTGGCGCACCTCCTAGTGATCCTCTAGAAAATTATTTGCTAGACCATGAAAATGATATGTTTATGAATGAAAGAAGGGAAATAGATGAAGTATTCTTTAAATGTAAACCTGTTACGAAACATAATTTGCGTGTTGAAATCCTAGGGATCCTCCTCTACCCAAGGGTGATCGTATTTGAGCTTAAACCGTTGCCTGATAATCTTAAATATGCTTATCTTGATGAAAAGAAAATATATCATGTTATTATTAGTGCTAACCTTTCAGAGCATGAAGAAGAGAGATTATTGAAAACTACGAAGAAGCACCTTTGTCGCTATTGGATATACTCTTGATGATCTTAAGGGCATTAGTCCCACTCTATGTCAACATAAAATAAATTTGGAAGAAGATGCCAAACCGGTTCGTGATCATCAACGAAGGCTTAATCCTAAGATGAAAGAAGTGGTAAGAAAAAAATACTAAAGCTTTTGGAGGCAGGTATAATTTATCCCGTCGCTGATAGTCAGTGCGTAAGTCCTGTTCATTGTGTCCCTAAGAAGGGAGGTGTTACTGTTCTTCCTAATGATAAAGATGAATTGATTCCGCAAAGAATTATTACAGGTTATAGGATGGTAATTGATTTCTGCAAATTAAATAAGGCCACTAAGAAAGATCATTACCCTTTACCTTTTATTGATCAAATGCTAGAAAGATTATGCAAACATACACATTATTTCTTCCTAGATGGTTACTCTGGTTTCTCCCAAATACCTGTGTCGGCTAAGGATCAATCAAAGACTACTTTTACATGCCCTTTTGGTACTTTTGCTTATAGACGTATGCCTTTTGGTTTATGTAATGCACCTTCTACCTTTTAAAAGATGCATGATGGCTATATTCTCGACTTTTGTGAAAAGATTTGTGAGGTTTTCATGGGCCGAATTTTCCGTCTATGGATCCTCTTTTAATGATTGCTTGAGCAATCTTGATCGAGTTTTGCAGAGATGTGAAGAAACTAATCTTGTCTTGAATTGGGAAACGTGCCACTTTATGGTTAATGAAGGTATTGTCTTGGAGCATAAAGTTTTACGAAAGAGGTATTGAAGTTGATAAAGCCAATGTTGATGCTATTGAAAAGATGCCATGTCCCAAGGACATCAAAGGTGTAAGAAGTTTCCTTGGTCACGCCGGATTTTATAGGAGGTTCATTAAGGACTTCTCAAAAATTTCTCGGCCTCTGACTAATTTATTACAAAAAGATATACCATTTGTCTTTGATGATGATTGTGTAGAAGCATTTGAAATAGTTAAGAAAGCATTGGTTTCCGCACCTATTTTTCAGCCACCTGATTGGAATTTACCCTTTGAAATTATGTGTGATGCTAGTGATTATGCTGTAGGTGTTGTTCTAGGGCAAAGAGTTGATAAGAAATTAAATGTTATCCATTATGCTAGTAAGACTTTAGACAATGCTCAAAGAAACTATGCTACTACTGAGAAGGAATTCTTAGCAGTTGTATTTGCTTGTGATAAGTTCAGACCTTATATTGTTGACTCTAAAGTAACTATTCACACTGATCATGCTGCTATTAAATATCTGATGGAAAAGAAAGATGCTAAACCTAGACTTATTAGATGGGTTCTCTTGCTACAAGAATTTGATTTGCATATTGTTGATAGAAAGGGAGCTGAGAACCCCGTTGCAGACAACTTGTCTAGGTTAGAAAATGATCTTGATGACCCACTACCTATTGATGATAGCTTTCCTGATGAGCAATTAAACGTCATAAGTACTTCTCGTAGTACTCCATGGTATGCAGATTATGCTAATTACATTGTTGCTAAATTTATACCACCTAGTTTCACATACCATCAAAAGAAAAAGTTTTTCTATGATTTGAGACATTACTTTTGGGATGACCCACATCTTTATAAAGAAGGAGTAGATGGTGTTATTAGGCGTTGTGTACCTGAGCATGAACAGGAACAGATCCTACGCAAGTGTCACTCCGAAGCTTATGGAGCACACCACGCTGGAGATAGAACTGCACATAAGGTATTGCAATCCGGTTTTTATTGGCCTACTCTCTTCAAGGATGCCCGTAAGTTTGTCTTGTCTTGTGATGAATGTCAAAGAATTGGTAATATTAGTAGACGTCAAGAAATGCCTATGAATTATTCACTAGTTATTGAACTATTTGATGTTTGGGGCTTTGATTATATGGGACCTTTTCCTGCCTCTAATGGATATACACATAGTTTAGTTGTTGTTGATTACCTTACTAAGTGGGTAGAAGCTATTCCAACTAGTAGTGCTGATCATAACACTTCTATTAAAATGCTTAAAGAAGTTATTTTTTTGAGGTTTGGAGTCCCTAGATATTTAATGACTGATGGTGGTTCACATTTTATTCATGGTGCTTTCCATAAAATGCTTGCTAAATATGATGTTAATCATAGAATTGCATCTCCTTATCACCCACAGTCTAGTGGTCAAGTAGAACCGAGTAATAGAGAGTTCAAATTAATTTTGCAAAAGACTGTCAATAGGTCTAGAAAGAATTGGTCCAAGAAACTTGATGAGGCATTATGGGCCTATAGAACTGCATATAAAAATCCTATGGGTATGTCTCCGTATAAAATGGTCTATGGAAAAGCATGCCACTTACTGAAGGAAATATGCCCTAGAGGCAATAATAAAGTTATTATTTATTTCCTCATATCATGATAAATGTTTATTATTAATGCTAGAATTGTATTAACCGGAAACATGATACATGTGTGAATACATAGACAAACATATAGTCACTAGTATGCCTCTACTTGACTAGCTCATTAATCAAAGATGGTTATGTTTCCTAACCATAGACATGTGTTGTTATTTGATTAATGAGATCACATCATTAGGAGAATGATGAGATTGACATGACCCATTCAGATTAGCCTAGCACTTGATCGTTTAGTATATTGCTATTGCTTTCTTCATGACTTATACATGTTCCGTAACTATGAGATTATGCAACTCCGTTTACCGGAGGAACACTTTAGGTGCTACCAAGCGTCACAACGTAATCGGGTGATTATAAAGGAGTACTACAGGTGTCTCCAAAGGTACATGTTGGGTTGGCGATTTCGAGATTATTAGGTTTTGTCACTCCGATTGTCGGAGAGGTATCTCTGGGCCCTCTCGGTAATCCACATCACTATAAGCCTTGCAAGCAATGTAGCTAATGAGTTAGTTACGGAATGATGCATTACGTAAACGAGTAACGAGATTGAACTAGGTATTGGATACCGACGATCGAATCTCGAGCAAGTAACATACCGATGACAAAGGGAACAACGTATGTTGTTATGCGGTTTGACCGATAAAGATCTTCGTAGAATATGTAGGAGCCAATATGGGCATCCAAGTTCCGCTATTGGTTATTGACCGATAATAGTTCTAGGTCATGTCTACATAGTTCTCGAACCCGTAGGGTCCGTGACGCTAACGTTACGATGGCAGTTATATTATGAGTTTATGAGTTTTGATGTACCGAAGGAGTTCGGAGTCCCGGATGAGATCGGGGACATGACGAGGAGTCTCGAAATGGTCGAGACGTAAAAGATCGATATATTGACGACTATATTCGGAGTTCGGAAAGGTTCCGAGTGATTCGGTATTTTTCGGAGTACGGAGAGTTACGGAATTCGTATTGGGCCTCTTTGGGCCATACGGGAAAGGAGAGAAAGGGCCAAAGGGTGGCCGCACCTCCCCTTGGACTAGTCCGAATTGGACTAGGGAGGGGGGCGCACCCTTCCTTCCTTCTCCTTTTCTCTTCCCTTTCCTTCTCTTCTACTCCCACTACATGGAAGGGATCCTCGTTGGACTCGGAAAGGGGGAATCCTACTCCCGGTGGGAGTAGGACTCCCAAGGGCGCGCCCTAGAGAGGGCCCGCCCTCCCCTCCTCCCCTCCTTAATATACGGGGGCACGGGGCACCCCATGGACACACACAAGTTGATCTCACGGATCGTTCCTTAGGCCGTGTGCGGTGCCCCCTCCACCATATTCCACCTCGGTCATATCATCATGGAGTTTAGGCGAAGCCCTGCCACGGTAGAGCATCATCATCGTCCACCACGCCACAGTCGACGGAACTCATCCCCGACACTTTGCTGGATCGGAGTCCGGGATCGCCATCGAGCTGAATGTGTGCTGAACTCGGAGGTGCCGTGACGCTCGGTACTTGGATCGGTCGGATCGTGAAGACGCACGACTACATCAACCAGCGTTGTCATAACGCTTCCGCTTCTGATCTACGAAGGTATGTGGACAACACTCTCCCCTCTCGTTGCTATACCATCACCATGATCTTGCGTTAATGCGTAGGAATTTTTGAAATTACTACGTTCCCCAACGATGGCATCCGAGCCAGGTTTTATGCGTTGATGTTATATGCACGAGTAGAACACAAGTGAGTTGTGGGCGATACAAGTCATACTACTTACCAGCATGTCATACTTTGGTTCAGCGGTATTGTGAGATGAAGCGGCCCGGACCGACATTACGCCAGACGCTTACAGCGAGACTGGTTTCACCGCTGCGAGCACTTTCGTTGCTTAAAGGTGACTGGCGGCTGTCTGTCTCTCTCACTTTAGTTGAACCGAGTGTGGCTACGCCCGGTCCTTGCGAAGGTTAAAACAGCACCAACTTGACAAACTATCGTTGTGGTTTTGATGCGTAGGTAAGAACGGTTCTTGCTCAGCCCGTAGCAGCCACGTAAAACTTGCAACAACAAAGTAGAGGGCGCCTAACTTGTTTTTGCAGGGCATGTTGTGATGTGATATGGTCAAGACGTGATGAGATATAAGTTGTTGTATGAGATGATCATGTTTTGTTGAAGTTATCGACTGGCTGGCGAAGCCCTATGGTTGTCTCTTTGTTGCATAAAGATGCAAGTGCCAAATAATTGCTTTACTTTATCGCTATCACGATAGCAATAGTTGCAAGAGCAATAGTTGGCGAAGGCGACCATGTGACGACACATTGATATAGATCAAGATGATGAAGATCATGGTGTCGTGCTGGTGACGATAGAGATCATGACAGTACTTTGGAGATGGAGATCAAAGGCGCAAGATGATCATGGCCATATCATGTCTCATATTTTGATTGCATATGATGTTTATCTGTTATACATCTTATTCTGTTTTGTTTGACGGTAGCATTTTAAGATGATCTCTCACTAATTATCAAGAAGTGTTCTCCACGAGTATGCACCGCTATGCGAAAGTTCTTCGTCTTTGAGACACCACGTGATGATCGGGTGTGATAGGCTCTACGTTCAAATACAACGGGTGCAAAATAGTTGCACACGCGGAATACTCAGGTTAAACTTGACGAGCCTAGCATATAACGAGATATGGCCTCCGGAACACGGAGACCGAAGGTCGAGCGTGAATCATATAGTAGATATGATCAACATATTGATGTTCACCGTTGAAACTACTCCATCTCACGTGACGATCGGACATGGTGTAGTTAATATGGATCACGTAATCACTTAGAAGATTAGAGGATGTCTATCTAAGTGGGAGTTCTTAAGTAATATGATTAATTGAACTTTAATTTATCATGAACTTAGTCTGGTAGTATTTTGCAAATTATGTTGTAGATCAATAGCTCGCGTTGTTGCTTCCCTATGTTTTTATATGTGTTCCTAGAGAAAATTGTATTGAAAAATGTTAGTAGCAATGATGCGGATTGGATCCGTGATCCGAGGTTTATCCTCATTGCTGCCTACGTAAGAATTATGTCCTTAATGCACCACTAGGTGATGGACCTATTGCAGGAGCAAATGCAGGCGTTATGAACGTTTGGCTAGCTCAATATGATGACTACTTGATAGTTTAGTGCACCATACTTAACGGCTTAGAATCGGGACTTCAAAGACGTTTTGAACGTCATGGACCATATGAGATGTTCCAGGAATTGAAGTTAATATTTCAAGCAAATACCCGAGTTGAGAGGTATGAAGTCTCCAACAAGTTCTATAGCTAAAGGATGGAGGAGAATCGCTCAACTAGTGAGCAAGTGCTCAGATTGTCTGGTACTACAATCGCTTGAATCAAGTGGGAGTTAATCTTCCAGATAAGATAGTGATTGATAGAATTCTCTAGTCACCATCACCAAGTTAGTAGAACTTCGTGATGAACTATAGTATGCAAAGGATGACGAAAACGATTCCCGAGCTCTTCGTGATGTTGAAATCGAAGGTAGAAATCAAGAAAGAGCATCAAGTGTTGATGATTGACAAAACCACTAGTTTCAAGAGAATGGCAAAGGGAAAGAAAGGGAACTTCAAGTAGAATGACAAGCAAGTTTTCACTCCCGCGAAGAAGCCCAAAGCTGAACCTAAAGCCTGAAACTGAGTGCTTCTACTACAAAGGAAATGGTCACCGGAAGTGGAACTACTCCAAATATTTGGTGGATAAGAAGGATGGCAAAGTGAACAAGGGTATATTTGATATACAGGTTATTGATGTGTGCATTACTAGTGTTTATAGTAGCCCCTGAAAGTATTTGATACTTGTTCGGTTGCTAAGATTAGTAACTCGAAACAGGAGTTACAGAATCAAACAAAGACTAGTTGAAGGAAGTGACGATGAGTGTTGGAAGTAGTTCCAAGATTGATATGATCATCATCGCACACTCCCTATACTTTCGGGATTAGTGATAAACCTAAATAAATGTTATTTGGCGTTTTCGTTGAGCATGAATATGATTTGATCATGTTCATTGCAATACAGTTATTCATTTAAAATCAAAGAATAATTGTTGTTCTGTTTAAATGAATAAAACCTTCAATGGTCATACACCCAATGAAAATAGTTTGTTGGATCTCGATCGTAGTGATACACATATACATAATATAGATGCCAAAAAGATGCAAAGTTAATAATGATAGTGCAACTTATTTGTGGCACTTGTCGTTTGGAGTCATATCGGTGTAAAGCGCATGAAGAAACTCCATGCCGATGGGTTTTTGGAATCACTTGATTATGAATCGTTTGATGCTTGCGAACCGTGCCTTTTGGGCAAGATGAGTGAAACTCCGTTGTTCGGAACAATGGAGCGAGATCTTGACTTGTTGGAAATAATACATACCCGATGTATGCGGTCCAATGAGTGTTGATGCTCGTGGTAGGTATCGTTATTTTCGACCTTCACAAGATGATTTGAGCAGATATGAGTATATCTACTTAATGAAGCACAAGTCCGAAACATTTGAAAAGTTCAAAGAATTTCAGAGTGAAGTGGAGAATCATCGTAACAAGAAAATAAAGTTTCTCTGATCTGATCGTGGAGGAGAATATTTGAGTTACTGAGTTTGGCCTTCATATAAAAACAATGTGCAATAGTTTCACAGCTCACGCCACATGGAACACCATAACGTAATGGTGTGTCCGAACGTCATAACCGCACTTTATTTGATATGGTGCGATCAATGATGTCTCTTACCGATTTACCAATATCGTTTTGGGGTTATGCATTAGAGACAGCTGCATTCACGTTAAATAGGGCACCATTAAATCCGTTGAGACGACAGCGTATGAACTATGGTTTAGCAGTAAACCTAAGCCATCGTTTCTTAAAGTTTGGGTTGCGATGCTTATGTGAAAAAGTTTCAACATGATAAGCTTGAACCCAAATCGGAAAAGTGCGTCTTCATAGGATACCCGAAATGTTGGGTACACCTTCTATCACAGATCCGAAAGGCAAGACATTCATTGCCAAGAATGGATCCTTTCTAGAGAAGGAGTTTCTCTCAAAAGAAGTGAGTGGGAGGAAAGTAGAACTTGATGAGGTAATTGTACCTTCTCCCTTATTGGAAAGTAGTTCATCACGTAAATCAGTTCCAAAGTGATTCCTGCACCAATTAGTGAGGAAGTTAATGATGATGATCATGAAACTTCAGATCAAGTTGCTACCAAACCTCGTAGGTCTTCGGTAGTAAGATCCGCACCGTGAGTGAATGCGGTAATAGTGTTACGGAAGTCATGTTACTAGACCATGATGAACCTACGAACTATGAGGAAGCGATGATGAGCCCAGATTCAGCGAAATGGCTTGAGGCCATGAAATCTGAGATAGGATCCATGTATGAGAACAAAGTATGGACTTTGGTTGACTTGCTCGATTGATCGACAAGTCAAGTTAAATAAATGGATCTTCAAGAGGAAGACGGACACTGATAGTAGTGTTACTATCTACAAAGCTCGACTTGTCATAAAAAGGTTTTTGACAAGTTCAAGGTGTTGACTACAATGAGATTTTCTCAATTGTAGTGATGCTTAAGTCTGTCCGAATCATGTTAGCAATTGCCACAATTTATGAAATCTGGCAAATGGATGTCAAAACTGCATTCCTTAATGGTTTTCTTAAAGAAGAGTTGTATATGATGCAACCAGAAGGTTTTGTCAATCCTAAAGGTGCTAACAAAATATGCAAGCTCCAGCAATCCATCTATGGACTGGTGCAAGCATCTCGGAGTTGGAATATACGCTTTGGTAAGTTGATCAAAGCATATAGTTTTATACAGACTTGCGGTGAAGCCTGTATTTACAAGAAAGTGAGTGGGAGCACTACAGCATTTTACGATAAGTATATGTGAATGACATATTGTTGATCGGAAATAATGTAGAATTATTCGCAAAGCATAAAGGAGTATTTGAAAGGAGTTTTTCAAAGAAGGACCTTGGTAAAGCTACTTACATATTGAGCATCAAGATCTATTGAGATAGATCAAGACGGCTTGATAAGTTTTTCAATAAGTACATACCTTGTCAAGATTTTGAAGTAGTTCAAAATGGAGCAGTCAAAGAAAAGTTCTTGCACTGTTGCAAGCGTGTGAAATTGACTAAGACTCAAATCCCACCACGGCAGAAAATAGAAAAGAGAATGAAAGTCATTCCCTATGCCTCAGTCATAGGTTCTATAAAGTATGCTATGCTATGTACCAGACCTATTGTATACCTTGCTCTGAATTTGGCAAGGGAGTACAATAGTGATCTAGGAGTAGATCACTGGACATTGGTCAAAAACATCCTTAGTGAGGACTAAGGAAATATTTCTCGATTATGGAGGTGATAAAAGAGCCCGTCGTAAAGAGTTACATCAAAGGTAAGCTTTTACACCGATCCGTATGACTATAAGTCTCAATCTGGATACATATTGAAAGTGGGAGCAATTAGCTAGAGTAGCTCCGTGCGAGCATTGTAGACATAGAATATTTGCAAAATACATACGGCTCTGAATATGATGAGACCTGTTGACTAAGCCTCTCTCACGAGCAAAACATGATCACACCTTAGTACTCTTTTGGGTGTTAATCACATAGCGATGTGAACTAGATTATTGACTAGTAAACCCTTTGGGTGTTGGTCGCATGACGATGTGAACTATGGGTGTTAATCATATACAGATATGAATATTGGTGTTAAATCACATGGCGATGTGAACTAGATTACTGACTCTAGTGCAAGTGGGAGACTGAAGGAAATATGCCCTAGAGGCAATAATAAAGTTATTATTTATTTCCTCATATCATGATAAATGTTTATTATTCATGCTAGAATTGTATTAACCGGAAACATGATACATGTGTGAATACATAGACAAACATATAGTCACTAGTATGCCTCTACTTGACTAGCTCATTAATCAAAGATGGTTATGTTTCCTAACCATAGACATGTGTTGTTATTTGATTAATGAGATCACATCATTAGGAGAATGATGTGATTGACATGACCCATTCCGTTAGCCTAGCACTTGATCGCTTAGTATATTGCTATTGCTTTCTTCATGACTTATACATGTTCCTGTAACTATGAGATTATGCAACTCCCGTTTACTGGAGGAACACTTTGTGTGCTACCAAACGTCACAACGTAACTGGGTGATTATAAAGGAGCTCTACAGGTGTCTCCAAAGGTACATGTTTGGTTGGCGTATTTAGAGATTAGGTTTTGTCACCCCGATTGTCGGAGAGGTATCTCTGGGCCCTCTCGGTAATGCACATCATTATAAGCCTTGCAAGCAATGTAGCTAATGAGTTAGTTACGGAATGATGCATTACGTAAACGAGTAAAGAGACTTGGCAGTAACGAGATTGAACTAGGTATTGGATACCGACGATCGAATCTCGGGCAAGTAAGATACCAATGACAAAGGGAACAACGTATGTTGTTATGCGGTTTGACCGGTAAAGATCTTCGTAGAATATGTAGGAGCCAATATGGGCATCCAGGTTCCGCTATTGGTTATTGACCGAGAATAGTTCTAGGTCATGTCTACATAGTTCTCGAACCCGTAGGGTCCGCATGCTTAACGTTACGGCGATGCTTATATTATGAGTTTATGAGTTTTGATGTACCGAAGGAGTTCGGAGTCCCGGATGAGATCGGGGACATGACGAGGAGTCTCGAAATGGTCGAGACGTAAAGATCGATATATTGGACGACTATATTCGGAGTTCGGAAAGTTTCCGAGTGATTCGGGTATTTTTCGGAGTACCGGAGAGTTACGGGAATTCGTATTGGGCCTCTTTGGGCCATACGGGAAAGGAGAGAAAGGGCCAAAAGGGTGGCCGCACCCCTCCCCTTGGACTAGTCCGAATTGGACTAGGGAGGGGGGCGCACCCTTCCTTCCTTCTCCTTTTCTCTTCCCTTTCCTTCTCTTCTACTCCCACTACATGGAAGGGTTCCTAGTTGGACTAGGAAAGGGGGAATCCTACTCCCGGTGGGAGTAGGACTCCCCTAGGGCGCGCCATAGAGAGGGCCGGCCCTCCCTCCTCCACTCCTTTATATACGGGGCAGGGGCACCCCATGGACACACAAGTTGATCTACGGATCGTTCCTTAGCCGTGTGCGGTGCCCCCTCCACCATATTCCACCTCGGTCATATCGTCGCGGAGTTTAGGCGAAGCCCTCGCGATGAGAGCATCATCATCGCCACCACGCCGTTGTCTTGTGGAACTCATCCCCGACACTTTGCTGGATCGAGTCCGGGATCGCCATCGAGCTGAACGTGTGCTGAACTTCCGGAGGTGCCGACGCTCGGTACTTGGATCGGTCGGATCGTGAAGACGCACGACTACATCAACCAGCGTTGTCATAACGCTTTCACTACGGGTTCACGAGGGTATGTGGACAACACTCTCCCCTCTCGTTGCTATACCATCACCACGATCTTGCGTGTGCGTAGGAAATTTTTTGAAATTACTACGTTCCCCAGCACTTACCTCTCTCAAACTAGAACATAAGGCATATTGGGCTATTAAAGAGCTCAACTATGATTTCAAACTTGCCGGTGAGAAGAGGTTATTTGATATTAGCTCACTTGATGAATGGAGAACCCAAGCTTATGAAAATGCCAAGTTGTTTAAAGAAAAAGTCAAAAGATGGCATGACAAAAGGATACAAGGCGTGAGTTTAATGTAGGTGATTATGTATTGCTATACAACTCTCGTTTAAGATTTTTTGCAGGAAAACTTCTCTCTACATGGGAAGGACCCTACGTTATCGAGGAGGTCTATCGTTCACGCCATAAAAATCAATAACTTCAAGGCACAAATCCAAGGTGGTAAACGGTCAAAGAATTAAACACTATATCTCAGGTAATCCCATAAATGTTGAAACCAATGTTATTGAAACCGTAACCCCGGAGGAATACATAAAGGACACTTTTCGGAACGTTTCAGATTCCGAAAAGGAGTAGGTATGTGGTACGGTAAGTAAACCGACTCCAAAACAATTTTTAAGGCAATATTTCTCCGGTTTGGAATATTTAGAAAAATAGAAAAATAATTAGCAGTCCGAAGGACACGAGGGCCCCACGAGGGTGGAGGGTGCGCCACCCCTGGGCGCGCCCCCTACCTCGTGGGCACCTCGTGTGCCTCCCGGACTCCGCTTTTCTTGCACGATACGATTTTGGTCGGTAAAAATTCATTATATATTCTCCCGAAGGTTTTGACTCCCGTATCACGCAATTATCCTTTGTTTTTGTTTCGAGCTGTTTTTCGGATAGATCTAGATTATCATGACGTCCCCTAGTGCCTCCAAGGACAAGTTCTTCGAGAAGGTCATCAACCCTTACCTCGCGGAGGTGCTGCAACACCCTCAACCCATTGAGATGCGTGATGGGTTGCTGCACATCCGCTGGCGAAGAGGGACCCAAGGGACCGGAAGCGTGGAGACGAGGCTCGAAGCAGTGGAGCAACAAGTTTTCAAGTGTCAGGGGATGGTGGAACGTGGACTCAACTCCAACCACATGATGACCGCAGACTTCACTAGCAACCACAAGTCGGATGCCGACAACATCGGGGAGGCCATATTCAAGCTTCATGAGAAGATCGAGCACCTTCAAGCCCAAATCTATGACCTGCAAAATCAAAACTGTGAGTATGAATATAGATTCAAAAGGATGAGTTTGGCTGCAGATTTGAGGATCCCGAGACTCGATCATCCTTCTATGATGGTGAGCCCATGCCTTGGAGGATGGACGACAAGCCCGCATCATCAACAACATCACCACCACCTTCTTCACCAGCAAAGGAGACATAATCACATGGGTATGGGCACTCCCCTTGGCAACTGCCAAGCTTGGGGGAGGTGCCCCGGTATCGTATCACAACCACATCTCCTATCTTTACCATTTTTCTTAGTTCGATCCTATTAGTAGTATCTTGATCTAGTAGAATAAAGTTTATGGCATGATCTAGTTTTGAGTTTTGCTTTACACTACTAGGAAAAGGCCTACTAATGGCGCTGATCAGTTTGTTTACTAATGGCGCACTACCGTGCGCCATTAGTATCACGCCACTACTAGTATTTTTTACTAATGGCACACCACCTGGTGCGGCATTAGTATTCTGGTATACTAATGGCGACTCATGCAGTGCGCCATTAGTTTTGCCCACAAGTGCGCCACTAGTGTCTTCTATACTAATGGCGCACCACATGGTAGTGCCGCCATTAGTAACAATTTTTTAATTTTTTTCTTAATCTCAGGTCACTATTTCACCTATGAGATATCCAACACATATATATACAACAAGCATCCATATAACAATCATAGCCAACACAGAAGTTCCATCATATATACATACATAGCCAACACACAAGTTCCATCATATATACATACATAGCCAACACATAGTTCCATCGTTACATATTACAAAAGTTTCACATTGTTCATCCAACACCGTTATCCATCAATTCACAAAAGTTTCACATTGATACAAAATAAAACACAAATGTAAAAGAAGCACTCCATCCATGCAAGCTTCCGTGAATTAAATCAAATCTGCAAAATGATAAACAAGAAGTTAGAAGAAGAAAAGAAAGAAGACTAGAAGAATACTAGAAGAAGAATAATACTAGAAGAAGAAGAACACTAGAAGAATAATAAGAAGAATTTTGGAAAAGAAGAAGAATAAGAAGAAGACTATAATCTTATTATGTAAACTTGATCATTTTGTGCTAACATAAGTTATTTTGGAGCTAATCTATAGGAAACTAAGCATATAAGCTCTAAGTTAGTATATTAGAGCCAACTTAGGTAAATTGAAGCTAACCTATGTCATTTTGGAAAAGAAGAAGAATAAGAAAAAGACTATAAGCTTATTATGTAAACTTGATCATTTTGTGCTAACATAAGTTATTTTGGAGCTAACCTATAGGAAACTACATATAAGCTCTAAGTTAGCATATTAGAGCCAACTTAGGTAAAAATGAAGCTAACCTATAGGAAACTAAGCATATTAGAGATAACATAGGTAACTAAGTATATATATATATATATATATATATATATATATATATATATATATATATATATATATATATATATATATATATCATTTTGGAGATCCGACATACGACAAAGTTCAGTTCTCATGCATTGTTCTTCTCCTTCTCCTTCTCCTTCCCTCAAATCGATGCGCCAAGAGCGGCGAGGCGGTGGAGGCAAGTGAGGCGATGGGATGTAGTCTTCTATCACAATTGGCGTGGTCATGTCGCCCACTGTGGGATCGCCGCACCACCACCGGTCGCGTGGTCATTGTCAGCACCACCACCATCGCGAGGCCACCTTGAGGCACGACCATCGCTAGGTCATCCTCAGCCACCTCCATCTCTTGCCCATGGTCAGCCACCACCATCTCTTGCCCTTGGTCAGCCACCACAGCGCTTAGGTCATCCTCACCTGATGCCCATCGTCATCCTGCGGCTCCTCATCCCCACTCTGCTCCTCTTCTCCCGCACTCCACCTGGATCATCCTTCTTGTTGTCTATCTTGCCGCCAGAATCGCTATTGCTTTCGCTACTGACCATATAGTCGCCGCCGCTTTGGCTGTAGCTGTCAGCCGCTGCTCCCATTACTCCGTCCAAAATGCAACAATGACCGTTAACAATCGATGTGAGACAAAGCCAAATGTAGAGGAATAGAAGAGGCAGAACGTCTGGCGCATCATCATCGTCGGCCAGAAGCGCATCGACACATAGTCGTGGTTGAACACCTTCACGATGAGCATGCTGGGCGCTGTCATTGCACTCAAGAGAAGGAAGTACCCCAGTCAGCAGGTCGTAGGGCACGTAGAACTTCTCCCACCCACGAGACAAGTACATGTGGCCCTCCTTGATCACCAACTCCACATTCCATCGCTGCGAAACCCGGCTGCCTACTGTCGCAGCTTCACATTATTTGGCGGATCTTCACCCATCAGCATGTTCATAAACTGTCGTGTAGCCTCTGCGCAGTTTGGGACAATGAGTGATGTAGCAAACAACAGATATCATAATGAGATGGGTGAAGGGGAGATCTCTCGTTTTATATACCTGCGTCATGGATGATACGGAAGTCTCAAGTATGATAGTGAAGAACTCGGAAGCATCCAACTCAGCATCAAGCGGTGTCGCTGAGCGGTGGCTGCTTCCCGCCATCTCCGATAAGCAGCAGAAGATACCAATTAGTACCCTTACAACAGATCATAAAACATGCATGATAACAGGTATTAGTCATAAGTACCCCATATGTCCTATTTTAGCAAAGTCATGCTAAAATTCACGGAAAATTTCAGCATTACCTTTGCTAAAAATAGGACATATGGAGTACCCGAATTTGCTGGAACGGAAGTTAATCGACATTCCGGCAAACTCAAGGGCCTCTCGGGGTACATGCAAATTCATCACGACACAATGGTCGGAGACAAAACCCAGAAAACTAGCACCACAATGTGCCTCTACTTTCATATGGATGAAAAGGCCCCAGACCATATGGTCCTCTGCTTTCATATGGACAAAAATCAGCTCAACTTATGTGAGCTTCCGTTCCAGATCTAATAGGTCACCCAACAAAAAATCATCATAGCAAAGCACATAACAAAATTCAGTAAATTTCCAGCAACTACTCCTAATGCAAACAAGATTCACCTAGCAAAGTTTATTTGACATGGAGCAAAGCACATGACATAGAGTAAACATTAGCACTATTTAACAGTAAAAGGTTTTAGCTAATTTGAATTAACTGAAAGCAGCAGTACATCATTTTTATTGATAGTAAAATGTTCAAAGAAACAGAAATATCAAGACAATAGCTAGATTACACTATCAAGACACTAGCTTAAAAATGTTCATTTACTTTGAATAAACAAATATTCAAGCAGATTTGCTTGTCCTACTCCCCGCAGATCACCAAGCATCTTTTTTAATCCAGCTAATTAACTAAAACTTGCACTAAACTACTGTTGTCCCAAGACTACTGCAAGTGCCATACTATCGCAAGTGCCATACTACCGCAAGTGCTATACTACCGCAGAGAATTATGCCCACTTGAGTTGGAGTTAATGACCTCGATAGACTGTCATCGGCAAGAAGAGAGTAGCACTACTAGTACTAGCCTTGTACTACTTGTAATGGAAGAATATGACACAGTGCTAGTACACAGTGTACAAATTATAATCAGTAGGAAAATATCATCATAATAATATCATCATTCAAGAGGAAAACAACCTTAGCTAGGTCAGTTCTGAACTACATATGGCAATCTCACTTTTAGGAAAGCAGGATCATCATACACATATATAGCTCACTTCATCCGGGCGAGGGGCTATGGCAGAGGATTTCACTCAAAATCAAGCAAGATATACCGATCGATGTGAAGCGTTGTCCCGTATGTATTCACAAGAGGCTAGAAGATGTGCTCAACCAACTGTCACAAAAAAAATAAATTATTATTTGCCTAAGTTGACAGGTACCAAAATCTCATCACACTAGCTAAAAGACGACAAACATGTCTTGTTAAGAACTTAATATATGTCAAAAATTGACAGGAGCTTCATCATTTTTATTGCTAGGTTCATAGTAAGACTTAACATTGCTGCCTATGCAATATTAACTAGATGTATGGTTTACTTGAGTTATACATGTTTCTACTTACAAGGTTATATCTGAAAATAGAACTAAATAGACATTTTAAATATATTTCACTCATAATATGACCTTTTCCTCAAGCAATCGTGAATTATGAAATCCAAATTTCCTTGGTTCAGTTTCAAGAATGTCTGAAACAAACACTAGGCTTTGCCTACCGATGTGCAAAAAAAACTAAATTAGCATGACATTCAGCAGAACGAAGAATGGATAAAGAACTGAAGAAACACAACATTCGTGAGAAACACACAATAGCTTGCAAAGTGGGCTTCCGCCGGGGTCCTTTCAAAAGTTCATAGCAGCGAGCGCAATGCAGCCAAAAAAAGATCATCTATTGCATTCTCCCCACCGTAATGAACACAGGCCGGCAGCTCCTCGATAACCTCAGGGAAAACCATATTCAGTTTTGAGACGCATAGTAAGAGCGACTCCACTAGCATTCCACTACTACAAGCTATTTTGGAAATTCTGTCATAACCGTTGGGTTTTTAGTCAAACAAGTAGAGTAAAATGAACACGCAAGCGACCGGCAGCAGCGATTAGGGATGGTGGTGGGGGCGTGGAAGGCGCGGGCTTTGGAGGGGGAGCGCCTTGGTGGCGCAGGCGGACGGTGGGGAGGGGGGAAGCTTCGGACTTGGGGGCGGGGCTGACGGAGGGGAGGAGGGCGGAGGGAGGTGGAGAACGCAGCGGAAGGGAAGGAAGGGAGGGAATGGGGAGGAAGGGTGGAGAGGGAGGAAGGAGGAAGGAGGAGAGGTACCTGGGCGGGCGCGGCTGGTCGCAGGAGGGGTCGGGTTGGGGTCGGGTCGGGTGGGCGTGGCAGGCGGGGGGCCGATGCGAGGCTGGCGCAGGCAGGCGCCGACGCTGGGAGGCTGTCCCGGGCGACGAGGTCGCCGGAGGCGCCGGGCGATGGCGCTGGGCGTGAAGTGCGGGGCGCGCTGCTGGTCGCCGGGGCAGCGGGTGGGAAGTGGATCCGGCGAGAGGAGAAGGGTCGGGCGAGTTAGAGCTAGGGGAAGATTACTAATGGCGCACCCCAACGGTGCGCCATTATTATGTTTTTATTATTATTATTTTTGGTGATATTTCTTAATTTTTTACAAAAAATAGTAATAATTTTTTTATAAAAACAGTAATAATTTTTTATGAATATGAAAAAATATCATCAAATGGGGGTGCTCGGCGGTGGTGCTCGGCGGCAGTGGAGCGGGCCGGGGAGGGTGCGGGGGGTCGGCGGGCGCGGTGGAGCGGGGGAGGGTGCGGTGGGTGGAAATCGCCATCGGGTGGAGCGAGGAGGGTGCGGGGGTGCTCGGGCGGTGGAGCACGGGCCGGGGTGGCGCCATTAGTAGTTTCGCAAAAAAGTAAAAATAAATAAATATATATACTAATGGCGCACCGGGTCATAGTGCGCCATTAGTAGTTTTAAAAAAAAAAGAAAAAAAAATACAGTGAATGGTGCATTGTCCGCCTGCGCGCCATTACTAGTTAGAATTCAGTAATGGCGCACTTCGACCTGATGCGCCATTAGTATGTATGGAAAAATGGAAAAAAAATTAATACTAGTGGCACACCGTGTGTCTGGTGCGCCATTAGTGTCTTCCACACTAATGGCGCATCACCCACCGGTGCGCCATTAGTATATAGTAGTGGCGCACTACTTACCTGGTGCGCCATTAGTATCAATCCTATCTATAGCCCTTTTCCTAGTAGTGTTATGATCTCTCTATGTAATCGAGTCCGTGAGCTATATAATAAAGATTAGTGTTGAGTCAAGGGCTTGATTATTTTGCCATGATCTTGAGTGAATAAAAGAAAAGAAAGAAAAAGAATAAAAAGAAACAAAGAGTTCATATTGATCTTATCGATAGTAATGAATTCACATAGAAAGAGTATGATGATTAAAATTTGTTGGGAGTTGGCAAACATAGCTTTGGTCATCGCTGCAATTAATAGGAAGTAATAAGGAAAGAGAGGTTTCACATATAGATATACTATTATTGACATATTTTATGATTGTGAGCACTCATTAAAATATGACATGCTAAAGAGTTGATGTTGGACAAGGAAGACAACGAAATGAGTAATGTTATCTTATATCTGAGATAAAGTATATTGTCATGGATCTCCCAACATGTTGAGCTAGCCTTTCCCTCATGCTAGCTAAATTCTTAGCACCAAGTAGAGATACTACTTGTGCTTCCAAAACCCTTAAACCAGTTTTGCCATGAGAGTCCACCATATCTACCTATGGATTGAGTAAGATCCTTCAAGTAAGTTGTCATCGGTGCAAAGCAACAAAAATTGCTCTCTAAATATGTATGATTGATTGGTGTGGAAGAAATAAGCTTTATACAATCTTGTGATGTGGAAGAAATAAAAGCGACGGACTGCATAATAAAGTTTCGTATCACAAGGGGCAATATAAAGTGACGTTCTTTCGCATTAAGATTTTGTGCATCCAACCGTAAAAGCGCATGGCAACTTGTGCTTCCCTCTGCAAAGGGTCTATCTTTTATTTATTATCTCCTACCTTATGCAAGAGTCATGGTGATCTTCACCTTTCCTTTTTCATTTTATCCTTTGGCAAGCACAGTGTGTTGAAAAGATCCTGATTGATATATCTAATTAGATATAGGGGGCATGAGTTATTATTGTTGACATTACCCTTGAGGTAAAAGGTTGGGAGGCGAAACCGTAAGCCCCTTCTTTCTCTCAGTCCCACTAAAACTCCGTGAACCACCAAAGATCACGTGAGTGTTAGCAATTATGAAGGACTAAATGATAGTTGAGTATATGGACTTGCTATTAAGCTCTGACATAGACTCTTTCTGATGTTATTATAAATCGCAATTGCTTCAATGACTGAGACTATAGTTTGTTGGTTCTCAATAAAGTTTATGATTTGTACTCTGCATTGTGAATGGATTATTACTTGAACATAATAAATCATATGACAATATCTATATATGTTGCTGTTATGAGAATAATCATGATGCCTTCATGTCTGTATTTTATTTTTTTATCGACACCTCTACCTCTAAACATGGGGACATATTTATCGTTATCGGCTTTCGCTTGAGGACAAGCGAGGTCTAAGCTTGGGGAGTTGATACGTCCATTTTGCATCATGCTTTTATATCGATATTTATAGCATTATGGGCTGTTCTTACACGTCATGTCACAATACTTATGCCTATTATCTCTTATTTTACAAGGTTTACATAAGGAGGGAGAATGCCGGCAGCTGAAATTCTGGGCTGGAAAAGGAGCAAATATTAGAGACGTATTCTGCACAACTCCAAAAGTCCTGAAACTCCACGGAACATCTTATAAAAAATAATGAAAAATACTTGTCAAAGATGAAGACCAGGGGGGCCACACCCTGTCCACGGGGGTGGGGGCGCGCCCCCCTCCTAGGGCGCGCCCCCTACCTCGTGGGCCCCCTGGTGGCTCTCCGATGCCCATCTTATGCTATATGAGGTCTTTCAATGAGAAAAAAAAGCAACCTTTCGGGACGAAACTCCGCCGCCATGAGGCGAAACCTTGGAGGAACCAATCTAGGGCTCCGGCAGAGCTGTTCTACTGGGGACACTTCCCTCCGGGAGGGGGAAATCATCGCCATCATCATCACCAACGCTCCTCTCATCGGGAGAGGGCAAACTCCATCAACATCTTCACCAAAGACCATCTCCTCTCAAAACCCTAGTTCATCTCTTGTACCCAATTCTTGTCTCCAAGTCCGGGATTGGTACTAGTAGGTTGCTAGTAGTGTTGATTACTCCTTGTAGTTGATGCTAGTTGGTTTATTTGGTGGAAGATCATATGTTCAGATCCTATATGCATATTAATAACCCTCTGATTATGAACATGAATATGCTTTGTGAGTAATTATGTTTGTTCATGAGGACATGGGAGAAGTCTTGCTATCAGTAGTCATATGAATTTGGTATTCGTTCGATATTTTGATGAGATGTATGTTGTCTAGCCTCTAGTGGTGTTATATGAACGTCGACTACATAACACTTCACCATTATTTGGGCCTAGAGGAAGGCATTGGGAAGTAATAAGTAGATGATGGGTTGCTAGAGTGATGTAAGCTTAAACCCTAGTTTATGCGTTGTTTCGTAAGGGGTTGACTTTGGATCCATATGTTTCATGCTATGGTTAGGTTTACCTTAATACTTTTGTTGTAGTTATGGATGCTTGCAATAGAGGTTAATCATAAGTGGGATGCTTGTTCAAGTAAGAACAACACCCAAGCACCGTCCACCCACATATCAAACTATCAAAGTACAACGCGAATCATATGAACGTGAGGAAAACTAGCTTGACGATATTCCCATGTGTCCTCGGAGCGCTTTTCCTATTATAAGAGTTTGTCCAGGCTTGTCCTTTGCTACAAAAAGGATTGGGCCACCTTGCTGCACTTTATTTACTTTTTGTTACTTGTTGCTTGTTACAAATTATCTTATCACAAAACTATCTCGTTACCACTTATTTCAAGATTTGCAGAGACTACCTTGCTGAAAACAGCTTATCATTTCCTTCTGCTCCTCGTTGGGTTCGACACTCTTACTTATCGAAAGGACTACGATAGATCCATTATACTTGTGGGTCATCACGCTCCCCCTCCTTTGCTCCTCTCCTATCTTTTCCACTAAAGCCCAATAAGGCCCATATACCTCCCGGGTTCTTAACCTCCCGTTGATCCCAGTATATTCTCGATCTCACTCGGAACCATTCCGATGTCCAAATATAGTCGCCCAATATATCGATCTTTATGTCTCAACCATTTTGAGACTCTCGTCATGTCCGTGATCATATCCGGACTCAACTGCCTTCGTACATCAATACACATAAACTCATAATACCGATCGTCACGTAACTTGTTGCAAGGACCCTACGGGTTCGAGAACTATGTAGACATGACCGAGACATGTCTCCGGTCAATAACCAATAGCGGAACCTAGATGCTCATATTGGTTCCTACATATTCTACGAAGATCTTTATCGGTCAAACCGTATAACAACATACGTTGTTCCCTTTGTCATCGGTATGTTACTTGCCCGAGATTCGATCGTCGGTATCTCAATACCTAGCTCAGTCTCATTACCGGCAAGTCTCTTTACTCGTTCCGTAATGCCTCATCCCGCAACTAACTCATTAGTCACATTGCTTGCAAGGCTTATAGTGATGTGCATTACCGAGAGGGCCCAGAGATACCTCTCCGACAATCGGAGTGACAAATCCTAATCTCGATCTATGTCAACCCAACAAGTACCATCGAAGACACCTGTAGAGCACCTTTATAATCACCCAGTTACGTTGCAGGACGCTTTGGTAGCACACAAAGTGTTCCTCGAATCGGGAGTTGCATAATCTCATAGTCATAGGAACATGTATAAGTCATGAAGAAAGCAATAGCAGTAAACTAACACGATCAAGTGCTAAGCTAACGGAATGGGTCAAGTCAATCACATCATTCTCCTAATGATGTGATCCCATTAATCAAATGACAACTCATGTCTATGGTTAGGAAACTCAACCATCTTTGATCAACGAGCTAGTCAAGTAGAGGCATACTAGTGACACTATGTTTGTCTATGTATTCACGCATGTATTATGTTTTTGGTTAATACAATTCTAGCATGAATAATAAACATTTATCATGATACAAGGAAATAAATAATAACTTTATTATTGCTTCTAGGGCATATTTCCTTCAAATACAAGTTTACTTCTAGAAGTATGTTAAATCATATAAATTACATATGTTATTCAGAACAAAAGTATCATATGTTAAAGCTTTTACAATTGAAGGATAAGGTGAAAAAATATTCGCTTATATTCACATCATCAAGTTATCAATTAAAAAGGGTACTTCCTGCACAAAAGATTAAGGGTACAAATTATGATTGAAACCATAACTATTCTTCTTACAAAATTACAACTATTCTTAAACAAATAATACCAATAACAACGATTGAAATATAAATAAGATTTAAACGGTGGGTGGGAAAGAATCGATTGGAACCACCCGCCAACAAATAATGGATCGGAACAACTTGCATGTGATTGAGGATTAAAGGTAGACGCACACGTCACTACACCGTATTTTCTCCGAACTTTGTATTTATGCCGACCTCTTTTTTGTTTTTGTTCCTCCACGTGTTGCAATGAGTTTTTTATGATCGGGTTTCGGTGCTTTGGGGATTATATTGCAAACCGCTTTTGAGAGGTGAAGGGAATCAGATTGACATCTCGATGGTAATGGCGTCGACCATACCATGAAGAAAAATCTCATGGCTCGGCCAAATACATTAATCTAGACTAGGAAACCCTATCGCGTGTTGATCTTGCAAAACAACTGATTATCTTGGTAGTGGTCATGAATTACGGTACGACAAGGAAGCGGCGTCGGTTCTCCTTGCAAACTTCTTATTTTTTGGCCAAAGTGTGTGCAATTTTCAACGATGTTACGTTATCATAGTAGTTGATTTATGCAACTTTTAAAATCTTTGAGGCCACTCCAGCTCATGTAGATTTTGTGTTGCTTAACTTTTTTTCCACGAGTCTTAGAGAACACCAAGGTGTAAGTAATTATAAAGATCACCTTTATCACAATCATTTGTGGTTAGTATGATATGTAAAAGGTTATTACAGAAATCACGTTTATGAAAAATATTTGTGGTTTGTATTTTCGACTTATTCCATCAAGTTAGAGGTAAAATAAAATGAAACATTGAATATAAAGTTGAACTAAAAATGTCGCCCACCTTGGGGCTCGAACCCAAGACCACAAGGTTAAGAGCCTTGCGCTCTACCGACTAAGCTAGACGGGCAACCTGGCCCAAATTCACTATCATGTATTAAGTCATGTGTATTATACACGAAAATTTAAATGGGAAAGCTTTTTGAGAAGGCAGACACTGAAAAGTTGCCTACACCTCATGCTCGCATTGATCATAGGTTGGAGTTCCTAAAAGAAAAATAGAACTTACTACTGCTACTGCTACTGCTACTACTGCTGCTACTACTGCTACTGCTGCTACTACTACTACTACTACTAGTATGCTAAATCATGTGTGTTATTCACAACAAAAGAATCATGTGTTAGAACATTACAATTGAAGGATAAAGTGACATAAAAGATACACTTATATTCACAAAATCAACTTATCCATAAAGCAACGGTACTTCCTGCATAAAAATAGGTGTGCAAATTATAGGAACAATAACTATGCTTTGTTCAAAAAAAAAGACAACTATTTTGAAGTAAAAAAATACTAACAACAATTGAAATACAAACGAGATTGAAATGGTGGGGAGGTCCAGAATAGATTTGAACCACCCGTAAGAAAAGAATAGATTGGAACAACATGAATATGATTGAGGATTAGAAATAGACACGCATGCCGCCGCCCCATATTTCCTTTGAAATTTGAGTTTCTGCCGCCTTGTTCTTTAACCTCCGCATGTTTGGTGAGCCAAATTTGCGTTATTGCCCCTCCAGGCGCTGCAATGGGTGTTTTATTCTTGGGTTTCGGTGCTTCGGGGGATGTTGCAAACTTTGTGAGAGACAATGGTAATCAAATTGACATCTCAATGGTAATGGCATCTACCATACTAGGAAGAAAAAATCTCATGACTCGGTCTAGTATGGTAATCTTGACTAAGAAACCCTATTGTGTGTTTATCTTCAACAACGTCTGATTATCTCGGCAGTGGTTGTGAATCAGGGGCGGAGACAGGACCCGGGCACCCAGGGCCCAGGCCCGGGGCGTGGGATTTTTTTATGCCGAACTGTGTAGATTTCAAGTTGGGCCCGGGGTCTAGCCCAGCAAGCACTACACGGCTGCACGCAGCCACGCACGAAGGGTACGAAGAGGCAATCTCGTCCTCCGTCCTCAGTATCCTTTCACCCGCGAGGAGCGGCCTCGACCTAACTCGTGCGATGAGCGGCGGCGAACTCGCTCTACTGCTCCCCGGCCAGCCGTCCCTCTCCTTGCACTGGTGCAGTGGTGCCCCCCCTTCTCCCCTGTTGGCCGTGACCCCTGGGACCATGCTCCGTTCCCCAATGCGTGCCATGGCGGTTGCCTCTCGTGTTGCCGGCGCGTCTCCCTACCCTCCTACAAAGATTGCTCCGGGAGACTCTTGTGTTGACCAGTTTGATTATGTGATGGTGAGAAGTCGAACACCTTTCTGAAGATTTATTATTCATACATTTCAATGCATTTGCTGGTTCAAACTGATGTGTACACAACCACATCTAAGATCTGTTCGTTTTGCTGATTCAAATTGAAACAGATTTGGTGTATTCAGTACATGTTCATTTTCTTCACAGTAGCTGTTTGATTGACATGGTGCACGGGACGAAAAAGCTGCAGCAGCAGAAGTTTTCGTCCGACGAAATCAGTACACTTGAGAAGAACTTCTGACGTAATTTCTTTCAGGTAAAGCATTACTAATATGTTAAGTATACAAGTGAAGTGTGTTAAGTATACAGAAAGGGTGTAATGCAAAATGTTAATTCATACTATGTAGCATGTAGCTTTCCAGATTTAAGGATCTATAAGCATTGGGTTAAATTCTAGATCGATTGTGCAATTGAGCCATATTGTATGTTTTCGCATGTGGTATTTTTTGGGTAGATATGAGGCACTTTGAGGGTAGTTATAGGCGGTAGAGATTTTCAATCTCGCCTATATTTTTTGGGCCCGGGGTTTGCTCCAATCCTGACTCACCACTGTTGTGAATGACAGTACAATAAGGAACAGGTGTCGGATCTGAGCAGTGGTTGCCAATGGTGATACAATAAGGAAAGGCGTCGGTTCACCTTGTGAACCTCTTTATCTTCGACCAAAGTGTGTGCAATGTTCAACGACGCTTGGTTCTCATGGTATTCGACTCATGCAGCTTTTCAAATCTTTATGCGGGTAGTCTACCTCACGCAAATTATGTGGTATGTAACTTTCAATGCATGATTTGGAGAAAATCGAGATGTAAAAGTTGGTTATAGATATCACCTTTATCAACAATATTTGTGGTATCCTTAGCCCACCGTAGTTCAAGTTCTAAACTTGACAATCGTGCTCGTGATTTTCCTGCATTTATTCCAGGCCTTCATGACATATGTTTAATAGGAGAAGACGTTTCCGTCGACTACGAAGACGCCCTGCCATGACTTCCATCAATCTCAAATGACGTGCCGACTCAGTCTCTCGGAGGTGCTCATAGGAGTAGAGAGTGCATGCTTACGTGCGTTCATAGGGGTGAGTGTACTATGCATTCATATAGGTGAGTATACTGTGTTAGAAAAATTTATGGTTTGTATGAGAAGTAAAAGGTGATTAGAAATATCACTTTTATCCGGCCTCTTTTATCTTCGGCCAAAGTGTGTGAAATGTTCAACGACGTTTGGTTCTCATGGTATTCGACTCATGCAGTTTTCCAAATCTTTGCGGGTTGTCCACCTCACGTAAATTATGTGGTATGTAACTTTCAATGCATGATTTTGGAGAAAATCGAGATGTAAAAGGTGGTTATAGATATCACCTTTATCAGCAATATTTATGGTATCCTCAGCCCATCAGAGTTCAAGTTCTAAACTTGACACTGGTGCTCGCATTTTCCTGCATTTATTCCAGCCTTCTGTGATGTATGTTTAATAGGAGAAGACGTTTCCGTCGACTACGAAAGGCGCTCGTGGCGACTTCATCAATCTCAAAATGACGTGTCGACTCAGTCTCTCGGGGGTGCTCATAGGAGTAGAGAGTGCATGCTTACATGCGTTCATAGGGGTGAGTGTACTGTGCATTCATAGGGGTTAGTATACTGTGTTAGAAAAATTTATGGTTTGTATGAGAAGTAAAAGGTGATTAGAAATATCACTTTTATAAAAAGTATTTGTGGTATGTATTTATTCCACCTAGTTATGGGTATGCGAATATGAAACATTACAATTTGTTTGATCAAAAAAGGTAACGGCAACTTAAACAATACATAATCACCCACCTTGGGGCTCAAACCCGCCTTCGGCAGCAAACTCCTGACGGCGACGTATCAGGTAACGCCTTGGGCGGATTTAAATCCTTTCAATCACCATGCTCATCAATGCGTGATGATCTTCCGAGATAGACGCCTTCTCAAGCAGATCCTTCACCGCATACACCAGTTGGCGCCCGAACTATCCGGCTTTGCCAAACCCGGGGCTCCTCCGTGATTTGACACTTTAGGCTCGTCCGCCCCTATCCGACGGGCGCCCGGACGGAGGCGTCTCGCTCTCTATCATCTCCTGGACGAAGGTCCCCCAAGACGAGCTCATTTGCGAAGGACGGAGATCCGAACTACAAGGTAAGAACTTTAGTTATCCTCGAAGCACAAATAGGGATGTCCCTTATTATAAAACTCCTTTCTTTCTACTTACGTTGGAGGGCTGACTCTTTAAGGGAGATTGTGCGGCGGGGCCTGCCCGGACGCAGAGACCCTCCGGCGAAGGTTTCTTCCCCTGTTTAGGGGCTTTGCCCCGGGTCCCTGAGGCAGTCCTCTTCTCCCCTTGGAGGGAGGGATTCTCGATCCCCTCTTTCAAGAGCCTCCTTAGGCGAGGCAAGTAGCTTTCCGCTTTCCCCTTCTGCCTTCCTTTGAAGGCGCAACCTCAAGCATCCGGACCAAAGACGGATCCCGCGCGTCTCGAGGGGGGCGGACACCATATCAATTTTGCTTCCGCTATCCACTCCTGTAGAAGGGAGTTGGTCATAAGGCTAATCATCGAAAGGCAAACAAACGGTATGTCCGGGACTCGGAACTACTTACTTGAGTATCCGGCGATTGCAGCTTAGGCCAAGATCCTCGGTCAATTCGGGACGCATTCTCTTGCGATCCAAGAATAATTTGTACATCTCCGTGGGTGTCATACCCATGAAGTGTTGAAGAATCCGGGCCCTCGGATTAAACTCCCATAGCCGGAGAGGGCGGCGTTGCGGCGGCGAGACGCCAATCAGCATAACACGCATTACCACCACCATATCGACCTCCCTCATTTGGAGATCTCGAATCCGGCCCTGCAGTAGGGGCACTTCATTTGACGGCCCCCAGTTGAGCCCTTGGTTGACCCACGACATCAACCATTGTGGAGGTCACGGGCGGAATAAGGGCGGCGGCTTTTGTCTGCGGCCCCTCGGAACGGTAATATAGAACCACTATTGCTGCCACGGGCCGAGCTCCTCTTGGATGGTACTAGTACTCAACTGCCCAGTGGCATAATACACGACGACATGAACGGGGAATACATCCTTGGCGCGCGTATATGGATCAGGCCGTGCAGAGCTCGCGCGAGAACCCGACCCGGGCGTTGGCGACGTCGAAGAGCACGCGGTGGTTCTGCTGCTGCATGCTGGCCAGCACGTTGAGCCCCGCGTTCACCCCAGTCGACGGGCCCGCCGCCATGGCCAGGCACGCGACGCCGCCCCACGAGCTGTGGATCATCACGTTCTCCTCAGGCAGTGTCACGGGCTCACGGCCGCCCCCGCACCGCCGGCGAACGCGACCGTGATGCTCGGCACCCGCACGCCACCGGCGGTCATGTTGTAGCACGTATCGAACCCGCCCAGAGGCGCCGACACGGGTGCCCGCACCTTGCGCCGGAACGCGTCGCGCACCGCGGCGTACACGAGCGGCGAGAGCCGCGTGAACATGGTGCCCGCGTCCACGATCGTGCCGCCGGTGCCTGTGACCGGGTCGAACGACGCGAGTGCCGATGCCGGCACCGCCACGGCCCTGCCGCCCACGCGGATGCCGACAATGTCGACGTAGTACAGGGTGGGGCGGTGGGGGTTGTAGAGCAGCGGCGTCGTCTTGATCCTCCTCGGCTGCCTGGCGGGGCTGAGCCTCAGCGTCCCGGAGAAGTTGGAGGACTTGTAGCTCGGGAGGCAGTAGGAGAAGACGGAGCCGTACGTGTCCTTGGTCTGCGACAGGAAGGAGAGCGGCCCGCGCCCGAAGCCGAAGACTTTGCGGGGCACGGACCGGCCGGTGACCACGCGGAGGCACCTGAACGTGTAGGAAGACACGGCGCTGCCGCCGTCAAGGGCGAGCACGTCCTGACCGAGAACGGCCTGGAACGTGGACGAGCCATACGACAGGTTGAACGCGCACGACGCGCCGGGGCCGCCAGGGCAGGAAGCGGCGCCTGGCACCTGCGCGCACTGCGGCGAGCCGCACCGCACGGGCCGGTACGTGGGCGAGTCCGTCGGGGCGAAGGACGGGGACGACTTGGGCGCGCAGCCGACGCAGGCGCTGCACGGGATCCATGCGGCGTCGTTGCTGGGGTCGATGGCGGCCAGCAGCGTCTGCGGCGGCATGCCGAGCCGCGCACGGGCCACGTAGTTGGGGATGCTGAGGATCTGCCGGCCCGAAGCGATCGGGACGAACGACCGGCCTTTGCTCCTAGATTTGGCTTTGGCAGGCACGGCTGCCGCGAGCATGCCAACGCGTGTCACGTCGGCGGCGGACTGCGTGGCGAGGAAGCTGCCCATTCGGTGAGCGGCGCGCCGGCGTTGGGCGACGGCAACGAGTGCGAGCGTGCCAGGAGCAGCTCAGGGTGGACACGGTCCGGGCCGGTCCGGTCCCTGACCGAGCTGTCCTTTGGACCGGCCGTCGGCGGTCCGGACCGGACCGGACCGAGCAGCGTCCCGGTCCTGTTTCCCGGGACCGGACTGGCAGGGATGAAGCCCGAGCCGGACCGAGCGGCTCGTTTGGACCGGCCGGAATTCATCACAGAGCACGCGCCGGAGCATGGCAACGTAGGGAGGGCGCTGGAGGCAGCGGAGCTCGTCGTGGAGATGTCAGGCAGCTTTGGAAGAGTCAGAGGGAGCTAGAGGAGCCAAAAAAATCACCAAAGCGACCTCATCGGCGGCATTTAATTTGGCACGACGGCCGGTGGACGGAGATGAAAAAGATGATGCCCAATGCGGCGATGCAGGACCTCCACGTCGTGTTCGTTGGTGCATACGACAGATCCGAGTGGGGCGCGTCCAGTGGACATAGTTTCCAGGGCCAGCGAGTCGAGTGGCCGCGCGGACGACGGCCCCCGCGGCGGCGGACATGAACGGCGACAGTTTCTTGCGCCCGCCACGCCTGGGTCGCCACGCACTCGCCACAGCCCGCCACACCCCGCCACGCCCCGCCATGCCGCCGCGACGCCCCAGCCACGCCCCACTCGGTGCTCACCGTGCCGCCGCCATGCTCCCGCCACGCTCCCGCCACGCCGATGCTTTGGTTTCTCGGTCCTGCGAGCTGGCTCGGTGAAAGTCCGGACCGGACCGACCAACTTTCGGGCCAGAATCTGCAGCTCGGACCGGCTGTTTTTTCCATCGGGCTAGGACCGAGCTGGCCCGGACCGAGCGGGCCACGAGCCGGTCCGAAAGACCGCTCGTGTCGTCCACCCTGCCGAGCAGCGTCGAGCTGCGCACGGCGGTCGCGGCCGTCCAAAACGTAGGTATGAGCTCGGCGTGGATGGTTGATAGTTTTTGAGTGTACATGGTTGCTTTTGCTCGCTCAGTTGCTTGCTGCTAGCTTAGTGTTCGTCATCGTGATAAATCAAGGATGGCGAGAAGGGAGGCGAAGGTAGCTGGCCGGGTGTACATGGAAGCGTCGAGATGTATATACTTCGTCAGTTCCTAAATATTTTTTTTTCAGAGATTTTAAATTAACTACCACATACAGATATATATATATAAACATATTTTAAGGGACTGTCTATTTACGGACTGTGCTAACGACCAGTCGACTGGTGGTTAGCGACAGATCCGCACTATTAGTTAGCTATCTTCCCACGCTCGCTTTCCACTGATTTTTTTCCTTCTCTCAAAAACCGTGATAAATCGCTAATGGTTTTTTCTGGTTTTTCGCCGCATAATATGAAAATAAAATAAAAGTGCTTGAAAGAGGATTCAACCTAGATCTATGCAATACCTATTGAGCCTAATAACCAACTAAGCCACCTTTTGTTGTTGTCTATTGTAGGTAAACAATGTTATTTGAACCTTTCTTATTTCTGCCATATCAGAAAATAAATAAAGTTTGGCTTGGTAACTTTGGCATGATCAGCATGATAATTAGGGTATGAGCAACATGATAACTATACCATGATAAGGCTGATAACTACAGATCTGAAAAAGGTTAAGGCATGAGGAAGTATGGTAATTTAACACATAAATTACCGATGAAAATGTTTAAAAAACTTTTTTCCCTTGGATGAAAGATACCATGGTGTTTAAAACGTAAGATATTAGTTATCAAATCTGTGATGTATACATTATCATGTTTTTACATAGAAATTACCGGGTGTATATTTTTCAACAATAAAAATTCAGGTCAAAAATTATAATGGCGTTTGTATATGAGTTATCAGCTTAGTATGTGTCTATTAACAAGCTATTTACATTTAAATTACCGGGGTTGCCCCCCCCCCTCGCCATAGACGCCAAATTATCAAGTCTGCGATGTGTGAGTTATCATGTTATTTGCAGAAGAGTTATCGTGGTATGGTTCAACAACTCCTCCCACCCTACCCCCGCCGATAAAGTTATCAGGATTGGGTACATAATTTATCATTTCTACGATGTGTGACTTATCATGTTATTTGCATAGAAGTTATCGTGGTGTGTTTGATGACCCCCAACCCCAACCCCACCAACAAAGTTACCAGGACTGGGTACATAATTTAATGTCTATGATGTGTGAGTTATCATATTATTTGCATAGAAGTTATCGTGGTATGTTTCAACGACTCCCCCACTCCGGCCCCTCCGACAAAGTTACCAGGACTGACACCCCCACCCCGACCCCTCCGACAAAGTTATCAGGTCTACCATGTATGAGTTATCATGTTATTTGCACAGAAGTTAACGTGGCATGTTTCAAATGACTTGCCCCACCCCATCCTCGCCGACCAACTTATCAGACCGGGGTACATAAGTTATCAGGTCTGCCATGTTTGAGTTATCATGTTATTTGCACAGAAGTGACCATGGCATGTTTCAAATGATTTCCACCCCACCCTCGCCGACTAAGTTATCGGGACCGGGTACATAAGTTATCAGGTCCGGCATGCTTGAGTTATCATGTTATTTGTACAGAAGTTACCGTGGTATGTTTCAACAACTCCCCACCCTCACCCTCGCCGACACAGTTTTAGGACGGGGTACATAAGTTATCAGGTCTATGAAATTTGACTTACCATGTTATTCACACGAAAGTTAACGGAGGATATTTTATCACCCCCCCCCCCCGGTCGGTAAAGTTAGCAGGAACCGGGTACCTAAGTGTGGAAAAAATCGAACACTAAATTAACTTGTTTTTATGCATACGTAGTAGAGGAGACATGTTAAATAGCCCATTTACTTTCTTTTGTTCAAGAAAGGGATCGTAGGTCAGGTGGTAGGCTAGTTGAGTTGGCTCACTAGTGGTGCAAGGATCGAATCCTCTCTTGTTCACACCAATTTTTGCGTGCGTGCATGCAACAGAGAAAAACAAAAGGAAACTGTGGCGCTCGGGAGGCTTTCGCGGGATCGTTTCGACGCGCATCCGACGACAATCGAAGCGTGTGTGCCTATCGCTAACGAACAGTCGGCAGGAATCTTTTTGTCAAACAAAACCTACGATGATATTTGTACATAAGCTATAAGGTTTGTGGTACATATAATTATCAATCTCATTACAAAAGAATTTACCGAGATATGACAAACGAGAAGACCGTTGTTCGAATTCTATAGGAGTGAAACATTTATTTCTTTAGAAAACATTCATCACTACAAAAAAGAGACAAATGGAGTACAAAACACGTTGCACCGGCCCTTTAAAAAACTTGGAGCAAATGGTTTTGTCTCCTCATCAAAGGCGTTGTGGTCATTTTTTCTCGCTCTCATTTACTAAGGTAGAAATACAGATTAACCCGCACATGAAACACAGCAAGTAGTCAGCTTAGCTGGTAATGAGTTGTGGCCACAACCAACAGGTTGTGTGTTCGAATCCTAGCGGTGGCACTAATTTTTTGAAGCCCTTTTTACATGACAGAGCAGAGCCGATCAGAAAAGAAAGATCGAAGAAAAAAAAAAGCAATCGTACGTGCCTGGCGCTAACTAACAGTCGGCAGGAAAATAGCTTTCTGATTTGTAATTGGTTATCATTCAAATTTTCCAACCAATAATCTGTTGACAGCTGTATGTCTGTTTTTCCTGAAGAAAATTGATCGGGCTGTATTTGTGACACGTCAAGCAACTAACAGCGACAGAAAGGTTGAACCAGTCGCCCCTACTGTCCTTTCCTTGACCCGTCAAAAGCACCTGACAGGATTACACTGTACAAATGCATAAGATTACACTGAGCAAAATGTATAAGGGGGTAAAATTACAGAGTAAAATCACATTGGATTACGAATTACACAGTAATTAAGAGTAAAATTACAGTTTAAATAGCAATAGATTACAGTATACGTTATGGGGAAAATTACACTACAGAAGATGGAAAAATAGGATTACAGTGAAACTACCATACAAATTACACATAAAATTATCAGTCAAATTAAACAATACAGACATGGGTAAAATTACACGGGAATTACATTGTAACTACTGTGTAATTACATTGTAACTCACATACAAAATACACAGTAATTATCAGTTAACTTACTATGTAAAAAGGGCATTGGATTACAGTATAGATATGGGTAAAATTACACTGTAAAAAAGGTGTAGGGTTAAAGTGTAACTAGCATACAAATTACACAGTAATTATCAGTCAAATTGCTGAGTAAAAAAGGCATCGGATTACAGTGCAGGTAAAAAGGTGCAGGATTACAGTGTAACTACCATACAAAATTACACAGTAATTATCAATCAAATTACTGTGTAACTACGGATAAATTTACACTGTAAAAAAGGGCATTCAAATTACAGTGTAGATATGGGTAAATTTACACTGTAAGAAAGGAGTAGGATTACAGTGTAACTACCATACAAAATTACACAATGACTATGATTACAGTGTAACTACCAAACAAATTTCACACTAAGAATCACTTTCGATAATAAGGGGCATTCAGAATACAGTTCATATAGGGTAAATTTACAGTGTAGGTACCATATAAACGACCCAATGATTAACGGAAGAGAAAAAAGACTTACAACATTCCTTCTGCCAGCAGATGATAATTTTCTCTTCATGTACTTGGCTTTCTGATCAAGAAACAAAAAAAATAAAATCATCAAACCAACATATGAAAAAATATGGAATAAAAACATCAAACTCTTCATCATCACCAGAACAACCCTGCAAAAGGAAAAGATCGAAACAATAACAAAAATTAATAAAAAATAGAAAAATAGAAAATAAAATGAAAATGAAAAGAAGATAAGAAGACAAATAATAACTACCAAAGACATAGCATTAGAACCATCATCAGCAAAATCATTAGGCACATAAGGGTCTTCCAAAGGATCAGCGCTCTCGAGTGAAGGAAGTAGGGGAACATCCTTGCGACAGACTTTCCGTTGTCTACTCATTCAGATACTACCTGAAAAACAATAGAGAAAAAAACAGGCCTCAAAATATACATAAGAGAAATTACAGGCTGACTAGCATACAAATTACACAATAAATACGGGAGAAATTACAGTGTAAAACGCATCAGATTACAGTGTAACTAGCATACAAATTACACAGTTACAGTGCAAAAGCGCAACATAATACAGCGCAAAGGCAGCAGGCTTGTGAATTGGATGCAGGCGACAAAACAACCTTCAGCAGAAAACGTGATGTATAGATATTTTACAAGCCTCACCCCACTAGATACAGCAGTGATGGTGATATTGAACAAATTAGGAAGACAAAATCCCAAGAGTTATTAGCGAGAACCAAAATTGACAGACAAATTCCCAAAGAACTTGAAGTAGTAATTCACGAGAAGCAAGAGCATCTTCTGCCAAAAACATATGACTAGTTTACTGGGTCTTACTGCAGATCAAGCATCAGCCATCACACATGAGTGGTCAAAAAGCACCACAAAGTTTTCACAAAAATCAAGACAGCACAAACTTATCCATTGACTGCTTAGTAAGGTTCAGAAAATAGATGAACAAAAGTCATGGGATCATTCAGATTTCAACAAAATTAACATCAAAGACTGCAGGGCTGCACAACAAACAGGGGTGAACTGCGAGGCCACTCATGCATAAATCTTAGGCGGACTAGCATGCAAATTACACAAATAAAATACGGGAGAAATTACAGTGCAAAACGCATCAGATTACAGTGTAACTAGCATATAAATTACACAGTTATTATGGGTAAAAATACTGTGCAAAATCACAACAGAGTACAGTGTAAATGGAATATGATTACAGTGTAATTACCACACAAATTACACAGTAAAAAATCAGTCAAATTACTGTGTAAAAAGGGGGCATCGGACTACAGAGTAAACATCGGTCGAACTAGACAGTAAATCATGGGATAGGATTACACTATAATTTCACAGAAATTATCGGTCAAATTACTATATAATTTACAGGTATAACTACCACCCAAAACTACACAGTAATTACCGGTGAAAATACTGTGTGATGCACAACAGGGTAGCTACATAAAGAGACTGTAGGGGAAAATGATAAAAAGACAAGCTATCCCCATGGTAATTAGAGGGAAAAAGCTTACACAGTGACAAGGTTCAGGCTATAAAACGAGAAACACTGAAACACTTAAAACTGTAGAGAGGCTCTATATAGGAACTATAGACCAACTCTGAAAAATCTCAGTTACACTAATTTACGATATAACCAAACACTACCACACCTACCTCCCACATCAACAGTGACAAGGTTATGCTGAGCTGAAATCACTGAACTCGATCCTTCGTAGTTCAACATCTCTCGGATCCACCCCTCAAAACTAAACCCTACCACACCTACCTCCACATCAACAACAAGGGAAATCTAGCGTTCTACGCCTACCTCCATATCAAACAGCCACAACACTGCCTCCAAAAATGTCCTACCGGATCCTAACCAGGAGGGATTTGGCCTCCGTCCACAGCAGGAAAAGGAAGACACGGCGGATTGTGCATGGCACGCTGCAACTTCCTACGCCACAACCACAGTGGACTACAAACACCACGGCAAACAAACTCCGGGGATCCACAAAATCCCCTAGATCTGAGACTACACGGCCACGAAACCACGGGCAAAACGCGAGAGCCAAGGACAACTACCCAGGGCAGCCGGCGGACGAAGAGAAGAAGGAGAAGAAATCAAAATCCTGCGGTGGATGAGCTCGGAATCGCCATGAACAGAAGCAATCTCCTCTGGCTCCTCCGCTGCTGGAGCTCTCTTCCTCTGCCTTATCGAAATGAGAAAGAACTAGCGACACCCGCTCCTGCATTCAAAAAGCGACAAAAAGCCAACGATAAACCGGCCGGCGAGGGCGGGCTGAGGAAAACGGGCTAAAAGCAGAAAACCGCGCTGGTAAGAAAACCAAACCCGAAAACCAACACAAAGCAGGACAGGACCGGGCGCGAATCTCAGCGCGAGATCGAACGGACTCAAAATTGAATGAAGGCGAATTGAAAAACAGTCGACTGAAAAATAGCAAATCCGTATTTTAAAATGTAGATTCATTCATTTTTGCTATACATCTTGTTGAAATCATTAGAAGATAAATATTTAAGAACGGAGTGAGTATAAGCCAAGAATTCTTCGCCGCTGCCATGCACGCGTGCATGCATGCACTGATGACTTTGGCCGGTTGAAATTGTTCGGCCTTTTGACTTCATCTTTGCATGCATACAAAGAAAGTAGGTAGGCGCAAGGGTGCTTGTTGCAGCCAGTTGGTCAAGGCGCTCGAGGATACTTTGTGCCAAGTACCAATTGATCTAGAATCCTAGCCTGTTAACTTGTCACTAGTGGCTGGGGTGGCGCCTCTTAGGGCAGAATTACCCGCACTAATTTAGTTGTTGTATTTGTTAACGTGTATGTATAATATTTGTTAACATGTTGTGTGACTGCGTACTATTCTTACTGGTGCATTCGTTAACATCGGTATGCAGTCCAAATGAGCGTCAATTGTTGAAAAAGAAAAAAAGAATAGATGGAATAGAACTGCAGCCATAGACGGTGCGGTGCCTGGTAGGTCCATTTTCAATCTACTTTAGAGTATCTCCGGCGTTGGCCTCAGAGACGCTTAAAATCGCCGCCCGAGACGAGCGGCGTAAAGCCCCGATCGCGGTCCCAGGGTCGCCCAGGCGCTTTAAATTGTTTTAAAAAACAAAAGCGTTAATGAGTTCGTTTAAAACACGGCTAAATTCAACCAAACTTCGGCGAGGTCATACATATTTAAAATATTTTTACATAAAAGGGAAAAAAAAGCTACTAGGCCGCGTCGCCTCGCCGCTCCTCGCCGCCCGCCGCCCTTGAAGCTCTACATGCCGAGGCGCCTGTAGAACTGCGTGTAGTCCCCGTCGTCGTCGTCGTCGTCGCCTCCTCCGCGGCCGTCGCCCCTACTACACCCCTCCCCAGGTTGGCGCGGCGGGTTGGACGGTCCGGGGGCGTCCTCGTCCTCGTCGCTGTCGAGGACCACCACGCCGTGCTCGTCCTCGCCGCTTTCACGCTTGCGGGCGGCTATCTCCTCGAGGCTTCGGGCGCTGCTGACCATCTCATCGCGGAGGTAGTCGCCCCGCCCACTTTAGGGCCTCCTCGTCGGGAGAAGTCGCTCGGGCTATGGCCAGATTCGCTGGGAGGCTGGCTCCGCTTCGCCGGGACGAGGACGAGGCGTCGAGGCGGGGAGGGGTCTGGCGGACGCCGGAGGCTGAGTGCGCGCTGGCTGACCGACGTGTCCTGGGGCTCCGTCTTGACGGAGGAAGGCAGGGGGAGCCGGTCGAGCGGCCAGACGAGGAGGAGGACACCCCCTGCCTCGGCGTCCAGGAGCTCCCACGCCGGCGGGAGAAGGATGGTGGAGCGGGGTACTCCAGCCTGGGCGTGTTGCCGCCCTCGATGTACTCGAGGACGGACTCCAGCGTGCGGCCGGGCACGCCCCACCATCAGCGGCGGCCTTCGGAGTAGAGCCTCCCGGAGGGCACGACACCATGGGTGGCCTCGAGCTGCTCGGCGTGGCGGCGACGGCACGGCTCCACAGTGGCTGTCGGGGACGTGCCGTGGCCTTCCCTCGCTGCATGCGGTAGAGGCGCCGGATCTGTGCGATCTCCGCCGCCGCGCCGCCCGGTGGGAGGTGGTGGCACGGGACCCGCCCGGCTGATACTCCACGCCCGGGCACCCGCATGTCCGCGGGACGGGTACTCAGCCTCAAAGAGGAGGCGAAGCCGTCCTCGTGAAGGTGGCGGCGGCGAAGCCGTTCCGGCAGCGCCGTCGCTTTGAGGAAGCAGCTTCGGCCATGGCTCTGGAGACGGCAAGGGGAGAAGGAGGAGCAGCGGAGGAAGGCGTCGGCGAGGGAGAGAGAAGAAGCGGAGGAAGAAGGAGGAGTGTCTGTGTGTGTCACCGGCTACTGGGTGGCTTATATAAGCGAGGCGCCCTTGGTACGCTGTGGCCGTCGTGTGTATGAGTGGTGGGGCGAGGGACGCGTCGTCCGGTCTTCAACTGCGCCGCCGTGAGGCATCAATGGAGGAGGATGACCCGGCGGCAGCCTTGCGCAAGGCAACAGCAAGTGGCGGCGTTAGCGATGATTGATTCGCCACGGAACCGAGGCGATGAGGATGACGGCGAGAAGAGCCGAAATCGCTGCGGGGAGGCCCGCCGGTTTTCGCGCCAACAACATTTCGGCCGGCGCCCCCAAGCGCCCTCCAGCACACCGGGTTCGGCCTAGGTCCGCTGGCGCCAATTTCGGTCCGAGCCGGCGAAAAATGGGCCTTTGGGGGCGCGACTGGGCCGTTTTTTCGACGCCGGCGCGAAAAAATCGCCTGGAGAGGCTGAGGGAATCCTGGATTAGGGGGTGTCCGGATAGCCGGACTACCATCATCAGCCGAACTATCATTGGCCGGACTATCATCATCGACCGGACTCCAAGACTATGAAGATACAAGATTGAAGACTTACGCCCGTGTCCGGATGGGACTTTCCTTGGCGTGGAAGGCAAGCTTAGCGATCTGGATATGTAGATCTCCTACCATTGTAACCGACTCTATGTAACCCTAGCCCTCTCCGGTGTCTATATAAACCGGATGGCTCTAGTCCGTAGAGACGAACAACAACAACCCTTACAATCATACCATAGGCTAGCTTCTAGGGTTTAGCCTCCTTGATCTCGTGGTAGATCCACTCTTGTAAACATCCACAATATCAATATCAATCAAGCGGGACGTAGGGTTTTACCTCCATCAAGAGGGCCCGAACACAGGTAAAACATCGTGTCCCTTTGTCGCTGTTACCATCCGCCCTAGACGCCTTGATTCGGGACCCCTACCCGAGATCCGCCCGGTTTTGACCGCGACATTGGTGCTTTCATTGAGAGTTCCTGCGTATGCGTCAGCGATAGGCATGATGGCCTCTTCAATCGATAACGACGCAGTCTGGGTGAGACTTTTCTCCCCGGACAGATCTTCAGATTCGGTAACCGCCTTCAAGGGCCAACTCACTTAGCCATCTGGAGCAGACGTCAGCTACACCCGGCCGTCAGTCAGGTTTGGAAACCCTAAACTTCACGGCCGACATCCGCGGAGACTTGATCTTCGATGGATCTGAGCCGCAGCTGGCGTGCTTGTGGCTATCACGATGGGCATGACCTAACTCTGCGCCACGGACGGCACCTTGGAGAGCCGCTGCGAATCCGCTCCGACCCATAGTCCGGAGCCGATCGCTCGGATCGAGGGCGGATGGCTGGACACCGCCTCGGGGCTGCAACTTCTCTGGCGATGGAGCGAACACTTACCTTGTCCCGCATAAAGCTCATGACTCGAGGTGCGGACTCTCTGCCGGACTCCGAACCTCCTGCGCCCGCCGGTCGAATCCGATTGGGCGCCCGATCATGGAATTCACCGCTGCGGACATCTTTATTTTCGCCCTTCGGCGATATCATAAATTCAAGCATCTCTCGCTATCCGGAGAGCCTGGCGAACTACGGCCGGGGCGGTTAGAACGCAGACTGACGAAAAAATTCAGAGCCCACCCACCACCCGCCGTAGCCACCGTCGGCGATTTAACCGGCGTACTCGACCACGACTCAAGACATCGGCGGTATGGGCGGCGATGGGAGACTACCAAGAACCAAAGGTGCCTATAGGACATCGGAAGACCACCTCATCATCGACATATACATGGTGGACACCCCAAAGGGAAGCGACAACGAGGAACAACGGGACGCGGCGGAGGATAATCGGCCGATAAACAACCAAAAGCGGCGGCGTAAGACGCCGCCCTAAGTCCCGCCTCGATCAAAGCAGCCTTCCTAACGACCCGGCGATAGAGCAGGGCAAACCAGCAGAGCAGCGAAACAGGACGAGCGGATAATCAACCCCTTCACGGAGCAATCAACAGTCCGGACACAACACGGAGCATAAGAACATACACAAAAGACTAAATGCATCGCTGCAGGAGAGTTTGAAGAAGGAAAGCGGAAGCTCAAAACAGCAGAAGACACGCTCGAGAATGAAGTGGAGCAAAGTATTCAAGACTGCAGACAAATATGGCAATGGCCATCAAACAAGAAACTACCCGGCGCAAGTTGCTGCCAGAATTTGTGAGGAAGCCATAGAGCCTTCACGGTCAAAAATAAAGAGGCCACTGGCGGATAGGCGGCCGGATAATGAGCCAAAAGCGACAAGCAGGGCCGCGCACAAGCCGAATTATAATCCTTGGAAAACGGACGGCCCAACTAGGTCCATCTACAGGCCAAAAAAGAGGGCCCCAGGAAGTAACACAACACAACAAGTGTTCCAAGACAGCGGCACACCCAAATACAGGGGCGCCGCACACCCGCTATGTTTTACCGATGAGGTCTTTGGATCATGAATTTCAAAGAGGGTTCAAACCCATGAACATAGAGGCATCTGACGGCACAATGAGACCCAGAGTCTGGATAGAAGATTACATACTACACATACACATGGCTAGAGGAGATGATCTCCACGCCATAAAATACCTACCCCTCAAGCTCAAAGGGCCAGCTCGGCCTTTGGCTCAAAAGCCTCCCGAGAAAACACTTTGTTGGAAGTTGGGAGGAGCTTGAGGGCAGCGTTTAGAAACAAATTTTCAAGGGACTTATGTCCGCCCTCCGGATCTGAGAGACGATCTGAGTCATATAACCCAACAGCCCGGAGAGTCGTGGCATAATTCTGGAACAGGTTCCTTACCAAAAAGAACCAAATAGTCGATTGTCAGGACGCTGAAGCCTTAGCAGCTTTTAAACACAATGTCCGAGATGAATGGCTACTTGAGACACCTCGGCCAAGAGAAGCCAAGGACAATGGCCACGCTAACAAGCCTAATGACGTGCTTTTGCGCAGGAGAAGACAGCTGGCTAGCAAGATGCAGCACCAGCGACCCGAGCACATCCGAGATCAGAGATGGAAAGGGAAAGTCACGGCCTTGAGGAAAGATCTGCGCCGGGAATAAAGAAAAAAAGCCCAAAGGCACAGCGGTCAACGCTGATTCAAAAGCTTCATGGTCAAACAATAAAACCACGGCCTCTTCAGGACAACAGAGACGAGCTATCAAATTTAAAAAAAAAATTAGATCGGATATGTCAAATCCACAGTACCCCCGGAAGGCCTGCAAACCGTACCAACCGAAATTGTTGGGTTTTTAAACAGTCCGGCAGACTCAACGCCGGACACAAGGAACTCGATCGCCAAGAGAGGGCGATAGCGAACCCCACCAGTGAGAGCACCGGAAGTCAAAAGACTTTCCCACAAGAAGTCAAAAGCAGTAAACTCGCTTCACGTGATAGTACGGAAAACCAACACGGCTTTTCGCTAAGACAAGTGTCGCACGGTCCACCCAGTGGAACACCGAGATTGGATGTCAAAACCAATCACTCTCGACCATCTGGATTAGTCCAGAAGTATCCGGAACGCAGGATAGACTGCCCTGATATTGGATCCCATAATAGACGGACTGCAATTCACGCAGGTTTTGATGAACGGCGGCGGTGACTTAAACCTGCTAGATCCGGACACATTCCGCAAGTTGGGATAGACCATACTGCAATTCGACATAGCCGCACTTCCTTCAAAGGAGTGGCTCCCGGCCCTTACGCCAGGTGCACAGTTTCATTATTACGAGAAGTTGTGTTGGGTCACTGACAACTTCCGACGAGAAAGCTAACCTTTCATGTCGCCCCATTTAAAAGTAGCTATCAAGCATCCTTTGGGGACGGAAGCTTCGTCCGCTTCAATGCAATACCACATTACGCGTCTCTTACGCTTAAAATGCCCGGTCCACGTGGCATCATTTCATAAAAAGGTCGCCTGAGACCCCGGACACGGCTGGACGAGTCCGGAATAAATAAGCTAGGGGCTACCTAGCCGCACACCCCTTCACAAGGGTTTGCACATATAAGCCATAATGAGCTAGCATAGGCTCGGCTCTATTAATCTATATTTCAATTTTTATGCACTTTCGCATCGATTTCTTTTCCAACCATGTTCCTCTCTTTTACGGATGAACAGCATGCACACCCGTCCAGGATACGGCTGCGGAACCACAGTAGCAGGCGTGCGATGAGGGACCCGTTGCAAGGACTCTTTTCGGACTAAGACCCTCGTAAACCTTTCTTACTGTCTCTTGTTGCTATAATCCCTGGTTTATCATTATAACCAGAGTGGAGGCTGGCGTTTTGGCATCGGCAGCGCCGGAAAGAACCTGCCTGCACTGGACACAAGGCGCTTAGGGCTTTGTTTTGCCGCTATTATAAAGACCGAACACCTTCGGAGTGTTCGGCGTCTCGAGTTAGGCCTTATATGCATCAGCTCGAATCATGTCTTTGGTCAAATGTTGGATTTGCCCGGCTCCTGTGTTTTGCTGCCTTACGTTCCGTATCATCGGCTAACGCGGCTCCGTGGAGAACTACTGCGACATTGTGCCCTAGTTCGGCCGGGCGAAAGCACCTCAAAGAGAGAGAAAGCCAAAACCGACCGTCATGATACAGCGAGAGACTGGTCAACCACTCGATCGACCATGGGAATGTTTAGGATTCCTCCGCTTTGACGAAGGGCCGTTTCCGGCCAGCACATACGCGCCCCAAATTCGAGAGAGCGCTGGTGCCCCGGGGGCTATGTCGTAGCCCCACCCTCGAACTCCATGGCTAAGTGAAAGTGATAAAGCATTATAGTCCGGTTGCCTCGTTTGCTACGCTTACCACCTCCTTTACAGGACCGAGACGCCGGATTAAGTGTGAAAACGCCGCTATTTTTATGCGAACACCCCGCACCTTGTGCGTGGGGGCTGAAATAACGACTGCCATCTTTCGGGTTATACACACGTATACATAAGCGGCCGCATAGGAGATATTCTATTACTTGAACGCACAAGTATAAAAGGCGCTTACATCATAAATATCGTTTTACATTATATAAACGTTCATTCGAACGTAACATTTTTTTAGCACTGCGACTCTATTACACGAGCACCACGCAGCACTTCGCCAAAATAGTGCTCGGCGGGTAACCGGTTATCATCCGAACCGAAGTCGCAACAGCGGTGGCATCCATCTCCGTCCAATGTGTCTTCACGGGCGAGTGCCATCGCGCACCCTCTCTATGCAGGCCGACCGCTTCATCGCCTTGATATGCGGCACCGCCCCAAGAAATTGCTGCAATAAGCCAAAGTAACTCTTGGTGGGGCCTATCCGGCGGATATGGGTCACTATATCCGTCATAGCAAGCCGGACAACCTATTTAGCTCAGCCCACTCGGCCAAGCGGTCGGTCGGCGGAAGTGAACGCTCCGGACTATGGAATTGAGACCAAAACAGCTCTTCCGTCTTGTGATCCTTCGGCTTCGAAAATACTGCGGCATCCGCCGCACTAGCTGCTAAGTCCATATAAGGGTCCTCTGGACCCCCACATGCTGGCCCAACTGAGCATATTTTGGATCCGTAAACCTTGACGCCAGCGAGAAAAGGCTTGCCCGGCTACAATATCTCCTACTGGCGCAGCTCTTCCTTTATAGCCCGCATTGCGAGCGGGCATCCTTAACCGGCGGTGGCCTTCCGCAGGTCTTCTTGCCCGCTAAGCGCTCCTTCCCAAGAGCCTCATTGCGGTCGGTAGCATCTTTTAACTTCATGGCCATTTCGCCATCTCTTCCCTACTCGGCAATGTCACGACCCTTTCGGCCGCTAACTCCTCGGCCGCCCTCGAGGCCGCCGCATTACTCCTTCTGGCCTGCTCCTTGGCTTGAGCAAGTTCGGCCCGAAGGCTCTCCACAGCAGCGGCACTATCTGCATTTCACGCACATGTTGTAAGGAGCTGGCTTCGGCTCCCTTACCAAGTGACCGCGCAGTAACACTTACCTTGCGACTCATCAAGTCGCTTTGTTGACCAGCGTGATGTCCGCATCCGCAACATCGAGTTGCCGCTTTAGTTCAGCAACTCCATCAGTCCGGCTGGCCCCCGGACGACCCGCCACCTGCATCAGCACGACGGGAATTTAAACCTGCGATTTTGATCCTCGGCACGCTGTCGATTTCGACAACCTACCGAGTCTCAGGGGCTACTATCTATACAGGCGCATTCTATATGCAAAACTGTTAAAAGGTGTGTCATTTTTACGTACCTCAAACCCCGCCAGCAAACTCCTGACGGCATCGTGCAACCCGCCTTCGGCGGACGAAATCCTTTCAATCACCATGCTCATCAATGCGTGATGATCTTCTGAGATAGACGCCTTCTCAAGCAGATCCTTCAGCCGTACACCAGTTGGCGCCGAACTATCCGGCTTTGCCAAACCCGGGGGCTCCCTCCGTGACGACACTTTAGGCTCGTCCGCCCTATCCGACGGCGCCCCGGACGGAGGCGTCTCGCTCTCTATCATCTCCGGACGAAGGTCCCCCGAAGACGAGCTCATTTGCGAAGGACGGAGATCCGAACTACAAGGTAAGAACTTTAGTTATCCTCAGAAGCACAAATAGGGATGTCCCTTATTATAAAACTCCTTTCTTTCTACTTACGGCTCGTTGGAGGCTGACTCTTTAAGGAGATTGTGCGGCGGGGCCTGCCCGGACGCAGACCCTGGCGAAGGTTTCTTCCCCTGTTTAGGGGCTTTTGCCCCAGGTCCTCGGAGGCAGTCCTCTTCTCCCCTTGGAGGGAGGGATTCTCGATCCCCTCTTTCAAGAGCCTCCTTAGGCGAGGTAGCTTTCTGCTTTCCCCTTCGTCTTCCTTTGAAGGCGCAACCTCAACATCCGGACCAGCACGGGATCCGGGCGCGGTCTCGGGAGGAGGGCGGACACCATATCAATTTTGCTTCCGCTATCCACTCCTGTGTAGAAGGGAGTTGGTCATAAAGCGAATCATCGAAAGGCAAACAAAGCGGTATGTCCGGGACTCGGAACTACTTACTTGAGTATCCGGCGATTGCAGCTTAGGCCAGCATCCTCGGTCAATTCGGACGCACCTCTTGCGATCCGAAGAATAATTTGTACATCTCCAGGTGTCATACCCATGAAGTGTTGAAGAATCCGTGGGCCCTCGGATTAAACTCCCATAGCCGGAGAGGGCGGCGTTTGCAGGGCGGGAGACGCCTAATCAGCATAACCTGCATTACCACCACCATATCGACCTCCCTCATTTGGAGATCTCGAATCCGGCCCTGCAGTAGGGGCACTTCATTTGACGGCCCCCAGTTGAGCCCTTGGTTGACCCACGACATCAACCATTGTGGAGGTCACGGGCGGAATAAGGCGGCGGCTTTTGTCTGCGGCCCCTCGAACGGTAATATAGAACCACTATTGCTGCCACGGGCCGAGCTCCTCTTGGATGGTACTAGTACTCAACTGCCCAGTGGCATAATACACGACGACATGAACGGGGAATACATCCTTGGCGCGCGTATATGGATCAGGCCGTGCAGAGCTCGCGCGAGAACCCGACCCGGGCGTTGGCGACGTCGAAGAGCACGCGGTGGTTCTGCTGCTGCATGCTGGCCAGCACGTTGAGCCCCGCGTTCACCCCAGTCGACGGGCCCGCCGCCATGGCCAGGCACGCGACGCCGCCCCACGAGCTGTGGATCATCACGTTCTCCTCAGGCAGTGTCACGGGCTCACGGCCGCCCCCGCACCGCCGGCGAACGCGACCGTGATGCTCGGCACCCGCACGCCACCGGCGGTCATGTTGTAGCACGTATCGAACTCCGCCCAGAGGCGCCGACACGGGTGCCCGCACCTTGCGCCGGAACGCGTCGCGCACCGCGGCGTACACGAGCGGCGAGAGCCGCGTGAACATGGTGCCCGCGTCCACGATCGTGCCGCCGGTGCCTGTGACCGGGTCGAACGACGCGAGTGCCGATGCCGGCACCGCCACGGCCCCTGCCGCCCACGCGGATGCCGACAATGTCGACGTAGTACAGGGTGGGGCGGTGGGGGTTGTAGAGCAGCGGCGTCGTCTTGATCCTCCTCGGCTGCCCGGCGGGGCCGAGCCTCAGCGTCCCGGAGAAGTTGGAGGACTTGTAGCTCGGGAGGCAGTAGGGAGAAGACGGAGCCGTACGTGTCCTTGGTCTGCGACAGGAAGGAGAGCGGCCCGCGCCCGAAGCCGAAGACCCCTTGCGGGGGCACGGACCGGCCGGTGACCACGCGGAGGCACCCGAACGTGTGGGAAGACACGGCGCTGCCGCCGTCAAGGGCGAGCACGTCCTGACCGAGAACGGCCTGGAACGTGGACGAGCCATACGACAGGTTGAACGCGCACGACGCGCCGGGGCCGCCAGGGCAGGAAGCGGCGCCCGGCACCTGCGCGCACTGCGGCGAGCCGCACCGCACGGGCCGGTACGTGGGCGAGTCCGTCGGGGCGAAGGACGGGGACGACTTGGGCGCGCAGCCGACGCAGGCGCTGCACGGGATCCATGCGGCGTCGTTGCTGGGGTCGATGGCGGCCAGCAGCGTCTGCGGCGGCATGCCGAGCCGCGCGCACGGGCCACGTAGTTGGGGATGCTGAGGATCTGCCGGCCCGAAGCGATCGGGACGAACGACCGGCCTTTGCTCCTAGATTTGGCTTTGGCAGGCACGGCTGCCGCGAGCATGCCAACGCGTGTCACGTCGGCGGCGGACTGCGTGGCGAGGGAAGCTGCCCATTCGGTGAGCGGCGCGCCGGCGTTGGGCGACGGCAACGAGTGCGAGCGTGCCAGGAGCAGCTCAGGGTGGACATGGTCCGGGCCGGTCCGGTCCCTGACCGAGCTGTCCTTTGGACCGGCCGTCGGCGGTCCGGACCGGACCGGACCGAGCAGCGTCCCGGTCCTGTTTCCCGGGACCGGACCGGCAGGGACGAAGACCGAGCCGGACCGAGCGGCTCGTTTGGACCAGCCGGAATTCATCACAGAGCACGCGCCGGAGCATGGCGACGCGGGGAGGGCGCTGGAGGCAGCGGAGCTCGTCGTGGAGATGTCAGGCAGCTTTGGAAGAGTCAGAGGGAGCTAGAGGAGCCAAAAAAATCACCAAAGCGACCTCATCGGCGACGAATTTGGCACGACGGCCGGTGGACGGAGATGAAAAAGATGATGCCCAATGCGGCGATGCAGGACCTCCACGTCGTGTTCGTTGGTGCATACGACAGATCCGAGTGGAAGCGCGTCCGGTGGACATAGTTTCGAGGGCCAGCGAGTCGAGTGGCAGCGCGGACAGCGGCCCAGCGGCGGCGGACATGAACGGCGACAGTTTCTTGCGCCCCGCCTCGCCTGGGTCGCCACGCACTCGCCACAGCCCCGCCACACCCCCGCCACGCCCCCGCCATGCCGCCCGCACGCCCCAGCCACGCCCCACTCGGTGCTCACCGTGCCGTCGCCATGCTCCCGCCACGCTCCCGCCACGCCGATGCGTTGGTTTCTCGGTCCTGCGAGCTGGCTCGGTGAAAGTCCGGACCGGACCGACCAACTTCGGGCCAGAATCTGCAGCTCGGACCGGCTGTTTTTCCATCGGGCTAGGACCGAGCTGGCCCGGACCGAGCGGGCCACGAGCCGGTCCGAAAGACCGCTCGTGTCGTCCACCCTGCCGAGCAGCGTCGAGCTGCGCACGGCGGTCGCGGCCGTCCAAAACGTAGGTAAGAGCACGGCGAGGATGGTGGATAGTTTTGGAGTGAACATGGTTGCTTTTGCTCGCTCAGTAGCTTGCTGCTAGCTTAGTGTTCGTCATCGTGATAAATCAAGGATGGCGAGAAGGGAGGCGAAGGTAGCTGGCCGGGTGTACATGGAAGCGTCGAGATGTATATACTTCGTCAGTTCCTAAATATTTTTTTTCAGAGATTTTAAATTAACTACCACATACAGATATATATATATAAACATATTTTAAGGGACTGTCTATTTACTGGACTGTGCTAGCAATGACCGGTCATTGGTGGTTAGCGACAGATCCGCACTATTAGTTAGCTATCTTCCCACGCTCGCTTTCCACTGATTTTTTTCCTTCTCTCAAAAACCGTGATAAATCGCTAATGGTTTTTTCTGGTTTTTCGCCGCATAATATGAAAATAAAATAAAAGTGCTTGAAAGAGGATTCGAACCTAGATCTATGCAATACCTATTGAGCCTAATAACCAACTAAGCCACCTTTTGTTGTTGTCTATTGTAGGTAAACAATGTTATTTGAACCTTTCTTATTTCTGCCATATCAGAAAATAAATAAAGTTTGGCTTGGTAACTTTGGCATGATCAGCATGATAATTAGGGTATGAGCAACATGATAACTATACCATGATAAGGCTGATAACTACAGTACGAGAAGGTTAAGGCATGAGGAAGTATGGTAATTTAACACATAAATTACCGATGAAAATGTTTTAAAAAAATTTCCCTTGGATGAAAGATACCATGGTGTTTAAAACGTAAGATATTAGTTATCAAATCTGTGATGTATACATTATCATGTTTTTTACATAGAAATTACCGGGTGTATATTTTTCAACAATAAAAATTCAGGTCAAAAATTATAATGGCGTTTGTATATGAGTTATCAGCTTAGTATGTGTCTATTAACAAGCTATTTACATTTAAATTACCGGGGTTGCCCCCCCCCCTCGCGCAGACGGCAAATTATCAAGTCTGCGATGTGTGAGTTATCATGTTATTTGCGAGAAGAGTTATCGTGGTATGGTTCAACAACTCCTCCCACCCTACCCCGCCAATAAATTTATCAGGATTGGGTACATAATTTATCATTTCTACGATGTGTGACTTATCATGTTATTTGCATAGAAGTTATCGTGGTATGTTTCAGTGACTCCCCCCCCAACCCCAACCCCACCAACAAAGTTACCAGGACTGGGTACATAATTTAATGTCTATGATGTGTGAGTTATCATATTATTTGCATAGAAGTTATCGTGGTATGTTTCAACGACTCCCCACTCCGGCCCCTCCGACAAAGTTACGGGTGACACCCCACCCGACCCCTCCGAGCAAAGTTATCGGGTCTACCATGTATGAGTTATCATGTTATTTGCACCGAAGTTACCGTGGCATGTTTCAAATGACTTGCCCCACCCCATCCTCGCCGACCAACTTATCGGGACCGGAGTACATAAGTTATCAGGTCCGCCATGTATGAGTTATCAAGTTATTTGCACAGAAGTGACCATGGCATGTTTCAGCGACTTCCCCCACCCCCACCCTCGCTGACTAAGTTATCAGGACCGGGGTACATAAGTTATCAGGTCCGGCATGCTTGAGTTATCATGTTATTTGCACAGAAGTTACCGTGGTATGTTTCAACAACTCCCCCACCCTCACCCTCGCCGACACAGTTTTTAGGACCGGGGTACATAAGTTATCAGGTCTATGAAATTTGACTTACCATGTTATTCACACGAAAGTTAACGGAGGATATTTTATCACCCCGGTCGGTAAAGTTAGCAGGAACGGGGTACCTAAGCGTGGAAAAAATCGAACACTAAATTAACTTGTTTTTATGCATACGTAGTAGAGGAGACATGTTAAATAGCCCATTTACTTTCTTTTGTTCAAGAAAGGGATCGTAGGTCAGGTGGTAGGCTAGTTGAGTTGGCTCACTAGTGGTGCAAGGATCGAATCCTCTCTTGTTCACACCAATTTTTGCGTGCGTGCATGCAACAGAGAAAAACAAAAGGAAACTGTGGCGCTCGGGAGGCTTTCGGGATCGTTCGATGCGCATCCGACGACAATCGAAGCGTGTGTGCCTATCGCTAACGAACAGTCGGCAGGAATCTTTTTGTCAAACAAAACCTACGATGATATTTGTACATAAGCTATCAGGTTTGTGGTACATATAATTATCAATCTCATTACAAAAGAATTTACCGAGATATGACAAACGAGAAGACCGTTGTTCGAATTCTATAGGAGTGAAACATTTATTTCTTTAGAAAACATTCATCACTACAAAAGAGACAAATGGAGTACAAAACACGTTGCACCGGCCCTTTAAAAACTTGGAGCAAATGGTTTTGTCTCCTCATCAAAAGCGTTGTGGTCATTTTTCTCGCTCTCATTTACTAAGGTAGAAATACAGATTAACCCGCACATGAAACACAGCAAGTAGTCAGCTTAGCTGGTAATGAGTTGTGGCCACAACCAACAGGTTGTGTGTTCGAATCCTAGCGGTGCACTAATTTTTTGAAGCCCTTTTTACATGACAGAGCAGAGCCGATCAGAAAAGAAAGATCGAAGAAAAAAAAAAGCAATCGTACGTGCCTGGCGCTAACTAACGATCGGCAGGAAAATAGCTTCGATTTGTAATTGGTTATCATTCAAATTTTCCAACCAATAATCTGTTGACAGCTGTATGTCTGTTTTTCCTGAAGAAAATTGATCGGGCTGTATTTGTGACACGTCAAGCAACTAACAGCTGACGAAAGGTTGAACGATCGCCCCTCTTGTCCTTTCCTTGACCCGTCAAAAGCACACGACAGGATTACACTGTACAAATGCATAAGATTACACTGAGCAAAATGTATAAGGGTAAAATTACAGAGTAAAATCACATTGGATTACAAATTACACAGTAATTAAGAGTAAAATTACAGTTTAAATAGCAACAGATTACAGTATACGTTATGGGGAAAATTACACTACAGAAGATGGAAAAATAGGATTACAGTGAAACTACCATACAAATTACACATAAAATTATCAGTCAAATTAAACAATACAGACATGGGTAAAATTACACCGGGGGAATTACATTGTAACTACTGTGTAATTACATTGTAACTCACATACAAAATACACAGTAATTATCAGTTAACTTACTATGTAAAAAAGGGCATTGGATTACAGTATAGATATGGGTAAAATTACACTGTAAAAAAAGGTGTAGGGTTAAAGTGTAACTAGCATACAAATTACACAGTAATTATCAGTCAAATTGCTGAGTAAAAAAAGGCATCGGATTACAGTGCAGGTAAAAAAGGTGCAGGATTACAGTGTAACTACCATACAAAATTACACAGTAATTATCAGTCAAATTACTGTGTAACTACGGATAAATTTACACTGTAAAAAAGGGCATTCAAATTACAGTGTAGATATGGGTAAATTTACACTGTAAGAAAGGAGTAGGATTACAGTGTAACTACCATACAAAATTACACAATGACTATGATTACAGTGTAACTACCAAACAAATTTCACACTAAGTATCACTCGATAATAAGGGCATTCAGAATACAGTTCATATAGGGTAAATTTACAGTGTAGGTACCATATAAACGACCCAATGATTAACGGAAGAGAAAAAGACTTACAACATTCCATACGCCAAATAGATGATAATTTTCTCTTCATGTACTTGGCTTTACGATCAAGAAACAAAAAAATAAAATCATCAAACCAACATATGAAAAAATATGGAATAAAAACATCAAACTCTTCATCATCACAGAACAACCCTGCAAAAGGAAAAGATCAGAAACAATAACAAAAATTAATAAAAAATAGAAAATAGAAAATAAAATGAAAATGAAAAGAAGATAAGAAGACAAATAATAACTACCAAAGACATAGCATTAGAACCATCATCAGCAAAATCATTAGGCACATAAGGGTCTTCCAAAGGATCAAGCGCTCTCGAGTGAAGGAAGTAGGGGAACATCCTTGCATGACAGACTTTCCGTTGTCTACTCATTCAGATACTACCTGAAAAACAATAGAGAAAAAAATGGGCCTCAAAATATACATAAGAGAAATTACAGGCTGACTAGCATACAAATTACACAATAAATACGGGAGAAATTACAGTGTAAAACGCATCAGATTACAGTGTAACTAGCATACAAATTACACAGTTACAGTGCAAAAGCGCAACATAATACAGCGCAAAAGGCAGCAGGCTTGTGAATTGGATGCAGGCGACAAAACAACCTTCAGCAGAAAACGTGATGTATAGATATTTTACAAGCCTCACCCCACTAGATACAGCAGTGATGGTGATATTGAACAAATTAGGAAGACAAAATCCCAAGAGTTATTAGCAGAACCAAAATTGACAGACAAATTCCCAAAGAACTTCAAGTAGTAATTCACAGAAGCAAGAGCATCTTCTGCCAAAAACATATGACTAGTTTACTGGGTCTTACTTCATGAGATCAAGCATCAGCCATCACACATGAGTGGTCAAAAAGCACCACAAAGTTTTCACAAAAAATCAAGACAGCACAAACTTATCCATTGACTGCTTAGTAAGGTTCAGAAAATAGATGAACAAAAGTCATGGGATCATTCAGATTTCAACAAAAATTAACATCAAAGACTGCAGGGCTGCACAACAAACAGGGGTGAACTACTGAGGCCACTCATGCATAAATCTTAGGCGGACTAGCATGCAAATTACACAAATAAAATACGGGAGAAATTACAGTGCAAACGCATCAGATTACAGTGTAACTAGCATATAAATTACACAGTTATTATGGGTAAAAAATACTGTGCAAAATCACAACAGAGTACAGTGTAAATGGAATATGATTACAGTGTAATTACCACACAAATTACACAGTAAAAAATCAGTCAAATTACTGTGTAAAAAGGGGGCATCGGACTACAGAGTAAACATCGGTCGAACTAGACAGTAAATCATGGGATAGGATTACACTATAATTTCACAGAAATTATCGGTCAAATTACTATATAATTTACAGTATAACTACCACCCAAAACTACACAGTAATTACCGGTGAAAAATACTGTGTGATGCACAACAGAGGTAGCTACATAAAGAGACTGTAGGGGAAAATGATAAAAAGACAAGCTATCCCCATGGTAATTAGAGGGAAAAAAGCTTACACAGTGACAAGGTTCAGGCTATAAAGCGAGAAACACTTTGAAACACTTAAAACTGTAGAGAGGCTCTATATAGGAACTGTAGACCAACTCTGAAAAATCTCAGTTACACTAATTTACAGTATAACCAAACACTACCACACCTACCTCCACATCAACAGTGACAAGGTTATGCTGGCCTTGAAATCACTGAACTCGATCCTTGAGTTCAACATCTCCTGATCCACCCTCAAAACTAAACCCTACCACACCTACCTCCACATCAACAACAAGGGAAATCTAGCGTTCTCGCCTACCTCCATATCAAACAGCCACAACACTGCCTCCAAAAATGTCCTACCGGATCCTAACCAGGAGGATTTGGCCTCCGTCCACGGCAGGAAAAGGAAGACACGGCGGATTGTGCATGGCACGCTGCAACTTCCTACGCCACAACCACAGTGGACTACAAACACCACGGCAAACAAACTCCCGGGATCCACAAAATCCCTAGATCTGAGACTACACGGCCCACGAAACCACGGGCAAAACGCGAGAGCCAAGGACAACTACCGGTGGCAGCCGGCGGACGAAGAGAAGAAGGAGAAGAAATCAAAATCCTGCGGTGGATGAGCTCGGAATCGCCATGAACAGAAGCAATCTCCTCTGGCTCCTCCGCTGCTGGAGCTCTCTTCCTCTGCCTTATCGAAATGAGAAAGGGCAACGACACCCGCTCCTGCATTCAAAAGCGACAAAAGCCAACAGTAAACCCGGCCGGCGGCGGGCTGAGAAAAGCGGGCTAAAAGCAGAAAACCGCGCGCTGGTAAGAAAACCAAACCCGAAAACCAACACAAAGCAGGACAGGACGGTAGCGAATCTCAGCATGAGATCGAACGGACTCAAAATTGAATGAAGGCGAATTGAAAAACAGTCGACTGAAAAATAGCAAATCCGTATTTTAAAATGTAGATTCATTCATTTTTGCTATACATCTTGTTGAAATCATTAGAAGATAAATATTTAAGAACGGAGTGAGTATAAGCCAAGAATTCTTCGCCGCTGCCATGCACGCGTGCATGCATGCACTGATGACTTTGGCCGGTTGAAATTGTTCGGCCTTTTGACTTCATCTTTGCATGCATACAAAGAAAGTAGGTAGGCGCAAGGGTGCTTGTTGCAGCCAGTTGGTCAAGGCGCTCGAGGATACTTTGTGCCAAGTACCAATTGATCTAGAATCCTAGCCTGTTAACTTGTCACTAGTGGCTGGGGTGGCGCCTCTTAGGGCAGAATTACCCGCACTAATTTAGTTGTTGTATTTGTTAACGTGTATGTATAATATTTGTTAACATGTTGTGTGACTGCGTACTATTCTTACTGGTGCATTCGTTAACATCGGTATGCAGTCCAAATGAGCGTCAATTGTTGAAAAAGAAAAAAAGAATAGATGGAATAGAACTGCAGCCATAGACGGTGCGGTGCCTGGTAGGTCCATTTTTCAATCTACTTTAGAGTATCTCCAGCCGTTGGCCCCTCAGGAGACGCCTAAAATCGCCGCCCGGGGACGAGCCGGCGTAAAGCCCCCAGTCGCCGGTCCCAGGGCCGCCCCCAGGCGCTTTAAATTGTTTTAAAAAAACAAAACGTTCGGCGAGTTCGTTTAAAACACGGCTAAATTCAACCAAACTTCGGCGAGGTCATACATATTTAAAATATTTTACGCAAAAGGGAAAAAAAGCTACTAGGCCCGCCGTCGCCTCGCCGCTCCTCGCCGCCCGCCGCCCTTGAAGCTCTACATGCCGAGGCGCCTGTAGAACTGCGTGTAGTCCCCGTCGTCGTAAATGCGTCGTAAATCGCCTCCTCCATGACCGTCGCCCTACTACACCCTCGAGGTTGGCGCGGCGGGTTGGACGGTCGAGGCGTCCTCGTCCTCGTCGCTGTCGAGACCACCACGCCCGTGCTCGTCCTCGCGCCACGCTATGCAGGCGGCTATCTCCTCGAGGCTCGGCGCTGCCGGACCATCTCATCGCGGAGGTAGTCGTCGCGCCCACTTTAGGCCTCCTCGTGGAGAAATCGCTCGGGCTATGGCCTCGTACTCAGCAGGGGAGGCCGGGCTCAACCGGCTGGCGAGGGCAGGCGTCGAGCGGGGAGGGGTCGGCGTCACGGACGCCGGAGCTGAGTCTGTTGGCGCTGACCGGCTTGTCCTGGGCCCCCGGCAGCAGGGGAGGCGAGAGCAGTCGAGCTGCTGGAGCGAGGAGGAGGCGCCACCTGCCTCGGCGTCCAGAGGCTCCCGCCCGGCGGGAGAAGGGCGGTGGGCGGGGTACTCCCGGCTGGGCGTGTTGCCGCCCTCGATGTACTCGAGGCCGGACTCCAGCGTCTTGGCCGGGCACGCCCCACCATCAGCGGCGGCCTTGGAGTAGAGCCTCCCGGAGAATCACGACACCATTGGTGGCCTCGAGCTGCTCGGCGTGGCGTGGCAGCGATTTTAAGTACGGGCTCCACAGTGGCCGTCGGGACGCATAGCCCTTCCCTCGCTGCACTGTCAGCAGAGAGCCAGCGGATCTGTGGCGTTCTCCACGCCCTTGCGCCGCCCGGTGGGAGGTGGTGGCACGGGACCCCTTGGCGCTGATACTCCACGCCCCGGGCACCCGCATGTCCGGCGGGACCGGGTACTCAGCCTCAAAGAGGAGGCGAGCTTCGTCCTCGTGAAGGTGGCAGCGGCCGAAGCCGTTCGCGGCCGCGCCGTCGCCTGGGAAACGCTCGGCCATGGCTCTGGAGACGGCAAGGGGGAGAAGGAGGAACGGCGGAGGAGCGAGCGTCGGCGAGGGGGAGAGGGAGGAAGGGCGGAGGAAGGGCGGAGGAGTATGCATGTGTCACCGGGCCCAGGGGTGGCTTATATAAGGCGGAGGCGCGCAGTCTGGCGTGGCCGTCGTGTGTATGAGTGGTGGGCGAGGGACGCGCGTCGTCCGGTCTTCACTGCGCCGCCCGTGAGGCATCAATGGAGGAGGATGACGGTGGCGACAGCCTTGCGGCAGCGTTAGCATTGATTCGCCACCGAGGCAAAGCGATGAGGATAATGACGGCGAGAAGAGCAGTCGCTGCCGAGGAGGGCCCGCCGGTTTCGCGCCAAAAACATTTCGGCCGGCGCTAAGCGCCCTCAACCTGCCGGGTTCGGCTAGGTCGTGGCGCCAATTCGGTCCGAGCGTGAAAAATGGGCCTTTAGAGGCGCTTGTTGGGCCGTTTTCGGCCGGCCTTGAAAAATCGCTGGAGAGGCTGAGGAATCTGGATTAGGGGTGTCCGGATAGCGGACTACCATCATCAGCCGAACTATCATTGGCGGACTATCATCATCGACCGGACTCCAAGACTATGAAGATACAAGATTGAAGACTTCGCCCGTGTCCGGATGGGACTTTCCTTGGCGTGGAAGGCAAGCTTGGCGATACGGATATGTAGATCTCCTACCATTGTAACCGACTCTATGTAACCCTATCCCTCTCCGGTGTCTATATAAACCGGATTGATATAGTCCGTAGAACAACAACAAGCCTTACAATCATACCATAGGCTAGCTTCTAGGGTTTAGCCTCCTTGATCTCGTGGTAGATCCACTCTTGTAAACATCCACAATATCAATATCAATCAAGCAGGAAGTAGGGTTTTACCTCCATCAAGAGGGCCCGAACCTGGGTAAAACATCGTGTCCCTTGTCTCCTGTTACCATCCGCCTAGGCCTTGATTCGGGACCCCCTACCGAGATCCGCGGTTTGACACCGGCAGAGGCAGATTACGGGGCACGGTGGAGATGCTCTTACTGCAGGGAATGGATTGCTTTGTAATACCACTAAATGTAGTATGTTGCTGCTTCTTGAAAAATATAGATACATCAACGAAGTAGACTGTCATGAAATACATACGGCTTAGGAGCAAAGATAGGAGCATAACTGTAGAATGAAACAAATGGAGATAACAGAACAAGTACAAAAAGTGTAGGTACATCAGTGAGGTGCATATTGAGATCTACTCCTATAAGAAAAATATCAGTCAACGATATCATCTTAAAAATTAGCACGAACAACTCCTAGATCAAGCATCTGAATGAGTTCGAGACCGGGTGCTCAAGTAGCACCACCATCGGAGTCAGTCACGTATTGTCCCCATCACTATTCTATGATGTCGACAAGTACATGCAATGCGACCGCCACCACTGCACAACCATCCCTCCGCGTCAAGCCGTGTTCCATAATTTGTATCTCCTTTGTGGAAGCCAACCACCGGATCAGGAGGGATGACCTCTCCGAAGACCTTCGGATGACCACGCCATCATGGAGTCGTAGGAAATCCTCGTCTGATACAGTTGCGATCACCACCATCTCGGCAAGTCAGATCTGGATCACCCCTCCAAGCTATGCAGGACCGTAGCACTGCCGATCGGCCACCGCATGATCACAAGGCCACGACCTCGTTGCGCGATTCACATCAACAAAGATCCCGGCGCTGCTGGGCCACCAATGCCAAATCTGGTTGGATATGACGGAGACTGCCCACACGGAGGTCCACAGGCATTACCACCCGTCCCACCATGGCTCCCCATCCGCACCATCGTACCTAACCATCATCTCCATGCGGCCTCCCTACGCGATCGCCCGCACCGTCGTGGATCGAGATCACGGACCGCCCCCCCCTCGAGCACAGGAGCCCGTGCCACACGGTATCACGAGAGGAGGTGTTTCCCACCACCGTCGGCCGCCTTCCGGACTTAACCAGGTGACTTACTCCGACAACGATGGAGGGAGGAAGGGAGGCGGCGGGAATCTGTAGCTAGTGTTTTTGTGCCCTTCCGAGTCGCCGCACGGGGGACGACCCGTGGGGCTGAACAAGGAACAAGTAGCCTTCGCCACCTATTCCCGAATTAAGGGAACGCGAGATAAGAACTCGAGGATGATTCGTGCCACCTCTTGTTGATTTTATAGGCTCTGTGGGAGAAATGCAACACACTATAACAACTATTTTTCCAGATCCCTTGCCTTACCCTCCCTTGGCCACACACCCCTAGTTACTCTGTCAATGTCCAGTCTCTCAGCTCACATGCACCTCTGCCGAGGTATTGGTCTTTAACCCGCATTGTCGCATGCGGGCAAACCTGGAACAAGAATCACTTGATGCCCTCCATGGGATCATAAATATTACGCTATTGGGGGGGCTTCCAATCTAGGGTTCTCTTTGCGGAGACAGACCTCCACACGTCCTCCAATGATGCTAGAAACATCGCCGAGGCAGGGGCTAGGCAGGAAGAATCTTATTCTATCTTCAAACCGCCGTCGCTGCCTCACCTTTCTGAGTAGTACACAAATCATAACGAATCTGAAAAACACGTAGAAACGGAGCTCTCCCACTGGCAAGAGGAAGGATCCACAGTGCCTCCATGGTTCTAAGACCATAGGAAACGAGTAGACCAGTGATGACGCCGGCAAGAGGCAGGAGAAATCATATTGCTGAGCGCCCTTGGTCACGCAAATATCGTGCCATTTGATGGCTTTTGACGTGGATAGTCTCCGGGTTCAAATTTAACCGTTGTTTCATGCAAATTTGACCGCAAAATTATTATCATGTTGCGGCCTTTGCGGCCCATTTTGCTAGTAATACTCTGAAACAAGGTAAATATAGAAAACAAAAAACATGGCATGGATCTCAAAGCAAGGACGGACGGTGGATGGTAGAAAAAACAACAATGAAACAGGTGAAACTTGTGCCTGCGTGCCGGGTGAGCCTTCTTGCTTTTGCATCAACACTCCCAAGCAAGCAAAGTTCAAAAAAAGAAACACTCCCAAGCAAAGCGTTGACGAATACCACTGCTCCATCCGACGACAGTGGCACGATGGCGACATGGCATGAATAGCAAGGAACCCACGCACGCCAACGCGGAGGCGCCCCCAGCTTCCCGGCAAAGCACACACGCGCGACTCCCACGTCCACCCTGCCAAGTCGGACCGCACGCGCAGCCAACATCGAACTTTTCCCTCGCCGAAGCAGATTTTCCCCGTGCCTTCCCACGAGAATCATCTCGGCCGTCACGCCAAAGTCACGAACGCCCCCACGAAAGCTTCGCATCCATTTCCTGGAGAAGACTACTCCCTCCGTGGTTGACCATCCAGAAGAAAAACCTCCTGTCCAATCCGCCACACGGCATGTACGTACGTCCACGACGACCACGGCATGCTGCCGTGAAGGTTCCAAGGAACGCGTCGCGCCCCGAGTATATATGCACACGCGCACCTCCAAGATCATGCAGCAGCAACGTACAGCTTTATAGCAAGCAGAGGGTCTAGGAAGCACAGGCAGGATCAAGATCAACTACTAAAGCATCCGGCGAGAATGGTTGCGACAAAGACGGGCGAGCTGAGGGCACTGTTCTTGTCACTGGACCGGGACGCGGACGGCAGGATCTCGGCATCGGAGCTGCGGGGGTGCATGCGGGCGACGCTGGGCGAGGACGTGCCCGCGGAGGAGGCCGAGGCGTTGGTGGCGTCGGCGGACGCGGACGGCGACAGGCTCTTGTGCGAGGCCGAGTTCCTCGAGCTGGCGCAGCAGGCGGCCTGGGCGGGCCACGCGGGGAGGAGGACGATGAGCTGAGGATCCGGGCACTGAGGGAGGCGTTCGGGATGTATGAGATGGAGGGCAGGGGTGCATCACGCCGGCCAGCCTCGGGCGGATGCTCGGCAGGCTCGGGGCCGAGCGGGGCGCCGGCGAGTGCCGTGCCATGATCTGCCGGTTCGACCTCGACGGGGACGGCGTGCTCAGCTTCGACGAGTTCAAGATCATGATGAGCTAGCAACCTCGCGCCTGGACCCAAGTATATACCCCTAGTTTGGTCTTGCATATAGGCCCTTCGCTCGTTCGTTCATTCATTCATTCGATTGTCATATGGTACTAGTACAAAGTTGTAATGGTGATTCACAGACAGTAATTGATCTATGTGAATACCTTTGATCTCGATTTATTGTCGATGCTCTTTTAATTGGATTGTGGGTGTCTTGAGGAATTCAGATGCCCAAAATAAATGGAAAAGGTGAATGTGAAAGAGTTGACTTGCCATCCTCGGCTCCAACCCCTTTAGAGGGCTGCAGGACCTGCTATTTCATTTAATCTAGAAGTAATCATAATATCCGCTTGGGTTATATTGTTCAGACTTCAAAGTCATAGCATCCAATATAATAAAAGACTGTGCTAACGACCAGTGCGACAGATCCGCACGACTAGTTCCTAGGTGATCGCTATCTTCCCACGCTCGCTTTCCACTGATTTTTTTCCTTCTCTCAAAAACCGTGGTAAATCGCTAGCGGTTTTTTCTGGTTTTTCACCGCATAATATGAAAATAAAATAAAAGTGCTTGAAAGAGGATTCAAACCTAGGTCTATGCAATACATATTGAGCCTAATAACCAACTAAGCCACCTTTTGTTGTTGTCTATTGTAGATAAACAATGTTATTTGAACCTTTCTTATTTCTGCCATATCAAAAAAATAAATATGTTTGGCTTGGTAACTTTGGCATGACCAACGTGATAACTATGGTATAAGCAACATGGTAACTATACCATGATAAGGCTGATAACTATAGTACGAGAAGGTTAAGGCATGAGGAAGTATGGTAATTTAACACATAAATTACCGATGGAAATGTTTAAAAAACTTTTTCCCCTTGGATGAAGATACCATGGTGTTTAAAACGTAAGATATTAGTTATCAAATCTGTGATGTATACATTATCATGCTTTTTACATAGAAATTACCGGGTGTATATTTTTCAACAAAAAAAATTCAGGTCAAAAATTATAATGGCTTTTGTATGTGAGTTATCAACTTAGTATGTGTCTATTAACAAGCTATTTACATATAAATTACAGGTTGCCCCCACCCCTTGCCTCGATCGCCACATTTACGAGGTCAAGTACATAAATTATCAAGTCTGCGATGTGTGAGTTATCATGTTATTTGCATAAGAGTTATCGTGGTATGATTCAACAACTCCTCCCATCCTACCCCGCTTATAAAGTTATCAGGATTGGGTACATAATTTATCATTTCTACGACGTGTGACTTATCATGTTATTTGCATAGAAGTTACCGTGATATGTTTCAATGACTCCCCCAACCCCAACCCACCGACAAAGTTACGGGACTGGGTACATAACGTAATGTCTATGATGTGTGAGTTATCATATTATTTGCATAGCAGTTATCGTGGTATGTTTCAACGACTCCCCACTCCGGCCCCTTAGACAAAGTTACGGGACTGATACATAATCTATCATGTTTACGATGCGCGAGTTATCATGTTATTTTCATAGAAGTTATCGGACTATGTTTGCAACATCTTTTTCTTCATGGGTGAAGATGCAGCACAACCATACGAGCAACAACCCTGGGTGACATTTGCTAATAGAGACCACGAGCATGGCAGCACACATACGTCTCGAGCAACTTTGAAGCCTTTGGATGGCCGTGTGTTGTGGTGCGTAGGGGCGAGCACCGACCAGCCAACTGCATCGAGGAAAGGCCAAGTAGTGGTTCTCATCCTCCTACTTGACGAACTGGCGACAATATATGAGTAGTAGCCGCCGCTAGGCGAAGGTATCGAGGTGCTACCAATGGCCGACACGAGTGAACTTGCGAGATGCATCTCTCTTCCATCGAGGACAGGCGGGCGACGGGGCGAGGTGTTGTTCCTCTGTGGCAGCGGGAGGCAAGCGAAGCGACATACGGGGCTTCATAACAGCGGGGATGGATTGATCCGAGGAAGGTGGCGCAGATCCGATGGCGGGCAGCTCGATGGCGGCGGCGGTTTTAGTCGAGCTTCGGCTCCATGGCCGGCGGCTTGAGGCAGATCTTCCTCTCATGCTGCCATTGCTGCGAGAGGTGAGAGAAGACGTGTGGGATGTGGGAAGAGGAAGGGGAGGGACAAGCGGCGGGCGCTGTTCCACCGGCGAACTCCGGCGGCCGAGGCGGGGTTCGAGATGGGGCTCGGGGCGGAGGAAGCGAGCAAGGCCGAGGCGGCGTGGATGAAGAATCGGCTGCGGGAGGAGAAAAATCGGGCGGCAGAGCGTGGGCGTGACGTGGATCGAGCGGATATCGAGTCGTGCGGATATGTTATAAACCACCAGTCGGCAGGATTTTAGCTTTGTCGTATAATAAAACAGATCAAAATAGTCGCTGCTACTAAATTATTAAGGGACAAACTGTACTTAAGTTGCCTCAAAATTTATTTTTATTAAGTCAATTATCTAGGCCGTTAGATTAAGACCCACTTCATCCAACTTTCTTGCTCGTCCGACCGTTCCTCCTCCCATAAAATTGACTTGCCCAAATTGCAAATTCAATGAACTTATAATTTTGAAGCAGAATAGAGCCTTCCCTCTGATTTCTATTGCATAAACCATCTGGTTCGTATCTTACAAACGAACACCCTCCAGCAAAGCTAAAAACATCATCAAACCAACAGGCAAAACATCTAGAAGAAAACTAGCTTATCAGATGACACTAGTAGAAAAATCCCCATTCGTCCCGGTTCGTGAGGGCCATTTGTCCCGATTGCCGAACCCGGGACTAAAAATCGATACTAAAGCCCTATACCTTTAGTCCCGGTTCGCCGAGAACCGGGACAAATAGAACTCCATGTAGCCGCTGCCGCTTGCCCGAGCAAGAGGACCTTTTGTCCAGTTGGTGCCACCAGGGACCAAAAAGGCTTTCACACGTCAGCAGTTCAGGGGCTGGGGTTTCTGATTGTTTTTTTTTGAAAGGGGGGGAGGGGTTTGGGGGTTTTGGGGTTTTTTTAAGGTTAATTTAGGGGTTTCATATATTGTGTTAGCTAGCTAATAGAGAGAAGTGTCCTCTCTTATCTCCGTGCTTGATTGACGCTACATACTATACGTATAGAGAGGACTCGACACGCTAGCTAGCTAGTAAGAAAATGAAGGAAACCATCCGGGTGTTGGAAATATACCTAGAGGCAATAATAAATTAGTTATTATTATATTTCCTTGTTCATGATAATCGTTTATTATCCATGCTATAATTGTATTGATAGGAAACTCAGATACATGTGTGGATACATAGACAACACCATGTCCCTAGTAAGCCTCTAGTTGACTAGCTCGTTGATCAATAGATGGTTACGGTTTCACGACCATGGACATTGGATGTCGTTGATAATCGGGATCACATCATTAGGAGAATGATGTGATGGGTGAGACAATCCTAAGCCTAGCACAAAGATCGTAGTTCGTATGCTAAAGCTTTTCTAATGTCAAGTATCTTTTCCTTAGACCATGAGATTGTGCAACTCCGGATACCGTAGGAATGCTTTGGGTGTACCAAAGCGTCCTGGCAATGGCTGGGTGGCTATAAAGGTGCACTACAGGTATCTCCGAAAGTGTCTGTTGGGTTAGCACGAATCGAGACTAGGATTTGTCACTCCGTGTGGCGGAGAGGTATCTCTGGGCCCACTCGGTAGGACATCATCATAATGTGCGATGTGACCAAGGGGTTGATCACGGGATGATGTGTTACGGAACGAGTAAAGAGACTTGCCGGAAACGAGATTGAACAAGGTATCGGGATACCGACGATCGAATCTCGGGCAAGTACAATACCGTTAGACAAAGGGAATTGGATATGGGATTGATTAAGTCCTTGACATCGTGGTTCATCCAATGAGATCATCGTGGAACATGTGGGAGCCCACATGGGTATCCAGATCGGCTGTTGGTTATTGACGGGAGAACGTCTCGATCATGTACGCATGGTCCCCGAACCCGTAGGGTCTACACATAAGGTTGATGGCGCTAGGGTTATAAAGGAAGTTTGTATGTGGTTACGAATGTTGTTGGAGTCCGGATGAGATCACGGGCGTCACGAGGAGTTAGGAATGGTCGGAGGTAAAGATTTATATATGGGAAGTCTGTTTTGGTCAGGAAAAGTTTCGGGTTTTATCGATAACGTCTGAGACCACGGGAGGGTCGGGGTCCACCAAGTGGGGCCACAAGCCCGAAGGGCTGCATGGGCCAAGTGTGGAAGGGACCAGCCCGGGTGGGCTGGTGCTTCCCAAGGCCCAAGGCGCCTCCAAGAGGGAAGGGGCAAACCCTAGGCGAGATGGGCCCTAAGGCCCCACCTAGGTGCGCCTCCCCTCTCCCCTGTGGCCGCCACCCAGATGGGATCTGGGGCTGCCGCCACCCTGTGGAGGAACCCTAGGTGAGGCGCACCTCCCTTCCCTATATATACTTGAGGTTTGGGCTGCCCAACACACATGAGTTTTCACCTCTCCATGGCGCAGCCTGCCTCTCCTCCTCCTCCTCTCCCGCGGTGCTTGGCGGCTTCTGCGGGATTGCCACGCTCCTCCACCACCATCACGCCCGTTGTGCTGCTGCTGAATGGAGTCTTCCTCAACCTCTCCCTCTCTCCTTGCTGGATCAAAGGCGTGGGAGGCGTCACCGGGCTGTGCGTGTGTTGAGCAGCGGAGGTGCCGTCCGTTCGGCACTAGGATATCCGGTGATTTGGATCACGGCAGTACGACTCCTTCAACCCCGTTCTCTTGAGCAGCTTCCGCTTAGCGATCTACAAGGGTATGTAGATGCACTCTCCTTCCCTCGTTGCTAGTTTCTCCATAGATAGATCTTGGTGACACATAGGAAATTTTTTAATTTACGCTCGTTCCCCAACATTGGTATCATGAGCTAGGTCTATTGCGTAGATTCTTTGCGAGTAGAACACAAAGTAGTTGTGGGCGTTGATGTTGTTCAATATGCTTACCGTTACTAGTCCAATCTTGTTTGACGGTATTGTGGGATGAAGCGCCCGGACCGACCTTACCGTACACTTACGTGAGACAGGTTCCACCGATCGAGATGCACTTGGTGCATAAGGTGGCTAGCGGGTGCCGGTCTCCCACTTTAGTCGAACGGATTCGATGAAAAGGGTCCTTATGAAGGGTAAATAGCAATTGGCATATCACGTTGTGGTTTTGCGTAGGTAAGCGTTCTTGCTAGAAACCCATAGCAGCCACGTAAAACATGCAACAACAATTAGAGGACGTCTAACTTGTTTTTGCGAGGGTATGCTATGTGATGTGATATGGCCAAGAAGAATGTGATGAATGATATGTGATGTATGAGATTGATCATGTTCTGTAATAGGAATCACGACTTGCATGTCGATGAGTATGACAACCGGCGAGAAGCCATAGGAGTTGTCTTGATTTATTGTATGACCTGCGTGTCATTGAACAAACTCCATGTAATTACTTTACTTTATTGCTAACCGGTAGCCATAGTAGTAGAAGTAATAAGTTGGAGAGACTACTTCATGGAGACACGATGATGGAGATCATGATGATGGAGATCATGGTGTCATGCGGTGACGATGATGATCATGGAGCCCCGAAGATGGAGATCAAAAGGAGCAAAATGACATTGGCTATATCATGTCACTATTTTGATTGCATGTGATGTTTATCATGTTTCTACATCTTATTTGCTTAGAACGACGGTAGTAAATAAGATGATCCTCATTAAAATTTCAAGAAAGTGTTCCCCTAGCGTGCACCGTTGCGAAAGTTAAATGCTTTGAAGCACCACGTGATGATCGGGTGTGATAGATTCTTATGTTCACATACAGCGGGTGTAAGTCAGATTTACACACGCTTGAAACACTTAGGTTAACTTGCGAGCCTAGCATGTACGGACATGGCCTCGGAACACAAGAGACCGAAAAGGTCGAGCATGAGTCGTATGGTGGATACGATCAACATGAAGATGTTCACCGATGATGACTAGTCCGTCTCACGTGATGATCGGACACGGCCTAGTTGACTCGGATCATGTAATCACTTAGATGGTGGAGGGATGTCTATCTGAGTGGGAGTTCATGAGATGAACTTAATTATCCGAACATAGTCAAAAGATCTGTGCAAATTATGTCGTAAGCTCGCGCTTTAGTTCCACTGTTTAGATATGTTCCTAGAGAAAATATAGTTGAAAGTTAGCGGTAGCAATTATGCGGTCGTAGAAAGCTTATGTCCTTAATGCACCGCTCGGTGTCTGGACCTCGAGCGTGGTGCGTGGATGTTCTTGAACATCGACACACGCGTTTGATGACTACGTGATAGTTCGGTAATGTTAAGCGGTTTAGAATTGAGGCACCAAAGGCGTTTTTGAAGCGTCATGGAACATATGAGATGTTACGAGGGCTGAAATTGGAATTTCAGGCTCGTGCCCACGTCAAGAGGTATGAGACCTCCGACGAGTTTTCTAGCCTACAAACTAAGGGAGAAGATCTCAATCGTTGAGCTTGTATTCAGATTGTCTGGGTACAATAATCACTTGAATCAAGTGGGAGTTAATCTTCCAGATGAGATAGTGATGTTTCTCCAAAGACATTGCCACCAAGCTACTAGAGCTTCGTGATGAACTATAACATATCAGGGATAGATATGATGATCCTTGAAGTGCTCGCGATGTTTGACACATGAAAGTAGAAGTCAAGTAGGAGCATCAATTGTTGATGGTTGGTAAAACCACTAGTTTCAAGAAGGGCAAGGGCAACAAGGGATACTTCATGAAGCGGCAAAATAGTTGCTGCTCTAGTGAAGAAACCCAAGGTTGAACCCAAACCGAGACTAAGTGCTTACGTAATGAGAGGAGCAGAACCACGAGAAGCGGAACCACCCTAGATACTTGTTAGATGAGAGAAGGCTGGCAAGGTCGATAGAAGTATATTGGATATACATTATGTTAACGTGTAATTTACTAGTACTCCTAGTAGCACCAGGGTATTAGATACGGTTAGGTTGCTAAGTGTTAGTAACTCGAAATGAAAGCTACGGAATAAGCAGAGACTAGCTAAAGGTGAGCCGACGATATGTGTTGGAAGTGTTTCCAAGTTTGATGTGATCAAACATCATACGCTCCCTCTACCATCAAGATTAGTATTAAACCAGAATAATTGTCATTTGGTGTTTGCGTTGAACATAGACATGATTGGATTATGTCTATACTTGTCTGATTATTCATTTAAGGAGAATAATGGTTACTCTATTTATTTGAATAATACCTTCGATGGTCTTGCACCTAAATGAATGGTTTATTGAATCTCGATCGTAGTGATACACATTTTCATGCCAAAGGTATAAGATAGTAATGATAGTACCACTTACTTGTAGCCTTGCCATGTAAGTCATATTGGTATAAAGCATGAAGAAGCTCCATGTTGATGGATCTTTGGACTCACTCGTTTTTGAAAAGTTTGAGACATGCAAACCATGTCTATTGGTGTATACGCATGATGAAACTCCATGCAGATGGATCGTTTGGACTCACTTGATTTTGAATCACTTGAGATATGCAAATCATACCACATGGGCAAGATGGTGAAAAGCCTCGGTTTGATAAGATGGAACAAGATAGTAACTTGTTGAAGTAACACATTTTGATGTGTGCAGTCCAATGAGTGCTTTGAGGCATGCAAAGTGAATATCGTTATGTTCTTACTTCACGGATGATTTAAGTGAATCTTGAGTGTATTTACTTGATGAAACACAAGTCTGAATTATTGAATGATTCAAGTAATTTCAGAGTGAAGTTAAAGATCATCGTGACAAGAGGATAAAATGTCTATGATATGATCATAGAGATGAGTATCTGAGTTACGAGCTTTGGCTCGCTATTATGACATTGTGGAAATTGTTTCACAATAAATACCGCCCGGAACACCATAATGTGATGGTGTGTCCGAACATCATAGTTGCACCCTATTAGATATGGTGCATACCATGATGTCTCTTATCAAATTACCACTATCGTTCATGGGTTAGGCATTAGAGACAACCGCACTCACTTTAATAGGGCACCACGTAATTCCGTTGAGACGACACCGTTTGAACTATGGTTTGGAGAAACCTAAGTTGTCGTTTCTTAAAAAGTTTGGGGCTGCGGCGCTTATGTGAAAAGGTTTCATCGTGATAAGCTCGAACCCAAAGCGGATAAATAAATCTTCATAGGATACCCAAAATGGTTGGGTATACCTCCTATCTCGAATCCGGAAGCAAAAGTAGTTGTTTCTAGAAACGGGTCCTTTCTCGAGAAACGTTTCTCTTGAAAGAATTGAGTGGGAGGATGGTGGAGACTTGATGAGGTTATTGAACCGTCAATTCAACTAGTGTGTAGCAGGGCACAGGAAGTTGTTCCTGTGGCGCCTACACCAATTGAAGTAGAAGCTTATGATAGTGATCATGAAGTTTCGGATCAAGTCACTACCGTACCTCGTAGGGTGACAAGGATGCGTGCTACTTCAGTGGTACGCAATCCTGTCTTAGAGGTCATGTTGCTAGACAACAATGAACCTCTGAGCTATGGGGAAGCGATGGTGGGCTCATATTCCGAGCAAATGGTTAGAAGCCATGAAATCTGAGATAGGATCCATGTATCGAGAACAAAGCATGGACTTTGGTGGACTTGCCCGATGATCGGCAAGCCATTGAGATAAATGGATCTTTAAGAAGGCAGGACGTGGGCGGTAATGTCACCGTCTATGAAGCTCGACTTGTGGCGAAGAGTTTTCACAAGTTCAAGGAGTTGACTACGATGAGATTTTCTCATCCGTGGCGATGCTTAAGTCCGTCGGAATCATGTTAGCATTAGCTGCATTTATGAAATCTGGCAGATGGATGTCAAAACGAGTTTCCTTACCGGTCTTCGTAAGGAAAGGTTGTATGTGATACAATCGAGAAAGTTTTTGTCGATCCCACGGATGCTAAAAAGGTATGCCCGGCTCCAGCGATCCTTCTAAGAATTGGAGTAAGCATCTCTGAGTTGGAATGTGCGCTTTGATGAGATGATCAAAGATTTTGGGTTTATACAAAGTTTATGAGAAACTTGTATTTCCAAAGAAGTGAGTGGGAACACTATAGAATTTCTGATGAGTATATGTTGTTGACATATTGTTGATCAGGAATGATGTAGAATCTCTGGAAAGCGTATAGGGTTGTTTGAAAAGTGTTTTTCAATGGAAAACCTGGATTAGGCTACTTGAACAATAAGCATCAAGATCTATAAGATAGATCAAAATGTTTAATAATACTTTCAAATGAGCACATACCTTGACATAATCTTGAAGGTGTTCAAGATGGATCGATCAAAGAAGGAGTTCTTGACTGAGTTGTAAGGTATGAAGTTAAGAGTTAAAGCTCGACCACGGCGAGAAAAGAGAGAAAGGACGAAGGTCGTCCCTATGCCTTAGACGTAGGCTCTACGGTATGCTATCTTGTGTACCGCACCTGATGTGTGCCTTGCTACATATCACGGCAAGAGGGTACAAAGGTGATCAAGGAGTGGATCACGGATAGCGGTCAAAATTATCCTTAGAGGAATAAGGATATGTTTCTCCGGTTATGGAGGTGATAAAGAGTTCGACGTAAAGAGTTGCGTCGATGCAAGCTTAACACCTATCCTGATAGCTCTGAGTAGAGATACCGGATACGTATAATGGAGCAACCATTTGGAATAGCTTCAAGTGGAGCGTAGAAGCAGCATTTACAATATGACATAGAGAATTGCGAAGTACACACGGATCTGAAAGGTTCAGACCCGTTGACTAAAACCTCTCTCACAAGCAAAACATGATCAAACCTCAGAACTCATTGAGTCTTAATCACATGATGATGTGAACTAGTTTAATGACACTAGTAAACTCTTGGATGTTGGTCACATGGCGATGTGACGTGTGAGTGTTAATCACATGGTGATGTGAACTAGACTATTGACTCTAGTGCAAGTGGGAGACTGTTGGAAATATGCCCTAGAGGCAATAATAAATTAGTTATTATTATATTTCCTTGTTCATGATAATCGTTTATTATCCATGCTATAATTCTATTGATAGGAAACTCAGATACATGTGTGGATACATAGACAACACCATGTCCCTAGTAAGCCTCTAGTTGACTAGCTCGTTGATCAATAGATGGTTACGGTTTCCTGACCATGGACATTGGATGTCATTGATAACGGGATCACATCATTAGGAGAACGATGTGATGGACAAGACCCAATCCTAAGCCTAGCACAAAGATCGTAGTTCGTATGCTAAAGCTTTTCTAATATCAAGTATCTTTTCCTTAGACCATGAGATTGTGCAACTCCCGGATACCGTAGGAATGCTTTGGGTGTACCAAACGTCACTGGCAATGGCGGGTGGCTATAAAGGTGCACTTTGGTATCTCCGAAAGTGTACATTGGGTTTGCGAATCGAGGCTGGGATTTGTCACTCCGTGTGGCGGAGAGGTATCTCTGGGCCCACTCGGTAGGACATCATCATAATGTACCGCGATGTGACCAAGGGGTTGATCACGGGATGATGTGTTACGGAGCGAGTAAAGAGACTTGCGGAAGCGAGATTGAACAAGGTATCGGGATACCGACGATCGAATCTTGGGCAAGTACAATACCGTTAGACAAAGGGAATTGGATACGGGATTAATTAAGTCCTTGACATCGTGGTTCATCCGATGAGATCATCGTGGAACATGTGGGAGCCAACATGGGTATCCAGATCCCGCTGTTGGTTATTGACCGGAGAACGTCTCGGTCATGTCTGCGCATGGTTCCCGAACCGTAGGGTCTACACATAAGGTTCGATGGCGCTAGGGTTATAAAGGAAGTTTGTATGTGGTTACCGAATGTTGTTCGGAGTCCGGATGAGATCCCGGACGTCACGAGGAGTTCCGGAATGGTGGGAGGTAAAGATTTATATATGGGAAGTCTGTTTTGGTCACGGAAAAGTTTGGGTTTTATCGGTAACGTCACGGGACCAGGGAGGGTCGGGGTCCACCAAGTGGGGCCACAAGCCCGAAAGGGCTGCATGGGCCAAGTGTGGAAGGGACCAGCCCAGGTGGGCTGGTGCGCCCCTACACAAGGGCCCAAAGCGCCTCCAAGAGGGAAGGGGCAAACCCTAGGGCAGATGGGCCTAAGGCCCACCCTAGGTGCGCCTCCCCTCTCCCCTGTGGCCGCCACCCGGATGGGATCTGGGGCTGCCGCCACCACAGGGAGGGAACCCTAGGTGGGCGCATCCCTCCCTTCCCCTATATATACTTGAGGTTTGGGCTGCCCAACACACATGAGTTTTCACCTCTCCATGGCGCAGCCACCTCTCCTCCTCCTCCTCTCCATGGTGCTTGGCCGAAGCTCTGCAGGATTGCCACGCTCCTCCACCACCATCACGCCGTTGTGCTTTGCTGGACGGAGTCTTCCTCAACCTCTCCCTCTCTCCTTGCTGGATCAAGGCGTGGGAGGCGTCACGGGCTATCTCGTGTGTTGAACAGCGGAGGTGTCGTCAGATTCGGCACTAGGATCTCCGGTGATTTTTATCACGATGATTACGACTCCTTCAACCGAGTTCTGTTGAACTCTTCCGCTTAGCGATCTACAAGGGTATGTAGATGCACTCTCCTTCCCTCGTTGCTAGTTTCTCCATAGATAGATCTTGGTGACACGTAGGAAATTTTTTGAATTTCTGCTACGTTCCCCAACACCGGGAGCACCAATGGATTCCCAGGGACCGGCTATACTTAAGTTGCATGAGAATTTACTTTGGGTAAGTCGATTTTCAAGGTCGTTAGATTAAGATCCAACAGTCATCCTTTTTTCTCCTTCCTCCCATAAATTGACGTAGACAAATTGCCAATTAAATTATCTTACATTTTTAAGCAAAAGAGAGCCTTCCTCTCTGATTTCTATTACATAAACCATCTGGTTCGTATCTTACAAACGAAGTTATCTCCAATGGCAACCCGCAAATTTCCTCCGCATCCCCTGCGCCCTGAGATAGAGGGGGCAATCATGAACACGGATGCAGAGACCGTCATCCAACCATAGTCACATACATCCGGTTTTTCTCATTTTTTTTTAAGTCTGCACGATCAAATAGCCGAATACATAGGGTAACGTTCAAATAGCTGCATACAGCATTAGTTCAAATTTTAAGAAGTTCAAATATTACATCCCAGCATTGTTTTCCCCTTTAATCGTCCATGATGCTCAATCCGATCTTCCTTCAGCTGCTCGTGAGTTGGTTGATGCCGATTCTGTTGACGCATTTGAATAAAATCTTCAAATGCGGCCTGATTCTGGTCAGGAAGTTGGATAGGATCATCCACGTTCTCCGATCCTAGAGTTGCGGTAGCATCATCACCCTCATCCACGACGAGTTGTGCATGATCACACAACATGTCATCACCTCCCACAAGGTCTCCGGATCCCATTGTTCAAAGATGTCCACAAACAAGCGCAAAAGCGGGCCCTTGAGAACTCCAAATGCCTTCTCGACATCCTTTCTAGCGGCTTCTTGTCTTGGGAAAAGTGAGCCTTTTCCGACCAACTGGGTTAGAGATGGTGCTGACAAAGAAGGAAGAAGAGAAAATGGGGAGTCTAGAGGCGCGGGGTCTGGGAAGGGTTTTGGGTCGGCCGGGGGTTTCGGTGTCCTACATGTCTGGTGTTTGGACTCCCACAAAGCTCCACCGCATTTGTCTCCGATTTACGGGAGAAAACGCGTCTGAACCGTCACTTGGATCGATACAAGCCCGCGTTGGATGACTTCGGCTGTCCAGACAATGTTGTCCGGACAAATGCGGGTGATTTACAGGTCCACCTTGAAGATGCCCTAACACCCACCAAGAACTCCACCAAAGCTAAAAACATCATCAAACCAAGCGGCAAAACATCCGAAAGAAAAAACCAACTCACGAGATGAATAATCTAGCCTCCAACGCCACAAACAAGGGCACACATAAACATTACATAAACCACCATAGTTCTATACTCAGAAACATCAGAAACAACCAAAGACCAAACCTAGAGCCCAACCACATCAACAAACTACGAAGATAAAACCAAGTCGGGCATTGACATCTAGAGGAAAGACATCACCTTGACAAAGGCCATCCTCCAGAAAAATTCCAAAGCACCCGTCTACTATTAGCAACTGATTCCCTAGAACTTCTGGTTTCCACCTTTGTGAAGCTCTATACACCTCATTTCCACATGCGATATGACTATTAAACCCAACATCAGGACCATTCGATTTTCCTTTATCTACAGAATGGCCCAATAAGATATACAATGACATATCAAATTGATGTGAATAATAGGTTCATAATTGTGTTTTCTCTCAAACACAATATTCTTCATGCATCTCCATATAGTCCAGAAGATGGCAGAAACCCACACGAATACCAGATTCTTATTTATCTTTGAAAAACTTTTAATCCAAACACCAAAACAAGTGTTTAAGTGTCAGGAAGATTTCTCAAATCAAAAGCACATTTGAACAAACTCCAAACCAATTTAGCAACTAAGTGTTTGAAAAAAAAACGAACATACCACAAAAGGCAAAACATTTGTTTACCTATCCAACCTCTCCTCAGCAAATTGTCTTTGGTTAATATGCTCTTCGTAACCATCAGCCATAAAACACTCTAATTTTAGCAGCAACTATTATTTTCCACATACATTTCTGTTGGAAGCTACTATATCATCAGATGTCAGCCAAGCTAAAAGTACACAACACCGAGTTGTCTATGAAAAGATTTTATAGTGAAGACACCATCAAATGTCAACATCCACCTGATGGTATCTTTCCTGTTAGACATCTTAATTTAATCAATTTAGTCAACTTATATATAGCTACCAAATAATGTACAATACATATAATTGTGTTATGTAGTCTCGGCCTTCAGTTCGGTGTATGAGCAAGGTAAGGCAAGGCAGATATCCGGAGAAAATTGGTCTGGGTGACCAAGACTAGCCATACCACATCCCTCCTCCTACTCTTCCTCATAGGTTCTAAATTAAAGTGTACTTTTAGCCTAGCCGAGATCCATTCTGTATGCGCGATAGTGGAAGCGTATAGATATATCTGGTTGTGGGTAATAGTAGGCATAAAAATGGTGCATGCATTCCGTTTGCAATAACATAACAAGAGACGCATAAACACACCACGAGTGATGTGTATGCATGACATCAAGCTATCAGCCAACAAAATGGTATGAATTATGATTGAAACCACAACTATTCTTAAGCAAATAACATCAAACCGAATACGAATGGCATCGAGAAGGTGGGGAGGTCAAGAACAGAATGGAACAACTCAAATGTCACTGAGGACAAGAAATAGGACCACCCCTTGTGCCGTATTTTCATCAAGACTTTGTTTTTTCACCGGTCCCTTTTTTAACTTGGTTATGTCTGGTCGGCTAAATTTGGGGTTTTGTTCCTTGTTGTGTTGCAATAAGTGCTTTATGTTTGGGTTCCGATGCTTTTGGGATTATGTTGCAAACTTAGTGAGAATCTTGTGAACTCCCCTCTCATGCATTCTCTTGCCTCCCCTCGCTCCCAAATTCTTCTAGCAACTCCACAAAACAAAGGTACGGAAAGAAGGGAAAATGTGAGTGTAATCGGGTGAGGGAAGCAAAAAAAAAACAACGGATGTGGAAGCAACAAACTCAAGAGTGCGTCCAGCCCAACAGAACCAACACGCCAGGAAAAACAAAACCCAACACATATCAACTTCTCCGTCGTAATGGCATCTACTGTTGCAGGATGAAAAAACTCAGGGCTATCTCGTACATCTTTCTTTGTGCGCAAAAATCTGTGGTGTTTTTATATCACAAAACGTCGGATTATCTTAGCAGTGGTGGCGTCTCACAGTACAACAATGAAGGCTCACCTTGCAAACCTCTTGGCAATGATGGTGTCGACGATGGCATCACATGTGTTTTGATTAGAGCTTCTCCCATTACATATTTTTTATACCTAAGATCTTCGTTGTCGATAGTACAACATGAAAGCAGTGGTAGTTCACCTTGCAAACCTCTTGTCTTCGACCAAAATGTGTCTAGACGTACAATGATTTAAGGTTCTCACAATATTCGACTGATCCGACTTTTCAAATTTCTGAGTTTAGTCCAATTCAGACGGATTTTTTTTATTTTGTGTTCTTCTTAAGCGAGTCCGAGTGAAACATCAAGATGCAAAACAACTTTCAATATCCTTGTTTTAACTTTCACTTTTTTATGACGCATATCACTGGTTTGTGTTTTTTCTGCCTTATTCCACGTAGTCAATGATGAAGTGGGATCATTTAGTAAACTAATGTGAGACATTGGATTTGTAAATTTAAAGGGAAAAGGTAGAAAGTTTTTAAAACAGCTTCAAGTAATTCTGTCATATTAAATGAATAAGGTAAATGCAAAAAAATAAAAATAGACGCCCACCTTGGGGCTCGAACCCAAGACCACAAGGTTAAGAGCCTTGCGCTCTACCGACTGAGCTAGACGGGCAGTCTGGCCACATTTCCAAATTAAACTTATTTACTAATATGTACTGTATATGTGTTTTCACCAGTACTAGGCGCTGCCAGCACAAAGTACTATATATACTTGCAAGTGGCGCGAGATGTTTCCAACCCAGGTGGCCATGGCACCGGAGAGTTCTGTGCAGTAGTACTACTGTTTACCAGGTGCCAACCTTTTCGGTGACTTGTCATGGCTTTATATCGACAGGTTAATTAGCTTTGCTAGTTAGGTATACAGTCACAACCAGCCGGTCGACTCCACGGTAAAAGATCTCTAGACGACGTGCAGGTTGCTGCACGGATCCATGGACTAGCTATGGCCTGCCATGGCAGAAGTGCACGTGAGCGAGGAGAGTCAATTTGCTTCCTGACGGGGCGGTTCACCGAATGCTGACAGGGACAATGCTCCATTGCGTGTCTTGTATACCACATAGAACGAATGTTTGGTTTTTCTACAGCCCAAGTATTACCGAATCCATCCATCCTACAGCAGTTCCATCCCGTATAGCACGAGCACACCGTATGGTACTGGCTAGGCTACGCTGGCTGATATTCTATATGTAGGACTAGTAATTTTCCCCCCAACATCAATCAATTTCCTATGTATGTGTGTATGTATGCTCTCTACGGACGATCATCTTCGAAGGAGGAGGAGGTCCGGGTGGTGAGGGATGGCCTCATCTTGACGATCTGCTCGTCGTCCGCGAGGCCCATCCTCTTGGCCGACATGCCCGCCTCGAAGAAGCGCCGCACGGCGCTCCTCATGTAAGAGGTGCCTTCCCTCACGTTCATCCTCTCCCTGATCCTCTCCTGCAGGCTGCTCAGCTGGTGGTCTCCGTTCAGCACCGCCGCAAGCTGCACGATCTCCTGCTGGAACGAGCTTAGCTTTGCCTCCTCGTTCGCCTCCGTCTGCCGGATCCTCGTCGGCGTCGGGAGTTGCTCTGCGCATTTCATAACATACATGGGTAAGCAAACTACTCACTGCAAAAGTACAAAGCAAGCCATGTGACAATGCCATGTCGTATGCTGAAGTTGACAAATTACCTGGACAATCTGTCCTTGGTTCAGTTCTGGTTTGCACGACGCCTTCGAAGGTCCCAGCCCATGCGTCCCTTTTGGTCAGGAAATCCTGTGGCAGATTGAACAGCTTCTTCACGGTTGCGGGGATCGACGAATGCTCGAATTGCGACGTCGGGGTTGGACTTCCACTCGGCCCATGCATAACTGAAACAACAGAAATATTGTCAGACAGAGATATATAGTTGGCAAATTATGCAGTAGCTAGCATTTAATTTGCACATATTTACAAATAAGTGTTGACTGACCTGTTCCCTTCTCGATCCATGGAGAGATCAAGATGGCCGGGACACGCACCCCCAACCTGTTGAACGTGAAGTTGTACGGCGGCGGGCCAACAATGTCGTCGGGGCTAGGCACACCGTCGACAGGAGTGGGCACATGGTCAAAGAAGCCGCCGTGCTCGTCATAGGTTAGTACCATGAGCGTCTCGTTCCACTGGGGGCTGGCGCGGAGTGTCTCGTAGATCTCCTTGACGAACATCTGGCCCTGGTAGACGTCATGGGAGGGGTGGTCGTCGTTGGCGGGGTGGTCCTTGGAGTCCATGTAGTGCTGCTCGATGACGGCGTAGTTGGGCAGCGAGCCGCGGCTGGCATGGTCCCGGAACGCATTGTGGAAGGGGTGGAAGTTGAGGATGTACTTGAGCTTGCGCAGGTTGCGGTAGAAGAGCACCGCGGGCACGTCCTGGAAGTAGACCCCGAAGGAGAGGCCTGCGTCGTGCACGTTGTCGAAGATGGTCCTCTGCGGGTACCCCTTGGCCAGCAACCTGCATAGGTGCAACAGTATTGTCAGAGAACAGGTCAGGGTAGTTCATGTTATGCTTTGTTTCAGTTCAAGTGAGGACTGTAAGATAGACTACCAAAACCGGTAATCCAGTTCTGAGCTAGGGCTCAGCTGCACCCACCCCGTCGAGAAAATCAAAACAAATACTAGAAAAAATCCATTTAGTAGAAAAGATCATTTTGTTAGGGGAGTGTAAAAGAAAACATATGCTCTGGATTCTGAAGTTTACGGGCGCCGAACTCTGTTTTGCTCATTTCGGATCCAGACGTGCGATGTTGGGCTGAAACCAGGTTAGTACTTGGACCTGCCTGCCATGATACATGATATTCCCTCCGTTCCTAAATAATTGTCTTTCTAGAGATTTCAACAAATGACTACATACGAAGTAAAATGAGTGAATCTACACTTTAAAACATGTCTACATACATACGTATCTTGGTCATTTAAGATGGTAGAAAGGCAATTATTTAACGGGGAAAGACAAAGGAGGACAGCAATGAAAGAACACGTTTGTCTAAAAAAAAGCAATCAAAGAACACGTAATCACGTATAAAAAACGTATTCTAAAAAAAAGTATTCTTCGAAAACAGAAAAAACGTAATCACGTATTGATGTTTCCACTAGAAAACGTAGTCGGGTACCTCTGCTGCTCTGTAAAAACGTATATCGTGCTACGTGCGCAGCATGGAACCTCGGTGGTTCATTTTTTATTTTTTTTACCTTCGAACGTGTTGAGGGTACAGAGATGTTCCCGCATCTCACTTCACTTCATCCCATCTGAAGTAGTAGTAGTACTACCGACAAAGGTCATGGGAGGTCGCAAGGCCAGCTCTCGTGTCACGGACAGGACCGGGCATGCACGGATTTCTACTCTAGTCACTGGCTGGACGACGGAAACTCTGAAAGAGACGTGTCGAGAGAGACTCACTGACGGTGAGCCCAGTGATCCTTCTGGTCCCACGGTTCAGCGAGGCGGGCCACCGCCTAGAAGGCGCCAGGTCTTAAAAAGAAAAAGGAACATGGATGCATGATTGGTCGTGCGCACCGTCCTCTCCTCTGGCGATTAGCTTAGTTATTTGATGATTGACGAGCCGATCGTAGTACTAGGAGTGGTGCTAGTGCTGCTAGGATTAGTTATTCGATTAGCCGCATCCAGCAGCACCAGCGTGAGTGATGCCTGGAGCGTGACAAAAAGCAGAGGCGGGAGAAAGCAACGCGTGGCCCATTTATGCAAAGAAAGATTTGGCAGCCGGCATTTGGGTTCCTCGTGTCGGCTAATCACAGCCGGCCTCTCCAATCAAATGTCATTTTCTTGGATTATTATTATTACTCCTCTCACATTTTTTTGTGGGTTCACATTAGACACGTTAGACACTGTAATGTCAGCTAAAGCTCTTTTCCCAACGAGTGCTTGGCTTTGCTGCTCAACGAAGGAAGAGGAAAAGCACTCGGAACAAGACGACAATGTTGCACACCAATGCGTAGCGCAGTACTACTTGAATTGCACCACCTTTGTGCAAAGTGTTACCATACTACTTGTAGTTCTGTTCGGATTAGGAGTTACTCACTCTGTAAATAGAGAGATATAAGAGCGTTTAGATCACTACTACAACACTTATATTTGTTTACTGAGGAAGTAGTTCGTTCAACGGCCGTGTGACTGACTAAATAGTTGCTGTATTGTCGAATATGAGGAACAAAATGGTCCCTGTGATCTTCTTAGTTAAGTACTCACTCATGTATGATTAGATTGCTGTGTCCCATATCCTATAGCCTTGCAGGGTTTGGGCAGCATAGAGAAACCTGCCGACAAGGGCAGCATAGTCTCCGTGCACTGAATGCTCTGTCCCAGCCAGATACTATCAATCGCCCACTCTGCTTCGTAGTAGCTCCTTCCGGCAACAGGCTATTACGTCTGGCTGTACATGCTGCCACGTAGCTACTTTTGACCAAAACAAGACCACTGATTTGACGACCTAACCAGTGTAAACCAAATAAATTTAGTATTGTATTATTAGGATGTGAATATGGTCTAGAAACCGTGCTTAGAAAGAGCAGTCAAGCAAATTATACTCCTCCCTAAAAACACAATGGGAGTAAAAACTAACCACAAATATAGCATCTGTTTTTTGAAAGAAAATATGGCATCTATTAAATCACAAAGGTGCCTACATACATATATATGTCTACACATATATGATATACTTAAAAAGACGTCTCCATTGATCGTGTTCGTGCTGCTGATACGCAACTCCCTCGTATAGATCTAGCACTTTTCTACAATTAGCATGATCATGACATTCTTGTTCCTATCTGAGCGCGCATCATCCCCAACAACCTACCATCAATATCTAATTTATTTTGTTCTTGTTGGCGACCAACCCACCCCTCTCCCTGCCCTCCGAAATGCAGGTTTGAATCGAATCCACCGTGCACACGCAACGAATCAAGACGCATTCGTCGGAGAGATGGAGAGAACCAGAACAGAGTCATGGCTTGAAGAAGGAGGGATTACGTACTCTGGGTTGTTGCTGGTGGCGCCGCCGGAGGTGCCGGAGTGGACGAAGAGGCGGTTGGGCTGTGTCGACGACGGCACCGACGCGAACCACCGGTCGCACACCGCGAACTGCGCCACCAGCTCCCGGTACACGGCCACGCTGTCGGGCGCGAACCCATTCATCACCGCGTCCGTCATGTTGCCCCCGCCGATGGACCGCGCCTGCTGCACGAACCCGTTCATCCGCGGCGGCCCGGACGCGTCGTCGGACCCGAACACCTGCTGCCGGATCTCCTGGTACGAGTGCCCCGGGTCCGGGTCCACGAACTGCGCGCCGTCCCCGAAGTAGACGCGCGGCCCCGCCGACGGGTCCGACGCGTTGGCCGGGTTCCACTCGGCGCCCGTCACGCCGTCGATGGCCGGGTTCAGCCGCTTCATCCACCCCAGCATGTGGTCGAACGACCGGTTCTCCATCACCACCACCACCACCGTCTTGATCGGCCCTGCGAAGGCGACAGCGCCGGCGCCGGACGAGGCGAGGGCGAGGAGCAGGGCCATGGCGGCCGCCAGGAGACGGCGCTGCGGCGTGGGAACCGCCATTGTCGGTCGACTGATTGGTCTGTGTGCTCAGCGCAGTAGTGGAGAGTGGACGATTTTGGGGGAGCTCGTGAGGGAGATGGACCCCGCCAGGCTCGGCTGGTTGCCTTGCGCCTGGATGTTGTCTTTTTATCGTGGACGACGGTGGATGGGGTCTACATGTGGACGGGCCAAATTAGCTACGGCCATGCAGGGCTGCCATGATGTATTCGTAGCTAACACAATTAATCTTCGTTAATTAATTCCTCCAAATTTACCAATGGGTCAACGAAATTCCTTTTGGCATATCTTAACCACGTTATGGATATATATCCTGCAATAAAAAGACATTTAATCTAGGCAATAATAGAAAAATGTAATATTATACTACCATATGTGAATTTAATCTTATCTAGTTAAGTGAGGGGATTTTTTTTCTTCAAAACGGAAGTTAAGTGAGGGCAAATTATTTTGTCACAATTAGCTATTTCATAGCCAAGATGATGTATCCATAGTTAACACAATTAATCTTCGTTATTAAATCCTTGAAATCTAGCAATGAGTCAACGAAATTCCTTTTGGCATATCTTTACTACGTTAATGTATATATATTGTGCAATACAATTATATTTAATCTAGGCAATAATTAAAAAGATGTAAAATTATACCGAGTATCTGTATTTAATCTTATCTAGTTAAGGCTGCCCGCAATGGGGTGTAGTATTAAACAGTAGTATCATGCATATGATACTAGTGCATAATGTTGCTTCCATTGTACGTGGTATCATAGTTACTATCTTAGGTTGTTGAACAACATTAAATACAATATCATGATATGAAACCAAATTCTCTATTTCTTCATTTAATTGCTTGCCACCTCATAAAAATGTCTAGTTGGCAAACATGATACCGCCTATGATACTCCCATTGCAGGCAAACTAAGTGAGGGGAAATTGTTTGTCAGAGTTAGCCATTTTGCGAAGAGATTCATATAAAGGCTCTTCGGAGAACTGTTTGTTGTGCTATTATGTTTTTGGGACAGTCGATTTCGGAGGAAAGGAAGTAGTGGCCGCTGGCTCGTCGGGGTAGTATCAACCCGTGGGTATATATTATAGGTGTGGGAGTGTAGACTCGTCGAGTGTCTATCTTAGTAGTGCTCGGCTGCAAGTTCGCGGAGGTTAGAGGGATGACTAGGGTGGCGTCAACACGACGGTGGGGAAGTTTGAGGGAAGGGCAAGGCTGCGGAGGCAGACGATTCAATCTGGGTTGGATCTGGCAACGGACATAGGAAGAAGAGGAACAGTGCTAGCGGCTGGAGTTGGAACTACGAATCTCGCAAAAAAATGAGTTGGAACTACGATCCGTCGGATCTTAATCCAAAGGTTTAGAAAGAAACGACTTGGCATGAAATGTTTATCAGTCGATTTACACCTAGTTAGTCCTTGTTTATACCTAACTTTATTGTTCTTTCAAAAATAAAGCACATACCGTGTTTTTCGATGTGGCTATTATGAGGGCATCTCGCACGATATCCCCTAAGACCGACACTATCTATCTGTGGATCGCGTTCGAACGCGTCCGCGGACATGATACGGGAGTTTGTCATCCAACCCTATACCTCGAATGTCCGCCTCAATTAACTCAAAGAAATATTGTTCACCTCTATTTGTTTACTGCCAAAACATACAACTTGTTAAATTCCTTCCACCAAAACACACTACAGAAACTCGTGATTGAGAGTTGTTCCCAGTGGCGGAGCTAGCATCTGACACCAGGGTGGTCCGTCCAAATTTTTTTATAAGCAATATGATATGTGAATGTTCTAACTAACTACATTAATATCATAAAGAAATATATGGTCTTACGAACACACTAAAATTCTCAATTAAATCTTAATTTTGCATAAAGAAGCCTATATAGTAAATACTACCTGGACCATAGTACATACCTTGACAAGTTCAAAAATACTATGTTTCTGGCCTACGCTTTTGTATTGCCATGAATGTATCAATTATATCATCTTCATTCACCTGAGAGAAAGCGTCCATCTCAATGTATGTGACTTGTCAAATATCCAAAAGACTATCACCCATCTTATTTTCTCAACTTGCTCTTGACTAAACTCATGGTAGAAAATGCTCTTCCGTTTGCTCTACGGTCACATTCGACATAGACATGGTTGGTTAATGAGTTTGCTCTTCAATCACAAAAGGCATACACAAAAGTTCCCCGGTTTGCTCTTCGGCCATATCCGACATATTCCCTGCCTTCTTCTTCCCTATTGTAATAGCTTCTCTGGAAAAGAGAAACAATGTCTCTAGCCCTCTTCATTCTTTAATAATTCGGTAACAAACACACAATACACAAGTAAATTGAGGCATTATGTACAAAATGAAAGTAATTGAGGAAGAAATGATAGTTGGCTTCATTCAAGACAACTATAATGAAATAATTGAGGCAAAATTCAAGCCTTTGTGGCTTCATTCAAGCAAGCTATAATCTCACATCATTTATGAATATAGACCGATTTAACCAAAGTACTTGTGCAAAATTATGTATGTGTTCATCAGTTCATGTACATGAAATTGGGGCAAAAAAAAGCAAACCCTAAGTCTGAAATTGAGGTATTTGGGTACCTTAAAATCGGTCAGGGGTTTGCCACTGGTGGTGGGCTTTTAAAGGGGGCAGCCCGGTCCGTGGGCGCCAAAAGGGGAGGCGGACGCCGGGACCGCACTGCAGGGAGTAGCCGCTGCAGGCAGGGGCACACCTGGACCGGGCGGCCGGGTGGGAAGCCGGGAAGAGGGAGTCGGGAGCCTCATGTACGGTAGAACTCGGGCTCCGGCCGGCGTGGCCGCCGACCGCGGTCAGCGAGGAACAGTGACGCCAAGGCTGGTAGGGCTATGTGTCGGGTCGGGCAGAGCCAGCAGAGGAGTCAAGCAGCGAGGAGCGACCGAGCGAGACGAGGGTACTACTTGGACAAGGCGTGATGCGTTCGTCCCTGGACAAGTTACTGGACCGTTTTTTTTCTTTCTGGCCCAATTATAGATATAGGTATATAAGCACATTCAAAATCCCAGGGTGGGTCGCCGCCCACCCTAGCCACCCTGTACACCCGCCACTGGTTGTTCCCTCTTTTTTCTGGAAAAGGAGCATTGCCCCAGCCTCTGCATCTGGACGATGCATGCAATCATTTTATTAATTATTCTCAGATACCTTACAAAGCATTACATCAAGATGGCTGAAGCCACCATCTTGGCGAGACCTGTCACTATTCCTATCTCCTTGATGCAGGGGTGCCGAATGTCCGAGCCTAATACCAAACAGACATCGCACCAAAACCTAACATCTAATACCGGATGCCCCATCCCAGCCACATACCGGGAATGGGTCACACACTGGTCCGGCGCACTCACCAAGGCTACCGCCGCGGTCATCCACCTAACCATCTTCAGAGCAGGTACTGACGCAAAGACCTTGCCATGTCATCTGGCGATGCCACCATGGCGCCAGGCAGCGCCACCGCCCTGCGCTCGTCCATCCAGCCACATCTGTCGTCGATATCGAGTTGCACCATGCCGCCAATACTCGTTGTCATCGACGCGGTAGAAACAACACCGCACCTCCTAGCAACCTCCACACCGTCGCCGCTGCTGGAGCTAAGCGGAGTCCATCACCCACAACATCTCTATGCCGAACAACAGAACCTCCCAAGACGGCGTCTCCATGGAGGGTACGACACGAAGGACGCCGCCGCCGCCCAATCCAAACTGAATTTTGGACTTTCGTCCGGGAGGGGTTCGGAGGTGGATAGGAGAGAGCTCGACATCGCCTCCACGGAGGGTAACAACGTCGAGAGACGTCGCCGATGCCGGACCGAACAAGCCGATCAAAGTTTCCCCCGGTCCCCATCCTATACCACCAAACCTCCGTCAGCTCTGGATCCGGCAACAACCATGAACCGGAACCTGCAGATGAGAGAGCCATGGGGCTCAACCCACCATGAAGGAGGATCGAGAAGAATCCATCGTAGATCTCCAGGCGCCAAATCCAGTGATCCGCCGTGATCAGCAACGACTACCACCACCCCACAGCGGCCGACGGCGTTCAAGCCGAAGACCCAGAATTGGATCCGATCTAAACCAGGCAGCGATCGCGACCACCAATCTAGCCCACCACGCAGCCGTCACCACGCCGCGCGCAGGCCGCCGCCGCCACCGCGCACGACGTCGCCAAGAAACCCGCCTGCTGCGCCGCCTGACCCCACGCTAGCCCGGCGCCCCGCCCGATCTGGATGCCCCGCGCCAGCCACGACGGACAAGAGGTAGAGACGCCCCGCCGCCGCCCAGTGGCCTTGCGCGCACGGAGAGTGTAGTGGCTTATGGTCGTCATATGGATGTTCGGACTCCCCAAAGCTTCGACATGTTTGTCTCCAGTTTGTGAAAAAACAAACGAACGGCTGGGTTCACGGCAAATGCAGGTCTGCATTGGATATGCGTTGTACAATTCGGTTCGGACGTTTGCGGGCTATTTGAGGATGCGTATTAAAGAAGCCTGGGACTTCCCATATAAATTGAGCGTTCAACCAGATCAGCGTGGATCGTCAAACAAAAATATCAAAGGCTTACGAGACTTTGTTCCACATTCAACCGCCTTCTTCCTAAGGTCCCAAAGAAGACGACACCGCTCGCGCTCCAGCAACACCTCGCCGCCTGTATATAATTTTGAGACAGAAGTGGTCTTGTGAGTTAGCAACGCGTCACTATATGTCTTGGGTAATTTGTCATTTTAGCAGAATTTTGTTAGAGGATATGTCTTTACATAATATTTTTGCACGACAGAAATAACAGTTCAAGTTTGTTGGAAAAGAGTTTTGGAAAGTTTTGACGTATTTTGAAAATTTTAAAATAAAACCAATTATCAGGTGTAATTACCACGATGTTCCAAAGGAAACATGTATGTAGCTACTTTGCACAAGAATATCAATTACTACCTCCATCTCAAAATTTAAGACGACCTTTTAGGCTAGTACATACAATTACTTATTTTATATACTCAGTAAAAGGAGAGATCAATCTGATGAAAACCCAAAAATCACTCGAGCATTAAGCCTCCACACATCATCCACCGCTTTCAAATTCTGTTGATGCGTCTCTGTTGTACTAGATAGAGATGGATCAAATCGTCATGTCTGGCAGCAATGTGTCAGGGCGGTGTGAACGAACCTAGGAACAGCGGTCGCCGGCCTGCCAGCGGCCGGTTGGTACGGTGCAATGGAATGGGCGACGCTTGACGATGGACATCCGTGACTAGCTAGCTAGGGTCGTCTGATCTGCTCCTTGGGGCAAGTGGGAACATGTACCCGCCGCTTTCGTCTCACTCCTCACTCTGGCTTTCGTCTCGGTCCTCACAGGCCACAGTGACGAGTCTGCGCCCATATAGCACTGCAGTTACATTACAGTCTACGGCGCCTCTAATCCATCTCGTACGCTCGGGCAGGCCGCACTGTTCGGTCTCAATTTTTTACACAGACGAGCACCTCAAACGGCCCTTTAAGCGTTCGGATAGAGCGGCATCTCTTATATTCAGCCCAAATATGGGACGGATATGAGCTAGATGCGCCTGGGCACGCACGCCACGGTGGATCCGGCCCATGCTGGCTCATTCGACCCCACATAAAATTCTCCTTATCCGCTCGTCGGACCAAACCCTAACTACTTCACTCCCCTTCCCTCCACTCCTCTCCGCCACCCAAGCTCGTCTTCGGCTCTTTTAGGTCGTCCCTGGCATGGCGGGCAGCGGATCCGAGTCCTTCACCTCCAGATCCGTCGACCCCAAGCTCATCCCACGCGGCTGCAAGAAGGAGATGGCTGCCCGGCTTGCGCTTTGTCGCGGACGGGAGGATTCCCGTGCACGGCTGCGCTCGGACTCCATTCGTCGGGAATCCATTGCGTCCGCCCGAAAGACGCATGGATCCGTCACTAGGCCGGCCGTAGCTGCCTCGCCGAAGGCCATGCGGTCTGTCTGGCGTCCAAACGCACTGGCGGACGCGCAACCCCTCCGATGGCGCGTCGATATTTGGAATGCACCATCGTCCCATGAGGCCATGGCATGGGGTGCCGCCGTGCAAAGCACCGGGCGCGGGAGGCGGCGGCGGATGTCGGCGAGGCGGAGTCGCATTCTCCAGCGCCCCGTATGGCACATCAGCCCGGGCGACGCAACCGCATCATGGTGGACGTTGGTGGCTCGTCCCCGGACGGATCCATCATCGATGTAACGTCCACCGGCACCCAACAAGTTTCAAGCTTTGACGAGGAAGAGTAGGACATGGGAGAAGGCGGCGCATTGAGTCCCGCGAGCCGGCTCGTGTTTCATGACCTACCCTACCTTGCCGGCGACTGAACCGACACTCTAAGGGGCGAAACCAGCTGCCGGACATGGTCAGGGCGGAGCTGGGCAGGAGGGAGCGGAACCGGACGAGGCTCCCGTCAAAGACCGCTTGCATATAATAATATGGCTTTAAGGTTTCTAATTTAAAGTATCCAGATGTGGCACGTATTATTTGAGAGGTAATCGAGACGTGTCTGCGGCGTTGGAGGGGTCGTATTTGCCGAGTGTGGCTGTAGATGCTCTTACATCCGCTGGCTCGTTCGTCAGGTCATATCCGAAACTCGGCACCGCGAGGCCATGCATGCATATCACTGTTCGTTTTACGTATCACGATGGGTCGACCGAGTCCGACCGTATACTAGATCAGTGGCTCATGGACTGGTCATATTGCCAAGGGGAGTACAACTGTAGAACTGTAGATGTAGTACCGGTAAACAGAGATCAGATCGACCGGGCTACGTACCTGCAGCTATGATGCAGGCATACTACAAGCGAATCGGTGCTTTAATTTGAAGATATTGACTCCGTGGTCAGCTGCTCGGTCACTGAGCGGTGGTGCTGGATCGGTCGCCGTCGCGGTCGCTCACTTCCTTTCGCGTGAGTGACCATGCCATGCGCGTGTGCGTGCTATCAGCAGCAACGGCACGTCGATGGCATGCATGCACGCGTCCATGCCGTCCCGTGTGTTGCCGTGCACGCCAACCTACTCGCGGTTCGGCATATACGTACACGCCCCGGCGATGTATGTATGTGTCACTACTTGTGCGCGCAGTAATATACGAATGAGAGGCGACACGGGGGGCGACATTTTTTATAGGGACGATTTTAAGGAGAGGCGGGGGATAGCTATTAGTTCTGAGCGATATTTTTTAGGGGGATAGCTATTAGTTACGGCGATATTTTTTAGGGGCAGGGATAGCTGTTAGTTACGAGCGCTATTTTTCAAGGGGGGGAGGGGGGGATAGCTATTAGTTACGAGCGATATTTTTTTTAGGGGGGGGGGGGATAGCTATTAGTTACGAGCGATATTTTTTTAGGGGCAGGGATAGCTGTTAGTTACGAGCGATATTTTTTTAGGGGCAGGGATAGCTGTTAGTTACGAGTGCTATTTTTCAAGGGATAACGAGATCGTTGGGGGGACCCCCCCCTCCCCCGGCCCCCCTTTAAAATCGTCCCTGAACACCACCGTTATCCATCATTACAAAGTAGATGTGTTTAATGTTGTAATAGATCAACAAGTGATAGAGTTGAATGATCGATTCAGTTCTCAAGTTACGAAGCTTCTAGATCTTTGTTCATCATTGGACCCTAGACATGATGCCTTCGACAAGTCAAAGATATGCACTTTAGTAGATAGCTATTAGTTACGTGCTATATTTTTTTTCGGGGGGGGGGGGGATAGCTATTAGTTACGAGCGATAATTTTAGGGCAGGGATAGCTGTTAGTTACTGAGCGCTATTTTTCAAGGGGGGGATAGCTATTAGTTCTCAAGTTCTGAAGCTTCTAGATCTTTGTTCATCATTGGACCCTAGACATGATGCCTTCGACAAGTCAAAGATATGCACTTTAGTAGAAAAATTCTATCCTGCTAATTTTTCTAGTCAAGAAAGAGATCGGTTGGGGTGTGAATTACCACATTTCCAGCTTGATACATTGAACCATCCAGAGATCAAAAATTGCAAATCACTTGCTGATATGACAAAAGGAATAACTAAAACTGGCAAGTCTTCTGATTCCTATGGTTGAGAGGTTGTTACGATTAGTAATAACTCTTCCGGTGTCAACTGCAACAGCAGAGCGAGCCTTTTCCGCAATGAAACTTGTCAAGACACGATTTCGAAGTAAATTGGGAGATGATTTTCTTTGTCATTGCACTATAGTCTACATTGAGAAGGAAATAGCAGCCAAGTTTAGCTCCGATGATATTATTGAGATATTTGATACTGGTGCTCGTAAATCCGACTTCAAATTAGTAGATATGTAATTTTTATTCTTATTGTGGAGCAACAGACGTACATTGACTATTTTTATCTTCCTATATTTACTAAGTTATGTGACTATATATCCAAAGATTTTGATGTTTTTTGTTCTTGCCCCCCCCCCCTCTCTATTTTCCGGCTTCGTCCCTGCACGCAAGGCGACACGGGGGGTGACTCCGATGACTTCGCTCGCCAGATCTCCAGGCGGCGGACATACTTGAATACCGCCGAGGGATCGTGGCGGCGCGAGGCCATAGCTGGCACCTCATCGACGGCGAGGGGGTGGAGATAGACCGCTGCACATGGGTACACGGTACGAAATTTGACTCTACAGTGGTGATTCAATATCCTTGTCACGGTCACGCATGGTGGGACTGGCCATACGGCGCACCACGCCTCGGGCGGCGCGCATGGCGGCGGGTGAGTGGACGACAATAAGTATGAGGGAGGGAGGGGAGTGGAGTCGACACACCAAATCGTTCACCTCGCCAACCTTGACCACGGCGAGCGGCGGAGTCTGAGAGAGAATCTCGTCGGAGATGGTGGAGATCTCGGAGGCGCGGCTGATGGAGTTTGGGGGAGAGATCGTCGCAAGCGCGCGCGGCTGATCGAGATCGGGGCTTGGTTCCAAACCAAGGCGGAGATGCGTGCGGAGGCACAGGTGGTGCTAGATGCGCTCTTGGAGGAGGAGGAGAGGGAGGTGAGTGCCACGAAGAAGGGGCACCACTCTCTGGAGGTGCTCCTGTGGGCAATGGCGTAGGCGGAGTCAGAGGATGGGGTGCGGACGGCAAAATGGGCCCCGTTCCTCTCCTTCTCCACCGCGGAGCTGAAGCCGGCGATGAATCCTGTGGCACTGCGGGCAAGCGAGGTGGTGATGGCGCTGCCCACTCCAGGGTCGAAGCTGACCCCAATCGAGATCGACTGGGGCAGCAGTAGTGGGAGGTTTGGTCAGGCGAGGGTGGACAGGGCGGCGGCGAGGGTCCCAAGGTGCTCACCTCGCCTGAATCCGGCCCCAACTCGCAGCCTCGCCTCTCCGCTCGCCTGCTTGGGCGAGGGATCTGAATTCTTCCTCATCTAGCAATTGATTTTGGTTGCTGATTGGGGGGGGGGGGGGATTCGGATTCTGAATGTGAAGAAGCTACTGAAGGTAAGAGAAAAAAAACCAATCCCTCCGCATATTTGCCATCTCATACACTACATAATAGTGGGATAATGGTGAGCAGATTTGATAAAAAAAATCGCCAGATTGAGTGAATTAATCGGAGACAGAAAGCTAGGATGGATGACTACGTTTTGAGTATGTTGCTCGATGTAGGAGATGGAGGGGAGAAAAATAGGAAACTGAGGGGAGTTGGGGGAAAAATTCTCAGACCCATTATCCTGACATGGACTCACCCAATTGGGGAAAGTATCATGATAGGGATGTTGAGCTAGCATTGATAAAAATGAGGCCCCTGGTTCCCAAGTTTGGTGATCTTTGCCCAATTCCTAGTTGGTTAGACGGAGTAGAAGGGGACGATGATTTTGAAATACAAAAATATGGATTGACACAGATGAATATAGACACTAAAAATGATGAAAACCCCAGGGTTAAAACATATGAAATTCCCGAGAATATTTTTTTAGAGAATTATGTTGAAACCGTGGTAGATATTGCGGAAGTGACAGAGAGAGTGGAAACAGAGAAAGTTGGGAGTGAGGGATTGGTTAGTTGGCCGGAGAATAAAGCAGATGGGTTGGATAAGGCCCCCATTATAAAAAGAGAGGGAGGGGGAGTGGGGGCAAACAGGTATACAACCTGACCACATCCCTCCCCTAGGGTTTACTGACACTTTCTTCCTCCAGCTTTCGAGAGTGAGGAGGCGTGAAGCTCAAGGAAGCAGAAAGCGATATGGTGGAAGATCGTGAAACCGGGCAGGCTGGGACTGGGAGAGGAGGTCCAGGAGGGAGAGGTAAATTTTCTTCAGGCAGGAATAATTCTCCACCTGGCAGGAATTTCGGAAATCAGGGATATGGAGATAGAAGAGAAGGGGGTGGAAATTTCAGGTATGGGGGAGGGGCAGGAAGAAGCAGTGGAGGAGATAGATTCCATAACAATTTTGGGGGAGGAAATTGTTATGAAGAAAGAAGAGCAGTGGGACTGGGAGTTTTGGAGGGAACGGAGGCAGATTCGATTATCAAAATAGAGGAGAGGGTAGATCTGAGGTCACTGTTTCTGGACAAAGAGGAGGGGAGACATATCACAATCAGAAAGAGGGCAATCAAGGGAAACAGAGTGTGGGGAAGGATGTTCAAGCTACATCTACCCAGAATTTCCCCCAGATTCTACCTGTGGGGCTAGGTTTGGGTCAAATGGGATTTATACCCCACTACTAGGGAAAAGCTTATACACAGGATCTTACCAGCAGCGAGTTTTAAATTAAGGCGCTGCTGCAATGTAGCAGTAGCGCTCTCCTGCAGTACTCGGTGTTGAAATAAACGTAGCAGTAGCGCGCCTCCTCTAAGCCGCGCTACTGCTATAATTGCCACGACCCGCTTGTGAAGCTAGTTCTAGCAAAGCAGCGTTAATTGACCAAGCTGCCATCGCTAGGTAGTTTAGCAGTAGCACCTTTACCTTTAGAGCGTTACTGCTAAAACTAGCTATCTCTCACCACCCACGCTCTCCTCTATACGATCCACACTCACACTCACACTCACTCCTTCTCCCCCTCAACCCCCACGCACCTGTCCTTCTTCCCTCGCCGGCCGCCCCTTCGCCAGCGCCTGGCCGCCACCCCTCTTCCCTCTGCGCCGCCATCACCTCCTCCTCCTCGCTGGACTCGGTACCACCCTCCTCCTCCGTCCTCCCTCGACTTGCCGCCGACCGGCCCCTCCTCGCTCCGTCCTTCCTCCTCCGTCCTACTCTCTCCTCCCTCCTCCAGTCGCCCCTCCTTCTCCCTTCTCCCTCCTCCATCCACAACCCCTCCTCCCTGCTATATTTTGTTTTAGTAGGCTAGTTCATATGCAACATTTTGATTTAGTTCATATGATTTAGTTAATTTAGTAGGCTAGTTGATTTAGTTGATTTAGAACATTTTGATTTAGTTGATTTAGTAGGCTAGTTGATTTATAGAACATTTTGATTTAGTTGATTTAGTAGGCAAGTTGATTTAATAGGCTAGTTGATTTAGTTGATTTATAGAATATTTTGATTTAGTTGATTTAGTAGGCAAGTTGATTTAATAGGCTAGTTGATTTAGTTGATCTATAGAACATTTTGATTTAGTTGATTTAGTAGGCAAGTTGATTTAATAGGCTAGTTGATTTAGTTGATTTATAGAACATTTTGATTTAACAATTATTTTTCTTTCCTGTGAAGTGATCGTTAATCCTTGCTCATATTGCTTTAGGAAAATGGCGCCACCACCACCACCACCATGTCGATTGTGCAAGCCAAGGTGCGCCAACAGCCTTGCAACTGGCAAGCTATTCGGCATCTACTTCCAGCCGAGTTTTCGTCATGCGGTGGTAAGAAATTGTCTGAAATGTAACAACTATTTTATTTTTAGTGTTGACTTTACTGCATTGTGTCATTTTGCTTTTTTTTACACAGATCGTCCCATGCAATGTGAGGTTGAAATTCAACAAGTCGACAGGAGACACTGTGACATTTGAGGCTCCCTGGGGCCGTGACACTATGGAGGTCGAGAAAGGACGCAATATGTCGCCGATTGGAGGAGATGGATGGGCCTGCTTCCTCGCGCATGCGTCTTCATCGGTGGTGAGTTGATCAGATTCTCCTTCAGAGCAGAAAGACCCAAGTTGGCTGTCCATTGTATCAACCTGGTGGAAGATGATGAAGATGATGAAGATAATGAAGATAATGAGGACCCACTCGATGAAGATGATGAGGACCCACTTCATGAAGCCATCGTAGCTCAAAGAATGAGGCTGAGCGAGGAGGAGGTGTGCGACCTATGGGACATAATTCCGCCACGTGCTGACATTGTCGGGGTGCCATTCGTGACCCGCCTGACAAGTACCATGGTCGATCGACATGATATGGTATGTTATACTTACAAATGCAAATTATCCAATGATATGCTTAGTGTAGAGTTCAATGATATGTTGTGTGGAATCTAGTCGATGATATGTTTTAGTGTAGAGTTTGATCACATGCTTATTAGTGTAGAATCTAAGGAACTATTAATAGTGTAGATAATCCATATATACCTATTTGCAAGAGTATGTGCGAGGCTTTTTATTAATTGATATGTTTTTCTTATTCAGAAATTGGCAAAGAGCCTATCTGTGAGTTATGGTATCGAGCCTAATGAAGAAGGCTCAATCGGACTACGGCCATCGCAAAGGGGCTCCATCACAACTCGTACTTTCACTGCGTGGACATGGACGGTCGCACACACTTAAACTCGGTTGGGTGGAAGAGATTTCTCGATGGCAAGAATCTTCGTGTTGGACAGGCCATCCTAATTACTATCAGGAACACCCACCGCCCAGGCTTTAGGAGGATGATCGTCTTCGATATCATCTAGAACTACATATGTGTGTATGTGGCTATATCATCTATAACTACATATGATGATCGTCGTCGATATCATCTAGAACTACATATGATGATCGTCGTCGATATCATCTAGAACTACATATGATGATCGTCGTCGATATGACCTTGTACTGCTTGAGGATGCATGTTGACTATACATGAAATTGTTATCTAGTACTTTTTCGTTTCCAAATTACTGCCGTGGTTTGACTAAAACCACGACGATTAATTTGTAACGGAGGGAGTACTACCTAGTACCTATAATGCTTTATGAAATTGATATCTAGTAGTAGTATCTGGAAATTGCAGTTTATTGAAACCGAAACGGGGCAGGAAGCGGGGGAAAATGATGAAAGATATAACAGTAGTGAGGGGCTAGGAAATCACTACAGCTAACTAATAGTAGTGCATTCCACAAAAGCGCTGCTGATATAGTCAACAGTAGTAGCGCGGTCCGCACCGCGCTACTACTAACAGTTAGCTGTAGCGCCGTAGTAGTAGCGCGGCTGCCCGCACTGCTGATAGCCTCAAAACCCGCACTACTACTAGGGTTTTCCCTAGTAGTGCCCCTTGAACAGATGGTACAACACTATCAGTATTTGCTGGCAAATGTGCCCAAAGGGGGGCGTGTTATCAGTCCCACATGGAGAAAAAGAACCTAGTGACAAGGGCAGTGGAAATAAAAATGAAGAGGGACATGGAAAAGAGGTTATCTGTGGCAAATGCAAAGAAAGTGGGCATATTAGTAAAGACTGTAGCAACAATATTTTTTGTGTGGTCTGCCAAAGAGGGTCTCATAGAACTGAAGATTGCACTATCCTCAGACAACCAAAACCAGTAGCTAAGTATGTTGGATATGGAGCTAAAGGCTTGGGATGCTTGCTGGTGCAAAATACTAAAGAGATATCTGCTGTTGAACATGCCAATCAAATGGCCATAATCACAGTACACTCTGGATTGCCGAATGAGACCACATTGGTGCAGGGGCTGGCTAGAATATTTGATTGGGGGTGGACCCGGAGGGCCAAATTCAAAAGCCCTCAGACTTTTTTGGTCAGATTCCCCAACAAAGCTAAACTGGTGGAGCTATTTTTTTTTGAAAATTTTACACTCTTGGGAGCAAAAGCTGTGATAGAAGTGGACTTTAGGAGTCCCGATGACAAGGCCAAAGGAAAGTTACATTTCATTTGGATTCAGATGCATGGACTGCCAAATTCTTTGAGACATTTTCTGGGAATTTGTGAAATTGGATCAGCTCTAGGACCTGCTGTGGAGGTGGATGTAGAAAACATTCACAGCAGAGAGGAAATCAGGGTGAAAGTGGGGGTCAGAGATTTGCATAAAATTACATCTGGAGCTAAGATTACTACAAAAGAATTGCTACTATATGATTGAATTCTCCCTAGAATCAGTGGCTGAACAAGGATGGTACAAAAGATAGGAAGGAAAAAAGAGGAATGTCTTTGATTATATCAACCTAGATGAAGTAGCTGATCGAAAAGAAAGTGAAGAAGATGAAAGGAAATCAAGAAGACCAGAAGAAATCAAGTGTGCCCTGGGGGGGGGGGGGAATGTCATTAGCACAATATGAAAAAGTTGTTAATAATTCCTCAAGGAAAGACAGTGGGAGGGAATGCAGTTACAGCAAGAAGGAAGGGGAAGAGGAGATGTCAGAAGGAGAGAAAAATCTGCTGGCCAGATTAGAAGTGCTAGAGGAGATGGCAGCTAGACAGGTTGCTCAACTAGTTGCTGAAGAAAGAAAGAGACAAGTGGCCGAGAGGGCTAAAATAGCTCTAGAAAAAGAGATCAAAAGACATCATGACCTTCTTCAGCAAAAAGTTAGTAGGTTTGAGACTGAGGGTGACTCACAACCAGTGACTGAAGATGGAGAGGAAGAGAAGATGGAAAATACAGTTGAGGGAGTGACTTTGGAAAAAATGGATACTTTAGAAGATATTGATAAGCAACTGAAAGCTCTTGGAGGAGAGGAAGTGGAAGATGGATATTTAGAGCCTGTGGATTATAATGCTAGCCAGGATCCAGACTTCTTTGAGCACATGGTTAAGAAAGCAAAAAGGGGGGAATTGGATACAAAAAGTTTGGAAATGTATAGGAGAAGTGACAGAAATAAAGTAAAATAAGACTACAACATTGAGGAGCTGGCAAAGAAAAGGGCTGCTAAAAAGACAATTATGGTAAGGACAAAATCCCTGAACTGTTACATACTCCTGATACTATTCTTAACGAGGTGGCAGTTAAATGTGGGAGTGAAATTAGGTGATATTATTGATAAGATTGAACATAATATCAATCTTATTAAGATGGTTGAAAAAGCCAGGATTGATCTCTGGTTAATTAATAATGATAAAAAGGTGAAGAAATCTATAATGACAAAAATGAAGAAAATAAAAAAAAAACTCATATGATAGATACATGGGAGCATGATATTGAGGAATTATTAGGAGGTGGAATGGAGAGTGGAGAAGAAGAAGAGATGGAAGGATGTGAAGAATTTAGATAGATGTTTTCTGGGGGGGGGGGGGTGGGTAAAATAATGACAGATCTTTCAAGAATTCTGGAGAGAAATCTTTCATTAAAATAAAAAAAGGATCTGGAATAAAAAGGAGGAAAAAATGAAAGGAGTTTTTTGGAACATGAGGGGTTTTGGGGGAGATATCAAAAAGAGATGTATGAGAGAAATGGTGATGGATATGAAGGTAGATTTCATTGGCCTATAAGAGACTATGAGAGATAATTTCTCCAAAAATGATTTGCATGGGATTTGTGGAGGGAGAGATTTTCATTGGCATCATGTACCTTCAAGAGGGAAGAAAGGGGGTTTGCTACTTGGAGTGAACTATACTACTCTGGATGTGATTACTCAGGAAGATGGGGAATACTTTACAAAAAGACTGTTCAAGACATAAAAATCAAGTTCATTTGGGACTTGGTGGTGGTATATGGAGATGTTCAGCCATCTGGAAAAGCAAGATTCCTTGCTGAGTTGGCTAGGGTTTTTCAAAAAAGTGTAAACCCCATCTTGATGGGGGAGACTTTAATATTATTAGGAAAGCATCTGAAAAAAATAAACCTGGCACACCAGGGCATTGGAGTTATTTGTTCAGTGTGATTATAGAACAAGCTGGGGTTAGGGAATTGGATATGTTTGGGAGACAATACACTTGGGGCAATAATTTGCCTCAACCTAGCTTTTGAGAAACTAGATAGAGTACTTTGTGATGTAGAATGGGAGGAAAGATATCCATTGACAGAGGTCTCTGCGCTGTGTAGAGAAAAATCTGATCATGTACCTTTATATCTTGATACTGGAGATGTGGTAAAAAATGACCCATTATTCAGATTTGAAAACTCCTAGTATAATGGTTCAAAAAAACCTAGTATAGAGAACTGGCAATGCAAACTGAGAGGTCTGAGACCTTTCCTAAAAGGATGGAATAGAAATATGAATGCTTGGTACAAAGATCTTAAAAAAGACATTAATCAAACTTGATAATATTGATAAAAAATGTGTTGAATGTGGAGGACAGAAAGGAACAAATGGATCTTAGAGCCCAAATGGATAGATTGTTGGGGCAGGAGGAGGCTAAATGGAAGCAGAGGGCAAAGGTAGATGAATTGATTGGGGGGGGCATCAACACTAAATATTTTCATGCAAAAGCTAATGGGAGACGTAGAAAAAACAAGATCACAAAGGTCTTTGGAACAAGAAGAGGGAAATGTGGAAGGAGAGAAGAATGTAATTGATTATATTACACACTTTTATAGAAACTTGTTTGGAGAAGCAGATACTTCTGATATTTCATTGTGCATTGAAAATTCTAATATAATTTCTTCAGATAAAAAAGAAGTGCTAATCGGAGAGTTTACTCTGGAGGAAATTAGAACAGATGTTTTCGAGATGGCCCATGACAAGTCTCCGGGGCGGATGGATTCACCGCTAAATTCTATCAACACTTCTGGGACCTGATTAAAGAAGATCTCAAACATATGTTTGATGATCTTTATGCTGGGACCCTATACATTAAAAGATTATACTATGGCATCATTACCCTGGTGCCTAAAATAAAAGAAGCAAATCAGATTCAGAAGTTTAGGCCTATATGTTTGCTAAATGTTAGTTTCAATTTTTTTACAGAAGTCTTAATAAACAGACTTAATCTTATGGCTAACTCAATCATATCTCCAGTACAGACAACCTTTGTCAAAGGTAGGTATATCATGGAGGGGGTGTTGGTTTTACATGAAGCACTTAATAGTGTGCATGTTAAGAAACAAGCAGTGTTGTGTTGCTGAAAATGGATTTTGAAAAAGCATATGATAAAATCAAATGGCCTTTTGTGATGCAAATGCTTAAGGAAAAGGGTTTCCTAACAAATGGATAGACTGGGTAATGAGTACCATTAGAGGGGGGAAAGTATGTATCAAAGTTAATGAAAATTATGGTCCATATTTCCCTAATCACAAAGGGTTGAGACAGGGGGACTCTTTATCCCCCGTAATGTTTAATCTAGCGGCAGATGCTCTGGCTATCTTGATGGATAATGCAAGAGAAACTGGGCTGATCAAAGGTTTGCTGGCTGATTATATTAAAGGGGGGGGGGGTTAATATGTTACAATATGCAGATGATACCATTTTTCTGATGCAAGATTATTATTAAAGTGCCTGCAAATTAAAATACATATTGTGTTTGTTTGCACAAATGTCTGGATTGAAAATTAATTTCCACAAGAGTGAGATATTCCTATTTGGGGCAGCTCTACGACAAAAAGCAGGAATACTCCAGAATATTCACTTGCCATGTGGGAGATCTTCCTATGAAATATCTAGGTCTCCCAATAGATAAGAAAAGAATTAAAAACAAAGACTTGAAACCTTCTAAAAATGAAATGGAGGGTAAATGTGGAACTTGGCAAGGGAGGCTATTAGCCAGTGCTGGCAATTGACTTTGATTCAATCATCTTTAACTGGGATCCCATACTTTACGATGTCATTCTATGGGCTGCATGTGGGAGTTGAAAAGAGAATGAATTTTTCAGAGCTAGATTATTGTGGCAAGAAAATAATGACAAGAAAAAATATCACCTGGTGAGATGGGGAGAGGTCCATAAACCCAAAGATATGGGTGGTTTGGGTGTGCATAATCTAGCTTTTATGAATAAAGCTCTATTATGCAAATGGTGGTGGAAGTTGTACAATACTGATGGGGTGTGGCAGAAGATTCTGAGATATAAATACATTAAAAAACTTGCATCACCAGTGTGAGAAGTAGAAAAGATGATTCATAATTTTGGTGAGAATTGATGAAGCACAAAAACTTTTTCTTTTCTCTATGTAAATTTGATATTGGGAATGGGGAAAGTACCGGATTCTGGGAAGACTGGTGGATTGGGCCTAAAGCTTTGAAAGATAGCTACCCACGCATATATAACATATGTTTTGATAAGGAAGAGTCGGTGGCTCATGTTTTGAAAAAAGGGCTGGACAAAACTATCTTTAGAAGATCTCTATGTGGGGAATCCCTGCATTTATGGGAGCACATAAAAGAGGTTTGTGAGAGTGTGACGCTTGATGAAACTCAAGATAAGATCAAATGGACCTTGTATGGAGATGGGAAGTACTCTGTTAAAACTTGTTACAGACACTTGATCCAAGATGGGCTGCATTATCCATACAAATTCCTATGGAAAAAAATGCCTCCAAGGGTCAAGGTTTTTCTGTGGCTTTTATTGAGAAAAAGTATTCTTACCAAAACAAAACTTGAAAAAAAGAGAGTGGCAAGGGGATACAAAATGTTCCTTTTGTGGAAGAAAGGAAGATATACAACATTTATTTGTACATTGCTCTGTGGCTAAAATGTTGTGGATGGTTATGAAGTCCTCTTTTGACATTCATGATGTTCCTGAAAAAATTAAGGATATATTTGGCAGATGGATTAAATTTTTTGAGAAAAAAGATAACAACCTTATGACAGTTGGTATATCAGCCATGCTTTGGACAATGTGGAAATTGAGAAACAGGCTAGTTTTTTGATAATCACAGGGTTATTGATCCTTGTGTTCATGTAAACTTGATTATTAAGAATTTGCATGAATGGCGTGTGTTGCAGAAAAAACAAGAAAGAATAGATCGCATGAAGGAGGGTGTAAATCAAGTTGAGCGGGTGGCTACAGAGATTTTCAGAGCGACGCGTGGATGGGCAACTGGAGTTCCAAGACGGGGAGGCTCGTGAAGATCTTTCTATGCTGAAGCCTGCTCTCTCCGTTGCTGTTTATTTGCTCTTCTGCTTTTGTTTATTTGCTCTTCTACTTTTTGCTCCTTTCTTCCCTTTTGGGCTGTGGTCTGTAGTTCTGGCCTTTGTTGGATGTGACTTTAACTCCTTTAGGTAACAACGAGTAGAACTTTAAACGCTAGCTAAGTTGGGTTTCTCTGGCGCTTGTAGGCGTTGGGGTTTTAGCCGATCCTGACTTCTTGTTGTGTGTGTGTGTGTGTGGGGGGGGGGGGGAGGGATGGATCCTTCTCCCAACATAGCAGAAGTCACTTGTTGCGTAGTCCGGTCCTGGGGTCTGTTAACGAATGATTTCTTTAAATGAAATCGGAGAGGTAAGCTCTCTTTTATCAAAAAAAGTGCCACTACTTATTAGTTATACGTGTGTATCAACTTTTGTGATGCGTCTGGATGTTGAATGGTCGACTGAGGGTGATCAACTGATCATGGTGCGGGGAGAGGGTGTGCAACCGACTAGTTAAACTACTCCCTCTGTCTCATAATATAACACATTATTACATCCAATATGCGTAAGTATATTTGATGCATAAGTATATTTGATGTAATAGCGTTTTATATTATGGGACGGAGGGAGTAGTATTTTAAGGACGTGGTGAAATGGCTTCTGAGCTCATCTGTTTCCTAAGGTGAACAATAATGTGAAAAAATACTAAAAAATTCAGATTATTTTTTTGCATGGAAGTTGTTTAAGTTCGTGAAGTCCGTGCCAAAAATGCTAGGTATCCAAATCCCACAAAATTTGGCACGACATCACACACTCGAACATCTTCCCTGCAATTTTTTCCCAGTTTTTTAAAATTTTCTAGCACTTGTTTCGATTTTATTGTTCATTGAGACCATATAAGCTCGGGTGCTGACATGAATATTGGCATCTCTAACCCCTATAATTTAGCGTAATGTTATTTAGCGAACCATCGCCAGACTAAGTGAAGAAGAGGAGCAGAGTCACTACGTCCAGAAAAAAAACCCGCCATTGATCGGTTGATTGGTTAGTCTGTATATGTGCCCAGTGCTAGTGGAGAGCAGGGGATTTTTGGGGAGCTCGCGAGGGAGATTGACCTCGCCTGCTTCGGTCAGTTGCCTTGTGGGGGTGGTGGTGGTCGATGTTATCTTAAGGCATTTCCAAGGAGGACTTTCAAACCTTTTGTAAGAGCATCTATAGCCGGACTTGGCAAATCCGACCTCTCAAACGCGCGCGGCCACGGACGGTGACCGGAAACGCCTCAAAAAAATGCATTCCATATCCGGATACCTCAAATCCATATTATTACATGCAGCGCAACGATTTTGAGCGGAGCTTCCAGGGGCAAAATTAGGTCTGGGGCAAATGGGGCTGTCAGCCCACTAGTAGAAAACAGGGCTTTCGTCCAGGCCAGTTTAGCCCATTAGTCCCGGTTCAATCCAGAACCGGGACCAATGGAGCTATTGCCCAGTTCGTGAGCCCAGGGCGGCCGGGCCACGTGGGCCATTGGTCCTTGTTCGTCCGGACCTTTTGGTCAGTTGGTGGGACGAACCAGGACCAATGGTCTGGCTCTGCCCACCACTATTGGTCCCGGTTGGTGGCATGAACCGGGACCAAAGGCTTCCTTTAGTCCCGGCTCATGCCACCAACCGGGGCTAATGGTGCTGCCTATATATAGCCCCTCACGCAAGAAGCGAGCACTGCTGCTCTGTTTTCCGGGCCGAGGGAGAGGGCTTGGTGGTGCTCTAGCTCACCTCCTATGCACACAAGGTGTTCGATGGAATGCCCGAGCCACACTACTTAAGGTTTCTCCTCTCCCAGCTCGACCGCCAAGCTCCATTTTCCTCAATATTTATCTAGGTTTAGCGGTCCACACGCCCGTCCCGTCTTCATCGCCCGTCGATCACCAGCGCCGATCTCATCGCGGCACCACCGTGGTGAGCCTCTTGTTCTTATCTTCTTTACGAAAGGAAAAATATTATTACTTGTTTGTTTAGATAGATACTTGTATTATTTTCTTACTTTTATTATTGCATCTTATATAGTGCGATGGTTTTGGTATCCGCCCCGTCGGCCCTCCTGTCTATGATTCGGATGTGGTATATATTATATTTTCATAACTATTGGTTCATTTATTGTTTATGAAAATTATGCCACCAACGTGACATAGATTTTATTTATCTAGGAGGTTGTTGAACCAGAAATTCCAACCGACCCTATTGTCGAGAGGTTAAATTTAGTTGAAGAAGAAAACAATTTCTTGAAGGAAAAATAAAAAAATTGAGGAGGAGAAGATGATATTGGAGTTGCATGTTGCGGATGTAAATCGATGATCACAAGATCAAGATGGATGCAATGCGCTTGAAGATGAGAAAGATTAGAAAATATGCCATTCATACCGAGGCTTGGTATCATTATGCCGTTGGATCAGTTGTTACCTTGGTTGCGATTATGATCGTATTTGTTTTCGCATTGAAATGTTTTACATAGTTTCAATGTATGGTTTAATTAATTTAGATGCTCTGCAGAGCTTTATGTTGTTAGATGAGAACTATGTATGTACTTTGGTTTTTATGTGATGATGAACTTCTATTAATTTGGTCACTTAATTATCTATTCATGATGTTCTGTAATGATTTTTGACACACTTAATTATATATAATGCACGCAGATGAACCGACAATGGATATACGGTAACAGACGCACCTCCGAGTACATTAAGGGCGCGCATAATTTTCTTGAAGTGGCTGAGGCAAACAAGTAGAATAGTTTTATGTGTTGTCCATGCCCTATATGTGGAATCTGAAGTCTTACTCGACCGGAAAATCCTTCACACCCACCGCTTTACAAGGGTTTCATGCCACACTATAATGTTTGGACGAGGCACGGATAAATAGGGGTTATGATGGAAGACGGCGAGGAAGAAGAGTACGATGACAACTATGTGCCCCTGAATACGGTGATGCTCTTGAACATCAAGATGCAGACGATGTGCGATGGTGCTGGAACGGGCGAAGTTGCTGAAGATCAAGAGGAACCAGACGATGTGCCCGATGATGATGATCTCCGCCGGGTCATTGTCGATGCAAGGACACAATCACGAAAGTCAAAAGGAGAAGCTGAAGTTCGATCGCATGTTAGAGGATCACAAAAAGGGTTGTACCCCAATTGCGAAGATGGGAACACAAAGCTCGGTACCGTACTCGAATTGCTGCTGCGGTGGAAGGCGAGAATGCTGTGCACGATAAAGGATTTGAGAAGCTCTGAAAATAATGAAGAAGAAGCTTCCAAAGGATAATGAATTGCCCGACACTACATACGCAACAAAGAAGGTCGTATGCCCTCTAGGATTGGAGGTGGAGAAGATACATGCATGCCCTAATGGCTGCATCCTCTACCGCGGTGCATACAAGGATCTGAACGCGTACCCGGTATGCGGTGCATTGCGGTATAAGATCATACGAGATGACCACAGTGATGTTGACGGCGAGCCTCCGGGGAAGAGGGTTCTGCGAAGGTGATGTGGTATGCTCCTATAATACCACGGTTGAAACGTCTGTTCAGAAGCGGAGAGCATGCCAAGTTGATGCGATGGCACGGTGAGGACCGTAAGAAAGACGGGAAGTTGAGAGCACCACGACGGGTCGCAGTGGAGAAAAATCGAGAGAAATCTTGGGATGAGTTTGCAAAGGACCCAAGGAACGTATGGTTTGCTTTAAGCGCGGATGGCATTAATCCTTTCGGGAAGCAGAGCAGCAATCACAGCAGACTGGCCCGTGACTCTATGTATGTATAACCTTCCTCCTTGGATGTGCATGAAGCGGAAGTTCATTATGATGCCAGTTCTCATCTAAGGCCCTAAGCAACCCGGCAACGACATTGATGTGTACCTAAGGCCATTAGTTGAAGAACTTTTACAGCTGTGGAATGGAAACGGTGTACGACGTGGGATGAGCACAAAAGGAGGACTTTGACCTAAAGGCGTTGTTGTTCGTGACCATCAACGATTGGCCCGCTCTCGGTAACCTTTCGTGACAGACAAACAAGGGATACCACGCATGCACGCCTTGTTTACTTGACACCGATAGTATATACACAGGAAGCTGCAGGAAGAATGTGTACACAGGCCATCATCGATTTCTTCGACCAACCATCAATGTCGAAAGAAAGGCAAGCATTTCAAAAGCGAGGCAGATCACCGGAAGAAGCCCGCCATGCGTGCGGTGATCACGCATTTGCTATGGTCAATGATTTACACGTAATCTTTGGAAAGGGTCGGCGGACTAGCTGTTCGAATGACGCCGAGAATCACGCACCCATGTGGAAGAAGAAATCTATATTTTGGGACCTACCCTCTGGAAAGACCTAGAGGTCCGCTCTTGATCGACGTGATGCACGTGGCGAAGAACCTTTGCGTGAACCTGCTAGGCTTCTTGGGCGTGTCACGGGAAGACAAAAGATACACGAGGCACGAGAGGACCTGCAACGCTTACAACGAAAAAGAGGGCATGCCTCAAAGGCGGTATGAAGGTCCCGCCATACGCTCTTACGAAAGAAGAGAAAGAAATATTCTTTCAATGCACTGCTTTCGATATGAAGGTCCGGGCTTCTCGTCGAATATAAAGGGAATAATAAATATGCGGAGAAAAAGTTCCGTAACCTAAAGTCTCATGACTGCCACGTGATTATTACGCATAGCTGCTTAGGTTGCATTGAGGGGCTTCTACCAGAAAACGTCCGATTAGCCATTGTGAAGCTATGTGCATTCCTCAATGCAATATCTCAGAAGGTGATCGATCCAGAAATCGTATCAACGCTAAGGAGTGATGTGGCGCAATGTCTTGTCAGTTTCGAGCTGGTGTTCCCACCATCCTTCTTCAATATCATGACGCACGTCCTAGTTCATCTAGGCGATGAGATTGTCATTCTAGGGCCCGTATTTCTACACAATATGTACCCCTTTGAGAGGTTCATGGGAGTCCTAAAGAAATATGTTAAATGTCGCGCTAGGCGAAGGAAGCATCTCCATGGGCCATCAAACAGAGGATGTCATCGGGTTTTGTGTTGACTTCATTCCTGGCCTTAAGAAGATAGGGTCTCCCTAAATCGCGGTATGAGGGAGACTGATTGAAAAAGGCACGCTTGGAAGAGACTCAATAATATGCAGGACGGATATTCTTGGTCTCAAGCACACTACAGTTCTCTGAGAACTCTACCTTGGTGACCCCGTATGTCGATGAACACAAGAACGATCTGCGCTCCAAACACCCGGAGCAAGGCGACGGCGGATTACATGTGAACACATCAGGATTTTCAGTGATTGGTTGGAAACACGTCTCGGAGGTGACAACACTGTTTGTGATGAGCTGTACTTGTTGTCCGAGGACCATCTTCGACTGTAATGATTTGGAAAGGATACGAGATAAATGGGAATACATTTTACACGATTGACCAAGATGAAAAGAGCACCAACCAAAACAGAGGTGTCCGCTTTGATGCAGCAACCGACAAGGGAAATGACACATATTATGGTTACATAGTAGACATATGGGAACTTGACTACGGAGTAGATTTTAATGTCCCTGTGTATAAGTGAAATTGGGTCAACTTGTCGAGCTGAGTGCAGGTAGACCCACAAAGACGGAATGACAACAGTGGATCTGAAAAATCTTGGGTACAACTGACGAACCGCTCGTCCTAGCCAATGATGTGGCACAGGTTATCTATGTGAAGGACATGTCTACAGACCGAGGAAAAGAAAAGATAAGGAAGCGAATACATCATACAATGAGCCAAAGCGCCACATAGTTCTTTCAAGAAAAGGGACATCACAGGAGTGGAGGGCAAGACAGGACATGTCTCAAGAGTATGAAAAGTTTCATGAAATTCCCCTTCAAAGTCAAGGCTGACCCAAGCATCTGATAAGCGATGAAGATTATCCATGGTTACTGGCGCAATAAGCAAGCGACACAAGCGAAGAAAAAGTGAAGACTTTCTCCATAACTATTATGATGATACCATGCCAACTTTGTAACAAACGAGTATGATACCATTGTCCGTTTTGTACATGAACATGCTATGCCAACTTTTTCAGAGTTCATTTGAAAACTATGAATTTGAAAACCTCGCCAACGAAGGGCGCTCACACCGGTTTATAAGCCCGTCCCTCTACACACCGTTTTGTTGTGGCAGAAACAAAATAAAATAAATAAAGCAAGAAAGAAAACAAAAAAATTTTTTTAAAATTTGAAAACTAATGGCACTAACAGAAAGTTTATAATTTTTCTAAAACTAAAAGCAAAAAGAATTAAAAATAAAGAAAAAACAACAAAAAATAAATAATGAGAAAAGCAGAACAAAAAACTGGAAAAAAATAAAAATAGCAACAATAAGTATTTTGTTGTAAGTAGAAACAAAATAAAATAAATAAGGCAACAAAGAAAACAAAAAAGAGTTTCCAAATTTGAAAACTAATGGCACTAACAGAAAATTTATAATTTTTCTAAAACTAAAAGCAAAAAAGAATTAAAAAATAAAGCAAAAAACAAAAAAAACTAAATAATGCAGAAAACAGAACAAAAAACTGAAAAAAATAAAAATAGCAACAATAAGTATTTTTTGTAAGTAGAAACAAAATAAAATAAATAAAGCAACAAAGAAAACAAAAAAGAGTTTTCAAATTTGAAAACTAATGGCACTAACGAAAGTTTATAATTTTTCTAAAACTAAAAGCAAAAATAATTAAAAAATAAAGCAAAAGACCAAAAGAAAAATAAACCAAAACCAAAACCAAAATAAACTAAATAAAGCAACAAATAAAACAAAAAAACAAAAAAAAGTGCCACCTACTGGGCACCCACGGCCTGAATACGACTAGAAACCCTACCATGGGCCAGGATTCAGGCCCGCGGGAGGCCCAGTAGGCCCACAGGCACATATTGCACGTTTAGGCCCGAAAGCCTGCTTTAGAGAGGAGCTCGAGAGGGAAGGCGCACCGCACCTTATAAGCAGGTGCGGCTCCTCTCAACTAGCGGTGGGACTAAACATTTGGCGTGAGGCAGCACAAGGCCTTTGGTCCCGGTTGGTGGCACCAACCGGGACTAAAGGGGCATTAGTCTGGTTCGTGGCACCAACGGGACTAATGCCCCCTTTAGTCCCGGGTTGGTGCTCTAACCGACCAACACCTCTTCCGCCCTTTGGGCTGCTTGAAAATTGGCCTTTGGTCGGTTGGTGGCACCAACCGGGACTAAAGCAGTATTAGTCGGTTGGTGCCACGAACCGGGACCAATGCCTTTGCTATATAAGCAAACAGTTAGAGTTTTCACTTCATCTCTGCAGTTGCCAAGGCCGACGACGCCCGCCAGCGTTCGCCATTCACACTTCGCCGACGCTGTTGCCGCTTCGTCGCCGGCCGTCACCACCCATACGTTGCCGCCACGCCACCTCTTGCTGTCATGATCATCTCCTCAAGCACCTCTGACGCTTGCCGCCATCGCGCTTCGACGCTGCCGCTTCGCCGACGCTTGCCGCCACTCAGCGCCGCCTCGACGCCGCCGGCCGCCGCCTGCCCTGACGACGCTTTGTGAGCACTGCTACTGCCAGCCGCCGCTTTTTTTTTTAGATATATGTATTTTTAGATATATGTATTTCTTATGTATGCTCATATATGCATTTTTTAGATATATGTATTTCTTATGTATGTTCATATATGTATTTATTTATTTTTTACATGTTTTTTGTATGAATGTATGTATTTTAGGTTAGTTTCATTGTTAGAAAAGTTTTATATATTTTTAGGAAAAGGAAGAGAAGGAAGAAGGAAGAAGAAGAAAAGTTTTATATATGCAAAAGTTACATTTTTAGAAAAGTTTTATATATCTAGCTAGAAAGAAGGAAGAAGAAGAAAAGAAGGAGAGGAAAAGGAAAATAAGAAGAGGAAGAAAGGAGTAGAAGAGGAGAGGAAGAAGAGGAGAAATAAATAAGAAGAGGAAAGAAGAAGAAGAAGAGGAAGAAGAAGAATAGAGGAGAAGAAGAAAATAGAAAATATTCTATTTTTCTTCTTCTCCTCATTCCTTTCTTCTTCTCTCTTTTTTTTCTTCTTTTTTTCTTCGATCTTCTCCTCTCATCGCCGATATACCGCCCCGATAACTTCAACACGAGGGGGGTCCATACCCCTCCCGACTACTTCAATACATGGGGGGTTGCCGATATACCCTCCCCGATAACATTAATTTCCGTGTATGTATCTCGTGGTTGTCGATATTACCCCCTTGAAGCGTTGTCGAGGGATCGAGGGTTCTAGGGTCGAGGATCGAGGGTTCTAGGGTCGCCTAGAAATTCGAGGGTTCGAGGTCGTCGAGGGTTTAAGGGGTCGAGGATCGCCGAGGGTCGAGAGGGTTCCTAGTGTCAAAGTATTGAAGAAATCCATGGCTTCATCATTAGCGGAGTAACCATGGCATGATGGTGCAGAAGTCCTCAAAGTTATTACGAATGGAGTCCGGATAGGATAATTTGCCTTTTTTGCATGCAATTTCAGCAAAGGCCTTTCTAATAACGATATTCGGAAGGTTCTTGCTGAACTTTGTACCGTAAAGTGAATTATCCTATCCGGGACTCCGCTCCAAAATAACTTTGGAGAGCTTCTGCATCATCATGCACCTGTTACTTTTTGCCTAATGATGAAGACATGGTTTTGTTGAATCCTTTAACACTAGGCAACCTCCCGACTCCCTCGGCGATCCTCGACCCTTGACCTCGACCGGCCAAAGAATCCACGACCCTCTACCCCATCACAAGGCCCGATGCCCACGCCACTTGTGGGACATAGATGTAGTGTTCAACGCCGACCCCCTCCCGATAGCTTCAACACGTGGGGGGGTCGATTACCCCCTCCTCGAAGCGTTCTCGAGGCCACCCCTAACCCTTGAAGCGTTGTCGAGGCCACCCCAAACCCTAGAGAAGCGTCGAGGCCACTAATATGATTCCTTATTGTGATTAGCTAGCTAGTTCTACGTTTGCCACTAATATATCCATATATGTCATGTTTGAATAGTAATTGCCATGTTGTAAATATTTGTGGAAACTATGGACACCCCCGGAGACGAAGCACAAGAAGCGTTGTTGAGGGACATAATCGCACAAGGAAGTGATGCCGTCTGCTCGTTGATGTTTCTCAACGACAACGATGGTCTGGAAGGAGAGGGTGAAGAAGCAGCTGGCTATGATTTACATGGCTCCGATGACCCAATGCCGGTGCAAGAAGGAGAGGGTGAAGAAGTAGACCGTGAGGATGGCTCGGTGATCACCAAACCGAGTCGGCCAGGTATATATATTAGTTAAGCCTGTCTTGACTAGCTCTCGTCTTTGTTTTGGTATGTACACATATTAATTAACTCTCGTCTTTGTTCTTTTTTCTAGCCCTCCAGATCGAGCACAACTTCGGTAAAGAGACGAGGCCCAAAGAAAAAGTTGAGCTCGGATGAAAAGTTAGAGATCATACAAATCGCGTGCGACGGCCAACCGATTGAACCCTACCGGACAAAGAAGGCATTTGTTGCTCGGTCACGGGGGTTACGGTTAGGGACAAGATCCCGATCAACATCCACCAATGGTATAAGCCTAGAAACGAAGACCCCGAGGTGTCTTGTGTCAATGATATGCAGAAAAATGATCTTTGGACCGAGCTGAAGTCAAATTTTACCATACCGCTAGAGGATGATCCGGAGAAGCTTGATAATAGAGCCATTAATCAAGTCTTTTTCTCTTAAGAAGATGGCAGAACTATTCAGGAATTGGAAGAAAGAACTCAATACGTATGTCGAAAAAATGACACACCAGAATTCAAGGGCAAATATGAGAAGATCGAGAGATGATCGCCCGCATTTGTGGCCTACAAGACATCGGAAAAGAGTAAAAAGATGTCGGCGACAAACAAGAGAAATGCTGCGAAGAAGAAGCTTCACCATCGCGACGGGTCAGGTGGCTACCTCGCAGCCCGGCCTAAGTGGGCCAAGGCTGAGAATGATCTGCTTGATAAAGGGATCGAACCGAGAGACAATGAACTGGCCAGATCGTTGCGGACTTGGTTCTTCGGCGGCGGATCCTTGGACCCTATAACAGGAAGTGCATTTGGACGGACGAACAATTGGACATACCGGTCAAGAGGCTTCAGCAATATATCGAGCAACAGCGGCAAGGGAAGTTCGTTCGAGACAGGAGAAGGACGAACTCACAATGGCCCTCGAATCCCGAGCACCTCGGACGGACACGAGGCACGCCAGCTCCGTTTCGTGGAAGGCTGGATTTCGGACGCGAGGGTTACAAAACCCATGAGAGGAGGAAGAAGCGGAGCAGAGCCTAATGCAGCGCCGCACGAAAGGGTAATGGGGCTAGAGGAGCGAGAAGAGGAACGAGAAGCGAGATCACAACAAGCGACCTGCGAAGCTTCCCCGAAGCTACCCCGCCATCTCGGCGGAGAAGCGGCATGGCTTCCACCGAGCTGCTTGACCAGAGCGGCATGCCTTGGCGGCTCCTCGCCAGCTATCCCGTGGATGCTATCATGGATGCTGAACATTGCCACCTTATGGTGCAATGGAGCAATTTGAAGGTCAAGGCGGCTGTTGGCTCTTGTTTATCCTACTAAACCCGACTCAACTTTTCACCGCCGGCCGATTCGAGAAGGATATGCTAAGGTGATGGTCGATGAAATAACGGAGGGATTTGAGGACCTCGGCTTGACCACCCTACCGGTGAAGGGGAGTATCGGCTGGGTTACGCTCAAGACTCCATGCCTATGGCGGAAGGATCTCATCAACCTTCCGAACTGGGCGCCTCCGCCTCCTCCTCCTCCTCCGTGAGTCGGGGCACTCCGCCTCCTCCACCGCCTCCTCCTCCCGTGAGTGGCGATCGGGGCACTCGGCCGGCTCCTTCTCCGGCGCGTGGCGGCACTCCGCCTCCTTCTCCGCCTGCGCTGGCGCGCCCGAGCAGCCAGCCTCCTCCTTCTCCGCCTCGTCAGCAAGGGCGGAAGAGATCCGCCGCCGCTCCGGCGCGTCGTAGTCCTTCTTCGCCGCCTCGTAAGCAAGGAAAGAAGACATCCGCTCCGTCTGCTCTGCTGGCGTCTAGCAGTACAGCCAAAGGCGGAGGAGATACTGATTCGGTCCTTCTTTGAAGACTCGGAGAAGTTACCGTCTGACGAGAGGAGCGAGGAGGAAAACGCGAAGATCGCGCGAGACGAAGTGGATGACTGGTTTCAAGGGTTGAAAGCAAAGAGACATCCACCTCCGGAGGAGAAGGTAGATCCGGTCAAAGCGAAGCGCACTCGCTGCCCCGACAAAACCACCCAAGTCTCCGCCAAAAGGCAACTATGAGCGCATTATTGGAAAGGCATTTGTCAAGCGGAGAGATCTGGAAATCTTGTCGATGATCAAAGGATGAAAGAACGACGAGCTGGGAAACAAATTGTCCAGCTCGTGAACAAGCCGGCAATCGTGCCCCCGCTCAAGGTGCTCGCTAGCGACATAGTCGATCCGAGGATGGTGCCCGGTTATGGCAATCCTGCAGATTACCTGCTTGACGATGTACATTATGATTTCTTGGAGGTGCAGATACAAAGATACTGAGTACGGAAGCCTCTCGTCAAAGATGAAAGCTCTCTATCAACGATGATGCTAAGATTGCATGATTGGTACATGAAAACCGCAAAGAGTCTAAGGGGAGGAGTACTTTGTATGTGAGAGTTAAAAGGAGCATGACCTCCTTGGAATTGAAATGTTGCCTATTCCATTTGAGGAGTTCTATCAGTTTTCAATCAATTGGCCCTCGATAAAGCAACGGTCAATTGCTCTTGTCTGTAAGTAGTTATACTTCTGTCATTTAGTATCTCTATATAACTCAGCTCTTTCATTGCATGTATTTATAAATATCCTCACTATATTATGCAGATTGAAGATCACCAAAATGAAGAAAAGACAAGTGGGTGATATTGGGTTTATTAACACATATCTCATAGATGCAAATGAGGTTAAATATCGTGCTGATGAAACCGAGGCCAACTTGCTACGATCGTTGGAAATAAATGAACACAAAAATATAATACTCTTTCCTTACAACTACGCGTGAGTGTTACTGTCTTGTGGCATATTCGGTTTCCCTTATTAGTCCAGGTTATAGTAATGTAATATTGATGAGTTATGCATGCGTGCGCGGTACCACTATATTCTCCTAGAGATTAAGCTTGAGCAGGGAGTAGTAACTGTCTTAGACTCGAGACGAAAAGATCCCAAGGAGTATGCGGACATGACTGAAATGCTCGAGAAGTAAGTTAAATCGATCATTATCCACCATATCAGCAACTTTGTTCATTTCTGATATCAAGTAATTGTTTTCTTTGTATGGCAGGGGCTTGGGGAAAATTCACCCAAAAGCTCCGGGACTACCGAAGAAGCTGCAATTTAGACACCAAAGTAAGTACTATATAGTAGCATATTCCACGCGCATCTCCTAGTGATTCAAGCGCTAGTTTCATCAATACCATTTAGCATGCTTGCTAATTATCAGTTTGATTGACCTCTGTTTCTTGTAAAGTGGTTGTGGCAGGAACAAGGGAATGATTTCTGTGGATACTACGTTTGCGAGTCCATCCGCCACACGACACTGTGAGAGGGCTACTCCGACAAACAATATGAAGTGCGTAAATAAAAATATTCACAATTTTATTTTATTACCATCATTTGTGTTGAGTTTCATTCATTCATTCATATATATATATATATATATATATATATATATATATATATATATATATATATATATATATATATATATATATATGTATGTATTGACCCCTTTCTTAAAATTAGATGTTTGAGCGGGATGAACTCCTAGCACCAGTTCGCATGCGAGCAATTCAAGAGGAATTGGCGGCATTCTTTCTTGACCACGTGATCGCTGAAGGCGGAGAATACTATGTGGACCACGCAGCGTCCGTATTGTAAAAAGATAATTATATATATGTAGCCGGTAGTGTCGGATAGATATACGAGAACTTGTTGTTCGACCAATCTCTCGGAGAAGGAGAGGTGGTCGATATCACTTCTCTCTGTATGCATATATGTTCATGACGATCTTACATTTGCTTAATTACTAGCTAGCTAGCGTGTCTAGCTAGTCCTCTCTATACGTATGTATAGTACGAAGCGTCGACCAAGCACGGACAAAAGAGAGGACACTTTTCTCTATTAATTAGCTAGCTATAGCACAATATATGAAACACCTAAATTAACCCCCAAACCCTCCCCCATTTTCCAAAAAAAAAACAAAAACCAGAGCCATAGAAATGTCGACACGTGGATGTCTATTGGTGGGTTGGTGCCACCAACCGAGACCAAACCCTCTGCTGAGGCTCGGACAGTGCCACGTGGAGGACCATCGATCGGTTGGATAGAACCGGACTAAAGCGGGCAGTATTAGACCCTTTAGTCCCGGTTCATGAACCGGGACTAAAGGCCCTCACCAACCGGGTCAATAGGCCCCTTTTCTACTAGTGGCCCCAGGCGTGGCCCAACTAACACCAATAGCTCAACAGTTCTTTTTCCCGAATCATATTTGGCGCCCTTAGCGCCGAATATAGTGTTAATGCTACAGGGCGCATACCCTCCTGCGTGACGAGGGCCGGCTCACATTCCTTTTTTTCGAAACTGATGCAAAAAAAAAACGTACCTGGGAGCATTCAAACCCGCGCGGTAGGGGTTCAACGTGCAACATGATAACCAGCCCGCCACTCAATGTTTTATGATCTAGTACATTTCCTTACATTTTTTGTTCTTTCTTTTCTTTTTCTTTTTTTCTCTTTTTCTTTTTTCCTTTTCCTAATACCTAAAGCTCACCGGATTTCATAAACTTTTTTTCAACTTCGATGAACTTTTTTCAAAATTTGATGAACTAATTTTCAAGTTTGATGAACTTTTTTCTAATGCAGTGAACGTTTCTTCAAATTCGATGAACTTTTTTTATAATTCGGTGAACTTTTTTGCAAATGCGAAGAACTTTTTCAAATTCGATGAACTTATTTTTAAGTCGGTGAACCTTTTTTTTTAAGTTTGATGAACTTTTTTCAATTCAATGAACTTTTTTTAAGCCGATAATCTTTTTAAAAAAAATTGATGATCTTTTTTTAAAATTCTTGAATTGTTTTTGTATATCAATGATTTGTGTTTTTTCTGAACGAACAACACAAATACAGCCCGAAATAAAAAACAAATGCGAGATCGTTTGATCGAACGAATGAAGGAAAATGGGAGGGAAGCAAGGGCGCGATGGGTTAATGGGCCGGGCCTCGAAGGGGGCGCGTGGGCGCCGGTTCCTCGCTGTGGCGTTGAAGGCGCCGACGAGGAGGTCTCGTTCTTTTTAGAATTTTGACTAATAGGAAGCCCAGCCCCAGACATCTAGAGGCCCAGCGCCAAGCTCTAGCCCATAGATCTCTTTAGACTCCACCCTCCCGTACGAGAGATTTCCACATAACGTACGGCCCAACCCAGTTCAATCTGCAATCTCTATTTGGCGCTGCAAGCCCCGGTTATAAGCGTTTCTGCAAACCGGCGCCACCTGCACACGTCCCTTTGCTGCGGCTGAGCCGGCCCATGTATCTGCCTCTTCTTTCTATTAGCTCAAAAAGAGTGAGCCAGCAAAAATTCGAACTCGCGATCTGCTCTTGTACCCCAGCGACCGCAACCACCAAGCCAAAGAACGACTCGTGTTCTATAACTTCTTTCCCTCTTTCTATTCCTCAAGTCGCGGGAACGGCTCCGATTTTGGGAAGCTTCCTAAACAGGTTTTTCGGTTCGTTGGTCATTTTCAGGTGTGGTTGTATTCGGGTTTTCTTTTTCTTTTCTTTTATTTCTTTTTCCTTTTTCTTTTTTTCTTTTTTAAATTCATCTTTAAAAAAAATGTGTTCTTTTCAAAATCAATGATTTTTTCCTTTTCACTTTTTTTGTAAAAACCGATGAACTTTTTTCCAAATACGATGAACTTTTTCCTAATTCCATGAACTCTTTTTCAAAATCGATGAACTTTTTCCAAATCCGATGAACATTTTTCAAATTCAATGAACTCTTTTTCAAAATCGATGAACTTTTTTGATGAACTATATTCTATTGACCTTTTCCAAATCCGATGAATGTTTTTCAAATCCGATGCACTTTTTTTAAATTCGATACACTTTTTTCAAATTCAATGAACTTTTTTTTCAAATACGATGAATTTTTCAAACTTGATGAACTTTTTATCAAATTCAATGAACTTTTTTCAAATCTGATGCACTTTTTTCAAACCCAATGAACTTTTTTTCAATATTTTTGAACTTTTTTGAAAACTTCATGCACATTTCTGAATTCACGATCTTTTAAACAATAATTCTAAACCTTTTTTTCAATTCCTATTAACCCTTTTTTCTAATTCGTGGTTGTTTTCGATACTTTTAGAATTCTTTTAATTTGTACTTCTTTTCAAAATAATTTATGCTGGGTATATATAATATGTGTTAACTGAAGGAAAGGTCAAATAGTACTGGTTTCTAATTGTGGACAACGGTATGATCTCAGCCTAGTGGTTTCGAGCTACTGCTGTTGATGCTTGTGTGCCGAGTTCGAATTCTTCTATTCCCAATGAAACAGTTTCAGTATTAAAATCCTCTTAATTTTTTTCGTGGCGTGGTTGCTGCGATTGTTGGGCCGCCCAATGAAGGGCGTGCAGAGCGCCGGGCCAGTAATAACGGCTCAAGGCGGCTATCAAGGAGGTCCGCTCATCATCTCGCCTGAAACCCTTGCGGCATCAACACCGCTTTCCTTCTGCGGCGGAATGGATGTGTCGGTTGCGCCAACTAGCTCGGTGCTCGAGATAATCTCATCGGAGAGCGGTGCCCCTAACATGCGTTCTCGACGGAGAGTATCTGGTGCTATCGAGGCTTAAATGCTACCGTGATACGGGCATATGGGCCGTCGGATTCTTAGATCGGACGGTACCTGCGAGCTGTTGGATCCGCTGGACCTATGCGCAACTTTTGAAATATTTGAAGCCTTTTTTATAAATGCTGCAGAGTTATTGAGAGTCGTAAGATTTGAGAATCCGACGTTGAGGAGCCCATATCACGGTAGCACCTAAGGCTTGGTAGCTCTAGATATCCCCCCCCCCCCCCCCCGCCCTCGCACTATCCAAAGCGACCGCAGTTAATTTATACTACCTCCGTCCTGGTTTATTGGTCCCATTGTATGTTGTGCCAAATTTTGACCATAAATTTAACTGACAAAATGTTCATTCATGCCACAAAATATTATATCATGGAAAACTATGTACAAATACGAATCCAACGATATAATTTTTTTTGACATGCATTAACATTTTGTTAGTTAAATCTTTGGTCAAAGTTTGTCACAAATTACAAAGGGGACCAATAAACCAGGTGGTAGTATTAAGTAGGATCATCTAGCCTTTCCGCCTAGTTACTCTGAATCAACCGAAATACACCCATAAAAAAAGAAAACATCAACCGACATAAGCTATTTGGTGATTCTATACTTGGTTAATTTTAATTTCATTGTCAACATGAATTAGAGACTATGTAGTCTTGATTTTAAACACTACTGAATTTTATCTTATAGCTGATGAAAAAATGATGGGCTCAAACGAAGTAAGTCTTCCTTAATTTGCTACCAGCTTTTGGCATGATGCAGCCAGTTAAACTGTTACATGCTTCTTTTTCTGAAATTTTCTCTCGTGGTAATGATGAGTTCGTATTTCCTTCCAATTATGAATTGTGTACTTCTAACATGCATTGGTATGTGTCGTGCAATAGGATTAGGTTTTTTTCCACCCACATAGTTTTACCCTAGGCTTTGAGAAATCCTGGCTCCGCCTGTGGGAGCTTTGTTGGACGAGGCCCATGGTGCGTCCCGATGCTCGGCACGCCGACGGAGGGGTTGCACGTCCGCTAGCGCGTTTGGACACCAGAAGGACCCCACGGCCTCCGGCGAGGCAGCTATGGCTGGCCTAGCGCTGGATCCATGCGCCATTTGAGCGGACACAATGGATTCACGACGGATGGAGTCCGAGCATAGCCGTGCATGGGCCTCCTCCTAGGTGCGGCGGAGGCGCATGCAGACGGCCATCCCTCTTCGGGGCGCGTGGGATGAGCTCCGGTCGACGGATCTGGAGGTGAAGGATTCAGATCGGCGCCCGCCATGCCGAGACAGCGGAAGGAGCGGAGATGAGTTTGGGTGGCGGAGGAAGGGAGGAGGGAGGGGAGTGAAGTGGCTAGGGTTTGGTCTGGCGAGCGGATGGAGAGGAATTTATGTGGGATCGGGTGGGCCGGGTCCGACGTGGCGGGCGTGCTCGAGCGTCCCCATATCGGCCCCATATTTGGGTTTGATATGAGGGGTGCCGGTCAGCCCGGGTTATTGAGAGCCGTTTGAGGGGATCGTCTAGGTCAAAAAACGTGACCAGACAGCGATCGGGCAGCCCGCCCGGGTGTATGAGATGGGTTTGAGGCGCTCGGCTGTAGATGCTCTAAGTGTTCGGTCAGAGCTTTTCGGGCGCAGTTTGTCATCCAACGTTGTCCCACATGGGTCTGTGGACCAGTCCAGACATCATTTTTTCTGGCAACAAGGAGGGCATTATGGGACTCCGAAAGCCAGCCACGTAGGACTCTGATGCCCCCGGGCCACCCAAAACCTCGTCCCGACCCGCGTCTCCATCCCTCCCTCTTTCTTTGCATCTGCTTTCTATCTCGCCCACGATGTCGTTCTTCTACCCTGGCTGCCTGCCAATCCCATTCTGAAACTCCGGAAGCCCCACTATTACACAGGGCCTCCGTACCTCTTGTCTTCAGCCGTCAGTTGATACGTCTCCAACGTATCTATAATTTATGAAGCATTCATGCTATATTATTATGTGTTTTTGATGATTGTGGGCTTTATTATACACTTTATATTATTTTTGGGACTAACCTATTAACGGGAGGCCCAGCCCATATTGCAGTTTACTTACCTATTTCAGTGTTTCGAAGAAAAGGAATATCAAACGGAGTCCAAACGGAATGTAACCTTCAGGAGCGTGATTTTTGGAACGAACATGATCCAGGAGACTTGGAGTTGAAGTCAAGGAAGCTTCGAGGTGGCCACGAGGGTGGGGGGCGCCCCCTGTCTCGTGGGCCCTTCAAGACTCCCCCGACCGACTTCTTTCGCCTATATATTACCATATACCCTAAAAACATCGAAAAACAAGATAGATCGGGAGTTCCGCCGCCGCAAGCCTCTGTAGCCACCAAAAACATCTCGGGAGCCTGTTCCGGCACCCTGCAGGAGGGGGATCCTTCACCGGTGGCCATCTTCATCATCCCGGTGCTCTCCATGACGAGGAGGGAGTAGTTCACCCTCGGGGCTGAGGGTATGTACCAGTAGCTATGTGTTTGATCTCTCTCTCTCTCTCTCTCTCTCTCTCTCTCGTGTTCTCTCTATGGCACGATCTTGATGTATCGCGAGCTTTGCTATTATAGTTGGATCTTATGATGTTTCTCCCCCTCTACTCTCTTGTGATGAATTGAGTTTTCCCTTTGAAGTTATCTTGTCGGATTGAGTCTTTAAGGATTTGAGAACACTTGATGTATGTCTTGCCGTGCTTATCTGTGGTGACAATGGGATATTCATGTGATCCACTTGATGTATGTTTTGGTGATCAACTTGCGGGTTCCGCCCATGAACCTATGCATAGGGGTTGGCACACGTTTTCGTCTTGACTCTTGGTAGAATCTTTGGGGCACTCTTTGAAGTACTTTGTGTTGGTTGAATAGATGAATCTGAGATTGTGTGATGCATATCGTATAATCATGCCCATGGGTACTTGAGGTGACAATGGAGTATCTAGGTGACATTAGGGTTTTGGTTGATTTGTGTCTTAAGATGTTATTCTAGTATGAACTCTATGATAGATTGAACGGAAAGAATAACTTCATGTTATTGTACTACGGACTCTTGAATAGATCGAGCAGAAAGGATAACTTTGAGGTGGTTTCATATCCTACCATAATCTCTTTGTTTGTTCTCCGCTATTAGTGTCTTTGGAGTGACTCTTTGTTGCATGTTGAGGGATAGTTATATGATCCGGTTATGTTATTATTGTTGAGAGAACTTGCACTAGTGAAAGTATGAACCCTATGCCTTATTTCCTACCATTGCAATACTGTTTACGCTCACTTTTATCATTAGTTACCTTGCTGTTTTTATAATTTCAGATTACAAAAACCTATATCTACCATCCATATTGCACTTGTATCACCATCTCTTCGCCGAACTAGTGCACCTATACAATTTACCATTGTATTGGGTGTGTTGGGGACACAAGAGACTCTTTGTTATTTGATTGCAGGGTTGCTTGAGAGAGACCATCTTCATCCTACGCCTCCCACGGATTGTTTAACCTTAGGTCATCCACTTGAGGGAAATTTGCTACTATCCTACAAACCTCTGCACTTGGAGGTCCAACAACACCTACAAGGAAAAGGTTGTGTAGTAGACATCAAGCTCTTTTCTGGCGCCGTTGCCGGAGAGGCTAGGTAAGCGGCACTCACACCCTGTCAACTAAGCTCTTTTCTGGCGCTGTTGCCGGGAAGGTGAGTGATTGAAGGTATATCTTTAGATCTTGCAATTTAATCTTTTTGTTTCTTGTTTGTCACTAGTTTAGTCTATAAAAGAAAACTACAAACAATGGAATTGAGTTTGCCTTATACGCTTCATATTTTTAATATCTTTCGTGAGAATGATGGAAAGGAAAATTGTGCTCAAGTGCTAGAAGAAGAAGTCTATAAAATGTTTGATATTAGATCTTTGTATGATGAGCATGGTTGCAATGTTTGTTAGTATGAATTCCTTGGATATCCATGATGCTAATGATATGCAAAGCCACAAGCTTGGGGAAGCTATGTTTGATGAAGATGATATTTTTTGTCCCCCAAGTTTTGATGAGCAAATTTATTATGATGAAAGCATGCCTCCTATTTATGATGATTATATTGATGAAAGTGGGTTTGGAAGAGTGTCAACTTTAGGAAGTAATGATCCCACTATTTTGGAGGATGTTTAATATTATTGTGATAATTATGAAAGTGGATTTGGAGAGGTCATGACTTTATTTAGTGATAAATCCACTATTTTGGAAGAGGTTCCAATTGATTATGAGAACAAAGTTGCTAGCTATGATGATTATTGTGATGACTTGTATGCTATTAAAAATAATGATAACCATGAAACTTGTCATCATGATTTTAGTTTTCAATTGGATTATGCCTCACATGATAGTTATTTTGTTGAGTTTGCTCCCACTACTATTCATGAGAAGAAATTTGCTTATGTGGAGAGTACTAAATTTTCTATGCAAGTAGATCATAAAAATAATTCTTTAGGTGCTGGTTATATTGTTGAATTCATTCATGATGCTACTGAAAATTATTATGAGGGAGGAACATATGCTTGTAGGAACTGCAATTATACCAAGTTTCCTCTCTATGTGTTGAAAATCTTGAAGTTATGCTTGTTTTACCTTCCTATGCTAGTTGATTATTGTTTCCATAAGTTGTTTGCTCACAAAATCCCTATGCATAGGAAAGTGGGTTAGACTTAAATGTGCTAGTCATATGCTTCATGATGCTCCCATTATGTTTCAATTCTTATCTTTTATGTGGGCATCATTGTCATCATCATGCCTAGCTAGAAAGGCATTAAAGAAAAGCGCTTGTTGGGAGACAACCCAATATTTACCCTTACTGTTTTTGTGTGTTCACATGATTATTCTACTGTAGTAATCATTTTTATAGCTTTTCTTTCAATAAAGTGCCAAGTAAGACCTTTAGGATAGCTTACGGTGATAGTTGTGTCGATCCTGCTGAGAATCAGAAACTTTTGCACCCAGTAAATTAGTTTTGATAATTCACAGAAAAGTGCTTCTGATCTAATTATTTTTTCTCTGGATTGGTACACAAATTTCTTAGGACTTCCTAATTTGGTAGGAGTTTTGGAGTTCTACAAGTATACGTTTGATACAGATTACTACAGACTGTTCTGTTTTTGACAGATTCTGTTTTCTATGTGTTGCTTGCTTATTTTGATGAATCTATGAGTAGTATCGGAGGGTATGAACCATAGAGAAGTTGGAATACAGTAGATATTACACCAATATGAATTTAGAATGAGTTCATTACAGTACCTAAGTGGTGGTTTTATTTTCTTATACTAACGGAGCTTACGAAGTTTTCTATTGAGTTTTGTGTTGTGGAGTTTTCAAGTTTTGGGTAAAGATTTGATGGACTATGGAATAAGGAGTGGCAAGAGCCTAAGCTTGGGGATGCCCAAGGCACCCCAAGGTAATATTCAAGGACAACCAAGAGCCTAAGCTTGGGGATGCCTCGGAAGGCATCCCCTCCTTCGTCTTCGTCTATCAGTAACTTTACTTGGAGCTATATTTTTATTCACCACATGATATGTGTTTTGCTTGGAGCGTCATTTTCTATTGTTAGTATTTGCTTTCTGTTATTTATAATAATTTTTTGCATCTATATTTTCAATAAAAATGTCAAGGATAGCCTTTACCATGCTTATTTTGCTAGTATACATGTTGCTGTTTGAAAACAGAAAGTTTACCGTTGTTGCAAAAATTCCCTAGAAAAGTCAGAGAATGGTATAATGTTGAAACTTTTTTGCATAATGAGCTCTGATAAATCTTATACAGCTTAGTATTTTTCTCATAATTTTTGGAGTTAGGTAAGTATGATGAATCTTTCATTCTTTACAAACTGTACTGTTTTTGGCAGATTGCTGTTATGTTTGCATTGTTTGCATATGTTTGCTTGTTTAATGATTCTATTTGAGGATAGGAGTATTAAAAATGCAGAGACATTTAGTATGAAATGTTGAATAATAATTTTAGTGTTTTTTTATAGTAGAAAATGATAAGGTTTTGCATTGGTTTATACTAACCTATCTCACGAATTCTTGTTGAGTTTGGTGTGGATGAAGCTTTTGATGAAATAGAGAAACCATGATATGAGAGGAATTAAGGAGACACAAAATTTCAAGATTGGGGATGCCCAAGGCACCCCAAGATAATATTTCAAGAAGTCTCAAGCATCTAAGCTTGGGGATGCCCCGTTAGGCATCCCACCATTCTTCTTCAACAACTATCGGTTAGTATCGGTTGAACCTAAGTTTTTGCTTCTTCACATGAGTTGTGCTATCCTTGCAATGCCATTTTATTTTGCTTTGCTTGTTGTTTAAATAAAATACCAAAATCTGAAATTCTTAAATGAGAGAGTCTTCACATGGTTACATAATTATTTAGCTACTCATTGATCTTCACTTACATCTTTTTGGAGTAGTTTTTCATTTACTCGTGTGCTTCACTTATATCCTATGAGTAAATTGTTGAATGAGTTGATTTTCATAAATCTGAAATTATACATGTCTCATTTGCTTATCCCATGGGGAGTAATGACTTCACATCTGAAAAGTAGAGGTTGTAAATTTATTGAAGGTTAGCAAGCATTGTATTGGTCATTTGAACAATTCATGAAAGAATATTGAAGGAAGAGAGATTTCACATATAAATATACTATCTTAGACATCTTTTATAACTGTGAGCACTCATTAAGTATGACATGCTAAAGAGTTGATGTTGGACAAGGAAGACAACGTAATGGGTTATGTTTTCTCACATTTTAGTTAAAGTATATTGTCATGGATCATTCAAACATGTTGAGATTGCCTTTCCCCCTCATGCTAGCCAAATTCCTTGCACCAAGTAGAGATACTACTTGTGCTTCCAAATATCCTTAAACCCGGTCTTTCCATGAGAGTCCACCATACCTACCTATGGATTGAGTAAGATCCTTCAAGTAAGTTGTCATCGGTGCAAGCAATAAAATTGCTCTCTAAGAATGTATGATCTATTAGTGTGAAGAAAATAAGCTTTATACGATCTTGTTATGGAAGCAATAAAAGCGACGGACTGCATAATAAAGGTCCATATACAAGTGGCAATATAAAGTGACGTTCTTTTGCATTAAGATTTTGTGCATCCAACCCTAAAAGCACATGACAACCTCTGCTTCCCTTTGCGAAGGGCCTATCTTTTACTTTATGTCTTTTACTTTATGCAAGAGTCAAGGTGATCTTCACCCTTCCCTTTTCATTTTATCCTTTGGCAAGCACCTCGTGTTGGAAAGATCCTGATATATATATCCAATTGGATGTAAGTTAGCATGAACTATTATTGTTGACATCACCCAAAGGTGAATACGTTGGGAGGCAACACTATAAGCCCGTATCTTTCTCAGTGTCCGGTTAAAACTCCATAACCATAAGTATTAAGACTATATGATAGTTGAGTATGTGGAGTTTGCTAAATCAAAGCTCTGATATAGACAGTTCCTGAAAATAAGATGAATTTCAATTGTTTGATGACTAAGAATGAAGTTTGCTAGTTTTCAAGAAAGTTTATGGTCTATGCTTTAACATGTGAATAGCTTGTTACTTGATCTTGAGAAGTTTTATGAGATGAACTACTATTAAGACATATAATCATGCAAGGAAAGGTGATCGAAATTATCATTGATCAAACTTGTGCACCTGCTAGCATTCACACTTCATAAATTCTTTCTTTTATCATTTACCTACTCGAGGACGAGCAGGAATTAAGCTTGGGGATGCTGATACGTCTCCAACGTATCTATAATTTATGAAGCATTCATGCTATATTATTATGTGTTATGGATGATTGTGGGCTTTATTATACACTTTTATATTATTTTTGGGACTAACCTATTAACCGGAGGCCCAACCCATATTGCTGTTTTCTTGCCTATTTCAGTGTTTCGAAGAAAAGGAATATCAAACGGAGTCCAAACGGAATGAAACCTTCGGGAGCGTGATTTTTGGAACGAACGTGATCCAGGAGACTTGGAGTTGAAGTCAAGGAAGCTTCGAGGTGGCCACGAGGGTGGGGGCGCCACCCCCCCTACTGGGCGCGCCCCTGTCTCGTGGGCCCCTCGAGACTCCCCCGACCGACTTCTTTCGCCTATATATTCCCGTATACCCTAAAAACATCGAAAAACAAGATAGATCGGGAGTTCCGCCGCTGCAAGCCTCTGTAGCCACCAAAAACCTCTCAGGAGCCTGTTCCGGCACCCTGCCGGAGGGGGGATCCCTCGCCGGTGGCCATCTTCATCATCCCGGCGCTCTCCATGATGAGGAGGGAGTAGTTCACCCTCGGGGCTGAGGGTATGTACCAGTAGCTATGTGTTTGATCTCTCTCTCTCTCTCTCTCTCTCTCTCTCGTGTTCTCTCTATGGCACGATCTTGATGTATCGCGAGCTTTGCTATTATAGTTGGATCTTATGATGTTTCTCACCCCTCTACTCTCTTGTGGTGAATTGAGTTTTACATTTGAAGTTATCTTGTCGGATTGAGTCTTTAAGGATTTGAGAACACTTGATGTATGTCTCGCCGTGCTTATTTGTGGTGACAATGGGATATTCACGTGATCCACTTGATGTATGTTTTGGTGATAAACTTGCAGGTTCCGCCCATGAACCTATGCATAGGGATTGACACATGTTTTCGTCTTGACTCTCCGGTAGAAACTTTGTGGCACTCTTTGAAGTACTCTGTGTTGGTTGAATAGATGAATCTGAGATTGTGTGATGCATATCGTATAATCATGCCCACGGGTACTTGAGGTGACAATGGAGTATCTAGGTGACATTAGGGTTTTGGTTGATTTGTGTCTTAAGGTGTTATTCTAGTATGAACTCTATGATAGATTGAACGGAAAGAATAGCTTCATGTTATTTTACTACAGACTCTTGAATAGATCGAGCAGAAAGGATAACTTTGAGGTGGTTTTGTACCCTACTATAATCTCTTTGTTTGTTCTCCGCTATTAGTGGCTTTGGAGTGACTCTTTGTTGTATGTTGAGGGATAGTTATATGATCCAGTTATGTTATTATTGTTGAGAGAACTTGCACTAGTGAAAGTATGAACCCTATGCCTTGTTTCCTACCATTGCAATACCGTTTACGCTCACTTTTACCATTAGTTACCTTGCTGTTTTTATAATTTCAGATTACAAAAACTTATATCTACCATCCATATTGCACTTGTATCACCATCTCTTCGCCGAACTAGTGCACCTATACAATTTACCATTGTATTGGGTGTGTTGGGGACACAAGAGACTCTTTGTTATTTGATTGCAGGTTGCTTGAGAGAGACCATTTTCATCCTACGCCTCCCACTTATTGATAAACCTTAGGTCATCCACTTGAGGGAAATTTGCTACTGTCCTACAAACCTCTGCACTTGGAGGCCCAACAACGTCTACAAGGAGAAGGTTGTGTAGTAGACATCATCGGTCCAGACCCTCGTTCGTCCGCTGCGCAGGTACCATTCGCCCTTACAGGGGTCACAACGCCCAGCCAGTGTTTGGTGAAATGTTAAGCAATGGATTCGGACAGGAAGTACATATACGAGCACTACTTTGATTCGTTCGAGGAGGCAGGTGCTCGGTATCAAGCTACCGAGCTTCCTTTTTGAACCCACCCAACCAGATCTTGAGCTTGATGACACCGAGGCAACCTTCCTGGGCTGGAGTCTGGAGTCTGAAGCCCGTCTCCAAGGCGGTGAAGGCCAAGCCTGGTGGTGCGTCAACATTATCCTCCTGGAGCGTCTCCCCTTCATCACCACCTCTGCCGCAGTTCGGGGGAAATCTTCTCATGCAATCCCGATTTTGGAATCAGGAGGTGTTCGATGTTTAACTTTCTTTGCAGGAGTCTTGAAGAACATTGAGATGTAAAAGGTGATTACGAATATCACCTTTATCACAAACATTTGTGATACGTAAAAAAGGTGATTACATGGATCACTTTTATGAAAAATATTTGTCGTTTGTATTTCTGATTTAATACATCTAGTCAGAGGTAAAAGAATATGAAACATCACATTTGTGTGTTCGAAAAGGCATAACTCTAGACAACTTCTACTAAAATAAAGTTTAACTAAAAATATGCCGCCCACCTAGGGTTCGACCCAACAAGACCACAAAGTTAAGAGCTTTGCGCTCTATCAGCTAAGCTAGACGGGCAATCTGGCCCAAATTCAATTTTTTACGTTCACATTTTAGGCAGTATTAAGTGATGTGTATTATAAGCGGAAGGTTAAAATAGGAAATCTTTTGGCAAGACGGACATTGGAAAGTTCCCGCACCTCATGGCCGCGTTGATCGTAGGTTGGTGCTCCTAGAAGAAACTTAGAACTTCATAACTTAATGAGCAAATTTCAAACCCCGGAACACAACATTTCATAGTTCCATGTGCAAAACAAATCACCAATTCCCATGGCATAACACAAACCTACTACTACTAGTATGTTAAATCATATTTGTTATTCACAACAAAAGAATCATATGTTAAAACTTTACAATTGAACGATAAAGTGAAATAAAAGATACACTTATATTAGCATCATAAAAAAACAGCAACAAGGGTAGTTCCTGGAAAAAAATAAAGGTGCAAATTATAATTGAAACCATAACTATTCTACATGCATAAAATAAAACTATTCTAAAATAAATAATACCAATAAAAACAATTGAAATAAAAAAGAGATTGAAATGGTGGGTGTCGGTGTCAAAACCGTCGGGTAGGGGGTCCCGAACTGTGCGTCTAGGCGGATGGTAGCAGGAGACAAGGGACACGATGTTTTTACCCAGGTTTGGGCCCTCTCGATGGAGGTAAAACCCTACTCCTGCTTGATTAATATTGATGATATGGGTAGTACAAGAGTAGATCTACCACGAGATCAGAGAGGCTAAACCCTAGAAGCTAGCCTATGGTATGGTTGTTGTTCGTCCTACGAACTAAAACCCTCCGGTTTATATAGACACCGGAGAGGGCTAGGGTTACACAGAGTCGGTTACAATAGGAGGAGATCTACATATCCGTATCGCCAAGCTTGCCTTCCACGCCAAGGAAAGTCCCTTCCGGACATGGGACGAAGTCTTCAATCTTGTATCTTCATAGTCCAGGAGTCCGGCCAAAGGTTATAGTCCGGCCATCCGGACACCCGCTAATCCAGGACTCCTCAAGAGCCCCGAACCAGGCTTCAATGACGATGAGTCCGACGTGCGATTGTCTTGGCATTGCAAGGCGGGTTCTTCTCCAAATTCTGTGTTCCTGTTGAATAGTGTCCGGCTTCTCGTGAATATTGCGCTCCTTGTATTCCACGCCCAATAATGGCCGTCTTCCACGTGTCAAACGAATGCGAAATGCCAGGGTGTTTTTACATTTACCCCCCTAGCTGCAAAAATGAGCTGCCTATAAAAGAGACGAGGTTTTAGATCCGAATCACACCATCTTCCCTTCGCGAGCATTCATCGGAGCGCACCCGACAGAGATCCATTCCATCATGGCCAGTCGACGCAGCTCCTCCTCTCGCCCTCCCAGCCCTCAGCCTGGAGGTTGGGAGAGATGTTCCGTCCCGCACAGCGAGCTAGTGACGCTCCAAACCGAGGGATTCCTTCCCCCAGCCTTCATGGTCCCGGTTCGAGCCGGACTTGCCACCTATAATGGCGGAGAGCAAGCGGAGAGCGTCCCCAGTCCCTCCAAAGGAGAGTGGCTATGCCTTGTCCCTTATCTGATAAGAGGGCTCAGATTTCCAATTCATCCGTTTCTCCAGGGGCTCCTAGAGTTCTACGGCCTCCAGTTGCACAACCTTACGCCTGCCTCCATATTGCATATTGCGGGCTTCGTGGCCCTTTGCGAGCTGTTTTTGGGCATCGAGGCTCATTTCGCACTGTGGAAGAAGCTGTTCTACCTTGTGCCCCGTTCTCAGGAGGGGTCGATATATCAAGTGGGCGGAGCCGAACTATGGCGCATCGCCGGGACCGGATATCTATCCGGAACCCCAAGGAAGGCGTCCGAAGACTGGCCTTCAGAATGGTTTTATATAGAAGACGTCCCCTGCACGACCCTCGCTCGGATCGGCCTCCCGAGTTCAATAATGCTCGTTTGAAGAAGCGCCTAAGTCAAGGGCCCACGGAGCCCTCGGAGGGAAAAAATGACAAGGACGTCCTTTACGATGAGCCGGATAAGGTTGTTAGCTCATTCCAATCGACCATGATCGGGGTCATGGCCACATGCATTATGCGGGGGTGCAGCCGCTTCAAAGATAGAGGCCAACCCATGTGGGATTTCAACGGGAGGATGATGTTACCCGCTGCGGCCGTAAGGGGCGGGATCGGTTTCGCTCGACGAAGATCTTGTCCGCATTGTACAAGGGAGAAGAGGAGGAGTTCCTCCGTGTCAATCCACAGGCGGATTTTCTATGTACAATCCTCCAAGCTGGGTAAGCGGACACTTCTTTTGCCCATCCATTCCATATTCCCATAGTTAAGTACCTTATCTTGTGATTTCGACGCAGCAATTGCGCCGGGTCAGAAGGATATAAACAGCCCTCCTCCACAACCCGAGGATCCGGAGCGGTCCTCGATCCGGCCTCCCAAGAGGATCCGGACATATCCGTGGAGCTGATCGATCGGGTATTTCACCAACTGAGCATCGACAATGCCTTGGTGGCTATTACAGCCGATTATCCTGGACTTCTCCCCGCCTCACAAGTAATCGAGACAGAAGTCCCAATACTCCGAAGATGATCCATCCGTGCTTATTTTTGATCACCGTATACCAATGATGCTTCGCAGGGGAGGATCCCGAGGCGGAATGCCGAACCTGCGGCGACTAGCCAACAGGGGACCGCGAGGGCGGGTCGGCTAAAGCGACATGCAGTCCGGGTCGAGGCACCGGCGCAGCAGTAAGGCACGCTGCCTTATTCCAAGGTATTATTCTTACGATGCATACTAACGCCCGTGCTCTCTTTTTTTTTAGGAAAAAGAGGGCTCGCCGGACTATATTCGGAGAGATTGCCAATCGAGCCTCCACCAGCCAGGCTCCAAAGCCAGGTCCAGAAGCAGAGGCGAACACGGGGCATGCGTCGGACGCTCCTCCGGCAGAGGATGCGGACAGACTGTCTGCCACCAATTCCGAGGTGGAGAGTGCCATGAATCACAGGTGTCGCCGGACAGTTCTTCGTGACGCTTGTTTCTCCCAAGAGGCATTGGATGCCTTCAATTCGGGATATGTGTACCTCCATGCCGCTCAAAATGGTCTAGCCAGAGCCACGGAGCAGTATGTGAAAGACATACGGGTGAGAAAATTTGATGGTTATATATGTCAGTAGCCCCCGAGACTTGAAACAGTTAGAATAACTGATTTAAGGATCATTTGTTATCTGAGGATCTTACAAAAAAGAATACCCAACTGTCCCAGGAGCTGGAAGAGTGCAAAAGCCCAACTTGAGGCTGCACTAGCCGCGGCAGGGGAGGACAAGGAGACCCCCTCTGGTAATATACGCTTCGAAAGATAAGTATGTTATGAAGTGCGGCGTGTGTGCAAATCTGACAATATCATTGCAGATGGCGCCGGAGTAGATCCGGACAAGCAACAACTCTTGCGCGATTAAAGGCGGCGAGGCGTGCTTACGAGGGTGAGGCAGGAGAAGAATAATCTCTAAGATGCCAACACCCAGCTGGGCGAGGAACTAAAGGATGTTCGTGCCCGGTAGCCGGACTCCGTGAAGGAGAATCGACGGCGTCGACGCCGCATTTTGAGTAAGTGCTTGAACGAACTTTGAAAAGAGTTCGGCCAGGAAGTTGACTAACGAGTTATATACGTAGAGGTATGCTCACAGTGTCGCCCCGCAGAGGAAATGCCCGGTTCTCTGGGTGACCTTCTTCCCGAGCTCTTTCAACTGCACGAACGAGTTCGGCAGGTGATGAAAGGCGTCGCCCAGGCCTTGTGGCCATCTGTCTCCATGCCCGAAGGCCTTGGAGGCCTTGCAGAGAGGCTTAAGAGAGCGCGGCGGCGCTTCCTATTATGGAAGATATCGGCTTGCCGTCAAGGTGCCAGGGAGGCCTGGGCCGTGGTGAAGACGCGGTACACGAAGGCTGACCCAAACCACATGGCCGAGGTCGGACCTGTGGGGGCTGATGGGAAGGAGATCCCTGTGAGTTTAGTGTATGCCTAAGTAGAGTTGGCCGCCAAATATTCCCAACAAGACTGTAAACTAGACAGCCTGTTGGATGGTATTGAAGAGGAATATGCTCAGTCAAATTGACTATGTAATTTAAGATGACATGTAAAATGCCTTCTAGCCGTATTGTAGATCGTTTGTCATGGCGGACATTTTCGCTTCAACCTCGGGACCCGATAGTTCGGAGTGTGTCCGAATACCCTCTCGGTTATGTAAGAACCGGGCATGCATGGAGACCCGGCGTAGGGGTCATTAGGGCTTGAGCAGGACAAGTGCCCAACTAGTTATGTTATATTACATGGTTAGTAAGAAACATCTTCGGGGAGAATAGTTCCATTAGGGTTCCTTTCCTCGGGAGGCATGCCCTAAAGTGCATGTCCGGACTGCGAAAAAAGCAGAAAAGCATCTAGGGGCAGATAAATAAACAAGTGAGAAATCATCTTTAGTTCACCGACCGAATATTCCCTTAAGAACGCTAGCTTTTGGCTTCACCTAGTCTGAGGTACACATCCGGTCAATTCGACAAGAATAACAATCGCAGAGGTGCTCCCTTTACCGCCTAGCCGAACAATCGGGAACGTAGGTGTAAGCACAGAGCCAAAGCGACCCAGCTTTGGCCAAAACTTAAGTCATATCGATGCATATAATGGTGAATAAAAGGTACATGCGGAAGTGTGACACATGTGTTGGGCGTGAAGCCCGCATAAGTAAGCTTCTGTTAAGGAAGCCCCCAGGTATAACGAGCGTGTATAGCGCGTCAATTGTGTGCGAACGAGCCCTTAAAGGCTGTAAGAGAAAGGGAGGGAGAAGGATAGAAATATAAGACAGCTAATGTGTAAAAAATAGACAGAGGAAGGCGACGAACACAGAGTCCGGTGCTAGGCGTAGAATCTTCGGAGACGGGCTGCGTTCCATGGGTTCGGCTCGAGTCGGTTATCCGATGCATCTCGTAGACGGTACACTCCACCAGTCAAGACTTGGTCAATAATAAAGGGACCTTCCCATTTGGGCTTGAGTTTGTCCTTTTTCTTGACCGACAGGCATAGAACTAACTCGCCAACATTGTAAGTTTTGGCTCGTACTTCTCTGCTTTGATATCTTTCAGCCTGCTATTGATAGAATGCGGAACGGGCCTTTGCCACGTCATGCTCCTCCTCCAAGGCGTCCAAACTATCCTGCCGATCGAGTTCGGCTTCTCTTTCTTTGTACATGCGCACGCAAGGTGAGTCATGAATTATGTCACAGGGCAGAACTGCCTCTGCGCCGTATACCATAAAGAATGGTGTGAATCCGGTGGTGCGATTCGGTGTGGTCCGCAGCCCCCAGAGTACGGAGTCGAGCTCCTCTACCCAGTGCGTGTTAGATTTCTTGAGGGACCGCACTAATCTGGGTTTAATGCCGCTCATAATTAGACCATTTGCTCGCTCGACTTGACCGTTAGTTTGTGGGTGATATACAAGCATAGTCGAGCTTGATGCCCATGTTTTTGCACCAGAGTTTGACCTCATCGGCCATAAAGTTCGTGCCGTTATCAGTGGTGATGCTGTGGGGAGACGCCCGTAATGGTGTCGACCCACGATATGAAGTCTATCACCGGTCCGGATTCGGCCGTCTTAACAGGCTTGGCCTCTATCCATTTGGTGAATTTATCCACCATGACGATGAGGTATTTTTGCTTGTGAGTTCCTCCTTTAATGGGTCCAACCATGTCAAGCCCCCGGACCGCGAAGGGCCAGGTGATGGGTATAGTTTGGAGGCGGTGGGTGGCATGTGGCTTTGGTTAGCAAAGAGGCGGCAGCCGACGCATCGTTGGACTAAGTCCTGAGCATCTGCCGGGCCGTCGGCCAATAAAATCCTGTCTGGAAGGGCTTGCTTACAAGGGCCGGGCTGCGGCGTGGTGCCCGCCGAGTCCGGCATGAATTTCAGCCAGGAGATTCCGCCCTTCCTCTTCGGAGATACACCTTTGAAGGACTCCGGTGGTGCTTTTCTTATAAAGCTCTCCCTCATGGACTTTATAGGCTTTAGATCGCTGCACTATGCAGCGTGCCTCGTTTTGGTCCTCGGGCAGTTCCTGCCTGATTAGGTAGGCTAGGAATGGTTCTATCCACGGGGCAATGACTGCCATTATTACGTGGGCTGAAGATGTTACTTCGTTGGCAGAGCCTCCAATTGTGTCAGAATGTTCGGTGTCGAGCAGTGCGGTTGGGTCCGGGCTATTATTTCGGACTCCTTCCCATAATATGGATGGCTTGAACAACCTCTCTAAGAAGATATTGGGGGGGCGGCATCGCGCTTTGCCAATGTCGTGCCAAGACGTCTCTGCTCGATTGTTTTCCCGAGCTATATGGTGAAATTCGAGCCCTTCAAACCGAGCTGACATTTTTAGGACGGTGTTGCGATAAGCTGCCATTTTCGGATCCTTGGCATCAAAGTCTCCATTTATTTGGGATATCGCAAGGTTCAATCTCGCGCACCTCTAGGCGTTGAATGCCCATGGAGACTGCCATCCGGAGACCATGTAGAAGGGCCTCGTATTCGGCTGCGTTATTGGAGTCCGTATACATTATCTGGAGTACGTATTGAACTATATCTCCGATTGGGGACGTCGAGCAGCGCCTTGACCCCCGGACCGCCAACATTTTGGAGCCGTCGAAGCGCGTGATCCGGTTGGAATATGTGCCGTAATCTTTAGGGAGTTGACTTGATCCATTCGGCGCATTTAAGTCGGCCAAAACTTGCGACTTAATAGCTCGCCGTGGCTTATAGGTTATGTCAAACGGGAGGAGCTCAATGGCCCATTTGGCAATCTGGCCCGTCGCGTCGCGGTTGTTTATAATGTCGTTAAGAGGTACTTCGGAGGCTACTGTTATCGAACACTCTTGAAAGTAGTGTCGCAGCTTCCGGGATGCCATAAACACCGCGTACGCTATCTTTTGATAATGGGGATACCGTGACTTGCATGGAGTGAGGATAGTGGACACGTAGTAAACTGGTTTTTGAAGCGGGGACTTGTGTCCGTCCGTTTCTCTCTCGACAACGAGCATCACACTTACAACTTGATGAGTTGCCGCGATGTATAATAGTATTGGTTCGCCCATGTTAGGCGCGGCCAGGACCGGGTTTGTTGCCAATATGGCTTTTATTTCTTCTAGTCCGGCCGTGGCGGCATTCGTCCACTCGAAGTGTTCGGTGTGCCGGAGGAGGCGATAAAGGGGTAATTCCTTTTCTCCCAAGCGGGAGATAAAGCGGCTTAGAGCCGCCACGCATCCAGTCAATTTTTGTATTTGTTTGAGGTCCTTTGGGATATCCAATTGTGACAGAGCTCGGATCTTGGTTGGGTTTGCTTCAATTCCTCTACCGGATACAATGAAGCCCAAGAGCTTTCCGGTTGGTACGCTAAAAACGCATTTTCCTGGGTTAATCTTGATGTCATATGTTCGAAGGTTATCGAATGTGAGCCTCAAGTCGTCTACTAGAGTTTCGACATGCTTGGTTTTGACGACCACATCATCTACGTATGTCTCCACTGTTTTGCCGATCTAGTTTGCGGACATATACGAATCATGCGCTGATATGTTGCGCCGGCGTTTTTGAGCCCGAAGGGCATTGTGTTGAAGCAGAATGGGCCGTATGGGGTGATGAATGATGTTGCGGCTTGGTCAGGCTCTGCCATCTTAATTTGATGGTAGCCGAAGTATGCGTCGAGGAAAAACAATGAATCGTGTCCTGTGGTAGCGTCGATAATTTGATCGATGCGGGAGGGGAAAGGATCCTTTGGGCAAGCCTTGTTGAGGTCCTTGAAATCGACCCATAGGCGCCAGGATTTGTCCTTCTTTGGTACCGTCACCAGGTTTGCAAGCTAGTCCGGATGTTTTATCTCTGATGAAGCCGGCCTCCAATAGTTTGGCTAGCTCCTCTCCCATGGCTTGTCTCTTAGGTTCGAGAAACAATCAAGAGCCTCGCTTGGCCAGCTTGAATCCTTTTAGGATGTTTAGGCTGTGCTCGGCCACCGGCGTGGGATTCTGGCATGTCCGAAGGGTGCCAGGCAAAAATGTCCCAATTTTCGGCGTGAGGAATTCGTAATGCGGCGCCTACATCGGGTTTAATTGCGCCCGATGGAGGCCGTTTTTGTAGGGTCCGTTGGATGGACTTGGAATTTGACTATTTAAATGCGGTTTAAAGGAGGTGGACTTGGATCTTTTATCGAGTATCACGTCGTCCCTGTTCATCGTGGAGCGTAGCGCAGTCAGTTCCTCGGCCGCTAGGGCATCGGATAGTGCCTCAAGGGCCAGTGCGGTTGTCTTATTTCCGGCGCGGAGTGCTATGTCTAGGTCACTAGCAAGAGTGATGATTCCGTTGGGCGGGCATTTTGAGCTTCATGTACCCGTAATGGGGTATAGCTTGAAAAATTGTGAATGCCTCTCGCCACGATAGAGCGTGGTATCCGCTGCTGAGCAGGGCCACTTGGAACGTGACCTCCTCGGACCTGTAATTATCCGGCGTGCGAACACCACATCCGGTGTGATTTTTCTGTCAGACAAAGACGCTTCTTTGAGGGATTATTCCTCTAAAGGCTGTGTTGCTTCGCTCAATGCGGCTCCAGTCTATTTCCATTTTTCAAGGGTTTCCTAGTAAATGAGGTTCAATCCGCTGCCACCGTCCATGAGTACCTTTTGGTAAAGGCTTAAAGCCGTCCACTATTGGACTGAGGACCAATGCGGCTGGTGCTCGGGCTGTTCGGAATTTAGGTTCATCACTGGCATTAAAGGTAATAGTCGTGTCACTCCATGGGTTTATCGTTGCTACTTGGTAGACTTCGGCAAGGCTGCGGAGTGTTCGTTTCCGCATATTATTTGATGCGTAAGTCTCGAAGACTATTAATATCGTCTTGGTATCCACAGGCTGGTGCTCTGTGGATTACGGGGTTAGAAGCTCTTCGCCACTTTTGGACACCGCCGGAGTATCCAACATGCTCTAAGGCTATGAGTTGGTGTGGCGCCCTCTGTACTATGAATTTTGCTGAGGTCCATTGAGCAATCCCTCCAAGATGGTTCCATGCCACCTGTAGGCGGTTTTTGTTTTTGGTGTTTGACCGGGTATTTGTCGATAATGCTCCCTTTTATTCGGACTGGGTTTGTAATCAGGGCGGATTGTCCCAAAATCTTACTGGTTTTTCAGGCGCTTTCCATCGCGACAAGACTTTCGTACTATGGACGTAAGTCAGCAAATTGTGTAATTTCACGGTGACCTATGGCGTTGAGGATTCCCTTGTCCGTGCAATTATTGCGAAGAATGAAATTGTGTCTTCCTCATGGCAGTCCTTTATCCTGTTCATAACCGGGAGGAATCTGGCCCAAGAATGATATCTCGTTTCCTCGGGCTCTTGCCTAATTCTGGATAGACCGCATATGTTCGGGTGGGTGGGTGGAATTAAATCCGAAACCTCACCCAATCTGAGACTCAAGGGCCAAGGAGTTTCCGAACTTGGAAGTTTGGATTCTTGGATGTTGTCCAATGAATCTAGCCCGTTGCCTGACTCTAAGTTCAGGTCTTGAGTGACGTCATTCCGTCCACGGTTATCTGGCTTGGAGGGATCGGGAATCCGAACATAACTAGTCCTTAAGATAGATGAAGGGTCGCCGCATTGTTCCTCCACCACAGCAACGTGATGGGTGACCTGAGGAGAGTTAATCTCTCTCAGGTCGGATTTAGGCCTAATCGATCATAGTGCATGGCGACTCGGTAGCGATGTGATCCAGGAGCTCGTTTAAGAACAGAGCTCGTCGGATCTAACTGCTCGGGCGAAGTTCCGAAGTTGACGTGAAGATTGCTTTCGATGACCCGAGAAGTCATCGTCGGTAGCGGCTGACGAACAGCGGTCATAAGAAAACTGCCTAGCGGGAGAGTTTGGTCGATAACCAAAGCTCCTTTAGCAACAGTACCGTGTTCAAAGACGGGATGAGGCATCCTTCCTGATGGCGACGGCACAGAGGAACTCTCAATGAAAGCACCAATGTCGGTGTCAAAACCGACGGATCTCGGGTAGGGGGTCCCGAACTGTGCGTCTAGGCGGATGGTAGCAGGAGACAAGGGACATGATGTTTTTACCCAGGTTCGGGCCTTCTCGATGGAGGTAAAAGCCTACTCCTGCTTGATTAATATTGATGATATGGGTAGTACAAGAGTAGATCTACCACGACATCAGAGAGGCTAAACCCTAGAAGCTAGCCTATGGTATGGTTGTTGTTCGTCCTACGGACTAAAACCCTCCGGTTTATATAGACACTGGATAGGGCTAGGGTTACACAGAGTCGGTTACAATAGGAGGAGATCTACATATCTGTATCGCCAAGCTTACCTTCCACGCCAAGGAAAGTCCCATCCGGACATGGGATGAAGTCTTCAATCTTGTATCTTCATAGTCCAGGAGTCCGGCTAAAGGTTATAGTCCGGCCATCTGGACACCCCCTAATCCAGGACTCCCTCAGTGGGGGTCAAGAATAGATTGGAACCACCCCACAAAAAAAGAATCTATATTGGAACAACTTGAATATGATTGAGGATTAGAAGTAGACGCGCATACCGCAGTGATATGTCCATTTTGCATCATGCTTTTATATCATTATTTATTGCATTATGGGCTGTTATTACACAGTATATCTCAATACTTATGGCTATTCTCTCTTATTTTACAAGGTTTACCATGGAGAGGGGGAATACTGATTTGGAATTCTGGTGGAAAAGGAGCAAACATTGGAAACCTATTGACCTTTGCTCCAAAATCCAGAAACTACGAAACATCTTTTTGGAATTTATAAGAATTATTGAGCGAAAGAAATACACCAGGGGGCCCACACCCTGTCCAGGAGAGTGGAGGGCGCCCCCCCTACTGGGCGCGCCCCCTATCTCCTGGGCCCCCTGGTGGGCCTCCGGTGTCCATCTTCTGCTATATTAGAGCTTTTATCCTGAAAAAATCGTGGGCAAGATTACGGGACGAAACTCCGCCGCCACGAGGCGGAACCTTTGCGGAACCAATCTAGGGCTCTGGCGGAGCTGTTCTGGCGGGGACACTTCCCTCCGGGAGGGGGAAATCATCACCAACATTATCACCGACGATCCCCTCATCGGGAGGGGGTCAATCTCCATCAACATCTTCACCAACACCATCTCCTCTCAAAACCCTAGTTCATCTCTTGTATCCAATCTTGTATCAAAAACCACAAATTGGTACATGTGGGTTGCTAGTAGTGTTGATTACTCCTTGTAGTTGATGCTAATTGGTTTACTTGGTGGAAGATCATATGTACAGATCCTTAATGCATATTATTAACCCTCTGATTATGAACATTAATATGCTTTGTGAGTAGTTACGTTTGTTCCTGAGAACATGGGTGAAGTCTTGCTATTAGTAGTCATGTGAATTTGGTATTCGTTTGATATTTTGATGAGAGGTATGTTGTCTTTTCCTCTAGTGGTGTTATGTGAACGTCGACTACATGACACTTCTCCATTATTTGGGCCTAGAGGAAGGCATGGGGAAGTAATAAGTAGTTGATGGGTTGCTAGAGTGACTGAAGCTTAAACCCTAGTTTATGCGTTGCTTCGTTAGGGGCTGATATGGATCCATATGTTTAATGTTGTGGTTAGGTTTACCTTAATACTTCTTTTGTAGTTGCGGACGCTTGTAATAGGGGTTAATCATAAGTGGGATGCTTGTCCAAGTAAGGGCAGTACCCAAGCACCGGTCCACCCACATATCAAATTATCAAAGTACCGAACGCGAATCATATGAACATGATAAAAACTGGCTTGACGATAATTCCCATGTGTCGTCGGGAGCTCCTTTCTCATTATTTGAAATTGTCCAGGCTTATCCTTTGCTACATAAAGGATTGGGCCACCTTGCTGCACTTTATTTACTTTATTTACTTGTTACTCGTTACTATTTAGATTATCACAAAACTATCTATTACCTACAATTTCAGTGCTTGCAGAGAAAACCTTACTGAAAACCGCTTATCATTTCCTTCTGCTCCTCGTTGGGTTCGACACTCTCACTTATCGAAAGGACTACGATAGATCCCCTACACTTGTGGGTCATCAAGACTCTTTTCTGGCACCATTGCCGGGGAGTGTAGCGCTTTTGGTGAGTCGAACTTGGTAAGGAAACATTTATATAGTGTGCTGAAATTTTCACATTACTTGTCACTATGGAAACTAATCCTTTGAGGGGCTTGTTCGGGTATCTTCACCCCGACCGACGAAAGCAAAGAGTTCCTCCTCAACCTCTTGAACTTTATGAAAATATTTACTTTGAGATTCCTTCGGATATGATAGAGAAACTGCTAGCTAATCCATTTGCAGGAGATGGAACATTGCATCCTGATTTACACCTTATCTTTGTGGATGAAGTTTGTGGATTATTTAAGCTTGCAGGTATTCCCGATGATGTTTTCAAAAGGAAGGTGAGGGAGTCCTGGACTAGGGGGTGTCCGGATAGCCGAACTATCATCACGGCCGGACTCCAAGACTATGAAGATACAAGATTGAAGACTTCGTCCCGTGTCCGGATGGGACTTTCCTTGGCGTGGAAGGCAAGCTTGGCGATACGGATATGTAGATCTCCTACCATTGTAACCGACTCTGTGTAACCCTAACCTATCCGGTGTCTATATAAACCAGAGGGTTTTAGTCCGTAGGACGAACAACAATCATACCATAGGCTAGCTTCTAGGGTTTAGCCTCCTTGATCTCGTGGTAGATCTACTCTTGTACTACCCATATCATCAATATTAATCAAGCGGGAGTAGGGTATTACCTCCATCGAGAGGGCCCGAACCTGGGTAAAAACATCGTTCCCTTGTCTCCTGTTACCATCCGCCTAGACGCACGATTGGGACCCCCTACCCGAGATCCGCGGTTTTGACACCGACATTGGTGCTTTCATTGAGAGTTCCTCTATGTCGTCACCGATAGGCCCGATGGCTCCTTCGATCATCAACAACGACGCCGGTGGGTGAGACTTTTCTCCCGGACAGATCTCGTATTCGGCGGCTTTACTGCGGGCCAATTAAGCAGCCATCCGGAGCAGATCGAAGCTACGCCCGCCATCAGGTCAGATTTGGAAGTTTGAACTATACGACCGATGTCCGTGGAGACTTGATCTTCTACGGATTCGAGCCATAGCCGAGCGTGCCGCCTTTGTCTCGATGGGTATGATCTAGCTCTGCCGCGAGCGATTGCCACGGAGGCCGCACCAGCATCCGCTCCGACCCTTAATCCGAAGCCGGATTCCCCGATCGAGGATGAGTGGTTGGATGCCGCCTCGGGGGCTACGAACTCTACGGCGATTGAGCCGAACTCCATCCCTGTCCTTTGCGAAGACCTTGACTCAGTGGTGCGGACTCCTCTCCGGGCTCCGAACCCTCGCGCCCCCTTGCCAATCGAATCCGATTGGGCGCCGGTCATGGAGTTCCTTTGCCGCGGACATCTTTCACTTTTCGCCCTTTGGCGACATCCTGAATTCACTAAAGTCTCTCTCTTTATCCGGAGAGCCCTGGCCGACTACGGACAGGGAAGGTTGGGATACGGACGACGAAGAAATTCAACGCCCACCCACCACCCACTTTGTAGCCACTGGCCGATGATTTATCCGTCATTCTCTACTTCGACTCCGATGACATCGACGGTATGGACGACGATGCGGAGGCGACCAAGACCCAGCGCCACAGGAGGCCGGAAGGCCACCTCGTCATACGACATATACATGGTGGACATCCCAAAAGATGGGAACAACGATGGAACAACAGAGGATGACCCTCCAAGAAGCAACGAGCGCCCGGCGTCGTGGCGCCGCTCTAAATCCCGCCACAGCAAAAGCGGTGATTCCGGCACGGAGATAATAACACCCGGACAAGGTTGAAGACAACCCCTCCAAAGCAGGACTCAAGCGCAGGAGGAGGGAGAAGCAAGTCTGCACGACAAAGGCGGGCAGAAAGAGAGGTCGAGGACGATAATTATGCGCCACCTCCGAAGATGAGGCAAGCCTCGACGATTTATCAATTTGTCGTGCTCGAGGATCCCGCGAACAGGAGCGTTTTAAACGCAGGCTCATGGCCACGGCAAGCAGCCTCAAGAAAAGCAGCAACAGCTTAGAGCTGACCAAGACCTGCTAGCTGACAGATGGACTGAAGTCCTTGCAGCCGAAGAGTATGAACTCGAACGCCCCTCCAAAAGCTACCCCAAACGCGGGCCGTTGCCTCGATCAGAGGAGGAAGCACCCAAGTCACCAGCGCACGACATGGCAGATCGCCACCCGTGGCAGCGCGGAAGAAGCCTCTCGGCCCTCCGCTCAAGACACACCCCGACGCCGCTCAAAAAGTACCAAGGCACGGGCAAACGCGCCGGACTTGCGAGATATATTGGAGGATAAGGCAAAACATACAAGATCAATCTACGGATCGCATGGGCGCCCAACGACTCGAGATGATTACCGTCGCGCCGGATACAGCAAACCTGGCCGGGCCGAACACAGTAGACAAAGATCATATGGGCTACGTCGTGATATAGCCCAATACAGAGGCGCCGCACACCCACTATGCTTCACAGATGAAGTAATGGATCATTAAATCCCCGAGGGCTTCAAACCCGTAAACATCGAATCATACGATGGTACCACAGATCCTGCGGTCTGGATCGAGGACTATCTCCTCCATATCCACATGGCCCGCGGTGATGATCTACATGCCATCAAATACCTCCCACTCAAGCTTAAAGGACCAGCTCGGCATTGGCTCAATAGCTTGCCAGCAGAATCAATTGGTTGTTGGGAGGACCTGGAAGCCGCATTCCTTGATAACTTCCAGGGCACATATGTGCGACCACCAGGGCCTTGATGACCTTAGCCATATAATCCAGCAGCGGAAGAATCGGCGGAACAATTACGGACACGGTTCCTAACAAAGAAAAATCAAATCGTTGATTTGTCCGGATCTGAGGCCCTTGCAGCCTTCAAACATAACATCTGCGACGAATGGCTTGCCCGGCACCTAGGACAGGAAAAGCCGAAATCCATGGCAGCCCTCACAACACTCATGACCCGCTTTTGTGCGGGAGAGGACTGCTGGCTAGCTCGAAGCAACAACTTGGCCAAACACCCTGATAGTTCGGATACCAAGGACAGCAAGGGCAGGTCGCGTCGCAACAAGAACAAGTGCCGCATTAACGGCGATAATGCTGAAGATACGGCCGTAAATGCCGGATTCAGAGTCTCTAAACCCGGTCAGTGGAAGAAGCCATTCAAAAGAAATACCCAGGGCCTGTCCAACTTGGACCGAATACTCGATCGCTTGTGCCAGATACATGGCACCCCCGAAAAACCAGCCAATCACACCAACAGAGGATTGTTGGGTGTTCAAGCAAGCGAGCAAGTTAAGTGCGAACTCAACGACATGGGGCTGCATAAGCGATGACGAGGAAGAGCCCCGGCAGCCGAACAATAGAGGACAAAAGGTTTTTCCCACACAAGTGCGGACGGTGAACATGATATACGCAACCCACATACCCAAAAGGGAGCGGAAGCGTGCACTAAGGGACGTATATGCGATGGAGCCAGTCGCCCCGAAGTTTAAACCATGGTCTTCCTGTCCGATCACCTCCGATCGAAGGGACCACCCCACTAGCATCCGTCACGGCGGTTTCGCCGCATTGGTTCTTGACCCAATTATTGACGGATTTCACCTCACCAGAGTCCTGATGGACGGCGGTAGCAGCCTGAACACCTTTATCGAGGATCTGATCGCAAAATGGGCTTAGACCCTGAAGGATTAATCCTACAAAGACGACCTTTAAAGGCGTCATACCAGGTGTCGAGGCCAATTGTACAGGCTCGATTACACTCGAAGTGGTCTTGGATCCCGGATAACTTCAAGCGAAGAGTTAATCTTCGACATCGTCCCCGTTCATGGCGGCTATCATGCAATCGCCGGACGAACCACATTTGCAAAGTTCAATGCGGTGCCTTTTCGCATACCTCAAGCTCAAGATGCCAGGCCCTCGAGGAGTAATCACGGTCAATGGAAACACCGAATGCTCTCTCCGAACTGAGGAGCACACGGCGGCCCTCGCGGCGGAGGTGCAAAGCAGCCTCTCACAGCAATTCTCGAGTCCGGCCACTAAGTGTCCGGACACTGCCAAGCGCGCCCGGAGTAACCTACAACAAGAACGCCTGGCACGATTCAAGCACACGTAGCAATCCGCCCCAACCCCAGCCCTCCCGAACCGCTGCGAAGCGATTACGCTACATAACTACGCCCGGAGATACCATGGGCATAAGGGGAGGGCACGACCACCAAGACGCCTGGAATGCGGCTCAACCGCACCAGGGGCTCCCGATTGTGTCATTCTTTTTCCTTTTTCTTTTTTCTTCTTTTTTCCTTACTTTCAGGACTCCGTTTCCCAGAAGTCCTGTCCGGCACTAGAATCGCCGAACTCACGATGCAACAGCCAGGGAAGCAGAGAGCTACGTCGAGTGTTCAGGTGGTCTCTATTACGAGCATTATACCTGTTTTACATACCATCCCGCAGCTTACCCTCGGAGGGGGACATGTTAGATAGTCCCATCCCTTGCTTATCGCACTATTCGTATTGCTCGCTTTCATTGCAGTACCTTTTGAATAACCAATATATAGCTCTTGCCTATTATTGCATTCTTTCCTATTTTATATGTTCATTTCATGACACGTTGCACCCGTACACTTTGGTACGGCCAATACACCAGGGGCTTAAGTACCCCAAAATTATGGTGTGATAAGTCCGAACACTTTCACAAGTGCGGCACCCGAACTTATAGCATTATATGCATCGGCTCCGAATCATGTCTTGGGTCAATAGTTGGGTTTGCCCGGCTCCGTGTTTTGGTACCTTACGTTCCGTTATATCGGCTAAGGTAGCACTGGAGAACCACTGCGATTGTGCCCCAGCTTGAGCTGGGTTGAGCACCTCGCTGGAGAAAGCTAAAACTGGCCGTCATGATAGGGCGAGAGCCGGTCGCTGTTAGAGAGGTTTTTTCGGGTACCAAAAGACTTATGCCGCATAGAGCGAATAAACGGAAATGTCCGGCCAAGGCGTGGATAGCGCCCCGAACTCGGTCTTCCGAATACTAGGGGCTTAGCCGAAATTTAAAATTATAGAATTCTATGGCTAAGTGAGAGTGTTCAAGCATTAAAAGTCCGGTTTCCTTGTTCGTTGCGTTGAGCGCCTCCCTAGATGGACCCAAAAATGGGAACAAGAGTGCTCAAGTTTATCCCGAACACCCCAAAGACTTTCGTGGCATGGGGGGTTGAAGCCAACGACTTGCCATCTCTCAAATTTGATAAACGGCCGCATGAAGGTAATATTTTAAATTAACAAGCGTTGCTTAGCGCATATGAACAAGTTTTCAGCGTCTGAGGATAACAAATGCGAGTCTATTCAAAAATTACATCTTTGGAGCACTCATCCGCTTATTCGGGCGGCACCTTCAGAGGCCCTCATAGTACATTTCGGCGCGGCGATGCTCCTTGCCCTTCGGTGACCCGTCCGTCACAAGCTTCTCGCATCCAGCTTTTGCCCAGTGCACTTTAGCATGGGCAAGGACCCGACGGGCACCTTCAATGCAGACGGAGCGCTTGATGACTTCAACCCATGGACAGGCGTCCACCACCGCGCGACCAGCCCAAAGTAGCTCCTGTGCATGGCCTCCAATGGCCACAAGCCCGAACTATGAGGCCCCTCATGGCCTGTTCGGCGACCTTGTGGAGCTCGACCAGCTGCTTCAGCTGGTCGCTCAGGGGCACCGGATGTCCGGCCTCAGCATACTGAGACCAGAACACCTTTTCCGTCGAGCTCCCCTCTTTGGCGCGGTAGAGAATGCAGCGACATCGAGACACACTACTGGGGCAGATCTGCAAATGCTCCTGGAGAGCTCGAATCCGGGTAAGTAATAGGTAATTCACTTTCACATGCTTTCTTTGCATAAAGAATGCCTTACCGCCGCTATCTTCTTTAATGATTCAATTTCTTGGAGGGCTTTTGGGCCTCGGCCTTAGCAGCTTTGGCACTCTCAAGAGCCGAGGCAAGCTCGGACTCTCGGGTCTTCGAGTCACGCTCCAAACCCTCGTGTTTTTTCACGAGAGCCTGGAGCTCTTGCCGCACCTCCGCCAGCTGCGCCTCCCCCTTCTCTCGCTCGATGCGCTCCGCGACCGCTTTGCTTTCGGCCACGGACATCGCCTCCTTCAGGGTCGCCACCTCGTTCGTGGCCCCTGCAGTACCCATGTTATTCCTGTTATTTTCATGGCAGAAACCTTTCTATAAGGTATTTCTTTAATAAGGTATTACTTACCTTCCTTGTCCTCGAGCTGCTTCTTGGCAAGGCCGAGCTCTATCTCGGACCGCCGAGGCTCGCTTCAATGCATCGACCTCGATCGGTCTGGTGGAGGTCGGCGATGCAGCCTGCATTCCCATATTGACACACTTATGTTAGACTCCTGCGTATATCTTTTTAGATCCTTAGTCCGGCTTTTCTTTCCAACACCGAACTAAGCATCAGGGCTCTTGTCTGTCTGTGTAATATTTTTACATATTCTAAACTTACCTCAAAGCCTGTTAGAAGGCTGGTACAGGCTTGATCAACCCGCTCTTGGCGGATCGAACTTTCGGATCACCACACTCATGATAGTGCGGTGCTCCTCCTCGATGGAGGCGCTGTTAAGCGCCTCGAAGAGCTATCCGGTGCCTCCGGTTGGACGGAAGACACCGGCGTCTTACCCTTCTTACGAAGGGACCGCTTGCGGACTCCGGAACCGCTGAAGGTTCCGGCATGGAGTCCGTACGAGGGTCGGGCTTGGAGCCCCTGGGGGTCTCGCCCCCCACGCGCCTGGAGTCCGGGAGGTTGCCTCGTGGCGCCTCCTGCGCCACCTCCTCTTGACCACGCCCCCCTTTGGGCACCACCTCGGCGTCATCCGCAGCGTGAGGCGATGAGGCGGCCGGAAGTGAAGTACTCTCCATTTCCGACGAATTCTGGGACCCGCTCGACGAAGGGGCGAACTCGCCCTTGGGCAGGCTGCATGATTGTTCGGCATTAGAGAACACTATGCAATAAAAAATCCATGGGTATCCGGACACTTACGATCTCGCCAGGGGCTTGGCCCTTGTCGTCCAATCCTCCTCGTCGTTGTCGACGTTGGTGGAGAAGTCCGGAGGAAGGGTTCTTCCCTTCTTGGACTCTCCGGCCTCCCCAGTTGGGGCGGCCTTCCTTTTCCTCTCCTCCCGTGCTGGGGGAGAGGTTTCTTTTTCCTCCTCCTCGTTCTCAGGAGAAGATTCTGCTTCAGAATCGGACAGCACGAGGCATCGGGAGCTCCTTCGAGTTCCCGTTGCCTCCATCTTGGCCTTCTTCTCCGGCACCACATGAGGTACCGGAGCCAGCAGCCCCGTCAATCGGGCGTCCGCTGGGTCTTCTGGCAAAGGAGCGAGATAGTTAACTTTGCGGACGTCTTTCAGCCAGTCTGTTAAAGGTTAGGGAGTTTTAGATCCCGCACAGAGTCAAACTATGAAAAAAGAGTCCCATAAAGGGTAAAAATAACTCACCTCATCGCTTGACGCTGCGAGCTGAATCCGCGATCTTGGTAGCGGATGTGGGAGCCTCGACGCTTTGAACAACACCTTCCGAGGCATATTCGCACGTAGTGTCGAAGAGCCTTGTCGAGTTGGTCTTTGTCCGAATCGAATTCCCACAATTTGAAGGCCCGTTGTTGGCATGGGAGAATCCGGCGGATGAGCATCACACGGATTACGTTGACAAGCCCTGAGATTCTTGTCCACCAGGTTTCAGACGCATGTTTGGAGTCGGGATAGCTCGTCCAATTCCCCCACATCAGGCCCGTCTCTTTCCATGACGAGAGCCGTGTGGGGAAGCCAGATCTGAATTGGGGCCGCCTTACCATTTGGAGTCGCGCGGCTCGGTGATATAGAACCACCCCGATTGCCACCCCTTTATTGTCTCCACGAAGGAGCCCTCGAGCCATAGGACTTTGGCCATCTTGCCAACCATGGCGCCTCCGGACTCCGCTTGACGGCCGCCCACTACCTTCGCCTCGACATTGAAGATCTTCAGCCATAAGTCAAGTGGGGCTGGATGCAGAGGAAAGGCCTCGCACTGACGATGAACGCCGAGATATTGAGGATGAAATTGGGCCAGGTCGTGGAAGTCTGTGCCGTAGTAGAACATGAGCCCCCGGACAAATGGGTGAAGTGGAAAACCTAGTCCGCGGAGGAAGTGGGGGAGAAACACCACCCTCTCATGGGGCCTGGGGGTTGGAATGAGCTGCCCCGCATCGGGCAGCCTGTGCGCGATGTTTTCTGGACAAGTATCCGGCCTCCCGCAGCTTTGTGATGTGCCCCTCCGTGACGGAGGAGGCCATCCACCTGCCTCCCGCTCCGGACATAGTTGGAGAAGGTTGAGGTGGGGTGTGCGGACTTGGGCGCTGGAGCTCGAAAAGCGAAAATGGATGAGCAAAGGAGGAAGAAGGCGAGGGTGAAAAGGTGGATCCTTATCCCTTATATGGATGGACGAAGCTGGCGTCCCCACCAGCTCGGTAAAACTCGCTTATCTCCCAAGCGCCCGTAATCAATGGCGGCGGATGGGTTACCCACGTCCGCATCGATGAGAATCCGGAATAAGGGGGCACGATCTATGCTTTGATAAGACGTGCCAAGGAAACCGCCTCGCTAAATGCGCTAAGGTGGAACGGTAAAAAACGATTCATATAAAGGCCTGGCCGTGGTGTGATGTCACGCCGCGGAATACGTTAGCAGATCTATGCAAAAGTTATTCTCTCTACGGTGGTATGAGGAACTTGTTTTATGCGAGCCGGACACTGTCCTTGTGTTCAAAACCTTCTATGAAGTATTCGGAGGAGGAACCCGCCTTGCAATGCCGAAGACAATATGCGCGCCGGACTCGTCGTCATTGAAGCCTGCTTCAGGGGCTACTGAGGGAGTTCCGGACTAGGGGGTGTCCGGATAGCCGAACTATCATCATCGGCCGGACTCCAAGACTATGAAGATGCAAGATTGAAGACTTCGTCCCGTGTCCGGATGGGACTTTCCTTGGCGTGGAAGGCAAGCTTGGCGTCTGGATATGTAGATCTCCTACCATTGTAACCGACTACGTGTAACCCTAACCTATCCGGTGTCTATATAAACCGGAGGGTTTTAGTCCGTGGGACAAACAACAATCATACCATAGGCTAGCTTCTAGGGTTTAGCCTCCTTGATCTCGTGGTAGATCTACTCTTGTACTACCCATATCATCAATATTAATCAAGCAGGAGTAGGGTATTACCTCCATCGAGAGGGCCCGAACCTGGGTAAAAACACCGTGTCCCTTGTCTCCTGTTACCATCCGCCTAGACGCACAGTTCGGGACCCCCTACCCGAGATCCGCCGGTTTTGACACCGACAGAAGGCCTTCCCTTTATCTTTTAAGGGAGATGCATTGAGATGGTATAGGCTATGTGATGATATGAGATCTTGGAATTATAAGCGATTGAAGTTGGAATTTCACCAGAAGTTCTATCCTATGCATCTTGTTCATAGTGATCGTAATTACATATATAATTTCTGGCCTCGCGAAGGAGAAAGCATCGCTCAAGCTTGGGGAGGCTTAAGTCAATGTTATATTCATGCCCCAATCATGAGCTCCCGGAAATGATTATTCAAAACTTTTATGATCTGCTATCTCTTGATAATCGTAACCTGATCGATACTTCCTGTGCTGGTTCTTATATGCTGAAGACTATTGATTTCAAATAGGACGTATTGGAAAGAATTAAACGCAACTCTGAAGATTGGGGTTCCGACGATGGTAAGGAGTCAGGTATGACACCTAAGTTCGATTGTGTTAAATCTTTTATGGATACCGATGCTTTTCGTGGATTTAGCGCTAAGTATGGACTTGACCCTGAGATAGTAGCTTCTTTTGGTGAATCTTTTGCTACTCACGTTGATCTCCCTAAAGAGAAGTGGTTTAAATATAATCCTCCTGTTGAAGTGAAATTAGTTGCACCTATTACAGTTGAAGAAAAGACTGTCGCCTATAGTGATCCTATTGTTCCTACTACTTATGTTGAGAAACCTCCTTTTCCTGTTAGGATAAAGGATCATGCTAAAGCTTCGACTGTTGTTCGTAAGAGTAATACTAGGACTTATACACCTCCTGAGCAAATTAATGTTGAACCTAGTATTGCTATGGTTAAAGATCTCTTGGATGATGATTTAGATGGGCATGTTATTTATTTCTGTGGTGAGACTGCTAATATTGCCAGGCTAGATACTAAGACATGTAGACCTGTCGTAGCCATGCATGTTATTTCTGTTAAAATAGGAGATCATTGTTATCGTGGCTTATGTTATATGGGTGCTAGTGCTAGTGCAATACCTTATACCTTATATCAAGAAATTATGCATGACATTGCACCCATTGAGTTAGAAGACATTGATGTTACCATTAAGCTTACTAATAGGGATACCATTAAACCCTTTGGGATTGTTAGAGATGTTGAAGTTTTGTGTGGGAAGGTTAAATACCACCTTTGATTTTCTTGTTCTTGGTTCCCCACAAGATGATTTTTGTCCCATTATTTTTGGTAGACCCTACTTGAATACAGCTAGTGCTAAGATTAGTTGTGAAAAGAATATCTGTCACCGTCAAGCATAGATGGTATGTCTCATGAGTTTAATTTTGCTAAGTTTAGTAGACAACCTCGTGATAGCGAACCACCTAGTAAGGATGAGATTATTGGTCTTGCTTCCATTGTTGTTCCTCCAACTGATCCGTTAGAACAATATTTGCTAGACCATGAAAACGATATGTTTATGAAGGAAAGAAAGGAAATAGATGAAGTGTTCCTTAAACAGGAACCTATGCTGAAACATAACCTTCCCGTTGAAATTCTTGTGGATACAACTCAACCAAAGGGTTATCCAGTGTTTGAACTCAAACCATTACCTGATAATCTTAAGTATGCTTATCTTGATGAAAAAGAAATATATCCTGTTATTATTAGTGCTAACCTTACAGAGAAAGAAGAAGAAAGATTATTGAAAACTCTGAAGAAGCACCGAGCCGCTATTGGATATACTTTGGATGATCTTAAGGGCATTAGTCCCACATTATGTCAACACAAAATTTCAGTAGATAAAGATGCCAAGCCAGTTAGAGATCCTCAAAGACGATTAAATCCCAAAATGAAGGAAGTGGTAAGAAAGGAGATTCTAAAGCTCCTTGAGGCAGGTATTATTTATCCCGTTGCTGATAGTGAATGAGTAAGCCCTGTCCATTGTGTCCCTAAAAAGGGAGGTATTACCGTTGTTCCTAACGATAAAGATGAACTGATCCCGCAAAGAATTATTATAGGTTATAGGATGGTAATTGATTTCCGTAAGTTAAATAAAGCTACTAAGAAAGATCATTACCCTTTACCTTTTATTGATCAAATGCTAGAAAGGCTATCCAAACACACACATTTTTTGATTTCTAGATGGTTATTAAAGCTTCTCTCAAATACTGTGTCGTCAAGGATCAATCTAAAACTACTTTTACTTGCCCTTTTGGTACTTTTGCTTATAGACGTATGCCTTTTGGTTTATGTAATGCACCTGCTACCTTTCAAAGATGCATGATGGCTATATTTTTTGATTTTTGTGAAAAGATTTGTGAGGTATTCATGGATGATTTCTCCGTCTATGGATCCTCTTTTGATGATTGTTTGAGCAACCTTGATCGAGTTTTGCAGAGATGCGAAGACACTAGTCTCGTCCTGAATTGGGAGAAGTGTCACTTTATGGTTAATGAAGGCATTGTCTTGGGGCATAAGATTTCCGAGAGAGGTATTGAAGTTGACAAAGCCAAGGTTGATGCTAGTGAAAAGATGCCATGTCCTAAGGACATAAAAGGTATAAGAAGTTTCCATGGTCATGCCAGTTTTTATAGGAGGTTCATTAAGGATTTTTATTAAATCTCTAGGCCTCTCACCAATTTATTGCAAAAAGATATTCCTTTTGTCTTTGATGATAATTGTGTAGAAGCATTTGAAATACTTAAGGAAACTTTGATCACTGCACCTATTGTTCAGCCACCTGATTGGAATTTACCTTTTGAAATTATGTGTGATGCTAGTGATTATGCTGTAGGTGCTGTTCTATGGCAAAGAGTCGATAAGAAATTGAATGTTATCCACTATGCTAGTAAGACTCTTGATACTGCCCAGAGAAATTATGCTACTACTGAAAAAGAATTCTTAAGGGCTTGTGTTTGCATGTGATAAGTTTAGACCTTATATTGTTGATTCTAAAGTTACTATTCACACTGATCATGCTGCTATTAAATATCTTATGGAAAAGAAAGATGCTAAGCCTAGACTCATTAGATGGGTTCTCTTGCTCCAAGAATTTGACTTGCATATTATTGACAGAAAGGGAGCTGAGAACCCGTTCTTGCATAACCTGTCTAGGTTAGAGAATGTTCTTGATGACCCAGTGCCTATTGATGATAGCTTTCCTAATGAACAATTAGCGGTCGTTAATGCTTCTCGTATTGCTCCTTGGTATGCTGATTATGCTAACTAGTCGTCAACCCGTGCACCTGCACGGGCTAGCAATTTTATTATTAGATATAACAAAGTTTTAAGAAATTGGAAATGTCAAACAATAATTTGCATATTTTGATATAGATTATTATTATCACACATGCACATATGGTCCAATGAAGTTACATTGCTTTGACTATTTTGTGATTATATTGTTTGCATCGAATAGTGTCTTAGCGATCCACATCAGATTTATGGCCGATATCTGGAACTATGGATGTCCTACTTGTCAAGGTCACATAAGAATTATATGTGTTATGTTGGTAGAAAACATAGTTCCAAACGCAGAAGTTGTTGCATGTATCATCTAGTGATCTAAAAGTTTCGAGAAGGTATAAGGATGAAATGCCATATTCATCATATCTTACTTTCTCATTCAACCTAAAAAAGACACACATCTTCCTTTTTGCCACGGAAGCACGGTAGAATTAGAAAAACTTCGTTTCCATATAGAATAATGGACACATACATTAACGACTTCCTATCAACATACATCATATCGTAGCGAGTAATATACATATTTAAAAAAGAGGCAGTTGCATATTTTCATTATACTATAAGCACCATTGATTATTCCGATTATAAGTCTTGTCGGTACAACAAATTTTAAGTAATTTCTCTTCTGATTAACTTGCATGGAAAATTTTAGTTATTTTCTATCCATACTATACATACCTATATCGCATAGACAATCATGTTTATATGAGAGGGAAAGTAGTGGCTGTAGAAAAATTGTACTCCTTATATGATATGTTTGTGGCGCTGATAAAATCAAATTCTTTCTTTAATTGATTCAGCAATTTATATGTATGTAATGATGTTTTAATAGCTATTTTTTTCTTTTTATTAGGATAAAAAATGGGCATCAAATGGATCTGTTTCCCTTTTCTTTTCATCGGTCAAGTTTTTATGGAAGGAAGCTATTTTTTTTGAGCTGAAAATAGTTCATTCCCTTCTTGAACTCAAGACAAAGCAGACTCGCTAGCGACCACACCTGAAACAAAATCCGGAGCCTACTCCCGTCCTGAAGCCATACGCGGCTAGTTCGTGGGCAAGAAGCTATCCTTTTTTTTATATAAGGAAACCATCGATATATCCTTATTTACCTTCACCAACGTTACGTGTAGGTGTTTTGTTTGGAGGACACCTATATGTTACGTTTATGCTTTCAGCCGCCAGATTTGTGGGAGAGACGTTTTCCCCTTTTTGCGTGACTGTTTTTTTCCTTTCCAATAAAAAATAGAGAGATTTTACTAATGAACTTTCAACGGTCTGTTTTTTTTCATCGCTAGAGTTTTTATGGAAGGAGAGTACCCTTTTTTGTTTCACCAAAGTATACGTCTCAGATGCGATTTTTTGTTTCTATTTCAGCGCCCAACTTTTATGGAAGGAGGCTATCTCCAGATCTGTTTTTTTTTTCAATCGCTGGAGTTTTTATGGAAGGAGATTATCTTTTTTTAGGGAACCATGGACACAACTTTCCTAGTTTTGTTCCACCAAAGTATAATGTGTCAGATGTGATTTGTTTTTTTTTCCTTTTAAGCGCCCAACTTTTATGGAAGGAGGATATCTCTTTTATGGATCCGTGGATGTTTTTTTTCACCAATTAATGTTTTTTTTGCGATAATTCACCAATTAATGTTGAACGTGTCAAGATGTAAGGCTATCTCTTTTTAAGGAATCTTGGCTATTTTTTCTCACCAATGTTGAACGTGAAGTATGTATTTTTGGATGGGACCATCTGCGTTCGTAATTTTTCCTTTAATCTTAGGCGTTATTTCTACAATCCAACGGTGTAATTAATTTTGATGACGTGGATTAATGAGAAGTCTTGAAAGGTGCCTCCAATTAGTAAATATAAGATTACATTGTTGCTAAATTTATACTGCCTAGTTTCACATACCAGCAAAAGAAAAAGTTATTTTATGATTTAAGACATTACTTCTGGGATGACCCACACCTCTATAAAGAACGAGTAGATGGTGTTATTAGACGTTGTGTGCCTGAGCATGAATGGAACAGATCCTACGCAAGTGTCACTCTGATCCTATGGAGGACACCACGCTGGAGATAGAACTGCACACAAGGTACTACAATCTGGTTTTTATTGGCCTACTCTCTTCAAAGATGCTTGTAAGTTTGTCTTATCTTGTGATGAATGTCAAAGAATAGGTAACATTAGTAGACATCAAGAAATGCCTGTGAATTATTCTCTTGTTATTGAACCGTTTGATGTTTGGGGCTTTGATTATATGGGACCTTTTCCTGCCTCTAATGGTTATAGACATATTTTAGTTGCTTTATTGATTACGTTACTAAGTGGGTAGAAGCTATTCCAACTAGTAGTGCCGATCATAACACTTCTATTAAAATGCTTAAAGAAGTTATTTTTCCGAGGTTTGGAGTCCCTAGATATCTTATGACTAATGGTGGTTCACATTTTATTCATGGTGGTTTCCGTAAGATGCTTGCTAAGTATGATGTCAGTCATAGAATCGCATCTCCTTATCATCCGCAGTCTAGTGGTCAAGTAGAGTTGAGCAATAGAGAGCTCAAATTAATTTTGCAGAGGACTGTGAATAGATCTAGAAAGAATTGGTCCAAAAAACTTGATGATGCATTATGGGCCTATAGAACTGCATACAAAAATCCTATGGGTATGTCTCCATATAAAATGGTTTATGGAAAAGCGTGCCATTTACCTCTTGAACTTGAACTTAAAGCATATTGGGCTATTAAAGAGCTCAACTATGACTTCAAACTTGCCGTTGAGAAGAGGTTGTTTGATATTAGCTCACTTGATGAATGGAGAACGCAAGCCTATGAGAATGCCAAGCTATTGAAAGAAAAAGTCAAGTGCTAGCATGACAAAAGGATACAAAAGCGTGAGTTTAACGTAGGAGATTATGTGTTATTATTCAACTCTCGTTTAAGATTATTTGCAGGAAAACTTTTCTCTAAATGGGAAGGTCCTTACGTTATCGAGGAGGTCTATCGTTCTGGTGCCATAAAAATCAACAACTTCGAAGGCACAAGTCCGAGGGTGGTAAACGGTCAAAGAATTAAATGTCAGGACCCCGATTCCAAGTCACATCGATCTAGCCGGTAACACCTCATATCCCTTTGCAGCCTCACGCACTGTATTCCCACGGGTGTCGCCTTACCATGGCCCGGGACCGCTTATACCGTCATAGCTCACGATATGATAGTGTCTCTAGCATCCATATGACAGAGAACCCAGGCCGACATGGCTAGTCGTGGAACCCAAAGCGGCACTAACCCATGGGGATAGGCATACATGAATCACATCGAGCATGTTTGGCCGCCAGCGTGCAGAATCCGGGCTGTAGCACTAGGCTAACGAGAACTCCGGGAACCCGAGGCTGTAGCAGGCTAAGCGGGGACTCGGATGTCACCGCGTGACATTTCCCCGGGAAAAGACTTGAACCAGAGAACGAAGTGAAACACATGCCGCCGATCAAGCGTCACTAGTAGAAAAGCAGTGGCTTTCGTCCAAGCCAGTTTAGCCCATTAGTCCCGGTTCAATCCGTAACCGGGACTAATGTGAGCATTTATCCTGCTCAGGCGGCTAAGGCATTAGTCCCGGTTCACTGTGCCCTTTAGTCGGTTTGTGCCTCAAACCGGGACTAGCAGGCGATCTTTGATTAGTCGGTTCATGCCTCAAACCGGGACTAAAGAGTAGACCTTTAGTCCTGGTTTGAGGCACGAACCGGGACTAATGGTTGAGAACCTTTAGTCCCTTGGCCGTGCTACAACCAAAGATTAAAGGTCCCATTTTCAAACTCTACCACCCCGTGGATCGCCTTTTCAATTTGAAAAAAAATAAAAGAAAATGATGGAAATGTCAATAAAATAAAAGAAAATAAGTTTCCCATGTGATATGTGGTCTAGTTGTTGGAAAAATTTGCAAATGTGAATTTCGACTTTATTTGCAAAATCTCTCTGGAATTTGTAAATATGGGCATAACTTTTGCATACTAACTCGGATGAAAAAGTTTTTTATATGAAAAATCATCTACTCGAAAAGTTACATCCAAATTTAACTGGGGGAACCCCGTTAAACATTTTCAAAATCCTCAAAAACCTAACAGAAAAAAAGTTACGGGGCTTTTAATATCTAGAGTGGAAAAAATCGAAAAAATTTCAAACTATGGTCAAACAATGGTCAAACCATGGTCAAACTGATTATTCTAGAATATTAGTGTTACTAAGTAATTTGTTCAGTTATTTTGAATTTTGGTCAAATCTGGTCAACCTGTGGTCAAACAATGGTCAAACTATGGTCAAAACATGGTCAAACCATGGTCAAACTAATTATTCTAGAATATTAGTGTTACTACATAATTTGTTCAGTTATTTTGAATTTTGGTCAAATCTGGTCAAACTATTGGTCAAACTATGGTCAAACTATGGTCAAACCATGGTCAAACTAATTATTCAAAATAACTATTGTTTTCTAAATAATTATTGTTTTTGAAAACAATAGTTTGAAACTCAAACAGTAAAATGTGTCAATTCATGCTCAAGCAAAATTCACGAGGGTTAATAGGATTGACATCTTACTATTGTCGAGAAAACAACAAGTGCGGACTTGGAAGCGAGGGAGAATAGAACCCGGAAGTTAAGCGTGCTCAGCCGGGGGAGTGGGAGGATGGGTGACCGTTCGGGAAGTTAGGTGATTTGGAATGATGAGGGTGATTAGAGAAGAGGATAAATTGAGCACTGATGAGGGGTACTGATTAGAGATTAGGGGTTAAAATAATTCAGAAATTTGAAAATAAAAATTCAAAAAAAAATTTCAAAAAAAAAATCATAAAATTTCCATTAGTCCCGGTTGGTGTTACCAACCGGGACTAAAGGTGGAGCCCCACGTGGCCGCGGCCTTTTAGTCCCGGGCTCGGATTGAACCGGACTAAAGGAGGAAACATTAATGCCGACCCTTTAGTCCCGGTTCACCAACCGGGACTAAAGGCCCTTACCAACCGGGACAATAGGCCCTTTTTCTACTAGTGCGTCTTGAGCAGTAGTGCTGGGCTAGCAGGACTCTGGTGAACCGGGCTGTAGCGGACTACTATGGCTCAAGGAAGCACTAGACTACGTTTCCCCATAAGAGAGGCTGCCAAGGATAAACAACTAGATTGTCGGATCCCACACATACCAAGCATTTCAAACATACACACAATATGCTCGATATGTGTAAATACAACATGGCATCACAACATAACTCTACGAAAGTATTTATTCATTAGGCTCCGAGGAGCGAGATATTACAAACATGGGTCTCATGACCCAACATTCAGAGCATACAAAACAAAGCACTAGCGGAAGCTTAACATGTCTGAGTACAGACATCTACAAATGAAAAAAAACTGAGAAGCCTGACTATCTACCAGATCCTGCCGAGGGCACAAGATCGTAGCTGAGGTAACAAGCTAAACGTCGAAGTCCACACGGAACTACTAAGCAGGCTGAAGTCTCTCTCGCAAAACATAAATTAAGCAAATGTGAGTACAAATGGACCCAACAAGACTTACATGGTAACTAACTACATATGCATCGGTATCAACAAAGGGGGTGGTGGAGTTTGACTGCAGCAAGCCAGCTTTTGACTCGGTGGCTATCCTGAACTACATTTGTAAGTAACTCTTTTGAGGTGGCGCACACGAGTCCACATATTCACCATATCAATACACCACTATGGATCCGCTCCCGTCTCTCTACGAGAACGCCATCCATAGCACTCACGCTTATCTTGCGCATTTTAGAGTATCCACTTTCACTTGTCTATGAACTGTACAGGCAACCCAGAAGTCCTTTACCACGGACACGGCTATTCGAATAGATGATGTTAACCCTGCAGGGGTGTACTTCTTCACACACGCTCTCGCCACTTACCACCATGTACACGTCGTGTATCTCGGCAACCTTCAAGCGGAAGCCTGGCGAGGGAGTCGGCCACGACCAGACTAACCACACAAGTCTCTAGTCCAGGTTTATCGCCTATTCGGGTTCCATCCGCGAAGAGATCCGGCCGGAGTTTCGCTCACAGCCCCAAACGATGTGTGCAAGGTTCCCTAGACACCAAACGGGCGCTCGGAACACCGGGCCACGGTGTATCTACCGCATCATAGCCCACCCCTAGGGTCAGCGCTATGCACGGCCTCCAACACATATCCTACAAACACCAGAAACTAGTTGCAACTCTGGACATAGGGCAAGGTCGGGTTAATAAGTTGAGAGGGTCCATTGGTTTGAGACCCAATGCGTGGTAGTAACTGTTTCATGGATCACAAACACAGAACTCAGTTCCTCGAGGACGGGCTGCAATGAGACAACCCACCATGTACTCCCTACATGGCCTCTCACCGCTACATTTACCAAATCATGTTCACACACTTAGCTCTCAACAGTAGGACATGTTCACACACCTCCGATTCATCCCCGATGAATCAGACCTAACACAACTCTAAGCAATAGCAGGAACGACAAACAAGCATGAATGAGTAGGCACATCAGGGCTCAAACAACTCCTACTCATGCTAGTGGGTTTCATCTATTTACTGTGGCAATGACAGGTCATGCAGAGGATAAGGGGTTCGGCTACCGCAACAAGTGGCGATGATTCATTGTTGTCCTAATGCAGAAAAGAGAGCAGAGGCGAGAGAATGGGATTGTATCGGAATGAACAAGGTGGTTTTGCTTGCACGGCACTACGAAGATAGCATTGAGTCTTCATCGGTGTCAGCGATCACAACGCTTGCATAACGTCTCACCGAGAGGAACAACACCGGCAAACAAAGAAGAAACACGATCAATGCAATGCACAATATGATGCATGCTATGACATGGCAATATGAATGTGTTTTGAGCTAGTGCAACTAGCAACATGTTAAATGGAGTTGGTTTGAACCCTAGGTTCAAATTCAAACTTCATATGTGAAATTCAAATGCCATTTAATTGATTTGACCTGATCAGCAGGTATAAGTTGTTTAAACATGCATGAAAATTGTACAGATGGAAAGATTGGATTTTTCTAATCATTTTTCATATATAACTTATTTGATTTGGAGCTACGGTTGAATTACTATGATTTTTAGAAGTTTAGGCAATTTCTGGAATTTCCTGAATAATAATAAATCCAGAAAATGAGTTATTGCGTCAGCATTAGGTCATGCTGACCTCAGCAGGTCAACAAGCGAGTCCGAGTCAAACCTGACCAGGTGAGGTCCACCTGTCGGGTGGCTGAAACTGGTTAGTGTCGATGACATGTGGGCCCAGTCAACAGCCACGTCAGCTTGGTCAACTCTGACACGTGGGGCCCGTTGGGTTATGAACTAAATTAAGCAGGAAATTAAACTAACCTAAGGCAGGCCTTTGGGGCCCACATGGCGATGGCTTAGCGGTGTTTAGAGGGGTTATTAGCGCTAATTAGCTGGGCGCCACGTCGTAGGTGGCGCCGGCGACCACGGCGGCGCGAGGAACTTCGCCGGAGTTGGTCGAAGCGGCGCTACACATGTTGGGCACGCTGAGGGCACCAGGAGGGAGCCCGTGCTCCCGCGCGTCTAGGGCGCACACAGCCGGGCACAGGGAGGCCGGGTCGACGGGCGGCGACCACTTGGGCGGCGGCGGAGCTGCGGTGTTACGGATTCATCGCTACGGTGAGCAAGGCGTATGCGTTGCTTGGCATCTACGGCGGTACTGCACGTGCTAACAAGGCTGTTGGGCAATCTAGCATGACCAAAGGGTCACCGGATCGACGCCATGGCGATGAGCTTCCGAGGCGGAGGTGAGCCGGCCTCGATGAACACGACGGCTACGGTGTGCAAAAGGACGAGGCGTTAGGGGAAAATGACCGGAGGCTCCACGGCGTGTCGATTGAAGTACTCGTCGAGCTCGGGAAGGCCTGCAGAACTGACGAAGCGGCGAGGGATCACGGATCCCGCGGAAGAAGACGGCGGCGTTCAGGATGAAGCAGGGCTTCCCGGCCCGTGCGGCTCGGCGAGGAGTAGGGTGACGGGGCGGTTCTTCTGGGTGCGTCGGTGAGGCATGGGGTGTCCGGTGGCCGCGGGAACGGCGAGCGGCGCGACGGCCGGGTTCGGGCGGCTACGCGTGTGGGAGAAAGAGGAGGGGTTGGGGTCCAGGGGAGAGAGGAGAGGTGCAGGGGGGCGAGGGGGAGTGCGTGGCACTCGGGCCCGCTCGAAGCTGCGAAGCAGGAGGTGGCTCGAGGCGCGTGTCTTGGCGTCTGGCGAAAGCACGCAGCCTCTGCCCTCTGCTCGGGGAGGAAGACGACAGGGGAGAGGGCTAGGTGGGCTGGGCCGGCCACTTGGGCCGCCAGGTGGACTGGCCAGGTGGGCTGCCTAGGTTAGTGCCAGGTAAAACTCTCTATCTCTTAAAATTTGTTTCTGTTTTCTATTGTTTGCCTCTGTTTTGATTTAGTTTAACACCAAATCATTTTTATATAATTCCGAAAATATTGAAATTATTCCCAACAGCCCTCAACTAGTTTCAGAATTATTAGAGCATTTAAAATATTTATAGGATTTAAATGCCCCAATTCAAATACAATATGAGTTAATTCAATAATCCAAATGTCATGGAAAAATGTGCAACATCTCTGCAGTTCTTGTTTCCGGCATTTTTCCAAAATGGTGAACATTTTTAAAGGCCATTTGGGTTCATTGAAAAATAATTTTAGTTGAACCAATTTGAATTGATTTAGTGCTAGGGCTTGGATCAAACAACATTTCAAGTTTCATGAAATTTAAACATGATGCATGGATGCAATGCCACTAGTTACAAGCAAACTCTAGGGCTATGACAACTCACCGCCATTTTCATGCATGTTTAAACAACTTATACCTGCTGATCAGGTCAAATCAATTAAATGGCATTTGAATTTCACATATGAAGTTTGAATTTGAACCTAGGGTTCAAACCAACTCCATTTAACATGTTGCTAGTTGCATTAGCTCAAAACACATTCATATTGCCATGTCATAGCATGCATCATATAGTGCATTGCATTGATCGTGTTTCTTCTCTGTTTGCCGGTGTTGTTCCCCCTCGGTAGGCGTTGTACCGGCGTTGTGATCGTTGACACCGATGAAGACTCAATGCTATCTTCGTAAGTGCCGGGCAAGCAAAACCCCTTGTTCATTTCGATACAATCCCATTCTCTCGCTCACTGCTCTCTTTTACCGCATTAGGACAACAACGAATCATTTGTTACTTGCTGTGGTAGTTGAACCCTTATCCTCTTGCATGACCTGTCATTGCCACGGTAAATAGATGAAACCCACTAGCATGAGTAGGAGTTGTTTGAGCCTGATGTGCCTACTAATTCATGCTTGTTTGTCGTGCCTGCTATTGCTTAGAGTTGTGTCAGGTCCGATTCGCCGAGGGATGAATCGGAGGTGTGTGAACATGTCATACTGTTGAGAGCTAAGTGTGTGAACACGATTTGGTAAAGGTAGCGGTGAGAGGCCATGTAGGAGTACATGGTTGGTTGTCTCATTGCAGCCGTCCTCAGGAACTGAGTTCTGTGTTTGTGATCCATGAAACAGTTACTACCACGCATTGGGCCCGAAACCAATGGACCCTCTAGACTTATTAACTGCCCTTGCCCTCTGTCCAGGAGTTGCAACTAGTTTCTGGTGTTTGTAGGATATGTGTTGGAGGCCGATGCGTGGCCGACACTAGGGGTGAGCTATGATGCGGTAGATACACCGTGGCCCGTTGTCTGAGCACCCGTTTGGTGTCTCGGGAACCTACACACATCGTTTGGGGCTGTGGCGAAACCCGGCGGATCTCCTCATGGATGGAACCCGAATAGGCAATAAACACGGACTAGAGACTTGTGTGGTTAGTCAGGTCATGGCCGACTCCCTGCCAAAGCTTCCGCTTGAAGGTTGCCGAGATACACGGCGATGTACATGGTGGTAAAGTGGCGAGAGCGTGTGAAGAAGTACACCCCTGCGGGGTTAACATCATCTATTGAATAGCCGTGTCCGCTGTAATGGACTTCACAGGTTGCTGTACAGTTCATAGACAAGTGAAAGTGGATACTCTAAAATGCGCCAAGATAAGCGTGAGTGCTATGGATGGCATTCTCGTAGGGAGGCGGAAGCGGATCTATAGTGGTGTATTGATATGGTGAATGTGTGGACTCGTGTGTGCCACCTCAAAGAGTTACTTGCAAATCGTAGTTCGGGATAGCCACCGAGTCAAAGCTGGCTTGCTGCAGTCAAACTCCACCACCCCCTTTGTTGATACCGATGCATATGTAGTTAGTTCTGATGTAAGTCTTGTTGGGTACATTTGTACTCACATTTGCTTAATTTATGTTTTGCAGATAGACTTCAGTCTCGCTAGTGGTTCCGCGTGGACTTCGACGTTTAGCTTGTTACCTCAGCTACGATCTTGTGCCCTCGGCAGGATCTAGTAGATAGTCAGGCTTCTCAGTCTTTTTCATTTGTAGATGTACGTACTTTCGAGACATGTTAAGCTTCAGCGTGTGCTTTGATTACGTATGCTCGAAATGTTGGGTCATGAGACCCATGTTTGTAATATCTCGCTCCTCGGAGCCTAATGAATAAATACTTGAGTCGTAGAGTTATGTTGTGACGCCATGTTGTATTTACACATATCGAGCATATTGTGTGTATGTTTGAAATGCTTGGTATGTGTGGGATCCGACAATCTAGTTGTTTATCCTTGCGGCCTCTCTTATGGGGAAATGTAGTCTAGTGCTTCCTTGAGCCATAGTAGTCCGCTACAGAGGTTCACCGGAGTCTGCTGCTAGCCCAGCCTCTTTTGCCGGGGCGCTTGACTGGCTGGCATGTGTTTCACTTTGTTCCTGTGGTACATCCCTTGAGGAAATGTCAGCGGTGACATGGGAGTCTGCCCTAGCTTTCTGGCCCGGGTTCCCGAGTCCTGTTAGCCAGTGCTACAGCCCGGATTCTGCGCGCTTTCTTGACCGACATGCTCGATGTGATTCATGTATGCTTGTCTCCATGGGTTAGTGCCGCTTTGGGTTCACGACTATCCATGTCGGCCCGGGTTCTTTGTCATATGGATGCTAGCGACACTATGATATACGTGAGCCAAAAGGCGCCAAAGCGGTCTGGGCCATGGTAAGGCGACACCCAGGTGGGAATACCATGCGTGAGGCCGCAAAGGGATATGAGGTGTTACCCGGCTAGATCGATGTGACTTGGAATCGGGGTCCTGACAGCTTTGGTATCGAGCTTTGTTGCTGTAGGATTACCAAGCCAAACTGGTGAAGTTGTGTCTAGAAATGCTTTAGTTATGTAAGGCAATTGATTGTGGAAGGAGCGTAAGGCTCTTTTTACTCCTTATACCTCATGGCCTTACGATCCAGTCATCCTCTTCTCTTCTACGGGGATTAAGAATTAGGCCTTCTCATCTATCTATCAGGATGACGTGTTACTAATCCATAGACTTATAGGATTGTTGGTTTCAAGCCCCAGTTTAGTTCCTACTACTTCCGTATGTTCATAGCTGGTCTCAGAACCTTGATATTGCGATATTGAGTGGTCATGCCACTGTTTTGCAGGATGTCTCAAATCATTTTGAGCATTTACAGCCGTTATGCTGTCCGAGTCATCCCAGATTTCTAAATAGTCTGATGCATTTGCAAATTCCTTCTCTCCGTTTCTAATGTTCATTTGGGCCAGACTAATCACACAAATTAGTGTGTTGAGGTACTCCGCTGCCTCGACATATATGTTGGAGCTATTATTATGAACCTAGGTGTTTTAGGCAGTTACCTAGTAATCTAGCCATGTTTTGTGTTCCCGGTGTGATGATTCTGGCCACCATTCTCGAAAGCATCCTGTGATGCCATCTAGTAGTAGGTATTCTACCCCACAGGTTTTGAACCGAGATTCACCCTACTTCATGTTGTTAGTATTTGCTAGTTACCTTAAGATATTAGTAACCTTGCGGCAGTCCTCGAGGTCCGTGGTATTTCCTTCTTCCAAATACCATGAACCATTAATGCAGATGTTCTCACGAACTAAAATATCACAATGAGAGTACTCTTGAGGAGTTCTCCATTCATAATTGTGAATCTGCCAGTTCTACCTTTCCGCATGGGTTATCCGGAAGAAATGTTGAGCTTCGCTCGGCATACTAATCTATGCATCCACAACTCAGAAAATTATATGTTCCTTTGAGTTGTTCTCTTCATTTGTATTCCGACCATCGACTATCAATTGATAGCCAGGAGTAATTGTGCATCCGTGTTATCAATGCTTATTATTCTTGTGGTCCGTTAAGCCATTCTATTCCAGAATGACTAGGAGAAACAAATCCAGTACCTCATCCATATCCAGGATTGGGTCAAAGTAGTTGTATTCCGCAGGTCAAAATGCCAATCCAGGTTTTGATTATGTTCTACCTTGGAGTGTTACCATCTTTATGTCAAGAGTGTCATGAGAATTGCACCACCTCTTATGAATTCTTGACGCAGTGATACTTCTCGCTATCATTATTCATTCCTCGGTTCCGTGTTGTTGTAACCGGAATGCCGACAAGTGAACCATGATCTGTGAAATCAATACTCCTAGCAACTCCGTTGCTAGGTAGTTAATGTACAATATTCTCATTCTTAGCGTGTTGGTTATTAAATCATCATCCTAAGATTGATCGTGCTATCTAGTCCTTATTTCCTGGTGCACTTTCCGATCAATGAGATAGGATTGTGTCAATCCCTCACTCTTTTGATCATATCATCCTGCCCTGAAAAGCAAGGTTGTTCTCGAGCTTAGTAACATACCGGTGGTTCGTGATTTTCCGAATATCTTCTTGAAAGTATTACCAGGTTGTCCCCTAACTGTTATGTTGAGCTCGTGATCAAGTTGGTTTCTTGTGAACCACCCTTTCTCCAAGAATCTGTGTTGGATACCCCTGAGCTAGTTGGTTAAGCCAAACAACAACTTGGAGAGTTGGGAGATAAAAGCTTGTCTAACTTAGTTCACTTCCAAAGGGTTATCTTTGTGTGTGTGTGTGTGTCTGTGTGTGTGTGTGTGTGTGTGTTGAAGAAAGATGATATCTTCGTTGATTGATCCTCGTGATTGGTTGTTGAATCTATCGTCTTGTCGAAACTTTGACTTGAGTATGGGCTATCATCAAGTCAAATCAGAACCAACGATGTTCGTAATGTTGTTTTACTCGTGGTTGATCCCTCGAGCATACACCATTACATCTTTTGGTCTGACCAATGTTGTCACCGCGTTCACATGATGGTGGAAGTCCAGTGATTTGGAAATTCCGATAAGTTGCTGTTGAGCCCATTAGCAGCATCTTGTCTCCTCCATGATTCATGTTGAACATCAAGTTAGTGTTGGAAACTTTTGTAAGCAATGCCTTCATGTTCCGTTCATGAAGCTTATGCTTGGATGGAAGAAGTGACTTCCTCGAATTCATGTGCATTTGGTGCAAGTTGCCGCGTGACTTGAGAAAGGTTGTTTTTGTTTCCTCTGGTACCATTCCAAGTCAGTCATGCATGTGCGAAGTATTCTATGGTCTGATAGATTGATCATCTTCATTCCATATGAATTTCCTAGCACAACAAGCCACTGATTGATTTGTTCAAGGAGAAGAAGTTCCTTCCTAAGAGCTAATCCGGACTTATGTAAGGACTTCGATATCCGCAATGATGGTTCCTAATCAGAACTCGGTAGTGTTTTATCATAAGACTACTATGTGGTCATGTTTGTCTGGGACAGCGTGTTCACATGTGTTTAGCAGAACCAACTCATGTTTTGGAGCTTGCTATCTTAGTTCATTCCTCGAGAATCTGTAGCGCCATCTCGTCGAATTGTGTTGCAAACTTTCTTTCAGACATGCTGAGTCTGAAGTATCCCATCACCAATCAGATCTGAATCTCAGGCAGATATGATGGTTGGAACATTCCCAACAGTTGCGTCTTGTTCCCAGCTTGCACCGCCATTGTGCCAATTTCCCATGGGCTGCCCTTCTCAGCAGTTGCTGTCCAAGATCATCTTTAATGGTGGACTTGTCATGCATCCCATCCATTTTCGATGATAAGCAAAAGTCATCCATTGCGTTGTCTTCAACAAGGTAGTCCACATCATCCATCCTAGTTCGAGTATGTCATTTCTTCGAGCTCTTTCAAACGATCAATCGTAAATTGCCTTAAGCTGGTATAAGAGTTCCAATGATCTATGGATCAAAAGTAATTCTTTTTGCCACTTAAGGGAATAGTCCAACGAGTCACCTCTCCTAAGGTGCCCCGTTATGGAATCATGGCAATTATTTCCTTGCCACCTTGACACCATCCACCATCTTTCTAAGCGTGGAATTGTTGCCCACCAAATCAAACCCCGTCGTTGTTCTTCCATCCCTCTCGATGTGTTTTGTGTCTCAACTCGAGATGTTTCAACATCTCATTCCGCGAGTTGATATTGTATAGCTCGATCTTCCAGAAGATCAATCCTAGTAGAGTTTCTTTCCGTCGTCATCGCATGGATGAAGATCTCAAAAGCAAGGATGTCAAGAACAACGTATGCAACGAATCAACAACCTTATGAGGTGCAACCTGGATCGTGAAGATTGTGTTGGTCTTGTGCCCCTCTGTCTTCTTACCTCACGTCTTGAATCTCGGGTCGAGATTCTTGTTTAGTGGGGGTGAGTTGTCACATCCCTAGAGTTTGCTTGTAACTAGTGGCATTGCATCCATGCATCATGTTTAAATTTCATGAAACTTGAAATGGGGTTTGATCCAAGCCCTAGCACTAAATCAATTCAAATAGGTTCAATTAAAATTATTTTTCAATGAACCCAAATGGCCTTAAAAAATGTTCACCATTTTTTGGAAAATCTTTGAAGCAGTAACTTGAGATGTTGCACATTTTTCCATGACATTTGGATTATTGAATTAACTCATATTGTATTTGAATTGGGGCATTTAAATCCTATAAATATTTTAAATGCTCTAATAATTCTGAAACTAGTTGAGGGCTGTTGGGATTAATTTCAGAAGTGCCCAAAAATATTTTCAGAATTATATAAAAATGATTTGGTGTTAAACTAAATCAAAACAGAGGCAAACAATAGAAAACAGAAACAAATTTTAAGAGAGAGAGAGTTTTACCTGGCACTCACCTAGGCAGCCCACGGCAGTCCACTGGCGGCCCAAGTGGCCGACCCAGCCCACCTAGCCCTCTCACTGTCGTCTTCCTCCCGAGAAAGTAGGCGAGCACGTGCTCGCCGCTTGCGCACACACTGCCTTGAGCCACCTCCTGCTTCACGCCAACCACGGAGTCAGGCCCGAGTGCCACGCACTCCCCCTCGCCTCCCTGCACCTCTCCTCTCTCCCCTGGACCCCAACCCCTCTGAGGGAGTCCCGGACTAGGGGGTGTCCGGATAGCCGAACTATCATCACGGCCGGACTCCAAGACTATGAAGATACAAGATTGAAGACTTCGTCCCGTGTCCGGATGGGACTTTCCTTGGCGTGGAAGGCAAGCTTAGCGATACGGATATGTAGATATCCTACCATTGTAACCGACTCTGTGTAACCCTAACCTATTCAGTGTCTATATAAACTGGAGGGTTTTAGTCCGTAGGACGAACAACAATCATACCATAGGCTAGCTTCTAGGGTTTAGCCTCCTTGATCTCGTGATAGATCTACTCTTGTACTACCCATATCATCAATATTAATCAAGAAGGAGTAGGGTATTACCTCCGCCGAGAGGGCCCGAACCTGGGTAAAAACATCGTGTCCCTTTTCTCCTGTTACCATCCGCCTAGGCCTGAGTTTGGGACCCCTACCGGAGATCCATGGGTTTTGACACCGACATTGGTGCTTTCATTGAGAGTTCCTGCGTGTAAAGTCACCGATGAGGCCCGATGTCTCCTTGATCATCAACAACAAGCAGCGGTCGAGGTGAGACTTTTCTCCCCTACATATCTTCGTGTTGGCGGCTTTGCTGCGGGCCAATTAAGCAGCCATCTGGATCGGATCGTAAGCTTCGCCCTGGCCATCGAGGTCAGATTTGGTAGATTTGAACTATCGGCCGATATCCGCGGAGAATTGATCTTCAGCGGATTGAGCGCGGCTGGCGTGCCGCCTTTGTCTCGATGTGCATGATCTAGCTTCTGCGCAGCGAGCGATTGCCACGGAGGCCGCACCGACATCCGCTCAAGCCCTTAATCGGGCGGATTCCCCGATCGAGGGCGAGTGGTTGGACACGCCTCGGGGGCTACAATCTCCACGGCGATTGGGCGAACTCCATCCTGTCGCTTTGCGAAGACCTGCGACTCGAGGTGCGGACTCCGAACCCTCCGGCGCCCTTGCCAATCGAATCCGATTGGGCGCCCGGTCATGGAGTTCAACTGCCGCGGACATCTTTCGGCACTACGCCCTTTGGCGACATCCTGAATTCACTAAAGTCTTTCTCTTTATCCGGAGAGCCTGGCGGACTACTGACGGGGAAGGTTGGGATGCGGACTGACGAAGAAATTCAACGCCCAACCACCACCCACTTTGTAGCCGCGCCGATGATTTAACCGACATGCCAGACTTCGACTCCGAAGACATCGGCCAGTATGGACGACAATGCTGGGAGGCGACCAAGACCCAGCGCCTATAGGGCACTAGAAGGCCACCTTGTCATCACGACATATACATGGTGGATATCCCAAAAGATGGGAGCAGCGATGGAACAACGGAGGATGACCCTCAAAAAGCAAGCTGAGCGCCCGGCTTCAGCGGGCGCCGCTCTAAATCCCGCCACGACCAAAAGCGGTGATTCGATGCGGAGATAATAACACCGGACAGTACGAAGACAACCCCTCCAGGCAGGACTCAGCGCAGGAGGAGGGAGAAGCAAGTCCGCCTGACGGTCTAAGCGAGAAAAGAAGTCGAGGATGATAATTCTGGCGCCTCCCCTCCGAAGATGAGGCAAGCCTCGACGACTACGAATTTGTCGTACCTGAGGATCCCGCCGAACAGGAGCGTTTCAAACGTAGGCTTATAGCCACGACAAGCAGCCTCAAGAAAAAGTAGCAACAACTTAGAGCTGACCAAGACATGCTAGCTGATAGATGGACTGAAGTCCTTGCAGCCGAAGAGTATGAACTCGAACACCCCTCCAAAAGCTACCCCAAACGCAGGCCGTTGCCTCGATCAGAGGAGGAAGCACCCAAGTCAGCGGTATACGACATGGCAGACCGGCCACCCCGTGGCCGCGACAGAGAAGCCACTCGGCCCTCCGCTCAAGCCACACCCCTGGAAAACGCGCCGGACTTGCGAGATATATTGGAGGACAAGGCAAAACATACAAGATCGATCTACGGATCGCGTGGGCGTAACGACGCAGGATGATTACCGTCGCGCGGATACAGCAAACCCGGCGGGCCGAACCACGATGAACAAAGCTCATATGAGCTACGTCGTGATATAGCCCAATATCTGAGCGCGCACACCCACTATGCTTCACGGATGAAGTAATGGATCATCAAATCCACGAGGGCTTCAAACCCGTAAACATCGAATCATACGATGGTACCACAGATCCGGTGATCTGGATCGAGGACTATCTCCTCCATATCCACATGGCGCGGTGATGATCTACATGCCATCAAATACCTCCCACTCAAGCTTAAAGGACCAGCTCGGCATTGGCAACAGCTTCCCGGCAGAATCAATTGGTTGTTGGGAGGACACTGGAAGCCGCATTCCTTGATAACTTCCGAGGCACATATATGCGACCACGAGGCGCCGATGACCTTAGCCACATAATTCAGCAACGGAAGAATCGGCGGAACAATTACGGACACGGTTCCTAACAAGGAAAAACCAAATCGTTGACTGTCCGGATGCACGAGGCCCTTGCAGCCTTCAAACATAACATCCATGACGAGTGGCTTGCCCGGCACCTAGGACAGGAAAAGCCAAAATCCATGGCAGCCCTCACAACACTCATGACCCGCTTTTGTGCGGGAGAGGACAACTAGCTAGCTCGAAGCAACAACTTGGCCAAACATCACGATAGTTCAGATACCAAGGACAGCAATGGCAGGTGGCGTCATAACAAGAACAAGCACCGCGTGCTTGGCGATGACAACGAAGATACGGCCGTCAATGCCCGATTCGAGGCTCTAAACCCGGTCGTGGAAGAAGCCATTCAAAGAAATACCCATGGCCCGTGCAACGGACCGAATACTCGATCGCTTGTGCGGATACATGGCACCCCGAAAAACCAGCCAATCACACCAGCGAGGGACTGTTGGTTGTTCAATCAGCGAGCAAGTTAAGTGCGAACTCAATGACAAGGGGATGCATAAGCGATGGCGAGGAAGAGCCCGGCGATCAAACAATAGAGGACATAAGGGTTTTCCCACGCAAGTGCAGACGGTGAACATGATATCGCAACCCATATACCCAAAAGGGGCGAGGCGTGCACTAAAGGGGCGTATATGCGATGGAGCGGTCGTACTGAAGTTCAACCCATGGTCTTCCTTCCCGATCACCTTTGATCGAGGGGACCACCCCACTAGCATCCGTCACGGCGGTTTCGCCGCATTGGTTATTGACCCAATTATCGGTAGTTCACTTAACGAGTTACGATGGACGGCGGCGGCAACTGAAACTGCTTTGCTCGAGGATACGGCGCATAAAATGGGCATAGACCCCTCAAGGATTAAACCTACAAAAGGCGACCTTTAAAGGCGTCATGCCGGAGTGTAGAGGCCGGTTATGCGGGCTCGGTTACACTCGAAGTGGTCTTCGGATCCCGGATAACCGAAGCGAAGAGTTAATCTTCGACATCGTCACATTCGCGGCAGCGGCTATCATACCTTTGCTTTCAGACGAACCGCATTTGCAAAGTTCAATGCGGTGCCGCTCTGCCCATACCTCAAGCTCAAGATGTCGGGCCCTCGAGGAGTAATCACGGTCAATGGAAACACCGAGCGGCTCTCTCCGAGCGAGAGAAGCACAGCGGCCCTCACGGCGGAGGTACAAAGCAACCTCTCACGGCCAACAATTGAGTCCGGCCATTAAGCGTCCGGACCTTTATCAGCAGCGCCGGAGTAACCTACAACAAGACCGCTGTACGATTCAAGCACGCATAGCAATCCGGCCCCAACCCCAGCCCTCGCGAAATTGCGAACCTAATGTTACGTGCACATAATTACGCTCTGGAGATACCATGGGCATATGGGGAGGGGAAAGACCACGGCACGCCAAGAATGCGGCTCGACCGCACCAGGGGCCCCCGATTGTGTCATTCTTTTCCTTTTTCCTTTTTCGTCCTTTTTCTTACTTTCAGGACTCCGTCTTTCAGAAGTCCTGTCCGGCACTAGAATCGCCGAACTCACGATGCAACAGCCGGGGAAGCGATAAGCCACGTCGAAGTGTTCAGGTGGTCTCTATTACGAGCATTATACCTGTTTACATACCATCCTGCAGCTTACCCACGGAGAAAGGACATGTTAGATAGTCCCATCCCTTGCTTATCGCACTATTTGTATCGATTACGCTTTCATTGCGGTACCTTTTGAATAAACAATACATAGCTTTTGCTTATTATTGCTCTACTTCCTTTATCTATACATATGTTCATTTCACGACATGTAACAACCGTACACTTTAGTGCAGCCCGATTACACCGAGGGCTTAAGTATCCCAAAATTATGGTGTGATAAGTCAGAACACTTTCACAAGTGCGGCACCCGAACTTATAGCATTATATGAATCGGCTCGAATCATGTCTTGGGTCAATAGTTGGGTTTGCCCGGCTCCCGTGTTTTAGTACCTTACGTTCCGTTATATCGGCTAAGGTAGCACCGGGAGAACCACTGCGATTGTGCCCAGTTGAGCTGGGTCGAGCACCTCAGTGGAGAAAGCTAAAACTGACCGTCATGATAGGGCGAGAGCGATGCGCTGTTCGATAGGTTTTTCGGCTCCCTAAAGACTTATGCAGCTTAGAGCGAGGAACCGGAATTGTCCGGCCAAGGCGTGGATGGCGCCCAGAACTTCGGTCTTCGAATACTAGGGAGCTTCGCCGAAATTTAAAATTATAGAATTCTATGGCTAAGTGAGAGTGTTCAAGCATTATAAGTCCGGTTGCTTTGTTACCGTTGTGTTGGCGCCTCCTAGATGGACCCAAGAATGGGAACAAGAGTGCTCAAGTTTATCCCGAACACTTGACACTTTCGTGGCATGGGGGCTGAAATAACGACTTGCCATCTCTCAAATTTGATAAACGGCCGCACAGAAGGTAATATTTTAAATTAACAAACGTGGCTTAGCGCATATGAACAAGTTTTCAGCGTACATGATAACAAATGCGAGTCTATTGAAAAATTACATCTTTGGAGCACTCATCCGCTATTCGGCGGGCACCCTTCAGGAGGCCCTCGTAGTACATTTGAGGCGTGCAATGCTCCCTTGCCCTTGATTGGTGGCCGTCCGTCACAAGCTTCTCCGCATCCAGCTTGCCCGATTGCACTTTGCTTGCAGGGCAAGGGCCAACGGATACCTTCAATGCAGGCGGAGCGCTTGATGACCTCAATCCTGGACAGGCATCCACCACCATGCACTGAAAGCCCGAAGTAGCTCCGGGCATGGCCTCCAATGGCCACAGCCGCTTTAAGGCCCTTCATGGCCTGTTCGGCGTCCTTGTGGAGCTCGACCAGCTACTTGACTTGTCGCTTTCAGGGGGCACGGATGTCAAGCCTCGGACATCTGAGACCAGAACACCTTTCCGTCGAGCTCCCCTCCTTGGCCCGGCGGTAGAATGCGGCGGCATCGAGACACACTACAGGGCAAATCTGCGAATGCTCTGGAGAGCTCGAATCCGGGTAAGTAATAGGTAATTCACTTTCACATGCTTGCTTTGCATAAAGAATGCCTTAGCCGCGCTATCTTCTTTATGACTCAATTTCTTGGAGGGCTTTTTTGGGCCTCGGCCTTAGCGACTTTGGCACTCTCAAGAGGCTGAGGCGAGCTCGGACTCTCGAGTCTTGAGTCACGCTCCAAACTCTCGTGTTTTTGCACGAGAGCTTGGAGCCTCTTCTTGCCGTCTCCAGCCAGCTCGCCTCCCCTTCTCTCGCTCGGTGCGTTCAGCCAACCGCTTTATTTTAAACCACGGACACCGCTTCCTTGAAGTCGCCACCTCGTTAAGTGACCCCTCACGGTACCATATGTTATTCCTGTTATCTTTTGCAGCAGAAACCTTTCTATATGGTATTTCTTTAATAAGGTACTCATTACCTTCCTTGTCCTCGAGCTGCTACTTGGCTTGGCCGAGCTCGTTCTTGGACCGCTTCGAGGCTGCCTTTAGCATCGACCTTCATGATGCGGTCACGGGCGAGAGGTCGGCCAGCGCAGCCTGCATTCACATATTGACATACTTATGTTAGACTCCTGCGTATATCTTTTTAGATCCTTAGTCCGGCTTTTCTTTCCGAACAACGAACTAACCATCAGGGGCTACTGTCTATGCGGTAATATTTCTACATATTCTAAAACTAACCTCAAAGCCTGTTAGAAGGCTGGTACAGGCTTCGGTCAGCCCGCTCTTGGTGGACTGAACTATCCGGATCACCGCACTCATAACAGTGCGGTGCTCCTCCTCGATGGAAGCGCTGTCAAGCGCCTCGATCGCTTATCCGATGCCTCGGTTGGGCCGGTGGACACCGGCGTCTTACCCTTCTTGCGAAGGACGCTTGCCAGGACTCCTAAACCGCTGAAGGTTCCGGCATGGATGCGGACAAGGGGTGAGACTTAGAGCACTGGGGGTCTTGCCCCCCAGCGCTGGAGTCAGGGAGGTTGCCTTGTGGCGCCTCTGCGCCACTTCCTCTTGACCAAGCCCCTCTTGGGGCCCCACCCTGTGGCGTCGTCCATGGCGTGAGTGGGCGGTCGGAAGTGAAGTACTCTCCATTTCCGGCGAACCCGGGGACCCGCTTTCGTCGAGGCCCGAACTTCGCCCTTAGGCGGGCTGCATGATGGTTGGTATTAGAGAACACTCTGCAATAATAAAAAGCCATGGGTATCCAGAACACTTACGATCGGCCAGGGGCTTGGCCCTTGTAGGCCAATCCTCCTCATCGTAAATCGACGTTGGTGGAGAAGTCCGGAGGAAGGTTCTTCCCTTCTTGGACCCTCCGCCTTTGCCGATTAGAGGCGGCCTTCCGTTCCTCTCCTCCCAGCTGGGAGAAGCTTCTTCTTCCTCCTGCGTCTTGAGGAGAAGATTACGCTTCAGAATCGACATCACTGGCGTCGTGAGCTCCTTCGAGTTCCCGTGGCCTCCTTCTTAGCCTTCTTCTGGAGGCACCACATGGGGTCTTGGGAGCCAGCTAACCCCGTCAATCAGGCGTCCGCTGGAGTCTTACGGCAAAGGCCGGACAGTTAATCTGTCGGACTTCTTCAACCAGTCTGTCAAAAGAATAGGGAGTTTTAGATCCCGTACGAGAGTCAATCTATGAAAAAAGAGTCCCGTAAAGGGTAAAATAACTTACCTCACCGGCTTGGCGCTGCGAGCTGTATCCGTGATCTTTGTTAGCGGATCACGGGGGCTTCCAGCGCCCTTGAGCGGCACCTTCCGGGCATCTTCGCACGTAGTATCAAAGAGCCGTCTCAAGGTTCGATCTTGTGCGAATCGAACTCCCACAAATTGAAGGCCCGTTGTTGGCATGGGAGAATCCGTGGATGAGCATCACCTGGATTATGTCGACAAGCACGAGATTCTTGTCCACCAGGTTTGGACGCATGTTTGGAATCCGAATAGCTTCGTCAAGAATCCCCCACTTAAGGCCCGTCTCTTTCCATGGCGAGAGCCGTGTGGGAATCAGAGATCTGAATTCAGGGGCGCCACCCATTCGAGGTCGTGTGGCTCGGTGATGTAGAACCACCCCGATTGCCACCTTTATTGTCTCCACAAAGGCCCTCGAGCCATAGGACTTTGGCCATCTTGCCGACCATGGCGCCTCCGCACTCCGGCAGCGGCCGCCCACAACCTTCGGCCTGATAAACGCCAAGAGATGTTGAGGACGAAATTCAGGGGCGGTCGTGGAAGTCCAGGCCGTAGTAGAACACAGGCCCCCGGACAAATGGGTGAGGTGGAAAACCTAGTCCCACGGAGGAAGTGGGGAGAAACTCCACCCTCTCATGGGGCACAGGGGTTGGAATGAGCTGCCCGCGTCGGGCAGCCTATCTGTGATATCGCGGACAAGTATCCGACCTCCCGCATGTTGTGATGTGTCCCTCCGTGGCGGAGGAGGCCATCCACCTGCCTCCCGCTCATGACATGGTTGGAGAAGGTTGAGGTGGGATGTCTGGACTTGGGCAGCTGGAGCTCGAGTCTTGTGAGAAATGGATGAGCAAAAGGAGGAAGAAGGCGTGGGTGAAAAGGTGGATCCTTATCCCTTATATGAATGGATGAAGCTATGCGTCCCCACCCGACTGGTAAAACTAAACTTATCTCCCAAGCGCCATAATCAATGGCGCGGATGGGTTACCTACGTCCGTATTGATTAGAATCCCGGAATAAGGGGCACGATCTATGCTTTGATAAGGCGTGCCAAGGAAACCGTGTCGCTAAGCGCTAAGGTGGAGCGGTAAAAATGATTCATAAAAAGGCCTGGCCGTGGTGTGATGTCACGCTTGGCGGAATCGTCAGCAGATACATGCAAAGTTATTCTCTCTCTACGATGGTATGTGGAACTTGTTTTGCGAGCGGACATTATCACGGTGTTGAAAACCTTCTATGAAGTATTGGAGGAGGAACCCGCCTTGCAATCTGCGAAGACAATATGCACGCGGACTAAATGCGTCATTGAAGCCTGGTTGTGGGAACTCTTTGAGGGAGTCCCGGACTAGAAGTGTCCGGGATAAATAGCGAACTATCATCACGGCGGACTCCAAGACTATGAAGATACAAGATTGAAGACTTCCTCCGTGTAATAGGATGGGACTTTCCTTGGCGTGGAAGGCAAGCTTGGCGATACGGATATGTAGATCTCCTACCATTGTAACCGACTCATTGTAACCCTAACCTATCCAGTGTCTATATAAACCGGAGGGTTTTAGTGCGTAGGACGAACAACAATCATACCATAAGCTAGCTTCTAGGGTTTAGCCTCCTTGATTTAAGTGGTAGATCTACTCTTGCCTACCCATATCATCAATAATAATCAAGCGGGAGTAGAATTATTACCTCCATTGAGAGGGCCGAACACAGGTAAAACATCGTGTCCCTTGTGTCCTGTTACCATCCGCCTAGACGCACAGTTCGGGACCCCCTACCCGAGATCCGCTGGTTTTGACACCGACACCCTCCTCTGTCTCTCTCACGTGTAGCCGCCCGAACCCGGCTGTCGCGCCGCTCGCCGTTCCCGTGGCCACCGGCCACCCCATGCCCTCATAAGCGCACCGGAGAAGAACAGCCCGTCACCCTACTCCTCGCCCGAGCCGCGCAGGTGGGAAGCCCTGCTTCATCCTGAACGCCGCGCCGTCTTCTTACTTGGGATCCGGCGATCCCGTCATCGCTCAAATCGTCTGCAGGCCTTCCCAAGGAGCCGGCAGGTACTTCAATCGGCCATTTGTGATCCTCCGGTCATTTTTCCCCCTAACGCCTCGTCCTTTTTGCACCGTAGCCATCGTGTTCATCGAGGCGAAGCTCACCTCCGCCCGAGCTCATCGCCAGCGTCAGCCCGGTGACCCTTTGGTCATGCTAGATTGCCCAACAACCTTGTTAGCACGTGCAGCCGCCGTAGATGCCATGCAACGCATGCCTTGCTCACCGTAGCGACGAATCCGTCAACATCCGTAGCTCCGGCCGTCACCCAAGTGGTCGCCGCCGTCGACCCCGGCCTGCCTGTGCCCGACTGCATGCGCCCCTAGACGTGCGGGAGCACGGGCTCCCTCCTGGTGCCCTCAGCGTGCCCAGCCGCGGCCTGTAGCGCCGCCCCGACCAATTCCGGCGAGGTCACGCTTTCTTTGTGATCGCGGCGTCACCTGCTGATGTGGCGCCAGTTAATTAGCGCTAATAACCCCTCTAAACACCCCCAGGGCCACTGCCATGTGGGCCCCAGTACATGCTTAGGTTAGTTTAATTTCCTGCTTAAATTAGTTCATAACCCAACGGGCCCCACGTGTCAGAGTTGATCAGGCAGCGTGGGCGTGGTGGGCCCACATGTCATCGACACTAACCAGCGATCAGCGATCGTGGACCACACTGGTCAGGTTTGACCCTGAACCGCTGTTGACCTGCTTGAGGTCGGCAGCATGACCTAATCTTGACGCATGATAACTCATTTTCTGGATTTATTATTATTAGGAAATTCGATTGCCTAAACTTCTAAAATCATAGTAATTCAACGTAGCTCCAAATCAAATAAGTAATATATGAAAATGATCAAAAAAATCCAATCTTTCCATCTGTACCATTTTCATGCATGTTTAAACAACTTATACCTGCTGATCAGGTCAAATCAATTAAATGGCATTTGAATTTCACATATGAAGTTTGAATTTGAACCTAGGGTTCAAACCAACTCCATTTAACATGTTGCTAGTTCCATTAGCTCAAAACACATTCATATTGCCATGTCATAGCATGCATCGAATTGTGCATTGCATTGATCGTGTTTCTTCTCTGTTTGCGGTGTTGTTCCCCCTCGGTACTGCTGTTGTCCAAGCGTTGTGATCGTTGACCTCGATGAAGACTCAATGCTATCTTGAAGTGCCGAACAAGCAAAACCCCTTGTTCATTCCGATAGAATTCCACTCTCTACGCTCTGCTTCTCTTTTTACGCATTAGGACAACAACGAATCATCTGTTACTTGCTGCGGTAGTTGAACCCCTTATCCTCTACATGACTGTCATTGCCACGATAAATAGATGAAACCCACTAGAATGAGTAGGAGTTGTTTGAGCCACTGATGTGTCTACTCATTCATGCTTGTTTTTAGGTACTCGCTATTGCTTAGAGTTGTGTCGGTCTGATTCGCCGAGGGATGAATCGGGAGGTGTGAGCATGTCCTCTGTTGAGAGCTAAGTGTGTGAACACGATTTGGTAAAGAGTAGCGGTGAGTGGCCATGTAGGAGTACATGGTGGGTTGTCTCATTATGTGAGTCCTCGAGGAACTGAGTTCTATGTTTGTGATCCATGAAGCGATTACTACCACGCATTGGGCCCAAAACCAATGGACCCTCTCGACTTATTAAGCGCCCTTGCCCTCTGTCCGGGAGTTGCAACTAATTATGCAGTGTTTGTAGGGATATGTGTTGGAGGCCGTGCGTGGCGGTGACCCTAGGGGTGAGCTATGATCACGGTGAATCTTGTCACGACCGGTTTTAATAAAATACTTATTGAGAAACCGACCTTTTTGATTCGATATAGAAGAATTCTCCCTTCTTTGGTAGACAAATACTTAATCTGGAAGTCGATGGCATTAAATATAATACTGAGGTTGAGCTGAGGTTGCTCAACAATTTATTCTGAACACACCAATATTGTACATAAGAGGCGGCTATGACACGGGGGTGTGGTGGCATACTCTTGACTCGAGAATAAAGTGGTGGTGGATATGCCACGGTGGAGTGATCGACATGACTCCTATTACGGCAGCTCATCGGCGTCGAGTGAGGCTCGATGCATTTATTCGGAGTGGCAGAGCGGATATAATACAAGTGACCAAATCCGAGGATCGCCTGCAGGGGTATTTGGGACTCCTCTAGGCGTCGGACTCGCTATTGAACTCTTCATCCATGAGATCGCCTTCATCAACATCTGCCCAAATCAACAAGCCAGGTGAGTACTTTGAAAGTACTCGCAAGACAGTTCGGACATAAGATATAACAAATGCAAGCATGAATGTGCCATGAGCAAATAGCAATGCACACTCAAATAGTCATGCGGTAGTCCTCCCGAAATCCCAACAGAATAAGTGAAAACCGATCGGGTGTCTGGAGCGATGCCTCGAAGGGTAAACAAATAAATTATCATGCTTTGCGATCCGAGGCGTCTAAGAGACACCACATAAAGGGCTTATATTGAAAAGTAAATGACAAAGAGTGCCACGATCAGACGTCGGCGACATCACATAAAGGGCTTATATTGAAAGTAAATAACAAAGCGTGCCACGATCGGACGTCGGCGACATCACGAGAAAGGGCTTATATTGAAAGTAAATAACAATCATGCACCCGCGATCAGGACGTCTGGCGACATCGCAGAAAGGGCTTATATTGAAAGTAAATAACAAAGCGTGGCACGTCCAGACGTCTGGCGAGCTATCGTAGAAAGGGCTTATATTGAAAGTAAATAACAAGCGTGCCACAGTCGGACGTCTGAGCGACATCGCAGAAAGGGCTTATATTTCATTAATCATACCCGATAAATTCACGAAGATATAACACTCACAGGAGATATTCAGCACATAATAATAAACGGGTTAGTCCATCCACAGGAATAATCATTTAGCGGGACTTAACACTCATGTGGTTCACCGGAGTTTTGTCACCTGAGGCGTCTTGACAAGGAGGAGTTGAACACGATTACTCGGACATGGATAAGATTATTCGAATGATTTTGACTCTGCGAGTTTGTACTAATTATCCACAGCCAACGGATTTCGTGAGTCACGAAGGACTAGTTACATTTACGGTATTTGGTAGAAGCACATCAAACCGTTACACCCATCCCACCTCACGATGCGAGGAATCACCCGGACAACGTTCAAGAAAAACTTTGAGGCAGGGGAGATCACAACCTCGAATACCATGGGATCAAATTTATATTAAATGCGCTCTAAGGGTGCCCCCTCTCGGTCCCAACCGGAAACACCCATGCTTACGGCCGGATGGCGGCTTTAATCCGGGGCCATGGAACCCTCATCACGACCTCTCTAATTGGTGTGTACCGGAAAGAGGTTTGCAACTTACTAAGCCATATCCCTTACGGAAAACATGTGGAAATGCAGGAAGGGAAAAGCGGATGGAAGCGTGACTTGATTCATGTTGACAATGGAGTCAAATAATGCGGCATAAAGGCGGCATGCTTCAACACTGCCATCTTACCCCCTCTCATGCCATCACATGGTCATGCAAACTCATATCCAACAACATATGGATTTTCGAAGCTCACTTGCCTCAACTTTGCATGCAATATAACACTTATCGAAAGGTTCTCAATGCAAACATGCAAAACAATCATCATATCAAAGGTTCAAACATGCTTTCCTGGTACGGAGTAGTCGTAGTCAAGCTTGGTGAAGTTCGTGGTTCCGTCACCTCCTCCGGTATCTACGGTATAAGAAAATACGTACTAACGTAAATACCGTGCGTGCACAAAAAAGTGTTCCAAATATTTTTCAAATAAATATGATATAAAACTAGACAAAAAATAAAGGTGTCAGAAAAAGAATCAATCAAAAATCATTTTCTGTTTAGAAGTTATAAAGGTTTTAGTCCAGGGACTTGTTTGTAATGAAACAGAAAGTTTCCAGGGGCTAGCTTATAAAAACAGAAAACGCTTCGGCTAAAAACCCGTCAACTCCGAAGGAAGACGTATTCTGCCTGAGATGCGTTTTAAAACGGTTCAAAAAAAAAGAAAAAGGCGGCGAGGGGTCCCACCCGTCATGTTTGAATTTTCAAGCGAGAGAGAAGCGGTAGCCGGCGCCCGAAGCTTGCGGTGGTCGCGACGACGATCCACAGCGAGTTTGGAGGAGCGGAGGGTACCTACATGATCAGTGTGCCCTTCCGCGTCTGCGGGTGGTGGAGGTGGTCGTCGGCGAGCACCACGACGACGGTGGCCCTTACTCCGGCGGATGGCGGCTCGGGTGATGTTGGATCTCGTCGGGGAGGGTTGCGGAGATCAAATTGGAGCCTTCGGGTTAAAATCTTTGGGTGTATAGAAGGCTCTTGGCGTGGTTTGGGGAGGCGGGATGGCCTCACTGGCCGGATCGGCGGGGCCCGACACTACTAGGAAAAGGGCTATAGATAGGATTGATACTAATGGCGCACCGAGGAACGATGCGCCACTACTATCTAATGGCGCACCCGATCGGTGATGCGCCATTAGTGTGAAAACACTAATGGCGCACCATAGACATGAGTGCGCCACTAATATTAAATCTTTTTCATTTTTCCATACATACTAATGGCGATCGGTGAAAGTGCGCCATTACTAATTCTAACTAGTAATGGCGCTGAGGCGATAAATCGTGTGCGCCATTCTTGTATTTTTATTCTTTTTTTGCAAAACTACTAATGGCGCACTGGCGGTGCGCGCGTTACTAGACTGAACTAGTAATGGCGCACTATGACTAATGCGCCATTAGTCTCTATATATATATATATATATATATATATATATATATATATATATATATTATTTTTTACTTTTATAACACTACTAATGGCGCACCACTGCTGAGTGCGCCATTAATGCTTTGAAATTACTAATGGAGCATTTCTTCTGATGCGCCATTAGTAACCTTGGACTAACAAGATATTTTGGACAGCCCACACCTACCCACTCACTTTCCTCACTTGTTCCCTCCACCTCCTTCTCCAAGCTTTGGCTGCCTCCTCCTCCTCACCTCATTTCCACCATAGATTCATCAAAATTAAGTGGTGAAATTACCTTTTGATAGGTAAGTAAGGGAAAGCTATCTTCATGATGTAGATCTACTTTTTTCTCCCTAGCTCGCTCCAACAAGCGTGCACATGCACTTTTGTGGCCTAGCTAGATCTATGAATGTTTGTGGTGCTGCATGTGTTTGTGGTGTTGCATATATGTTTGTGTTTGTAGGTACCGGTATTTGAAATGCGATAGTTGCCAATATTTTGCTGGAATGTTGATTCATTTCCGTTTCAGCGAGAATTATGGCACTATGCATTCTTTTAGTCCTATTTTTAGGGAAGGTCATGCCAAATTTTTTCTTGGTTCTAAAATATCGTTATGCTCTACCTTGACGACCATGGTCCGCATGATATTTGAAGGCATCGTGAATAGGTTTTTGAGCTTCGAAGGCCGAGATGCTTCAAAAGAGCGAGACGGAGATAAGATGTCCGTGTCGAAGATGCAAGTGAAGAGCCTTATGCGGACCCGGATTAGGGCAGGTGCAGGACCACACTGCTCTTGCGTGGTTTCATGGATGGCTATCGGTGGCAAGGTGATGAAGATGACTATGAAGTCGTCCATGGGGGCGGGCAAGAAATGAGGAAGGCGACAAGACAAGTACCACCACGGCGAGGGCGGTAGGCGAGAAGGCGAAGAATCTCCGAGGACATGATCACGGCGGTGATCTTTGTACCAGATCATCATGTAGAAGATGTCGTACATGATGATGAGGAAGATCAAGGCGAAGGGCATGATCATGAAGATGAAGATCTTAGGGCGGGAGCGATGATGGAGGCTGGGTACAGGACCCTCATATTCAAGAGCTGCTTCTCAAGCGGCACGGATAACGCAAAACTGCCGCCCCGAGAGAAAGCCAAGCTGGATCAACTAGAGATAGATGCGGTTACTCCATTGTATGAAGGATGCATGCACAAGGATACACTTTGAAAGTAACGCTCATGGCTCACGGAGATGAAGGTAAAACACAAAATGACCGATGAATGCTTGACGAGAACATATCATTACGCACGAACGTCTTCCCAAAGGGAACAAGTGACCCACCAGTTTCGAGGAGGCGAAGAAAATCGTGTGTCCTCTGGATTTACCGCCGTGAAATACCATGTGTGCATGAACAATTGCATCATTTATCGGGACGACACGCGGAGTCTACCATATGTCCGGTGTCTTGGCGTCACTCGATACAAGAAGAGGAAGAAAGCTCCTCGAAAATTGGTGTGGTACTTTCCGATCACTCCTCGTCTGCAGCGGTATTTAGCGGACCCTAAGGTAGCAAAGCTCCTGCGTTGTACGCAGCGGATAGGGAGGAGAAAGAAAGCGGGAAGATAGCGGAAATGATCCGGAGATAAATAAAAAAGACAAGATCTTTGAGTCACCCTAAGGATGCTTGAGCGGTGGCAAGCGTTGAACTTGAATACCCGAGAATTTGGGAAGGATCCAAGGAACATCGTCTTTGGTAGCGAGCACCGATGGAGTCAATCTGTTTGGCAGCAGGAAGAAGCACACATAGCTTTTGGCATGTGTTTGTGTGGATGTACAACCTTCCCCAGAGTTGTGCCTGAAGAGGAAGTACATTCACATGAGTATGCTAATTGAAGGGCGAAACAACCAGGGAGCGACATCAATCATGTATGCAGGGCTGCTGAAGGAGGAGCTAGACACGTTGTGGAAAACGCCAACCAATACGTGGGGACGCCGCAGAGAAAGAATATTTCCTTATGAGAGCCGCACTTTGCTCACGACGGTGCACGACTATCTCGATTCTGGATATCTCAGGGGCAGCTAGTCCACGGATTTTACGGATGTGTAAGGTGCATGGATGACACAACGTATCGCCAGCTAGATAGAGATCCGGGTCTTGAAAATCGTGTTCATGGGACATCGAAGGTGGCTTCGCGGCGATGACCCATGGAGGAAACGCATGAGGATGCATTCGATGGTGAAACCGAACCCCGAAAACGCCTGTACGGAGGAGCGGCGAGGAAATAGAAGAGCTGTTGAAAAATTGGAAGAAGCGCCTTGCAAATCGGGAAAGTAGAAAAAGGCGCCAGAGCCGGGAAAGAAGCGAAAAGGCGCCAGAGTCATTGCTTGAAGGTATGGAAAAGCGAATTACATTTTTACGGGACTTGCCCGTCTTGGAAGATCCACCGTGTGCCTCACAGCCTTGATGTCATGCATATCCACGAAGAATGTGTGCGAGAGTCTGCTTGGTACCTTGCTCAACATGCGAGAGGACCAAAGATGGGCGAAAGCAAGGGCAGGCTTGAAATCAATGGGCATCGAGGCGGAGCTTCACGCTAATGATGATGATGATGATGATGATGATGATGATGATGATGATGAGGCGAAGCGGGACCACGAGAAAGTCGTTACCAAAGGAAAAAAGGCCAAGAAGGCCAGGAAATGACTACCCTCCAGCGTGCTTCACTCTAAGTCGGGGAGGAGATCGAGCAGTTTTACACTGCCTCCTAGGAGTAAAACTTCCTTCTGATTCTGCCCAGGGGAAGATAAGCGAGATACCTAGACCCAATGAAGCGAAGTTCAGGCCGGGATGAAGTCTCACGGTATCCGCGTCTTGATGTATGCAGATACTTCCGGTTGCAATCAGGTGGGATCATGGACGCCACGCCCAGGTAAACGCTATTTGGCCTATGCAACTTTTTCGGCGTCATCTCGGAAGTCGATTGGCGTGAGAGCAACTTCGAAGGCTACTGAGGAAGAGATCGTGGTGATACTATGCGAGCTTGAGATGTACTTCCTGCGAATTCTTGACGTTATGGTGCATCTGCTGGTCCATATCGTGGAGGATATCATCCAACTCGGGCCGACGTTCGTGCACAGCATGATGCCCTTCGAAAGGATGAATGATGTCATCAAAGGATACGTTCGCAACATGTCACGTCCAGAGGGAAGTATAGCCAGGGCTTTCGACCGAAGAGTGCATCTCCTCTTGCGAATTATCTGAGGCATCGAGAACCCGTTGGTCTGCCCGTCAGCGAGCACCTCGGCAGGCTCGCTGGATGGGGTCACCGTGAGGTCACCTTGAAATGCATGTCGACTTCGAGGGTCAACTTCGCCGACTTTGAAAGAGCAAACCTAGTCGCTACAACACATAGGCGTGGTCGATCCTTGGGTGGTAGAGCACAAAACCTTTATTGAGAAGGCATTACAACGGCCGAGAGGCCAAGAGAGGGCGGACGGAGATATAATCAAAGAGCACAACTCATGTTTCGCAGCGTTGGTTCAAGCGAAGCTTACATCGTACCCTTTGCATGAGGATTCTTCGCGGAAGAACAACTCATATTAAGCCCTGATCACAGGCGTAGCGAGCACAACCTGATGACCTATGAAGTCACGATATCCATGACTACACATTCTACACCGAGAACAAGGACATGAAGAGCGATGGTTATCAGAACTCCGGGGTAGCGATGGAATCCTACACGGCAGCGACAAGGACAGATACTACGGAAGGATCGAGGAGATGCAGGGAGCTGAGCTTCTGCTGGAGAGAAGGTCCGATGTTCCGTGTCACGATGGGCCAAGAGCGTCCTAAAAGAAGACGGTATTTCACCACCATGGTTATACCTGAAGCCAAATCCAAGACCGCGGTATAGCGTCACCTTGAAATATGAGCCATGGAGTGCGGCTTCCCAAGTGGACCAATGCTTCTTCATTACCGACCCGTCAAAGCCCGATCGTGTTGCCATTGAGGAGAGGCAAAAGGAAGATCATCGAGAATGGATGGAGTAGCCAATGAGCAAGACTTCGACAAATGCGGCGACCGAAAGATCGAACATAATGACGACGATCAAGTAGCAGCACACACCACAAGAAGAAGCGGGACCACCCTACCTAAAGGGCGTCCGTTCCACGGAAGAACTCCATTTGCGAAAAAGAAGGGCAAGAAGATTGTGAGCAGATAGCTAGCTAAGATCGATTGTATTTCAATCGTAGTCTTCATTTCTCGATTGTATTTCATGGGCACTTTTGATATCATGAATATTTTTAAATTTCATGGGCACTTTTTAATTCATGAGGACACTTGATCTCGATCCCCCTCCATCTCGATCTCGATTCCCCTCCATCTCGATCTCGATCCCCTCCATCTCGATCCCACCGCACCTCCCCCGCTAGCTCCACCGCTGGCCCGGCGACCCACCGCAACCCTCCCGCTGAAGATTGTGAGCAGATAGCTAGCTAAGATCGATTGTATTTCAATCGTAGTCTTCATTCTCGATTGTATTTCATGGGCACTTTTGATATCATGAATATTTTTAAATTTCATGGGCACTTTTTGAATTCATGAGGACACTTGATCTCGATCCCCTCCATCTCGATCTCGATTCCCCCTCCATCTCGATCTCGATCCCCTCCATCTCGATCCCACCGCACCCTCCCCGCTAGCTCCACCTCCGCCGACGACCCACCGCAACCCTCCCCGCTCCACCGCTTGGCAAGCGAGCACCCGGCCCCCGCACCCTCACCCTCTCCACCGCCCATGCGATGATATTTTCAAGTAACAAATTTGAACATATTTTTAAAAAATTATTACTGTTTTATAAAAAAATATTACTGTTATGATTTAAACAAGTTTGAACATATTTAAACACAAATAAATATAAAAACAACATTTAAAATGCATAAAAAATATTGGGGAGCCTCGGAATCGAACCCGGGACCTCTGGTGTGTGTCTTTATCATCTTGACACATCGGGCTAGTGGGTGGGTTACATTGTAGATAGGGTTAGGTTGTAGATAGGGCTAGTGGGCTAGATTAAAAATTTCTAATGGCGCACCCGAGGGTGGTGCGCCATTAGAATAGTCGTACTTATAGGCGCCTCGTAGCCGGGTGAGTGCGCCATTAAGCTTCCCCCACACTAACTCCCCAATCTCTCTAATCTCTCCCCTCGCTCCTTGATCTCACCGCTTCCCCCGTGTTCGCCGTCCCCTCGCCGCCCCCCTCGCCTCCTTCCCCGCGTCCCGAGGCAGCGCGCGCCGCCCTCGCCCGCCTCCCTCATGAGTCCCAGGCAGCGCCTCGCCTCCCTCGCCGTCCCAGGCAGTGCCCTCGGCGTCCTCCCGCCCTAGCGCCCCCTCCCATGCGGCCCCTTTGCGCCCCTTGGCGTGCTCGCTTTCCAACACCGCGCGGCCTGCCCAGGAGGACCGCTGCCGTCTTCCTCTTCAACTACGAGGACCCGGACGAGCTCGGACGCCCAAGAGGACCGCCATCGCTCGACGCCCTCGACCGCGCGGCCTGCCCAGGAGGACCCGCCACCGCTCGGCCTTGGTCGCGCCCGCCTCGACTAACTCCGGCTGCCCCAAGTCGCCCTCGACCTCCCAAGTGAGCACCGAGCCGCTTCCCCCTCTTCCTCCTCTTTATGTCCTTCTGATGTGTTCTAGGGTTGGGGGTTGGAGAAATTTGGACAAGGAAAGGGGGTTGGAGAATTATGTAGCTAGGGTTTTCCAAATGTTCAAATCTCTGAGCTTGCATTTAGATGCATTTTAGAGGATACTAGTCTCAACTAAGCATCCGCCTAGAGATTCTTTCTTTAAGTAGCTAGGCTCCAATTAGTGAATTTTCCAGTGAGTTTGGATTCATGCAACAATATGAAACATTAATTACTATTCTTTCTGTCCACTAATGATAGATGTAACATGTAAGAAGTCCATAATTGATTAATGGATCTGTTAGTTTGATAGTTTTTTTAGTGTTGCACCTTTTCCTTCTACAACTTGCAGATGTGCACACAGTTTTTTGTGTTCAGTTTAGGAGTTGGTCCTTGGGAAGCATAAATAAAACATTATTGGCAAGTGCAGTCTTGTTACTCCTAGGTATCTACAAATGAGTAGATGAATATTTGTTACCGGAGGGTTACAATATCTTTCAAACTGATGTTGTTCTCATGATCATGCTTTCTAATGGTTTGATATCACCCAAAGTTTGGCATGGAAACTTCTGAGGAGGTACTATGTAGTGTTGTATTACTTCTACGGATTCGGGGTGTTTAAATGTGCATTAGTTCTTACGATAATTAATGGTTAAAGTCCTTTGACAAGAATGTGAACAATAAGAGATGTAACCAATCCCGGAAGTAGAACAATGTATCTTTTCTCTCTACAATTCTCATGCTGACAATATGGAACTAATTCTTTAAGTAGTTAATGAGAACACTTGGTCCATATTCATTTGCAGTGAACATACATTTTCACTGCTCTTATAATATGTGTTTGATGTCAGATTATGCTATGAGGATATTAGTCTAAGCCCAGTCTTGGATGCATTGTTTTATCCTGCGGTGGTTAAACCGGTTCTGAAAATTATCTAGTTTGACCTTGTACTTGTCCAGCTATCATAATCTATTCTTTGACCATGGCAGTGGCGGCATTTTGTTATGATAATTTCAGTATATATCTTCTTTGTCCTTTGCTGATCTCGTTGTATTTTCAATTCACGGGCAACTCTCCGACGAAGTATCCTCCATGTAATATATGTCTCATGCTTTCTAAAGAGTACTAGTATCTTGACTAAACTATCCACTTGCTATGCTTAGCTGCTTTCTGTTATGCGAATCGTGACACTTTGCTGTCATAATGCAACTAAGCATACTAGTCTCAACTAAGCATACTAGTTTTTGTAGTGAGGCAGGTAAGATAGTGAGACAGTAAGAAGAAACTTCCCAGATTATGTAGAAAGAAAATACTTGGTTTGTGAGCAAGTACCATGACATGAATCAAAAAACATATACGGTGGGAAAAATAAAATGGCGAGAAACACAGGAGGTTACGGTTTCTTTGTATCTCCACAAGTTTGGGTTGGTGAATATGGATGATTTTTTTATCCTGTGAACTCATTGTACTTTGCTACAAGAATTTGGTATCATCATGGTGTAATTTTGTTAACATTACGGTTTTGTCGGATAGTGGCTACACTAATCTAGAGTGATACAATTTTCCTTCCCATTTGGTATCATCATGTTCATTGTATACAGTTATAACATCATGTCGGTTTTTAAGTACATTTACAGACTCTAGTACACTTCTCTTACACTTCTTGAGGACTTGTATTTGCTACTGTTGTGTTGTTGTTCCTATCTTGTAATTGCTTGGCACACTACCATGACTTAATGTTTACAATAGCTGTTTTCTTTGTGTCCAATAGTCAGTGATATATTTTTTCTTGAGGTAACTGGTCAAATGTTCGGTGTGTATGTCTAAACTTGAATGCTGCAATGCTGTTTTCTTGAGGCTCTTGTAAAAAACTTGAGCTCTTGTCTTGCAAAGATGATGATCATCTTGCTAGTTTCTTTGAGTTTTGTCTCCGACCATTGTGTCGTGATGAATTTCACAGGTACCCGAGAGGCCCTTGAGTTTGCGGAATGTCGATTCACTTCCGTTACGGCAAAGTCGGGTACTCCATATGTCCTATTTTCAGCAAATTCATGCTGAATTTTTTATTGAATTTTAGCATGACTTTACTAAAAATAGGACATTTGAAATACTGCGACTAATGCATGGGCGAGGGTATCTTAGTACTTAGTTAAGTAGGATCAACTGCCACGCCATTCTTCTTTGCATTAAACCATAGGTGGCAATAGAGCCAAGTGATTAGCCCCAACTTAGAATTCTCCTTAGCATCGATAAACCCTAGATGATAAACCCAACATAGGTGGCAATAGAGCCAAGTGATTAGTGCCAAGTGATTAGGCCCAACCTAGGGTGCCTCCGCATCGATAAACCCTAAATGATGAAAACTTAACTTGGCTGCCCCGGATGCCTCGGTGTCGATGAGAACCTAAATGATGTATGCTTAGGCTTTTTAGGGTGCCTCGGCGTCGACAAACCCTAAATGATGAAAGCTTAGGCTTTTAGGGTGCCTCGGTGTCGACAAACCCTAAATGATGAGACCATGATCTTGTTCCTTGATAATAACCAACTATTTGACCAAACTTTTTTCCTATTTAGAAGCGAAACATGGCCCTGAACGATGAGGGCGGTGGTTGAGCGACGGCAATTCCCAGGAGCTGTCCCGGAGATGGAGGAACAACCTCACCGCTATGTGGACGCCGCGGAAGACACCAATCCTGATTACACAACCCCTAGTGGCGTCGGGGATGACACCACTGATGGTGCCGCCGAGGATGCCACCACAGATGATGGCGGCGCACACACAGATGGCAGCCAACCGAAGAAGCAAAGGAAGGACCGGCGCCCGAATCGCTCCGCACCCTCAAGAGGAATTCACTCAAGTGGACTCAGCGGGGAATCCAGCAGGCCCAAACATATAGTCAAGAAATTTTCGGTTCAGCTCGGGTGCATTCTCCGAGCACCGTCTCGATCAACACCGAGAACCTCCTTTTCCACGAAGCTGCACGAAGATACAAGTTCCCCTTGAATTTGAAAACACCGCCTCTCGGGGAATAAAGTGAGCAGTGCAGCCCTCCACGAAGATGAGCATGGCCACATCTGCTTGGAGAAAGCGGTGAAGAGAATGATTGATAAAGGTGATAGTTATGAGAAGATCAAGGAGAAATATCCTTTGATGGCGAAGATGAGTACAAGGAGTTCAAGATCAAGTGCGAGAGCAAAGTGCAACCTCCGAATCAAGTCGGTGGGGAAAGAAATGCGGGAGTTGAACTTAGGGAGCATAAACTCGGTCCCGGCCCGTGATTCTGAGTGGCGGAGCCTATATGGGACAAGGAGGGGCGGGCGTGCCGAGCAAGGCCTACCACCCCGCTTTGAGAAATACAACGTTGACAAGGAAACCAGGAACTATGTCAGGGCCCGGTACAAGGAGGACCCGATAACAACGGAGCTTACCACGGATCCGAAGACCAGGCGCAGGCTTGTTACGGTAAGGAATACACCCCTGCGTAATTAGCTCCATATGGTTGCACTCTAATTAATCCCCAATATTTCTAAATGGTTCACGTTCCTTTCGCGGAGACCTTTGAAAGCGATGGCGATGTCGTCTCAGAGCTCCCCTTTTGACACCCCTTTAAATAGGGCATTGAACGTAATGAAAAACAAGGATAAGCTCACTAAGCCGACGTCAGCTGGTCGTGAGGCTGGCAAAGTCTTGTCCACAAAATGGGGGTCATACTATACCGCTGGTGTGCGGAAGGAGAAAAAGACCAGCTCGGAAAGCGGGGCCTTACGAGGTTGAAGAACTCAAGGCACAAGTGGCGCGGATTCCGGAGCTTGTCCAAGAGCAAGTGGAACAACAAGCGGGAGCGAAGCTCAACGCCATGGTGCCTACGTTGATTCATGGGGCGGCAGCGTGGATTGCAGGCGGCCAGCGGGGGCCTCCCGGTTCCAGCTTCACGGCCAGCAACTTCGCCTTTGCACGCAGCGGCGGCGCCATTGGTGTCTCCGGCGGAGGCGGTATTCGTGTCTCCGGCCACGCACGGGCATTGGAGCTTAATGCACCGGGTGTACGCCCGGCGACACCTCGCCCGACAAAGCGCCCTCCGTCGATTGCACTCCCGCCGTTGGCGGTGCCTCGACATCGGCCGAGCTCGGCGGCATCACGGTAACTAAGCCTCTCGGCCGATGACTTCATCTCCTTGCCTTTGGTGGGCATCCACAGCGCATACTGTACATGTTTTCGCAGGGCACCGCCTTGGCGTTCTCGCACTCTTACGCGCCGTGGGCGCGAGGTTGGTCGATGTCGCCCATGGCGAGAAATCGTTCAACCGGGCAACCCCATGTTCCACGGTAATCCGATGCCACCCACGGTGTATAGTGTTGAAGTGGTTGGTGTTGCCGAACTGCGACGGCGGTTACCTCCGATTCGACCACCGGGCGATGAAGAAGATGAGATGACCCTCGGCGCTGCGTAATCGGCCCTCTTGAAATAACAGCCAGATTCGCGTTTGGGGCGGGGACACCACCCTTAGACAAGACCTCGGTCGTGCGGCGCCAAGCCATGGCAAGAACGCCGCGAACGCTTCACGTGAGTCATTGGACATCCCTATAGCACGAGGATCCGGACAGCCCTATAACACGAGATCCGGACGGCGGCGACAACGGCGGCGGTACATTTACCAAAGTTGATAAGTACTTTGCCGAACATGGATGCGGCTGGCGAGTTCTGCGGGCCTCTTTCTCAGAACCCAACCAAGGCGACCACGATCTAGGCTGGTACGGCGGAGAAATCAATTACAGCAGGCATCGTCGGCGTTCGATTCTTAGGACACGCCTCCAGATCCCGCCTTCACCGAGCCTCGAGATAGGCGAGGTGCGAAATATTATCCAGCCCCAACACGCTCAAGAAGGCGGTATGTGAGCAGAACTTCGGTCCCATTACAGGAGATCAAGAAGAAGGGGCGGAAGCGAAAGACTAACAAGGCGGCGGTGCGAAACCGGCACCGAAGTTCGATCCGTGCTTTCGGGGCGGGCCACCTTCACCTAAGGATATCTCGAGGAGGGTGCATGTGGCGGGTAGGGCGATGCTACCACCAAATATGTTGAATGCTGCAACCGGTGCTATGCGGAGTCTGCACGACAGTGTTCTTTCTTTGGAGAGCGGCGTCTCAGAGAGAATGATGTGGCATACCGGTTTTCGTGGCCAAGGTGCGGAGGGCAAGGGCTTTGTGGATGGCGACATCGAGAGTACGATCGTCCTGCGGTTTGATGACATCTTTGCTATGTTTAACCTTCATTCGCTGCACTACACCTTGATTCGGCTGTTTTATTTGAGTATTGAGATGCGGATCATTAGAGACAAGACCGGGACATCGTGATTGTCGACCCCTTCTACATGCGTGCCAAGCACTTGAGCGATCTTTGGGGACCGCCAAATTCTTGATTCACACCTCGAAGGCGTCATTACAGCAAACCGGATAAGGGTAACTTCCTTGTGGCTTACTTTCCCGAGTAAGTCATCCCTTAACTGCCCCGTAACATATGATTTCTTAGATTTCGATCGTTCTTTTTTTTTCTAACATTCCGTGTTCTGTGCAGTGACACACATTGCACACTCATCCTCTTAAGCCGAAATATTCCATGGCCACGTATTTCGACCCGAACCATAACTCCAAGATAGACTACACAAATGTCAAGAAAGTTCTTGATGATGTTCTCCCAGCTACGCCAAATCTGGAGGCACCTTCGCCCGAGGCAGATCGTAAATCACGGCAAGCACACCTTCTCACACACAATACGAAGTTACGATCGTCAAGCAGCCGCTTTGTCGGTCAGAAAGGATGCCTACTACGCCCTCCATCACATGCGAGGCGATCGTGAGGACCATCATCACCTTACGCTGCGGATAGTCTCAAAGATTGGGCAGCGAGGTTGTCGGCAACCCATGGCGCGGACCTCGGACAAAATTCTTTCGCATCCGATTCGGAGTTTGCGGACATCATCCATCAAGATGTCCTTCATACCTCGGGGCAGTTCTTCCGCAGATATCAACCGTCCAACGGTGAGATAGATGAAAGCGCTACAAATGCAGGGGTGACAACAACCGTGATTTCATGACCATCACGACAGAATGGCGGCTTCATCCACGCTCTGTCCGATGAGTCGAGTCGAAAGTAGTGATGTGTAGTTCTGAAACATTTATTGGCTCATGTTGTAATTAAACTTTAATGAATACGTATGCCTCTTTGATTTGGACAGTCGTTCAACTTAGATATGTCGATGCTATTTATTAGTAGGACCATGAATCGTGCTATTAATGTCTTGCTTTTCTCTTAGATCCTTTTGTTGCATACTTACATATTGCTTATGTATTGTATGCATTGTTTGGCTTGTGCATAGAGATGCCGTCGTATATGTCGTGTACAAGGGTAAGGTTCCCGGAGTCTCTGACGACTGGGAGGAATGTCGGAGACAGGTTCACCGTTCAAATGATATGAGTTACAAAGGTACACCACTAGGCGGAGGCGAATCTAGATACGCCAGCTATCTAGCGGGAGAGAGAAGGAGGGCGTTGGAGGAACGGATGAAGACCAGTTTGATCGCGATGATGCTCATCGTGATGACCACAACTCTCTCCATGTGATGGTAGTTTAGATGATCGATATCGACTTGTAATGTGAAGACAAACTTGATACTCGCGGTCTTGAGACTTGTAATGTTTTATCTTTGTTCGGTCTTTTGAATTCGGAGACTACTATGATGAATTGTATTCGGAGACTAATCTTCTATTGTATTCGATGAATCTGCTGTTGATGTGTGTTCTTGTCTATATTCTGTCCAATAATATATTTTGTAACCTGTGCAAAAATCAGAAAAGTAAAAAACCAAATATTCATACTAATGGCGCATCACCACAGTGCGCCATTAGTATATAAAAGATATTAATGGCGCATCAACATTGCATGCGCCATTAGTATGACAAAGCACATGCTTAGGTATGGCCCCGGGAGGCACACTAATGGCGCATTGTGTTACATACTAATGGCGCCTTGCTTAAATGCGCCATTAGTATACCAGAATACTAATGGCGCACCGGTGGTGCGCCATTAGTAAAATATACTAGTGGCGTGCTACTAATGGCGCACTCGTAATGTCGCCATTAGTAGGCAAAAACTCAATCTTGCCATTAGTAGGCCTTTTTCCTAGTAGTCTTGAGGCGGATCAGGCGGCGGAGTCGGGGAGGAGACCTCCTCGAGAAGTCCTCTGGTGGCTTGGCGGGGCTCTGGTGAGGTGGAGTGGTGGTGCGGGCTCGAGGCGAGCTCGGGACCTTCTTTATAGGTGATCCCGAGGCGGTGGCATGACGGGAAATCTCCGGCGATGGTTCTGGCGGTGCGGTGGTTGGTCGGGTAGTTTAGGGGTTGGGCATCAGCGTGGAGATCCTTGGTTCCATTCGAGATGCTAACCTAGGTTGGATTAGGCGTGCTTGTTGGTTTCGACGAGCAGAGCCAGCGGGCCCATCGGCGAAGGCGCACCTGTGCTTGCAAGACCCGCAGCGGTGATGCTGCTGACATCTTGTTAAGCAGAGACGGCCGCAGCGGAGGCCTCGGGTGCATTAGGCGGCGCGGGCGGCGCGAGAAAGCTGGCGTTAGCTCACGCCTTGCCGCCACGGGTGGGTCTGCCACCGCCATGAAGCTGCCGGCGTCGGCGTGGCACGCTACCACCGACACACAATGTCCGTCCAAGAGAGGCGTGCGATGCTTTGGATAAGGAGGAGAGCCTTGCGCCAATGCGCTGGCAGCGTCTTGGTGATCGATGACATGTCTCTGACGAAAACGACACTGATTGTCGAACTGCAACTCTGAATTTTCTGAATATGTACAGAAACAGTGGAGGTGTTCGATGAAATGATTTTGGAATGAGGAGAATTTATCTGGGGCTGATCTTTGGTGTGGTAGTCTCTCAAAGCACCTGGGGGCTGCCTGATTTTTGGTGGAATTTTTTTAGAAAAGAAAATATGAATTTCACCAAAAGTGATGAATCTGGTCCAAACTTGCAGTGGTTGAAACTTGAAAATTTTGAATTGTGGAAGAGTGGATCTTGATGGATCAAGGTTGGGGGTGCTAGGTACTATCGAGAGGAGTTGGTTTGATATCAAAACTCAAAGGAAATCATGTACTTCCTTTGTAAATCATCTAGGCTTAAAATAAAAGACAGAATTGTTTTTGGGGATAAAATAACTGAAATAAAATTCAAAAATGGGTTGAACTTGTTGGAATAGAAAGTTTGGGTTGCCCCAAAGTGGAGGGAAGGGTTTTGGGATAAATTACAACATGAGGCATGGTAAAACAATAGGTGGTTTCAAAACAAAAGAATAGCCCCAAAACCCATAGGGTTTATTTTTAATAGAAAATAAATTCCAAAAATTTATTTGAGATGGGTAAAAATCAGAAGGAAGGTTTTTAATAACCAAACACCAAGGTTCAGGAAGATACAAAATAAAATCCTTGCCATGGGGGAAATTTTTTGAGAAGGAGGGGTTTTTGGAAAGATTTAAAATGGCCTCCTTCAAAACAAACAAAGTTTTTGTTGAAAACCAAATTAAAATTTTGGAGTGTCACAACACCTACCCCTTAGGAAAAATCTTGTCCCGAGATTTCAGCTGATCCTCAAATAGGTGTGGGTGCTTTCTGTCCAAGAAAATCCTCTCTTTCCCAAGTTGCTTCATTCTCGGTGTGATTGCTCCTTTGAACTACGAAAAACTTGATTGTTTTACGGCGGGTCCTCCTTCGAGAATCCTCCAATATTTTTATTGGAGCGTTCCCGGTAGGTGAGGTCTGGTTGCACGTCAATGTCTTCATGGAATACTTGCTTCTACGGGTTGCTCATGCACTTCCTTAAGCTGCGAGGCGTGGAACACGTGCATTGTGGTCGTCCGGATAATTCTTGAGTAAGTCTAGGTTGGTGAGCTCTGGTGCCTCTTCGTGCCATTATCTGGAAGGGTCCGATGAATCTTGGTGCTAGCTTTCCCTTAACCTTGAATCGTTGCAGGCCCCTCATAGGAGATACTAAAGTACATATACTCACTTAGGGTTCAAAAGCTGACTCCCGATGCTTTTGATACGTAATAAATCTTACATCCGATTTTGAGCTGTCTTGAGTCGATCCTAATTATCTTAACTTTCTCCTCAGCCTCCTTGAGCATGTAAGCCCAAAGATCACGGCTGTCTCTCGGTTTTTGACCAATTTAGCGGGTACGACATCTCCGCCCGTACAAAGCTTCAAATGGTGCCATTTGCGTGGCTTGGTAGCTGTTGTTGTATCACGAACTCTACATATGGCAAGCTTTTCTTCCCAAGCTGGTTCCATAGGTGAGGACACATGCTCTTAGCATGTCTTCTAGAATTTGGTTTACGTTCAGTTTTCCATCGAGTCTAGGGGTGGTATGCGGTACTAAACGCCAGTTGAGTTCGAGCTTGTTGTAATTGATCCCAAAATCGGAGGCGAATTGAGTGCCTACATGTGATATTATAGTCTTTGGAACTCCATGCAAGCGAGATGATACGTGAAAGATAAAGCACAGCAAGCTTCCGAGTTGTGTGGGTTGTCTTTACGGGGATGAAGTGTGCCACCTTAGTCGAATCTATCTGTGATGACCCATATGGCATCATTCCGGTATGACCGTGACAGGTAGTCCAACAATAAAATCCATTCCAATTTAGTCCCATTTCCACTCGGGTATCTTGTTTGGCTGTAATAGTCTGGCGGTTTACGGTGCTTTCGGCCTTGATCTTGACATGAATCACAACATGCAATGAACGTGGCTATGTCCCTTCATACCGTGCCACCAAAAAATTTCCTGAAGGTCCTTGTACATTTTTCTTCCTCCAGGATGGATTGAATATGGAGCGGTGTGGCCTTCAGCTAGAATTTGGTGTTTAAGGTCCTCGATATTTAGTGCATAAAGCCTATCTCCGTACCACAATATTCCCACCTTTCGTCTATAATGAATTACGAGGCCTTGCCCAAACTCACTTTCCTTTTTATGCCTTCAATGCTAGGTGTCCATCTTTGAGCCTCCTTAATCTTTTCTATCGGGGTAGGCTGTATTTCTAAATTCGACACACTACCTTGGTGACCATTATCAAGTTGAGTTTAGCAAACTCACACTTGAAATTCAGGTCTCAGATTTGGTAGGTTGCGTTGTCCGAGCTGGGGTTAGACTAAGAGCATCCTCCACTACATTTTCTTTTCACGGATGGTAGTGGATACCAACATCATAATCCTTCACTAATTCCAACTTGCGTCGTTGCCATAAATTGAGTTCAGGTTGTGTGAAAATATACTTGTGGCTTTTATGGTGCATGTATATTTCACAATGATTTCAAGTAGAAAGTGTCTCCACTCTTTGAGTGCATGGATGACTGCTGCCAACTCCAAGTCATGAGTAGGATAATTTTCTTCATGCTTGCGAAGTTTCACGGAAGCAAGCGCGACTACCTTGCCTTCTTGCATTGTCGCATCCGAGGCCCTTCGGGATGAGTCACAATAAACCTCAAAATTCTTGTGTATATACGGCACAATTAATCTGGTCTTTGTCGTTAATTTCCTTTTTAGTTCTTGGAAACTTTTCTCATAAGCTTCCGGTCCATTCAAACTTCTTATCCTTCTTGAGTAAGCTGCGTCATTGGCTTTGCTATGGTGGAGAATCCTTCAATAAATCTTTGGTAGTATCCTGCCATTCCCAAGAAACTTAAATACGTTAGTTATGCTGCTGGTGGTTTCCAGCCAAATGCAATATGAGCTTTTCGGGTCTACGGCAATACCTTCTTGGAAGATTAGGTCCGTGGCCAGAAAACCCACATCTTAGCCAAAATTCACATTTGCTGAACTTGGCGTACAATTGGTGTTTCCTTAGTTCTCCTAGTACAATTCTGAGATGATCAGTGTGCTCTTCTGGTGTCTTGGAGTATATCAGAATATCATCGATGAATACCACAACAAACTTGTCCATAAACTTCATAAATAATTTGTTCATGAGGTGAACAAAATATCTTTGAGGCGTTTGTTAGTCCAAAGCGGCATTCTTGTGAACTCATACAATCCGTGTCACGGAGGTGAAGGCTGTCTTGGGGATATCTTACATTAGTACTTTTAATTGATGGTATCCCGACCTTAAGTCAATTTTGAAAACATTTGCACGGCGAGCTGATCAAATAAATCATTTATCCGTGGCATCGGGTATTTGTTCTTGATTATGACCATGTTAAGTGCTCGATAGTCTATACACAATCTCAGTGTCCCATCCTTTTTCTTGGCAAATAAAATTGGTGAACCTCAAGGTGATGAGCTGGCTCGTATATATCCTTTGTCCAGTAATTCTTTTATTTGCTTCTTTAATTCTACCAACTCGGATGGTGCCATTCCATATGGTTTCTTGTAAATGGGGGTGGTTCCGGGTGCTAGTTCAATGCTGAATTCTATTTCCCGGTGCGGTGGCATGCACAGTAGTTCTTGGGAAATACGTCTAGAAAACTCACACACCTCTGGAACTTTGCTTAACTTCGAAAGCGTCCACCTTGTTCAACCTCGGTCTTAGAGATATTTGTCTATCTTGAGCTGAAACATTTAGTGTCTTCCCGTGATGGTGGGTGAGAATTACGGTCCGGTTGAAGCAGTCAATAAATCCTTTGTTGGTGCTTAACCAATCCATCCCTAGGATCACATCCAGTCCTTTATTTTCCAATACAATAAGGTTGGCGTGAAACTTCAATCCTTCAAACTCAATAACCACCTTTGAGGGAGTCTGGATTAGGGGTGTCCAGGATGGCGGACTACCATCATCGACCGAACTATCATTTGCGGACTATCATCATCGTGGGACTCCAAGACTATGAAGATACAAGATTGAAGACTTCACCCCGTTAATAGGATGGGACTTTCCTTGGCGTGGAAGGCAAGCTTGGCGATCTGGATATGTAGATCTCCTACCATTGTAACCGACTCTATGTAACCTTAGCCCTCTCCGGTGTCTATATAAACCGGATGGCTTTGAATCCGTAGGACTAGAATCACAACAACCCTTACAATCATACCATAGGCTAGCTTCTAGGGTTTAGCCTCCTTGATCTCGTGGTAGATCCACTCTTGTAAACATCCACAATATCGATATCAATCAAGCAGGACGTAGGGTTTTACCTCCATCAAGAGGCCCGAACACAGGTAAACATCGTGTCCCTTGTCTCCTGTTACCATCCGCCCTAGGCGCGCCTGATTCGGGACCCCCTACCGAGATCCGCCGGTTTGACACCGACATTGGTGCTTTCATTGAGAGTTCTCTGTTTACGTCACCGATGAAGCTTGATGGCCTCTTCAATCAACAACGGCGTAGTCTGGCGAGACTTTTCTCCCGGACAGATCTTCGTATTCGGTAACCGCTGCTTGAGCCAACTCACTTAGCCATCTGGAGCAGATCAAAAGCTATGCCCCTAAGCCGTCGGTCAGGTTTGGAAGCCTAAACTTCCACGGCCGATATCGCGGGGACTTGATCTTGATGGATCTGAGCCACTGACCCGGCGTCTTGCATGGCTATCACGATGGGCATGACCTAACTTCTGCCGGGGCGGACAGCACCTTGGAGGCCGCACGAATCGCTCCGACTCATAGTCCGCCCGATCGCGCCGGATCGAGGGCGGATGGCGGACACCGCCTCGAGCGCTGCAACTCCTACGGCGATGGAGCCGAACACTTACCTTGTCCCGCATAAAGCCCATGGCTCCGAGGTGCCGGACTCTCTGCCGGACTCCGGACTTCCTGCGCCCTTGCCAGTCGAATCCGATTGGGCGCCCGATCATAAATTCACCGCTGCGGACATCTTTCAGCACTCGCCCTTGGCGATATCATAAATTCACTAAAGCATCTCTACGCTATCCGGAGAGCTGGCGAACTTCGGCCAGGGCGGTTCAGAGACAGCAGACGGCGAAGAAATTTAGATCCCACCACCACGCCCGTAGCCACCGTCGGCGATTTAACGGCGTGCTCGACTACGACTCCGAAGACATCGACGGTATGGGCGGCGATGCGGAGACTACCAAGAACCAGCGCCCTCAGAGACCTTTGGATAACCACCTCGTCATATGACATATACATGGTGGACACCCCAAAAGATGGGAGCAATGAAGAAGCGTGGAGGCCGATTCCTTAAAGAAACAGCCAGCGCCCGGCGCGTGGCGCGCCGCTCTAAATCCCGCCCGCGGCAAGAATGGAATTCCGGCACGGAGATAATAACACCCCGAAAGTGCCGAAGACAACTCCTCCGGCCACGATCCAGCGCGGAGGGAGGCGAAGCAAGCCCTCGGGAGAGGCGGCGAGGCGAAGAAGGTCGAGGATGACAATTACTTACCTCCCTCGGGAGGCAGGCAAGCCTCGGCGACGGCCAATTCGTCGATGCTGAGGATGCCGTCGAACAAGAGCGTTCGGGCGAGGCTAATAGCCACGACAAACAACAGCTTCAAGCTGATCAAGACCCTCTTGGCCCGACAGATGGACCAAGGTCCTCGCGGCGAAGAGTATGAACTCGAGCGCCCCTCAAAATTACCCAAAAGCATAAGTTGCTCCCCGATTAGAGGAGGAGGCATACAAACCTGCATCACCATCGCTGTCTGGCCGGACCGACCACCTCGTGGCGCGCGATAGAGAAGGCGTGCAAGCCCTCCACCAAAACCGTGCCCGGCATCGCTCAAAAAGCAGGGAAGCCACGGGAACGCGCCGGACTTCGCGAGATATATTGGAGGACAAGGCAAGACAATCCAGATCTATCTATGGATCACGTGGGCGCCCCGACCCACGGCGAATACCGTCGCACCGGATACAACTTCTCGGCCGGGCGAACATAGCGAATAACGCTCTCTCGAGCTACGTCAGCGATATTGCTCAATCTGAGGCGCCGCACACCCACTATGCTTCAGCGGCGAAGTAATGGATCATCAAATCCCTGAAGGGTTCAAACCCGTTAATATCGAATCCTACAATGGCTGCAACAGACCCGCGGTTTGGATTGAGGATTATCTCCTCCATATACACATGGCCCATGGCGGCATCTTCACGCCATCAAATATCTCCCGCTCAAGCTTAAAGGACCAGCTCGGCATTGGCTTAACGGCCTGCCGCAGAGTCAATTGGATCTTTGGGAAGACCTGGATGCCGCATTCCTCGACAACTTCGAGAACGCGTGTATGTGCGACCACCGGGGCAGCTTGAGATGACCTAAACCACATAATCCAGCAGCCAGACGAATCGGCGGGCAATTCTGGACACGGTTCTTAACAAAGAAAAAATCAAATCGTCATTTGTCCGGGATGCAGAGGCACTCGCGCTGCCTTCAAACATAACATCCATGACGAGTGGCTGACCCGGCACCTAGGGCGAGGATAAGCGAAATCCATGGCAGCCCTCACATCCCTCATGACCCGCTTACGTGCGGGGAGAGGATAACTGGCTAGCTTCGCGATAACAACCTCGGCAAAAATCTTTGGCGGTCGGATACCAAGAACCGCAATGGCAGGTTAGCGTCGAAACAAAAACAAGCGCCGCGTACTTGGCGGCGACAGCAATGAGGATACGGCAGTCAACGCTGGATTCCGAGGCTCCAAACCGGTCAGCGGAAGAAGCCATTCAAAAGAACCACTCCGGGCCCGTCAATTTGGACGAATACTCGACCGATCTTGTCAAATACATGGAACCCCGAAAAGCCAGCTAACCACACCAGCGAGAGATTGTTGGTTATTCAAGCAGGCGAGGCAAATTAATCGCCGAAAACAGTGACAAGGGGCTACACAGCGATGGCGAGGAAGAGACCCGGCCGCCCGAACAACGAGAGGACAAAAGGATTCCCCCCTCAAGTTCGGACGGTAAATATGATATCATAGCGCATATTCCCAAGAGGGAGGCGAGCGTGCACTAAAGGGACCTATCTGGCGATGGAGCCAGTCGCCCCAAAAATTCAACCCATGGTCCTCTTGCCCGATCACTTTCGATCGAAGAGACCATCCGACCAGTATCCGCCATGGCGGATTCGCGCGTGGTTTTAGACCCAATCATAGATAGATTTCACCTCACGAGAGTCACGATGGATGGCGGCAGTAACTGAACCTGCTTTATCGAGGATACGGTGTGCAAGATGGGCATAGACCCTTCAAGTTAAACCTACAACGACAACCTTCAAAGGCGTCATACCGGTGTCGAGGCCAATTGTACAGGCTCGATCCTGCTGGAAGTGGTCTTCGGATCCCGGATAATTTCCGAGCGAGAGTTAATCTTCGACATAGTCCCGTTCATGGCGGCTATCACGCTCTGCTTTCAGACGAACGCGTTTGCAAAATTCAACGCGGTGCCGCATTATCACATACCTTAAGCTCAAGATGCGAGGCCCTCGTGGAGTCATCACGGTCAGCGGAAACACGGGCGCTCCTCCGAGCGGAGGAACATACAATGACTCTCACGGCAGAAATACAGAGCAGCCTTTTAAGAGCAATTCTCGAGTCCGGCCGTTAAGCGACCGGACACGACCAAACACGCCCGGAGCAACATCAACCATGACCACACAGCACGTTCCGTTGCCGCAGCGTATGTCGGCTAACCCGATCCTCGCCAAAAATTGTAAGACAAACTCTCGCGTACATAATTCATACTGGAAATACCATGGGCATAGGGAAGGGCACAACCACAACAGACCAGTGCGGTTCGACCACACCAGGGGATCCCAAGTGTGTCGCTCTTGTTTCTTTTATTTTTCTCTTTTTTATACAGAACTTCGGTCCGGTGGCGAACCTGCGAACTCATGATGCAACAGCGAGGGAAGGACAAAGGCGCGATGAACACTCGGTGGTCTCCATCACGAGCATTAAATTTGTTAAATACAACATTCATGGCGTACCCACGGAGAGAGCGCCTTTAATTCGTCCAATCCCTTGCTTTCCGCACTATTTGTATCATTCCGCGATAGCATATCTTCTCGAATAAAATGCAGCACTTTTTGCCTATAATTGCATTACTTTATATATATATGTTCATTTACGACATGTTGCACCGTGCATCTTAGTACTGACCAAATACACGAGGGGCTTATGTCCTCCGCATTATGGTGTGATAAAGTCCGCACACTTTCACAAGTGCACGGCACTTGAACTTATAGCATTATATGAATCAGCTCGAATCATGTCTTGGGTCCAATAGTTGGGTTTTCCGGCTCCCATGTTTGGCACCTTACGTTCCGTTCTATCGGCTAAGGTAGTGGGAGAACCACTGCGATTGGCGCCCGGTTGAGCTGGGTTAACGCCTCGATGGAAAGCTAAAACTGGTGGCATGATAAGGCGAGACTGAGGTAAGCTGTTCGAGAGGTCCTTTCGGGTCCTTAAAGACCCTACGCCAGCTTGACGAAGTTCCGGATTATGTCCGATGAAGGCGTGGATAGCGCCCCAATTCGGTCTTCGAATACTAGGGGCTTCGCGAAATTTAAAATTATAGAATTATGTGGCTAAGTGAGAGTGTTCAAGCACTATAAGTCCGGTTGCCTTGTTACGTTGTGTTGGCGCCTCCCTAGATGGACCAAATAAGGGGAAAAAGTGTGCTCATGTTTATCCCGAACACCCCAGCACTCGTGGCATGGGGCTGAAGCGACGACTTGCCATCTCTCAGATTTAATAAGCGGCATACTGAAGGTAATATTTTTAAATTAAACAAAGCGTTGCTTAAGCGCATATGAACAAAGTTTTCAGCGTATACGGGATAACACATTGCAATTCGCTCAAAAATTACATCCACAGGGGCACTCATCCCCAATCTTGCGGGCACCCTTCAGGACAGCCTTATAGTAAATTTGGGCGTCACGATGCTCCTTGCCGGCTGGTGGCGCGTCGGTGATTAGCTTCTCCGCATCCAGCTTGCCCAATGCACCTTTCTTGGCGGGCAAGGGCCCGACGAGCACCTTCAATACAGGCGGAGCGCTTGATAACCTCCACCCGGAGACGCGCATCCACTAGCCGTCATACGCAGGCGAAGTAGCTCCCAGGCATGGCCTCTCCGAGCCCTGGCCCGGGACTATGAGGCCCTTCATGGCCTGCTCGGCCACCTTGTGAAGCTTCGACCATTTGCCATGGTCGCTAGAAAACTTACCGGATGGCGGCCTCGGCCATCTTGAGACCGAAGACCTTCTCCGTTGAGCTCCCCTCCTCGGCATTTTCGGTAGAATCACGGCTGACATCGAGACCGCTGCGAGGCAGATCTACAAGCATACAGAGCTCGAATTCGGGTAAGTAACACGTAATTTACATTCACATGCTTGCTTTGCATGAAAAATGCCTTACCGCCGCTATCTTCCTCATCAACTCAATCTCTGAAGGGACTTATGGGCCTCGGCCTTGGCGGTTTTAGCACTTTCGAGGCCGAGGCAAGCTCGGACTCTCGAGTCTTTGAGTCACGCTCCAAACTCTCATGCTTTTCCATGAGAGCCTGGAGCTCTTGCTGAACCACCGCCACCCGCGCCTCCTGCTTTTCTCGCTCTGCCCGTTCCGTGGCCGCATTACGTTCGGCCGCAGACACGGCCTCCTTTAGGGTCGCCACCTCGTTCGTGGCCCCTGCAGTACCCATGTTATCCTCGTTATTTTTTGTTGCAACCTAAATCCTTTTCTGTAAGGTACAAGTCCAAAGTGGTGTTTCTCACCTTCTTTGTCCTGGAGCTGCTTCCTGGCGCGGCCGAGCTCTTGCCCGGACCGCTCGAGTTCCTGCTTCAGCACCGACCTCCATGGTCGGTCTGTGGCCGGAGAGGTCAAGCGCAGCCTGCAACCCATATTGACATAATTTTTTAGCAACCTCACGTATATCTTTTTGAGATCCTCGGTCCGGCTTTTCTTTCCGAACACCGAACCCGAGCATCGAGGGCTACTGTCTATGTGGTATTACATTGCATATTTTAACTTCTTACCTCAAAGCCTGATAGAAGGCTACTGCGGGCTTGGTCAGCCCGCCCTTGGCGAAACTGCATACGAATCACCGCACTCATAATAGTGCGGTGTTCTTCCTCGATGGAAGCGCTCTGCAGCGCCTCCAACAAATTGCCCGGCGCCTCCAGTTGAACGGAAGCCGCCGGCGTCACGGTCTTGCCCTTCGATCGAAGGGGCCGCCGGCCGGACTCCGGAACCACAGCGGGTTACATTGTGGAGTCAGGCGCCAAAGTCGGGAGGGCGCCTTGTGGCGCCTCCGGGCCTCCCCGATGGGTCCTTCTTGGGTTCCCACCCGGCATCCTCGGCGTCGCGAGGGGTGGAGGCGGTCGGGATGGAGTCTGCATCCGGCCAGAGCCAGCGACCCCTTTCGAAAAGCGGGGAGATCATCGTGGCCGGACTACAGGCGGTATGCGGCATTAGAATGACACTATGTGGCGTAGAAAGAAATTATAAATCATTAGGAATCCGGATACTTACGATCTCGCCGGAGCTGGCCCTTGAAGGCCATTCTTCCTCGCCAAGCGTTGATGTTGGCGGAGCTGTTCGGGAATAGTCCTTCCCCTCTTGGACCCTTCGGCCTCCCTGTTGGGGAAGCCTTCCTCTTCCTCTCTTCCTCCCTGCAGGAGAGAGTCCTCTTCCTCCTCCTCATTTTCGGGGAGGAATCCGCCCGAGTCGTCGGACGCTTTGGCAAACGGGCACTCTTCCGAGCACCCGTGGCCTCCTTCTTGGCCTTCTTCTCCGGCACCACGTGCGGTGCGGAACCAGCAACCTCGCTGAGGCGGCGTCTCTGGGTCTTACGGCATAGGAGCGGACGGGGTAATCTGCTCCGCCTTCCTCATCCAGTCTGTCAAAGGAAAAGGGGAAATTAAAACCGGATAGAGTCAAACTATGAAAAACAAGTGTCCCGTAAAGGGGTAGAATCACTTACCTCGTCGGCTGGCGCTGCGGCGAAATCGCGATCTTGAGTCGCGGATCACGAAGGCTTGGCGCCCTTGAACAGCACCTTCGAGCGCTTCGTACATTGTGTCGAAGAGCTTGCTCGGCGCTGGTGCTGTTCGGATCGAACTCCATAGATTGAATGCCGCTCTTGGCATGGGAGAATCCCGTGACGAGCATGACACGGACCATGTTAACCAGCTGAGCTTCTTCACCGGCTTCTTGATACTGAGGCTTGGAGTCCGTCGGCTCCTTCAAACTACCCCACAGCAAGCCCTTCTCTTTCCGGGGAGGTGAGCTGCGTGAGATACTGAATCTAAACTTCGGGGCCGCCGCCCATTTAGAGTCACTGGCTCGGTGATATAGAACCACCCGATTGCCACCCCTTGACGGATTCCACGAAGGCCCCTTGAACCAAAGGATGTTGGACATCTTGCCCAACATGGCGCCTCCGCACTCGGCAGAGTGCCCTTCACTACCTTCCGACGACATTGAAGGTCTTGAGCCACAAGCGAAGTGAGCTGGATCTGCAGAGGAAGGCCTACGCACAGCGATACGCGCCGAGATATTGAGGATGAAGTTCGGCGCCAGATCATGGAAATCCAGGCCGTAGGTAGAACATGAGCCCCGGACAAAGGGATGTAGTGGAAAGCCCAGTCCAGCGGAGGAAGTGGGGAAGAAAGGCGACCCTCTCATGGGGCTGGGGGGGTGGGAATGAGCTGCCCTAAATCCAGGCGGCAGTCGGCGATGTCGCCCGGAAAGGTATCCGGCGCCCTTGGCGATTTTATGATGTGCTCCTCCTTAACGGTGGAGGCCAACCATTTACCTCCCGCTCCGGACATGGTGGGGAAGGTTGAGGCGAGATGCGTGAACTTGGGCGCTGGAGCTCGGTCGCGGAGATGGATAAGCAAAGGAGGAAGAAGGCGTGGGTGAGAAGGTGAATCCTTATCCCTTATATGGTGAGGCGAAGTCTTCTGCGTCCCCACCGGCTGGTAAAACTCGCTTATCTCCCAAGCGTCACCATCAATGACGCGGTTGGGTTACCTACGCCCGTATTGATGAGAATCCCGGATTAAGGAAACACGATCTCTGCCCGACAAGGCGTGCCAAGGAAACCACTTCGCTAAATGCGCTCTTGAGGTGGTAAAGTAAAAAACAATTGAGTAATGGCTTGGTAGTGGTGTGAGCGTCATGCCATGGAAAGCGTCCAGTGATTGAACTTGTGTATATATTATTATTACATCTCTACGGTGGAATGTGGAATTTATTTTGCAGAGCGGACACTATCCTGGTGTTCACAATCTTCTATCATTTGGAGGAGGAACCCGCCTTGCAATGCCAAGCAATATACACGCCAGACTTATCGTCATTGAAGCCTGGTTCGAGAGGGCTCTTGAGGAGTCCTGGATTAGGGGTGTCCGGATAGCGGACTACCATCATCAGCCGAACTATCATTTGCGGACTATCATCATCGGCGGACTCCAAGACTATGAAGATACAAGATTGAAGACTTCACCCGTGTCCGGATGGGACTTTCCTTGGCGTGGAAGGCAAGCTTGGCGATCTGGATATGTAGATCTCCTACCATTGTAACCGACTCTATGTAACCCTAGCCCTCTCCGGTGTCTATATAAACCGGATGGCTTTAGTCCGTGGGACTACAATCCTAACAACCCTTACAGGTCATACCATAGGCTAGCTTCTAGGGTTTAGCCTCCTTGATCTCGTGGTAGATCCACTCTTGTAAACATCCACAATATCAATATCAATCAAGCAGGATGTAGGGTTTTACCTCCATCAAGAGGGCCCGAACCTGGGTAAACATCGTGTCCCTTGTCTCCTGTTACCATCCGCCTAGACGCACAGTTCGGGACCCCCTACTCGAGATCCGCCGGTTTTGACACCGACACACACCTTGGCAGTAACTCTGAGTAACGTGCTTAATCCCAGGGGACTTGATGATCATGGATTTTTCCAAGGGAAGCATCGAAAAATCATTTTGCAAAGCAAATCTCTTCGAAATGAACGAGTGAGAAGCTCCAGAATCAAACAAAACCGTGGCAGGTATTGTGTTGACAGGGAACGTACCGAGTATGATATCCAGGGCATTCTGTGCTTCCTCTCTGGTCACGTGGTTCAAGTGAACCTTCTTGTGGTTGTTATTGGGGTTGAAGTTGTTTCTCTTGGGCGCTGAATTATTTCCACCGTTGTTCGGCTTTGGGGTCGAGTTCCTTGGCTTGGGGCACTGCTTGGCATAGTGCCCTTCTTCTCCACAAGTGTAGCAAGTAACGCCTGGGCGATATGTGAACTCCTTATCCCTTGCATGGAAATTCTTGATTGGGTGTGAAACATTTGTCGTGGGTTTGTGTGCCCCACCTTTCTGAAAATCCGTCTTGCTCCGGTGGTTGCGAGCAAGAGTGGTCTGGTCCCTTTTGCGCTTGCGGAAATCCTCCAAGCTGCGTCGCTCATTTTCCAAGGTAATAGCCTTATCCACTAGTGTGTACGACCAGCTGGCATTTAAGCGCTGGTGCCAGATCGTCCATGAATTTTTCCATCTTCTTGCTTTCAGTCATACGCTCTTCGTTGGCGTAGCGAGACAATAGAGTAAACTGACTATTGTATTCTGTCACCGTCATGGTTCTCTGTTTGAGGTCATCAAACTCCCTCTTCTTGATCTTCATAATACTTTTTGGAAGGTGCGCCCCACGAAAACCTTCTTTTAACTCCTCCCAGGTTATATCATTTTCGTTGGGGCGCATGTGTAGGAAATTTTCCCACCATGATGCAGCCGCTCCAGTGAGATAGTGCGGTGCATATATTACTTTCTCATGGTCTGAACATTGTGCAATAATTAATTTCCTTTCCATGTCCCTAAGACAATCATCGTCCTCAAGAGGTTTGTCCGTATGAGAAAATGTTGGGGGACGCGTCTTTTGTAGCTCAGACATTTTGGAATGTTGCTGATATGGTCCACGGTGATTTCCCATATTGATGACTTGGTTCATCATTTCCTGATGTTGTTCTTGACTCTTGTTCATAAAAGCGGCATACTTGGGAAAATGCTATTTCAACTTGCCGTGTTGACTTGACCGACCCTGTGTGAAATTGTTGCTTGTTTGGGTGCCATAATTCTCTTCTGGCGGATTTGGCATGGAGCGAGTCCAAGGACAAGACATTTTCCTCTCTGGGGATATATTTTGTAAAACTCATAAGAAAAAGAAATTGAGTCGCAAAAATCAATAAATTTATAAAGACGGGAAATTTTTAAATGCTCCAAGATTTTTCAAGAGAATAATCGATTCGCGCATGGAGAAGGACTGCTTTCGGTACACATATCTTACACGCATAAGCGGTAAATATACAATACACCACTAGGATGTGCGTACACATTCACGACATGTTATTTAGGCTAGTGCACTTCTCCCAGTTCCTACATGATGCGCAAACAAGCTACTTCTCACAACCTATGTACATATGAACATATCGTACAAGCCGGTACATTGCATGGCAGCTAAGCGACTTTTCGATCGAGATGGTAAGGATCTCCCTTGGCCTGCCGAGGGTGAGGCGCCTTGATGAGGCTGGGGACTCAACCTCCTCCTCGCTAATAGGCTCGGGCGTGAAGTGCTGCGCCGAGTCGATGGAAGCGGGCGCCATAGGTGGAGCAAAGCAGGCTGGAGTGGGCGCAATAGGTGGTTCAAGATGGACTGAATCGGGTTGCAATGACTTGGTCGAACTCCTCGCTGATAGGCGCGACGAAAGCGGAAGGCATGAGAATGGTAGGTGAATAAGATGCCGAGGGGCGAGGCGAAGGTCGGTTGGTGGTGCGGTGTGTAGAAGTTCCCTCCTGTTGGCACAGCCATGGGCCGAGTCCATGTGGGCAGCCACAAGGTAAATCCACAAGGTTGTCGAAGGCTGCCTCCGAGCCTCGGAGGTACTCAACAAGCATCTCAATAGCCTCGTCTCGCTCTCCTCTGGGGCAAGCGAATGCATAGTGACAGGTGTATGGCACGTGGCATGGGAGGTAGCGGTGGCAGCAGTCTTCATCGAAGGAAGAACATCTCGGAGCGAGGCTATCGCCTCACGGGCAGCCATCTGCGTAGCATGCCTCTCCGTAGGCATGCCTCTCCCCAAGAACCGGAAGCCAGGCGTAACTCAACACGCCCCTCCTTGAATTGCACCGCTTTGGTGCATGGACAGACTATCGTTGATCTTGTGCTGGTAGAGTGTGAATACTGGGCGCACTCATGGCCCAATCACGATCTTGACGATGAAGGAGAGGAGCTTGATGAACCCTCAGGTTACAAAAGTAGGCAAAACTTCTGAATGGTCAGATGATAAATTTATGCTGACTGTCAGAAAATGACTACATTTAAAAAAACACTATTATGCTAATAACCGATTAGCGATCGCACCTAGTGGCTTCCCTACAGTCGACTGGCTCACGGTACCAAGTTTGTCACGACCGGTTTTTCAATAAAATACTTATTGAGAAACCAACCTTTTTGATTCCAGTATAAGAAGAATTCTCCTTACTGGTAGACAAATACTTGATACAGAAGTCCAGTAGCATTAAATATAATACATGGTTGAGCTGAGGTTGCTCAACAATTTATTACAAACATGCCAATATTGTACATAAGGGCGGCTATGACACAGGGGTGTGGTGGCATACTACTGACTCGAGAATAAAGTGGTGGTGGATATGCCACAGTGGAGTGATCGACATGACTCCTATTCTGGCAGCTCATCGAGCGTCGAGGTGAGGCTCGATGCATTTATTCGGGTAGCGGAAGCGGATATAATACAAGTGACCAAATCCAGGATCGCACGGGACTGACTAGGACTCCTCTAGGCGTCGGACTCGCTATCGAACTCTTCAACCATGAGATCGCCTTCGTCAACATCTGGCCAAATAAACAAGCCAGGTGAGTACTTTGAAAGTACTCGCAAGACAGTTCAGACATAAGATATAACAAATGCAAGCATGAATGCGCCATGAGAAAATAGCAATGCACACTCAAATAATAAATTTTGCACGACATGATAAGTAAAAAGGAAGTCATGCGGTAGTCCTCCCGAAATCCCAACAGAATAAGTGAAAACCGATCGGGTGTCTTGAGCGACGCCTCGAAGGGTAAACAAATAAATTATCATGCCGCAGTCGGGCATCTAAGCGACACCACATAAAGGGCTTATATTGAAAAGTAAATGACAAGAGTGCCACGATCGAGGGCGATACGGCGACATCACATAAAGGGCTTATATTGAAAGTAAATAACAAAGCGTGCCACGATCGGACGTCGAGTGACATCACGAGAAGGGCTTATATTGAAAGTAAATAACATGCGTGCCACGATCGGACGTCGGCGACACCGCAGAAAGGGCTTATATTGAAAGTAAATAACAAGCGTACGCTGATCGGACGTCGGCGACATCGCAGAAATGGCTTATATTGAAAGTAAATAACAAGCGTGCCACAGTCGGACATCTGAGCGACATCGCAGAAAGGGCTTATATTTCATTAATCATATCCGATAAATTCACGAAGATATAACACTCACAGGAGATATTCAACACATAATAATAAACGGGTTAGTCCATACACAGGAATAATCATTTAGCCGGACTTAACACTCATGTGGTTCACCGGAGTTTTGTCACTGAGACTGATACTGACAAGGAGGAGTTCAACACAGTACTCGGACATGGATAAGATTATTGAATGATTTTTGACTCTGTAGAGTTTGTACTAATTATCCACAGCCATAGCAGTTTCCGTGATCACGAAGGACTAGTTCCGTTTACGGTATTTCGGTAGAAACACATCTAACTAGTAAACACCCATCCCACCTCACGATGCCAGGAATCACCCCAGACAACGTTCAAGAAAAACTTTGAGACGGGGAGATCACAACCTCGAATAGCATGGGATCAAATTTATATTGACGCGCTCTAAGGGGTGCCCCCCTCTCGGTCCCAACCGGAAACACCCATGCCCCCTGACCGGATGACTGGCTTTAATCCAGGGCCATGGAACCCTCATCATGGCCTCTCTAATTGGTGTGTACCAGGAAAGAGGTTTGCAACTTACTAAGCCATATCCCTTGGGGAAAACATGTGGTAGTACAGGAAGGGAAAACGGATGGAAACGTGACTTGATTCATGTTGATACTGGAGTCAAATAGTCTGGCATAAGACTGGCATGCTTCAACACTGCCATCTTACCCCCTCTCATGCCATCACATGGTCATGCAAACTCATATCCAACAACATATGGATTTTTGAAGCTCACTTGCCTCAACTTTGCATGTAATAAAACACTTATCGAAATGCTCATAAACATGCCATGAAACTACTTAATGCAAACATGCAAAACAATCATCATATCAAAGGTTCAAACATGCTTGCCTGGTTCGGAGTAGTCGGAGTCTAGCTTGGTGAAGTTCGCGGTTCCTTCACCTCCTCCGATATCTACGCACTACTAGGGAAAAGCCTAGCAGCAGCGCGGGTTTTGGGCCTATTAGTAGCCTTGAGGGCGCCATTCTGACTAACGATATAGCAATGGCAGCGGCTACTACTCGATCCTTTAGTAGTAGCGTGGGTAAAAACCCGGCGCTACTACTACGAAGTGAGTTTTTTTTCGAAAAAATATTTCGATTTTTTTCCTAATTTTCAAATTTCTGAATTATTTTAACCTCAAATCTCTAATCACACCTCATCGCTGCTCAATTTAATCTCTAATCACACCTCATTATTCCAAATCATCTAACTTCCCGGACGGTCACCCATCCTCTCACAACTCCAGCCTGAGCACGCTTAACTTCCGGGTTCTATTCTCCCTCGTTTCCAAGTCTGCACTTGTTGTTTTCCTGACAATAGTAAGATGTCAATCCTATTAACCTCAGGTATTTAGCTTGAGCATGAAGTCACACATTTCACTATTTGAGTTTCAAACTATTGTTCTAAAAAATTAGTAACACTAATATTTCTTGAATAATTAGTTTGACCAAAGTTTGACCACAGTTTGACCATATTTGACCAAAATTCAAAAAAACTAAAACAATTATTTAGTAACACTAATATTCTAGAATAATTAGTTTGACCATTGTTTGACCATAGTTTGACCACAATTTGAATTTTTTTGCCTCTCCAGATCTTAAAAGCCCCGTAACTTTTTTTCTGTTAGGTTTTTGAGGATTTTGAAAATGTTAAATTTGGATGTAACTTTTCGAGTAGACGATTTTTCATATAAAAAACTTTTTCATCCGAGTTAGTATGCAAAAGTTATGCCCATTTTTACAAATTCTTGAGAGATTTTGCAAATAAAGTCGAAATTCATATTTGCAAATTTTCCCAACAAATAGACCACATATCACATGGGAAACTTATTTTCTTTTATTTTTTTGACATTTTCATCATTTTCTTTTATTTTTAAAGCTGAAAAGGCGATCTGGGGGGGTAGAGTTTGAAAATGGGACCTTTAGTAGCAGCGGTTTTTACCCTCGCTACTACTATGGCACCACTTAGTAGTAGCGAGGGCTAAAACCAGCTCTTCGCTATCAAACTTAGGAGTAGCGAGGTTTTAAAAACCGGCGCTACTACTATGGCATGTCCCGGGGCACGCAGTGAGGCAAGCTTAGTTGTAGCGAGGGTTAAAAACCCGCGCTACTGCTATAATCTTAGTAGTAGCAAGGTTTAAAAACCTGCGCTACTAGTAAGTAGCAGTAGCGAGGGTTTTTAACCCTCGCTACTAGTAACTTTCTGTGTATAGGCTTTTCCGTAGTAGTGACGGTATAAGAAAATACGTACTAACGTAAATACCGTGTGTGCACAAAAAAGTGTTCCAAATATTTTTCAAATAAATATTATAAAAACTAGACAGAAAAATATAGGTGACAGAAAAAGAATCAATCAAAAATCATTTTCTGTTTAAAAGTTATAAAGGTTTTAGTCTAGGGACTTGTATGTAATGAAACAGAAAGTTTCCAGGGGCTAGCTTATAAAAACAGAAAACGCTTCGGCTAAAAACCCGTCAACTCCGAAGGAAGACGTATTCTGCCCGAGGGCGTTTTCAGAAAACGGTTCAAAAAGAAAAGAAAAAGCTGACGAGGGGTCCCACCCGTCAGGTTTGAATTTTCAAACAGAGAAAAGCAGAGCGCGCCGGCGCCTGAAGCTTGCGGTGGTCACCGGCGATGATCCACGGCGAGTTTGGAGGAGCAGAGGGTACCTACGTGATCAGTGTGCCCTTCCGCGTCTGTGGGTGGTGGAGGTGGTCGTCGGCGAGCACCACGTCGACGGTGGCCCTTACTCCGTGATTGGCTGGCTCGGGTGATGTTGGATCTCGTCGGGGAGGGTTGCGGAGATCAAATTGGAGCTCGGGTTAGAGTACTGGGTGTATGAGAAGGCTACTGATGTGGTTTGGGAGGCGGGGATGGCCTCACCTGAGCGGATCGAGCTGGAGCCCGAGGCGGATCGGGGCGGCCGAACTCGGGGGAGGAGACCTCCTCGAGGTCCTCCTGGTGGCTTGACGGGGCTCTGGTGAGGTGGAGTGGTGGTGCGGGCTCGAGAACGAGCTCGGGACCTTCTTTATAGGTGATCCGGCGGTGGCATGAACGGAAATCTCCGGCGATGGTTACGGCGGTGTAGTGGTTGGTCGGGTAGTTTAGGGGGTTGGGCATCAACGTGGGGATCCACTGGTTCCATTCAGATGCTAACCTAGGTTGGATTAGGCGTGCTTGGTGGTTTCGACAGAACGGAGCTTCGCGGGCCTGGCCGGGCGGCGAGGGCGCTCTGTGCTTGCCAAAGCACGCAGCGGTAAGGCGGTGCGCGGCGTACTGGCAAGCGAGCCACGCTGGAGAGCCTCGGGTGCATTAGGCGGCGCCGGACGGCGCAGAAAGCTCGCGCTAGCTCCGCTGGCCGCCACGGTGGCTCTGCCGCATCGCAGGTTGCCGGCGTCGGTGAGGCACGCTGCCACCGACACCTGTGCCCGTCCAAGAGAGCGTGTGATGCTCTGGATAAGGAGGAGAGGCCGTGCGCAACGCGCTAGACCGTGTACTAGTGATCGATGACAAGTCTCTGATTTAAAGCGACCTCGACCGCTGAATCGCAACTCTGAATTTTACGAATATGCGTAAAGCAGGCAGGCCAAGTGTTCGATGAAATGATTTAGGAATGTGGAGAATTTATCCGGGGCTGATCTTTGGTGTGGTAGCCTCTCAAAGCACCTGGGGGCTGCCTGATTTTTGGTGGAATTTTTGGAGAAAAGAAAATATGAATTTCACCAAAAATGATGAATCTAGTCCAAACTTGCAAGGTCGTTGAAACTTGAAAAATTTGAATTGTGGAAGAGTGGATCTTGATGGATCTAGGTTGGGGTGCTAGGGACTATCCAGAGGAGTTGGTTTGAGATCAAAACTCAAAGGAAATCAGGTACTTCCTTTGTAAATCATCTAGGCTTAAAATAAAAGACAGAATTGTTTTTGGGGATAAAATAACTGAAATAAAATTCAAAAATGGGTTGAACTTGTTGGAACATAAATTTTGGGTTGCCCCAAAGTGGAGGGAGGGGTTTTGGGAGAAATTACAACATGAGGCATGGTAAAACAATAGGTGGTTTCAAAACAAAAGAATAGACCCAAAACCCATAGGGTTTCTTTTTAATAGAGAATAAATTCCAAAAATTTATTTGAGATGGTTAAAAATCAGAAGGAAGGCTTTTAATAACCAAACACCAAGGTTGAGGAAGATAGAAAATAAAATCCTTGCCATGGGGGAAAATTTTTTAGAAGGAGGGGTTTTTGGAAAGATTTTAAATGGCCTCCTTCAAAACAAACAAAGTTTTTGTTGAAAACCAAATTAAAATTTTTGGAGTGTCACAGATACAAGTGGCCCGTGTGTACCGAGCGCTGCTTGGTGTCTCGGGAACCCTGCACACATCGTTTGGGGCTGTGAGCGAAACTCGGCAGGATCTCCTCATGGATGGAACCCGAATAGGCGATAAACACGGACTAGAGACTTGTGTGGTTAGTCAGGTCGTGGCCGACTCTCGCCAAAGCTTCCGCTTGAAGGTTGCCGAGATACACGACGTGTACATGGTGGTAAGTGTCGAGAGCGTGTGTGAAGAAGTACACCCCTGCAGGTTAACATCATCTATTGAATAGCCGTGTCCACGGTAAAGGACTTCTGGGTTGCACAGCGGTTCATAGACAAGTGAAAGTGGATACTCTAAAATGCGCAAGATAAGCGTGAGTGCTATGGATGGCGTTCTTGTAGGGAGACGGAAGCGGATCCATAGTGGTATATTGATATGGTGAATATGTGGACTCGTGTGCGCCACCTCAAAAGAGTTACTTGCGGATCGTAGTTCAGGATAGCCACCGAGTCAAAGCTGGGTTGCTGCAGTCAAACTCCACCACCCCGTTTGTTGATACCGATGCATATGTAGTTAGTTCTGATGTAAGTCTTGCTGGGTACATTTGTACTCACGTTTGCTTAATTTATGTTTTGCAGAGAGACTTCAGTCTCGCTAGTGGTTCCGCGTGGACTTCGACGTTTAGCTTGTTACCTCAGCTACGATCTTGTGCCCTCGGCAGGATCTGGTAGATAATCAGGCTTCTCAGTCTTTTTCATTTGTAGATGGCTGTAGTCAGACATGTTAAGCTTCCGCGTGTGCTTTGTGTTGTATGCTCTGAATGTTGGGTCATGAGACCCATATTTGTAATATCTCGCTCCGCGGAGCCTAATGAATAAATACTTGAGTCGTAGAGTTATGTTGTGATGCCATGTTGTATATACACATATCGAGCATATTGTGTGTATGTTTGAAATGCTTGGTATGTGTGGGATCCGACAATCTAGTTGTTTCTCCTTGGCAGCCTCTCTTATGGGGAAACGTAGTCTAGTGCTTCCTTGAGCCATAGTAGTCCTCTACAGCCCGGTTCACCGGAGTCCTGCTAGCCCAGCACTACTGCTCAGGACGCTTGACTGGCCGGCATGTGTTTCACTTCGTTCCGTGTCTGTCCCTTCGGGGAAATGTCACGCGGTGACATCCGGAGTCCTGCCTAGCCTGCTATAGCCCGGGTTCCCGGAGTCCTGTTTGTTGGAAATATGCCCTAGAGGCAATAATAAATTAGTTATTATTACATTTCCTTGTTCATGATAATCATTTATTATCCATGCTATAATTTATTGATAGGAAACTCAGATACATGTGTGGGTACATAGACAACACCATGTCCCTAGTAAGCCTCTAGTTGACTAGCTCGTTAATCAATAGATGGTTACAGTTTCCTGACCATGGACATTGGATGTTGTTGATAACGGGATCACATCATTAGCAGAATGATGTAATGGACAAGACCCAATCCTAAGCCTAGCACAAAGATCATGTAGTTCGTATGCTAAAGCTTTTCTAATGTCAAGTATCTTTTCCTTAGACCATGAGATTGTGCAACTCCCGGATACCGTAGGGAATGCTTTGGGTGTACCAAACTTCACAGCGTAATTGGGTGGCTATAGAGGTGCACTCACAGGTATCTCCGAAAGTGTACATTGGGTTGTACGAATCGAGACTGGGATTTGTCACACCGAGCGACGGAGAGGAATCTCTGGGCCCACTCGGTAGGACATCATCATAATGTGCACAATGTGACCAAGGGGTTGATCATGGGATGATGTGTTACGGAACGAGTAAAGAGACTTGCAGGTAATGAGATTGAACAAGGTATCGGGATACCGACGATCGAATCTCGGGCAAGTACTATACCGCTAGACAAAGGGAATTGAATACGAGATTGATTGAATCCTCGACATCGTGGTTCATCCGATGAGATCATCATGGAACATCTGGGAGCCAACATGGGTATCCAGATCCCGCTGTTGGTTATTGACCCGGAGAACGTCTCGGTCATGTATGCAGATGGTTCCCGAACCCGTAGGGTCTACACACTTAAGGTTCGGTGGCGCTAGGGTTATAGGGAATAGATATACGTGGTTACCGAATGTTGTTCGGAGTCCGGATGAGATCCCTGGACGTCATGAGGAGTTCGGAATGGTCCGGAGGTAAAGATTTATATATGGGAAGTCCTGTTTTGGTCACCGGAAAAGTTTGGGTTTTATCGTAGCGTCGGGACCACGGGAGGGTCGGGGTCCACCAAGTGGGGCCACCCGGCCGGAGGGCTGCATGGGCCAAGTGTGGGAGGGACCAGCCCGGGTGGGCTGGTGCGCCCCACAAGGCCCAAGGCGCCTAGGGTTTGGGGAGGGGGCGCAACCACCTATCTTGGGGGGCAAGTTTCCCCTCTTTTCCCCCTTGGCCGCCACCCATAGATGGGATTGGGGCTGCCGCACCCCTTGGGGTGGAAACCCTAGAGGGGGCGCACCCCCTCCCTGTCCCCTATATATAGTTGAGGTCTTGAGGGCTGCCAACAAATGAGTCTAACCTCTCCCTAGCGCAGCCCTACCTCTCTCCTTCCTCCTCTCCCACGGTGCTTGGCGAAGCCCTGCAGGATTGCCACGCTCCTCCACCACCACCACGCCGTTGTGCTGCTGCTAGATGGAGTCTTCCCCAACCTCTCCCTCTCTCCTTGCTGGATCAAGGCATGGGAGACGTCACCGGCTGTCACGTGTGTGTTGAACGCAGGAGGTGCCGTCCGTTCGCACTAGGATCTCCGGTGATTTTGATCACGACGCAATCGACTCCTTCAACCCCGTTCTCTTGAACAGCTTCCGCTTAGTGATCTACAAGGGTATGTAGATGCACTCTCCTTCCCTACGTTGCTAGTTTCTCCATAGATAGATCTTGGTGACACGTAGGAAAATTTGAATTTCTTTCGTTCCCCAACGGTGGCATCATGAGCTAGGTCTATTGCGTAGATTCTTTGCCTTGAGTAGAACACAAAGTAGTTGTGGGCGTTGATTTTGTTCAATATGCTTACCATTACTAGTCCAATCTTGTTTCGACGGTATTGTGGGATGAAGCGGCCCGGACCGACCTTACACGTACACTTACGTGAGACAGGTTCGACCGACTTACATGCACTTGTTGCATAAGGTGGACAGCGGGTGCCAGTCTCTCCCACTTTAATCGGATCGTATTCGATGAAAAGGGTCCTTATGAAGGGTAAATAGCAATTGACATATCACGTTGTGGTTTTGCCTAGGTAAGAAACGTTCTTGCTAGAAACCCATAGCAGCCACGTAAAACATGCAAACAACAATTAGAGGACGTCTAACTTGTTTTTGCAGGGCATGCTATGTGATGTGATATGGCCAAAAAGAATGTGATGAATGATATGTGATGCATGAGATTGATCATGTTCTTGTAATAGGAATCACGACTTGCATGTTGATGAGTATGACAACTGGCAGGAGCCATAGGAGTTGTCTTTATTTATTGTATGACCTGCGTGTCATTGAACAACGCCATGTAATTACTTTACTTTATTGCTAACCGGTAGCCATAGTAGTAGAAGTAATAAGTTGGCGAGACAACTTCATGGAGACACGATGATGGAGATCATGGTGTCATGCCGGTGGCGATGATGATCGTGGAGCCGAAGATGGAGATCAAAAGGAGCAATATGATATTGGCCATATCATGTCACTATTTGATTGCATGTGATGTTTGTCATGTTTATACATCTTATTTGTTTAGAGCAGCGGTAGTAATTAATAAGATGATCCTCATTAAAATTTCAAGAAAGTGTTCCCCCTAGCGTGCACCGTTCACGAAAGTTAAATGCGTTTGAAGCACCCACGTGATGATCGAGTGTGATAGATTCTTACGTTCACATACAGCGGGTGTAAGCCAGATTTACACAGCGAAACACTTAGGGTTAACTTGCGAGCCTAGCATGTACAGACATGGCCTCGGAACACAAGAGACCGAAAGGTCGAGCATGAGTCGTATGGAAGATACGATCAACATGAAGATGTTCACCGATGATGACTAGTCCGTCTCACGTGATGATCGGGACACGGCCTAGTTGACTCGGATCATGTAATCACTTAGATGACTAGAGGGATGTCTATCACGAGTGGGAGTTCATGAGATGAACTTAATTATCCTGAACATAGTCAAAGATCTTTGCAAATTATGTCGTAGCTCGGCGCTTTAGTTCCTTTGTTAAGATATGTTCCTAGAGAAAATATAGTTGAAAGTTGGCGATGGCGATTATGCAGACGAGAAGAAAGCTTATGTCCTTCTGCCTTTGCTTTCGGTGTCTGAACCCCAAAGCGTCGATGCGTGGATGTTGCGAACATCGGACATACACGTTTTGATAACTACGTGATAGTTCAGTTAAACGGTTTAGAGTTGAGGCACCAAAGACGTTTTTTGAAACGTCGCGGAACATATGAGATGTTTCGAGGGCTGAAATTGGGATTTCAGGCTCGTGCCCGTCAAGTGGTACAAGACCTCCGACGATTTTCTTAGCACGCAAACTAAGGAGAAAAGCTCAATCATTGAGCTTGTGCTCAGATTGTCTGAGTGCAACAATCACTTGAATGGAGTGGGAGTTGATCTTCCAGAGATAGTGATGTTTCTCCAAAGTCATTGCCACCAAGCTGCTAGAGCTTCGTGATGAACTATAACAAATCAGGGATAGATATGATGATCCTTGAGATATTCACGATGTTTGACACCGCGAAAGTAGGAATCAAGAAGGAGCATCAATTGTTGATGGTGGTGAAACCACTAGTTTCAAGAAGGGCAAGGGCAAGAAGGGATACTTCATGAAACAGCAAATCAGCTGCTGCTCTAATGAAGAAACCCAGGGTTGAACCCAAACCCGAGACTAAGTGCTTCTGTAATGAGAGGAACGGACACTGAAGCAGGATTACCCTAGATACTTGGTAGATGAGAAGGCTGGCAAGGTCGATACATTATGTTAATGTGTACTTTACTAGTACTCCTAGCAGCACCAGGGTATTAGATACCGGTTCGGTTGCTAAGTGTTAGTAACTCGAAATAAAAGCTACAGAATAAACGGAGACTAGCTAAAGGTGAGCTGACGATATGTGTTGGAAGTGTTTCCAAAGGTTGATGTGATCAAGCATCGCCTGCTCCCTCTACCATCGAGATTTGTGTTAAACCTAAATAATTGTTATTTGGTGTTTATGCTGAGCATAGACATGATTGGATTATGTCTATACATAATACGGTTATTAATTTAAGGTGTATAATGGTTACTCTTTTTATTTGTTTAATACCTTCAATGGTCTTGCACCTAAAAGAATGGTTTATTGAATCTCGACCGTAGTGATACACATTTTCATGCCAAAAGATATAAGATAGTAATGATAGTACCACTTACTTGTGGCACTGCCATGTAAGTCATATTGGTGTAAAACACATGAAGAAGCTCCATGTTGATGGATCTTTGGACTCACTCGTTTTTGAAAAGTTTGAGACATGCAAACCATTTCTATTGGTGTATACGCATGAAGAAACTCCATGCAGATGGATCGTTTGGACTCACTTGATTTTGAATCACTTGAGATATGCAAATCATACCACATGGGCAAGATGAGTGAAAAGCCTTGTTTTCAAAGAAGATGGAACAAAGATAGCAACTTGTTGGAAGTAACACATTTTGATGTGTGCGGTCAATGAGTGCTTTGAGGCATGCACGATGAATATCGTTATGTTCTTACTTCACAGATGATTCGAGTAGATATTGAGTATATTTACTTGATGAAACACAAGTCTGAATTATTGAATGGTTCAAGTAATTTCATAATGAAGTTGAAGATCATCGTGACAAGAGGATAAAATATCTATGATATGATGATAGAGATGAGTATCTGAGTTACGAGTTTGGCACGCAATCAAGACATTGCGGAAATTGTTTCACAACTAACACCGCCTGGAACACCATAGTGTGATGGTGTGTCCGAACATCATAGTTGCACCCTATTGGATATGGTGCGTACCATGATGTCTCTTATCAAATTACCACTATCGTTCATGGGTTAGGCATTAGAGACAACCGCACTCACTTTAATAGGGCACCACGTAATACCGTTGAGACGACACCGTTTGAACTATAGTTTGGAGAAACCTGAGTTGTCGTTTCTTAAAAGTTTGGGGCTGCGACACTTATGTGAAAAAGTTTTAGGTTGATAAGCTCAAAACCAAAGAGGATAAAAATGCATCTTCATAGGACACCCAAAAACAGTTGGGTACACCTCCTATCTCAGATCCGGAAGCAAAAGTAATTGTTTCTAGAAACGGGTCCTTTCTCGAGGAAAAGTTTCTCTCGAAAGAATTGAGTGGGAGGATGGTGGAGACTTAATGAGGTTATTGAACCATCCCTTCAACTAGTGTGTAGCAGGGCACAGGAAGTTGTTCCTGTGGCGCTTACACCAATTGAAGTAGAAGCTTATGATAGTGATCATGAAACTTGGATCAAGTCACTACCAAAACCCTCGCATTAGGTCGAAGCAGGATGCGTGCTACTTGAGTGATGCGTACTCTGTCTTGGAGGTCATGTTGCTAGACAACAATGAACCTACGAGCTATGGAGAAGCGATGGTGGGCCCATATTCCGACAAATGGTTAGAAGCCATGAAATCCGAGATAGGATCCATGTATCAGAACAAAGCATGGACTTTGGTGGACTTGCCCGATTTGCATGCCATTGAGATAAATGGATCTTTAAGAAGAAGACGGGCGTGGACGGTGATGTCACCGTCTATGAAGCTCGACTTGTGGCGAAGAGTTTTTCACAAGTTCAAGGAGTTGACTACGATGAGATTTTCTCATCCATAGCGATGCTTAAGTCCGTCGGAATCATGTTAGCATTAGCTGCATTTATGAAATCTGGCAGATGGATGTCAAAACAAGTTTCCTTACCAGTCTTCGTAAGGAAAGGTTGTATGTCATACAATCAGAAATTTTTTATCGATCCTAAGGATGCTAAAGGTATCTTTGGCTCAACAATCCTTCTAAGGACTGGAGTAAGCATCTCGGAGTTGGAATGTGCGTTTTGATGAGATGATCAAAGATTTTGGGTTTATACAAAGTTTATGAGAAACTTGTATTTCCAAAGAAGTGAGTGGGAGCACTATAGAATTTCTGATGAGTATGTGTTGTTGATATATTGTTGATCAGAAATGATGTAGAATTACTGGAAAGCATACAGGGTTATTTGAAAGGTGTTTTTAAATAGAAAACCTGGATTAAGCTACTTGAACATTGAGCATCAAGATCTATAAGGATAGATCAAAAAACGCTTAATGGTACTTTCAAATGAGCACATACCTTGACATGATCTTGAAGGTGTTCAAGGTGGATCAGTCAAAGAAGGAGTTCTTGCCTGAGTTATAAGGTATGAAGTTAAGAGTTAAAGCTCGACCACTGCGGCGAAAAGCGAGAGAAAGGGCGAAAGGTCGTCCCTATGCCTTAGACATAGGCTCTCTGATAAGATGCTATCTTTGTGTACCGCACTTTGATGTGTGCCTTGCTACATATCTGGCAAGAGGGTACAAAGGTGATCAAGGAGTGGATCACCAGATAGCGGTCAAAATTATCGTTAGAGGAATAAGGATATGTTTCTCGATTATGGAGGTGATAAAGAGTTCGACGTAATGTCTTACATCGATGCAAGCTTTAACACCTTTCCAAATGACTCTGAGTAGCAAACCGGATACGTATAGTGGAGCAACCATTTGGAATAGCTCCAAGTGGAGTGTGGAAGCAGCATTTACAATATGACCTAGAGATTTGCGAAGTACATACGGATCTGAATGTTGCGAGACCGTTGACTACAACCTCTCTCACAAGCATAAACATGATCAAACCTGTAACTCATTGAGTGTTAATCACATAGTGATGTGAACTAGATTATTGATTCTAGTAAACTCTTTGGATGTTGGTCACATGGCAATGTGACATGTGAGTGTTAATCACATGGCGATGTGAACTAGATTATTGACTCTAGTGCAAGTGGGAGACTGTTGGAAATATGCCCTAGAGGCAATAATAAATTAGATATTATTATATTTCCTTGTTCATGATAATCGTTTAGTATCCATGCTATAATTGTATTGATAGGAAACTCAGATACATGTGTGGGTACATAGACAACACCATGCCCCTAGTAAGCCTCTAGTTGACTAGCCCCTAGATGGTTACAGTTTCCTGAACATGGACATTGGATGTCATTGATAACGGGATCACATCATTAGCAGAATGATGTGATGGACAAGACTTGTCATGGAATTGTCACGGCAGATGTCCTCATGAAAGGACTTAGTCGCGGGGCCATCGTACGGGTTAACTTAGAGGGGTTAAAGCGGACGCAAAGACACGAGAGTTTATACTAGTTCGGCCCCTTCGATGAAGGTAAAAGCCTACGTCTAGTTTGTAGTGGGATTGATGTGATCTCGACGATTAGGGAGCAAATAGCCGCCCTAAGCCTCGAGTTGTTGTTGTCATCGCCGTCCGGCCACGGGTCGTCCCCTTATATACGGGTTGACCCCGGCCGGTCTACGAGAGTCCCGAGGCCGGCTCATACAATTGTCCGCTCGGTCTCTCCTTCTCTTATCTTACAACACAAGTTACATGGCTATGGCGGTTTTTATCATTATGGGCCCTAATCTGCCTCACGGGCCCGGCCCTAAGCTCTATAGTTGGATCGCATACCATCTTGAGGGAGTCGTCGTGGGCTCCAATGTGGCTGAGGGTGAACTGGCCTCTCCTGGGCGGTTTATATTCAGCAGTTACATCCCCAACATTAGGCCCCAGATTGATTTGAACCCGTTCATGTCAATCTTCAACACCTTAGGAAAACTCTGAATATCTTCCTTCATGTTTCGTAAACCGCCATCTGTTAAACCGCCATGACGTCATCCTCACGAACCCGACAACAGATCATCTTGACGTCATCTTCATTAAAGAAAACAATAAGATTCCCTTCATTTAATATTATCCCGAAATCGAGGCGACAGCTCGCCATCTGCCGCTTTCAACTCCTCGATTCTCGCGCCTGTCAATTACTTTCTGCCTCATTATAAATAGACCGGAAGGTCCTTTCTCTTCTTCCCTTTCCGCTCTTCTTCTTCCTCGCGACGCCCCAGCTCTGAAGCTCCGCTGCCGCCTTTGACCTTCGAACGCTGCACCAACACAAGGCCGCCGCATCAACCTGGTTGTACCAAAGATTCTTGGTGTTCCTCCGCGATCCTGTGCATCCGGTAAGGCTCTTCCTCATACCCTAGATCTGCATCTTAGGGCTCCTGTTCTTATCGTCGTTCATACGTGCTCATCCCTAGTCTCTTCGTCTCCGCACTGCCATAGCTTCTTAATTCAACCGTAGTATATATCTTGTGCGGTAGCTGCTCCGCATTCAGTTTAGCACTTTAGCAGATCTTCCTTTTTGTTCAGAATCCCTTGATAGAACACACGAACTTCCCTGCTCTTTATAAAGCTTTTATAGATCGCAGAAATTTTTCCTTACTGAATCGTTGGTAGATCCAAATTAATTCCGTCCATGTGTGAAACCTGTTTCTGTCAACACTTAGCAGATTTTCCAGTTATGTCCCTTCCTTCTAAGGGCGGTTTAATTTTTTGATAGCTAATCCGCCATACTCCATTAGCCCTCAGTTAAACCGGAAATTGGAACTGAATGTCAATCTGCCGGTTTAGCACTGAATAATATGCCTGACCCGTTACTGTAAACCGGTCTTTACTTTTCCTTGCGCAGTTTTTTCTTCTGGAATGGCCAAACAATTCTCTGCCTGCAATTGGGTTCGGTCCAAGATCACTGAGACACAAATCAATGGGTATGTCACCACCGGCGCTTTAGCCTCCAAAAATGTCCTTCATTGGCGTGTTAGGATTGAATGCCCTCCTGAACCTCAAGAGGGAGAAGTAATTGTATTTATGCAACACTTAGACCGGGGATTTAGCCCACCCGGATCAAAATTCTTCCGGGGTGTCCTCGCAAGTTTCCAACTCCATCCACAAGATATTGGTAGAACTCAGTGTCCAATATATGCAATTTTCAAGTTTTCTCAAGTCTACCTTCAAGAAGAACCATCTGTGGAGTTATTCCGGGATTTCTTTCATTTGAACCGCCAGACGGAGTTTTCGGATGGTCCTAACACGGAACTTGGTGGCGTTTCAATCCAGAAAAGGAAGGAAGTAGACTTTCCTCACGCCAACCACCATAGCCATCCGAAAGATTGGAACCAAACCTGGTTCTATTGCCGGAATACTGCTCCTAATGGAGAAAACCCTTGCCGGGTTATCGCCCTCACCGCTTAGCAACCATCACCCATTGCCTTCACGCTTGACCGCCGCATGAAACGGAAGAATTTGGCGCCCCAAATTATCAAGCTCCGGGCTCTGGTGGCCAATAGCTTAACTGGTATTGACCTTGTCCGATGTTGGGTCTCTTGGGGCATCTTGCCATTAAGCCGCCGCCCCGGATTGATGCATGAATACACTGGTAACGTCAAAGACCCTCAACGACGTCACGAGTTACGAATAACTGAGCTTGAAGTTACCGAGACAGTGAAGAGGATGCTTGATGAACCGATCTCCGTATGCAGCCAAACCGGATTGGCCCCGATCTGTGTTTCCAACAAACCGCTCAGTGATGAGCTCCACTCACCGCTCTACTGGTTTTAATGCCTTATTGATATATATTAATCCTTGTTAACTCTCGGGCTAACAGCTCGTTTTGAAGCGAACCAAACCGCCCGGGTTCCTCGTGTAAAGTCCAAGACCACCAAAAAAGCTGGTAAGAGGAAAACCGCCGAGTCTTCTGAACCACCGGAAGATGAAGATTCAGATGCTGAGGTAAAGCTTGATTTACTTTGCCCCTTTTTATCATTCATCCTATTGATAGCCATAATTCCTGTGATGATGCTGAGGCCAGCCATGCCGATCCTGTTGAGGTAATCCTTCTTTCTTCCGATTCTGATCTTGTACCGGTTAAAAGAATTCGCCGCACAGTCCGGAAAGTGAAAAAATCTCACTCCTATCTTTCTTTGAAGACACAGCAAGCTGAAGAACGCCGTACGACCCGGCATAGCGGTCAACAGATTACGTCGTCCGGTTTACCTGACACCCCAACCCGGAAACGTCGTCCAGAGGTGATTTGTTCTCCTGAAAAGCGTTATCATTTGAAAGGTTTCTTCCGATGTCCTCTCAATCCGTCTGATCTGAATTATCAGGCCTCTTCCAACTCATCTGGCGGTTCATCAACCACTCAACTGCCTCCTCTTAAAGTTGCTGCTGGGTAAGCATTTCACTCTATTTCTTTTTTTTTTTTTGCATTTGTCGGTTTGTCATATTCTAACTCTGAATGTTGTAGCACCAAGGCTCGCCTAAGTAAAAAGGCGAAGACCCTTGATCCCTTGTGGATGTTGATCCGGAGAAGACTCAGAGCAACATGGCGAAAAATCCCGAAGTTGCTAAAAACAGCTCGCTGGGTTTAATCAAGGCGACAATGCTAATCCGCCAGAGGTTGAACCGGATGTCCAAGTGGAAACATCACATCCTGCTTCCACTTGAGTCTGTGAAAGAACGGTTTTGATTCAGCGATCCGCCGAGCCCGGGTATGAAAGCACCAAGCCAGGGAAAAATGCCAATCCGCCAGCCCGCCAAAGATGATGATGTTGTAGTGACGGGCCGCATATACCCCCAGCAATCCGGTCGCTCTATCAAAACACAGCGCCAAGGAAGAGTTTACTGCCATGAGTAAAGAGAAGGGAAAAACTGATCTGTCAGCTTATGACAATTTCTCTGCACAAGAACTTCACTCCGGCTTCCTGAACCGGCTCTACACAAGTCGTGATTTCGAAGCCTGTCTGGTGAATCTTATGAAGGAGCGCTATGAGGTAAGGAGTTATGCCTCTCTCGTACCTTTGTTTGTGTAGTAGCCCTCAAGGGCGGTTTAACTTAGCTTAGTTAAACCGGGACTTAATATATAACTCAAACGTCTCAAACTTCATTGATGTAGCCCCCAAGGGCGGTTCAACTTAGCATAGTTAAACCGACTGTAACTTGTATCACCGTGTAGCAAAACATGTTTGAGCAATTAGCCATTAGCCCCAAGTGCCAAGTTGAATACCGTATTGAGCTTGGGACTTCATGATGAAACAACTAACGTGATCCCTTTTTATCGGTGAGATACGCCAACAAACCGTACAACTCAATGACCTTCATGCCAATCTGAAGACTCAACAAGCGAAGCCTCCAAGGCCAAGGATGAGTTGAAACCGCCTTGACCACTATGGAGCAACTCAAGGAGTGGTTTAAATCTGAGCAGGCCAACTGGGACACTGAGAAGGCTGGGTTGCTAAAACGGGCGGAAGATGCTGAAGCGGCTCTTAAACCGGTGACGGAAGAGCTCACCGGACTAAAGCGCCAAATTAACGCCATGACCTCTGCGATATTTGGTAAGAAATGCATCACCAAGGTTTGATTACTATTCCGTTTTAACATTTCCGCCGGTTTAACCTGATGCTGTCTTAAACCGGTATAGGTAAGCGTATTGCTCATCTGGGCTCTGACATGCGGAAGAAACTCAAGGCCGCATATACGTTGATTGAGCAACTGTATACCGGCACCCAGCGAGTCATATGTGCTACTTCGTATGATAACACAGCTCCGTCTTTGATCAAGGATACGCTGGACCGTCTATCCATGATACCGCACAGCTCGAAGAGTTGAAACGATCACGCTGCCGGGCTGGCACCTTATTGGCTCTTACCGGCGCCAAAGCTTGGATAGCTGACCTTGATCCGGTGACATAGCCAAAGGCTTCGCCAACTCAAGAAAATGGCGAAGCCTTTGACAATGATGCTCTCGGATGGATAACAAGGAGATGCATCCTCTGGCGAAGTCAATCGGCAGCGAGAGGCCAACTCGACGGTTCACCGCTCTTTCTACGATGCAAACAACAGGCGGGTTGAAGTTGTTATTCCGGAAGTGGAGAGCCTTGTTCCCCCAACCCGTAAGCACACTTACGCCCCTGACGTTGATCCGGCTGAGCTTATAAGTGAAGAGGCTGTCTTTCAGGCTTTAACCCGGATTGACTGGTCCACCAATGACTTTCGGCCATTGGGTGGTGAGGAGGAAGAAGAACCGATGCCAGACGACCCATCTTCTTCACATCAACCCGGCGATGAAGCTTAATCCGTCAAGCCGGTTGATGCATCATAAGCTGCTTGTCATGACGCCATTCCAAAATTTGGGCCTCTGAATGCCTTGTAATAGAATAGCCATCACTTTTGTTTTTAATATGCCTGTGTGCCCTGGTGCGGACTCCTTTGATTGAATGATCGAAACCTTCAATTTAAATTGCCTGCAGTCACAAATTCTTAAACTGCCATGGCGGTTTGTACCGCTAGCCGGCTTGTGACGTTCATATATATATGCAATAAAATATTGAGGCATAGGATCAAATTTTGTGATACAAAATACCTGCCATCGTTGGGCATGAAGTTGGCTTAGCCAATCTTGAAGCGGAGGTTGTATAAACCATTACCGTCAAAGGAGAAAACAGCTCCTGTGTTTATAATGCCGGTTTACCATGTAAACCGTGCCGGGTCATGACAAGCCCCCTGTTACTCCATAATGGGATGTTAACAGAAAAAGTCAAACCGGAAAAATTATCTTCGGATTAAAAATGGACCGAATTCCGTCAATTGACAGGTTGAACCGGTTTAAAAATGTTATCGGTTTGAAAACGCAACAAAAATCAAATAACAGTTATGTAAAAATATGGAAGCAAAGGCAATGATAAAACCGTTTGCAAAAAGAGGCTTTACTGAGCCGATCAGATGGTGTTACCATGGTCGGACACGACCAAGCTCCCAATAAGGTGTAGCTACGGTTCAAGTCAGCCAGGTCCCCAACTAAAACCGTGGCATTATGCCGATCAAGTGGCGTGGCAATGGTTCGGGTTCGACCAAGCCCCCAAGTGACTCTATGGCCTTAGGCCGATCAAGAGGCGTGACTGGTTCAGACTTGACCATGTCCCCAAGTGATCTGGTGGCTTTCGCCTATCAAAAGGTGTTGCATTGGTTCGGACACGACCAAGCCCCCAAGTGATATCACAGAGCTTTTTGAAAAGCAAGCTCAAGGGGTAAACCGGAGGCCGTTTTAAGACAACCACTCCATGTAACCTCGCAGGATGTAACAGAACGGATACCCCGCTTTCGCCGAGGCTCCGGTTTATTACTTTATTTATAATATATACATTGTCATAATATGTGTTGGAAATATGCCCTAGAGGCAATAATAAAAGCATTATTATTATATTTCCTTGTTCATGATAATTGTCTTTTATTCATGCTACAACTGTATCATCCGGAAATCGTGATACACGTGTGAATACATAGACCACAATACGTCCCTAGTGAGCCTCTAGTTGACTAGCTCATTGGTCAACAGATAGTCATGGTTTCCTGACTATGGACATCAGATGTCACGGACAACGGGATCACGTCATTAGGAGAATGACGTGATGGACAAGACCCAATCCTAAGCATAGCACAATATCGTGTAGTTCGTTTTGCTAGAGCTTTTCCAATGTCAAGTATCTCTTCCTTAGACCATGAGATCGTGTAACTCCCGGATACCGTAGGAGTGCTTTATTGGGTATACCTTCTACTTAAGATCCGAGGGCAAGATCTTTGTTGCCAAGAACGGATCCTTTCTGGAAAAAGAGTTTCTCTCGAAAGAAGTAAGTGGGAGGAAAGTAGAACTCGATGAAGTACTACCTCTTGAACGGGATAGTGGTGCAGCTCAGGAAAATGTTCTTGTGATGCCTACACCAACTGAAGAGGAAAATAATGATGATGATCAAGGTACTTCGGATCAAGTTGCTACTGAACTTCGTAGGTCCACAAGGACACGTTCCGCACTGCAGTGGTACGGCAACCCTGTCCTGGAAATCATGTTGTTAGACAACGGTGAACCTTCGAACTATGATGAAGCAATGGCGGGCCCAGATTCCAACAAATGGCTAGAAGCCATGAAATCCGAGATAGAATCCATGTATGAGAACAAAGTATGGACTTTGACCGACTTGGTTCGATGATCGGCGAGCGATAGAAAACAAATGGATCTTTAAGAAGAAGACGGACGCGGATGGTAATGTCACCATCTATAAAGCTCGACTTGTTGCTAAGGGTTATCGGCAAGTTCAAGGGATTGACTACGATGAGACCTTCTCTCCCATAGCGAAGCTTAAGTCCGTCCGAATCATGTTAGCAATTGCCGCATGATTATGAGATATGGCAGATGGACGTCAAAACAGCGTTCCTTAACGGTTATCTTAAGGAAGAGCTGTGTATGATGCAGCCGGAAGGTTTTGTCGATCCTAAGAATGCTAACAAAGTATGCAAGCTCCAGCGATCCATTTATGGGCTGGTGCAAGCATCTCGGAGTTGGAACATTCGCTTTGATGAGATGATCAAAGCGTTTGGGTTTATGCAGACTTTTGGAGAAGCCTGCGTTTACAAGAAAGTGAGTGGGAGCTCTGTAGCATTTCTCATATTATATGTAGATGACATACTTTTGATGGGAAATGATATAGAATTCTTGGACAGCATTAAGGCCTACTTGAATAAGTGTTTTTCAATGAAGGACCTTGGAGAAGCTGCTTATATATTAGGCATCAAGATCTATAGAGATAGATCGAGACGCCTCATAGGTCTTTCACAAAGCACATACCTTGATAAGATTTTGAGGAAGTTCAAAATGGATCAGGTCCAAGAAGGGTTCTTGCCTGTGTTGCAAGGTGTGAGATTGAGCTCGGCTCAATGCCCGACCACGGCAAAAGATAAAGAAGAGATGAGTGTCATCCCCTATGCTTCAGCCATAGGATCTATTATGTATGCCATGCTGTGTACCAGACCTGATGTAAACCTTGCCGTAAGTTTGGTAGGAAGGTACCAAAGTAATCCCGCAAGGAACACCGGACAGCGGTCAAGAATATCCTAAAGTACACGAAAAGGACGAAGGACATGTTTCTCGTTTATGGAGGTGACGTAAGAGCTCTGTCAGAAGGGTTACGTCGACGCTTAGCTTCGACACAGATCATCTGATGACTCTAAGTCACAAACCGGATACGTGTATATGTTGAATGGTGGAGCAAGAGCTGGTGCAGCTGCAAGCAGAGCGTCGTGGCGGGATCTACATGTGAAGCGGAGTACATTGCAGCCTCGGAGGCAACAAGATGAAGCAATATGGGTGAAGGAGTTCATCAGTGACCTAGGAGTCATACCCAATGCGCCGGGGCCGATCAAACTCTTCTGTGACAACACCGGAGCTATTGCACTTGCCAAGGAGCCCAGGTTTCACAAGAAGACCAGTGCACATCAAGTTGCCGCTTCAACTCCATCCGTGAAAATGTTCAAGATGGAGACATAGAAATTTGCAAAGTGCACACGGATCCTAATGTCGCAGATCCGTTGACTAAACCTCTTCATGGGCAAAACATGATCAACACCAGAACTCTATGGGTGTTCGATTCATCACAATATAACTAGATTATTGACTCTAGTGCAAGTGGGAGACTGTTGGAAATATGCCCTAGAGGCAATAATAAACGCATTATTATTATATTTCCTTGTTCATGATAATTGTCTTTTATTCATGCTATAACTGTATCATCCTGAAATCGTGATACACGTGTGAATACATAGACCACAATACGTCCCTAGTGAGCCTCTAGTTGACTAGCTCATTGGTCAACAGATAGTCATGGTTTCACGACTATGGACATCGAGATGTCATTGACAACGGGATCACGTCATTAGGAGAATGACGTGATGGACAAGACCCAATCCTAAGCATAGCACAAGATCGTGTAGTTCGCTTTTGCTAGAGCTTTTCCAATGTCAAGTATCTCTTCCTTAGACCATGAGATCGTGTAACTCCCGGATCTGATGGAGTGCTTTGGGTGTACCAAACGTCACAACGAATCGGGTGACTATAAAGTTGCACTACAGGTATCTCCGAAAAGTCTGCATTGGGTTGACACGGATCGAGATAGGATTTGTCACTCCGTATGACGGAGAGGTATCTCTGGGCCCACTCGGTAATGCATCATCATAATGAGCTCAAAGTGACCAAGTGTTTGGTCACGGGATCATGCATTGCGGTACGAGTAAAGTGACTTTGCCAAGAATCTAGACCCGGAACGAGGTATTGGGATACCGACGATCGAGTCTCGGGCATGTAACGCATACCGATTGACAAAGGGAATAGTATACGGGGTTGCTTGAATCCTCGACATCGTGGTTCATCCGATGACATCATCGAGGAGCATGTGGGAGCCAACATGGGTATCCAGATCCCGCTGTTGGTTATTGACCCGAGAGCTGCCTCGGTCATGTCGCAAGCATGTCTCCCGAACCCGTAGGGTCTACACATAAGGTTCGGTGACGCTAGGGTTATTAGGAAGACTTGTATGTGACTACCGAATGTTGTTCGGAGTCCGGATGAGATCCTTGACGTCACGAGGAGTTAGGAAGGGTCCGGAGGTAAAGATTTATATATGGGAAGTTGTCAAGCGGACACCGGAAAGTTTCGGGTCATATCGGTATTGTGTAGGGGCCACGGAAGGTTCGGAGGACCACGGGAGGGGCCACCTCGGGGGCCACTTGGGCTGCGTGGGAGGCAGCCAGCCCCTGGTGGGCTGGGCGCACCCTCCCCTTGGGCCCATGCGCCTAGGGGTTGAGGGAACCCTAAGGGGGCGCCCGCTTGCTTGGGGGGCAAGCCCCCCTCCCCTTGGCCGCCGCCCCCTTCTAGATGCATCTAGAGGGGCGGCCCCCTCCTCCCTTCCCCTATAAATAGAGGGGTGAGGGGAGGGCTGCAACACACAATTGAAGGCGCAGCCCCTCCCTCCCCAACACCTCTCCTCCTCGCGTGTGTGCTTGGCGAGAAGCCACCGCCAGAGAATCATCACTCCATCATCATCACGCCGTCGTGCTTGCCGGAGCCATCTTCCTCAACCTGTCCTTCCTCCTTGCTGGATCAAGACGGAGGAGACGTCGTCCGTCTGCGTCGTGTGTTGAGCAGCGGAGGTGCTGTCCGCTCACGCACTTGGTCATCGGTGATCCGAGTCGACTCCATCATCACCATCCCCTTGAACGCATCCGCTCTCGATCTACAAGTGGTATGTAGATGCAAACTCACTCCCTTGACTCATTGCTTAGATGAACTCATAGATGGATCTTGGTGAAACCGTAGGAAAAACTTTAATTTTCTGCAACGTTCCCCAACAGTGGCATCATGAGCTAGGTCTATGCATAGTTCTCTTTGCACGAGTAGAACACAATTTGGTTGTGGGCGTAGATCTTGTCAACTTGCTTGCCGCTACTAGTCTTATCTTGCTTCCGCGGTATTGTGGGATGAAGCGGCCCGGACCAACCTTACACGTCGCTTACGTGATACCGTTCCACCGACTAACATGCACTAGTTGCATAAGGTGGCTGGCGGGTGTCTGTCTCTCCCACTTTAGTTGGAGCGGATTCGATGAAAAGGGTCCTTATGAAGGGTAAATAGAAGTTGACAAGATCACGTTGTGGTTATTCAGAGGTAAGAAAACGTTCTTGCTAGAACCCAATTGCAGCCACGTAAAAGATGCAACAACAATTAGAGGACGTCTAACTTGTTTTTGGAGCAATTGTCATGTGATGTGATATGGCCAAGTTGTGATGAATGATGAATGACATATTGTGATGTATGAGATCATGTTCTTGTAATAGGAATCACGACTTGCATGTCGATGAGTATGACAACCGGCAGGAGCCATAGGAGTTGTCTTTATTTTGTATGACCTGCGTGTCATTGAAGAACGCCATGTAAATTACTTTACTTTATTGCTAAACGCTGCTAGCCAAAGAAGTAGAAGTAGTCGTTGGCGTTACAACTTCATGGAGGCACAATGATGGAGATCATGATGATGGAGATCATGGTGTCATGCCGGTGACAAGATGATCATGGAGCCCCGAAGATGGAGATCAATGGAGCTATATGATATTGGTCATATCATGTCACTACTATATAATTGCATGTGATGTTTATTATGTTTATGCATCTTGTTTACTTAGAACGACGGTAGTAAATAAGATGATCCTTACAACAATTTCAAGAAGTGTTCTCCCCTAAGCATGCACCGTTGCTAAAGTTCGCCGCTTCTAAGCACCACGTGATGATCGGGTGTGATGGATTCTTACGTTCACATACAACGGGTGTAAGACAGATTTACACACGTGAAACACTTAGGGTTAACTTGACGAGCCTAGCATGTACAGACATGGCCTCGGAACATGGAGACCGAAAGGTCGAACACGAGTCGTATGGAAGATGCGATCAACATGAGAATGTTCACCGATGATGACTAGTCCGTCTCACGTGATGATCGGACACGGCCTAGTCGACTCGGATCGTGTAACACTTAGATGACTAGAGGGATGTCTAATCTGAGTGGGAGTTCATTTAAATAATTTGATTATATGAACTTAATTATCATGAACTTAGTCTAAAACTTTTGCATAATATGTCTTGTAGATCAAATGGCCAACGCTCATGTCAACTTGAACTTCAACACGTTCCTAGAGAAAAGCAAGCTGAAAGATGACGGCAGCAACTATACGGACTGGGTCCGGAACTTGAGGATCATCCTCATAGCTGCCAGGAAACAAGATATGTCCTAGAAGGACCGCTAGGTGACGCTCCGTCCCTGCAGAACCAAGACATTATGAATGCTTGGAAGTCTCGTCGATGATTACTCCCTCGTTCGGTGCGGCATGCTTTACGACTTAGAACCGGGGCTCCAAAAACGTTTTGAGCATCACGGAGCATATGAGATGTTCGAGGAGCTGAAACTGGTTTTCCAGGCTCACGCCCGGGTCGAGAGATATGACATCTCCGACAAGTTCTATAGTTGTAAGATGGAGGAAAATAGTTCTGTCAATGAGCACATACTCAAGATGTCTGGGTTGCACAACCGTATGACCCAGCTGAATATTAACCTCCCTGATGAGGCGGTCATTGGCAGAATCCTTGGTCGCTCCCACCAAGCTACAAGAGCTTTGTGATGAACTACAATATGCAGGGGATGGTAAAGACCATTCACGAAGTATTCTCTATGCTTTGAAGTCAGCAGAGGTTGAAATCAAGAAAGAACATCAAGTGTTGATGGTCAATAAGACCACTAAGTTCAAGAAGGGCAAGGGCAAGAAGAACTTCAAGAAGGACGGCAAGGAGGTTGCGGCTACCGGTAAGCAAGTTACCGGGAAGAAGTCAAAGAATGGACCCAAGCACGAGATCGAGTGCTTTTTATTGCAAGGGAAGGGTCCTTTGGAAGCGGAACTGCCCCAAATACTTAAGCGGATAAGAAGGCCGGCAACACCAAAGGTATATTTGATATACATGTAATTGATGTGTACCTTACCGATTACTGTAGTAACTCCCGGGTATTTGATACGGTGCCGTTGCTCATATTTGTAACTCACAGAGGAGCTGCGGAATAAGCGGAGGCTGGCGAAGGCGACGAGGTGCGTCGGGAATGGTTCGAGTCGATGTGATCGCTTGCCGCACGCTACCTCTACACTTACCTACGGGATTAGTTTTGAACCTTAATAATTGTTATTTGGTGCCAAGTTTGAGCATGAACATTGTATCTGGATCTCGTTTGATACGAGATGGCTACTCATTTAAATTCGAGAATAATGGTTGTTCTATTTATATGAGAGATATGTTTTATGGTCATGCTCCGATGGTCAATGGTTTATTCTTAATGAATCTCGAGCGTAATGTTACACATATTCATAGCGTGAATACCAAAAGATGTAAAGTTGATAACGATAGTCCCACATACTTGTGGCACTTGCCGCCTTTGGTCACATTGGTGTCAAGCGCATGAAGAAGCTCCATGCTGATGGACTTTTGGAGTCTCTAGATTATGAATCATTTGACACATGCGAACCATGCCTCATGGGCAAGATGACCAAGACTCCGTTCTCGGAACAATGGGCGAGCAAGCAACTTGTTGGAAATCATACATACCGATGTGTGCGGTCCAATGAGTGTTGAGGCTCATGCGGAGGATATCGTTATGTTCTCACTCTCACGGATGACTTGAGTAGATATGGGTATGTCTACCGATGAAACACAAGTCTGAGACCTTGAAAAGTTCAAGGAATTTCAGAATGAAGTAGAGAATCAACGTGACCGAAAGATAAAATTCTTCTGATCGAGATCGTGGAGGAGAATATTTAAGTCACGAATTTGGTACACACTTAAGAAAATGTGGAATTGTTTCACAACTCACGCCGCTGGAACACCTCAGCGTAACGGTGTGTCCGAACGTCGTAATCGCACTCTATTGGAGATGGTGCGATCTATGATGTCTCTTACCGATTTACCACTATCATTTTGGGGATACGATCTAGAGACAGCTACATTCACTTTAAATAGGGCACCGTCTAAATCCGTTGAGACGACACCGTATGAATTATGGTTTGGGAAGAAACCTAAGCTGTCGTTTCTAAAAGTTTGGGGATGCGATGCTTATGTCAAGAAACTTCAACTGAAAAGCTCGAACCCAAGTCGGAAAAATGCGTCTTCATAGGATACCCTAAAGAAACCATTGGGTATACCTTCTACTTAAGATCCGAGGGCAAGATCTTTGTTGCCAAGAACGGATCCTTTACGGAAAAAGAGTTTCTCTCGAAAGAAGTAAGTGGGAGGAAAGTAGAACTTCGATGAAGTACTACCTCTTGAACGGGATAGTGGTGCAGCTCAGGAAAATGTTCTGTGATGCCTACACCCTTGAAGAGGAAAATAATGATGATGATCAAGGTACTTCGGATCAAGTTGCTCTTGAACTTCGTGGGTCCACAAGGACACGCCCGCACTGCAGAGTGGTAATGGCAACCCTGTCTGGAAATCATGTTGTTAGACAACGGTGAACCTTGAACTATGATGAAGCAATGGCGGGCCCAGATTCCAACAAATGGCTAGAAGCCATGAAATCCGAGATAGAATCCATGTATGAAAACAAAGTATGGACTTTGACCGACTTGCGATGATCGGGCGTAGCGATAGAAAACAAATGGATCTTTAAGAAGAAGGCGACGCGGATGGTAATGTCACCATCTATAAACCTCGACTTGTCGCTAAGGGTTATCGGCAAGTTCAAGGGATTGACTACGATGAGACCTTCTCTCCCGTAGCGAAGCTTAAGTCCGTCCGAATCATGTTAGAAATTGCCGCATACTATGATTATGAGATATGGCAGATGGACGTCAAAACAGCGTTCCTTAACGGTTATCTTAAGGAAGAGCTGTATATGATGCAGCCGGAAGGTTTTGTCGATCCTAAGAACGCTAACAAAGTATGCAAGCTCCAGCGATCCATTTATGGGCTGGTGCAAGCATCTCGGAGTTGGAACATTCGCTTTGATGAGATGATCAAAGCGTTTGGGTTTATGCAGACTTTTGGAGAAGCCTGCGTTTACAAGAAAGTGAGTGGGAGCTCTGTAGCATTTCTCATATTATATGTAGATGACATACTTTTGATGGGAAATGATATAGAATTCTTGGACAGCATTAAGGCCTACTTGAATAAGTGTTTTCAATGAAGGACCTTGGAGAAGCTGCTTATATATTAGGCATCAAGATCTATAGAGATAGATCGAGGGCGCCTCATAGGTCTTCCACAAAGCACATACCTTGATAAGATTTTGAAGAAGTTCAAAATGGATCAGTCCAAGAAGGGGTTCTTGCCTGTATTGCAAGGTGTGAGATTGAGCTCGGCTCAATGACTGACCACGGCAAAAGATAAAGAAGAGATGAGTGTCATCCCCTATGCTTCAGCCATATGATCTATTTTGTATTCCATGTTGTGTACCAGACCATATGTAAACCTTGCCGTAAGTTTGGTAGGAAGGTACCAAAGTAATCCCGCAAGGAACACCGGACAGCGGTCAAGAATATCCTAAAGTACACGAAAAGGACGAAGGACATGTTTCTCGTTTATGGAGGTGTGAAGAGCACAAATCGTAAAGGGTTACGTCGACGCTTAGCTTCGACACAGATCTGGATGACTCTAAGTCACAAACCGGATACGTGTATATGTTGAATGGTGGAAGCGATAAGCTGGTGCATTTACCAAGCGAAGCGTCGTGGCGGGATCTACATGTGAAGCGGAGTACATGGCAGCCTCGGAGGCAGCGCGATGAAGCAATATGGGTGAAGGAGTTCATCACCGACCTAGGAGTCATACCCAATGCGCCGGGGCCGATCAAACTCTTCGTGACAACACTGGAGCTATTGCACTTGCCAAGGAGCCCAGGTTTCACAAGAAGACCAGGCACATCAAGCGTCGCTTCAACTCCATCTGTGAAAATGTTCAAGATGGAAACATAGAAATTTGCAAAGTGCACACGGATCTGAATGTCGCAGATCCATTGACTAAACCTCTTCCGTGGGCAAAACATGATCAACACCAGAACTCTATGGGTGTTCGATTCATCACAATATAACTAGATTATTGACTCTAGTGCAAGTGGGAGACTGTTGGAAATATGCCCTAGAGGAAATAATAAAAGCATTATTATTATATTTCCTTGTTCATGATAATTGTCTTTTATTCATGCTATAACTGTATCATCCGGAAATCGTGATACACGTGTGAATACATAGACCACAATACGTCCCTAGTGAGCCTCTAGTTGACTAGCTCATTGGTCAACAAATAGTCATGGTTTCCTGACTATGGACATCAGATGTCATTGACAATGGGATCACGTCATTAGGAGAATGACGTGATGGACAAGACCCAATCCTAAGCATAGCACAAGATCGTGTAGTTCGTTTTGCTAGAGCTTTTCCAATGTCAAGTATCTCTTCCTTAGACCATGAGATCGTGTAACTCCCAGATACAATAGGAGTGCTTTGGGTGTACCAAACGTCACAACGTAACTGGGTGTCTATAAAGGTGCACTACAGGTATCTCCGAAAGTGTCATTGGGTTGACACGGATCGAGGCTGGATTTGTCACTCCGTATGACGGAGAGGTATCTCTGGGCCCACTCGGTAATGCATCATCATAATGAGCTCAAAGTGACCAAGTGTTTGGTCACGGGATCATGCATTACGGCACGAGTAAAGTGACTTGCAGTAACGAGACTGAACGAGGTATTGGGATACCCACGATCGAAGTCTCGGGCATGTAACGTCTTAGATTGACAAAGGGAATAGTATCTGAGGTTACTTGAATCCTCGACATCATGGTTCATCCGATGACATCATCGAGGAGCATGGGAGCCAACATGGGTATCCAGATCCCATTTGTTGGTTATTGACACAGAGCGCCTCGGTCATGTTCAGATGTCTCCCGAACCCGTAGGGTCTACACACTTAAGGTTCGGTGACGCTAGGGTTATTAGGAAGACTTGTATGTGATTACGAATGTTGTTCGGAGTCCCGGATGAGATCCCGGACGTCACGAGGAGTTCGGAAGGGTCCGGAGGTAAAGATTTATATATGGGAAGTTGTCAAGCGGACACGGAAAAGTTTCGGGTCATATCGGTATTGTGTAGGGGCCACCGGAAGGTTCGAGGAGGACCACTGGAGGGGCCACCTCCCGGGGCCACTTGGGCTGCGTGGGAGCAGCCAGCCCCTCATGGGCTGGGCGCACCCCCTCCCCTTGGCCCATGCGCCTAGGGTTGAGGGGGGGAACCCTAAAGGGGGGGCGCCCCCCTTGCTTGGGGGGGCAACCCCCCACCCCGTGGCCGCCGCCCCCCCCCCCTCTAGATGCATCTAGAGGCCGGCCCCTCCTCCCTTCCCTATAAATAGAGGGGTGAGGGAGGGCTGCAACACACAATTGAAGGCGCAGCCCCTCCCTCCCAACACCTCTCCTCCTCCGCGTGTGCTTGGCGAAGCCTCGCCAGAGGCTGTCACTCCATCATCATCACGCCGTCGTGCCGCGGCTGGAGCCATCTTCCTCAACCTCTCCTTCCTCCTTGCTGGATCAAGACGGAGGAGGCGTCGTCCGTACCCGTCTGCGATGTGTTGAGCAGCGGAGGTGCTGTCCGTTCAGCACTTGGTCATCGGTGATCCGAGTACGACTCCATCATCACCATCCCCTTGAACGCATCCGCTCTCGATCTACAAGTGGTATGTAGATGCAAACTCACTCCCTTGACTCGTTGCTTAGATGAACTCATAGATGGATCTTGGTGAAACCGTAGGAAAAATTTTAATTTTCTGCAACGTTCCCCAACAATATGTACATAAGTAGAGCCGATGGCTCAGGGATAATAAGGCCGAAGATGAGCTATGTTCCATGGCCTGTTGGTCTCCTCTTCTGACGTGTGTGAGTCCTTATGCTCTCGAACATCAATCAGATAGTATGACCCGTTGTGCAGATTCTTGCTGACCACAAAAGGTCCCTCCCAAGGTGGGGATAGCTTGTCCATATTAAATACGGTCTTGAATGAGCCAAGCACCAAATCTCCTTCTTGAAAGGTTACGGTTACGACCCGGCATTTGTGATACCGACGAAGATCCTGCCGGTAAATCACCGGCGAGCAGCTGCCATATCTCGTTCTTCATCCAGCCGATCCAAAGCGCCCTGTCAGTCTTTGTCGTTATCTGCCTCAAGATAGGCTGCCACACGAGGTGAGTCATGACGGACATCGCTGGGGAGGACCGCCTCCGCTCCATAGACCATAAAGAACGGCGTGTATCCAGTGGATCTATTAGGCGTAGTATTTATACTCCATAACACAGACGGCAGCTCCTCTACCCAACAACCCGGCGTCCTCTGCAAAGGGACCATAAGCCGGGGCTTGATACCTCTCAGGATCTCTTGATTAGCTCGTTTTGCTTGACCATTGGAGTGTGGGTGAGCTACTGAAGAAACGTCAAGCCGGATGTGTTCACGTTCACAAAACTCCTTCATGGCCCCTTTGGACAAATTGGTACCATTATCTGTAATGATACTGTGTGGAAAACCAAACTGGAAGATCACCCTTTTCATGAATTGAACCACCATGGCCGCATCCCACTTGCTAACAGGTTCTGCCTCTACCCACTTTGTAAATTTGTCAACTGCCACCAACAGGTGTGTTTTCTTGTCCTTGGACCTCTTAAAAGGTCCAACCATGTCCAGCCCCCAAGTCGCAAACGGCCAAGTGATTGGAATCATCCTCATTTCTTGGGCCGGTACATGAGCACGTCTAGAAAACTTCTGGCAACCATCACATCGTCTGACCAGATCATCTGCATCAGCATGGGCAGTCAACCAATAAAAACCATGGCGGAACGCTTTAGCCACCAAGGATTTTGAACCAGCGTGGTGACCACAGTCTCCTTCATGGATCTCATGCAATATTTCACAGCCTTCCTCAGGGGACACACAGCGTTGAAACGCCCCTGACACACTACAATGATGCAACTCGCCGTTAACAATGGTCATAGACTTAGACCGCCGAACTATCTGTCGGGCCAACGTCTCATCTTCCGTAACTTCGCCTGCTCATATGCCAAATAAGGGAGCGTCCAATCCGGAATGACATGCAGGGCTGCCACCAACTGAGCCTCCGGATCAGGAATAGCCAAATCTGCTTCATCAGGGAGCTTGACCGACGGATTGTGCAGTACATCGAGGAAAACATTGGGCGGGACCGGTTTGCGTTGAGAGCCTATCCGGCTCAAAGCGTCCGCCGCTTCGTTCTTCCGACGATCCACATGGTCGACCTGATAGCCTTTAAAATGACCTGCGACAACATCCACCTCCCGACGATATGCAGCCATGAGTGGGTCCTTGGAATCCCAAGTGCAGACACAATTGGGCCACCAAGTCCGAGTCACCAAGCACTTAACCGGCTTAGATTCATCTCCTTAGCCATCCGAAGACCATGGAGCAAGGCTTCATACCCAGCTGCATTGTTAGTACAAGGGAACATTAAGCGGAGGACGTAACAAAACTTGTCACCTCGTGGGGAAGTTAACACGACTCCAGCCCCCGAGCCCTCCAACTGCCTGGATCCGTCAAAGTGGATGGTCCAATAGGTATGATCCGGTTTTTCTTCAGGCGCTTGTAACTCCGTCCAATCATTAATGAAATCCACAAGTGCCTGAGACTTCACTGCCGTCCGAGGTACATACTTCAAACCGTGCGGCCCAAGCTCTATAGCCCACTTAGCAATCCGGCCAGTTGCCTCCCGGTTCTGTATGATATCACCTAAGGGAGCTGAACTGACCACCGTGATGGGATGCCCCTAAAAATACTGCTTCAGCTTCCGGCTTTCCATAAAAACTCCATACACCAGCTTCTGCCAATGCGGATATCTCTGCTTAGACTCAATAAGCACCTCGCTGATATAATAGACCGGACGTTGAACCGGATGCTCCCTCCCTGCCTCCTTCCGCTCAACCACAATGGCCACGCTAATTGCCCTGGCGTTAGCGGCGACATATAGCAGAAGCGGCTCCTTGTCAATGGGGGCGGCGAGTACAGGCGGGTTGGCCAATTGCCGCTTTAAGTCCTCCAACGCTTCATCGGCGGCTGGACTCCAGACAAACTGATCTGTCTTCTTCAAAGATTCGACATAAAGGGATGGCCTTCTCTCGGAGGCGGCCGATAAACCGGCTCACGCGGCAATCCGCCCGCCAAACGCTGGACATCATTAATACACTTTGGCTTAGCCAGGGAGGTGATAGCCGTAATCTTCTCCGGATTAGCTTCAATCCCTCTGTTGGACACAAGGAAACCCAATAACTTGCCTGCCGGAACACCGAAGACACATTTGGCCGGGTTAAGCATCATCTTGTACACATAAGTTGTCAAAGGTTTCTTTCAAATCATCAATTAGTGTTTCCTTCTTCCTTGACTTAACCACAATATCATCCACATAGGCATGCACATTACAGCCGATCTGTTTATGCAAGCAATTACATGCATTTAACGCCGATAAGTTGCTTGGCGCTCTTGAGCCCAAAGGGCATGGACACATAGCGTAAGGCTCCAAAGGGAGTGATAAATGCTGTCTTCTACTGGTCCTTAACCGCCATTTTGATCTGATGATATCCAGAATAAGCATCCAAAAAGCTCAAACGCTCACAACCCGCAGTGGCATCAATAATCTGATCAATGCAGGGGAGGGCAAAAGGATCTGCTGGACAAGCCTTGTTAAGATCTGTGTAATCCACACACATGCGCCAAGTGCCGTTCTTCTTAAGGACCAGCACCGGATTAGCAAGCCACTCTGGATGGAAAACTTCAACGATGAAACCTGCTGCTAAGAGCCTGGCAACCTCCTCCCCAATGGCCTTACGCCTTTCCTCGTTAAACCGGCGAAGAAACTCCTTTACCGGTTTGTACTTGGGATCAACATTAAGAGTGTGCTCAGTGAGTTCCTCGGTACACCCGGCATGTCAAGGCTTCCATGCAAAAATGTCCTGATTCTCACGGATGAACTCGATGAGCGTGCTTTCCTATTTAGGATCCAAGTTGGCACTGATGATGAACTGTTTGGATGAATCCCCAGGTACAAAGTCAACAAGTTTAGTCTCAGCCGCCGATTTAAACTTCAGGGCCGGATCGTGCTCTGTAGTTGGCTTCTTCAACGGGGTCATATCCGCCGGATCAACATTATCTTTATAGTACTTCAGCTCTTCGGTGGCACAAACCTACTCTGCGTAAGCCGCATCACCTTCTTCACACTCTAAAGCGATCTTGCGACTCCCATGAACCGTTATCGTTCCCTTGTGACCCGGCATCTTGAGCTGCAAATAGATATAACAAGGTCGCGGCCATGAACTTAGCATAAGCCGCCGCCCAAACAAGGCGTGATAAGGACTTTGAATTTTCACCACTTCAAACGTCAATGTTTCTGATCTGGAGTCATGTTCATCCCCAAAGGCCACCTCCAGAGCTATTTTACCAACCGGATATGCTGACTTGCCAGGCACCACACCATGGAATACTGTATTGGATGGTTTGAGATGTTTATCTATCAACCCCATACGACGGTAGGTCTCATAGTACAGGATGTTTATGCTGCTCCCTCCGTCCATAAGCACCTCGGTGAACTTGTATCCTCCCACCTAAGGTGCCACCACTAGGGCTAGCTGACTTGGATTGTCAACCCGGGGAGGATGATCCTCTCTACTCCACACAATAGGCTGCTCTGACCAGCGTAGGTAATGAGGCACGGCCGGTTCAACAATGTTGACCGCCCGCTTCTGAAGCTTCCGGTCTCGCCTGTCCAAACTAGTGGTGAAGACGTGATACTGTCCACCATTCAAATGTTTTGGTTTGCTATTATAACCCGTCTGCTGCTGCTGCTACTGATTGTAACAACCTTTATTACTCTGATTGCTTTGATTGTTATGTCCGCCCGGATTACCATTGAACCCTGGACCGGAATTTCCTCCACCGTAACCCGGGCCGGACCCTGAACCGCCGCCGGAGCCTTGATCATACCGGAAAGCATTGGAACTTTTGAACTCCTGCATAATGTAACAATCCTTCCAGAGGTGGTTTGCTGGCGCCTCCTTCGTCCCATGCTTCGGGCAGGGTTGATTCAACAGATAGTTCAACCGGTCCGGATTGTGATTAGGCGCACCACCTCGGTTCGGCTGTTTACCCTTGCGCCGTCGGCCCTTGTCCTGCGCGTTGGTGTTGGCTACGAAGCCCATGTTACCATGCGCCTTACGCTTGTTTCCACCATTACCTGCTGAGTGATGCTGCTGGCCTCTGGAGTTGCTGTTCTGCTTTCTCTTCCCTGTTTCATCATCATCCTCAGACTCGGGATCCTTGGTACTATCAGAATCAGCATACTTCACTAAAACGCCCATGACAAGGTGCCCATGTCATTGCAAAACCGCTTCATGCGACTCCAGCTTCAACTTTAAAGGCTTAAACCGCAAGTTACCCTCTAGGGTTAAGATCGCAGAATCAGCGTTGATCCGTCCAGAAGAATGTAAGACCTCAAACGCGGGCGTATCTAATGGGTTGTGGATTCCCCTCAGTTCGACACAAGCCGCCAAGTCCACCATGCACATGGGCTGCTTGCAGGTATCTTTGAAATTCTGAATGAACCGGTCCGCAATCGGGCCTAATTTAACCGATGGAATTGGGTGGCAAGTTTTTCAACCAAGTACGGGCCGCACTCTTCAAGCATCATGGTGAAATACTTTGCACACGCAGCTTCATCCACATCCAAAGCATCTCCATGGCCATCTCATAACTCTCTATCCATGCTTCTCGGAGCCGATCGGCGGTGTAATTTGGCACCTTGCGTGGCCCCTTGAAATCTTTGGGCAAGCGATATTGCGAGAGCAGGGACAAGGCAAGGCACCCCAAAGAGCTAGAAGTAACCCGAGCTCAAAGATGGTCGGACGAACCGGGCGAAGCTGATAGTCCCGATGTCAGGCCGCTTAACTCGGCCTCCCTTCGTGCTCCTGGCCCGGTCCACCACCTCTGGCGTTGTTGAAACCGCTCACCGGGTTGTTGCCCTTGGTGCACCAAGGCCGCCAGCGACATTTGCCACAGCTGGTTCATCCACGCGCCTGCTATAGCTCCGGCTCGGCCGAGGGGTAGAGTGGATCCGATCGCGGCTGTATGAATACGCTTCTTGTTGGACCAGAGCCGTCCTAAGCAGCTCCTTGACCCGGCGCGTCTCTACCGCCTGCGGTGAATCGCCTTCGATTGGAATCGCCTCCAACTGCGCCGCAGCCGCAACAAGGTTATCCATCGGGTTGGAGTAATGACTGGGGTGTTTGCACAGCTGAGGTGTGCCGGTATGATGGCGAGGTAGATCTATCACACGGGTTGTACTGGCGCCCGCCCTGTGTAAGCTTCCGCCCGTTCACCACCGCGGATTACTGGTCCCCTCGCTCACAGGGTGTTGAAGAGATCTCTTCCTCAAAAACTGAAGGCAAACGGGATCTGTATTTCTCTGCGATGACTTCATGCGACGATTACGATCCAAAGATGAGCCTATAAGCTTGTGCATCCAAAGCGGCCCGCTCTGCCACCATCCTAGCGTCTGCAGCTGCCAGATCCGTTTTAGCCTGATCGATTTGTTCTTTCACCTTTGCGATCTCCGCATTATGAATGTCTTGGTCCGCCGGGTTAGCCTCTGCCATGAGCACAGCCAATGCATCAAATAGTTCTGACAAAACTTGAGCTGGGGGGCGCACAGGGCCTCCTGCCCCGGCTGCCACCGCCGCTGTTGAACCGCCGACCATTGGCGCGGGGGTCGAGGAGTGAAGCGCCGATTGTGTTCCGGCCATGAATATTCCAACCCGGTTGGGCAGATCAAAGGGGTCCGAAATACTGTCACCGTCGGAACAGCCCCCAATCTGGCCATCTTGCAGCTGGTAGAGAGACTCAGTTTCTCCGGTCGACGACTCGTCATCAGAGTAGACAACGGTTTCGCCACCAGATGCTGATCCGTCCTCATAGTTTCCTCCGTGGATGACTCCCACGAAAGCACGCTTGACAGCCGGTTTAGCCAGGGCAGGTTTCGCCCGCTGAGCCGTCTCGACGAGGTCGGTGCAGATGTCCGGCTCAGGCCCTGGCTCACCGATCTTGCCGATGAACACGTGTATGCCACCAAAGGGGACCCGTGCACCAGTACTCAATCGAGCCGCCTCGGGGCCCCAGCCTGCATCGCCGATGTAGAGTTTGCCGCGACGACTCTTGGTCATCCGCCCACAAAGATAGCCTTCCTTCGAGTCCTTCGAGCTTGCCCTCTAAGATCATCAAACCATCGTCGCGATAGCCCCACGGTTGGCGCCTAACCTGTCGTGGAATTGTCACGGCGGATGTCCTCATGAAAAGGACTTAGTCGGCGGGGCCATCAGACGGGTTAACTTAGAGGGGTTAAAGCGGACGAAAGACACGAGAGTTTATATTTAGTTCGCCCCTTCGATGAAGGTAAAAGCCTACGTCTAGTTTGTAGTGGGATTGATGTGATCTCGACGATTAGGGAGCAAATAGCCGCCTAAGCCTCGAGTTGTTGTTGTCATCGTCTGAACCGCCACGTGGTCGTCCCCTTATATACACGGGTTGACCGGGCCGGTTCTACAGAGTCCCGAGGCCGGCTCATACAAGTGTCGGCTCGGTCTCTCCTTCTCTTATCTTACAACACAAGTTACATGGCTATGGCGGTTTTATCGTTATGGGCCCTAATCTGCCTCTGGGCCCCGGGCCCCTAAGCTCTATAGTGGATCGCCATCTTCAGGGTCGTCGTGGGCTCCAATAGGTCTGAGGGTGAACCGGCCTCTCCTGGGCAGTTTATATTCAGCAGTTACATCCCCAACAAGACCCAATCCTAAGCCTAGCACAAAGATCGTGTAGTTCGTATGCTAAAGCTTTTCTTATGTCAAGTATCTTTTCCTTAGACCATGAGATTGTGCAAATCCCGTTTATCGTAGGAATGATTTGTGTGTACCAAACGTCCACAACGAATCGGGTGGCTATAAAGGTGCACTCTGGTATCTCCGAAAGTGTCATTGGGTTGTACTTTAATCGAGATCGGGATTTGTCACTCCGTGTGACGGAGAGGTATCTCTGGGTCCACTTGGTAGGACTTCATCATAATGTGCACAATGTGACCAAGGGGTTGATCATGGGATGATGTGTTACGGAACGAGTAAAGAGACTTGCAGGTAACGAGATTGAACAAGGAATCGGGATACCGACGATCGAATCTCGGGCAAGTACTATACCGCTAGACAAAGGGAATTGAATACGGGATTGATTGAATCCTCAACATCGTGGAACATGTGGGAGCCAACATGGGTATCCAGATCCCGCTGTTGGTTATTGACCAGAGAACGTCTCGGTCATGTCTGCATGGTTCCCGAACACGTAGGGTCTACACACTTAAGGTTCGGTGACGCTAGGGTTATAGGGAATATATATACGTGGTTACTGAATGTTGTTCGGAGTCCCGGATGAGATCCTGACGTCACGAGGAGTTCGGAATGGTCCGGAGGTAAAGATTTATATATGGGAAGTCATGTTTTGTCACCGAAAAGTTTGGGTTTTATCAAGAATGTACCGGGACCACCGGCAGGTCCCGGGGTCCACCAAGTGGGGCCACTGCCCCGTGAGGGCTGCATGGGCCAAGTGTGGGAGGGGACCAGTCCCAGGTGGGCTGGTGCGCCCCCCCACAAGAGCCCAAGGCGCCTAGGGTTTGGGGAGGGGGCGCACCCACCTATCTTGGGGGGCAAGTTTCCCCTCTTTTCCCCCTTGGCCGCCACCCATAGATGGGATTGGGGCTGCCGCACCCCTTGGGGTGGAAAACCTAGAGGGGGCGCACCCCCCTCCCTCTCCCCTATATATAGTTGAGGTCTTGAGGGCTGCCAACACATGAGTCTAACCTCTCCTCGGCGCAGCCCTACCTCTCTCCTTCCTCCTCTCTCATGGTGCTTGGCGAAGCCCTCGGGATTGCCACGCTCCTCCACCACCACCACGCCCGTTGTGCTGCTGCTGGATGGAGTCTTCCCCAACCTCTCCCTCTCTCCTTGCTGGAAAGGCATGGGAGACGCCACCGGCTGTACGTGTGTTGAACGCGGAGGTGCCGTCTGCTCGGCACTAGGATCTCCGGTGATTTGGATCACGACGATGCACGACTCCTTCAACCCCATTCTCTTGAACTCTTCCGCTTAGCGATCTACAAGGGTATGTAGATGCACTCTCCTTCCCCTCGTTGCTAGTTTCTCCATAGATAGATCTTGGTGACACGTAGGAAAATTTTGAATTTCTGCTACGTTCCCCAACACTGTTAGCCCAGTGGTACAGCCCGAATTTACACGCTGCTGACCGGCATGCTCGATGTGATTCATGTATGCCTGTCCCCATGGGTTAGTGCCGCTTTGGGTTCACGACTAGCCATGTCGGCCCGGATTATCTGTCATATGGATGCTAGCGACACTATCATATCGTGAGCCAAAAGGCGCAAACGGTCCCGGGCCATGGTGGCGACACCTGTGGAATACCGTGCGTGAGGCCGCAAAGGGATATGATGTGTTACCGGCTAGATCGATGTGACTTGGAATCGGGGTCCTGACATTAAACATTACCTTTCAGGTAATCCTATCAATGTTGAAACTAATATTATTGAAACCGTAACCCCGGAGGAATACATAAGGGACACTTTCCAGAATATTCCGCACTCAAAAAAGGAATAGGTATGTGCTACGCAAGTAAACCGACTCCAAAACAACTCCACTGGCAATTTTTGTCAGTTTTGGAATATTTAAGAATTTTAGGAAGAAAGAAGTAGTCCGAAAGGGACACGAGGCTCCCACGAGAGTGGAGGGCGCGTCCCCACCTACTGGGCGCGCCCCCTGTCTCTTGGGCACCTCGTGTGCCTCCCGGACTCCGTTTTCTTGCACGTTACGTATTTTGGTCGGTAAAAATTCATTATATATACTCCCGAAGGTTTTGACAACAGTATCATGCAAATACCCTCTGTTTTTGTTTCGAGTTGGTCCTGTTGCAGAATAAAAGAAAGATGTCTTCTCAGGAGTCAGTCGGGGAGAGTCGGGTGTCTCACCCAACACCAGGTCAAGGAGCAAATAGCGATGCCTATCACTTTGGACCATCAACGGAGGATGAGATGGAGGCTGATTTGAAAAGGATAGATGCCATGGTGGAAGATCAAGAAGTTACCTGTCGCCTTCAAGCAGAATTCATGATGGGGGAACTACCTAGCATGGCTATTCCAACTCCGGTCATCCCATCCAACTTTAGATTCCTTTCTTATGAAAATATGAAAAAGAGCTTCACTTGTTCTCCAGAAGCTATGCAGCATCCTTGGGTAAATGGAGCTTTAGCCGTTACGGCAAGCTCCGTAAATAAATTATGGACCTCAAACAACAAGTCAATAAACTCGAGGAGGAGAACCGTATCCTGAAGGGCATCATCGCCAAGAATATCATAACACCAATCGTGAAGAAGGAGACATAATCACATGGGTATGGGCACTCCCCTTGGCAGCTGCCAAGCTTGGGGGAGGTGCCCCGGTATCGTATCACCATCACACTCCTATCTTTACCGTTTTATTTAGTTCGATCCTTTTAGTATTATCTTGATCTAGTAGTTTGAAGTTTTGATATCAAGTAGTTTTGAGTTTTGCATTGTGATCTCTTTTTGTAATCAAGTCCGTGAGCTATCTGTAATAAATATTAGTGTTGAGTCAAGGGCTTTTCTATGTTGCTGTGATCTTGAGAAAGTAGAAAGAATAAAAGAGTTCATATTGATCTTATGGATAGTGCTAACTTCACACATAGAAAGTATGAGGCATAAAAATTGTTGAGAGTTGATGAACGTAGCCTTGGTCATCGTTGCAATTAATAGGAAGTGATAAGGAAAGGGGGTTCACATATAAATATATTGTCTTGGACACCTTTTATAATCTGGAGCACTCATTAAGTATGACATGCTAAAAGAGTTGACGTTGGACAAGGAAGACAACGTAATGGTTTATGTTTTCCGACATCTCGCTTAAAGTATATTATCATTGACCTTCCAAACATGTTGAGCTTGCCTTTCCCCTCATGCTAGCTAAATTCCTGCACCAAGTAGAGATACTACTTGTGCTTCCAAATATCCTTAAACCGGTTTTGCCATGAGAGTCCACCATACCTGCCTATGGATTGAGTAAGATCCTTCAAGTAAGTGGTCATGTTGCAAGCAATAAAAATTGCTATCTAAATATGTATGACTTATTAGTGCAGAGAAAATAAGCTTTGTACGATCTTGTTGTGGAAGCAATAAAAGTTGACGGACTGCATAATAAAGGTCCACATAAAAGGGGCAATATAAAGTGATGTTCTTTTGCATTAAGATTTTGTGCATCAACCCTAAACGCACATGACAACCTCTGCTTCCCTCTGCGAAGGGCCTATCTTTTACTTTATGTTTTTGCTTTATGCTTGAGTCAAGGTGATCCTCACCTTTCCCTTTTTCATTTTATCCTTTGGCAAGCTCCTCGTGTTAGAAACATCATGATATATATATCCAATTGGATGTAAGTTAGCATGGGCTATTATTGTGGACATCACCTAAAGGTGAATACGTTGGGAAGGCTGACACAATAAGCCCCTGTCTTTCTCAAAGGTGTCATTTGAAACTCCATAACCACAAGTACTGTGTGAGTGTTAGCAATTGTAGGAGGCTGCATGATAGTTGAGTATGTGAGCTTGCTCAAAAGCTCTATTATTCACTCTTTCTGATGTTATGATAAATTGCAGTTGCTTCAATGACTGAGATTATAGTTTGTTAGTTCCCAATGAAGTTTTTGAACCATACTTGACATTGTGAATTGATTGTTATTTGAGCATAAGAAATCATATGACAAAATCTATACATGTTGCTGTTATAAGAATGATCATGATGCCCTCATGTCCGTATTTTATTTTTATCAACACCTCTATCTCTAAACATGTGGACATATTTTTCGATTTCAGCTTTCGCTTGAGGACAAGCGAGGTCTAAGCTTGGGGGAGTTGATACGTCCATTTTGCATCATGCTTTTATATCATTATTTATTGCATTATGGGCTGTTATTACACATTGTATCTCAATACTTATGGCTATTCTCTCTTATTTTACAAGGTTTACCATGGAGAGGGGGAATACCTGCAGCTGGAATTAATTTGGAAAAGGAGCAAACATTGGAAACCTATTCTCGCGACCGCTCCAAAAATCCTGAAACTCCACGAAACATGTTTTTGGAATTTATAAGAATTATTGAGTGAAAGAAATACACCAGGGGGCCGACACGCCGTCCAGGAGAGTGGAGGGCGTCCCCCTACTAGGCGCCCCCCTATCTCCTAGGCCCCCTGGTGGGCCTCTGGTGTCCATCTCCGGCTATATTAGAGCTTTTACCCTGAAAAAAATCATGGGCAGGCTTACGGGATGAAACTCCGCCGCCACGAGGCGGAACCTTGGCGGAACCAATCTACACTACTAGAATCAGCTACTTTGCCATCTGCTAGCTCTTTGCCGTCCGCTAGCAGACGACAAAGAAGCTCTTTGCCATCAGCTACCCAAAGCAGGACGGCAAGAATCGGCTGATGGCAAAGACCTTCTTGCCATCGGCCAGTTCTTCTGTCAGTCCGCTCGAGCAACAAAAGATTCTTTGCCGCTACCGGCAGACGCAAAGAGGAGGCGGCCCACACTAACGGTGCGATTAGGGAAAACCTAAAGGGCTCCTCCTTGCCGTCCCGCCAGCAGCGGCAAAGAGTATTAAAGCGACGACAAAAGGGGGCGGACGTCAAACGTTTAGGTTACTAACGGCCGAGCCCCATCCCACCCATCTCTCTGCTTTCAATCTGTCCCTCCTCCCGACTCACCGCCACCCGCCACCGCCCCGCCACCCACCGCCGCCTTGCCCCACTCCTCGCCCCATCGCCCCACCGTCCCAACCACCGCTGCCGCCGCCACCCGCCATCGCCTGGCCCCACCCCGCCTCGCCCGTCGCCCCACCACCACACCGCCTTGGCGTCCCTTCGCCATGGCCGGAGCAGGCTTGTCATGCCCCCCCTGCGTCACTCTCGCGCGCCGAGCTAGGCTCGCTACCGCCCTAACGCCCGCCGCCCCCTTCCATCCTCCACCGAGAGGAGCCAAGGTGAGCATTATTTTGTTTTTTTCTACTGTTTTTCTTTGTTCTTTAGGTTTAATTAGGTTATTGATAGGTTTAGGTTAGTTGTTGGTTTAGGTTAGTGCTAGATTTAGGTTTAGATAATTAGAAGAAGAAGAAAGTTGAAAAAAGGAAGAAGAAGTAGAAGAAGAGGAAAAAGGAAAAAAAGGAAGAAGAATAAGAAGAAAGTTGAAAAACAGAACAATATAGAAGAGGAAAAAGGAGAAGAAGAAAGAAGAAGAAGAAGAAGAAGAAGAAGAAGAAGAAGAAGAAGAAGAAGAAGAAAGAAGAGGAGGAGGAGGAGGAGGAGGAAGAGGAGGAGGGAGAAGAAGAAAGAAAAGAAGAAGAAGAAAGAAGAAAGAAGAAGAAGAAGAAGAAGAAGAAGAAGAAGAAGAAGAAGAAGAAGAAGAAGAAGAAGAAGAAGAAGAAGACCCCGACCCGCCACCCGACACCCGGCCCTGCCCCGACCCCGACACCCCGACACACCCCGACCCCGACACCCGACCCCACCCACACCCGGCCCGACACCCGACCCGACCCCGACCCGACCCCGACCCCGACACCCGACCACTGACCCCGACACCCTGACCATACCGCCACCCTGACCCGACACCCACCCCCGACACTGACCCCGACCTCGACACCCCGACCTCGACACTGCCCACACTGAACCCACCCGACCCCCGACACTGACACCACACCTCGACCATGACCACGACACCCGACACTACACCACCGACCCGACCCCGACACCGACCCCTGACCCCCAACCCCGACACCACACCCCGACACCCGACCCCGACACCACACCCCGACAACCGACCCCCTGATCCCGACACCCCGACCCCGACACGACACCCCCCCCCGACCTCGAAACAGCACCCGACCCCGACACGGCCCCCGACACCGACACGAGAACCCGACCCCCGACACCTCCCGAAAAGGTGTTCTTTGGCCTTCGAGCCGTGATCGGGGTCATATATTTGTGAATTATTAGTTAGGTCATATATTTTTCGATTTTGTTATGAAAAACATCATATGTAATTGTGTTGATCGGGTAGTTTTGAATGTGCAGTTGTTTCATCGCTGCGAGGTTTGGTGTTCGACGACCTCGGCGTCGTTGACGAGCTCGCTTCTTCGCTCGTGGGTGAGCACAAATGACATGTCCTCCTCCCCATTAATTATTTGATCTATTCTGATGAAACTTGATAGCTAGCTATATATGTGTCTTGAATCATCGGTATGCGTAACCCATATGTGTCTCCTGCTCGAAAGCGTCATAGTTATAAATATGCATGCATTTGCATATTTATAACCTTGGTTCTTTGAATTGTCCAACGCTATCCATGGACAGCCAGTATGTGTAGATTGGGTTCATTTTCCCATATGCTTTGCTTTGGATCCGACGCATAAATTTCGTCGGTGCCTCCCTGTTGTTCTTGGTACACATCCTCTCGTTTATTGCAGACGTGTATCGAGGAGAACAGCGGGAGGTGCTGCCGAAATTTTAACGTCGGATCCGAGCATAGCATGGGAAAATGAACCCAATCTACATACACGGGTGGGATTAGGACCTATCATTACCTATTAGAGTGTAAGTTGCATGGACGTAATAAAATTGACAAAGTAGATCAACTGATGAATATATACATGGTGAATTACATATATAATTGTTGTGTGTCCAGTAGCTCTGAAAGTCAAGATGAGTGATCATGCGTGGATGTATACCGGTCACACTGGTCAGAACAAATGGAGCGCTGAATGGTTCACAAAAACCAAGGGGTTTGTGCAAGCCGCATTTGCAAATGGCTAGAGGAAACCATGGTGCCCCTGTTTCTGGTGCGGCAATTGGGAAAAGAGGACAGAGGCTGAAATGGGCAAACACCTGCAGAAGAGTGGTCTTACGCCCGATTATACGATGTGGACATTTCATGGTGAGTCTGCCCAACGTGACCGAGCTGAGGTGGATCATCGTCGCACCGACGAGCATGGTACCGGGATGGAAAACATGCTGCAAGACTATGATGATGCTCGGGATTCGGACGAGGAGATGGAGGAATATGAAAAGGCCTTCAATGAAATGTTGGAGTCTTCAAAACGTCCGCTCCACGAGCACCCCGAGCTTTGTCGATGGGATGCCATCTCACAAGTAATGGCTCACGAAGGCTCGATTCAACTTGGGCAGAGAATGCTATGACGCAATTATGACAAGATTTGGACGCTTTCTACCCAAAGGCCATGTAAAGCCTACAAACCTGTACCAGTCGGACAAAATCCTCCGTGCCTTTGAAGATGCCCTATGAGAAGATACATGCACGTGAGAAAGGATGTGCCTTATTTAGGCTTGACTATGCGGACTTGAACTATTGTCCCATTTGCGAGTCTTCGAGGTATATTGTGGTAGACAACGGTATGGGTGAGAAGACACAGACCAAAATTCCCGTTAGTGGTCTTCGGTATATGCCAATCGTACCAAGACATCAACTTCTTTTCATGGTCGAAGAGACGGCCAGACACATGACATGGCACAAAACAGGCAAAAGAACCGAACTAGATGCATATGGGAATCTGATGATGGTACACACATCGGATGGTGTTGCGTGGAAAAAGTTTGATGAATTACATCTTTGACAAAGCGGCAGATCCGAGGCATCCTCGAGTCGGCATCGCCACGGATGGGTTCGATGTGTTTGGTATGACGCCAGCCCAATACAGTTGTTGGCCCATATTTGTCTTTCCACTCAACCTCCCCGGACAGATTATGCAAAGAAAGAACATTTTTCTGACGTTGATAATTCCAGGGCCCAACTATCCAGGGAAAAATATGAATGTGTACATGTACTCGGCCTTAAGAAGCACAGGATAATGGGTTCAAGACATACGACGCCTATAGCAAACGGAAATTCATAATGCGTGTATGGTACATGTACTCGACGCATGACTTGCCGGCGTATGCGCTATTCCTTGGCTGGTGTGTGCATGGAAGGTTCCCGTGCCCCACATGCAAGGGAGCTATTGAGTTTCGTTGGCTTCAGGCCGGTCGCAAGTTTTCTTGCTTCGACATGCGTGAGACAGTTCTGGATCCTCGCCATAAGTTCGGGAAAGACAAGAAGAACTTCATCAAAGGTAGAGTTGTCAAAACTCTGCACCACCTGCATTGACAGGCCAACGGACCTGGATCGATTAAACGCCTCTCGAGCGAGATCCACAGCGTCGAGGTACTTCAAGGATTATAATTCTAAGCACGCTGGACTCACAAAACATGCTTATGGGATCTGCCTTACTTCAAAGACCTCCTTTGCCCACACAACATCGACGTGATGCACACTGAGAACAATATCACCGAGGCTCTTTTTGGAACATTGTTCGGCATAGATGGGAAGTCAAAGGATAATACTAAGGCTAGAGTCGATCTGGAGGCGCTATGTGATAGGCCGTTACAAAACATGAAAGAACCGAAAGGAAAGCAGAACTAGACGAAGCCAAAGGCATGGTTCAATCTTGGAAGGCCAGCTATGAGGGAAATTATCTTGTGGGTGCAACAGCAGTTGATGTTCCCCGATGGGTATGCAGCGAATCTAAAGAGGGGAGCGAATCTTGATAAATTGAAGATATTTGGTCTCAAGAGTCATGATTGGCACATATGGATTGAGCGGGTAATGCCGGGGTGATGTTGCGTGGCTTCATCCACGAGGATGAATGGCTAATCTTGGCAGAACTCAGCTATTTCTTCCGTGTTCTTTGTGTGAAAGGACTATCGCCTGGCGTGCTAGAAGAAATGGAAGAGTTGGCGCCGGAGTTGATCTGCAAGTTAGAGAAGATCTTTCCACCGGGCTTCTTTAATCCAATGCAGCATTTGATTTTGCATCTCCCGACCGAGGCAAGATTGGGGGGGCCCGTGCAAAATCGTTGGTGCTACGCAACTGAGAGGATGCAGAAGACGCTTCAAGAAAAATGTAAAAATAAACATAGAATTGAAGCATCGATGGATGAGGCATTCATCACAGAGGAGGCGGCAAACTTGGTAACAGCACACTACGAAGCCAAAAATCGTCATTTGCATAATCCGAAGCCTCGGTACAATGCTTTGACACTAAAAGGGTGGATCCAACCTCAGCCTATTCAAAGGGAATCTCGCACCAGCTAGTGTTTCACATCCAGTATCTTTGGATAACGAAGAATGGCGGACCATTTCGTTGTATATCTTCAACAACCTGATAGAAGTGCGGCCGTACATCGAGTAAGTTCTCGGTACATTGTTTCGCAACTTCTATTTCCTTTGAACTGCTCTTATTCCTGGATATGTCATACAGTCGATACGTCGCCATATTCTCGTATGGAGCGGTGATCCAAAAGGATTCCGTCGAAGAGTATGAGCTTCTCGCAAAGCAAGGAGGCGGCTATCCCGGTTTCATCTCTTGGTTCGAACAAACGGTAATTTCTATTAGATAATTTCATTTCATTCGCTAATTTGTGCGTAATGCAACAATCCTTTCATATTAAACTTGTAGGCTAATTCAGAGTCTATGGACGCCGAATTGAGACAAGTCGCTAATGGTTTTGACTATAAGGTCCGTTCATTTGACAAATACGACATCAACGGGTATCGCTTTTGTACCTATGGCAAAGAGCTATCTATGGCCGACCGAAAGTCTACAAATTGTTGTGTATCTGCTATCGGCGAAGGAGGTACCGAGCATTATGGGAGTGTTGTAGCTATTTATGAACTTCTGTTCTATGGTGAAAACCCACCAAATGTCGTAGTCTTCAAATGTTATTGGTTTCAGCGAAGGAGACTAGAAGGACTCATGAACATATAGGGCTAGTTGAAATCAACCAAAGCACCCATTTAGATGTTCACGATGTCTATATTATGGCTCAACAAAGCGACCCAAGTATACTATCTACCGTGGGCCTGCCAAATTAATCCAAATCTGAAAGGTTGGGATGTCGCGTTTTATGAAGTGCCGCCACGTGCTAGACTTTCTCCCCAAAGGAAGAGGATTATGAACCTCACATTAACTTGACACATCTGAAGGAGAATTCTTCCAAGAGACACGTCTTTCCAAAAAGTGTTTCAAGAACCGCTATACTTCACCCCAAAACATTGAAGTAGACAGCGACAGTGAATCTGACATCACCCCAGAGGAGGAACAAGAAGAGCCGGAACAAGAAGAGGTTACTGCTGCGAATGACCTGTCAATGCTGGACCGATTACGTCAAGGTGGCCTTGCACATGTTGATGCCACTGAACCATATGAGCCCATCATTGATTATAGTGATGATGATGATTATGCATTTATTGATGATCTTGATCGAGATTATTAGTAGTGTCGGTATTCAATTTTTTATGTTGTACTTGATGATGATACACTTAAGTGATATACATATTATTATTCATGTCGGTACTTTTTTATGTTGTACTAATTTCGTTTATTCTTTGTCATGGCAGGTCTTGAAAGATGGTGGGCGCTGGTTGGGAGGCGCCGAGGCCCCTTCTTCATCGGTAGCGTGGTGCGAGGTCTTCCATTCCACACGCACCTCTCTCGCGGCGTTCTGTCGATGTAAGCGACACCGTCGGGCCCTTCTTCGTCGACCGCGGTGCCCAGCAGTTAACGAGGTAAGAAGAAGAGAGGACGTGGTCACGGGAGAGGAGGTAGGGTGACTGTTACGGCGCCTTCCTAGCCGCCACCCCCAGCTGTTTCACCCGAGCACGTGACTGCTAGGGTGGACTCGTCCGAGGAGGAGGCTACACGGACTCCGGTCCACGAGCCTCTGGTCCACGGGTCTTCGGCCCACGAGCCTCGGGTCGACGGGCCTTCGGCCCACGAGACCCCGGAGGAGCACACGTCTGGATGGTGTACCTGGTCGGGTCAGCCTGAGGAGCCGAGTGGCCATGTTGATGATGGCGGGGAGCCGACTGATATTGAGGAGGAGGGGGGCAACGTCTACCAGCGTGGTGCTACACGGCTCCCTGGCCCGTCTGCCGGCGACCATGAAAGCAGAGGTGGTTGATTTTCCACGATGGGGAGAGGTAAGTGCATTTAATCTTTTTGTACCTTCGCATTCACGTTTCTTCAAATAACTAATGCATTGGCCTTGTCATGCTGCAGGGGTTGGGACCACCATGAAAGTGTCCGTCGGCCCAACTCCGTCCTTGGAGTTCTGATTCGGCAAAACTTCCCGGGGTTTGTCACGTTTCCTGGTGAGGGTCGGCTTCCAGAGGTTGGATTGAGTTGGGAGCACTACTTGGCTGCCCCGGCGCCGCCGGGTGAGATTATCGACGGTGTCTTGGGCAAGACAAGGGCAGACGTGGTGATCAGAAAGTTCTGGGTAATTTCTCCTTTACACAATTAAAAATCTTCAACTAGCTAGTTATTAATTGTACTAATCAATATTGCCTTATTTGATTGCAGACATTCTACAGGTGTCTTGGAGGATACGAGGAGGAGGCGGCAGATGTTATCGACAAGGAGTGCAAGCGCCTACTGCAGAACTTACGGCATGAGGTTCGGGTGCAGGCTGTTTGAGACTACTACGCCGGGCGTGGTATCAAGAAGCCCAAGCAGGAGTGCCACGAAAAGTTCTTGAGTAAGGAGCAGTACATGAAGGTAATTCTTAAGGCCTTGTACTTACTTCCTTCATTTAGTAATTCATAGCCGTAGCGCTCAAGTTTCTATTTGCTAACTTAGGCCCCTCCGAGATGGTGTGCGGATCAGATGGATTGTTGGGAGGTGTTGGTCAATGTGTGGTGCTCAAAAGAATGGCGGGCCACCCACAACGAGGCCAAGGACAAACGTGCCCAAATGGAAGGTGTGCCACACCATGAAGGCAGCTCCAACTTATTTGATGCAGGCGGGCCCTGGGTATGTGGTTTGCTTCATGATTCATGCAATTCATTCATCATGCTAGCTTTAGCCCTTTAATAACTAATTTACTTTGTTTCTCTCTTTCAGCACGCTACAATAAGGCGGATAAGGTGCCGGAGGTGTATGCGACTTTGTATGCCATGGCCCTGCTGGCCCTTACAAGAAAGTCAAGGCATTCTCTCAAGGCCCGACCTCGATGATCCAAAGAACTTCACCGACATCTCCGCCCACGACAAGCTCGTGCAATATGGAGACTAGGGGAAGGCGAGGAAAGGGGAGGACTTTAACCCGAGCAAGGGTCCCATTGATACAGAGCTGCTGCTGATATATGGTGGCGGGAGGTCCCATGGCACCATAGCCATGGGAGATGGACTTATCCGTTGTCCTATCACTCTCCCGGAGATCAAGGCGCGCCATTCGAGCTCCGCTCCTGAGATAAGGCCTCGTGAACGGCCAGTCCAACTCGCCATCAAGGTTAGTTATACGTACTCAGCTATCTTTCTCCATTACATTGCGTGCGCTTCCATCAATGATTACAAATGGTCATGTGAGTGGTGTTGCAGGCTGCTATGCTGAGTGAGAGAGATAGAACGGAGAAACTTCATGGCGGAGGCGGCGGAGAGGCAGCGTGAGTTGGAGGAGAAGACGACAAAGATGCTGGAGGAGGAGAGGGCACGGAATGACATGCAGGCAAGGGCCATGTACGAGCTCCTTCTGGTAAGTTTCTTCTGCAGATTACTTGCTAGTCTTAACATTTGAGTCTCATTACTAACTAGTATGACTCATTGTGAAAACCAAATGTGCAGTCTGTGTGCGAGAAGTCCGGTCGACCGCTCCGCCGATGCCGATGATTGCTCACAGGAGCACGGTGAGTTTAATTTGAATGGACATTACTTGCTAGTCTTAACATTTGAGTGTCATAATGCTAACGAGACATTGAAAATGATCTTTGGTGCAGCTTAACTCCAGACACGCATCACACGATCCTTCTCCGGCTACCGGCACGAGCCAGCCCGCTCCTACACCTCCCTGATCACGGTAAGTTTCTCTAGTGTTTTGCTTAACAAATGAATAAAGACCTAGACTTAGCTTTATTTCCTCCAATATGCTTACCATAATGACCTAGAGTTAGCTTATTTTCCTCCATAATGACTTAATAAGCTTACTGACCTCATAAACCATCCATTTTACCTAAGTTAGCTCTAAAACGATGCATGCTTAGCTTACTTATGTCAAAAATTGCATAATTAGCTTAGTTAGCTCATAAACGATCCATTTTACCTAAGTTAGCTCTAAAATGACCCATTTTACCTTAGTTAGCTTATAAGTTATCCAATTTATCCAAGTTAGCTCTAAAATGACCCATTTTACCTAGATTAGCTCCTAAATTATCCATTTTACCTACGTTAGCTTTAAAATGACCCATTTCACCTAGGTTAGCTCCAAAATGACCCATTTCACCTAGGTTAGCTCCAAAATGACCCATCTTACCTAGGTTAGCTTATAAATGATCCGGTTTATCCAAGTTAGCTCTAAAATGACCCAATTTACCTAGAGTAGCTCCTAAGCGATCCATTTCACCTAAGTTAGCTAAAAGCGATCCATTTCACCTAAATTAGCTCTTAAATGATCCATTTCACCTAAGTTAGCTAAAAAACGATCCATTTCACCTTAGTTCGCTAAAAAAACGATCCATTTCACCTTAGTTAGCTCATAAACGACCCATTTCAACTAAGTTAGCTCATAAATGATCCATTTCACCTAAGTTAGCTCATAAATGATCCATTTCACCTAAGTTAGCTCATAAATGATCCATTTCACCTAAGTTATCTAAAAAACGATCCATTTCACCTTAGTTAGCTCAAAAACGATCCATTTCACCTTAGTTAGCTCAAAAAACGATCCATTTCACCTTAGTTAGCTCATAAACGACCCATTTCAACTAAGTTAGCTCATAAATGATCCATTTCACCTAAGTGAGCTCATAAATGATCCATTTCACCTAAGTTAGCCCAAAAACGATCCATTTCACCTTAGTAAGCTCAAAAACGATCCATTTCACCTTAGTTAGCTCAAAAACGATCCATTTCACCTTAGTTAGCTCAAAAACGATGCCCTTCACCTTAGTTAGCTCATAAATGATCCATTTCAAGTAAGTTAGCTCATAAACGACCCATTTCAACTTAGTTAGCTCATATATGATCCATTTCACCTAAGTTAGCTCATAAATGACATATACTTCTTGTTCTAGTCTTCTTCTTCTAGTCACCTATTTCTAACTTTCTTATTTGCCATTTTGCAGATTTCATTCACTTCATGGAAGCTAGCTTGCTATGATGGAGTGCTTGTTTTACGTGATGAAACTTTGCATTGTATCTAGCTTGCTATGATGGAACTTGCTATGTTGATGAAACTTTGCATTGTAATATGCATATGGATGGAACAATGTGTATGGATGGAACTTGATGGAACTTGCTTATGTATGAATGGATGAAACTTATGTCTTGGATATGTGATATGATTGCTGTTAAATAATACATGAAATATATCTATATATGTCATATATATTTGCTGTGAAAATTGTTGCATTAAAAAATAGAAAAAAGAGACAATATGCAGGCTCTTTGCCATCTGCCACCGACGGCAAAGGGCTCTTTGCCATCAGCAGCAGACGGCAAAGAGGCCACGTGGCAGGCAGCTGTGCTTCCTGGGAGGCTGACTAATTTGGTCAGTTTTCCTACAGTGGCTGATGGCAAAGGCTTTGCCGTCCGTGGCGGACGGCAACGAGTAAAAAATTTGCCTACAACGGCGGACGACAAAGGCCTGCTGTGTAGTGACGTCCAGCTGACATCATTCGGCGGACGGCAAAGGCTTGCTAAAATTTTCCATCAGCGGCGGACGGCAAAGGCCTGCCGTTAACCACCTAACGGAGTAACAGTGCATTTATTGCCGCCTGCATTCTTTGCCATCCGCTGCTGATGGCAAAGGCCTCTTTGCCGTCAGCCGCCCGAAGCGGACGGCAAAGTAGCTCTTTGCCGGACCTTACTTTGTCGTCTCCTTTTACCGTCCGCCGTCCATGCCTTTGTCGTCTGCCGTGGCAGATGGCAAAGTAGCTGATTCCTGTAGTGCTAGGGCTCTGGCGGAGCTGTTCTGCCGGGGACACTTCCCTCCGGGAGGGGGAAATCATCACCAACATCATCACCAACGATCGTCTCATTGGGAGGGGGTCAATCTCCATCAACATCTTCACCAGCACCATCTCCTCTCAAAACCCAAGTTCATCTCTTGTATCCAATCTTGTATCAAGACCACAAATTGGTACCTGTGGGTTGCTAGTAGTGTTGAGTACTCCTTGTAGTTGATGCTAATTGGTTTACTTGGTGGAAGATCATATGTTCAGATCCTTAATGCATATTATTACCCCTCTGATTATGAACATGAATATGCTTTGTGATTAGTTACGTTTGTTCCTGAGGACATGGGTGCAGTCTTGCTATTAGTAGTCATGTGAATTTGGTATTTGTTCGATATTTTGATGAGATGTATGTTGTCTTTTCCTCTAGTGGTGTTATGTGAACGTCGACTACATGACACTTCACCATTATTTGGGCCTAGAGGAAGGCATGGGGAAGTAATAAGTAGATGATGGTTGCTAGAGTGACAGAAGCTTAAACCCTAGTTTATGCGTTGCTTCGTTAGGGGCTGATATGGATCCAAATGTTTAATGTTGTGGTTAGGTTTACCTTAATACTTCTTTTGTAGTTGCAGACGCTTGCAATAGGGGTTAATCATAAGTGGGATGCTTGTCCAAGTAAGGGCAGTACCCAAGCACCGGTTCACCCACATATCAAATTATCAAAGTACCGAACGCGAATCATATGAACGTGATGAAAACTAGCTTGACAATAATTCCCATGTGTCCTCAGGAGCTCCTTTCTCATTATTAGAAATTGTCCAGGCTTATCCTTTTCTACATAAAGGATTGGGCCACCTTGCTGCACTTTATTTACTTTATTTACTTGTTACTCGTTACTATTTATCTTATCACAAAACTATCTATTACCTACAATTTCAGTGCTTGCAGAGAAAACCTTACTGAAAACCGCTTATCATTTCCTTCTACTCCTCGTTGGGTTTGACACTCTTACTTATCGAAAGGACTACGATAGATCCCCTACACTTGTGGGTCATCACGCAGCGCCGTATTTTCTTTGAAATTTGTATTTTTGTCAACCTCTTCTTTGACCCCCGCGTGTTTGGTGAGGAAATTTATGGTATTGCCCCTCCACATGACATAATCAGTGTTATTTTGCTTGGGTTTCAGTGCTTCGAGGATAATGTTGCAACCTTCATGAGAGGCGATAGTAATTAGATTGACATCTCAGTGGTAATGGCATCTACGGTACTAGGGAGAATAATCTCATGGCTCGGTCTAGTACATTAATCTTGTCAAGGAAACCCTATCATGTGTTGATCTTCCAAAACGACTGATTATCTTGGCAGTGGTTGCGAATGACCGTACAATAAGGAAAAGGTGTCGGATCTTGGCAGTGGTTGCCAATGACAGTAAATACGAAAGACATCGGTTCACCTGCCGAACCTCTTATCTTCGACCAAAGTGTGTGCAAATGTTTAACGATGTTAGGTTGTCACAACATTCGACTCATGCAGCTTTCAAATCTTTCAGGGTTATCGACCTCGTGCATATTAGGTGTTATATAACTTCCAATGAACGATTCTTGCAGAACATCAAGATGTAAAAGGTGTTATTGAGATCACCTTTATCAGGAATATTTGTGGTTTGTATCAGATGCAAAAGGTGATTAGAGAGATCATTTTATCACAAATATGTCTGGTTCATATTTATTCCACCTAGTCCAATGTAAATGAATATGAAACATCGCATCAGTTTGTTTGATCAAAAGCTAAGGAACCTAAACAAAACATTTGTCACCCACCTTGGGGCTCGAACCCAAGACCACAAGGTTAAGAGCCTTGCGCTCTACCAACTGAGCGACGGGAAATTTGTTCAAATTTCAAAATTAGGAAATATGGGGAAGCAAGTTTAAGTGATGTGTACTATGAATGAAAGTTTAAAATGGAAAAGACTATTGAGCAGACAAACTCTGAAAAGTTCCTGCTCATGTTGATCATAGGTTACAGCTCACAGAAGAAACAGACAACTTCAGAACTTAGTGAGAAAATTTTGGATCCGCAAACACACAGCAGTTCTTAGTGCCATGCGCAAAACAAATCACCAACGACCGACCTTTGCTCTTGGTTTTGGCTTTGGTGGAAGCGGCCACCGTGAGCATGGTAACGCTGGCCGGGTTGGCGGCGGACTGCCTGATGAGGGACGCCACCCACGCGGTGAGTGGCGCGCTGGCTCTGGGCAACAGCAGCAAGTGTGAGTGTACCAGGAGTAGCGTTGAGCTGCACATGGAGATAGCGGCCGCCCAAAACGTAGGTTTTCAGCCTGGAACTTGAGACTTGATACTTGAAGAGCACCACCATAGACAAAGTCTCCTATGTTGCCAGCAACATGTTGGAGAAGAAATCCGGCTACAATATCCATATCAGTATCAGAATTGCGGATCAAGGTGAACTCCGCACACGGGGCTACTTGTTGAGATGCGAGATCTGCAAATGCAAACAATGGACGTGCTAACAACTGTGCTGATGGGGACAAGAACCAAAACATTAATAATTCTAAACGTACAAAGAGTTACACACAAATACACACTGACTAGGATTCTTTCTTTCTAGCTAACCTCTCCCCCATGATTTTCACAGGGCTGGGCCCCTCCTCCCTCTTAATCTCCAATCAAAATCCACCTACGTGTAAAAACCCCGTAAACCTATTATGTGTAGCATTACTCCCAAAACATTCAGTAGAAACAGACCATCATGTGGGCAGTAATGCTACATCCACGGTATTGTACTGTCGTTTTATGGAGTAGTTTTAACTTGGAACGTTGTGATAGGTTTAGGGGGGAGGATTATTTATCATGTGGGAGGGATGCATGGAGCCTCACAGGATGACACGCGAAGCCTAGCGGCCCAGTCGCATGCACCTCCACTAACATCAATGTGTTTTTGTTCTCTCATGATACATTTCATTCTTTTTAAGTCATATAATACTTTGATTGTCACAAAATATGGTAGGGCAAGACATATCTTCATAAAGCTTGGTGTACAAACTTCCCAACCAAATAGCTTCTTTGCATGTCTCATAAACCGCCATATACTCGACATCAGTAGTCGAACGAGATACAACAGACTGCAAAGTTCCTCTCGAACTCACAGGCCACAACACAACCACCAATGATGAAAACATAAGCTGTGAGATATCTTCTCTTGTCTAAATCACCAGCAAAATTAGAATAGAAAAACCAACAAGCCCATCTCTAGATTTCCCAAACTGTAAATAAGCATTAGAAGTACCTCGCAGGTATCTGAAATCCACCGTACTGCTTTAGAGTGCTCTTTTCCGGGATTAGCTATGTATCTGCTAACAACACTCAATGCATATTTATCTTTGTACAACATTTGTTCTTGGACTGCATAGTGACAAAAGAATATTGGAAGTGTTTATCTGATGTGGTTGCTTTTTTTCTTCCTCAATCGATGTCTGGCTTATGTAGGTTGTGGTCTCTCAGTTCTAAACTTGTTGTAAATAATGTGATATGTGCTTCTTGCATATCGAACCTGTGGTCATTGCGTAATGATATTTACTTCCAGGGCTCAGTCTAGGCTGATGTCAAAGCCTTGTTGAGAAGGGAAAGTGTCCTGGTACTTATGGATGATTATGTGCAGTGATGGTCAATCAATTCTGTTGTGACACACAAATAGATGAACAAATGAATGGCCACCACTAAAATAACATTACATACCCCATGTCGGTGTCAAAACCGGCGGACCTCGGGTAGGGGGTCCCAAACTGTGCGTCTAGGAGGATGGTAATAGGAGACAAGGGACACGATGTTTTTACCCAGGTTCGGGCCCTCTCGATGGAGGTAAAACCCTACTCTGCTTGATTAATATTGATGATATGGGTAGTACAAGAGTAGATCTACCACGAGATCAGAGAGGTAAACCCTAGAAGCTAGCCTATGGTATGATTGTTGTTAGTCCCACGGACTAAAATCCTCCGGTTTATATAGACACCGGAGAGGGCTAGGGTTACACAGTCGGTTACAATGGGAGGAGATCTACATATCCGTATCGCCAAGCTTGCCTTCCATCGCCAAGGAAAGTCCCATCCAAACATGGGACGTAAGTCTTCAATCTTGTATCTTCATAGTCCAGAGTCCGCCAAAGGTTATAGTCCGCCATCCGGACACCCCTAATCCAGGACTCCTCAAGAGCTCCCTGAACCAGGCTTCAATGACGACAAGTCCGGCGCAGATTGTCTTCGGCATTGCAAGACGGGTTCCTCCTCCGAATACTTCATAGAAGATTTTGAACACAAGGATAGTGTCCGGCTCTGCAAAACAAGTTCCATGTACCACCGTAGAGAGAATAATATTTACACAAATCCAATCTGCTGACGTATTTCTCAGCGTGACATCACACCACGGCCAAGCCTTTATTCGAATCATTTTTACTGTCCCACCTCAACAAGACTTAGCGAGGTGGTTTCTTTGGCACGCCTTGTCGAAGCAGAGATCGTGTCCCCCTATTCCGGATTCTCATCAATACGGGTGTGGCTAACCCAACCGTGCCATTAATTACTGGCGCTTGGGAGATAAGCGAGTTTTACTGTGCTAGTGGGGGCACATAGTTTCGTCCGCCCATATAAGGGGATAAGGATCCACTTTTCTCATCTACACCTTCTTCCTCCTTTGCTTATCCATTTCCACAAGACTCGAGCTCCAGCGCCCAAGTCCGCACATCCCACCTCAACCTTCTCCAGCCATGTCTGGAGCGGGAGGCAAGTGGATGGTCTCCTCCGTCACGGAGGGACACATCAAGAAGCTGAGGGAGGCCGGGTACTTGTCTAAGGACATTGCGCACCGGCTCCCGGACAAGGGCAGCTCATCCCCACCCCTGTGCCCCATTAGAGGGTGGTATTCCTCACCCATTTCCTCCACGGACTTGGTTTCCCACTTCACCCATTTGTCTGGGGACTCATGTTCTACTACGGCCTGGATTTCCACGATCTGGCCCCGAACTTCATCCTCAATATCTCGACGTTCATCGTCGTGTGCGAGGCCTTCCTCTGCATCCAGCCCCACTTCGGCTTATGGCTGAAGACCTTCAATGTCAAACCGAAGGTAGTGGGCGGCCGCCAAGCGGAGTGCGGAGGCGCCATGGTGGGCAAGATGCCCAACGTTACATGGCTCGAGGGCTCCTTCGTGGAGACCATAAAGGGGTGGCAATCGGGGTGGTTCTACTTCACCGAGCCGCGTGACCCTGAATGGGCAGCGGCCCCCGAATTCCGATCTGGCTTCCCTACACGGCTCACCTCCTGGAAATAGACGGGCTTGTCGTGGGGTAATTCGGAGGAGCTAACCCGACTCCAAACCTGTGTCCAAAACTTTTTAAGCAAGAAGCTCAAACTCGTCAACGTAGTCCAGGTCATGCTCATCCGCCGGATCCTCCCGTGCCAACAACGGGCTTTCAGTTTGTGGGAGTTTGATCCGGCACAGCACCGAACCCTGAGTAGGCTCTTCGACACTACGCACGAAGACACCTGGAAGGTGTTGTTCAAGGGCGCCGAGGCCCCCGCATCCGCTACCGAGGATCGCGGATTCAGCGCGCAGCATCAAGCCAACGCGGTAAGCTATTTTACCCTTTACGGGTTACTTGTTTTCCATAGTTTGATTCTATGCGGGATCTAAACTCCCTTACCTTTGACAGGATTGGCAGAAGACGTCCGGACAGATTGACTGTCCGGCTCCCTTGCCCGAAGACCCAGCGGACGCTCGCTTGATGGGGCTTCTGGTTCCGGCACCTTACGTGGTGCCGGATAAAAAGGCCAAGAAGAAGGCCATCGAGTTCCCGGGGCCCGTGGTGTCCGATTCATCGTTCGATGACTCCGAGGCGCACTCCTCCTCCGAAGACGGGGAGGAGGAAGAAGAGGCCTCTCCCCCCCCCCCAGCGGGGGGAGGACAGAAAAGGACCCTTCCTCCGGACTACTCCACCAACGCCGACGACGGAGAAGAGGAGTGGCCATCCAGGCCCAAGCCCTTGGCAAACTCGTAAGTATCCGGATACCAGAATAACTCATGGCGTTCCTTTATTGCACAGTATCTTATGACGCCGAATATAATCATGCAGTCCGCCCATGGCCCAGCTCGGGACGCTTCGCCGAAGCGGATCCTCGGATTGGTCGGATGTGAATAGCCTTTCACTTCCGACTGCTACCTCCCCTCGTCCTACGGACGATGCCGAGGTGGAGTCCCAAAAGGGTCCAAGCCAGGAGGGGGTGGTCCTGGAGGCGCCGCAAGGCGACCTCTTGGACTCCAGCCGCAAAGGGGATAAAACTCCGAAGGGCTCTAAGTCCGGCCCTGGGCGGACACACCGCCGAACCTTCAACGGTTCCGGCATCCGCAAAGTGCCCCTTACTAAGAAGGGCAAGCCTACGACGCCGGTGACCTCCATCCAACCGGAGGCACCGGATAATCTGCTGGAGGTGCTTAACAGCGCCTCCATCTACGAGGAGCACCGCACTATTATGAGTGTGGTGATCCAGGTTCGATCCGCCAAGAGCGGGCTGATCAAGCTTCGTGCCATCCTTCTAACAGGCTTTGAGGTATGTATTTAAGATATGTAAAAATATTACCGCATAGACAGTAGCCCACGATGCTCGGTTTGGTGTTGAAAAGAAAAGCGGGCCGAGGATCAAAAAGATATACGCAGGAGTCTAACATAAGTATGTCAATATGGGAATGCAGGCTACGCTGCTGACCTCTGCCGCACTGACTGCAGAGGTCGATGCATTGAAGCAGAGCCTCGAGCGGTCCGAGAACGAGCTCGGCCTTGCCAAGAAGCAGCTCGAAGACAAGGAAGGTAAATAATACCTTATTTATATATAAAAAAGATGTGGTTGCAAAAAATGACAGGACCAACGTGAGTATTACAGGGCCACAACCTGTGGCAACCTCGAAGGAAGCGTTGTCCAAGGTCAAGAAAGTGCGGCCGTGGAGCGTACTCCAGCGAGAAAAGCGGGAGGCGCGGGTGGCGGGGGTGCAGCAAGAGCTCCAGGATCTCGTGAAAAAACAAGAGAGCTTGGAGCTTGACTCAAAGACTCGAGAGTCTGAGCTTGCCTTGGCTCTTGAGAGCGCCAAATCAACCAAGGCCGAAGCCCAAAAAGCCCTCCAGGAAATTGAGGCGATGAAGAAGATAGCGGCGGGTAAGGCATTCTTTATGCAAAGCAAGCACGTTAAAATGAATTACTTGTTACTTACCCGAGTCCGGAGCTCTCCAGGAGCATTCGCAGATCTTTCACGCAGTGTGTCCGACGCTGCCACATTCTACCGGGCCGAGGAGGGGAGCTCGACTGAGAAGGTGTTCTGGTCCCAGTATGTTGAGGCCGGACACCCGGTGCCCTTGAGCGACCAGCTGAAGCAGCTGGTCGAGCTCCATAAGGTGGCCGAACAGGCCATGAAGGGTCTCATAGTCCGGCTGTGGCCTGGGGAAGCCATGCCTGGGAGCTACTTCGGGCTGGTGAGGCGGCTGGTGGATGCATGTCCATGGCTTGAAGTCATCAAGCGCTCCGTATGCATCGAAGGTGCCCGTAGGGCCCTTGCCCGTGCTAAAGTGCACTGGGGCAAGATGGACGCTGAGAAGCTTGTGACGGATGGACCACCGCCGGGCAAGGAGCATCGCAAGCCCGAGATGTATTATGAGGGCGTCCTGAAGGGTGCCCGCCTTATAGCGGATGAGTGCTCCAAAGATGTAATTTTTGAGTAAACTCGCATTTGTGATCCTGTACGCTGAAAACTTGTTCATATGCGCTAAGCAACGCTTTTGAATTTAAAATATTACCTTCTGTGCGGCCGTTTATTAAATTTGAAAGATGGCGAGTCGTCGGCTTCTGCCCCCATGCCACGAGTGCTGGGTTTTCGGGATAAACTTGAGCGCTCTTTTTCCCATTCTTGGGTCCTTCGAGGGAGGCGCTCAACACAACGAACAAGGCAATCAGACTATAATGCTTGAACACTCTCACTTAGCCATAGAATTCTATAATTTTAAATTTCGGCGAAGCCCCTAGTATTCGGAAGACCGAATTCGGGGCGCTATCCACGCCTAGGCCGGACAAAGCGGACTCCTCGCTCTAAGCGGCACAAGTCTTTAGGGACTCGAAAACCTCTCGAACAGCGACCAGCTCTCGCCCTATCATGACGGTCAGTTTTAGCTTTCTCCACTGAGGTGCTTAGCCCAGCTCAACCGGGGCACAATCACAGTGGTTCTCCCAGCGCTACCTTAGCCGATATAACGGAACCTAAGGTACCAAAACATGGGAGCCGGGCAAACCCAACTATTTACCCAAGACATGATTCGGAGCCGATGCATATAATGCTATAAGTTCGGGGTGCCGCACTCATGAGAGTGTTCGGACTTCTCACACCATATTATAGAATGCGTAAGCCCCTGGTGTATTGGCCGTACCAAAGTGTACGGTTGCATAATGTCATAACTGAACACATTTTTATGAAAAAGGAATGCAATAATAGACGAAAGCTATGTATTGTTTATTCGAAAGGGCTGCGGTAAAAGCAGGACGATACAAACAGTGCGATAAGCAAGAGATGGCACTATTTGACATGTCCCCCTCCAGGGGCGAGCTGCGGGATGATATGTGAAACAAGTATACTGCTCGTTATAGAGACCACCTGGACACTCGACGTAGCTTTCTGCCTCCCTGGCTGTTGCATCGTGTGTTCGGCGATTGTACTGCCGAACAGGCCTTCCGTAGACTGGAGTCTTGAAAGTAAGAAGAAAAAAAGAATGACAAAATCGGGAGCCCCTGGTGCGGTTGATCCGCATTTTGGGCATGCCGTGGTCGTGCCCCTCCCCCTATGCCCATGGTATTTCCAGAGCGTAGTTATGTACGCGTAGTACTGGTTTCGCAATTTCGCGAGGGCTGGGGTTGGGGCCGCATTGCTACGCTTGCTCGAAACGTGCCAGGCGGTCTTGTTGTAGGTTACTCCTGGCGTGCTTGACGGTGTCTGGACGTTTAATAGCCAGACTGGAGAATTGCCTTGAAAGGCTGCTTTGTACTTCCGCCGCGAGGGCCGCCGTATGCTCCTCCGTTCGGAGAGAGCGTTCAGTGTTTCCAATGACCGTAATGACTCCTCGAGGTCCTGGCATCTTGAGCTTGAGGTATGCGTAGTGCGGCACTGCATTGAACTTTGAAATTGCGGTTCGTCCGGCGATGCGTGATAGCCATCATGCGGAACGGGACTATGTCAAGATTAACTCCTCGCTTCGTAAATTATTCGGGGATCCGAAGACCACCTCAAGTGTAATGGCGAGCTTGCAGTTGGCCTCTACACCTGGTATGGCGCCTTTAAAGGTCGTCTTTGTGGGTTTAATCCTTGAGGGATCTATGCCCATTTTTCGCTTTGTATCACGATAAAGCAGGTTCAGTTGCTGCCGCCATCCATAAGGACTCTAGTGAGGTGAAATCCGTCAATGATTGGGCCTAGAACCAATGCGGAGAATCCGCCATGGCGGATGCTAGTGGGATGGTCCCTTCGATCAAAAGTGATCGGGCAGGAGGACCATGGGTTGAACTTTGGGGTGATTGGCTCCAACGCATATACGTCCCTGAGTGCACGCTTCCGCTCCCTTTTGGGGATGTGGGTTGCGTATATCATGTTCACCGTCCGCACTTGTGGGGGAAGCCCTTCTGTCCCCTATTGTTCGGCGGCCGGGGCTCCTCCTCGTCATCGCTATGCAGCCCCTTGTCTCTGTTTTCGGCACTTAACTTGCCTGCCTACTTGAACACCCAACAATCCATGTTGGTGTGATTGGCTGGTTTTTCGGGGGTGCCGTGTATCTGGCACGAGCGATCGAGTATTCGATCCAAACTGGACGGCCCGGAGTATTTCTTTTAAATGGCTTTTTCCGCTGACCGGGTTTAGAGCCTCACGAATCCGGCATTAATCGCCGTATCCTCGGCATTGTCGCTGCTTAATGCGGCGCTTGTGTGCTTGTTGTGACGCTGCCTGCCATTGTTGTCCTTGGTATCCGAATTACCAGGCGCTTGGTCATGTTATTACTACGAGCTAGCCAGCTGTCTTCTCCCGCATAAAGCGGGTCATGAGTGTTGTGAGGGCTGCCATGGATTTCGGCTTTTCTGTCCTAGGTGCCGGGCAAGCCACTTTCGCCGCAGATGTTATGCTTGAAGGCTGCAAGGGCCTCTGCGTCGGACGGTCGACTATTTGATTTTTCTTGGTTAGGAACCGTGTCCAGAATTGTCTGACCGATTCCTCTAGCTGCTGAATTATGTGGCTTAGGTCATCGGCGTCTAGTGGTCGCACATAGGTGCCCTGGAAATTGTCGAGGAGTGCGGCTTCCAGGTCCTCCCAACAACCAATTGATTCTGCTGGCAAGCTGTTAAGCCAATGCCGAGCTGGTCCTTTAAGCTTGAGTGGGAGGTATTTGATGGCGGGTAGATCATCACCGCGGGCCATGTGGATATGATGGAGATAATCCTCGATCCATACCGCAGGATCTGTTGTGCCATTGTATGATTCGATTTTTACTGGTTTGAAACCCTCGGGATTTGATGATCCATTACTTCATCATGAAGCATAGTGGGTGTGCGGCGCCTCTGTATTGGGCTATATCACGACGTAGCTCAAATGAGCTTTGTCTGCTGTGTTCGGCCCGGCCGGATTTACCATATCTGGCATGACGGTTATCGTCACGTGTCGTGGGGCGCCCACGCGATCCATAGATCGATCTTGTTTGCCTTGCCCTGTCCTCCAATATATCTCGCAGGTCTGGCGCATTTCCCCGTGCCTTGGTATTCTTTGAGCGACGCCAGGGTGCGGCTTGAGTGGAGGGCCGAGAGGCCTCTTTGTCGCGGCCAAGATGTGGCCTGGTCGGCTGCATCATGCGCTGGTGATGTAGGTCTAGGTGCTTCCTCCTCTAATCGGGGTAGCAGCCTGCGTTTTGGGTAGCTCTTGGAGGGGAGTTCGAGTTCAGATTTTCTTGCCGCGAGGACTTCAGTCCATCTGTCGGCTAGCAAGTCTTGGTCAGCCCTAAGCTGTTGCTGTTTTTTCTTGAGGATGCTCCCCGTGGCCATAAGCCTGCGTTTGAAACGCTCTTGTTCGACGGGATCCTCAGGCACGACAAATTCGTCGTCGAGGCTTGCCTCGTCTTCGGAGGGAGGCATGTAATTATCGTCCTCTACCTCTCTGTCTGCCGCTCTCTCATGAGGGCTGGCTTCTCCATCCTCCTGTGCTGAATCCTGCTGGAGGGGGTTGTCTTTGGCACTGTCCGGGGTGTTATTATCTCCCGTGCCGGAATCGTCATTTTTGCTTTGGCGGGATTTAGAGCGGCGCCGCTGACGCCGGCGCTTAGGCTTCTTCTTGGAGGGGTCATCCTCCGTTGTTCCATCGCCATTTCCTTCTTTTGGGGTGTCCACCATGTATATGTCATACGACGAGGTGGCCTTCGATTGCCTCGTAGGCGCTGGTTCTTGGTCGTCTCCTGCATCGGCGTCCATACCGTCGATGTCATCGGTCGAAGTCGAGCATGTCGGTTAAATCATCGGCGGTGGCTACGAAGTGGGTGGTGGGTGGGCTTTGAATTTCTTCGTCGTCCGCATCCCAACCTTGCTAACCATAGTCCGCCAGGGCTCTCCCCGATAAAGAGAGACTTTAGTGAATTCAGAATGTCGCCAAGGGCGAAGTTCTGAAAGATGTCCGCGCGGTGAACTCCATGATCGGCGCCCAATCGGATTCGATTAGCAGGGCGCGAAGGTTCAGAGTCCGGAGGGGAGTCCGGCGCCTTGGAGTCACAAGCTTCGCAAAGGACAAGGCTGGTGTTCGGCTCGATCGCCGTAGAGATTGCAGCCCCCGAGGCGGTGTCCAGCCACCCGTCCTCGATTGGCGCAGTCGGCTCCGAGCTAAGGGTCGGAGCGGACACGGGTGCGGCCTCTAGGGCACTGTTCGGCGGCAGAGCTAGATCATGCCCATCGTAACAGTGCGGCGCGCTCGGCTGTGGCTCGAACCCGTCGAAGATCAAGTCTCCGCGGAGGTCAGTCGTGTAGTTCGAACCTCCAAATCTTACCTGATGGCCAGGGGCGTAGCTTTCGATCTGCTCCAGATGGCCAAGCGAATTGGCCCGCAGTGCAAAGCCGCCGCATTCGAAGATCTGTCCGGGGAGAAAAGTCTCGCCCTGGACCGCATCATTGTTGATAATCGAAGGAGCCATCGGGCCTAAAGGTGACGACATAGAGGAACTCTCAATGAAAGCACCAATGTCGGTGTCAAAACCAGCGGATCTTGGGTAGGGGGTCCCGAACTGTGCGTCTAGGCGGATGGTAACAGGATACAAGGGACACGATGTTTTTACCCAGGTTCGGGCCCTCTCGATGGAGGTAAAACCCTACTCCTGCTTGATTAATATTGATGATATGGGTAGTACAAGAGTAGATCTACCACGAGATCAGAGGCTAAACCCTAGAAGCTAGCCTATGGTATGATCGTTGTTCGTCCTACGGACTAAAACCCTCCGGTTTATATAGACACCGGAGAGGGCTAGGGTTATACAGAGTCGGTTACAATGGGAGGAGATCTACATATCTGTATCGCCAAGCTTGCCTTCCACGCCGAGGAAAGTCCCATCCGGACACGGGACGAAGTCTTCAATCTTGTATCTTCATAGTCCAGGCGTCCGGCCATCCGGACACCCCCTAATCCAGGACTCCCTCACCCCACCGTCCACAGTCTAAAAGATGGCCTAAACACCAATCATAGAAAATACCAACGCTAAATATAATAAAACAAAGCCATTCACCTGGTGCTCTGTCACCTGATTTCCCACTTTCCAAGGTCCACATCACACCAATACATTCGATTCATCTAGCTAACTTCCATGTGGAGTTTGATGTTGTAGAAAATACATAACTCTAAGTTATCCCAAATACCTAAAACAATTGGTTAAAAAGGGTACAAATCCAGAAAGAAAATAAAATATGTGGAAGCACCAAAAAGAAATTGCCCGCCTTGGGGTTCGAACCCAAGACCACAAGGTAATGAGCCTCTATGGTGTGCTACCTGGGCAGTCCTACCTTTCCAAACAGTGATCTCAGCCCCACTCATACTAAATCGTGGGGCTAGGATGGCTGCAGGAAAGGCAAGTCTGCTCAGGTAGAAAACAAACCATGTGCTGAGAACCTTGAGCTCTACCAACTGAGCTAGGCGGGCGATGTGAACTTTTTGACAATTTATCTATTATATAATTAAAGGAAGATATAATTAAGCCCTTAGGTTCACCCATGTTACCATAAATGTTGAACAACCTACTCCATTAGTTATATAGTAAGGCCTAACTATAAAAGTTAACATTTCTATATATAAGGTGAACATCAATAGAAGAACTATAGTATTAGTTGTCCATATATGTCACATACGTGCCCGACAAAATATATTTTTTAGATGGTGCCCTACAAAATCTTGATAGGACTAAAAAAGTATAATTGATGTGGCTCTTCAACTAATGAGAAAATTTCCTATGGATAACGGCTGGGAATCTAAATTTCCTATGGTATCTGTTCGTGCTCTACCTCGTATTGAGGCTATATCAGACCACACACCCATTCTCCTAACTAGTAGTTTGCCACGACCACAACATAGATGCAAGTTCAAGTTTGAACTTGGGGGGTTGCTTCGGGATGGCTTCCATGACATAGTCAAGGAGGTGCGGGCGAAACCGGTGGCCGGGCATACCCCAATGCACAAATGGAATAACAAAATGCGTGCATTACACAAATTCCTTGGTGGTTGGGCTAGGCATATGGTGAGTATCTGAAAAAAAAGGAGAATCTTCATCTTTTATCTATATATCATTGATGAATTAGAAGCTTTGGCAGAGGTTAGAACTCTATTTGAGCATGAAATCGAGATCAAGAGTCATTTGAATGCACAGATAGCTAGCATGCATGCTGCGTGGAGAGGAACTCAAATGGTACCAGCATTCTAACTCTCAATTTATCCTAAAAGGCGAGTTGAATACTAGATATTTTCATGGAGTTGCCAATGGCAAACACCGGAAGAAAATTATTCATTCCCTACAACAGGAAGAGGGCACGATTGAGGGGCATGATCAACTTAAATGTTATATCACTAATTATTGTAAAAAAATTGTTCGGAGCCCGAGAGGATGGAAATTTTTCGATGGATGAGTCTCGAATAGATGACATCCCCCAGGTCTCTGATGGAGAAAATGGCCTTGTAACAGCCCCATACTCCAAGGAGGAAGTTAGAAACGCGGTTTTCCTAATGGAGCACAACAGAGCCCCGGGTCCGGATGGTTTTCATGCTGAGTTCTATCAGAACTTCTTGGAAGTCATCAAACCGGATCTCCTACTTTTTTTTAGCAACCTACATGTTAGCAAACTAGAATAGTTTCATTTAAATTTCGGTGACATTATTTTATTACCTACGGTTAATGAGGCTGAAAGATACAACAATATAGACCTATTTGCCTCTTTAATGTTAGTTTTAAAATATTCATGAAGGTTGCGACTATTAGGCTAAATTCGGTTGCTAAACACGTGATTCATTCTTCACATTCTGCTTTTATGAAAGGCAGACACAGCCTAGAGGGAGTTGTTATCCTTCATGAAACAGTCCATGAATTACATCGGAAAAGGTTGAATGGGGTGGTACTCAAAATAGACTTTGAAAATGCTTGTGACAAAGTCAAATGGCCACTTCTTTAACAGACTCTTAGAATGAAAGGATTTTCTGCAGAGTGATGCGCTATTGATTTAAGACCTGAGAGTTGCTCAAACTAATTTTATCATCATTCGAGCAACTCTTAGGTCTTAAGATCAGTTTTCATAAAAGTGAATTGTTTTGTTTTGATGAGGCTCGAGACAAGGCCCACCTGTATAATCGAACTGTTCGGATGCGGGCAGGGCCAGTTTCTGATCACATATTTGGGGATACCGATACATTATCAAAAATTCACAAATGCTGAATGGAAACACATCGAGGAGAGACTCGAAAAAAGACTTAGCAGTTGGAGAAGTAAACTATTGTTTCTGGATGGAAGATTGGCCCTCATAAATTCAGTACTAAGTAACATGGTACTATATATGATTTCCATCCTCCAATTGCCGAAAGAAGTTTTTACATAGATTGGAGTATTTCTGATCAAGATTCTTTTGGCAAGGAGATAGCGAGAGAAATAAATATTGACTAGCTAAATGGAGTGTGGTTTGCCATCCCAAAGACCAAAGCAGGTTGGGCATTCATGACCTTGAGATTAAGAATAGGGCCCTCCTCGACAAATGGTTGTTTAAATTATTGACGAAAGACAGTGTATGGCAAACCCTTCTGAGGAGGAAATATGGGTTCCAAGGTGGTATCCCAAGTATACTGGAAGCTTGGTGATTCTCATTTTGGGCGGGTCTAATGGCTACGAAGAAATGTTGCTTCACTTATGGATCCTTGTCGATTAAAGCCGACTCAGAAATTAAATTATGGGAGGACAAGTGGCTAGGAAATGCCACACTCAGAAAACAATATATGGTTCTTTACAACAATGTGTGTCACAAGGGTGATACTATTGCCATGGTAATGCAATCATTTCCGCCAAATGTGATTCGGAAGAGATTTAATTGGACCCAGACTCGAATCGTGGTACATCCTGCTCCAGCGATTGTCCACACTGCAATTGTAATTCAGTCTATGTGCCAGTTGATAATAACAAGAATATCTGAAAAATGAAGATACCTCCTAAGAATAAAATCTTTGCATGGTATCTTCACCGCAGAGTCATGCTTACTAAAGGTAACCTTATTAAGAGAAATTAGCATGAAAGTCCGCAATGTGTCTTTTGTCACCATAATGAGATAATAAAACATTTATTCTTCAAATGCAAATTGGCTCGTTCTATATGGTCAGTCACCGAGATAGCTTCTGGCTTGTATCCTCGGTGTAGTGTTGCTTATGTATTTGTCAACTGGTTACAAGGGATAGATCACAAGTTTAGAACTCTTGTTAGCGTGGGAGCGCTTGCATTATTTGGTTGCTTTCCCTATGTAAAAATGATAAGGTTCTTAACGATGAAAGTACGTCTCTGATACAGGTTATCTATAGATGTACCGGGTCTCTTTATTTATGGTCCTCTTTATAACGTGTGGAGAATCGAGACCTATTTACGAAGGTGTATGCACGATTGGAGGATTCGGCGAGGGATACTTTTACCCTACATGGGTGGCAACATAGACTGAATTAGGATTGGCCCGACTCCGTTTTAGGCGTAATACAAACTCTACATGTTTCATTGTATTTCGCCTTTTTATTTTTTGTTTGTGCAAGAGGACTTTGTTTGGCTGTGTACATTTTAGTTATGCAGAAGCCGGTGTAATACTTAAACCTTCTAAATAATAAATCTTCTCTTTTCAAAAAATCTAAAGACATCACATCATATATCCTTGCTATGTAGATTTAGAGTATTAAATATTGCTAGTATTATTTCTAACACTAAGCTAGCTGCGTGGCAGACAAGGTATTTCTGGCCGCGACTTCAAATGCTACGTCATGAACAGTAAAATATTAAAAAAACAGTGTGGCAACAAACATTGACGAATTGTCTATATACGTACAAGTTTTCATGTAAAAAAATTCCTAAATGCTCTGGGCAAAAAACCCATACTCCAAAAGGACTATTTTTAAGGATGCGTAGTATGTGATCTCGAGCTCCAGTGATCCCGGATGAACAGTAAAATCCATAAAAATAGTAAACAAAATCAAAAAAATCTAAATTTTTTTGTGAAGAAGTTTTGATGTTTTTTCTACTTGCAAAAATTCACGACGAAATGACATTCATGCAGGTCTCGGCAAAAAAAACAAAAACGATGATCCAAAATGCTTCCAAAAATAGTTTTTTTGGAGCATGATTTTGTTTTCCATAAATGTCATTTCATCACGAAAATTGGCACACATGTAGAAAAAACATCAAAGTTTCTTGACAAAAAATTCAGATTTTTTTGATTTTTTTACTATTTTTCGGATTTTACTCTTCATCCGGGATCACTGGAGCTCGGGATCACATGAGAGTTTTTGTATTTTTAAAAGCATTTTTGGAGCGTTGACTTTGTTTCCCCCCCTAATAGTATGTTTTTCTTCTCGAATATGTGCATATACATAGACAATTCTTCAATGTTTGTTTAAAAAACTTAGATTATTTTGATTTCTTTTATTTTTTTGAATTTACTGTTCATCACGGTTGCATTTGAACTCGTGAGTATAAGACAACTTTCGCTAAGTGGCTGGCTATAAGGCTATTCATCTGGATACTTATGTAATTCAAAATGCAATGTGCCTACGTTAGATCGATACATTTTTTGAGGTTGGATCAATCATCTCCTATATCACTAAATCCTACTTCCTCCGTTTGGAATTACTTGTCACAAAAATAGATGTATCTATAACTAAAATACATCTAGATACATTCATTTTTTGGACGAGTAATTCCAAACGGAGGGAGTATATCACTAAGCTCCCTTTGGCACAAAATCGCCGAGGAGCGATTCAAGCATCGATTGGCCCCATGCCTTCGATTTTGACTGAGTCGTACGTTTCTGTGGTCTGGGTCTGGTGTGAGCTAAGAGTTCTGTGGGCCTTTTGGTGTGTGTTGGGTGATACGTGTCAATTCCACGCGCCGGTCTGTTTCTCGACAGAGCGGATAGGTGGGCTAGGTGCGTTGCGCCGTCATCTTCGCCATTGGAGGAGCTCGGACGCCGACGCGCTGTGTGCGCCGCTGCCGTTGGGTGAGTATTCAGTCAATCTACCCACTACCAGGAGATCCATGCTATCAGAAGAGTCATCTTGCATCTACGATCTGATCTGATGTGGGAGGCCGATCCGGCAGCCTTGACTCACCGCCATCTGGATCCCGCCACCACGAGCTCACCAGCATCGGATCCGGCGGTCCTGGACTCGCCGCTGCAGGACGCCAGGCATAGGAGGCGCGGCGTGCGGCAGCAGCAGAAGCGCGGTTCGGATGCGGATATTCAGAGGCCGAGCCACAGACAGGCCGGTATCGTGGGCGTTGGTTTGGGCCTTGGGATGTGCACCCCGTCAGTGCGTGGCCGGCCTATGGAGTGAAATACAGCCCGCGATTCGGCTGCTTATTGTCTCTTTTTTTTCTTTGTTTCTTGTTGTGCAATCTTAGATCTCTACCCTAGGTACGTACTCCCTCCGTTCGGAATTACTTGTCGCAGAAATGGATGTATCTAGATGTATTTTAGGTCTAGATACATCCATTTCCAAGACAAGTAATTCCGAACGGAGGGAGTATTTGTTAGGTTCCCAAGCACCTGATTATTGTAAGTGAACTAGTGGGTTTCATATACTGAATTTGTACATGAGGCTTTGGGATTTGGTTCCTGGGAGTTTTTGACGGTTGTTTAGTTTGAGAATTTGTTCTGCTGATTACTGCAAGCTGTATTGGATTACGTAGGTGATTATTTTTATGTGGTTCTCAGCTTACTAGTCTAGATGATGCTGGGAGCTGGTCTATTGATGGTTGAGAAACTGGAAGAGAGAACTATGGGGTTTCATAAACTGAATTTGTACATGAACCATTGGGATTTTGATTCCTGGAAGCTTTTGACGATTGATTAGTTTGAGGAATTGGTCATCTTATTCCTGGATATATCTGTTGTCGTTGGGGTTCATGAAGGATTCATAATATATTTAGATGTAGTTTCTTTCCGTATTTGTTAGGTTCCCAAGCACCTGATTATTGTAAGTGAACTAGTGGGTTTCATATACTGAATTTGTCCACGAGGCTTTGGGATTTGGTTCGTTGGAGTTTTTGACAGTTGTTTAGTTTGAGAATTTGTTCTACTGAGTACTGCAAGCTGTATTGGATTACGTAGTTAATTATTTTTATGTAGAGCTCAGCTTATTAGTCTAGATGATGCTGGGAGCTGGCTGTTGATGGTTGAGAAACTGGAAGAGAGAACTATGGGGTTTCCTAAACTGGATTTGTACATGAACCATTGGGATTTTGATTCCTGGAAGCTTTTGACGTTTGATTAGTTTGAGGAATTGGTCATCTTATTCTTGTGAGCTTTTATTGGGCTACGTAGTTGATTATTTTACGACGGCTTGTTAGTCTGTATGATGCTTGGAGCTTCTCTGTTGACAGTCGAGAAACTTGAAACTGCCTGTGCCGAATTTGATACACGCACTAGTCTCCTGCTGAGATCTTTTATGTGACTAGTAATGTACTTTCAAAAGGCAAAGATTTTCATTAGTTGTTTTGTTGTGTGTCGTCTCTTACCGAGATGATTATTCAGGGTCAGGGTTGGTAAAGCTCCCGAGGAGAGGGAGATGAATCCAAACAGGATCTCAGCTCTGGAATTGTCTGTCCGCGCTTATACAGAGAAGTGGGATGGACCTGTTGTGTACCCAAGCATTGGGACAAGTTTTGACTCGTTGGACGAAGCTTATGAATTCTATAATCTGTATTCGTGGGAGTGCGGTTTTGGTGTTAGACTTGCCAAGAGCAGATTGAATGTTGAAAGGAAGAGATGCATGCAAGAGATTGTGTGCGCTTGTGCGGTATGTTAATTGAACAGCTGTCAAAGTATTCGCATCATTGGCTGATTGATTGATATGTCGTGATAGATCGACTGACGGCATTTTCTACTTCCCATTTTAACCTTGCAGGGGAAACCATTGAGGGAAAACAGTCGCTCGGCCAGATGCGGATGCAATGCTATGATCAGGCTGCTGCGGTCAAATGACAAAGGGTGGTATATAGCAGAACACAAAGATGAAAATAACCACCCGTTGTCATTGACGTGTGGAGAGAAAATGCACTAGAAGTCGCATAAGCATATAGACAGATACATGGAGGACCTGGTGAAACAGCTGAGAGACAACAATGTTGGTCTTGGGAAAGTGTTCAGCATTGTTGGCAGTTTTTTCGGGACAGTAGATAATGTGCCATTTACCAAGAGGTGTTTGAAGACTCTTTGCCGGAAGTTGAACAAAGAGCAGTCTGACGAGGATGCAGTCAAGACGATGGCGATTCTAGCTGAAATGAAGGCTAATGATCCTGACTTCAATTACACAGTACAAGTGGATGGTGAGAGCAGGGTAAAAACACTCATGTGGGTAACAAGAAGAGGATTTGACCAGTAGGTGTTTTGGGGATGCAATCACATTTGATACAACTTACCGCACTAATCTTTACGACATGCCATTTGAGCTGTTCGTTGGTGTAAACAACCACTTCCAAAGCATAATTTTTGGTGGTACCATGGTGAGAGACGAGAAAGAGGACACATTCAAGTGGATATTTAAAGAGTTCGTCCGTATGGTTGGCGGGAAACACCCACAGACAATCCTTACTGGTTAGTATCCCCTTCAAGCTCTGATGTTTATCATTTTATGCATACATCTTTTATTTTTCTATAGGAAAACTAGTTCTAACCAACGGAATGTGTGGCACCGCTGAAATAATGCAGATCAGGCACGAGCGATGGAGCTGGCTATCGAGGCAGAACTACCAAACACAGTGCACCGCTGGTGCAAATGTGATGTTTTGGGTGTGCTGTGGAGCAAGTACAGTGACTTTAAATTGGAATTCCACAAGCTAGTACATCACATGATCATGGAGGAAGAATTGAAGCTGGTTGGCAGCAGATGCTTTGGAAAAGTACTCCTTGAAGAAGCATCCATTCTTGACGCAGATATATGATGTGCGCCATAAGTGGGCAAAGCCATATTTTAGAGGAGTGTTCTGTGCAAAAATGACTAGCACATAGCAGAGTGAGAGCGCTAATCACATGTTGAAGGGCTACGTGCTGCCATGGTGTCCTATGCACCTATTTTTGAAACAATTTGAGAAACTCCAGTTTGACCGGGAGTTAGAGCAGAGCTTCAGGAGAAGAGAACATTGTTGGTAATTTTTTCCTCTGCATTTGCTTTAACAATTGTGCATGCTATAAATTGTCTGATAGAGCTGGTGCCAATTAATAATGTGTGGTTGTTTTGTTTGCAGAGTGGTATGTCACTTAGACTTAACCTACCCATAGAGAGGCATGCTAGCAAGGTGTACACCAGAGCTATGTTTGAGAAGTTTGGTGAAGAACTATACAAGTGTGGTGCACATGTATTGGATGAGATTGTAGCGAGGAAGGTTTACAAATCAACACATGTAGATGCTGCAGCCAGAGAGAAATGGAGTAAGGTTGAGTTCACGATCGAAGTGGATGATAAAGCGAGTTTTTTCAGCTCTGAGTGCGGCATGTTTGAACACTCTGGTTTGGTTTGTTGCCATGCATTGCAGGTGAACATTTACATCTTACTGATAGGCTGTTCGTTCTCGATAGTGAAAATACATCTTTGTTTCGAAACAAAAACTAGTGGAATGAAAATCATTTACTGTTTTGCGTGCAGGTTATGATCCTCTTCCGCCTGTCGAAGATACCAGAGAAGCATATAACGAAACGTTGGACAAGAGATGCAAATGATGTTTTGCCTGCACATTTGGTCCGGTACCAGATAGATAGAGGGCCTCCTTCTAGCGATACATTCAGACATCACACAATGTACACGCACTACAAGAAATATGTCAACTAGTGACCTTCTGTCAGTGACCCTGGAAGAATTGGTCATAGATCTATGACCACTTCAGACCAATTGGTCAAAGGTCGTAATTTCCTTACACGAAAAGGTCATAAAGCAAACATCGCTAGTCCGCTGCCTTATTTCTAGTTGTTAACGACCAATATAGATGGTCATAGCCTTGTAAATTGTGGTGGGTTGCTATGACTAGGCGCCACCTCATCAGTTTTGCCTATGTGTCATGTCCATGTGGCAGTTTTTGCCCTAGGTTGTGAAGCAACCTATATTTTTGTCATTTCCAAAATTCCGAAAAAAATCTCATAAATTCTTTGGGTCATATCTTCGTCAAATATGTAAAAACCTTCCTTGCCTAGTTCAAAAATAATTCAAAAATATTCATTTTCCTATTCTATTCAGAACAACAGTTTGTGAAGGAAGTACCACTTTGGCATGTCCAAATAGTATCCATTTTCTCTGATTGCTTTTCTATGCCCAAATAACCATCCCCACCAAATGCCAGCTCAATCCATTCATCATTTTGAGCCGAGCTTCAACATTAAATATTTATGTCCGGTGTGGTAGTTTGCAAAGCAAGTACCACATAGGCTCCTCCTTTTGAGCTGAAAATTTGTGAAGACGGTCTTCTTACTAACTGATCATCCTCAGCCAAAACTCACGCCCATTAGCCATGTGCATTTCCGTCTGCAAATCAAGCACTTGGTTGCTTATTCATGTTTGAGCATCGATCGGTCTCCTCGTGAGAATCTTATGTTGTGATTTTCTTCCTAGCACGTGCACTGGGAGTGCCCAACCCACTAGACATACCTAGGCCGCCCAGAACACATGGCAACGCCACGGTCACGTGATGACCACGCTGGCCAGGCATCTTGAGTTTATGCGCTCTAGAGTTGGGGCCCTCGGCCACCGCTTGCACCTCGGCGTATCACCACCAAACCATGTATTTATGATTAAATAGGTACTTATGTAACTATAAATGATTTTTGGAAAAAATAAATAGCAAACTATGAGGCAGCTGCAGTTCAAATTTGACCCGCTTCCTGCTGAATCGATGGGAATTTGTCTTTTTCACGAGAGGTGGACCAAAAATTTTTACACCCAACCATTTGGTCAATTGTGCATTAAATATGTCCTAGTATTTTAGAAAATTGATTTGGTACAATTTTGCAACAAATATATGGTAGGTCCTTCACAAAAAAACCTCATTTCGAGCACTTGAAAAATGATTAAAAATAGCTGGAAAGATCAGAAATGCATACAAATTGGTACTTATCCATAAAATGTGGTCTAACTCTCGTGAAAATTTGTGTGATGCCCTTCTAGAAAATATTTTTGATAGCTGTTTCACAAAATCCCTCTATTTTCAACACTTGGAAACTATTTTAAATCACTGAATTTCAGAACCAATCAGAACTCGTCCCACGGATCGATGACATGGCGCCCATCCGTCCATCCATCCATCTCTCCATTCCACATCCATCCATCCATCTATGTACAGAAAAAATAAATAAAAAAGAGATACCCCCACCCCCACCCGCAGCCCAAACCCCTCCTTCCTCGTCCCCTCTCTCGCCGCCGCACCCAAACCCTAACTCCACTCCTCTCCCCCGATTCAGATGCACTCCTCGCAGCCGCCACCTCCCTCCCGCTCAAGGCCACCACCCGCTCCTCCTCTCTCCTAGCAGATCGCTGCCACCTCCCTCCCCATCCCCTCCTGGATCTCTCCTCATGAGCCCCTCTTACGCCCAGCGCACGCCTGGCCTCGGCTCCTGCTCTTCCCGATTGAGGAGGGGAGGAGGCGAGAGGGCAACATGGTGGCCAGCGAGGGGAGCACCATGACGGGATCCGCGTCCTCTCGGCCGTGCTCAATTCGTGCCTGCTGCTCTTGGTGGTGTGCAGATCTGGTGGTCTGACCCCATGGAGACCGAGCAGGTCGTGCTGCCGCTACCTCCCTTCCTTGAGTCCAGCCGCCTCGTAATTGATGGATGATGATACGCCACCGCTCTGCCCCTCTGTTACAGCATCTTGTGATTTCCCTCTTTGCTGCACCTGCATTTCTGTGACGGCTCTGTAATTTGGTAAACAATTAGACTGAATTTGTGTCGCTTGTTGTGACAGATGTAGTTGGCCGCTGCCGACGCCACAGAGCTTCCATGGCCTAGCAGGAAGGGGGAAGAAGAGACAATGAGGATGGAAGGAAGGAGGCCGCCGGGAGTGGGGTGTTGTACTGACGGAGATAGGCGGCCTTGGGTAACCCCATCCTGCAAGGTTACCCAAAGCTCTTCTCCTCTTGAGCGTCATCTCGTTCAGTTTCTTGGCCTGTTCGATCGATCCTGTAGTCCTCTCCTCCCATCCATGACTATGTTAGATTAATTTTGGATTTGCTCGGGTGATGGATGATGCCCATGACTATGTGTTTCATAGTCTGTTTGTGTAATACAAAGATCTGCTCTGCCGCTCATAGTTCTACCTTACCATCACTTTTAGATTAACTCTGTAAGTGGAAAACGACCACGGGTTATGGATGCGATCTTGTTTGTACCCTCGCCTCCCATCCATGGCAACCTCTTTCTTCTAACACAATTAGTATTTGTCTATTATTTACAATTCTAGATGGCTTCTTGTGGCATTCTTTGTTGAATAAGGGACTGCCGATCTGTTATGGTTATTAAAATACCAGTATGTATTGTTATTAAAATACCAATTAGGAACGAGATTTAGTTGTCTGTTATGGTTGGCAAAGTCTGTCCAGTTTGCAAAGTCTCGTGTACATTCATGTTTTCATGCACGTAGTAAGTTCTCACTAAGTATTGTATTTGCCTCTGGATGCTAGCATTGTATTTCCATAGAGGAAAAAATGATGGTTACGTGTTAGATCTTTCATCTTTGGATCAATACTGACTCACCAGAATATATACACTACACACTCATTACGGAAGTTCCTTTCAAGTGAAAAGCGAGTGCATATTTGTTTTACAATGCACCATGGTTTCTTGTTTCTGTTGTGAAAGTAATGTCAATGGTGTTGCATAGTTACGAATAAAAATGCAAATGGCTTGTGAATGTCAATGAACTTACAATATCGATCTCTTAGAGTTGTTTTTGCAACCTAATACTGTTGTAAAATCCTTTCCTTAAGCTGCGGTTGATGTGGTGGTCTGCTGTTGTGGATGATGCATGCGAGGGCTCTTTGGAGAACACGGAGAAGGACAGGGTCCGGAGGCTGATAGGATCAAGCCTCCCGCGGAGCCGTGATTTTCCCAGTTGATGGATCTGCTTCTTCTAGCCGAGCTTTAGTTATGTAATCCATATTATGTGTTCCACTAAAAATTGACTTTAGTTATGTAATCCACATTATGTATTCCTATTTACTATCTGCGTACCTTTTATGCTTAAATTGATTTTTATATATGCTTGCTATGGGTTTCCATTCAAAGCTATAAGGTCATTAACTGCTATCTTATTCAGTTTTTTTCCCTGTATCTGTCAAGCTTAGTCATGTTTACACACAACTTCAGTAAATGGCATTGTATATGTTTTTCTTAGTAAATGCAATAAACACAAGCTATTCGGATTACTTAACTGAATTTGTTATATGCTGCAGTTTTAACTGAATTAGAGCACCTAAACTGTTAACTGAACATGTGCGCAGAATATGTTAACTTTCTGCGATAAACATGTTATCTGAAATTCTGTAATGATGTTAACTGATGTGAGTTTGTGCACTTGATGTTTTATACTTGGAAGACAATTGAACTTGTTTTGGTTATACCTCTCCCCGTTAATTATGGGTGATTTCCTTCTTTCAAATTATATATGTTCTGTTTTGAGCTATCTCTCTGCCTGGTAATAAAAGTATGTGCATTGCTTGATATTTGCTGCTATTGTTTCTGTGGTGAAGAAGAGCAAGGCCAAGAAAGACTCCAACAAGCCCAAGCGCCCCCTGAGCGCCGTCTTAGTCCTCATGTGAGCCCCAGATTTGATTTGTTGTTGTGGTTCGATTCACGCTGTTTCTGTGGCGTGGATAATTGGAAAACTAGTAATGCAGCATGCTAGCTAGTGATTTTTTAGACATAATACTAGTGATTTTTCTTTCTTTCTTTCTTTCTGTTCTCTTCTCCGTGGCTGGATCAATCCGATGCGTTCCTGACTATTGTGTGCCTTAAAAAGCATGGCTGCAACCATTCCTAATTTTTGTTCGGTTTGGATTTGGATGCAGCAGGTGCTCTGCTCTTGCGCACGGTGACCGGCGTGACGGCGGCTATGTATGGCAGCGACCACAAGCTCATCGGTGAGCAGCTCCCTCTCCTACCCCTAGTTCTCTTTTCTAAGATGTAGTGTTCTATGCAGAAGATCTATTTGCTAGTACTTGGGCTCACTGCTGTTTATATTTGATTATTCTATTATTATGTATACTGAAAATGCTATAACGAATTTACTGCTCATATTCCTGTACAAAAGCCCTCGCGCGAATTAATTACATGCTTCATTTCTGAACAAACAGGGAGGTTGAAGATTTCGCTAGGAGGCTCAATTCTGTTTGGCCTGAAAGAATGCATTTGGGTCAAGAAAGAAGAATTGAGTCGCAACTGATTGGTGGTAATGGTTCTCTGCAGAGATTTTCTGGTAATTTTTCCATATAGAATAGTTGAAACTGTAGTGAGTAAAGAATTTAGCCCACCCTACTGAATCTTTTGGAAGAACAGAAGGTTTTACATACTAAAGGACAGTTGTTTGGTTAGTCCAACGTAAAGTAGGAATTACCTCATTCTTGCACCAGCTCATTCAACAACCGGGTCAAGTGATAATTTGTATGTGCCCGCAGGGTTCAATCACAGGTGAATGCCGTGCGGTAGTGAGTAAAGAATTTGCATTGCCCCATTAATTGAGTTTCTTTTATCTATTCAACACACTCCAACATGTTGGTTTAATCAAATCCTCTAGTAATGCCACAGCTTGTCATGGATGTCGCATTTCCTCTGTTTCGGGGAATTTCGAGATGTACCATTCTCTGTTTTGGGAATTTCTTTGCCGTAAATTATTATAGCCAACTGTTCGTAATTGTTTTTATGGGGAGCAAATCTGTATATGCAAAGTGTGTGTGTGTATCCAAAGTGAGCAAATCTGTAGTAATTATAGAGTATATTATCTTCTTTCTTTTATTGGCAATTTTCTTTCAGTTCTCTTTTGACATATAGTTTGTTCTCTTTGAATGTGCAGATGGTGCGATGTGGTGGTTACCTTTTTTCGTTCTTTGGAACACGGATGTCATATGTTATGTGATTTGAGCCAAATGGCATATTGTAATCTTTTTATTGCTGGTTTTTATGTAGGATGTCATGAAGATGTACGTTTGAAATGTTGCTTTGATAGCAAAATTGTATTCCTATGTACATGCTGCTTTGACAGCAAATTTATGAAAATTTCTCAACAATATATATGCGCAAAATTGTATTCCTGTGTCTTGTGCACGAAAAGGCTACAGCCAATTGATGATGACAAGCTGGGACCCATCTCGACTAGTGGACCCTTCTTTTGTGAAAAAAAGAAAAACTAAATTCGTTTAGACAAAAAGGCCACAACCCAACAATAAAAAGGCTACAATATTAGGCTTGGCCCATGAACCCAACCAAAAATTGACAGACAAAAAAAACACAAATAGGCTGAATTGTTGGGCTAGGCCCATGTAGAAAACCGAATTGGACCGGGCTGAATCTTGTGCCACATCAGCTTGCCACGCTGGATGCCTACGTGGCCTGGGGAGGTTGCTAGTGACCAAAACGCCACAGTAGGAATATTTTGGTCGTAAACGTCAACGACCTTCTCACAGAGAAGGTCGCTATAGTCAGTTAACGACCCTCAGCTTTTGACCTTCTATTTTTGGTCAAAAAAGGTCGCAAATGAAAAACATTGACCTTTCAGTGACCAATAGTCAAGGTCACAAGTTGACATATTTCTTGTAGTGACGAAGGCGCTAGAATGTGTGCTTCTTGGCGATAGCAATGTTAGGTGCTATGATGTTTTCATGACCATGATGAAGGAGGTTCAAGCCACTCTGTTGCCATTAAGCGCCGAGAAGGACGGGATGGGGCTAGCAGAGAGGGAGCAACAAAATCAGGTTTTAGTTCAGAAGCACGGAGAGACGCTCAGATGCAAGCAGCACCAAGCCTGCTTGTGATGGGGAATCAAGCTGTTCGAGGATCATTGGGCGTGAGAATAAGCACCCGAGAGGCAGACCTACGACTAGCCGGGACAAAGCTCCTTATGAGCAACATTTGAAAAGATCAAGGTTTTGCACGATTTGGAGGGGCAAGGTCACAAGTGCACAACTTGCCCGGAGAGAGGCGACGTCAGTAAATGCCAAGGAAATTGCCGAAGTGTACAAATTGTGGTGTGCTTGGGCATCAACGCAATACTTGTGGCACGAGGAAATCTGGACCTTTGAACCAAACTTTCTCTAAGGAACTGAATGCATACGTCGTGTGAGAGTTATTTCTTTGTGAGGACTGTCTTATTGTGCAATCATCATGGTGTCATTTGCACTCGGTTGACAATTAAAACTGTTTTATTTGGTCTGTTATGATCATTCTTGTGTTTGTTTCATTTGAGACGTTGCTTATTTTTTCGTGCTAGTGTTGGTTTCATTTGAGTGGTTCCTTATTTTTACATGCTAGTGTTGGTTTCATTTGAGACACTAGGTTGAAACGATTACATATGATGATGGCTGGTTGAGCTTGCCTTTTGGTTGGATTTGATTGTGTCCTTTGGCCGGCCTCATGTAACAAGAAACAGTTCAAAGAATATTGATCTCGATGATCTATGGCTCCCATGTGGACCTGACTAGGAATCCCAAACAAAAACAGTTCCAATAATTCTGATCTGGCTTAATTTACGGCTTCCATGTGTACATGACGAGGAATCTGACAGGTAAGCAAGAAGGCGTGCGTGGGTGAACGCCAAGTGACAGGGCCACTATCCTAGCTTTGACTAGGCCCATCCATTACAGCGTGACTCCGGGTGAGCACGCGCGCTGTTACAGCGGACACGCAGATGTATGCAGCGAATGGTACATGCATTGAATGGCCGCGCCCTCTCTCCATTGAGGAATTGCTAACTACAAGAACAGGTATGGCATGCTATGAATTTGGCTGGCCGTGGCATCAGCCTGTGTTTTTCGTTAGCAAAAACACAATCATCAGATATGGATAGCTGATTTTTTGATTTTCCAATGAGCGATAGAAATAAAATACTACTCGCTGAAAAAGGGGTTAGTCACTTGCCATTGTGTTGTGCGTGTGCGTTGATCGTTGATCGGCTAGTTTGCCTATTCTCATGGATGGCATGGAGGCGTTGGGGGAGGGGAGCAGTGTCCATGCTTAGGAGATGCATGCCATTGGCTGTATGAGTTGACAGGTGATGGAAGCACTGCTCCCGAAATCTTTTCACGCTGGGCATCATGACGCTCCTTTTCTCGCTGCGGGACGCCCGGCAGTTGGTGACAAGATGTGTGCGCAAATACAATGCGCCGTCCATCTGTTCCCGTTTTAATGCGCACAGAGAGCCATGGAGGATAGGGGACAGAAAGGCTAGGCGTCGCGTGTGTGCTTTCGATCCACACAATTCAAAACTGAAACCTCGGCTCCCATCCCACCAAGTTGGTTTGAATTTTGAATGTGGTTACTCAGGAGGGAAAATGAAATTTTTCGTTGTCTATATAAGTACGTGGCGCAGCGGGGTTGAAATCCATCCAAATGATAGTAGAGATGGCGCCTAAGAAGACAGTTTCGCCACTTCGTGAGTCGACGAAACATCTAGCTCCACCTTGACAGCAGGCGGGGTGCACGTTAGCAACGTCACCTTGGAGGTTAGCATGGGAAGCAGGTCATATACTCGCACTGTACTTACACTTGATCATGCATGCTCACAGGGAGGTTAGTGACGATGTAGGTCCGGATGCTCTCGTTTTCCCCGATCCTTTGTCCGTAGTTCATAGTCTCGTTGACGAGGTCGATGATCTTTACCATAATTTCAATGCATTTTGCTTGTGTCCCCCTGTCTCACAACAATCATGCATTGACACGCGTGAAACTAGTGTGATGGCACAAGGCGCGGGGGGCGAAGAAGAGGTTGTTTGCGGTGGTGCATCATTTGAGAATGTGAGTTTTTCTTAGCTTTTCCTACAGCAATTGTGCAAACGTTTGCATTTGTTCTAATCCATCAGGATCAAAATCTCGTTCCTGTGCTGATCTGGACGTGGAGATCCCGCTCTGGTGGTGGAGGAAGAGACACAGATTTTGACCCTGCATGGGGCATCTTGAGGTGGTGGGGCATGCGAGATGTTGGATGGGGATCACCTATCAGGGACGTGGGCTGCTGAACCTGGGTGCGAGGAAGATGACGCTGAGGCCCCTCCATGCAAGCGTCCAAAGATATGACATTTTTCATGAGATGATGTATTAGGTTAATGCATGAAACAGCTTGAGGCCGCATGTGCTGCTTAGACAGTTAACTAAATGTACTTGAGGTCGTTAGTGGTGTTGATCGCCACTTGTATTTGCAGTTCCATCTATTGTCCGTAGGTCATTCAATGAAAAAAAATCTGGCCGTTGCTTTGCCTGATGATTTTTATTTTTGTCCATTATTTTTTGTTCAATGATAGATGTGTGCTTGATTGAAGCTTTTGCTTGGTGTTCTGCGACTTCCTAACCAAATCTAAAAAACGAGATAAATAGACGAGAGAGGTGTGGTGCTTCCACTAGGCATACGTGGACCCTTTTATAGCCACTTGGTCAGGGTGTGCAGGTGAGCACACTTGTCGCTTCTTCTGGCGCATGTGTGTATAAAACATGCTCCCCCGTGCTCAAGACCGGTAGCACAGAGGCGAGGCACCTTGCATCTGGTGTTTGACGGAAGGAAGGAAGCAAAGGTTTGTACTAGTCCTTCCATGGCTTCTTGGTTTTCTCCTCCCTTCAGTTGTTCCATTCTATCAGAAATCTCACTTGCTCCTCCTCTTTCTTGCTTGTGTGCCATTAGTGCAGCCTGCTGGTAGAGATGGGGCGCCGGCCGAAGCTATCCTCGCCTCCAAGGCGCTTTGATGGAGCTTCTTCGTCGACCATGCTGGCCGCAAAGAAGGTGCCTCCACTGAACATGGCGTACAATGCCGGGCTGCTCCATTCCATCACCAAATAATGGAATCCAAACATCAAAGGTGTGTTTTCCGGCATAGGCATGGAAGAAATCTGCAAGATAAAGGATATGGGGAACAACAACCGTATCTTTAGCATGTTCCTCTTAGCTAGGATCGATCCCAAAACCATGAAGATGGACATGGGTGATGGCAATCACGTTGTGATAGACTCTAGGGAGGTAGCAAAGTGCACAGGATTGAATCAATGTGGTAGGAAGATAGATATCCCAAGGCGCTTGCTTAGCAGACCGGGAACACTTGCTAGACAACTTGCATGTGATCTTAGAGACAAACATGTCTCAAGACCTGTAAGATCCAGTGGTCAGAGTTAAGAAAATCATCCAAAACGCAAGCAAGGTGGCGATAGTAGGAGCAGAGAGAGAGAGAAGATGATGGTGGCATGTACAATCATAGTTGCGTCGTCATTTCTCCTACCCAGGGGAGCACACCCAAAAATTGCCAATGAACTGCTGCCGGTGCTAGCTGAGCCAAACCAAATATCCGACTATGACTTTTGCGATTATGTCGTGGAGGGGCTGAGAGAGGGCATGGCCAAGCTGAGGAAGGATCTACTACATGACCCAACTCAGCTCTCTCTGCAGGGCTGCCTTGTTGTCCCACAGGTTAGCGAGATGCTTCTCCGTTCAATATTGCAAATCTGTTTGTTTCTGAACAATCTAGCTGATGCCTTTCTGTTTTGTTTGTCGGAACGGACGTAGATTATTTTCTGCAATTACCATGAGCACGGGATGGAGGGGCGAGAGGCGCTGTCATTCCCTCGTCTAGCATCGTACTCGGATTTGATGATGAAACTACAGATCAAAAAGCATGCAGCAAGGAATGGTGTGGACGCTGGGTTTGAGGTAGATTTCTCTTCTTAAATGATACTTCAATAAATGCAGTGTGGTTGCTAAGATCCAGTTCGATTGTTCCCTTGCAGGCTGCGGATGTTCCCAAATCGCCGGCATTTAATGTCGTTTCTGCTAGCCCAGCTCAAGCACAAGCCTGGACCACGCCAAGTTGTAGTGTGCATGCTGCTCCCCTGGATTTGGTGTGGCCCATGAGCAAGTGAGACCTGCAGAGGTTAGCCATCCAAACTTGTTGGCTTGTGATCCAACTTGCTATTTTGTCGTCGTGTACTAACTAAGTGCGTTGTCTTGTTGTTGTCTGCTATCGTAGATTCTTGATGCGATGAAGGAGGCAGTGCATCATTGACTGAAGCAGCGGGAGGAGGAATTCCTCAAGATGATGGAGGAGACACAGGGCAAAGTGCTTGAAGAAATCAGGAACAAGGCGGATGCTAAACGGCACAGAGACCTCGAGGACACACCTGATGATTTCATGGAGCGGGTGAAGAGACAAGCTCCAATGGCAGCAGCATTTCCTAACGTGAGCAAGAGTTCGCATCGTCCCAAGACGAGGACAGGTAATCTTTATCCCAAGCCATCAAGAAACTCAACTGTTAAATTGTGTTAATTAGGTAGTGTGTTGATGTGCGCGGGGAGAGCATGCATGCATGGGCGAGTGCTAAACGCACGGTTTGTTTACTCCTGCATGCAAGACATACCATCCATGCATGGTGTGCATGAGCCATGGACCCCAGGTCGCGGTGGGGTGTGTTTTTGGTTGGTTGTTCGAAATCCATGAGAAACAATACTGATTCTCATTTGATTATCATGCTGATTTTGTTCTGTTTATTGCTTAGATGTTGCCCAAGATCTGGCTAAAACTTCACGCGAAGATGCGAGGTCTTTGATGCCAGTGGTTGTTGGTAAAGAGGCCACATGTGTCCAACCAGGTGCATAGTACCCCTCGGAAAAAGAACCAAAATAGTTTTCCAAAAAACCATTGGTTGGCCACCAAAAATCTGATCACCATTTTGCTGCCTGCTTTTTTTTTCAGAACGCACTGGTGTGGCGCTGCAACCACAGGGGTGCAAGGACTGACATGAACTCATGCCCTGGGGTGCATGTGAGTTTGCTTGGGAAAGGTAGTGACAATGACTGACGATCTCAAAGTTAACTTGATTGTGTGAGGGTACTAAACTAATTTGAGTGTGCCTTGATTTTGTATGCAGAAATTGTTGTCCACGAGCCAGTTGATGAACCGGAAGACAAGCCTATGATTGTGGACCACAAAGGCAAGGGCCGACTGTTGACGGTGAGTGACGATATCCTTTACATGGTTAAGAAAAGTGCATTGATGATCACATGGCTTGCATGCGCTCACATGGGTGCCTTTCCCATCTTGCAAACAGTGGTCTACCGTAGGTGCACTAGACAGACCACCATGCATGAGGTGCTGGGAGTGGGAGGTTCTTCCTCTAGAGATAATGTGCATGTCGGTCATTCGGTGGTGGCGCCTGTTGACACTGATATGACTGAAGGTAATCTTGTTAACCCGATGAGTTAAATCCTTGACGCTGACAAAAAAGTGCCTCGCTTATGATGAGAGCTTCATCCTCCTTTGATCTGTGCAAGCTGTTGTGCGGATGCGTTGTACCGCAAAATGATCAGGCTGCAGGAATTGCCACGACCATGCCAATAGGGAACAGGAGGTTGGCACTGCCTCATGTAAGGGAACAAAGCAAACTGACCCCTCTTGGTTAGTGTAAACATGTGGTTGACTTATTCAAACATTTTAAAAGTTGTCCAGCTAACGTATGTGTGTTGACGTGCTTGCAGCGGTTGTTCCAGCTTTGCCACCTGCACGTGATTACGGCTACTCTCCATTTGAGCTGGATCTGCAGAATTTTTTTACCCAAACCACGTATGTGTTGATTTGTATGAGAACGTTGCACTCCTCACTGAGCCGTCTGAGCTCAGCAGGTGCGTTTGTTTCCAATGATTGCATGTGTGCATATTGAAAGTGTGAACTTGGCTGCTGCTAACCGTGTGAGTAATTGTTGTCCTTAAACAGAACTTGGTTCGAGCATCACAACCCCAGGGTGCTCAGGCTGGATGCGCATAAGATGAAGTACCAATTCAGCTTGCATGGTGAGATGATGTACACAGGCCTTGATGCATGGGTGCGTGGATGGAACGACAGGGAGAGGAGCATGATGCAGAGAGCTGATCTCCCAAACTGGAGAGGATAACTACCACCTGATGTTTCGGTAAGTTCAGCCCATGTAGCTCCACATGGAAAATATTCATACTGAGCACGCGCGCGTTGTGCTCATTGGGTTGCTTTCGACGCCCAAGCTTGGTTTCCCACTATGCATGTGCCGTCTGGTACGTACAATCCTACGTTTCTACCGGCATCTTCATTTCTTCTATGTGGCTGGAACACTAAAACTGCGTGCATGCACTGCAGATCTTGATCCCTGTGTGGCTTGCTCACGATTGGTCCTGTCACGCCTTCGACATGGAGCTGACCAGGGTCACGGTGATGGACCCGTTCTACACGCAGGTGGGATCCCGATGGTACGAGTCGAAGCATGGGTCAACAGTTAGCATGCTGCTTAAAGGACTCAAAATCCTGGGTACCTTCTTTGTTGGACGGCTGGGACATGGATATCTCCAAATGGACTATTCGGTACAACATTGATATGCACATAGCTTGCGGCAGGTGGGTGCACATGTACATCATTTCACGCTTTTTATTGCTAGGTGTGATGCTAACCAACTTCCTCATGGTATTGTGATTTGCAGCGGTGAACCGCCTGGCTACATTGCATACTATGCTGACAACTTCAACGCTTATGAGTTGGAGGATACCGTTCCTGATGTAAGATTGCACCTACCTACGTAATCTTTTTTGTGTAGATGCATCAGTAAAAAATGATCAACTGAATGTTTTGCTCGCATGTGGTGCCAAAGGTTGGTCTTCCCCTGCGTCGAAGAAGGATGCTCTATGAGACACTGGCCTGCTCGGGCAACACGGCTCCTCACCCAGGATTCATGGAGGAAATGGAGGAGGAGGAGTAGAACGCTGGACTCCATGCTGTCGACGTGTCGCGCTTTTGGAGCTGCTTCGTGCAAGGACATGTTTTATTCTCTACCGTAAGGTTCAATTGTTCTGCCCTTTTTGTAACTGTCTTGTTGACAGTTCTGTAAGCCCATGCATTGTGTCATGTGCTTTGCACTGTGTCGTGTGTTGAACCTAGTAATTCTCTAAGTATTTTGGCATGGAACTGTACCAGCCATTGAAACCTATGACTAATGATTGTTTGTTATAAGAATGATGTGTGCCAAAGTTTTAGCGTGCCTGCAATTATGCTTATTGAAAATGTTAATATTACTCTCCGCGAATTACCGTTGAAGCTGGCATGAGTGCCATTGGCACGTGACGGGCCTGCCATGCAAGCCAATTAGAAAAACACCAGTGAGAGCCGTTGTCCACCACTCCTTTCGAAAAGTGACCGTTGGTGGGAGCCCTTGGCTATATATACACCACGTCGCCTACACTACGTTGGGCTTCACTCCACCAGCATCAAATCCTCCCCAACAAATGTCTTTGTCCTTCTCTTCGAGCTCAAGGTGTGCTTCTTCATCCCAGAGGAGTTGGGCCTCCCCAAGCAGGTCGCCGGTGAGATACAGGGTGGGTCCACTGGAATATGAACCTGCGACGCCATGCTGGTGCAAGGAGAAACCCAAGGCTGCCATGTGGATCTCCTGGAGCGACGATAACCCTGGGAGAAGATACAAGACATGCGCCAAGTCGCGGGTATGTGTCCTGATAACTCTCGTTTTTGGTTGCTGCCTTGGCTGATTCTTGGTTCTTCCTGCTGATATTTTTTTTGTGCTCAACTCCCTTCAGATGGGAGGTTGTGAAATCTACGAGTGGCATGACGATCCCATTGAGGAACCGTTCCTCAAAAAACTCATCATTGATCTCCGCGACAGGGTGCATCAGTTAGAGAGGATCAGCTCAGAGTTGCGTGATGCAGCAAGTGCAGTGCCACAACACCAAACGCCCCAGCTAGAAGTTGCTCCTGCTCCTACAGATAATTTAGCTCTGAATCAAGGATCTGGCTACGTGAAGGTGTTTGCAATGTTCATGCTGCTGGGAGCATGTTGTTACAAGTGCTTCTATGGTTAGGAGCAACAACCTTGTAACTGCATCCACAAGTAGGTGTAAGCCTTGTGTTCTAGATGTGAAAGCTTGTGCTCTAGATGTGATAATTGTAACCCTAGCAGATGTAGTAGAGCAGTTGCCGTTGCTTGTCTCCTAAGATGTTTAACTTGTACCTCTAATATGTATGAACTTCTAATATATTATGTGGTAAACTAGTGTAGACTAGTTGCATATGAACCATCGCTTCTACCAGCCATGCTAAAAGATTCGCATCACGATACAATAAGAGGGAGTCGATAATCAGACATAGTTTTGGTCCAGTCTGTCAGAAATGATTGTTACAAACCAGATAGAAAGGTCTTTCCAATACTTAGGGACGTTCAAAGAAAGGAAAGTTTTTCTAAAGAGCAATGAACGATCCTTTGACCGCTTCAAGGGCGTCGTTTGCCACTGGAGTTTGGTTGCCTTGCATCCTCATTAGTTCGTAGATCATCAAGCTGCTATGTGATGCGGCGTGTCCCGGAGGAAGAGATGGTGTGAATTAGCAAAAAAACAAGCATGCAGTTTCCATGCGGTATGACCTATTAATAACATACTTTGTTCAAGGTGGTGTCTGCGGTTTGTCGCCGTCATAACTCCATGCAAAGAAGGTGGCGCACAACCCCGTCTCGCTCTCGGCATTTGGGTGGAACGAAGAAGCCAAAAGTAACAGTTAAAACGATGAGACGAATATATGAGTTAATTATGAAGGTCGGGTGGTCGACGGTCAAAGTGCATACTTCTCAATGTTTTCCGTCATTATGATCGGAAAAGTGTGCCTCGATGACTTGATTCACAATGCCAAGAGCTGAAGAAATTCTCGAGGCATGTGAACAACGGCATGGAGTTTGTTGCTCACAAATTCATGCATGCTGACTCGGCGATTGCTATAACCAAATGGCCCAACTGTTGGGTCGAATACGATGATTCTTTTCCGCAGCATATCAAATGCATATACAGTCCAACAATCAGGTAGTATCGTCGGGATGTACCACTGCATATATATAGGCATGTCAGTGAGTGGGGATCGTAAAAATTGACACTAGCTCTGCTAAAAATACCTACCATTCGGCACGAAGCCGGGTTGCAGGATGCTGTTCCTTCTTCGAAGGTAGCCCTGATTGAGTGTACAGTCAATGGGTCGGCATTCGCCAAAACAGTTGTCTGCACATATGAGGTTTGGGGGGTTGTCATCAAGACAGAAAAGGTTAGAGAATTAAGGGGAGGTGCTGGAAACACTCACAGCAAAGTCAGACTCGAGGAATTTCCTCCAGATCATTCCAGGAGTGTCCTTTGAGAAAAACGAATCAATCTGGCCCAGCCCGCGGAAAATAGCTGTAGCCATCTCATGGGTCATTGCATCGTTAGATGGAAGTTGACGTTGGATTTCAACCCCCTCTAATGCTATGAGTCTTGGCTTACGATGCATGATCCATTTCCTGCAGCGATTTGATTGGAAAAATGCAGTTTCTAAATGAGAAGACGAAAAATGTTTGTGAGCATTCAGTAAAATCTTTTATGCACAGGGAATGCGTTCTTGCCTCTCAAGGTTTAGCATCGAGGCTGCAGTCATCCAGTCTCTTATGGCCCTGAGTACAGTTGGATTTGGTGGTACTGGGACTGATCCAGCTACCCACGAATCTCTTCCAAAATTGCATTGAGGTAGATCGATCTTCACATGTGCTCCATCGGTGGTTGATCCAAACAATATGAACCCGGGGGCTGGCCGCATCTCAGCATAGTAAGTAACCGAGATGGCTGTAAGGTCGTCGTAAAATGCAACAATTTTGCTTGCAATTTCATTGACGCTTGCATCCTGGGATATGGCAATTTGGTTGAGTGGTTCTTGCCCGCATGTTGGTGTTGCGGTGAGGATGTTTTGCGTCTCACGTGAACATGTTTTCTTTGCTGTGCCCGACTGTACACTTGATGATAAACTTCCATCCCTTTTCCTAGACACGGAACTATTGGCAGATAGGCAACCTGCCAAGGGAGAATGAGTAGTGTGAGATTGGATCATCGTTTATATGCATTTCAATGTTGAAAACGTAAGAATGATGGATCGTTTACCTCTGTGGTTGCCTGGTGCTGGTACTCGGGGACCAATCTTGCTGACTAATGGGGTGCTGAATTGAGTTTGGTCCGTTGGTACATGAGGCGGTGCATCGCAAGTATTGGTGCCTTCCTTTTTGAAGATGCACTTTTTGTTCCCATGTGCCTTGCAACAAGTGCAACTATCTGCTAAGCATGCCATAAGCTTGTCTGTGAAAGTAAACATATTGGACTGGAACAGTTGACGCATTTATGATATGCTTGCTAGGCCACGGGCGTTCTGCTCCCGCAGAAGTATACCAAGCTTCTCCGCTGACTATATGTTACACATAAAAAAATGGTTTTAGCAGCGAGGGGTGACAAGATGATGCTACAAAATGTTTGAATGCTTTCTTAACTGAATAAAAGTGACTTACAATGCTTGGGTACCGTGTTCATATGTAATTTGAAAACTCCTGCGGCCCTGTTTTGGTATAACTACTTCGCAACATCGGCGCATGTGGCATTCGCCTCTTCTGGGCGCCCGGCTTTGCTGTTTTAAGCGAAAAGTTTCCTTAGAAGGGAAGCCAATTAGATTGCTCACTGACAGCTCGGTCCGTACCTGTTGAGTTGCGAAGATGGTCATTGTGTGTCATGGATGACAAATAATTGCATGTGTAGACTGAAAATATATTTAGCACGTGTGTGGGGGAGTGATTACCATTGCACTGTGGTAGGAAACTTCACCGGCGCCAACATTAACTGTAATTTTGTCCACCATCTTCTTCATCAAATCATAGTCGTATAGACCTATCCGTACAGACCTATCCGTGGCGTCACGTCTTGCAGCATGTTTACAACACCGAGATCAAGGCTGTCTAGTACGAAAAGCTGTGATACAAACACCAATAAGCAAAACAAATTAGCATGCCAATTCTGAATAATGTGAATGTGCAAAACGTACTTCATGAAAGACCAAGAAACAGATCAGAAAATACCTGCACGAACAGATGACAACCAATTATGTGGACGGTTGGGTTTCTCTTGGACACATCTGCCTTAAACTTCTTAACAGCTTGGAACAGATTCTTGACTACATATCCTCCCCAATTCCCATCCTTTATCTTGCTGATATCACTTTCGGTGCAGCCCAGAAGTCTATGGATATGTAATCGTGCTTAGCAGTGGGGGCAAGCACATGACCGAGTACAAAAATAACAAAAGTAATTTTGAAACAGTCCTGCTCTATTTGAGGGGATGATTCTGTTATGTCTCGAATTAAGTACGCCTCAGCTGCTTTAAGACAGTGCGTGCCTCTCTCGCTAAATAATGCAGCCACACACGTGTACTCAATACATTCTTCAGACGGCTCTACGCCTTCACCTTGTATGACTGAATTTCCACATGGGATGCCAAAGACATAGTTCAGGTGCTGGTCAAATAATTCAAGAACACCTTGGCCCTCTAGATTTATTATGCTGGAATCTACATCAACTCTGTCCATTAGGTACGCTTGTTGTACTTAAGGCTGATCTTACGCCATGATTTAAGATCTAACATTCCATCGAAACCGGTTTCCCCGACTAACTGCCGCTTAAAATCACTAAACTGGCCTATGACCGATCCAACTTTTAGCAAAGAAAGCACGACGTGAAGCACGGGGTGCCAGTCAAACCCGTTGAACCAACGGATCCATCACGGTCGTTGTTCCAATCTTCGTGTGACTGCTCACTATTCTCTACTCGATTGATAACCATAGCTGCGTGGATACCGCTAAATAAGTCAGACATCTTCGCCCTCTACGACTAATCCACCCTTGAATGAAAAACCTAGATAATGAAAGCAAGATCTAAGAACAATGGCGAGCGAGCATTACAATCGAACATTTAAATGCTAGGGGTGTGGTTCGGGTGAGTACCTCTTGCCCTACTTGGGCTGTTACCCTGGCAGACTGACGGAGAAGGATAAGCCTTGCCGCCGTCGACCAGCTCCACGGCGAGGGGGCTATTCGTCCGCCTTGGTCCGTCTGGTGGATTCTCCTTGGGCGGCGAAGAACAGAGACTGTGGTTCCGCTTACCTCTACGAGGTGGGTGGAGGTAAATGACAGGAGGAGGGGTGATGTGAGGGCGTAGTAAATTACGTGACGAGACGTCTCGGGGAAAGCGACCCGCCTGCACGGATGTGTGTTGTTCCACGAAACCTGTACCTCCACGTAGATCAGGCCCACTAATTGGGTTGTTTTGGTTAGACTAAACATACAAACGTGAACATGATGCGGATTATTTTTTTCTTGTGCGAAAAAACGCTGATCTCACATATGATGCTGCCTAAACTTGTTCCACTTTCTCTAACTTGATGGACAAATGAAAAATGTCGTGGCATGATGGTGATACTGTTTTGTGAATATCTAATTAGCTGGTAATACTGTCAAAAGTGTCAAGCAAAGCCAAATGATCGAAACAGTTAACGGCAAAGCTATAAAACTGCCGACTGGTGGTTTGCAACAGCAGCGCTGCATTTAATTGGCGTGACGTGAGATTCGAATTCTTGGCGCTACCGCTCGTTCCTTTTTTTCCCGCTGGATTTTCTATTCACGCATGCAGGTTGATCGCTAGGAAGAAAAAATGAAGTGTTTATAGTGGGATTCGAACCCATGTCGCCTAGGCTGCTAGAAAAGCCAGCAACCAAGTCAGCTATGACAAACTACTTCCGGTTATGTAAATAAATCCAATTTTTTGGCATTTTAATTAACACATGGCATTTCTCATCAAAAATAAAAGTTGACGCATGGCCTAGTGGTTGTTTTCCCACTTCTTAAAAGTCTACTATTGTTGGGTTGCATAATAGCTCATATTAGTACAAGGTATTTTTTTTGTCTTTCACTCGCGGGTGTTGACATGTTGGTACACATTGATTCACCATGACGAAAAGTTATTGCTCCATCGAGAATGGAGCCAACACCGTGTTATGGCCCTCAAATAAAAGTTGTTGAAACCATACCTCTGTAATTTATGTGGAAATTATATGATATTATACGCATAATCAAGCCGATAAATCACGCATTACAAGCATTATGGAACCTTTTTACCGAAAAATAAATAAATTAATGTAGCCCGTAACTTGTGTGTGTAAAAATATGATAATATAGACACAACAAAGGTGATAAGCTACGCATTACAAATAGACGCTGGCCCGTTCCCTCTTCCTTTTTTCCCCGATGCAGGCCCGTTCCCACTACTTTTTTTCCTCACATCATCACATCCCATCGGCCCATGTTCCTAAATTAAGAGGACCATTTACCGATCGCATCCTTGCCCACGTTTCAAAAAATTGATAGCTTCCTGTGCTGGATAAGAATCGAACCATGTTCTTCAAGTAGTAATTTCTACGACACAAACCACTAGCCCGGCTTCAGACTTGCTATCTTTTAAACAAGTTTACATGATACTTGTTCTTGGTTAATACGAATTTGAACATTAAAAAATAGTGGTCCGGTCAATGATTTCCCCACTAACGTGATTTTTTTGACCTCATTTTTTTGTTGAAACATCCGGCAATAATGTTGTGTGAATAACGTGGTCACTAACACACCGCGAACCTGATAACTTACATACAAACACCCCGATAACTCACACATCACAGACCTGATAACTTATGTACTCGGTACTGATTACTTTGGCGATTGGGAGGAAGGCGTTGATGAAATATCCCGGGTCATTTTTGTGTGAATATCATGATAACTCACACATCACATACCTGATAAACTTATGTACCTCGATCCTGGTAACTTTGAGGGAAGTGGTGTTGATGAAATATCCCCAGTTACTCTGATGTGAACAACATGGTAACTCAGACAGTAGAGACCCGATAACTTATGCACCCCGGTCCTAATAACTTTTGGCGAGAAGGGTGCTGAAATATACCCCAATAATTTACGCACCGCAAACATGATAACTTTTCCCTCTGCCGGAGGGAGGGTTTTGATGAAATATACTCTCGATAACTTATGTGTAAATATGATGATAGTTTACGCATCACTGTCCTGATAACTTTTTATGCAAATAACATGATAACTCATACATCGTAGACATGATAAATTATGTACCCAGTCCTGGTAACTTTGTCGGTGGGGGTATGGCTGGGAGGAGTTGTTGAACCATACCACGATAACTCTTATGCAAATAACATGATAACTCACACATCGCAGACTTGATAACTTATGTACCCGATCCTGATAATATGGCGACTGTGGCGAGGGGGGGGGTGATGCCCCGCTAATTTCTGTGTAAATAACATGGTAATAGAAACATACAAAATTGATAACTCCCATACAAATGCCACTGTAACTTTTGACCTGAAACTTTTTTGTTGAAAAACATACACCCGATAATTTTTGTGTAAATAACATGATGATGTATCATCGCAGACTTGATAACTAATATTTTACGTTTAAACACCATGGTGTCTTTCATCCAAGGGAAAAAAGTTTTTGAAACATTTCACCGGTAATTTCTATGTTAAATTACTATATTTTCCCATGCTTTTAACCTTCTCGTACTGTAGTTACCAGCCTTATCATGGTATAGTTATCATGTTACTCAGACCATAGTTATCACGCTGGTCATTGCCAAAGTTACCAAGCCAAACTTTATTTTTTTTTGATATGGCAGAAATAAGAAAGGTTCAAATAACATTTGTCATTCTACAATAGACAACAACAAAAGGTGGCTTAGTTGGTTATTAGGCTCAATAGGTATTACACAGACCTGGGTTCAAATCCTCTTTCAAGCACTTTTATTTTGTTTTCATATTATGCAGCGAAAACCAGAAAAAACCACTAGCGATTTACTACAGTTTTTGAGAGAAGGAAAAAAATCAGTGGAAGCGGGAGCTATGACGCAGCGGGACGAGCGGAGCGGAAGAATCGATCGAAGGTCGTGCGGATCTGTTGCTAACCACCGGTGACCGGGTGGTTAGCGCGATCAACGCTTAAACATGCTTGGTGCTGGTAACAAACATGTGGGCGAAACGTGTGTGTTGGCTGGACGATAGTGATCCACGTCATCTCTTGTTGAACGTGTGGTCGCCCATGTCCAACGCTTGCTACGAATCATGTATGCACGCACATCTCCGAACAGGTACCAAACTGAGGGACGAGACTTGCCTGCTCCCCACGTGTGTGCCCATCCGTGCTCCCGCGTACGTGGCTTGATTTGATTGAAACAAAATAAGGCCCGGCCCCACCTCCTTAAAATCAGGGAGGAGAGGATTAGATCAGAAAGAAAAAAGAAAAAAAAATACAATCATAGGATGAAGTGGGAGCACGGATGAGAGGATGGGGAGGGAGCAGGCAAGCCGGATCCCAAACGAAGGCCGCCCATCAAGTACATGTTTGTTACCAGAGATAGCACGGATCCACATGGCAAAGCGACGCCCAAAGATAGCGGCCTGCCTGCAGCGCGGCCGCTATTGGCATTTTTTGGGTGAATGCAAGGCTTGAGATATGTGATGTAGGCGCATGTTCCGCTGCGGCCATGAAGCGGGCTGAGCCACAGCGGATGCACACGGAGTATGGAGTGTCGAGTATATTGTGTATGCTTGTATATTGTGTCTTGGGCCCACCTCATGCTTTCTCTGTCTAGTTGAGGTTATGGCCCCCCTCGTACTCATATATACGCGTGCACAGTGCACCGATCAATGCATTGCAATTACACAGACCATACTTGTCCTTCTACATGGAATCTATCACAACACGGTCCTGAACCCTAGCCGCAGCTGCTGCCGCCAGGCCTCCAAGCGCCGCCGCTGCTGCCGCCACGTCACCCCGCTGCCACCACCAGCCGCCTCCGCCACCGTTCCCTCGGTTGCCGCCGCCGCCGCTCGTCGGTGCAGCATCCCACCACGCCTCCGCTCTGTCCGCCGCCGCCGTCGCCGATCGCCCCGCTTCCGCCCCCTCCTCCACCCTGCGCTGCACTTGCAAACCCGCGCCACACCCCTCCTACTGCCGCGCTGAACCCAGCCGCACCTCCACCCCGCATGTCGCACCCTGCGCCGCACCCCAAAACCCTAGCCGCACCTCCACCTCTCCATCGCACTATGAGTTCCTCCTCCTCCACCGTCTCCAACCCCTTTGCCGGTCCCGATGTCACCCTCGTCCGCGACCTCAACATCCACGAGCGTGTCCTGGTGAATCTTGATCAATCCACCACCTCCTACTCCTCTTGGAAGCGGTATTTCTCATTGGTGTTTCGCGAGTACCTCCTTCACGACCACGTCGACGGCACAGTGGACTCGAGCCTCATGATTCATGACAAGGACTGGATGATCCTCGACGCCACCATCATCCGCTGGTTCTACCTCACCATCTCCAGCGACCTCTTCCACATCATGGTGGATGATGACGATGCCGCCTACGCCTTCTGGACCAAGCTCAACGGCCTCTTCACCGAGAACAAACTGCAGCGCAAGGTCCTTCTCCATGGCGAGTTTTACGGGTGCCAGCGGCTTGACTCATCCATCGATGATTTTTGCATGCTCCTCAAAAAGCTTGCCGATGAGCTCCATGATATTGGGGAAACGGTTGGCGACGAGCTCCTCATCAGCACCCTCACCGCCGGCCTCAATGAGGATTTTGGAAACGCCGCCTCCAACCTCACCCTCATCCCGGAGCCTACCTTCGCTAAGACGGTGGCGTACCTCAAGCTGGAGGAGCGTCGGATGAGGATGGCGTGAACTCGGGCGACCCACACCGCCCTCGTTGCTGGCACCCGCGGGGGCCAGGCCCTGCCATCGTCGTGCCCTGCGCCGGCCCAACCGCCGGCACCCGCCTTCCCTCCCGGCTTCTCGCCCGCCCCTGTTGCCCCTTCCCGTCGCCCTGGCCGGCCGCCAATGGGGGGGCCATCGCGACGGCCGCCTTGGAGGCCGCAAGCAGCAGGGAGGAGCAGCCCGCCCTCCGCAGCAGCAGTACTCGCCGGCTCCGTGCTACGCCGGCCAGAACCCATGGACCGGTTCTTCATGCCCCTACCCCGGGTATTCTCGGTGCCTGGCCACCGTCTCACCAGGCGTTCTACGCTGCGCCACAACCCTACACGGAGCCCTATGGGCCCCTCTCCTATGGCCAGCAGCCACAGCCAGGCGGGCTACCGCTACTGCCCCTGACAGCCCCGCCGCAGCAGCATGCTCTCCCGCCGGCGCCATGGGACCCGTCTCTTCTGACGGCTCTTCACACCGCCCCCTCACCGTCCACCTACACCGCCAGCGGCGACTGGTATATGGACACTGGAGCTACGCGCATATGGCCGCTCATCCCGGTAACCTCCACACCTCCTATCCCGTCCACATTTCCGCTCGCATCTCCGTCGGTGACGGTTCCTCCCTTCCCATTACTCACATAGGACATTCATATTTTTCGTCTAATTCTACTCAAGTGTCACTGTCTAACGTCTTAGTTTCTCCCGATCTTATTAAAAACCGTGTTTCTGTTTGTTCTCTTACACGTGAAAATCCTGTTACCGTTGAATTTGACGAGTTTGGTTTTCTGTTAAGGATGCTCGTACCCGGATGGTACTCCACTGATGTGACAGCCCCGACGAGCTCTATCTGGTTCACTCCGCCACCTCCACCACCTCCGTCGCCCCTGTCGCTCTCGCCACCGGAGTGGATCTTCGGCACGCTCGCTTGGGTCATCCCAACCCCGCAACCCTTCGTCATATACTTCGGAGTTTTTATTTGACGTGTAATAAGAACGAGGATCACTTGTGTCATGCATGTCGCCTCGGCAAACATGCTCGTCTCCTGTTTAGGACATCTGCTCATGTTGCATCGTACCTATTTGAGTTAATTCATGGTGATGTTTGGACCTCTCCTGTTGCAAGTAATACGGGCTATCTTTATTATCTTGTCATACTTGATGATTTTTTGCACTATGTGTGGACCTTCCCGTTGCGTTGAAGTCGGATGTCATATCCACTCTCGCCGCCTTCTACTCTTATGTTCTCACACAGTTTGGTCATCCCATTCTCGCGTTCCAGACAGATAACGGGAAGGAGTTCGACAACCTAGTTGTTCGTACTCTCCTCACCACACACGGCACGACTTTTCGTCTCACCTGCCCGTACACTTCGCGGCGAAACGGTCGCGCTGAGCGTGTCCTTCGAACTCTTAATGACTGCGTTTGGACTCTCCTCTTTCATGCCAATGTGCCTCCGTGGCTTTGGCCTGACGCTCTTGCCAACGCATCACTCCTCATTAACATATGTCCTTGTCGCACTCGCAGGAACTTTGCACCTCATCACCTCCTCTTCGGTGCATCGCCCTCTTATGATGAGCTTCGCATCTTCGGCTGTCTCTGCTACCCTAGCTTCTCCTTCACTGCGCCTCATAAGCTTGCACCCCGCTCCGTCGCCTATATATTTCCCGGCTACCCACCTAACACTAAGGGATACCGCTGCTACGATCCCGTCTAACATCGTGTTTTCTCCTCCTGACATGTTTACTGTGATGAGAAGGTGTTCCCGTTTCAGCAGCAGGTACCCCTCGTCGCCCATTCGCCGCCACCGGCGGCTCTTCATGACCATGGTGGACGGCCCTTTCGGCTCTTGACCGCCTCGGGCTTTGGCAGTCCTCGTGCCATGGACGAGCTGCGCCTCGCCACGCCGGGCGCCTCGCCTCTTCGGCCTCCTCGGCCGACCCCACCCCCTCGGCTGATGAGGGAGTCCTGGATTAAGGGGTCCTCGGACAGCCGGACTATATACTTTGGCCGGACTGTTGGACTATAAAGATATAAGATTGAAGACTCCGTCCCGTGTCCGGATGGGACTCTCCTTTGCGTGGAAGGCAAGCTTGGATATTCAGATATGTAGATTTCCTTCTCTGTAACTGACTTTGTGTAACCCTAACCCCCTCCGGTGTCTATATAAACCGGTGGGTTTAGTCCGCAGGACAACGACAATCATAATCATAGGCTAGCTTCTAGGGTTTAACCTCTACGATCTCGTGGTATATCAACTCTTGTAATACTCATATCATCAAGATCAATCAAGCAGGAAGTAGGGTATTACCTCCATCGAGAGGGCCCGAACCTGGGTAAAACATCATGTCCCCTGCCTCCTGTTACCATTAGCCTTAGACGCGCAGTTCAGGACCCCCTACCCGAGATCCGCCGGTTTTGACACCGACATTGGTGCTTTCATTGAGAGTTCCACTGTGCCGTCACGATAAGGCTTGATGGCTCGCCTCACTGTCAAGAATAACATCACCTCCGGAGGATCCTGGCTATAGGCCAAACTCTTCGGCTGGGCGGTTTCGTCATGGCCGCCCGTTCGGCCGTCGCACCGAAGATGACATCGCAGGTCATCAAAAACAACCTCCACGTCAGCCCGGAATTCATTGAGCAGATGGACCCAATGGAGCTATCCTGCTTGAACGAGCTCTTGGATCGCATCGCTGCCCTGGGAGTCATTACGGATTATGATCGGATCGGGCTTAAACCCGACCTAAGGGAGATTAACTCTTTGCCGGTCACCCATCAGATAGCGGTGGTGGAGGAATAAAACAACAATTCTTCCTCTATTTTGAGGACGAACTATGTCCGAATTCCCAAGCTCTCTGAGATGGATACCTGTCTACGGGAGGACGTGAACCAGGCTCCGAACTTAGAATCGGGCAGCGGGTCACAAATATTGGGCAATATCCTGGAGCCCGAGCTGCCAAGCTCAGGAGCTCCTTCACCCCTGGGTTCGACGTGGACTTAATTTCACCCACCCACCCAGACGCAAGCGATCTTTCCCACATCAGGGAAGAGCCACAAGAGACAGTACACCACTTCTGGGCCAGATTCCTCCTTGTAATGAGCAAGGTTAAGAACTGTCACGAGGAAGACACAATCTCATTCTTTTGCAAAAATTGCACGGACAAGGGAATTCTCAATGCCATAAGTCGCCGTGACATAGCACACTTTGCCGACCTGGCGGCCATAGTACAGAAGTACTGCGCGATGGAAGGCGCCTGGAAGACCCAAACAAAATTTTGGGATCCTCCGGCCCTAACTAAACCCCTCGTCCAAACTAAAAGGGTGCGCTCTCGCAAGTCACCCAACACAATTACAAAGAAGCCAAAGCCCTCTACAGGGCGTGGAACCGTACTGGAGGGATGGCTCAACAGGCCATGCAAAATTCACAGCACACCGGATGCCATACCAACACACAGCCTTAGAGCATGTTGGATACTCCGGCAGGTGGCCAAGAGCGGCGAGGACCTTCTCATCGACAATACCGCAGAGCACCATCCTACAGAAAATAACAATACATGATCTTGACTGCCTTGGAGACTTTCGCCTCAAACAACAAAGCGCAGTATGGCGAAGCGCCCATGACCTCGCCGAAGTCTGCCACATCGCAGCAATAAACCTGTGGAACGATACGGCCATAACCTTCAACGCCAGCGACGAACCTCAATTCCGAACAATCCGAGCACCAACCGCTTTGGTCCTTAGTCCAATAGTGGACGGATTCCGCCATCAAGTGCTTGATGGCGGACGGGCGCAGTGATTAAACCTCATCTACGAGGAAACTCTTAACAAAATGGAAATAGATAAGAGCCGCAGTGCGCAAAGCAGCACGACCTTCTGGGGAATCATCCCTAGTCGGGAGGCATGATGCACAGGGAAAATCACATTGGATGTGGTATTCGGCACACCGGAGAATTATACGTCTGAAGAAATCACATTCCAAGTGGCCCTGTTTAGGAGTGGATACCACGCCCTCTTGGGGCGAGACGCATTCACAAGCTTCCAAGCTATACCCCATTACAGGTACATGAAGATCAAGATGCCGGGGCCCAATGGGATCATCACTCTAGCCAGTGATCCGGACATAGCACTCTGTGCCAAAAATAAAACTGCCGCACTAGCCCTGGAGGCATTATCCGAAGCCCTCGCGGCCGAAGAGTTAACAGCGTTGCGTTCCACAGTGGACATGGACGACGTGATGCTCGACAAACGACCCAAGTCCACCTCTTTTAAACCAGCAGACAAAATAGTCAAATTCCAGGTCCATCCAACTGACCCTACAAAAACAACATCAATTGGGGCACAGCTGAACCCCACAATAGACGCCGCACTACGAGAGTTCTTGCGCGAGAATTGGGATATTTTTGCCTGACATCCTTCAGACATGCCAGCTATCCCACGCAGGCTGGCCGAACATAGCCTAAACATACTAAAGGGATACAAGTCGGTCAAGCAGACTCTTCGGCGCTTTTCAGAACCCAAGCGAGAAGCCATGAGAGAGGAGCTAGCCAAACTACTTGAGGCCGGTTTCATCAGAGAAATAAAACATCCGGACTGGCTAGCAAACCTGGTGATGGTACCAAGGAAGGACAAATCCTGGCGCCTATGCGTCGATTTCAAAGACCTTAATAAGGCTTGCCCTAAGGATCCCTCCCCCCCCCAGCATCGATCAAATTATCAACGCTACCGCGGGACACGATTCATTGTGTTTCCTCGACGCATACTCCGGATACCATCAAATCAAGATGGTGGAGTCCGATCAAGCCGCAACGGCATTTATCACTCCATACGGTCCCTTCTATTTTAACACCATGCCTTTCGGGCTAAAAAATGCCGGTGCAACCTATCAACGCATGATTCAGACATGCCTGGAAACACAAATCGGCAAAACAGTGGAGGCTTACATAGACTATGTGGTCATGAAAACCAGACACGTTGAATCATTAATAGACGACTTGATACTTACGTTCGACAATCTCCGAACATACGACATCAAGCTCAACCGGAAAATGCGTTTTGGGCGTACCGTGGAAAAAAACTCTTGGGCTTTATTGTCTCCAATAGAGGAATCAAAACAAATCCGGCTAAAATCCGAAGCTACATCACGATTGGCTACCCCAACAGACCTCAAGCAAATCCAGAAACTAACTGGATGCGTGGACGCCCTAAGCCGCTTTATCTCCCGATTAGGAGAAAAGGCGCTACCTCTTTATCGCCTTCTTCGACGCACCGAACACTTCGAGTGGATGGATGCGGCCACGGCGGGGCTGGAGGAAATAAAAGCCCTCTTGGCCACCAATCCAATTCTGGCAGCGCCAAATGTCGGCGAACCCATGTTGCTATACATCGCTGCAGCACACCAGGTTGTAAGCGCAGTGCTCGTCGTCGAACGAGAGACAGATGGACATAGATTCCCATTACAAAAGCCGGTATACTACGTATCCACTGTCCTCACTCCATGCAAGTCACGGTACCCACATTATCAAAAGATAGCATACGCGGTCTTCATGGCATCTCGAAAACTACGACACTACTTTCAAGAGTGTTCAATCACGGTGGCCTCCGAAGTACCACTCAATGACATAATAAATAACCGTGATGCCACTGGCCGGATTGCAAAATGGGCTATCGAGCTCCTCCCGTTTGACATAACATACAAACCACGGCGGGCAATTAAGTCGCAAGTATTGGCTGACTTCGTCGCCGAATGGACAGAAGCCGAACTCCCTAAAGAGTACGACGCATACTCCAATTGGATCATGCACTTTGACGGCTCTAAGATGCTAGCTGGTCAAGGGGCTGGCGTCATTCTGACGTCCCCCACCGGAGATACTGTCCAATATGTACTCCAAATACTTTACACAGATTCCAAGAATGCAGCAGTATGAAACCTTTGTTGCACGGTCTTCGGATGGCAGTCTCCATGGGCATTCAACGTCTCGAAGTACGCGGGGATTCAAATCTCGCAATATCTCAAATAAATGGAGACTTTGATGCCAAGGACCCGAAAATGGCGGCTGACCATAATGTCGTTCTCAAAATGTCAGCTCCATTCGAAGGACTCGAATTCCACCATGTGGTTCGAGAAAACAATCAAGCGGCGGATATTATTGCCCGCATCGGCGCTAAACGTGGCCCCGTCCCACCAAATATCTTTTTGGAAAGGCATCTGTGGTATGGGAAGGGGAGTCCAACAATACTAGTCCGGATCCGCATACAGCCCCAGATCCTGAACAATCTGACGTAATCAGAGGCTGCGCCACCGAAATCACACCTTCGGCCCACGTGATCATGGCGGTCATCGCACCGTGGACGGAACCCTTCCTAGCTTACTTAAATAGGAAAGAACTCCCGGAGGACCAAAATGAGGCACGCTGCATTGTTTGGCACTCTAAAGCCTACAAAGCCCACGAGGGAGAGCTTTATAAGAAAAGCAAACGGAGTGCTCCAAAGGTGCATCTCCGAAGAGGAAGGGCGGCAGCTCTTGGCTGAAATCCATGTCGGACTCGGCCGCCACCATGCCGCAGCTCAGGCGCTCGTAAGAAAGGCCTTCCGTACAGGTTTCTACTGGCCGACAACCCGGGCAGACGCACAAGACCTTGTCCAACACTGCGTCGGTTGCCAGCTTTTTTCAAATCAAAGCCATATGCCGCCCACCGCCCTCCAAACAATCCCCATAACTTGGCCCTTTGCGGTCTGGGGGCGCGATATGGTTGGACCCCTTAAAGGAGGAAGCCATAAGAAGAAATACTTGTTGGTCATGGTCGATAAATTCACCAAATGGATAGAAGCCAAACCAGTTGAAACGGCCGAATCTGGACCAGTGATAGACTTTATATCCGAGGTCGTACACCGCTACGGTGTCCCCCATAGCATCATCACCGATAACAGCTCGAACTTTACAGCCGATGAGGTGAAAGCCTGGTGCAGCAAAATGGGCATAAAACTTGATTACACCTCCGTCTATCACCCGCAAACAAACGGTCAAGTAGAACGAGCAAACGATCTTATTATGAGCGCATTAAACCCAGACTAGTGCGATCCTTGAAGGAATCAGATACGCACTAAGTCGAGGAGCTTGACTCTGTATTATGGGGACTGCGGACCACGCCAAATCGCACAACCGGATACACACCATTTTTTACGGTGTACAGCGCAGAGGCAGTGCTACCCTGCGATATTATCCATGATTCACCTAGAGTGCGCATGTACGAAGAGAGAGAATCCAAGCTTGATCGGTAGGACAGCTTAGATGCCCTGGAGGAGGAGCGTGACGTCGCAAAGGCCCATTCCGCATTCTATCAACAGCAGGCTCGAAGGTATCAAAGCAGAGAAGTGCGGGCCAAAACTTATAACATTGGCGAACTCGTTCTACGCCTACCAGAGAATAAAAAGCACAAGCTCAAGCCCAAGTGGGAGGGCCCCTTCATCATTGACAAAGTTCTCACTGGAGGTGCGTACCGTCTGTGTGATGCATCAGACAATCGAGTCGAGCCAAACCCATGGAACGCGGCCAGACTCCGAAGATTCTACGCCTAGTGCCGAACTCCGTGTTTGTCTCCTTACCGCCATCTCCCTTTTTTAATTATATCCTCTCTCTCTCTGCCTTTTACATTTATAACCTTAAAATCTTCAAGTTCGGTGTACTTGCGACTATCGAAACATGCCCCCAGATGCTTATACCCTGCGTGAATTTTCGCAGTTCGGCATGCACATCAATGCATGCACACCCAGGGAAAGGAACCCTTAACGGAACTATTCTCCCTGGAAGATGTTTCTTACTACCCATGTAATATAACATAACTAGTTGGGTACTTGTCTGTTCAAGTACTTATGACCCCTACGCCTGGTTTCCACACGTGCCCCGGTTTTCACGTAACCGAGCGAGTATTCGAATACACTCTGGACTGTCGGGTCCAGAGGTTGAAGCGAAAAGGTCTGCCAAGACAAATGATTTACAATCCGGCTAGGGAAAAAATATGTCCTTCGAAGTACAATGTCACTTAGACTGACTACATTCTTCTTCTATACCATCCAACAGGCTGTATAGTCTACAATCCTGTTGGTCATACACCAGATGTACTGGGATCTCCTTCCCATCTGGCCCTATGGGTCCGACCTCGGCCATGTGGTTCGGGTCAGCCTTGGTGTACCGTGTCTTCACCATGGCCCAGGCTTCCCTTGTGCCTTGTCTGCAGGCCGAGATCTTCCATAACCGGAAGCGCTACCACGCTCCCTTAAGAATCTCCACAAGCTCCCCCATGCCTCCTGGCAGGGAGGCGGATGGCCACAAGGTTCGAGCAATGCTCTGCAGCACCTGCCGAACTTGTTCGTGCAGTTGTGAGAAACTCCGCGAGAAGATCGCCTGCAGATCCGGGCATTTCCTCCTCGACGGCTCGTTAGCATGCCTCTGAGACATAATTACATGTTAGCACGCTTCTTTGCTGAACTTTATAGTGGTTCATCAGGGCACTTACTGAATATGCTGCCCCGTAGCCTCTTATTCTCCTTTACGGAGTCAGCAAGCTGGGCCCGAACATCCTTCAATTCGACGTCTAGTCGGACGTTTGCGTCCTGGAGAGTATTTTTCTCCTTTATAACCTTTGTAAGAATACGCTGGCCAGCCTTCAGCTGTCGCCGAACATGTTGCTCGTCCTCTGGTACGATCTCCGGGATTGTCTGCAGATTCTCTTGTTAGAATCGCATTCATGCCGAATACTTAACTGGTACATGCGATGACATTATTTTTGTTTAAAGCAAATATTACCAAATGGGGCCTTCGTAGACTCCTCCATCACGGCAAGTGCGACCCGCAGTTGGGCCTTGCACTCATCCAGCTCTTTGGATAGCTGGGTATTCTTCTCTGTTATAATCTATGCACACGAGGATCCTTAAATCAGTTGTGCCAACTGTTTCAAGTCTCAGGGGCTACTTATATACATACTTATCAAATGTTCTTACCCATATATCCTTCACGTACTGGTCCGTGGCCCTGGCGAGGCCACCTTGAGCAGCCTGGATGTACGCGTCCCCTGAGTTGAAGGCATCGAACGCCTCTTCAGAGAAATTAGGGTCCCGTAGTGCGGCCCGTCGGCGCCTATGATTTATGGCGCTCTCCACTTCGGAGTTTGTAGCGGAAAATCTATCCGCATCCTCTGTAGGAGGATCGTTCGAATTGGTCTCCGCCCTTGAGTCTGGCCTCGGAGTCCGGCTGGTGGAAGCGTGACCGGCAGGCTCTCCGGATATAGTACGGCAAGCGCTCTTTCTGTCAGAAGGCAGGGAACATCGTTATATTTTAACAATGATAAATTCATGGCAGGTTTTTAAACATACCTTTGCAACGGCGTCTCGGTCCTGATCGCCTTCCTTTTGAGCCTACTCGACTTTGGTGACCCTTGTTGGCGAGTCATCGCGGGTTCAGCTTAGCGCCCCGATGGCGTTCCCTGTAAGATGCAATACATGTGCGGTGGGTGAAGTGTAAGGAGGGAATCCTTTTCGGAAGTTGGGACTGTGGCTTTACTTACCTGGGATATAGGGAGTAGGCAAGGATAATCGGCTATGATGGCCACCATCACACCATCGCAGCTCAGCTGGTAAAATGTCATATCAACAAGCTCCACAAACGTGTCCGGATCTTCTTCGAGTCCGGGGTCGAGAGCCCGGTTAGGGTCCTCTGGCTGTGGAGATGGGCTGTGAACATCCTTCATAGCCCTTCGCAGTTCCTACTATGAATTGACGAACTAAACATCTGTGCTAAAAATGTAGGAAAGATTGGAATAAAAGATAGCGACTCACCCATCTTGGGGGGTTGTACATGGAGAATCCATCCCGTGGCTTGATATGGATGAACTCCTCCTCTTATCCTTTGTACAAATCGGACAGTATCTTCGCCAGAGCGGCGGGAGAATCTGGACCTTTACGGTCAGCAATGGGTGGCATCGTCTTCTCCATTGAAGTGCCACATGGGTTTTCCCCGATATTAAAGTGGCTGCACTCCCTGCATTATGCTATGGACATAACTTCAATTATTGTCAGTCTTGATTTGGCCAGTGTATTTATCATGTCCATCAGGAAAAGGATATCTCTGTTATCTTCCTCCTGGGGGCTACTGGGGCGCCAGCTGTGGCGCTTCTTCAACGGGGCATTTACAAACTCGGGAAGGCCTTTTCGAAAAGGGTCCGGAAGAGGGACGTCCTCCACGTAGAACCATTCCGAGGGCCATTCTTCGAATGTCTTCTTCGGGGTGCCGGATAGATACCCGGTCCCGGCGATGCACCATATTTCGGCTCCGCCCACTTGATACACCGACTCCTTCTGAGTACGGAGTACGAGGCAGAATAGCCTCTTCCACAGCATGAAATGGGCCTCGCAGCCCAGGAAAAGCTCGCAGAAGGCAACATAGCCTACGATATGCAGTATGGAAGCTGGGGTAAAGTTATGCAGCTGGAGGCCGTAGAACTCCAGGAGCCCGCGGAGTAAGGGATGGATTGGAAATCCGAGCCCCCTCAACAAGTAAGGGACAAAGCATACCCGCTCTCCCTTGGATGGGTTTGGAAAGCTCTCCGCTTGCTCCCCGCCATTAGAAGTGGCTAGTCCAGCTCGGACGGGGACCATGTATGCAGGTGGGAGAAAACCTTTGGTCTGCAACTCTACTAATCGGCTGTGGGGAACAGAATTTCTCTCCCAGTCGCCTGGCCTAGTGCTACGAGAGCGAGAGGAGGAACTGCGACGGCCGGCCATGGTGGTGTGGATTTTTTTGGGCACGCTCTGATGAATACTCGTTGGGAGGAAATGGTGTGATTTGGATCTGAGAATCCTCGTCTCTTTTATAGATGATTTACTCGCATGGTTGGGGTGGAAAATGTAAAAATGCCTCGACTTTCCGCATTCGCTCGACACATGGAAACAGCTGTTATTAAAGCACAGAAGCCGAGGAGCGCAACATTGATGAGGAGCCGAACACTGCTCGTCACAACAATGCTCTGGAGGATTTGGAGAAGAACCCGCCTTGCAATGCCGAAGACAATCTACGCGCCGGACTCATCGTCATTGAAGCCTGGTTCGGGGGCTACTGAGGGAGTCCTGGATTAAGGGGTCCTCGGACAGCCGGACTATATACTTTGGCCGGACTATTGGACTATGAAGATACAAGATTGAAGACTCATCCCGTGTCCGGATGGGACTCTCCTTTGCGTGGAAGGCAAGCTTGGATATTCGGATATGTAGATTTCCTTCTCTGTAACCGACTTTGTGTAACCCTAGCCCCCTCCGGTGTCTATATAAACCGAAGGGTTTAGTCCGCAGGGCAACGACAATCGTAATCATAGGCTATCTTCTAGGGTTTAGCCTCTACGATCTCGGGGTAGATCAACTCTTGTAATACTCATATCATCAAGATCAATCAAGCAGGAAGTAGGGTATTACCTCCATCGAGAGGGCCCGAACCTGGGTAAAACATCATGTCCCATGCCTCCTGTTACCATTAGCCTTAGACGCGCAGTTCGGGACCCCCTACCTGAGATCCGCCGGTTTTGACACCGACAGCCGGCGCCTCTGCCAGCGCCGCCTCTTCACCTGCCGCCTCGCAGGCGCGTAGTGGGCTCGCCGCCGCTTCTTCTCGACCGCGTCGCCGGTGGTCTCGTCGGCCGCCTCGCCAGTTGTCACGCAGGGTGCCTCACCGGCCGTCTCGCCGCCCGCCTCGCCGGATGTCCCGGCGTTGCCGTCTCGCCCCGTCACACGGGCCCGAGCTGGCGTTCACAGTCCGAGTTTGTGATACTCGAGCGACGAGTACCTCCTCGCCGCCTCCACCGCGGAGCCACCCCCTATTCCTGCATCCGCTCACACAGCCCTTCGTGATCCTCACTGGCTTGCCACAATGCAGGAAGAGTTCGACACTCTCCAGCGGAACCGCACCTGGACACTGGTTCCCCGGCCTTCTCACGCCAATGTTATCAGCGGCATGTGGGTCTTTCGCCACAAGACCCGCTCGGATGGTACACTTGAGCGCTACAAGACTCGCTGGGTGGTTCGTGGTTTTCGACATCGCGCTGGAGTTGACTTCACTGAGACGTTTGCACTGATTGTCAAACCGGGCTCGATCTGCACTATCCTCCAGCTTGCGGTGTCCTGAGGCTGGCCAGTTCATCAGATGGATGTCTCCAACGCCTTCCTCCACGACCATCTTGAGGAGCAGGTTTATTGTGAGCATCCCACCGGTTTCGTCGATGCATCTCTTCCTGGGCAAGTGTGTTTGCTGTCCTGGTCTCTCTACGGGCTCAAGCAAGCACCTAGCGCCTGGTACCAGCGGATCGCCCGGTTTCTTGAGACCTTTGGGCTTTAGCGCCACTCGCTCGGATGCCTCACTTTGTTTGTCTATCGCCACGGTGACACGACTGCATATTTGCTCCTCTACGTCGACGACATCATCCTGACGGCCTCCTTCGCAGCTCTGCTTCAGCAAATTACTCTCGGCTGTGTGACGAGTTCGCCATCAAGGACTTGGCGCTCTACATTATTACCTTGGAATCGAGGTCATTCGGCGACCGGACGGCTTCTTTCTTCGTCAGCATAAGTATGCGCACGAGCTCCTTGAGCGTGCTGGCATGCTCAACTGTCACCCTGTTGCTAATCATGTTGACACGAAGGCCAAGGTTTCTGCTCTTGAGGGCTCGCCGGCGTCGGATTCTCCCTTCTACCGGTCCATTGTCGGTGCTCTTCAGTATCTGACTCTCACCTGACCGGATCTACAGTATGATGTTCAGCAGGTGTGTCTCCACATGCACGCCCCTGGTGACTCCCATTGGACCCTCGTGAAGCGTATCCTCCGTTACATTCGCGGCACGATGGCTCTTGGGCTCACCCTCATGGCGTCCACTTCTCTGAAGATGGTGGCCTACTCCGACGCAGACTAGGCTAGCTGCCCCGAAACCCGTCGGTCCACCTGTGGCTACTGCATTTACCTCGGTCCTTCACACATCTCGTGGTCGTCCAAGCGACGACCTACAGTTTCGCGCTCAAGCGCAGAGGCTGAGTACCGAGCTGTGGCTAACGCTGTTGCCGAGTGCACCTGGCTATGACAGTTACTTCAGGAGATGCATCACAATGTCTCCCAGGCTACGGTTGTCTACTGCGACAACCTCTCTATAGTGTGCCTCTCCGCCAACCCCGTCCATCATCGCCGGACTAAGCACATTGAGCTGGACAGTCACTTTGTGCGCGAGCAGGTGGCCCTTGGACGTATTCGGGTCCTCCATGTTCCGATTGCACAATAGTTCGCTGATGTGATGACTAAGGGACTGCCGACTTCCACCTTCGAGGAGTTTTGTTCACGGAGGATGGCTCAGTGCATGGTGAAGTGGGACGATGGGGTCGCGTCGTGTTCGTTCGGTCCGATGCGCCTTGTACACTTATACCAAGGGGTCTCACTGAAGGAAATATGCCCTAGAGGCAATAATAAAGTTGTTATTTATATTTCCTTATATCGTGATAAATGTTTATTACTCATGCTAGAATTGTATTAACCGGAAACTTAGTACATGTGTGAATACATTGACAAACATAATGTGACTAGAATCCCCTACTTGACTAGCTCGTTGAATCAAAGATGGTTAAGTTTCCTAGCAATAGACATGAGTTGTCATTTGATTAACGGGAGATGTGATTGACTTGACCCATTCCGTTAGCTTAGCACTTGATTGTTTAGTTTGTTGCCATTGCTTTCTTCATGACTTATACATGTTCCTATGGCTATGAGATTATGCAACTCCCGAATACCGGAGGAACACCTTGTGTGCTACCAAACGTCACAACGAATCGGATGATTATAAAGGTGCTCTACAGGTGTCTCTGATGGTACTTGTTGAGTTGACATAGATCAAGATTAGGATTTGTCACTCCGATTGTCGGAGAGGTATCTCTGGGCCCTCTCGGTAATGCACATCACTATAAGCCTTGCAAGCAATGTGACTAATGAGTTAGTTGCGGGATGATGCATTACGGAATGAGTAAAGAGACTTGCCGGTAACAAGATTGAACTAGGTATGGTGATACCGACGATCGAATCTTGGGCAAGTAACATACCGATAACAAAGGGAACAACGTATGTTGTTATGCGGTTTGATCGATAAAGATCTTCTTAGAATATGTAGGAGCCAATATGAGCATCCAGGTTCCGCTATTGGTTATTGACTGGAGACGTGACGATTTATATCATGAGTTATGTGATCTGATGACCAAAGTTTGTTCGGAGTCCCGGATGAGATCGGGGACATGACGAGGAGTCTCGAAATGATCGAGCCGTAAAGATCGATATATTTGAAGGCTATATTCGGACATCGGAAAGGTTTCGAGTGATTCGGGTATTTTTGAATCTAGGAGAGTTCTGAATTCGTGATTGGGCCTTAATGGGCCTTTACGGGAAAGGAGAGAAAAGGCCTCAAGGGTGCCGCACCCCTCCCTATGGACTGGTCCTTGGACTAGGGAGGGGGGGGGGCCTTCCCCTTTTCCTACTCCATGTGGGAGGTGGAATCCTACTAGGACTAGGGAGTCCTAGTAGGAGTCCACACTTTGGGCGCACCCTATGAGGGCCGGCCTCCTCCTCCCTCCCTCTTTTATATACAGGGGAAAGGGGGCACCCTAGAACACACAAGTTGATCATTCTTCTTTTAGGCGTGTGCGGTGCCCCCTCCACCATAATCCACCTCGGTCATATCGTAGCGGTGCTTAGGCAAAGCCCTGCGTCGGTAGCTTCATCAAAACCTTCATCACAATATCGTGCTGACGGAACTCTCCCGCGAAGCTCTACTGGATCGTGAGTTCGTGGGACGTCACCGAGCTGAACGTGTGCAGATTGCGAAGGTGTCGTACGTTCGGTACCAGGATCGGTCGATCCTGAAGACGTACGACTACATCAACCGCGTTTTCATAACGTTTTCTCTTACGGTCTACGAGGGTACGTGGACGACACTCTCCCCTCTCGTTGCTATGCATCAATGCTACGTCTTGAGCTTGCGTTGGTTTTCCCCAAAGAGGAGAGGATGATGCAGCACAGTAGCGTAAGTATTTCCCTCAGTTTTTGAGAACCAAGGTATCAATCCAGTAGGAGGCCACGCGCAAGTCCCTCGTACCTGCACAAACGATAGCTACTCGCAACCAACGCGATTAGGGGTTGTCAATCCCTTCACGGTCACTTACGAGAGTGAGATCCGATAGAGATGATATTTTTGGTACTTTTGGTATAAAGATGCAAAGTAAAAAGTAAAAGTAAAGTAAAAACAAAGCAAGTATAAAAGTGATAGAGATTGATATGATGAGAATAGACCCGGGGGCCATAGGTTTCACTAGTGGCTTCTCTCAAGAGCATAACTATTCTACGGTGGGTGAACAAATTACTGTTGAGCAATTGACAGAATTGAGCATAGTTATGAGGTTATCGAGGTATGATCATGTATATACGCTTTGATGAGTTGATCAAAGCATATAGTTTTATACAGACTTGCGGTGAAGCCTGTATTTACAGGAAAGTGAGTGGGAGCACTACATCCTTTCTGATAAGTATATGTGAATGACATATTGTTGATCAGAAATAATGTAGAATTTTACGGAAAGCATAAAGGAGAGTTTGAAAGGAGTTTTTCAAAGAAAGACCTCGGTGAAGCTGCTTACACATTGAGCATCAAGATCTATAGAGATAGATCAAGACGCTTGATAAGATTTTTTTAATGAGTACATACCATGATAAGATTTTGAAGTAGTTCAAAATGGAACAGTCAAAGAAGGAGTTCTTGCCTGTGTTGCAAGGTGTGAAGTTGAGTAAGACTCAAAACCCGACCATGGCAGAAAATAGAAAGAGAATGAAAAGTCATTCCCTATGCCTCAGTCATAGGTTCTATAAAGTATGCTATGCTGTGTACGAGACCTATTGTATACCTTGCTCTAAGTTTGGCAAGGGAGTACAATTTTGATCTAGGAGTAGATCATTGGACAACGGTCAAGAATATCCTTAGTGAGGACTAAGGAAATGTTTCTCGATTATGGAGGTGATAAAAGAGTTCGTCGTAAAGAGTTACATCGGTGCAAGCTTTTACACCGATCCAGATGACTCTAAGTCTCAATCCGGATACATATTGAAAGTGGGAGCAATTAGCTAGAGTAGCTCCGTGCAGAGCATTGTAGACATAGATATTTGCAAAATACATATGGCTTTGAATGTGACAGATCCGTTGACTAAACTTCTCTCACGAGCAAAACATGATCATACCTTAGTACTCTTTGGGTGTTAATCACATAGCGATGTGAACTAGATTATTGACTCTAGTAAACCCTTCGGGTGCTGGTTACATGACGATGTGAACTATGGGTATTAATCACATACAGATGTGAATATTGGTGTTAAATCACATGGTGATGTGAACTAGATTATTGACTCTAGTGCAAGTGGGAGACTGAAGGAAATATGCCCTAGAGGCAATAATAAAGTTGTTAGTTATATTTCCTTATATCATGATAAATGTTTATTATTCATGCTAGAATTGTATTAACCGGAAACTTAGTACATGTATGAATACATAGACAAACATAATGTCACTAGAATGCATCTACTTGACTAGCTCGGTGAATCAAAGATGGTTAAGTTTCCTAGCCATAGACATGAGTTGTCATTTGATTAACGGGATCACATCATTAGAGAATGATGTGATTGACTTGACCCATTCCGTTAGCTTAGCACTTGATCGTTTAGTTTGTTGCTATTGCTTTCTTCATGACTTATACATGTTCCTGTGACTATAAGATTATGCAACTCCCGAATACTGGAGGAACACTTTGTGTGCTACCAAACGTCACAACGTAACTGCGTGATTATAAAGGTGCTCTACAGGTGTCTCCGATGGTACTTGTTGAGTTGGCATAGATCGTGATTAGTATTTGTCACTTCAATTGTCGGAGAGGTATCTCTGTGCCCTATCGTTAATTCACATCACTATAAGCCTTGCAAGCAATGTGAATAATGAGTTAGTTGCGGGATGATGCATTACGGAACGAGTAAAGAGACTTGCCGGTAACGAGAGTGAAATAGGTATGGTGATACTGACGATCGAATCTCGGCAAGTAACATACCGATGACAAAGGGAACAACGTATGTTGTTATGCGGTTTGACCGATAAAGATCTTCGTAGAATATGTAGGAGCCAATATGAGCATCCAGGTTCCGCTATTGGTTATTCACCGGAGACGTGTCTCGGTCATGTCTACATAGTTCTCGAACCCGTAGGGTCCGCACGCTTAACGTTCGATGATGATTTATGTTATGAGTTATGTGATTTGATGACCGAAGTTTGTTCGGAGTCCCTGATGTGACCCGGGACATGACGAGGAGTCTCGAAATGATAGAGCCGTAAAGATCGATATATTGGAAGGCTATATTCGGACATCAGAAAGGTTCCGAGTGATTCGGGTATTTTTCAAAGTACTGGAGAGTTACGGGAATTCGTATTGGGCCTTAATGGGCCATACGGGAAAGGAGAGTAAAGGCCTCAAGGGTGGCCGCACCCCTCCCTCTGGACTGGTCCGAATTGGACTAGGGAGGGGGGCGCCCCCTTCACTCCTTCTCCTTCTCCCTTCCCCTTTTCCTACTCCATGTGGGAGGTGGAATCCTACTAGGACTAGGGAGTCCTAGTAGGACTCCACAATTTGGGCGCACCTTGTGAGGGCCGGCCTCCTCCTCCCTCCCTCCTTTATATATACAGGGGCATGGGGCACCCAAGAACACACAAGTTGATCATTGATCTTTTAGCCGTGTGCGGTGCCCCCTCCACCATAATCCACCTCGGTCATATCGTAGCGGTGCTTAGGCGAAGCCCTGCGTCGGTAGCTTCATCAACACCGTCATCACGCTGTCGTGCTGACGGAACTCTCCCTCGAAGCTCTACTGGATCGTGAGTTCATGGGTGGTCACCGAGCTGAACGTGTGCAGATCGCGAAGGTGCCGTACGTTCGGTACTGAGGATCGGTCGATCGTGAAGACGCGTTTGACTACATCAACCGCGTTGTCATAACGCTTCCGGCTTACGGTTCACGAGGTGCGTGCGACACTCTCCCTCTCGTTGCTATGCATCACCATCATCTTGCGCGTGCGTAGGAATTTTTTTGAAATTACTACGTTCCCCAACAGTGACAATATCGCATCTCTCACATCTAAGCATCTTCAATAGTGGCTGTAAAAAACACGCTCGGGGTAAAAGTGGATATTGGCGCACGTGAGGCGGTTTCGCGCGCTCTAGCGGGCGCGAGAAACTCAGGCGCGCGCGAAAAAGTGGCCGGGCGCGCGCTAGTTTTGGCCCGCGGCGTCCGACGCGCTTTATAAATGCAGCGTCCGCCATGTGCCTACCCACCGCTGTCCACCTCGCCACGCGCCCTTTGCCGCGCTCTCCCCGCTCTTTCTCGCCTCGCCGCGCCACGCCGCCAGGGAGTTTTGGCCTACCGTGGCGTCTGCGCGCGCCCCTCCGTCGCCTTCTCCGCTGAGATCTGGTCCGGCGAGATGCGCCTTGGCGTCGGCACTTTTGACACCGCCCACGAGTCCGCCCGCGCGTACGACGCGGCGGTGTGGCGCCTCCGGCGGCCTCGCAGGGAAATGAACTTCCCCGAAGTGCCGACGCGGGAGCTGACGCAAGAGCTCGCACCTCCCCCGTGGCTTATCACCGACGAGGATCGTCGCGACAACTAGAGGCGGGAGCGCCGTCTCGGCCTCGCCGAGATGGACGAGGAAGCCATGGAGCTGTGGCGCCAACGCTTCCCGCAGGATGTCATCAACGAGTGCCAGTTCTTCGCGCAAAGTAGGGCGGAGAGGGAGGAGAGGAGGGCAGAGCAAGCCGCCTATCGTGAGGACAGGCGTACGCGGAAGGTGGCCGCTCAATTCAACATCGACCTAGGAGAAGCGTCGTCCTGGGACTCCAACGACGATTGGTACCTTGACGCCTTCATTGAGACGTCGGAGGAGGACATCACCGAGGCGGAGTCGGAGTCGGAGGAGGAGGACGAGGAGTAGTAGTTGAACTATCTTTTTTATATATCTATGCTATGAACTATCTATGTATCGTTTTTATCTATCATTTATCTATCAATGTATCTTTTTATTTATCTATGTGCGCCTATTTATGAGTATCGAGTCGGAGTTGAATGTGTATTGAGTTGGAGTAGACGGAGAATACGACGAGTAGTAAAAAAATATAGCGCATCTGTAGGAGTGGCGCGCGTGCAATTTTTTGCAGCGGTCGCTGGAGCCAGCGCTCCCCGGCGCGCAAAAACTAGCTATGGAGACGTTGTAAGCGCTTTTATAATGCGCCGCGCGTTGCACACCTGTTGAAGATGCTCTAAGCAGTGACGGAGCCAGGAAAAATTAGGAGCCGGTGCTGGCCGCAAGCTGACTAAAGGAAGAGAATTGCAACCGAATATTTCGATACATATTATACATTAGTAAAGCTGGACATGCATAAGAGTTTGATTGCCATCTATGGTGAATCCCTGGTCTGCAATGGCCAAGCAACAGGCTAAATCGTAGAAATCCTTTATCTCTCTGGAGTGGTGGAACATATGGAAAGAAGGGAATGACAGAGTTCTCAGAAATTCTTTCTGCTGCCAAGACCACTATTTCTGAAAATTCAGGTGGAGGCCAACGATTGGATTGAAGCTGGTCATAGACGGCTTGTGCACTTCGCAGAGCGACCCTTAGAACCAGATTGATGTAACTATATGATCTAAACCACCCCATCCCCTGTACTTCACGTTTAATTTGTAAACCTTTATTCCTTCTAAGCGCAATGAAAAGCAGTAATCCTGCTTTTTCGTCAAAAAAATGTTCTGAAACATGAGGCGCTTATGTGAAGGACACGGCTGAAAATGCTTTAAGACACAATCTCGACTGCAGTACTACCTGGAACTGGAAAACGGTCTCCAAAAGGTAGCTCTACATATAAATACAAGAACATGGCAATGCAGTAAAGATGAACACACGATTATCACATAGGCTGTGAAATAATTAACACTGCTACTTCAGTACAACCCCCTAAACACATCAACGCACGAGATTTCTTAATACCCCTTCATAATAAAGGGTAAGATGGTATTTTTTTGAAACTAGCAAAGTGGCCCGCTCGATGCTCGGGCTAGAACTTTAGAAAGTTTAATAATTAGAACTTATTATTTAATATATTAAATGAAAAATTGGGACCAATGTGATAATGTTGCAAATATAAGAGTTTTGAGAACATAGTTTGGTCTTAGGTATGTTTAGTTTTCTCATTTACAGATAAACATATATGGCATCCATTCATCATTGAAGTGGTTATTATTCCATTGGGCGAATATATTTTGTATAATTTTTCAACACCTTCAATAGATTTAACTTTGAAAGTTAAGTTACCAGTAAGAACAAATATGTGCTACATTGACTAAAGAAGTGTTTATAAATAACATTTAACTAAAACTAATTGGTTTGTGAATGAAAAATATTTTGGATAGTGAGCACCATTATTGTAGAACGTTGCACTATCATTGATGTACATAACAAACGTCAAGAAGAAGAAATGGTAGAACATATACGTAAATCTAAAAGGCCAGATGGATATGCTAAATTTATGAATGTACGGTCTAAATTTCCGAAGAGTTGTACATCTTCTTCTTCTTCACATCAATCATTAGCTAATTATTAAAAAAACCTTTCATGTATTTGTTTTTGAAATATTAATACAGGTAACATTATATTTCTCTTTATGAATAAAATCTAAAGTTAAATTATGCATATTCAAGCGTAAGACAATATTTGCTACTTTTACAGATCTTTTACTTCTGGTCCTTTTAATATTGAATGGGTTTACTTTTGACGCAACAAATAGTGCAGATATTTTAAAAATGTTTTCTGACAGAAACAAACATAAGAATTTTTATAGAATTTTGATTTTGATATTTTACAGTTATTTATTTCCATTTGTCTATTCTTTATAAAAAATACTGGAATTTTTAGAACATGCATAAAGCAAAGGCATGATCTGACTTTTTTTTGGAACTTAGTCATGATATAACATTTTTTAGGAAGGCATCCAGCCAACGTCTAAGACATGTAAATCCACAACACTATTTGTGCGAGGGTGACAAAGCATGAGTGTCCCTATTATTTTAGCGATTCTATAGAATAATGATGGTATGAGATGTTTCAAGTTGTTATATTCTGAAGTAACTTAGGCATCATGGAAGGTGCATGTGCAACATCTTAGTTTGTTATATTTAATAATAAATATACTTTATAAGACTTATTATCACATACCACTATAATGTACCGCTAAGCATGGCCTTTAAAAGTTTAATTTAGTATGCCAAGATTAATATCTTTTTTTCATAGTGAGAAATCTAACCAACTACAGATACTCTAAAAATCATGTAAAATTATATTTATCTTTGTGAATGAGAACTGAAGTTAAGTTATATATATTCGGGAAAAATTACACAGGCAAATATCTGATACTTTTACAGATCAAATTTTACTTCCATTTTTTTACTATTATATTGGTTTACTTTTGACGCAACAAAAAGATGAAATCTTTTTAAAAAATGTTTACTCATAGAAACAAACATTAGAAATTTTATAGAATTTTTATTTCCATTTTTTAATAGCTCCTTATTTCCAGTTATCTATTTTTCTAGAAATACTATGATTTTTAGTACATGCCTATAGCGAATGCTCCATCTCACTTCTTTTGGAACTTGGGCATCATCTAACGTTTTTTTAAAGAAAGCGTTAGCCAACGTCTTTTTTTTATTGAGACAAACGTCATCGTCCCATCCCACGTCCAGTTTTCACATAAATAAAAGTGTCCTCTTTCTTTAAGGGGTCATTGGCGCATGTCCTATTTTTTTAATGAACTTCAGCCTATTTCTTAACAGACATGAGCCCACATCCTTTTCTTAGATGCACCCACGTCCTAGTAAGCCGAGGCACAAACCATTTTTTCATTATTATAACACCTTGGCGGATGGCACGTCCTTTTAAAAAAAAGTTCTAATGAGGTGAGGCATGAAACGTTTTTCTTTTTATAATAATGGCAGTGGTGGGTAATTTTTACACTAAAACAGATCCGATGGTTTAAAAATGTAGCCTATTAAATAAACGGTCCGATATTTCTGATTTTTGTAAAATTTTCTACAGTAATTCTCTTTTTTCTGGTGAACCCGTCAATTACTTTTATATATAATAGATAATAGACAGATAGATACGTCCAGAACATATATGGCATGGGAGACACGCTCGGGTGGGCCGGCCCATTGATGAAGGTGTTGCGCGCCTGTTGAAGATGCTCTAAGCAGTGACGGAGCCAGGAAAAATTAGGAGCCGGTGCTGACCGCAAGCTGACTAAACTAAGAGAATTGCAACCGAATATTTGGATACATATTATACATTAGTAAAGCTGGATATGCATAAGAGTTTGATTGCCATCTATGGTGAATCCCTGGTCTGCAATGGCCAAGGAACAGGCTAAATCGTGGAAATCCTTCATCTCTCTGGAGTGGTGGAACATATGGAAAGAAGGGAATGCCATAGTTCTCAGAAATTTTTTCTGCTGCCAAGACCACTATTTCTGTAAATTCAGGTGGAGGCCAAGGATTGGATTGAAGCTGGTCATAGACGGCTTGTGCACATCGTAGACCGACCCTTAGAACCAGATTGATGTAACTATAGGATCTAAACCACCCCATCCCCTATACTTCACGTTTAATTTGTAAACCTTTATTCCTTCTAAGCGCAATGAAAAGCAGTAATCCTGCTTTTTCGTCAAAAAAATGTTCTGAAACATGAGATGCTTATGTGAAGGACACGGCTGAAAATGCTCTAAGACGTAATCTCGATTGCAGTACTACCTGGAACTGGAAAACGGTCTCCAAAAGGTAGCTCTACATATAAATACAAGAACATGGCAATGCAGTAAAAGATAACACACGATTACCACTTAGGCTGTGAAATAATTAACACTTCTTCTTCAATACAACCCCCTAAATAAATCAACGCACGAGATTTCTTAATACCCCTTCATAATAAAGGGTAAGATGGTCATTTTTTCAAATACATCCGGACATATATGGCGTGGGAGACACGCTCGGGTGGGCCGGCCCATTGATGAAGGCTGCAGGGAGGTCGTTGTCATGGTTCTAAGACTGACAGTAGAAAGGGGGTAGGTATGGAGAGGCAAGATCTCAGCTATGGTGAAGGTGTACACACGAGGTTTACGAGTCCAGGCCCTTCATGGTGGAAGGTAATAGCCCTACGTCTCGGTGCCCAGAGGCGGTCGATTGGATTTATGCGTTTGATGTTATAGAGGGTGCGAACCCTTGTGCCGGAGGAGGGGGTTGGCTTATATAGAGTACGCCAGGACCCCCATCGCCCTCCATGCATTACAAGGGACTTAATGTACATAAAGTGAGGGCGTTACTGGTAACGCCAGCCTTAAGTGCTGTTAATGACCTTAAAGACTACGGAGTGAACGCCTGCCCGTTGTAATGCTGAGTGATGCTACGTCTTGAGCTTGCGTTGGTTTTCCTTGAAGAGGAAAGGGTGATGCAGCACTAGTAGCGTAAGTATTTCCCTCAGTTTTTGAGAACCAAGGTATCAATCCAATAGGAGGCTCCTCAAAAGTCCCACGCACCTACACAAACAAACAAAAGAAATCGCAACCAACGCAATAAAGGGGTTGTCAATCCCTTCACGGCCACTTCAAGTAAAGTGAATCTGATAGAGATAGTATGATAAGATAAATATATTTTTGGTATTTTATAATATAGATGCAAAAAGTAAAGATGCAAATAAAAGTAGATTGAAAGCTTATATGATAAAAGATAGACCCGGGGGCCATAGTTTTCACTAGAGGTTTCTCTCAAGATAGCATAAGTATTACGATGGGTGAACAAATTACTGTCGAGCAATTGATAGAAAATCGAATAATTATGAGATTATCTAGGCATGATTATGTATATAGGCATCACGTCCGCAACAAGTAGACCGACTCCTGCCTGCATCTAGTACTATTACTCCACATCGAATCGACTCATGCCTGCATCTAGAGTATTAAGTTCATAAAGAACAGAGTAACACATTAAGAAAGATGACATGATGTAGAGGGATAAACTCAAGCAATATGATATAAACCCCATCTTTTTATCCTCGGTGACCACATACAATACGTGCCTTGTTGCCCCTGCTGTCACCGGGAAAGGACACCACAAGATTAAACCCAAAGCTAAGCACTTCTCCTATGGCAAGAAAGATCAATCTAGTAGGCCAAACCAAACTGATAATTCGAAGAGACTTGCAAAGATAACTCAATCATACATAAAAGAATTCAGAGGAGATTCAAATATTTCTCATAGATAAACTTGATCATAAACCCACAATAGATCTGATTTCGACAAACACACCGCAAAAAGAGTTTACATCGAATAGATCTCCACAAGAGAGGGGGAGAACATTGTATTGAGATCAAAAAGAGAGAAGAAGCCATCTAGCTAATAAATATGGATCCGAAGGTCTGTGGTAAACTACTCACAACTCATTGGAGGGGCTATTTTGCTGATGTAGAAGCCCTCCGTGGTGGATTCCCCCTCCGTGAGCACCGTGAAGGCTCCAAGATGGGATCTCGCGAATACAGAAGGTTACGGTGGTGGAAATTGTGTTTCATTGGCTCCCTGGATGTTTTCGGGGTATGTAGGCTTATATAGGAGGAGGAAGTACGTCGGTGGCCGCCCGAGGGGCCCATAAGACAGGGGGGCGCACCCTCCTATCTCGTGGCCGCCTCGGCTGCTTCTTGACTTGCACTCCAAGTCCTCTGGATCACGTTCGTTCCAAAAATCACGCTCCCGAAGGTTTCATTTCGTTTAGACTCCGTTTGATATTCCTTTTCTTAGAAATACCGAAATAAGCAAAAAAAAAACAGCAATATGGGCTGGGCCTCCGGTTAGTAGGTTAGTCCCAAAAATGATATAAATGTGTAAAATAAAGCCCATAAACATCTAAAAGGGGTAATATAATAGGATGGAACAATCAAAGATTATAGATACGTTGGAGACGTATCAAGCATCCCCAAGCTTAATTCCTGCTCGTCCTCGAGTAGGTAAATGATAAAAGCAGAATTTTTGATGTGGAATGCTACCTACATAATTCTCAATATAATTTTCTTTATTGCGGCATGAATGTTCAGATCCAAATGATTCAAGATAAAAGCTTATAAAACATAAAAATAATAATGCTTCGAAGCATACTAATAAATAATCATGTCCTATCAAAATAGCATAGCCAACGAAAGCTTATCCCTACAAAATCATATAGTTAGGCCATGCTTCATTTTCATTACACAAAATACTCCCATCATGCACAACCCCGATGACGAGCCATGCAATTGGTTCATACTTTTTAACGCGCTTCAGCTTTTTCAACTCTTACGCAATACATGAGAGCAAGCCGTGGACATCGCACGATGGTGGTATAAGGTGGTGGTTGTGAGGACAAAAGAGGGAGAAGATAGTCTCACATCTACTAGTCGTATCAACGGGCTATGGAGATGCCCATCAATAGATATCAATGTGAGTGAGTAGGGATTGCCATGCAACGGATGCACTAGAACTATAAATATATGAAAGCTCAACAAAAGAAACTAAGTGGGTGTGCATCCAACTCGCTTGCTCACGAAGACCTAGGGAATTTTGAGGAAGCCCATCATTGGAATATACAAGCCAAGTTCTATAATGAAAAATTCCCACTTTGTATATGACAGTGACAACATAGGAGACTCTCTATCATGAAGATCATGGTGCTACTTTGAAGCACAAGTGTGGAAAAGGAGATAGTAGCATTGTCCCTTCTCTCTTTTTCTCTCATTTTATTTTTTTCTTTTCTTTTTTTTTCTTTTTCTTTTTTTTCTTTGGCCTTTCTTTTTTTGGCCTTTCTCTTCTTCTTTTTTTCTTTTCTTTTCTTTTCTTTTTTTTCTTTTTGTAAAGTCTGAAGTCTCATCCCGACTTGTGGGGGAATCATAGTCTTCATCATCCTTTCCTTACTGAGACAATGCTCTAATAATGAAGATCATCACACTTTTATTGATTTACAACTCAAGAATTACAACTCAAAGCTAGAACAAGATATGACTCTATATGAATGCCTCCGTGGTGTCTTAGGATATGCAACGAATCAAGAGCGACATGTATGAAAATTATGAAGGTGGCCTTGCCACAAATACGATGTCAACTACATGGTCATGCAAAGAGCAATATGACAATGATGGAACGTGTCATAATAAACGGAACGGTGGAAAGTTGCATGACAATATATCTAGGAATGGCTATGGAAATGCCATAATAGGTAGGTATGGTGGCTGTTTTCAGGAAGGTAAATATTGGGTGCATGATACCGGCGAAAGTTGCGCGGTATAATAGATGCTAGCAAAGTGGAAGGGTGAGTGTGCGTATATCCATGGACTCACATTAGTCATAAAGAACCCATATACTTATTGCAAAATTCTACTTAGCCCTCGAAGCAAAGTACTACTACGCATGCCCCTAGAGGGATAGATTGGTAGGAAAATACCATCGCTCGTCCCTGACTGCCACTCATAAGGAAAATAATCAAAAGAGCACCTCATGCAACAAATTTGTCACACAACTTTTACCATACGTGCATGCTACGGGACTTGCCAACTTCAAAAAAATTATTTCTCAATTTCATAATTACCCACTAGCATGACCCTAACATTACTACCTTTATATCTCAAAACAATTATCAAGCAACAAATTGATCATAGCATCCAATTCACTTCCTATGATAGTTTTTATTATACCCAACTTGGATGCTCATCATTCTAGGACCAAATTTGTAACCATAGCAAATACCATGCTGTTCTAAAAGACTAACAAAATAATATAAGTGAAGCATGAGAGACTAGCAATTTCTTCAATATTAAGCCACAGCCGTGCTCTAAAAGATATAAGTGAAGCACTAGAGCAAAAACTATCAAGCTCAAAAAATATAAGTGAAGCACATAGAGTATTCTAGCAAATTTTAATCAAGTAGGCTTCTCCCAAAAGGTGTGTACAGCAAGGATGACTGTGGTAAACTAAAAAGCAAAGACTAATATAATACACGACGCTCCAAGCAAAACACATATCATGTGGCGAATAAAAATATAGCTCCAAGTAAAGTTACCAATGAACGAAGAAGGCGAAAGAGGGGATGCCTTCGGGCATCCCCAAGCTTAAACTTTGGCTATCCTTGAATATCTTGGGGTTCCATGGGCATCCCCAAGCTTAGGCTCTTGCCACTCCTTATTCCATAGTCCATCAAAGCTCTACCCAAAACTTGAAAGCTTCACAACAAAAAACTCAACAGGAAATCTTATAAGCTCCGTTAGTGAAAGAAAACAAAACCACCACAGAAGGTACTGTAATGAACTCATTATTTATTTATTTTGGTGTTAAACCTACTGTATTCCAACTTCTCTATGGTTTATAAACTATTTTACTAGCCATAGATGCATAAAAATAAGCAAACAACACACGAAAGGCAGAATCTGTCAAAAACAGAACAGTCTGTAGCAATCTGTAACTAACGCAAACTTCTGTGATTTAACAAAACTAATTTCGTGCGTGCAAAGTTTCTGTTTTTCAGCAGAATCAAATTAACTATCATCATAGGTTATCCTATAGGTTCTACTTGGCACAAACACTAATTAAAAGATAAAAACACATATAAACAGATGGTAGAAGCAAAATTTATTACTAAATAGGAACAAAAACAAAAAACACAAATAAAATTGGGTTGCCTCCCAACTAGCGCTATCGTTTAACGCCCCTAGCTAGGCATAAGACCGAAGATAGATCTAAGTAGTGCCATTTTTGGCACTAGATTCATAAGTAGCCCGCAAGATAGATTCATAAGGTAATTTGACTTTCATTCTTGGAAAGTGCTCCATGCCTTTCTTTAATCGAAATTGGAATCTAATATTCCCACTAGTAGAAAAGGGGGCAAAGGTCCAGGCCGGGTCAGCCCATTAGTCCCGGTTCAGTCGTAACCCAGGACCCATGGGGCATTGGACCAGTTCATGAGCCCGGGGCGGCCAACCCACGTGGGCCATTGGTCCCGGTTCATCTGGACCTTTTGGTCCTGGTTGGTGGGATGAACCGAGACCGATGGGCCTCGCTCCTGACCCACCACCATTGGTCCCGGTTGGTGGCTTGAACTGGGACCAAAGGCTGCCCTTTAGTCCCGGTTTATGCCAGCAACCGGGACCAATGAGGTGCCTATATATACCCCTCGTGTAGGCAGAGACCACTGCTCTGTTTTTTCCCCAACGCTTGAGGGGGCCAGGGGAAGTGGTGCTCTAGCTCACCTCCTATATATATGCACACAAGGTGTTCGATGGAATGCCCGAGCCACACTACTTAAGCTTTCTCCTCTCCAAGCTCGACCTCCAAGCTCAATTTTCCTTAATATTTGTCTAGGTTTAGCGGTCCGTCACGCCCCGTCCCCGTCTTCACCGCCGTTGATCACCCGCGCCGATCTCATTGCCGGCACCACCGTGGTGAGCCTCTTGTTCTTATCTTCTTTACGAAAGGAAAAATATTCTTACTTATGCGTTTATATAGATACTTGTATTATTTTCTTACTTTTATTATTGCATCTTATATAATGCGATGGTTTTGGTATCCACTTCATCGGCCCTAAATCTGTCTATGATTCGGATGTGGTATATATTATCTTTATAACTATTGGTTCATTTATTGTTTATGAAAATTATGCCGACCAACGTGACATAGGTTTTATTTATCTAGGAGGTATGTGAACCGGAAATTCCAACTGACCCTATTGTCGAGAGGTTAAATTTAGTTGAAGAAGAAAACAATTTCTTGAAGGAAAAAATAAAAAAAATTGAGGAGGAGAAGATGATATTGGAGTTGCATGTTGCGGATGTCGTTGATGATCACAAGATCAAGATGGATGCAATGCGCTTGAAGATTAGAAAATATGCCATTCATACCGAGGCTTGGTATCATTATGCCGTTGGATCAATTGTTACCTTGGTTGCGATTATGATCGCATTTGTTTTGACATTGAAATGTTTTACATAGTTTCAATGTATGGTTTAATTAATTAGATGCTCTGGAGAGCTATATGTTGTTAGATGAGAACTATGTATGTACTTTGGTTTTAATGTGATGATGAACTTCTATTAATTTGGTCACTTATTTATCTATTCATGATGTTACGTAATGGTTTTTGACACTTAATTATATATAATGCACGTAGATGAACCGGCAATGGATGTACGGTGACAGACACACCTCCGAGTACATTAAGGGCGTGCATGAGTTTCTCGAAGCGGCTGAGGCAAACAAGCAGAATGGTTTTATGTGTTGTCCATGCATTAAATGTGGGAATACAATGTCTTACTCTAACCGGAAAATCCTTCATACCCACCTGCTTTACAAGGGTTTCATGCCACACTATAATGTTTGGACGAAGCACGGAGAAATAGGGGTTATGTTGGAAGACGGTGAAGAAGAAGAGTACAATGACAACTATGTTCCCCCTGAATACGGTGATGCTGCAACGGGGGGAGCTGGTGAAGATCAAGAGGAACCAGACGATGTGCCCAATGATGCTGCAATGGGCGAAAGTCATAAGGAGAAGCCGAAGTTCGATCGCATGTTAGAGGATCACAAAAAAGGGTTGTACCCCAATTGCGAAGATGGCAACACAAAGTTCGGTACCCGTCATCGGAATTGCTTGGTGGAAGGCAGAGAATGCCGTGTTCGACAAAGGATTTGAGAAGCCTGAAAATATTGAAGAAGAAGCTTCCAAAGGATATGAATTGCCCGCAAAGACATACGCAGCAAAGAAGGTCGTATGCCCTCTAGGATTGGAGGTGCAGAAGATACATGCATGCCCTAATGATCGTGCATCCTCTACATGGTGCATACAAGGATCTCAACGCGCATGCCGGTATGCGGTGCATTGCGGTATAAGATCAGACGAGATGACCTCGGTGATGTTGGCGGCGAGCCCCGGAAGAGGGTTCCTCTTGAAGGTGATGTGGTATGCTCCTATAATACCACGGTTGAAACGTCTGTTCGTAAACGGAGAGCATGCCAAGTTTATGCGATGGCACAGTGAGGACCGTAAGAAAGACGGGAAGTTGAGAGCACCCGCCGACGGGTGTGATGGAGAAAAATCGAGAGAAAATCGGGATGAGTTTGCAAAGGACCCAAGGAACATATGGTTTGCTTTAAGCCGGATGGCATTAATCCTTTCGGGGAGCAGAGCAGCAATCACAGCACCTGGCCCGTGACTCTGTGTATGTATAACCTTCCTCCTTGGATGTGCATGAAGCGGAAGTTCATTATGATGCCAGTTCTCATCCAAGGCCCTAAGCAACCCGGCAACGACATTGATGTGTACCTAAGGCCATTAGTTGAAGAACTTTTATAGATGTGGAATGGAAACGGTGTATGCGACGTGGGATGAGCACGAGACAGGAGGAATTTAACCTAAAGGCGTTGCTGTTCGTGACCATCAACGATTGGCCCGCTCTCAGTAACCTTTCAAGACAGACAAACAAGGGATACCACGCATGCACGCACTGTTTAGATGACACTGAAAGTATATACCTGGACAAATGCAGGAAGAATTTGTACCTGGGCCATCGTAGATTCATCTGACCAACCATCAATGTCGAAAGAAAGGCAAGCATTTCAAAGGCGAGACTGATCACCGGAAGAAGCCCGCCATGCATACGGTGATCACGTACTTGCTATGGTCAATGATTTACACGTAATCTTTGGAAAGGGTCCCGACGCACTAGCTGTTCCGAATGACGCTGAGGGACACTCACATGTGGAAGAAGAAATCTATATTTTGGTACCTCCCCTACTGGAAAGATCTAGAGGTCCGCCCTTCAATCGACGTGATGCACGTGGATTTAAGAACCTTTGCATGAACCTGCTAGGCTTCTTGGGCGTGTATGGAAAGACAAAAGATACACACGAGGGACGGAGGACCTGCAACGTTTACTTAAAAAAAGGCGGCATGCCTCCGAAGTAGTATGAAGGTCCTGCCGCCTATGCTCTACGAAAGTCTCATGATCCTTGCGTGATTATGGCATAACCGCTTCCGGTTGCATTGAGGGGCTTCTACCGAAAAACGTACGATTAGCCATTGTGAAGCTATGTGCATTCCTCAATGCAATCTCTCAGAAGGTGATCGATCCAGAAATCTTAACAAGGCTAAGGAGTGATGTGGCGCAATGGTATAAGCCTAAGAACGAAGACCCTGAGGTGTCTTATGTCAATGATATGCAGAAAAATGATCTTTGGACTGAGCTTAAGTCAAATTTCACCCTACCGCCAGAGGATGATCCGGAGAAGCCAGTTAAAGAGCAATTAATCAAGTCTTTTGCTCTTAAGAAGACGATAGAACTATTCAGGAGGTGGAAGAAAGACCTGAATACGTTTGTCGACAAAAAAGAGACACCAGAATTCAAGGTCAAATATGAGAAGATCAGAGATCACTGGCCCACATTTGTGGCCCACAAGACATCGGAAAAGAGTAAGAAGATGTCGTCGACAAACAAGCAAAATGCTGCGAAGAAGAAGCTTCACCATCGCTTGCGAGGTCGGTGGCTACCTCAAAGCCCGGCCTAAGTGCGCCAAGGCTGAGAATGATCTGGTTGATAAAGGGATCGAACCAGAGACAATGAACTGGCTAGACCGTTGCCGGACTTGGTTCCTCGGGGCTGGCGGAACCTTGGACCCTGCATCAGGGAAGTGCATTTGGACGGACGAGCAATTGGAAATACCAATCAAGAGGCTTCAGCACTATATCGATGCAGCACAGCAAGGGACGTTCATTCCAGACAGAGAGAACGACGAGCTCACAACGGCCCTCGGGAATCCTGAGCACCTGGACGGACACGAGGCACGCCAGCTCCGTTCCGTGGAATGCTGGTTTTAGGACACAAAGCGGTTACAAATGCCAGGAGAGGAGGAAAAAGGTGCAGCAGACCCAACTGCAGGCGCTGCACGCAAGGGTACAAGCGATAGAGGAACGAGAAGCAAATCGTAGCAAACGAACTGCCGAAGCTTCCCCCGAAGCTACCCCGCCATCTCAGCGGAGAAGCAGCGTGGCTTCCACCGAGCTGCTTCAGCCGGAGCATGTCTTGACGGCTCCTGATAGCCACACCGTGGATGCTATCACGGAGTCTCAAAATTTCCACATTATGACGCAATGGATGAATTTGAAGGTCAAGGCGGCTGTTGGCTCTGTTTATCCTACTGAACCCGGCGCAAGTTTTCACTGCCGGCCGATTCCAGAAGGATATGCTAGGGTGATGGTGGATGAAATAACGAAGGGATTTGAGGACCTCCAGCTTGACCACCCTACCGGTGAAGGGGAGACTAGGCTGGGTTCTGCTCTGAAGACTCCATGCCTATGGCGGAAGGAGCTCATCAACCTTCCGAACTGGACGCCTCCGCCTCCTCCTCCTCCTCCGGCGACTTAGGGCACTCCGCCTCCTCCACCGCCTCCTCCTTGGCGAGTGACGATCAGGCACTCGGCCTCCTTCTCCGGCGCGTGGAGGCACTCCGCCTCCTTCTCACGCTGCCGTGGCCTCGAGCAGCCAGCAGCCTCCTCCTTCTCCGCCTCGCCAGCAAGGGTGGAAGAGACCCGCCGCCGCCCCGGCTGCTCCGGTGCGTCATAGTCCTTCTCCTCCGCCTCGTATGAAAGCACGAAAGAAGACAGCCGCAGCCGCTCCGTCTGCTCCGGTGTCTAGCAGTACAACCAGAGGCGGGAGGCAATACAGATAAGGTCCACCTCTCAAGCCTCTAGAGAAGTTACCGTATGAGAGGACCAAGGACGAAAACGCGAAGATCGTGCGGACCGAAGTGAAGGACTTCTTTGAAGGGTTGAAAGCAAAGAGACATCCACCTCCAGAGGAGAAGGTAGATCCGGTGAAAGCAAAGCGCACTATGGATGCCCTGAGGAAACCACCAAAGTCTCCACCGAAAACCAACTATGAGCGCATTACTCAAAAGGCATATCAAGAAGCGTCACGGTCGGGAAGTATTATCTGTGATCAAAGGGTAAAAAAACGACGAGCAGCTGGGACAAAAATGCCCAGCTCGGCGAACAAGCGAACCAATCGTGCCCCCCGCTCAATGTGTCTAGCGACATCGTCACTAATGCTCCGGGGACGGTGCCCGGTTATAGCAATCTTGGAGATTACCTGCCTGACGATGTAAATTTTGATTTCATGGAGGTGGTCGAACATAGATACGAGTACGGGAAGCCTCTCGTCAAAGATGAAAAATCTCTAACAACGATGATGCGAAGATTCCATAATTGGTACATGAAGCCTCTCGTCATGGGGGGACAAATACTTTGTATATGAGAATTAAAGAGGAGCACGACCTCGTTGGAACTGATCTGTTGCCTGTTCCATTTGAGGAGTTCTTCGAGTTCTTCAATCAAAAGGCCCTCGATAAATTAACGATGTTTTGCTACTGTCTGTAAGTACTATTTGTGTCATTAAGTCTCTATATATAGCTCAGCTCTTTCATTGCATGTATTTATAATTAATTATCCTCCATATATTATGCAGACTGAAGAACATCGAGTGCAGAAAACAAGAAATGTATGATATTGGGTTCATTAAGACAAATATCATAGATGAAATTCAAGTTAAAAAGCACGCCGAAGAGGCCGAGGCCAACTTGCTACAATCGTTGATCAAAAAGCAAAACAAAGATACCATACTCTTTCCTTACAACTTCAAGTGAGTTATTCTTTGCGTGCATATTCGGTCTCCCTTATTACTCGAGCGAGGTTATAGTAATGTAATTGATGAGTTATGCATGCGTGCGCAGATTCCACTATGTTCTTCTGGAGATTAAGCTTGAGCGGGGACTAGTAACCGTCTTAGACTTGAGACGAAAAGATCATGAAACCTATGCGGACATGACTAAATTGCTCAACAAGTAAGTTCAATCGATCATCATCGCACCATATCAGCAACTTTTTGTTCATTTCCTGATATCTCAAGTAATAATAATTATTTTCTTTGTCTTGCAGGGTTTGGAAACAGTTCACCGCAGAAGCTCCGGGACTGCCGAAGGAGCTGCGATATACATACCGAAAGTAAGTACTACTAGCTAGCTAGTTGCGCGCATCTCCCGTTGATTCTTTAGCTATACTTTCATCGCTGCCATTTGTAATGCTTCATTATCAGTTTGATTGACCTCTATTTCTCGTAAAGTGCTTGTGGCAGGAACAAGGGAATAATTATCGTGGATACTACGATGCAAAGTAGTTCTTCTACACCGCGACTTTGAAAAATAAGCGAGGCTACTCTAAAAGACAATATGAAGTGCGTAAGCAATAATATTCACAATTTCATTTTATTACACCATCATTTCTGTTGAGTTTCATTCATATATATGTATTAACCCCCTTCTTCAAATTAGACGTGGCAGATGCGAATGAACTCCTACCACAAGATCGCATTAAAGCAATTCAAGAGGAACTGGCGGGATTCTTTCTTGACCACGTCATCAATAAAGCCGGAGAATACCATGGAAGTTGTTTTCAAATGCTAGGGATTGTAAGAGATCTTACATATTGTATATGTATGTAGCGATGAGCGTCGGATAGATAATACGAAAACTTGTTGTTCGACCAATCTCTCGGAGAAGGAGAGGTCGATCGATCACTTCTCTCCGTATGCATGATGAACTTTCAGTACTTAATGGTTTCCTTCATTTTCTTACTAGCTAGTGTGTCGAGGGCCTCTCTATGTATAGTACGTGGCGTCGACCAAGCACGGACATAAGAGAGGACACTTCTCTCTATTAATTAGCTAGCTAACACAATACATGAAACACCTAAATTAATCCCGAAACCCCCAACCCCCCTTTCAAAAAAACAAAACTCACAGCCCACTGAAATGTCGACGCGTGGATGCCTATTGGTCCCAAGTTGGTGCCACCAATCGGGACCAAAACCTCTGCGTGGGCTCAAGCGCACCGGCCACGTGGAGGCCTATCTGTCTCGGTTCTGGACTGAACCGGGACTAAAGGGCCAGGGCATTAGTAACGACGCTTTAGTCCCGGTTCAGGAACCGGGACAAAAGGCCCTTACCAACCGGGACTAATGGTGGTTTATCTACTAGTGTCCCTTCCTTCATATCAATAATCGCGCCAATCATTCTAAGGAAAGGTCTACCAAGAATAATAGGACAAGAAAGATTGCAATCTATATCAAGAACGATAAAATCTACGGGCACCAAATTTTTATTTGCAACAATGAAAACATCATTGATCCTTCCCATTGGATTTTTAATGGTGGAATCCGCAAGGTGCAAATTTAAAGAGCAATCATCAAGATCATGGAAACCTAGAATATCACATAAAGTTTTCGGAATCGTGGAAACACTAGCACCCAAATCACACAAAGCAAAGAACTCATGATTTTTAATTCTAATCTTTATAGTAGGTTCCCATTCATCATTAAGTTTTCTAGGTATAGAAACTTCCAATTTGAGTTTTTCATCATAAGATTGCATCAAGGAATCAACGATATGTTTGGTAAAAGCTTTATTTTGACTATAAGCATGAGGAGAATTAACAACGGATTGCAACAAGGAAATACAACCTTCTAAAGAACAATTATCATAATCAAATTCCTTGAAATCCGAGCTAGTGGGTTCAATGCTATTTAAAGTCATGACCTCTCCAATCCCACTTTTACCAATTTTAGCATCAAGATCTAAAACATCCGAATTGTTGGGACGCCTTCTAACTAAAGTTGACTCATCTCTAGTCCCATTATTATCAAGATTCATATTGTAAAACAAAGATCTAATAGGGGACACATCAATAACTTTAAGATCTTCATCATTATTTTCATGGAAACTAGAAGAACACGCCTTTACAAAGCAATCTTTCTTAGCACGCAATCTAGCGGTTCTTTCCTTCCACTCATCAATTGAAATTCTCTTGGCTTTGAGAGACTCATTGATATCATGCTTAGGAGGAGAAGATCTAAGTTTAAGAGAATCAACATCAAGCGAAAGTCTATCAACGTTCCTAGCCAAATCGTCAACTTGGAGCAATTTTTCTTCAAGCAAGGCATTAAAATTCTTTTGAGACATCATAAATTCTTTCACACTATTCTCAAAATCAGAGGGCATCTTAGTAAAATTATCATAATAATTATTGTAGGAATTTCCATAATTATTGGAGGAATTACTAGGGAACGGTCCAGAATTAAAGTTTCCTCTATAAGCATTGTTACCGAAACTATTCCTATCAACAAAATTCACATCCATGGATTCATTATTATTCTCAATCAAAGTAGACAAAGGCATATCACGGGGATCAAGAGGAGTATTTTTAGTAGCAAACAACTTCATAAGTTCATCCATCTTTCCACTCAAAACATTGATTTCTTCTATAGCATGCACTTTTTTACTAGAAGATATTTCGGTGTGCCATTGAGAATAATTAGCCATAATATTATCAAGAAGTTTTGTAGCATCTCCTAACGTGATTTCCATAAACGTGCCTCCGCGGCCGAATCTAAGAGATTTCTAGAAGCAAAGTTCAAACCGGCAAAAAAAAATTCTATGATCATCCATAAATTCAAACCATGAGTAGGGCAATTGCGAATCATCAATTTCATTCTTTCCCAAGATTGGGCAACATGCTCATGATCAAGTTGTTTAGAATTCATAATATCGTTCCTAAGAGTGATAATCTTAGCGGGAGGAAAATACTTAGAGATAAAAGCATCTTTGCACTTGTTCCAAGAATCAATACTATTTTTAGGCAAAGACGAAAACCAAACTTTAGCATGATCTCTAAGTGAAAACGGAAATAACTTAAATTTAACAATATCATTATCCGTATCTTTCTTCTTTTGCATATCACACAAATCAACAAAGTTGTTTAGATGAGTAGCGACATCTTCACTAGGAAGGCCGACGAATTGATCTTTCGTAACAAGATTCAGCAAAGCAGTATTGATTTCACAAGACTCAACATCATTAATAGGAGCAATCGGAGTACTAAGGAAATCATTATTATTGGTATTGGAGAAATCACACAATTTTGTATTATCTTGCGCCATGGCAACAAGTAATCCAACACACAAGCAAACAGAAAAAGGCAAGCGAAAAGGAGAGGAGGAGATTGGGAAAGAGAGGGCGAATAAAACGACAAGGGTGAAGAGGGGGAGAGGAAAACGAAAGGAAAATGGCAAATAATGTAAATGCGAGGGAGATGGGTTTGTGATGGGTACTTGGTATGTCTTGACTTGAGAGAAGATCTCCCCGGCAACGGCGCCAGAAATCCTTCTTGCTACGTCTTGAGCTTGCGTTGGTTTTCCTTGACGAGGAAAGGGTGATGTAGCAATAGTAGCGTAAGTATTTCCCTCAATTTTTGAGAACCAAGGTATCAATCCAGTAGAAGGCTTCTCAAAAGTCCCACGCACCTACACAAACAAACAAAGAACTCGCAACCAACGCATTAAAGGGGTTGTCAATCTCTTCACGGCCACTTGCGAAAGTGAGATCTGATAGAGATAGTATGATAAGATAAATATATTTTTTGGTATTTTATAATATAGATTCAAAAAGTAAAGATGCAAATAAAAGTAGATTGAGAGCTTATATGATAAAAGATAGACCCGGGGGCCATAGGTTTCACTAGAGGCTTCTCTCAAGATAGCATAAGTATTACGGTGGGTGAACAAATTCTTTGTCGAGCAATTGATAGAAAATCGAATAATTATGAGATTATGTAGGCATGATCATGTATATAGGCATCACGTCCGCAACAAGTAGACCGACTCCTGCCTGCATCTACTACTATTACTCCACACATTGACCGACTCCTGCCTGCATCTAGAGTATTAAGTTCATAAAGAAGAGAGTGAGCATTAAGAAAGATGACATGATGTAGAGGGATAAACTCAGGCAATATGATATAAACCCCATCTTTTTATCCTCGATGGCAACAATACAATACGTGCCTTGCTGCCCCTGCTGTCACTGGGAAAGGACACCGCAAGATTGACCCCAAAGCTAAGCACTTCTCCTATGGCAAGAAAGATCAATCTAGTAGGCCAAACCAAACTGATAATTCGAAGAGACTTGCAAAGATAACTCAATCATACATAAAAGAATTCAAAGAGATTCACATATTTCTCATAGATAAACTTGATCATAAACCCACAATTCATCGGATCTCGACAAACACACCGCAAAATGAGTTTACATCGAATAGATCTCCACAAGAGAGGGGGAGAACATTGTATTGAGATCCAAAAAGAGAGAAGAAGCCATCTAGCTAATAACTATGGACCCGAAGGTCTATGGTAAACTACTCACAACTCATCGGAGGGGCTATGGTGTTGATGTAGAAGCCCTCCATGGTCGATTCCCACTCCGGCGAAGCGCCGGCGAAGTCTCCAAGATGGGATCTCGCGGATACAGAAGGTTACGGTGGTGGAAATTGTGTTTCGTTGGCTCCATGGATGTTTTCGGGGTACGTAGGCTTATATAGGAGGAGGAAGTACGTCGGTGGCCGCCCGAGGGGCCCATAAGACAGGGGGGCGCACCCTCCTATCTCGTGGCCGCCTCGGCTGCTTCTTGACTTGCACTCCAAGTCCTCTGGATCACGTTCATTCCAAAAATCATGCTCCCGAAGGTTTCATTCCGTTTGGACTCCTTTTGATATTTCTTTTCTTCGAAATACTGAAATAGGCAAAAAAACAACAATATGGGCTGGGCCTCCATTAGTAGGTTAGTCCCAAAAATGATATAAATGTGTAAAATAAAGCCCATAAACATCCAAAAGGGGTAATATAATAGCATGGAACAATAAAAAATTATTGATACATTGGATACGTATCAAGTGACTCCTGGTCTTCGGTAGGTCGAGTGATTCTCTGGATGGTCGAGTGACAGTAGGTAGGAGGACTCCCGAGTGACATGAATGTCGAGTGGATTCCACTCGACATCTTCGACTGGGGGTCTCCTGCTGCCCCTTGGACTTCTTATCGTCTAGGGTAGTGACCTTGGGTAGGACATATAGGTCAGGCCTATGACCCTACCCCAGGTCTGTATCCTCATCTATAGCCCCCGAATGGATTAAGGTTCGGGTGGAAATTAGTTTGAAGTTGAACTTGTTCAGAGCTTTGCACCTTCGCGAGCGTTTTCTGCAAGATGGGAAACTCACGTTGGTACTTCAGCGTCGACTCAGCCGCCTTGATCTATTCAGAGAGTTGTCGATTGAACTTGTGGCATCGTCTGCCGAGTGTTGTATTAGAGTGCAGGATCTTGGGCCCGATTGACTGCTGTGTATCCCGGATTTCACGGGATACAAAATTTCAGGGAAGCGCGCGGGACGGGGAGCACCGAAGCGGGCGGAGCGATAAACAGTGATGCCTCGATTTCTGCGCCACCTTTTTCGCCATGTACGCTATGCATTTACCATTATTGCGGATTTGATAGGATTGCCTGGTCCCACGCGTCAGCCACTCAGAAGCAACCCTTTCTTCCTCCTTCTTCCTCCGCTGTGCACGCCTGTTTCTCCTCCTTCTTCCTTCGCTCCTCCACCGCGCCCAGCTCTTCTACTCTCGACTCTGCTGCTCTGCCGCCATGGTGAAGGACAAGATGGCGGCGCTAGAGCGCGCAAAGAAGGCGACGGGGGCGGCAAAAGGCAAGAAGCAGAACCACGGGTCGTCATCGCGAGCAGGGCTGCCACCGGGCTGGATCCAGGACCACTGGATCCGGTCTTCGCTTCGACAAGAAGATCTAGACGAGCTGGCGTAGTCTGGACTGATCGCCAAGGGAGCGGCAAGGCTGCCGGAAGGAGCGATGGAGCCGCAGCCTCGACCGGGTGAGTGCGTACTGCTCGCCACCCACGTCGACCGTAGTTTTTCGCTCCCTCCGCACCCCTTTTTCCAGGGGTTCCTGAATTTCTTCGGTGCTCAACTCCACCATTTTTCTCCCAACACCATCACGTATCTGGCCGCGTTCGTGTCGATGTGTGAAAACTTCTTAGGGTGTCGACTGCACTGGGTCTTTTCAATCATATCTTCACCATCCGATCCCAGTCGGTCAAAAAAGCAAAGTCGAGTGACTCAAAGACCCATGTCATCCAGATGTGCGGGGGTTTAGGTAGTCAGAACAGGCATAGGAGTTCTTTCCCCGCTAAGACTCTCCCTCAATCGGTTAGAGGCTGGCAGTCGACCTGGTTCTACTGCCAGGACGTCGCAGCTCCGTGTCAGTTGACTGGCCTTCCCCACTTCACATTCGACCATGTCCAGACTCCTTCTCAACTCAAAGTGACTGTTGCTGAGAACGTGGACTCGAAGATGTTGGTGGAGAAAGTGGTCCAACTTATCAATGAGGGTGTCACCGGCCTGGACCTGCTGGAAGTGTTCCTCAGTCAACGCATCCAGCCTCTCCAGGCTCGTGATCATCATATGTGGTTGTACTCTGGACCCGAAGACAGCGCTCGGGTCGACCCAGAGGAAGTGTCGTCCAAGACCGTGGCTATGTGGTTGAAGAGTATCGCTGGCAATCAGGACAACCCCAGAGGATCCAGGCGAGTCATCCCTTTCAGAGACGACAATCCGCCCGACAAGGTATGATCTTTTATTCCGACCGCCTGGTGTATATGTTTCGACTGCACTTGATGTCAACTGACTTTTACTCGAATTTTTGTCTTGTAGGTTTTTACTGAGATGTATTCATGCCCAACAACGAACAAGCTCTGGAGCAGGGCCAGGAGGGAGAAGCCAGCGCAGAAGAGAGTGGCGACTGGGAGTCTTCGGATGAGGAGGAGGAGGAGGAGGAGAGCGAGGAGTCGGATGATGAGGAAGAAGTCGACTCGCCGCCGCGTTCCGAGCGCCGATCCAAGCAGCAACACGTCTCGGGGGCGGGAGCGGGAAGAACGTGGCTCCGAGTACCCACGCTCAGAAGCGCACTCGAACGTCAACTCCGAAGCCGACGGAGAAGATCGCCAAGCAGCCCAAGGTTGCTCCTCCCAAGACTCGGAAGACTTTGCCGCGGATCAAGATAGACGTCCATGTGGCTTCAGGGTGAGTATCACACTTGTGTTTATGCAGACCGACTGAAATTTCTGTTCTGACCAATTGGATCATGCATATTTCTAACCCCACCTCTGCTGCTACTGACATGGATATCGATAAGGCACCAGGAGACGAGGAGGCCACCTCTCGGGATGGCAATTCCGTTCGACCAGGTTTCATTTAGTCGAGTGAGTAGTCAATTGGCTAAATATCTGATATTTCTCCCTTTCTGTAGTTCCGCAAGAAATCGTTGTGCTCCCTGATGTTGAAGAAGAAGAAGTGCCTCTACATGATAGGAGGAAGAAGAGTGGAAGCTCAAGTAGGAGGAGGCTTGAAATTCAAGTCCCTCAGTCGACAACGGCTCTTGAGGCGGTGGTCGAACGTTCCGGAGAGCCGGTTAGAACCAACATCACATTCGCCAGCCCGCTGACGACTGATCGTCCGTCGGGATCAACTGCACAGACTCCTGACGCTCCAGTGCAACTCCACGCGTCTGACCCGGTAACTGCTTCGACTGCCTTGGAGCCATCACTTTTTGCCGCGTATCAAACCCCAAACGACTCGCCGAGTGCCGCTAGGGAAGCTCTTCGCCAGGTGAACCTTGTCATGGAGCAGGTGAAGGTGATGCACGAGGCTAGTCAGGTGGTTACAACGCCAAGATCGCTTCTTCGCACCAATGTTCAGGTCAAGAAACTCTGATTGAACTTTTGAATGTTGTTTTATATCTGATCACCCACTGGGGTGTTCCTTTGTTTAGAGTTTAGGAAATCTTCCACTCCACTCGACTCGAGATGAGTCTCAGTAAACTGTTCAGATCAGTGGGGGCATGGGTGTAGTCCCCGAGACCATGGTCGACTGCTCGCAGTCGACTGAGGTCTGAGGATGTACTCTCTCTCTTTTTTTTTAACTCACGCTGGGCAGACCCTACTGAGTATTGATCTGAACCAGTGTGGGCACGCTAAGTGCACCCACTGGGTGTAGTCCCCGAGACTACTGTTGAATATTTTATTCGGCAGTAGTCTAAGCGGACCAGTAGCTGGCTTCAGTCGGCAAATTGGAGGAGGAGAACGCGAAGTTGAAGACTGCCATCTCGGAAGCTAATCGAGAAGTCAAGCAACTGAGGAAGGACAAGGAGAACCTGACCACTGAAGTCGGCGGCCTCAGAACCAAGACAGACAAGCTAGAGTCCTATCTGGAACAACTTGCCGCGAAACTTGTCCTGAATCTTGAAGGTATGGTCATTCGACTGGTTAATTGTCGTCGACTGAAGTTTGTTGTAATATTGTCGACTCATTGTTTTTCGCGATGGAACAGAACTTTGACAGGACTTTGAAGCTGAAACCGGGCGGGTCGAGACAGGTCTCGACCCCAACAATTGTCCCGTGAAAGATGACGTTGCGATGAACCTGCTGCAATGGGAATCACGCTTGGATGGTGCAGTTGCTTATCTGGCTCGACTGAAGGCGGCGATGACCCGAGTGGACGCCGAACTCTGGCCTCGGGCGGAACTTTCTCAAGACCTCGAGTCGCTGATGACTCGACTCAATCAGATCCCTAGCCGAGTGTAAGAGTGGAAGAAGTCCTCTGCTCGTTGTGGTGCTGATGTCGCCTTGTCATTGGTTCGAGTGCACTGCAAGGAGGCTAAAGAAGACAAGCTGGCGGCCCTCAAGGTAGCGAATACTAAGAAGCACTCCTTCCAGTCCTTCATGGAAACCTTCCTCGAGGTAGCCACTCGTATTGCCGACAGCATCGACCTCGACAGCTTCTGCGATCCACCCAATCCTTCTCCCGCTGAGTGACTGAAAAACATTATGCTTCACCTTTATTTACCTCGGAATGCCGAGTGATTTTGTAATCGTTAAAACCCCTTCAGGCCTGACGCCCGAGTACTTTATTCTGCGGTTAGGAACCTTTGGATTTATCTTTGAATATGTTGCATTTATCTTCGAGTGAAACTCATTCTTCTCTCGGATTGGTTTCTGTTTGTTCGATGCAGCTTCTGAAGAAGAATCAGCAGTCAACCAGTTGGACGACCCTTGAGCAGCATTGATTAGCTCATCAGCAAGGCACTCAGCAATGGTCTTAACGTTCCTGTCAGCAGTTTGCCTGGGCACCAGCCGTTGGACGGGCCTTTGACGGTGCGCACAATCCCGTCCTTCTTCTTGACGGTGCAGCCTCCGAGGGGGTCGTGGTCGACCCGCACCATTCGGCGGGACCGGTCAGCTCATCAACTAGGCATTCAGCAATGGTCTTGACGTTCCTGAAAGTGGCTCGCCTTGGCGACACGCTCAATCTCGTCCTTCTTCTTGATGGTGCAACTCTGGAGTGGGGTCGTGATCGACCCACACTTTGCTAAGTTCCCGAGCGAGAAGACCAGTTTTCACTCGGTATGATTTTTAAAACATAGGCGAGTACTGGACTGCAGCTAAACCCCCGAGTGGGAGGATTGCTCACCACTCGGTAGGATTTTTCAAACTTAGGCGGGTACTGGACTGCAGCTAAGCCTCCGAGTGGGAGGATTGCTCACCACTCAGTAGGATTTTACAAACTTAGGCGAGTACTGGACTGCAGCTAAGCATCCGAGTGGGAGGATTGCTCACCACTCGGTAGGATTTTACAAACTTAGGCGAGTACTGGACTGCAGCTAAGCCCCCGAGTGGGAGGATTGCTCACCACTCAGTAGGATTTTATAAACTTAGGCGAGTACTAGACTGCAGCTAAGCCCTCGAGCGGGAAGATTGCTCTCACAATCTTGTCCTTCTTCTTGACGGTGCAGCTCCGGGGTGGGGAGGGGGTCGTGGCCAACCGTACCGTTTGGTAGGACTTTTTAAACTTATGCGAGTACTGGACTGCAGCTAAGCCTCCGAGTGAGAGGCTGGCTCACCACTCAGTAGGATTTTTATCACTTAGGCGAGTACTGGACTGCAGCTAAGCCCCCGAGTGAGAGGCAGACTCACCACTTGGTAGGATTTATTTATCACTTAGGTGAGTACTGGACTGCAGCTAAGCTCCCGGGTGAGAGGCAGACTCACCACTCAGTAGGATATTTTTATCACTTAGGCGAGTACTGGATTGCAGCTAAGCCTCCGAGTGAGAGGCTGGCTCACCACTCAGTAGGATTTTTATCACTTAGGCGAGTACTGGACAGCAGCTAAGCCCCCGAGTGAGAGGCAGACTCACCACTCGGTAGGATTTTTTTATCACTTAGGTGAGTACTGGACTGCAGCTAAGCTCCCGGGTGAGAGTCAGACTCACCACTCAGTAGGATTTTTTTATCACTTAGGCGAGTACTAGACTGCAACTAAGCCCCCGAGTGAGAGGCAGACTCACCACTCGATAGGATTTTTATCACTTAGGCGTAGTCTTCGACTGCAGCTAAGCCCCGAGTGAGAGGCGGACTCACCACTCGGTGAGGATTTTTTATCACTTAGGCGGCATCTTGGACTGCAGCTAAGCCCCGAGTGAGAGGCAGACTCGCCACTCGGTGGGATTTTTATCACTTAGGTAGTCTTGGACTGCAGCTAAGCCCCCAAGTGAGAGGCAGACTCACCACTCGGTGGGATTTTTATCACTTAGGCGCAGTATTGGGCTGCAGCTAAGCCCCGAGTGAGAGGCGGACTCACCACTCGGTAGGATTTTTATCACTTAGTAGTCTTGGACTACAGCTAAGCCCCCGAGTGAGAGGCAGACTCACCACTCGGTAGGATTTTTTTATCACTTTGGCGAGTACTGGACTGCAGCTAAGCCCCCGAGTGAGGGGCAGACTCACCACTCGGTAGGATTTTTTTATCACTTAGGCGAAACGGATTCGCAGCTAGTGCACCCACTGGGGGATTTTAGAACATGTAAAAAATGAACAACAATCATTCGGAAGACTGTAAAATCATGTCTTTTGATAATTAAACTAAAAGGTACTTCTTATTACATCTCATCAGTCTAAATACTTTAAGAGTAAAAAGGGCGGAGCAGTTCCGCATTCCAAGCGCGTGGCTCATCTTTATTGTGCTTGACGTTGAAAAGACGATACGCTCCGTTGTGGAGCACTTTGGTGACGACGAAAGGGCCTTCCCAAGCAGGAGCGATATTGTCTGGTTTCTGCTGGTCCACTCGAAGAACCAGGTCTCCTTCCTGGAATGCCCGACCCCTTACGTTTCTGGCATGGAACCGACGCAAGTCTTGTTGATAAATGGTCGACCGGATCATGGGCATCTCTCTTTCTTCTTCTAGGAGATCGACTGCATCTTGTCGAGCCTGCTCTGCTTCCTCTTCTGAGAAGAGTTCGACCCGGGGCGCGTTGTGGAGCAAATCACTCGGGAGTACGACTTCGGCTCCGTAGACTAAGAAGAATGGATTCCGTCCAGTCGACCGATTAGGAGTTGTCCTCAATCCCAAAGTACTGATGGGAGTTCATCGACCCAAGCCCCTGCTGCATGCTTGAGGTCACGCATCAACCGGTATTTCAGTCCTTTGAGAATCAATCCATTTGCTCCCTCAAACTGCCCATTCGACTGAGGATGAGCGACCGAAGTGTAATCGACCCTCCTGCCTTGGGAAGCACAAAAGGCTCTGAATTCATCAGAGTCGAAGTTCGATCCATTATCCGTGATGATGCTGTGCGGAACACCATATCTGAATATCAATTCCCTGATGAAACTCACAGTTGTACTTGCTTCAAGGTTTTTATCCACTCCTGCCAGTCCTCAGAGGTCCAACCATGTCTAATCCCCAGACAGCAAAAGGCCAGACGAGTGGAATAGTCTTCAGAGCTGACGCAGGTTTACGGGACATGTTGGAGTAAAACTGACAGCCTTCACACTTGTCCACTATTTCTTTTGCCATCTCATTGGCACGTGGCCAGTAAAATCCGGCTCGGTATGCTTTGGCCACGATGGTCCGAGAGGACGCATGGTGACCACAGGTTCCCGAGTGAATATCATAGAGGATCATTTGGCCTTCTTCTGGTGTGATGCACTTCTGGCAGATCCCAGTTACACTTTCTCTGCACAACTGACCTTTTATCACGGTAAAGGCTTTAGATGGTCGGATGATCTGTCGAGCCTCTTCTTCATCCTCTGGAAGCTCTTTCCTAAGAATGCATGCAATGTATGGCACCATACAGTCGGGAGTGATGACCAAAACCTCCATGACTAAGTCGACCACGGCTAGGATTTCGACTTCAGTCGGATCTGTGGCGCTCCTGGGCTGTGGTGAATCTTCAGTGAAAGGATCTTCCTGAACTGAAGGTGAATGAATATGTTCCAAAAACACATTGCGGGGAATGGCCTCTCTCTTTGAACCTATCTTTGCCAACTCATCTTTAGCTTGATTTTTCAGTCGGGGTATATGGTGAAGCTCCAATCCTTCAAACTTCTTTTCCAACTTTCTTACTGCATTGCAATAACCAGTCATGGCCGGGCTTCTGACATCCCATTCCTTCATCACTTGATTAACCACCAAATCTGAGTCACCGTAGACCATAAGGCGACGGACGCCGAGTGAAATGGCCATACGCAACCCGTATAAAAGTGCTTCATATTCGGCTTCGTTATTGGAGGAATCAAAATGACTCTGGAGAACATAGCTAAGCTTGTCTCCATGGGGGGATACCAATACTACCCCAAAGACACTGAACCATTCAGCATCTTGGAGCCATCAAAGAACATAGTCCAATGCTCCGAGTGAACTTGAGTCGGCAATTGCTACTCAATCCACTCGGCAAGGAAATCTACGATTGCTTGGGACTTGATAGATTTCTTTGCCTCGAACTTGATATCCAATGGAAGGAGTTCAATCGCCCATTTGGCCACTCGACCAGTTGCATCTCTGTTATTCAGAATTTCAGATAATGGTGCGTCACTTACGACTGTAATGGAGTGCTCAGAGAAATAATGTGCAACCTTCTTCATGGTCATGTATATTCCATAGACAAGCTTCTGACCATGTGGATATTGTTGCTTGGATGGAGTCAGAACTTCTGAGAGATAATATACTGGGCGCTGAACCTTGTAAATTTTTCCTTCCTTTACTCGCTCGACCGTGAGTACTGTACTGACAACTTGTCCAGTGGTTGCAATGTAAAACAGTAAAGGCTCTTCGCTGATTGGCGCAGCGAGCACCGGCTGGGTGGAAAGCAGGGTTTTGAGTTCTGCAAACGCTGCATCAGCTTCTTCAGTCCACTCGAACTTATCAGATTTCTTCATCAATCGGTAAAGAGGCAAGGCCTTTTCACCAAGACGAGAAATGAATCGACTCAAGGTGGCCAAACAACCAGTCAGCTTCTGAGCGTCATGCACCCGCACAGGACGTTTCATTCGGAGGATGGTATCAACTTTTTCTGGATTGGCGTCGATCCCTCGTTCGGAAACGAGAAAACCGAGTAACTTTCCTCCTGGAACTCCGAATGTGCACTTTGACGGATTAAGCTTGATATCGTACCTTCTTAGGTTGGCAAAGGTTTCTGCAAGGTCAGTCAATAGGTCGGAACCTTTGCGAGACTTGACCACAATGTCATCCATGTATGCTTCCACATTCCGACTGATTTGAGTGAGCGGACACTTCTGTATCATTCTCATGAATGTGGCTCCAACATTTTTAAGACCAAAAGGCATGGTGACATAGCAAAAGCACCCGAATGGGGTGATCAAGGCTGTTTTTATTTCATCGGGACCATACAGTCGGATCTGATGATACCCGGAATATGCATCTAAAAGACAAGCGCTCACACCCCGCGGTCGAGTCAACAATCTGATCAATGCGGGGGAGAGGGAAGTGATCTTTCGGGCAGGCCCGATTGATATGCTTGAAATCAATGCACATACAAAGTGAATCGTCCTTCTTAGGGACCATAACTACATTGGCAAGCCACTCGGAGTGGTAGATCACACGGATGAACTCTGCTGCTAGCAGCCGAGCCACTTCCTCGCCAATCGCTTTCCTCTTCTGCACGGCAGACCACCGAAGATGCTCTTTGACGGGTTTTACCTTCGGTTCGACACACAAACGGTGCTCAGCCAGTCCTCTGGGTACACCCAGCATGTCAGATGGTTTCCATGCAAAGATGTCCCAGTTCTCACAGAGGAACTTGATGAGCGCTTCTTCCTATTTGTTGTCAAGTGTCGTTGATATATGAGTCAGTGCGGCATTGGGCTCGGTCGGGTGAATATTAATCGGCTTCGTTTCATCAGACGACTGAAATGCATAATCCGTGGCAGGCTTCTTGGCTCGGAGCAAATCACTCGGATCTGCATTCTTCTGATACTCTTGGAGTTCAACTGCTGCCATCTGCGCATCGGCAATTTTGGAACCTTTCTGGAAGCATTCCTCTGCTTTCTGCCGATTGCCAGTAACTGTGATCACACCTTTGGGGCCAGGCATCTTCAACTTGAGGTACACGTAACATGGTCGAGCCATAAAACGTGCGTAGGCAGGCCTACCCAGAATGGCATGATAAGCACTCTGGAAATCCACGACTTCAAATGTCAACTTTTCCTTACGGTAATGCTTGGAATCACCGAAAACCACGTCGAGAGCGATCTGGTCGAGTGATTCGGCTTTCTTTCCAGGGATAACACCATGGAAAGTCATATTGCTCTCGCTAAGTTTGGACATCGGACTGCCCATCCCCTTCAAGGTTTCAGCATAAAGGATATTCAAACTGCTACCACCGACCATCAGCACATTATTCAGCCTAGAGCCTCCGACCACGGGCTCGACCACCAATGCTTGCCTCCCGGGGGAGGCTACACGAGCAGGATGGTCAGACTGGTCGAATGTGATGGCTGTCTGAGACCATTTCAGGTATGTGGTCATCATCTCCGGAGCGACCATATTCACTTCTCTATTGATAACTTTCAACCGACTCTTGCTCTCAACATCAGCAAAAATCATGAGGGCGGAATTGACTATGGGATAACCGTCGTCTTCCTCTTCGTCCTCATCTTTGTCCGACTCTTTCTCCTTCTCACCGGGCTGTTTTTCTCGGAATCGCTGGATCAGAGTCGATATTGTCGAGTGGTATGCTTAGGATAGATCAGATTACCCTCTTCGTCCTTCTTCGTGTGGATGTGACATGGCAAATATAACACATCATTCCCTGCTTGATCCTTTACCTTCTTAGGGGGCCAGGGCCCTTTAGGTTTTCCCTTAAACTTTCCTTGAGCCACTGCTGCAATCTCACCGGGTGCTGCGGGCTCAGCCTTACGCTTCTGTTTCCGATTGGAATTACCTCCATCGGTCTCTTGGCCGACTGGCTTACTCTTTCCGCTACGGAGTCGATCCTCTTCCTCTCCGTTAGCGTACCGTGTGGCTATTTCCATCATCTGAGTCAGAGTCATATCACCAGTCCGACCAAACTTCAGGACCAACTCTCGGTATTTGACGCCTTCCTTGAAGGCACACACTGCTTGATGCTCTGATACATTTTCAACGGTGTGATGCAAAGTGGTCCACCTCTGAATGAAATCTCTCAAAGTCTCACTCGGCTTCTGCACACAATGCTACAACTCGGTCAATCCTGCTGGTCATTTGCAAGTGCCTTCGAAAGTTCGGACGAACACTCAAGCCAGCTCTTCCCAACTGTATATACTGCCCGGAGCTAACTGAGTCAACCACGCTCGGGCTGACCCTTCCAACATCAGAGGAAGATGTTTCATTGCTACTTCATCGTTTCCACCGCCAATCTGCACAGCCACTCGGTAATCCTCAAGCCAAGTTTCAGGCTTGGACTCTCCAGTGAACTTACTGACTCCGGTCGCCAACCTGAAGTTGGGAGGAATCACTGCCGCCCTGATGGCTCTGCTGAAACACTCTGGACCGGAAACATGCACTCTGCTGCCACATGGACAATCTCTGCCAGGGTCTTCTCTATGCGCTCTCTTCCGGTCGACTAGGCCTTGAACGAGGATGGATCTCGTATCGAAGCCTGGCTCTCTTGGGTAGACTGGTGCTCTGCGCTCGCCACTGTGACGGCGTCTGTCATCGTTCTGCCGAGGCACATATGACGCACTCCTCGGAGGAGGCGTGGGCACTCGACGACGATTGTCGCGGTCGAGCGGATGATCATACTGTCCACGGCCCTCACGCCGCAAGGGCGACCTTGGGCTGTGGGCCGACTGAACTGTATCCGCTACTACGGATCTGCTGTGAATCCTATTGCGCGACTAAGACACTGTTGTGTTCTGCTCTCCTGCTGCCCGGAGCAAGGCCCGGATCTGCATCAACCCTCTGCCAGCCTCCGACTGGGAAGGTTGGATCGATGGGCCGCAGCTATGAGGTTCTGAATCGGAGTACGGTATACCTTAGGCGGAGTCGGGAAAAGCTGTCGTCGACTGGACTCAGGGACCCGCTCCCGAGCACGCTCGTCGAGAGCGCACTGAAGGTTCTCCTGGCGAGTGCGCTCAGCCAAATTAGCCAGGCGCACCTCTTCCAAGGCCCGAGCCTCGGGGGTTTCTCCAACGATGAGCGTGTGGAGTGCATCCATGTTGCGGCGACGAAGTTCTTCCCTCTGCTACTAAGAAAGGGGTTCGGGATGGTATTCCTCATGGACGCGCGATGGATCACCGCCACCATCTTCGTCGTCCTCACGACGGAAGCCAGGCGGACCACACGGTCCACCGACGATCAAGAATTCAGCCGTAGGGTCGCTGCTATCGCACTCAGATGCTGTCTCCACGGAGCCAGTCGACGAAGGGTCGGGCTCGATTGCCGCGACTTGATGGGTGGGCGAACGTCGTGCCACCACGTGTTTCACCCACCGCTGAAGCCGCGATCGACCGGATCGCTTGCGGCGGCGAACAGCGGGGAGGGATGACACCATCGGAGCCGACTGATACGGAGTCGACGGTTGCGGAGAAGGACGCCGCATGAACGCATGCTTGAAGTCGTCGCCCCTCCGACGGGAGCGCCTCAATGTCGGGAGCTTCTTGAAGCACGCGGAGTCGTCGGTGATTTAAACGAAGCGCCGCCGAGATGAATCTCGCGGCCCTCAGCCAATCCTCCGTCGGAAACCATGATGATGATCGGAAAAACTTGGAACTTCACCAACAAGTCGCTAAGACACCAGCCCCACGTGGGCGTCAACTGTCGTGGTTCTAAGACTTATAGTAGAAAGGGGGTAGGTATGGAGGCAAGATCTCAGCTATGGTGAAGGTGTACACACGAGGTTTACGAGTTCAGGCCCTTCACGGTGGAAGTAATAGCCCTACATCTCGGTGCCCAGAGGTGGTCGATTGGATTTATGCGTGTGATGTTACAGAGGGTGCGAACCCTTGTGCCAGAGGAGGGGGTGGCTTATATAGAATACGCCAGGACCCAAATCGCCCCCCCCCATTACAAGGGACTTAATGTACATAAAGTGAGGGCGTTACTGGTAACGCCAGCCTTAAGTGTTGTTAATGACCTTAAAGACTACGGAGTGAACGCCTGCCCGTTGTAATGCTGAGTGACTCCTGGTCTTCGGTAGGTCGATTGATTCTCTGGATGGTCGAGTGACAGTACGTAGGAGGACTCCCGAGTGACATTAATGTCGAGTGGATTTCACTCGACATCTTCGACTGGGGGTCTCCTGCTGCCTCTTTGAATTCTTATCTTCTAGGGTAGTGACCTTGGGTGGGACGCATAGGTCAGGCCTATGACCCTACCCCAGGTCTATATCATCATCAGTCGTCGTGAGATGTAAAAATTCACAAAATAAACGCCCCTACTAATAATCAACCCGCATACCTCTTACATATGAACCTCAGTCGCTCACCAATTGCTCTGACTAGTTTTTGTTAATAACTAGCAAAGTGGCCCGCTCGATGCGCGGGCTAGAACTTTAGAAAGTTTAATAATTAGAACTTATTATTTAATTTATTTAATGAAAAATTGGGACCAATGTGATAATGTTGCAAATATAAGACTTTTGAGAACATAGTTTGGTCTTAGGTATGTTTAGTTTTCTCATTTACAGATAAACATATATGACATCCATTCATCATTTAAGTGGTTATTATTCCATTGGGCGAATATATTTTGTATAATTTTTCAACACCTTCAATAGATTTAACTTTGAAAGTTAAGTTACCAATAAGAACAAATATGTGCTACCTTGACTAAAGAAATGTTTATAAATAACATTTAACTAAAACTAATTGGTTTGTGAAAGAAAAATATTATGGATAGTGAGCACCATTATTGTAGAACGTTGCACTATCATTGATGTACATAACAAACGTCAAAAAGAAGAAATGGTAGAACATATACGTAAATCTAAAAGGCCAGATGGATATGCTAAATTTATGAATGTACGGTCTAAATTTCCGAAGAGTTGTACATCTTCTTCTTCTTCACATCAATCATTAGCTAATTATTAAAAAAACCTTTCATGTATTTGTTTTTGAAATATTAACACAGGTAATATTATATTTCTCTTTATGAATAAAATCTAAAGTTAAATTATGCATATTCAAGCGTAAGACAATATTTGCTACTTTTATAGATCTTTTACTTCTGGTCCTTTTAATATTGAATGGGTTTACTTTTGACGCAACAAATAGTGCAGATATTTTAAAAATGTTTTCTGACAGAAACAAACATAAGAATTTTTACAGAATTTTGATTTTGATTTTTTATAGTTATTTATTTCCATTTGTCTATTCTTTATAAAAAATACTGGAATTTTTAGAACATGCATAAAGCAAAGGCATGATCTGACTTTTTTTTGGAACTTAGTCATGATATAACATTTTTTAGGAAGGCATCCAGCCAACGTCTAAGACATGTAAATCCACAACACTATTTGTGCGACGGTGACAAAGCATGAGTGTCCCTATTATCTTAGCGATTCTATAGAATAATGATGGTATGAGATGTTTCAAGTTGTTATATTCTGAAGTAACTTAGGCATCATGGAAGGTGCATGTGCAACATCTTAGTTTGTTATATTTAATAATAAATATTCTTTATAAGACTTATTATCACATACCACTATGATGTACCGCTAAGCATGGCGTTTAAAAGTTTAATTTAGTATGCCAAGATTAATATCTTTTTTCATAGTGAGAAATCTAATCAACTACAGATACTCTCAAAAATCATGTAAAATTATATTTATCTTTGTGAATGAGACCTGAAGTTAAGTTATATATATTTGGGAAAAATTACATAGGCAAATATCTGATACTTTTACAGATCAAATTTTACTTTCATTTTTTACTATTATATTGGTTTACTTTTGAAGCAACAAAAAGATGAAATATTTTTAAAAATTGTTTACTCATAGAAACAAACATTAGAAATTTTATAGAATTTTTATTTCCATTTTTTAATAGCTCCTTATTTCCAGTTATCTATTTTTCTAGAAATACTATGATTTTTAGTACATGCCTATAGCGAATGGTCCATCTCACTTTTTTTGGAACTTGGGCATCATCTAACGTTTTTTTAAAGAAAGCGTTAGCCAACGTCTTTTTTTTTATTGAGACAAACGTCATCGTCCCATCCCACGTCCAGTTTTCACAGAAATAAAAGTGTCCTCTTTCTTTAAGGGGTCATTGGCGCATGTCCTATTTTTTATTAAACTTCAGCCTATTTCTTAACAGACATGAGCCCACATCCTTTTCTTAGATGCACGCACGTCCTAGTAAGCCGAGGCACAAACCATTTTTTCATTATTATAACACCTTGGCGGATGGCACGTCCTTTTAAAAAAAAGTTCTAATGAGGTGAGGCATGAAACGCTTTTCTTCTTATTATAATAAGGAAACGTTTGGGGCCGGGCCACCGGCAGAAACATTGGGCCGGTCTTCCTCTTCCTCGCGTCTCCTTCATGGGGCGCGCGGAAGCCCTCTTCTTCTGCCCCTTCCTCCCCACCCCTTTCCCATACCTACCCCTTTTCCCGAGCTGCGACTGGGCCACCACGAGCTACAAGCGGCCAGGCTCCCTCGCCCGGCTGCCATGGCTGCCTCACGCCATGGCCAGATCCATCCCCTACCTCAAGCCTTCACGGCGCATCCCTCCCCTTCCCCCTCCCTCCGGGGTTGTTGGCGACCACGACCTCCATCGCCCGGCGCCAGGCGCTCCTCGCCCGGCCGCCATGGCTGCCTGCAGCCATGCCCGGATCCTCCAGCGTATACAAGTGTTGCAACCGTCACCTAGAAAAGCTTCAACAGCCGTTGAAAAAGCTTCAACCATAGACATAGAAAGCTTCAATGGCATTGCACAACAAGGAAAGCTGCAACTGTTGTTGGATTTTGCTACTACCGGCAAAGCTTTTGCTACATCCATCAGTGCAGAGCTACGACCTCGCGAGGACGACAATGATTTTTGCTGCAACCGTAGCAGGTTTTTGCTACTACCGTTGGAGGTTTTTGCTACATCCAGTAGATAAAAAGTTTCAACCAGACAATGAAATACAGGAAAAGTTACAACCGTTTTGACAAAAAGCTTCAACCCACAGATGAAAAAGCTTCAAACAGAGATTGAGAAAATCCTCCTCGACGACGACCATGGCATCTCTCTGTGTTTTTGTTGCAACCGCAGAGTAAAAAGCTGCAACCCTTTGTGAAAAAAGCTTCAAGCTCAGGTGAAAAAGCTTCAATTGGCACGGTGGAAAGCTTCAATCCGCGAGAAAAGCTTCAACAGGCATAGAGAAAAGCTTCAACCGATGAGATAAAAAGCTTCAACCTGACTCGCCAATGGCAGCGAGCAGCGACGTTGAGAGCTGCGTCGGCGACACGACAGTCCAGCGACGACGGCAGCTGCTAGGTGCTGCGACGACAAGGGATGCCGGTGTGCTTCAAGACGGCGCCATTTTTTTGCTACGAGGGGGCGATGGGCTTTCTGCTGGACCGGGGGGCGAGTACGGATGCTGCGACGGGGACGGGGACGGCGGCCGGCGGCGACAGGGACGAAGAGCGCATCCAGCAGCGTGGGACTAGGGGAGGGGGGAGGAGGTCCAGGTGAGGGGGCTAGTCGCCAGCGACAGGAGCGGCTGGGGTGAGGACGCGGTGAAGAAGAAGAGGAAGAAGTCAACGCGGGGGAAGGGGGCTCGAGGAACAGATCTGACGGCTCGAGCTCGCGGATCGGACGGCTGGGCCTTGACCGGCCCAACGATTGGGCCGGTGCGCCGACGCAGATCACTGCCCTTATAATAATGGCAGTGGTGGGTAATTTTTACACTAAAACAGATCCGATGGTTTAAAAATGTAGCATATTAAATAAACGGTCCGATGTTTCTGATTTTTGTAAAATTTTCTACAGTAATTCTCTTTTTTCTGGTGAACCCGTCAATTACGTTTTATATATAATAGATTAGGAGTGTGCAAATTTAAGAATCCCTTCGACCGGATTTATTGGGTCAATCAGCCGAAACGGGAAGATCACGAAAAACATAAAGAAATTGGAAATAAATCTCAGCTAATCGCCGCTATTAATTAGGCATTTTTTTGCAGATTTTTTTTTGAAACAAGGCAAAAGACTTGCCATTTTCATTGACCCGTTCGGATCCTCTCCAACTTCCCGAAATAGCCAGCTTCTCGCGAAGCCAGCCATAGCCAGCTTCCAACGGGAGCAGTGATTCGTTCGGGAGCAGAGAGCAGCTCCAAACACTGTACAAAGTCGAAATAGCAAAGAAGGAAGCCGGCGTGGTGAAGAGAGCTAGGAGAATTGGGCTCTCTGGCTTGGATCCGGCAGCAAGCTTGACGGAGAAGGTTGACTGGGTACCAGCGACGAGCAACGGCGGGATTTGAAGTAGGCTCGGGTGTCCAAGAGCGTTGAGGATGGGTGGTGGTAAGGAGGAGATTGGGTGGCGACTGCAGTGGGTATGGGATGGGAAACCTGCAGGGATGCGGCGGAGCACCGGCGCCTCGTCGGACGGGTGGCGGCAGGCCGGCGGTGGTGTGGCAGCGCCCTCCTAGGGTTACAGTCTGTAGAAAGGGGACGAGGAGACGAGAGAAATTGGGTGACGAGAGGAAGGGAAAGGGCGAATCGGTACGGGATTGACTTGGCGGGGGCACTCTTCTGTAAATTGGACTAACTCCACCTTCCTCTTTTTTAGGAGCTACATTTATGCCGCTCCACCAAATTACACTGCAGCAGGCCCGGTCTCCGCGAGGGCCCCCAGCCAGGGCAGCCTTCCAACAGGGCCAGAACCTGCCGAAGCTGGCCAGATCCGGCGAACCGCCACATCCGAAGACGAGCACCTGCAGGAGCTCGTTAAGGGAGTCCTGGATTAAGGGGTCCTCGGACAGTCGGACTATATACTTTGGCCGGACTGTTGGACTATGAAGATACAATATTGAAGACTTCGTCCCGTGTCCGGATGGGACTCTCCTTTGCGTGGATGGAAAGCTTGGATATTCGGATATGTAGATTTCCTTCTCTTTAACCGACTCTGTGTAACCCTAGCTCCCTCCGGTGTCTATATAAACCGGAGGGTTTAGTCCGTAGGACAAGAACAATCATAATCATAGGCTAGATTCTAGGGTTTAGCCTCTACGAACTCGTGGTAGATCAACTCTTGTAATACTCATATCATCAAGATCAATCAAGCAGGAAGTAGGGTATTACCTCCATCGAGAGGGCCCGAACCTGGGTAAAACATCGCGTCCCCTGCCTCCTGTTACCATTAGCCTTAGAAGCACAGTTCGGGACCCCCTACCCGGGATCCGCCGGTTTTGACACCGACATTGGTGCTTTCATTGAGAGTTCCACTGTGTCGTCGTGACAAGGCTTGATGGCTCCTACAATCATCTTCAACGACGCAGTCCAGGGGGAGGTTTTCCTTCCTGGACAGATCTTCGTATTCGGCGGCTTCGTACTGTTGGAAATATGCCCTAGAGGCAATAATAAAATGGTTATTATTATATTTCTTTGTTCATGATAATTTTCTGTTATTCATGCTATAACTGTGTTATCCGGAAATCGTAATACACGTGTGAATACATAGACCACAACATGTCCCTAGTAAGCCTCTAGTTGACTAGCTCGTTGATCAACAGATAGTCATGGTTTCCTGACTATGGACATTAAATTTCCATTGATAACGGGATCACAACATTAGGAGAGTGATGTGATGGACAAGACCCAATCCTAAGCATAGCTCAAAGATCGTGTAGTTCGTTTAGCTAGAGCTTTTCCAAGTGTCAAGTATCATTTCCTTAGACCATGAGATTGTGCAACTCCCGGATACCGTAGGAGTGCTTTGGGTGTGCCAAACGTCACAACGTAACTGGGTGACTATAAAGGTACACTACGGGTATCTCCGAAAGTGTCTATTGGGTTGGCACGAATCGAGACTGGGATTTGTCACTCCGTATGACGGAGAGGTATCTCTGGGCCCACTCGGTAATGCATCATCATAATTTGCTCAATGTGACCAAGTGTCTGGTCACGGGATCATGCATTATGGTACGAGTAAAGTGACTTGCCGGTAACGAGATTAAACGAGGTATCGGGATACCGATTGACAAAGTAATGTACCAATTGACAAAGGGAATTGTATACGAGGTTGCTTGAATCCTCGACATCGTGGTTCATCCGATGAGATCATCGAGGAGCATGTGGGAGCCAACATGGGTATCCAGATCCCGCTGTTGGTTATTGACCGGAGAGGCGTCTCGGTCATATGCGCATTTCTCCCGAACCCGTAGGGTCTACACACTTAAGGTTAGGTGACGCTAGGGTTGTAGAGATATGAGTATGCAGTAACCCGAAAGTTATTTAGAGTCCCGGATGAGATCCCGGACGTCACGAGGAGTTCCGGAATGGTCCGGAGGTGAATAATTATATATAGGAAGTGCAGTTTCGGCCATTGGGAAAGTTTTGGGGGTCACCGGTATTGTACCGAGACCACCGGAAGGGTCCCGGGGGTCCACCGGGTAGGGCCACCTATCCCGGAGGGCCCCGTGGGTTGAAGTAGGGAGGGGAACCAGCCCCTGGTGGGCTGGTGTGGCCCCCCTTGCCCCCCCCCCGGCGCCTAGGGTTGGAAACCCTAGGGTGGTGGGGCGCCTCCACTTGCCTTGGGGGGCAAGGCACCCCCCTTGGCCGCCACCCCCTAGGAGATCCCATCTCCTAGGGCCGGCGCCCCCTGGGGACCCTATATATAGAGGGGGGAGGGAGGGCAGCCGCACCCATGCCATAGGCGCCTCCCATCCCCCTTGCTACACCTCTCCCTCTCGTAGAAGCTCGTGAAGCTCTCGCCGAGATCACTATCTGCATCCACCACCACGACGTCATCTCTTTGGATCTCTCAGAACCTCTCCTCTCCCTTGCTGGATCAAGAAGGAGGAGACGTCTTCCTCAACCTTACGTGTGTTGAGCAGCGGAGGTCTTGTCCGCTCGGCACTAGGATCATCGGTGATTTGGATCACGAGGAGTACGACTCCCTCAACCTCGCTCTCTTGAACGCTTCCGCTCGCGATCTACAAGGGTATGTAGATGCACTCCTCTCTCTCGTTGCTAGATGAACTCATAGATAGATCTTGGTGAAATCAGAGAATTTTTTATTTTCCGCAACGCGTTCCCCAACAAAGTGGCATCATGAGCTAGGTCTATGCGTAGTTCTCTTTGCACGAGTAGAACACAATTTGTTGTGGGCGTAGATGTTGTCAACTTTCTTGCTACTACTAGTCTTATTTTGCTTCAGCAGTATTGTGGGATGAAGCGGCCCAGACCGACCTTACACGTACGCTTACGTGAGACAGATTCCACCGACTGACATGCACTAGTTGCATAAGGTGGCTAGCGGGTGTCTGTCTCTCCCACTTTAGTTGGAGCGGATTCGATGAAAAGGGTCCTTATGAAGGGTAAATAGAAGTTGACAAATCACGTTGTGGCTTTTACGTAGGTAAGAAAACGTTCTTGCTAGAACCCTATTGCAGCCATGTAAAACATGCAACAACAATTAGAGGACGTTTAACTTGTTTTTGCAGCATGTGATTGTGATGTGATATGGCCAAAAGTTGTGATGAATGATGAATGATATATGTGATGTATGAGATCATGTTCTTGTAATAGGAATCACGACTTGCATGTCGATGAGTATGACAACCGGCAGTAGCCATAGGAGTTGTCTTAATTATTGTATGACATGCGTGTCATTGATTCAACGCCATGTAATTACTTTACTTTATTGCTAAACCGTTAATATAGTAGTAGAAGTAATAGTTGGCGAGCAACTTCATGGAGACACGATGATGGAGATCATGATGATGGAGATCATGGTGTCATGCCGGTGACAAAGATGATCATGGAGCCCGAAGATGGAGATCAAAGGAGCTATATGATATTGGCCATATCATGTCCGCTATTTGATTGCATGTGATGTTTATCATGTTTTTGCATCTTGTTTACTTAGAATGACGGTAGTAAATAAGATGATCCCTCATAATAATTTCAAGAAAGTGTTCCCCCTAACTGTGCACCGTTGCGAAGGTTCGTTGTTTCGAAGCACCACGTGATGATTGGGTGTGATAGATCCTAACGTTCGAATACAACGGGTGTAAGCCAGATTTACACACGCAATACACTTAGGTTGACTTAAATGAGCCTAGCATGTACAGACATAGCCTCGGAACACAGAGGACCGAAAGGTCGAGCATGAGTCGTATAGAAGATACGATCAACATGGAGATGTTCACCGATGTCGACTAGTCCGTCTCACGTGATGATCGGACACGGCCTAGTTGACTCGGATCATGTTTCACTTAGATGACTAGAGGGATGTCTAATCTGAGTGGGAGTTCATGAAATAATTTGATTAGATGAACTTAGTCTAAAATCTTTACAATATGTCTTGTAGATCAAATGGCCCACGTTACCCTCAACTTCAACGCGTTCCTAGAGAAAACCAAGCTGAAAGATGATGGCAGCAACTATACGGACTGGGTCCGGAACCTGAGGATTATCCTCATAGCTGCCAAGAAAGATTATGTCCTAGAAGCACCGCTAGGCGAAACACCAATCCCAGAGAACCAAGACGTTATGAACGCTGGGCAGTCTCGTGCTGATGATTACTCCCTCGTTCAGTGCGGCATGCTTTACAGCATAGAACCGGGGCTCCAAAAACGTTTTGAGCAACACAGAGCATATGAGATGTTCGAAGAGCTGAATATGGTTTTCCAAGCTCATGCCTGGGTCGAGAGATATGAAGTCTCCGACAAGTTCTTCAGCTGTAAGATGGAGGAAAATAGTTCTGTCAGTGAGCACATACTCAAGATGTCTGGCTTGCACAACAGCTTGACTCAGCTGGGAGTTAATCTCCCGGATGACGCGGTCATTGACAGAATCCTTTAGTCGCTTCCACCGAGCTACAAGAGCTTTGTGATGAACTTCAATATGCAGGGGATGGAAAAGACCATTCCTGAGGTATATTCAATGCTGAAATCAGCGGAGGTAGAGATCAAAAAGGAACATTGAGGGAGTCCTGGACTAGGGGGTGTCCGGATAGCCGAACTATCATCTTTGGCCGGACTCCTAGACTATGAAGATACAAGATTTAAGACTTCGTCCCGTGTCCGGATGGGACTTTCCTTGGCGTGGAAGGCAAGCTTGGCGATACGGATATGTAGATCTCCTACCATTGTAACCCGACTGTGTAACCCTAACCTATCCGGTGTCTATATAAACCGGAGGGTTTTAGTCCGTAGGACGAACAATAATCGTACCATAGGCTAGCTTCTAGGGTTTAGCCTCCTTGATCTCGTGGTAGATCTACTCTTGTACTACCCATATCATCAATATTAATCAAGCAGGAGTAGGGTATTACCTCCATCGAGAGGGCCCGAACCTGGGTAAAAACATAGTGTCCCTTGTCTCCTGTTACCATCCGCCTAGACGGGGACCCCCTACCCGAGAGCCGCGGTTTTGACACCGACATTGGTGCTTTCATTGAGAGTTCCTCTGTCGTCACCTATAGGCCCGATGGCTCCTTCGATCATCAACAACGACACGGTTCAGGGTGAGACTTTTCTCCCGGACAGATCTTCAGATTCGGGCGGCTTTGCACTGCGGGCCAATTCACTTGGCCATCTGGAGCAGATCGAAAGTTACGCACCTGGCCATCAGGTCAGATTTGGAAGCTTGAACTATACGCCCAACGTTCGCGGAGACTTGATCTTCGACGGATTCGAGCCACAGCCAAGTGCGCCGCACTGTCTCGAGGGGCACGATCTAGCTCTGCCGCCGAACAGTGTCCTGGAGGCCGCACCAGTGTCCGCTCCGACCCTTAGCTCAGAGCCGACTCCCCCGATCGAGGACGAGTGGTTGGACACCGCCTCGGGGGCTACGATCTCAACGGTGATTGAGCCGAACTCCATCCCTGTCCTTTGCGAAGACTGTGACTCCAAGGTGTCGGACTCCTCTCCGGACTCAACCTCCGCGCCTACCGCCAATCGAATCCGATTGGGCGCCCGGTCATGGAGTTCATCGCCGCGGACATCTTTCAAAGACTCGCCCTTTGGCGGCATCCTCAATTCACTAAAGTCTCTCTCTTTATCAGAGAGCCCTGGCGGACTACGGTCGAAGGTTTGGATGCGACGACGAAGAAATTCAACGCCCACCCACTACCCACTTTGTAGACACTGTCGAAAGCTTACACGACGTGCTCAATTTCGACTCCGAAGACATCGACGGTATGGACGACGATGTAGGAGACAACCATGAACCAGCACCTATTGGATGCTGGACAACCACCTCATCCCATGATGTATACATGGTGGATAGACCTAAAGGAAGTGACGACGAGGAACAACGGGACACTACGAAGGATAAATCCCTCGAAAAGCAGTCAAAACGGCAACGTAAACGCCGCACCAAGTCCCGACTCAACAAAGACCCAGCCATAGAGCAGGGCGAACCGGTGGACGCATTTAACATGCTATCGAAAGCAACCGTCCGAACAGGACAACTTGGATAAACAACCCGTCCCTAAGAAGATAACAGTCCGGACGATCTCACGCCGGACAAATTGTTGGAGCAGAATAACCTCCACAAAAGGCTCACGCCATCAAGGCGTAGAAGCCTGAAAAAGCAGAAGCGGAAGCTCAAAACAGCGGAAGATGCACTCAGAATCAGATGGAGCAAAGTATTCAACACCGCAGACAAATACGGCGACAGTCGCCGAACAAAGAGCTACCCAAAGAGAAAACTACTGCCCGAATTTGATGAGGAGGCCGTAGAGCCCCCACAATCAAAAAGCAAGAAAGCCACCCGGTCGGATGGACGACCCCATGGAAAACAGAGAGCGGCAAATGGCGCCAAGACAATAGCCGACGCGATCCGCATAAGGATTCACATCAAAAGGATGGCCCGATTAGGTCCATCTATGGGCGAGAAAGCAAGCTCTTCAAAGCAATGCAACATGCCAAATATCCGAACATCACGGCACACCCAATATAGGGTGCCGCACACTATGTTTCACCGATGAGGTGCCGGATCACTAATTTCCAGCGGGATTCAAACCCGTAAACATAGAGGCATACGACGGAACAACAGACCCTGGAGTCCGGATCAAGGATTACATCCTCCACATACACATGGCTAGAGGAGATGATCTCCACGCCATAAAATATTTACCCGTCAAGCTCAAAGGGCCAGCCCGGCATTGGCTCAAAAGCCTCCCTGAAAATACCATTGGAAGTTGGGAAGAGCTCGAGGATGCTTTTCCGGAAATTTTCAAGGGACTTATGTCCGCCCTCGGATGCAGACGATTTAAGTCACATAACTGAACAACTCGGAGAGTCAGCCCGCAAATTCGGAACAGGTTCCTCACCAAAAGAACCAAATAGTCGATCGTTCTGGACGCCGAAGCCTTAGCAGCTTTCAAACACAACGTCCGAGACGAATGGCTCGCCAGACACCTCGGCCAGGAGAAGCCGAGAACCATGGCTGCATTAACAAGCCTCATGACCCTCTTTTGCGCGGGAGAGGATAGTTGGCTGGCAAGATGCAGTACCAGCGACCCAAGTACATCCGAAGTAAGGGATGGAAATGGAAAACCACGACGTAGCAAGGACCTGCGCCGGATTAAGGGGAACGGTCCAAAGAGCGCGGCGATCAACGCCGGATTCAAAAGCTCACAGCAGAACAATAAAAACTGCCCCTTAAGGACAATAGCGATGAGCTATCCAACTTAAACAAAATCTTGGACAAGATATGCCAAGTCCACAAGACTTCCAAGCAAGCCCGCAAACCATACCCACAGAGATTGTTGGGTCTTCAAACAGTCCGGTAGACTCAACGCCGAACACAAGGGGCTCGACACACCAAGTGAAGATGATGACGAGCACCACAAGCAGAGCCCCGGAAAACAAAAGAATTTCCCACAAGAGGTTAAAACAGTAAACTCACTTCACGTGATCAAAGGGAAAAATAGAGTGGCGCCCGCTAAAATGCGCGCCGCACAAACTACCCTAGCGGAGTACCAACACTGGTTGTCAAAACCAATCACCTTCGACCATCAGGACTATTCCGAAAGTATCCGGAGCGCAGGATGGAATGTCTTGATATTGGATCCTATAATTGACGGATTCCAATTTACACAAGTCCTCATGGATGGCGGCAGTAACATAAACCTGATATATCAGGACACAATCCGCAGCATGGGGATAGACCCAACCAAAATTCGCCATAGCAACACCTCCTTCAAAGGGGTAATGCCAGGCCTGTATGCCCATTGTACGGGCTCCCTTCAGCTAGAAGTTGTGTTCGCTCATCCGACAACTTCCGCCGAAAAAGTTAACCTTCCACATCTCCCCATTCGACAAGAGCTATCAAGCACTCTTTGGGCGTGAAGCTTTCGCCGCTTTTAACGCATAATACCGCATTATGCATCTCTTACATTTAAAATGCCCGGTCCACGCGGCATCATCTCATTAAAAGGGAGTATTAAGTGTTACTCGAGCACGGAAGAATGCGAGGCTGCCTTGACAGCCCCACACCAATCCGGCTCCGCTAATCAAAGCACCTGAATAGGTCATTCAAACCCCGGACACGGCTAGACGAGTCCGGCGCCTACTAGCAGCATGCCCCCATACAAGGGGCTGCACGCATGTACAACAAGAGACAATAAAGCTCAAATTTATTCACTTTTCGAATCGTACTCTGTTTATTTAATATAAAGTACATTTTCCGCACTTTCTTTTTTTTCTTTTCAACTTTGTTCCTCTTTTTTGCAGATGACCAACATGCTACATCCGTCCAGGATACGGCACAACAGAGACACAGGCGCAGATTCTTTTCAGATTAAGACCCTGCGTAAACCTTTTTTACTGTCTCTTGTTGATACACATCCCCTGGTTTCTAGCTATAACCGAGGAGGAGGCTGGTGTTTTGGCATCGGCCGCACCAGAATTTTTGCACGTACCTGGACACCAGGGGCTTAGGGCATTATTCTGCCCGTTTTTATAAAGACCGAATACCTTAGGGAGTGTTCGGCGTCTCGAGTTAGGCCTTATATGCATCAGCTCCGAATCATGTCTTTGGTCAAATGTTGGGTTTGCCCGGCTCCTGTGTTTTGATGCCTTACGTTCTGTTCTATCGGCTAACGCGGCACCAGGAGAACTACTGCGATTGTGCCCCGGTTCGGCCGGGCGAGCACCTCAGTAGAGAAAGCCAAAAACTGACTGTCATGATATAGCGAGAGACTGGTCAACCACTCGATGACTCACCGGAATGTTTAGAATTCCTCCGCATTAACGAAGGACCAGTTTTCGGTCAGGCACATACGCACCCCGAATTCAGGAGAGTGCAGTGCCCTGTGGGCTATATAGTAGCCCCACCCTCGAACTCCTATGGCTAAGTGAAAGTGATAAAGCATCATAGTCCGGTTGCCTAGTTTGTTACGCTACCACGCCCTTAATAGGACCAAGACGTTGGATTAAGTGTGAAAAAGCGCCTTCTTTGCAAACACCCCGCACTATGTGTGTGGGGGCTGAAAGCCAAGGACTGCCATCTCTCGGGTTATATATACATATACATCAACGGCCGCAGACAGGAGTAGTTTACTACTTGAACGCACAAGTATAAAAAAGCTCTTATATTATATTGAAACATTGTTTTCACAAATCATACATGTCATTTAAACATAATATCCTTCGAATCGTGTCTCTATTAAACGAGCTACGGAGGACTTCCTCAAAATAGTGCTCGGCGGTACTTTCGGCTTTTGTCCGAATCTTGGGATGCAACGTCGGTGGCCTTCATTTCTGCCCAGTATGTCTTAACACGGGCGAGCCATCCAGCGCTCCCTCAATACACGCCGACCGCTTCATTGCGTCGATACGTGGTACCGCACCAAGGAACTGCTGCACTAAGCCAAAATAACTCTTCGGCTGGGGTCCGCCTGCCACAAATGAGTCATGACATGCTTCATGGCAAGTCCGGATAATCGATTCAGCTCGGCCCATTCGGCCAACCGATCGGTCAACGGAAGAGGACGCTCCGGACTATGGAATTGCGACCAATATAGCTCTTCCATACATGCCCCTCTTCCGGCCTCGGAAGTGCTCGCGTCGCGGCCTTCGCCGCTAAGTCCAGATAAGCATCCTCCGAACTCCACAACTTGTCCAACCGAGCATACTTTGGATCCGTATATTTCCTCCGCAGCGAAAGCGGTTTTCCGGCGCATAATAGCCCGGCTTGACTCAGCTCCTCCTTGGCAGCTCTCATAGCGTAACGGGCATCCTTGGATTCGGCGGTGGCCTTTTCAGGTCCTCTTGCTCCGCTTGACGTTCTTTTTCAAGAACCCCGCAGCGGTCGGTAGTATTTTTCAACTTTATGGCCATATCGGCCATTTCCTCTTTGCTTCGGCAGTGAGCAGCCTGCTCGGCTTTTAGCTCTTCGGCCGCCCTTGAAGCGGCCACATTACTATTTCTGGCTTGCTCTTTCGCTCGGGCGAGTTCCGCCCGCAGCTCCTCCACAAAGAAGCGGCACCACCTGCATTAAGCATACAAGTAGTAAGGCATGGGCGTCAAGCTACCTTACCAGTGTCCGCGAGAAGTCGTGATACCTTGTGACTCGTCAAACCGTTTATTGACCAGCGATGTCCGCATCCGCCTCGTCAAGTTGCCGCTTTAGTTCGGCAAATTCATCAGTCCGGCTGGCCACCGGACGCCCCGCCACCTATTTAGGAGCGGCGCAATGTTATAACTGAGATTATGATCCTCGGCACGCTGTCAATTTTGACAACATACCGAGTCTCAGGGGCTACTATCTATACAGGGCACATTCTATATGGATAACTGTCAGAAGGTACATCATTTTTGCGTTCCTCGAACCCGTCGGTAAGCTTCGACGGCTTCATGCAATCCGCTCACGGGGATGCAATTCTTTCAATCACCGTACCCATTAGCGCGACGGTGATCTTCTCGAGATAGCCGCCGCCCAGCAGATCCTTCAGCTCCTCCGATCAAGACGCCAGTTGGCGCCCGGACCTTCGGCCCCGCGGACTCGGGAAACCCTCCGTGACGACACCTCGTGGTCGTCCGGCTCGCATGAAGGTGCGACAGGTGGAGGCGTTCGCTCTCCATCATCTCCGGAAGAAGATCCTCGAAGACGAGCTCACGAGAAGGGCTGAGATCCGAACTACAAGGTATAATTTCGGTTATCTTCGTAAATATATATAGGGATGCCCTTATTACAAGACCCTTCTTTTTACTTACGGCTCATGGAGGGCTGATCCTTGGGGAAATAGTGCGGCTGGGTTACTTCTCACGGGACTCTCCGGGACGAAGATTTCTTTCCCCTCTTTGAGGCCTTGACCTCCGGATCTTCCGATGCGGTCCTCTTCTCTCCTTGGAGGGTGGGATTTTTTATCCCTCCTTCCTCGGAAGCCTCCTTCATGGAGGCAGTTGCTTCCCTGCTCCCCCCTTCACCTTCTTTAAAAGGCGCGTCCTTCCACATCTTGGTCAGCATGGGATCCGGCGTGGTCTCTGGGAGGGGAGCCGGACACCTTATTAACTTTGCCTTGGCCATCCACTCCTGTTCAAGAAACGGCTCCTTTAAAGGGAATATATATGATAAATGAATGAACAGCCTGTCCGATTACAGGGCTACTTACTTGAGTATCTGGGCGATTGTAGCTTAGTCATGCGTCCTCAGTCAGGTCCGGACACTTCTCTTGTGATCCGAAGAACAGTTTATACATCTCCACGGGCGTCGTACTCCATAAAATGATGGAGAGCTCGTGGTCCCTCGGATTGAATTCCCACAGACGGAGGGGGCGACGCTTGAGGCGCAGAAGGCGCCAATCAACATAACCTGCGCCATCGCGATCAGATTGATCTCTCTTTCTTGGAGGTCTCGAATACGGCCTCGCAACAGAGGAACGCCCTTGGACGCCCCCAATCGAGCCTCCCTTGTTGACCCATGACGCCACCGCTGTGGTGGACCTGAGCGGAAGGCGGAAGCGCCACCCATTTGGTGCCCACAGGAGCGGTGATATAAAACCACTCCCGTTGCCACAAACCAAGCTCCTCTTGAAAAGAGCCCTCGGGCCACGAGCATCAGCACACTTGCTTATGACCGCCCTCCAAGACTGCTTGTTGCCCCTCGATCATCTTGGCTCCACCTTGAAGGTCTTGAGCCACAATTCAAAGTGAGGGGTAATATGGAGGAAGGCCTCACATACGACAATGAATGACGAGATATGGAGGATGGACTCCGGATTCAAGTCATGGAAATCCAGCCCATAAAAAAACATGAGCCCCCGCACAAAGGGATCCGTCGGGAAGCCTAAACCCCGAAGGAAGTGTGACACGAACACCATGCTCTCACCAGGCTCGGGCGTGGGAATGACCTGCCTCGAGCAGCAGCCTATGTGAAATCTCGCGGTTAGATACCGGCGTCTCGCAGCTTTAGCACATCTTCTTCTGTGATGGAAGAAGACATCCATCGGCCAAGCTGGTCGGAGCCGGACATCGTCGAAGGTCCGAAGCGCCTAAAACTGAAGCTTTGGGTCTTAGAACTCAAAGCGCAAGGCGAACTAGATGGAGGGTGTAAAAAAGAAGAGGGCCCCGGTCTCATTATAAAGAGGTTGAATACCAAGAGCCCTCCCCGTGGTCGATTAGGACTCGCCTTCGATAGAGGAGGCGTGCCAACGGGCCCGGTTGGGTTACCCACGTCCGTATTGATGGGAGTCCCGGAATAAGGGGGCACGATCTCCGCTTCGATAAGACGTGCCAAGGAAACTGCCTCGCTAAACGCGCTGAGGTGGGACAGTAAAAAACGATTCGTATAAAAGCTTGGCCGTGGTGTGATGGCACGCCACGGAATACGTCAGCAGATCTGTGCAAAAATTATTCTCTCTACGGTGGTATATGGAACTTGTTTTGCAGAGCCGGACACTATACTTGTGTTCAAAACCTTCTATGAAGTATTAGGAGGAGGAACCCGCCTTGCAATGCCGAAGACAATATGCGCGCCGGACTCGTCGTCATTGAAGCCTGGTTCAGGGGCTACTGAGGGAGTCCTGGACTAGGGGGTGTCCGGATAGCCGAACTATCATCTTTGGCCGGACTCCTAGACTATGAAGATACAAGATTGAAGACTTCGTCCCGTATCCGGATGGGACTTTCCTTGGCGTGGAAGGCAAGCTTGGCGATATGGATATGTAGATCTCCTACCATTGTAACCGACTCTGTGTAACCCTAACCTATACTGTGTCTATATAAACCGGAGGGTTTTAGTCCGTAGGACGAACAATAATCGTACCATAGGCTAGCTTCTAGGGTTTAGCCTCCTTGATCTCGTGGTAGATCTACTCTTGTACTACCCATATCATCAATATTAATCAAGCAGGAGTAGGGTATTACCTCCATCGAGAGGGCCCGAACCTGGGTAAAAACATCGTGTCCCTTGTCTCCTGTTACCATTCGCCTAGATGCACAGTTCGGGACCCCCTACCCGAGATCCTCCGGTTTTGACACCGACAAACATCAAGTGTTGATGGTGAATAAAACCACTAAGTTCAAGAAAGGCAAGGGTAAGAAGAACTTCAAGAAGGACGGCAAGGGAGTTGCCGCTACCGTAAGCCGCCATCGAAGAAGTCAAACAATGGACCCAAGCCCGAGACTGAAAGTGCTTTTATTGCAAGGGAAGTGGTCATCGGAAGCGAACTGCCCCAAGTACTTAGCGGACAAGAAGGCCGCAAAACCAAAGGTATATTTGATATACATGTAATTGATGTGTTCCTTACCAGTGCTCGTAGTAGCCCCTGGGTATTTGATACCGGTGTAGTTGCTCATATTTGTAACTCAAAGCAGGAGCTGCGGAATAAGCGGAGACTGGCGAAGGACAAGGTGACGACGCTGCCGGAATGGTTCCAAGGTCGATGTGATCGCCGTCGGCACGCTACCTCTACATTTACTTACGGGATTAGTTTTAAACATCAATAATTGTTATTTAGTACCAGCTTTGAGCATGAACATTTAATACGAGATGGCTACTCATTTAAATCCGAGAATAATGGTTGTTCTATTTATATGAGAGATATGTTTTATGGTCATGCCCCGATGGTCAATGGTTTATTCTTAATGAATCTCGAACGTGATGTTACACATATTCATAGTGTGAATACCAAAAGATGTAAAGTTGATAACGATAGTCCCATATACTTGTGGCAATCGCCGCCTTTGGTCACATTGGTGTCAAGCATGAAGAAGCTCCATGCTGATGGACTTTTAGAGTCTCTCGATTATGAATCATTTGACACATGCGAACCATGCCTCATGGGCAAAATGACCAAGACTCCGTTCTCCGGAACAATGGAGCGAGCAACCAACTTATTGGAAATCATACATACTGATGTGTGCGGTCCAATGAGCGTTGAGGATCGCGAGGATATCGTTATGTTCTCACTCTCACTGATGACTTGAGTAGATATGGGTATGTCTACTTGATGAAACACAAGTCTGAGACCTTTGAAAAGTTCAAGGAATTTCAGAATGAGGTAGAGAATCAACGTGACCGAAAGATAAAGTTCTTACGATCAGATCGTGGGGGAGAATATTTAAGTCATGAATTTGTTACGCACTTAAGGAAATGTGGAATCGTTTCACAACTCACGCCGCCTGGAACACCTTAGCGTAACCGTGTGTCCGAACGTCGTAATCGCACTTTATTGGATATGGTGCGATCTATGATGTCTCTTGCCGATTTACCGCTATCATTTTGGGGATACGCTCTAGAGACAACTACATTCACTTTAAATAGGGCACCGTCTAAATCCGTTGAGACGACACCGTATGAATTATGGCTTGGAAAGAAACCTAAACTGTCGTTTCTAAAAGTTTGGGGATGCGATGCTTATGTCAAGAAACTCCAACCTGAAAAAGCTCCGAACCCAAGTAGGAAAATGCGTCTTCATAGGATACCCTAAGGAAACCATTGGGTATACCTTCTACTTAAGATCCGAAGGCAAGATCTTTGTTGCCAAGAACGGGTCCTTTCTCGGAGAAAGAGTTTCTCTCGAAAGAATTAAGTGGGAGGAAAGTAGAGCTTGATGAAGTATTACCTCTTGAAGCGGTAGGTAGGGCAACTCAGAAGATGTTCTGTGGTGCCTGCACCGACAAGAGAGGAGGTTAATGATGATGATCAAGATACTTCGGATCAAGCTCCCATCGAACTTCAAGGTCCACAAGGACACGCTCGCATCAGAGTGGTACGGCAACCCTGTCTTGGAAATCATGTTGTTAGGAAACGGTGAACCTTCGAACTATGAAGAAGCAATGGCGGGCCCAGATTCCAACAAATGGCTTGAAGGCATGCAATCCAAGATAGGATCCATGTATGAAAACAAAGTATGGACTTTGACAGACTTGCCCGATGATCGGCGAGAAATAGAAAACAAATGGATCTTTAAGAAGAAGACGGACGCGGATGGTAATGTTACCATATATAAAGCTCGACTTGTCGCTAAGGGTTATCGACAAGTTCAAGGGATTGACTACGATGAGACTTTCTCTCCCGTAGCAAAGTTGAAGTCCGTCTGAATCATGTTAGCAATTGCCGCATACTATGATTATGAGATATGGAAAATGGACGTCAAAACGGCATTCCTTAACGGCCATCTTAAGGAAGAACTGTATATGATGCAGCCGAAGGTTTTGTCGAATTCGAGAATGCTAACAAGGTATGCAAGCTCCAAATGATCCATTTATGGGATGGTGCAAGCATCTCGGAGTTGGAACATTCACTTTGATGAGATGATCAAAGTGTTTGGGTTTATGCACACTTATAGAGAATTCTGCGTTTACAAGAAAGTGAGTGGGAGCTCTATAGCATTTCTCATATTATATGTAGATGACATACTTTTGATGGGAAATGAAATAGAACTTTTGGACAGCATTAAGGCCTACTTGAATAAGTGTTTTTCAATGAAGGACCTTGGAGAAGATGCTTACATATTAGGCATCATGATCTATAGGGATAGATCGAGACGCCTCATAGGTCTTTCACAAAGCACATACCTTGATAAGATATTGAAGAAGTTCAATATGGATCAGTCCAAGAAAGGGTTCTTGCTCAGATTGCAAGGTGTGAGATTGAGCTCGGCTCAATGCCCCACCACGGCAGAAGATAAAGAAGAGATGAGTGTCATCCCACGCGTGCCTCAAATCCATAGGGTCTATCATGTATGCCATGTCAGTGTACCGCATTCGATGTAAACCTTGCCGTAAGTTTGGTAGGAAGGTACCAAAGTAATCCCGACAAGGAACACTAGACATCGGTCAAGAAAATCCTAAAGTACCGAAAAGGACTAAGGATATGTTTCGCTTTATGGAGGTGACGAAGAGTTCGTCAGAAGCGGTTACATCGACGCTTATCTTCGACACGGATCTGGATGACTCTAAGTCACTGCATCGGATACGTGTATATTTTGAATGGTGGGGCAGTAAGCTGGTGCAGCTTGCAAGCAAAGCGCCGTGGCGGGATCTACATGTGAAGCAGAGTACATGGCAGCCTCGGAGGCAGCCAAGATGAAGCAATATGGGTGAAGGAGTTCATCACCGACCTAGGAGTCATACCCAATGCGTCGGGCCGATCGCACTCTTCCGTGACAACACCGGAGCTATTGCACTTGCCAAGGAGCCCAGGTTTCACAAGAAGACCAGGCACATCAAGCTGCCGCTTCAACTCCATACGTGAAAATGTTCAAGATGGAGACATAGATATTTGTAGAAGTACATACGGATCTAAATGTAGCAGATCCGCTGACTAAACCTCTCCCTAGAGAAAAACATGATCAACACCGTAACGTTATGGGTGTTCGATTCATCACAATGTAACTAGAATATTGACTCTAGTACAAGTGGGAGACTGTTGGAAATATGCCCTAGAGGCAATAATAAAATGGTTATTATTATATTTTCTTTGTTCATGATAATAGTCTGTTATTCATGCTATAACTGTGTTATCCAGAAATCGTAATACACGTGTGAATACATAGACCACAACATATCCCTAGTAAGCCTCTAGTTGACTAGCTCGTTGATCAACAGATAGTCATGGTTTCCTGACTATGGACATTGGATGTCATTGATAACGGGATCACATCATTAGGAGAATGATGTGATGGACAAGACCCAATCCTAAGCATAGCTCAAAGATCGTAGTTCGCTTAGCTAGAGCTTTTCCAAGTGTCAAGTATCATTTCCTTAGACCATGAGATTGTGCAACTCCGGATCCCATAGGAGTGCTTTGGGTGTGCCAAATGTCACAACTTAATCGGGTGACTATAAAGGTACACTACGGGTATCTCCGAAAGTGTCTGCATTGGGTTGGCACGAATCGAGACTGGATTTGTCACTCCGTATGACGGAGAGGTATCTTCGGGCCCACTCGGTAATGCATCATCATAATGAGCTCCTGGTGTGACCAATTGTCTGGTCACGGGATCATGCATTACGGTACGAGTAAAGTGACTTGCCGGTAACGAGATTAAACGAGGTATTGGGATATCGACGATCGAGTCTCGGGCAAGTAATGTACCGATTGACAAAGGGAATTGTATACGGGGTTGCTTGAATCCTCGACATCGTGGTTCATCCAATGAGATCATTGAGGAGCATGTGGAAGCCAACATGGGTATCCAGATCCCGCTGTTGGTTATTGACCGGAGAGGCGTCTCGGTCATGTCTGCATGTCTCCCGAACCCGTAGGGTCTACACACTTAAGGTTAGGTGACGCTTAGGGTTGTAGAGATATGAGTATGCAGTAACCCGAAAGTTGTTCGAGTCCGGATGAGATCCGGACATCACGAGGAGTTCCGGAATGGTCCGGAGGTGAAGAATTATATATAGGAAGTGCAGTTTCGCCATCGGGAAAGTTTCGGGGTCACTGTATTGTACTGGGACCACCGGAAGGGTCCTGTGGGTCCACCGCTTGGGGCCACCTATCCCGGAGGACCCGTGGCTGAAGTGGGAGGAACCAGCCCTGGTGGGCTGGTGCACCTCCTTGGGCCCCTCACGCCTAGGGTTGGAAACCCTAGGGTGGGGGGGCGCCTCCACTTGCCTTGGGGGCCAAGGCACCCCCTTGGCCGCCGCCCGCCCTAGGAGATCCTATCTCCTAGGGCCGGCGCCCCCCCCTGGGGACCCTATATATAGAGGGGGGAGGGAGGGCAGCCGCACCCATGCCATAGGCGCCTCCCTTCCCCCTTGCTACACCTCTCCCTCTCGTAGAAGCTCGGCGAAGCTCTGCCGAGATCACCATCGCATCCACCACCACGCCGTCAGGTTGGCTGGATCTCCGTCAACCTCTCCTCTCCTTGCTGGATCAAGAAGGAGGAGACGTCTTCCTCAACCGCATGCGTGTGTTGAACGTGGAGGTGCTGTGCTCAGCACTAGGATCATCGGTGATTTGGATCACGGCAATCACGACTCCCTCAACCCCGCTCTCTCGAACGCTCGCCGCGATCTACAAGGGTATGTAGATGCACTCCTCTCTCTCGGTGCTAGATGAACTCATAGATAGATCTTGGTGAAACCGTAGAAAATTTTAATTTTCTGCAACGTTCCCCAACACGTACTGCGGGCCAATTCGCTTGGCCATCTAGAGCAGATCGATAGCTACGCCCCTGGCCATCAGGTCAGGTTTGGAAGCTTAAACTATACTGCCGACATCCGCAGAGACTTGATCTTCGACGGATTCGAGCCCATGCCGGGTGCGCCGAACAGTCACAATGGGCATGACTTTGATCTGCCGTCGGACAAGATTCGGGATCGTACTGCGGTGGCGCCGAATCAATCCGGAGCAGATCGTGCCTTTCCGAGGGCGGGTGGATGGACCTGTCACGGAGGCCGCACACTCATCGGCGTCGGAGCCGAACACTGATCCCACGTCCTGTGAGGGTGGTGTCATCGGACCCTCGGACTCGTCTCCGGCTACAGGATCCGAACCGCGTGCGTCCGTGCCTATCGAATCGGATTGGGCACCCGTCATGGAGTTCACCGCCGCGGATATTTTTCAGCACTCTCCCTTAGGAGATGTGCTAAACTCATTAAGGTCTCTTTCCTTGTCGAGAGATTCCTGGCCGAACGACGAAGAAATTCGTTCCACACTCACCACCCACTTAATAGCCACCGTCGATGACTTAACCGGCGTGCTTGACTTCAACTCTGAAGACATCGACGGTATGGACGACGATGCAGGAGAAGAACAGGAACCACCGCCTATAGGGCGCTGGACAGCCACCTCATCATATGATATATATATATATGGTGGACACACCAAAGGAAGGCGATGGTGACGATGCAACGAAGGATAATCCCCTCGATAAGCCACCAAAGCGGCGCCATAGATGCCGCTCTAAATCCCGCCACAGTAAAAACAGCGACAACAGCGCAAGAAATAATAATACCCCAGTTGACTCCAAAGGAAACGACGACCCCATGGACCCACCGATGGAGCAGGATGAGCCAGGGGATGATGAGCATAGTCCGGAGTCGACGTCAGATGACGCCGATCCCGAGGGTAAAATTCACCAACCTGTCTCCGGAGAAGAGAACAGCCCGGACGATGATGCACTCATCATCCCAGAAAAACTCTTGGAACAAGAGAACCTCCACAGAAGGCTTATTGCCACCACGAGGAGCCTAAAGAAGCAGAAGCAAAGGCTTAAGGCCGTGCGGGATACGCTCAACCGCAGGTGGAACAAAGTGCTCGACATAGAAGAAAAATATGGCGACGATCGTCACACAAAGAGCTATCCAAAGCACAAGCTGCTGCCCGAATTCGACGACGAGGCCATAGAGCCCATTTAGCCGAAAACGACCGATCAGCCAGACCGACCGCCCTGTGGCCGTGACAAGACGGCTAATGATGCCGCACAGAAAGTCAGCACACGATTTACGTGAGCTCCTGGACAAAAAGTCCGGTATGGCCAGATCCATCTACGGATCTAGGAAGCGCGCTCCGGCACAGGATCAGATCTACCGAAATGATCACATTGATCGAACACGAGCTAGGAATCAGAACCGAACACAACAACCGTCGACAGCATACCACGACACGACCAAATACAGGGGTGCCGCACACCCCCTGTGCTTCACCGATGAGGTGCTGGATCATGAATTTCCGGAAGGATTTAAACCCGTGAATATAGAGGCATACGAAGGAACTACAGACCCTGGGGTCTGGATCGAGGACTTTATCCTTCATATCCACATGGCTCACGGAGATGATCTCGACGCCATTAAATACCTAAACCCTCAAAATAAAGGGACCAGCTCGGCACTCGTTGAAAAGCCTTCTGGAAAACTCAATCGGAAGTTGGGAAGAACTTGAGGATGCTTTCAGGGCCAATTTTCAAGGAACCTATGTCCGACCTCCGGATGCAGACGACCTAAGTCACATAATTCAACAACCCGAGAGTCACCAAAGCTCGGAACAGATTTCTTACTAAGAAGAATCAAATAGTCGATTGCCGGACGCCGAAGCCTTAGCGGCCTTCAAACACAGTATCCGGGACGAATTGCTTGCCAGACACCTCGGCCAAGAAAAGCCAAGGACAATGGCAGCCTTAACAAGCCTTATGACCCACATTTGCGCGGGCAAGGACAGCTGGCTGGCCATAGCGGCACCAGCGACCCAAGCACATACGAAGTCAGGGATGGCAACGGGAAGCCGCGAGCAACAAAAACAGGCGTCGAAACAATAATGACAGCCCAGAGAACACGGCGGTCAATGCCGGATTAAGGGGCTCTCGACCTAGTCAACGGAAGAGGCCATTTAAAGGCAGCAGAGATGGACCGTCCAGCCTAAACAAGATTCTAGAAAATTATGTCAGATTCATGGCACCCCCGAAAAACATGCAAACCACACCCACAGAGAGTGTTGGGTTTTCAAACAGGCCGGCAAGCTGAATGCCGAACAAAAGGGGAGGGAGACGCCAAGTGAAGACGAGGATGAGCCTCGTCAGCCGAACACTGGAGGACAGAAAAAATTCCCACCAGAAGTCAAAACAAAGGAATATGATTTACGAACTCACATTCCAAAGAGAACACGCAAACGCCGCACTCCGAGACGATATATGCCGCTGGAGCCCGTCGCCCCCAAATTTAATCCCTGGTCGGCCTGCCCGATCACCTTCGATCGCAGGGACCAACCGACTAGTATGCGGCACGGAGGATCGGCTGCCTTGGTGCTCGACCCAATAATTGACAGATACCATCTCACACGAGTCCTCATGGACGGCGGCGGTAGTCTCAACCTGATATATCAGGACACTATCCGCAAAATGGGGATAGACCCCTCAAGAATCAGCCTAAGCAACACTACCTTTAAAGGAGTAATACCAAAGCGCCGAGGCCCATCAGACGTGCTCTCTAGTACTAGAGGTTGTATTCGGTTCTCCCAACAACTTCGTAAGCGAGAATTAACCTTCGACACCGCTTCCATTCGAAGTGGCTATCACGCGACTACTCGGAAGAACGACCTTCGCTGCTTTAATGCAAGCACCGCATTATGCCTACCTTGAACTTAAGATGCCCGGTCCACGCGGCGTCATCACAGTTAGCGGAAATACAGAGTGTTCCTTATGCGCGGAAGAATACGTGGAGGCTCTAGCAGCCGAACACTGAGCGGTCCCTCCAACCAGGATAAATGGTCGGTCGTCAAGACCACGGACATGGCTAGACGAGTCCGGCGCTCCACCCAATGTAACAACCCAGTTGGGATTTCCCCATAAAAGATGCTAGGGGCTGCCCGCAAAAAGAGCCCATAGTTTGGCTCGACCCTATAAATACAATAACATATTGCATTTTCATGGTTCACTCAGATTAACGAACACCTCGCACGAAGTCTTTCACCTGGGTTTTTTTTACAGATGATCATCGTGCTACACCCTTCTAGGATACGACACAACGGAGATAAAGGCGCAGACGTGCAGCAGGGTCCCGCTCAAAGGTTTCTTTTTAGATTAAGACCCTGCGTAAACCTTTTTAATGTCTCTTGTTGCTTCTTCCCCTCTGGAAACTTTATACAACCAGGAGGGATACTGGCGTTTTCGGCATTTTTGTCACACCAGACTATTGCGCATACCTGGAAACTCAGGGCTTATTGTCAAGGGCGTTATTCAGCACAGTACACATTATAAAGTCTGAATACCTTATGGAGTGTTCGGCGTCGCAAGTTTGGCCTTATATGCATCAGCTCCGAATCATGTCTTTGGTCAAATGTTGGGTTTACCCGGCTCCCGTGTTTTGCTACCTTACGTTCCGCTCTATCAGCTAAGGCGGCACCGGGAGAACTAATGCGATTGTGCCCCGGTTCATCTGGATGAGCAACTCAGTAGAGAAAGCCGAAAACGGACTGTCATGATACAGCGCGAGACTGGTCAACCACTTGATGACCCAGCGTAATCTTCGTGATTCCTCCGCATTAACGAAGGACCGGTTTCCCGGTCACGTACATACGCGCACCATATCCGGATGAACGCGAAAGTACCAGGGGCTATATAGTAGCCCCACCGCCAACTCCTCTGGCTAAGTGAAAGTGTTAAAGCTATATAGTCTGATTGCCTGGTTCGCCGCGCTATCACCTCCTTAACGGACCAAGACGTTGGATCAAGTGTGACTACGTGTTTTCTCGAACACCCCCGCATTATATGCGTGGGGGCTGAAGCCGACGACTGCAAACTTTCAGGTTATATACATACATAAACGGCTGCACAGGAGGCATTATAATACTTTCGGGCAAAAGTATAAACACAGCCTTTATAATCAAAATAGCATTGTCTTTACAATTGCGATACATGTCATTCGAACATGGCACTCTTCGAGCACTAAGCCTCTATTAAACGGGCGCCTTCTAAGACTTCTTCGAAATAGTGCTCAGCCGGGTCCTGGCCTTCCGCCGCACTCCGAGTCGCAATAGCGGTGGTTTCCATCCCATCCCAGTATGTTTTAACACGGGCAAGAGCCATCCGCGCACCCTCTATGCACGTCGACCTCTTCACAGCATCGATATGCGACACAGCACCAAGGAATTGTTGCACCAATCCAAAATAGCTGTCCGGCCTTGGTCCTTGTGGCCAAAGATGATCCACGACAGGCCTCATAGCAAGCCCGGACAACCTGTGGAGTTCGGCCCATGCGGCCATCTTTTCATTCAATGGCAGCGGACGCGTCGGGGCACTGAACTGTGACCAGAATAACCTCTTAGCCTTATGGTCTTTCCGATCTTTGAAAAACTCGGTCGCATCAGCAGCACTCTTTGCCAGGTCCGCATACGCGTTCGCCGCACTCCTCAACTGATCCAGAGGGGCATACTTCGGATCTTCGAATTTCATCCGCAACAAATAGGGCTTCCCAGCCACGATATCTCCGGCTTCACGAAGCTCCTCCCTCATCCCCCTCATTTCAAAGTGTGTTTCCTTGGCTGCCTCCAGGGCTTTCTTCGTGTCACCGCTTTTGCTTGATTTTCCTTTTCAAGGAGCTCACGGTTGGCGGCATCTTCCAAATTCGTTAGCCATCCGGGCTATCTTTTCTTTGCTCCGGCAATGAGCAGCCTGTTCGGCTCTTAACTCTTCGACCGCCTTCAGAGCGGCCGCATCACTTATTCGGTCTTGCTCCTTGGCTCGGGCAAGCTCCGCCCGAAGGATCTCCACGGCAACAGCTCCATCTGCAGCCACAGCATATTATAGATACTAGCATCATGCTCCTCTTAAACATTTGCTGACAAGCCGAATATACATACCCTAGGCCTCATCAAGCCGCTTGTTAACCAGCGCGATGTCGGAATCGGCCACGTCCAGCTGCCGCTTTAGTTCGGCAAACTCAGTAGATTGGTCGGCCACCGGACCCTCAGCCACCTACACATAAAGTACCGCACTTATTACCAGAGATTATGATCCTCTGTTCGCCACGTTGATGGCAACCAGAGTCTCAGGGGCTACTATCTATGTAGAGAACTGAGGGAGTCCCGGACTAGGGGGTGTCCGGATAGCCGGACTATCGTCACGGCCGGACTCCAAGACTATGAAGATACAAGATTGAAGACTTCGTCTCGTGTCCGGATGGGACTTCCCTTGGCGTGGAAGGCAAGCTTGGCGATTCGGATATGTAGATCTCCTACCATTGTAACCGACTCTGTGTAACCCTAACCTATCCGGTGTCTATATAAACCGGAGGGATTTAGTCCGTAGGACTAACAAGAATCATACCATAGGCTAGCTTCTAGGGTTTAGCCTCCTTGATCTCGTGGTAGATCTACTCTTGTACTACCCATGTCATCAATATTAATCAAGCAGGAGTAGGGTATTACCTCCATCGAGAGGGCCCGAACCTGGGTAAAAACATCGTGTCCCTCGTCTCCTGTTACCATCCGCCTAGACGCACAGTTCGGGACCCCTACCCGAGATCCGCGGTTTTGACACCGACATTGGTGCTTTCATTGAGAGTTCCTCCGTATGCGTCACCAATAGGCCCGATGGCTCCTTCGATCATCAACAACGACGCGGTCCAGGGTGAGACTTTTCTCCCCGGACAGATCTTCGTGTTCGGCGGCTTTGCAGTGCGGGCCAATTCGCTTGGTCATCTGGAGCAGATCGAAAGCTATGCCCTGGCCGTCAGGTCAGATTTGGAAGTTTAAACTATACGGCCGATATCCGCAGAGACTCGATCTTTGACGGATTCGAGCCGCAGCCAAGCGCGCCGCACTGTCTCGATGGGCATGATCTAGCTCTGAAATAACAGGCCCTGGAGGCCGCACCAGAATCCGCTCCGACCCTTAATCCGGACCCGGATTCCCCGATCGAGGACGAGTGGTTGGACACCGCCTCGGGGGCTACAATCTCTACGGCGATCGAGCCGAACTCCATCCCTGTTCTTTGCAAAGACCTCGACTCCAGGGTGCCGGACTCCTCTCCGGACTCCGAACCCTCCACGCCATTGCCAATCGAATCCGATTGGGCGCCCGTTATGGAGTTCACGGCCGCGGACATCTTTCAAAGACTCGCCCTTTGGTGACATCCTGAATTCACTAAAGTCTCTCTCTTTATCCGGAGAGCCCTGGCGGACTACGGACAGGAAGGTTGGGATGCGACGATGAAGAAACTCAATGCCCACCCACCACCCACTTCATAGCCACCGTCCAAAGCTTACACCACGTGCTCGATTTCGATTCAAGACATCAACGGTATGGACGACGATGTAGGAGACAACAATGAACCAGCACCTATAGGATGCTGGACAACCTCATCCCATGATGTATACATGGTGGATACACCTAAAGGAAATGAAGACGAGGAACAACGGGATGCCACGAAGGATAAATCCCTCGAAAAGCAGTCAAAACGGCAACGTAAACGCCGAACAAAGTCCCGCCTCAACAAAGACCCAGCCATAGAGCAGGGCGAACCGGTGGACAACGAACAAGCTATCGAAAGCAATCGTGCGAACAAGACAACTTGGATAAACAACTGTCCCGGCGAAGACAACAGTCCGGACGATCTCACGCCCGGACAAACCATTGGAGCAAAATGACCTCCAGAAAGGCTCGTCGCCATCGCTGTAGCCTGAAAAAGTAGAAGCGGAAGCTCAAAAGCGGCGGAAGATGCACTCAGGATTAGATGGAGCAAAGTATTCAAGACCGCAGATAAGTACGGCGACGATCGCCAACAAAGAGCTACCCCAAAAAGAAAGCTACGCCTGAATTCGGGACGAGGAGGCCTTAGAGCCCCACAATTAAAAAGCAAGAAGGCTACCCGGGTCGGATGTACGACCTCACGGCAAAAAAGAGAGCGGCGAATGGTGCCGCACACAAGCCAATATGCGATCCGGCAAGGATTCACATCAAAAGGATGGCCCAGCTTAGGTCCATCTATGGGCCAAGAAAGCACGCCGTCAAAGCAATGCAACACGCCAAAATTCAAAAAGCACGGCACACCCAAATATAGGGCGCGACACCCCCTATGTTTCACCGATGAGGTCTTTGGATCATGAATTTCCAGGATTCAAACCCGTAAACATAGAGGCATACGACGGAACAACAGACCACTGAGTGCAGGTTGAGGATTACATCCTCCACATACACATGGCTAGAGGAGATGACCTCCACGCCATAAAATACTTACCCTTAAACTCAAAGGGCCAGCTCGGCATTGGCTTAAGAGCCTCCCGAAAATACCATTGGAAGCTGGGAAGAGCTCGAGGATGCATTTCTGCAAATTTTCAGGGGACCTATGTCCGCCCTCCTGGACGCAGAGCGATCTAAGTCACATAACTCAACAGCCGGAGAGTCAGCCCGAAATTCTAGAACAGGTTCCTTACTAAAAAGAACCAAATAGTCGATTGTCCAGGGCCAAGCCTTAGCAGCTTTCAAACACAACGTCCGAGACGAATGGCTCGCCGGACACCTCGCCAAGAAAAGCCAAGAACAATGGCCGCATTAACAAGCCTCATGACCCGCTTTTGTGCGGGAGAGGATAACTGGCTAGCAAGATGCAGCACCAGCTGACCCAAATACATCCGAAATCAGGGATGGAACGAAACCACGGCGCAACAAGGACCGGCGCCCGGATTAAAAGGAACAGTCAAAAGAGCACGGCAAATAACGCCGGATTCAAAAGCTCACGGCAGAACAACAAAAACTGCCCCTTAAGGACAGTAGCGATGAGCTATTCAACTTCAACAAAATCTTGGACAAGATATGTCAAATCCACAGTACTCCTGGGAGGCATGCCAACCATACCCACAGAAATTGTTGGGTCTTCAAACAGTCCGGCAGACTGAACCCGAACACAAGGGGCTTGACACAACAAATGAAGATGACGACGAACACCACAAGCAGAGCCTCGGAAATCAAAAAACTTTCCCACAGGAGGTCAAAACAGTAAACTCACTTCACGTGATCAAAAGGAAAAACAGAGCGGCGCCCCTAAAAAGCGCGCGCCGACACCGGGTTGTCAACACCATTCACCTTCTAACATCTGGACTATTCCGATAATCTCCGAAACGCAGTATGGACTGCCTTGATATTGGTTCCTATAATCGACGGATGCCAATTTACACATGTCCTCATGGATGGCGGCAGTGACATAAACCTGATATATCAGGACACAATCCGCAGGATGGGGATAAACCCAACCAAAATTCGCCGTAGCAACACCTCCTTTAAAGGAGTAATCCCAGGCCCATATGCCCTTTGTACGGGCTCCATACTACTGGAAGTCGTGTTTGGTTCATCCGACAACTTCCGTCGCGAAAGGTTACTCTTCCATGTCGCCCCGTTTAAAAGTAGCCATCAAGCACTATTGGGACACGAAGCTTTCGCCCGCTTTAGCGCAATACCACATTATGCATCTCTAACACTTAAAATGCCCGGTCCACGTGGCATCATCTCGTTAAAAGGAAGTATTAAGTGTCACTTGAGCACGGAAGAACGGGAGACTGCCTTGACAGCCCCACAGCCTATCCGGCTCGCTAGGCTAAGAACACGAATCGGTCATTCAAACCCCGGACACGGTTAGACGAGTCCGGCGCCTACTAGCGGCATACCCCCATACGAGGGGCCGCAAACATGTATAACAAGAGACAATAAAGCTCAATTTTATTCAATTCTTCGAACCGTACTCTGTTTATCTAATATTAAGTACATCTTTCACACGATCCTTTTTCTTTCAAACTAAGTTCCTCTCTTTTACAGATGAACAACGTGCTACACCCGTCCAGGATACGGCACAACGGAGACACAGGCGCAGACGTGCAGTAGGGACCCGTTGCAAGGATTCTTTTCAGATTAAGACCCTGCGTAAACCTTTTTCACTGTCTCTTGTTGATATACATCCCCCCGGTTCCTTAATATAACCGAGGAGGAGGCTGGTGCTTTGGCATTGGCCTCACCAGAATGTTTGGCGCTGCACTGGACACTGGGGCTTAGGGCATTATTCTGCCCATTTTCATAAAGACCGAATACCTTAGGGAGTATTGGCGTCTCGAGTTAGGCCCTATATGCATCAGCCCGAATCATGTCTTTGGTCAAATGTTGGGTTGCCCGGCTCCTGTGTTTTGCTGCCTTACGCTTTCGCTTTTCACGGCCATCATGGGCACTGTGGAGAACTTCATCGCGATTGTGCCCCTTGGGTCAAATGCAAGTAGCACCTCAAAGAGAGAAAGTCAAAACTCGACCGTCATGATATAGCGAGAGACCGGGTCAACCACTCGATGACTCACGGGAATGTTTAGGATTCCTCCGCATTAACGAAGGACCGGTTTTCGGTCAGGCACATACGCACCTTTTGGTCGGAGAGTGCGGTGCCCTCAGAGCTATATAGTAGCCCCACCCTCGAACTCCTATGGCTAAGTGAAAGTGATAAAGCATTATAGCCCGGTTGCTGGTTTGCTACGCTATCACCTCCTTAACAGGACCAAGACGTTGGATTAAGTGTGAAAAAACCTTTTTTGCAAACACCCCCGCACTATGTGCGTGGGGCTAAAACCAAGGACTGCCATCTTTCAAGTTATATACACATATACATAAACGGCCGCCTGAGAGTAGTTTACTACTTGAACGCACAAGTATAAAAAGCCCTTATATTACATTGAAACATTGTTTTCACAAATCATACATGTCATTTAAACATAATATCCTTCGAAATCCTGCGTCTCTATTAAACGGCGCCCGGCAGGACTTCTTCAAAAGTAGTGCTCGGCAGGTACTAAACCTGTCCGAATCTTGGGATGCAACGTCAGTGGCCTTCATCTCTGCCAGTATGTCTTGACACGGGCAAGAGCCATCCGCGCTCCCTCAATACACGCCGATCGCTTCATTGCGTCGATACGCGGCACCGCACCAAGAAACTGCTGCACTAAACCAAAATAGCTCTTCGGCTGGGGTCCGTCCGGCCACAAGTGAGTCAAGACATGCTTCATGGCAAATCCAGACAATCGATTCAGCTCGGCCCATTCGCCAACCGATCGGTCGGCGGAAGGGCGCTCCGGACTATGGAATTGTGACCAATATAGCTCTTCCCTTACAGCCCTCTTCGGCCCCGGAAGTGCTCAACAGCGTCCACGGCGCTTCGCCGCCAAGTCCAGATAAGCATTCTCTGAACTCCACAACTTATCCAAGCGAGCATACTTTGGATCTGTATATTTCCTCTCTGCAATGAAAGCGGTTTTCGGCCGCAATTGCCCGGCCTGAATCAGCTCCTCCTTGGCAGCTCTCAAAGCCAATTGGGCATTCTTGGATTGTTGGGCGGCCTTCTTTAGGCCCTCTTGTTCGGCTTGACGCTCCTTTTCAAGAACCTCGCAGCGATCGGTAGTATCCCTTAACTTTTTGGCCATATCGCCATCTCCTCTTCTTCGGCGTGAGCAGCCCGTTCGACTTCTAGCTCTTGACGCCTTTAAAGCGGCCGCATTACTAATTACATCTTGCTCTTTCGCTCGGCGAAGTTCTGCCCGCAGCTCCTCCACGGCAGCGGCACCATCTGCATTAAGCATACGAACAGTAAGAAATGGGCGTCAAGCTCCCTTACAAGGTGTCCGTGACAGAGGTCGCATACCTTGTGGCTCGTCAAACCGTTTATTGACCCGGTAGCGATGTCGGCATCCGCCTCGTCAAGTTGCCGCTTTAGTTCGGCATATTCAGCAACCGGCTGGCCTCGGACGCCCGCCACCTGTTCAGAGGCGGCGATATGTTATAAGCGAGAATTTGATCCTCGACACATTGTCAATTTTGACAACATACCGAGTCTCGATGGCTACTATCTATACAGGCGCATTTTATATGCATAACTGTCGAAGGTACCTCATTTTGCATTACCTCAAACCCCGTCAAGAAGCTTCGACGGCTTCATGCAATCCGGCTCTCCATGGATGCAATTCTTTCAATCACCGCACCCATTAGAGCACGGTGATCCTCTGAAATAGCCGCCGCCCGTAGCAGATCCTTCAACTCCTCCGATCAAGACGCCACTTGGCGCCGGACCTTCCGGCCCGGCGGACTTGGGGAATCCTCCGTGATGACACCTCTGGGTCGTCCGCCTCACATGAGGGTGCGAAAGGTGGAGGCGTTTCGCTCTCCATCATCTCCGGAAGAAGATCCCCCGAAGACGAGCTCTGCTGAGAAGGGCTGAAGTCCGAACTGGAGGGCTGATCCCTTCTCAGTTATCCTCATGAATAAACACAGGGATGTTCCTTATTTACAAGACCCCTTCTTTTTACTTACGGCTTGCTGGAGGGCTGATCCCCTTGGGGAAATAATGCGGCTGGGTTACTTCCCAGCGCTGGACTCTTTGCCGAAGATTCCTTTCCCCTCTTTGAGGCCTTGACCTCCGGATCTTCCGAAGCGGTCCTCTTCTCTCCTCGGAAGGTGGGACTCTTAATCCCTCCTTCCTTGATAGCCTTCTTCATAGAGGCGGTTGCTTCCCCGCTCCCCCCTTCGCCTTCTTCAAAAGGTGCGACCTTCAACATCTTGGTCAACATGGGATCCAGCGTGGTCTCTGGGAGGGGAGCCGGACACCTTATTAACTTTGCCTTGGCTATCCACTCCTGTTCAAAAAATGGCTCCTTTAAAGGGCATATATATGAAACAAATGAATGAACAGCTTGTCCGGTTACAGGACTACTTACTTGAGTATCTGGGCGATTGCAGCTTAGTCCTGCGTCCTCGGTCAAGTCCGGACACTTATCTCGTGATCCGAAGAACAGTTTATACATCTCCCAGGCGTCGTGCCCATAAAATTTTGGAGGATCATGGTCCCTCGGATTGAATTCCCACAGGCGGAGGTGCGGCGTTTGCAGGGCAGAAGGTGCGGATCACCATAACTGCGCCATCGCAACAGATTGATCCCTCTTTCCTGGAGATCTCGAATCGGCCCTGCAGCAGGAACGTCCTTGACGGCCCCAGTCAAGCTCCTTGTTGACCCATGATGCCAGCTCATGGCGGACCTGGCGGAAGCGGGGAATGCCGCCCATTTGGTGCCCCTGGGAGCGGTGATATAAAACCACTCCCGTTGCCACAAACCAAGCTCCTCTTGGAAAGAGCCCTCGGGCCACGGAGCATCAGCACATTTGCTTATGACCGCCCCTCCGCACTCTGCTTGCTGTCCCTTGATCATCTTTGGCTCCACCTTGAAGGTCTTGAGCCACAATCCAAAGTGGGGGGTAATATGGAGGAAGGCCTCACATACGACAATGAATTACGAGATATGGAGGATGGACTCTGGATTCAAGTCATGGAAATCAAGCCCATAATAAAACATGAGCCCCCGCACAAAGGGATCCGTCGGGAAGCCTAAACTCCGAAGGAAGTGGGACACGAACACCACGTTCTCGCCGGGCTCAGGAGTGGGAATGACCTGCCCTGGAGCAGGCAGCCTATGCGAGATCTCGCCGGTTAGATACCTGGCGTCTACGCAGCTTTAGCTTACATCTTCTTACCGTGATGGAGGAAGACATCCATCGGCCGTCTTTGGTTGGAGCCGGACATCGTCGAAAGTCCGGCGCCTGAATCTGAAGCTTTGGGTGTTGGAACTCGGCGAGGCGAACCTTCGATGGAGGGTGTAAAGAAGAGGGCCTTGGTCTCATTATAAAGAGGTTGAATACCAAGAGCCCACCCGTGGTCGATTAGGACTCGCCTTTCATAGGAAGAAGGCAGGCCAACGGGCACGTTGGGTTACTACGTCCGTATTGATGAGAATCCCGGAATAAGGGGGCACGATCTACGCTTTGATAAGGTGCCAAGGAAACCGCCTCACTAAACACGCTGAGGTGGAACAATAAAAAAACGATTCATATAAAGGCTTGGCCGTGGTGTGATGTCACGCCGCGGAATACGTCAGCAGATCTATGCAGAAATTATTCTCTATACGGTGTTATGTGGAACTTGTTTTGCGAGCGGACACTATCCTTGTGTTCAAAACCTTCCATGAAGTATTCGGAGGAGGAACCCGCCTCGCAATGCGAAGACAATCAACGTGCGGACTCATCGTCATTGAAGCCTGGTTCAGGGGGCTCTTGAGGAGTCCCGGACTAGGGGTGTCCGGATAGACGTAATATCGTCACCACCGGAATCCAAGACTATGAAGATACAACAATGAAGACTTCGTCCCGTGTCCGGATGGGACTTTCCTTGGCGTGGAGGCAAGCTTGGCGATCTGGATATGTAGATCTCCTACCATTGTAACCGACCTGTGTAACCCTAACCTATCCGGTGTCTATATAAACCGGAGTGTTTTAGTCCGTAGGACGAACAACAATCATACCATAGGCTATCTTATAGGGTTTAGCCTCCTTGATCTCGTGGTAGATATACTCTTGTACTACCCATATCATCAATATTAATCAAGCAGGAGTAGGGTATTACCTCCATCGAGAGGGCCTGAACCTGGGTAAAAACATCGTGTCCCTCGTCTCCTGTTACCATCCGCCTAGATGCACAGTTCGGGACCCCCTACCCGAGATCCGCCGGTTTTGACACCGACAAGCACGCTTAGCATGTGCAGTACCATCAAAAATACATTTTTTGCGTACCTCAAAGCCTCTCAGCAGACTCGTAAAAGCTTCATTCAAACCGCTTTTCGCGGATGAAATCCTCTCAACCACCGTACCCGTTAATGCACGATGTGTCTCTGAGATGGCCGCTCGCTCCAGAAGGCCCATTAGTGTGTCCGGCTGTGTGCCGGACAATCCCGGACTCCTCCTGAAGCTCTCTTTGGGAGCTGGATATTCCAGACTCTGGGCAGCCGAAGTATCAACTTCTGGCCTCGATGGATTAGGAGAAATCCTCCGTGACGACACCTCAGGGTCGTCCGCCCCATGTGACGGGGATGCAGGGGGAGGCGTCTCACTCTCCATCATCTCCGGAGGAAGATCCCACGAGGGTGAACTACTGTGGAGAAGGGCTACGAGCGGACTGCAAGAAATATGTTTCGGTCATTATCCTCAGAGACAAAACGGGGTATATTTACCGAAGTACTCTTTTACTTACGGCTCGGTGGAGGGCCGGCCCCCTTGCGAGGTTTTCTTCCCTCGTTTAGAAGCCTCCATTTCCAAATCTTCAGAGGCGGCCCTTTTCTTACCTTGAGGAGAGGGGATTTTAGATTCCCCTCCCCGATTATCCTCCTTTGCGGAGGCACTTACTCCTCCGATTTGGATGTATAGAATGTGAGGCCCACCTATGGCTTCTCTATTCCTCCCCTCGTCTTCTCGATGGCTTTGATATGGCGCCAAGGCTCAAGCATCCTGGTCAACAAAGGATTGGCGAGCCTTGGGAAGAGGGCGAACACCTAATCCTCTCCGCCTTCCTCGTGAGTCTGGCAGAGAGCAATTTTAGAAGGATGTTATAATAAACATAAAGGACGGCGTGTTCGGTAACAGAAGTACTTAACTGGGTATCTGGACGGTTGCAATTGAGACCCACGTCCTCGGTGGTGTCCGGACACTTTATTCGTGATCTGAAGAATGACTCATACATCTCTTTGAGCTTCATGTCGAAGAATTGTTGAACGGTTCGCGGTCCTTCCGAGTTGAACTCCCACATACGGAGAGGACGACATTGGCAGGGCAGGACTCGACGAACCAGCATCACTTGGATTATCTTGGCAAGGCCGACATCCCTCTTGAGGAGGTCTCGGATGCGGCTTTGCAGTTCAGCACGTCGTTAATCGGCCCCCAATCCAGCCCCTTGTTGACCCATGACGCCAGTTGCGGCGGGAAGCCCGAGCGGAACGCTGGAGAGGCCGCCCGCTTTGTACCTCGGGGAGCTATGATATAAAACCACTCTTGCTACCATAAATCAGATGTTTCCGCGGAAGAACCCTTTGGCCATGGGGCGTCGGCGCCTTTTCTTATAATAGCACCTCCGCACTCCACGTGATGCCCGTCAATCACCCTCGGCCTCACATTGAAGGTCTTGAGCCACAGGCCGAAGTGGGGGGTAATGCGGAGAAAGGCTTCACACACGACGATAAACGACGAGATGTGAAGGATGGAATCCGGAGCTAGATCATGGAAATCTAGCCCGTAATAGAACATAAGCCCCCTCACGAAGGGATCGAGACTAAAACCTAGCCCTCGGAGGAAGTGGAAAATAAATACGACACTCTCGTTGGGTTTGGGAGTGGGGATGACCTGCCCTTGACCAGGCAGCCTGTGCGGGATTTCGGCGGTGAGATACCTGGCCTCCCTAAGCTTCCGGATGTCCTCCTCTGTGACGGAGGAGGCCATCCACCGGCCTTGAAGATTGGATCCGGACATGGTCGAAGGACCGAAGTGCTTTAGCTTGAGCGTTGGGTGTTGGAACTCGAGGTGCGGGAGGGGAAGGATCAAGCGTAGGAAGAAAAGGACAGGCCTTGGCCCCTTTATAAAGAGGACGAATATCAAGCGTCCCCCGCGTGACCATTTGGGACTTGCCTAAAATCGAGGAGTCATATTAAACAAACACGGTTGGGTTACCCACACCCATATTGATGAGAATCATGTGATAAGGGGGACACGATCTCTGCTTCGACAAGACGTGCCAATAAAACCGCCTCGCAGCACGTGTCGTGGCTAGTTAGGAAAAACGGTTTGAATAAAGACTGGGCCGTGGTGGGACGACACGCTATGAAAAGCTGTCAGCGGATTAGATTTATGGAAAATTATACTCTCTACGGTGGTATGTGGAATTTGTTTTGCGGAGCCGGACACAATTCTCATGTTATAAATCTTCTATGGAGTATTCGGAGGAGGAGCCCGCCTTGCAATGTCAAGACAATCTGGCCTTGAACTCATCGTCATTGTAGCGGGTTCAGGGCTACCGAGGGAGTCTGGATTAAGGGTCCTCGGACAGCAGGACTATATACTTTGGCTGGACTATTGGACTATGAAGATACAAGATTGAAGACTTCGTCCGATATGCGGATGGGACTCTCCTTTGCGTGGAAGGCAAGCTTGGATATTCGGATATGTAGATTTCCTTCTCCGTGACTGACCTGTGTAACCCTAGCCCCCTCAGGTGTCTATATAAACCGGAGGGTTTAGTCCGTAGGACAAGAACAATCATAATCATAGGCTAGCTTCTAGGGTTTAGCCTCTACGATCTCGTGGTAGATCAACTCTTGCAATACTCATATCATCAAGATCAATCAAGCGGAAGTAGGTATAACCTCCATCGAGAGGCGGAACACAGGTAAAACATCGCGTCCCCTGCCTCCTGTTAACATTAGCCTTAGACGCACAGTTCGGGACCCCCTACCCGAGATCCGCCGGTTTTGACACCGACACTCGCACAGGAGGAAAAGGGGGCCGCCACCCCGCCAAGACCTGCCGGAGGAGAGCCACCACGTGGACCGAAGAAGACTCGCCGGCGCCGGCGACGCCACGCTGCGCAGAGGCCGCGGAAGGACCGAGCCTCCCACGCCAGGAGCGCACATGTGGCGAAGCACCCACCGCCGCCGTCTGCCGGCTGGGCTTAACCGTCGGCGATCCTCCGTGACAGTGACGGAGGAGGAAGCAAGGGGAGGCGGGCGGTTGGTGGAGTTCTTGAGCCATTGTCGGGGAGCGGCGGGGGGGGAGGGGGGTATTGCGGGAAATTAGGCATATTAACTAACCTGTGCATGCAATGGCTACTGCCTGATCCAATCAAGGAGACCCATGCACTAGCTTCCATGGAGAGACCAGGGAATAAAGTGACGTGCTTAAATGCTGCAGCCTAATTTTTTTTTTTTTTTGATAAACTATGCAGCAGCCTAGTAAACATGGTACACAAGGTTTGGTGGCTTTCGGACCCAATAAACCTGAATGGAGGGTGTAACACCCAGGAAATTCTGAATGATATTTTAAAAATCGAATAATGTTCCATATTCCAACTTTTTTTTTGAACCACTTGAACACATTTTGAAAAAGTCCTTTTTCATAAAAGCATGAATATTTTTCGAAAATTTAGAATAACATTTCTTACAAGCATGAACATTTCAAAAAATTTAAGGAGATATTTTAGTTCAAAATGTTAAGAAAATATTTCCGAGCAACATTTTGAACACTTCTAAAGAAATATGAGGAGCGTGCAAACTTCAGAACTGACATTTTGAACAATTTTTTTTCGAACACTTTCCTTTCCTTTTTCATCGAGAAAACTCCATTAATTGTAAGAGAAGACTCAAACAACTTGGCATGGTTCCTCGAATTGGTTATATAAACTCATGGAATTTTTTGGGTTATTTCACTATGCCGATAAAAACGAGCTTTCATACGGACCCATCTCGCCTACCCAAACAACCCCCATTGAACGTGGTCTATTTTTTGGACATGCATGAAATGATCCAACTATTGCCAGTACGCAGGCATGCCCATGGTTTGAACGAATTTTGACACTATAAGCAAGTTGCGTCACGTCTGAGCATGTATCAGCTATTTCTCATCGAGAAAACTTCAAAAAGTGCAATAATTGTTAAAACCTTAAACAACTTGGCATGATGCCTTGAATTGGCCATTTAAGGTCATGGGAAAAAATTAGAGTCATTTGAGATGTTGAAAAAAACACGCTCTCATACGGACTCTTCTGGACTACCCAAGCACCTTCGTTGAATATGGCATATTTTTCGGACATGTATGAAATGACCTCACCTTTTACAGGCAGATGGGCATGCTCATGGTAGGCATCCATGCCAGGTTTGAATTATTTCCAACATTATAAGCAAGTTGCGTCACATCCAGCCATTTATCGCCCTTTTTTTACTAAGGAAACTCCAGAAATTGTAAAATTTGTAGAACACCAACACAACTTGGCATGGTGCCTTGATTTGGTCATACAAGTCAATGAAAAAAATGAGGTCATTTAATGGATGTTGAGAAACAATGTGCTCTCAACGGAGCCTTCTCGCCTATCTGGACACCCTAGGTTGAACATGGTATTTTTGTGGACATTCAGAAAAATGGCATCAACTTTGGTTAACTGGTGGGCATGAACATGGTGCAGATGTGAACACTTTTTCAAATTTGCCAGCATTTTTTCATATTTTTGATTTTTTTATTCTTTTTCCAGTGCCTAAACATTTTTTTCCTTCTCTGATTTTTTGTTATTCTTTTCTTTTTTTTAATTGATTTTCTCCTTCTTGAACTTTATTATTCATTTTGAAACCTCCAGAAAATGCAAAAAAATGTCGAAAACTCAAATGACTGGGCATGGTTCCTTGAATTGGTCATATAAGCTCACGAAAAAATTGAGGTTATCTGACGATGCGGAAGCACATGCTCTCATATCGACCCTTCTGACTTTTTCATTGATTCATGTTTACTTTTCCATTTCTTGTTTTCTTCTCAAATTTATTTACCTTTTTAAAAAAAGTTTGTGATTTCATTTTTTTTGGAAATTTCAAAATTGGTTCATGGTTTTTAAAGGTCATTCAGCATTTTACAAATTGCATTTTCAATTGTTTTGTAAATTCAAAAAATGTACAGGATTTTGAAAAAATGTTTTTTGCTTCCTAGAAATTGTTCTGAATGTAAAAATGCTTGTTGTTTAAATTTTTCTCAAAACTCTAATAATGTTCATGTTTTCCCATAATGTTTGGAACTTTCAAAAAAGTTCAGGTTTTCTAAAACTAGTTTGCGGTTTCCCAAAATGTTTGAGTTTTTTAGAAAATTTAGAAAATACTCGTGTTTTCATATTTTTTGTAAATTTGAAAAATATACGAGAATTTCAGAAAAAGATTATTGTTTTCTGTAAACTGTTCAGAATGTTAAAAATGTTCCTGTTTTTGATTTTTTTTCTCCAAACTCAAAAAATGTTTGGGAATTACTTAAAATGTTCGTGCTTTTGAAAAATTGTTCAGAATTTCCAAAATGTTCCCATTAACAAGTTTTGTTCTTTAAGTTCCAAAAATGTCCGCATTTTTTCATAAAATATTTACGATTTTGAAAATGGTTCCTATCAAAAAAGGCAAGGTGTTAAGAAAAAAATGGTTTTTCAAAGTTCGTTAGAGTTGTTGAAACAATTGCTGGATTTTCAAACATTACTTGTTTTTAAAAAAAATTATTCATAATTTCCAAGATAAGATATAAAATCCAAAAACTGCCCAGATTCTGTGTTGTAGTTAGTTCTTAAAGTTGAACGCTCCTTGTTAGCCAAGAATCTCTTGTAGGTTGACTGGTTAGTAGTTGCACTTTTTCAGGTGGAAGCGCAGAGTTCGAATCCACCCGAGGTCACTCAATTATATTTTTAGCGAACATGTCGCTGCCGTATGTGCGAGCGCTACTGCGGCCACTTCTTGGGCCGGCCGAGTCAGGGGTATGCAGAGCGTATACAAGTACAAAGCTGGTATTCCATGTCAAAAGTCCATATTGTCTTTTATATGTTTTGTGTGGGGGTTGTACCGAAGCGTTCGATTCCGTGATTTTATAATTTGGGTGTGCACTCAGCCAATAGCAGGATGTGATCAACTGATCATCTAATGTTGAATGTCAAGATGTCATGTTTTTCTGTAACAAATGGGCACACTAGAGCAATAGAACATCTATTATCAAGTATTAAGTGTTCCCTGAAGAAACCTCACTTGGTAAAGCCAATGTCCAATCACAACATCAAAAGAGCGTCAAGGAGATGCAAATGAGAGCTCTTTTACAGTACCCTCAAACTAATATAGACCGTTCATTCCTCCTAATCCAATGGTTTATATTGACTGGTACTTCAGTTCTAACATTAGAGAGTACCACCACGAAAAAGGAGGGAGTACCGTGACCTGAAGGTTAAAATAGTAATTTGACAATATAACTAATTTCCTAATCCTAAGTTCATCCATAATTTCTGCGGTGGCAATGCACTGCTATTCGTCAGCCGGCGAAGGAAATTGTTGGGCAGCCACATGCTCCGAGCGCTGAAGCCACAAACTACATGCCCGTGAGGCATGAATGCAATAGAGCCATGGCCGATGCCCGATGGAGCCGCAGATTACGCAAGAAATTTCTGCGCAGATCATCATCTTCCTCGTCTGAATTCGTTTTAAGAAATTCTTTCCCATCTGAATCTCTGAGCGACAATCCTTTCCCATCCGAATCTTCCGCGAGAAATTCCTGTGCAGATCAGCATCTTCCTCTTCCGATAATCTATAATTAATCCCTAAATTAAATCTTTACGACGGGGACAGTTATGCAATCCAGACGAATTCTGTCGTTGATGGAAACTGCACACTACAACAGGTTTGTTCGCCTCAAATTACCATACATCCTACGGCGATCAATGTTCTGTTTTTTGAAGAAACACATGATTGATTTGTTACTAGTCGCACGGTGATGAAAGTGCCTCCAGCGGCGGCTGCGCGGCCACATGCTCTTGATTAGGCTAGTGGATTAGGGAACCTAGGTTAAAGATGAAAAAACAATACTTCTTTAGCAGGAGTAAGGACTAAACTAACCCTGCAAACCAACGGATGAATTTGATCGGTACTCCCACTCTACTCTAGGGAGTACCAAGGTACCGTAAAAAACCTCATCCTAATTGTTGATAGTTACTACTTACAACTTACACCTGAAATTCACACCATCTTTGTAGAACTGCAAGGTGTCACTCAATGGAACAGCAATGCTCCTATTCCACACAAGAGAGCGACCAATGGATGTCGCGAAATCCCATGAGCTCGTCGCCCACCACTTGGCACGCCGGTGCCTATCTCTGGGATGCCTTCGCAAGAAACCCCTTCCTTTCCTTTTTGGCACTCGTCGGCGAATAGGGCTGGCGGGTACGAGCCATGGACGTTGATGTAGGTTAACATTGTGTCTGCACAGTTAGTGCTCTGGTTGTTGATGTACGAGGCAAATGGGCATGCAAATTTCTTGAAAGCATCACAACATTCCGTAGGAGGCGATTGTGGCCCTTTGCACCTGCTTGTGATGATTGTGTAGTTCTGGGACTCGAAGTCCAGAGGGCAGTCTGATAAGCATGCACATGAATAAACAGAAGCATAACAAAAGAAGGTATTGAAAGTCTTGAACGTGGTGAGAAGTATACTATCTAAAAAATGCTCCCTCCGTCCGGAAATACTTGAAATAAGGGTGCACATTTGCATAATAGCTATCTGGACATACAGAATCCAAGTTGCAACTGATGTACTATGGAAATTTGAAATGTAGAGTCCCAACTTTTACTACTGAACGATACTTTTCCATTGGTAGTTCACCATTGAACTCTGTTTTTGTAAGCCCAGGAACTCCACACAGGCCCTGTCAATCCTAACCGCATATGGGCTCAAGTTAACAAGCCTGTGAATTGCAGATGGGCACAAGCATGTGAATTCAGTTAACAAGCATGTGAATTCAGTATCTTCAGTTCGTCAAGCAGGCATACGCCGAAATCTATCCAAGCCGCAGTCTACCTATTTCGAAGTCAGGTAACACTGGAGTGCTATCCAACACCATCACTTCCAACCAAATTCTCTCTAGCATCACTAAAATCAGACCAAATCCCTCCATACATCCTCGCACCTATCGCCGTTAAACTTAGAAAGAAGAAGATTTGAAACTACGTACCCCTCTTGGTCTGCAGCAAGCTCCTCCCCGTGGATCCGGTGCTGGCCTGGAATACGCTGTCTGCTCAAACACCGACAAAACAGAACAAACCCATCACAATCCGCTTCAAGAAGCAAAATACTAGTACTGCGCAGTACTTGGGAGTTGGGAGCACCGGAGCACACACGGACCAGACACGGACACGGAGGGCGACGCGGAGGCAGAGGCGAGCCCGGCCAGGACGGCGGCATGGAAGAGGAGCCAGAACCGGTGGGTCAGAGCCATCGCTCGCCGCTGCAGCTTCATCTTCAGCGGAAGCTTCTTGGCTCTTGGGCGAAGATGGCTCGGCACTCTGTTCTACTCTAGTGGACTAGTGGCGCGGGCGGCTATCGGGAGACCTCTAGTCTCCGCTAGCACTCAAAGGCGACGGCGACCGCCATGACAGCGCCACTTGTGGGGTCGAGGTAACCTCTTAATCCCACCATTGGCTCGCCAATTTCTCCGGGCCTACTACGATCAGTTTAAGTGGTGGGGCCAAAACATGCTGCGCAGAGTTGAATACACTGATGGGTAAATTTTGGTGGAGTCAGCAAGACAAGCAAAATCCGATCACAAAATCTAAAAAGCTACCGCACCAACCCGGAGAACGAAAGGCGGTAGGGTTTTTTCGCCACGCATGAGTTGTTTTATTCATTAGCCGTAAGTACGTCGTTATCAAGATTTAATGTGTTCACCTGGTTAGTCTAATTTGAAAGAAACTTCACGTACAATTATTTTGGTTTCCGAATTTTAAAAAGCCATATCTTTCAAACCGCGTCGAATTCAGATCCGTCTTCACTGCTGAATTCTTTGCGACGAGATCTTCAAACTAGATCCCACGTAGAGTATGTTTAATTTTTTTTGATGAGTATCTTCAAACTGTAACCCAAAATCTAAAAAGTGATCGCTAACCTGAGTAAACGGTAAAGAACGCTTTTGCATTAGTTGTTTTTATTCTGTTAGTGCGTATACGTTATCGTGATTTAATATATTCACACCGATTAAATTTAAAAAGAATACTTTCACGTACAATTATTTTGGTTTTCCGAATTTTTAAAAAGCCATATCTTTCAAACCGCGCGTCGGAATTCAGATCCGTCTTCACTGCTGAATTCTTTGCGACGAGATCTTCGACGAATTTTTTTTGATGCAAACTTTGGCACTATATTGTGCAACTTCAGATCGTCATGCAACTTTAAGATCTGCATGGTGCAATTTTTTCAAACCCAGTTTTTGGAGCTGCATCCACCGTAGTTGTAGTTGCACACATAGTAGTTCTAGTTGGCACATGAATGGCCACAGAGTTGCACAATCTGGTCCGCATAGTCGCATATGAATTGTCATAGCTTGTAATATAGTCTAGTAGCACATATATTGATGTTTAGTTGGCTTGTAACATAGTCTAGTTGCACACACATTGATGTTTAGTTGGCAGGAAGACTAGTTGCACACACATATGCTTAGTGGCTTGTAATATAGTCTAGTTGCACACACATTGATGTTTAGTTGGCAGGACACTAGTTGCACACGCATTGATATTTAGTTGGCATGACTAGTTACACACATATACTTTCAATTGGCGTGCAATGTAGTCTAGTTGCACAATGCAGTACTTTAGTTGCACCATATAGCACCAAAGTTGGCATAAAAAAAATCGTCGAAACATACTCATGCGGGATCTAGTTTCGAAGATCTCGTCACGATGAATCCAAAGGTGAAAACGGATCTGAATTGCAACGTGTGATTTAAAAAATATGACTTTTTAAAGATTTAAGAGGCGAAAACAAATGTGTTTCACAGTCTAGTCTGTATGCATATAATGATAACAAAAACATCAACTAACTGACAAAAAAGACACACACTAGATAATTGCTATTTATAGATTATTAGGGGACCAAAACTTGCAATTTTAGGCCGGCCGCTCGCAAAGTGTAGCGAGCAGCCGGCCGCTCGCTAGACCGGTCCAAATGCGATGCATTGGATTAGCTAGGAAAAACTAGCTAGGCCGAAAGCAATGGGTGGATTGGGTTTCCGAGATATGCATAGCTTCAACATGGCGATGCTGTCCACGCAGGGTTGAAGACTTCTCCAAAATCCCAACAGTCACCGCGCAAGGGTACTGCAGGCGAGATATTTCCCCGGACGGTCCGTACTCGATGCTGAAGTACATGATGGAATTTCATACTCGTGGCGGAGCATCCTGCATGGTTTGGAACTCGTGAAGCAAGGTTATATTAAGAGGATTGGGGACGGATCTACGGTGCACATCTGGTCGGACCATTGGATACCCAGATCCTGGTCACGGAGAGTGATCACACCGCGGGGTGCAAACCTTCTCACTACAGTCAATGAGCTCATCAGCCCAGTTACCGGCAGATGGGATGAGAGGCTTGTCCGAGACACCTTCTGCGAAGAGGACACGAAATAGATTCTAAATATTCCCCTTCGGGAGGGGGTAGATGATTTTAATGCCTGGCACTTTGATACGAAGGGTGAATTTTCAGTCAAGAGTGCTTATAAGCTCCATGTTGAGCTAGGCAAACAAGCACAAACGGGGGCGCCCGGATCGAGTACTGCCGGCGCGGGACAGCTAGAGAGGCATGATGATCCAACCTGGAAATGTATATGGATGCGATGTCCTGTTAAGCTGCAGATGTTTGTTTGGAGGATGAAGCACGCACTATGCACTAACCTGATGAGGAGAGGTATGAAGCTAGAGAGCTCTCGCTGCTTTATTTGTGGGCAGGCGGAGGAGGATGGGGCACATTTATTCATCAAATGCAAGATGGTCAAGGAGGGATGGCGAGCAATGGGTCTTGAGAAAGAACGCATGGAGTTTGAAGGCATCAGGGGGGTGCATGCAATGCTTGATAAGTTGTGGGAGCTAGATGAGAGGAAGAGGATGCTTATAGTAATATTTTGGTGGCACTGGTGGAATAACAGGAACAAAATACGGGAAGGGGAGCTGCCTGTCCATATAGCGGAGGTAGTCAGGCGAACGAGGTGTGATGCACTAGAATATGAGGAGGTGTACAACCGGTCAGGTAAAACGACCTCAATCGCATGGGTGCCACCTGCTAATGACGAGATCAAAATCAACCTTGACGGGGCCTATACACCGGTAGGTAGCCTTGGTGGATGGGGCGTCGTGGCCAGGGATCACGAAGGGCATGTGATAGTAGCTCGGGCCGGTCGGCTAGATCACACGGCGGATGCCTTTGCTGCCGAGGTTGGAGCAATGACAGCGGCGGTGGCGACAGCGGCAGACCTCGGTGCCATTAGAGTCGTTTTTGAAACTGACTCGCAGTTGCTTGCGGATGCTCTGGACGTCGGGAAGACGGACTCTCTTGACCCTATGCTGCAGCCATAGAAGACATAAAACTACAACTGAAGATGTGGTTCTCGAAGTTTAGTAGGCTAGCCTACCGTCGGGAGGCGAATTCTCTCGCACATGAGCTAGCTAAAATAGGTTGTATTTGCTTGCCAGACATTTGTATGGAGTGGAACACCAATGTACCGCCCATTGTGGCTGATCGTGTGTTGGGCGATATGCCCAGCCACCGTTGATTTATAAAGCTATGCTTTCCCTTCAAAAAAAGCTTAAGTGGTGGGGAAGGCTCATTCTCTTCAGAAAACAACACTGTACGAAGTGGTCAACATAAACTTTTGAAGCTTTGATTTGGCCAAAATAAATAATGACAATAAGTAACAAAGCTAGTGGAGATAATAATGCATTCTGCAGCTACTTGGGCCTGATGGAAAAAATCAGGGAGCAACACTACCAGAATAACTGGCGAAGCCGACGGCCGAACCTATGCCGACGGCCCCCGTCGGCATAGATTGGCCTATCCCGAAGGCCCAGTCCAGGCCGTCGGCATAGAAAAAGCCGTCGGTGTATATCAATCTATGCCGACGGCCCCGTCGGCAAAAGCTCACCCGTCGGGCGCTAGAAATATGCCTACGGTGGCCGTCGGCATAGAGACGGCCGTCGGCATAGCACGTGGGCCCGGCTACGGACGGAGACACCGACGGGCGGCTGCCGCATAGACGCCATGTCATCGATGTCGGCGGGCGTTCTCCAAAAGTGCCGGGCGACGGCGGCCGTCTGCAGGAGGGGCACACTTTGGAGACGCTGCGCCGCTTTTTCGGACATGCCAAAGACATCAGACGGCATGTATGAGGGCGATGCGACGCCGGGTGGCATTACTACCCCCACAGGCCCCCTGGCCCCGCCTAACCTCAGTAGCGTTTGACCACGGGATCTAGCCCTTTGACTTTGCACGGACGGGTTTGACCAAAGGGAACTATCCACCCGATGCCGTGTTAGGTCAGCCGAACACTTTAGAGCAACATCCGGGCCAAACCCACGAAGATCCCCTCCGTAGACCCGACGCGTCCGCTTCTCCGGTGCCGTGGCGGCGGCCGTCCGTGTGAGGGGCACACTTCGGAAGGCAGCGTGCGCATCTTCGGACATGCCAAAGACATCAGACGGCATGTATGAGGGCCGGTGCGGCGCCGGGTGGCATTACTACCCCAGTGGCCCCATCCGCCCTAACCTCGTAGCGTTTGACCACGGATCTAGCCCTTTGACTTTGCAGACGGGTTTTGACGGTGGAACTATCCACCCGGCCTTGTTAGGTCAGCCCATACGAACACTTTAGAGCAACATCCGGCCAAACCCACAAAGAAGATCCCTCCGTAGACCCGACGCGTCTGCTTTCCCCCTCAAGGTGCCGTGGCGGCCTTGCGTCCAGGTGTGAGGCACACCTGAGACGCTGCAGTCGCTTCTTCGCATGCCAAAGACATCAGACGGCATGTATGAGGGTCTGCGGCGACGCCGGGTGGCATTGCTACCCTCAGGCCCGCGGCCCCGCCTAACCCTATAGCGTTTGACCACGGGATCTAGCCCTTTGACTTTGCACGGACGGGTTTGACGGTGGAACTATCCACCCGGCCGTGTTAGGGTCACCCCATACGAACACATTAGAGCAACATCCGGGCCAAACCCACAAGAAGATCCTCCGTAGACCCGGACGCGTCTGCTTTCCCCCCTCCAGTGTCGGCGGCGGCGCCGTCTGTCCGTGTGAGGCACACCCCGAGACGCGTGCCACCTCTTCGGACATGCCAAGACATCAGACGGCATGTATGAGGGCCCGTCTGCAACGCCTCGGGTGGCATTGGTACCCCTGTGGCCCCCTGGCCCAACCTAACCTGTAGCGTTTGACCACGGATCTAGCCCTTTGACTTTGCACAGACGGGTTTTGACCAAAGGAACTATCCACCCGGCCGTGTTAGGGTCAGCCCATACGAACACTTTAGAGCAACATCCGGGCCAAACCCACAAGAAGATCCCTCCGTGTAGACCCGACGCGTCTGCTCCCCCTCCAGTGCCGGGCGGCGGCGCGTCCGTGTGAGGGCACACCTCAAGACGGTGTCGCTTTCTTCGGACATGCCAAAGACACTGACGGCATGTATGAGGTATCACTGAACGATATCACTCTGAAACCTTTAGTGCCGGCACCGGCCGGGCTGCCCGCAATCGAAAGTTTGAGTAATTGTCCGTTTTCTTCATATAAGTCTAATGAATATCGAGCTTGTAACGTATGGATTAGTTAACTATTTAAACAGGTCAAATTGCTTTCCTCAGCCGAGGTGGGACTATTTTAAAAAAATTGTGGTTTGCATATATATGACGACGGTTCAGCTGGCAGATAGGCCTCCCCACCTATGCCGACGATCGTCCGTCGGCAGATGTGCACGTTATCCACTCCCCTTGCCATCGACATGTGGGGCCCAGGCCTATGCCGACGGCCATGCTGGCCAGATAGGGCCAACCTTATCCAGACCGCACCCGACCGCACCCGACCTCCTCCACTCATTTTCTCCTCAACTGCACCCGAGCACGACTCCCACCGCCCGCCCACCTCCTCCGCCGCCACCCGAAAGACGCCACCGCGCCTGGGCCGCCGAAACGCAAGGTCAAGGCCTCGCTGACCAAGAGCCCCACCCCGAGCCCGCCACCCACGCCTCGCCTACGACCCCCGAGCCACCCCGCACTCGACCTGGCTGGCGCCTCTGACCATGGCCAAGATCGCCACCACCACTTGGCTGGCCCGCCCGCCGCCCGCCTCCGACCTTCCCGCCTCAACCCCGCCCGCCTGACCCCCTCCGCCTCCCGCCTCGCCTCGACCCCCATCGGCCTCCGCCCCGATCAAGGCCTCTAGCCCAACTCCGGCCGGCCCTCTCAAGGTGAAATTTTATGTATTTTTAGTGTTTTTTAGTAATTTTGTAGCTAGTTAGATAGGTATTTAGATAGTTAGATACCTAGTTAGATAGGTCGTTATATAGATAGTTAGATAGGTAGATAGTTAGATAGTTAGATAGATAGTGAGATAGTTAGTAGGTAGATAGTTAGATAGTTAGATAGATAGTGAGATAGGTAGTAAAAAAAATTGGTTAGATGAGATGCTATATGTTGCATATCTTGCAAAAAAATTTGGTTCGATGAGATGAATCAATGATTATGACGAATAGGTGATAATGATGATGATGAATATGTGATGACGATGATGAATATATTGTTAATGTTTTTAGGTTTTTTGCCTACATGATGCAAAAATAAATGAATGCATGTTTAAATGTTTTAAATATGCTCTATGAGTTGTGATGTTCTAAAATTTTTGTCCCGATGGAATTTGCAGGCTCTGTGGTGTTGCATTTCATCAAAGTGACCGTCCGACGCGACGTTGTTCCCTGAAAGCATCCCTCCGTTGTTCGACTCCTTCCCTACAAATGAGGGTGAGCTACAAGTCCATCTCCTCCATTTTTTGATGTCACTAGATTTCATTCTCAAGTCAACTGGCGTAACCTAGGCGCCTCCGTCCGAAAGGGTTGCATCGATAAATATGCATTCAATCGCATATTTATCACCGCAGCTTGTTTCGGATTGTCCGGCGTTTTTTCCACGGACAGCCCGAGGATGTGTAGATTAGGTATGTTCTCCATATTCTACCCGTTCCGAGACAGGATTGGCGGCACCTCCCCATTGTTCTCCAGAGCACATTCTCTCGGCTATTTGCCGAGACGTGTATCTGGAGAACAGCGGGGAGGTGCTGCCGAAATTTTGTCTTGGAACGGGGTAGAATGGAGAACGTACTCAATCTACACATCCTCGGGTGGGATTAGGACCCATCTTTACCTATTAGAGATGTAGGTGGATTCAACGCGGTAGAAACTGAAAATTTGATGTGATTAATTTAAGTGAATCCTTAATTATGTTGTGTGGCTTGCAAAATAGCAGAGGATGGCAGATAATCAAGGATGTACAAGTGGTTTTATCCGGCTTAAATCGAGTAACATCAGAGTGGATCACGAAAACCGATGTGTATTTGAAGGAGATATTTCATCGCCCAATGAGAATTATCCCAAAGATGCCCTCTGCGAGATGTGCCGACGTCTCCGTAGAGAAATCAGGACGGACATGAGTGAGCACCTTCGCACGCACGGATATATGCCAAACTTTGACATGCCGCCGATAAACATAGCCGAGCAGGACCGTGGTAGAGAGGAGGTGATGCGACAACGCATCGATGGATATGAGGATGATGGGGGTCAGGGACATGCTAGATGATGTCATTGTTGCAGAAGCGGCAAATGCGACACCTTCAGAGAATGAACCGGAGGAGCCGGAGGCAACCGCAAAGGCCTTCTTGGAGGTCTGGCCTCGTCGAAGAAACCTCTTTATGCGGGTGCGACAATATCTCAACCGGATGCCATCTCACAACCGATTGCAGCCAAGGCTGAGTACGGTCTGCTGTAAATGCTTCAAGCATTCTTGGGAGTATGGGCTAACATCCTCCCCGAGGGTCATGAACTGCCGAAAAAGCATGTACGATACAAAGAAAATCATGAAGGCACTCTCTATGGATTATGAGAAAATAGATGTTTGCCTCAAGAATTGCCTTTTTGTTTAGGCATGAGTATGCGGATGACAAGTAATCGTAGGCAAAGGCGGTTCGTCTCGGTACATTGAGGTGGTCGGTGAGGATGGTGAGAAATAGCAGCTAACCATCCCCATTAAGGTTCTTCGGTATCTTGATTTTATAAAAATACTGAAGCGCCTTTTCATCACGAAGGAGTCTGCCAAAATGATGAAGTGGCACAAGGAAGGTATAAGGTACAATCCAAAAAAATCATACATCCATTGGGAGGGAAAGCATGGAAGTCGTTCGATGAAGAATACCCCGAGGAAGCAGCCGAGGCTGGGAATGTCAGAATAGCCATATCAGGTGATGGGTTGACTCCATATGGTATGTCGTCCAATCCATACAACTGCTGGCACGTGTTTGTAATTCCGCTCAATCTTCCTCCCGGTGCCCTAATGCAACGCAAGACCATGTTCTTGTCGCTCATCATTCCAGGCCCGATTATCCGGGAAGCAATTGGGTGTGTTTATGCAGCCGCTGGTGGATGCTTTGCACCATTCTTGGTACTTTCCGACGCTGACGCATTTGACGACCGGATCTGCAGAGAGAAATTTCTTGATGAAAGTTTGGTTGCACTATTGCATGCATGACTTTCCGGCTATGCTCTATTCTGCGGATGGTGTACAAGTGGGAAGATGCCATGCCGCAGTGCATGCAGGCTCTGCGAATGATTTGGCTGAGTAAGGGTGGCAAGTATGTAGCCTTTGACCTGCATCGACAGTTCCTCCCTCCAGACCATCCAGGCAGGGAAGACAAGAAGAACTTTACGAAAGGTCGGGTTGTCCTTGAAGTAACCGAGATTCCAACATTTTCGGGGGCAGATGTTCTTACTCGCCTAAAAGCTCTCCAGCCTAAAGTCAAAGGCAAAGGCAAATCCAAAGCCAAAGGCTTCGAGGGATATGGTGAGACGCACAACTGGACTCACATAACCCCCTTCTCGCAGCTTCCCTATTTCAAGGACCTCAAACTTCCTTACAATATCGATGTGATGCACACCGAAAAGAATGTGGAAGAGTCTGTTTTCCACACGATCCTCAACATTCCTGATAAGACGAAGGATAACGTTAAAGCTAGAGCCGATCAACAGAGAATTTGTGATAGACCACGTCTGAACATGAAGCCTCCCACAGGCCGTCGAAAAACTGGTTCAAGCCAGATGCTGACTTTGTCCTTAAACCGCCAGAAAAAAAAGGAAGTACTTATCTGGCTGAAACACATTTTGAAGTTCACCGATGGTTATGCATCGAATATAAGTAAGGGAGTCAATCTTTCAACGGGCAAAGTGACCGGCCTGAAGAGTCATGACTACCATGTATGGATTGAGCGGATAATGACGGTGATGGTTCGAGGCTATGTCCCCGAGCATGTCCGGGCGAGTGCTTGCCGAGAGCTAAGCCATTTCTTCCGCACGCCTGTGGCTAAAGAAGTAAGTAAAGACGTGATTGAAAAATTGCATAATAAGGCACCGGAGTTGATAGTCAAGCTAGAGAAGATCTTTCCGCCAGGCTTGTTTACACCGATGACACATGTCATTCTACACCTCGTGAACGAGGTATTGTTGGGCGGGCCTGTGCAGAATCGGCTGGCAAGACGCCCTCGAGAGATGTAACAAGCATGTCCGGCGTAAATGTGGAAACAAAGCTAAGATTGAAGCTTCCATAGCAGAGGCAGTTATCATAGAGGAGGTGTCAGACCTCAGGACATCATACTTTCCAGACCACGGTCCCCATCTGCATAACAAGGTGCCTCGATACAATATAGAAGAGCCAAGTATCAACCCAGGCTCCATCTATTCAACGCGCAATAATGGGAGGGCTGGGGCCTCAAACCTTATAACATGCCACGACAAGAGTGGGAGGACCTCATGTTCTATATCTTGCACAACATCAAGGAAGTTGAGGAAGTGTGGATGAGGTAATACCACTACACCATTCCTTTATGTCTTCCACATCATCATGTTCTATGTTCACTTAGTCCCGGTCTAACACCGCATTTCTTTCTTCTAGTGATTTCGTTCAAGAGGAATGGACGGGAATGAATCCTCCTACTGAGGCGGAGGCACTTACTCTTCTCTGTCATGGAAACCCTGGACGTAAAAAATTTGTTGCTTGGTTCATGGAGAAAGTAATTTTCCACACTCCCTATTAAATAACTAGTTCAACATTTATTAGTTAACTAATGCACGCAACAATTTAAATTATACTTGTAGGGAAAAGATCCGAACATATCTATGGATGATGAATTGAGATGGGTTTCCATGGGTTTTGACCCTGTCGTCATGACATGTAAAAAGTATGATGTGAATGGGTATCGCTTCCATACAGAGGAGCACCAGAACAGCCGGCCTGATCCCAAAAGTATAAATACCGGAGTGTACACCCCCGGTCAAAATTCAGTAGACTACTACGGAAGGGTACAAAATATATACGAGATTCAATTCCACCAGGGGCCCCTAAGTCTTCCTGTGTTCAAATGTCAATGGTTCGATCCGCGGGAGGGTGTAAAACATATGCCTTCCATTGGTTTGGTCGAAGTTAAACCATCAACCGTCTATGCCGGAGCCGATCTCTTCATTGCAGCTACCCAAGCTACACAAGTATATTATCCGCCTTACCCATGCCAAAAGAGTACCTAAAGGGTTGGGAAGTTGTGTTCAAGGTGTCGCCACATGGTAAGCTACCGAACCCGAATGAAGACGATTACTACAACATTAACCCCATGACATACGAGGGAGTGTTCTATCAAGAGCAACCTGATGATGATGATGTGGTTAGAAACGATGACCATGACCATTGGATGATGATGATGTGGATCCAAACGACGACGATGCACGGAATGATGGTGAGACCATTGTCAATGAAAATGTCATACTTATGCTAGAAAAGTTAAACGAAGACGCTGACGATGAGGAAGAGCCTCCACCTCCATCAGACAACGAAGATGATATGATTGATAGTGATGATGAGACGGACCGAGAAAGAGGTTACAAATAAAGGATGATTCATATGGTTTCTAGTGTATGCACGCTTCAAGTCTTTTTTTTATAGTTTAGGAATATGCCTTTTTATGCATTTTTATTAATGTGTTTATTATCATGCCTTTTCCTTCATTTTATTAATTTACTAATTGCTTATTCTCTTTTCAATGCAGGTTCGTGGAACATGGGCAAGGGGAAGGCCGACGGCGTGGGTTTCCTACGCAAGGTCACCGGCCTGCCTAGTCGGAGTGGTCGAGCACGTAATCCTCCCCCCGGCTACTTGACGATGACTCCTCACAGGGAGGTCGAGGGAGAGGTGCCCCTAGAGGAGGAGGGGGCGGGGGAGAGCCCCTAGAGGGCGAGGTGGTGGGGGAGAGCCACTACAGGGGGTCGCGGCCAGAAAGAGCGCACCCTCACTGACTTAGGGGTGTTGTCTTCGAGGCCCTCCTCTAGTGAGGTACCCTCCTCGGGCGAGGCAGGAGGAGGAGGAGGACGACGAGGCAGGAGGAGGAGGAGGAGGAGGTTCGGGATGGGGCCGAGGAGGAGGTGGAGGAGGAGGACAAGGAGGAGGAGGATGAGGAGGAGGTTGGGGAGGGGGAGGCAGTCGAGGAGGAGGGTGGTGGCGGGGAGGGGGTTGACAACAAGGGGTGGCTGCGTGGTAACGCATAAAGCTACCAAAAGCAGGTTCCCTCGAGGAGTGTATGGCTCATTGAGCCCACGGGAAAGAGTAAGTGCCACTTTATAATAATTTCATTATTTTGCTTGTCACATGCTCATTCCGGTTGTTATTTATTTTGCTTGTCACATGCTAATAGTTCATTCTTTTGCTGCAATCGGATATATTCTAAAGGGGTCCGTCAGTATTCCAACGCCTCATCACCGCCTTTGCTGAAGTTACACCGGCCGGGGTTGTACCGTCCGGATCTGGGCCAGCACCCGCCCATCGGGTCTTGGCCACAACTGGGAGCACCGAAGCGGCCCTTCACGCGGACCATGGGACCCATGCCAAGGCCGTGATCACCACTTCGGTGAGTTCTCTTCAGCACAAGTCCATTCTAGTTTCATGAATGATTTAACTCATGTCTTCTTCCATTTTGTTTCATGCATGATTGTAGAAATTCTATCGAAGTTCTTAGGAGCCCTGTGGTCGAGCGCGGACCAGATCGTGCTGCGCCAATGCAAGAAGAAGGCCCGCCAGATGCAGTACGAGGTGCATTGGCCATCTCGCAATACCATCACGACTATCTTGGTGTGAAGATGACCAAGGACGACGCGCGGAGGATGGGCATTACCTTGGATAGGGACGAGTTCTTGAAGGTAACTATGCCATTATGCCATTATGCTTTCATTATGCCATTATGCTTTCATTATGTAGGTGTTACCAAATTGGTGTTATGGAAAAGACGAGTCCTGGGCGGCATTGGTGGATCTTTGGTGTGATGAGGCTGGAGCCTGGGCGGCTATGAGAGTCAAAAACAAGGCTAACCGAGGGAAGGAGGGAGTACATGCTCAGGGGAACCGAAACCACTATCTCCACAAGGCAGTTAATGTATGACTAACCCCATTAAACATTCTTATTCTTCTATTTACCATCACTTTCTTATGTATGACTAACCTCTGTTTGGTGGTGTAGGAGGAGAAACGGAAGCGGCCGCTCTCAAACATGCATGCGTGGGAGATCGCCCATACGCGGAAGGACTCCAAGCCTGACGAGCCCAAGTACTACGACAAGAAGACCGCGGAGAGGAAGAAGGCCTACTCTGAAGCGTATCTGAAGTTACATCCTGACACACCTGACCCCATTGCGGCGGCTCTGGACGACAGGGCGGTGGTGAGCATGGGGCCCAAGGAGCACGGCAGTCGGGAGGCGGTTCTCGATGCTGTGATCACTCCTAGTATCTCCTACACACGCCTTCGCTTGGATCGACCCGAAGGCCTCGAGCGAGCGCACGAGCCAGCCAAAGTGACCAAGGCACAGTCCCTCTTTCAGAGCAACAATCTGTAAGTATTTTCCTCTTATCTTCATTGCTCATTTCATTTTCTCCGTGATTTAGTAGTTTTATGAGTTCCATCATGTCATACCGTAGGCCTACCTAGAGTACACACGCCAGGAGACCATGGCGTGGCATGAGAGGCCTTATGAACACCAAGTGGAGAGGGATCGCCAGATGAATCAGGCTTTTCAGGATATGGCGGCCGGCAGGAGTCTTCACTTGCCGCCAAAGACAACGCCTTCCAAAGAAACCAAAGGTCACGACCTTTTGAGGAGTTTGTAGGTACGTAATCGCCCCTCACGGTTAGTTCATCCCCAATCTATTCACCCAAAGCATGTCATGCCTTTCATCACGATCATATATCCCGTTAATATGTCTTTTCAACATCCAGGAATAGGTGGATCTCACAGATTGGCGGTGGTCTTATGACACTCGGGAGACACGGAGTTCGACCACTCCGATCCACAGAGGCGGAGGCGGAGGTGGAGGCGGTCTTGGCGGTAGCGTTGCCGTTAGCGATGACGACTGGGCTTCGCGGTCTTGGCGGTGGCGACCTCACATGGTGCTTTCGACGTGGTGGCGCTTAAGCCTTGTGTGTGGTGATGATACTTGAGATGACTTGTGTGTGGTGATGACCATTTAGAGACTTGTGTGTGGTGCTTTTCTATATGCTTGTGCTTATGCTTATGTTGGTTGTGATGATAATCATTTAGAGACTTGTGTGTGATGATGCTTATACAATTATTGTTTGTTGATATGTGCTGCTAATATGTGTCATTATATATGTGTCTGCGATATGTGCTGTTATTTAAATTGAAATGAATTGAAAACAAAATGTAAAAAAGGAAAAAATCAAAAGCAAACTATGTTAAGCGCCATGCCATCGGCATAAGATTTAGCGTGAGCTTTCAGTTGTCGACGCGTGGCACCTATCTTCAAAGCATAGCCCGTCGGCATAGCTTTTAAACTAAGCTTTACGGCCATGCCGTCAGACAGGTGACACGCCACGTCGACAATTGGAAGCTCAGATGAAGGAGTATGTCGACGGCCCAGTCGACGCAAGATAGTATGAAACTAGGTCGACGGCTAGGCCGTCATGCAAGACAGACATGCCCAGAACAACGGCTTCTCGCCACGTGGCACCTTTACATGCCGCGGCCCGGCAAGTCGCGAGCGCCACATGGCGAAAAGCCGCTGGTCGGCTACCAACTGACCGCCGTTAGGCGATGGCGTTGTCGACAGCCGAGGCCGTCGGCCAGATAGATGTACGCCACCGTCGGGATAGGGTCTATGCCGACGCCTTTCTATGCCGACGGTCATCCCGCTACGCCGACGGATATGTTGCCGACGGCCCTATGCCGACGAGGGCCGCCGGCATAGGCCCGCCCCGGACGGCTTAGTCAGGCTATGCCGACGGCCCCGGCCGCCGTCAAGATAGGGTGCGATTCCGGTAGTGCAACTTATAATTCAAACCATAACAATTCTTCCTGCAAATAAAATAAAATAAAATACAACTGTTCTGAAACAAATAACAACAATTGAAATATAAATGAGATTAAAACGGTGGGAGGTCAATAATATATTGGAATAACTTGAATATGATTGAGGAGTAAAAGTAGACGTGCACTTGCGACGCTGCATTTTCTTCAAAGTTTGTACTTTTGTTGGTCAGTTCTTCAAAATTTGTACTTTTGTTGGTCTCTTTTAAACCTTCGTGTGTTTGATTTGTCAAATTTGGGATTCTATTCATCAATGTGCTGCAATCACTGGCAGACCCACCATGGGTCATTGACATACATCTACACCCAATTTTTTGTAGAAAAAATTGTGTACACACACACACTGTTGGAAATATAAGCAAATTACTACAAGATTTAATCCGAATAAACAGAAGATAAATCATGACTACAGTAACAGAGATTGAACTAATCATGCGAACTAGCATAGCAGATGAACAGATCACATCTAGGGCACATACTAGAAACATGAATTGTACCACGATCTCGAACAGGAAAGATAGAATCACATACGATGCAGCGGAGCAAGACCGCCCAGTGTAAGCCGTTGTCGCCATGTCGTCGAGGATGAGGTGAGGTCGGCGAAGAAGTCGTCGCTCAAGAAGTCGAGGCTGCCAGCCAGCCGTGAGAGTGCGCCCCCAAAACTCCGACGCTTCTCTCAGACAGGATCACGAGAGGCGGGGTTCCGGAGGCTCGCTGTCCCTTCTCAGTGCACGCCGAAAGGAGGGATGGAGAAGACATGCTTGGCGGCGCAATGATCTCGAACGGTGGTGAGAAACCATACTAAGCGGCGGGCGGCTAGGGTAGACGCCCCTGACTATATAGTCTTGGTCGGGTAGGACATGGGAGTAAACCCCATGTCCGAGTCGCCACGATGCAAAAGAATCGAATCGTTTCAAGAATTAACGTGTCCGCTAATTATTAATTAATGACTCATTAATTTTTCTCGAGCAGTAAAAATATAGACAACGCAGCATAGCTCTGCCCTCGGCTCGGCTCAATCCCAAGAACCCATTGCGCGCGCGGCCGTGACGAGGCGTGGCATGGCGAGGAGAGCGAGGAGGAGGAGCGCGCGTGTAGGTCTCCTCTTCTCATGCTCATACAAGTGGTAGAAGATCTCACCTTATAAAGAGGTGCAACTCTCTCTCAACTTATAAGGTGGGACTAAACTTTAGTCTCACTCACTCCACTCACATGTGTGCATGAATGGGCCAAGAGAATTTCAGAATTCTAGTTGGGCTTTGGGCCAAAAGCCCACTGGCGAATTCCAACAATCCCCCACAAAGTCTCATTGGCACATTTCATCATTTGGTTCCAAAACATTGTTTATATACCGGTGCTTAGTGGAGACTGTGAAGTTGAACTTTCACTTAGATTTATGCTACACTAGATCACAACTTGAATAGTGGACTATGCCTTGAACTACAAGTTTTTAAGTAGACTAGTTTCACACAAATTCTTGACTGACACTGGGCTGCCGCAAGGCTTCCCCATGGTGGAGCGTATCGCCGTACTCCGTGGCCTTTCATGAATTTATTAGAGAGCACCCACTTCTCACATCAGCGACGTTATCAGTTAAATTCATATAGGTGTGTTCTCAGAGATGCTCTGCAGGACAACATCTCTGCTTACTCAAATAAGCCACTTGGAACACATTAAGATAGATATCAACCTGTCATGCAGATTAGGAGAGTATTGCATCATCACGGAGTGGGATAATTAAAATAAGGATACTCTCCTCTCAGCTGACCAACAGCTTGTCTCCCACTTCTTCTTCACGGGATCTCCGGTCACATAGAGTGGGTTACCACTATGGACAACTCATGCGGTGGGTCTCAAACCCATCTCCATCGATGCATTATCTATCACATTACGTGATAGACCCTTTGTGAAGGGATCTACCAAGTTTTTCAACGTTTGGATATAATCCAACGTTATAACTCCGGAGTTCCTCAGTTTCCTGAAAGATTTTAATCTCCTGTTCACATGCCTTGAGGATTTCATATTGTCCTTAGAACTGTTCATCTTGACGATCATGCTTGATTATCACGATTCATCAGGATAGGGGTATTGGTTTTTCAACCATAGGTAAGTCCATCAATAGCTCACGGCCACTCGCTTCAAAAGTGGCGTGTCTAATGCCGTGAGTTGTGCTTGTAGTTGACCTCAAGTTAAAGACTTCCAGAAACAGCGCCACCACCAAGTGTAAAAACATAACCACTTGTGGCCTTAATCTCATCGACATCGAGATATCCGATTCGAGTCACTATAACCCTCCAAGACCTTGGATACCCGTGTAGTGAATCCCATAGCTCGCATGATGTTCTTCAAGTAGCGCATAACTCTCTCAAGCGCATGCCAATGATCATCTCCCGGTTTTGACACAAACCGACTCAGCTTGCTCACAGCAAAAGAGATATCAGGCCTCGTGGCACTCGCCAAATACATAAGCGAGCCAATAATATGAGAATACCTCAGTTGATCTCTAGCAATATGTCGATTCTTTTGAAGCAACACACTAGCATCATATGGAGCTGGAGAAGGCGTGCAGTCGCTATACCCAAAACGACTCAAGACCTTTTCGACATAGTGAGACTGAAGCAGTGTGATCCCACCATTCTCATCTCTCAACAGCTTGATGTTTAAGATAACATTAGCTACCCCTAGATCCTTCATCTCAAAACAGTGAGATAAGAAATCCTTAACCTCCTTGATTAAATCAATTTTGGTTCCAAAGTCGTCGACATACAGACAAAGAATAACTCCTTCGCCCCCACCATGGCGATAGTACACACACTTGTCACCATCATTTACTACAAAGCCAGAGTGCTTAATGTTCTTCGAACTTCTCATGCCACTCCTTAGGATCTTGTTTAAGGCCATATAAAGACTTTAATAACTTGCACACCTTTCCTTCCGACTGTACTACAAAACCATCTGGCTGATCCATGTAAATTTCCTCCTTCAACTCTCCATTGAGGAAAGCTGTCTTAACATCCATTTGATGAACGAGAAGACCATGTGAGGCAGCCGGTGATAGTAGCACCCGAATTGTGGTCAGTCTAGCCACAGGTGAGTAAGTATCAAAGAAGTCTTCACCTTCTTTTCCGGTATAACCCTTAGCCACAAGCCGTGCCTTTGTACTTTTCAATCGCATTCATCGTGTCTAAGCTTCTTCTTGAACACCCACTTACATCCTCTGTGTTTGCACCCATAAGGACGGTCAAGGATCTCCTGTGTTACGTTAGCTAAGATGGAATCCATCTCGCCATTTAACAGCTTCCTTCCGAGAGTCAAAGATCGTGGAGATGCATAGGCTTACGAAATAGTCCCGGTGTGTTATCCACAAGGTACACAATGAAATCATCACCAAAGGACTTTGCAGTCCTTCCTCTCTTACTCCTTACAGTGAGTTTCATTGTCACCCTCAACAGGATTCTCAACGTGTTCCATCACAATGATGGGTTCAGGGAATTACAAAGTGAGTTCCTCACTAGATGGAGTAGGTATCTCCTGATTTGATGAACTTGACATATCCTTCATAGGAAATATGTCCTCAAAGAAAGTTGCATCATTAGACTCCATAATCGCACCAATATGCATGTCGGATACCTCAGATTTTATTATCAAAAATCTGTAGCCAATGCTATGAAAAGCATAGCCCGTAAGAACACAATCCACGGTTTTTGGTCCAAGCTTGCGCTTCTTGGGAATTGGTATATTGACTTTCACCAAACAACCCCAAGAACGTAGGTAAGAGAGTTTCAACCTTTTCCTTTCCCATTCCTCAAATGGAGTCATGGTCTTATGCTTTGGGGGAACTCGGTTTAGGACATGACACGCAGTCATTAGCGCCTCCCCCCACCATTCCTTGCAAACACCCGATGTGTATAACATGGCGTTAACCAAATCAGTTAGAGTTTGATTCTTTCTTTCGGCCACCCCATTAGACTCAGGTGAGTACGGAGGCGTCCTCTCATGGATTATACCATGTTCCGCACAATACAGATCAAATTCATCGGAAAATACTCTCCACCACGATCGGACCTAAGCCGTTTAATTATTCGATCAAGTTGGTTCTCTGCCTCAGCTTTATAGTTTTTGAAGAAAGTTAAAGCATCATCTTTTGATTTCAGAAGATACACATAACAATATCTAGTGGAGTCATCAATCAACATCATGAAATATCTCTTTCCACCTTGTGTCAACACGCCATTCATCTCACAAAGGTCGAATGTATAAGCTCTAGTGGCGCCTAAGTCTCTTGCGTCTGCAGTCTTATGGGACTTGCGTAGGTTGTTTAGCTTGCACACATACTTGGCACTTAGAGCCTTTGACATGAGAGATTTTCGGAATTAAATTCATATTGGCTAGCCGCGTCATGAAACCGAAGTTAATATGACAAAGTCGTGAATGCCAAATATCTGACTCATTATTGTGGCAAACATTATTAATAACTTTAGTGCAAATATCTGACAAAGATAGGCGGAACAAGCGTCCAGACTCATAGCCTTTTCCAACAAATTGTCTACACTTGGAAATTACAACTTTATTGGACTCAAAACCAACTTAAAACCATCTCGACATAACCGGGAACCGCTAACGAGATTTTTATTGATGGACGGCACATGATGAACGTTCTTCAGATGCACGGTCTTGCCCGAAGTAAAGTTCAGGTCGACCGTACCGACACCTCGAACGATGGCATGTGACCCGTTCCCCATCAGCACGGGACAAGTCCCTGTGACCTGGTAAGAAGAAAAAATTGAGGCGTCAGAACAAACATGTACATTGGCACCGGTGTCAATTAACAAATCAGGAGATTGAAATACTGAAAGGATGGTAGGAAGAATACCGTACCCAGATTCCTTCATATAACTATCACCGATGACAACATTAGCGGACTTGCCGCTCTTCTCATGTTCGCGCTCCTCAAAGCGGTTAGGATCACCGCAGACAAGGCAAAGTCCCTTCCCCGTCTTGTGAGAATTCTTCTTGAAGTTGGTAGAATGTGATGGCTTGTTCTTTGTATCAAACTTGCCTTTGCCCTGAGTTTTGTTCTTATTGTTTTTGAACTTGTCACTACTAGGGAAAACCCTAGCAGTAGCGCTGGTTTTGTGCTCACTAGTAGCGCGCTACTAATAAGGCGCTACAGTTTATCGCTTAGCAAAAGAACGCGTGCGGTTCGCACGCTCATCGCTAGGACGAATTAGTCGCAGCTGCTTTTTTCACTCCCACGCCATCGCTAATGTAACTACCGGCGGTGTTTTCTCTCCATCGCTACTAGTATTCTTTTTTATTTTTTTATTTTTAGTTTATTTATTCGCCATCGTACAAATATTGATACAATACCAGTTATGAGGTTTACATCATTATGTCCATAATAAAGGTGTCAAATGAAGGTGGATTAGGTTCAAGTGGAGGCAATATGTGGTGCATGTCAAAAGTATACTACTAATCCAAACTTGATCTAGTTTGGACTAGTAGTACTTTCGATGTGCACCACATGTTGCCTCCACTTGAATCTAATCCGCCAGCACAAGATATTATTCATCATCATGGTCATTAGCACCAACAATATTTATTTAATCACCACTAACACTAGCTAATAATAATCATCATAGTTATTACCACCAACACTAGCTATTTTATCATCATAGTAATAGTGTAGCACATCATCATCCTGAAACTCATTTCTAGCTAGCTAATCACTCCCGCTGCTCTCTCTTAGGTAAAACAACATGAAACATGTGTAGCTCTCCTCCTTGATCAAGTTGGAGCATGCAGATGAACATGTCTCCTAATCGTGGATAGTGCCTCTGTTTGCTGCCCCCTAGTACTTCTCTGCGCTCCCCCATCACATATTTGGTCCAGTATTGCACTATTAAGCATCCGTCGCTAATCTTGAATGCACTAAAGTAATCTGCAGGATATCTTGGCCGTAAGCTGATAATACTTATGGTACCTTTAGTCTCGATCCCATAAGGAACAACATTCATCTGGAGTCCCTGTTGAAGAACATTGTATGGTAACATACTTAGCAATGAAGTTTAGCTTCAAAAATAATGTATGGAAAAGATGCAATCGAGGACAAATAGTAAAAATCTTACCATCCTTCCTAAATAGATGTGACCGTAGTTCATTACGAACACTATTGGTCGCACGTTTTCAGTACTAACATTTCTAAATCCAGGAAGAAAATTTGTCTTGACAATATCAAGATCCTCAAGCCATGAAACATAATGACTTAGCTCCTCGCGGTTTAGTTCAGCCTCAGGACAGTAGTAGGTCCTGTCTACCAAGCGCTGGACATGTTTGCTTGCATCGAAATAAGCCGACAATACAAATTAGTTGTCAACTATTTTGAATAAACAATATCAAAGACATAAATATGGTGGAGAAACTTACATAATGGTATAATCGAGGCGTCAGACATCGACCCAGATGTCGGTATTACCTTCAATATCATCTTCCGGACGAATATCAAAGGTGATAACCATATCAGTCTCAAATGCATAAGTCTTGCATATTGCTCGCCATATTTTGCGTCCAAAATAGGTGTAGTCATCTGAATTGTATAATTTTGCATGGAAAATATAACCATGCTCGGTCTTCAAATAAACTTTCTTTACCTCCGTAGTATGACTGAAACCTATCTTATCCAATACAAAAACTCTTGCATGGCAGGGGATACGCTAGTAGAATAGTAAAAAATATAAGTTGAAGCAAATGAAGCAGATGTCATGCTTAATTACGAAAAAAGACTTGTCGTTATGACTTACTGTATCCACTTCGAAGTTCTCATCCAGCTTGATGTCAAGCGCCTATCATCATCTAGGAAGATTCCGTCGACAAAGCATACGAGCGCTTCGTCTTGTGATTTGCAAATACCGAAATCCTTTTCGGTAAATCGCCGACATTTCCTATGTTCATAGTTAAAACATTAATTGAAAATCGATCAAGACAACTACCAGGATACTCAACACACAAATCCGCCCTTTTCGATATTTCCTACATATTACGGCACAAGTCATGCCAAAATTCACGGAAAAATCCAGCATGACCTTTGCTAAAACAGGACATATCGAGCGCCTGAAATTTGTCGGAACGGGAATGAATCAACACTCAGGCAAAACATAGGCCACTCGGAGGTGTAACCTGCAAACATGACCGGCCACTTGGATATTGAGCAACACAAGCTATACATTTCAAAATATCTTATAGGACTCAAATTAGCATGCATTCAATAAGCAAAAGTAAATCATCTCATGCGTCCGTACATCGTCAAATATTATCACTAATACATCACGAATAGTGTCATACATATAACATCACTAATACAACTAAAACCCTAGCACACGGCGGGTATCGGCGCGGGCGGTGGACACCCACAGAGAAGGAACCATCAAGGGATCATAGCTCCAGTGAGATCCCTGGAAACCTGTGCTCCAACGCAAACAAGTAGCGACGGACGTGTGCGTCCTCCTCACTGACACGGTGACGCACCACCTCCATGGGAGTCCTCGAGCCTCGACCGCCACATCGCCCACGCGACCGCCACCAAAGAAGGTTCGGGTCAACGACAGGCTGGCTCTCACCAACCTGCGGCCCCGGTAGGTAGCGCCCAAAGTACCACCCAGTGAGCCAGTCCCCGGACATGGCCCATCTGGTCAAGCAGGTGTCGCCCTCCACCGACTTCGGCAGCGAGGATGCGGGATAGGCATCGTCCCACGTCGATGCGGGAAAAATTGCTTTTAACTAAAAAATAGCAACAAGTTCTTACTAACTAGTTCTATTAATTCAACTAGTTCTTACTAAAAATAAACTTACTATAAATAAAAATATTCTAATATCTAATTAGTACCTAGTTCTTACTAACTAATTAGTACATAGGAACTACTGCCCTAATTACCATCTAATTTGATGAACCTATAGGGGTGGAAAGTGGTAGCGGATATTCCAATTATCCAACTATAAAGTGAAATAAGTGGTCAAATTTTACTCATTTCATGATTCATCTTAGAAATTTGATTCGTTTCCACCCTTACATGAACCCTGACTCATTTGCCGCATCCGCATCCGATTTGTTTCCACTCTTACATGAACCCTAACTAATTTGATGCAACTAAAATATAAAAAACCATAGGCAGAGGTAGGGGGAGGGAGGAGCAGGCGTGCTCACCTCGGGTGCTACTGCGACGAGGGAGGGCAGGCGGCGCCGAGGTCGGGGTCGGGGCTCGGGCGCGGCGGATGGCGGCGCCGAGGTCGGGTCGGGCGGGCGTCTGGGCGGCGTTGAGGTCGGGGGCGGGGGCGGCATTGAATCTGGGGTCGGGGCGGCGTAGAGGGTGTGCGGAGAGCGCGCGGCGGCCGACGGGCGACGGCGGCGGCGAGAGTGTGGACAGTTGGATTTGGGGGAAGTGGCCGTGGGGAAGGACGAACCCCGTGGTTAAGTCAGAAGTAGCAGTAGCGCGTTCCAGGAAGAGCGCTACTGCTACGTTAGCTACAGCGCTTTCTGGGATACACGCTACTACTACTCCTTTCTCTTTTTTCCCCTTTTTCATTTAGTTTTCTTCACATTCAATAGTTTCCTTTCACCATATGATATTTCTTTCATTTTCAATTACCTTTCTATTTGCTTTCCATTTAATTTTATATCCTTTAGCAGTAGCGAGTTTAATAAAACGCTACCGCTACAAAGAAAGTAGCGGTAGCCTTGTTCGTTATAGGTCGCTACTACTATGTGTAGCCTATCGGCTAAGCCGTGGAATTTTAGTAGTAACGTGTTTAGGGCAGCACGCCATCGCTAGAACTTTATCTGCAGCACGATTTGCCCAAAGCGCCGCTTATCGCTAGTTAGCACCAGCGTGCTTTTTTGACCCTCGCTGCTGCTAAAGTTCTGTGTATAAGGTTTTCCCTAGTAGTGTGTTGGGCTGGAAGTTCTTCTTCTGTACCATGTGGGCACTAGAAGCTCCCTCAGCAACTCGAGCACGTGTGTCCTTTGCTCTCGCCTTCTCTTCAACATCAAGAGTACCAATGAGATCTGCAACGGAAAACTCTTGTCTCTTGTGTTTCAGGGAAGTAGCAAAATTGTTCCACGAAGGTGGAAGCTATAATGATGCCTCCGGCAACAAATTTGTCCGGCAACACACACTTGAAGTACTCAACTTCTTTTGCGAGCGACTGTATCTCATGAGCCTGCTGTACAACAAAGCGTTCATCAGTCATCTTGTAGTCATAGAATTGCTCCATGACACACAACTCGCTACCGGTGTTCGAGGCACCAAACTTGGCCTCGAGCGCAGCCCACATGTCCTTGTCGTTGTCAAACGACATATACGAGTCCACAATGGAGTCATCAAGAACACCCAGAAGAGCGCCTTTAAAGAGAGTATCGATCTTCTAAAAAATTTCCAGCTGTGGTGGATTAAGATCGCCCTCAGGCTTGCCCTTGGTGGCGTCATAGTAGCCCATGGTCTGAAACCAGTAGATCGCTCTCAGGCGCCACCTCCTATATTGCGCCCCTTAAAGGCAGGGCGTCTTCAGACAAGAAGAGCAAAACCACTCGAGCAAATTGCCTATAATCAGGTTTTTGGATTGTTGGAAATATGAGCAAATTACTACGAGATTTAATCCGAATAAACAGAAGATAAACCATGACTACAGTAGCAGAGATTGAACTAATCATGCGAACTAGCATAGCAGATGAACAGATCACATCTAGGGCACATACTAAAAACATGAATTTTACCACGATCTCGAACAGGAAAGATAGAATCACATACGGTGCAGCGGGAGCAGCACCGCCGGCGTTGACGTTGTCGCCCATGTCGTCGAGGATGGGGTTGCCGAGGTCGGGGAAGAAGACGTCGTCATGAAGTCATCGCTGCCGCCAGTCATGCGAGTGAGCTCCCCAAACCTGATCGCCCCTCTCCGCATGACAGGATCACAAGAGGCGGGGTTCCGGAGGCCTGCTGTCCCATCTCCCGTGCACGCCGAAAGGAGGGATGGAGAAGACTTGCTTGGCGGCGCAATGATCTGGAACAGTGGTGAGAAACCATATACGGCGGGCGGCGGCTAGGGTAGACGCCCGCCCGACTATATAGTGCGGGCCGGGTAGGTCGTGGGAGTAAACCTCACGTCCGAGTCGTCACGATCCAAAAAAATGGGAAACTGTTCAGTAATTAACACGTCCGTTAATTATTAATTAATGACTCATTAATTTTTCCTGAGCAGTAAAAATATAGAAAACGTGCATAGCTCTGTCCTCGGCTCGGCTCAATCCCGCAACCCGCGGCGCGGCGCGTCGCTTCGCATCGTGACGAGGAGGAGGAGCGCGTGTAGGTCTCCTCTTCTCATGCTCATACAAAGTGGTAGAAGAGCTCACCTTATAAAGAGGTGCAACTCTCTCTCAACTTACGAGGTGGGACTGAACTTTAGTCCCACTCACTCCACTCACATGTGTGCATGAATGGGCCAATAAAATTTCAGAATTTTAGTTAGGCTTTGGGCCAAAAGCCCACTAGCAAATTCCAACACACACACACACAATATGTATATCACAGAAATATCAACCTACGGCCTATTGGCCAATTAGTAGCTCATTTCAGAACTAATAGTGAGCCCAAGAGCACCAACGAGCAGGCTTCACGCACGAGAGACGCACACAGCGCCAGCCACCAGTCAGGATCTTTCATCCACCCATGGACGAGCCGACATTGCGTTACTGACATGCTTTCAAGTGATGGATGATGGAATTCTTTCTTCAAATGAAGAATGATGTTGTCATATCTCGCTTTCAGGCCATGACAAAGTGTATGGTCGTGTTGCTATTTTCTTCTCTATCTGTAATTTTCTCAACCTTTCGAGATATTGTTTCTATTGTTAACAATTTGTATATTTCTTTGTATTGCCGTGAACCAGTTGGCTTCTTTGTGAGGGTGAAAAAAACTGAACACCCAAAATTGAATTCCGATCCGCCACTAGCTGCAATGGGTGTTTTATGTTTGGTTTTCGGTGCTTTGAGGATTAGGTTTGCAACCTTTTTTTGAGAGGAGATGGGAATCTCTTTGACATCTCAATGGTAGTGGCATAACTCTAGACCAATTCTACTAAAATCAAGTTAAACTAAAATAATATGTTGCCCACCTTGGGGCTCGAACCCAACACCGGAATGTAAGAGCCTTGTGCTCTACCAACTGAGCTAGACGGGCAATCTGCCCTAATTTCGAAATTTTGAGATTGTACTTTAGGAAATATTGAGCAATGTGAACTATACACAAAAGTTTAAAACGGGAAAAAATTTGAGTAGACAAACACTGAAAAGTTCCCCGTACCTCATACTCGCATTGATCATAGGTTGGAGCTCCTAAAACAAATGTAGAACTTGAGAACCTAATGATGAATTTTTGAATCTGAAAACTCAACATTTCTTAGTTAGTCCCATGAGCAAAACAAATCACCAATTCCCATGGCATAATACTAACCTACTACTACTACTATGTTAAATCCCTCCGCAAAGAAATATAAGACCGTTTAGATCACTATATATTTCTTTACGGAGGGAGTATGCGTTATTCACAACTAAAGAATCATGTGTTAAAACATTACAATTGAAGGATAAAGTGACATAAAAGATACACTCATATCCACAACGTCAAGTTATCCATAAGCAAGGGTACTTCCCGCAAAAAATATAAGGGTGCAAATTATAATTGAAACCATAACTATGCTTCGTGCAAAAAAAAAACAAACTATTTGGAAATATTTGAAATAACTACTTATACCAGGTATTGGGCATACAAGAACATTATGTAGTATTAAATAATACCAATAACAAGGAACGAAATATAAACGAGAGTGAAATGGTGGAGAGGTCCAGAATGGATTGGAACCACCCGCAAAAAAAGAATAGATTGGAGTAGCTTGAATATGATTGAGGATTAGACGTAGGCACGCACGCCACCGCGCCGTATTTTCTCTAAAATTTACGTTTCTATTTGCTTCTTCTTTAACCTCCGCGTGTTTGGTCAGCTAAATTTGCGGTATTGCCCCTCCACGTATTGCAATGGGTGTTTCATGCTTGGGTTTCAATGCTTCAGGGATAAGAGCATCTCCACTCGTTCGGCCCCCAGCACACCTGGTGATTGCGTTTTGGCCTACGCGCCTGCGTTTTTTTCGCCCTGGGGGCGATCCAGTTCTCAGCTGCGCCCTCAGGTTTCGGCCCCAAGACGTATATAAATTCAAACTTTGTCTTTCTTATTGCCAAAACACGCCACAAATTCGGCAATCATGGGCGATCAGCATGCCCCAGTTCGGAGATCAAAACATACAAAAAAGTTCGGCGTTCAAAAGGAAGGACGCATAGAAATGTATCAAACGACGGGCTCCTCCAGCGTGGGACTGGCCGCGGTCGGCGTGGTCGGCGTCGGCGTGACTTCTGTGCTCAGGCTGGTCGGTGTCGGCGTGGCTTACGTGCTTTCGACGTCGGGCGGCGCCGGCATGGCTTCATCGCCGGGCTGGGCGTCGGCGTTAGCCAGCGTGGGCGTGGCGCAGAGGTCGAAGGCATCTGGTTCAGATGAGTCCGCGCTCCGCCAGGTACCACACCTTAACCTGCTCGTCCATCGCCGATGTGTTCGCTTCTACCAAGAACGCCAGGTCGGTGTTCCTATTCTTCGTGGCGACGTTCGTCCAGAGTAGGTCGAGCTTCATGTCTTGCTTCGTCATCAACGCCTTCCACCGCGAGTCGGATTTCTCTTCCCACTTGGTGGCGTGGTTCTTGGCATCGGCGATGCACTGCTCGATCGACGATTGCAACCGCTCGGCAGCCGGTGCGGTGTGCTTCGCCGTCTTGGCTCTTTTGTTCAGGGCGCCCATCCACCGCTTCGGGCCGCACATCCGACTTGTCGCCTCTTTGGCCTTGGCAAGGGTGAGCCAGACATCCCTCCACTTCTCGCACGACTCGATCCGGGAGAACACGCGAAGAAAGTTGAACTCTTGGTCGCTGTTGTCCTGGCGGTACATGGTGAAAATCCGAACCATCTGCGCAGCCGAAGAACGAGTGTCAGCGACGTACACAACGAAAAGAAGTGAGCTGGCGGCTGGACATACCTGACCCTCGACATTGGCACCGCTTTCCGGACAAGCCGCGATCTCCTCGACAATCCCATGCCATTTGTTGCTAGCCATCAGGATGATCGCCTAATGGCTCGACATGGCCTTTGCGCGCTACCGCATGTGGATGGTGGCGAAGTAGGGGTCGACAAGTTTGCGCTCATCGAACGCCGACTTGATGCGCGTCCAGTACTTGTCGGCATTCTCATTTGCGTCGGTGACCGGGTCCATGGTGACGGGCTTCCATGCTTCGGCGAGGCACTCGTATTCTTTGGACGTCCACTTGACGTGCGGCTTGCCCGTCCTGGCATTGGCCCCCCGCTTCTTCTTTTTCCCTTTCCATGCCGGTGCTGGCTCCATCTCCTCCTCCTCCTCCTCCTCCTGGGCGTCGTCAAGCTCGTCATCCATGTCGACAGTTGTGTCCACTGTGTCATCTTGCGCGTGGAACCCGGGGTAGGAGGCGGCCGACCGAGCCGCTCGTGATGATCTCCTCCATCTCGGCATCGGTCGCGCCGGGTTGCCGAAATGTGCCCCGAGAATTGCGAGAAGGGTAGACCACGACGTAGAGGCGGCGTTGGCGAGGCTGTGTACGCCGGGGGCGAGTAATTGTACGGGGGGTACTGAAAGCCAGCGAACGCGGGCGAGGGAGTGCGCTGGTCGGAGTTCAGACCGGAGGGTGAGGCACATAGCGGCACGCCATGTGGGGAGGTGATGTTCGGTTTGAACCCACCATGCGTGTCACCGTCGGAGTAGCCAGGCGAGGGTGCGTACGCCCAGGCAGCGGCCGCAGCGAGAAGTTGGCCGGCGACACGACGCTCTGTTGGCTCCACGCAGCTTGCGGGCAGTGGCCGCTGGGCGGATTCATCATCCCCGCACGAGTCGCCTCTGCTTGCTCCGCCACCGCTGCCGACGCGGCCGCGTCCCTGGCCTTCTTGGCGTTGAGCCTGTTCCGCCGGTCGGTGGCGACAGCCTCCCGGCGCTGAACCTCCGCCCTCCACTCGGTGTTGGACATGCCCGATGGTTTTGCCATCGGCTTCCTCTGCTTTGGCTGGGTGAAATTGGCAGCGGGAGCGGAGCGAGGGGCCGAATACTTCTTCGGCGGCATGGCGGGATGACGGTCGGCTGGCGGGGGAGTGGAGAGAATGGCGGGAGTGGCGGGGCAGAAGGGTGGAAGTAATGAGAAAATGGAGGGAAAGGGGGGAAACGGAGGGAAAACGCTTGTTTTTCACCGACAGAGTGGACCCACGCGCCTTTTAGCCGGTCAGCGCTTCAGGCGCCTCGGGAGCTGGGTTTGGCTCGGGTTCGCGGCTGCTATTTCGGCCCAAACCGGCAAAAAACAAGGACCTGGGGCGCGACTGGGCCGATTTTTTGCCTCCGGCGCTAAAAAAGGCGCCATGGGGGGCTTGTTGGGGGCGAGTGGACATGCTCCAATGTTGCAACCTTCGTGAGAATCGATTGTAATCAAATTGAATTCTCGATGGTAATGACATCTACTACTAGGAAGAAATTTTTCTTGGCTCGGTCTAGTATGTTAATCTTGACTAAGAAACCCTATCGTGTGTTTATCTTCCGAAACATCTATTTATCTTGGTAGTGCTTGAGAATGACAGTACAATAAGGAAAAAGCATCCGATCTTGGCAGTGGTTGCCAATGAAGGTACAATAAGTAAAAGGCATCGGTTCACCTTGTGAACCTATCTTTAGCCAAAGTGTGTGCAAATGTTCAACGATGTTAGGTTCTCACGATATTCGACTCATATCTTTCTGGGTAGTCCACCTCGTGCAAATTATGTGTTATGTAACTTTCTATGCATAAAATTTTGGATAAAATGCAGATGTACAAAGGTCCTTATAGATATCTCCTTTATCAGAAATATTTGTGGTATCCTCAGCCCATCTGGACTCAAGTCCTAGACTTGACACTGGTGCTCGCATTTCCGGCATCTATACCAGGCCTTCCAGTGCTCGCAATTTCTTGCATTTATTCCAAGGCTTTCAGTGCTCACATTTGCCTGCATTTATTCCAGGCCTTTTGGAGACGTGCATTCAGTTGGAGGATGCGTTCACGTCGACTATCACTAGTAGAAAAAGGGCCTATTGTCCCGGTTAGTAAGGGCCTTTAGTCCCGGTTGGTGAACCGGTACTAAAGGGTCGGTACTATTACGTTCTCCTCTTTAGTCCCGGTTCAATCCGTAACCGGGACTAAAGGTCATGCCACGTGGAGCTCCACCTTTACCAACCGGGACTAAAGGAAATATTATGATTTTTTTTTGATTTTTTTTGAATAATTTTTTATTTTCAAATTTCTGAATTATTTTAACCTCTAATCTCTAATCAGCACCCCTCATCTGCTCAATTTATCCTCTAATCTCTAATCACCCTCGTCATTCCAAATCATCTAACTTCCTGAACGGTCACCCATCCTCCCACTCCCCCAGCCTGAGCACGCTTAACTTCCGGGTTCTACTCTCCCTCATTTCCAAGTCTGCACTTGTTGTTTTCCTGACAATAGTAAGATGTCAATCCTATTAACCCTCAGGAATTTTGCTTGAGCATGAAGTGACACATTTCACTGTTTGAGTTTCAAACTATTGTTTTAAAAAACAATAATTATTTAGAAAACAATAGTTATTTTGAATAATTAGTTTGACCATTGTTTGACCATAGTTTGACCACGATTTGACCAGATTTGACAAAAATTCAAAATAACTGAACAAATTATTTAGTAACACTAATATTCTAGAATAATTAGTTTGACCATTGCTTGACCACAGTTTGAAATTTTTTCGATTTTTTCCACTCTAGATCTTAAAAGCCCCGTAACTTTTTTTCTGATAGGTTTTTGAGGAGTTTGAAAATGTTTAACGGGTTCCAAAGAGATGATTTTTCATATAAAAAACTTTTTCATCCGAATTAGTATGCAAAAGTTATGCCCATATTTACAAATTCCAGAGAGATTTTGCAAATAAAGTCGAAATTCACATTTGCAAATTTTCCCAACAACTAGACCACATATCACATGGGAAACTTATTTTCTTTTATTTTTTTGACATTTCCATCATTTTCTTTTATTTTTTTAAACTGAAAAGGTGATCCACAGGGGGGGTAGAGTTTGAAAATGGGACCTTTAGTACCGGTTCGTGGCACGGACTGGGACTAAAGGTCTCAACCCCATTAGCACCGGTTCGTGCCTCAAACCGGGACTGAAGGTCTAATCTTTAGTCCCGGTTTGAGGCATGAACCGGGACTAATGGGCATCGCACCCTTTAGTCCCGGTTTGAGGCACAAACCGGGACTAAAGGTCCGCCAGTGGTCACAGGTGAACCGGGACTAATGCCTTAGCCGCACGAATCGGGATAAATGCTCACATTAGTCCCGATTCGTGATTGAACCGGGACTAATGTGAATATTGGCCTGGAACCATAGCCCTGTTTTCTACTAGTGTATGTTGAAGGCGTCTGTGGCGATTTCGTCAATCTCAAGGATATGTGCTCTCGAAGGTGATCATATGAGTGTATGTATGGATGATCGTTTGTGTATTTAAAAAGAAAAATATTTGTCGTTTGTATAAGATGCAAAACGTGGAGAGAGATCACTTTTATAACAAATATTTGTGGTTTGTATTTATTCCACCTAGTTATATGTAAACGAATATGAAACATTGTAGTTTGTTTGATCAATCAAATGGCTAAAAGCGCCTGAAACAAAAGATAAAGATAACCGCCCACCTTGGGGCTCGAACCCAAGACCACAAGGTTAAGAGCCTTGCGCTCTACCGACTGAGCTAGACGGGCAAGTGATATGAATTTCAAAATTAGAAGCTATATTGAGGCAAGATTTAAGTGATGTGTATTATAAGCGGAAGTAGTAAAATGGAGAGGTTTCTTGAGCAGACGAACTCTGAAAAGTTCCCTGCTCGCGTTGGTCGTAGGCTACAGCTCCCAGAAGAAACGTACAACTTCACAACTTTGTGAGCAAAATTTGAATCCGGAGACACAACATTTCTTAGTGCCATGCGCAAAGCAAATCTCAAATTGCCATGGCATAATACAGACGTACTACTACTACTACTCAATTGCCCACTGCCCAGTGGCATAATACACGATGACATGTACGGGAATCCATACTAGTACTCTTGGCGCGCGTATATGGATCAGGCCGTGCAGAGCTCGCGCGAGAACCCGACGCGGCCATTGGCGACGTCGAAGAGCACGCGGTGGTTCTGCTGCTGCATGCTGGCCAGCACGTTGAGCCCCGCGTTCACCCCAGTCGACGGGCCCGCCGCCATGGCCAGGCACGCGACGCTGCCCGACGAGCTGTGGATCATCACGTTCTCCTCAGGCAGTGTCACGGCCGCCCCCGCCCCGCCGGCGAACGCGAACGTCACGCTCGGCACCCGCACGCCGCCGCCTGTCACGTTGTAGCACGTGTCGAACCCGCCCAGAGGCGCCGACACGTGCGCCCGCGCCCTGCGCCGGAACGCGTCGCGCACCGCGGCGTACACGGGGGGCGAGAGCCGCGTGAACATGGTGCCCGCGTCCACGATCGTGCCGCCGGTGCCTGTGGCCTTGTCGAACGACGCGAGCGCCGACGCCGGCACGGCCACGGCCCGGCCGCCCACGCGGATGCCGACCATGTCGACGTAGTACAGAGTGGGGCGGTGGGGGTTGTAGAGCAGTGGCGTCGTCTTGATCCGCTTCTGGCTGCCTGGCGGGGCCGAGCCTCAGCGTCCCGGAGAAGTTGGAGGACTTGTAGCTAGGGAGGCAGTAGGAGAAGACGGAGCCGTACGTGTCCTTGGTTTGCGACAGGAAGGAAAGCGGCCCGCGCCCGAAGCCGAGGAGCCCCTGCGGCGGCACGGACCGGCCGGTGACCACGCGGAGGCACCCGAACGTGTAGGAAGACACGGCGCTGCCGCCCTCAAGGGCAAGCACGTCCTGCCCGAGAATGGCCTGGAACGTGGACGAGCCATAAGAGAGGTTGAACGCGCACGACGCGCCGGGGCCGCCAGGGCAGGAAGCGGCGCCCGGCACCTGCGCGCACTGCGGCGAGCCGCACCGCACGGGCCGGTACGTGGGCGAGTCCGTCGGGGCGAAGGACGGGGACGACTTGGGCGCACAGCCGACGCAGGCGCTGCACGGGATCCAGGCGGCGTCGTTGCTGGGGTCGATGGCGACCAGCAGCGTCTGCGGCGGCGTGCCGAGCCGCGCACGGGCCACGTAGTTGGGGATGCTGAGGATCTGCCGGCCCGGCGCGATCGGCACGAACGACCGGCCTTTGCTCTTTGGTTTGGCTTTGGCGGGCACGGCTGCCGCGAGCATGGCAACGCGTGCTACGTCGGCGGCGGACTGCACGGCGAGGGAAGCCGCCCATGCGGTGAGCGGCGTGCCGGCGTTGGGCGACGGCAGCGAGTGCGAGCGTGCCAGGAGCAGCGTCGAGCTACGCACGGAGACCGCGGCCGTCCAAAACGTAGAGAAGAGGAGCACGCCGAGGATGGTGGATAGTGCTAGAATCCACATGGTTGCTTTTGCTCGATCGCTAGCTCAGCTCCTAGCAAGAAATGAAGGATGGCGACAAATGAGATCCGAAGGTGGCTGGCCGGGTGTACATGGAACGGAAGCGTCGAGGTGTATATATATAGGCCAGGAATTTTTTGCCGCTGTCATGCACGCGTGCATCCATGCACTGATGACTTTGGCCGGTTGAGATTGTTTGGCCTCTTACTTTATCTTTGCATTCGTACAAAGAAAGTAGGTAGGCACAAGGGTGCTTGTTGCAGATGGGTGCCAAGGCACTCCAGTGTACTTTGTACCAAGTACCAACTGAGCTAGAATCCTAGCCTGCTCACTTGTCATGGCTTTAGAGATTTATATTAATTAACTTTGCCAGTTAGGTTTATAGGCACAAGCTCACAACCGACTTCACCGTCATGATGAGTATAAGGATATATTTATATGCGCAATTGTTATTTCACAGGTAATTAAAAATTTTGCTTATGTCGGTCGACCGGGAGTATGGCGAGGCCTAGAGGCTGAAGATGGCAGCATCGTGGCGAGGCCTCAATCAGAGCGGCCTGAAGCCGGCGATGACACGGCACTGACGTCGCAGGTGGAAGGGAGTCAGAATGGAGGGTTCGGGATGGGTGGATGGGTGGAGGAGGGAGGAAGGGTGTTGGCGCAATAGAAGAACAGGAGGTGGGGCAATTAAAGGTGCCGGTGGCCTGGGTGGTGACAGCATGGCAATAGGTCACGGTCAAGGGAGGGGCAGTGGCATTGTGTACACTTATAATGTTGCACTATATCGGTACAAAATACAATAAGTACAAACCTGACTTCAACACTATTAAGATGCACACAACCAAGGAAGAAAAAAAAAGAAGAAGACCCTTAAGGATCACGGGTGAGACGAACGACCCGCCCCGGCAGTGTATCAACTACTGCCAACAACATTGGCAACACGTGGACAACGAGAAGGTTCCCCGACATTGACGCCTTCAGCAAGGAAATAGTGCATCAACATCATCGCATATCCAGCTACATAGGTCTTCCGCGTGTTTTCACCCGGAAGAGAAATATTGAGTAAGCTCTAGAGAACGCTTTCAACAAAGGAAAGTTAATCGTCGCTGCCAAGAACGATCAGAGATGGCCAAACCTAGGGCTTCCACCCCTGAACTCAAGACTTATACTCGAAGAGCTCCACCAAAGACGAAGTCTCCTATGTTGCTACCACCAACTTCTCGGAGAAGAAATCTGACTGCAATATCCTGATCAGCATCAGAATCATGGATCAAGGTGAACTCTACACACCGAGGGACTTGTTGAGACGATACATCTGCCAATGCAAACAATAAACATGCTAATTAACAACTCCCCAATGTGGGGGGATACCTTGACCATCACCGAAACATGAGGGATATCAAGCAGAGATGGACCATCATGTGGGAGGGAGGCATCAGTATCCTGACACGCAAAGCTTGGTGGCCAAGTCGGACGCACCTCCACTGAGCATCCACCACCGCTCACTCCACAGGATGCCCCACCACTTATGCCTATGCCGACGGATGACCGCTAGAACAAGGCCGACGCACAGAGTCAAGCAAGCAAAAAAATGCGCACATCGGGCAGTTGCAATCTATTTTAATGTGATTTGATTATGTGGTAAATATCAGGGTATTGATAACGCCTAACAAAATTAAAAATACATATGACTTTGTATATTTTATTATGTATAGCTGTAAACTATTTACTAGATATAAGTAATATTTTTTCATGCATGGTTGTATGTGGTGGTGGGTCTTTTTCCATGCATGGTTGCATGTCGATGTGGGTATTATATTATCCATAGTTATATGATGATGTGGCATGCTTGCGTCTTGAGGTAAATATATTGGTGGGGTGTCTCTCTTAGGTATTAGGATTCATCAATGTAAAGTTCTTGGATGGATGATGCAGGACCTACTTTTTTTTTTCTGTTTCCGTAACTTTGATTTCAAATGAATGAAGAGGTGATGAGATGTGGAAAAAGGAAAAACACAAGGAGGCGGACTTTGATTACAAATGTATTTTGGGTCATATTTTGATCATAATTTTAATATAAATTTAATTAATGCGTTGCAAAAACAATATTACTGAAAACTACATTCAAGTACGGATCCAACAATATAATTTTTGATGACATACATTAATATTTTGCTAGTCAAATATGTGGTCAAACTTTGACAAAAAATATGATGAGAAGTGAGAACTAATAAATCCATATGGAGGTTAGAGCCTGCACACCACGTGGGTGGCATACACCTTACAGCTAGGGCTAGGCACTGACATCCATCCATGCATGTTTCTGGGTAAGCAGCGTCGGTCGGTGCTTGATGATGAGAGTACACGCAGACTGTACTCCATGGAGTGTTGGTTGTTGGGATGAAACATGAGGATGACACTCGTCGCCCAGCTCCACAGCCCATTTGCTGGCCGGCACCGTCGCGAGTTCTTGGAGGAGGGAAGAGGGGAAAGTGTGGGTTTGCGGGAGGCAGGGGCTAGTGCCGCCACCGAACGAGACCGAGCCAGATGGTGTGCTCTCTACCTAGCCAGCTACGGCCCGCTGCATGCGTCGCGTTCGGCCGTGGCAGAGAGCACCAATACGTGCAGTGCAGCACATGAAGCAGCATGTGATGGACATCGACCGGATCCATCGGTCTTCACCCCAACGATCTGACCGGCAGTGTGTATCAAAAAAATTTGCTCTCTGTCAGCAGGAGAGATTGCTGAATGATGGCAGGTGCAATGCTGCATTGCTTGTACTACGAATGTTACATCTTCCCCGTTTCGGAAAAAATGTTACATCTTCCACAGCCCCATGTATACCACAGTACGAATGTTCCATTTTCTACAGCCCATCAATACCGAATCCATCCTATAGCCACAACACTTCCATTCCATTTAAGCAAACAGTATGGTACTGGCTAGGCTACACTAGCTGATCTTCTATATGTAGTACTAGTGAGTTTTTTCCAACATCAATTTCCTATGCATGTATGTATGTATGTATGTAAATCCTCTCTACGGATGATCATCTTATGTATGTATGTATGTATGTATGTACGTATGTATGTATGTATGCATATATGTATGTATACCAAATCCATCCGTTTTCCATCCTATAGCTACAATACTTCCATTCCATTAAAGCAAACAGTGTGGTGCTCGCTAGGCTACTCTAGCTGATCTTCTATCTGTAGTACTAGTGAGTTTTTTCCAACATCAATTTCCTATGTATGTATGTATGTATGTATGTATGTATGTATGTAAATGCTCTCTATATATGGACGATCATCTTGGTATGCAGGGGATGAGGTCCTGGTGGTGAGAGAAGGCCTCATCTTCACGATCTGCTAGTCGTCAGCGACACCCATCCTCTTGGCCGACATATCGGCCTCGAAGAACCGCCACTCTTTAAGATCGACTCCCCGGTCGAGGAGGAATAGGACTGCATGGTCCAGGTGAAGTCTGCAGGTGAGCGTGCCAGAGATATCAGGTCATGAGTTCAATTCTCGTTTTGACATCTTTCTTCCTTTAAAAAAACTTGTCAAACATGAAAAAAACAATAAACAAAAAAAAAAAGAAGAAAAATCATGGATCGAAAGAAGCGGGTTGAACAGAAACCTTCTCGATTAAAAGAGACACTAGTAGAAAAATGGCCTAATGTGAAGCACATTAGTATCGGTTTCTATTAGTGCCGGTTCGAACGGCTAGGCGGCCGGAGCTAATTAGTACTGGTTCGTTGCGAATCTTTAGTACCGGTTCGTGGCACGAACCGGTACTAAAGAGGATGTGGCACGCCGTGGTCCGGCTGGGGCCCCACCAGCGCCTTTAGTACCGGTTCATACCGCAAACCAGTACTAGAGGTTTGCAGTTGCAGCCAGTTTTAGTCCCACCTCGCTCGGCTAACAGGGTTTTTACCACCTCAAAATTTTAATAAATTTTTACAACTCTGGACTTTTTTTTTGCGTCCAGCAGGCGCCATTCAAAGGCACGTCATCAACTTTCAACCCTTTCTGACATAATTTGCTATTTTTAAAAGCATTTACTGATTTGTTTTGAGCTAAATGGCCCTGAAATTGAAAAGCACTACAAATGAACTCTAAAAAGGTTGAAACTTGGCATGGTATCATCATTTCACCCGCGTAGCATGTGCAAAGAAGTAGAGAGGGTCACGGCAAAAACTGGATGCACTTCGTGTACAAACTGGACAATCTTTTTTGAAGTATCAGAGTTTCAGACGAGAACTCATCTCGTTACACCGCAATTCAAAATTTTAATAACTTATTACAACTCCGGACATTTTTATGCGTTCAGCAGCGCGCCATTCAAAGTTACGTCATCAACTTTCAACCCTTTTTGATAATTTGCTATTTTTAAAGCATTTACTGATTTGTTTTGAGCTAAATGGCCCTGAAATTGAAAAGCACTACAAATAAACTCTGAAAATGTTGAAACTTAGCATGGTATCATCATTTCACCCACACAGCATGTGCAAAAAAGTAGAGAGGGTCACGGCAAAAACTGGATGCACTTCGTGTACAAACTGGACAATCTCTTTCGAAGTATCAGCGTTTCGAACGAGAACTCATCTGTTACACCGGCAATTCAAAATTTTAATAACTTATTGCAACTCCGGACATTTTTTGCGTTCAGCAGGCGCCATTCAAAGCCACGTCATCAACTTTCAACCCTTTTTGATAATTTGCTATTTTTAAAGCATTTACTGATTTGTTTTGAGCTAAATGGCCCTGAAATTGAAAAGCACTACAAATAAACTCTAAAAAGGTTGAAACTTGGCATGGTATCATCATTTCACCCGCGTAGCATGTGCAAAGAAGTAGAGAGGGTCACGGCAAAAACTGGATGCACTTCGTGTACAAACTGGACAATCTTTTTTGAAGTATCAGAGTTTCAGACGAGAACTCATCTGTTACACCGGCAATTCAAAATTTTAATAACTTATTACAACTCCGGAAATTTTTTGCGTTCAGCAGGCGCCATTCAAAGCCACGTCATCAACTTTCAACCCTTTCTGACATAATTTGCTATTTTAAATGCATTTACTGATTTGTTTTGAGCTAAATGGCCCTGAAATTGAAAAGCACTACAAATGAACTCTGAAAAGGTTGAAACTTGGCATGGTATCATCATTTCACCCACATAGCATGTGCAAAAAAGTAGAAAGGGTCACGACAAAAACAGGATGCACTTCGTGTACAAACTGGACAATCTCTTTCGAAGTATCAGGGTTTCAGACGAGACCTCATCTGTTACACCGACAATTCTAAATTTTAATAACTTATTACAAGTCCGAACTTTTTTGCGTTCAGCAGGCGCCATTCAAAGCCATGTCATCAACTTTCATCCCTTTCTGACATAATTTGCTACTTTTAAAACATTTACTGATTTGTTTTGAGCTAAATGGCCCTGAAATTGAAAAACACTACAAATGAACTCTGAAAAGGTTGAAACTTGGCATGGTATCATCATTTCACCCGCATAGCATGTGCAAAAAAGTAGAGAGGGTCACGTAAAACTGGATGCACTTCGTACAAACTGGACAATCTCTTTCAAGTATCGTGGTTTTGATGAGAACTCATCTGTTACACCAGCAATTCAAAATTTTAATAACTTATTACAACTCCGGACTTTTTTTGTGTTCAACAGGCGCCATTCAAAGCTACGTCATCAACTTTCAAACCTTTCTGACATAATTTGCTATTTTCAATGCATTTACTGATTTGTTTTGAGCTAAATGGCCCTGAAATTGAAAAGCACTACAAATGAACTCTGAAAAGGTTGAAACTTGGCATGGTATCATAATTTCACACGCATACCATGTGCAAAAAAGTAGAAAGGGTCACGACAAAAACTGGATGCACTTCGTACAAACTGGACAATCTCTTTTGAAGTATCGTGGTTTTTGGACGAGAACTCATCTGTTACACCGGCAATTCAAAATTTTAATAACTTATTACAACTCCGGACTTTTTTTGCGTTCAGCGGGCGCCATTCAAAGCCACATCATCAAGTTTCAACCCTTTCTGACATAATTTGCTATTTTAAATGCATTTACTGATTTGTTTTGAGCTAAATGGCCCTGAAATTCAAAAGCACTACAAATGAACTCTGAAAAGCTGTACAAATAGAAGAAAATAAATAAAGCAGAAAATAAAAACTATATAAAAAATTACTCAGAAATAAATAGAAGAAAATAAATAAAGAAGAAAAGAAAAAACTATATAAAAACTACTCAGAAATAAATAGAAGAAAATAAATAAAGCAGAAAAGAAAAAATTATATAAAAAATTACTCATAAATAAATAGAAGAAAACAAATAATGCAAAAAAGAAAATACTATATAAAAAATTATTGGGGCGCTGCCCAATGGGCCTGCCAGACCTCGGGTGCGCAAATTCAGGCCCAGAAGGTCCAGCAGGCTCACAAGGCAGCGCGCCATAGTTAGTCCCAGAAGCCTGCTATACAGAGGAGTACGAAGGAGTAGCCACGGCTGGGTTTATAAATCAGTGCGGCTGCCCTTCGCCCGGCGAGGTGGGACTAAACTTTGCGCCCCTCGCCTGGCAGCACACCACCTTTAGTACCGGGTCATGGCTCCAACCGGTACTAAAGAGGGGGCCTTTAGTACCGGTTGTAGTCACCACCCGGTACGAAAGGGGGTGTGCTTCCTACGCTTGTTCGGTTAAAACAGATTTTAGTACCGGTTGGTGGCTCCAACGGTACTAAAGGTGGGTTCTATATAAGAAAACACTTCAAAAAATCGTTAGTTCGTTCTCCTTCGCTTCTTCTCTTCGCCTGCCGCCGCCGCCGCTTCTGCCGCCGTCGCCGCCCGCCGTCGCCTCGCCTGTCATTGCCGCCTGCCGCTGCCGTCAAGGCCAGAGCCTCTCTCGCCCTCTCCTCCCTTAATCGAAGCCATTGGCGGCCAGAGGTGCACACGCCACGCGCTACCACACACACACACACATGCACACACACACGCACACACACACACGCACACGCGCACACACACAGACACACAATTCTGTTTTTAGTTTTTTCTATTTTTTTCTGTTTTTATACAAATGTTTTAGATGAATTAATTAATTAGATTAGATTAATTTCAAATAGTATATAGAAATTTTAGAAATGTTAGAAATTTTAGAAATTTTAGTTTTAGCTAGATGAATTAGATTAATTTCAAATTGTTATAGAAATGTTAGAAATGTTATAGAAATGTTAGTTTTTAGTTTCTTATAATTTTAGTTATAGAAATTTAGAATTTGCATATAAGTCACAATCCAATCATTTAAAAAATATTACTTTTATGGGCGATAGTATTTTTTTTTTCTCGACGATGCCCGCCTCGCATCTCGCTGGCCGACCCGTTCATGACGCACGTCCCTGCTTCAGAGGATGTTCGGACTGGCTCCGTCGGGCTGGCAATCTGGAGGTGCTACCTTATGGGGCGCGCCACTTGGTGAGGAACCCGGCCCTGGATCCCGTCGTCGACCCTGATCTCCTTTGGTGGCGTTCGTGTGGGCCACATTCGGTGCAGAGGAGTCCGGCCCCGCCGGAGGTGGTGCATTGCCGTGTCAGGGAGGAGGACGAGCACGTCCGTCGCTACATGGCTGCTATGGACGTCAGGTTCTCCAATACCTGGCAGGTTATTTGGCCAGATGACCGGAGATATGATCCTGTGATGGTTCCTTCTCTTTGGGTGTGCACCGCCCGCGCCTTAGGAACCGCGAGTGGCCTAGATTCTTCTGTAGTATTCGATCTTTATTAGCTACCTAGCCAGTGATGTATTCGATCTATAATATTCGAGATGATGTATTTGAGATTATATATATTATTAGAGACGATGTGTTCGAGATTATATATTATTCAAGACGATGTATTCGAGATTATATATTATTCAAGATGATAATGCATATTATGTACTATGATTCAGTTTTCCCTTATTGATTGCATCCATGGATTGTAATTTGAATACTAAATTGTTTTATATTTCTTCTGGATTAGTTAAATAAAAGCTATGGCGGACATTACCGGCAGAGAGGGAGAAGATGCCCTGTTCGAGATCATACGCAGCCCTCGCAGGCCAGATGATCTGAATGAAGCAGATGACGGCTCCCAATATCTGAACAATACCGGGGAGGGTGATGATAAGACATTCGATCTCGACGACCGAATGGATGAAGTCATGAACTATGATTATGATTATGATGACCTTGCATAATGTTGATCTCGAAATAACAAAGACCAGCGAGGTCTATTTATATAAGCAGGCATCTGGTGATCATCACATGTTTTTTTATTTGAAGATATATTAAAAAATCAATCTTTCTTCTTTCAGCCCTCCGGATCGAGCAAATCTGCTTCTACAGACCGCAGGACAAAGCGAGGCCCGGGCAAAAAGTTGAAGGAGAGTGTAAAGTACAACATCGATTCCATCAAAGCTAACGGCGAACCCCTCATGCCTAAGAACATTGAAAACAAGTTCGTTCATCGGTGCGGAGTTCTTGTGAAGGACCAACTCCCGATATCCATTCAAGAATGGAAAGAGCCAAAAAATAAACGTCCAGATGTTACTTGGGTCGACGACAGAGCAAAACAAACGCTTTGGGAATCTCTCATGGAACATTTCACCCTACCAGATCATTTCACTGATGCAGATGTGCAGAAAGTCAAGGACGCTGCTCTTAGGAAGATGGCAATTGCATTCAACACCCACAAGAAAACTGTATGGGCCAACTACGTCGAAGGAGAAAAGAAGACTCCAGAATTCAAGGTAACACCGGAGAAGCAAAGAGAACACTGGCCCGCTTTCGTGAGATTCAAGGAATACGAATTAGCTAAGGAACGGTCGAGAAAAAACAAGGCCAATGCGGCAAAAAAGACGCAGTTCCATAGGCTAGGGCCAGGTGGCTACAGGGTGGCAATGCCTCAGTGAGATAAGTCTGTGGAAGAGATGCTGGATGCAGGGGTCACTCAGCCATTAGGAGCTGGCCCCTAGGTGCGTAATCTTGGTACTATGCGCATGGGGCGTTGGACCAAGACATGCCTGGTTTCCAAGAAGGCAAGTCTAAAAGGAGCCGAAGAGAAGTTACTTCAAGCAATAGACGATGCTCGAACGGGGGTGTTCACGCCCAACAGAGAGAACGACGAGCTTACGCGCGCCCTGGGAAATCCTGAACACCCGGGAAGAACACGAGACAAGGGCGTTATTCCCTGGTATAAGGGATTTTCGGAATGGAACGTCGACTACAGGACCCGTGCAAGAAGGAAGATGGAGGAGGAGAAAAAGAGGAACATGGAGGAGGAGCACAGGAAGGAGAAAGTAGAATGCCTTCAAGGCCTAGAATCAGCGCACGCGGACTTGGCAGTCAAATTCCGGCGGCAGCTTAGCAGATCGAATCACTTAGCCAGGAAAAGGGGTCTCAGCAGTGGCAGCAGCTAGCAGATGATCCAGCATTGGATAGCACCGTCCCATCCATGCCGAGAAGCAGCGTTGGTTCCGCCCCGGGGGATGCACTGCTAGATAGATACCCTGTGGATGACATCATGGAGAACACTAACTATGAGCTACACTTCAAAATGAAGAACATATCCATGAAGGTGGCGGACGCCGTTGCTTATACAAATCCCCAGGAAACAACCTTCCATTGCAACCCGATTCCAACCGGCTATGCTCGTGTCGTTGTTGATGAGGTGGTGGACCAATATTCGGGGCTAGAGCTTGACATTCCTGGACAGCACGAGGAGCACACAATGGGAGAGGCCATACATCGTATCATCCTATGGAGAAAGAATTGCATCATCTTTCGAAGGCCACCGACACCGTGTCGTCATCCGACTCCTCCTCCTCGAAATCCGGCACAACAGCAAGCCACTCCTCCTGCTTCATGTCCGTCACAGTGTGAGGCCATTCCTCCTGCTTCAAGTCCGACACCGCGTGAGGCCACTCCTCCTGCTTCAAGTCCGGCACAGCGTGAGCCCACTCCTCCTGCTCCAACTCAGCCATGTTAGCCGTCTCCGCAAGTCGTAGCAAGTGACCTGCCGAAGCTACCCCACCATCTCAGCGGAGAAGCAGCGTGGCTTCCACCGAGCTGCTTTAGGAGCCTGTCTTGATGGCTCCTGCGAGCTACCCCATGGATGCTATCACGGAGTCTCAACATTGCCACCTTATGACACAATGGCAGCAATTCAAAGTCAAGGCGGCTGTCGGCTCTGTTCGACCTCCTGAACCCGGCACAACTTTTCAGTGTCGTCCCATTCCAGAAGGATATGCTAGGGTGATGGTGGCGAAATGACGGAGGGATTTGAGGACCTTGAGCTTGACCACCCTACCGGTGAAGAGGAGACTCGGCTAGGTTCTTCTCTGAAGACTCCATGCCTATGGCGGAAGGAGCTCATCAACCTTCCGAACTGGACGCCTCCACCTCCTCCTCCTCCTCCTCCGGCGAGCCAGGGCACTCCGCCTCCTCCTCCGCCTCCTCCTCCGGCGAGTGATCAGGGCACTCCGCCTCCTTCTTCGGCGCGTGGCGGCACTCCGCCTGCGCCGGCGCGCCCGAGCAGCCAGCCTCCTCCTTCTCCGCCTCCTTAGCAAGGGCGGAAGAGACCCGCCGCCGCTCCGTCTGCTCCGGCGCATCATAGTCCTTCTCCTCCGCCTCGTATGCAAGGAAAGAAGACAGCCGCAACCGCTCTGGCTCGCTTCCAAATGCGTTTAGCAAAGACTGCCAGAGGCGGGAGGCACACAGATTCGGGTCCATCTCTCCAGCCTCTAGAGAAGTTACCATATGAGAGGACCGTGGAGGAAAACGCAAAGATCGTGAAAGCCGAAGTGAGGGACTTCTTTGAAGCGGTGAAAGCAAAGAAACATCCACCTCCAGAGGATAAGATAGATCCGGTGAAAGCGAAGCGCACTATCGATGCCCTGAAGCGACCACCACCTTCTCCGCCGCAATCCAACTATGATCGCATTATTCAAAGGTCATATATCAAAGCAGAGCGGTCGGGAAGTACTATCAGTGATCAAAGGTTAGCAGAACAACGAGCTGGGAAACAAATTGCCCAGCTCGGTGAACAAGCGAACCAATCGTGCCCCCCGCTCAAGGTGTCTAGCGATATCGTCGCTAATCATCCGGAGATTTTGCCCGGTACCAATCTTGGAGATTACCTGCCCGACGATGTACATTATGATACACTGGAGGTGGAGGAACACAAATACCATTACGAGAAGCCTCTCGTCAAAGACGAAAGATCTTTAACAACGATGATGCGAAGATTCCATGAATTGTACATGAAAACCTGCAGAGAATCTGGGGGGAAGGATACTTTGACGTTGAGAGTTAAAGAGGAGCATGACCTCGTTGGAATTGATCTGTTGTCTGTTCCATTTAAGGAGTTCTTCCAGCTTTTCAATCAAAAGGCCCTCGATAAATTAACGGTCACTTGCTACTGTCTGTAAGTACAACTTCTATCATTAAGTCTCTATATATAGCTCAGCTCTTTCGTTGCATGTATATATAATTATCCTCACTATATTATGCAGATTGAAGATCGCCGAATTGAAAAAAATACAAATTGGTGATATTGGGTTCATTAACACAAATCTCATAGATGCATTTACGGTTAAATTTCATGCCAAAGATACCGAGGCCAACTTGCTACGATCATTGATAATAAATCAAAACAAAGATATAATACTCTTTCCTTACAACTTCAAGTGAGTGTTACTGTCTTGTGCATATTCGATTTCCCTTATTAGTCGAGGTTATAGTAATATAATTGATGAGTTATGCATGCGTGTGCAGGTTCCACTATATTCTCCTAGAGATTAAGCTTGAGCAGGGACTAGTAACCGCCTTTAGACTCGAGACGAAAAGATCCCTGTGAGTATGCGGACATGACCGAAATGCTCGAGAAGTAAGTTAAATCGATCATTATCGCATTCATATCGGCAACTTTGTTCATTTCCTGATATCAAGTAAATATTTTCTTTGTGCGCAGGCTTTGGAAAAAATTCACCGCAAAAAGCTCGGGACTGCCGGGAAGCTGCGATTTACACACCTGAAAGTAAGTACTACTAGCTAGTTCCGCGCATCACCTAGTGATTCAAGCGCTAGTTTCATCAACACCATTTAGCATGCTTGCTTATCAGTTTGATTGACCTCTATTTCTTGTAAAGTGGTTGTGGCAGGAAGTCGGGAATAATTACTGTGAATACTACGTTTGCGAGTCCATCCGCCACACGACCTGTGAGCGGGGCCCCTCTAAAAAACAATATGAAGTGCGTAAGCAATAATATTCACAATTTTATTTTATTACCATTATTTGTGTTGAGTTTCATTCATTCATATATATGTATTGGCCCTCTTCTTCAAATTAGATGTTTTAGATGCGGGATGAAATCCTAGCACCAGATCGCATGTGCGCAATTCAGGAGGAATTGGCGGCATTCTTTCTTGACAACGTGATCAATAAAGACGGAGAATACCATCTGGAACCTGAGTTCATATATAATTAGGGATTATATTGTAAGAGATCTTATATTGTATATATGTAGCCAGTAGCGTCGGATAGATATACGAAAACTTGTTGTTCGACCAATCTCTCGGAGAAGGAGAGATCGATATCACTTCTCTCTGTATTCATATGTTGTTGACGATCTTCTGTACTTAATGGTTTCTTCATTTGCTTACTAGCTAGCGTGTCGAGTCCTCTCTATACGTATAGTACATAGCATCGAGCAAGCACAGAGATAAGAGAGGACACTTCTCTCTATTAATTAGCTAGCTAACACAATATATGAAACACCTAAATTAGCCCTACAAAACCCCCTAAACCACCCCCATTAAAAAAACAAAAACCTCAGCTCCTGCCAGCTGCTGACGCGTGGATGCCTTTTGGTCCTGGTTGGTGTTACCAAACGGGACCGAAGGTCCTCCTGCCTGGGCTCGCCGCAGCGGGCACGTGGAGGCCCATCTGTCCCAGTTGGTGTAAGAACCGGGACTAAAGGTATAGGGCTTTAGTACCGGCCCTTTAGTCCCGGTTCCCCAACCGGGACAAATGGGCCTTACGAACCGGGACAAATGGGCCTTTTTCTACCAGTGCTGCTATATTCTCTGAATTCTGTTAGAAAATTGTTGATGTCTTCATGGATGACTTTTCTATATACGGCACTTCTTTTGATGACTATTTGAGCAATCTTGATAGAGCTTTGCAGAGATGTGAAAAGACTAATCTTGTCTTGAATTGGGAAAAGTGCCACTTTATGGTGAATGAAGGTATAGTCCTTGGTCATAAAAATTCTGAAAGAGGCATTGAAGTAGATAAAGCTAAAGTTGATGCAATTGACAAAATGTCATGTCCTAAACATGTCAAATGTATAAGAAGATTCCACAGTCATGCAGGTTTCTATAGGAGGTTCATTAAGGACTCTTCCAATCTAAACGAGGATATCACATATGCAAATGCTCTAATTGAAATGATGGATGCAATAGAAAATTTTAGAGCACTCACAACATTGGAGTATGGCCTAAGGAAACACGTTAAACTTAACTTGGACAAACTCTTGCAACAACAAATGCATACTGACAGCAGAGGGGGGAAATTAAATGGGTTAATTTAGAAGTGAAAATTCTAAATTCTTCCATGATTTAGCTACTCTCCATCATAGGCACAATTATATATCTTTACCGACTGGATCATATGGTTTGGAGGTTTCTAATCATGCTGCAAACCTTCTTCTCGCATTAAGCTTTCAAGGACATGTTAAGCAAATCAGAGCATTACAATATTCCTCCTGAATTGCTTCACCTATTGCTAGTGCATCATGGTTTATCCTTCCTATAAGAACCTTTCTCTACCAAGGAGATAGATGCCATAATGAAGGACTTGCCCTCAAATAAATCTCCAAGCCCACATGGCTTTAATTCCGATATTATAAAGAAGTGTTTGCTAATAATCAAGCAAGATTTTCATGATTTTTCTAAACCAGTTCTATAGAGGGGAGGTCTTCTTGCAAAGTATAAATAATTCTTTCATTCCTTTCCTATAAGCCCGCATATCACCCTCTTTGATTTATATCAAGCAGAGGATTTAGCAGATATTTTCCATTTGGCACTGTCTGAAGAGGCCTATGTGCAATTCTAGGAACTTGAATTTTTTTTTATAAAGGATGTTTTTTATTGACTCAAAATGTAGCATCGAGGGATACAATCATAATGAGTACACACCCGGCCTCTGCATAGCTAGGATGCACACAGCCAACACTAACACACACAAATGATCACGCCTGCGTGGAGCAAAGTCATACAAGACCGAAGCTATGCCAGATAGAGTGATAGAAAGAAAAATTCCCGAAGTGAATTGACAATATACGATGGTGACCATCAGCACCCACCATCTCTTGACAACACAAGGAATATGAGAAAGGTTCTTCAAAAGCGACGCCTCCAGGAAGGGAACGACGCACAAGCGACGCCATCGCCAGGTCCAACCACCAAAGGTCAGACCATGGGTTTTCACCCTGAAGATCTAATTCAAGATCTAACCCTCACCTCAAAAGCAGACCAGTGGCAATTGCCTAAGGGCTCAAATCAATAGAAAGTTTCTAAGGTTTATAGGTTGCTTGCCATTGCACCTGAGGTTATGCCAATAATCAAATGGATATGGGAAACTTGCTGCCAACTCAATCACAAGATCTTCTAGTGGCTCCTCACAAATGATATGTTAAATAGTATATCTCTCCTACAAGGAAGCAGGTTTTTATTCAGGATTACACTTGTGTGTCGTGCAATATACAGGTTCTATTCTTTCCTTGCCCCTTTGCACACTTGTGTTGGTCCTACATTTGTACAATTTGGGCACCAAGTATGCTCGGCATACATGATGAAGTCACACACCTAAAGAACATGTTGGATGTGCCTTTTCTCACTGGAAATCATCATCTTAGTATCTTGAGCTATCTAGACTACAAGGAATGACTACATATTCTAGCATATACCTCCAAGCCTATATATTTGGAGAAGAAAGTTCGAAGAAGAGCTCAAATGGACTATCTATCGGGCAAAGAGGAAGGAATACGGTTGTTCTGAGGATTTGGCAAGAAGCTTTAGATATCTATGTGTAGCTCCTTTCAGCCTTCTGCCGTTGTTGTATAGTTATTATCTTTCCGAAAATTGCTTTTGGAGGCTGAGCTTCATGGAGATCTCCTTTGTAAAATTCAAAATTCATCAAAACTAATATTTTTTATTTACAAAAAATTATTAATATTTTACAGATATACATGGAGGCATAACGTACATGTGTGTAAATTTTCAGGACAAAATACATTGAAATGAGGGCTCTGTAAAAAAACACTGAGACTTTTCAACACATGATACTATCCATCCTCTGTACTGCTATTTATTTGCTGTTTCCTTAGTAAAATCAAAATTCAAGATACCAACCGATCATGCGCACGCGATGGTCAGCTGCTCGATCGTTGGCTGACCAGACCGAGCGGTGTTGCGCTCGATCGGTCACGGTCGCTCACTCCTTTTCGCGCGAGTGACCATGCCATGCGTGCGTAGGTGCTATCAGCAGCAACGGCACGTCGATGGCATGCATGCATCCCGTTGGTGCCGTGCACGTCCACCTACTGGGCACTGGCTCACTCCCAAATCCAAATCTAGGATGTCAAGCTCCATGCAGCTAGCTATAGCTGCGAATTTCAGACCACAGATTGCTACCAGATGGATCCTCCTGATCGACGTTGACTGAAAAGTAGTGGCGGGCTACTGGAATCCTCTAATACTTAACAGACTCTTAGCACCCCGCAACGATCGGAGCCCAAGCCGCGACCCTTTCCACTATCCATCTTGTGCCACAACGTCTACTACATACGATCCCCCTTTTAATAGGCATCACCCAGCTAACTCCTAACTAATAATGGCATTGACAGCCCCTGCGGCCTCCCCTATTCCTACGACAGCGCCAGGCCCAACCCTTCACCGACGCCTCCGTCCTCGCTAGGGCAGCCCTGTCGCCATTGCCGGCGCGCGCGCGCAGGCGCAGCAATGACCTCCTCCTCCGCCGCCTCCTCCTCCCACCTCCATATTACCATCACCAACGCCTCCTCCACCATCACCACCAACACCAACGCCAACAATACCAAATCGCAGTCGCAGTTGCAGTCGCAGCACCACCACTCCAGCAGCGTCTCCCCCCGCAGCGGCGGCTCCGGCGGTGGGGGTGGGGGTGGGGGTGGCACGACCAACCAGGCCTGCGCGGCGTGCAAGTACCAGCGGCGCAAGTGCAACCCCGACTGCCCTCGCGCCCTACTTCCCCGCCGACCAGCAGCGCCGGTTCCTCAACGCGCACCGCCTCTTCGGCGTCAGCAACATCCTCAAGACGCTGCGCCGCCTCAAGCCGGAGCTCTGCGAGCCGGCCATGCAGACGCTCATCTACCAGGCGGAGATGCGCGCCATGGACCCCGTCGGAGGCTGCTGCCGCATGATCATCGACCTCGAGCACACCAGCGAGCTCCTGTCGGCCGAGCTCGCCGCCCTGCAACAGCACCTCGACATGTGCCGCCAGGCCGCATCCGGCGTGGCCGGCGGGGACGTCATGGACGGCCCGTGCGCTGACCTGGAGGTCACCTCCTCGAACCACCAGCAGGAGCAGCTGCTCCTCCACGCCGACCAAGATCATCAGGTCGTCGACGCGCTCTACGTCGCCGAAGAAGGCGCCGACCCCGTGATACAGAATGGCGCCGATCACGACGACAGCCGGCAACCGCAATATCACGGTGGACAGCAGCAGCAGCAGCAGCAGCAACAGCAGCTGTACGACTATTTCTACTACGAGGCAACCGGTGCCGGCAGCGATGAGGCCGGGAGAAAGCCCAGCGGCAGCGGCGTCGACATTAACGTCGACGTCATGCAGCATTTCGATTACGACTCCAGCTGCGAGGTCGAGGTTGATGATCATCACAAGGTGGATCAACTGGAGCCCATGATCTCGTCGAGCCTCGAAGAGCACTACCAGATCGGACAGAAGGAGTACGAGATGAAGGTGGCGTCATTCGTCGATGTGTTGGACGTCAGGCCGGAGCTGCAGGCGGTGGACGGGAACGCCGACATCGGCATCAAGGAGGAGCTTCAGGAGGAGGATCCCAAGAATAACGACGACGACATCGCACTACGTAAAGCAGCACACATGGCTGAGTCGTCACATTGCAGGCTAGGGTTAGGCTTTTAAGTACATCTCTCCAATGCGGCATCAACCCATTCATGTGCCTACGTTTGCTTAACTTTTTTTGATAGAGAGAGAGAGAGGCTGTAGAAAGTATAATATTCTTCTTTTTTCAAATCAGTAGCGGTTCTATATATTAATCAACAGTAACACCAGTATTACAGGAAATCGCCAAAACAAAAAAGAATATATAATCCACTCCTTAGAGAATTGTCCTCTCCATCCCGTACATGCCCAAGACGGCCGGAGTTGCCTCCGCTGGAGTTCCACACCGTCGCTAGAACAATAAAGTTCTACCAATGCAGGTTGTCGAGAAATTACCGTTCTCTGCAGATAAGTGTTGGCGACGTCGATCCCTAAAAATCTATGATTTTTTGTCGAAAAGGACCACCTACCGACTGAATTGACAAAAAAGACCACCTGCTGATAAATTTGATAAAAAGATCCCCTCGACTGCGGCGGCGGTGTGTGCAGCGACACGCGGCCCGCCGCCACACGCAATAGGCGGCAACACTGTACCGCCTGGCAGAACGGGAATCGGCACTGGCGACGGAACGGCAACAGCGTGTGGGGCCCAGCCGTCAAGGGGCATGGCGGCAGTACTGTACGGCCTGGGCCCTGCCGCCTCGCGAGCTGGCGGCAGCCCTGTTCATCGCTATGGAGCCGGCTATCACAAATGATGCGCAGTGCATTGTGGTCGCTCGCAATCGCCCGAAAAAATACGAAACGCTGGGGAACCAGTGCCTCAAAGGCATTTAAACTGGCTGGGAATCAGGTGCCTGAAAACTTGTGGCCGCCTGCGCTTTGTGCTTTGCTGGACTTGTGCATTCAACAGCAGCGCCATGCGCTTTGCCATGCAGCAGCAGTAGCAATCAGCAGCGGTGGCCGGCTCCTTAGCGCGCAGTAGCAACAGGGCGATGAACAGGGCTGCCGCCAGCCCGCGAAGCGGCCGGGCCCAGACGCTACAGTATTGCCGCCACGCCCCTTGGCGGCCGGGCTCCACACGCCGCAGTCGTTCCGTCGCCAGCGCCGATTCCCGCTTCTCGGCAGGCGGCAAGGTTGCCGCGCTACGCGCTGCGGCAAAAGCACGGTCACCGGCCGCACCTGCCGCCATAGTCGAGGGGGTCCTTTTTGTCAAATTTATCAGTAAATGGTCTTTTTTGTCAATTCATTCGCGCAGGTGGTCCTTTTCGACAAAAAATCAGAATCCACGACCCGAGAGACGATGCCAAGTTGCTCATACCTACACGTCTACCTATGTCTACCAAAATTGGCGCCGCCGAAGCACCACTGGCGATGAACACACAACCAACTGCCCCTACGTTGAGCATAGAGGGAGGCCAAACTGTTCACCAGTCTTGTCTCTATATTTGACGCCTCGGGTAGTGTTATCAACCAGCACATGCACGTGGATAGGGCTACCCGAGCAAGGGTGTGGTACTGCACTCCATTGCCGATGGTACAACAAGATCTTCATCGTGTAACAAGGAAGCAGTGGTAGCCCACTTCACAATCCTCTTGTCTTAGATCAAAGTGTGTCCAAACATGCAACGTCTAAGGTTCTCACAATAGTGACTTATGCGGCTTTTCAAATCTCTGGGATTAGTCCAGCTCAAACAGAAATTATTTAGGAAAAAAGGGGTTTATTACCACCGATTTTCATTAAGAAAACCATAAAAAAGATTCATACAGGTAACAACCATTACCACACACCTCAGACACAACACAACAACCAGTGAGTTGTGAATGGAATATCAAGATGCAAAAGGTGATTATAGAGATCGATTACAATTTCGAATATCTTTTGTTGTAACCTCAACACAACAATCGTCGCCTTGTCGGCGGGGAGATATCTTCTGTTGGACTTCTGCCTATAAACCTGAGGTTGTGGCCATTAGAGAGGGCCTGTTTGATCTAGAAGAAACTCTAGGGGGCCTTTTATATTTGGCGTCTGACTGTGGCTCTGTGATCAGACTGATTGATCTCGACACTCCGAACATGTCTAGCCTGCACCCAATCGTCAATGATCTCAAGGACTCGTTGAAACAATGAGCTTGCTTTTGTGACGAGAATGTATGGTGACTTTTCCCTGATTGCGGACATCCATGTTCATTTTAAATCTCTGCTTATGAAAGATTGTGATCATATTCCTAGGAATTTATAATCCCGTTCCTACCACAAAAAATCATTTTAAATCTCTGCTTATGAAAGATTGTAATCAAATTCCTAGGAGTTTACAATCCCGTTCCTACCTCAAAAAACTAACTTTGTTGTAACATTCATTTTTATGACACATATCACTTGCATCCTTTTCAACTTATTCCACCTAGTCAACGGCAAAGTCGGATCATTAGCTAAACTTACATGAAACATTGCACTTGTGAATTATTAAAGGAAAAAGCTGCAGACTGTTTTTGAAAACAAGTTCAACTTATCGTACAAAATCAATAAGGTAAAAAAAATGCAAAAACGGACGCCCACCTTGGGGCTTGAACCGAAGACCACAAGGTTAAGAGCCTTGCGCTATACCGACTGAGCTAGACCGGCAATGGTTGCACAATTTCCAAATCACGTTTATTTATAACAGGAGCAGTTTTTTACCAACATCTTTTTTCTTTGCCGGGTTTCATTCTTTTAACAATATCAACGGTGCAAGCATAAAGTACTGTATGCAGAAGTTTACCATCGGAAGCTTTTTGAGCAGACGAACACCGAAAAGTTCCACGAGCGTCATGGTCGCGTTCCAAAGCTCCAAGATCATACATATAGAACTCTAAAAAAAGAATGAGCAAACTTCAAAACCAGAAACAAAACATTTCTTACTGCAATGGCAGAAAAATAAAATCATCACGTTCTCCAGCGGTAGCGTCATGGCCATCCGCGCCCCATCGGCGAGCGCAAACATCGTGCTTGGGGCCCGCAAGCTGGTGACATGTGTCGAACCCGCCCAGTGGCGCCGACACGGGCGCCAGCACATTGGGCTGGAACGCGTCGCGCACGGCGGCGTACACGGGACCAGTATCGTTCTTTCAGACGCTCGCTACAGCAAGTTATTAGCGCGTTGCAAGCTGGCCCAGAGTATAGGGATCATGTGGGGAAAAAAGCATACAATTAGCTAATATTTTTAAAATCAAATAACACAAAATTTTGAAGTTTTCCATGCGCATAAAACTGCCCTCTAAAGAAACAAAACCTAAAAGGAAAAAGGGTAAAATACATAACATGGGTATTAGAACAAAAAATGACAGAAAAGTAAGTTTGCCAGGATCATGATTAAGAATCCACCTGTATATAACAAAAAATGCTTGTGTTCACGATTTCAACCATGATCATGGCAAAATATAAAATCCACCTATATGAAAATGTAAAAAATACGATGCTCGTGTTGAAGGTTCCATATAAAAGGATGATAAATATAAAAAACAGAGAGAATTTGACATGACATGATGAGAAAGTCCACCTATATGTAGAAGTAAATTGCTATGTTGCAGTTGTATTAAACAAGTTTGCCATGGTATGCTCAATGAATGTGCCATGGTATATAAATTTTTTTTTTTGCCATGGAACAATACAGAAAAAATTGCGCAGGAAAATTTCCATGATATTGTATGAGAAAACATGATCTATGGTGACATGGAAAAATGTGGTAGAAACACAAAAGGTTGAATATAAAATTTATATGTATATCAACACGCAAAAAAGGTTGACATGCTCTAGTCCAATAAAAACTACAACATATTTTTTACTATTCAAGTGTACTATACCTAACACACACAAAATGTCATAATTCTACAATAGTGAAACTACAACATGTCTATAATCACTATATATATCAAAAATATAATTATAAGAACAAACAAATTGCCACATAGTAGAAGGTTCATATAGATAATGAATTATCATAAATACCGCATCTTCAGAAAAGTCAAAGAGAATTTGCCATGTGAACAAATGGTATTATGTACAAAGTTTACATGTAAAATAGTTCGTGTGAAAAGGTGCTCATATTAACCACCCAGACAAGAAATGGAAGTTCAAAAACATATCAAACAGAATATCTACCTGATGTAGCAAAGAAGTTGCCATGCGTGGTCAATTACAGTGGCATGTGGATAGAATAAACAAAAAATATCGATATTTTTGTGTAGATTTGCCATGATGCTCCACAACAAATCATGATAAATGTGTGTAGAAAGTACCATGACACTACTTGCCATGATGTTGAGAAACAAAGCATGGCAAAATGTGTATAAAATTTGCCATGATGCATGCACAACACTTGCCATCAAGCTCTAGAAAATACACATAAGATTAGCCACAGTGTGAGTAACTTCAAGAGTAACATTGGGTCCAACTAAGCAAATTTGCCTATGTGGCAATGAGTTAATGAGAAGAGAGGTAAATTGAGTAATTTAGCCAGTTACTCATTCTATGAGTAACATCACACATACCAAGACAAAATGAGTCTATAACCTAATAAATGAAGCTTTGCATGACACTACACATATGTTACTACCCACTATGGAGGTAGTAACATAACCTGATACGTCTCCAACGTATCTACTTTTCTCATGCTTTCCCTCTTGTTTTGAACTTTAATTTGCATGATTTGAATGAAACTAACCCCGGACTGACGCTGTTTTCAGCAGAACTACCATGGTGTTGTTTTTGTGCAGAAATAAAAGTTCTCGGAATTGAACGAAACTTTGCGAGGATTTTTTATATCAATAATAAGAATTTATGGAGCCAAGACCCACCAGAGAGGGGCCCCTGGTTGGGCACAACCCACCAGGGCGCGCCCCCTCTCCTAGCGCACCCAGGTGGGTTGTACCCACCTGGTGGCCCCGCTGACGACCCCCCTGATACTATAAAATCACATATTTTCAGAAAAATCAAGGAGAAAGAATTATCGCGATCCACGAGACGGAGCTACCGCCAAGCCCCGTTCTTCCTCGGAAGGGCAGATCTGGAGTCCGTTTGGGGCTCCGGAGAGGGAGATCTTCGTTCTTCATCATCACCAACCCTTCTCCATCGCCAATTCCATGATGCTCCCCACCGGGAGTGAGTAATTCCTTCGTAGGCTCGCTGGTCGGTGAGGAGTTGGATGAGATTCATCATGTAACCGAGTTAGTTTTGTTAGGGCTTGATCCCTAGTATCCACTATGTACTTAGATCGATGTTGCTATGACTTTGCTATGCTTAATGCTTGTCACTTTGGGACCGGGTGCCATGATTTCAGATCTGAACCGTTTATGAATTCATCATTATATCCATGTTTTAGATCCGATCTTGCAATTTATAGTCACCTACTACGGTTATGATCCGACAACCTCAAAGTGACAACAACCGGGCCCACTCTCAGTGATGACCGTAGTTTGAGGAGTTCATGTATTCACTATGTGTTAATGCTTTGTTCCGGTTCTTTATTAAAAGGTGGCCTTAATATCCCTTACTTTCCAATATGGACCCCGCTGCCACGGGAGGGTAGGAGAAAAGATGTCATGCAAGTTCTTTTAATAAAGCACGTATGACTATTTACGGAATACATGCCTACATTTTATCGATGAACTGGAGCTAGTGCCGTATTGCCCTAGGTTATAACTGTCACATGATGAATATCATCCAACAAGTCACCAATCCAATGCCTACGAATTTATCTTATATTGTTTCTGCTAAGTTACTACTGCTATCATCACTGTTACACTTGCTACAAAATTACTGCTATCACTGTTACTGTTACTATTGCTGCTGTCACTACTATCAAAACTATCAAACTACTTTGCTACTGATCACTTTGCTGCAGATAATTAATCTCCAGGTGTGGTTGAATTGACAACTCAGCTGCTAATACCTTCAAATATTCTTTGGCTCCCCTTGTGTCGAATCTATAAATTTGGGTTAAATATTTTACCCTTGAAAACTATTGCGGTCCCCTATACTTGTGGGTTATCATAGCCTAGGGTAGCGTGTATGTTACTTGTGTAAGTTACTCTCCATTGTGACTAGTCTAATGACAACTGTGTGCAATAATTGCCATGGCAATTGTGTAAAAAATGCCATGCATGAAAAACTAAGTTTGCCATAACTTAAGATAGAGAAAATATTAACAATGATTTTTGAACCTAAGTGATCATCCATGAAATCTAGATGTGCCAAGCACGACAAGTTAATTTTGCCATATCTAACACCAAAAAAATGGTAGCCATGAAGTTCCTACCTAAATTTGCCATTCAAAAATAGAGTTGAAATGGTAAATATAGAAAAAAGAATGGACATAACATGGAAAGACCTTTAGAAATTTTATCTCTAGATCATTGAAAATTCAGACTATAATAATGGAAATTATCTATATGTACATGAAAAATCATGACACTCATGGAAAATCTAGAAATTTTATTCTCTAACTCATAGAAAAATCAATATAATCACATGGCAAATTTAGAAAATTTGTGTGTCCTAAATCATGATAGATGTGGAGAAATTTTTTTAAAAAGCAAGTGCCATCTAGCCCCGGACCCCAACCCACCCACCCGCAACCGCTCAAGCTCCACCACCATCTGGTCGAGGCGAAGCACAGTGTCGCCCGAGCTGCACCACCAGCTGACCGAGGTCAAGCACATCGCCACCGTGCTGAAGTCAAAGCACGCCCCTGCCCCCAAGCATCCTCACGCAGGTGCCCTATTGCCGGTTGGAGCTATAGATTGCGATGTCGTTAGTCTAGAAGTAGAACGGCCGATTTACACCTGGCCAGGAGAGCATTCAATGGGGACACGTTATCCTTGTCAGCAGTTTCTCCTCGCCAAGCTCTGAGAGGCAACAGGATTTTGAACACGTAAATCTGAACATGTATACTTATTGAAATTTGCTAATTCTCACCTAAATAAGAAATAACTGTTGGAAATATGCCCTAGAGGCAATAATAAAAGTATTATTATTATATTTCCTTGTTCATGATAATTGTCTTTTATTCATGCTATAATTGTATTATCCGGAAATCGTAATACACTTGTGAATACATAGACCACAATATGTCCCTAGTGAGCCTCTAGTTGACTAGCTCGTTGATCAACAGATAGTCATGGTTTCCTGACTATGGACATTGGATGTCATTGATAACGGGATCACATCATTAGGAGAATGATGTGATGGACAAGACCCAATCCTAAGCATAGACAAGATCGTGTAGTTCGTTTTGCTAGAGCTTTTCCAATGTCAAGTATCTCTTCCTTAGACCATGAGATCGTGTAACTCCCGGATACCGTAGGGAGTGCTTTGGGTGTACCAAACGCCACAACGTAATCGGGTGACTATAAAGGTGCATTACAGGTATCTCCGAAAGTGTCTGTTGGGTTGACACGGATCGAGACTGGATTTGTCCTCCGTATGACGGAGAGGTATCACCGGGCCCACTCGGTAGTGCATCATCATAATGAGCTCAAAGTGACCAAGTGTTTGGTCACGGGATCATGCATTACGGTATCGAGTAAAGTGACTTGCCGGTAACGCAGATTGAACGAGGTATTGGGATACCGACGATCGAATCTCGGCAAGTAAAATACCGATTGACAAAGGGAATTGTATACGGGTTGTTTGAATCCTCGACATCATGGTTCATCCACTGAAATCATCGAGGAGCATGTGGGAGCCAACATGGGTATCCAGATCCCGCTGTTGGTTATTGCCCAAGAGCCGTCTCGGTCATGTCTACATGTCTCCCGAACCCGTAGGGGTCTACACACTTAAGGTTCGGTGACGCTTAGGGTTGTATGAATATGAGTATGCAGCAAACCGAATGTTGTTCGAGTCCCAGATGAGATCCCGGACATCACGAGGAGTTCCGGAATGGTCCGGAGGTAAAGATTTATACATATAGGAAGTCTTATTTTGGTCACGGAAAAGTTTCGCGTTATCGGTATTGTATCGGGAGTGCCGAAGGGGTCCGGGGTCCACTGGGGGTCCACCTGCCTGGGAGCCCATGGGCTGTAGGGGGTGCACCTTGGCCTATATGGGCCAAGGGCACCAGCCCCAAGAGGCCCATGCGCCAAGGAGACTTGGGGAGGGGAGAGTCCTAAAGGGGGAAGGCACCTCCGAGGTGCCTCGGGGAGGATGGACTCCTCCCCCCCTCTTGGCCGCACCCCTTCCTTGGAGGAAGGGGCAAGGCTGCGCCCTCCCCCTCTCTCTTGCACCTATATAAAGGGTGGGGAGGGAGGGGTGGCCGCTCCCAAAAGCCCCGGGCGCCTCCTCCTCCTCGCAACACTTCCTCCTCCTCCCGTAGTTGCTTAGCGAAGCCTCGCGGAGTTCTGCTGCATCCACCACCACGCCGTCAGGCTGCTGGATCATCATCAACCTCTCCTTCCCCTTGCTGGATCAAGAAGGAGGAGACGTCATCCGCTCGCACGTGTGTTGAACGCGGAGGTGCTGTCCGCTCAAAGACTAGGTCATCGGGTGATCTGAATCACGGCAGTACGACTCCATCAACCCTGCTCCATTGAACGCTTCCGACGCGATCTACAAGTGGTATGTAGATGCAATCACTCTCCCATGACTCATTGCTAGATGAAGTCATAGATGGATCTTGGTGAAACCGTAGGGAAAATTTTAATTTTCTGCAACGCTCCCCAACAAAGTGGCATCATGAGCTAGGTCTATGCGTAATTCTCTATTGCACGAGTAGAACACAATTTGTTGTGGGCGAGATGTTGTCAACTTTCTTGCCGTTACTAGTCTTATCTTGCTTCAGCGGTATTGTGGGATGAAGCGCCCGGACCGACCTTACACGCACGCTTACGTGAGACTGGTTCCACCAATCGACATGCATCAACCGCATAAGGTGGCTAAGCGGGTGTCTGTCTCTCCCACTTTAGTTGGAGCGGATTCGATGAAAAGGGTCCTTATGAAGGGTAAATAGAAGTTGACAAATCACGTTGTGGCTTTCACGTAGGTAAGAAAACGTTCTTGCTAGAACCCTATTGCAGCCACGTAAAACTTGCAACAACAATTAGAGGACGCCTAACTTGTTTTTGCAGCAAGTGTTTTGTGATATGATATGGCCAAAGTTGTGATGAATGATGAATGATATATGTGATGTATGAGATCATGTTCTTGTAATAGGAATCACGACTTGCATGTCGATGAGTATGACAACCGGCAGGAGCCATAGGAGTTGTCTTCATTATTGTATGACCTGCGTGTCATTGAAGAACGCCATGTAAATTACTTTACTTTATTGCTAAACGTGTTAGCCATAGAAGTAGAAGTAGTCGTTGGCGTGACAACTTCATGAAGACACGATGATGGAGATCATGATGATGGAGATCATGGTGTCATGCCGGTGACAAGATGATCACGGAGCCCTGAAGATGGAGATCAAAGGAGCTATATGATATTGGCCATATCATGTCACTACTATATATAATTGCATGTGATGTTTATTATGTTTATGCATCTTGTTTACTTAGAACGACGGTAGTAAATAAGACGATCCCTCATAACAATTTCAAGAAAGTTTTCTCCCTAATTGTGCACCGTTGCTAAAGTTCGTCGTTTCGAAGCACCACGTGATGATCGGGTGTGATAGATCCTCACGCTCACATACAACGGGTGTAAGACAGTTTTACACATGCAATACACTTAGGTTAACTTGACGAGCCTAGCATGTACAGACATGGCCTCGGAACACAAGAGACCGAAAGGTCGAACATGAGTCGTATGGAAGATACGATCAACATGGAGATGTTCACCGACGATGACTAGTCCGTCTCACGTGATGATCGGACACAGCCTAGTCGACTCGGATCATGTATCACTTAGATGACTAGAGGGATGTCAAATCGGAGTGGGAGTTCATTAAATAATTTGATTAGATGAACTTTCTTATCATGAACAATAGTCTAAAAACTTTGCAAAATGTCTTGTAGATCAAATGGCCAACGCTCATGTCACCATGAACTTCAACGTTGCTCCTAGAGAAAACCAAGTCGAAAGATGATGGCAGCAACTATTCGGATCGGGTCCTAACATGAGGATTATCCTCATAGCTGCCGTGAAACAATATGTCCTAGAAGCACCGCTTAGGTGAAGCACCCATCCCGTAGAAACCAAGACGTTATGAACAGCTTGGCAGTCTCGTCTTGATGATTACTCCCTCGTTCAGTGCGGCATGCTTTACAGCTTAGAACCGGGGCTCCAAAAGCGCTTTTGAGCGACAATAGAGCATATGAGATGTTCGAGGAGCTGAAACTAGTTTTCCAAGCTCATGCCCGGTCGAGATATGAAGTCTCCGACAAGTTCTCTGATTGTAAGATGGAGGAAAATAGTTCACAAGTGAGCACATACTCAAAATGTCCGGGTTGCACAACCGCTTTGTCCCAGCTGGACATCAACCTCCCGGACGAGGCGGTCATTGACAGAATCCTTGATCGCTCCCACCAAGCTACAAGAGCTTTATGATGAACTACAATATGCAGGGGATGGTGAAAACTATTCCTGAAATATTTTCAATGTCAAGTCAGCAGAGGTAGAAATCAAGAAGGAACATCAAGTAGTTGATGGTCAATAAAACCACTAAGTTCAAGAAGGGCAAGGGTAAGAAGAACTTCAAGAAGGACGGCAAGGATGTTGCCGCTACCTGCAAGCCAGCTTGCCAGGAAGAAGTCATAGAATGGACCCAAGCATTTTTCTTAGTGCTTTTATTGCAAAGGGAAGTGTAACTGGAAGCGTAACTGCACCAAATATTTAGCAGACAAGAAGGCCGTAATAACTAAAGGTATATTTGATATACATGTAATTGATGTGTACCTTACCGCATCGTAGTAACTCCTGGGTATTTGATACCGGTGCCGCTGCTCATATATGTAACTCATGCCAGAGCTGCGGAATAAACGGAGATCGGCTGGCGACGCAGGTGACGGCGCGCGTGGGAATGGTTCCAAGGTCGATGTGATCGCCACGGCACGCTACCTCTACATTTACCTACGGGATTAGTTTTAAACCTCAATAATTGTTATTTAGTGCCAAGTTTGAGCATGAACATTGTATCGATCTCGTTTAATCTGAGATGGCTACTCATTTAAATCCGAGAATAATGGTTGTTCTATTCATATGAGAGAAATGTTTTATGGTCATGCTCCGATGGTCAATGGTTTATTCTTAATGAATCTCGAACGTAATGTTACACATGTTCATAGTGTGAATACCAAAAGATGTAAAGTTGATAACGATAGTCCCACATACTTGTGGCACCGCCGCCTTGGTCACATTGATGTCAAGCGCATGAAGAAGCTCCATGCTGATGGACTTTTAGAGTCTCTCGATTATGAATCATTTGACACATGCGAACCATGCCTCATGGGCAAGATGACCAAGACTCCGTTCTCCGGAACGATGGAGCGAGCAACCAACTTATTGGAAATCATACATACCGATGTGTGCGGTCCAATGAGCGTTGAGGCTCATGGAGGATATCGTTATGTTCTCACTCTCACAAACGACTTAAGTAGATATGGGTATGTCTACTTGATGAAACACAAGTCTGAGACCTTTGAAAAGTTCAAGGAATTTCAGAATGAGGTAGAGAATCAACGTGACCGAAAAATAAAGTTCTTACGATCAGATCGTGGAGGAGAATATTTAAGTCACGAATTTGGTGCACACTTAAGGAAATGTGGAATCGTTTCACAACTCACGCCGCCTGGAACACCTCAGCATAACGGTGTGTCCAAACGTCGTAATCGCACTCTATTGGATATGATGCGATCTATGATGTCTCTTACTGATTTACCGCTATCATTTTGGGGATACGCTCTAGAGACAGCTACATTCACTCTAAATAGGGCACCGTCTAAATCTGCTGAGACGACACCGTATGAATTATGGTTTGGGAAGAAACCTAAGTGTCGCTTTCTAAAAGTTTGGGGATGCGATGCTTATATCAAGAAACTTCAACCTGAAAAGCTCGAACCCAAGTCGGAAAAATGCGTCTTCATAGGATACCCTAAGGAAACCATTGGGTATACCTTCTACCTTAGATCCAAGGCAAGATCTTTGTTGCCAAGAACGGATCCTTTCTACGGAAAGGGAGTTTTCTCTCGAAAGGAGTAAGTGGGAGGAAAGTAGAACTCGATGAAGCATCGCCTCTTGAACCGGAAAGTAGTGCAGCTCAGAAAATGTTCTGTGGTGCCTACACCGACTAGAGAGGAAATTAATGATGATGATCAGGGTACTTCGGATCAAGTTGCTACGTAACTTCAGAGGGTCCACTAGGGACACGCTCCGCACTGCAGTGGTACGGCAACCCTGTCCCGAAATCATGTTGTTAGACAACGGTGAACCTTGAACTATGAAGAAGCGATGGCGGCCCAGATTCCAACAAATGGCTTGAAGGCATGCAATCCGAGATAGGATCCATGTATGAAAACAAAGTATGGACTTTGACAGACTTGCCCGATGATCGGCGAGCGATAGAAAACAAATGGATCTTTAAGAAGAAGACGGACGCGATGGTAATGTTACCATCTATAAAGCTCGACTTGTCGCGAAGTGTTATCGACAAGTTCAAGGGGTTGACTACGATGAGACTTTCTCTCCGTGAGCGAAGCTTAAGTCCGTCCGAATCATGTTAGCAATTGCCGCATACTATGATTATGAGATATGGCAGATGGACGTCAAAACGGCATTCCTTAACGGTTATCTTAAGGAAGAGCTGTATATGATGCAGCCGAAGGTTTTGTCGATCCTAAGAATGCTAACAAGGTATGCAAGCTCCAAATGATCCATTTATGGGCTAGTGCAAGCATCTCGGAGTTGGAACATTCGCTTTGATGAAATGATCAAAGTTGCTTAGTTTATGCAGACTTATGGAGAAGCCTGCATTTACAAGAAAGTGAGTGGGAGCTCAGAAAGCATTTCTCATATTATATGTAGATGACATACTTTTGATGGGAAATGATATAGAACTTTGGACAGCATTAAGGCCTACTTGAATAAGAGTTTTTCAATGAAGGACCTTGGAGAAGCTGCTTACATATTAGGCATCAAAATCTATAGGGATAGATCGAGACGCCTCATAGGACTTTCACAAAGAAAATACCTTGATAAGATTTTGAAGAAGTTCAAAATGGATCAGTCCAAGAAAGGGTTCTTGCCTGTTTTTCAAGGTGTGAAATTGAGCTCGGCTCAATGCCCGACCACGGCAAAAGATAAAGAAGAGATGAGTGTCATCCCCTATGCCTCAGCCATAGGGTCTATTATGTATGCCATGTTGTGTACCAGACCTAATGTAAACCTTGTCGTAAGTTTGGTAGGAAGGTACCAAAGTAATCCCGCAAGGAACATCGGACAGCGGTCAAGAATATCCTGAAGTACCGAAAAGGACAAAGGACATGTTTTCGCTTATGGAGGTGACGAAGAGCTCGTCAGAAGGGTTACGCCGACGCTTAGCTTCGACACGCATCTGGATGACTCAAAGTCAAAACCGGATACGTGTATATGTTGAATGGTGGAGCAAGAAGATGCTGGTGCAAAAGCGAAGCGCCGATGGCGGGATCTACATGTGAAGCGGAGTACATGGCAGCCTCGGAGGCAGCGCATGAAGCAATTTGGGTGAAGGAGTTCGTCACCGACCTAGGAGTCATACCCAATGCGTCGGAGCCGATCAAACTCTTCTGTGAAAAACTCGAGCTATTGCACTTGCCAAGGAGCCCAGGTTTCACAAGAAGACCAGGCACATCAGCGCCGCTTCAACTCCATTCGTGAAAATGTTCAAAATGGGGACATAGAAATTTGCAAAGTGCATACGGATCTGAATATCGCAGATCCGCTGACTAAACCTCTTCCATGAGCAAAACATGATCAACACCGTAACTCTATGGGTGTTCGATTCATCACAATGTAACTAGATTATTGACTCTAGTGCAAGTGGGAGACTGTTGGAAATTTGCCCTAGAGGCAATAATAAAAGTATTATTATTATATTTTCTTGTTCATGATAATTGTCTTTTATTCATGCTATAATTGTATTATCCGGAAATCATAATACACTTGTGAATACATAGACAACAATATGACCCTAGTGAGCCTCTAGTTGACTAGCTCGTTGATCAACAGATAGTCATGGTTTCCTGACTATGGACATTGGATGTCGTTGATAACGGGATCACATCATTAGGAGAATGATGTGATGGACAAGACCCAATCCTAAGCATAGCACAAGATCGTGTAGTTCGCTTTGCTAGAGCTTTTCCAATGTCAAGTATCTCTTCCTTAGACCATGAGATCGTGTAACTCCCGGATACCGTAGGAGTGCTTTGGGTGTACCAAACGCCACAACGTAATCGGGTGACTATAAAGGTGCATTACAGGTATCTCCGAAGTGTCATTGGGTTGACACGGATCGAGACTGGATTTGTCACTCCGCATGACTGGAGAGGTATCACCGGGCCCACTCGGTAGTGCATCATCATAATGAGCTCAAAGTGACCAAGTGTTTGGTCACGGGATCATGCATTACGGTACGAGTAAAGTGACTTGCTCGGTAACGAGATTGAACGAGGTATTGGGATACCGACGATCGAATCTCGGGCAAGTAAAATACCGATTGACAAAGGGAATTGTATACGGGTTGTTTGAATCCTCGACATCGTGGTTCATCCGATGAAATCATCGAGGAGCATGTGGGAGCCAACATGGGTATCCAGATCCCGCTTGTTGGTTATTGCCCGAGAGCCGCCTCGGTCATGTCTACATGTCTCTGAACCCGTAGGGGTCTACACACTTAAGGTTCGGTGACGCTTAGGGTTGTATGAATATGAGTATGCAGCAAACCGAATGTTGTTCGAGTCCCAGATGAGATCCGGACATCACGAGGAGTTCTGGAATGGTCCGGAGGTAAAGATTTATATATATAGGAAGTCTTATTTTGGTCACGGAAAAGTTTCGCGTTATCGGTATTGTACCGGAGTGCCGAAGGGGTCCGGGGTCCACTGGGGTCCACCTGCCCCGGGGCCACATGGGCTGTAGGGGTGCGCCTTGGCCTATATGGGGCCAAGGGCACCAGCCCCAAGAGGCCCATGCGCCAAGGAGACTTGGGGAGGGAGAGTCCTGAAGGGGAAGGCACCTCCGAGGTGCCTTGGGAGGATGGACTCCTCCCTCTTGGCCGCACCCTTCCTTGGAGGAAGGGGCAAGGCTGCGCCTCCCCTCTCTTGCACCTATATAAAGGGAGGGAGGGAGGTGGCCGCACCCATAAGCCCCGGCGCCTCCCTCCTCCCCGCAACACTTCCTCCTCCTCCCGTAGTTGCTTAGCGGCCCCTGCTGGAGTTCTGCTGCATCCACCACCACGCCGTCGTGCTGCTGGATCATCATCAACCTCTCCTTCCCCTTGCCGGATCAAGAAGGAGGAGACGTCATCCGCCTCCGCACGTGTGTTGAACGCGGAGGTGCTGTCCGCTCAGCACTAGGTCATCGGTGATCCGAATCACGGCGAGTACGACTCCATCAACCCCTGCTCCATTGAACGCTTCCACGCCGATCTACAAGTGGTATGTAGATGCAATCACTCTCCCATGACTCGTTGCTAGATGAAGTCATAGATGGATCTTGGTGAAACCGTAGGAAAAATTTTAATTTTCTGCAACGTTCCCCAACAATAACTATGTCACATCTAGGTCTCTTGCCACACGATCAAAATGATTCAAGATTCGTGCTCGGTTCGTACTGGCATGCGTGACCCAGGTTTTGGGCCAGTTGTCTCGTGGAGGGGCTGGTTGGGTTGTGCGTTGTTGCCTGTTTTTTTTTCGGGTGGCTGCTAGGCTAGATGGGCCACACGGGAGGCGCTAATAGCATCTTCAATAGATGATGTATTTTACATCAACAAAAGTTGTGTGAGTAAAATATACATCAGTAAAAAGTGTTTTTACATCAACAAAAAATGTCTGACTCCAACAGATGTTGTACTAAAATACTGAAGCTACGTGGTCAGCTCCAACATGTGATGTAAAATAGCCCATCAATCAAGGCAAGAAATTTAACAGCAGCCAATAACCGCACTACAACAGCCACACATATCCGAATCAAAATCATCCCAGATAAATACATACACAAAGAAAACAACAATTTCATCAATCAAGAACATCAAATTATTACATAATTAATCAAATCCACAACATGAAACGAAACACAAATACAATAAAATTCTTGCACAATAAAACAAACATAGAGATGAAACTTTGAGGCTTCTCCCCATGCCATTTCCACCACTCTTCCATGGCATCTTTTTGAAGATCATTGCACGTATCAGTCTCTCTGATGTCATGGTACACCTCCATGAAACGTCTGATTCGGTCCTCTCTTCTACTCGACCGAACACATATGCACATGAGGTCATAGAAGGTGTAATCCAAATCTTGCTCATGCTCATTCTCAATGATCATGTTATGCACGATAACACAAGCAGTCATGATGTACCAAAGGTTCTTCTGGTCCCAGAATCTAGCCAGTTCTCGCCCAATAGAAAATTGGGATTGCAAAATCCCAAATGGCCTCTCCACATCTTTCCTAGCCGCCGTTTGAGCATTGTGAAAATAGAGTTTTTTCTTACCATGGGGACTTGAGATTGGCTTCACGGAAGTAGTCCATTTTGGATCAATCTCATCCGCAAGGTAGTACCCATAGTTGTAGGTGCGGCCATTTGCTTCGATGATCACTGGTGGAGCTTCTCCATTGGCTAACTTGGCAAAAATAGGTGATCGGTTGAGCACATTGATATCATTGCAAGATCCAGGCATCCTGTCGTGGAATTGTCACGGCAGATGTCCTTAGTGTCAGGACTTAGTCGCGAGGCCAACGCATCTATGTGGTAGCTTGAGAGGGGTTGAGCGGAATCGAGAGACGCAACACAAGACAGTGATTTAGACAGCTTCGGGCCCCGGGAAACATCATCCGGTAAAAACCCTACATGATGTTTGAGGCTAGGTCTCATTATCATCACTAGTGAGTCGCCAGAAACCGCTCCCCTCTTTGTGTCTAGCCCTAAGATTGTTTCTTCTTGCTTGTCGCTTGTAACTTGTCCCTCTTTGGGGAGCCCTGCCCCTCCTTATATATATATTGAAGGGGCGGGTTACATGTGGAGTCCTATTAGGATTAGGACTAGTCTATCTCTAATACAAACCGGATACAAGTCCATGTCTTAACTCCTTGTAAGACAAATATTCCTTATGCCTTTCCTCTTAAACCGCCCACCATAGTTGAACCGGCCTTCATGAACCGCCAGCCGGGCCACTGGTCTTGTCGCTCCTCGACCCGCTGGATTACCAATGAACCGTAAACCGCCGGGTCGCCATGAACTGGCCAAGTGTTAGCGGGTTCCTCAGTAAGCCTTTGGTCCGGCCGGTTTATACTTCCGGCTTGATTAACGCCATGGGTTATATCTCGACATTAGCCCCAGCTTTAATTTGGATTTATCCATGTTAAACTGATCCTGTGAAATAAACACAAGAACAAACTTGACAGATTATGCTCCGGGTTAAGAATTCTTGTAAACCGCATCCGATCATCCTTAAATCCTTGTCATTTCCTCCTTCTAGAAAATCCGGTTTAATAGGCCAGCTTCATAATCAATTTCTTGACATTGGTTTCTCATAGAAAATATATTGTGAAGAATAACTCCTTTGATTCAGCTCCCAATGCTTAAAAACAATATTGGTCCTTGAAATACTCATCCGATCTTCACCGGTTTAAGGACGTAGAACTTGCTGGTTTATCATTGCCAAGATCACCGGTTTATAAATATTGATGGCACCGGGTCATACTTGTAGTTAACATCTAGCTTGAAAATATACCTCTTATATACCTATCACTTGTAGCCCCCAAGTCTTTAAGAAGGTAGCATAGCAACAACTTAAGACTTGTTTCAATATAAATATCACAATCTTGAAGAAATCCAGGTTGTTCATCTCAATCACTAGTCAGAATTGAGTATTCCACATATGTAGCCCCCAAGTGCCGGGTTGTCATGCTTGCAGCCACCGGAACTTGTAATTACTGATGCTCATAAAAACTTCAACCAGTGTAGCCCCCAAGGGCGGGTCATTATGCAATAATGAGCAGGGACTTTGTAAATATAATCATGTAGATTTGAGCAATGATGTATAGCCCCCAAGGGCGGCTCAAGCAAGATAATATTGAGCTGGGACTTGATATATACTTCAATGAAAATAACATCATATGATATAACCCCATCATGGGGCTTGAATCCACGTCCACAAGGTTAAGAGCCTTGTGCTTTACCAACCGAGCAAAGGACCCTTCAAAGTATAATGGATAAAAAGGTTTGTACCTTGAATTGTTGACAGGAGCAATTGGTAGCCCCCAAGGGCTGGCTCATTATAATATGATGAGTCGGGTCTTCAATAAGAGGAGCAAAAAATGACTTTGCATTAGCCCCCAAGTGTCATGGTGCATGCTTGCAGCGACATGAGACTTGTATATTTGATATAATCTTAAGTTGAATAATGTAGCCCCCAAGTGCCAGGTCGTAAGCCTGCAGCGACTCGGGACTATTCCTTCAATTGTAGAATAAATCATATCCATTGATGAAATAATAGCCATTGCGCTGAAGCGACTTTGAAAACCTCAATCATAATATTGGTTATTGATAACCATAATAAAAAATCTAGCCATGTTGGCTATTCAAGATAATATAATCTGGTATGAAAACTTTATTCATTTAATATCATAATGAAAATTCAGCCAAGTTTGGCTAGTTGAATAATATAACCCAATGATTTATAAGCGCATGATTTCAATAGCGCAATCCAAATATGTACTAGCGACTTATAGTCCAAAACCAGGCCGGTTTAATAAACACCGGATAATTTATCATCATGCTTTATTCAACCTGTCTCTGCATACAACAAGTTTAAAGTGTCCTGTCGGTTTACCGCCGAACGGGTCATAATGCCCAACATATAACCCAGGTTTATAACCAAGGCTACACTTAAGAATAATCAATGAAATATATCATACCTGTGACATTGAATCACATCATTGGTTTACCAACTTTTTGTAGTAAGGGTGATAACCCCAATCTTGAGTACTGATAACTCCTTCCATATTGTGCGGTTTACGATGAAACCGCATCGGGTTGTAACAACCACGGTTTAACCATATATAATGTCATGGCGACTCGTAGTCAAACCGCATCGGGCTGATAGTCTCCGGATTATGATTTGATCATGTACTGACAACTGGTAATTGAAAGTCAAGCCGGGTTAATGAACATCGGTTTACTCCATAATAAGATGGTAACATAGAATCAAACCGGGCAGATAGTCTCCGGATTAGGATTTGACCGTGTTCCGCCAATTTGTAATTGGATGTTTGAACAGGATTAATAATGTCGGGTTTAAAAAACGCAACAAAAAGTAAATAAGAGCTATGAAAAGAATATGGAAGCAAAGGCAATGATAAGACCGCTTTGCAAAAAGAGGCTTTCTTGAGCGATCAGATGGTGTTACCATGGTCGGACACGACCAAGCTCCCAATAAGGTGTAGCTATGGTTCAAGTCAGCCGTGTCCCCAATCGAAACCGTGGCATTATGCCGATCAAGTGGCGCGGCAATGGTTCGAGTTCACCAAGCCCCCAAGTGACTCTATGGCCTTAGGCGATCAAGAGGCGTGGTGGTTCAGACTTGACCATGTCCCCAAGTGATCCGGTGGCTTTCGCCTATCAAAAGGTGTTGCATTGGTTCGAGACCCACCAAGCCCCCAAGTGATATTGTGGCACTAGGCCGACCAAGAGGCGTGGCTATGGTTCGGATACGACCAAGCCCCCAAGTGATCAATAAATGATAAGCCAATAAGGCATGATACCCATGTTTGAACCACGCATCATGGCAGCAGGTCCTCTTTGGCACCCTTTAACTTTTTGCAAGAAATAAATCCTTCTTGAACCGGCAACCGGATATTGGGAGCTTTCAAAAGCTTTGTGGGAGATATGTTCCCCTTGAGCCGGATTTTAAACCGGAATCCTTTCTTTGTAAGCCGGCCATTTTTTGACGGCCTTTAAACTTGCACCAATATGGTGGTTTAGGATCCTACATTTATATAACCTTGCAAACCGGAGTAATTGCTCTTTGAAAGAAAGCAATATATATATAATATAAAAGTATAGTGGGTGGTTTTCACCTGACATGTCAGTCCAGTTAATATCCACCACGGGGTTATACGCTTGACACGCATAAGAGAGTTGGCCGCGGCATTGTGAGCCGGCGCGGACGGGCGAGTCAATCACATACGCGATAAGTCGTGCAGACGGCTAGTCAATCGCAAGCGCGGTAAGCCGCGTGGACGGGCGAGTAAACCACGTCATGTTGATGTAGCAGGGGCGGCGACTTGCACACATACTCATCGAGCAGCACGGCATGGATAAGCGGTAGTGCAAAAATAGTGTTTGGCACATGCCCCTTTGCGACACCTTTATAATGAATAGTGGTCCTGCGAGAAAAATACCACCAATCCAAAGTAATTGCTTTAAAAGAATAAACATGTACTGGTAAAATATATAAAAGGGATAACACCTGATTTTGTTGTTGTCAGACGAACGCAGGTACCGGCGTCAGATAATACATGCACTTTCAGCTCTGCTGTTGTGATGTAGCACAACACCCACGTGACCCTCTTTCGTCCTTATCCCCTCTTTTTTTTAAAACCGTGCAAGTGGCAGCAGCAGTACTTTGAACTAGCACTCGTGGTAGCTGATTTTGCTTTCAGTTTTTACGAATGACGAAGTATTACCAGCAGCTATGAGCAGGGACTTCCCTCTCCATAGGTTGCTGCTGGTTTGCATCTAATGATTGCTGATGTGGCAATCAAAGCTCATGAGTGTTTGGGCGCTGAGGAGCGAATGACTGTTGTGATCTTTGCTGGTTCTTCTGTTAGCTGTGGTGCTCCACTGCGAGAAAGCCAGATGCAAACAAAGGCCGCACCACCGGTGTTATCCTAAAGAAACTTAGTTTTGTCTCTATTGTTTTAAGAGCAGGCAAGTCAACGGACGTGAACAGCGAAACGAAGCCATGTGGCCGGTCTCCGGAAGCGAGGCGGCTCGACGCCCGACGGGCAGAGCGTCTACCGGCGATGAAGCGATGACGGCGTGAGGTAGTGGCAGAGGGGCCCGGCGGCTAACAGAGGCGAGGTCGGCTCAAGGCTGCGGGTGAGACGACAGTGGAGCTGCGGGTCAACGGCGGCGGCCGGAGCAGCATATGGCTGGGCAGGGGACGGTGAGGCCGCAGCTGGCTCGGCAAAGGCGGAGGCAAGGCGGAGACCGACGATCCATGGCAGCGACTTGAAGTGAAGTGGCGTGCCGCGTGAGGCGGGCGCGCAGTTCGAGAAGAGTGCGGACACGGCGCGCGAGAGGCCAGCAAAGCGATCGGCGCCGAGCACAGGCCGGAGCTGGCGTGCAAGGGCGGTGACTCGGCGAGTCAGGTGAAGGCGAATCCGAGCGCAGATGTAGTTGATGAGTCCGCGTTGTCGCTCCTCCGGATTGTGGTCATATCCACTCACAGTCGGCAAGGCGGATCACAGTGACAGCCGGCGATGCAACGGTGGAGGTGAGCAACAGCGGCGGGGTTGACTTGAGGCCACAGCGACTCACGGAAAATGCGGAGGCGAGGTCGGCCAGGCGCGGATGGCCCTAACGGCGGCTCAAAGTGAGGCCATCGTGGAGAGGCGCTGGCTGAGGCTGTTACAAGGTGGAGGCGAAGGCGAGTCGGTGACGGCGGCTCGGCGATGCAGATCGCCTCGCCCTTCTGCGGTTGAAGACGGCGCCGCGAAACTCCGACCACTGGATGGTGGCTTGGCGCTGCCGGCCGTTTGGCACGAGAAGAGATGCAGCTGACTCAGCGCGTCTGTCTTGACGAGGCATCCAGTGCGCACCCGTCTGCGGAAGCGGGCGGAGACGGAGTCTAGCCAGTGAGAACGGACAGCGAGGGTGCGATGGCCGAGCCGGCGACGTGGTCGATGCTCCGTGGAAGATTGAGTCCGCGTCCCAGTCGTGGACTTCCGCGTGCATGGCCTTGCTGTTCAGGCCAAGCCTGATCCCTCGACGAGCTTCGCCAGGACGGGAAACTAGTTTGATGTCTTACGTGGATTACGACTACCACGCACGTGGAGTTCATATCCCTTTGGTTAGCTTGATTGCTTTGTACTTGGAGTAGCGATGGCTTCCCGTGATGAATTTCTTCCTTTTTTTTCTATGATGGACACGCCAGGGAGCCTTTGTATTCTTTTCATTGATCTTGATACCCAACCGACCCGTTGGCTGATGTGGCTGAGTATCTCCACAGCGAGCTGCGGATGATCATGGAGGTGGAGGAGTAAGGAGCACGCAGACGAAGTGGCACAAGGCGGGCATCGTCGGCAAAGGGCAGCCACGTGAGTATCCGGTCCAGGTGTCCTCCTCTCTGCGTCGGTTGGGACCCGGCAGGGCAGCCGACGGCTCCGCCATCTCGTCTTCTGGGCTCGCGCGGTCGCCGCTAGTCCGATCTTGAGAGCATCGGTGGCGGTCAAAACCGCTGGAGACTTGATCTCATCATTTATTTATTTTTTCTCTGAGGAGACAGTTAGGTCCGTGATTACATCTACTTTGGGTCTTTACGAACAGGTATGTATCCGTCCCGAGTCGATTTTGGTCCACACTCGAGGCTTTTGGAAACAGGCGATTCATCCTTTCCTTTTTAACCTAGAACGACAAAAAACAACAGCCGCGGCGGATTGCTTCTTGATCCCTTCTCTTGATGGCGTCCTTCTGTCTTTAACGTGATCGGCCGTAGCACGAAACAAGCTGAGCATATTGCCTTCGAGATCTCAATGAGGTGAGACGCCGCGCATTGAGGGCAGTATCTGAATTGTCTCCGACCTTGACTAACAAAGTTGTGGTCTTGGGTTCGAGCCCCACGGTGGGCGCCAACTGTCGTGGAATTGTCACGGCAGATGTCCTTAGTGTCAGGACTTAGTCGCGAGGCCAACGCATCTATGTGGTAGCTTGAGACGGGTTGAGCGGTATCGAGAGACGCAACACAAGACAGGGATTTAGACAGCTTCGGGCCCCGGGAAACATCATCCTAGTCACGGCGCATGACACATCTGATGTCGAATACATCGGTTTGAGCAGATCGTTTGAAGCAGACGCGAAATAACCATGAAAAATTCTTTCGATCTCGATTGGTAAACTTAAAGTCGATTTAGATCCTTCCGTGCGGATCATCTTCATCCGCAAAACGCGACCTTCTCAATCCACAGGATAGATCCCTTCAAGAACTCAACACCACTGCGCGCATGCTCCCCACGGTGGGCTTAACCGTCGATGGAATTGTCACGGCACATGTCCTTAGTGTCGGGACTTAGTCGCGAGGCCAACGCATCTATGTGGTAGCTTGAGAGGGGTTGAGCGGAATCGAGACGCAACACAAGACAGGGATTTAGACGACTTGGGCCCCGGGAAACATCATCCGTAAAAACCCTACATGCTGTTTGAGGCTAGGTCTCATTATCATCACGAGGAGTCGCCAGAAACCGCTCCCTCTTTGTGTCTAGCCCTAAGATTGTTTCTTCTTGCTTGTCGCTTGTAACTTGTCCCTCTTTGGGGAGCCCCGCCCTCCTTATATATATTGAAGGGGGCGGGTTACATGTGGAGTCCTATTAGGATTAGGACTAGTCTATCTCTAATACAAACCGGATACAAGTCCATGTCTTAACTCCTTGTAAGACAAATATTCCTTATGCCTTTCCTCTTAAACCGGCCCACCGTAGTTGAACTGCCTTCATGAACCTTGATCGGGCCACCGGTCTTGTCGCTCCTACTGACCGCTGCGGATTACCAATGAACCGTAAACCGCCGGGTCGCCAGTGAACTGCCAAGTGTTAGCGGGTTCCTCAGGTAAACCGCCTGGTCCGGCCGGTTTATACTTCCGGCCGGTTAACGCCGCGGGTTATATCCCCGACACATCCCAAAATATCCATGCCAAATCCATGTCTCCCTATCGGCAATGGCCTCAAGGATGACGGTGGCATCCTCGAAGCATCCTCTGTACTGTCCATGCCATGTTGTAGGACAATTCATCCACTTACAGTGCATGCAATCCATAGACCCAAGCATACCTGGAAACCCATAGGCTTTGTTCATCTCCAAAAGACTCTGAGTGTCCTATGCAATGGGTTCCCTCAATTACTTTTGGACCAAACACTTCTACCATAGTCTTTGCAAACCGTTTGACATAAAAGATAGAAGTGCTCTTTGCCATCGCCAAATTGTCTACTATGAATCCTCGACGGCTGGCGGCTGGTGGAGGAGAATAAATGCGGTGACACCGACTGGAGCAAAGCCACTCGGCAGGGTCGCTGTGGTCGCGCGACTTCCCCTGCTTGCTCCGGCGGCCAGTAGTGCTACTGCGGACGGCAGCCATGAGCTGCGGAAGCCATCACACCTGTCGGCGCCCCGGCGAACAGTCGAATCGGCCGAAAAAATGCAGAAGCGGTGGATCCAAATCGGCGCTGGCAGGCCTCTTGTGGCATGGTGGCAGCGGGATGGGTGGTGCGCCGCGAGGGAAAGGAAAGGTTGCCAGACGGCGGCGTTTGAGAAATCGCCATGGAGGCGGTGGAGGAGCGGTATACGTGAAGGGAAGTTTCCGCCTGGCATTTTGGCATCATGAGGCATGTGGTTGTTTTACTCTGCCATGCGACTGGTGATGTATATTTGCATCACCAAGTGATATACTTTAAATCTAGAGTAAACTTGAAGTAATTAATATTTTTTTACATCTACAACATCTGTTGGACCTTGGTTTTGGGGCCTAAGTGATGATGTAAAAAATTGTTATGTATACATCTAGATCATTTATTGGAGATGCTCTAATTGAGGAGCGTGTTACACGCTTAAGTGTTCCTTTTCCAAGTTCTTCATACCAATTATTCTTCTTGTTCTCTCATCTCATCTCTTCACCACAAATCTTGGGCATGTACTTGTCAGAATAAATAGAGAGAAGGATTTTTTTTGCGGGAGCGAAATAGAGAGATGGTTGCAGCGAGTGATTGTGGTGAACGATTTAAGGGCGAGGAGAAGAAGGATTTCTTGTGGCGCAGTATTTGTAAGTTTTCTTTTGTCAGAATTGTCCTTCACTATCTTAGATTTTTTTTCTTGATAAGTGCACCAACAATTTTGAGTGTAGGAGGCGCGCTAAATCTATTGAAATTGACATGCATATTTTCTGTTGTTTTCCATGTTAGTATTTTTTTGTGTGTGAAATGTTTATGTCCACTGTATGTCAGTAAACACTCTATTGACTTGATCTATGTCAGACATTTTTTTCTGCCTCAGTTGCAAGTCCATCCTCGAGTGGAAAATCTGACCAATTTTTTTGTTATCTCAGTTGCAAGTTCATCCTCAACTGGAAAGCAGGCCTATTTTTTGTTACAGTTGCAAGTTAACCAATCTCTCACAACTGGGCTCGATCTGGGGCCCAACCATTTCTGCCTTTAGCTGCAAATTCATTCTCAACTTGCAACCCAGTTTTTTTCCTATCCCGGTTGGAAGTCCACCCTCGACTTGCAACGACATGTTTTTTGTCTTAGTTGCAAGTCCACCATGGACTTGCACTGGATCGATTTAGGCCCGACCCCTTTTTTGGCCTTAGTTGCAAAGTCACTTTCAACTTTGAAATGGATCTAACCTATTTTTTACCCCAGTTTATAAATTCTCTCTCGACTTACAACGAGTCTGAAGTTTACTTTTGTATTGCAAGTCCACAATCGACTCGCAACTAGGTTGGATTTTGGGCTAAACCTAATTTTCTACATTAGTTCCAACCAGTTATAAATCCACCATCGACTCGCAACTAGGCTCGATCTGGGTCCAAACCATTATTTTGTCTTAGTTGCAAAGTCACCCTCAAGTTGTAACTGGGTCTGATATGTTTTTCTGTCCTAGTTGCAGGTCCATCCTCAACTTGCAACTGGGCCTGACCATTTTTTTGCCTTGCAAGTCCACCATCCACTCTCAACTTAAATATAAAATAAGCATTTCATAATGTTGAAGAATTTTAATGCACAGCAAATATTTTCTAAATACATGGTGAACATTAAATTTGCTAGCTTTAATAGTTTGATGCACATTTTTAACTTCTATGAACTTATAGTTTTTTTTGAACATTTTAAAAAATGTGAATATTTTTCTAAGCTATAATCATTTTGAGTTGTATGAAATATCCTTTTAGTTGTGCACACAACACAAGTTGTTTGGTGTGGTTTTTTATGGGACAACAGTCTATGATCTGCTATAAAAAAGAAAGGGAAAAAACAACATGATGGTGACAAGAAGAAATAATGTACAACTAAAAGAAAGAAACATGTGCAGTGTTGTTCATCAGTCGAGGGAGTAATTGGCTCGCCAAGTACGTAAGCAACATAGTAAAGAATGTGAGCGAGGCCCGACCCAATTGTTGGAAAGTAAAAACACACAACAACACTAGACAAAATGAGATCACTAATAAGGATAACATCACATTACTAGATGAGCCTTAGACACACCCATACTTATTTACAGAATATCTAACTGAATGTTTGTTCTTTTTTTCAACCTCATGAAGAAACGAGGGCAGGCTCACCACTTTGACTAGAAGCACGTTGTGAATATTCTGATCAAACTTGCCATCTGTTTTCAAGCTAAAAGGAATTCCTTTTTCCATTTGAAATGTTCGGCCGAAAAAACCCCAAAATTCCAAAAACAATATCCATATTTTGAAAAGAACAAAAATCCCTACAAAATCCAAATGGCTTCCATGTTTTTTTGTTTAAAACTTGCCATGTCCAAATTATATTTGTTTATTTTTCCATGTACCCATTAGATTTCTAAATCTCAAAAGCTGCCTTATTTTTTTAGAGGAGATATTTTCTAAACATGGCATGTGCAATTATATTATAGGTAGCATGTCATTTTTATGTAGGAACCATGACATTTTCGTAGAAACCATGGCATTTACAATGTATATACCATGGCATTTTTTTTGTAAGAGCATGACATTTTCATATCATTTTTTAACGAGCATGGCATTTTTTTGTTATTAGGAGCATGGCATTTTTGTTATTTAGAGCATGTTATTTTTCTAAAGAGCATTCCATTTTTTTTAAATAGCATGGCATTTTTTTACTGAATATCATGGAATTTGTTGTGAATAGCATGTCATTTTTTAATAGCATGACATTGTTTCAAATAGAATGGCATATTTTGAATAGCATGGCATGTTTTTATTAAGAGCATGACATTTTTCTAAAGAGCATGGTATTTTAATTATAAAGAGCATGTCATTTTATTTTTTTTGTAGACCATGGCAATTTCTTTAATGAGAACATGTCATTTTTTATCATGAAGAGCATGCCTTTCCTTCTATCAAGAGCATGTCATGTTTTAATCTATAGCATCGTAAATTTATTTCTTGTTTTTGACATAGAAAATATAGCCATTTTTCATATTTCTAGAGCATAGCAGTTTGAAATTTTTTGTTCTGTACCTTTTATGTATAAGCATTTTATTCTTCTTATGGCATTTCTATAAGCGAGGCAGAGGGCAGCCTCTCGAGTCGGGCAGCTCTACCTGGGTCGCGGCCCATTCGCACCGCAAGCACCAACCTCCGTTTTCTTTTTTTCTTTCTGTTCTCTGTTTTTGTTTTCCTTTATTTTTTTATACTTATTCTAAATATAAATATTAGAAGAAACACTCTATAATAACATGTTGAAAAAGTATTTAAAAAATGTTGAACAAGAATTTGAAAAATATTGAACAAGTGTTTTAAAATCTTGAATAATTATTAAAAATGATGAACAAGTATTTTAAAAATATTGAATAAGTATTAAAAAATATTGAATGAGTATATAAAAAATGTTGAACAAATATTTGAAAATCTTGAGTAAGTATTCAAAATGTTAAACACAAAGTATTTGTAAAAATGTGGAATAAGTATTCTAAATTGTTGAACAAATATTTGAAACTTTTTAAACAAACATTTGAAAAATATTGAATAAGTATTAAAATGTTGAACAACTATTTAAAAAATGTTGAATAAGGATTGAAAAGGTGGAATGAGTATTTGAAATATGTTGAACAAGTATTTGGAAAGTGTTGAATAAGTATTAAAATGTTGAAAAAGTATTTTAAAGATATCAAATAAGCGTTCGAATAATGTTGAATGTGTATACAAGAAAGTGTTAATCACTTATTTAAAAAAATGTTTTTGACATATAAAAAAATATAGAATGAAAACAATCATAAGAAAAAAACAAAAGAAAAACAAGAAATGAAGAAGAAATAAGAAAAGCAAACAAAAAATGGAGCAGAAAAAAGAAAACGGAAAAAATGCAAAAACAGAAGAAGAAACCAGTGAAAAGAATGGGAAAACTGGCTTCATTTGCCTCGATAACAGAACGCGCCTTAGAGTTATCACGTGCGAGACTTTAGCACCCTGGATAGCAGGGCTAGCTCTCTCCAAGGAGACCTAGGATTGAACCTCGCTTCTCCCCATTTTCTTTACTTTTATTCATTTAAGTGCTCGACCATGAGCCGGCCCGATTACTTAAGCGTCCTTTAGCAAGAGTTCCTGCATCGCTCGCTTAATGTGAGAAATAGTCGGCACGATAAACCTCTCCCAGCGAACAAAACGTTCGCTGGAGGAGTCTTCTTAATCGGCTTTTCAGGCGTCGGATCACGGAACTGGCGCTCATGCCGCCGCTTCGCTTGAGCCGGCCCAATACAGCGAGTTTGGCACTTGCCTGCTTCCTTCCTTCGCTCGTTCACGGTTGGGTTGGTCAATGGTTGACCATTCGATCGTTATATTCTCAAATTAGTCACAAAAATGAAAAAAAATCATAATATATGGCAAAAACTTTGCAAATTTGAGAAAGGTTCATAAATTTGAAAAAAAAATCAAACTTTTTGTAAAGCAAAATTTCAAATTCCGTTTTAAAAAAATTAACAAATTCGAATTAAAATAGTTCATTTATTTAAGAAAAATTCAAGTTTGAAAATAATTTAATGAATTTGCATATACTTCATGAGTCAAAATTTTATGAAGTTCATGATTTTAAAAATCATGAGTTTAAAAACATTTGTGAATTTGAAACTTATTCCTGAATTGAATTTTGAAAATTTCATAAACATATTTGACAAATGTTTTATGAAATTTAAAAAGTTCAAAATTGGGAAAAAGTTTAACAAAAACAAAATAAAGTGGGTGAATAAAAAAAATGGAAACAGAAAAAAGAAAGTAAGAAAAGAAAAAAAAGAAAAGGAAAGGAAAAATAAAAAAACCAAGTGAAAACCATGCATGAAAACATTGAAAGAAAGAACACCCTGCGGAACCTCAACCTGAGATATTAACAACCAGAAACGAAATAAGTATAATGTGCACAAGGGCTCTCTTCAATTTGGTTACCGCGGTCGGAAGTTAACGAGGAGGTTTGTAGTTCGAACCTTACTTTGGTCACCATATTTTTAAGACTAAAAAAGATAAATAAAAGAGAGAATTGGCCAAGCCCAGGAAGTTGAGGGGTTATGTGCCGGTTTGTGGGTTTGCCTATAATAGGCGTTGAGGGCGTGAAATAGGACTTGTCTTGCTGGAGCCTGTCCTCCAGCTGATGGTCGCCACATATTTGGGTCCCTTATAAATCTACAAGATCTTAGCGTGCATTTAGGTGAGTCACATTTTCACACTGCCGTTGAACCAACTTGCAAAGCTGAACTACCTTTGCGTACACAAATATGATGAAACTAGAACACTATTATTACTATTTAGATATTCAAAAACCACGTTCCATGCAACATCTTGGTCCAGTTCCATCCATATGGTTGAATATGCTTTCAGCTTTGGTGTCGGGCACTTGTTTGCTTTTCCTCCTTCCCTTTTTGATTAGCACTCTTGCCAAAAAAAAAGGAGCTTTACCCTGGCATGATAATGTATACTAGTAGTATAGATTGTTGAGAGGACAATGCTCCGCTAATGCCGCGAGAAGATTATAGCCGAAGAGACACATGACACGTGGCTTGTTTTAGTAAAAAAGGGAAAACTATCAAGCAGATGTTCTCTAGGAGAGGGATGGCAAACGGACGGTTCTTAGATGGTAGCGGATGGCAATTTCTGCCAGTTTTTACCACAAAATTTTCTTCTTTCCAGAAACTATCATGTATTTCTGAAGAAACTGTCAACAAAAACATTCACAAGTGCCACCAAAGAAAAAAGGCACTTGGCTGGCTGGGACTAGCCAACCCACAAGCACAAATTTTGCCTTTTGCAACCATGAAATCTTTATCTATACCTATAACTATCTATACCTAGTAATAAAGCAAGGTGTGTTTCTTCATTTTTTTATCCGTTTGCCGTTGAAAAGATTTTTATTTCTATCTAACGTGAAACAAAATTTCGCATGTGGGGCGCGCACTGTGGCCCAACGAACTAGTCCACTAATTCCTGCCCACACAGCTGGGAAAACCCCATTTGTCGTACTTCACAAGACTAGGCTGGCCTGTTTTTCTTTTTTCTGTGTTCTGTTTTTGGTTTTCTCATATGATCCGTTCTCTTTTTCTTTCCTGTTTCTTTTTACCATTTTTCCTTCCAGGTTTATTTCTATTTCTCATTTTTTTGTAAATTTAAAATTTTCAAAAGCAACCAAAATTTATCTTTTTATAAATGTCCAGAATTTCAAAATTTTGTTCCCATTTCAAAAGATGTTCGAAACTTTAAAATTTACTTCTTGTTAAAAAATCAAAATTTAGAAAATTTCCCATTTTTTCAAAAAATGTTTGTGCTTTTTAAAATTGTCCGAGATTTTCAAGAAAAACTTGCATTTGAAAAGTAGTTCAAAATTTTAAAATATTCTTGTTTTAGTAAATTGTTCACAAATTCAAGGCAATATATTTTATATAGTCACACATTGCTCTTTTACTTACGCTGGTACCAATTTAGATATGTGTGAAATTACATGTAGTAAGCTGGATGAAGGATGGGTGGATTAAGCTGGACGAAGGATAGATGGATTGGTACGTGAGATAGCTGGAAAAGGACCCTGAATTTCTTTGGAAAAATTTCCCATTTTTCAAAAACTGTTTGTGTTTTCCAGAATTGTTCAAGATTTGTTTTTAGAAATATGCATTTTAAAAATGTTCTTATTTGAAAAATATTCTTGTTTTAGTAAAATGTACACAAATTTAAAATAATGTTCATGTTCTGAAAATACATATTTTCTAAAATTGTTTTGAATGTTCAAAACATGTTTTGTTTTTAAAATTTGTTCACAAATTCAAGAAATGTTCGTGTTTTTATGGAAGGTTCAAGTTTTTCGAAAAATGTTTTTGAATTTTAAAAAATGCTCCTCTATCAAATTTGTTAGTGTTTTTCCCAAAAAATGTACGGAATTTTTAAAAAATTGCTCACAATTTTTAAAACTTTCGGTTCATGTTACCAAAAATATTCAGCTATTCATATTATTTTTTAAAGTTGAAAAAATGTTTCGAATATTAAACTGCAGTATGTTCTTAAATATTTGTGATGGCCTTGGGTTAGCAAGACGTGTTTTTTAGTGGCTAAATATTTGTGATGGCCTTGGGTTAGCAAGACGTGTTTTTTCGAGTGGCTGACATCACTTGGTTGGGTTCGTGAGGTCATGAGTTCAATCCTTCAACTAGTTTTTTCTTTAGATTTTTACTTCACCTTACAAACACAGGTCGTTTCGGTGTCTGGGCCTTTCACAGCCCAAGCAACTTAGCCGGGCCTACCTGAGAAATGAGGCAAAAATATTTTAAATACTCACATTGGTCCTTTACATACATTAGTACCAATTTATATACGTATGTGAAACTACATGTAGTAAGCTAGATGAAGGACGGATGGATTAAGTTGGATGAAGGATGGACTGATTTGTATATGAGCTAGCAGGAAAAGGGCCCTGGATGTGAGGATTGCTAAAGAGAAGACCCTATTACGTGAGCTAGATGCATGAAAAAGAGAAGACCCACCTCACTCCCATATTATGAAACTTCATACCTTAAATCCCCTCGGTTAACTAACAGAAAAATAGCAGAGTAAAATTAACTCCGGTTGTACTATATCGGTGGCTTGTACATGAAAAAGAGAAGACCCGCCTCACTTTCATATTATGGAACTTCATACCTTAAAAACCGAAGACCTAAATGTTCGGACTTCATCATATCTTAAATTCCCTTGATCAATGAATGGAGAATAGCAGATTGATTACTTCACACGTGGCGAAATCCAGAACTTAAATGTTCATTCTTGAGGTGTACACAGGTTTATGCTTGCACATACAATTCTTACTAAATTTAAATGCACACTATTTTTCTTCCATTGTAACGCACGGACATATGTGCTAGTCTTTAACTCTTTATATATGATCTATGGCTTCTTTTTGCACCTTTTCTTTTTCTCACGCTCCAAACGTCACGCTTGATGGTTATGGTGCGTGCGGCCAATTAACCAGTGATAACTTCATCATATCTTAAATTCCCTCGATCAATCAATGGAAAATAGCAGATTGATTACTTTACACGTGGGGAAATCCCGAACCTAAATGTTCATTCTCGGGGTGTACACAGGATTATGCTTGCACATACAATTCTCACTAAATTTAAATGCACACTATTTTTCTTTCGTTGTAACACACGGACATTTGTGCTAATCTTTTAACTCTTTATATATGATCTATGCGCTGCTTTTTGCACCTTCGCTTTTGCTCATGCTCCAGACGTCACAGTTGATGGTTCTGGTGCGTGCGGCCAATTAACCAGGGATAACTTCATCATATCTTAAATTCCCTCGATCAATGAATGGAAAATAGCAGATTTATTATTTCACACGTGGCGAAATCCAGAACCTAAATGTTCATTCTCGGGGTGTCCACAAGGTTTTGCTTGCACATACAATTCTCACTAAATTTAAGTGCACATTATTTTTCTTCCATTGTAATGCACGGACATATGTGCCAGTTTTAACTCTTTCATATCTATGGGCTGCTTTTTGCAACTTCGCTTTTGCTCACGCTCCAGACGTCACGCTTGATGGCTGTGGTGCGTGAGGCCAATTAACCAGGGATAAACTGGACTACTAGGGCTAATACTAATCGACTCGTCAAATCAAATGACTAATCAGTAGAGGTGGGTGGGCAAGATCAATCATGCATCCATCTGAACTAGTAGAAGTTCGCACGCGACCTCGTGACCGTGGCCAGCTTTGCTGACCCGTGGGGCCGGGGGTTGACCGGGCTCACTGTCACTGATTCTTTTTTTGCGAGGACACTGTCGGTGACACGTTGCACATCTCTGTCAGCGGTGCATGCATTGCAGTCCGCGAGTGAAGTAAAAAAGAGGTAATATCACTAATAGTCATAAAACTTGCATTGGATGTTCATTTGATGCTAAAACTTGTAAAATACGAATTTATGGTTATCTAACTTGTTATTTGGTTCAAATACGGTGTTTTGTACTGATACGGTCGTACACCCTACTTGCATGGCATGCCAGCGGGGCCACATCACAGTGGCTAGGAGTAAAAATTTCCAGAGCACTCCCTAGATTTTAATTATGCAAAAAAAGTCTAAGTGAGACCCACTGTCAGTGAACATTATAAGAGGAAAATGATAAATAACGTTTGGTTGTGGCCAGATTCGAACGAACGCCCTTCAGTAGGCACGCACACCAGATGTGCCAACATGCCCAACGATATTTCTTGAATCAGGCGGGTAAGTAATTATTTCTATACGCCATCAGTTAGAACACCTGGCTTGCCAGCTCAAATGGGCTATGGTCAGTGGAACCATTTTGTACATTTGATATTTTTTTATAAATTTGAATGTAAATTATGATCTCAGTAATGAAAATATATTTATGGATTACAGAAAATGTTATATTTAAAGTAATCAAATATTAGTAAAATTACAATTCAAAAATATTATACAAAAATTGTACTGCTCATAGATGAGCGGATTTTGTAACATTAAAATAAGGGAGCCGCGAGGTCTCGAACCCATGAGGCCGTGACCAATGACACCCTTCATGCTCTATTTTCTATACGTACAATTTTTTTTTTGACACGGAGTCTATACATACATAAGATGATTAGTAAATCAAAAGGTTTAATATAAGCCAAAAATATTTAGCAAAACATAAGTAATAAAATTCTGTTCAAATATTTGTGTGTCAAAAGTTTTATACATGCAAACAATGATTAGTGAATAAAATATATAAATATAAACCTGTGTATTATATTAGACACGACTGAATATTAATATCAACGATTTAAATTGAAATTGTAAATGTGTAATTACATGGAAATTGAACTATAAAAATGTGCATATAATTATTGACATATTTGTATAATTATTTTTTTTCGGAATTATAATTTTACAAATATTTTACTTATTTTAAATTATACAAACAATTATTAGTTCATAAATATTTTTAAAAATATATATTTATTTAAATAACACATGAACAGTTTTGGAAGTAATTTCTTTTGGTTTCTATTAACAATATTTATAACACGAATATTTAAATACTATTTTTCTGACCGATACCACAATTTACATACTATGTACAAATTTCAAAAAAAAAATCTACGATGCAAAATGGACTGCACTGATCGTAGGCCATTTTAAGTTGATAGGCCCACGTGTTGTGGAGGCTCGCGTAGTTATCCTGATGAACATCTTCTAAGAAAGAGTTATCTCTCGTTATCGTTTTGATACATAGGTTGTCATTCAGCGAGATGGTAGACCATGTAGCGCACCTTCCAAAAGTTGTGAGTTCAACTCCAGGCCACTGGTAGAAAGTACCATATTTGCACCACACAACAAGTTAGATGACCACAAATTCGTATTTTACAAGTTTTAGCACCAAATTGAACGTCCAGCGCAAGTTCTATGACCGCTAGTGATATTATGTCAGTAGAAAACCGCGTTGGTCTGTTGGTGACACAAGATGGGTGACTAACATTTATTCGGCCATGCTCGTGACGTTTGTCAGTACATTTATTCGGGCAAACAGAAGTGAGATGTGGGAAGATTCCTGTACCCCTAAACTCGTTTGAAGGTACAAAAAATTGAACCACCGTCTACAATTTTTTTTGGAGATAAACATCCCCTCATTATATTAAGTCACAATGTCTAAGGGGATTATTACGAAAGTACCGTTCTGGATACGGGCTCAAAGGCTCCTGATGTGAATAGTAAAATTAACAAAATAGATTTTTCTTTGAAGATTCTGAATTTTTTTTGTGCATACTTAAGAAATATTTTTTGTGCATGCAAAATTTCATCACGAAATCATATTGGTGGAAGTCATGGCAAAAAACAAACAGTTTTGCTAAAGCACATCTAGATGTGTCATAAGTATTCCACATCTAAGTAGTATGTCATTGATCTAATGTGAAGATTCGTGTGGGTATTGTATTTTTTGTTTTATTTTTCCTTTTTATGCTTAATTGAGTTACTTAGATGTATAATAACTAGAGCACATCTAGATGTGCCCTAGACACACAAAAAAAATAGAGCTCCAAAATATGTTTGAAAGTAATATTTTCAGAGGATCAGTTTTGTTATTTTTACCACGCCTTCCACCTGACCTGCACTAGTAGAAAACAAGGCTTTTGTTGGGGCCTGGCCAGCCCATTAGTCCCGGTTTAGTCACGAACCGGGACCCATGGGGGCATACGCCCCAGTTCGTGCGCCCAGGGTGCCGGCCGGGCCTCGTGGGGCATTGGTCCCGGTTCGTCTGGACCCATTTATTCCGGTTTCAGGCACGAACCGGGACCAATGGCCCTCGCTCCTGGCCCACAACCATTGGTTCCGGTTCGTGGCTGGAACCGGGATAGAAGGGGGGACATTAGTCCCGGTTCCAGCCACGAACCGGGACCAATGAGTTGCCTATATATACCCCATCGCCACAGCAAAGCAGTCCACACTGCTCTGCTATTTCTGGCCGGCGAGGGGAGTGCTTTGTGGTGCTCTAGCTCACCTCCTATGCACATGAGGTGTTCGATGAAATGCCCGAGCCACATAGTTAAGCTTTCTCCTCTCGAAACTCGACCTCCAAGCTCCATTTTCTCCGAGATTTGTCTAGGTTTAGCGGTCCATCACGTCCCGTCCCCGTCTTCACCGCCATCGATCGCCCCCGCCGATCTCGTCGCCGGCACCACCGTGGTGAGCCTCTTGTTCTTATCTTCTTTCTGAAAGAAAAAAATACTTACTTTACATAGATACTTGTCTATTTTTCTTACTTTTATTATTGCCTGTTATTATATAGTGCGATGGTTTTAGTATCCGCCTGCCGGCCCCTCGCCTGCCTATATGATTCAGATGTGGTATATATTATCTTTTATAACTATTTGGTTCATTTATTGTTTATGACAATTATGCGACCAACGTGACATAGATTTTATTTATCTAGAAGGTATGTGAACTGGAAATTCCAACCGACCCTATTGTCGAGAGGTTAAATTTAGTTGAAGAAGAAAACAATTGCTTGAAGGAAAAAATAAAAAAAATTAAGGAGGAGAAGATGATATTGGAGTTGCATGTTGCGGATGTCGTCGATGATCACAAGATCAAGATGGACGCAATGTTTGAAGATTAGAAAGTATGCCATTCATACCGAGGCTTGGTATCATTATGCCGTTGGATCAATTGTTACCTTAGTTGCGATTATGATCGCATTTGTTGTTGCATTGAAATGTTTTACATAGTTTCAATGTATGGTTTAATTAGATGCTCTGGAGAGCTATATGTTGTTCAATGAAAACTATGTATGTACTTTGGTTTAATTGTGATGATGAACTTCTATTAATTTGGTCACTTATCTATCCATGATGTTCTGTAATGGTTTTTGACACACTTAATTATATATAATGCATGCAGATGAACCGGCAATGGATGTACGGTGACAGACACACCTCCGAGTACGTTAAGGGCGTGCATAATTTTTTTGAAGTGGCTGAGGAAAACAAGCAGAATGATTTTATGTGTTGTCCATGCCCTATATGTGGGAATACGAAGTCTTACTCTGACAGGAAAACCCTTCACACCCACCTGCTTTATAAGGGTTTCATGCCACACTATAATGTTTGGACGAAGCACGGAGAAATAGGGGTTATGATGGAAGACAACAAAGAAGAAGAGGACGATGACAACTATGTGCCCCCTGAATACGGTGATGCTGCAACGGGGGAAGCTGCTGAAGATCAAGAGGAACCAGACGATGTGCCCGATGATGATGATCTCCGCCGGGTCATTGTTGATGCAAGGCCACAGTGCAAAAGTCAAAATGAGAAGCTGAAGTTCGATCGCATGTTAGAGGATCACAAAAATGGGTGGTACCCCAATTGCGAAGATGGCAACACAAAGCTCGGTACCGTACTGGAATTGCTGCAGTGGAAATCAGAGAATGCTGTGCCTGACAAAGGATTTGAGAAGCTACTGAAAATATTGAAGGATAACGAATTGCCCGACAGTACGTACGCAGCAAAGAAGGTCACATGCCCTCTAGGATTGGAGGTGCAGAAGATACATGCATGCCCTAATGATCTGCATCCTCCATGACGGTGCGTAGGGAGGATTTGAATGCATGCCCGTATGCGGTGCATTGCGGTATAAGATCGACGAGATGACCACGGTGATGTTGACGGCGAGCCCCTGGAAGAGGGTTCCTGCGAAGGTGATGTGGTATGCTCCTATAATACCACGATTGAAAATCTGTTCAGAAATGAAGAGCATGCCAAGTTGATGCGATCGCACAGAAAGGACCGTAAGAAAGACGGGAAGTTGAGAGCACCACGACGGGTCGCATGATGGAGAAAAATCGAGAGAAAGTGAAATTTGGGCTGAGCTTGAAGGTGACCCAAGGAACATATGGTTTTGTTTAAGCGCGGATGGCATTAATCCTTTCGGGAGCAGAGCAGCAATCACGGCACTGGCCCGTGACTCTATGTATGTATAACCTTCCTCCTTGGATGTGCATGAAGCGGAAGTTCATTATGATGCCAGTTCTCATCCAAGGCCCTAAGCAACCCGGCAACGACATTGATGTGTACCTAAGGCCATTAGTTGAAGAACTTTTACAGCTGTGGAATGGAAACGGTGTACGTGTGTGGGATGAGCACAAACTGGAGGAATTTAACCTGCACGCGTTGCTGTTTGTAACCATCAACGATTGGCCCGCTCTCATTAACCTTTCAGGACAGACAAACATGGGATATCACGCATGCACGCACTGTTTAGCCGACACCGAAAGTATATACCTGGACAAATGCAGGAAGAATGTGCACCTGGGCCATTGTCGATTTCTTCCGACCAACCATCAATGTCAAAAGAAAGGCAAGCATTTTGAAGGTGAGTCAGAGCACCGGAAGAAGCCCGCCATGCATACCGGTGATCACGTACTTGTTATGGTCAATGATTTACACGTAATCTTTGAAAGGGTCCCGGCGGACTATCTGTTCCGAATGATGCTGAGGGACGCGCACGCATGTGGAAGAAGAATTCTATATTTTGTGGCCTACCCTACTGGAAAGACCTAGAGGTCCGCTCTTCAATCGACGTGATGCACGTGACGAAGAAACTTTGCGTGAACCTGCTAGGCTTCTTAGGCGTGTATGGGAAGACAAAAGATACACCGGAGGCACGGGAGGACCAACAACGTTTGCACGAAAAAGACGGCATGCCTCCAAAGCAGTATGAAGGTCCTGCCAGCTACGCTCTTACCAAAGAAGATAAGGAAATCTTCTTTGAATGCCTGCTCAGTATGAAGGTCCCGTATGGCTTCTCGTCGAATATAAAGGGAATAATAAATATGCCAGAGAAAAAGTTCGAACCTAAAGTCTCATGACTGCCACGTGATTATGACGCAATCTGCTTCGGTTGCATTGAGGGCTTCTACCCGAAAAACGTCCGATAAGCCATTGTGAAGCTATGTGCATTCCTCAATGCAATCTCTCGAAGGTGATCGATCCAGAAATCATACCAAGGCTAAGGAGTGATGTGGCGCAATGTCTTGTCGGGCCGAAATGGTGTTCCCACCATCCTTCTTCAACATCATGACACACGTCCTATTTCATCTAGTCGACGAGATTGTCATTCTGGGACCTGTATTTCTACACAATATGTTACCCATTGAGAGGTTCATGGGAGTCCTAAAGAAATATGTCTGTAACCGCGCTAGACCAGAAGGAAGCATCTCCATGGGCCATCAAACAGAGGATGTCATTGGGTTTTGTGTTGACTTCATTCCTGGCCTTAAGAAGATAGGTCTCCCTAAATCGCGGCATGAGGGGAGACTGACTGGAAAAGGCACGCTTGGAGGGGACTCAATAATATGTAGGGACGGGCATTCTTGGTCTCAAGCACACTACAAAGTTCTACAAAACTCTACCTTGGTGACCCGTATGTCGATGAACACAAGAACAGTCAAGGCCCAAACACCCGGAGTAGTGTGACGACTGGATTACATGTGAACACATCAGGACTTTCAGCAGTTGGTTGGAAACACGTCTCAGAGGTGACAACACTATTTGTGATGAGCTGTACTCGTTGTCCAGGGGACCATCTTCGACTCAGTTGACTTATAAAGGATACGAGATAAATGGGAATACATTTTACACGATCGCCCAAGATGAAAAGAGCAGCAACCAAAATAGCGGTGCCCGCTTTGATGCAACAACCAAGAGGGGAAAGGACACATATTATGGTTACATAGTGGACATATGGGAACATGACTACGAACATGATTTTAAGGTCCCTTTGTTTAAGTGCAAATAGGTCAATCTGTCAGGAGGCGGGGTACAGGTAGACCCATAGTACGGAATGACAACAGTGGATCTGAACAATCTTGGGTACACTGACGAACCGCTCATTCCTAGCCAATGATGTGGCGCGGTTTTCTATGTGAAGGACATGTCTACCAAACCGATAAAAAGAAAAGATAAGGAAGCGAATACATCATACGATGAGCCAAAGCGCCACATAGTTCTTTCGGAAAAAGAGACATCGTGGGAGTGGAGAGCAAGATGTATATGTCTGAAGATTATGAAAAGTTTCATGAAATTCCTCCCTTCAAAGTCAAGGCTGACCCAAGCATCCTGTTAAACGATGAAGATTATCCATGGTTACGGCGCAATAAGCAAAGGACATAAGCGAAGAAAAAGTGAAGGCTTTCTCTCCACAACTATTATGATGATGCCTTTGATCTTAAATATCCATGTAACAGATGAATTTCTTTATGAAACCCTGATACTTCGAAAGAGATTGTCCGTTTTGTACACGAAGTGCATCCGGTTTTTGCCGTAATCCTCTCAACTTTTTAGCACATGCTATGTGGGTGAAATGATGATACCATGCCAATTTTCAACCTCTTTAGAGTTCATCTGAAGTGATTTTCAATTTCAGGGTCATTTAGCTCAAAGAATGAACTAATATAAAAAAGAATGATCTGGAAAACTTTTATGAAACTCTAATAGCAAAAATAATAAACTAAAATAATGAACTAGAAAACTTTAATGAAACTCTAATAGAAAAAAGAATGAACTAGAAAACTTTAATGAAACTCTGATAGCAAAAGGAATCAACTAAAAAGTCTTATAAACCTCTAGTATTATTGAAACTAAAATTATATAAAATTTATGCAACTAAAATTATCAAACTATTTTCTGTTCAAAACATTATAAGCAAAAATAATTTTCATAAAGAACTTTTTTTGTTAGAAACTTTAATAGCAAAAAGAATTATCATATTTCTTTTGTTAGAAACTAAAATAACAAAATCAGTTATTGAATGTAATCACAAAACAAATTAATATTAAATAGATGGAAAAAGAATCACTCCAAAATCTATTTTTATAGTAAAGTTAATCACAAACTAGTGATTCACACAAATTTCAAAGAATTAAAATTTAAACTATTCAAATTGGAAAATTAATGGCACTAACAGAAGTTTTATTATTTTTATTAGCTAAAACCATAAAGAGTAACTGAAAAACTAATAAGTATTTTGTTGTAAGTAGAAACAAAATAAAATAAATAAGAAAAACTAGAAACAAGTATAAAAAATGCCGCCTACTGGGCCACCACGGCCTGCATACGACTAGAAACCCACTAGTTGGGCCAGGATGCAGGCCCGCAGTAGGCCCACACGCACAGAGAATGGAGTGGATTTAGGTCGTAAGCCTGCAGTAGAGAGGAGCTCGAAGTGGTCGGCTCGGCAGGTGAAAGTGCAACTATCCCTAGGTGGTTTTGGTAATTCATATCAACATATAGCTCATTGAGCTAATACTATTCCAAGACAAATATTTCAGGAAAGCTCAATGAATGGCATGACATGGATGATGAAAGTGGATCCCTCAAAATATTAAGGACAAAAGGATTGGCTCAAGACTCTACATCTTATATTTTAGTGATCCAAGATCACATTGAGTCTATAGGAAAAGCCAATACTATCAAGGAGGGATGAGGTGTTGCTTAATGAGCTTCTTGCTTCAAGTGCTTAGTGATATGCTCCAAAAACCCTCAACTACTTTCTCATATCCACATATGACCTAAACCTAAAAGTCAAACTCGGCCCCACCGATTCTTTCTATCCAAGGCGTCACCGAAGTTCGGATGTCATAGCCACTACCACAAACCCTAGGCAAATCGGGTCTCACCGATAGGGATCTCGGTCTCACCGAGATGGGATTGTAATCTCTGCTTTCCCTTCGTAACGCTTTCGTCTAACCAAAGTGAGCGATCGGGTCCCACCGATATTGTAATGTAAACTCTCTGTTCCCTTTTCGTAACATTTCGGTCTCACCGAAAAGACCGAATCGGTCCCACCGAAGTTTACGACCAACTCTCCTCGTTAGCTAATTACCAAAATCGGTCTCACCGAAGTTTGTGTAATCAGTCTCACCGAGATTCGTTATGCCCTGCCCTAACCCTAACTATATCGGTCCCACTGAGTTGCATGTCGGTCCCAATCAAAATCACTAACGCCACTAGGTTTCTTGAATCGGTCCGGCCGAGTTTGTTGATTCGGGTCCCACCGAGATTGGTAAATTGTGTGTAACGGTTAGATTTTGTGTGGAGGCTATATATACCCTCCACCTCCTCTTCATTCGTGGAGAGAGCCATCAGAACAAACCTACACTTCCAACTTACTATTTCTGAGACAGAACTACCTACTCATGTGTTGAGGCCAAGAACTTCCATTCCTACCATATGAATCTTGATCTCTAGCCTTCCCCAAGTTGCTTTCCACTCAAATCTTCTTTCCACCAGATCCAAATCCTATGAGGGAGAGTTGTGTGTTGGGGAGACTATCATTTGAAGCACAAGAGCAAGGAGTTCATCATCAACGCACCATTTGTTACTTCTTGGAGAGTGGTGTCTCCTAGATTGGCTAGGTGTCACTTGGGTGCCTCCGACAAGATTGTGGAGTTGAACCAAGGAGTTTGTAAGGGCAAGGAGATCGCCTACCGTGAAGATCTACCGCTAGTGAGGCAAGTCCTTCGTGGGCGATGGCCATGGTGGGATAGACAAGGTTGCTTCTTCGTGGACCCTTCTTGGGTGGAGCCCTCTCCGTGGACTTCACAGAACGTTGCTACCCTTCGTGGGTTGAAGTCTCCATCAACGTGGATGTACGATAGCACCACCTATTGGAACCATGACAAAAACATCCGTGTCTCCAATTGCGTTTGAATTCTCCAAACCCTTCCCTTTACATTCTTGCAAGTTGCATGCTTTAATTTCCGCTGCTCATATACTCTTTGCATGCTTGCTTGAATTGTGTGAAGATTGCTTGACTTGTGCAAAGATAGCTAAAATCTGCCAAAGCCTAAAATTGGGAAAAGGTTAAGTTTTTAATTGGTCAAGTAGTCTAATCACCCCCCCTCTAGACATACTTCAAGGTCCTACAAGTGGTATCAGAGCCTTGATCTCCATATGCTTTGATTTCCATAGCTTTTGGTGGTCATAGCCTTGGTTTCACAACCTAGGAGAGTATGGCGTCTAGCGAGGGAAATTATCACCGTAGATGTCCTTACTTTGATGGAACTAATTTTGCTAGTTGGAAGCATAAGATGAAAATGCATGTTCTCGGACATAACCCTACGTTTGGGCTATTGTGTGTATTGGCTTGCAAGGTGAATTCTTTGATGGGAGAGAACCCGAACCGCAAGTGAAGCTAGTGCAGATGAGTTGAAGATGCTGCAATACAACGGCTCAAGCTTGCGATATCCTCTTCAACGGATTGTGCCTCAAGAATTCAACAAAATCAGCCGTCTTGAGAATGCAAAGGAAATTTGGGATACTTTGATTGATATGCATGAAGGTACCGACTCCGTCAAGGAATCCAAGTTGGATGTGCTCCAAAGTCAGCTTGACAAGTTCACAATGAAGGATGGTGAAGGTGTCCTTTGAAATGTACTCTATGCTTGCTCTTATCACAAATGAGATTGCTGGCTTAGGAAGTGAAGAGATGACCGACAGATTCATCATCAAGAAAATCCTAAGAGCATTGGATGGAAAATATGATACCGTGTGCACATTGATCCAAATGATGCCCAATTACAAAGATCTCAAGCCAACGGAAGTCATTGGAAGAATTGTTGCTCATGAGATGTCACTCAAGGATAAGGAGGAACTTCACAACAAGTCAAGTGGTGCTTACAAAGCCTCATGTGAAGCCCCCACATCATCAAGTGAGAAACAAACCTTCAATGAAGAATTGAGCTTAATGGTGAAGAACTTCAACAAATTCTACAAGAGTAGAAGCAAAGAAAGAAGCTCTAAGCCAAGGTCATACAATGACAAAAGGTCTTCTAGTCGAGGCGCCAATTGCTACAATTGTGGGAGACCCGGACACTATTCAATGAGTGTACGGCACCCTACAAAAGAAGAGAAGATTCTCCAAAAAGAAGAAGTAGAAGAGAAGAATCACCACCAAGAGAGAGAAGGAGTAGAGATGATCGTTATGAACAAAGAACATCCTGGAGAAGCAAGGATTCGGAAAGGAAGGACAAGTCATCAAGGAGCTACACAAAACGAAGACATCAAGATCTTGTTGGTGAACGGGTATCCGGCTCCGACTCCGACAATCACTCCTAGAGAAGTTATCACTCCGACTCGAATATACTCAAGATGAAGGTGTTGCCGGTCTAGCACTTGTGTCAACCAACTCCTACGACATATTTGATTCACCAAATGAAGAAATTGGAAGATGCTTCATGGCCAAAGGTCCAAAGGTAACACACCCAGTATGTTGATTTCAATAGTGACGAAGATGACTTGTTAGGTGATGATGATTTACTTGTTGACAACTCTAGTGATGGATACTATGATGAAACGTCAATTAATCATGCTAATCAAGATAAAACGAATGACAATGATAAGGAGAAGATTGAGTGCCTAACTAAAGAACTAAACACTCTTAAGTTAGCTCATGAAACTATCTTCGAAGATCATCGAGAACTTTTAAGGGCTCATGAGAAGTTACGCTTTGAAAAGCTCAATCTTGAGCAAGAGCATGAGTTCTTAAAGGCAATCAATGATGCTCTCCATAAGAAACGTTCTTCTTACATTGCCAAGCGTTTACTCTTATCTACTTACATGCCTCAAGTCAAGTCCATTAATAAGAACAAGAAGGATTCTTCCTCTAGTAGTAACAATAATCATGCTAAATCAAATGTTGTTGCTTCTAGTAGTTCTCTTGATTCCACTAATGATTCTCTTAGCCAAGTTACACTTGAGCAAGAAAATAGCTTATTGAAGGGAATTATAGAGAAAGGTGTATACAAGAGCCTTGCCTGGAGTAAGCAATTCGAGGAAATTGTACGCAAGCAAGGAAGGCAACTTAGGAAGAATCAAGGTGTTGGTTTTGAACGAAAGTTCAATGCCAATGGAGTTGAGTGGGAAGAAGATCAATACCCCAAGACGAAGTTTGTTCCACCACAAGACCACAAGAACAAAGGCAAGGACAAGCTTCAAGAGGAGATACATGCATTTGAAGAAGCTCCTAAGGCCTTGGTCAAGTGGGTTCCCAAGACTACGTCAAGTTCTACTTCATCAAGCACAACTACAACTCCGAGGATTCCCATCAAGATGATGTGGATCCCAAAGAAGAAGAACTAGAGAGTTCTTGAGGTGACTCCGCCAACATTCTTCACTCATATCATTATGGCAAGGACAAGTGCAATCAACTTCCATATCTTACACTAGTTCAAGGAGTCACAAACCCTCATGTTGGTAAGGCAAGGGACAAGGTAACCTAATGCTTTCATGGACATCATATTGTGTGTGCATCACTCTATGTCTATGGATATTCTTGTTTGTTCCTTGTGGGACTAACCCATGTAGGTATTGAAAGTGCAACTCACTCCAAAGGATTGCTCCAAATGATCTACATCAACATTAAGCATCCACATCTTCAACACCTACATGAAGTCATCATCGACAAAACCCAAGGTTAGTTCATCCCTCTAAGGGGGGATCTTACATCTAGGGGGAGCTTAACTCTAAGAATTGAGTCAAAGCAACTCGAATGATCTGAACACATCAATGCATTATGTAAAAGTGGTAACCCCACTTGAGCTTAAACGATGAGTATGACCTATGATCAAATGTTCTCATTTGACTCCTAAGTCAATATACTCATATATAGATGACCTAGTCATCGCAAATTGTTTGATAGATGCTAGAATTGGTTGTGCATGCTTTGCCACATATTTCATTTGCCATCTTATTGTGTGAGCATGTTGGTTGCATATTAAACTCATTCGAGGACATCCACTTGTTGTTTTGATTGATTGGTTTCTTTTCTTTTTGCCAAGTGGATGGACAAGAATGCCCTCTGAACCTTCTCTAGCTATCTATGCTTTTCTTGTCTCAAACTCTATTCATGCTACATCACAAAATTTGATCAAGTCAGATTCGAACCACTCTGTGTGAGGAGCACTTTCGGAGTCCCCGATTAAATCATAGACTTAAACTTCCAAAACTTCTTTGTGTGTTTCGTCCGACCGATTCTTACATTTCGGTCATACCGAGATCACTAAGTCGATCTAGGTTTTTCAATATCGTGCAACCGATTTGAACTTCAGTCTCACCGAGTTGTCAGAATCGTCATCAAGTTATGTATCTCGGTGCCACCGAGTTGTTCCACTTTCGGTCACACCCGAGATAGTGTCGGGCTATATATTCACAGGCGAAATTTGGAAAACTTTCTCCAAACCTCTACGCCTCACAAGATAGCTCGCTTTCCGCCTTCTAGGTCTTCGGATCATCGACTTCAGCCGCCAGCTGCCTCCTGTCGCTGGTCTCCGCCGTCGTCAATGGAATTCATCCCCGCCGTTGCCGCCGTAGCGAGTTCATCGCCGAATTAGGGTATGAACTCGATCACAATGCTATCCTCGTCTGATTCTCAGCACATTGTGTACATTATGATTCTTGCCACGATTGAAAGACATCTATCTAGTCAAAACAATCCGTAGAATAGATGCGATTTGAAAATTTAGGGTTAGATTTCCGCCGAAACCATCTCGGACTCCACCGAGTTGAAAAACTTCGGTCCCACCGATTCGCTAACGCCATTGCACTAGTAACTCTCGATCGACCGAGAATTGCTAATCGGTGTGACCGATTTTAGGACTCAGTGAAACCCTAGCAGTCTCGGTGCCACCGAACTGTGACTCGGTTTGATCGAGATCACTAGTTTAGGTTCCAAAACTGCTTCGGTATCACCGAGTTTGAAAATCGGTTGATCCGAAATGCTTTCTGTGGAAAACTAAAACTAAGTTTTTGAATCATTCTTTTGCAAAAACCTCTGCATTTTGTGATGCTCATCCATTCTATCTCATCCATAACTATTCACAGGGTCAGCAGTCAGAATTCTCAGCATGTCAGACCAAAGTGATAGCCAGAACAGGGAAGAAGAGCAGATTCACATGAGTGAGGGCACTAGTCCCTCCAGTTCCTCAGATGAAGGCAGCAGAAGTACTCCTAGCAATTTGCCCAAAGCAGCCACAAGAGCAAGAAGGAAGAGAACCTCAGACTCGAGAGGATGAGGACTATGTGAGCTCTGAAGATGAGGCTACTTCCAAGAAAGTAGTGCTCAAAAGGAGTATGGCTCAGCTAAGACCACAAAGCTCGGACTGAATAGGAAGGTCCTCGCCAAGAGGACACCTATCTTTGAGAAGGTCGGGGATCAACACAAGAACCAAAGAAACCTGATCCCAAGGAGCCACCGCAGAAGGAAAGAGGAGAAAGGAAAGGGTCGAGGAAATACCATGGCGAGTTGTTGGACAACCTTCCATGATGGAAGAGGAGGAGGAAGAAGAGGTTGTCGCACCGGCACCCAAGGCCTGTGGTCGATGGGTGATGCCATAAAGTCAGGGCTGCATCATCAAAGCCCAAAGAAGCACCCAAAGCTGCCTCCAAGGCCAAATCTGCACCTAAGAGGAATACTGGAGTATACCAAATGGTCGAGAAGAACAAAGGCCCCAAAGTGCTCTGAAGTTGTCAGCCTTGAGGAAGATGTCAAGGACAAGTCCTAAGGAATCTCAAACCCAAGATTCCAGACCACAACGATGCTCATCCAAAGGCTGAGAATATGAAGGCTGAGGAAGGATGCAGTGGCTCGAGCAAGGAGATTGTCCGATCCATACGCAATCGAGGAGAAAAACTTTTGTAGATTACAGGTTTCACACTAAGGAACAGCAGGACTTCTATGAGATGTCTTTGTTGGATAAGAAGCCCATAGTCTGTGACATGAGGTGGGTAGACTGGAAATTCATAAAGGAAAATGAGGATCGCTACCCAGGAGTATATGACAACTTTAAGGCTTGTGGAGTTGATGAGTTTGTTGGACAGAAGTTCACAAACTGGAATGATGAGCTAGTTATGCAATTCTACTCCACAGCTCATTTTTATCTTGATAATGAAATTATGCGGATATACGAAGGTACAAGGTACCAATCAACTATTGAGGAATGGGCCAATCTGATTAATGCCCCAGAGGAGAAGGAAGATGACTTGGATGTCTACTCCAAGAAGAAGAAGGATCACAATTCCATGTCCCATATGTACAAGGAGATCCCAGACAAGGCCCTTGAAACTTTCAAGTTTGGGTCCGTCCACTTTCTTCTCGTCGGGGCTGCCAACAATCAACTAGATTCTTAGGCACACTCTTTTGCCCAAGTCAGGTGACCACAACATGATCGGAGGGCATGCAATTAATATACTTCACATTTTGATGTGCCACGGAGATTTAAGGTCATGAGCCTCATAGTTGAGACTATCAAGAGGACAACGGTAGACCAAAGAGAAGTTGTGGGTATGCCCCACAAATCCGTGGAGCCGATCCACTCAAAGATGGGCACTGACAAAATATCATTGGATAAGGAACACTTTGTTCTCTATCCAGACTTTGAGGACAATCAAGTTGTGATGAATGAGAATGAACCATCCTCAGTGCAAGCTCAAGAGAAGAAGGAGAAAGCAAAGAAGGAGAAGGCTGCCAAGATGCCAACTCTAGAGGAGGCATCTGAATACTTTTTGAAGAGCAAGCAGGACCAACTTGGTTACTTGATAGCATCAACTCGAGGATTGAGAAAGGGTTGGCCACCTAACTCACAACCGGAGAGCACAGGAAAGAATCATGGAACAAAAATTCTATGATTTAGATGTCAAAGTAACCGAGATTGATCGGTTGTGGAGCAGCTACAGGATGACATGCAGGAGAGGAAGGGCAGGACAACCATCGATGCATTTGCCAGAGTGCCTCGAGCTCAGAGATCAGCTGGTGTGAGCCCGGTGATGCATACCTCGTGAGCCACTTCATCTGCACTGCTACAGCTCCAAAGTGCAACCAGGCTCCAAGACTAACTCCTTGACTCCATCCACATCAAATTTGAAGTCTTCGCCAAAGGAGCCATCTCTACACCACCAACAGAAGACCAAGCACGAGAGCGATATATAGTACTATGCATTTTCTAGGAACTTTTTGGTAACTTGTTGCCAAAGGGGGAGAAAAATGTATAGATCATAGGCTTTGAGAGAGAGAGTTTGCTTTTGTTCTCTCTTGTCTTCTTGGTTGAACTTTATTTGCTTTTGCTTGCTTGAGATACTATGCTATTATCTGTGAGACATTGATGATCATGTGCTTGATCATAAGCTACACTTATGCTTGTTAGATGATATTATCTTATTTATCCTTATATGTGTTGGGGAACGTAGTAATTTCAAAAAATTTCCTACGCACACGCAAGATCATGGTGATGCATAGCAACGAGAGGGGAGAGTGTTGTCCACGTACCCTCGTAGACCGAAAGCCAGGCGTTATGACAACGCGGTTGATGTAGTCGTCGTCTCTTCACGATCCGACCGATCCAAGCACACCGAACGTCGGCACCTCAAGTGTTCTGCACGCGTTCAGCTTTCGATGGCGATCCCGGACTCCGATCCAGCAGGGTGTCGGGGATGAGTTCCACAAGACGACGGCGCAGGACGATGATGATGTTCTATCACGCAGGGCTTCGCCTAAACTCCGCAGCAACGATATGACCGAGGTGGAATATGGTGGAGGGGCACCGCACACGGCTAAACACGTTCACGATGATCAACTTGTGTGTCATGGGGGGCCCCCTGCCCCGTATATAAAGGAGCAAGGGGGAGGCCGGCCAGCCCTAGGGGGCGCCAGGAGGGGGAATCCTCCTCCTAGTGGGAGTAGGGATTCCCTTCCTAGTCCCACTAGGAAGGAGGAAGGGGAAGGAAAAAGAGGGAGAGGAGAGGGAAAGAGGGGCCGCCTTCCCTAGTCCAGTCGGACTCCCCATGGGCGCCACCTCCTGGCTGCTGCCTCTCTCTCCCTAAAGCCCATTAAGGCCCAATACATCCCGGGGTTCCGGTAACCCCTCAAGACTCCGATTTTCTCCGAAATCACCCGGAACAATTCCGTTGTCCGAATATAGTCATCCAATATATCAATCTTTATGTCTCGACCATTTCGAGACTCCTCGTCATATCCGTGATCACATCCGGGACTCCGAACAACCTTCGGTACATCAAAACATATAAACTCATAATAAAACCGTCATCGTAACGTTAAGCGTGCGGACCCTACGGGTTCGAGAACTATGTAGACATGACCTAGAACCAATCTCGGTCAATAACCAATAGCGGAACCTGGATGCTCATATTGGCTCCCACATATTCTACGAAGATCTTTATCGGTCAAACCGCATAACAACATACGTTGTTCCCTTTGTCATCGGTATGTTACTTGCTCGAGATTCGATCGTTTTATCTAATACCTAGTTCAATCTCGTTATCGGCAAGAAGTCTCTTTACTCGTTACGTAATGCATCATTCCGTAACTAACTCATTAGCTACATTGCTTGCAAGGCTTATAGTGATGTGCATTACCGAGAGGGCCCAGAGATACCTCTCCGACAATCGGAGTGACAAAAACCTAATCTCGAAATACGCCAACCCAACATGTACCTTTGGAGACACACCTGTAGTACTCTTTATAATCACCCAGTTACATTGTGACGCTTTGGTAGCACCCAAAGTGTTCCTCGAAACGTGGAGTTGCATAATCTCATAGTTACTAGAACATGTATAAGTCATGAAGAAAGCAATAGCAATATACTAAACGATCAAGTGCTAGGCTAACGGAATGGGTCATATCAATCACATCATTCTCCTAATGATGTGATCCCGTTAATCAAATGACAACACATGTCTATGGTTAGGAAACATAACCATCTTTGATTAATGAGCTAGTCAAGTAGAGGCATACTAGTGACATTATGTTGGTCTATGTATTCACACATGTATTATGTTTACGGTTAATACAATTCTAGCATGAATAATAAACATTTATCATGATATGAGAAAATAAATAATAACTTTATTATTGCCTCTAGGGCATATGTCCTTCAGGGCCTCCCACTTGCACTAGAGTCAATAATCTAGATTACACAAGAATGATTCTAACACCCATGGAGTCTTGGTGCTGATCATGTTTTGCTCATGGAAGAGGCTTAGTCAACGGATCTGCAACATTCAGATCTGTATATATCTTGCAAATCTCTATGTCTCCCACCTGGACTTGGTCCCGGATGGAATTGAAGCGTCTCTTGATGTGTTTGGTCCTCTTGTGAAATCTGGATTCCTTTGCCAAGGCAATTGCACCGATATTGTCACGAAGATCTTCATTGGTCCCGATGCACTAGGTATGACACCTAGATCAGAAATGAACTCTTTCATCCAGACTCCTTCATTTGCTGCTTCCAAGCAGCTATGTACTCCGCTTCACATGTAGATCCCGGCCATACGACGCATTGTTTAGAACTGCACCAACTTACAGCTCCACCGCTTAATAAAAACACGTATCCGGGTTCTGCGATTTAGAATCGTTCCGGGATCAGTGTCAAAGCTTGCATCGACGTAACCATTTACGACTAGCTCTTTGTCACCTCCATATACGAGAAACATATCCTTAGTCCTTTTCAGGGTATTTCAGGATGTTCTTGACCGATGTCCGATGATCCACTCTGGATTACTTTGGTACCTCCACGCTAAACTAATAGCAAGGCACACATCAGGTCTGGTACACATCATTGCATACATGATAGAGCCTATGGCTGAAGCATAGGGAACTCCTTTCATTTTCTCTCTATCTTCCGCGGTGGTCGGGCATTGAGTCGACTCAACTTCACACCTTGTAACACGGGCAAGAAACCTTTCTTTGCACGATCCATTTGAACTTTTTCAAAACTTTTATCAAGGTATGTGCTTTGTGAAAGTCCAATCTGCGTCTTGATCTATCTCTATAGATCTTGATGCCCAATATGTAATAACTTTCACCGAGGTCTTTCATTGAAAAACTTTTATTCAAGTATCCTTTTATGCTATCCAGAAATTCTATGTCATTTCCAATCAACAATATGTCGTCCACATATAATATTAGAAATGCTCTGAGCTCCCACTCACTTTCTTGTAAATACATGCTTCTCCAAAAGTCTGTATAAAACCATGCTTTGATCACACTATCAAGCGTTATTCCAACTCCGAGAGGCTTGTTTGCAGGACCATAAATGGATCATCGGAGCTTGCACACTTTGTTAGCTCCCTTAGGATCGATAAAACCTTCCGGTTGCATCATATACAACTCTTCTTCCGTAAATCCATTCAGAACGCAGCTTTTGACATCCATCCGCCATATTTCATAATCATAAAATGCGGCAATTGCTAACATGATTCGAGACCAGACTTAAGCATCGCACGGGTGAGAAAGTCTCATCGCATGATCAACCCCTTGAACTTGTCGAAAACCTTTTTGCAACAAGTCGAGCTTTTGTAAACAGTAACATTACTTGTCGGCGTCGATCTTCTTCTTGAAGATCCATTTATTTTCTATTGCTTGCCGATCATCGGGCAAGTCAACCAAAGTCCACACTTTGTTTTCATACATGGATCCCATCTCAGATTTCATGGCTTCCAAGCCATTTTATGGAATCTGGGCTCATCATCGCTTCCTCATAGTTCGTAGGTTCACCATGATCTAGTAGCATGACTTCCGAATAGGATTACTGCATTCACTCTGGTGCGGATCTTACTCTGGTTGATCTACGGTTCAGTAATAACTTGATCTCAAGTTTCATGATCATCATCATTAACTTCCTCACTAATTGGTGTAGGTGTCACAGAACTGATTTATGTGATGAACTACTTTCCAATAAAGGGAGCCGGTGCTATTACCTCATCAAGTTCTACTTTCCTCCCACTCACTTCTTTCGAGAGAAACTCCTTCTCTAGAAAGGATCCATTCTTAGCAACAAATGTCTTGCCTTGAGATCTGTGATAGAAGGTTTACCCAACCGTCTCCTTTGGGTATCCTATGAAGACACATTTTTCCGATTTGGGTTCGAGCTTATCAGGTTGAAGTTTTTTCACATAAGCATCGCAGCCCCAAACTTTCAGAAACGACAACTTTGGTTTCTTGCCAAACCATAGTTCATAAGGAGTCGTCTCAACGGATTTTGATGGTGCCCTATTTAACATGAATGCGGCCGTCTCTAAAGCATAACCCCAAAACGATAGCGGTAAATCAAGAAGAGACATCATAGATCGCACCATGTCTAGTAAGAAATCACGATTCTGACGTTCGGACACACCATTTCGTTGTGGTGTTGCGAGTGGGCGTGAGTTGCGTAAACTATTCCGCATTGTTTCAAATGTAAACCAAACTCGTAACTCAAATATTCTCCTCCACGATCAGATCGTAGGAATTTTATTTTTCTTGTTACGATGATTTTCCACTTCACTCTGAAATTCTTTGAACTTTTCAAATGTTTCAGACTTGTGTTTCATTAAGTAGATATACCCGTATCTGCTTAAATCATCTGTGAAGGTGAGAAAATAACTTGATACCCACATGAGCCTCAATATTCATTGGACCACAAATATCGGTATGTATGATTTCCAACAAATCAGTTGCTTTCGCTCCATAGTTCCGGAGAAGCGGCGTTTTAGTCATCTTGCCCATGAGGCATGGTTCGCAAGTACCAAGTGATTCATAATCAAGTGATTCCAAAAGTCCATCAAGATGGAGTTTCTTCATGCGCTTTATACCGATATGACCTAAACGGCGATTGCCACAAATAAGTTGCACTATCATTATCAACTTCTGCATCTTTTGGTTTCAACACTATGAATATGTGTATCACTACTATCGAGATTCATCAAAAATAGACCACTCTTTAAGGGTGCATGACCATAAAAGATATTACTCATATAAATAGAACAACCATTATTCTCTGATTTAAATGAATAACCGTCTCGCATCAAACAAAGATCCAGATATAATGTTCATGCTCAACGTTGGCACCAAATAACAATTATTCAGGTCTAAAACTAATCCCGAAGGTAGATGTAGAGGTAGCGTGCCGACCCATGATCACATCGACTTTGGAACCATTTCCCACGCATCGTCACCTCGTCCTTGGCGGTGTTAAGCTTATTCCGTAGTCCTGCTTTGAGTTGCAAATATTAGCAATGTAACCAGTATCAAATACCAGTGCTACTGCGAGCTCTAGTAAGGTACACATCAATAACATGTATATCACATATACCTTTGTTCACCTTGCCACCCTTCTTATCCGCCAAATACTTGGGGCAGTTCCGCTTCCGGTCCGGTCCCTTGGCTATAAGTAGAAGCACTCAGTCTCAGGCTTAGGTCCAGACTTGGGTTTGTTCTCTTGAGCAGCAACTTGTTTGCTGTTCTTCTTGAAGTTCCCCTTCTTCTTCCCTTTGCCCTTTTTCTTGAAACTGGTGGTCTTGTTAACCATCAACACTTGATGCTCCTTCTTGATTTCTACCTCCACGGTTTTTAGCATTGCAAAGAGTTCGGGAATAGTCTTGTTCATCTCTTGCATATTATAGTTCATCACGAAGCTCTTGTAGCTTGGTGGCAGTGATTGAAGAATTCTGTCAATGACACTATCATCAGGAAGATTAACTCCAGTTGAATCAAGTGATTATTATACCGAGACATTTTGAGTATATGTTCCTTGTGAACTATTCTCCTCCATCTTGCAGCTATAGAACTTATTGGAGACTTCATATCTCTCAATCCGGGCATTTGCTTGAAATATTAACTTCAACTCCTGGAACATCTCATATGCTCCATGACATTCAAAACGTCGTTGAAGACCCGGTTCTAAGCCGTAAAGCATGGCACATCGAACTATTGAGTAGTCATCAGACTTTGCTCTACCAGATGTTCACAACATCCGGCGTTGCTCTCGCAAAGAGGGCTGGCACTCAGCCGGGTGCTTCCAGACGTAATTCTTCTGTGCAGCAATGAGGATAATCCTAAAGTTACGGACCCAGTCCGTGTAATTGCTACCATCATCTTTCAACTTTGCTTTCTCAAGGAACGCATTAAAATTCAACGGAACAACAGCACGAGCCATCTATCTACAACAAACATAGATAAGCAAAATACTATCAGGTACTAAGTTCATGATAAATTTAAGTTCAATTAATCATATTACTTAAGAACTCCCACTTAGATAGACATCTCTCTAGTCATCTAAGTGATCACGTGATCCAAATCAACTAAACCATAACCCGATCATCACGTGAGATGGAGTAGTTTTGAATGGTGAACATCACTATGTTGATCATATCTACCATATGATTCACGCTTTCGACCTTTCGGTCTCCGTGTTCCGAGGCCATATCTGTATATGCTAGGCTCGTCAAGTTTAACCTGAGTATTCTGCGTGTGCAAAACTGGCTTGCACCCGTTGTAGATGGACGTTGAGCTTATCACACCCGATCATCACGTGGTGTCTGGGCACGACGAACTTTGGCAACGGTGCATACTCAGGGAGAACACTTCTTGATAATTTAGTGAGAGATCATCTTAAAATGCTACCGTCAATCAAAGCAAGATAAGATGCATAAAAGATAAACATCACATGCAATCAATATAAGTGATATGATATGGCCATCATCATCTTGTGCTTGTGATCTCCATCTCCGAAGCACCGTCGTGATCACCATCGTCACCGGCGCGACACCTTGATCTCCATCGTAGCATCGTTGTTGTTATGCCATCTATTGCTTCTATGACTATCGCTACCGCTTAGTGATAAAGTAAAGCAATTACGAGCGTTTGCATTTCATACAATAAAGCGACAACCATATGGCTCCTGCCGATTGCCGATAACCGGTTACAAAACATGATCATCTCATACAATAAAATATAGCATCACGTCTTGACCATATCACATCACAACATGCCCTGCAAAAAACAAGTTAGACGCCCTCTACTTTTGTTGTTGCAAATTTTACGTGGCTGCCACGGGCTGAGCAAGAACCGTTCTTATCTACGCATCAAAACCACAGCGATAGTTCGTCAAGTTAGTGCTTTCTGTTTAACCTTCGCATAAGGACCGGCGTAGCTACACTCTGGCTCAACTAAAGTGAGAGAGACAGACACCCGCCCGGTCACCTTTAAGCAACGAAAGTGCTGCGTGGCGGTGAAACCAGTCTCGGCGTAAGCGTCTGGCGTAATGTCGGTCCGGGCCGCTGCATCTCACAATACCGCTGAATCAAAGTATGACATGCTGGTAAGCAGTATGACTTGTATCGCCCACAACTCACTTGTGTTCTACTCGTGCATATAACATCAACGAATAAAACCTAGGCTCGGATGCCACTATTGGGGAACGTAGTAATTTCAAAAAATTTCCTACGCACACGCAAGATCATGGTGATGCATAGCAGCGAGAGGGGCGAGTGTTGTCCACGTACCCTAAATGAGACCGAAAGCGGAAGCGTTATGACAGCTTGTGATTGATGTAGTCGTCGTCTTCACGATCCGACCAATCCAAGCACCGAGCGTATGGCACCTCCGTGTTACGCACACGTTTAGCTCGATGTGATCCCGGACTCCGATCCAGCAGGGTGTCGGGGATGAGTTCCGTCCAAAGACGATGGCGTGGTGGCGATGATGATGTTCTCTTGACGCAGGCCGCCTAAACTCCGCGACCAGGTATGACCGAGGTGGAATATGGTGGAGGGGGCACCGCACAGCTAAGGAGCGATCACGATGATCAACTTGTGTGTCATGGGGTGCCCCTGCCCCTGTATATAAAGGAGCAGGGGGAGGCCGGCCGGCCCTAGGGGGCGCGCCAGGAGGAATCCTCCTCCTAGTGGGAGTAGGATTCCCTTTCCTAGTCCCACTAGGAAGGAGGAAGGGGAAGGAAAAAGAGGAGAGGGAGAGGGAAAGAGGGGCCGCGCCCCTTCCCTAGTCCACCCGGACTCCCCATGGGGCGCCACCTCCTGGCTGCTGCCCTCTCTCTCCCCTAAAGCCCAATAAGGCCCAATACTTCCCGGGGTTCGAGTAACCTCCCAAGCACTCCAGTTTTCTCCGAAATCACCGGAACAATTCCGTTGTCGAATATAGTCATCCAATATATCAATCTTTATGTCTCGACCATTTCGAGACTCCTCGTCATGTCCGTGATCACATCCGGGACTCGAACAACCTTCGTACATCAAAACATATAAACTCATAATAAAACTATCATCGTAACGTTAAGCGTGCGGACCCTACGGGTTCGAGAACTATGTAGACATGACCTAGAACCATTCTCGGTCAATAACCAATAGCGGAACCTGGATGCTCATATTGGCTCCCACATATTCTACGAAGATCTTTATCGGTCAAACCGCATAACAACATATGTTGTTCCCTTTGTCATCGGTATGTTACTTGCCCGAGATTCGATCGTCGGTATCTAATACCTAGTTCAATCTCATTCTTGGCAAGTCTCTTTACTCGTTACGTAATGCATCATTCCGTAACTAACTCATTAGCTACATTGCTTGCAAGGCTTATAGTGATGTGCATTACCGAGAGGGCGGAGAGATACCTCTCCGGACAATCGGAGATGACAAAAACCTAATCTCAAATACGCCAACCCAACATGCACCTTTGGAGACACCTGTAGTACTCCTTTACTATCAGCCGATTACGTTGTGACGTTTGGTAGCACCAAAGTGTTCCTCCGTAAAGCAGGGAGCTGCATAATCTCATAGTTACAGGAACATGTATAAGTCATGAAGAAAGCAATAGGAATATACTAAGCGATCAAGTGCTAGGCTAACGGAATGGGTCATGTCAATCACATCAGTCTCCTAATGATGTGATCCCGTTAATCAAATGACAACACATGTCTATGGTTAGGAAACATAACCATCTTTGATTAATGAGCTAGTCAAGTAGAGGCATACTAGTGACGTTATCTTGGTCTATGTATTCACACATGTATTATGTTTCAGTTAATACAATTCTAGCATGAATAATAAACATTATCGGGATATGAGGAAATAAATAATAACTGTATTATTGCCTCTAGGGGATATTTCCTTCAATATGATCATTCACTTTGCTTGGTGATGAGTGCATGTTCAATCTTTATTATTTTGAGCGCTCCACCAAGATGTATGTGACATGGAAGAGTAACCCATGAGCCTAATTCCTTGTGCATTTGCAGTCCAAAGCAAATCTTAAACTATGCAAAACTTTAGGGGGAGCTCTTGCTTATCACATAGTTCTCAAAGCGACGATGTTTTTCAATCCTATTATCATTTGTCGAAGCTTTGATCTATATGTTGTCATCAATTACCAAAAAGGGGGAGATTGAAAGTGCAACTATCCCTAGGTGGTTTTGGTAATTCATATCAACATATAGCTCATTGAGCTAATACTATTCCAAGACAAATATTTCAGGAAAGCTCAATGAATGGCATGGCATGGATGATGAAAGTGGATCCCTCAAAATATTAAGGACAAAAGGATTGGCTCAACCTCAAAAGCTCAAGACTCTACATCTTATATTTTAGTGATCCAAGATCACATTGAGTCTATAGGAAAAGCCAATACTATCAAGGAGGGATGAGGTGTTGCTTAATGAGCTTCTTGCTTCAAGTGCTTAGTGATATGCTCCAAAAACCCTCAACTACTTTCTCATATCCACATATGACCTAAACCTAAAGTCAAAATCGGTCCCACCTAATCTTACTATCCGGAACCACAGAGTTCAGATGTCATAGCCCTTTGCCACAAACCCTAGGAAAATCGGTCTCACCGATAGGGATCTCAGTCTCACCGAGATGGGATTATAATCTCTCTGTTTCCCTTCGTGAACGCTTTGGTCTAACCGAAGTGAGCGATCGGTCCAATGAGATTGCAATGTAAACTCTGCTTTCCCTTTTCGTAACATTTCGGTCTCACCGAAAAAGAGCGAATCGGACCCACCGAGTTTACTGACCAACTCTGGTTAGCTAATTACCAAAATCGGTCTCACCGAGTTTATAATCGGTCTCACCGAGATTACGTTATGCCTAACCCTAACCATAACGGTCCCACCGAGTTGCCTGGCGGTCCCACCAAAATCACTTATGGTCACTAGGTTTACTGAATTGGTCCGACCGAGTTTGTTGATTCGGTCCCACCGAGATTGGTAAATTGTGTGTAACGGTTAGATTTTGTGTGGAGGCTATATATACCCCTCCACCTCCTCTTCATTCGTGGAGAGAGCCATCAGAACAAACCTACACTTCCAACTTACTATTTCTGAGAGAGAACTACCTACTCAAGTGTTGAGGCCAAGATATTCCATTCCTACCATATGAATCTTGATCTCTAGCCTTCCCCAAGTTGCTTTCCACTCAAATCTTCTTTCCACCAGATCCAAATCCTATGAGAGAGAGTTGAGTGTTGGGGAGACTATCATTTGAAGCACAAGAGCAAGGAGTTCATCATCAACGCATTCATTTGTTACTTCTTGAGAGTGGTGTCTCCTAGATTGGCTAGGTGTCACTAGGGAGCCTCCGACAAGATTGTGGAGTTGAACCAAGGAGTTTGTAAGGGCAAGGAGATCGCCTACTTCGTGAAGATCTACCGCTAGTGAGGCAAGTCCTTCGTGGGCGATGGCCATTGTGGGATAGACAAGGTTGCTTCTTCTTGGACCCTTCAAGGGAGGAGCCCTCCGTGGACTCTCGCGCATAACCGTCATACCCTTCGTGGGTTGAAGTCTCCATCAACGTGGATGTCACGATAGCACCACCTATCGGAACCAATGACGAAACATCCGGGTCTCCAATTGTTTTGAATTCTCCAAACACTTCCCTTTACATTCTTGCAAGTTGCATGCTTTAATTTCCGCTGCTCATTATACTCTTTGCATGCTTGCTTGAATTGTGTGAAGATTGCTTGACTTGTGCAAAGATAGCTAAAATCTGCCAAAGCCTAAAATTGGGAAAAGGTTAAGTTTTTAATTGGTCAAGTAGTCTAATCACCCCCCCTCTAGACATACTTCAAGGTCCTACAAAGAGGGCTTATAAACCACTCCGAGCCCCTCTCAAATAGCGAGGTGGGACTAAAGGTTTAGCCGCGATAGCAGCACCCACCTTTGGTCGGTTAAGCAGGCACCAACCGGGACTAAAAGTGCATTAGTCCCGATTGGTGGCACCAACCGGGACTAAAAATATATTGGTCCCGGTTCGATTGCTGGCACCAACGGGCCGATGCCCACCTTTAGTCCCGGTTGGTGCCACCAACCGGGACCGAAGGCCTCTGCTTCCCGCCCTTTCGGCTGCTGAAAAGAGACCTTTGGTCCCGGTTGATGGCACAAACCGGGACGAAAGGGTGGCATTGGTCCCAATGGCTTTGCTATATAAGCAAACCCTTAGCATTTTTCATTTTCATCTCTGCAGGTGCCCTGCCCAGGCAGTGCCAGGCTGCCCGAGGCTTCGCCCGTCAGCCGCGCCTGCCACTGCCGTCGCCGCCCAGCGCCCCGTCACCACCACGCGCCACCCAGCTGTCACCAAATCCAGCCGCGTCGCCGTCACCTCCCGCGCCGCCCAGCCATCGCTGCACCCGTCGCCGCTGACGCCATCACCGCCCGCCACCGCTGCACCGGCCTTGATCGCGCGCCCACGGTCCGTGACCTTCCGATATTTTTTTTTTTCATATATGTGATGATGTTGATATAATGTTTTTTTTCATATGATGTTTTTTGTGCATATGATGTTTTTTCATATGATGTTTTTTTCATATATGTATTATTATTTTTATTTAGGTTGTTAATTAGTAGATATCAATTTTAGGTTAGTGCATTTTAGGTTAGTGTAGAGGAAAAAGTAAAATAAGGAAAAGGAAGAAAAGAGGAAGAAGGAAGAAGGAAGAAGAAGAAGAAAAAGAAGGAGTGGAAAAAGGAAAATAAGAAGAGCAAGAAGGAGAAGAAGAAAGGAGAAGAAGAGGAGAGGAAGAAGAGGAGAAATAAATAAGAAGAGAAAAAAAAAAGAAAAAAAAGAGGAGAAGAAGAAAGGAATAGAGGAGAAGAAGAAAAAGATAGAATAATTTCTATTTTTTTTCTTATTCTCCCCTTCTTCTCCTCTTTTTCTTCTTCTTTTTTTTCTTCGATCTTCTCCACTATTCCTTTCTTCTTCTCCTCTTTTTTCTTCTTCGATCTTTCTTCCTCTTCTTACATGAGGGGGGGGGGGTCGATATACCCCCACCCCGGTAACTTTGAGATGAGGGGGGTGCTTGAAGGTTCGAGGGGCGAGGGTCGGGAACTAGGGTAGAGGTTCGAGGGTCACCGAGGGTTTGAGGGTTGTCGAGGGGCCTAGGATTCGAGGGTCGAGGAACGTTGAGGGGTCGAGGGTCGCCGAGGGTTCGAGGGTCGAGGGTCGAGGATCACCGAGGGGTCGAGAGGTTGCCTAGTGTCAAAGTATTGAAGAAATCCATGGCTTCATCATTAGCCGGAAGTAACTGGGGCATGATGGTACGAGGTTGTGCAAAGTTGTTCTGGAACGGAGTCCCGGATAGGATAACTCGCCTTTTTGTACGAAGTTATGCAAAGGCCTTCCAAATAGCGATATTCGGAAGGCTCTTGTTGAACTTTGTACGAAAAAGCGAATTATCCTATCTAGGACTCCGTCAGTAACAACTCAGAACTGCACCATCATGCTCACATCGCCTAATGATGAAGACATGGTTTTGTTGAATCCTTTGACACTAGCTAGGAAACCTCTCAACCCCTCGGTGATCCTCGATTCTCGACCCTCGACCCTCGAACCCTCGGGGACCCTCGACCCCTTGACGTTCCTCGACCCTCGAACCCTAGGCCCCTCGACGACCCTCGAACCCTCCGTGACCCTCGAACCTCTACCCTAGTTCCCGACCCTCGCCCCTCGAACCCTCGGCGACCCCTCCCTCATGTCGAAGTTATCGGGGAGGGGGTATATCGACCCCCCTCATGTAAGAAGAGGAAAAAAGATCGAAGAAGAAAAAAGAGGAGAAGAAGAAAGGAATAGAGGAGAAGATCGAAGAAAAAAAAGAAGAAAAAAAGAGAAGAAGAAGAAAGGAATAGAAGGAGAAAAAGGTATATTCTATTTTTTAATTCTTCTCCTCTTTTTTTCTCTTCCAATTTTCTCTTCTTATTTATTTCTCCTCTTCTTCTCCTTTCTTCTTCTCCTTTCTTCTTCTCCTTCTTCCTCTTCTTATTTTCCTTTTTCCACTCCTTCTTTCTTCTTCTTCTTCTTCTTCCTTCTTCCTTCTTCCTCTTTTCTTCCTTTTCCTTATTTTAGTTTTTCCTCTACACTAACCTAAAATGCACTAACCTAAAATCAATATCTACTAATTAACAACCTAAATAAAAAAATTAATACATATATGAAAAAAACATCATATGAAAAAAACATCATATGCACAAAAAAACATCATATGAAAAAAACATCATATCAACATCATCACATATATGAAAAATTGAAGGTCACGACCGGGGCGGGCGGGCGACGGTTTGGCAGCGGTGGCGCTGGGCGGTGATGAGCTGCCATGGCGGCGCAGGCGCCGTGGCGGCGCTGGAGGTGACGGCGACGCGCTGGACGCGAGGAGCTGGGAAGCAAGGCGACGGTGTCGGGAGGCTGCGGTGGTGATAAGCGGGCTGGGCGGTGATGGGGCGAAGGGCTGACGGGCGACAGCGTCGGCGAAGTGAGCTCGGGCAGCTGGCAGCGGTGTCGTGGTAGGGGCAACTGCAGAGATGAAAAAGCAAAAACGCTAAGTGTTTGCTTATATAGCAAAACCATTGGTCCCGGTTCGTGGCACCAACCGGGACCAATGCCACCCTTTAGTCTCGGTTGGTGCCACCAACCGGGACCAAAGGTCTCTTTTCAGCAGCCGAAAGGGCGGGTAGCAGAGGCCTTTGGTCCCGGTAGGTGGCACCAACCAGGACTAAAGGTGGGCATTGGTCCCGGTTGGTGCCACGAACTGGGACCAATGCACCCGTTTAGTCCCGGTTGGTGCCACCGACCGGGACCAAAGGTGGGTGCTGCTGCTACGGCCAAACCTTTAGTCCCACCTCGCTAGTTGAGAGGGGCTCGAAGTAGTTTATAAGCCCTTCCGAGCCAACCACTTCGAGCTCCTCTCTACTGCAGGCTTACGGGCCTAAATCCACTCCATTCTCTGTGCCTGTGGGCCTACTGGGCCTACTGCGGGCCTGCATCCTGGCCCAACTAGCAGGTTTGTAGTCGTATGCAGGCCATGGTGGCTCAGTAGGCGGCATTTTTTTTTATATTTTTCTAGTTTTTTTGTTTTATTTATTTTATTTTGTTTCTACTTACAGCAAAATACTTATTAGTTTTTCAGTTACTCTTTTTGGTTTTAGCTAATAAAAATTATAAACTTCTGTTAGTGCCATTAATTTTCCAATTTGAATAGTTTAAATTTTAATTCTTTGAAATTTGTGTGAATCACTAGTTTGTGATTAACTTTACTATAAAAATAGATTCTGGAGTGATTCTTTTTCCTGCTATTTAATATTACTGTGTTTAAACAGTATATTCACAAACAGTTTTTGGTATTGTAGTTTCTAACAAAAGAAATATGATAATTCTTTTTGCTATGAAAGTTTATAACAAAAAAGTTCTTTATGAAAATTCTTTTTGCTTATAATGTTTTGAACAGAAAATACTTTGATAATTTTAGTTCATAAATTTTATATAATTTTAGTTTCAACAATACTAGAGGTTTATAAAACTTTTTAGTTGATTCCTTTTGCTATTAGAGTTTCATTAAAGTTTTCTAGTTCATTCTTCTTTCTATTAGAGTTTCATTAAAGTTTTCTAGTTCATTCTTTTAGTTTATTATTTTTGCTACTAGAGTTCCATAAAAGTTTTCCAGATCATTCTTTTTTATATTAGTTCATTCTTTGAGCTAAATGACCATGAAATTGAAAAACACTTTAGATGAACTCTGAAGAGGTTGAAAATTGGCATGGTATCATCATTTCACCCAGATAGCATGTGCTAAAAAGTTGAGAGGGTTACGGCAAACACTAGATGCACTTCGTGTACAAAATGGATAATCTCTTTCGAAGTATCAGGGTTTCAGACGAAAACTCATCTGTTACAAAGGGATTTCATTTTTTTGAACTTATTTGAAATCTAGACTTTTTGAGTGTTCAAAGTACACCGTTCAAAGCCACATAATCAATTTTCAACCCTTTCTGACTTCATTTGTTATTTTTCATGCATTTACTGATTTTTTTGAGCTATATGACCCTGAAAATGAAAAGCACTACAAATGAACTCTGAAAAGGTTGAAAGTTGACATGGTATCATCATTTCACCCACATAGCATGTGCTAAAAAGTTGAGAGGGTTATGGCTAAAACTGGATGCACTTCGTGTACAAAAGGACAATCTCTTCCAAAGTATAAGGGTTTCATACGGAAACTCGTCCGTTACATGGATATTTTAGATCAAAGGCATCATCATAATAGTTGTGGAGAGAAAGTCTTCACTTCTTCTTCGCTTGTGTCCTTCGCTTATTGCGCCGTAACCATGGATAATCTTCATCGTTTAACAGGGTGCTTGGGTCAGCCTTGACTATGAAGGGAGGAATTTCATGAAACTTTTCATAATCTCCAGACATGGCTGTCTTGCCCTCCACCCCCACGATGTCTCTTTTTCACGAAAGAATGATGACCCACAAGTATAGGGGATCTATCGTAGTCCTTCGATAAGTAAGAGTGTCGAACCCAACGAGGAAGCGAAGGAAATGATAAGAGGTTTTCAGCAAGGTATTCTCGCAGAAATCTAAATAAGTGGTAACGGATAGTTTTGTGATAGGATAATTTGTAACGAGCAACAAGTACCAAAAGTAAATAAAGTGCAGCAAGGTGGCCCAATCCTTTTTGTAGCAAAGGACAAGCCTGGACAAACTCTTATATAAAGGAAAACGCTCCCGAGGACACATGGAAATTATTGTCAAGCTAGTTTTCATCACGTTCATATGATTCGCGTTCGGTACTTTGATAATTTGATATGTGGGTGGACCGGTGCTTGGGTGCTGTTCTTTCTTGAACAAACATCCCACTTATGATTAACCTCTATTGCAAGCATCCGCAACTACAACAAAAGTATTAAGGTAAACCTAACCATAGCATGAAACATACGGATCCAAATCAGCCTTTACGAAGCAACGCATAAACTAGGGTTTAAGCTTACATCACTCTAGCAACCCATCATCTACTTATTACTTCCCAATGCCTTCCTCTAGGCCGAAATAATGGTGAAGTGTTATGTAGTCGACGTTCACATAACACCACTAGAGGCTAGACAACATACATCTCATAAAAATATCGAACGAATACCAAATTCACATGACTACTAATAGCAAGACTTCTCCCATGTCCTCGTGAACAAACGTAACTACTCACAAAGCATATTCATGTTCATCGAGGGGTATTAATATGCATAAAGGATCTGAACATATGATCTTCCACCAAATAAACCAACTAGCATCAACTACAAGGAGTAATCAACACTACTAGCAACCTACTAGCACCAATCCTGGACTTGGAGACAAGAATTGGATACAAGAGATGAACTAGGGTTTTGAGAGGAGATGGTGCTGGTGAAGATGTTGATGGAGATTGACCTCTCCCGATGAGAGGAGTGTTGGTGATGACGATGGCGATGATTTCCCCCTCCCGGAGGGAAGTGTCCCCGGCTGATCAGCTGTGACGGTGCCCTAGTTTGTTTCCGCCAAGGTTCCGCCTCGTGGCGGCGAGTCTCGTCGAAAGACTTCATATGGCAGAAGATGGCCACCGGAGAGCCAACAGGCGGCCCACGAGGCAGGGGGCGCGCCCTGGGGGGAAGGGCGCGCCCCCACCCTCGTGGACAGGTGGGCCCCCCTCTGGCGTACTTCTTCCGCTCAATATTTTTTATTATTTCCAAAAATGACTTTCGTGTTGTTTCAAGACTTTTGGAGTTGTGCAGAATAGGTCTCTAATATTTGCTCCTTTTCCAGCCCAGAATTCCAGCTGCCGGCGTTCTCCCTCCTTATGTAAACCTTGTAAAATAAGAGAGAATAGGCATAAGTATTGTGAAATAACGTGTAATAACAGCCCATAATGCAATAAATATCGATATAAAAGCATGATGCAAAATGGACGTATCAACTCCCCCAAGCTTAGACCTCGCTTGTCCTCAAGTGGAAGCCGATAACGGTAAACATGTCCACATGTTTAGAGGTAGAGGTGTCAACAAAATAAAATACGGACATGAGGGCATCATGATTATTCTCATAACAGCAACATATAAGGATATTGTCATATGATTTCTTATGCTCAAGTAATAATATATTCACAACGAAAGTATGAATCGAAACTTTATTGAGAACCAACAAACTATAATCTCAGATCATTGAAGCAATTGCAATTTATCATAACATCGAGAAAGAGTCTATGTCGGAGCTTTCTAGCAAGTCCACATACTCAACTATCATTTAGTCTTTCATAATTGCTAACACTCACGCAATACTTGTGGTTACGGAGTTTTAATCGGACCTGAGAGAGAAAGATAAGGGCTTATAGTTTCGCCTCCCAACCTTTTACCTCAAGGGTAATGTCAACAATAATAACTCATGCTGACTTACATCCAATTAGATATATCTATCAGGATCTTTCCAACACCCTGTACTTGCCAAAGGATAAAATGTAAAAAGGAAAGGTGAAGATCACCATGACTCTTGCATAAGGTAGAAGATAATAATAAAAGATAGGCCCTTGGCAGAGGGAAGCAGAGGTTGCCATGCGCTTTTATGGTTGGATGCACAAAATCTTAATGCGAAAGAACGTCACTTTATATTGCCTTGTGATATGAACCTTTATTATGTAGTCCGTCGCTTTTATTTCTTCCACATCACAAGATCGTATAAAGCTTATTTTCTCCCACACTAATAAGTCATACATATTTAGGGAGCAATTTTTATTGCTTGCACCGATGACAACATACTTGAAGAATCTTACTCAATCCATAGGTAGGTATGGTGGACTCTCATGGCAAAACTGGTTTAAGGGTTTTTGGAAGCACAAGTAGTATCTCTACTTGGTGCAAAGAATTTGGCTAGCATGAGGGGAAAGGCAAGCTCAACATGTTGGATGATCCATGACAATATACTTTTATCTCAGATATAAGAAAACATAACCCATTATGTTGTCTTCCTTGTCCAACATCAACTCTTTAGCATATCATATTTTAATGAGTGCTCCCAATCATAAAAGATGTCCAATATAATATATTTATATGTGAAACCTCTCTTTCTTTATTACTTCCTATTAATTGCAACGATGACCAAAGCTATGTTTGCCAACTCTCAACAATTTTTAATCACCATACTCTTTCTATGTGAAGTTATTACTCTCAATAAGATCAATATGAACTCTTTGTTTCTTTTTATTCTTTTCTCTTTTCTTTTATTCACTCAAGATCATGGCAAAATAATCAAGCCCTTGACTCAACACTAATCTTTATTATATAGCTCACGGACTCGATTACATAGAGAGATCATAAAGCGAAACTCAAAACTAGATCATGCCATAAACTTTATTCTACTGGATCAAGATACTACTAATAGGATCGAACTAAGAAAAACGGTAAAGATAGGAGATGTGGTTGTGATACGATACCGGGGCATCTCCCCCAAGCTTGGCAGTTTGCCAGGGGGAGTGCCCATACCCATGTGATTATGTCTCCTTTGTTGGTGAGGAAGGTGTCTGTGATGATGGATAGTCGCACATCGAGCGTAAGAGGTCCTCCAACTTGCGGATAATGCCCTTGAGTGCAACGATATGCTCCTTCAACAAAATATTTTCACGTGTGAGATACTTGTTCTGTATACGAGCTAGTTCAATCATCTTGAAAGCTTCGATCTCAGTTGGGGTAAGAAGATTGTGATCAAGTTGAAGGACGTCTCCTGCTGCCGGAGCTTGATCCTCCGTGGCCTTCTTGATCCCTTCATCCTTGTTGATCTCCATGGGTTCTTCCCTCTTCAGCTCTATCTTCATTAGCCAAGCATCGTTGTCACCATTGTTGCAGGAGGGGGACGACATGATGCCTGGCCTTGACAACCCTGACAGGAAACACCTCGAAACAAGAACAAAGGATATTTGCGTGATAGAGGAGTCAAAACCTTCGGGGGATTATATAATGAATTTTTAACGACCGAAATACGTATCGTGCAAGAAAACGGAGTCCGAAGAGCACACGAGGTGCCCACCAGGTAGGGGGGCGCGCCCAGGGGGGTAGGGCGTGCCCTCCACCCTCGTGGAGGCCTCGTGTCCTTCCCGGACTGCTTCTTATTTTTCTATTTTTCTAAATATTCCAAAACGGAGAAATATTGCCTTAAAAACTGTTTTGGAGTCGGTTTACTTACCGTACCACATACCTATTCCTTTTCGGAGTCTGAAACATTCCGGAAAGTGTCCCTTATGTATTCCTCTGGGGTTACAGTTTCAATAACATTGGTTTCAACATTTATGGGATTACCTAAGATATAATGTTTAATTCTTTGACCGTTTACCACCTTCGGATTTCTGCCTTCGAAGTTGTTGATTTTTATGGCACCGGAACGATAGATCTCCTCGATAACGTAGGGGCCTTCCCATTTAGAGAGAAGTTTTCCTGCAAAAAATCTTAAACGAGAGTTGTATAGAAATACATAATCACCTATATTAAACTCATGCTTTTGTATCCTTTTGTCATGCCATCTTTTAACCTTCTGTTTAAACAACTTGGCATTTTCATAAGCTTGGGTTCTCCATTCATCAAGTGAGCTAATATCAAATAACCTCTTCTCACCGGCAAGTTTGAAATCATAGTTGAGCTCTTTAATAGCCCAATATGCCTTATGTTCTAATTCGAGACGTAAGTGACATGCTTTTCTATAAACCATTTTATACAGAGACATACCCATAGGATTTTTATATGCAGTTCTATAGGCCCATAATGCATCATCAAGTTTCTTGGACCAATTCTTTCTAGACCTATTGACAGTCTTTCGCAAAATTAGTTTGATCTCTCTATTACTCAATTCTACTTGACCACTAGACTGTGGGTGATAAGGAGATGCAATTCTATGATTAACATCATACTTGGCAAGCATTTTACGGGAAGCACCATGAATAAAATGTGAACCACCATCAGTCATTAAATATCTAGGGACTCCAAACCTCGGGAAAATAACTTCTTTAAGCATCTTAATAGAAGTGTTATGATCAACACTACTAGTTGGAATAGCTTCTACCCACTTAGTAACGTAATCAACAACAACTAAAATATGTGTATATCCATTAGAGGCAGGAAAAGGTCCCATATAATCAAAGCCCCAAACATCAAATGGTTCAATAACAAGTGAATAGTTCATAGGCATTTCTTGACGTCTACTAATATTACCAATTCTTTGACATTCATCACAAGATAAGACAAACTTACGGGCATCCTCAGTAGGCCAATAAAAACCGGATTGCAATACCTTATGTGCGGTTCTATCTCCAGCTGGTGCCCTCCATAAGCTTCGGAGTGACACTTGCGTAGGATCTGCTCTGTTCATGCTCAGGTACACAACGCCTAATAACACCATCTACTCCTTCTTTATAAAGATGTGGGTCATCCCAAAAGTAATGTCTCAAATCATAGAAAAACTTTTTCTTTTGCTGGTATGTGAAACTAGGTGGTATAAATTTAGCAAGAATGTAATTCGCATAATCAGCATACCACGGAGTACTACGGGAAGCATTTATGACATTTAGTTGCTCATCAGGAAAGCTATCGTCAATAGGTAGTGGGTCATCAAGAACATTTTCTAACCTAGACAAGTTGTCTGCAACGGGGTTCTCAGCTCCCTTTCTATCAACAATATGTAAATCAAATTCTTGTAGCAAGAGAACCCATCTAATAAGTCTAGGTTTAGCATCTTTCTTTTCCATAAGATATTTAATAGCAGCATGATCCGTGTGAATAGTTACTTTAGAGTCAACAATATTAGGTCTGAACTTATCATAAGAAAATACAACTGCTAAGAATTCTTTCAAGAGTAGCATAATTTCTCTGAGCATTGTCTAGAGTTTTACTAGCATATTGAATAACATTTAATTTCTTATCCACTCTTTGCCCTAGAACAACACCTACAGCATAATCACAGGCATCACACATAATTTCAAAGGGTAAATTCCAATCAGGTGGCTGAACAATAGGTGCAGAGATCAATGCTTTCTTAAGTATTTCAAATGCTTCTACACAATCATCATCAAAGACAAATGGTATATCTTTTTTTTAATAAATTAGTCAGAGGCCGAGAAATTTTTGAGAAGTCCTTAATGAACCTCCTATAAAACCGGCGTGACCAAGAAAACTTCTTATACCTTTGATGTCCTTTGGGACATGGCATCTTTCAATAGCATCAACCTTGGCCTTATCAACTTCAATACCTCTTTCGTAAAACTTTATGCCCCAAGACAATACCTTCATTAACCATAAAGTGGCACTTTTCCCAATTCAAGACAAGATTAGTTTCTTCACATCTCTGCAAAACTCGATCAAGGTTGCTCAAGCAATCATCAAAAGAGGACCCATAGACGGAGAAATCGTCCATGAAAACCTCACAAATCTTTTCACAAAAGTCAGAGAATATAGCCATCATGCATCTTTGAAAGGTAGCAGATGCATTACATAAACCAAAAGGCATACGTCTATAAGCAAAAGTACCAAAAGGGCAAGTAAAAGTAGTCTTTGATTGATCATTGGCTGACACAGGTATCTGAGAGAAACCAGAATAACCATCTAGAAAGCAAAAATGTGTATGTTTGCATAATCTTTCTAGCATTTGATCGATAAAAGGTAAGGGGTAATGATCTTTCTTAGTAGCCTTATTTAATTTGCGGAAATCAATTACCATCCTATAACATGTAATAATTCTTTGCGGAATCAATTCATCTTTATCATTAGGAACGATGGTAATACCTCCTTTCTTAGGGACACAATGGACAAGACTTACCCACTGACTATCAGCAACGGGATAAATTATACCTGCCTCAAGGAGCTTTAGTATTTCTTTTCTTACCACTTCTTTGATCTTAGGATTCAGCCGTCGTTGATGATCACGAACTGGTTTGACATCTTCTTCCAAATTTATTTTATGTTGACATAGAGTGGGACTAACGCCCTTAAGATCATCAAGAGTATATCCAATAGCAGCACGGTGCTTCTTAAGAGTTTTCAATAATCTTTCTTCTTCATGCTCTAAAAGGTTAGCACTAATAATAACATGATATATCTTCTTTTCATCAAGATAAGCATATTTAAGAGTATCAGGCAACGGTTTAAGCTCAAACACGGGATCACCCTTGGGTGGAGGAGGATCCCTAGGATTTCAACAGACAAATTAAGATTCAGAAGAGGATCCTGTATAAAGAATACGTCGTCTATTTCCCTTCTATCATTCATAAACATATCATTTTCATGGTCTAGCAAATATTGTTCTAAAGGATCACTAGGAGGTACGACAATAGAAGCAAGACTAATAATTTCATCCTTACTAGGAAATTCTTCTTCATGGTGTTGTCTACTAAATTTAGAGAAATTAAACTCATCAGACATATCACCCAAGCCAATAGTAACAACACTCTTTTCGCAGTCTATTCTAGCATTGACAGTGTTCAAGAAGGGTCTACCAAAAATAATGGGACAAAAGCTATCTTGTGGGGAACCAAGAACAAGAAAATTAGTAGGATATTTAGTTTTCCCACACAAGACATCAACATCTCTAACAATTCCCGTTGCTGATATAGTATCTCTATTGGCAAGTTTAATGGTAACATCAATATGTTCTAACTCAGCAGGTGCAATCTCATGCTCAATTTCCTTGTATAAGTCATGAGGTATAACACTAGCACTAGCACCCATATCACATAAGCCATGATAACAGTGATATCCTATTTTAACAGAAATAACAGGCATGCCTACCATGTGTCTATGTTTATCTTTAGCACAAGGTTTGGCAATTCTAGCAGTTTCACCGCAGAAATAAATAACATGCCCATCAATATTATCAGCCAAGAGTTCTTTAACAATAGCAATATTAGGTTCAACTTTAATTTGCTCAGGAGGTGTATAGGTTCTAATATTGCTTTTACGAACCACAGTTGAAGCTTTAGCATGATGCTTTATTCTAAGAGGGAAAGGTGGTTTCTCAACATAAGAAGTAGGAACAACAGGATCATTATAAGTGATAGTCTTTTCTTCAACTTTAGTAGGTGAATCTACTTTTAATTCTATGGGAGGATGATATTTAAACCACTTCTCCTTGGGGAGATCAACATAAGTAGCAAAAGATTCACAGAAAGAGGCTACTATCTCAGAGTCAAGTCCATGTTTAGTGCTAAATTTACGAAAAACATCGATATCCATAAAAGATTTAACACAATCAAACTTAGGTGTCATACCTGACTCCTTACCTTCGTCGAGATCCCAATCTTCAGAGTTGCGTTTAGTTCTATCCAATAAATTCCATTTGAATTCAATAGTCTTCATCGTAAATGAGCCATCACAAGAAGTATCGAGCATGGTGCGATTGTTTTCAGAAAGCCGAGCATAAATACTTTGAAGAATTATTTCTTTTGAGAGCTCATGATTGGGGCATGAATATAACATTGATTTAAGCCTCCCCCAAGCTTGAGCGATGATTTCTCCTTCGTGAGGCCAAAAATTATATATATAATTGCGATCACGATGAACAAGATGCATAGGATTATACTTCTGATGAAATTCCAATTTCAATCGTTTATAGTTCCATGACCTCGTATCATCACATAGCCTATACCATGTCGATGCATCTCCCTCCAAAGATAAAGGGAAGACCTTCTTATTAACAACATCATCGGGTATACCTGCAAGCTTAAATAATCCACAAACTTCATCCACATAGATTAGGTGCTCATCAGGATGCTTTGTTCCATCTCCTGCAAAAGGATTAGCTAGCAGTTTTTCTAACATACCCGACGGAACTTCAAAGGGAACATTTTCATTTTCAGTAGGTTCAGTAGGTTGAGGAGCAACTCTTTGCTCTATTGGTCAGGGTGAAGATACCCCAAACAAGCCCCTCAAAGGATTACTTTCCATAGTAACAAGTGACAGTAAATTTCAGCACACTATATAAATTTTTCCTTACCAAATTCCACCTACCAAAGGTGCTTCACTCCCCGGCAACGGCGCCAGAAAAGAGTCTTGATGACCCACAAGTATAGGGGATCTATTGTAGTCCTTTCGATAAGTAAGAGTGTCGAACCCAACGAGGAGCAGAAGGAAATGATAAGCGGTTTTCAGCAAGGTATTCTCTGTAAATCTTGAAATAAGTGGTAACAGATAGTTTTGTGATAGGATAATTTGTAACGAGCAACAAGTAACAAAAAGTAAATAAAGTGCAGCAAGGTGGCCCAATCCTTTTGTAGCAAAGGACAAGCCTGGACAAACTCTTATATAAAGGAAAACGCTCCCGAGGACACATGGGAATTATCGTCAAGCTAGTTTTCATCACGTTCATATGATTCGCGTTCGATACTTTGATAATTTGATATGTGGGTGGACCGGTGCTTGAGTGCTTTTCTTACTTGAACAAGCATCCCACTTATGATTAACCTCTATTGCAAGCATCCGCAACTACAACAAAAGTATTAAGGTAAACCTAACCATAGCATGAAACATATGGATCCAAATCAGCCCCTTATACGAAGCAACACATAAACTAGGGTTTAAGCTTCTGTCACTCTAGAAACCCATAATCTACTTATTACTTCCCAATGCCTTCCTCTAGGCCCAAATAATGGCGAAGTGTTATGTAGTCGACGTTCACATAACACCACTAGAGGCTAGACAACATACATCTCATCAAAATATCGAACGAATACCAAATTCACATGACTACTAATAGCAAGACTTCTCCCATGTCCTCAGGAATAAATGTAACTACTCACAAAGCATATTCATGTTCATAATCAGAGGGGTATTAATATGCATAAAGGATCTGAACATATGATCTTCCACCAAATAAACCAACTAGCATCAACTACAAGGAGTAATCAACACTACTAGCAACCTACTAGTACCAATCCCGGACTTGGAGACAAGAATTGGATACAAGAGATGAACTAGGGTTTTGAGAGGAGATGGTGCTGGTGAAGATGTTGATGGAGATTGCCCTCTCCCGATGAGAGGAGGCGTTGGTGATGACGATGGCGATGATTTCCCTCCCGGAGGGAAGTGTCCCCGGCAGAACAGCTCTGCCGGAGCCCTAGATTGGTTCCGCCAAGGTTCCGCCTCGTGGCGGCGGAGTCTCGTCCCGAAAGGTTTCTTATGATTTTTTCCTTGACGAAAGACTTCATATAGCAGAAGATGGCCACCAGAGAGCCAACAGGGGGCCCACGAGGCAGGGGGCGCGCCCTGGGGGTAGGGCGCGCCCCCCACCCTCGTGGCCAGGTGGGTCCCCCTCTGGCGTACTTCTTCCGCTCAATATTTTTTATTATTTCCAAAAATAACTTTCGTGGAGTTTCAGGACTTTTGGAGTTGTGCAGAATAGGTCTCTAATATTTGCTCATTTTCTAGCCCAGAATTCCAGCTGCCGGCATTCTCCCTCCTTATGTAAACCTTGTAAAATAAGAGAGAATAGGCATAAGTATTGTGACATAACGTGTAATAACAGCCCATACTGCAATAAATATCGATATAAAAGCATGATGCAAAATGGACGTATCAAAGAACTATGTGACGCTTTGGCTCATCGTATGATGTATTCGCTTCCTTATCTTTTCTTTTTCTCGATTTGGTAGACATGTCCTTCACATAGGAAACCTGCGCCACATCATTGGCTAGGATGAACGGTTCGTCAGTGTACCCAAGATTGTTCAGATCCACTGTTGTCATTCCGTACTATGCGTCTACACATGCCCGCCTCTCGACAGATTGACCCATTTGCACTTAAACAAAGGGACCTTAAAATCATGTCCGTAGTCATGTTCCCATATGTCCACTATGTAACCATAATATGTGCCCTTTCCCCTCTTGGTTGCTGCATCAAAGCCGACACCGCTGTTTTGGTTGCTGCTCTTTTCATCTTGGGCGACGTGTAAAATGTATTCCCATTTATCCCGTATCCTTTGTAAGTCAATACAGTCGAAGATGGTCCCCTGGACAACGAGTACAGCTCATCACAAATAGTGTTGTCACCTCTAAGACGTGTTTCCAACCAACTGCTGAAAGTCCTTATGTGTTCACATGTAATCCGATCGTCCACCTTTGCTCCGGGTGTTTGGAGCGCAGACTGTTCTTGTGTTCATCGACATACGTAGTCACCAAGGTAGAGTTCTGTAGAACTGTGTAGTGTGCTTGAGACCAAGAATGCCCGTCCCTACATATTATTGAGTCCCCTCCAAGCGTGCCTTTTCCAGTCAGTCTCCCCTCATACCGCGATTTAGGGAGACCTATCTTCTTAAGGCCAGGAATGAAGTCAACACAAAACCCAATGACATCCTCTATTTGATGGCCCATGGAGATGCTTCCTTCTGGCCTAGCGCGGTTACGGATATATTTCTTTAGGACTCCCATGAACCTCTCAAAGGGGAACATATTGTGTAGAAATACGGGCCCGTAATGACAATCTCGTCGACTAGATGAATTAGGACGTGCGTCATGATATTGAAGAAGGATGGTGGGAACACCAGCTCGAAACTGACAAGACATTGCGCCACATCACTCCTTAGCCTTAGTATGATTTCTGGATCGATCCTTCTGAGAGATTGCATTGAGGAATGCACATAGCTTCACAAAGGCTAATCGGACGTTTTCCGGTAGAAGCCCCCTCAATGCAACCGGAAGCAGTTGCGTCATAATCACGTGGCAGTCATGAGACTTTAGGTTCTGGAACTTTATCTCTGGCATATTTATTATTCCCTTTATATTCGACGAGAAGCCAGACGGGACCTTCATACTGAGCAGACATTCAAAGAAGATTTCCTTCTCTTCTTTGGTAAGAGCATAGCTGGTAGGACCTTCATACTACTTTGGAGGCATGCCGTTTTTTTCGTGCAAATGTTGTAGGTCCTCCCGTGCCTCCGGTGTATCTTTTGTCTTCCCATACACGCCCAAGAAGCCTAGCAGGTTCACGCAAAGGTTCTTCGTCACGTGCATCATGTCGATTGAAGAGCGGACCTCTAGGTCTTTCCAGTAGGGTAGGTCCCAAAATATAGATTTCTTCTTCCACATGGGTGCGCGTCCCTCAGCGTCATTCGGAACAGATAGTCTGCCGGGACCCTTTCCAAGGATTACGTGTAAATCATTGACCATAGCAAGTACGTGATCACCGGTACGCATGGCGGGCTTCTTCCGGTGATCTCCTTCGCCTTTGAAATACTTGCCTTTCTTTCGACATTGATGGTTGGTCGGAAGAAATCGACAATGGCCCAGGTACACATTCTTCCTGCATTTGTCCAGGTATATACTTCCGGTGTCAGCTAAACAGTGCGTGCATGCATGGTATCCCTCGTTTGTCTGTCCTGAAAGGTTACTGAGAGCGGGTCAATCATTGATGGTTACAAACAGCAACGCGTGCAGGTTAAATTCCTCCTGTTTGTGCTCATCCCACACACGTACATCATTTCCATTCCACAGCTGTAAAAGTTCTTCAACTAAGGGCCTTAGGTACACATCAATGTCGTTGCCGGGTTGCTTAGGGCCTTGGATGAGAACTGGCATCATAATGAACTTCCGCTTCATGCACATCCAAGGAGGAAGGTTATACATACATAGAGTCGCGGGCAAGGTGCCGTGATTGCTGCTCTGCTCCCCGAAAGGATTAATGCCATCCGCGCTTAAACCAAACCATACGTTCCTTGGGTCACCTGCAAACTCAGCCCGGTACTTTCTCTCGATTTTTCTGCACTGCGACCCGTCAGTGGGCGCTCTCAACTTCCCGTCTTCCTTACGGCCCTCTCTGTGCCATCGCATCAACTTGGCATGCTCTTTGTTTCTGAACAGATGTTTCAACCATGGTATTATAGGCATACCACAGCACCTTCGCAGGAACCCTCTTCCTGGGGGGCTCGCCGTCAACATCACTAGGGTCATCTCGTCTGATCTTATACCGCAATGCACCGCATACCGGGCATGCGTTCAAATCCTCGTACGCACCAAGGTAGAGGATGCAGTCATTAGGGCATGCATGTATCTTCTGCACCTCCAATCCTAGAGGGCATACGACCTTCTTTGTTGCGTACGTACTGTCGGGCAATTCGTTATCCTTTGGAAGCTTCTTCTTCAATATTTTCAGTAGCTTCTCAAATCCTTTGTCAGGCATCGCATTCTCTGATTTCCACCGGAGCAATTCCAGTACGGTACCGAGCGCTGTGTTGCCATCTTCGCAATTGGGGTACAACCCTTTTTTGTGATCCTCTAACATGCGATCGAACTTCAGCTTCTCCTTTTGACTTTCGCACTGTGTCCTTGTATCAACAATGACCCGGCGGAGATCATCATCATCGGGCATATCGTCTGGTTCCTCTTGATCTTCAGCAGCTTCCCCCGTTGCAGTATCACCGTATTCAGGGGGCATATAGTTGTCATCGTCCTCTTCTTCTTCGCTGTCTTCCATCATAACCCCTATTTCTCCGTGCTTCGTCCAAACCCTTATAAAGTAGGTGGGTGTGAAGGGTTTTCCGGTCAGAGTAAGACTTTGTATTCCCACACATAGGGCATGGACAACACATAAAATCATTCTGCTTGTTTGCCTCAGCCACTTCGAGAAAATTATGCACGCCCTTAACGCATTTTCGGAGGTGTGTCGTCACCTGCATACATCCATTGCCGGTTCATCTGCGTGCAATATATATAATTAAGTGTGTCAAAAACCATTACATAACATCATGGATAGATAAGTGACCAAATTAATAGAAGTTCGTCATCACAATTAAACCAAAGTACATACATAGTTCTCATTGAACAACATATAGCTCTCTAGAGCATCTAATTAAACCATACATTGAAACTATGTAAAACATTTTAATGCAACAACAAATGCGATCATAATCACAACCAAGTTAACAATTGATCCAACAACATAATGATACCAAGCCTCGGTATGAATGACATATTTTCTAATATTTCTAATCTTCAAACGCATTGCGTCCATCTTGATCTTGTGAGCATCGACGACATCCGCAACATGCAACTCCAATATCATCTTCTCCTCCTCAATTTTTTTTATTTTTTTCTTCAAGTAATTGTTTTCTTCTTCAACTAAATTTAACCTCTCGACAATAGGGTCGGTTGGAATTTCTGGTTCACATACCTCCTAGATAAATAAAATCTATGTCACATTGGTCGGCATAATTGCCATAAACAATAAATGAATCAAATAGTTATAAAAGATAATATATACCACATCTGAATCATAGACAGGACGAGGACCGACGGGGGCGGATACCAAAACCATCGCACTATATAATAACAAGCAATAATAAAAGTAAGGAAAATAGACAAGTATCTATCTAAAGTAAGTATTTTTTTTTCTTTCAAAAAGAAGATAAGAACAAGAGGGTCACCACGGTGGTGCCGGCGACGAGATCGGCGCGGGCGATCGATGACGGTTAAGACGGGGACGGGACGTGACGGACCGCTAAACCTAGACAAATCTCGGGGAAAATGGAGCTTGGAGGTCGAGCTTCGAGAGGAGAAAGCTTAACTAGTGTGGCTCGGGCATTTCATCGAACACCTCATGTGCATAGGAGGTGAGCTAGAGCACCACAAAGCACTCCCCTCATCGGCCAAAAAAAACAGAGCAGTGTGGAGTGCTCTGCTGCGGCGATGGGGTATATATAGGCAACTCATATTGGTCTCGGTTCGTGGCTGGAACCGGGACTAATGTCCCCCCTTCTGTCCCGGTTCCAGCCACGAACCGGGACCAATGGCTGTGGGCCAGGAGCGAGGGCCATTGGTCCCGGTTCGTGCCTGGAACCGGGGCAAATGGGTCCAGACGAACCAGGACCAATGCCCCACGAGGCTCGGCTGGCCCCTTGGGTGCACGAACCGGGACGTATGCCCCCCATGGGTCCCGATTCGTGACTGAACCGGGACTAATGTGCTGGCCAGGCCCCAACCAAAGCCATATTTTCTACTAGTGTTGCAACTTCAAGTGAGTGTTACTGTCTTGTGCATATTCGGTTTCCCTTATTAGTCGAGGTTATAGTACTGTAATTGATGAGTTATGCATGCGTGCGCAGGTTCCACTATATTCTCCTAGAGATTAAGCTTGAGCAGAGACTAGTAACTGTCTTAGAATCGAGACGAAAAGATCCCCAGGAGTATGCGGACATGACTGAAATGCTCGAGAAGTAATTTAAATCGATCATCATCGCACCAAATCGGCAACTTTGTTCATTTCCTAATATCAAGTAACTGTTTTCTTTGTCTGGCAGGGTTTGGAAAAAATTCACCGCACAAGCTCCGGGACTGCCGGGGAAGCTACGATTTACACACCCAAAAGTAAGTACTACTAGCTAGTTCCGCGCATCTCCTAGTGATTCAAGCGCTAGTTTCATCAATACCATTTAGCATGCTTTCTTATCAGTTTGATTGACCTCTATTTCTTGTAAAGTGGTTGTGGTAGGAAGCCGGGAATATTACTGTGGATACTACGTTTGCGAGTCCATCCGCCACACGACCTGTGAGCGGGGCTACTCTAAAAAAATATGAAGTGCATTAGCAATAATATTCACAATTTTATTTTATTACCATCGTTTGTGTTGAGTTTCATTCGTTCATATATATGTATTGACCCCCTTCTTCAAATTAGATGTTTCAGATGCCGGATGAACTCCTAGCACAAGATCGCATGCGAGCAATTCAAGAGGAATTGGCGGGATTCTTTCTTGACCACGTGATCAATAAAGATGGAGAATACCATGTGGAACCTGAGTTCATATATAATTAGGGGATTATATTGTAAGAGATCTTATATTATATATATGTAGCCAGTAGCGTCGGATAGATATAGGAAAACTTGTTGTTCGATCAATCTCTCGGAGAAGGAGAGGTCGATATCACTTCTCTCTGTATGCATATGTTCATGATGATCTTCTGTACTTAATGGTTTCCTTCATTTACTTACTAGCTAGCGTGTCGAGTCCTCTCTATACGTATAGTATGTAGCGTCGACCAAGCATGGATATAAGAGAGGACACTTCTCTCTATTAATTAGCTAGCTAACACAATATATGAAACACCTGAATTAAACCCCCAAACCCCTAAACCCACCCTCTTTAAAAAACAAAACCTCAGCTCCTGCCATAGCGACGCGTGGATGCCTTTTGGTCCTGGTTGATGCTACCAACCGGGACCAAAGGCCCTCCTGCCTGGGCTCGCCGCAGCGGCCACGTGGAGGCCCATCTGTCCCGGTTGGTATAAGAACCGGGACTAAAGGTATAGGGCTTTAGTACCGACCCTTTAGTCCTGGTTCCCCAACCGGGACAAATGGGCCTTACGAACCGGGACAAATGGCCCTTTTTCTACTAGTGCTGGTAGAGAAACTCTTATCATATGTGTAGCTCAGACATTAACTACCTATACTAGCAAGATGCCCGTGCGTTGCACGGAACATCAAGATGCATTTATATGAGTAGTTTATCTTATGGGAGAAAAGGATGAATAAGGGAAGGCCTTAAATGCAAATGTGAAGAGGAGTGTGGGTAAATTGTCATAGTTTCGTTCCTATCCGTTAGATATAGATCGGACGACCTATATTGCAAGATGACAGGCACACCATCATCATCAGCTTTGCTTTTTATAAGAGTAAATCATGGGAGTCTTTAAAACTACATTCATCTGTTTGTGATGAACTCACTAGAATGGTTAGGAGTTTCTACTGGGGTTCCTCTAAAGGCGAAAGAAAAGTACATTGGCGAGCTTGGGATGATCTTCTACAACCAAAGATAAGGGTGGTGCTGGTTTACGGGATTCTTGTCTCTTTAATCAGGCACTTAAGGCTCGGTACTACCCGGGTGGAAAATTAGCTAGAGGACACGGTCTTTACGGGGAATGCATCTTCATCTTGGCAAGTTGTTAGTTATGGACTTGAACTCTTAAAGAAAGGCTTAATCTGGAGAGTGGGGCAATGGGAGGAGTATGCATGTGTGACGTGATAATTGGAGACACATGCCCTTCTCATATAAGCCTATTATTACCATCCAAGGGAGATGCCGCATTAGATTTGTCTCTCAATTGTTAAATGCTAATGGTTCATGCAACTATGGTCTGCTGAATACTTAATTTTTCTCTGGCTGATATCCAAGAGATTACAAAGATTAGGGCCTCGCCAAAGCAACAGGAGGATACGCTCGCATGTGGACCAGACAATTGTGGTTTATTTACAGTTAAAAGCGTGTATCAGTTTGCCTTTGATGAAGCACATAGACAGACCGCTACTGGGTCTAGTTCTAGACCGGATGGACGACGCGATTGTTGGAAGATGATCTGGGCATGTGAGATTCCTCCTACTGTGCGTAACTTTGCGTGGAGATTAGCTACAAACTCTCTACCGACATGGCGGAATAAACATATTAGAGGGCTTGAAACAGATGGAGTTTGCCCTGTGTGTTTTTGAAGGACCATTTTCCCTGTGTGTTTGGTAGAGCCTGAGGATAACTTCCATCCATTTTGTCGCTGTACTCTCGCTTGTGAGCTATGGCAGGTCATGTCGCCAATCTGGATGCTACTGGCCCTTTCTTCTATCCAAAATACCGGCAAGGAATGGTTATTTCATGTGCTATCTCCGCTTGCTGATATTGAGCGTTCTATGTTATGACACTGGCGTGTTTGGCATATTCGTAATGAAGTTGTACATCATAAACCTCCACCACCAATGGAAGTATCTAGAACGTTCCTTGTGAGTTATCTAGACTCTCTGATTGGTCGTACAACTGAGTTTTCAACTGATCCAACCAAAGGCAAAGTGGCGATAACCTATGAAAAAACAAAGAAATAGCCATATGTGATATTGCCGAATGTGGTGCAGCCCAGATGGCTTCCTCTTGATAGTGTGTGGGTCAAACTTAATATTGATGGTGCTTTTGCTGTGGATGGTTGTTGGTACCGTGAAAAATTGAGTCACGCACCCAACTGTGCACATGCCACGGTCGCCTCTGGACCAAGCTCAAGAAGACAAAAGAGTTGCGTGTCACTACTCCTTGCAGTGGTGGTATGCAGATCTTCGTGGAGAATAAGAACAACAAGCAATCTTACCAAGACAAAGCTTGTGCACGGTGGTGGTATGTATAGTAGATCTTTTTCCAGAAGATCTTCATACTCATCTAGCAAGCCCACTCAAGACCAGGAAGAATCATATCAAGACATCCGGCAACGATCGCCGGCGAAGACCCGTGAACGACCTCACCCGACAACAATTGTCCTTAGCTGGCGCGCAATCAACCAACCTTCAAGAGCAAGCTACCGCCTCACCTATGCGTGGTGCAGTCCTTCTGTGCTCGTAGGACCCTTGTGCCACGCGGCCGGTGGGCAGGCACGCTAGGTGATGGACAAGCCGTGAGGGGTCACTCACTCACCCACGCCGGCGCATGGTGCACACCTGTGCAAAGACGTTTCACGCCTCGAGCAGGTGTCACCATAGTCGGTGCTGGCAAGACACATGAATTCATTCCCGGAAGATAGAAGACGATGACACATTGCCACCCATTTATTGCACCCACCTACCTGGTCGCTCTGAGACCGCTTCCTTAGCCTCGAAGCCATCTGTGGTACCCTTGGAATATAAAAGGAGGGCCAAGCCGGAGGAAAAAGTGGGAGGACACGATGAGCAGAAGAAGAGAAAGTAGAACAGCTGGGACACTTGTTAGAATACCAGTAAGAGCACACTACTCTTCCTGTTCCTGGGAAGGACTTGTAGCTCTAATCGACACATCAAAACACATAAAAAGCAGGAGTAGGGTATTACGCAACCATGCGGCCCAAACCTGGGTAAATCATTGTATCCATTTCTCATACTTCAGTAGTGTAGGTTTGTGCCTTCGTGCTGCATCCCCGAAGTAGCAAAAGGACGTTGACCGTCCACGGTGTCACGTGTGTGTTTTGCACACGCTGCCCGACAATGGTACCGTTGGAGTAGGTATGGTTCTAAGGGATGACAAGGGCAATGTCATATTTTCATCTTGCCGGGAAACTCTTGAACCGGAATTGTGCGCGTCCATGGGAGGGCTTTCTTTTGTTTTACAAAATAGTGATTTTCCTATTATTATTGAGATGGATTACATAGTTACTGTCAAGTTGATTCAAGCCCGGGATGTGGATAGATCAGTCTATGCTTCACTCATCAAGGAAATTGGATACCTTTTTTGTGTTCGGGATACTTGTATTACTCATGTTAATCGTGTTCAGAATAATGTTAAAAGTGGTAGTTTAGCTAGGTTTGGTAGAACTGAGGGCAGAACTATGTCTTGGTTAGGGTCTGGCCGGGACGTTCCTTTATCTCTAGCTTTTGATGATTGTAAGGACTTGGTGATTGAGTAATACAAGTTTTTCATCCGTAAAAAAACTGATTTTGTGATGGAAATTTGCATGCACAACAAACATTTTTTAAAGTGCTTTAAAAAATTTGATGTCGATCACATGCACATGCTGCTTCATGTGCTGCACTGCACGTATTGGTGCGCTCTGCCATGGCCGAACGCGATGCATGCAGCAGGCCGTAGCTGGCTAGATAGAGAGCACTATCTGGCTCAGTCTCAGTCCTTGCCTCCCTTAAACCCACACTTTACCCTGTCCCCTCCAAGAAATCACGACGGTGCCGACCAGCAAATGGGGTGTGGAGCTGAGCGCTGAGTGTTATCGTCGAGTTTCATCCCAACAAACAACATACTCCATGGACTACAGTCTTCGTGCACTCTCATCACCAAGCACCGAACGACGCTGCTTACCCAGAAACATGCATGGATTGATGTCAGTGCCTAGCTGTAAGGTGTATGCCACCCACGTGGTGTGCAGGTTCTAATGGTCGCCGGTGTATATCAAGAACTGTCTAAGGAAGTACTAGCTCAGTCTGGATTTATTAGTTCTCATCGTATTTTAGATTAAAATTTGACCACATATCCAACTAGCAAAATGTTAATTTATGTCATAAAAAATTATATTATTGAATTTATATTTGAACGTAGTTGCCAATGATTTTTTACACATAACTTAAATTTTATTGTTAAAATTATGGTCAAACTATGACTCAAAATACGAGGAGGGCTTATAAACCAGGGTAGTAATAGATAAGTCGCTCCAGCGTCGATGGATCCGTGCGACTGTTAATCATCAACATGACTGTTTGTACATCTTCATAACATCTATAGTGCCTGTACGCGCTTTTGTGCACGTGAGCAGGGGCGTAAGTGACATGTGGAGGGTTCATCTGTACATTTCATATTTTGTGAAGAAATTGGCTGTAAATTTAACAAACAAAATATAAGTTCTATGTATTAAGAATAGTACCATCGAATTCAATGATATAAATTTCGTGGTGTTTAAATATAAGTTCTATGCATTAAAAACATAACATCGAGTATTTTGCTAGTTAAATATATTTCAAGTCTGACTAAAATACAATGGGGTTTATAAACTCGGTCAGAGGAAGTACTCATCTCAGCATGATACATCTGATCCGACTGTGCAACATCGATAAATTTTTGATGCTTTAGAGCAACTCTAGAAGAGTTGACATATCGGCTAGATCGTCATGATAACCATCAAAATGGCTCTTTTGACGAAAAAGGCCATTCTAGCACACCATCGCACCCTTGATCGAAATAATTTCGGAGGGCGCTCCAAACCAAGCCAGCATGCCTCATAATTGGAGGTTGGGCGAGGTGATATAGCATGCCCTTCATCCACACAAATATTAGCGCCATATATGTTTCTGACGTGTGCTCCGTTCCTTGTCAAGTCAACCTCCTTGAGTTTTTCTTTTTTTGACATTTCACCATCTCTTTATTCATTTATAATCAAAGTCACATTCTTTACAAACAGAAGGAAAATAGCAGGTGGTGGATCATCCATCCAAGAGCTTTTCATGGATGAATTAGCTAACCTAGCAAGCTCATGAGCTACACTCTATTTGCCTCTCTATAACAATAGTCAGCCTCCTTGAGTTGGTTTCATGGACGTAGTGTGCTTTTCCTTGGGAGGGAGGGGGGCGTCTACTTTTAGAGCAAGTACTTTTTCATCTTATCACCCCACATAGCGACTTTGCAAGGAAAACATAAGTTCGACAAAGGGCATATGATGAAGTAGATTTTTTTCTTTTATAAAATATCCTTTTTCAGGTGGGCGTTTGGGCAGCAACTCGTGCCATGTTTCATTCAGGTGTCAAAGGCAGATCTCACCCGGCTTGATCCGGTGATAGTTGGCTGCCACACGACTCCCTGTCTTGGTCCGGCTAGGCTGATCGAGGAAGAAGTATGTGCATTTCCTTGCTTGTTTGGCTTTGTGCGGTGGCCTCCTTCTAGTGGTCAACCGTCGGCAAGGGTATAAGTGGTGGGGCACCCTATGGAGCCGGCGGTGGTGGATGTGTGTGCGACTTGGCCACCAGGCTTTGCGTGCCAGACTACCAATGCCTCCCTCCCACATGATGGTCCATCTCTGCTTGATATCCCTTGTGTTTCGATGATGGTCAAGGTGTTCCCCCACATAGGTGCAGTTGTTAGCACGCTCATTGTTTTCATTGGCATATGTAGCCTCTCAACAAGTACCCCGGTGTGTGGACTTCACCTTGATCCATAATTCTGATGCTGATCAGGATATTGCAGTCGAATTTCTTCTCCGACAAGTTGGTGGTAGACAGGAGACTTCGTATATGGTTGTGCTCTTCGAGTATTAAGTCTTTAGTTCCGGGGTGAAAACCCTAGGTTTGTATATCTCTGACCGTACCTGACAGTGACGATTAACTCTTCTTTGTTGAAAGCGTTGGCTGGAGCTTACTCAATCTTTCTATTGTGGGTGAAAACCCATGATCTAGCCTATTTAGTTGGACCTGGCAATGATGTTCATGCACTATTTCCTTCCTGAAGGCGTCAATGTTGGGGAACCCTCTCGTCGTCCAGGTGTTGTCAATGATGTTGGTAATAGCTGATATGTTGCTACAACTGGTTACCCATCTCACCCGTGATCCCTAAGGGCCCTCTTTTTTTTCTTCCTTGGTTGTGTGCATCTTAATAGTGCAGAAGTCAGGTGTGTACTTGTTGTATTTTGTATCGATCTAATGGAACATTATTGGTGTAAACAATGCTACCGCCACTCCCTTGACCGTCACCTATCGCCATGTTCTCGCCAGCCCGAGCACCCCTTTAAATTCCCCTACCCCCCGTTCCTTCTACATCGCCAGCACCCCTCCTCCCCCCTCCACCTATCCACCCACCCCAAACCCTCAACTTCTAACTCGCTTCCACCTGTGACGTCAATGTCGTGTCATCGTCGGCTTCAGGTCGCTCTGACCGAGGTCACGCCGTGGTGCTGCCATCTTCAGCCTCTAGGTTTCACCCTACCCCCGGTCGACTGACATAAGCAAAAGAAAATAAAATCAGTTGCCTATGAAATAACAATTGCGCATATAAATGTATCCTTATTCTTACCATCGCGGTGATGTCGGTTTTGAGCTTGTGGCTATAAACCTAACTGACAAAGTTAATTAATATAAATCACTAAAGCCATGACAAGTTAGCAGGCTAGGATTCTAGCTCAGTTGGTACTTGGTACAAAGTACTCTGGAGTGCCTTCGCCACCTGGTTGCAATAAGCACCCTTGTGCCTACTTACTTTCTTTTTTGATTTTGTATTTTTCATCTACTTCCATTCTCTATTATCTAGATCACCACTTAAATAAAGCCTCATAACTCAACAGCATCATTTCAAATATGAAATTGCTTACCACACATACCATGTGGTGCCTACCTACTTTCTTTGTACGACTGCAAAAGAGAAAGTAAGAGGCCAAACAATTTCAACCGGCCAAAGTCATCGGTGCATGCATGGCAGCGGCAAAGAATTCTTGGCCTATATATACGCGTCGACGCTTCCATGTACACCCGGCAGCCACCTTCGCGTCTCACTTCTCCATCCTTAATTTATCACGTTTACAAGCACTAAGCAACCATGTCCATTCCAAGACTATCCACCTTCCTCGCCGTGCTCTTACCTACGTTTTGGACGGTCTCCGTGCGCAGCTCAACGCTGCTCCTGGCACGCTCACACTCGCTGCCGTCGCCCAACGCCGGCGTGCCGCTCACCAAATGGGTAGCTTCCCTCGCCGCGCAGTCCGCCGCAGACGTGACACGCGTCGCCATGCTCGCGGCGGCCGTGCCCGCCAAAGCCAAACCTAAGAGCAAAGGCCGGTCGTTCGTGCCGATCGCGCCGGGCCGGCAGATCCTCAGCATTCCCAACTACGTGGCCTGCGCGCGGCTCGGCACGCCGCCGCAGACGCTGCTGGTCGCCATCGACCCCAGTAACGACGCCGCCTGGATCCCGTGCAGCGCCTGCGTCGGCTGCGCGCCCAAGTCGTCGCCGGCCTTCGCCCCAACGGACTCGCCCACGTACAGGCCCGTGCGGTGCGGCTCGCCGCAGTGCGCGCAGATGCCCGGCGCCGCGTCCTGCCCCGGCGGCCTTGGCGCGTCATGCGCGTTCAACCTGTCGTATGGCTCGTCCACGTTCCAGGCCGTTCTCGGGCAGGACGTGCTCGCTCTTGAGGGCGGCAGCACCGCGTCCTCGTACACGTTCGGGTGCCTCCGCGTGGTCACCGGCCGGTCCGTGCCGCCGCAGGGGCTCCTCGGCTTTGGGCGCGGGCCGCTCTCCTTCCTGTCACAGACCAAGGACACGTACGGCTCCGTCTTCTCCTACTGCCTCCCGAGTTACAAGTCCTCCAACTTCTCCGGGACGCTGAGGCTCGGCCCCGCCGGGCAGCCCAAGCGGATCAAGACGACGCCTCTGCTGTACAACCCCCACCGCCCCACCCTGTACTACGTCGACATGGTTGGCATCCACGTGGGCGGCAGGGCCGTAGCCGTGCCGGCGTCGGCACTCGCGTCGTTCGACCCGGCCACGGGCACCGGTGGCACGATCGTGGACGCGGGCACCATGTTCACGCGGCTCTCGCCCCCCGTGTACGCGGCCGTGCGCGACGCGTTCCGGCGCAAGGCGCGGGCGCCCGTGTCGGCGCCTCTGGGCGGGTTCGACACGTGCTACAACGTGACCGGCCTCCGGGTGCCGAGCGTGACGTTCGCTTTTGCTGGCGGGGCGGGCGCAGCCGTGACGCTGCCGGAGGAGAACGTGATGATCCACAGCTCGTCTGGCGGTGTCGCGTGCCTGGCGATGGCGTCGGGGTCATCGGAGGGGTTGAACGCCGGGCTCAACGTGCTGGCCAGCATGCAGCAGCAGAACCACCGCGTGCTCTTCGACGTCGCCAACGGCCGCGTCGGGTTCTCGCGCGAGCTATGCACTGCCTGATCGATATGCGCGCGCGAAGAGTAACTAGTACGGGAAAATCTCGGTCCATCAAAACTTAACCAAATCTCAGTCCGTTAAGACTTACGTGGAGATCCGTGAAATTTTTCTTTTTAACTTTCTTCTTCTTCTTTAGTACTCCCTCTGTCCCATAATATAAAAACGTTTTTAGCAGTAGTGTAGTGCCAAAATGTTCTTATATTATGGGACGGAGGAAGAACATGTTATGCCACTTGACGAAGACTTGGTTAAATTTGAACCGACTAAGACCTAACTAGTATGTACTCCCATTCATGTCATCGTGTATTATGCTACTTGGCAGTGGGCAGTTGAGTAGTAGGTTTGTATTTGCCATGGGAACAAGGTGATTTTGTTTTGCGCATTACACTAACTAAGAAATGTGGTGTTTCTGGATTCAAAATTTGCTCATTAAGTTCTGAAGTTGTATCTTTCTTTTGGGAAATGTAGCCTGCGGTTGCGGGCAGGGAACTTTTCAGAGTTCGTCTGCTCAAGAAACTCTTCCATTCCCCCGCAAAAAAAAGAAACTCTTCCATCACAATACACATCACTTAAACTTCCCTAACTTTGTACTTTCAATGAAATGCCCTTCTAGCTTAGTCGGTAGACAGCGAGGCTCTTAACCTTCTGGTCTTGCGTTTGAGCCCAAGGTGGGCGATGTTGGAATTTTGCTAGTAGGCCTTTGGCCCAAAGCCCAATTAAAATTCTGAAATTCTCTTGGCCCATTCATGCACATATGTGAGTGGAGTGAGTGAGACTAAAGTTTAGTCCCACCCCGAAAGTTGAGAGAGAGTTGCACCTCTTTATAAGGTGAGCTCTTCTACCACTTGTATGAGCATGAGAAGAAGAGACCTACACGCGCGCTCCTCCTCCACGCCACGCCTCGTCACGACGCGCCGCGGGTTGCGGGATTGAGACGAGGACAGAGCTATGCCCGTTGTCTATAATTTTGCTGCTCGGGGAAAATTGATGAGTCATTAATTAATAATTAACGGACGCGTTAATTACCGATCCGTTTCCGATTCTTTTGGATCGCGACGAGACGTGGGGTTTACTCCTACGACCTACCCGGCCCGCACTATATAGTCAGACAGATGTCTACCCTAGCCGCCGCCGCTTCATATGGTTTCGCACCACCATTCCAGATCATTGCGCCGCCAAGCAAGTCTTCTCCATCCCTCCTTTTGGCGTGCACCGGGAGAAGGGACAGCAGGCCTCCGGAACCCCGCCTGTCGTGATCCTGTACGGGAGAGGGGCGATCAGGTTTTTGGGGAGCACACTTTCGCGCATCGGCTGGCAGCGGCGACTTCATGAACGACGACTTCTTCCCGACCTCGGCAACCTCATCCTCCACGACATGGGCGACAACGTCAACGGCGGTGCTGCTGCACCCGCTGCACCGTATGTGATTCTATCCTTCTTGTTCGAGATCGTGGTAGAATTCATGCTTCTAGTATGTGCCCTAGATGTGATCTGTTCATCTACTATGCTAGTTCGTATGATTAGCTTAATCTCTGCTATTGCTGTCATGATCTATTTCCTATTTATTGGATTAAATCTCGTAGTAATTTGCTCATGTTTCCAACAATCCAAAAACCTGATCATAGGCAATTTACTCCGAGTGGTTTTTGCTCTTGCGCATCTGAAGCCGCTTTGCCTTTAAGGGGGCGCAATATAAGAGGTGGCGCACGAGAGCAGTCTACTGGTTTCAGACCATGGGCTGCTATGACGCCATCAAGGGCAAGCCTGAGGGTGATCTTAATCCAGCACAACTGGAAGCTTTTGAGAAGATCGATACTCTTTTTAAAGGCGCTCTTCTGAGTGTTCTGGATGATTCCATTGTGGATTCGTATATGTTGTTTGAAAATGGAAAGGACTTGTGGGCTGCGCTCGAGGCCAAGTTTGGTGCCTCGGACGCCGGCAGCAAGTTGTACGTCATGGAGCAATTCTATGACTACAAGATGACTGATGAGCGCTCTGTTGTACAGCAGGCTCATGAGATCTGATCGCGCATAAAAGAACTTGAGTACTTCAAGTGTGTGTTGCCGGACAAATTTGTTGCCGGAGGCATCATTGCCAAGTGTCCACCTTCGTGGAACAGTTTTGCTACTTCCCTGAAACACAAGAGACAGGAGTTTTCCGTTGCGGATCTCATTGGTACTCTTGATGTTTAAGAGAAGGCGAGAGCAAAGGACACACGTGCTCGAGTTGCTGAGGGAGGTTCTAGTGCCCACATGGTACAGAAGAAGAACTTCCAGCCCAACAAGTTCAAAAACAACAAGAACAAAACTCAGGGCAAAGGCAAGTTTGATACAAAGAACAAGCCATTGCATGCTACCAACTTCAAGAATAATTCTCATAAGAAGGGGAAGGGACTTTGCCATGTCTGCGATGATCCTAATCCTTTGGGCTTCGAAGTGTCCTAACCGCTTTGAGGAGCGCGAACATGAGAAGAGCGGCAAGTCCGCTAATGTTGTCATCGGTGATACTGATATGAAGGAATCAGGGTACGGTATTTTTCCTACCATCCTTTCAGTATTCCAAACCCCTGATTGGTTAATTGACACTGGTGCCAATGTACATGTTTGTGCTGACGCCTCCATGTTTTCTTCTTACCAGGCCACTGGGACTTCTCCCGTGCTGATGGGGAACGGGTCACATGCCATCGTTTGAGGTGTTGGTACGGTCGATCTGAAGTTTACTTCGGGGAAGACCGTGCGTCTGAAGAACGTTCATCATGTGCCGTCCATCAATAAAAATCTCGTTAGCGGTTCCCGTTTATGTCGAGATGGTTTTAAGTTGGTTTTCGAATCCAATAAAGTTGTAATTTCTAAGTATGGACAATTTGTTGGAAAAGGCTATGAGAGCGGAGGCTTGTTCCGCTTTGTCTTTGTCGATATTTGCACTAAAGTTATTAATAATGTTTGCCACAACAATGAGTCGATATTTGGCATTCACGACTTTGTCACATTAACTTTGGTTGCATGAAGCGGCTAGCCAATATGAATTTAATTCCGAAAATCTCTACTGTCAAAGGCTCTAAGTGCCAAGTATGTGTGCAAGCTAAGCAACCTCGCAAGTCCCATAAGACTGAAGAGGCAAGAGACTTGGCGCCACTAGAACTTATACATTCTGATCTGTGAGATGAATGGCCTGTTGACAAAAGGTGGAAAGAGATACTTCATGACGTTGATTGATGACTCCACTAGATATTGTTATGTGTATCTTCTGAAATCAAAAGATGAGGCTTTGACTTTCTTCAAAAACTATAAAGCTGAGGCAGAGAACCAACTTGATCGAAAAATTAAATAGCTTAGGTCCGATCGTGGTGGAGAGTATTTTTCCAATGAATTTGATCCGTTTTGTGTGGAACATGGTATAATCCATGAGAGGACGCCTCCCTACTCACCCAGTCAAATGGGGTAGCCGAAAGAAAGAACCGAACTCTAACTGATGTGGTAAACACCATGTTAGACACTTCGGGTCTATCCGAGGAATGGTGGGGGGAGGCGCTAATGACGGCGTGTCATGTCCTAAACCGAGTTCCCACAAAGCATAGGACCATGACTCCATTTGAGGAATGGGAAAGGAAAAGGTTGAAACTCTCTTACCTACGTACTTGAGGTTGTTTGGCGAAAGTCAATATACCAATTCCCAAGAAGCGCAAGCTTGGACAAAAAACCGTTGATTGTGTTCTTCTGGGCTATGCTTTTCATAGCATCGGCTATAGATTTTTGATAATAAAATCTGAGATATCCGACATGCATGTTGGTACGATTATGGAGTCGAATGATGCAACTTTCTTTGAGGACATATTTCCTATGAAGGATATGTCGAGTTCATCAAAGCAGGAGATACCTACTCCATCTAGTGAGGAATGCGTTGTAATTCCTGAACCCACCATTGCGATGGAACGCGTTGAGAATCCTGTTGAGGGTGACAATGGAACTCCTGTGAGGAGTAAGAGACAGAGGACTGCAAAGTCCTTTGATGATTTCATTGTGTACCTCGTGGATGACACACCTAGGACTATTTCAGAAGCCTATGCATCTCCTGATGCTGACTACTGGAAGGAAGCTGTACGTAGCGAGATGGATTCCATCTTAGCTAACGGTACCTGGGAGATCACTGACCGTCCTTATGGGTGCAAACCTGTAGGATGTAAGTGGGTGTTCAAGAAGAAGCTTAGACCTGATGGTACGATTGAAAAGTACATGGCACAGCTTGTGGCCAAGGGTTATACCTAGAAAGAAGGTGAAGACTTCTTTGATACTTACTCACCCGTGGTTAGACTGACCACAATTCGGGTGCTACTATCACTAGCAGCCTCACATGGTCTTCTCGTTCATCAAATGGACGTTAAGAAAGCTTTCCTCAATGGAGAGTTGAAGGAGGAAATTTACATGGATCAGCCAGATGGTTTTATAGTACCTGGTCAGGAAGGAAAGGTGTGCAAGTTATTAAAGTCTTTATATGGCCTTAAACAAGCTCCTAAAGAGTGGCATGAGAAGTACGAAAGAACATTAACTGCTGCCGGCTTTTTAGTAAACGATGGCGACAAGTGCGTGTACTATCACTATGGTGGGGGCGACGGAGTTATTCTTTGTCTGTATGTCGACAACATATTGATCTTTGGAACCAAGCTTGATTTAATCAAGGAGGTTAATAATTTCTTATCTCGCAGCCACGGCCTCCCCTTCGCCCCCTCGAAAGGTCCACGAGCTCCACCTCGACCACCTCTTCCTCTTCGCCGAGCAACACATCGCCGGGTGCCCCGTGACGCCGCCTTGGAGGCCATCTTCAACCTCCTGCACCGAGCGTCGCCGTCGTCGATTCGCCGCCGTACGCGCCTCCCCGAGCCCGCTAAGACCCTCAACGACCCCTACGTGAGCCCCTGCCTCTTCTCCCCTCTCTCCCGTGCTCTTTTCCTCGCCATAGCCGCCGCTTCGCCGACGACCGAAGCGCGCCGCCGCCTGAGCCCCTCGCCGCCGTGGCCACAGTCACTGTAGCGCCCAACCGAGCACACCCACGTTCTCACCGCACCGCCTAGAAGCCGTAGGTGCCAACCCCGCATCGCCACGGCCGTTGTAGCCCCGAACCCGAGCTCACTCGAGCTCCGGCGACCGCCAAGGTCATCGCCGGCGACAACTCCGGCCACCCCAGGCCCAACTCCCACCACCACCTGATGCGGACGTGCGTCCGCATCACGTAGATGCCCTCCGCCGGCCGTTTGGTCGCCGGAGATACAAACCCGAGGCTCGCCACCGCGGCTGGCCTCGCCGGCGTCAAGCCCCCGGTGGGTTTGACCCCGCTGACCCGGGGTTGACCTTGTTTGACCCCCCCAGGGTCGCTGACAAGTGGGCCCCCAGCCCCAGCTAATCCTAGTTTAGTTTTTAATTAAGTCTAATTACTCCATTGAAATTTTTAGTTAGTAGTAGTTTAACACTAATTAATTTAGATTAGTTAGTTAGTCACTGACGTGTGGACCCCACACATCAGGTTTGACCTGAACCGGCTCCGTTGACCCGCTGACGTCAGGCTAACGCAGTAAATCATTTTCTGGATTTATTCTTTTTAGGAAATTCCAGAAAATAGTATAAACTTCTAAAAATCATAGAAATTCAACCGTAACTCCAAATGAAATAATTTATATATGAAAAATTATCAGAAAAATCCAATCTATCCATCTGTACCATTTTCATGCATGCTAGAACAACTTATGACTACTGTTTAGGACAATGCAATTAAATGGCATTTAAATAACCACATGTGGTTGAATTTGAATCTTGGATTCAAACCAACTTCATTTAATCTGGTTTTAGTTGCATTAGCACAAACCACAGCATATTGCCATGTCACATTCATGCATCATATTGTTGCATTGCATTGATTGTGTTTCTTCTTTGTTTGTCGGTGCTTGTCCCCTCTCGTTGAGGCGTGTGCAAGCGATGTGTTCGATGACACCCATGAAGAACTATACTATCTTCAGAAGTGCCAGGCAAGCAAAACCCCGTTGTTCATTCCGATACAATCCCACTCTCTCGCTCCTGCTCTCTTTTACTGCATTAGGACAACAACGATTCAACTCTTACATGCTGCGGTAGTTGAACCCCTTTCCTCTGCATGACCTGTCATTGCCACAGTAAATAGATGAAACCCACTAGCATGAGTAGGAGTTGTTTGAGCCCTGATGTGCCACTCATCAATGCTTGTTTGTCATGCCTGCTACTGCTTAGAGTTGAGTCAGGTCTGATTCATCGGGGATGAATCAGAGGTGTGTGAACATGTCCTACTGTGTGTGAGCTAAGTGTGTGAACACGATTTGGTAAAGGTAGCGGTGAGAGGCCATGTAGGAGTACATGGTGGGTTGTCTCATTGAAACCGTCCTCAGGAACTGAGTTCTGTGTTTGTGATCCATGAACAGTTACTACCACACATTGGGTTCCGGTAATTCGACCCCTCTCGACTTATTAATCAACATGATCTCTATCCAGGAGTTGCAACTAGTTTCTAGTGTTTGTAGGTAGTGCTAGTAGTCTACCAAGTGGCACTCGGTACAGGTGGGCTTGGGACAGACTAGGGCACAAAGTGGCCAGTGTACCAAGTGGCACCCGGATGGTGGGCTTGGGAACCCTGCACACATCGTTTGGGGCCGTGAGCGACACCCCGGCCGGATCTCCTTGTGGATGGAACCCGAATAGGCGATAAACCTGGACGAGAGACTTGTGTGGTTAGTCAGGTCGTGGCCGACACCCTCGCTGGGCTTCCGCTTGAAGGTTGCCGAGTACATGTCGTGTAAACGGCGCTAAGTGGGGAGAGCATGTGTGAAGAAGTACACCCCTGCAGGGTTAATATGATCTATTCGAATAGCCGTGTCCACGGTAAAGGACTTCTGGGTTGCCTGTACAGTTCATAGACAAGTGAAAGTGGATACTCTAAAATACGCAAGATAAGCGTGAGTGCTATGGATGGCGTTCTCGTGAGGGAGGCGGGGCGGATCCATAGTGGTGTATTGATATGGTGAATATGTGGACTCGTGTGCGCCACCTCAAAAGAGTTACTGCAGTCGTAGTTCATGATAGCCACCGAGTCAAAGCTGGCTTGCTGCAGTTAAACCCCACCATCCGCTTGTTGATAATGATCCATATGTAGTTAGATCTGATGTAAGTCTTGCTGGGTACATTTGTACTCATATTGCTTAATTGATGTTTTTGCAGAGAGACTTCAGTTTCGCTAGTAGTACCGCGTGGACTACGATGTTTAGCTTGTTACCTCAGCTACGATCTTGTGCCCTCGGCAGGATCTGATAGACAGTCAGGCTTCTCAGCCTTTTTCATTTATAGTTCTGTGTACTCAGACATGTTAAGCTTCCGCTTGTGCTTGACTTGTGTGCTCTGAATGCTGGGTCATGAGACCCATGTTTGTAATATCTCGCTCCTCGGAGCCTATTGAATAAAATACTTGAGTTGTAGAGTCATGTTGTGATGCCATGTTGTATTTGCACATATCGAGCATATTGTGTGTATGTTATTGTAATGCTTGGTATGTGTGGGATCTGACTATCTAGTTGTTTATCCTTTGTAGCCTCTCTTCTGGGAAATATCTCCTAGTGCTTCCACTGAGCCAGGGTAGCTTGCTACTGCTCCGGAACACTTAGGCTGGCCAGCATGTGTCCTTCTTCATTCTTGTGTCTGTCCCTTCGGGGAAATGTCACACGGTGTCTACCGGAGTCCTGTTAGCCTGCTAGCCCAGTTGCTACAGCCCGGATTCACTCGCTGATGACCGACACGTTCGTTGTTGGGTCATGTATGCCTGTCCCTGTAAGTTAGTGCCACTTTGGGTTCACGACTAGCCATGTCAGCCCGGGTTCTTTGTCATATGGATGCTAGCGGCACTATCATATACGTGAGCCAAAAGGCGCAAACGGTCCCGGGCCTGGTAAGGCGACACCCGTGGGAATACCGTGCGTGAGGCCGCAAAGTGATATGAGGTGTTACATGCTAGATCGATGTGGCATAGGATCGGGGTCCTGACAGCTTTGGTATCAGAGCCTGACTGCCTGTAGGATTACCAAGCCAAACTGGTCGAAGTTGAGTCTAGAAATTCTTTAGTTATATAAGGGAATTGATTGTGGGTTGGAACGTAAGGCTCTTTTTACTCCTTATACCTTATGCCCTTCTGATCTGAGTCATCTTATCTTCTTGCGGGATTAAGAAACTAGGCTTTCTCTTCTTCTATCAGGATCACGTGTTACTAATCCGTAGACTTATAGAATTGTTGGATTTAAGTCTCAGTTCAGTTCCTACTACTTCCGTATGTTAACTGTTGATCTCGAAACCTTGTTATTATGATGATCGAGTGGTTATGCCACCATTTTTGTAGCTTGTCTCAAATATTTTCGAGCCTTTACAGCCGTTATGTTGTCCGAGTCATCCCAGGTTTCTAAACAATCTGATGCATTTGCAAATTCCTTCCTACCGTTCCGAAGTTCCTTTGTGCCAGATCAACCACACTAATTAGTGTGTTGAGGTACTTTACTGCCTTGGCGTTTATGTTGGAGCTATTATTATGACCCTAGGTGTCCAGAGTATCACCTAGTATTTTAGCCATGTTTTGTGTTCCCAGTGTGATCATTCTGGCCGTCATCCTCGAAAGCATCCCGTGATGCCAGTTAGTAGTAGGTATTCTACTCCTTGGGTTTTGAACCCGAGATTCACCCTACTTACTTCATGTTTATAGTGTTTGCTAGTTCCTTTAGGTTATTAGTAACCTTTGCGTTAGTCCTCGAGGTTCGTGGTATTCCCTTCCTCCAAATACCATGAACAGTTCTTGGCAGAAGTTCTTTTGAACCAAAAGATCACAACCAGAGTGCTCTTGTCGAGTTTCTCGATTCTATGATGTGACTCTGTCAGCTCTACCTTCTCTGCATGGGTTATCTGGAAGAAACCTGTTGAACTTGGTTCGACATACTAATCTATGCATCCACAACTCAGAGAGTTATATGTTCCTTTGAGTTGTCCCTCTTTAGTTGTATTATGACCCTTGTCCATCAGTTGATAGTCAAGAGTATGCGTGCACTCGTTCATCGATGCTGATTACTCTTGTGGTCCGTCAAGCCATTTTATTCCGGAATGGCTAGGAGAAACAAACTCCAGTACCTCATCCATTTCTAGGATTGGGTCAAAGTAGTTGTATTCCGCAGATCAAAATGCCAATCTAGCTTTTGCTCTGTTCTACCTTGGAGTGTTACCATCTTTATGTCAAGAATGTCATGAGAATTGCACCACCTCTTATGAATTCTTGACGTAGTGATACTTCTCTCCATCATTATTCATTCCTCGGTTCCTGTGTTGTTGTAACCAGAATGCCGACAACTGAACCATGATGTGTGAATTCAATACTCCTAGCAACCTTGTTGCTTGGTAGTTAATGGACAATAATTTCATTCTTAGCATGTTGGTTCTTGAATCATCATTCTAAGATAGATCGTGCTACCTAGTCCTTATTTACGGTGCACTCCTCGATCAATGAGTTAGGATTGTGCCAATCCCTCGCTTATTTGATCATATCGTCTTGCCCTAAAAAGCAAGATTGTTCTTGAGCTTAGAAGCATATCGGTGGTTCGTGATTTTCCGATTATCTTCTCGGAAGTATCACCAGGATGTCACCTGACCGCTATGTTGAGCTCGTGATCAAGTTGGTTTTCGAAACCACCCTTTCTCTAAGAATCCGTGTTGGATACCCTGAGCTAGTTGATTAAGATAAACAAAAACTTGGGGAGTTGGAAGATAAAAGCTTACCTAACTTAGTTCGTTTCAAAGGGATATCCTGGTGTTGGTGTGTTAGTTCAAGAAAGATGATATCTTCATCGATTGGTCCCTGTGATCAGTTGTTGGACCTATTGTCTTATAAAAACTTTGATTTGAGTATGGGCTATCGTCAAATCGAATCAGAACTAACGATGTTCGTAATGTTGTCTTACTCGCGGTTGATAGCTCGAGCTTACACTATTACATCCTTTGGTCTGACCAGTGCTATCACCTTGTTCACATAATTATGGAATTCCATTTATATGGAAACCTGGATGAATTGTTGTTGAGCCCATCAGCAGCATTTTACCCTCTCCATGATTTTGTTGGACATTAAGCTAGTATTGGAAACTTTTATAAGCATTATCTTCATGTCCCGTGCATGAAGCATATGTTCGGATGAAAGAAGTGACTCCCTTTAATTCAAGTGCAGCTGATGCAAGTTGTCGCCGTGAATTCGAGGAAGTCAATGTTGCTTCCTCTGGAATCGTCCCAAGTTAGTCATGCACGTGCGAAGTACTCTATGGTTTGATAGGTTGGCCGCCTCCATTCTATATGTGTTCCTAGCACACGAAGCCACTGATTGACTTGTTCAAGGAGAAGAAGTTCCTTCATAAGAGCTAATCATATGACTTATGCAAGGACTTCGTTATCCGCAATGATGGTTTCCCAACCTGAACTCGGTAGTGTTTTATTATAAGACTACTATGTGGTCATGCTTGTCTTGGACAGCGTGTTCATAGGTTTGTAGTAGAACCAGCTCATGTTTTGGAGCTTGCTATCCTAGTTCATCTCTCGAGATTCTCGCAACGTTATCTCGTCGACTTGTGTTGCAACTCTTCTTTTCAGACATGTGAGTCTGGAATATCCTGACACCAACCAGATCTGAATCTCAGGCAGATATGATGGTTGGAACAATTCCCAAGAACTATTATATTGGTCTCTCTGTAACCCGGTAAAGTGGATGTCGTGGCCAACACACCCAGCCGGAAGACCTATTGTTGTAGTATCTTGATTGATGAAGTTGGCCACCTCCCCATAAGGATTTCGTAAGATTTACTCCAGTAGTTACTCCTTATGGATTCTTGCGCTCCCGAAGTCCGACCTTTTACTTGATGTCCTAGTTATCAAACCATATCTATAAATGGGTTGCGATAGCACATCAAGGAGAACATTAGAAGCGGAGTGCTAGATGTCTCTCGGTCGATCATCCAGATTTTGTTCCTTGGCCTGGCTAAGGTGAAATCTGAGAAGGTGTTATCTCCCTTTGCATCTGCATCGTCCATCACTATCCATCATGGTGGTATGTTGTGTTGCCAGGATCCTTGACATGGATATTGGTAAAACCTTGATGACTATGGAAGTGCTCAAGTTCTTGAGAGCACGCACAAGCGCTAGGTGTTATCATCGGCACTAACTGGGATTGCTCTCAGTTTCCTCGGTTATGCTATAACTTTTCAAACAAGTGGACTCACTATCTACTGTTGAGCTTCTCCCCAGTTACTAAAATCATCCCTTGTGTTGTTTTCAACAAGGTAATCCGCATCATCCATTCCAGTCCGAGTATGCCATTCTACCGAACTCCTTCAACGTTCGCTCGAGAATTGCCTTAGGCTGGTATAAAGAGTCTCAATGATCTCTCAATCAAAGGTAATTCTTTTTGCCACTTAAGGGGATATTTCTACGAGTCACCTTCCCTAAGGTGCCCTGTTATGGTATCATGGCAACTCAACTCCTCGCCACGTTGACAATCGATCACCACCTTCTTAAAGTGTGGAATTGTTGTCTACCTAGTAAACCTTCGACATCTGTTCCGTTCCATCCCTTTGGATGAATGCTTCGTATCTCAGCTCGAGAAATGTTTCTACGTCCCATTCCGTGAGTTGATCTTGTGATCATTAATATGATCCATCCTTGTAGGCATGTTTCTCTCTTTTGTCCTCGTGTTGGATGAAGATCTCGAAAGCAAAGACGTCAAGATCAATTTGAGTCAACAAATCAACAACCCCGAGAAGACAGTTGGATCATCAAGTTTGTGATACTTAGTGTCCCCTTTGTCTTCTTACCTCACGTCTTGAATCTCGGGACGAGATTCTTGTTTAGTGGGGGTGAGTTGTCACATCCCTAGCTTCTGGTGCTGCCTAGTGTTTACATCTTGCTTGCATCATGTTTAAATTTTTGAAACCTGAATTGAGGAAATTTGGAAGCCTCAAGATTTAATTCAAGAAGGGCAAAGAACCCTGGAAAATTGCATTCAATGTTTCTCAAAATGTTCTTATTAACTGTTTAATATTTTTGGCAAGGCTTTTGCACCAAACCAAAAATAATGAACATTTGTAAGGAATATTTTGGGCAATTGAATTTAAATCATTATTGTATTTGAATTTGGAATTATATTCATAATATATGGGATATATTTTCAAATAACTTTGAAATGTTTTATGTGCTGTTGGAAAAGTCCATCTAGCACCATAAAATTATTCAGAGTGTTTTGTCATTGCTTGAATTCATTTCGAATTCACAAGCAGTCGCAAAATAACCGGATAAAAAGAAAACAGAACTAAAATTAAAACAGAGCAGAAATACTCACCTGGCAGCCCACTTACCTGGGCCTCACGTGTGCGGACTAGCCCACAGCGCAGTGCCAGTCACCCTCAACCTCCTGGCAGGAGGATGAGAGGCGCGTGGCCACCGCGCGCGAGCACGCGCCCCGCCACCTCCTTCTTCCCACCGCTGCCCCGACGCGTCTGGACGCTGCCACGCACTCCCCTCGACCCTCTGCACCTTTTCCCCTCCTCGCAGCTCTTTCCCCTCCCCTCTCTGCTCTCTTCCGAGCAGAGCCCGTCGCCGCCGTTCGCCATAGCCGCTGCCACCGCCTCCCCTTCGCCCCCTCGAAAGGTCCACGAGCTCTACCTCGACCACCTCTTCCTCTTCGCCAATCAACACATCGCCGGGTGCCCCGTGACGCCGCCTTGGAGGCCATCTTCAACCTCTTCGCACCGAAAGCGTCGCTGCCGCCGATTCGGCCGCCAGACGCCGCTTCCCCCGAGCCCGCTAAGACCGTCAACGACCCCTACGTGAGCCCCTGCCTCTTCTCCCCTCTCTCCCGTGCTCTTTTCCTCGCCATAGCCGCCTGAGCCCCTCGCCGCCATGGCCACAGTCACCGTAGCGCCTAACCGAGCACACCCACGTCCTCACCGCACAGCGTAGAAGCCGTAGGTGCCAACCCCGCATCGCCACGGCCGTTGTAGCCCCGACCCCGAGCTCACCCGAGCTCCGGCGACCGCCAAGGTCATCGCCGGCGACAACTCCGGCGACAACTGCGGCCACCCCAGGCCCAACTGCCACCACCACCCGATGCGGACGTGTGTCCGCATCACGTAGATGCCCTCTGCCCGCCGTTTGGTCGCCGGAGACACAAACCCGAGGCTCGCCACCGCGGCTGGCCTCGCCGGCGTCAAGCCCAGTGGGTTTGACCTCATGACCCGGGTTGACCTTTGTTTGACCCCCAGTGGTCACGACAAGTGGGCCCCGGCCCCAGCCTAATCCTAGTTTAGTTTTTAATTAAGTCTGATTACTCCAGTGACATTTTTAGTTAGTAGTAGTTTAACACTAATTAATTTAGATTAGTTAGTTAGTCCCTCATGTGTGGACCCCACATGTCAGGTTTGACCTGGACCGGCTCCGTTGACCCGCTGATGTCAGGCTGACGCAGTAGTCATTTTCTGGATTTATTCTTTTTAGGAAATTCCAGAAAATAGTATAAACTTCTAAAAATCATAGAAATTCAACCGTAACTCCAAATGAAATAATTTATATATGAAAAATGATCAGAAAAATCCAATCTATCCATCTGTACCATTTTCATGCATGTTAGAACAACTTATGACTAATGTTTAGGACAATTCAATTAAATGGCATTTAAATAACCACATGTGGAGTTTGAATTTGAATCTTGGATTCAAACCAACTTCATTTAATCTGGTTATAGTTGCATTAGCACAAACCACAGCATATTGCCATGTCACATTCATGCATCATATTGTTGCATTGCATTGATTGTGTTTCTTCTTTGTTTGTCGGTGCTTGTCCCTCTCGAACGTGGCATTACCGACGATGTGATCGATGACACCGATGAAGAACTATACTATCTTCGTAAGTGCTGTGCAAGCAAAACCCCTTGTTCATTCCGATACAATCCCACTCTCTCGCTCCTGCTCTCTTTAATGCATTAGGACAACAACGATTCAACTCTTACATGCTGCGGTAGTTGAACCCCTTTCCTCGCATGACCTGTCATTGCCACAAGAAATAGATGAAACCCACTAGCATGAGTAGGAGTTGTTTGAGCCCTGATGTGCCTAATCATCCATGCTTGTTTGTCATGCCTGCCATCGCTTAGAGTTGAGTCAGGTCTGATTCATCAGGGATGAATCGGAGGTGTGTGAACATGTCCCACTGTGTGTGAGCTAAGTGTGTGAACACGATTTGGTAAAGGTAGCGGTGAGAGGCCATGTAGGAGTACATGGTGGGTTGTCTCATTGAAACCGTCCTCAGGAACTGAGTTATGTGTTTGTGATCCATGAACAGTTACTACCACACATTGGGTTCCGGTAACTCGACCCCTCTCGACTTATTAATCAACATGATCTCTATCCAGGAGTTGCAACTAGTTTCTGGTGTTTGTAGGTAGTGCTAGTAGTCCACCAAGTGGCACCCGGTACAGGTGGGCTTGGGACAGACGAGGAACAGTGGACCGGTGTACCAAGTGGCACCCAGATGGTGGGCTTGGGAACCCTGCACACATCGTTTGGGGCGTGGCGACACCCGGCCGGATCTCCTGCGGATGGAACCCGAATAGGCGATAAACCCGGACGAGACTTGTGTGGTTAGTCAGGTCATGGCCGACACCCTCGTTGGGCTTCCGCTTGAAGGTTGCCGAGTACATGTCGTAAACGGCGGTAAGTGGTGAGAGCGCAGTGTGAAGAAGTACACCCCTGCAGGGTTAATATGATCTATTCAATAGTCGTGTCCGCGGTAAAGGACTTCGGGTTGCCTGTACAGCTCATAGACAAGTGAAAGTGGATACTCTAAAATACGCAAGATAAGCGTGAGTGCTATGGATGGCGTTCTCGTAGGGAGACGGGAGCGGATCCATAGTGGTGTATTGATATGTTGAATATGTGGACTCGTGTGCGCCACCTCAAAAGAGTTACGTGCAGTCGTAGTTCAGGATAGCCACCGAGTCAAAGCTGGCTTGCTGCAGTTAAACCCCACCATCCGCTTGTTGATAATGATGCATATGTAGTTAGTTCTGATGTAAGTCTTGCTGAGTACATTTGTACTCACGTTTGCCTATTTTATGTTTTGCAGAGAGACTTCGGTCTCGTTAGTAGTTCCGCGCAGACTTCGACGTTTAGCTTGTTACCTCAGCTACGATCTTGTGCCCTCGGCAGGATCTGGTAGACAGTCAGGCTTCTCAGCCTTTTCATTTATAGTTCTCTGTACTCAGACATGTTAAGCTTCCGCTTGTGCTTTGACTTGTGTGTTTCAATCTTTGGGTCATGAGACCCATGTTTGTAATATCTCGCTCCTGAGCCTATTGAATAAAATACTTGAGTTGGAGAGTCATGTTGTGATGCCATGTTGTATTTGCACATATCGAGCATATTGTGTGTAAGTTATTGTAATGCTTGGTATGTGTGGGATCTGACTATCTAGTTGTTTATCCTTGGTAGCCTCTCTTACCGGGAAATGTCTCCTAGTGCTTCCACTGAGCCCTGGTAGCTTGCTATCGCTCCGTAACACTTAGGCTGGCCGGCATGTGTCCTTCTTCGCTCGTTCTCCCTTCGGGGAAATGTCACCTTGGTGTCTACCGGAGACACAGTTAGCCTGCTACAGCCCGGTTTACGAGTCCTGCTAGCCCAGCTTGCTACAGCCCGTATTCACCGCTGATGACCGACCGTTCGTTGTTGGGTCATGTATGCCTGTCCTGTAAGTTAGTGCCACTTTGGGTTCACGACTAGCCATGTCAGAATGGGTTCTTTGTCATATGGATGCTAGCGGCACTATCATATACGTGAGCCAAAAGGCGCAAACGGTCCCGTGCCTGGTAAGGCGACACCCGTGGGAATACCGTGCGTGAGGCCGCAAAGTGATATGAGGTGTTACATGCTAGATCGATGTGGCATAGGATCGGGGTCCTGACACTGTGCTAGTTCGCATGATTAGCTTAATCTCTGCTATTGCTGTCATGATCTATTTCCTATTTATTTGGATTAAATCTCGTACTAATTTGCTCGTGTTTCAAACAATCCAAAAACCTGATCATAGGCAATTTACTCTGAGTGGTTTTGCTGCGCATCTGAAGCCGCCTGCCTTTAAGGGGGTGCAATATAAGAGGTGGCGCACGAGAGTAGTCTACTGGTTTCAGACCATGGGCTGCTATGACGCCACTAAGGGCAAGCTTGAGGGCAATCTTAATCCAACACAACTAGAAGCTTTTGAGAAGATCGATACTCTCTTTAAAGGCGCTCTTCTGACTGTTCTGGATGATTCCAATGTGGATTTGTATATGTCGTTTGAAAATGGAAAGGACATGTGGGCTGCGCTCGAGGCCAAGTTTGGTGCCCCGCCGGAACTCGCAATCAAACATAGGGTTGGCAAACTAGGAAGGCATGAAAAGAAAGAAGGCGATTATAAAGCGAGCAAGGTATTTTTGAATTTCCTCAAATTGATTCATCAATGAAGTAGTTGAATTGAAGTAAATGTGCCTACGAAAGAAGAGTTTTTGATATGGATATGCGAACAGGATGAAAGCAAGCATATATTACTATGCCGGCAGCGAGTTCTACGTCATGGAGCAATTCTATGACTACAAGATGACTGATGAGGGCTCTTTGTACAGCAGGCTCATGAGATACTGATCGCTCATAAAAGAAATTGAGTACTTCAAGTGTGTGTTGCCAGACAAATATGTTGCCGGAGGCATCATTGCCAAGCTTCCACCTTCGTGGAACAGTTTTGCTACTTCCCGGAAACAGAAGAGACAGGAGTTTTCCGTTGCGGATCTCATTGGTACTCTTGATGTTGAAGAGAAGGTGAGAGTAAAGGACACACGTGCTCGAGTTGCTGAGGGAGGTTCTAGTGCCCACATAGTACAGAAGAAGAACTTCCAGCCCAACAAGTTCAAAAACAACAAGAACAAAACTCGGGGAAAAGGCAAGTTTGATACAAAGAACAAGCCATCACACTCTACCAACTTCAAGAAGAATTCTCATAAGAAGGGGAAGGGACTTTGCCATGTCTGCGGTGATCCTAATCACTGGGCTCTTAAGTGTCCTAACCGCTTTGAGGAGCGCGAACATGATGAGAAGAGCGGCAAGTCCGCTAATGTTGTCATCGGTGATCTTGATATGAAGGAATCGAAGTGGTACGGTATTTTTCCTACCATCCTTTCAGTATTCCAAACCCCTGATTGGTTAATTGACACCGGTGCCAATGTACATGTTTGTGCTGAGGCCTCCATGTTTTCTTCTTACCAAGCCACTGGGACTTCTCCCGTGCTGATGGGGAACGGGTCACATGCCATCGTTTGAGGTGTTGGTACGGTCGATCTGAAGTTTACTTCGGGGAAGACCGTCGTCGTCAAGAACGTTCATCATGTGGCGCCCATCAATAAAAATCTCAAGATTAGCGGTTCCCGATTATGTCAAGATGGTTTTAAGTTGGTTTTCGAATCCAATAAAGTTGTAATTTCTAAGTATGGACAATTTGTTGGAAAAGGCTATGAGAGCGGAGGCTTATTCCACCTGTCTTTGTCAGATATTTGCACTAAAGTTATTAGTAATGTTTGCCACAACAATGAGTTTGATATTTGGCATTCACGACTTTGTCACATTAACTTTGGTTGCATGACGCGGCTAGCCAATATGAATTTAATTCCGAAAATCTCTACTGTCAAAGGGTCTAAGTGCCAAGTATGTGTGCAAGCTAAGCAACCTCGCAAGTCCCATACGACTGCAGAGGCAAGAGACTTGGCGCCACTAGACTTATACATTCTGATCTTTGTGAGATGAATGGCGTGTTGACAAAAGGTGGAAAGAGATACTTCATGATGTTGATTGATGACTCCACTAGATATTGTTATGTGTATCTTCTGAAATCAAAAGATGAGGCTTTGACTTTCTTCAAAAACTATAAAGTTGAGGCAGAGAACCAACTTGATCGAAAAATTAAACGGCTTAGGTCCGATCATGGTGGAGAGTAATTTTCCAATGAATTTGATCTGTTTTGTGCGGAGCATGGTATAATCCATGAGAGGACACCTCCCTACTCACCCAATCAAATGGGGTAGCCGAAAGAAAGAACCGAACTCTAACTGATATGGTTAACACCATGTTAGACACTTCAGGTCTATCCAAGGAATGGTGAGGGGAGGCGCTAATGACTGCGTGTCATGTCCTAAACCGAGTTCCCACAAAGCATAAGACCATGACTCCATTGAGGAATGGGAAAGGAAAAGGTTGAAACTCTCTTACCTACATACTTGAGGTTGTTTGGCGAAAGTTAATATACCAATTCCCAAGAAGCGCAAGCTTGGACCAAAAACCCGGATTGTGTTCTTCTGGGCTATGCTTTTCATAGCATCGGCTATAGGTTTTTGATAATAAAATCTGAGGTATCCGACATGCATGTTGGTACGATTATGGAGTCGAATGATGCAACTTTCTTTGAGGACATATTTCCTATGAAGGATATGTCGAGTTCATCAAATCAGGAGATACCTACTCCATCTAGTGAGGAATGCACTGTAATTCCTGAACCGACCATTGCGATGGAACGCGTTGAGAATCCTGTTGAGGGTGATGATGGAACTCCTGTGAGGAGTAAGAGACAGAGGACTGCAAAGTCCTTTGGTGATGATTTCATTGTGTACCTCGTGGATGACACACCCAGGACTATTTCAGAAGCCTATGCATCTCCTGATGCTGACTACTGGAAGGAAGCTGTACGTAGCGAGATGGATTCCATCTTAGCTAACGGTACCTGGGAGATCACTGACCGTCCTTATGGGTGCAAACCTGTAGGATGTGAGTGGGTGTTCAAGAAGAAGCTTAGACCTGATGGTACGATGGAATAGTACAAGGCACGGCTTGTGGCCAAGGGTTATACCCAGAAAGAAGGTGAAGAATTCTTTGATACTTACTCACCCGTGGCTAGACTTACCACAATTCGGGTGCTACTATCACTGGCTGCCTCACATGGTCTTCTCGTTCATCAAATGGACGTTAAGACAGCTTTCCTCAATGGAGAGTTGAAGGAGGAAATTTACATGGATCAGCCAGATGGTTTTGTAGTACCTGGTCAGGAAGGAAAGGTGTGCAAGTTATTAAAGTCTTTATATGGCCTTAAACAAGCTCCTAAAGAGTGGCATGAGAAGTTCGAAAGAACATTAACTGTTGTCGGCTTTGTAGTAAACGATGGCGACAAGTGCGTGTGCTATCGCTATGGTGGGGGCGAAGGAGTTATTCTTTGTCTGTATGTCGAAAACATATTGATCTTTGGAACAAAGCTTGATTTAATCAAGGAGGTTAAGAATATCTTATCTCGCTGTTTTGAGATGAAGGATCTAGGAGTAGCTGATGTTATCTTAAATATCAAGCTGCTGAGAGATGAGAATGGTGGGATCACACTGCTTCAGTCTCACTATGTGGAAAAGGTCTTGAGTCGTTTTGGGTATAGCGACTGCACACCTTCTCCAAGTCCATATGATGCTAGTGTGTTGCTTCGAAAGAATCAACGGATTGCTAGAGATACTGAGGTATTCTCAGATTATTGGCTCGCTTATGTATTTGGCGAGTGCCACGAGGCCTGACATCTCTTTTGCTGTGAGCAAGCTGAGTCGGTTTGTGTCAAAACTGGGAGATGATCATTGGCGTGCGCTTGAGAGAGTTATGCGCTACTTGAAAGGCACTGCGAGCTATGGGATTCACTACACCGGATATCCAAGGGTACTGGAGGGTTATAGTGACTCGAACTGGATATCTGATGCTGATGAGATTAAGGCCACAAGTGGTTATGTTTTTACACTTGGTGGTGGCGCTGTTTCCTGGAAGTCTTGCAAGCAGACCATCTTAATGAGGTCAACTTTGGAAGTAGAACACACAGCATTAGAGATTGCCACTGTTGAAGCAGAGTGGCTTCGTGAGCTTTTGATGGACTTACCTATGGTTGAAAAACCAATACCCCCTATCCTGATGAACTGCGATAATCAAACTGTGATCGTCAAGATAAACAGTTCTAAGGATATATGAAGTCCTCAAGGCATGTGAAGAGGAGACTAAAATCTGTCAGAAAATTGAGGAACTCCGGAGTTATTACGTTGGATTATATCCAAACGTCGAAAAACTTGGCAGATCCCTTCACAAAGGGTCTATCACGTAATGTGATAGATAATGTATCGATGGAGATGGGTGCGAGACCCACCGCATGAGTTGTCCATAGTGGTAACCCACTCTATGTGATCGGAGATCCCATGAAGTAGAAGTGGGAGACAAGTTGTTGGTCACCGGGGGAGAGTATCCCTATATTACCTATCCCACTCCATGAAGATGCAATACTCTCTGATCTGCATGGCAGGTTGATACTTATCTTAATGTGTTCCAAGTGGCTTATTCGGGTAAGCAGAGATGTTGTCCTGCAGAATATCTTCTGAGGAACACACCTATATGAATCTGACTGTTAACGTTGCAGTCTGTGAAATTGGGTGTTCTCTAATAAATTCATGAAAAGGCCCTGGAGTATGACGTATACGCTCCACCACAGGAAGCCTTGCGGCAGCCCAAAGATCGGTTAAGAATTTGTGTGAAACTAGTCTCAGAAAACTTGTAGTTCAAGGCAAAGTCCACTATTCAAGTTGTGATCTAGTGTAGCATAAATCTCTAAGTGGAAGTTCAACTTCACAGTCTCCACTAAGCACCGGTATATAAACAATGTTTTGGAACTAAATGATGAGATGTGCCAATGTGACTTTGTGGGGGATTGTTGGAATTTTGCTAGTAGGCCTTTGGCTCAAAGCCCAACTAAAATTCTGAAATTCTCTTGGTCCTTTCATGCACACATGTGAGTGGAGTGAGTGAGACTAAAGTTTAGTCCCACCCCGGAAGTTGAGAGAGAGTTGCACCTCTTTATAAGGTGAGCTCTTCTACCACTTGTATGAGCATGAGAAGAAGAGACCTACACGCGCACTCCTCCTCCTCACTCGCCTCGACACGCCACGCCTCGTCATGATGCGCCGCGGGTTGCGGGATTGAGCCGAGCTGAGGACAGAGCTATGCTCGTTGTCTATATTTTTGCTGCTCGGGAAAAATTAATGAGTCATTAATTAATAATTAACGGATGCGTTAATTACTCATCCATTTCTGATTCTTTTGGATCGCGACGACTCGGACGTGGGGTTTACTCCTACGACCTACCCAGCCCGCACTATATAGTCAGGCAGACGTCTACCCTAGCCGCCGCCGCTTCATATGGTTTCGCGCCACCATTCCAGATCATTGCACCGCCAAGCAAGTCTTCTCCATCCCTCCTTTCTGCGTGGACCGGGAGAAGGGACAGCAGGCCTCGGAACCCGCGCCACCATTCCAGATCATTGCACCGCCAAGCAAGTCTTCTCCATCCCTCCTTTCTGCGTGGACCGGAGAAGGGACAAGAGGCCTCGGAACCCCGCCTCTCGTGATCCTCAGACGGGAGAGGGGCGATCAGGTTTTTGGGGAGCGACTCAAGACGTCTGGCTGGCAGCGATTGATTTCCTAACAGCATTTACTTCTTCCCCGACCTCGGCAACCTCATCCTCGACGACATGGGCGACAACGTCAACGCTGGCGGTGCTGCACCCGCTGCACCATCTGTGATTCTATCCTTCTAGTTCGAGATCGTGGTAGAATTCATGCTTCTAGTATGTGCCCTAGATGTGATCTGTTCATCTACTATGCTAGTTCGCATGATTAGCTTAATCTCTGCTATTGCTGTCATGATCAATTTCCTATTTATTCGGATTAAATCTTGTAGTAATTTGCTCATGTTTCCAACAGGCGATAATGTTTTCTTATGTTGCCTTTAGCTTTTGATGAAACAAAAATATGCAATGTTCCATATTCGTTTACCTATAACTAGGTGGTATAAATACAAACCACAAATATTTGTGATAAAAAGTGATCTCTCTAGTCACCTTTTGCATCTCATGCAAACCACAAATATTCCTGATAGAGGTGATCTCTATAACCAACTTTTACATCTCGATGTTCTCCAAGAATCATGCACTGAAAGTTACATAACACCTAATTTACACAAGGTGGACTAGCCACAAAGATTTGGAAAGCTACATGACTCCAATATCTGAGAACCTAACATCGTTGAACATTCACACACTTTGGCTGAAGGAAAGAGGTTCACAAGGTGAACCGACACCCTTTCCTTATTGTACCGTCATTGGCAACCACTGTAAACATCCGACGCCTCTTCTTATAGTACCGCCATTCGCAAGACAATCAGTCATTTTGGAAGATCAGCACACTATAGGGTTTCCTAGCCAAGATTAACGTACCATACCGAGCCATAAGATTTTCTTCCTATTATGGTAGATGCCGTTACCATCGAGATGTCAATTTGAGTATCATCGACCCTCACAAACGTTGCAACGTTACCCCCAAACTATCGAAACCTAAGCATAAAACACCTGTTGCAGCGCATGGAGGAGCATAACCCCAAATTTGGCTCACCAAACACGAGGATGATAAAGAAGGGGCCAACATAAACACAAATTTTAGAGCAACAATGACGGCAGCGCAGTGTCTACTTCTAATCTTCAATTATATTCATGTTGTCCCAATCTACTCTCTTTTTTTTGCTTGTGATTCCAATCTATTCTTTTACCTTCCCACCGCTTCAATCTCATTTATATTTCAATCGTTGTTATTGGTATTATTTATTTTAGAATAGTTGTATTTTTACAGGAAGAATAGTTAGGGTTTCAGTTATAATTTGTACTTATTTTTGCGGGAATTACCATTTTTTATGGATAACTTGATGTCGTGAATATTAGGATATCTCGTATTTCACTTTATTCTTCAACTACAAAGTTTTAAAGTATGATTATTTTGTTGTGAATAATACATATGATTTAGCACACTAGAAATAGTAGGTTTGTATTTTGCTTGGGAATTCGTGATTTGTTTTGTGCATGGCACTACAAAATGTTTTGTTTCCGGATTCAAAATTTGCTCAATAAATTTTGAAGTTCCACGTTTCTTCTGGGAGCTCCAACCTACGATCAATGCGACCATGAGGTGAAATGAACATTTTAGTGTTTGACAATTCAAAAAGCTTTCCCATTTTAAACTTCCATGTATAATGCACATCAATTAATACTAACTAAAATATAAATGCAAAAACTTGAATTTGGACCAGATTGCTCGTCTAGCATAGTCGGCAATGTGCAAGGCTCTTAACCTTGTGCTCTTGGGTTCAAGCCCCATGGCGGGCGACATATTTTTGGTTAAACTTTATTTTAGTACAAGTTGTCTAGGGTTATGCCTTTTACCTCTGACTAGATGGAATAAGTCAGAAATACAAACCACAAATATGTGTCATAAAAGTGATCTCTGTAATCACCTTTTCACACATAAGCGCATCATGTTCGAACATTAGCCCTAAGAATCTCTGCGCCTTGCTTCGAAGCAGCCACCGCCTGTCCTATAGTGTTGTAAGCCTGCCAACATAGAAGATAGGAACAATCACCCAGTGGCGTGGAAGGAACTAGCCTATGGTAAACTTGTGCATATGCGGCATTACTTGATGGTGGCATAACTTCAGATAAAACAATCCAGTTATGTAAATTTAGAATATTAATCAGATTGTTTGTCTAGCACAGTTGGTAGAGCGCAAGGCTCTTAACCTTGTGGTCTTGGGTTCTAGCCCCAAGGTGCGCAACCACCTTATTTTTATCATTGACTTGTGTAAAATCTGGATAAATTGTTCAAACATAATTTCAGAAACTCTCTAGGTTTATGTATTTTCAAATGCGCAAGTGCAACTTTCACATTATTTTTAATACATGATCCAGCCTATGTGCTTATCATGGAGTGTAAACCGGCTTGAACTTGGTGGCCACATCACACATGCATTTTTATGGAGCCCTCCACCACTCTTTACACTTTTTTTGCAGGTCACCATTCTTTAGACTTAATAAATATGTATTAATCCAACCTCAAAAAATGTATTGATGTAACGTATGCACATTGCATTAAATTACATAAGTAAAGATGAACAACCAGCCACTTAGCGAAAGTAGTATTCTGCTCACGAGTTCAAATGCACCCGTGATGAACAGTAAATCCAAAAAATAGAAGAAATCAAAATAATCTAGGTTTTTAAACAAACATTGGAGAGTTGTCTATGTATCTGGACATATTCGAGAAGAATATCATATGTACTGCTAGGGGGGAAACAATATCAATGCTCCAAAAAAGCTTTCAAAAATAGTCTTGTTGGAGCATCGTTTTTTGCCCAGAGCATTTAGGAAAAAAAATTCTACATGAAAACTTGTAAATATATAGACAATTCATCAATGTTTGTTGCCAAAAAGATTCTCTTTTTTCTTTTTTTTAATTTTTTTACTGTTCACGACGGAGCATTTGAACTCGCGGGCAGAAATACCTTGTCTACTGCTACCTCTTGAGCATGCGTTGGTTTTCCCTTGAAGAGGAAAGGGGGATGCAGCAAAGTAGCGTAAGTATTTCCCTCAGTTTTTTAGAACCAAGGTATCAATCCAGCAGGAGGCTACACGCAAGTCCCTAGTACCTGCACAAACAATCAAGAACCTTGCAACCAACGCGATAAAGGTGTTGTCAATGCCTTCACGGCCACTTGCAAAAGTGAGATCTGATAAAGATAATAAGATAAATATTTTTGGTATTTTTGTTGTATAGATTGAAAAGTAAATATTGCAAAATAAACGGAGACAGAAATAGCTAGTTGATGGGAGATTAATATGATGGAAAATAGACCCAGGGGCCATAGGTTTCACTAGTGGCTTCTCTCAAGATAGCAAATTCTATGGTGGGTGAACAAATTATTTGTCAGGGCAATTGATAGAAAAGCGCATAGTTATGAGAATATCTAGGCATGATCATGTATATAGGCATCACGTCCGTGTCAAGTAGACCGAAATGATTCTGCATCTACTACTATTACTCCACACATCGACCGCTATCTAGCATGCATCTAGAGTATTAAGTTCATAAGAACAGAGTAACGCATTAGGAACAATGACATGATGTAGAGGGATAAACTCAAGCAATATGATATAAACCTCATCTTTTTATCCTCGATGGCAACAATACAACACGTGTGTTGCTGCCCCTCATCCTTTGGAAAGGACACCACAAGATTGAACCCAAAAGCTAAGCACTTCTCCGTTGCAAGAAAGATCAATCTAGTAGGCCAAACCAAACTGATAATTCAAAGAGACTTGCAAAGATATCAAATCATGCATATAAGAATTCAGAGAGGAATCAAATATTTTTCATAGAGAAACATGATCATAAACCCACAATTCATCGGATCTCGACAAACACACCTTAAAAAGTATTACATCGAATAGATCTCCAAGAAGATCGAGGAGAACTTTGTATTGAGATCCAAAGAGAGAGAAGAAGCCATCTACCTAATAACTATGGACCCGAAGGTCTGTGGTAAACTACTCACACATCATCGGAGAGGCTTTGGTGTTGATGTAGAAACCCTCCATGACCGATTCCCCTTCCGGTGGAGCGTCGGAAAAGGCCCCAAGATGGGATCTCACGGGTAGGTTGCCGCGGTGGAAATAGGGTTTCGTGGTGCTCCTAGATGTTTTCGGGGTATATGAGTATGTATAGACGAAAGAAGTAGGTCGGTGGAGCCACGAGGGGCCCACGAGGGTGCGGGCGCGCCTACCCCCTGGGCGCACCCTCCTGCCTCGTGGCCGCCTCGTTGCTTCCTTGACGTCCACTCTAAGTCTCCAGGATTGCCTTTGTTCCAAAAACGACTCTTCCTAAGGTTTCATTCCGTTTGGATTCCGTTTGATATTCCTTTTATGCGAAACACTGAAATAGGCAAAAAAACAGCAATTTGCACTGGGCCTTAGGTTAGTAGGTTAGTCCAAAAAATAATATAAAAGTGTATAATAAAGCCCATTAAACATCCAAAACAGATAATATAATAGCATGGAACAATCAAAAATTATAGATACGTTGGAGACGTATCAAGCATCGCCAAGCTTAATTCCTGCTCATCCTCGAGTAGGTAAATGATAAAAACAGAATTTTTGATGTGGAATGCTACCTAACATAATCTTTAATGTAATTATCATTATTGTGGCATGAATATTTAGATCTGAAAGGTTCAAGATAAAAGTTAAATATTGATATAAAAATAATAATTCGTCAAGCATACTAACTAAGCAATCATGTCTTCTCAAAATAACATGGCCAAAGAAAGTTCATCCCTACAAAATCATATAGTTTGGTCATGGTCCATTTTCGTCACACAAGAATGCTCTCATCATGCACAACCCCGATGACAAGCCAAGCAATTGTTTCACTCTTTAGTAATCTCAAACCTTTTCAACTTTCACGCAGTACAAGAGCGTGAGCCATGGATAAAGCACTATGGGTGGAATAGAATATAATGATGGGGTTGTGTGAAGAAGACAAAAAGGAGAAAGTCTCACATTGACGCTGCTAATCAACGGGCTAGGGAGATGCCCATCAATTGATGTCAATGCAAGGAGTAGGGATTGCCATGCAACGGATGCACTAGAGCTATAAATGTATGAAATCTCAACAAAAGAAACTAAGTGGGTGTGCATCCAACTTGCTTTCTCATGAAGACCTAGGGTATTTGAGGAACCCCATTGTTGGAATATACAAGCCAAGTTCTATAATGAAAAATTCCCACTAGTATATGAAAGTGACAAAATAAGAGACTCTCTATCATAAAGATCATGGTGCTACTTTGAAGCACAAGTGTGGAAAAGGATAGTAACATTGTCCCTTTTACTTTTTTCCTTTTTTTTGGGCCTTTCTTTTTTTTATTTGGCCTTTTTCTTCTTTTTTTTTTCTTCGGGACAATGCTCTAATAATGATGATCATCACACTTCTATTTATTTACAATTCAAAGATTACAACTCGATACTAGAACAAAATATGAATCTACATGGATGCCTCCGGCGGTGTACCGGGATGGGCAATGAATCAAGAGATGTATGATGAATTATGCATGGTGGCTTTGTGATAAACCACAAGTGTAGGGAATCGCAACAGCTTTCGAGGGTAGAGTATTCAACCCAAATTTATTGATTCGACACGGGAGGAGCCAAAGAATATTCGCAAGTATTAGCAGTTGAGTTGTCAATTCAACCACACCTGGATAACTTAATATCTGCCGCAAAGTGGTATGATAGTAGTGGTAACGGTAACAAAAGAGTAATGAAAGCAAAAGCAATATTTTTGGTGTTTTGTAATGATTGTAACTTGATAACAACGGGAAAGTAAATAAGCGTAAACCAGTATATGGAGGAAAACTCGTAGGCATTGGATCAGTGATGGATAATTCCGCCAGATGCGGTTCATCATGTAACAGTCATAACATAGGGTGACATAGAACTAGCTCCAATTCATCAATGTAATGTAGGCATGTTGTGACGCCCTCGATTCAATCGTACACTAATCATGCACGCAAATGTGTACGATCAAGATCAAGGACTCACGGGAAGATATCACAACACAACTCTAAAACATAAATAAGTCATACAAGCATCATAATACAAGCCAGGGGCCTCGAGGGCTCGAATACAAGTGTTCGATCATAGACGAGTCAGCGGAAGCAACAATATCTGAGTACAGACATAAGTTAAACAAGTTTGCCTTAAGAAGGCTAGCACAAACTGGGATACAGATCGAAGAGGCGCAGGCCTCCCCGCAGGATCCTCCTAACTACTCCTGGTCATCGTCGGCCGGGCTGCACGTAGTAGTAGGCACCTCCGGTGTAGTAGTCGCCATCGACGGTGGTGTTCGCCCCGGGCTCCATCGTGCAGTTGCAGCAATCGAGTAGAGATAGGGGGAAAAGGGGAACAAGGCAACCGTGAGTACTCATCCAAAGTACTGCAAGCAAGGAGAGCTACACTACATATGCATGGATATATGTGTAAAGGGCCATATCGATTGGACTGAACCGCAGAATGCCAGAATAAGAGGGGGGTAGCTAGTCTTATCGAAGACTACGCTTCTGGTCACCTCCGTCTTGCAACAAGTAGAAGAGGGTAGGTTGAAGTCCTCCAAGCAACATCACATAGCAATAATCCTACCCGGCGATCCCCTCCTCATATCCCTGAGAGAGAGCGACCACCGGTTGTATCTGGCACTTGGAAGGGTGTGTTTTATTAAGTATCCGGTTCTAGTTGTCATAAGGTCAAGGTACAACTCCAAGTCGCCCTGTTACCAGAAGGTCACGGCTATTCGAATAGATTAACTTCCCTGCAGGGTTGCACCATCTTACCCAAAGACGCTTGATCCCATTTGGCCGGACACACTTTCTCGGGTCATGCCCGCCGCGGAAGATCAACACGTCGCAGCCCCACCTAGGCACAACAGAGAGGCCAACACGCCGGTCTAAAACCTAAGCACGCAGGGTCCGGGCCCATCGCTCGAGCACACCTCAAGCACGCTATGGCGTGACGCTGGCCGGAAGCAGACCTAGCCTAGCAAAGCGCTCCAGTCAATCCGGCGGCGCTCCGCTCCGTCACGACGTCCTGAAGTGCTTCACGATACCACGACGCCGGGATACCCATAACTACTCCCGCGTAGATGGTTAGTGCGTATAAGCTCGTAGCCAACTCAGATCAAATACCAAGACCTTGTTAAGCGTGTTAAGTATCCGCGAACGCCGAACAGGGCCAGGCCCACCTCTCTCCTAGGCGGTCTCAACCTGCCCTGTCGCTCCGCCTCAAAGATCCATCCAGAGGGCCGTCGGGACAAAGGTCCTTTCAGCCCCCAATCCGTGAATCACTCGCGGGTGCTCCACAAGCCGACCGACTTTAGTCACCACATGTATCATGTATAAGTATAAGTATATACCCGTGATCACCTCCCGAGTGATCACGGCCCGATAGTATAGCACAGCAGACGGACAAGAATGTAGGGCCACATATGGAATACTAGCATCCTATACTAAGCATATAGGATTGTAGGTAAAGGTAACAACAGTAGTAACAAGGACATGCTATGCATCAGGATAGGTATAACTGAAAGCAGTAACATGCTACACTACTCTAATGCAAGCAGTATAGAGAAGAGTAGGCGATATCTGGTGATCAAGGGGGGGGCTTGCCTGGTTGCTCCGGCAAGAGAGAGGTGTTGTCAACGCCGTAGTCGATCACAGGGGTACCAGCATCGGTCTCGGAGTCTACCGGAAAGGAGTAACGGAGGGGGAACACAATAAATAACAGAGCAATCAAATGTAACACAAAGCAAGACGCTGCAATACGTTGTGCTAGGGGTGACCTAACGTGAGGATAGGGCGATACCGGTGAAGGGAACATCCGGGAAAATATCCCGGTGTTTCGTGTTTTCAAAGAGGAGCCGAGGGGGAAAGTTGCGAGAGTTTGATATGTTAGGGGTGCATGGCGGACGTAACGGACTGCGTATCCGGATTCTGCCCCGCTGCTCGCGAGCAACTGTCATATACAAAGTTTTTCCATCCGAGTTACGGATTTTTTTGTATTAATTTTAAAAGATTTAAATCAATTTTAGGATTTATTTATATTCCCAATTTATATCAGTAATTACTTTTGTCACATAGTGCAGTGCCAGCCATAGTGTATTACAGGTGGGTTCAGGTCAATGTCAATAGGCTGGGCCAGCAGTTGACTAGGTCAACGTTGATCGGTCAATCTGGCCGGTGGGACCCAAATTGTCATAGAGTAGTGTAAATTAACATGATTTAATTAATTTAACAAATTAGGTGGGGGGGGGGTCACATGCCATTGACTTAAATATTTTTTAAACAGGCTTTTATATGAAAGGGACCACATGTCATTTTCAGTTATTCAACTAAACATTTTTATTAGGTTCTAATTAGGTGGTTAGGGGATGGTTAAACCGGGCGGGCCCACATGTCAGATGGTTAACCCAGTGGACTGAACGCGCGTGCACGCGTGCGTGCCCGCCGGCGAGCGCTGAGGACGACGGCACGCACGGAGGCGGCGGCTTCGGTGACTAAACGGGCAACCGAGCCCACCAGAAGACCGGGCGTTGTGACGCACGTGCTATGGCGCCTGTTGTTCGAGCAAAAACGATCGGAGTCGGCCAGAACGCCGGTGTGGCGGGCGACGGCCGAGGCACGCCCCTCGCCGGGCGATGGAGATACAAGACGCGGAGGGGGGGAAAGGTCACTGAGGACCGAGAGCTCACAGGGAGGGTCGCGTGCGAGCTCGAGGAGGTGTTGGGGCGGTCCGGCGACGGAGAGGCGGGGCGGGCAGTCCGGGCGAAGCGGCGAGGTGGCTCGCCGGGGTCGAGTCGAGACGGCAGACGGCAGACGAGGTAACGGGGTCGGGTAGCGACAGCGAGGCGAGGTGACTCGGTCAGACGGGCAAGCCGGGCAGCGTGGGGTGGCCGGAGTCCGCGGCGGCGAGGCGATCGGCGTCGGTGAGCGGGGTGAAGAAGAGGTCGAGGACGGGGAGCCGGGTTGAGGAGGCGGGCTCCTGCTGACGGGTGGGGCAGTAGGCCAAGGTGTCGGGGTTCGGCGACGAGGTCAGTGGTAGGCGCTGGGGCATGGCAGTGGCACGGCTCGACGGAGGCAGGAGCGGACGGAGGGAGGAGAGGCTGTGAGGGAGGGTTCAGGCACGAGGCGTCTCGCCTACAGGCGTCTTGGCAAGGCGAGGGATGGTCAAGGGAGCGAGAGGAGTGGGGGAGGGGTGATGGGGTCGTGCGCCCTCTCCTGTGACGGCGCTGGAGGGGGAGGTGGGATCGTGGGGGGGGGAGTGGGGATCGGGGTGGGGGATTAGGGTTTCCCCTGGTGGGGATATGGAGGAGGGGTGGGGTGCAGCTGGGCGGCTTTGGCTGACCCGATGGCTCTTGGGCTGTGGCCATTGAGAGGGGGGTTTCTCTTTTATTCTTCTTCCTTTTGTTTTCTTTTATCCTTTTCTTTTATTTATTCTTTTCGGTTTTATTTAATTATTAATTTATTTCAATTTTATATGAATGTGGTTTCATCACCATAATTACCTATGCATTATATGTCACCTCTCGAACATTTTAGTTTTAATATTTGAAACTTTTATTGTTTGCTCGATTTTGAATTTGAAATTTGAACTAGGTTCCGAACCAACACGAGTTTATCCACGATGCTTAGAGGTGACGTGGGCATCATTGAAGCGGGATTACTGTAGCTTAATTACACGGCGTCACAATTCTCCTCCGATTACAAGAAATCTCGTCCCGAGATTTAGGAGCGGGAAGTAAGGGGGGATGGATTTGGTTACGAAATTTTAACGAATCTTCTCGGTCTTGGTTGCTCTTCTTGAAGTGGTAGATCCATAGCGTTGATGTCTTCATTCCTATGCATCAATACATCATGATGAGATTGTCGCCCTTCCTTCAGGAACTCCATCAGACTTACTACGAAAATTATAAGGGTTAACTTCGGAAGAACGGCCTCTACAAGGTTGCTTAGCCGGTAGATAACAATAGGGAAGGTGGCGGAAAGTAACTCTCGAACTAAAACTTAATAATATATCGAGAGCAAAGTAAGAAGGTACAACAAGGAGTTCCAAGCAGATAGACAATCGTTCGATGCCGGAAAAAGAGTGTGAAAGGGGTTCAAAGCATCAAGATTAAGTATTGCATCTGATACCGGAACAGATCACTAGGAAGGTGGCTCGTGAATTACACACGAAGCCAAGCGTGAGTATTGACTTTGGGAAAAGGGGGGGTACAGGAGGGTCAGGTTTCAATCCTGTGGAACTGTGGGTTATGGGCCCACCATGTGGGTTAAAAGTAGGAAAGGCAGTGACGTCTTGCACAATCATGTAAGCAAGGCATGTCAGAGGATAGCCTGACAGTTATGTCGGCCACAATGTCGGTACCAAGGGCGGGGGACAAAGAGAACCATTTTCCTGCTCGTTGAACGAGGCGGACCAATAGGCAAAGTTCTCGTCCATCGGTGGCTACCGAAAGGTCATAAATTATAGTAATAGGGTCTTACTGGCAGAGTTGTACCACGAGGTGCTTACCTAAGCAGGGAATTACCACTGCTCAGTTAAGTAGATTATAAGAAAGTTTGAACAAAACAACGGAAAGGAAAATGTGTTTAAACACATATATCAGGGGTATATCCTTCCCAAAGTCAAGCAGAGGATGATATCCAAGACAGGACATAAAGTAGAAAACCCTTTAGATAAGAGGAGAGAAAATTTCATGACATTACCCATACAACGGTGTTTGGGTAATTTCAACAAGAAACATTAGCAGGGTGCTTCAAATGTTCTTATTGAAAATCGGAGTACCATAGACATGCTTCGAGGTAGCAATCGACATGGTGTTTCAATCAGGGGCAGACTTTGGATACACCAATGATCCATCAGGAGTAACTTATAAAATAAGTCCTACAATTTCCTCCGGAAGAATGGTTATCCTTGCAAAGAAATTATAATGATAGGTCCTCCAGCCAGGGGGGGGGGTGCTAGGCATGACATCATGTTACCAGGTCATCAAAGGGCCAACATCATAACTCTTGGAAAGTTGTCCCAACCATCATATCTGACCAAGATTCAGATCCGATTGGTGTCATGATACCTCAGACTCAGGGATGCCCGAGAAGAAAAGGTGCAACACAAATAGACGAAATGACATTTCAAGATTCTCGTGAAATGAACTATGGGAGCGAGTCCAAAACAAGAGTTCATCATTAAACCAAGGAGAGGATGGGGAGGTGGTTGACGAGCTCAGCGACACTTCATTGAGATTTACAACAGATGTATTTACACAAGTATGTGAGCAAGGATATAACATTTGTTAGAACAAAAGATCTAATGATGTATGCTCGAGGAAAACATACGCAATTAAACATTGGTTGAAAGGTGCCCGAAATATGGGTAGGGTTGCTAGAAGGAAGAATCCAAACAACACCGCTCACTTGTTGGAATCAACACGGGGACCAAGAAAGAATGGTGATGGTGAGAAGTACCACTGTACCAAGAATTTTTAAGAGGTGATGAAATCTCACGACATTCTTGACATAAAAGATGGTAATACTCCAAGGTAATGGAGAACAATTGCTGGATAGTAAGGATCCCAAGGTATAACACAAAACACGAACAAGTTTGTGTTGATCGGAAGGCAATAAAGTGGTCGGCGATAACACAAACCATTGAGGGGCGAGGATGGTATTTCGTATCAAGAATTCGATATATATCTTGGAAGAGCTAAGGATGTTGATAGCGACCACGACACATTTGTCGAGAGATTTCGTGAAGATGTAATCGGTATGGCGATGACATCAAGTCAAATGATGATGCAAATAAAGGTTATGGGAACCAAAGTACGACACAAACTCGAAATCAAGTTTGTGGTTCAAGGCGAAATGATATGATGAGGAAAGTCGACGTAAGCTTAGCTCCAACGTCGAAAATTGTGCTTCGGAAAGAAGGACCAGATAGCACAATTAAAAAGTTGCACGATAATGATATAGCCGATCAGGCTAGGAATGACTTCAAGGATTATTAAACTCATAAGCAACGAAAATTACTTAGAGTTATCGTATCGGAGTGCGGAATCGATTCACTTGTCGGTGTTCTCGAGTGACTAATAACTCAGAACCCGTGAAAAATTGGAATTAGTGGGAATGTAGCACTTGATGAAGAACTCATAAGAAGTTATGCAGTACCATGATAATCTCGAGATACCAGGGGGGTAATACTCGACACAAGATCAAAGTAAAGGTTGGACTGGTGTATTGATCCATAGAAGACAATTGTTTTAACTTGTCCGAGAAATGGAATCAAAGAAGAACAATCATGGTCGGAACCACGGTTGCAAGGGATCAATTCACAGATACCATATGTTAGCTATCAAGGAAATAGTTATTATTACAAGAAGCTTCCATGATAGGATATACATCGCGTCCATGGGCATGAACACAAAGTTCGAGGTCGACTCCACTTCCTCAATGCATAATCTTCCATTCACCTCTCGTATTCGAAGATGACATTAGTTTTTGAAAGTTTTACACGGTGCAATACCAGATAAGTATGACTCGTGAAAACTTTCGAGTTCACACATATCAAGGAAGGCATAGGTTCAACCCATCGTGGCATCTTAGAATCATATACCGTAATCTTTAGAAGTAATTAACTCAAGCTCAAGGCGAGCATGGTTGAGAAAGTAGAGGATACAATTTACCAAAGGCATTATGTATCGAGAGGAAAGGCTCACAAGGTTATTGAATATGAAGGGCATTGTCGGATAAAATCCAACAAAGGATCCGGTGGTCCACAAAGGGGTCCGACGTGAGCATCGGTACTCAACTAGAGGAAGAAGAATGCAAGGAGATCAGATTATAGAAACAACCGACTAACTCAATTGTCAAATGCAAAGGAATTATGATTTCCAAATCAAGGGATCAGAAGCAAGGCTCTGATTAGAGATGGATAAGTTGAATAGCCTTAGGGTACAATCAACGACAATTGGATTGGTCGAGAACCAATTCGATTAAAGAATGTCATTTCAGCCCGGAAAGATAATTTATAAGGATCAATGATGATTGCGTGTATTCAGAAAACATCTTGAGTCAACAGACTCAAAATGATAATGACAAGGAATGTCAATAAGACTAGAGACTTATGGGATTAACCATAATGCAAGCAAGCAAGAATTTCAAGAGCAATAGGCTACTCAGGATTTTCGGAAGTTCAAATAGTATTTTGAATACTATTGTGAAATACATGAATCAACTGGGGATGAGCGGATACTCGACAAGTGCGAGGATTTATTTGAAGGGGTATTCATGTGGCAAAGAATCGCTAGGCGATGAGGCACAAAGTATTCTCGGAACAATAGAGAAAACTTTGGCATATCTTGTAATAACAAGATCAATGGGGGATGATCGTATGAATGGCAAGTGTAAGTAGTTATCCATAAGGATTTATCGGTGGAAGGGGAATTGCAAACGCGATGAACACAAGTTCTCGGGTTAACAGCGGACAGTATCTTCAGGGGTCTTCACGTGCAGCAGACGATCGTCCGTAATCAGGGGCTCTCCGGGAGGAAGTAATCACGAGAACCTAGAGTCGGAGTTAGTAAAATCGTTTAACCCGAATAGAAGAGAGTTAGAATCCAGAGTAAAGGTCGAGGAGTAAAAGATTCTAGTACCACCCAATGGCGACGTGGGCCCGTAAGGCACACAGCCATGTTAGTAAAAGTTTTGAAATGTCTAGACTCGACTTCGGCCAAGGAGTGTGGAAGGGGGATTCCTACAGGCAGTCGGCTCTGATACCAACTTGTGACGCCCTCGATTCAATCGTACACTAATCATGCACGCAAATGTGTACGATCAAGATCAAGGACTCACGGGACGATATCACAACACAACTCTAAAACATAAATAAGTCATACAAGCATCATAATACAAGCCAGGGCCTCGAGGGCTCGAATACAAGTGCTTGATCATAGGCAGGTCAGGAAGCAACAATATCCTGAGTACGGAGACATAAGTTAAAACAAGTTTGCCTTAAGAAGGCTAGCACAAACTGGGATCTGAGATCGAGAAAGAGGCGCAGGCACGCTGCACAGGATCCTCCTAACTTCTCCTGGTAAATCGTGGGCTGGCTGCGTAGTAGTAGGCACCTCCGGTGTAGTAGTGTCATCGACGGTGGTGGTGCAGCTCCTGGGCTCCATCGTGCAGTTGCGTAATCGAGTAGAGATAGGGGGAAAAGGGGAACAAGGCAACCGTGAGTACTCATCCAAAGTACTCGCAAGCAAGGAGCTACACTACATATGCATGGATATATGTGTAAAGGGCCATATCAGTGGACTGAACTGCAGAATGCCAGAATAAGAGGGGGGTAGCTAGTCTTATCGAAGACTACGCTTCTGGTCACCTCCGTCTTGCAACAAGTAGAAGAGGGTAGGTTGAAGTCCTCCAAGCAACATCACATAGCAATAATCCTACCCGGCGATCCCCTCCTCATATCCCTGAGAGAGAGCGACCACCGGTTGTATCTGGCACTTGGAAGGGTGTGTTTTATTAAGTATCTGGTTCTAGTTGTCATAAGGTCAAGGTACAACTCCAAGTCGTCCTGTTATCAGAAGATCACGGCTATTCGAATAGATTAACTTCCACTGGCAGGTGCACCATCTTACCCAGACGCTTGATCCCATTTGGCGGACACACTTTCTGGGTCATGCCCGGCCGCGGAAGATCAACACGCCGCAGCCCCACCTAGGCAGCACATAGAGGCCAACACGCGGTCTAAACCTAAGCGCCAGGGTTCCGCCCATCGCCTGAAAGCACACTGCACGCTGTGACGCTGCCGGAAGCAGACCTAGCCTAGCAGGCGTTCAGTCCAATCCGGCGGCGCCCGCTCCGTCGGCCGACGTCTGAAGTGCCGGCTGATACCACGGCGCGGGATACCCATAACTACTCCCGCGTAGATGGTTAGTGCGTATAAGCTCGTAGCCAACTCAGATCAAATACCAAGACCTCGTTAAAGCGTGTTAAGTATCCGCTGAACGCCCGAGCAGGGCCAGGCCCACCTCTCTCCTAGGCGGTCTCAACCTGCCCCTGTCGCTCCGCCTCAAAGATCCATCCAGAGGGCCGTCGGGACAAAGGTCCTTTCAGCCCCAATCCGTGAATCACTCGCGGGTGCTCCATGCAATTCCCGACTTTAGTCACCACATGTATCATGTATAAGTATAGCAGTATATACCCGTGATCACCTCCCGAGTGATCACGGCCGATAGTATAGCACAGCAGACGGACAAGAATGTAGGGCCACAGATGGAATACTAGCATCCTATACTAAGCATATAGAATTGCGAGTAAAGGTAACAACAAGAGTAACAAGGATGTGCTGGAGGCTATGCATCAGATAGGTATAAGCTGAAAGCATAACATGCTACACTACTCTAATGCAAGCAGATTAGAGAAGAGTAGGCGATATCCGGTGATCAAGGGGGGCTTGCCTGGTTGCTCCAAAGAAGAGAGAGGTTGTCAACGCCGTAGTCGATCATCAGGGGTACCAAAGATCGGTCTCGAGTCTACGGAAAGGAGTAATCTGAGGGGGAAACACAATAAATAATGTGAGCAATCAAATGTAACACAAAGCAAGACGCGGCAATACGTTGTGCTAGGGGTGACCTAACGTAGGGATAAGCGATACCGGTGAAGGGGAAACATCCGGAAAATATCCTCGGTGTTTCGTGTTTTGAGCGAGGAAGGCGGAGGGGGAAAGTTGCGAGTTTGATATGTTAGGTGCGTGGCGGACGACATTGCGTATCCGGATTAAATCGCTGCTCGAGCAACTTTCATATACAAAGTTTTTCCATCCGAGTTACGGATTTTTTGATATTAATTTTAAAAGATTTAAATCAATTTTAGGATTTATTTATATTCCCAATTTAAATCAGTAATTACTTTTGTCACATAGTGCGATTGCCAGCCACAAAGGTATTACAGGTGGGGTCGAGGTCAAAGTCATTTGTCCCGTCAGCAGTTGACTAGGTCAACGTTGACTGGTCAATCTGGCTGGTGGGACCCAGCTGTCATAGAGTAGTGTAAATTAACAGTTTAATTAATTTAACAGATTAGGTGGGGGGGGGCCACATGCCATTGACTTAAATATTTTTTAAACAGGCTTTTATATGAAAGGGACCACATGTCATTTTCAGTTATTCAACTAAACATTTTTATTAGGTTCTAATTAGGTGGTTAGGGGATGGTTAAACCGGCGGCCCACATGTCGATGGTTAACCCAAGTGGGTGAGCAGCATGCACGCGTGCGTGCGGCCGGGCGAAGCGGCCGAGGGCGACGGCATGCACGGAGGTGGCGGCTTCGGTGACTAAACGGGCAACCGAGCCCACCAGAAGACCGGGCGCTGTGAGGCACGTGCTATGGCGCCTGTTGTTCGAGCAAAAACGATCGGAGTCGGCCGTAACGGCGGTGGCGGGCGACGGCCGAGGCACGTCCTCGTCGGCGATGGAGATACAAGACGCGGAGGGGGGGAAAGGTCACTGAGGACCGAGAGCTCACAGGGAGGGTCGCGTGCGAGCTCGAGGAGGTGTTGGGGCGGTCCGGCGACGGAGAGGCGGGGCGGGCAGTCCGGGCGAAGGGCGAGGTGGCTCTCGCTGGGTCGAAGCCGAGACGGCAGACGGGCATTTAGGGTAACGGGTCGGGTAGAAGGACAGGCACAGGGCGCAGTAGACTCGGGTCGGAGACGGGCCGGGCAGCTTGGGGTGGCCGGAGTCCGCGGGCGGCGTAGGCGATCAAGGCCGGTGAGCGGGGTGAAGAAGAGGTCGAGGACGGGAGCAGGGTTGAGGAGGCGGAGCGCCTGGGCGACGGCGGGCAGCGCTGGCGGTGTCGGGGTTCGCGACGAGGTCGATGGTAGGCTGGGCATGGGCATGGCGCGGCTCGGGACGGAGGCAGGAGCGGATGGAGGGAGGAGAGGCTGTGAGGGAGGGTTCAGGCACGAGGCGTCTCGCCTCTATGCGTGCGGCGGCGCGAGGGATGGTCAGGGGAGCGAGAGGAGTGGGGGAGGGGCGATGGGGTCGTGCGCCCTCTCCTGTGACGGCGCTGGAGGGGGAGGTGGGATCGTGGGGGGGGGGGACTGTGGTGGGGGATTAGGGTTTCCCTGGTGGGGATATGGAGGAGGGGGTGGGGTCTTGGTGGGCACTGGACCCGATGGCCTCTTGGGCTGGCCCAGTGAGAGGGTTTCTCTTTTATTCTTCTTCCTTTTGTTTTCTTTATCCTTTTCTTTTATTTATTCTTTTCGGTTTTATTTAATTATTAATTTATTTCAATTTTATATGAATGTGGTTTCATCACCATAATTACCTATGCATTATATGTCACCTCTCTAACATTTTAGTTTTAATATTTGAAACTTTTATTGTTTGCTTTCGATTTTGAATTTGAAATCGAACTAGGTTAGAACCAACGAGTTTATCCACAGTAACCGAGGTGTCGTGGCATCATTAGCGGGGATTACTGTAGCTTAATTACCCGGGCGTCACACATGTATTCCGAATATAGTCATACGTGCTTATAGAAAAGAACTTGCATGACATCTTTTGTCCTACCCTCCCGTGGCAGCGGGGTCCCAATGGAAACTAAGGGATATTAAGGCCTACTTTTAATAGAGAACCGGAACAAAGCATTAGCACATAGTGAATACATGAACTCCTCAAACTATGGTCATCACCGAGAATTATCCTGATTATTGTCACTTCGGGGTTGTCGGATCATAACACATAATAGGTGACTATAGACTTGCAAGAAGGATCGAGAACACACATATATTCATGAAAACATAATAGGTTCAGATCTGAAATAATGGCACTCGGGCCCTAGTGACAAGCATTAAGCATAGCAAAGTCATAAAAACATCAATCTCAGAACATAGTGGATACTAGGTCTCAAACCCTAACAAAACTAACCCGATTACATGATAGATCTCATCCAACCCATCACCGTCCAGCAAGCCTACGATGGAATTACTCACGCACGACGGTGAGCATCATGAAATTGGTGATGGAGGATGGTGGATGATGAAGACGGCGACGAATCCCCTTCTCAAGAGCCCCGAACGGACTCCAGATCAGCCCTCCCGAGAGGTTTTAGGGCTTGGCGGCGGTTCTGTATCGTAAAACGCGATGATTTCTTATCCTTGATTTTTTTCTCTCCGAAAGCAAATATATAGAGTTGGCGTTGGCGTCGGAGGAGCTCCACGGGGCCCACGAGGTAGGGGGGGCGCGCCCCCCACCCTCGTGGACACGGTGTGGGCCCCTTGGTCTTCATCTTTGGCAAGGATTTTTTATTATTTTTTCTAATATGTTCCGTGGAGTTCCAGGTCATTCCGAGAACTTCTGTTTTCTGCACAAAAAACAACACCATGGCAATTCTGCTGAAAACAGCGCCAGTCCGGGTTAGTTCCATTCAAATCATACAAGTTAGAGTCCAAAACAAGGGCAAAAGTGTTTGGAAAAGTAGATACGACGGAGACTTATCACTTTGCCACAAATACGATGTCAACTACATGATCATGCAAGGCAATATGACACTGATGAAGCGTGTCATAATAAATGAAATAGTGGAAAGTTGCATGGCAATATATCTCGGAATGGCTATGGAAATGCCATAATAGGTAGGTATGGTGGCTGTTTTGAGGAAGATATAATGAGTTTTATGTGTGATAGAGCGTATCATATCACGGGGTTTGGATGCATCGGCTAAGTTTGCTCTTGTTGTTGTGAATATGTAAAGCCAGCATTCAAGTTTTCAGCAAAGATTATAACTAACCACATTTGCAATAATTCTCAGGTCTCATGTTTACTCATATCAATGGCATAATCAACTAGTGAGTCATAATAATAAATCTCGGATGACAACACTTTCTCAAAACAATCATAATATGATATAACAGGATGGTATCTCGCTAGCCCTTTACGAGACCGCAGAAACATAAATGCAGAGCACCTTTAAAAGATCAAGGACTGACTAGACATTGTAATTCATGGTAAAAGAGATCCAGTCATAGTCATACCCAATATAAATTAATAGTAATGAATGCACATGACAGCTGCGCTCTCCGACTAGTGCTTTTAATAAGAGGGTGATGACTCAACATGAAAGTAAATAGATAGGCCCTTCGCAGAGGGAAGCGTGGATTTGTAGAGGTTCCAGAGCTCGGTTTTGAGATAGAGATAAATAATATTTTGAGCGGTATACTTTCATTGTCAACATAACAACTAAGAGATGGCGATATCTTCCATGCTACACACATTATAGGCGGTTCCAAACAGAATGGTAAAGTTTATACTCCCCCTCCACCAACAAGCATCAATCCATGACTTGCTCAAAACAATGAGTGCCTCCAACTAACATCAGGTCCCAGGGGGAGTTTTTTTTGCAATTATTTTGATTTAGTTTGCATAAAGCATGGGACTGGGCATCCCGGTGACCAGCCATTTTCTCGTGAGTGAGGAGCGGAATCCACTCCTCTTGCGCATAACCCGCCTAACATGGAAGATAAGGGCAGCCCTAGTTGATACATGAGCTATTTGAAGGTTTAGAGTTTGGCACATACAAATTTACTTGGAACGGAAGGTAGATACCGCACATAGGAAGGTATGGTGGACTCATATGGAATAACTTTGGGGTTTATGATTGGATGCACAAGCAGTATTCCCGCTTAGTACAAGTGAAGGCTAGCAAAAGACTGGGAAGCGACCAACTAGAGAGTGACAACTGTCATGAACATGCACTAAAATTAATAAACATTGGATGCAAGCATCAGTAGGATATAATCCACCATGAACGTAAATATCGTGAAGGCTATGTTGATTTGTTTCAACTACATGTGTGAACATGTGCCAAGTCAAGTCACTTAAATCATTCAAATGAGGATACCACCCCATCATACCACATCACAACCATTTTAATAGCATGTTGGCACGCAAGGTAAACCATTATAACTCATAGCTAATCAAGCATGGCATAAGAACTATGATCTCTAATTGTCATTGCAAACATGTTTATTCATAATAAGCTGAATCAAGAACGATGAACTCATCATATTTACAAAACAAGAGAGGTCGAGTTCATACCAACTTTTCCCATCTCAGTCAGTCCATCATATATCATCATAATTGCCTTTCACTTGCACGCCCGAACGATGTGAATAATAATAAGAGTGCACGTGCATTGGACTAAGCTGGAATCTGCGAGCATTCAATAAGCAGGAGAAGACAAGGCAATATGGGCTCTTGGTTAAATCAACAATAATGCATATAAGAGCCACTTCAACAATTTAATCATGGTCTTCTCCTATCGACCCCAAAGAAAAGAAAAGAAAGGAAACTATTTACACGGGAAAGCTCCCAACAAGAAAAAGAAGAACATGAAATATTTTTGGGTTCTCTTTTTAATTATTACTACTACAGCAGGAAAAGTAAACTAACTAGAAGCTACACTAATTTTTTTGTTGTTTTCTTAAAGTTTAACAAACACACAAGAAGAAAGCGGAAAAAGAAAATAAACTAGCATGGATATTACGGTGAAAGAGTATGAGCGCCCGACATCTAGCAATGAGTGCGTGTGAACATAAATGTAATGTCGGTGGGAAATACGTACTCCCCAAGCTTAAGCTTTTGGCCTGTTGGTTCATTGCCGAGGATGGCTGGCGGATACCCATAGGTGTAGCTGGTTGGGTTCGTCTTGTGATTCATTGACTACCGCCTCCTGAGCTGCAGCATGGCGTCGAGCTGCCTCCGCTCTCCTCTCGTACTCATCTGCCTCCTCTCTGGTAATAACATGTCTTCCTTTTGTCTGATAATCAAAGAAGGCAGGGGAAGGGAGAGTAATACGGACAACATACCATTTGTTAAAGATTAGTCGATACTGTAGAGGTGATTCAGTCCTCTCGACAAACTGGTGGGAAATCATAGAATCAAAATCTAAATAAGTAGGGGGCAACTCCATATCACCCTAAGGAATGTCTATCTCAAGAAAATTAGCTAAACGGGTTGCATAAATTCCTCCAAAGAAATTTCCGTTATATCTATTATGATGCAACCTACGAGCTACAATGGCTCCCATATGATAAGATTGGTCTCCTAACACAGCACTCCTGAGAATGCTAAGGTCAGGGACACACATGTGACATGCTTCATCCTTAGCATTTATGCACCTACCTATGAAGAGAGCAAAATAATGTATAGCAGGAAAGTGAATGCTGCCTATAGTGGCTTGCTTTATATCTCTAGATTCCCCCACAGTTATACTAGCAAGAAAGTCTCTAAATTCAGATTTACGGGGATCAACAGTACTACCCCATTGTGGGAGTTTGCAAGCAAAAGTAAAATCCTCTAAGTCCATGGTATAAGATTTATCATAAAGATCAAACATGACAGATGGAGAATTACGCGAAGATGAAAACTCAATCCTCCTCAAAAATGAACTAGTGAGATCATGATATCGGTGGGCATTTATGCGCCTCAAAGTCCACAAGACCGGCGTTACGCAAATATGCACTAAATTCTTCTTTGATTCCCGCTCGATCCAAAAAAAATTCCGAAGGCCATTCACAGGGCCTCACGGGAGCGTCCCTTGGGGGCTTCTCATCAGCATCATGCATTGCAAGCCTGGGGCCTTGCTTCCTTGAAGAACCACCTTGGAACATCTTCCTAAGCATATTGTTTTGTCTAAAAAATTTCTGAAATTTTTAGTAACTTCAAACAAAAGTGAACAAAGCTCAACAAAATTGATAGCAACAACTCCTACAAGTGCTTAGAGGATATATCATGCATTAGAACTACTTGGAACCATATAAATTTGACATGCAAGCTCAAGAACATGGTCACCTATGCAGCACAAATTTGCAAAGAATAAAGCACTAGAATAAAAACTAATTGGACCAATGGAGGAGTCACATACTATGGAACAATCTCCCCAAGCAGTTTGGTGAGAGGTGCTTTGAGCAAGGAGATCGAAAATCACAGCAACGTGGGCTGGAACTCGTGTTTGAGCTGGTTATTCGTGTTTGTGGGAGGAAGAAGAAGAGGATGCGTGCAGGAATAAGTGGAGGAGGGCCACCGTGGGCCCATGAGGCGGTGGCGCCACAGGGGGTAGGGCGCGCCCTCCACCCTCGTGGCCAGGTGGCACCTCCCCCCGCGGTGTTTTTAGTTCCATAAATCCTCAAAGATTCCCGAAAATATCATATTAAATTGGCATGGTATTTGGAGGACTTTTATTTTGGGGTATTTTTATATTGCACGGATAAGTCGTGAAGCAGGAGAAAATACTATTTTTACTCTATTTCAACTAAATAATGTAAAGTATAAAGAGGGTACAGAAGGTTGTGCCTTCTAGTTTCATCCATCTCATGCTCATCAAAAGGAATCCACTAACAAGGTTGATCAAGTCTTGTTAACAAACCCATTCCGAATAATATGGAACCGGAGAAATTTTGAATAACACTATGTTACCTCAACGGGGATATGCACATCCCCTATAATAAGAATATCATATTTCTTCTTGATAGTAGGAAGAGGAAATTCAAAACCTCCAAATATAATCAATGGAATTTTTCCAATAGAATTGATGCTATAAACTTGAGGTTGTTTCCTAGGAAAGTGTACCATATGCTCATTACCATTAACATGAAAAGTGACATTGCCCTTGTTGCAATCAATAACAGCCCCTCGATGATTCGTAAAAGGTCTTCCAAGAATAATAGACATACTATCGCCCTCGAATATCAAGAATAACAAAGTCCGTTAAAATAGTAACGTTTGCAACCACAACAGGCACATCCTCACAAATACCGACATGTATAGCAGTTGATTAATCAGCCATTTGCAAAGATATTTCAAGAGGTGTCAACTTATTCAAATCAAGTCTACGATATAAAGAGAGAGGCATAACACTAACACCGGCTCCAAGATCACATAAAGCAGTTTTAACATAGTTTCTTTTAATGGAGCATGGTATAGTAGGTACTCCTGGATCTCCAAGTTTCTTTGGTATTCCACCCTTAAAAGAATAATTAGCAAGCATGGTGGAAATTTCAGCTTCTGGTATCTTTCTCTTATTGGTAATGATATCCTTCATATACTTAGCATAAGGGTTTGTTTTGAGCACATTAGTTAATCGCATACGCAAAAAAATAGGTCTAATCATTTCAGCAAAGCGCTCAAAATCCTCATCATCCTTTTTCTTGGATGGTTTGGGAGGAAAAGGCATGGGTTTCTGAACCCATGGTTCCCTTTCTTTACCATGTTTCCTAGCAACAAAGTCTCTCTTATCATAACGTTGATTCTTTGATTGTGGGTAATCAAGATCAACAAAGAGTTCAACTTCTACATCATTATCATTACTAGGTTGAGCATCATCATGAACATCATCATTAACATTTTCGCTAGGTTCATGTTCGTTGCAGTTGTGTTTCAGCATCAGACATAGATATATCATTTGGATTCTCAGATGGTTCAGCAATAGGTTCACTAGAAGTTTGCAAAGTCCTATCATTTTTCTTTTTCTTCCTCTTAGAAGAACTAGGCACATCAGTATTATTTCTCTGAGAATCTTGCTCAATTCTCTTAGGGTGGCCTTCAGGATACAAAGGTTCCTGAGTCATTCTACCAGTTTTAGTAGCCACTCTAACATCATAATCATTTTTCTTACTATTCATTTCATTGAGTAAATCATTTTGAGCCTTAAGTACTTGTTCTACTTGAGTGGTAACCATAGAAGCATGTTTGCTAACAAGTTTAAGTTCACATCTAACATCAGCCATATAATCGCCCAAGTGTTTAATCATATAAGTATTTTGTTTTAATTGTCTACCAAAATAAGCATTGAAATTTGCTTGTTTGACAATAAAATTATCAAACTCTTCCAAGCGCTGACTAGCAATTTTAGTAGGAGGGACTTCAGCTTTATCATATCTATAGAGAGAATTTACCTTTACTACCTGTGTCGGGTTATCGGGTTCTGGTGGTTATTCAATATGTAATTGATCAAGATCTTATGTTTCTTCAACAAAGTGTAAATTAAGACCATGTATTTCTTCAATAGGAGGTAAATTCTTAACATCTTCACTTTTAATACCTTTTCCTTTCATAGATTTCTTTGCCTCTTGCATATCTTCGGGACTGAGAAATAGAACACCTCTCTTCTTCGGAGTTGGTTTAGGAATAGGCTCAGTAATTGGAGCAGGAGCTGGCTCAGGAGCTGGCTCAGGAGGTGCCCAATTATTTTCATTTGTCAACATATTATTCAATAGAATTTCAGCTTCATCCGGTGTTCTTTCCCTGAAAAGAGAACCATCACAACTATCCAGGTAATCTCTGGAAGCATCGGTTAGACAATTATAAAAGATATCAAGTATTTCATTTTTCTTAAGAGGATGATCAGGCAAAGCATTAAGTAACTTGAGAAGCCTCCCCCAAGCATGTGGGAGACTCTCTTCTTCAATTTGCACAAAGTTGTATATTTCCTTTAAAGCAGCTTGTTTCTTATGAGCAGGGAAATATTTAGCAGAGAAGTAATAAATCATATCCTGGGGACTACGTACACGACCAGGATCTCGAGAATTAATCCATATCTTAGCATCACCCTTTAACGAGAACGGAAATATTTTAAGGATATAAAAGTAGCGAGATCTCTCATCATTATTGAACAGGGTGGCTATATCATTTAATTTAGTAAGATGTGCCATAAAAGTTTCAGATTCATAACCATGAAAAGGATCTGATTCAACCAAAGTAATTATATCAGGATCAACAGAGAATTCATAATCCTTATCAGGAACACAAATAGGTGAAGTAGCAAAAGCAGGGTCAGGTTTCATTCTATCTCTAAGGGATTCTTTACTCCATTTAACTAATAGCCTCTTAAGTTGGTTTCTATCTTTGCAGGCAAAAATAGCTGCAGAAGATTCCATATCAAAAACATAACCCTCAGGAATAACAGGCATATCTTCATCATCAATTTCATCAACATTATCAGTTTCAATAATTTCTTTCTCTCTAGCCCTAGCAATTTGTTCTTCAAGAAATTCACTAAGGGGCACAGTAGTATCAAGCATAGAAGTAGTTTCATCATAAGTATCATGCATAGCAGAAGTGGCATCATCGATAACATGCGACATATCAGAACGAATAGCAGAAGCAGGTTTAGGTGTTGCAAGCTTACTCATAACAGATGGTGAATCAAGTGCAAAGCTAGATGGCAGTTCCTTACCTCCCCTCGTAGTTGAGGGATAAATTTTTGTCTTAGCATCTTTCAAATTCTTCATAGTGTCCAGCAGATATAAATCCCAAGTGACTCAAAGAATAGAGCTATGCTCCCCGGCAACGGCGCCAGAAATTAGTCTTGATAACCCACAAGTGTAGGGGATCGCAACAGCTTTCGAGGGTAGAGTATTCAACCCAAATTTATTGATTCGACACAAGGGGAGCCAAAGAATATAATCAAGTATTAGTAGTTGAGTTGTCAATTCAACCACACCTGGATAACTTAATATCTGCAGCAAAGTGTTTAGTAGCAAAGTAGTATGATAATAGTGGTAACGGTAACAAAAGAGTAATGAAAGCAAAAGCAATATTTTTGGTGTTTTGTAATGATTGTAACAGTAACAAAGGGAAAGTAAATAAGCGTAAACCAGTATATGGAAAACTTCAGAGGCATTGGATCGGTGATGGATAATTATGCGGATGCGGTTCATCATGTATGATCATAACATAGGGTGACATAGAAGTAGCTCCAATTCATCAATGTAATGTAGGCATGTATTCCGAATATAGTCATCGTGCTTATGGAAAAGAACTTGCATGACATCTTTGTCCTACCCTCCGTGGCAGTGGGGTCCCAATGGAAACTAAGGGATATTAAGGCCTCCTTTTAATAGAGAACCAGAACAAAGCATTAGCACATAGTGAATACATGAACTCCTCAAACTATGGTCATCACCGAGAAGTATCTCGATTATTGTCACTTCGGGGTTGTCGGATCATAACACATAATAGGTGACTATAGACTTGCAAGATAGGATCGAGAACACACATATATTCATGAAAACATAATAGGTTCAGATCTGAAATCATGGCACTTTCGGGCCCTAGTGACAAGCATTAAGCATAGCAAAGTCATAGCAACATCAATCTCATAACATAGTGGATACTAGGGCTCGAACCCTAACAAAACTAACTCGATTACATGATAGATCTCATCCAACCCATCACCCATTCAAGAAGCTTCATACGATGGAATTACTCACGCACGGCGGTGAGCATCATGAAATTGGTGATGGAGGATGGTTGATGATGATGACGGCGAATCCCCTCTCCGGAGCCCCGAACGGACTCCAGATCAGCCCTCCCGAGAGGTTTTAGGGCTTGGCGGCGGCTCCGTATCGTAAAACGCGATGATTTCTTCTCCCCGATTTTTTCTCTCCGAAAGCAAATATATAGAGTTGGAGTTGGCGTCGAAGGAGCTCCAGGGGCGCGCCCCACCCTCGTGGACAGGGTGTGGGCCCCCCGGTCTTCATCTTTGGCAAGGATTTTTTATTATTTTTTCTAAGATGTTCCGTGGAGTTTCAGGTTATTCCGAGAACTTTTGTTTTCTGCACAAAAAACAACATCATGGTAATCCTGCTGAAAACAGCGTCAGTCTGGGTTAGGTCCATTCAAATCATACAAGTTGGAGTCCAAAACAAGGGCAAAAGTCTTTGGAAAAGTAGATACGACGGAGACGTATCACTTTGCCACAAATACGATGTCAACTACATGATCATGCAAGGCAATATGACAATGATGAAGCGGGTCATAATAAATGAAATGGTGGAAAGTTGCATGGCAATATATCTCGGAATGGCTATGGAAATGCCATAATAGGTAGGTATGGTGGATGTTTTGAGGAAGATATAAGGAGGTTTATGTGTGATAGAGCGTATTATATCACGGGGTTTGGATGCATCGGCGAAGTTTGCACCAACTCTCAAGGTGAGAAAGGGCAATGCACGGTACCGAAGAGGCTAGAAATGATGGAAGGGTGAGAGTGCGTATAATCCATGGACTCAACATTAGTCATAAAGACCTCACATACTTATTTACAAAATATACAAGTCATAAGAAACCAGGCACTACACGCATGCTCCTAGGGGGATAGATTGGTAGGAAAAGACCATCGCTCCTCCCCGACCTCCACTCATAAGGATGACAATCAAAGAACACCTCATGTTTCAAATTTGTTACCCAACGGTTACCATACGTGCATGCTACGGGACTTGCAAACTTCAACACAAGTATTTCTCAAATTCACAATTACTCAACTAGCACAATTTTAATACCACCATCTTCATATCTCAAAACAATCATCAAGTATCAAACTTCTCATAGTATTCAATGCACTCTATATGAAAGTTTTTATTATACCCATCTTGGATGCCTATCATATTAGGACTAATTTTATAGCCAAAGGAAATTACCATGATGTTCTAAAGGACTCTCAAAATAATATAAGTGAAGCATGAGAGATCAATAATTTCTATAAGATAAAACCACCACTATGCTCTAAAAAGATATAAGTGAAGCACTAGAGCAAAATTATCTAGCTCAAAAGATATAAGTGAAGCACATAGAGTATTCTAATAAATTCCGATTCATGTGTGTCTCTCCAAAAGGTGTGTACATCAAGGATGATTGTGGTAAACTAAAAAGAAAAGAATCAAATCAAACAAGGCGCTCCAAGCAAAACACATATCATGTGGTGAATAGAAATATAGCATCAAGTAAAGTTACCGATGGATGAAGACGAAAGAGGGGATGCCTTCCGGGGCATCCCCAAGCTTAGGATTTTGGTTGTCCTTGAATTTTACCTTGGGGTGCCTTGGAAATCCCCAAGCTTAGGCTCTTGCCACTTCTTATTCCATAACACATCAAGTCTTTACCCAAAAACTTGAAAACTTCACAACACAAAACTCAACAGAAAATCTCATGAGCTCCGTTAGTGCAAGTAAACAAACCACCACAATAAAGTACTATAATGAACTCATTATTTATTTATATTGGTGTTAAACCTAATGCATTACAACTTCTCTATGGTTCATACCCCCCGATACTAGTTATGGATTCATCAAAATAAGCAAACAACACACGAAAAACAGAATCTGTCAAAAACAGAACAGTCTGTAGTAATCTGTATCAAACGCAAACTTCTGGAACTCCAAAAATTATACCAAAATAGGACGACCTATAAAATTTGATTATTGATCTACTTGAATTGGAATCAGTATTTTATCACGTTCTGGTGATTTTTAACAATTTTTTTTTGTGAGCAGAAAGTTTCTGACTTTTTCAAGAAGATCAAATAATTGTTATCCAAGAAGATCCTATAGGTTTAACTTGGCATAAACACTAATTAAAACATAAATCCATATCTAACCAGAAGCTAGATGAATTATTTATTGAATAACAGCAAGTAAAAAAGAATTGGGTTTTCTCCCAACAAGTGCTTTTCTTTAAAGCATTTTAGCTAGGCATAGATAATTTTAATGATGCTCACATGAAAGACAAGAATTGAAGCGCAAAGAGAGCATCATAAAACATGTGACAAACACATCTAAGTCTAACATACTTCCTATGCATAGGAATATTATAAGCAAACAAATTTGCAAGGCAAGCAAAAACTAGCATATGCAAGGAAGAAGAAAGTGACGATAGCAATATCAACATGAAGAGAGGTAATTTAGTGACATGAAAACTTCTACAACCATATTTTCCTCTCTCATAATAATTACATGTAAGATCATATTCAAATTCAACAATATCGCTATCACATAACATATTCTCTAGATGATCCACATGCATGCAATGTTGACACTCTTCCAAAATAGTGGGATTATCATTAACTAAAGTCATGACCTCTCCAAACCCACTTTTATCCAAAATACCATAAGATTGAACATTCTCCAAATATGTGGGATCTAAAGTTGACACTCTTCCAAACCCACTTTCAATAATATTGCAAACATTATTATCAATCTCATGTTCATCATGGGGCTTAAATAAATTTTCAAGATCATAAGAAGAATCACCCCAATCATGATCATTGCAACAAGTAGTAGACATAGCAAACTTAGCATCCCCAAGCTTAGAGTTTTGCATATCATTAACACAATTGATATTAATAGAATTTATAATAACATCATTGCAGTCATGCTTTTTATTCAAAGATCTATCGTGAATCACTTCACAAAGCACTGCATCACAATTTTCAGATTCACGGATTTCAAGCAAAACCTTATAAAGAAAATCTAGTGCACCCAAATCACTAGGAATTGGTTCATCATAATTGGATCTCTTAAAAAGATTGGCAAGAGGATGAGGATCCATAGATCTGAGGTTCTCTATTTAGCAATAAATACACAACTATTCCAACCAAACGAGCAAACGAGCCAAGTAAGACATCAGGGCAAACGAAAAGATGAACAGAACAAGGGCGAAGAAAAGGCAAAGGTGAAGTGGGGGAGAGGAAAACGACAGGCAAATGGAAAATAATCCAATGCGAGGGATAAGAGTTTGTGATGGGTACTTGGTATGTATTGACTTGTGCGTAGGTTTCCCTGTCAACGGTGCCAGAAATCGCACGTTGGCGGGAGACCAAATCTTGACTTGACTTGGTGTAAACCTCCCCGGCAACAGCGCCAGAAATCCTTCTTGCTATCTCTTGAGCATGCGTAGGTTTTCCCTTGAAGAGGACAGGGTGATGCAGCAAAGTAGCGTAAGTATTTCCCTCAGTTTTTGAGAACCAAGGTATCACTCCAGTAGGAGGCTACACACAAGTCCCTAGTACCTGCACAAACAATCAAGAACCTTGCAACCAACGCGATAAAGGGGTTGTCAATCCCTTCACTGACCGATTGCAAAAGTGAGATCTGATAAAGATAATAAGATAAATATTTTTGGTATTTTTGTTGTATAGATTGAAAAGTAAAGATTGCAAAATAAACGGCGACAGAAATAGCTAGTTGACGGGAGATTAATATGATGGAAAATAGACCCGGGGGCCATAGGTTTCACTAGTGGCTTCTCTCAAGATAGCAAATTCTACGGTGGGTGAACAAATTACTGTCGAGCAATTGATAGAAAAGCGCATAGTTATGAGAATATCTAGGCATGATCATGTATATAGGCATCACGTCCGGTGTCAAGTAGACCGAAATGATTACGCATCTACTACTATTACTCCACACATCGACCGCTATCCAGCATGCATCTAGAGTATTAAGTTCACAAGAACAGAGTAACGCATTAGGCAAAATGACATGATGTAGAGGGATAAACTCAAGCAATATGATGTAAACCCCATCTTTTTATCCTCGATGGCAACAATACAATACGTGCATTGCTGCCCCTCATCCTTTGGGAAAGGACACCACAAGATTGAACACAAAGCTAAGCACTTCTCCCATTGCAAGAAAGATCAATCTAGTAGGCCAAACCAAACTGATAATTCGAAGAGACTTGCAAAGATATCAAATCATGCATATAAGAATTCAGAGAAGAATCAAATATTGTTCATAGATAAACTTGATCATAAACCCACAATTCATCGGATCTCAACAAACACACCGCAAAAAGTATTACATCAAATAGATCTCCAAGAAGATCGAGGAGAACTTTGTATTGAGATCCAAAGAGAGAGAAGAAGCCATCTAGCTAATAACTATGGACCTGAAAGTCTGTGGTAAACTACTCACACATCATCAGAGAGGCTATGGTGTTGATGTAGAAGCCCTCCATGATTGATTCCCCCTCGGTAGGCGCGGAAAAAGGCCCCAAGATGGGATCTCACGGCATACGAGAAGGTTGTGGCGGTGGAAATAGGGTTTCTGGGTGCTCTGGATGTTTTCGGGGTATATGAGTATATATAGGCGAAAGAAGTAGGTTGGTGAAGCCACGAGGGGCCCACGAGGGTGGGGGCCGCGCCTACCCCCCTGGGCGTGCCCTCCTGCCTCATGGCCGCCTCGTTGCTTCCTTGAAGTCCACTCCAAGTCTCCTAGATTGCGTTTGTTCAAAAAATGACTCTCCCGAAGGTTTCATTCCGTTTGGATTCCGTTTAATATTCCTTTTCTGCGGAACACTGAAATAGGCAAAAAACAGCAATTTGCACTGGGCCTTTGGTTAGTAGGTTAGTCCCAAAAATAATATAAAAGCGTATAATAAAGCCCATTAAACATCCAAAACAGATAATATAATAGCATGGAACAATCAAAAATCATAGATATGTTGGAGACGTATCATCTGCCACGTAGCTAGCTTAGTGTTAGAAATAATACTAGCAATATTTAATACTCTAAATCTACAAAGCAAGGATATAAGATGTAATGTATTTTGTCTTTAAATTTTTCGAAAAGAGGTGCTTTATTACTTAAATGGTTTAAGCATTACACCTAGCCTCTACATAACTAAGATGCACACAGCCAAACAAAGTCCTCTCGCACGAACAAAAAATAAAAAGATGAAATACAAAGAAACATGTAGAGCCTGTATACCGCCTAAACTGAAGGTGGGTCAATCCTAAGATCATGTTGCCACCCATCTGGGTAAAAGTATCCCTCGCCATGTCCTCCAATCGTGCAGACACCTCAGTAACTATGTCTCGATTCTCCACACGTTGTAGAGAGGACCATAAACAAAGAGTCCCGGTACATCTGTAGATAACCTGCATGAGAGAAGTACTTTTATTGTTAAGACCCTTATCGTTTCTAGAAAGCCAAAGCGACCAAATAACGGCAAACACTCCCACCCTAAGAAGAGTTCTAAACTTGTGATCTATCTCGTGTAACCAGTTGCTAAATATGTAAGAAACACTACAAGGAGGATACAAGCCAGAAGCTATCTGGATGACTGACCGTATAGAACGAGCAAATTTGCATTGGAAGAATAAATGTTTTATTGTATCATCATGGTGGACAAAAGACACATTTGCGGACTTCCATGATAATTTCTATTAATAAGGTTATCTTTGGTAAGAATAACTCCGCGATAAAGATACCATGCAAAGATTTGTTTTCTTAAGAGGTATCTTCATCTTTCAGATATTCTTGTTATTATCAACTGGCACATAGACTAGATTACAATTGCACCGTGGACAACCGCTTGAGCAGGATGTACCACGATTGGAGTCTGGGTCCAATTAAATCTCTTCTGAACATCACATTTGGCAGAAATGATTGCATTACCGTGGCAATAGTATCACCCTCGTGACACAGAATGTTGTATAGAGACGGATATTGTTCTCTGGGTGTGGCATTTCCTAGCTACTTGTCCTCCCAGAATCTAATTTTCGAGTCGTCCTTAATGGTGAAGGATCCATAAGAGAAGAAATATTTCTTCTTACCCATTAGACTCACTCGAAAGTGAGAATTCCCATGCTTCCGGTATACTTGGGATACCGCCTTGAAACCCACATATTTCCTCCTCGGGAGGGTTTGCCATACACCATCTTCCGTCAATAATTGAAACAATCATTTGCCAAGGAGGGCCCCATTCTTAATCTCAAGGTCATGAATGCCCAGCCGACTTTGGTCTTTGGGACGGCAAACCACACTCCATTTAGCCAGCCGATATTTCTTTCTCTCGCTATCTCCTTGCCAAAAGAATCTTGATCAGAAATAATCCAATCTATGTAAAAACTCCTTTCGGCAATTGGAGGAAGGAAATCATATATAGTACCATGTTACTTAGTATTGGATATATGAGGACCAATCTTCCACCCAAAACAGTAGTTTACCTCTCCAACTGCTAAGTCTTTTTGCAGTCTCTCCTCGTTGTGTTTCCATTCAGCATTAGTGAGTCTTTGATAATGTATCGGTATCCCCAAATATGTGACCGGAAACTAGCCCAACCCGCATCCGAACAGTTCAGTGTACAGGTGGGCCTTGTCTTGAGAAGTACACTTTTATGAAAATTGATCTTAAGACCTGAGCGTTGCTCGAATGCTGGCAAAATTAGTTTGAGAAACTCTCAGGTCTTAAGATCAATAGCGCGCCACTCTGCAGAAAATCTTTTCATTCTGAGAGTCTGTTAAAGAAATGGCCATTTGACTTTGTTAGAAGCTTTTTCAAAGTCTATTTTGAGTACCACCCCATTTAACCTTTTCCGATGTAATTCATGGACTATTTTATGAAGTATAACAACTCCATCTAGGATATGTCTGCCTTGCATCAAAGTAGTTTATGAAGGACGAATCATGTGTTTAGCAACTGAATTTAGCCTAATAGTCGCAACCTTTGTGAATATTTTAAAACTAACATTAAGGAGAGAAATAGGTCTATATTGTTGTATCCTTTCAGCCTCATTAAACTTAGGTAATAAAATAATCTCGCCGAAGTTTAAGCGAAACAATTCTAGTTGTCCAACATGTAGGTTGCTAAGAAAAAGTAGGAGATTCAATTTAATGACTTCCCAGAAGTTCTGATAGAACTCAATGCGAAAACCATCTGGACCCGTGGCTTTGTTGTGCCCCAATAGGAAAAACGAGTTTCTAACTTCCTCCTCGGAGTATGGGGCTACTAGAAGGCCATTTTGCCCATCAGAGACCTTGGGGATGTCATCTATTCGAGACTCATCCATCGAGAAGTTTCCTTCCTCTAGGGCTCCGAACAAATTTTATAATAATTAGTGATATAAGATTTAAGTTGCTCATGCCCCTCAATTGTGCCCTCATCTTGTTGTAGGGAATGAATAATTTTCTTCCGGTGTCTGCCATTGACAACTCCATGGAAATATCTAGTATCCGAATCACCTTTCAGGATAAATTGAGAGTTAGAATGTTGGTACCATTTGTGTTCCTCTTCACGCAGCATGCTATCCACTTGTGCATTTGAATGACTGTTGATCTGTATTTTCATGCTCAGATAGAGGTCAAACCTCTGCCAAAGCTTCTAATTCATCAATGATAGATGAAAGCTCAAGCTTCCTTTTTTATGATACCCACCGTATCCATACATTAGTGCAGAACCGGGCTTTAGCACTGGTTTGTAAGGGCCTTTAGTGTCGGTTTGGTAACCGGCACTAAAGGGTGGGGACAAAAGGTCCCCCCCCCTTTAGTACCGGTTCTGCACGAACCGCCACTAAAGGGTCACCACGTGGCACGAGCCAGGGTCGTGGGCGGGGAGACCTTTAGTACCGGTTGGTAACACAAACAGGTACTAAAGGTTGGGGAGTGATGACCCACAAGTATAGGGGATCTATCGTAGTCCTTCCGATAAGTAAGAGTGTCGAACCCAATGAGGAGCGAAGGAAATGATAAGCGGTTTTCAGCAAGGTATTCTCCGCAAATCTTGAAATAAGTGGTAACAGATAGTTTTGTGATAAGATAATTTGTAACGAGCAACAAGTAACAAAAGTAAATAAAGTGCAGCAAGGTGGCCCAATCCTTTTTGTAGCAAAGGACAAGCCTGGACAAACTCTTATATCTGTAAAAAGCGCTCCCCGAGGACACATGGGAATATCGTCAAGCTAGATTTCATCACGTTCATATGATTCGCTTGCATTTTGATAATTTGATATGTGGGTGGACGGTGCTTGGGTGTTGTTCTTACTTGAACAAGCATCCCACTTATGATTAACCTCTATTTCAAGCATCCGCATAACTACAACAAAAGTATTAAGGTAAACCTAACCATAGCATGAAACATATGGATCAAAATCAGCCCCTTACGAAGCAACGCATAAACTAGGGTTTAAGCTTCATCACTCTAGCAATCCATCATCTACTTATTACTTCCCAATGCCTTCCTCTAGGCCCAAATAATGGTGAAGTGTTATGTAGTCGACGTTCACATAACACCACTAGAGGCTAGACAACATACATCTCATCAAAATATCAAACGAATACCAAATTCACATGACTACTAATAGCAAGACTTCTCCCATGTCCTCAGGAACAAACGTAACTACTCACAAAGCATATTCATGTTCATAATCAGAGGGGTATTAATATGCATAAAGGATTTGAACATATGATCTTCCGCCAAATAAACCAACTAGCATCAACTACAAGGAGTAATCAACACTACTAGCAACCTACTAGTACCAATCCCGGACTTGGAGACAAGAATTGGATAGAAGAGATGAACTAGGGTTTTGAGATGAGATTGTGCTGGTGAAGATGTTGATGGGGATTGCCTTCTCCCATTGAGAGGAGCGTTGGTGATGACGATGGTGATGATTTCCCCCTCCCGAAGGGAAGTGTCCCCGGCAGACTAGCTCTACCGGAGCCCTAGATTGGTTCCGCCAAGGTTCCGCCTCGTGGCGGCGGAGTTTCGTCCCGAAAGTTTGCTTCTGACTTTTTTCTTGACGAAAGACCTCATATAGCAGAAGATGGCCATCGGAGAGCCAACAGGGGGCCCACGAGGCAAGGGGGCGCGCCCTGGGGGTAGGGCGTGCCCCCCACCCTCGTGGCCAGGTGGGTCCCCCTCTGGTGTACTTCTTCCGCTCAATATTTTTTATTATTTCCAAAAATGACTTTCGTGGAGTTTCAGGACTTTTGGAGTTGTGTAGAATAGGTCTCTAATATTTGCTCCGCTTTCCAGCCCGTAATTCCAGCACCTAAGCATTCTCCCTCCTTATGTAAACCTTGTAAAATAAGAGAGAACAGGCATAAGTATTGTGACATAATGTGTAGTAACAGCCCATAATGCAATAAATATCGATATAAAATCATGATGCAAAATGGACGTATCAACTCCCCCAAGCTTAGACCTCGCTTGTCCTCAAGCGGAAGCCGGTAATGATAAATATGTCCCCATGTTTAGAGGTAGAGGTGTCGATAAAAATAAAATACGGACATGAAGGTATCATGTATTCTCATAACAACAACATATATAGATATTGTCATATGATTTCTTATGCTCAAGTAATAATCTATTCACAAAGGAAAGTATGAATCAGAAACTTTATTGAGAACTAACAAACTATAATCTTGGTCATTGAAGCAATTGCAATTTATCATAACATCGTAAAGAGTCTATGTCAGAGCTTTATAGCAAGTCCACATACTCAACTATCATTTAGTCTTTCATAATTGCTAACACTCACGCGATACTTATGGTTACGGAGTTTTAATCGGACACAGAGAAAGATAGGGGCTTATTGTTTCGCCTCCCAACCTTTTACCTCAAGGGTAATGTCAACAATAATAATTCATGCTCCCCTACATCCAATTAGATATATCTATCAGGATCTTTCCAACACAGTGTGCTTGCCAAAGGATAAAATGTAAAAAGGAAAGGTGAAGATCACCATGACTCTTGTATAAAGTAGACGATAATAATAAAAGATAGGCCCTTCGCAGAGGGAAGCAGAGGTTGCCATGCGCTTTTATGGTTGGATGCACATAATCTTAATGCGAAAGAACATCACTTTATATTGCCCCTTGTGATATGAACCTTTATTATGCAGTCCATCGCTTTTATTTCTTCCACATCACAAGATCATATAAAGCTTATTTTCTCCCACACTAATAAGTCATACATATTTAGGGAGCAATTCTTATTGCTTTGCATCGATGACAACTTACATGAAGGATCTTACTCAATCCATAGGTAGGTATAGTGGACTCTCATGGCAAAACTGGTTTAAGGGTTTTGGAAGCACAAGTAGTATCTCTACTTAGTCTTTGAGAATTTGGCTAGCATGAGGGGAAAGGCAAGCTCAACATGTTGGATGATCCATGACAACATACTTTATCTCAGATATAAGAAAACATAACCCATTACGTTGTCTTCCTTGTCCAACATCAATTCTTTAGCATGTCATATTTTAATGAGTGCTCCCAATCATAAAAGTGTCTATGATAATATATTTATATGTGAAACCTCTCTTTCCATATTACTTCCTATTAATTGCAGTGATGACCAAAGCTATGTTTGCCAACTCCCAACAACTTTTAATCATCATACTCTTTCTATGTGAAGTCATTACTCTGAATAAGATCAATATGAACTCTTTATTTCTTTTTGTTCTTTTCTCTATTCTTTTATTCCCTCAAGATCATAGCAAAATAATCAAGCCCTTGACTCAACACTTATCTTTATTATATATAGATCGCGGACTCGATTACATAGAGAGATCATAAAGCAAAAACTCAAAACTAGATCATGCCATAAACTTTATTCTACTAGATCAAGATACTACTAATAGGATCGAACTAAGAAAAACGGTAAAGATAGGAGTGTGATGGTGATACGATACCTGGGCACCTCCCCCAAGCTTGGCTGTTGCCAAGGGGAGTGCCCATACCCATGTGATAATGTCTCCTTTGCTGGTGAAGAAGGTGGAGGTGTTGTCGATGATTTCATAGGCTTCTCCCTTAATTTGCGCTTGAGGACAGAATTTTGGTCCCTCAAATCATCAATCTCCCGCTCCAGGGTTAATATCTTTTTGCATAGGTCCTGCTTATTTTCCTGCAAGAGACGAAAAGGGATAAACTCGATCTATAGTTTCTTTGCCCTATCGGGAGACTTGACTTTTGAACTCCACATGCATGTCCCTGTGTTGAGGTAATGGGGCTTCATCTTCATCTGAGCTCGTCTCCTCCTTCCCCTTGGGTTCATAGTCCTCTTCTTCCTCTGTAGTCCAACCATCGTGCTCCACATCTCCATAGACCTTAGGATTTGCAAGGTAATCATCCACATAACTTTATCCTTCCGAATCCTGGGACGACATGTTGATCTGATCTGCAGCAGGACAGCTCGAAACGAAAACAGAGGATAATTGCGTGATACAGGAGTCAAAACCTTCAGGAGAATATATAATGAATTTTTACCGATCAAATACATATCGTGCAAGAAAATCGGAGTCCGGAAGGCACACGAGGTGCCCACGAGGTAGGGCGCGCCTCCACCCTCGTGGGGCCCTCGTGTCCTTCCTGACTGCTTCTTATTTTTCTAATTTTCTAAATATTCCAAACGGAGAAATATTGCCTTAAAAACTATTTTGGAGTCGGTTTACTTACTGCACCACATACCTATTCCTTTTGGAGTCTCAAACGCTCGAAAGTGTCCCTTATGTATTCCTCCGGGGTTACGGTTTCAATAACATTGGTTTCAAAATTTATTGGATTACCTGAGATATAATGTTTGATTCTTTGACCATTCACCACCTTCTGATTTGTGCCTTCGAAGTTGTTGATTTTTATGGCACCGAAACGATAAACATCCTCGATAACGTAAGGCCTTCCCATTTAGAGAGAAGTTTTCCTGTAAAAAATCTTAAACGAGAGTTGTATAGCAATACATAATCACCTACATTAAAGTCGCGCTTTTGTATCCTTTTGTCATGCCATCTTTTAACTTTTTCTTTAAACAACTTGGCATTTTCATAAGCTTGGGTTCTCCATTCATCAAGTGAGCTAATATCAAATAACCTCTTCTCACCGGCAAGTTTTAAATCATAGTTGAGATCTTTAATAGCCCAATATGCCTAATGTTCGATTCGAGAGGTAAGTGACATGCTTTTCCATAAACCATTTTATACGGAGACATACCCATAGGATTTTTATATGCAGTTCTATAGGCCCATAATGCATCATCAATTTTCTTGGACCAATTCTTTCTAGACCTATTGACATTTGCAAAATTAATTTGAGCTCTCTATTACTCAATTCTACTTGACCACTAGACTGTGGATGATAAGGAGATGCAATTCTATGATTAACATCATACTTGGCAAGCATTTTACGGAAAGCTCCATGAATAAAATGTGAACTACCATCAGTCATTTAATATCTAGGGACTCCAAACCTCGGGAAAATAACTTCTTTAAGCATTTTAATAGAGGTGTTATGATCATCACTACTAGTTGGAATAGCTTCTACCCACTTAGTAACATAATCAACAACAACTAAAATATGTGTATATCCATTAGAAGCAGGATAAGGTCCCATATAATCAAAGCCCCAAACATCAAATGGTTCAATAACAAGTGAATAATTCATAGGCATTTCTTGACGTCTACTAATGTTACCAATTCTTTGACATTCATCACAAGATAAGACAAACTTACGGCATCCTTGAAGAGAGTAGGCCAATAAAACCTGATTGCAATACCTTCTGTGCAGTTCTATCTCCAGCGTGGTGTCCTCCATAAGCTTCGGAGTGACACTTATGTGAGGATCTGTTCCTGTTCATGCTCGGTACACAACGCCTAATAACACCATCTACTCCTTCTTTTTAAAGATGTGGGTCACCCCAAAAGTAATGTCTCAAATAATAGAAGAACTTTTTCTTTTGTTGGTATGTGAAACTAGGTGGTATGTATTTAGCAACAATATAATTAGCATAATCAGCATACCATGGGGTACAACGAGAAGTACTTATAACATTTAATAGCTCATCAGGAAAGCTATCATCAATAGGTAGTGGGTCATCAAGAACATTTTCTAGCCTAGACAAGTTGTCCAAGTAACGGGTTCTCAACTCCTTTTCTATCAACGATATGCAAATCAAATTCTTGTAGCAAGAGAACCCATCTAATAAGTCTAGGTTTAGCATCTTTCTTTTCCATAAGATATTTAATAGCAGCATGATCAGTGTGAATAGTTACTTTAGAATCAACAATATAAGGTTTCATATCACAAGCAAATACAACTGCTAAGAATTCCTTTTCAGTAGTAGCATAGTTTATTTGAGCACTGTCTAGAGTCTTACTAGCATAACGGATAACATTTAATTTCTTATCAACTCTTTGCCCTAGAACAACACCTACAGCATAATCACTAGCATCACATATAATTTCAAAGGGTAAATTCCAATTAGGTGGCTGAACAATAGGTGCAGAGAACAATGCTGTCTTAAGTATTTCAAATGCTTCTACACAATCATCATTAAATACAAATGGTATATCTTTTTGTAATAAATTGGTCTGAGGTCGAGAAATTTTTGAGAAGTCCTTAATGAACCTCCTATAAAAACCGGCATGACCAAGGAAACTTCTTACACCTTTGATGTCCTTGGGACATGGCATCTTTTCAATAGCATCAACCTTGGCTTTATCAACTTCAATACCTCTTTCGTAAACTTTATGCCCCAAGACAATACCTTCATTAACCATAAAGTGGCACTTTTCCCAATTCAAGACAAGATTAGTTTCTTCACATCTCTGCAAAACTCGATCAAGGTTGCTCAAGCAATCATCAAATGAAGATCCATAGACGGAAAAGTCGTCCATGAAAACCTCACAAATCTTATTACAAAAGTCAGAGAATATAGCCATCATGCATCTTTGAAAGGTAGCAGGTGCATTACATAAACCAAGAGGCATACGTCTATAAGCAAAAGTACCAAAAGGGCATGTAAAAGTGGTCTTTGATTGATAATTGGTCGACACGGTATTTGAGAGAAACCGAATAACCATCTAGAAAGCAAAAATGTGTATGTTTGGATAATCTTTCTAGCATTTGATCAATGAAAGGTAAGGGTAATGATCCTTTTAGTAGCCTTATTTAATTTATGGAAATCAATTACCATCCTATAACCTCTAATAATTCTTTTTGCGGAATCAATTCATCTTTATCATTAGAGACAACAATAATACCTCCTTCTTAGGGACACATTGGACAGGACTTACCCAATCGACTATCAAGAACGGGATAAATTATACCTGCCTCAAGGAGCTTTAGTATTTCCTTTCTTACCACTTCATTCATTTTAGGATTCAGCCGTCGTTGATGATCAATAACTGGTTTGGCATCTTTCTCCCAATTTATTTTATGTTGACATAGAGTGGGACTAATGCCCTTAAGATCATCAAGAGTATATCCAATAGCAGCACGGTGCTTCTTCAGAGTTTTCAATAATCTCTCTTCTTCATGCTCTGAAAGGTTATCACTAATAATAACATGATATATCTTCTTTTCATCAAGATAAGCATATTTAAGAGTGTCAGGCAACGGTTTAAGCTCAAACACAGGATCACCCTTGGGTGGAGGAGGATCCCCAGGATTTCAACAGCAAATTGTGCTTCGTAATAGGTTCCTCGCTTAAAGAATATCTCATCTATTTCCTTCTTTCATTCATAAACATATTATTTTCATGGTCTAGCAAATATTGTTCTAAAGGATCACTAGGAGGTGCGGCAATAGAAGCAAGACAAATAATTTCAATCCTTACTAGGCAATTCTTCTTCACGATGTTGTCTACTAAATTTAGAGAAATTAAACTCATGAGACATATCACCCAAACCAATAGTAACAACATTCTTTTCGCAGTCTATTCTAGCATCGACAGTATTCAAGAAGGGTCTACCAAAAATAATGGGACAAAAGCTATCTTGTGGGGGAACCAAGAACAAGAAAATCAGCAGGATATTTAGTTTTCCCACACAAGACTTCAACATCTCTAACAATTCCCATTCTTGATATAGTATCTCTATTGGTAAGTTTAATTGTAACATCAATACCTTCTAACTCAAAGCAGTGCAATTTCATGCTTAATTTCTTCAGATAAAGTATGAGGTATAACACTAGCCTTGGCACCCATATCACATAAGCCATGATAACGGTGATCTCCTATTTTAATGTAAATAATGTATACGCCTACCATAGGTCTATGTTTATCTTTAGCACAAGGTTTGGCAATTCTAGCGGTTTCATCGCAGAAATGAATAACATGCCCGTCAATATTATCAGCTAAGAGATCTTTAACAATGGCAATATTAGGTTCAACTTTAATTTGCTCAGGAGGTGTATAAGTTCTAATATTGCTTTTACGAACAACAGTTGAAGCTTTAGCATGATCCTTTATTCTAACAGGGAAAGGTGGTTTCTCAACCTAAGAAGTAGGAACAACAGGATCATTATAAGTGACAATATTTTCTTCAACTTTACTAGGTGCAGCTACTTTTACTTCTATGGGAGGATGATATTTAAACCACTTCTCCTTGGAGAGATCAACATAAGTAGCAAAAGATTCACAGAGAAAGAAGCTACTATCTTAGAGTCAAGTCCATATTTAGTGCTAAATTTATGGAAAACATCGGTATCCATAAAAGACTTAACACAATCAAACTTAGGTGTCATACCTGACTCCTTACCTTCGTCGAGATCCCAATCTTCAGAGTTGCGTTTAATTCTATCCAATAAATTCCATTTGAAGTCAATAGTCTTCATCATAAAAGAGCTAGCACACGAAGTATAAAGCATGGATTGATTATTATGAGGAAGCCGAGCATAAAAATTTTGAAGAATTATTTCTCTTGAGAGCTCATGATTGGGGCATGAATATAACATTGATTTAATCCTCCCCCAAGCTTGAGCGATGCTTTCTCCTTCGCGAGGCCAAAAATTATATATATAATTGCGATCACGATGAACAAGATGCATAGGATAATACTTCTGATGAAATTCCTGTGACGCCCCCGATCCAATCGTACACTAATCATGCACGCAAATGTGTACGATCAAGATTGGGGACTCACGGGAAGATATCACAACACATCTCTAAAACATAAATAAGTCATACAAGCATCATAATACAAGCCAGGGGCCTCAAGGGCTCGAATACAAGTGCTCGATCATAGACGAAGTCGTGAAGCAACAATATCTCGAGCACGTACATAAGTTAAACAAGTTTGCCTTAAGAAGGCTAGCACAAACTGGGATACAGATCAAAAGAGGCGCAGGCCTCCTGCCTGGGATCCTCCTAACTACTCCTGGTCATCGTCAGCGGGCTGCATGTAGTAGTAGGCACCTCCAGTGTAGTAGTCGTCGTCAACGGTGGCGTCTGGCTCCTGGGCTCCATCGTCTAGTTGCAGCAATCGGGTAAAGAAAGGGGGAAAAGGGGGAACAAGGCAACCGTGAGTACTCATCCAAAGTACTCGCAAGCAAGGAGCTACACTACACATGCATGGGTATATGTGTAAAGGGCCATATCAGTGGACTGAACTGCAGAATGCCGTAATAAGAGGGGATAACTAATCACCCAGCCGAAGACTACGCTTCACAGCAGCCTCAGGTCCTTGCAAAGATGTAGAAGAGAGTAGATCAAGTCCTCCAAGTAGCATCGCATAGCATAATCCTACTCGGCGATCCCTCCTCGTAAGCCTCATTAGAGAGCGATCACCGGGTTGTATCTCGCACTTGGAAGGGTGTGTTTTATTAAGTATCCGGTTCTAGTTGTCATAAGGTCAAGGTACAACTCAAGTCGCCCATTATCAAGATAACGGCTATTCAATAGATTAACTTCCCTGCAGGGTGCACCACATAACCCAACATGCTTGATCCCATTTGGTAGGACACACTTTTCTAGGTCATGCCCGCCGCGGAAGATCAACACGTCGCAGCCCCACCTAGGCACAACAGAGAGGTCGACGCGGTCTAAACCTAAAGCTTAGTGCTGGGCCCATCGCCTTAGCACACCTGCACGCTATGCACGCTGCCGGAAGTAGACCTAGCCTAGCAGGCGTTCGATCCAATCCGGCGCAAGGCCGCTTCAGGGCCGACGTCACGAAGTGCTTCGGCTGATACCACGACGCCGAAAGTGCCCATATAATCGCTGTTCCTCACAGTAGCTGGGTAGTGCGTATAGACCAAATGGCCAGACTCGGATCAAATACCAATATCTCGTTAAAGCGTGTTAAGTATCCGCGAATGCCGACCGGGGCCGGGCCCACCTCTCTCCTAGGCGGTCTCAATCTCTGCCCTTGCCGCTCGCTACAAAGATCCACTCATGGGTGCTCCTACGAGCCGTAATTCGCCTTTAGTCACCACAGGTATCATGTATTAATGTAGGTATATACCCGTGATCACCTCCCGAGTGATCACGGCCCAATAGTATAGCACAACAGACGGACAAGAATGTAGGGCCACAGATGGAAATACTAGCATCCTATACTAGGCAAGTAGGAATGCAGGTAAAGGTATCAACAGAAGTAGCAAGGACAAAGCTATGCATCGTGATAGGAATAACGGAAAGCAGTAACATGCTACACTACTCTAATGCAAGCAGTATAGAGGAGAGTAGGCGACATCTGGTGATCAAGGGGGGGGGGCTTGCATGATTGCTCTGGCAAGAAGGAGGGGTCGTCAACTCCGTAGTCGAACGGGGCGGCAGCAGCGTCGGTCTCGTAGTCTACCGGAGAGAAGAGGGGGAAGAAACAATGAATACAATGCAAATAGATGCATAACGATGCATGACAAAGCAATATGTGATGCTAGGCGTGCCCTAACGCGGTATGAGGTGATACCGGTGAAGGGGGGAAACATCCGGGAAAGTATTCCGTGTTTCAAGGCTGGAGAGATGAACCGGAGGGGAAAAGATGCGTGTTCGATATGTTAGGGATGTCTGGCGGACGAACAGGCTGCGTATCCAGATTCGTCTCCTCGTTCTGAGCAACTTTCATGTAGAATGTATTTTCATTCAAGTTACGGATTAAAAGATATGATTTTCTAAAGATTTAAATCATTTTCTAATTTTAATTATTTATTTAAATCCAACATTATCCAAAACAGTGAATGATGACGCAGGCATGACATCAGAGTGATGTTAGCAGGTCAACTGGTCGGTTGACCAATCAAACCAGACAGGTGGGTCCAGTGGGTCCCACATGTCATTGTCTGGGTCACTAATAGGGGGGTTTAGTCTAACTAAATGGGTTAATTAGTGGGTGGGACCCAATAGTCGGTGATGACCGCTTAGTTAATTAAATTAATTAATGAAATAATTAGCATTTTATTTGTTTACAAAATGTTTTAAATGGTGCGGGCCCGCATGTTAGTGGCAGTAGCTGCCACATCAGCGTAGTTGACCCGGTCAACTTGGCCAGTTGGGGCCCCTAGGCCTGAGGCGGCGACCAGAGGTGGGGGCCCGCCTAGCCACGTCGGGCGAATGGCAGCCGAGGCGACTCGGCGACTCCAAACAGAGGCAGCCCCTCGCCGGAGTTGGCGGTATCGCGGCTACGCTGGCACCAAAAACAGCGCTTGGCCGGGCGCGTTAAGAACGGCGACGACGACGTCGGTTGGTGGTGGTTCTGTGAAGCGGTGGTGGCGGAAACGAGCACGGCGAGCTCATCGGCGGTGAGGTGGTTCGGGCGTGAGACGACGACGGCGACGCAGCGCGCTTCGGGGCTAACGGGAAGGCTAGGGGGGCGGCGCGACACGCTGAGCACAAAGGGCTCGGCCCCGTGACCATTTGGTCACGGAAGGCGCGGCTGACGGCGCAAGCGGCAACGCGTTCGGGCGCCCAACGCGCAAGGGCCTAGGGGCCATATGAAAGCGCGTGCGCGGGTGCGTTCGGTCCCTGGACGCGCCAGGAACACGATGCCGTGCTCAGGCGAGCACGACGGAGAGCATGGCCTCGGCGGCGAGGCGATCCGCGGCAACGGGCTCTCGGCAACGGTGACGAGGTAGCTATGGGGCGTGAGGGGCTTAACGAGGAGGAGTAGGAGGCGAGGGAGCTCACCGTGCGGCACGCAAGATGGCCCGTGGTAGCTTAGTAGTAGCAGAGGGGTGTCGCCGGAGTTGGGGAAGAATAGCGGCGACCGGAGATGTGGAAGAAGGGGGGCGTTGCAGCTGCGCCTCCGAACTCCAGCTGTGGCCACCGGTGGACAAGGAAGACGATGGAGGCAACGACGGACACGCAGGCGTGGCGAGGCGATGGCTGTGGACGCGCGATTCACAGCGGCGGGTCCATGGCGGTGTTCGGGCGTGGTGGGGAACGAGCGGGAGAGCGAGGTGGATTTGAGGGGGGAGGCGCAGGGACCGAGGAGAGAGTGGGGGCGAGTGGGAGGAGAGACCGAGGGGCGGCGTCAAGTTCTTATCCACCTCCCGACGCCGGAAGGCGGTCGGTGGCGACCGCGCCTGTAGCGGCGCCGGTGACCGAGAACGAGAAGGGGGTGCGGCAAGGGGAGCCGGGTTAATGGGCCGACCAGGCTGGTTATGGGCCAGGGGGGCAGGCTGTGGCTGCGGGTGGGTTGGCGGTTTGGGGCCGGCACAGCTGGCAGCTGGGCGATTGGCCCAGTGGGGAGGGGTTCTCCTTTTTTTTATTTTCACTTTTCTTTTTATTTATTTCTTTTCTTTTATTTCATTTTAAAGTAATTAGGCATTTTCTAAAAATGTGTTTACTTCACCATAATTACCATTGCAATATTTGGCACCCACCGAACATTTTTGTTTTGGCTTTTGAAAACATTGGGTGTTTGTCACTAATTCATTTTTGAATTTGCAATGTTTTGAACTACCACTTAATTAGCAACAGTAACATAGATGACATGGCATCATCAGGAGAGTTTCCGTGGCCTAATTATCCGGCATTCTAAATCTCCTCCACTACAAGAAATCTCGTCCCGAGATTTAGGAGGTAGAAGGAAACAAGGCGGGGGTATTCATCACGCCAGCGATCCTCGCGTTCCCAAGTGGCTTCATCTTGAATGGTGCGACCACTTTGGACTTTGAGGAACTTGATCGCCTTTCCGCGCAAAGCGTGTCACTTTTGGTCGAGAATGCGGACGGATGCTCTTTATAGGAGAGGTCTGTTGCAATTCGAGCACTTCATGATCTCTTGCCGGATTGGGTCCTTGAAGCATCGGGCGAGCTGTGACACATGGAACACATTGTGAACTGAGAAAGGTTCATGAAGCTCAGCTTGATATGCCACTTTTCCACGCCTCTCGAGAATAGTGAATGGGCCAATGTAGCGAGGAGCTAGCTTTCCCTTAATCCCGAAGCGGTGTGCACCCTTCATTGGTGTAACTCGAAGGTAAGCCTTTTCGCCAGGTTGATAGACCATGTCTTTATGATGACGGTCATCACTGACTCTTTCCTGGCGGATCGAAAGGCAGTCTTGAGATTCTCGCGAATAATGCGGACTTGTTCTTCGCATGTTGGATAATATCCGGACCAAAGAGTGGACGTTCCCCAATTTACGACCAGTTCGGAGAGGGTTCGCACTTTCGTCCATATAACACTTCAAGGGGCCATCCTCAGACTAGCTTGATAGCTATTATTATAAGAGAACTCAACATACGGGAGAGATTCCTCCCATTTCTTGTCAAGGAAATAACACAAGCTCGAAGCATGTCTTCGAGAACTTGGTTGACACGTTCAACTTGCCCTTGTGATTGCGGATGAAACGCTCTCTTTGAAAGATAAGTGAGTCCCCATAGCTTCTTGGAAACTTGCCCGTAATCTTGAAGTGAATAAGCTGCCACGGTCCCAACTGATAACCGGTGGAATACCGTGAAGTTTAAACAATTCTGGACATGTAGAGGGTTGCAAGTCGACTAGCGTGATCGCTTCTTTGACCGCCGGAAAATGTGCAACTTCTGAAAGCCGGTCAATGACGACAAGAATAGCATCATTACCTTTTTGCGATTTGGGAAATCCAGTGACAAAGTCCATTTCCACATGGTCCCATTTCCATTCAGGAATAGAGATAGGTTGCAGAGTTCCAGTAGGCCTTTCATGTTCTGCTTTGATACGACGGCAAACGTCACACTCAGCAACATAGCGAGCAAAGTCTTGCTTCATGTTAGACCACCAGAGTCTTTGACGAATGTCCTGGTACATCTTTGTACTACCAGGATGGATACATAGAGGCGTATCATGAGCTTCTTTCGTAACTTTCTGAGTCATATTCAGGTTTTTCTCCTTACACGGCACCACTAGGTGGCCTTTGAAGTACAAGGCGCCATCATCGGCCAATAGTGAAGAATGAGGGCTTTCCTTCTTTGAGGTCGCGCTTAATCTTGTGGGCTTCAGAGTCATATCCTGTATTGTCTTGATGGAGCTCACGAGATCGGGTTCGACAGCCGTGGTATAGAGGAGCCTCGGAAACAACACGGAGATTCATCTTGCGGAACTCCGGAGGAGGGGAGCGAAGTGCACCCGGAGGAACAATATGGAGGTTCACTTTTCTGAATTCTTCAACAAGCGAGGGCTGAACTTTGCGAACTCCGGAGGTGGTTGCAAGAAGACTTGCGGCTCAAAGGCGTCACCATTACATTAGCCTTGCTCGGTGTATAGGAAATACCCAAGTCAAAGTATGCAACAATCTCCATCCATCTTTCTTGACGGAGGTTCAGGGTCTGGCTGAGTAAACAGATACTTGAGACTTTGGTAGTCTGGTGAAGATCTCACAACGACACCGAGAAGGTAATGTCGCCATCGCTTCAAAGGTATGAATGAATGGCATGAGCAAGTTCGAGGTCGTGAATCGGGTAGTTCTATTCGTGAGGGTGCTATTGCCGAGAGGCATAAGCAACCACTTTGCGCTCCTGCATAAGGACACAGCCTAATCCTTGACGAGAAGCGTCGCAGTAAATGACGAAGTCCTTCTTAGTATCAGGTGGAGCTAGTACTGGGGCAGAAGTCAACTTGTCTTTGAGTGCCTGGAAGCTTTCCTGACATTTCTACATCCATTGGAACTTGACGCCCTTATGCAACAAAGTTAGTCGAGGTCTGGCGATCTTGGAGAAGTTCTCGATTTAATCGACGGCAATAGTCAAGAGACCGAGAAAACTTCGACTTGCTTAACATTCTTCGGAGGAGTCCAATCAAGAATAGCTGGACTCGTTCAGGGTTGACGGCAATACCATCCTTAGAGATGACATGCCCGAGATAGGTTACTTCGGGAAGCCAGAATTCACATTTGGAGAACTTGGCGTATAGGTGATGCTCTCGTAGCTTTTCTAGCACAAGACGAAGGTGTTCAGCATGTTCTTCTTCGTTCTTGGAAAATACCAGGATATCATCTAGATAAACCATGACGAACTTATCGAGGTAATCCATGAATATATAGTTCATCGCATTTAGAGAAGGTGGCGGAGCATTGGTTAATCCGAAGGACATGACGGTGTACTCGTATGAACCATATTGAGTCACAAGTAAAGGCGGTCTTTGGGATATCCTCTTCACGAACACGGATCTGGTGGTAACCCAACCTCAAGTCGAGTTTAGAGAACACTGACGAACCAGCCAGTTGATCATATAGATCATTGATCCGAGGAAGAGGATACTTATTTTGAATGGTAGCTTGGTTTATAGGACGGTAGTCTTGGACTAATCGGTTTGTCCCATCTTTCTTCTTGACAAAGAGAGAAGGTGCTCCCCAAGGAGAGCAACTTGGGCGAATGAAACCACTGCAAAGGGACTTGTTGATTTCCTCCTTAAGCTCAAGGAGTTCATGCGACGGCATCTTGTAGGGTCGCTTGGCTATAGGAGTGGTGCCTGGTTTCAAGTCGATGATGAATTCGACAGCTCTAGCAGGGGGAATCCCTAGAAGTTCTTCAGGAAACACGTCCTGGAATTCGCGAACGACAAGAATGTTTTCAATGCCCTCGAGCGGTGTAGCGTTCAATGCATTCAATGCATAGAGCCTTGCCTCGGCATTCTGAACCAGACGAGCATTGTAGCTTATTATTTCATCAGAAGGGTGTAGCAGATGGACGGTCTTAGTGGCACAAACTATAGAGGCAGTATGCGCTTTCAACCAATCCATCCCCAAAATGAGGTCGATGTTAGACGACTTTAGGATAATGGGCGAGGCGCGAAGTTCCAACCCTTCGATTTCCACAGTGACGTCGATGCCAACCATGGAGGTCTGACATTGTCCCGCGGGGGTTTTTACCACTACCGAAGTGTTCATCTGCTCACATTTAACGTCGTGCTTGTATGCAAAATCTTCTGACATGAATGAATGTGATGCACCTGTATCAAATAAAACGGATGCTGGTACTGAATTTACGAGGAGTGTACCCAACACAGTAGCAGGCTGGTCTTGAGCTTCGTTGAGATCAACGTGGTTGGCATGAACACGACCATAGGACTTGGCACTGTTGTTGCGGGGTTGGTTGCTTCCACGGCCAGTTGCTGGAAGGGCCAGTTGATTCTGGTTCTGGTTGCATTCCCTAGCATGATGCCCTGGTTGACCACACCTGAAGCACAAACCATTATTGAGAGTGGGAACAGGAGCTTGGGGTGGTGGAGCTGGAAGCCTTGGCTGCCTAGTTGGAGGAGTAGGCAGACGAGGTGCAAGATAGCTCGCCTTTGGGTGCAGTTCACCGGGTACATGCTGTTGGGAATCCATATCTCACGCTCATGCGAGGACGGGCCCAAGATGAGCCCGTGTCACGGCTACGCTGTGAGAGCTCTGGTATTCCTGCAGCACCAGTTTCGACATTGATGGCCTTGTTCACCAAGGTGGCGAAATCAAGAAAGTCATGCACTAGAAGTGCGAGCTTGATGTCGCCTTGAAGGTCGCCACGAACTTCTCCCCGCCACGGGCATCGCTTGCAATGTCCTCTTCAAAGATAGCGGGACAAGTCCGTAAACTCCCACGATAAGCTTCAACAGTTTTGTTGCCTTGGGTGAGGTCGCGGAACTCACGCTTCTTCCGTCCCATGACTTCGAGGAATGAAGCGGCACGAAAGTAGCTTGGAAGTCCGGCCAGTGATGATTGTTCCACCGGGCAGAGTACGCCTGTGGCTGTCCCACCATTGAGCTGCAGCCCCTTCAGAAGAAGGAAGCAAAGGTGACAAAGCTAGCAGGGATACAACAGCCAGACTCCATCTCATAGGTGATGTCATGGAGCCGATCATCAAGATCCGTGAGGCTTAATTGAGCTGCGGTACACACTTGGGTTGAGGCGCATGAAATCATGCAGAGTTACCGGGCTGGCTGTTGGTTCATATTGGGGCGAGGAAATCGAGCCATTATATTCTCCATGAACTGGCGATTCATCTCGAAAGCTGTTGGATCATTCCAGCCATGTACTCAAAGCGGTGGTGGGGCGTTACACCACGCATCACTAATTACCACCTGGTCTAACCATCCTGCTAATATATAACAGGGGTAGTTCAGCATTGAGAAATTTGCAAAGACAAGAATCATTCATGACGAATCATGCATAATGGAAGGAGCACGATAGCTACTACATAGTAGTCGGCATAACTTACAAAAGGGGTCATGCATAGAGTTCAGTACACAGAGTTCAGTACATAGACTAAAACATCATAGGCGGCACGCAGGCTCGCGGCGATAGCAACTAATGCTAATAAGCAAGACTACATCAGTCCCACGCGGTACTGCGGAGGTAGCTGTAGCCTGAAAGCTGGTAGTGCGGCAGCGGATAGTCCTCCACATCTGTGGCCTGTGGGCCGCGGATACTCTGGTGCAGACCCCGACGCTCAGGTGGTAGAAGAGGACCAAGCGCGGGAGTGTAGCCTCCCACATCTGGCCAACCGACACCCTGGGGCATCACGGTCCTGGCTGGGTAGATCGCAGAACGCGGCAGCTCTCTAGATCGGACAAAGGGGTGCAACAGCGTCAGAGCACGGCAAAGGTGCTGACGGGTGGTGTACAACTCGTGGCGAAGAGCTCGGTTAGCTCGATCCAGCCCATCAGCATGCAGAACCAAGTTCTGATGGTAGAAGGGCTCTCGTGACAAAGGGAGTAGGCATCAGGTAGTAACCTCCGCACCAACATCGATGCGATAGCAATGTGCTTGAAGGGGAGGTGTCCAACTCCCGATACTCCCCACGAAGACGTGTCGAGCAGCATAAGCAAAGATCGCGTGGATCGCCATATCGATAGTCACCCCAACACCATGTGCGGTGTGCACAAGAGTGGAGTCATACTCCCGAGAGTAGAGGTGGACGGCGGTACGGTACTGCTCATGGTTAAAGTCCCGGTACTCCTCAAAGACAAGGTACTTGGGGTGCGGCGATAACCTAGATAGGTCATCATCTCCGCTTAGCACCGCAGTGATCCTGAGGCACCAATGGCCGTCAGGTGGTGGACGACCGCTCGTGGGTTCCATCTGAAAACAAAGATGTTTCAAAGGAGTCAAATGACAGGGTGGAAATTGTTCAAAACACTATTCTAAGGAATAACTATGGCTTTATCCAACTTTGGGGTGAATGTGGTCACGGGATCCTAGTGTTAGAGTTAGTAAATTCGTTTAACCCAAGTAGAAGAGAGTTCAGAGTCCCACAGTAAAGGTCGAGGAGTAAAAGATGCTAGTACCACCCGATGGCGACGTGGGCCCGTAAGACACACAGCCATGTTAGTAAAAGTTTTTTGCAATGTCTAGACTCAACTTCGGCCAAGGAGTGTGGAAGGGGATTCTACAGCAATGGGCTCGATACCAACTTTAGGACGCTCGATTCAATCGTGACACTAATCATGCACGCAAACGTGTACGATCAAGATCAGGGACTCACAGGAAGATATCACAACACAACTCTAAAACATAAATAAGTCATACAAGCATCATAATACAAGCCAGGGGCCTCAAGGGCTCGAATACAAGTTCTCGATCATAGACGAAGTCGGGCCGGAAGCAACAATATCTCGAAAGTACGCAGACATAAGTTAAAACAAGTTTGCCTTAAGAAGGCTAGCACAAACCGGGATACAGATCGAAGAGGCGTAGGCCTCCCCGCCTCGATCCTCCTAACTACTCCTGGTCGTCGTCAGCGGGCTACACATAGTAGTAGGCACCTCCAGTGTATTACTCGTCCTCGACGGTGGCATCTGGCTCCTGGGCTCCATCGTCTGGTTGTAGCAATCGGGTAAAGAAAGGGGGAAAAGGGGGAACAAGGCAACCGTGAGTACTCATCCAAAGTACTCGCAAGCAAGGAGCTACACTACATAAGCATGGGTATATGTGTAAAGGGCCATATCAGTGGACTGAACTACATGTAATGCCGTAATAAGAGGGGATAACTAACTCGTCAAGACTACGCTCGCAGCCTCCGCCTTGCAAAAGCATGTAGAAGAGAGTAGATCAAGTCCTCCAAGTAGCATCACATAGCATAATCCTACCCGGCGACCCCCTCCTCGTCGCCCTGTTAGAGAGCGATCACCAGGTTGTATCCGGCACTTGGAAGGGTGTGTCTTATTAAGTATCCGGTTCTAGTTGTCATAAGGTGAAGGTACAACTCCAAGTCATCCTGTTACCGAAGATCACGGCTATTCGAATAGATTAACTTCACTGCAGGGTGCACCACATAACCCAACACGCTTGATCCCATTTGGCCGGACACACTTTCTTTGGGTCATGCCCGGCCGCTGAAGGTCAACACGTCGCAGCCCCACCTAGGCATAACAGAGAGGTCAATACGCGGTCTAAACCTTAAGCAAGACAGGGTTCGGGCCCATCGCTTTAGCACATTACGACGCTATGCGTGACAAGGCCGGAAGGCATCTAGCCTAGCAGTGCGTTCCACCAATCCGACGCGCTACCGCTCAGCCGTTGATGTCACGAAGTGCTTCGGCCGATACCACCGGCTGTCGAGTGCCCATAACTGTTCCTCAGCGTAAGTTGGTTAGTGCGTATAGACCAAATGGCCGACTCGCATCAAATACCAAGATCTCAAGCAGCGGGTTAAGTATCCGGCTAACGCCACTGTGGCCTGGCCCACCTCTCTCCTAGGCGGTCTCAACCTGCCCCTGCCGCCCGCCACAAAGATCCACTCGCTGGTGCTCCTACGAGCCGAATCTGCCTCTTTAGTCACCATGTATCATGTATTAGTATGTAAGTATACTCGTGATCACCTCCCGAGTGATCACGGCCCAATAGTATAGCATGCCAGACGGACAAGAATGTAGGGCCACAGATGGAAATACTAGCATCCTATACTAGGCAAGTAGGATTGCAGGTAAAGGTATCAATGTAAGTAGCAAAGACAAAGCTATGCATTAGGATAGGAATAGGAAAGCAAGAACATGCTACACTACTCTAATGCAAGCAGATAGAGGAGAGTAGGTGATATCCGTGATCAAGGGGGGGCTTGCCTGATTGCTTTGGCAAGAAGGAGGTCGCCAACTCCGTAGTCGAATCCGGGCGGCAAGCAGCTGGCCGGTCTCGTAGTCTACCGGAGAGAAGAGGGGAAGAAACAATGAATACAATGCAAACAGATGCATAACGATGCATGACAAAGCAATATGTGATGCTAGGCGTGCCCTAACGCGGTATGAGGTGATACCGGTGAAGGGGGGAAACATCCGGGAAAGTATTCCCGGTGTTTCGCGTTTTCGGAGAGATGAACCAGAGGGGAAAAGTTGCGTGTTCGATATGTTAGGGATGTGTGGTATGACAGGCTGCTGCGATCCAGATTCGCCTCGTCGCTCGAGCAACTTTCATGTACAAAGTATTTTCATCCGAAAGTTACGGATTAAAAGATATGATTTTCTAAATAATTAAATCATTTTAAAGATTTTAATTATTTATTTAAATCCAACATTATCCAAAACAGTGAATGATGACGCAGGCATGACATCAGAGTGATGTCAGCAGGTCAACTGGTCGGTTGACCAGTCAAACCAGACAGGTGGGTCCAGTGGGTCCCACATGTCATTGTCTGGGTCACTAACAGGGGGGTTTAGTCTAACTAAATGGGTTAATTAGGGGGTGGGACCCAGTAGTCAGTGACCGCTTAGTTAATTAAATTAATTAACGAAATAATTAGCATTTTATTTGTTTACAAAATGTTTTAAATGGTGTGGGCCCGCATGTCGCTGGCGATAGCTGCCACATCAACAGAAGTTGACCCGGTCAACTTGGCGATTAGCCCCTGTGCCCACGTGCAGCGACCAGAGGGTGGGGCCCAGCCAGCCGTCGGTGACGCGCCGAGCGACCCGCCAATTCAAATGCAGGCGGCCCTCGCTCGAAAGTTGGCCGGAATCGCGCTACGGGGCACCAAAATGAGCGCGGCCGGGCACGTTAGAACGGCGAGACGACGACATGTCGGTTGGTGGTGGTTACGCGGGCAGTGGTGGCCGGAAACGAGCGCGGTGAGCTCATCGGCGGTGAGGTGGTTCAGGCGTGATACGACGACGGCGACGCAGCGCGCTTCGGGGCTAACGGGAAGGCAAGGGGGGCGGCGCGACGCGCTGAGCACAAAGGGCTCGGCCCCGTGACCATTTGGTCACCGGAAGGGCGCCGACGACGAAGCGCAGCGTAACGCTGCTCGGGCGCCTAACGCGCAAGGGCATAGGGGCCATATGGAAGGCTGCGCTGGTGCGTTTGCTCCCTAGACGCGCCAGAACACGATGCCGCGTTTCAGCGAAAGCACGACGGAGAGCATGGCCTCGGCGGCGAGGCGATCCGCGGCAACGGGCTCTCGGCAATGGCGATGAGATAGCTACGGGGCGTGAGGGGCTTAACGAGGAGGAGTGGGAGGCGGGGGAGCTCACCGTGCGGCACGCAAGATGGCCCGTGGTAGCTTAGTAGCAGCAGAGGAGTGTCGCCGGAGTTGGGGAAGAATAGCGGCGACCAGAGATGTGGAAGAAGGGAGCGTTGCAGCAGCGCCTCCGAACTCCAGCTGTGGCCACCGGTGGACGAGGAACACGATGGAGGCGACGACGGACACGCAGGCGTGGCGAGGCGATGGCTATGGACGCGCGATTCACGGCGGCGGGTCCATGGCGGTGTTCGGGCGTGGTGGGGAACGAGGGGGAGAGCGAGGTGGATCTGATGGGGGAGGCGCAGGGACCGAGGGGAGAGTGGGGGCGAGTGGGAGGAGAGACCGAGGGGCGCAAGGTCGGCGTCAGATTCACCTCGACGCCGGCGAGCTGGTCTCAGGTGGCGACCAGAGGCGGCGCGATCGAGGAACAGGAAGGGTGCGGTGTCGGGAGCTGGGCCGGCCGGGCCGACAGTGCTGGTTATGGCCAAAGGTGGGGTCAGGGCTGCGGGTGGGTTGGCCGGTTTGGGTTCGGCCTGGCTAGCAGCTGGGCCGATTGGCCCAGTGGGGAGGGGGTTCTCCTTTTGTTTTATTTTCACTTTTCTTTTTATTTATTTCTTTTTCTGTTTTATTCCATTTTAAAGTAATTAGGCATTTTCTAAAAATGTGTTTACTTCACCATAATTACCATTGCAATATATGGCACCCAATTTAACATTTTTGTTTTGGCTTTTGAAAACATTGGGTGTTTGTCACTAATTCATTTTTGAATTTGCAATGTTTTTGAACTACCACTTAATTAGCAATAGTAACATAGATGACATGGCATCATCAGGAGAGTTTTACTGTGGCCTAATTATCCGGGCGTTACAATTCCAATTTCATTCGTTTATAGTTCCAGGATCCCGTGTCATCACATAGCCTATACCATGTCGATGCATCTCCCTTCAAAGATAAAGGGAAGACCTTCTTATTAACAACATCATCGGGTATACCTGCAAGCTTAAATAAACCACAAACTTCATCCACATATATTAGGTGCTCATGAGGATGCTTTGTTCCGTCTCCTACAAATGGATTATCTAGCAGTTTTTCTAACATACCCGAAGGAACATCAAAGGGAACATTTTCATTTTCAGTAGGTTCAATAGGTTGAGGAGAAATTCTTTGCTCTACTGGTCGGGGTGAAGATACCCCGAACAAGCCCCTCAGAGGATTACTTTCCATAGTGACAAGTGACAATAAATTTCAGCACACTATATAAATTTTTCTTTACCAAATTCCACCTACCAAACGCGCTTCACTCCCGCAACGGCGCGCTTTTAAAAGAGTCTTGATGACGCACAAGTATAGGGGATCTATCGTAGTCCTTTCAATAAGTAAGAGTGTCGAACCTAACGAGGAGCAGAAGGAAATGATAAGCGGTTTTCAGCAAGGTATTCTCTCGTAAGCATCTGAAATAAGTGGTAACAGATAGTTTTGCGATAAGATAATTTGTAACGAGCAACAAGTAACAAAACTAAATAAAGTGCAGCAAGGTGGCCCAATCATTTTTGTAGCAAAGGACAAGCCTGGACAAACTCTTATATACAGAAAAGTGCTCCCGAGGACACATGGGAATATCGTCAAGCTAGTTTTCATCACATTCATATGATTCGCGTTCGGTACTTTGATAATTTGATATGTGGGTGGACCGGTGCTTGGGCGCTGTTCTTACTTGAACAAGCATCCCACTTATGATTAACCTCTATTGCAAGCATCCGCATCTAGAACAAAAGTATAAAGGTAAACCTAACCATAGCATGAAACATATGGACTCAAATCAACCCCTTACGAAGCAACGCATAAACTAGGGTTTAAGATTTTGTCACTCTAGCAACCCATCATCTACTTATTACTTCCCCATGCCTTCCTCTAGGCCCAAATAATGGTGAAGTGTTATGTAGTCGACGTTCACATAACACCACTAGAGGCTAGACAACATACATCTCATCAAAATATCGAATCTAATACCAAATTCACATCACTACTAATAGCAAGACTTCTCCCATGTCCTCGTGAACAAACGTAACTACTCACAAAGCATATTCATGTTCATAATCATAGGGGTATTAATATGCATAAAGGATCTGGAACATATGATCTTCCACCAAATAAACCTACTAGCATCAACTACAAGGAGTAATCAACACTACTAGCAACCTACTAGTACCAATCCCGGACTTGGAGACAAGAATTGGATACAAGAGATGAACTAGGGTTTTGAGATGAGATGGTGCTGGTGAAGATGTTGATGGAGATTGCCCTATCCCGTTGAGAGGAGCATTGGTGATGACGATGGTGATGATTCCCCCCTCCCGGAGGGAAGTGTCCCAGCAGAACAGCTCCGCCAGAGCCCTAGATTGTTCTCGCCAAGGTTCCGCCTCGTGGTGGCGGAGTTTCGTCCCAAAGGTTGCTTATGATTTTTCCTTGACGAAAGACCTCATATAGCAGAAGATGGCCATCTGAGAGTTAATAGAGGCCCACGAGGCAGGGGGGCGCGCCTGGGGTAGGGCACGGCCCCACCCTCGTGGGCTGTGTGGGTCTCCTCCAGTGTACTTCTTTTCGCTCAATATTTTTATTATTTCCAAAAGTTACTTTCATGGAGTTTCAGGACTTTTTAGAGTTGTGCAATAGGTCTCTAATATTTGCTTCTTTTTCCAGCCCGAATTCCAGTCAAGGCATTCTCCTCCTTATGTAAACCTTGTAAAATAAGAGAGAATAGGCATAAGTATTGTGACATAATGTGTAGTAACAACCCATAATGCAATAAATATCGATATAAAATCATGATGCAAAATGGACGTATCAGGGGGTTTGGTTTTATTTTTTATTTTTCCTTTAATTTTGTGTTTTCCATTTAATTGAGAGATTGTTTTTACATTATAATGAGTTGTTAATCACTAGGTGAAAGTATCGCGGATTAGTTTGAACTGGATATGGATCGTCCTAAGTGATCAAGTAATATGGATATGGCATATTACTTGATGATCACTTAGCTAGCTAGGATCCATCCAGTTGAAACTAATCTGCGGTTTCTTTCAGAAATGATATAATAACTCATCATCATCATCATATTAATATAAAAACTCTTTCACATCATATCATCACCAACAACATTAGCTAGCTAATAATCATCATAGTCGTCATTACCACTATTTAATCATCATAGTCATTACCGCTATCTAATCATCACCAACACCAGCTTAAAGAAGAAACATTCACTTGTACCAGAAGCAAAGATATCATCGAGTTCAACATGGTCATGAGATTATAAGCGTTCATAAGACCACAAAAGCAAATCACTTTGAGATTAAGTTCAGGACGAAGAACACGGACATGAGAGGACAAGTACTAAGAGCATGAACTAGCTAATCACTCTTGCTGCTACTCTCTCAGGTAAAATAGCATAGAACATGTGTATAAATCCTGAATCATCATATTGGAGCATGCAGATGAACCTGTCTCCTAATCGTGGGCTGCGCTTCGTCTGATTCTTGCTGCCCCCTAGTACTTCTCTGCGATCCTTCACAATTTTGCTCCAGTCTTTCACTATTAAGCATTCCTTGGTTTTAGAAATCCTGAATGCACTCATGTGCGCTGTAGGATGTCTTGGCCATAAGCTAACCATTGACATGCGACCTTTAGTCTCGATCCACTGAGGCACAACTATCATCGGGAGAACCTGTTGAAGAACATCGTATAGTAACATACTTAGCAATGGAGTTTAGCTTAAAAATAATGTATGCAAAAGATGCACTGAGGACAAATAGTAAAAATCTTACCATCTTGCCTAAATAGATGTGACTGTAGTTCAATACGAACACTATTGGTCGCACGTTTTGAGTACTAAGACTTTCAAATTCAGGAAAATAATTTCTCTTGACAGCATCAAGATCCTCAAGCCATGAAACATAAAGACATATCTCCTCGCAGTTTAGTTCAGCCCCGGGACAGTGGATGGTCCTGTCTACCAAGGGCCGGACATTATTGCTTGAATGAAAATAAGCTGTCAATAGAAATTAGTTGTCAACTATTTTTGAACAAACAATATCGAAGACATAAATATGGTTGAGAAACTCACATAATGGTAGAACTGGAGGCATCTGCACGTCGACCCAAATGTCTCTATTACCTTCAATATCATCTTCCCAACGAATATCAAAGGTGACAACTATATCAGGCTCAAATGCATAAGCCTTGCATAGTGCTTGCCAAGTTTTGCATTTAAAATGGGTGTAGGTGTCTGCATTGTATACGTCGAAGGTATAACCATGCTCGGTCTTCAAGTAAACTCTCTTTACCTCCATAGTTTTGTTAGGACTGAAACCTATCTTATCCAAGACAAAAATTCTTGCATGGCAGGGGATACGCCAGTGGAATAGTGAAAAAATAAAATTATAAGTTGAAGCAAATGAAGCATAAGTCATGCTTAATTATGAAAAAAGACTTGTCGTTGTGACTTACTATATCCACTTCGAAGGTCTCATCCAGCTTTATGCTGAAGTGCCTATCATCAACTAGGAAATTTCTGTCGCACAAGCCACACTCGTTGCAAGATTCACACATAATCTAAATTGTTTTCGTTGCCGATTTACATTTCCTATGTTCATAGTTGAAACATTAATTGATAAACACTAACAAGTTCTATTAATTCAACTAATTCAACTAGCTAGTTCTATTAATTCAACTAATTCAACTAAGCAATTACTAAAAATACAATATTTCTATTAATTTTCTTACTAAAAATAAAGTAGCTAGTTCTATATATAGTAAAATTTTAATTATATGATCAAATCTCATATACCTAACTTTAATATATCTAATTCATCACACATTTGACATTAATATATCTAATTTATCTATAACTAAAAGTATAAAAAACTAACTCATCTAACATTAATATCTAGCTAATTCATCTAATTCATCTAACATTTGACATTACTATCTAACATATATTTCTATCTAATTCATCTAACATCTGACATTAATATCTAACATTTATATATATAATCATCTAACAATGGACATTAATCTAAGATTTATATAAACTAAAAGTATAAAAACTAAAATACAAAAAACAGAAAAAAATCATAAAGAAAAATATGTCCCCTGTTTGTGTGGTGGAGAGGTCACGGCAGGGGTCGGGCGGTCGATCTTACAAATAATACGATGGTCATGGCGAGGCGACGGGGCGGTGACGGACGGGCCGGCGGCGTATGTATGCACATGACGGGGCGGCGTACTCACGGGCCGGACGGTTTGGGCGCGACGGGCACGCGGCGAGGGGTGAGGTGATGACGGTACAAAGCGCGATGAAGCAGATGAACAGAAACTAACTGAAATTTCCGTAAGTGCTGTATATATAGGAGAGGCCTTTAGTACCAGTTGGAGCCACCAACCGGTACTAAAGGCCAAATTTGGTTAGGCCAAGCTGTGGGAAGCGACCCCCTTTAGTACCGGGTCGTGGCTGCAACCGGTACTAGAGACCCCCTTCTAGTACCGGTTGGAGCCACGAACCGGTACTAAAGGGGGTGCGCTCCCATCCCGCGGTGCACAAAGTTTAGTCCTACCTCGCCGGGCGAATGGCAGCCGCACTAGTTTATAAACCCCGCGGCCGCTGCTCCTTCGAGCTCCTCTCTAAGGCATGCTTTTGGGCCTAACTTTGGTGCGCTGCCCTGTGAGCCTGCTGCGCCTTATGGCCTTGCATATCCACGCCCAAGGCCAAGTAGGCCCACTGGGCAGCGCGCAAAATTTTTTTATATATTTTTTCTTTTCTGATTTATTTATTTACTTCTATTTATTTCTGAGTAGTTTTTTGCTGTATTTAGAATTTCATTGTGAATAATTTTGCTTTAGGTACAAAAAATTATAACAGATGAGTTTTGGTCCGAAACCCTAATACTTCGAAATAGAGTGTCCAGTTTGTACACGAAGTGCATCCAGTTTTTGCCGTAACCCTCTCTACTTTTTTGCACATGCTATGTGGGTGAAATGATGGTACCATTGCAAAGTTTCAACCTTTTCAGAGTTCATTTTGTTGGGGAACGTAGTAATTTCAAAAATTTCCTACGCACACGCAAGATCATGGTGATGCATAGCAACGAGAGGGGAGAGTGTTGTCCACGCACTCAGAGATCAAAGCGGACGATTCTCGACAACGCGTTGATGTAGTCGTACATCTTTATGATCGACCGATCCTCGTGAGTAAACGCATTTACACTTCCGCTGCTCAGCACATCGCTCAGCTTGGTGACGCCTCGCGAACTCACGGTCCAAGAGAGCTGGGAAGAGCTTGGCCAAGACGACGGTGGTGACAAAGTTGATGATGAAGTTACTGGCGCAGGGCTTCGCCTAAGCACCGCTACGATATGACCGAGGTGGATTATGGTGGAGGGGCACCGCACACGGCTAAGAGAGATCAATGATCAACTTGTGTCTATGGGGTGCCTTGCCTCAAGATATAAAGGAGGAGAGGAGGGAGGCCGTCTGCCCTAGAGGCGCGCCCAAGTGTGGAGGCGATTAGGACTCCAAGTCCTAGTAGGACTCCACCAAGACGAAGGGAGGGAGAAGGAAGGAGAGGGAGGAAAGGAGGAAAGGGGCTGGCCCCTAGTCCACCCGGTTTGGGCTAGGGGCCGCGCCTGCCTTGTCCTGCCTCCTCTCTTCCACCACTTGGCCCATGAGGCCTAATACTTCTTCCCGTATTCTCAGAACTCCCCTGCATTCAAAAATACCCGAATCACTTGGAACCTTTCCGATGTCCGAATATATTCGTCCAATATATCGATCTTTATGTCTCAAACATTTCGAGACTCCTCGTCATGTCCCCAATCTAATCCGGGACCCCGAACTACCTTCGGTACATCAAAACACATAAACTCATAATACCGATCGTCACAATTTAACGTTAAGCGTATGGACCCTACGGGTTCGAGAACTATGTAGACATGACCAAGACACATTTCCGGGTCAATAACCAATAGCGGAACCTGATTTCTCATATTGGCTCCTACATATTCTACTTAAGATCTTTATCGGTCAAACCGCATAACAAAGATACATTGTTCCCTTTGTCATCGGTATGTTACTTGCCCGAGATTCGATCGTCGATATCTCAATACCTAGTTCAATCTCATTACCGGCAAGTCTCTTTACTCGTTCTGTAATACTTCACTCCGCAACTAACTCATTAGTTGCATTGCTTGCAAGGCTTATAGTGATGTGCATTACCGAGAGGGCCCAGAGATACCTCTCCGACAATCGGAGTGACAAATCCTAATCTCGATCTATGCCAACTCAACAAGTACCATCGGAGACACCTATAGAGCACCTTTATAATCACCCGATTACGCTTGTGACGCTTAGTAGCACACAAAGTGCTCCTCCGTATTCGGGAGTTGCATAATCTCATATCATAGGAACATGTATAAGTCATGAAGAAAGCAATAGCAATATACTAAACGATCAAGTGCTAAGCTAATGGAATGGGTTAAGTCAATAACATCATTCTCTAATGATGTGATCCCGTTAATCAAATGACAACTCATGTCTATGGCTAGGAAACTTAACCATCTTTGATTCAACGAGCTAGTCAAGTAGAAGCATACTAGTGACATTCTGTTTGTCTCTGTATTCACACATGTACTAAGTTTCTGGTCAATACAATTCTAGCATGAATAATAAACATTTATCATGATATAAGGAAATATAAATAAGAACTTTAGTATTGCCTCTAGGGCATATTTCCTTCAGTCTCCCACTTGCACTAGAGTTAATAATCTAGTTCACATCACCAAGTGATTTAACACCAATAGTTCACATCACCATGTGATTAATATACAACGGGTTTTACTAGAGTCAATAATCTAGTTCACATCGCTATGTGATTAACACCCAAAGAGTACTAAGGTGTGATCATGTTTTGCTTGTGAGAGAAGTTTAGTCAATGGGTCTGCCAAATTCAGATCCGTATGTATTTTGCAAATTTCTATGTCTACAATGCTCTCAAGACGGAGCTGCTTTAGCTAATTGCTCTAACTTTCAATATGTATCCAGATTGAGACTTAGAGTCATCTCGGATCAGTGTCAAAACTTGCATCTATGTAACCCTTTATTTACCTAACCTTTTGTCACCTCCATAATCGAGAAACATATCCTTATTTTACTAAGGATAATTTCACCGCTCAGTTGATCTACTCCTTGATCACTATTGTACTCCTTGCCAAACTCAAAGTGTAGGGTATACAATAGATCTGGTACACAGCATGGCATACTTTATACAACCTAGGGCTGAGGCATAGGGAATGACTTTCATTCTCTTTCCATCTTCTGCCATGGTCGGGCTTTGAGTCTTACTCAATTTCACACCTTGTAACACAGGCAAGAACTCTTTCTTTGACTGTTCCATTTTAACTACTTCAAAATCTTGTCAAGGTATGTACTCATTGAAAAAACTTATCAAGCGTCTTGATCTATCTCTATAGATCTTGATGCTCAATATGTAAGCAGCTTCACCGAGGTCTTTCTTTGAAAAACTCCTTTCAAATACTCCTTTATGCTTGCTAGAAAATTCTACATTATTTCCGATCAACAATATGTCATTCACATATATTCATCAGAAATGTTGTAGTGCTCTCACTCACTTTGTTGTAAATACAGGCTTCACCGCAAGTCTGTATAAAACTATATGCTTTGATCAACTCATCAAAGCGTCTATTCCAACTCCGAGATGCTTGCACCAGTCCATAGATGGATCGCTGGAGCTTGCACATTTTGTTAGCACTTTTAGGATCGACAAAATCTTCTGGTTGCATCCTATACAACTCTTCTTTAAGAAATCTAGTAAGGAATTTAGTTTTGACATCCATTTGCTAGATTTCATAAAATGTGGCAATTTGCTAATCATGATTCGGACAGACTTAAGCATCGTTATGAGTGAGAAAATCTCATCGTATTCAACACCTTGAACTTTGTCAACACTTTGTTCTCATAAGTGGATCCCATCTCAGATTTCATGGCCTCAAGCCATTTCGCGGAATCTAGGCTCATCGTCGCTTCCTCATAGTTCGTAGGTTCGTCATGGTCTAGTAACATGACCTCCAGAACAGGATTACTGCATCACTCTGGTGCGGATCTCACCGTTGACTTCCACGAGGTTGAGTTGTAACTTGATCTGAAGTTACATGATCATCATTAGCTTCCTCACTAATTGGTGTAGGAGTCACAGGAGCAGATTTCTGTGATGAACTACTTTCCAATAAGGGAGCAGGTACAGTTACCTCATCAAGTTCTACTTTCCTCCCACTGACTTCTTTAGAGAGAAACTCCTTCTCTAGAAAGGATCCATTCTTAGCAACGAATGTCTTGCCTTAGGATCTGTGATAGAAGGTGTACCCAACATTTCTCTGATTTTGGTTTGAGCTTATCAGGATGAAACTTTTTCACATAAGCATCGCAACCCCAAACTTTAAGAAATGACAACTTTGGTTTCTTGCCAAACCACAGTTCATATGGTCTCATCTCAACGGATTTAGATGGTGCCTTATTTAACGTGAATGCAGCTGTCTCTAATGCATAATCCCAAAACGATAGTGGTAAATCGGTAAGACACATCATAGATTGCACCATATCTAATAAAGTACGATTACGATGTTCGGACACAACATTATGATGTGGTGTTCCAGGTGGCGTGAGTTGCGAAACTATTACGCATTGTTTCAAATGAAGACCAAACTTGTAACTTAAATATTCTCCTCCCGATCAGATTGTAGAAATTTTATTTTCTTGTTACGATGATTTTCCACTTCACTCTAAAATTATCTGAACTTTTCAAATGTTTCAGACTTATGTTTCATCAAGTAGATATACCCATATCTGCTCAAATCATCTGTGAAGGTCAGAAAATAATGATACCCGCCGCGAGCCTCAATACTCATCGGATCACATACATCAGTATGTATTATTTCGAATAAGTCAGTTGCTTGTTCCATTGTTTTGGAGAACGGAGTCTTAGTCATCTTGCCCATAACTCATAGTTCGCAAGCATCAAGTGATTCCAAAATCCCATCAGCATGGAGTTTCTTTATGCGCTTTACACCAATATGACCTAAACGGCAGTGGCACAAATAAGTTGCACTATCATTATTAACTTTGCATCTTTTGGCTTCAATATTATAAATATGTGTATCACTACGATCGAGATGTAACAAACCATTTTCATTGGGTGTATGACCATAGAAGGTTTTATTCATGTAAACAGAACAACAATTATTCTCTAACTTAAATGAATAACCGTAATGCAAAAAACATGACCAAATCATATTTATGCTCAATGCAAACACCAAATAACACTTATTTGGGTTCAACACTAATCCCGAAAGTATAGGGAGTGTGCGATGATGATCATATCAATCTTGGAACTACTTCCAACACACATCGTCACCTCGCCTCTTAACTAGTTTCTGCTTATTTTGCAACTCCGCTCGAAAGTTACTACTCTAGCAACCGAACCATATCAAATGCCGAGGGGTTGCTACAAACACTAGTAAAGTACACATCAATAACATGTATATCCTATATACGTTTGTTCACTTTGCCATCCTTCTTATCCGCCAAGTATCTAGGGCAGTTCAACTTCCAGTGAGCATATCCTTTGCAGTAGAAGCACTCAGTTTCAGGCTTGGGTCTAGCTTTGGGCTTCTTCACGGAGCAAAGAACTTGCTTGCCGCTCTTTTGAAGTTCCCTTCTTCCCTTTACCCTTTTCTTGAAACTAGTGGTCTTGTCAATCATCAACACTTGATGCTTTTCTTGATTTCTACCTTCACGATTTCAAGATCATGAAGAGCTTGGGAATCGCTTTCCGTTATCCCTTGCATATTATAGTTCATCACGAAGTTCTAGTAACTTGGTGATAGTGACTAGAGAACTCACAATCACTATCTTATCTGGAAGATTAACTCCCACTTGATTCAAGTGATTGTAGTACTCCGACATTCTGAGCACATGCTCACTAGCTGAGCTACTCTCCTCCATCTTGTAGGGAAAGTACTTGTCAAAGGTCTCATACCTTTCGACATGGGCATGAGTCTGAAATACTAAATTCAACTCTTGGAACATCTCATATGCTCTGTGGCGTCTCAAAAACGTCTTTGAAGCCCCGACTCTAAGCCGTAAAGTATGGTGCACTAAACTATCAAGTAGTCATCATATCAAGCTTGCCAAACGTTCACAACGTCTGCATTTGCTCCTGCAATCGGTCTGTCACCTAGCGGTGCATCAAGGACATAATTCTTCAATGCAGCAATGAGGATAATCCTCAGATCATGGATCTAATCCGCATCATTGCTAGTAACATCTTTCAACTTAGTTTTCTCTAGTAACATATCAAAAATAAAACAGGGGAGCTAAACGCGAGCTATTGATCTACAACATAGATATGCTAATACTACCAGGACTAAGTTCATGATAAATTAAAGTTAAATTAATCAAATTACTTAAGAACTCCCACTTAGATAGACATTCCTCTAATCATCTAAGTGATCACGTGATCCATATCAACTAAACCATGTCCGATCACCACGTGAGATGGAGTAGTTTTCAATGGTGAACATCACTATGTTGATCATATCTACTATATGATTCACGCTCGACCTTTCGGTCTCAGTGTTTCGAGGCCATATCTGCATATGCTAGGCTCGTCAAGTTTAACCTAAGTATTTCTGCGTGTGTAAAACTGGCTTGCACCCGTTGTATATGAACGTAGAGCTTATCACACCCGATCATCACGTGGTGTCTCGGCACGACGAACTTTGGCAACGGTTCATACTTAGGGAGAACACTTGTACCTTGAAATTTTTAGTGAGAGATCAACTTATAATAATATCGTCAATCAAGCAGAATAAGATGCATAAAGGATAAACATCACATGCAATCAATATAAGTGAGATGATATGGCCATCATCATCTTGTGCCTTTGATCTCCATCTCCAAAGCACCGTCATGATCACCATCATCACCGGCACGACACCTTGATCTCCATCATAGCATCGTTGTTGTCTCGCCAACTATTGCTTCTACGACTATCGCTACCGCTTAGTGATAAAGTAAAGCAATTACTGTATGCATTGCATTGCATACAATAAAGCGAAAACCATATGGCTCTCGCCAGGGTCGATAACTCTGTTACAAAACATGATCATCTCATACAATAAAATATAGCATCATGTCTTGACCATATCAAATCACAACATGCCCTGTAAAAACAAGTTAGACGTCCTCTACTTTGTTGTTGCAAGTTTTACGTGGCTGCTACGGGCTGAGCAAGAACCATTCTTACCTACGCATCAAAACCACAACGATATTTCGTCAAGTTAGTTATGTTTTAACCTTCACAAGGACCGGGCGTAGTTACACTCGATTCAACTAAAGTTGGAGAAACTGACACCCGCCAGCCACCTTTGTGCGAAGCACGTCGGTAGAACCAGTCTCGCGTAAGCGTACGTGTAATGTCGGTCCGGGCCGCTTCATCCAACAATACCGCCGAATCAAAGTATGACATGCTGGTAAATAGTATGACTTGTATCGCCCACAACTCATTTGTGTTCTACTCATGCATATAACATCTACGCATAAACCTGGCTCTGATACCACTGTTGGGGAACGTAGTAATTTTAAAAATTTCCTACGCACACGCAAGATCATGGTGATGCATAGCAACGAGAGGGGAGAGTGTTGTCCACGTACCCTCATAGACTGAAAGCAGAAGCATTATGACAAGGCGGTTGATGTAGTCGTACGTCTTCACGATCGACCGATACTCAGTACCGAACGTACGGCACCTCCGCGTTCAGCACACGTTTAGCTCGGTGACGTCCCGCGAACTCACGATCCAGTAGAGCTTCATCAGCACGACGGCGTGATGACGGTGTTGATGAAGTTACCGATGCAGGGCTTCGCCTAAGCACCGCTACGATATGACCGAGGTGGATTATGGTGGAGGGGGGCACCGCACACGGTTAAGAGAGATCAATGATCAAATTGTGTCTATGGGGTGCCCCTTGCCTCAGTATATAAAGGAGGAGAGGAGGGGAGACCGGCCGGCAGGCCCTAGAGGCGCGCCCAAGTGTGGAGTCCTACTAGGACTCCAAGTCCTAGTAGGAGTCCACCAAGAGGAAGGGAGGGAGAAGGAAGGAGAGGGAGGAAAGGAGGAAAGGGGGGCCGGCCCCCTAGTCCAATTCGGTTTGGGCTAGGGGGGCCGCACGCCCTGCCTTGTCTTGCCTCCTCTCTTCCACCACTTGGCCCATGAGGCCCAATACTTCTTCCCCCGTATTCCCGTAACTCCCCAGACTCAAAATACCCGAATCACTCGGAACCTTTCCGATGTCCAAATATAGTCGTCCAATATATCGATCTTTACGTCTCGACCATTTCGAGACTCCTTATCATGTCCCTGATCTCATCCGGGACTCCGAACTACCTTCGGTACATTAAAACACATGAACTCATAATACCGATCGTCACCGAACGTTAAGCGTGCGGACCCTACAGGTTCGAGAACTATGTAGACATGACCGAGACACGTTTCCGGTCAATAATCAATAGCGGAACCTGGATGCTCATATTGGCTCCCACATATTCTACGAAGATCTTTATCGGTCAAACCGCATAACAACATACGTTGTTCCCTTTGTCATTGGTATGTTACTTGTCCGAGATTCGATCGTCGGTATCTCAATACCTAGTCCAATCTCGTTACCGACAAGTCTCTTTACTCGTTCCGTAGTACATCATCCCGCAACTAACTCATTCGTTGCATTGCTTGCAAGGCTTATAGTGATGTGCATTACCGAGAGGGCCCAGTGATACCTCTCCGACAATCGGAGTGACAAGTCCTAATCTCGATCTAAGCCAACTCAACAAGTACCATTGGAGACACCTGTAGAGCACCTTTATAATCACTCAGTTACGTTGTGACATTTAGTAGCACACAAAGTGTTCCTCCGATATTCAGGAGTTGCATAATCTCATAGTCATAGGAACATGTATAAGTCATGAAGAAAGCAATAGCAATATACTAAACGATCAAGTGCTAAGCTAACAGAATGGGTCAAGTCAATCACATCATTCTCTAATGATGTGATCCCGTTAATCAAATGACACTCATGTTCATGGCTAGGAAACTTAACCATCTTTGATTCAACGAGCTAGTCAAGTAGAAGCATACTAGTGACATTCTGTTTGCCTATGTATTCACACATGTACTAAGTTTCCGGTTAATACAATTCTAGCATGAATAATAAACATTTATCATGATATAAGGAAATATAAATAACAACTTTATTATTGCCTCTAGGGCATATTTCCTTCACATTTGTAGTGCTTTTCAATTTCAGTGTCATTTAACTCAAAACAAATCAGTAAATGCATGAAAAATAGCAAATGAAGGCAGAAAGGGTTGAAAGTTGACGACCTGGCTTTGAATGGTGCATAATGAACGCACAAAAAGTCTGGAGTTGTAATAAGTTTAAAAAATGAAGTGCCTTTGTAACAGATGAGTTTTGGTCTGAAACCCTGATACTTCGGAAGAGAGTGTCCAGTTTGTACACGAAGTGCATCCAGTTCTTGTTCGCTACCGAGTACTAACGGACGAACGTCCACAAATTAACAAACCTAGATAACTAAACCGTTGAGAAGAATAAAACCGAACTAAATAAAGAAAACCGGGGGGGTTTGTGGTCTATACTGGTTCGGGCAAATAAACCGGCGGCGACAACGGTTTCCGACGAGGCAGATCGTTTCGGCGGCGCGGCGGGTCCGGCGGCGGGGCGAGGCGACGGGGGGCACCGGCGGTTCGGTGGCGGCGCTCGTGAACGGCAACGGTAAGGCAAGCAGCGGGCGGTTTCACGTATGGAGCAGCTGCGCGAGGAGAGAGAGGGCGGCGGCGGCGCAGGCTTATATAGAGGGGGCGAGAGGTTGCGTGGAGGACGGGCAGGGGGCAAAGGCGGCGGGCGCAGAGTCCGGAGGGCAACCTGACGACGTTTGGCGGCCGACGGCGACGGCAGGTCTTCCGCCGAAGAGAGACGCCAGGCTGGTTCTGGGCCGTGGCTCTGCCCGGCTATTGGCTGCCCAATTGGCCACATGTAAGTTTTTAAAAAAATAGTCAGACGAAAAGAATAAAAACAAAAAGAAATAAAAATATTATATAGGCATATAATATATCAAAAAATTTCCTAAAAAATATTTTCTACAGCATGAACATTTTTCTAGCATCAAATAAAATTCTCAAAAATTCAAATAAAGCAAATAGTGCTACTGCTGCAATAAAATCCAATAAAAATCATTTTAAAAATACCAATATAATTTCAAATTTATTTCTCTCCAATTTTCTATTGAAGGGAATCATTTTACCCTATTTTCCGTATATTTTATTTTTGGAGGAAAATAATCTGAATAAATCCAAATAACTCCAAATTGAAAATAATTTCCAAAAGGACTTTAAATTTGATCCTTTTAAACTCCCAACTCATATTTCATATGTTTTGACGAAGTCATTTTATCTTCTCTCATGAAAATCATTGAGTTGCTTGAAGTTTCTGAATTTGAAAATATTTCCAAATAAAATTCAAATCTTTTCGAAACCCCTTTTCATTTATTTAAATGGAAAAAGTCATGTCATCTTCTCTCCAAGGTTTTGTGGTGAAAAGAATTTGAATTTATAAATGCAAAAATAAAAGTTTGGGAAAGTCCTTTTATTCCCTCTCATTTAACTTTCAAAAAGTTTTGAATTTCACTCAATTTCACACAAGCAACCACACCACAATCAAACAATCAATCAAATCTATCTATTTATTATAACATTCCAAAATTTAGAATTTTGGGATGTTACATCTAGTTTTTGTTGTAACCCTCTCTATTTTTTGCACAGGCAATGTGGGTGAAATGATGCTACCATGCCAAGTTTCAACCTTTTCAGAGTTCATTTGTAGTGCTTTTCAATTTTAGGGTCATTTAGCTCAAAACAAATCAGTAAATGCATGAAAAATAGCAAATGAAGGCACAAACGGTTGACAGTTGACGACGTGGCTTTGAATGGTGCATAATGAGCGCACAAAAAGTCTGGAGTTGTAGTACGTTTAAAAAAATGAAGTGCCTTTGAAACACATGAGTTTTGGTCCGAAACCCTGATACTTCGAAAGAGAGTGTCCAGTTTGTCCACGAAGTGCATCCAGTTTTTGTCGCAATCCTACTTTTTTGCACATGCTATGTGGGTGAAACAATGATACCATGCCAAGTTTCAACCTTTTCAGAGTTCATTTGTAGTGCTTTTCAATTTTAGCGTTATTTAGCTCAAAACAAGTCAGTAATTGCATGAAAAATAGCAAATGAAGGCACAGAGGGTTCAAAGTTAATGACGTGTCTTTGAATGGTGCATAATGAATGCACAAAAATTCTGGAGTTGTAATAAGTTTAAAAAAATAATGTGCCCTTATAACAGATGAGTTTTGGTCCGAAACCCCGACATTTCGGAAGAGAGTGTCCAGCTTTGTACACGAAGTGCATCCAGTTTTTGCCAGAACCTCTCTACTTTTTTGCACATGCTATGTGGGTGAAATAATGGTACCATGCCAAGTTTCAACCTTTTCAGAGTTCATTTGTAGTGCTTTTCAATTTCAGGTCATTTAGCTCAAAACAAATCAAGAAATGCATGAAAAATAGCAAATGAAGGCACAAAGGGTTGAAAGTTGACGACGTGGCTTTGAATGGTGCATAATGAATGCAAAAAAAAGTCTCGAGTTGTAATAAGTTTAAAAAAATGAAGTGCCTTTGTAACAGATCAGTTTTGGTCTGAAACCCTGATACTTCGAAAGAGAGTGTCTAGTTTGTACACGAAGTGCATCCAGTTTTTGCCGTAACCCTCTCTACTTTTTTGCACATGCTATGTGGGTGAAATGATGATACCATGCCAAGTTTCAACCTTTTCAGAGTTTATTTGTAGTGCTTTTCAATTTCAGGGTCATTTAGCTCAAAACAAATCAGTAAATGCATGAAAAATAGCAAATGAAGGCACAAAAAGTCCGGAGTTAAAGTAAGTTATTAAAAATGAAAGAGAGGCGACAGCCACTCAAGACGTTGTTTATCTTTCGTGCCTAGAGGAATAGGTAGACCGCACGGAGCTATGTGTAGGTTTTGTCCAAACCCCGATAGCTCCGCGCGCCTACACCACTTCCTCAAGGCCTCGGCTAGGCAACGCAGGTGAGCATTGCGCCTTCCTTCATCGCCTCTACACTCGTGGCTTATAAACCGCCGCAAGTGCCTCTCGCCATGCAGGTGGGACTAAAAACAGCTGCAAAATGAATCAACTAAAAACACTAGTAATCGGTTCATGCCACAAACCGCATCAAGGTGCTAGTGGGGCCTCAGCCTGCCATAGCTCACACAGCCTTTCTTTAGTACCGGTTCGTCGCATCTAACCGGGTACTAATGAGCTCCGCCTACTTAGTCATTTAAAACCGCACTAATGGTCACATTAGTGCCGGTTTTGTTACAAACCGGGACTAATGTGCTTCACATTAGGCCCTTTTTCTACTAGTGATAGCTGATAGCCCACAAGTATACGGGATCGTTTGTAGCCTTTTCCGATAAATAAGAGTGTCGAACCCAACGAGGAGCTAAAGGTAGAACAAATATTCTCTCAAGTTCTATCGACCACCGATACAACTCTACGCACACTTGACGTTCGCTTTACCTAGAACAAGTATGAAACTAGAAGTACTTTGTAGGTGTGATAGGATAGGTTTGCAAGATAATAAAGAGTGCGTAAATAAAATCTAGGGGCTGTTTAGATAAAGATAGCACTAAGTAAGTTTTAGTAGAGAGCTTTTATCAACAAGAAAGTTATTTCTCCCTAGGCAATCGATAACAAGTACCGGTAATCATTCTTGTAATTTTATATGAGGGAGAGGCATGAGCTAACATACTTTCTCTACTTGTCTACTTGGATCATATGCACTTATGATTGGAACTCCAGCAAGCATCTGCGACTACTAAAGATCATTAAGGTCGTGAAACCCAACTGTCGTGGTTTTGGCAGATGTCCTCATGAAAGGTCTTAGTCGTGGAGCCATCGCTACGGTTTAACTTGAAGGGGTTAAAGCGGACGCAAAGACACAAGAGTTATACTAGTTCGGCCCCTTCGATGAAGGTAAAAGCCTCACGCCTAGTTGTGATGGGATTGATGTGGTTTCAAGGACTAGGGAGCAAATAAGCTTCTCCTAGGCCTCGAAGTTGTCGCCCTGAACTGGCCCCAGTGTCGCCCCTTATATACATGGGTGACGCCGTCGGTTCGTGAGGGTCCCAATCTCGGTTCATACACATCCGGGTTGGTCTCTCTATTCCTAACTTATGATACAAGTTTATATATCGGGCCGGTTTATAACTACAAAAGCTAAACCGACTCTGTGCCTTGGGCCCTTACTTTCATGCCTCTTGGGCTTCTACATCGCTGATTCATCGATGAAGTTAACCCGGCCCAGATAGGCCGGTTTACGCCCAGTAGCAATATCCCCAACATTAGGCCCCAGATTGATTTGAACAGGTTCATGTCAATCCTTGCTAAAAATCTTCATCTGCAAATACTTTTTTGAAATTGTTGAACCGCCGTGGACGCCACCTTCTCCAACCTGCTGCAAACCGGCATGACGCCTTCAAGTAAAGATAGCATTCATGATGTCTTCTTTATTGAACAGATCCGCAATAATCGAGGCGATGCTCCACTTCCCAGATTCGCGGTTCCTTGATTCACGCTACCGACATGTGTCTTGCCTTATAAATAGGACCGAAAGGTCATTCCCTTTCTCCCCTTCGTCCTCTTTCTCTTCTTCTTCCTCGCCACATCGCCTCGGAGCTCCGCCGCCATTGCCGACCTCTGCCTGCTCCTCGGCCGCTGCATCAACCTCGAACGCACCAGAGAGACGCAGCACTTCCTCCGCATCTCCTCGACTCAGTGTAAGCCTTTAGCTCCCCTTGACCTAGATCCGTTCTAGGGTTTCGTTCTTGCCGTGCTCCATGAAGTGCTCATGTTCATGCTGGACTTCGCTAGTTCTTTGTGACAGCTTGCTCTGATTAATAGTAGCTATTAGTATCCGACTGTAGCCTTGTTCCCACGTGTATAGATCTAACATATTATCTCATGTTCATGGCATCAAGACTGTTCTGCTTTATTCCTTCTTTCCTCGATCCGGCTCCGCATCCTTCATTGTAAAGAAATCTTGTGAAACCTGTCAAGATACTTAGCCATTTGCAACCTTAGTTGCTTTCAATGTTTAGACCAAAGCGGTTTAACTTGACATAGAAAAATTTAAGCAAACCGTATACACCATTAGTCCTCGGTTGAACCGCCGTAACTCCTTAATCAGATTCTCGCCGCTTCAGAGATCTCCGGTTTAGATGTATTTGCCTCGATTTAGCATGGTACACCGTTCTCTCTTTGTCCCAACACATTCCTTGAACCAGATTCATATTTTTTGTAGATGGCCAAACAAGTGTATGAATGCAATCACGCCTTCCCGTGTCATCGAAACTCAGCTAAACAATATTGTACTGACTGGTGCTTTAAGCAGCAAAAACGTTATCCATTGGAGGGTTCCTGGTAACGAATGTCCACCCACAGCTCAGGAGGGAGAAATTGTAGTATTCGCAGATCACTTAGCCCGGGGCTTTAATCCACCCGGTTCAAAATTTTACCGGGATGTGCAAGCCAATTTTCAACTCCGTCCGCAAGATATAGGCCCCAATTGCTACTAATATTTGTCACTTCCAAGTGCTCAGGAAGCATACTTTCAAGAAGAACCCACGGTTGAATTGTTTAGAGATCGCTTTCATCTAAACCGCCGCATGTAATTCACCGACGGGCCCAACACGTAATTAGGTGGTGTGGCGATTCAAAAGAGGAAGGAGGTCACTTATCCTCATGTCAAGCTGCACAAAGAACCCCAAGGAATGGAATCAAACATGGTTTTATTGCAGTAGACACCTCACCTGCCAATGAGAACCCTTTTGCCCGGTTTCCGCCCCCGAGCGGCTCAAGAATGCACATCCCTTTCCGCAAAGGCTAACCACTAATGAGAGAAGTAAATACGCTCCTCAACTCTCCAAGCTCAGAGCCTTCATGGCCAATGGTCTCGACCGAATTGATCTCGCATGTCGTTGGATATCATGGAGCATACCGCCTCTCCCAGCGCCTTCCGGTTTAATGTGCGAATATCGGTAGTGTCAATGACCCCTCCGACACATTAATATTCAGCTCACCGATGATGAGGTCACCGAGGCGGTGAAGAAATGTTGAATGAACTGAACATCTCTGCGTCTCGAACCGTCCTGCCTCCCTGCTCAGGCTATCAACAAACCACCCTCTGTAAGACTTCTGACTAATCTTTGCTGAATATATTACTGTTGTTTTGGACATCATTTTTAACCTCAACTGCTGCTCAATCAGGGTGATGACCCATTCTGGAGCAAGAAACATCCACAAGAGAAACCAGAGAAGCCCGACAAACCGAAAAAACTAATCCGCAAAAGACCAAAGTCGTCAAGAGAACTGCTTATAAAAGAAGAACCATCAGATCTTCTCGATCCGCCGTGGATGATGATGTGGGTAATCCAGACCTTGAGGTAGAACTTGATTCACTTGTCTTACTTTTGACACGCCTAATTAACGATGATATTTGTCAGGATGATGCTGAAGCCAGTATTGCTGTTGATGTAGAGGTAATTATTCTCTCCTCTGACTCAAGTCCTTCGCTTCATTAAAAATCCGGGGCAAACCGGAAAACTAAATTTTCTCATCCCCTTGCTTACTTGGATCCCAAATTTCTTATGAAGACTCAACAACATGAAGCTCGCCAGACAACCTCGCACAATGCTGTGTAGTTACCTCCGCCGTTTACCAAACACCGGTTCGGAAACGCCATTCAGAGGTCTCTAATTTGCTTGTCAAGCTTACCCTAAAGCGGTTGTGTTCACAACCCCTTAATCCATCTCGACCATTATCGTGTCACTTCCCACTCTTCATCCGGGCGAGTCATCAGCCACTCAACTGCCACCGCTTAAAACAAAGTGCTTGGGTAAGCCATACACTTCATATTATTTCTAGCGATCATTGCATAACATACGCTGTATTTAATCGTTATTGTGCCTTTCCGTGGCTAAACCAAGGCCAAGTAAAAGGCTCGTCTCGATAAAACGGTCGATTTAAGAGGCTGCCCTCGAACCGGATAGCGCCCCAAACTCAAGCTGCTATTTGTGAAGACACGCCCAATGATCCGCCATTGCATGATGACGGTCTTGTTGTCCGAAGACAGGCCTATTGATTCCTCCCTTCTTGGCCGACCAGCCCGTAAGCCCGAATTCGGATTGAGAAACCCACTACCCAATCCGTCCCCGCCGATAAACGACCGCTCCTCGCCAAACCGGCATTAGCAAGGACGATGACGTTGTAATTACTGGTTTTGGCCACAAAGTGAACCGGGTAATCCGTTGCTTTTAGCAAGCATTCTGCCAAGGAAGAATTCGCCACCATGAGCAAGGGCAAGTGGGATGTTGATCTCGGCAACTTACGCCGCCTCCGAGCCCCCAAGACCTTCATTCGGGTTATTTGAACCGTTGTATACTAGCCGTGATTACGAAGCTGGCTTGGTGAAGATGATGAAAGAAAAATTTGAGGTAATCTCCATGTTTCCTTCTACTAGAATGTTTTAATTGTTGTTAGCTCTCCTAGCCCATAAGGGCCGGTTTAACTGTAATATAGTTAAACCGGGACTGTAACTCATATCACTGCATCAGAACATGTTCGAGCAAATAGCCATTAGCCCCCAAGTGCCAAGTTCAATACTTGTATTAAGCTTGGGACTTTGTGATTCCGTTTGTAGATGATGATCAAATATGCATTAGCTCTCAAGTGCCAAGTGTATAACTGGTTATGCACTCGGACTTGTAATGAAGACATTGAACGTGCTCTTGTTTCGTTGCAGAGCGAGATATGCCAACAAGGCGTACAAATCAATGACCTTCAAGAAAATCTGAAGACTCGGCAAGCAGAAACCTCCAAAGCCAAAGATGAACTGAAAACTTCCTTGACCACAATGGAGCAACTCAAGGAGTGGTTCAAGTCTGAGCGGCCACCGGTGGGATCGAAAAGGCCGCTTTAACAAAAGGGCTGAAAACGCCGGCTGCCCTTAAACCGGTGGTGGAGGAGTCGACCAGTGAAGTTTACAAGTGCACGCCACGACTGCTGCTATCTTTGGTAAGCTTTTCTTGACTTCTGTAATAACTTGGCCCGGATTATGATAAATCCAGTTTGTGATTGTTCTTGTATTGTCATAGGCACACGTATTGGTCACTTGGCATCAGATGTGCGGATGAAATTGAAAGCCGTCTATACCCTAGTAGAGCAGTTGTACACCGGGTCGCAACGAATCACCTCCACTGCATCACACAACTATCCGGCACCCTCCTTGATCCAAGACACTCTTAAGAAGCTGTCCATGCTCCCCGCCCGGATTGAAGAGCTGAAAAAATCTGCTGCTGGAACCGGCGCCATTTATGCTTTAATCCGGGCCCAAGCATGGGTGCCAGACTTTGATCCTGTGGAGGCAGCCTGTGGCTATCCTGTTTGAAGGAAGACGGTTCGAGTTCAATGAGAATGATCCGAGAGCAATAAACCCAAGGCGGTGCGCCTCCGCTTGCCAACTAGTCGAAGAGGAAAATTTGTCACATTATCAAGCTCAATATGACGATCAAAACAAGCGAAAGTGGCTGCACTCGCTCATGAAGCGGAGAACCCGATTCCCCAAACCGTAAGCACACTTATGCTCCCGATATTGAACCATCTTCCTTGATCCATGAAGAGGCTATCTTCAAGCTTTAATAGGAATCGATCGACCAATCGTTGACTTCCACCGGTGGGTAGAAACGAAGAAATCAAGCGCACAAGACGACCCACAACCATCAAAGTCCGGGCGGCGAAAGTAAGTGTGAACCGGAAGCCGGTTTAAATAGCTGCATTATTATTTTCCGCCAAAAACAATGATCTTATTTGGGCACCATGTTGCCTTGTAATAGGATAGCCAATACTCTTATCTTGAATATTCCTTCGTGCATAGGTACTAATACCTTTGCATGAATGATCAAATTTTCAATCTATATTGCCTCGCAATACAAAATCGTAAACCGCCACGGCGGTTTGTATCGCCATTGACTTGTGATGTTCATATATATATGAAATGAAATATGGAGGTATACGATCAAAATTGTGATACAAAATACCGCCATCGCTGGGCATAAAGTTGGTTTAACCAATCTTGAAGCGGAAGTTGTATAAACCCTTACTGGCCAAAGGAGAAAACAGCTCCTCAGATTTATAATGCCGGTTTACAACAGAAACTGCGTCGGGTCATGACGAGCCCCTGTTACTCCATAATGGGATGTTAACGTAATAAACCAAACCGTGAAACTATCTCTAGATAAAATGGACCAATTTCATTAATTGACAGTTTGAACTGCTTAAAAATGTTGTCGGTTTAAGAAACACAACAATAAGCAAGAAAATCATGGAAACAAAGGCAATGACAAACCGCTTTGAAAAAAGGAAGGTCAGATCGAGCCGATCGATGGTGTTACCATGGTCGGACACGCATCAAGCTCCCTATAAGGTGTAGCTATGATTCAAGTCAGCCAGGTACCCAATCAAACCGTGGCATTATGCCGATCAAGTGGCGTGGCAATGGTTCAGGTTCACCAAGCCCCCAAGTGACTATATGGCCTTAGGGCCGATCAAGAGGCGGACTGGTTCAGACTTGACCATGTCCCCAAGTGATCCGGGTGGCTTTCGCTTATCAAAAGGTGTTGCATTGGTTCGACACGCACCAAGCCCCCAAGTGATATTACAAAGCTCTTTAAAAAGCAAATTAGGGGTAAACCGAGGTCGCTTTAAAACATAGCAACTCCGTGTAACCACACATGATGTAACAGAACAGATACCCCGCTTTAGCTGAGGTTCCGGTTTATTACTTTATTTATATCATAAACACTGTTATAATATGTACATAAGTAGAGCCGATGGCTCAGGTATAATAAGGCCGAAGATGAGCTATGTTCCACGGCCTGCTGGTCTCCTCCTCCGACGCAAGCGTGAGTCTTTATGCTCTCGAATATCGATCGATAGTATGACCCACAGTGCAGATTCTTGCTGACCACGAAAGGTCCTTCCCAAGGCGGGGATAACTTGTGCATATCCGTCTGGTCTTGGATGAGCTGTAGCACCAAATCTATTTCTTGAAAAGTTCTGGTTCTGACCCGGCGACTATGATAACGCATTTAAGATCCTGTTGGTAAATTGCCGAGCGGCAGCTGCTATGTCACGCCCTCATCCAACCGATCCAAAGCGCCCTGTCAGGTTGCCGCCTTCGCCGTTGTCCGCTTCAACATAAGCAGCCACACGAGGTGAATCATGACGGATGTCATCGGGAGAACCGCCTCCGCCTCCATAAACCATAAAGAACGGTGTGTATCCTGGTGGACTGTTAGGCGTAGTGTTGATACTCCATAACACGTACGGTAACTCTTCTACCCAACAACCCGGTGTCCTCTCGCAAAGGGACCATAAGCCGGGCTTGATGCCTCTTAAGATCTCTTGATTAGCTCTTTCCGCTTGACCATTGGACTGTGGGTGTGCATCAAGAAACATCTAGCCGGATGTGCTCACGTCATAGAACTCTTTCATGGCACCTTTGGACAAGTTGGTACCATTATCTCGTGATGATACCGTGTGGAAAGCCAAACCGAAAATCACCTTTTTGATGAACTGAACCGGCCGTAGCTGCATCACACTTGCTAACAGGTTCTCGCCTCCACCCACTTTGTAAATTTGTCAACCGCTACCAAGAGGTGGGTCTTTTTGTCCTTGGACCTTTAAAAGGTCCAACCATATCCAGCCCCAAGTTGCAAATGGCCATAATCGGAATCGCCCTCAATTCTTGGGCCGGTACATGAGCACGCCGGGAAAACTTTTGGCAACCATCACATCGTCTTCGACCAGATCTTCCGTGATCAGCATGAGCAGTCAACCAATAGAAACCGTGGGCGAAATTCTTTAGCCACCAAGGATTTTGAACCGCGTGGTGACCACAATCTCCTTCGTGGATCTCACGCAATATTTCATAGCCTTCCTCAGGGGACACACAGCGTTGAAACGCCCCGGATACGCTGCAATGATGCAATTCATCATTAATAATAGTCATAGACTTAGATCGCCGGACTATCTGCCGAGCCAACGTCTCATCTTCTGGTAACTCGCCCCGATTTATGTACGCAAGACAAGGGAGCGTCCAATCCGGAATGACGTGAAGGGCTGTCACCAATTAAGCCTCCGGATCAGGAATAGCCAAATCCGCTTCACCAGGGAGCTTGACCGATGGGTTATGCAAGACGCCCGTAAAAACATTACGGGACCGGTTTACGTTGAGAGCCCAACCGCTTAAAGCATCCGCCGCTTCATTCTTTCGACGGTCCACGTGGTCCACCTGATAGCCCTTGAAATGACCCGCGATTTGATATCCACCTCACGATTTATATGCAGCCATGAGCTGGTCCTGAATCCCAAGTGTCGGACACTTGTTGAGCCAAGAGGTCCGAGTCACCAAACACTTAACCCGGCTTAAATTCATCTCCTTAGCTATCCGGAGACCATGGAGCAAGGCTTCATACTCAGCTGCATTGTTAGTACAAGGGAACATTAAGCGAAGAACGTAACAAAACTTGTCACCTCGTGGGGAAGTTAGCACGACTCTAGCCCCCGAGCCCTCCAATTGCCTGGATCCATCAAAGTGGATGGTCCAATATGTGTGACCGGCTTTTCTTCAGGTGCTTGCAACTCTGTCCAATCGTTAATGAAATCCACAAGTGCTTGAGACTTTACCGCCGTCCGAGGCATCGCATTTCGCACCGTATGCCCAAGCTCTATAGCCCACTTAGCAATCCGCCAGCCGCTTCCCGATTTTGTATGATATCACCTAAAGGAGCAGAACTAACCACAGTTGATGGGGTGCCCTTGAAAATACCGCTTCAGCTCGGCCAGCCATAAAACCCCATACACCAGCCTTCTCGCCAATGCGGATACCTTTGCTTAGATTCAATAAGTACTTCGCTGATATAATAAACCGGACGTTGAACCGGATGCTCCTTCCCGCCTCCTTCCGTTTCTACCATTAATGGCTACGCTTAATCGCTCGGCATTAGCAGCAACATATAGCGTGACGGCTCCTTGTCAATGGGAGCGGCAAGCTGTGCGAGGTTGGCCAATTGCCGCTTTAAGTCCTCCAACGCTTCATCAAGAAATGGACTCCGCATAAACTGACCGTCTTCTTCAAAGATTCTGGTACAAAGGATGGCCTTTCTCCGAGGCGGCCGATAAACCGCTTAGTGCGGCAAGCCGCTCGCCAAACGCTGGACGTCGTTAATGCACTTCGGTTTAGCCAGGAAGTAATAGCCGTAATCTTCTCCGGATTAGCTTCAATTCTCGCTGGACACGAGAAAACCCAATAACTTGCTCCGCCGAACACCAAAAACACATTTGGCTGGGTTGAGCATCATCTTGTAAACCCGCAGTTGTCAAAGGTTTCCTTCAAATCGCCAATCAGTGTCTCCCCTTCCCTTGACTTGACCACAATATCATCCACATAGGCGTACATTACGGCCGATCTGCTTATGCAAGCAATTCTGTACACGACGTTGATAAGTTGCTTGGGCGCCTTGAGCCCAAAAGGCATAGGCACATAGCAGAAGGCTCCAAAGGGGGTGATAAACGCCGCTTTCTCTGGTCCTTAATCGCCATCTTGATCTCGATGATACCCAGAATATGCATCCAAAAGCTCAACGCCACAACCCGCAGTGGCATCAATAATCTGGTCAATGCGGGGAGGGCAAAAGGATCACGCCGGACAAGCCTTGTTAAGATCTGTGTAATCCACACACATGCGCCAAGTGCCGCTTTTTCTTAAGAACCAGCACCGGATTAGCAAGCCATTCGATGGAAAACTTCAACGATGAAACCAATGCTAAGAGCCTCGCCATCTCTCTCTCCGATGGCCTTGCGCTTTTCTTCGTTAAACCGGCGGAGAAACCGCTTCACCGGTTTGTACTTGGGATCAACATTAAGAGTTTGCTCAATGAGTTCCCTTTGGTACACCGGCATGTCAAGGTTTCTGTGCAAAATGTCCCGATTCTCACGGATGAACTCGATGAGCGCGCTTTCCTATTTCGGATCCAGGTTGGCACTGATGCTGAACTGTTTGGATGAATCGCCAGGCATGAAGTCAACAAGCTTAGTTTCAGCTGCCGATTTGAATTTCAGGGCCGGATCATGCTCTATGGTTGGCTTCTTCAATGGAGTCATGTCCGTCGGATCAACATTGTCCTTATAATACTTCAGCTCCCTCGGTGGCACAAACCGACTCGCATAAGCTGCGCCACCTTCCTCACATTCCAAAGCGATCTTGCGGCTCCTATGAACCGTTATTGTCCCCTTGTGACCCGGCATCTTGAGCTGCAGATAAATATAACAAGGCCGCGCTATGAATTTGCAGATAAGCCGCCGCCCAAATAGGGCGTGATACGGACTTTGTATTTTACCACTTCAAACGCCAATGTTTCCGATCTAGAATCATATTCATCTCCGAAGGCCACTTCCGTAGCTATCTTACCAACCGGATATGCTGACTTGCTGTGCACCACACCATGGAACACCGTATTGGATGGTTTGAGATGTTTATCTGTTAACCCCATAATGCACGGAAAGTCTCATAGTACGTGATGTTAATACTGCCCCTCCGTCCCATGAGTACCTTTGGTGAACTTATAACCTCCCACCTGAGGTGCCACTACCAGGGCTATCTGACCCTGATTGTCCACCCGGTGAGGATGATCCTCTCTACTCCAAACAATGGGCTGCTCGGACCAGCGTAGGTAGTGATTCACGGCCGGTTCAACAGTGTTGACTGCCCGCTCAGAAGCTTCTCCGGTCTCGCTTGTCTAAGCCGGTGGTGAAGACATGGTATCGCCCACTATTCTACCGCTTTGGGTGGCTCGATAACCCGGATCGTTGTCTGGCTGGTTGTAACCTCCTTGGTTATTCTCGATTATTCCGATTACTATGTCCGCTCAAGTACCATTAAATCCTGCACCGGAATTTCTCCACCGAAACTCGCCCGGATCCTGAACCGCCGTAACTTTGATCATACCGAAAGCGTTGGAATTCTTGAACTCCTGCATAATGTAGCAATCCTTCCAGAGGTGGTTTGCCGGGCGCCTCCGCCGTCTCCGCGGCTTTATTAATGGCCGATTCAATAGATAGTTCAAACGGTCCGGATTGGGATTAGGCGCCCGCCGATTCAGCTGCTTACCCTTGCGCCGCTGGCCCTTGTCCTCGCGCTGGTGTTGGCTACAAGTCCATGTTACCATTCGCTTTTACGCTTGCCTCCACCATTACCGCCGAATGATGTTGCTGGCCCTTGGAGCCGCTGTTCTTCTTTCCCTTCCTGTCTCGGCCATCGCCGACTCGGGATCCTTGGTACTATCGTAATCAGCATACTTCACCAAAGCGCCCATGAGAGTGCCCATGTCATTACGTAACCGCTTCATGCGCCTCTAACTTCAACTTTAAGGGTGTAAACCGCAATTACCTCCGTGGTTATGATCGCAGAATCAGCGTTGATCCGGTCCGATGAATGCAGGATTTCAAACGCGCAGGCATCTCCAACGGGTCGTTGACTCCCCCCCTCGACACAGCCGCCAAGTCTACTACGGACATGGGCTGTTTACATGTATCTTTGAAATTGGATAAACCGGGTCCGCAGCTGGGCCCATGAACTCGATAGAATTGGGTGGCAAGCTCTTCAACCAAGCACGGGCCGCACTTCGAGCATCATGGTGAAGTACTTTCCACATGCGCCCTCGCCCACATCCAAAGATCTCCATGGCCATTTCATAACTTTCTATCCATGCTTCGAGCTAAATCGGCAAAGTGTAATTCGCACCTTGCGCGACCCTTGAAGTCTTTGGGCAAGCGTGACATTGCGTAAAGCGGGGCGCAGGCAAGGTACCCCCAAAGAGCTAGAGGAAACCCTGTGCTCGATCGACACGGTTGGATGAACCGCGAGGCTGATATGCTTGATGTCAGGCTGCTAATTCGGCCTCCTCGCATGCTCAGCCCGATCTACTACCTCCTGGCGTTATCGGACACCACCTGTCGGGTGGTTGCCACGGGCGCACTACACGCCGCTCATTACTTGACACGGCCGGTCCACGTGCTCGCTATAGCTCCGGCCGGGCGGGGTAGAGTGGATCCGGTCAAGGCCGTATGAATATGCTTCCTGCTGAACTAAGGCTGTTCTAAGGAGCTCCTTAACCCGCGCTGCCTCATCGCCTCGTGGTGAATCACCTTCAATCGAATAGCTTCCAGCCGCCGCAAGAGCTGCAATAAGGTTATCCATCGGATTGGAGTAGTGGCCCGGAGGTGTTTGCATAGCTCGAGGCACACCGCATTGGCATTATGACGAGGCAGATCTATCAAACGGGTTGAACCGGCGCAGCCATCCTGTGAGCTTCCGTCCGGTTTATCACCGGGCGGATTATCGGTTCCCGCCCGGTGTTGAAAAGGTCTTCTTCCTCCGAAACCTCAAGGCAAACAGGATCTATATTTCCTCTTCATGACTTCATGCGGCGCGCTCGATCCAACATGAGCCTATAAGTCACAAGGTTTAAAGCGCCCGCTTCTCGCCATTATCTCGGCGCCAAGAAATGCTAGATCCTCTTTAGCCTCGAGCAATTTGTTCTTCACCTTCGCACTTTCCGCCATGAGCATCCTGATCCGCCGGATTAGCTCGCCATGAGCGCAGCCAACGCGCTTAACAGATCCGATAAAACTTGAGCCGGTGGGGCGACAGTGGCCTCCTCGCCTGGTAGCTGCCGCCGCTGTTGAACCGCCATCATTGCTGCAGCGGTCGAAGAGTGAAGCACCGCTTGTGTACCGCCATGAATATTCCAACCCGTTGGGTAGATCGAGGGGTCCGAATATCATCACCATCGAACAGCCCCCAATCCGCCATCTTGTAACCGATATAGAGATTCGATTTCTCCGGTTGACGACTTACCTTCATCGGAGTAGACGACGGTTTCGGCCACCAAATTCGATCCATCCTCATAACTTCCTCCGTGGATGACTCTCACAAAGGCACGCTTCACGGCCGGTTTAGCTTTGGCAGATCTCAGACGCTGAGCCGCCTCGACGAGGTCGGGTGCAGATGTCCGGCCAGCCCCGCCCCCGATCTTGCCGATGAAAACGTGGATGCCACCAAAGGGGACCCGTATCCGCAGACTCAAGTGAACCGGTCTCGGGCCCCATCCTGCATCGTCAATGTAGAGCTTGCCGCTGACGACTCTTGGTCATCCGCCCACAAAGATAGCCTTCGAGTCCTTCGAACTTGCCTCCAAGATCATCAAACCATCGTGCGAGCAGCCCCACGGTGGGCGCCAACCGCCGTGGTTTTGTCACGGCAGATGTCCTCATGAAAGGACTCTAGTCGTGGAGCCATCGCTACGGTTTAACTTGAAGGGGTTAAAGCGGACGCAAAGACACAAGAGTTATACTAGTTCGGCCCTTCGATGAAGGTAAAAGCCTACGCCTAGTTGTGATGGGATTGATGTGGTTTCGATGACTAGGAGCAAATAAGCTTCTCCTAGGCCTCGAGTTGTCGCCCTTGAACCGGCCCCGGTCGCCCCTTTATATACATGGGTGACGCTTGCCGGTTCGTAGAGAGTCCCAATCTCCGGTTCATACACATCCGGTTGGTCTCTCTCTATTCCTAACTTATGATACAAGTTTATATATCGGGTCGGGTTTATTACTACAGTGCTAAACCGACTACATGTGCCTTGGGCCCTTACTTTCATGCCTCTTGGGCTTCTACACTGTTGATCTACTGATGAAGTTAACTCGGCCCAGATAGGCCGGTTTACGCCCAGTAGCAATATCCCCAACACCAACCATAGCATTAAGTATCAAGTCCTCTATACTCCCATACGCCATAACCCATTTATCCGCATTTGGGTTGCTGTCATCCCCCGCAACACTAACAATAAGTAAACCATGAACATATTGCAACACCCTACAGAGGGTGCCCCTCACGTTTGCACGAGAACGGAGGGCACCGTAGGACAGCACCATAAATAAAATATACAATCATACCAACCAAGATCACGATTAACCCACAGGACAAAACGGATCTACTTACACATCATAGGATAACCATAGATCATTGGGAAATAATATATGGAGTTGAGCAACTTGTTTAAGTAGAGATTACAGCGGAGGAAGAGGTGTTACAGCGCTGCATAGAGGGGGAGAAAGTTGGTGTTGACGATAGCAAGATTGTTGATGTAGATCGCCATCCCGATCGTTGCCCCGGCGACACTCCGGCGCCACCGGAAGCGGGGGGGAGAGAGTCCCCCTTCTTCTTCTTCTTCTTATTCCTTGGCCTCCCCCCTAGATGGGAGGAGAGTTGCCCCTCTTGTCCTTGGTCTCCATGGCGGCGGAGGGGCGGGAGCCCCTCCGAGATTGGATCTCCCTCTCTTTTCTCTTCTGTTTTGCGTTCCCCAGATCTGGCCAAAAACCGTTTCTTATATTCTAGGAGATCCGCAACTCCGATTGCGCTGAGGTTTGAACACGATTTTTTCCGGATATAAGCTTCCTTGCGCCCGAAGTAGAGCTCCAACCGACGTACGAGGTGGGCACAACCCACCACGGCACGCCTGGCTCCGGGACCGCGCCCTGGTGGGTTGTGCCCACCACGGGCCTCCGTTTGCGGTGATTCCAACTCCCAAAAATCACATATATTCCAAAATAATTCTCCATGAAATTTTATTGCATTTGGACTTCGTTTGATATGGATACTCTGCGATACAAAAAACACGCAGAAAATAGGAACCGCACCGGGTAATCGGATCAATAGGTTAGTCCAATAAATCATATAAAAAGTTGCCAAAAGTATGTGAAAGTGGTATAATATTGGCATAAAACAATCAAAAATTATAGATACAACGGAGACGTATCAGCATCCCCAAGCTTAATTCCTGCTCGTCCTCGAGCGGGTAAATGATAAAGAAGATAATTTTTGATGTGGAATGCTACCTAGCATAAACTTGATCATATATCTAATCATGGCATGAATATTAAGACACAAGTGATTCAAAGAAATAGTCTATAATTTGACATAAAGACATCAATACTCAGGCATCCCAACAAACAATCATGTCTTTCAAAATATCAACGCTAAAGAAATTTATCCCTACAAAATCATATAGCCTTGTCATGGTCTGTCTTCTTAACACAAAGTATTTATCATGCACAACCCCGATGACAAGCCGAGCAATTGGTTCAACATTTTTAACGCGCTTCAGCTTTTCCAACTCTCGTGCAATACATGAGCGCAAGCCATGGATATAGCACTACAGATGGAATAGAGTATGATGATAGGGGTAAATATAAAGAAGACAAAAAAGTAAGAAAGTCTCACATCGACGCGGCTAACCAACGGGCTATGGAGATGCCCATCAATCATTATCAATGCGACGAGTAGGGATTGCCATGCAACGAATGCACTAAGAGCTATAAGTGTATGAAAGCTCAACATGAAAACTAAGTGGGTGTGCATCTAATCCTATAATGAAAAATTCCCACTAGTATATGAAAGTGACAACATAGGAGACTCTCCATATGAAAAACATGGTGCTAATTTGAAGCACAAGTGTGGTAAAGGATACTAACAATGCCCCTTCTCTCTTTGTTTATTTATTCTTTTTCTTTATTCTTTTTTTATTTTTCCTTTTTTCTTCTTTTTATATATTTTTTCTCTCATTGTCCGGAGCCTCATCCCGACTTGTGGGGGAATCATAGTCTCCATCATCCTTTCCTCACTGGGCACTGCTCTAAAAATGAATAGTGATGATCATCACACTTCTATTTACTTATAACGCAAAAGAAATAAAAATTACAACTTGATACCTATGACAAAGTATGGCTCTATATGAATGCCTTTGGCAATGTACCAGGATGTGCAATGATCTGGCGTAACATGTATGAAAAATGATGAACGGTGGCTGAGACACAACTACTATGTTAGCTATATGATCATGCAAAGCAGTATGACAATGAATGCTCAAGTCATCAAAACGGAAGCGGTGGAAGTTGCATGGAAATATATCTCGGAATGGCCATGAAAAAGCCATAATAGGTAGGTATGGTGGCTGTTTTGAGGAAGATATGATAAGGCTTATGTGTGATAGAGCGTATCATATCATGGGGTTTGGATGCACCTGCGAAGTTTGCGCCTACCGATGTGAGAAAGGGCAATGCACAGTACCGTAGAGGCTAGCAAATTGCTAAAAGGTAAGAGTGCGATAATCCATGGACTCACATTAGTAATAAAGAACTCATATATGTATTGCAAAAGTTTATTAGCCCTCGAAGCAAAGTACTACTATGCATGCCCCTAGGGGGATAGATTGGTAGGAAAAGACCATTGCTCGTCCCCGACCGCCACTCATAAGGAAGACAATCAATAATAAATCATGCTCCAACTTCATAGCATAACGAGAGACTATACGTGCATGCTTCGGGAATCACAAAACTTAACACCATTATTCCTACTAACCACAACCATTTACTAGTACCTCCCACATATTATCATCTCTATATCGCAAAACTATTGCAAGGAATCAAACATATCATATTCAGTGATCCATAAGTTTTATGTAGGATTTTATGACTAACCATGCAATTGACCAATTCCTTTTGACTCTCTAAATAGATATAAGTGAAGCATGAGAGTTTAGTTCTTTCTACAAAAGATCATGCTCTAATAAGTATAAGTGAAGCAAAAGAGCATTTCCAAACAACGGTTTTCTATGTGAAGAGAAACACGCAATCCAAACTTCAAATTATATAAGTGAAGCAAATGAAGCATTCTATAAAGCCATACTCAAAAGATATAAGTGAAGTTCAATGAGCATTCTATAAACCAACCATGGACTATCTCATACCAGCAAGGTGCATAAAATATAAATGAAAACTAAGCGCAAAAGACGCTCCAAGATTTGCTCATATCACATGAACGAAACGAGAACGAAAACATACCGATACTTGTTGAAGAAAGATGGGATGCCTTCTGGGGCATCCCCAACCTTAGATGCTTGAGTCTCCTTTAATATTTACTTGGGGTGCCTTGGGAATCCCCAAGCTTGAGCTCTTGCCTCTCCTCCTTCTCCTCATATCGAAACCTCCTCGATCTTTGATCACTTCATCCACACAAAACTCAACAGAAAGTTCAGTAAGATCCGTTAGTATAACAAAGCAAATCACTACTCTAAGTACTGTTGCAAACCAATTCATATTTTGTTTTTGCATTATAGCTACTGTAATATAACTTTTCCATGGCTTATACCACCGATAAAAATCGATAGTTTCATCAAAACAAGCAAACAATGCATCAAAAACAGAATCTGTCTTAAACAGGACAGTTTGCAGTAATCTGAACATTCACCATACTTCTGGTACTCCAAAAATTCTGAAACAATTAGCAAAAATAAACAATTTGTATAGAAAGACAATGCAGAAAGTTTCAGAACCGTTTGACGTTCCAGTAAAAAATGTAAAATCACGCACTACAGCCAAAGTTTCTGTTTTGCACCGCACAAACCAACAAGCAATCTAAACATCTTAAAGGCAAATCTTGGCACATTATTTTTGTAATACAATGGAATTGTACAAGGGGATAATTATTTTTGTGCGGATATTCATAAAAAATTCTGCATTGTTTCCATGAGCATGAACACATGTGTTCAAGGTCGACCCTCACTTCTCCAATGCATAACTTCCAATCGCTTCTCTTTTGTGAAAAGTTTTAACTTCCCCTCTATATTTTTTGTTTTTAAACTCTATAAGCACTCAACAGAAATAAATGACTCTCTAAAACTTCCGGGGTATCTCCCTGGCAGCATTTTCTTTAAAGCCATTAAGCTAGGCATAAAGTGCTCAAGTAATGAATCCACCCGGATCCCAAGGTATATCAAAGCCAATTTTAATTAACAATGATTTGGCATTTAGTAGTGAGCACAAAGCAACATATATCATGCAATGAAGAAGTCTAACTCTCTTCTTATGCATTGGCATGTCATACAAGAACAATTCATGCACATCAAGTAAAGGCCAATACATAGCATAAGCAGTTTCTTGCAATTTTATCGTGTTGGAAACATAAAGAGGCGGAGATATAGTTCCTCTCTCATAATAATTGCAAATAGGAGCAGCAAGCACATGCATATTACATTCATCAAAATCATCATGTGCAACGGTAAAAGGAAACCCATCAATATAATCCTTAACAAGTGCAAACTTCTCCGATATAGTGTAGTTTGGAGAATTCAAAAAGATAATAGGATTATCATGTGTAAAAGTGCAATAGAAACAATTTCATTCTTAACATAAGGAACTATAGCAAGTTCATCTCCATAAGCATCATTCATATTGGCATCATGGCCACAAGCATAGCAAGCATCATCAAAAAGGGATATTTCAAATGAATCAACGGGATCATAGCAATTATCATGGCATTCTTCCTTCGGTAAGCACGAAGGGAAATTAAATAATGTATGAGTTGAAGAGTTACTCTCATTAGAATGTGGGCACGGGTAGCTCATCCGTTCTTCCTCCTTTTGTTCTTCGCTCTCGTCATCATCTTTTTCATGCAATGAGCTCACAGTTTCATCAATTCCTTCTTCCATAGACTCCTGCAAAATATTAGTCTCTGCTTGGACAGCGGAGACTTTCTCAATAAATTCATCAATATCGGAATTGTATTTATAATTATCATAGAAATATTTAAGGATAGCAAGATTTTCAGGTCTATAAACTGAATCATCAAAATCTTCAAACTTTTTAAACAAAGATTCAATTTCATAAGCACCCTTAAAAGCAACAAATTCTTCTATCCGTTCCGCATCATAGTAATCATATATACCTTTTGCATAAGAAGCCAAGGTTTCATTATCATTAAATTCGCAAGAATAGGGAAGGTGTGGAACCTCAATCTTAGAGCAACAAGTATAATCATATCTCAAGCATAGATTCCAAGCATACCATTGCAACATTTCAATTTGATCCCATAAATTTTTTCCCTTTTGAGTCAAGCGATAATCCCTAAAGTATTCACGTTGATCCAATGTTACTCCCATTATAAAGTTAAATGGGGTTTTCTCAGGATTATCAAAGTAGTGCATAATATTTTTCACATAATGAGCATCGAGGGTTTTAGGAGGTTCCCCATCTCCATGAGTAGCAAGTACATCTAATTTTTTTGGTGTTTTGTGTTCCATATCCATAACTAAAGATAGAGAACAACTTAGAACAAGAAATAAAAACTACTTAGTGATAAAGCAACCAAGCATGCACGAGAATATTCACCCCACGCTATTGCTCCCCGGCAACGGCGCCAGAAAAAGGTCTTCATAACCCACAAGTATAGGGGATCGTTTGTAGCCTTTCTCGATAAATAAGAGTGTCGAACCCAACGAGGAGCTAAAGGTAGAACAAATCTTCCCTAAAGTTCTATCGACCACCCATACAACTCTACGCACACTTGACGTTCGCTTTACCTAGAACAAGTATATAACTAGAAGTACTTCGTAGGTCTGATAGGATAGGTTTGCAAGATAATAAAGAGTGCGTAAATAAAATCTAGGGGATGTTTAGATAAAGACACACCTAAGTTAGTTTTAGTAGAGAGATTTTGTCAACAAGAAAGTTATTTGTCCCTAGGCAATCGATAACAAGTACCGGTAATCATTCTTGTAATTTTATATGAGGGAGAGGCATGAGCTAACATACTTTCTCTACTTGGATCATATGCACTTATGATCGGAACTCTAGCAAGCATCCGCAACTACTAAATATCATTAAGGTCATGAAACCCAACCATAGCATTAAATATCAAGTCCTCTATACTCCCATACGTCATAACCCACTTATCCGCGTTTGGGCTGCTGTCATCCCCCGCAACACTGACAATAAGTAAACTGTGAACATATTGCAACACCCTACAGCGGGGGCCCCTCACGTTTGCGCGAGAACGGAGGGCACCATAGGACAGCACCATAAATAAAATATACAATCATACCAACCAAGATCACGATTAACCCATAGGACAAAACGGATCTACTCAAACATCATAGGATAACCATAGATCATTGGGAAATAATATATGGAGTTGAGCACCATGTTTAAGTAGAGATTACAGCGGGGGGAACAGGTGTTACACCACTGCATAGAGGGGGAGAAAGTTGTTGTTGACGGTAGCAAGATTGTTGATATAGATCGCCGTCCCGATCGTTGCCCCGGCGGCACTCCGGCGCCACCGGAAGCAAGGGGGAGAGAGCCTCCCTCCTTCTTCTTCTTCCTTGGCCTCCCCTAGCACTACAAGGGAAAACCTTATACACAGCATCTTAGCAAGAAGCGCCGACAAACAGGGCGCCATCGCTACTTAGTAGTAGCGTTTTAAATAGACCGCGCCATCAAGAATTACTTTAGCGAGCGCTGCTTCGCAAAACAGCGCTCTTTGCTATATTTGTACTGGGTGCAGATGGCTAGCCCCACTTAACGATGCTGCACTAATCGACAAGTGCTATTGTTACGGATCAGTAGCAAGAGCGCGTTCTCGAATGCGCTACTACTTACTTACCTTATCCCGGAGCGGTTCACCCTCTCACACTCACTCCTCTCACTGCGCTCTCGCGCTTGAACTCCAGACATCGTCCGCCACCAAGACTGCTCCTCGCCGAGGTACTCCCTCCTCCTCCCTCCTCCTTCCCCTCCTCCTCCGGCCGCCTTTCCTCCCACCGCCTCTCTCCTCCTCCTCCTCCGCCGCCTCCTCCTCCTCCTCCGGCCACCCCTTCCTCCAACCCCACCTCCCTCCTCCTCCTCCCTCCTCCTCCCCTCCCTCCTCCTCCTCCTCCTCCCCCTCCACCCCGCCTCCCTCCTCCTCCTCCAGTGGCCCCTCCCTCTCTCTTTTTTCTGCTTTTCACTGTAGTTTTATACTATTGTATAATGTAGTTTTTTTACTGTTTTAGTAAGTGTTTAAAATAATTAGTAAGTAAATTAATAAACTGGTTGAACTAGTTTAGTTTTAGTAAGAACAAGTTGAATTAATAGAACTAATGTATTTTTAGTAAGAAAATTAATATAACTAGTTGAACTAGTTTATTTCTATTTATAGTAAGTTTATATTTAGTAAGAACTAGTTGAATTAATAGAACTAGTTGAACATGTCACATATGTTGTTATTTTTCTAGTTTAAGCAATTATTCCCGCATCGACGTCGACGATGCCTATCCCGCATCCTCGTCAGCCGATACCGGCTGCTCGCTAGGGTTTTAGTTGTATTAGTGATGTTATATGTATGATACTATTCGGGATGTATTAGTGATAACTTATAGGGTTTTTGTTTTTGTAGAAATCAAGGAGCCCTCCATCATCCCCGCTGGCCGTCCCGTCACACCGACCCTCCGACCTCGAGGTGAGACCAGCCAAATCTCCATGTCAATATGAGTCCTCTAAGATATGATGTAGATAAAAACATGTATATCTTGTGTTGCTCAAATAGGATATGTGGTTGCCCAAGTGGCCGATCATGTTCAGGTTACACCTCCGAGCGGCCTATGTTTTGCCGCAGTGTTGATTAATTTCCGTCCGGCAAATTTCAGGCACTCGATATGTCATGTTTTAGCAAAGGTCATGCCGGAATTTTCCGTGAATTTTGGCATGACTTGTGCTAGAATATGTAGGAAATATCGAGTAGCCTGGACTTTCTAGAAAGATAATTAAACGATATATCGGGTTGACTTTAAGTCTGTCGAGTCTCCACCATATATGATAGGACGAAGAATCTCGACTGTTGTCGTGGGGGTAGCTTCTCCTTCGTTCCCGTGTGCTATGTCTTATTTTTTTCGTAATTAAGCTCGACTTCTACTACTTCAACGTGTAATTTTTGTCTTTTAGAATTCGACTAGCTTATCCCATGCCATGCAAGATGCTATGTCTTGGAGAGGATGGGTTTTGAAGACCATGAGAGGAATGAAACAAAGAAAATTAACCAAAGGACCCATCATCGTATGGATTTTGAGGTAAATCTATACAATTCTCAGAGCGTATCCCATTTTGGTTGGCCGGGTTGGGAAGCACTTTGCAAGATGTATGGTTTTCAAGAGGGTATGTTTGTCACCATGGATCTTGGTGATCCTGATATCGACCAAGACAATTTGGACATTTGGGTCCGTGTTGATACGCTTCCAATTATACCACTATGTGACTTCCTCAAACATAGTTATTAAGTAATTTATATTGTTTATTTCAAAATAGTTGACAGCTTATTTCCATTGATAGCTTACTTTCATTCTTCAAAGAATGTGCGGAACATGGTAGACAAAACCAACTACACCGATGGCTCTAAGTTAACTTATCAGGAGAAAAGTCATCTGGTCGCATATTGTACTGATCTTGAGAATTACAATGCCTTTATCGAACTCCTCCAAATTATGGTCAATACTTGCCACTAGTGCACGTGTTGAACCACGATAACTTCCATGGAGAAATCCTGGTAAGATTTTTTACTATTACGACATCCGTGCATCTTTTGCATACTTCTAAAACTAGTACATCATTGCTAATCACGGTTGTTACTATGTTTTTCAAAGCAGAGAATCCTCGATGGATTGTGTGCCTCATTTGATGTATCATAATGGTCGCCTTGATGTTTTGAACATACAGCCAGGTCATCCTACGAATCTCACCTGTCCATACCAGATTTCTAAAACCGGTGAACACATGCTAATCTCATAATGGAAAAAATGTATGGACAGTCGTAAGGAGGTTCTTGGAAGCAACATTATGCGAAAGGCAAGAATTGGAGACAGGATAATCTCCATTCTCCATAATGGAGAGTCAAGGGCTATCTTGTTTTATGCTATTTTACCTCAGATAATATAGTAGGTCCTAAGAGAGTGTAGTATGAGGTACAATATGTTTATGAGAGTTGATGATGATGAGTAGTTGTGATTATGTCTAGTAACCAACTTGTATGTGATGTCTCATTGATGAAAACGATGATCATGAGGAGGTGTTATATGACAATGAAGTATTATGATGATAAGTTGTTAATGATATGATGATGATGATGATGATGATGATATATTATATCATTGGGTGAAAGAACCGTGGATTAGTTTCAAGTGGATGTCCATCCACTTGAAACTAGTCCACTGATTCTTTCTCCCGATGTAATAACTCATTATGATGTAAAATCATTCTCTAAATTGCTGCGGTATGAAAACTTGTATAAAGGTGTATGAATACAACATGAAATAAAAAGAAATACGGAATAATAGTAGTAGCGGCGTGCTGGAGAAGCGCTACTACTAATTACCAAGAGTGCTCATAGTACAAAGCTACGCTACTAAGTCGATATAGCAAAGAGCGTGGTCCAACCCACGCCATCAGAACCTTTAGCTGTAGCACTTACTAGTAGCGCTGCACCCCGCGCTACTGATAGGCTTTAAACACGTGCTACTGCTAGGGTTTTCCCAAGAAGTGTAGATGGAAGGAGAGTTACCCCTCTGGTCCTTGGTCTCCATGGCGGCGGAGGGGCGGGAGCCCCTTGGAGATTGGATCTCCCTCTCTGTTCTCTTCTGTCTCGCGTTCCCCAGATCTGGCCGAAAACTGTTTCTTATATTCCCGGAGATCCGCAATCCGATTGCACTGAGATTTGAACACGATTTTTTTTCCGGATATAAGCTTCTGAAAGCACAAGTGCTCCCTGGGTGATTTTGGTAATTAATGTCAACATATCTCTTGTTGGACTAACACTTTTATCTAGTATGTTTCAGACAAGTTCAACAAATTAAGTGGCATGGACTAAAGGATGTGGAACCCCTTCAATATGCTAAGGACAAAGGATTGGCTCAAGCTTCAAGTACAAGACTCTACATTTTATATTTTAGTGATCCAAGATCACATTGAGTCTATAGGAAAAGCCAATACTATCAAGAGGGGATGAGGTGTTGCTTAATAGCTTGCTTGCTTAAAGTGCTTAGTAATATGCTCCAAAGCCCTCAACTACTTTCTCACATCCACATATGTCCTAAACCAAAGATCTAACTCGGCCCCACCAATTCCTTCTATCCGGCGCCACCGAGTTCAGATGTCATAGCCACTGCCACAAACCCTAGGCAAATTGGTCTCACCGATAGGGATCTCGGTCTCATCGAGATGGGATTGTAATCTCTCTGTGTATGTCCATTACCAAAATCGGTCTCACCGAGTTTGAGTAATCGGTACTACCGAGATTACAATGCAAACTTTCTGGTTAGCTTATTACCAAAATCGGTCTCACCGAGTTTGTGTAATCGGTCCTACCGAGTTTGCCTGACCAACTCTCTGGTTAGCTTATTACCAAAATCGGTCCTACCGAGTTTGTGTAATCGGTCTCACTGAGATTATGTTATGCCCTAACCCTAACCATATCAGTCCTACCGAGTTTCATGTCGGTCCCACCGAAAATCCTAACGGTCACTAGATTGCTGAATCGGTCCGACCGAGTTTCTCAGTTCGGTCCCACCGAGATTGGTAAGTTGTGTGTAATGGTTAGTTTTTCTGTGGAGGCTATATATACCCCTCCACCCACTCTTCATTTGTGGAGAGAGCCATCAGAACGAACCTACACTTCCAATACACATTTTCTGAGAGAGAATCACCTACTCATCTGTTGAGACCAAGATATTCCATTCCTACCATATGAATCTTGATCTCTAGCCTTCCCAAGTTGCTTTCCACTCAAATCTTCTTTCCACCAAATCCAAATCCTATGAGAGAGAGTTGAGTGTTGGAGACTATCATTTGAAGCACAAGAGCAAGGAGTTCATCATCAACACACCATTTGTTACTTCTTGGAGAGTGGTGTCTCCTAGATTGGCTAGGTGTCACTTGGGAGCCTCCCGACAAGATTGTGGAGTTGAACCAAGGAGTTTGTAAGGGCAAGGAGATCGCCACGCCGTGAAGATCTACCGCTAGTGAGGCAAGTCCTTCGTGGGCGACGGCCATGGTGGAATAGACAAGGTTGCTTCTTCGTGGACCCTTCGTGGGTGGAGCCTCCGTGGACTCGCAAGCAACCATTACCCTTCGTGGGTTGAAGTCTCCATCAACGTGGATGTACGATAGCACCACCTATCGGAACCACGACAAAAACATCCGTGTCTCCAATTGGCGTCTCAATCCTCCAAACCCTTCCCTTTACATTCTACGCAAGTTGCATGCTTTACTTTCCGCTGCTCATATACTCTTTGCATGCTTGCTTGATATGTATTGTGAGTGTTAAACTTGTGCATAACTCCACTCCAAATTAAAGAATTTAAAAACTGCAACTTTTGGCACTTTGTGTATAATCACCCCCCCCCCCTCTAGACTCCTCTTCTCGATCATTTCAATTGGTATCAGAGCTTTGGTCTCCATTGGCTTGGTTTAAACACCTTTGGAGGAAGATGGATGTGTCTACTTTAGGGAGTCTTAGACATAGAGTGCCTATTCTTGATGGAGAATATTTTCATGAGTGGAAAAATGAAATGCTTGATATTTTCAATGAATATCATTTGAACAAGTACATTGCTAGCCCTTGTGCACCTCATATTAATCCCTTGCATCCCACACCCGAAGAGGATCTTGACAAGATTCACAATCTTAGAACTATCAATATTATCATAAGAGGATTGCCCAAAAACTTGATTGCTAGTTTGCCTACTTTCGATTGTGCCTATACCATATGGAAATTTCTTGAGGAACGATTTCTAGATTATTCCTTGAAAAATTTAGATGAAATTCTCCATAAGTCTATTGCCTTGAGTAAGATGAATTCTAGTGATCCTAGCTTTGGTGATTGTCTATTTAAGCTTACAAATCTCATGCGTGCCATAGGAGATGTTGGAATCATTAGCAATATTATTTTCGAAGCTATTAGAATCCGTAAAGACAATCATAGAAATGATCATTTGTCTAATGAATTACCCTCTCTAGGAATTGATCAATCACAAGACGATGTTGAACGTGGATACTATGATGAGGATGATGATAGTGAATATGATCTTGATGATGCAATGAGACACTTTGGTCTTATGGTAAATCTTCGCGGCTACATGGCTGGAGGAAAGGAATGGGTCCTTGATAGTGGATGTACTGATCATATGACCGGAGATAAAGACCTTGCTGACAACGACGGCCCTCGAAAATATGTCACTTTTGGTGATAATTCAAAGGGTAAGGTGGTTGGCCTTGGTAAGGTGGCCATCTAAAATGATAGCTCCATACAAAATGTCATGCTCGTTGAATCTCTTGGCTACAACTTACTTTCAAAGATCTAGACTTGCTGATTTCGGTTTCAATGTCCTATTTATCAAGTAGATTTTCAAGTGTTTCATAGATATAATCATAAGTTGGTCTTGACCGTTGTACGTAGTAGTTATCTCTACATTGTTGATTTCAATAAAAAGGCTCATCCTAGAACTTGCTTTATTGCTAAATCTTATAAAGGCTGGTTGTGGCATAGAAGACTAGGTCATGTTGGTATGTGAAACCTTGACAAGCTTATTAAAGGAAATCATATCATTGGCGTTAACGATGTCATATTTGATAAGGATAGACTTTGCAGCACTTGTCAAGCAGGTAAACAGGTTGGAGGAAGGCATCCCGTGAATAACATCATGACCACAAGGAGGCCACTCGAGCTACTTCACATGGATCTTTTTGGTCCCAACGCTTACAAAAGTCTCAGTGGAAATTCTTTTGGTCTAGTTATAGTTGATGATTTTTCAAGATTTGGGTGTTCTTTCTCGATGATAAATCGCAGGTCCAAAAGATCTTCAAGAACTTCGCTAGGAAGGCCCAAAATCAATTCTACGTGAAGATCAAGAAGGTTCGAAGCGACAATGGAACAGAGTTCAAGAACGCAAATGTGGATACCTTTCTTGACGAAGAAGGGATTTCACACGAGTTCTCGGCTACATACACACCTCAACAAAATGGATTTGTTGAGAGGAAGAACCGGACGCTCATTGAAATGGCAAGAAAGATGCTTGATGAGTACAAGACGCCAAAGCACTATTGGGCGGAAGCGGTTGAGACAGCTTGTCATGCAACAAATCGCTTGTATCTTCACAAGCTACTCGGCAAGACGGCATACGAGCTCCTCATCGGTAACAAACCCCAAGTTGGATACTTTTGAGTATTCGGCTCAAAGTGCTACATTCTGGATAAGCATAAATGATTCTAAATTCGCTCCTAAGTCTCATGAAGGTTTCCTACTTGGTTATGGCTCAAACTCTCACACATACCGTGTCTACAACAATTTCACCCGAAAGGTTGAAGAAACGGTAGGTGTGAAGTTTGATGAATCTAACGGCTCGCAAGTAGAGCAATTTCCAATTGATGTAGGAGACAAAGATCCCTCGGAAGCAATACAAGACTTGTCTATTGGCAAGATTCGTCCAACGGAGGTGAAGGAGAGTACCTCGTCCGTCCAAGTGGAAGCTTCTACCTCACGACAAGGTGAACCAAGAGTTGATACGGAGGCATCCACAAGTGGGACACACCAAGATGAAGAAAACGAGGAAGTGCACCAAGACGAACACCAACAACCTCCTTCTCCACCACGACAAGAGAACGACAACGCCAACAATGAAGAAGGCCAAGAAGAAGAACAAGATGAAGAAGATGTTCAACCAAGACCCAAGCAAAAGCTTTCGCCAGTTTGAGCAAGAATTGCTAAAGACCATCCCGTCGAGCAAATCTACAAAGATATCCAAACCGGGAGAATCACTCGCTCTAAAACTCGTTTAGCTAACTTTTGTGAACATTACTCATTCATCTCTAGCATTGAACCTATGAAGGTTGAAGAAGCATTGGAAGATCCGGACTGGATAAACGCTATGCATGAAGAGCTACCCAACTTTGAGAGAAATCAAGTGTGGACATTGGTTGAGAAGTCTGACAACAACCACAACATCATCGGTACCAAATGGGTGTTTCGCAACAAGCAAGATGAAGATGGACAAGTGGTTCACACCAAAGCACGTCTCGTCGCCCAAGGCTACACACAAGTTGAAGGTATGGACTATGGTGAGACATATGCTCCCGTTGCTAGACTTGAGTCCATTCGCATCTTACTTGCTTATGCTAATCACCATGATATCACCTTGTACCAAATGGACATTAAAAGTGCTTTTCTAAATTGAGAAATTGAGGAGGAAGTTTATGTTAAGCAACCTCCCGGCTTTGTCAATCCTAAGAAACCTGATCATGTCTACAAACTTCACAAAGCCCTTTATGGTCTTAAACAAGCCCCTAGAGCATGGTATAAATGCTTGACCAAGTTCCTTATAGAAAAAGGCTTTGAAATTGGTAAAATTGATTCTACTCTTTTTACAAAATGGGTTAGTGGGGAACTATTTGTGTGCCAAATTTATGTTGATGATATTATATTTGGTTCGACTAACCCTCATTTTATTGAAAAGTTTGGGAAGCTAATGTCGGAGAAGTTTGAGATGTCTATGATGAGTGAACTCAAATTCTTTCTTGGGTTGCAAATCAAGCAAACTAAGGAAGGTACCTTTGTCTCTCAAACAAAAGTACACCAAGGACTTATTCAAGAAGTTCAATATGCAAGAATGCAAAGGTATGACTACACCCATGCCTACTAGTGGACATCTTGATTTGACCAAAGATGGTGAACGGTTGATCAAAAGGTTTATCGCTCTATGATTGGTTCATTGTTATATCTATGTGCCTCACGTCCGATATCATGCTAAGTGTGTGCTTGTGTGCACGATATCAAGCTGCTCCTAAGGAATGTCATCTTAAGGTCATGAAAAGGATAGTGAGATACTTAATACATACACCAAATTTTGGCATTTGGTATCCTAAGAGGTCTTCTTTCGATCTTGTTGGCTACTCCGACTCGGTCTATGCCGGTGACAAGGTTGATAGAAAGTCCACTTCGGGTACTTGTCAATTTCTTGGTAGATCTCTTGTGTCTTGGTCTTCCAAGAAATAAAACTTCAGTATCCTTATCCACACTTGAAGTGGAATACATTGTCATTGGTTCATGTTGTGCTCAATTACTTTGGATGACCCAAACTCTTAAAGATTATGGGATATATGTGAAACATGTTCCATTACTTTGTGACAATGAAAGTGCTATCAAGATTGCTCACAATCCCGTGCAACACTCTTGAACTAAGCATATTGAAGTTCGTCATCATTTCATTCGAGATCACGTTGCTAAGGGTGACATTAATCTTAAGCATGTTCGCACTAACAAGCAATTAGCGGATATATTCACTAAACCACTTGATGAGAAAGTGTTTTGCAGATTAAGAGGAGAATTGAACATCATTGATGCTTCAAACCTGGAGTAGGAACTCCATTGGATACATGCAAGACCTAAGCTTATGACTAATCCTTGATATTTATCTTACGATGATTATCTTATGTCTTGGATATATTTGCATCTTGCATGTTATCTAACCCTTGTAGGTACTTGGATGAATCTAAATCTATGAGATCGCAACTCACTCACATCTTGAGCAATCTCTACATCACGAAGTCTCTACACAATGGTGGTTGAAGACAAGGAAGCACGAAACCATTCAAACATATCCTTTGACAAATTCTATGTTGAGTTTCATGATTGTCATTTTGGATACACAAGTGCTCTTCCTTGCGAAAAACTAACCCATGTAGGTAGATGAACTCAAATTCCAAGTGGTGCTCCCAACTCTTGATGAGCTACATCAACCTTGAGCAACGCACAAGTTCAACTACATGATCACGATCAACACCACCACCACCCAAGGTATGCTATTCCATCTTAGAGAAGCTTTACTCCAAGTCATGAGACAAAGCAACTCGACAAGATGTGAATACATCAAGATGCTAAACGAAAAATGGCAACCCCATTTTGGCGCTTAAACGATGAGTATGACCTATGATCAAGTGATCTCACTTGACTCCTAAGTCAATATACTCTAACATAGGTGACTTTGTCACGACCATCTCTAGATGAAGTTTTCTTGTGTTCTTTTCTGTGCCCTCGCATTTGTCTCATGCATATTTGTTTTCCCCTTTCAAAAAAAAACTTCATCTAGATTTCCTTTCTTTTCTTTTCTTTTCATTTCTTTTGTTCTGCATTCCCTGCATCCAATTCATTGCAAATCTATCAGTTAATTCCTTGCAAATCCTTGTGAGATCTTACTTGTCTAGTGAGCTGAGGTGACAAGTGCTTTTATCTATGATGAACTCGGTCCCACCGGTCTCTTGTTTTCGGTCTAACCGAAGTTGTTCGGTGCAACGGAAGCATCTAACTCGGTGCCACCGATTTCACTACAGGAAAAACATTTTGCCATTTATTCCTGCATTACTCTTGATCCAGCTCCACCCAATGAATCTTGTCCTCTACAAGCATCACATTTACCTTAGTGCTTTGTGTTGTGGCTCAAGGACCAAACCCATTCACGACAAATTCCAGAAGACCCTTCTTGGAAATTGATGTCAAATGGGGAGAGAGAGATCACATCAAAGCTTAATCATATCTCTAGGGCGAGAGAATACTCAAGGAAAGAGTAATCTTCAAGGATCCCAGATGCATGGTGTTCAAGAGGAGAGATGCCACATGTCTTCTTGAGGGGAAAGACATGTTCATATGTGCTTATTTGCATTAGCTCTGTTCATTTGTTTCTTTGAGCTCTGATTTTCTGTTCCCTATCTTCTCCCAGTATCCCATGCTAGATTCAGGGGGAGCAAGACATCTAGGGTAAAGAAATTTCTTAAATTCATTGCACATCTTTACCTTTGGGGACATGTCAATATCTATTGTGGTACTTAGTACTCACTCTACATGTCATCCTAGTCTTGGTACTCTTGTGGTTTCCTTTGTTTGCTCTGGCCAGCAGGTGTATCTGTGTTATCTAACCTTGTTTACGCAGGTTCATTCCATCCTAAGCCAACTCAAGACCACAAGGTAAGTATATGCATCACAATCATGTGTATGAGGAATTCTTGCTGATGTACATATTGTTTGCAAGAAGGACTCATGAGCATGAAGGTACATTTCCACATTCACATCTTTTGATCTCGATGCATATAGCCAAGATACATGTAACACATTGCCTACTCTGTCATGGTTATGCTCTCACATGCTTCAATATTCCATATTCACATGATTGCATACATGTAGGGGGAGCCTATGCATGTTACATGTCTTTCCAAAGCTTTACTTGATACTCTCTATATCTTTATCTAAAGCTTTGATGTATGTTGCCATCAATTACCAAAAAGGGGGAGATTGAAAGCACAAGTGCTCCCTGGGTGATTTTGGTAATTAATGTCAACATATCTCTTGTTGGACCAACACTTTTATCTAGTATGTTTCAGACAAGTTCAACAAATTAAGTGGCATGGACTAAAGGATGTGGAACCCCTTCAAGATGCTAAGGACAAAGGATTGGCTCAAGCTTCAAGTACAAGACTCTACATTTTATATTTTAGTGATCCAAGATCACATTGAGTCTATAGGAAAAGCCAATACTATCAAGAGGGGATGTGGTGTTGCTTAATAGCTTGCTTGCTCAAAGTGCTTAGTGATATGCTCCAAAGCCCTCAACTACTTTCTCACATCCACATATGTCCTAAACCAAAGATCTAACTCGGCCCCACCGATTCCTTCTATCCGACGCCACCGAGTTCAGATGTCATAGCCACTGCCACAAACCCTAGGCAAATCGGTCTCACCGATAGGGATCTCGGTCTCACCGAGATGGGATTGTAATCTCTCTGTGTATGTCCATTACCAAAATCGGTCTCACCGAGTTTGAGTAATCGGTACTATCGGGATTACAATGAAAACTTTCCGGTTAGCTTATTACCAAAATCGGTCTCACCGAGTTTGTGTAATCGGCCCTAGCGAGTTGCATGTCGGTCCCACCGAAAATCCTAACGGTCACTAGATTTGCTGAATCGGTCCGACCGAGTTTCTCAGTTCGGTCCCACCGAGATTGGTAAGTTGTGTGTAACGGTTAGTTTTTGTGTGGAGGCTATATATACCCCTCCACCCACTCTTCATTTGTGGAGAGAGCCATCAGAACGAACCTACACTTCCAATACACATTTTCTGAGAGAGAATCACCTACTCATCTGTTGAGACCAAGATATTCCATTCCTACCATATGAATCTTGATCTCTAGCCTTCCCCAAGTTGCTTTCCACTCAAATCTTCTTTCCACCAAATCCAAATCCTGTGAGAGAGAGTTGAGTGTTGGGGAGAGTATCATTTGAAGCACAAGAGCAAGGAGTTCATCATCAACACACCATTTGTTACTTCTTGGAGAGTGGTGTCTCCTAGATTGGCTAGGTGTCACTTGGGAGCCTCCGACAAGATTGTGGAGTTGAACCAAGGAGTTTGTAAGGGCAAGGAGATCGCCTACTTCGTCAAGATCTACCGCTAGTGAGGCAAGTCCTTCGTGGGCGACGGCCATGGTGGAATAGACAAGGTTGCTTCTTCGTGGACCCTTCGTGGGTGGAGCCCTCCGTGGACTCGCCCAACTGTTACCCTTCGTGGGTTGAAGTCTCCATCAACGTGGATGTACGATAGCACCACCTATCGGAACCACGACAAAAACATCCGTGTCTCCAATTGCGTTTGAATCCTCCAAATCCTTCCCTTTACATTCTCACAAGTTGCATGCTTTACTTTCCGCTGCTCATATACTCTTTGCATGCTTGCTTGATATGTATTGTGAGTGCTAAACTTGTGCCTAAACTCCACTCCAACTTAAAGAAGTTAAAACTGCAACTTTTGGTACTTGGTGTCTAATCACCTCCCCCCTCTAGACACCTCTTCTCGATCCTTTCAGCTTCCTTGCTCAAGTAGAGCTCCAACCGACGTCTGAGGTGGGCACAACCCACCATGGCATACCTGGCTCCGGGACTGCGCCCTGGTGGGTTGTGCCCAACACAGGCCTCTGTTTGCGGTGATTCCAACTCTAAAAATCACATATATTCCAAAACAATTCTCCGTGAAATTTTATTGCATTTGGACTTCGTCTGATATGGATACTCTGCGATATAAAAAATATGCAGAAAACGGGAATTGGTACTGGGCACTAGATCAATAGGTTAGTCCAATAAATCATATAAAAAGTTGCCAAAAGTATGTGAAAGTGTTACAATATTGGCATGAAACAATCAAAAATTATAGATACGACGGAGACGTATCAATAGCCCAACCACCAAGGAATTTATGCAATGCACGCATTTTGTTATTCCATTTGTGCATTGGGGTATGTCCGGAAACCGATTTCACCACACCTCCTTGACCATGTCATGGAAGCCATCCCGAAGCAACCAACGAAGTTCGAACTTGAACTTGCATCTATGTTGTGCTTGTGGGAAACCAGTAGTTAGGAGAATGGGTGCATGATCTGATATAGCCTCAATACGAGGTAGAGCACGAACAGACACCATAGGAAATTTAGATTCCTCAAATGTTATCCATAGGAAATTGTCTCTTTAGTTGAAGATCCACATCAGTTATACTCTTTTAGTCCTATCAAGATTTTGTAGGGCACCATCTAAAAATAGATTTTGTAGGGCACGCATTATGTGACATATATGGACAACTAATACTATAGTTCTTCTATTGATGTCCACCTTATATATAGAAATCTTAACTTTTATAGTTAGGCCTTACTATATAACTAATGGAGTAGGTTGTTTTAACATTTATGGTAATATGGGTGAACCTAAGGGCTTAATTATCTCTTCCTTTTAATTATATAATATATAGATTGCCAAAGAGTTCACATCGCCCGCCTAGCTCAGTTGGTAGAGCTCAAGGTTCTTAGTTTGTTTGCTACCTGAGCAACCCTGCCTTTCCTGCAGCCATCCTAGCCCCACGATTTAGGAGATGTGGGGCTGAGATCACTGTTTGGAATGGTAGGACTGCCCAGGTAGCACACCATAGAGGCTGGTTCCCTTGTGGTCTTGGGTTCGAGCCCCAAGGCGGGCAATTTCTTTTTGGTGCTTCCACATATTTTCTTTTCTTTCTGGATTTGTACCCTTTTGACCAATTGTTTGAGGTATATGGGATAAGTTAGAGTTATGTATTTTCTGCGACATCAAACTCCACATGGAAGTTAGCTAGATGAATCGAATGTATTGGTGTGATGTGGACCTTGGGAAATAGGAAATCAGGTGACGAAGCACCAGGTGAGTAGCTTTGTTTTATTATTTTTAGCGTGTAATTTGTTATTCTTGGTGTTTAGGTCATCTTCTAGACCGTGGACGGTGGGGCCGTCGTGTGTCTGTAGCATTGTTTGAGTGGTGGTCATTTATTTGTTCATCTATTTGTGTGTCGCAACAGAAATGATTTACCATCGCTGCAAATAATCATCCATCAAAGTACCAGGACACATTCCCTTCTCAAGAAGGCTCGTACATCGGTCTAGACCGAGCCCTAGAAGTAAATATCATTACGTAATGACCACATGTTCCATATGCAAGAAGCAAATTATTTACAACAAATTTAGAACTAAGAGACCACAACCTAGATAAGCCAGACATCGACTGAGGAAGAAAAAAAAGCAATCACATGAGATAAGCACTTCCAATATTCTTTTGTCACTATGCAGTCAAAGAGAAAATGTTGTACAGAGATAACTATGCATTGAGTGTTGTTAGTAGATACATAGCTATTCCCGGAAAAGAGCACTGAAAGATACATGCGAGGTACTTCTAATGATTATTTACAGTTTGGGAAATCTAGAGATTGACTTGTTGGTTTTGCTGATATTATTTTTGCTGGTGATTTGGACAAGAGAAGATCTCTCACAGCTTATGTTTTCATCACTGGTGGTTGTGTCGTGGCCTGTGAGTTGGAGAGAAACTTTGCAGTCTATTGTATGTCGTTCCACTACTGATGTCGAGTATATGACGGTTTCTGAGACATGCGCAGAAGCTATTTGGTTGGGAGGTTTGTACACTAAGCTTTGTGAAGATATGTCTTACCTTACCATAGTTTCTGACAATCAAAGTATTGCACTCCCTTCGTCTCAAAATAGATGACCCAACTTGGGGGGAGTATGACTTAAAAAGAATCAAATGTATCATCAGAGAACAATAACACACTGATGTTAGTGGAGGTGCATGCGACTTGGCCGCCAGGCTTCGCGTGTCATCCTATCTGGCACCATGCCTCCCTCCCACATGATCAATAATCCCCCCTAAACTTATTAAAATGCTCCAAGTCAAAACAACTCCGTGAAACGCCTGTATAATACCGTGGCTGTAGCATTACTTCCCACATGATTGTCTGTCTCTACTGGATGTTTTGGAAGTAATGCTACACATAATACGTTCACGGGAGTTTTACAGGCAGGTCGATTTTGATTGGAGATTAAGGGGGAGGAGGGGCCCACCCACGTGAAATCAGGGGGGAGAGGTTAGTTAGAAAGAAAGAATCCTAGTCACCGTGTAATTGCATGTAACTCTTTGTACGTAATGTTGTGTTCCAGGGTTCGAAATTTGCTCAAAATGTATTTATATCGAAGGATAAAGTAAAATCAAATGTTTGTGATAAAGGTGAGACATTTATATTGGCATGATAAAAGATATATTTATAAAGTGAATAAAAGATACATTAATATTGGCATGATAAAGTAAAATCAAATTGAAGGATAAAGTGAAATAAAAGACACATTTATAATACAAACCTGTATAAATGTATTTATATTGAAGGATAAAGTAAAATCAAATGTTTGTGATAAAGGTGATCTCTTTATAATCACCTTTTACATCTCGATGTTCTTCAAGACTCTTGCAAAGAAAGTTAAACATCGAACACCTCTTGATTCCAAAATCGGGATTGCATGAGAAGATCACCCCCGAACGGCAACGGAGGTGGTGACAATGGGGAGATGCTGCAGGAGGATAATGTTGACGCACCACCAGGCTTGGCCTTCACCGTCTTGGGGACGAGCTTCAGACTCCAGACTCCACCCTAGGAAGGTTGTACTCGGTGTCATCAAGCTCAAGATCTGGTTGGGTGGGTTCAAAGGAAGCCCGGTGCCTCGGTGGCAATCTTGAGCACCTGCCTCCTCGAATCTAATCAACATAGTGCTTGTATATGTACTTCATGCAGAATCCATTGCTTAAATGAAGGAACAACAAAAATTATCACAAACATTTCACGAACACTTGCCGGTGTTGTGACTCCTGTAAAGGCGAATGGTACTGCGCGGTGGACGGGCGTGGAGTGCAGAGCAATGGCGAAGACAAGAGGCATGGAGGTGTAATGGTGGGGTCGCGGAGTTTGGAAAGGGCTTGGCAGTGGCGAGGGGTAGAACAACGACATCATTGGCGAGATAGAAAGTGGCAATAGAAAGAGGGAAGGATGGAGACGCGGGTCCGGACGAGGTTTTGGGTGTCCCGGGGGTGTCAGAGTCCTACGTGGCTGGTTTTCGGAGTCCCATAATGCCCTCGTGGTTGGTGGGAAAAAAAATGATGTTTGGACTGGTCCACAGACCGATGCAAGACGATGTTAGATGACAAACTGTGTTCGAAAAGCTCTGTCCAAACACTTAGAATGGTTTGAAGGTCCGCTTTGAAAATGCCTTAGGATAACATGGACCACCACCACCCCACAAGGCAACGACCGAGGCAGGCGGATCTCGATGAACAATAAAATAAAAAATGCTAGAATTTTTTAAAAAAAACTAGGAAAAAATTGCAGGGAAGATGCTCGAGTGTGTGATGCCGTGCCAAATTTTGTGGTATTTGGATATCTGGCATTTTTGGCATGGACGTCACGAACTTAAACATCTTCCACACAAAAAAGAAAATCTGATTTTTTCTAGTATTTTTTAACGCTATTGTTCACCTGAGGAAGCAGATGAGCTCGGAAACCATTGCTAGACGTTATTATATCAAATATACTTACATATTGGATGGAATAACGTGTTATATTACGAGACAGAGGGAGTAATTTAACAGATGGTCGCGCGCCCTCTCGCCGCACCGTGATCACCCTCAGTCAATCATTCAACACCCGGACGCATCACAAGTTGATACGCAGTGGAATTAAGTAGTGACACATACATACATCGGCGGGGCGTGTACGTATATGCCGAACCGCGAGTAGGTTGGCGTGCACGGCACCACACGGGATGGCATGGATGCATGCCATCGACGTGCCGTTGCTGCTGATAGCACGCACGCGCGCATGGCATGGTCAGTCACGCGAAAAGGATTGGGCGACCGCGACCGATGCGGCACCACCGTTCGGTCAGGTCTGCCATCGATCGAGCAGCTGACCACGGAATGCACATCCTCAAATTAAGCGCCGATCGAGCCCTTCAAAACTCGTCGGGCGCCTGCATGGCTCCCACCGCGGAATGCACATGCATCATGCGTGCAGCTAGGTAGCCCGGTCGATCTGGAGAGAGGGATTGCAGCACCCGAGCTCCACTGCTCCCTATATTTAAACATTTTGAAATTTGTATTTTTGAAGTTTTAAAAAAATGTGAAATTTTTCATGGGGATACATATAAACATTCCAAATACCCGTGGCAAGTTTTGGTAGAAATCTCATTTTGTTTTGGGCTATAGAAAAAAAAACAAATTTCTGACACTATATAGGAGAAAAGGTGTGCCATTTTCTGTCAGAAATTTCTCTTTTTTGTATTTCCCAAAATACAAAGTATTTTGTTTTCAGCTTTTTACCAGGCCTTAGGAATGTGTGTATGTATTCACATATTTGATATAAGATTTTTTTAAGCAACGGAAATGTGTTTTTTAAAAATTTCAAATACCAGGAGCCCTGGAGCCCGGTAGCTGCAGCCACTTTTCAGGTCGATCTGATCTCTGTTTACCACCGGTACTACATCATCTACAGTTTTACAGATGTATGAGAACTCCCCTTGGCAATATGACTAGTCCATGAGCAGTTATCCAGCTTACGGTGGAACTCGGTCAACCCATCGGGATACGTAAAACGAACAGTGATATGCATGCATGGCCCCGTGGGTGTCAGTTTGGGATATGCCCTGACGAACGAGCCAGCGGATGCAATGCAACTGCAGTGCTGCATGGGCGCAGACTCGTCACTGTGGCCTGTGAGGACCGAGACGAAAGCCACAGTGCGGAGTGAGACGAAAGCGGCGCGCACATGTTCCCACTTGCCCAAGGAGCAGACCAGACGACCCTACCCAGCTAGTCACGGACGCCCATCGTCAAGCGTCGCCCATTGCATATTTGCATTGCACCGTACCAACCGGCCGGCGACCGCCCTTCCTAGGTTCGTTCACACCGCCCCCCTGACACCTTGCTGCCAGACATGACGATTTGATCCATCTCTATCTATCTATCTACAACAGAGACGCAGCAACAGAATTTGAAAGCGGTGGATGATGTAGGTACTTAATTCTCGAGTGATTTTTGAGTTTTCGTCAGGTTGATCTCTCCTTTTAGTCTTTTACCGAGTATATAAAACAAGTCATTGTATGTACTAGGCTAAAAGTTTTTTTGAGACGAAGGTAGTAATCGATATTCTTGTGCTAACTAGCTACATACAGGGGAAAATACCCTTTGAAACATGGTCGTAATTACATCTGATAATTGATTTTATTTTAAAATGTTCAAAATACGTCAAAACGTCCAAAACTTTTTTCCAACAAACTTGAACTGTCATTTCTGTCATGCAAATATATTATGTAAAGACATATTCTCTAACAAAATTCCGATAAAAATGACAAATTGCTCAAGACATATAGCCACGGGTTGCTAACTCACAAGACCACTTCCGTCTCAAAACTATATACGGACGGTGAGGTGTTGCTGAAGCGCAGCCGGTGTCGTCTTCTTTGGGGCCGTAGGAAGAAGGCGGTTGAATGTGGAACAAAGTCTGGTAAGCCCTTTGATATTTTTGTTTGACGATCCACGCCAATCTGGTTGAACGCTCAATTTATATGGGAAGTCCCGGGCATCTTTAATGCGCATCCTCAAATAGCCCCAAACGTCCGAACCGAATTGTACAACGCACATCCAATGCAGACTCGCATTTGTTGTGAACCCACCCGTCCGTCTGTTTTTCCATAAACTGGAGACAAACATGTCGGAGCTTTGGGGAGTCCGAACATCCATACGACGACCATAAGCCACTACACTCTCCGTACGCGCAAGCCAACTCCTATTCTAATAGTTGATCCCCAAGGATGGGTACAGATCATTGTGAACAACTCTCATAATCACTAGGAATGAACCTCTCAATCACAGGGAACAACCATTAGAATCACAAGGAACAATTCACATAAAAGGAAGTTCAAAAGAGCTAGAAACAACTCTCTCATTCACTTGGAACAAGTTTCACAATCACAGGGAGCAACAGTTAGAATCACAAGGAACAATTCACAGAAAGGAGGGATTCAGAAGAGGAGCAACTCTCTCAATCACATGAAACAACTCCCTCAATCACACGAAACAACTCTCTCAAGCGGCAAGAACAAATCTCACAATCATAGGGAACAACTCTCAATCACTAGTTATTGTAGTGTGTTTTGGCGGAAGGAACTTAACAAATTGTATGTTTTGGCAGTAAACAAATAGAGGTGAACAATATTTCTTTGAGTTAATTGAGGCGGACATTCGAGGTATAGGGAATTGGAGGACCAGCTCCCGTATCATGTCTGCGGACGCGTTCGAACGTGGTCCATGGATAGATAGTTTCTGTCTTAGGGGTTATCGTAGGAGATGCCCTCATAATAGCCACACCGAAAAACACATCATGTGCTTTATTTTTGAAAGAACAATAAAGTTAGGTATAAGCAGGGACCAACTAGGTGTAAATCGACTGATAAACATTTCATGCCAAGTCGTTTCTTTCTAAACCCTTGGATTAAGATCCGATGGATCATGGTTCCAACTATTTTTATTGCGAGATTCGTAGTTCCAACTCCAGCCACTAGCACTGTTCCTCTTCTTCCTATGTCCGCTGCCAGATCCAACCCAGACTGAATCGACTACCTCCGCAGCCCTGCCCTCCCCTCAAACTTCCCCACCGTCGTGTTGGCGCCACCCTAGTCATCCCTCTAACCTCCACGAAACTGCAGCCGAGCACTACTAAGATAGACACCCAACGAGTCTACACTTCCGCACCTGTAAGATATACCCTGAGGCTGATACTTCTCTGACAAGCCAGCGGCCGCTACTTCCTTTCCTCTGAAATCGACTGTCCCAAAAACACAATGGCACTACCAACAGTTCTCCGAAGAAGCTGCATATGAATCTCTTCGCAAAATGGCTAACTATGATACCACGTACAGTGAAAGCAATATTATGCACTAGTATTACATGCATGATACTACTGTCTAATACTACACCCCATTGCGGGCAGCCTTAACTAGATAAGATTAAATACAGATACTTGGTATAATTTTACATCTTTTTTATTATTGCCTAGATTAAAAATTTATTGTATTGCACAATATATATCCATTAACGTGGTAAAGATATGCCAAAAGGGAGTTTGTTGACCCGTTGCTAGATTTCAAGGAATTAATAACGAAGACTAATTGTGTTAGCTACGGATACATCATCTTGGCTACGAAATAGCTAATTCTGACAAAATAATTTCCCCTCACTTAACTTCCATTTCGAAGAAGAAAAAATCCCCTCACTTAACTGGATAAGATTAAATTCATGCATGGTATAATCTTATTCTTTTTCTATTATTTCCTAGATTAAATGCCTTTTTATTGCAGGATATATATCCGTAAAGGTGGTTATGATATGCCAAAAGGAATTTGGTTGACCCCATTGCATGATTTGCAGGAATTAATTAACCAAGATTTACATCACGGCAGCCGTGCATGGCCGTAGCTAATTTGGCCCGTCCAGAGGATGTAGACCCCGCCCACCGCCGTCCACGATAAAAAGACAACATCCACCACCACCACCCCACAAGGCAACGAGCCGAGGCGGGCGGGGTCCATCTGCCTCACGAGCCGAGCTCCCCCAAAATCCTCCTCTCTCTCTCCACTACTGCGCTGCGCACACAGACCCATCAGTCGACCGACAATGGCGGTTCCCACGCCGCAGCGCCGTCGCCTGGCGGCCGCCATGGCCCTGCTCCTCGCCCTCGCCTCGTCCGGCGCCGTGGCGCGCGCGGGGATGAGCGGGCCGATCAAGACGGTGGTGGTGGTGGTGATGGAGAACCGGTCGTTCGACCACATGCTGGGGTGGATGAAGCGGCTGAACCCGGCGATCGACGGCGTGACGGGGGCCGAGTGGAACCCGGCCAACGCGTCGGACCCGTCGGCGGGGCCGCGCGTCTACTTCGGCGACGGCGCGCAGTTCGTGGACCCGGACCCGGGGCACTCGTACCAGGAGATCCGGCAGCAGATCTTCGGCTCCGACGACGCGTCCGGCCCGCCGCGGATGAACGGGTTCGTGCAGCAGGCGCGGTCCATCGGCGGGGGGAACATGACGGACGCGGTGATGAACGGGTTCGCGCCCGACAGCGTGGCCGTGTACCGGGAGCTGGTGGCGCAGTTCGCGGTGTGCGACCGGTGGTTCGCGTCCGTGCCGTCGTCCACCCAGCCCAACCGCCTCTTCGTCCACTCCGGCACCTCCGGCGGCGCCACCAGCAACAACCCAGAGTACGTACGCCCTCCTTCTTCAGGCCATTAACAACTGATTATTATTGCTCCCAGGCCTCGAGCCTTGATTCGTTGCGTCTCCATTCGTTGCGTTCGAGGGCGCGCGCGGTGGATTTGATTCCAACCTGCATTGCGGAGGGAGGGAGAGGGGTGGGTTGGTCGCCAACAAAAACAAAATAAATTTATGGATGGTAGGTTGTTGGGGATGATGCGCGCTTAGATAGGAACAAGAATGTCGTGATCCTGCTACTAATTGTAGAAAAGTGCTAGCTCTATACGAGGGAGTTGCGTATTAGGAGCACGAGCACGATCGATGGAGACGTTTTTTTCTGCGTAGTTCGTATATACTATCTATGATTTAATGGTTGCCATATCTGTGGTTTTATTTACACTAGGATTAATAATTTGCTTGAATGTACATAGTCACATCCTAAATATTACAAATACTACTACTAAAATTATTTGGATTACACTGGTTAGGTCGTTAAATCAGTGGTCTTGTTTTGGTCAAAGTACTACGGTACAGTAGCTACGTGGCACCATGTACAACCAGACGTACGTACTACCCTGTTGCCGGAAGGAGGTAGTACTACTAACTATAGCTTGCGCCGACGTTAGAGTGAAGCAGAGTGGCCGATTTGATTTATGCCTGGCCGGGGCAGAGCATTCAGTGCACGGAGACTATGCTGCCCAAACGCTGCTGCAAGGCTATAGGAGATATCAGTCAGACACATCAATCTAATGGACTAGAAGAAGATCACAGGGACCATTTTATTCCTCTTGCTTCGACAGTACAGCAACCATTTAGTCAGTCACACGGCCGTGGAATGAACTACTACTACTTCCTAATCCGAACAAAACTGCTAGCAGTATAGTAACAGCTTGCACAAAGATGGTGCAATTCGAATAGTACTGCAGCACGCATTAGTGTGTAACATTACCTCTCAGTTCCGACATTGTTCCTTTGCGAAAATGTTGCTACCAGTGGAGCAGTGGTGCCGCTTTCATGTTTTTTGTAGGGCAAGGGCAGCTCTTATCCGAGTGCTTTTCCTCTTCCTTCGTTGAGCAGCAAAGCCAAGCACTCGTTGCGAAAAGAGCTTTAGCCTGACATTACAGTGCCTAATGTGAGACACGAGGCCGGCTGTGATTGGCCGACACGACGAACCCAAATGCCGGCTGCCAAATCTTTCTTTACATATATGGGCCACGCGTTGCTTTCTTGCGCATGTGCTTTTTGTCACGCTCCAGACACCACTCACGCTGCTGCTGGATGCGGCTAATCAAACAGGGTTAGAATAACTAATCCTAGTAGCACTAGCACTACTCCTAGACTCCTAGTACGATCGGCTCGTCAATCATCAAATAACTAATCGCCAGAGGACGGTGCGCACGATCAATCATGCATCCATGTGAAACTGTTGAGAAATGGCAGTACTCGCGCGATCTTTGAGAACTAGGCTGTAGCCTAGTGGGGAGCGCAGCGGCATCTCCAGCAATCAGGGTTCGAGCCACGTCAGGAACGAATTTCTAGTTTCTTACAAGAGATGTTTTTTCTATATTAATAAACGGTGCTAGTGCTCATGAGCTTCATTTTTTTTAAAAGTTGACTGGTCCCACCATCAGTGGAAATCCGTGCATGGCCGGCCCTGTCCGTGACACAAGAGCTGGCCATGCGACCTCCCATGACCTTTGTCGGTAGTAGCACATGCACATGGGATGAAGTGAAGTGAGATGCCGGAAGAGTCGGAAGACTACTGTACCCTCAAACGCGTTCGAGGGTAAAAAAGGAAAAGAAAATGAACCACCGACGTTCGATGCTGTGCATTATGCAGAGAGTAGCAGAGGCCGTGTTTCATTTAGGGGCACGAGATCACGTTTTCTAGTCCTAGTGGAAAAATCCATACGTGATTACGTTTTCTCTTTGTTTTTTGAGAAATACCTTTTTTGGGTGATTACGTGCTCTTTGATTGTTGTTCTTTTTTTTAGACAACTTTGGATTGTTGTTCTGCACGGGCTTGTATCTTGGCCGGCCCAAGAACTGACCGGGTCTCCAGCCCAACACCTCCCTCTAACCAGCAATTTTATTGGGCCTCTTTACAGCCCAGCCTAGTCGCTCTGGATCGGGTCCGTGGGCTGGAAAACAGAAGTTAGCAAATTTGTTTTTTTTTAAATCGCGCCTATAAACTTCAGAATTCAGAGCATACGTTTTCTTTTACACTCCCCTAAAAAATTGTTTCCTTTTCGGCTAAAAAGAATGTTATCTATTGCACAAAGCAAGCAGTTTTGGGCAACTTTGTTACAATCCTCACTTGAACAGAGCACAACGCCACAACATGAGCTACCCTAAGCTGTTCTCTGATAAGAGTGTTGCACCTATGCAGGTTGCTGGCCAAGGGGTACCCGCAGAGGACCATCTTCGACAATGTGCACGACGCCGGCCTCTCCTTCGGCGTCTACTTCCAGGACGTGCCGGCGGTGCTCTTCTACCGCAACCTGCGTAAGCTCAAGTACATCCTCAACTTCCACCCCTTCCACAACGCGTTCCGTGACCACGCCAGCCGTGGCTCCCTGCCCAACTACGCCGTTATCGAGCAGCACTACATGGACTCCAAGGACCACCCCGCCAACGACGACCACCCCTCCCATGACGTCTACCAGGGCCAGATGTTTGTCAAGGAGATCTACGAGACGCTCCGCGCCAGCCCTCAGTGGAACGAGACGCTCATGGTCCTCACATATGATGAGCATGGTGGGTTCTTCGACCATGTTCCCACGCCGGTCGACGGTGTGCCTAGCCCCGACGACATTGTTGGCCCGCCCCCTTATAACTTCACGTTCAACAGGTTGGGGGTGCGTGTCCCGGCCATCTTGATCTCTCCATGGATTGAGAAGGGAACAGGTCAGTCATCACTTCTTTGTTAATACTATATGAAAACGGATGCTAGATTTGCTCAATGTACATTCGTTGCTGATATTTGTTTGGGTTTCAGTTATGCATGGGCCGAATGGAAGTCTGTCCCCGACGTCGCAATTCGAGCATTCACGATTCCCGCAACTGTGAAGAAGAAGCTGTTCGATCTGCCACAGGATTTCCTGACCAAAAGGGACGCATGGGCTGGGACCTTCGAAGGCGTCGTGCAAACCAGAACTGAACCGAGGACAGACTGCCCAGGTAATTCGTCAAGTTCAGCATACGAAATTCTATTGCCACTTGACTTGCTTTGTACTCTTGTGATGAGTAGTCTGCTTATCCATGGAATTTATGAAATGTGCAGAGCAACTCCCGACGCCGACGAGGATCCGGCAGACGGAGGCGAACGAGGAGGCGAAGCTGAGCTCGTTCCAGCAGGAGATCGTGCAGCTGGCGGCGGTGCTGAACGGCGACCACCAGCTGAGCAGCCTGCAGGAGAGAATCAGGGAGAGGATGAACGTGAGGGAAGGCACCTCCTACATGAGGTCGGCCGTGCGGCGCTTCTTCGAGGCCGGCATGTCGGCAAAGAGGATGGGCCTCGCCGACGAGGAGCAGATCGTCAAGATGAGGCCTTCCCTCACCACCAGGACCTCCACTGCAGACCAAGATGATCGTCCGTAGAGAGCATACATACATACATAGGAAATTGATTGATGTTGGGGAAACAATTGCTAGTACCACACTCTACACATAGAAGATCAGCCAGCGTAGCCTAGCCAGTACCATACGGTGTGCTCGTGCTATATGGGATGGAACTGCTGTAGGCCGGATGGATTCGGCAATACATGGGCTGTAGAAAAGCCAAATATTGGTACTGTGGTATACAAGCAATGCAGCATTCCACCATTCGGCAATGCAGCATGCTGTTTATGAATCGTCATCAAGCAGGCCAATATATAGTTCATCCTGACCATCATTGTGCTGGTTGTGACTTTGTAACGATATATACATAACTACCAAAGCTAATTAACATGTCGATTTAAAAGCCATGAAAACTCAGGAGGATCTAGGATACTAGCTCGGTTGGCACCTTGGCCACCTGCGTTGGAAACATCTCGTGCCTAATTGCGTCCCACCTTTTCGGTGTTCGTCTGCTCAAAAAGCTTCCCAATGGGGAATTTCCGCGTGTAGTACTTTATGCTGGCATCGCATAATATTGGTGAAAAAAAAAACCTATACAATGTGTGTTTATAAATAGATTTGATTTGCAAATCAGTAGCATTGCCCGTCTAGCTCAGTCGGTAGAGCGCAAGGCTCTTAACCTTGTGGTCTTGGGTTCGAGCCCCAAGGTGGGCGTTCAAGTTTTATTTTTTGCATTCACATTATTGATTTAATAGGAAAAAAATAGTTGAAGTTGTTTTAAAAACTTTCTAAATAACCCCACTTTAATTCACAAGTTCAATTTCGTATTGTTTTACTAAATAACCCCACTTTATCGTTGACTAGGTGGAATAAGGCAGAAAAACAAAAAACGGGTGATATGCGTCATAAAAGTGAAAGTTAAAACAAAAATATTTAAATTTGTGATCTCTATAATCGCCTTTTGTATCTTGAGTAAATTACAATGTCCAACAAAAAAGATACCATCTGGTGGATTTGACATCTGATGGTGTCTTCATATAAAATCTTTTTACAGAAAACTTGTTATTATAGACAATGGCTTCCAACAGAAATGTATGTGGAAAATAAAAGTTGCTCCTAAAATTGAAGTGTTCTATTGCTGATGGTTAAGAAGAGCATATTAACCAAAGACAATTTTCTGATGAGAGGTTGGATATGTAAACAAATGTTGTGCTTCTTGTGGTATTGTTCATCTTTCTTTTATTTCAAACGCTTAGTTGCTAAATGGTTTGGAGTTTGTTCAAATGTGCTTTCGATTTGAGAAATCTTCCTGGCAGCTTAATCACTTGTTTTCGTCCTTGGATTATAAGTTTTTCAAAGATAAAAAAGAATCTGGTATTGGTGGGGGTTTCTGCATTCTATTGGACTATATGGAGATGCATGAATAATATCACTAGTAGAAAACGGCTCATTCATCCCGGTTCCAGAGGGCCTTTAGTCCCGGTACTAAAGGGTCGGGACTAAAACCCAAAACCTTTAGTCCCGGCTCGCTTACGAACCGGGACTAAAGGAGCTCCACGTGGCCGCAGCGGGGCGCCCAGGCAGGAGGACCTTTAGTCCCAGTTGGTAACACCAACCGGGACCAAAAGGCTGCCAAGGCCAAAGACCTTCATGCAGCGCTGAGGTTTTTGTTTTTTTAAAGGGGGGTTGGGGTTTTGGAGGGTTAATTTAGGGGTTTCATATTATGTTAGCTAGCTAATAGAGAGAAGTGACCTCTCTTTCTACGTGTTTGGTCGATGCTAGCTACTATACATATAGACAGAACTCGACACGCTAGCTAGTAAGCAAGTGAAGGAACCATTAATTACACAAGATCGTCATGAACATATACAGAGAGAAAGTGACCTCTCTTTCTCCGAGAGATTGGTCGAACTACAAGTTTTCGTATATCGATACGACGGTACTACATATATACAATATAACATCTCTTATGATCCCTAACATCTATAATCAATTTCCACATGGTATTCTCCGTTCTCATTTATGACCTGGTCAAGAAAGAATCCCGTCAATTCCTCTTGAATTGCTCGAATGCGATCATGTGGTAGGAGTTCATCTTGCATCTGCCACATCTAATTTAACGAAGGGGGTCAATACATATATATGAATAAAACTCATCAGAAATGATGGTAATAAAATAAAATTGTGAATATTATTGTTTACATACTTCATATTGTTTTGCAGAGGGTCGAGTTGTAGATGAACTCGCAAACGTAGTATCCACATAAATTATTGCCGCCTTCCTGCCACAAGACCTTTACGAGAAATAGAGTTCAATCAGACTAATAATCAAGCATGATAAGTGGTATTGATGAAACTAGAATAAATGGGAGATGCGCGGAACTAGCTAGTACTACTTACTTTTGGGTGTGTAAATCGCAGCTCCCTCGGCAGTCCTGGAACTATTCCGGTGAACTCTTTCCAAACCCTGTCAGACAAAGAAAATAATTACTTGATATCAGGAAATGAACAAATTTGCCGATATGGTGCGATAATAATCGATTGAACTTACTTCTGGAGCATTGCAGTCATGTCTGCATAGTCCTGCGGATCTTTTCGTCTCGAGTCTAAGACAGTTACTACTCCCTTGTCAAGCTTAATCTCTAGAAGAATAAAGTGGAAGCTGCACACGCATGCATAACTCATCAATTACATTACTATAATTAACCTCGAGTAAGCGGAACCGAATATGCACAAGACATTAACTCTCACTTGCAGTTGTAAGGAAAGAGTATTTTCCCTTCGTTTTGATGTCAATGCAATGATTGTAGCAAGTTGTCCTTGATATCTGTGTCTCTGTTTTTAACCAACCATTCATTTATGGTATTTCGGTTAATGAACCCAATGTCGTAGACTTGTTTTTTTTTTGCATTCGACGATCTTCAATCTGCATAATATAGTGAAGATAATTATATATACATGCAATGGAAGCCACACTGCTTCTCCCCTGAGATGGTGGGGTAGCTTCTGGGGCAGCTTCGAAGCAAGGATCTTCGTGTCGCTGAGATAGTTGGCTGGTAGCTGCAAGTTCTTCTAGCTTTGCTATTCTTGCATTGAGCTTCTGCATTTCGTTCGCTTCCACTTTCCTCTTTCTGTAAATATCATGTTCTACTCAATATGCCAGATTTACATTTTCAACTAAATTGTCATGTTCCAGTGGGAGTTAGTAGAAAAGAGCATCTAGAGATTTATTCAAAGTAGCAACACTTGGGAAAGAAGGACATAGATGGATCGACGTTGTGTGAGGAGACATGGCGGACGGTGGGCGACCTACCGCCCGTCGAGCTGTCGGAGTGCAGGAGAAGGCCAGAACCTGTCGGCCCTTGAAGAAAAAAGCCGGGAGCAGGGGCATCCACTCGACATTGGCCAGAGGCAACCACCGTACCGTCGCAACTTCTGGCGACGAGCAGAATGTGTCGTTGGCCAGGGTTAGCCGCCCGACATTGGCCAGAGCAGCCAACGCACCTGCCTCTCACACTGCTTCAGCCGCCCCTCTTGCCGCAGAACGTCCTCCGTGGTCCGCACGCCAATGCCAGAGCATAGCTCCTTGAATAGACGATGAAGGGATAAGGTGGTGTGTGTGTGCGGGGTTCACGTGCTTGCTGTTAACAGGTTGACAGATTCATCATGATGGCAACCCGAGAGCAAGAAATAGACATGTTACAACAACTTTATATGGCAACCAAGGGCATGGCATCAAAGTACACATCACACACTTCAATTCAAGTGTTTGGAGCATCTACAAAAGTGGCATATGTTAATTAATAACAAGCTCAGAATATGGCATCATGAAGTTAACAGAAAACTGGAACATCATTTAGGCCAATTCATAGCAACAAAAACATATGCTACACGACTTATATTAGGCATCAAATGGCATGGAATGATAGAGCATAACATGGACATCAAAAGATAATTACTGAACATCTCCAGAATATGCATATATTTGATGGTAGAATCAAGCAAACATGGCATCTTAATATAACAGTTTCAGACTGACAGAAATTACCAAGTGCCTGAAAACAGATAACAGCAAGTAGCCCTCTTTGCAAGCTTGTTCCAAACAACACAGAGCATATAATGATAAATGGATTACATCGCTGCAAAGATGGCATGATTATTCTCCTAAAACATGTTGACATGATGCTCAAAAGAAAATCACAAAAAATGCGATGAAAAAGACAAATAGGCAAGTTACAACAGTTTTCGACAGTTTATATCACTTAGCACTTTCGCAACGATGGTTTTGGTATCAAGATGAATAGCAACATGCATGAAAACTACACCATCATGTAGAGCATCAAGAGATGAACATTTTTACATATCATACAATCAATTCGGATACACATGCTAAAAGTTACACAATCACAAACATGCACACATGTTGCTGGAAAACATGGACTTAGCCAAAATAACTGAGGTGAGCGACGCATAACTACGGAGTGCACAGGGTGGGGGATAGTGGGTAGCTCATCATGGGCTCGGCCCAGGACGTGGAGAGGAGGCAGCAGGCCGGCACTGCTGGGTTGTGGAGTTGCTGGACCATGCGGGCCCACGAGGCCGGGCCGACACGGTCCTCGTCCTCGTGTGCTCGCACGAGCAGGGAGGCAGGGGCGGCGGCGGCGAGTGATACGTCTCCAACGTATGTATATTTTTTGATTGTTCCATGCTATTATATTATCTGTTTTGGATGCTTAATGGGCTTTAATATGCTCTTTTATATTATTTTTTGGACTAACCTATTAACCAAGGCCGGTGCGATTCTCGATTTTTCCCCTATTTTAGAGTTTTGCAGAAAAGGAATACCAAACAGAGTCCAAACGGAATGAAACCTTCGCGATGATCTTTGTTGGACCGAAAGCAAAGCAGAAGACTTGGAGTTGAAGTTAGAAATGCCACGAGGCGTCCACGAGGCAGGAGGGCGCGCTCAGGGGGGTAGGCGCGCCCCCACCCTCATGGGCCCCTCGTAGCACCACCGACGTACTTCTTTCGCCTATATATACTCTTATACCATACACACATCAGGGAGAGCCACGAAACCACTTTTCCACCGCCGCAACCTTCTCACTCCATGAGATCCCATCTTGGGGCCTTTTTCGCGATCTCACGGAGGGGGAATCGATCACGGAGGGCTTCTACACCAACACCATTGCCTCTGCGATGAAGCGTGAGTAGTTTACCACAAACCTTCGGGTCCATAGTTATTAGCTAGATGGCTTCTTCTCTCTCTCTTTGATTCTCAATACAAAGTTCTCCTCGATGTTCTTGGAGATATATTCGATGTAATACTCTTTTGCGGTGTGTTTGCCGAGATCTGATGAATTGTGGATTTATGAACAAGATTATCTATGAATATTATTTGGTTCTTCTCTGAATTCTTATATGTATGATTTGATATCTTTGCAAGTCTCTTAGGATTATCCGTTTAGTTTGTCCTACTAGAGTGATCTTTCTTACAATGGGAGAAGTTCTTAGCTTTGGGTTCAATCTTGCGGTGTCCTTTCCCAGTGACAGTAGGGGCAGTAAGGCACGTATTGTATTGTTGCCATCGAGGATAAAAAGATGGGGTTTATATCATATTGCTTGAGTTTATCCCTCTACATCATGTCATCTTGCTTAATGCGTTACTCCATTCTTATGAACTTAATACTCTAGATGCATGTTGGATAGCGGTCGATGTGTGGAGTAATAGTAGTAGATGCAGAATCGTTTCGGTCTACTTGACATGGACGTGATGCCTATGTTCATGATCATTGCCTTAGATATCTTCATAATTATGTGCTTTTCTATCAATTGCTCGGCGGTAATTTGTTCACCCACTGTAATACATGCTATCTTGAGAGAAGCCACTAGTGAAACCTATGGCCCCCGGGTCTCTTTTCCATTATATTGCATCTCTTGAAATCTAGTTTACTATTTTGCAATCTTTACTTTCCAATCTATACAACAAAAATACCAAAAATATTTACTTTACTATCTCTATTCGATCTCACTTTTGCGAGTGACCGTGAAGGGACTGACAACCCCTTTATCGCGTTGGTTGCAAGGTTCTTGATTGTTTGTGCAGGTACTAGGTGACTTGTAAAGGCTGCCTCCCATCGGATTGATACCTTGGTTCTCAATACTAAGGGAAATACTTATGCTACTTTGCTGCATCACCCTTTCATCTTCAAGGGAAAAACCAACACAAGCTCAAGATTTAACACCAGGTATCGGGGGGTATGGACCATAGAGAAGTTGGAATACACTAGGTTTAACACCAAAATAAATAAAGAATGAGTTCATTACAGTACCTTAAAGTGGTGGTTTATTTTCTTATACTAACGGAGCTCATGAGATTTTCTGTTGAAGTTTTGTGTTGTGAAGTTTTCAAGTTTTTGGGTAAAGATTTGATGGATTTTGGAATAAGGAGTGGCAAGAGCCTATGCTTGGGGATGACCAAGGCACCCCAAGGTAAAATTCAAGGACAACCAAAAGCCTAAGCTTGGGGATGGCCCAGAAGGCATCCCCTCTTTCGTCTTCGTCTATCGGTAACTTTACTTGAGGCTATATTTTTATTCACCACATGATATGTGTTTTGCTTGAAGTGTCTTGTATGATTTGAGTCTTTGATTTTTAGTTTACCACAATCATCCTTGCTGTACACACCTTTTGGGAGAGACACGCATGAATCATAATTTATTAGAATAATCTATGTGCTTCACTTATATCTTTTGAGCTAGACAATATTACTCTAGTGCTTCACTTATATCTTTTTAGAGCACGGTGATGGTTTTATTTTATAGAAGTTATTGATCTCTCATGCTTCACTTATATTATTTTGAAAGTATTTTAGAATAGCATAGTAATTTGCTTTGGTTATAAAATTAGTCCTAATATGATGGGCATCTAAGATGGGTATAATAAAAACTTTCATATAAAGTGCATTGAATACTATGAGAAGTTTGATTCTTTATGATTGTTTTGAGATATGAAGATGGTGATATTAGAGTCATGCTAGTAGAGTAGTTGTGAATTTGAGAGATACTTGTGTTAAAGTTTGTGATTCCCGTAGCATGCACGTATGGTGAACCGTTATGTGATGAAGTTGGAGCATGATTTATTTTTTGATCGTCTTCCTTATGAGTGGCGGTCGGGGACGAGCGATGGTGTTTTCCTGCCAATCTATCCCCCTAGGAGCATGCGCGTAGTACTTTGTTTTGATAACTAATAAATTTTTGCAATAAGTATGTGAATTCTTTATGACTAATGTTGAGTCCATGGATTATACGCACTCTCACCCTTCCACCATTGCTAGCCTCTCTAGTACGGCGCAACTTCCGCCGGTACCATACACCCACCATACACCTTCCTCAAAACAGCCATCATACCTACCTATTATGGCATTTCCATAGCCATTCCGAGATATATTGCCATGCAACTTTCCACCGTTCCGTTTATTATGACATGCTCCATCATTGTCATATTGCCTTGCATGATCATGTAGTTGACATCATATTTGTGGCAAAGCCACCGTTCATAATTTTTTCATACATGTCACTCTTGAATCATTGCACATCCCGATACATCGCCGGAGGCAGTCACATAGAGTCATATTTTGTTCTAAGTATTGAGTTGTAATTCTTGAGTTGTAAGTAAATAAAAGTGTGATGATCTTCATTATTAGAGCATTGTCCCAGTGAGGAAAGGATGATGGAGGCTATGATTCCCCCACAAGTCGGAATGAGACTCCGAAAAAAAAGAGGCCATAAAAAAAGAGAAAATGCCCAAATAAAAAATGAGAGAAAAAGATAGAAGGGGCAATGCTACTATCCTTTTACCTCACTTGTGCTTCAAAGTAGCACCATGATCTTCATGATAGCGAGTCTCCTATGTTGTCACTTTCATATACTAGTGGGAATTTTTCATTATAGAACTTGGCTGGTATATTCCAATGATGGGCTTCCTCAAAATGCCTTAGGTCTTCGTGAGCAAGCAATTTTGATGCACACCCACTTAATTTCTTTTTTGAGCTTTCATACACTGATAGCTCTAGTGCATCCGTTGCATGGCAATCCCTACTCACTCACATTGATATCTATTGATGGGCATCTCCTTAGCCCATTGATACGCCTAGTTGATGTGAGACTATCTTCTCCTTTTTGTCTTCTCCACAATGCTACCTCTTGAGCACTGCGTTGGATTTCCCCGAAGAGGAGAGGATGATGCAAAAAAGTAGCGTAAGTATTTCCCTCAGTTTTTGAGAACCAAGGTATCAATCCAGTAGGAGGCCATGCACAAGTCCCTCGTGCACCGCACAAAACGATAGCTACTCGCAACCAACGCAATTAGGGGTTGTCAATCCCTTCACGGTCACTTACGAGAGTGAGATATGATAGAGATAATAAACAATATTTTTGGTATTTTTGATATAGAGATGCAAAGTGAAAAGTAAAAGGCAAAGTAAAAACAAAGCAAGTATTAAAGTGATGGAGATTGATATGATGAAAATAGACCCGGGGGCCATAGGTTTCACTAGTGGCTTCTCTCAAGAGCATAAGTATTCTACGGTGGGTGAACAAATTACTGTTGAGCAATTGATAGAATTGAGCATAGTTATGAGTATATCTAGGTATGATCATGTATATAGGCATCACGTCCAAGACAAGTAAACCGAAACGATTCTGCATCTACTACTATTACTCCACTCATCGACCGCTATCCAGCATGCATCTAGAGTATTTAGTTAAAAACAGAGTAACGCCTTAAGCAAGATGACATGATGTAGAGGGATAAATTCATGCAATATGATAAAAACCCCATCTTGTTATCCTCGATGGCAACAATACACACGTGCCTTGCAACCCTTTCACATCGGGTAAGGACACGCCAAGATTGAACCCAAAGCTAAGCACTTCTCCCATTGCAAGAACTACCAATCTAGTTGGCCAAACCAAACGGATAATTCAAGAGACTTGCAAAGATAACTCAATCATACATAAAAGAATTCAGAGAAGATTCAAATATTATTCATAGATAAGCTGGATCATAAACCCACAATTGGCCGGTCTCAACAAACACACCGCAAAAAGAAGATTACATCGAATAGATCTCCACAAGAGGGGGAGAACATTGTATTGAGATCCAAAAAGAGAAAAGAAGCCATCTAGCTACTAACTATGGACCCGAAGGTCTGAGGTAAACTACTCACACTTCATCGGAGGGGCTATGATGATGTACAAGCCCTCCGTGATGACGGCCCTCTCCGGCGGAGCTCCGGAACAGGCCCCAAGATGGGATCTCGTGGATACAGAAAGTTATGGGCGGTGGAATTAGGTTTTGGCTCCGTATTTGATCTCGTCAGGTAATGAGGTATATATAGGAGGAAGGAGTACGTCGGTGGAGCAACATGGGGCCCACGAGGCAGGGGGCGCGCCCTGGGGGGGGGGGGGCGCCCCGCCCCCACGTTACCGCCTCTTTTTTTCCTTGGAGTAGGGTCCAAGTCTCCTGGATAACGCTCGTGAGAAAATCACGCCCGAAGGTTTCATTCCGCTTGGACTCCGTTTGATATTCCGTTTCTTGAAACCGAAATAGGCAAAAAACAGCAATTTGGGCTGGGCCTTCGATTAATAGGTTAGTCCCAAAAATAATATAAAAGTGGAAAATAAAGCCCAATATAGTCCAAAACAGTAGATAAAGTAGCATGGAGCAATAAAAAATTATAGATACGTTGGAGACATATCACACAACCACCATTCTATTCCACCTATAGTGCTATGTCCATGGCTCACGCTCATGTATTGGATGAAGATTGAAAAAGTTTGAGAACATCAAAAGTATGAAACAATTGCTTGGCTTGTCATCAGGGTTGTGCATGATTAAATACTTTGTGTGATGAAGATAGAGCATAACCAGACTATATGATTTTGTAAGGATAGCTTTCTTTGGCCATGTTATTTTGAGAAGACATGATTGCTTTGTTAGTATGCTTGAAGTATTATTATTTTTATGTCAATATTAAATTTTTGTCTTGAATCTTTCGGATCTGAACATTCATGCCACAATAAAGAAAATTACATTGATAAATATGCTAGGTAGCATTGCATATCAAAAATTCTGTTTTTATCATTTACCTACTCGAGGACGAGCAGGAATTAAGCTTGGGGATGCTTGATACATCTGCAACGTATCTGTAATTTTTGATTGTTCCATGCTATTATATTATCTGTTTTGGATGTTTAATGGGCTTTAATATGCTCTTTTATATTATTTTTGGGACTAACCTATTAATCGGAGGCCGAGTGCCAGTTTCTTTTTTTTTTTGCCTATTTTAGAGTTTTGCAGAAAAGGAATACAAAACGGAGTCCAAATGGAATACCAGAAGAATTGGAGTTGAAGTCAGAAATGCCACGAGGCGTCCACGAGGCAGGTGAGCGCCCCCCACCCTCATGGGCCCCTCGTAGCTCCACCGACGTACTTCTTTCGCCTATATATACTCTTATACCCTAGAAACATCAGGGAGAGCCGCGAAACCACTTTTCCACCGCCGCAATCTTCTGTACCCATGAGATCCCATCTTGGGGCCTTTTCCGGCGATCTGCCGGAGGGGGAATCGATCACGGAGGGCTTCCACATCAACACCATTGCCTCTCCGATGAAGCGTGAGTAGTTTACCACAAACCTTCGGGTCCATAGTTATTAGCTAGATGGCTTATTCTCTCTCTTTGATTCTCAATACAAAGTTTTCCTCAATGTTCTTGGAGATCTATTCGAATGTAATACTCTTTTGCGGTGTGTTTGCCGAGATCCGATGAATTGTGGATTTATGAACAAGATTATCTATGAATATTATTTGGTTCTTCTCTGAATTCTTATATGCATGATTTGATATCTTTGCAAGTCTCTTTGAATTATCGGTTTAGTTTGGCCTACTAGATTGATCTTTCTTGCAATGGGAGAAGTGCTTAGCTTTGGGTTCAATCTTGCGGTATCCTTTCCCAGTGACAGTATTGTTGCCATCGAGGATAAAAAGATGGGGGTTTATATCATATTGCTCGAGTTTATCCCTCTACATCATGTCATCTTGCTTAATGCGTTACTCCGTTCTTATGAACTTAATACTCTAGATGCATGCTGGATAGTGGTCGATGTGTGGAGTAATAGTAGTAGATATAGAATCGTTTCGGTCTACTTGACACGGACGTGATGCCTATATTCATGATCATTGCCTTAGATATCTTCATAATTATGCACTTTTCTATCAATTGCTCGGCAATAATTTGTTCACCCACCGTAATACATGCTATCTTGAGAGAAGCCACTAGTGAAATCTATGCCCCTCGGGTCTCTTTTCTATTATATCACATCTCTTTTCCATTATATTGCATCTCTTGAAATCTAGTTTACTATTTTGCAATCTTTACTTTCCAGTCTATACAACAAAAATACCAAAAATATTTACTTTACTATCTCTATTAGATCTCACTTTTGCGAGTGAACGTGAAGGGATTGGCAACCCCTTTATCACGTTGGTTGCAAGGTTCTTGATTGTTTGTGCAGGTACTAGGTGACTTGTGCGTCGTCTCCTACTGGATTGATACATTGGTTCTCAAAACTGAGGGAAATACTTACGCTACTTTGCTGCATGACCCTTTCCTATTCAAGGGAAAAACCAACGCAAGCTCAAGAGGTAGCAGCGAGACTAGAGGTGGCCGAGGTGAGCCTGGGACGGGCAGATCCGACCATGGCGGACCAGATCCGAGCGTCCATGATGGTCGGAGGGTCGCGGGGCGGTGCTGGAAGTTGGCAGGGCGTGGATCCGGCGGGGCTCGGGCTCCCGCGACTGGATCTAGCGACGGTGGCAGGCGGCGGAGCTCCTGCGGCGGTGGTGTGGGGCGGCAAGGGAGGCGAGCTGGCGGCAGGGTCAAGGCGTGGCGCGGGGCGGAGGTCGAGGCCGACAAGTTGCTCTGGCGAGGGGAGCCGGAAGGAGGAGGGCGACGGGAGCCACGGGGCTCGAGCGCGCACGGGCGCCTGCGGGCTGCGGCGGTGGGCGGCTCGGGCCGAGCGGGCAGCTGAGCTTCTGGGCCCAAGCGCGGTGGGACGAGGCTGCAGTGTGGGGCGGCAATATGGTGCGACGCCACTGCCTTGGGAGCGGCGTGGTGGCTGAGGTGCCGCCAAGTGGTGGGGTGGTCGAGCATGTAATGCGAGGTCGAGGTGGCGGCTGGGAGGTAGGGGAAGGGCAGGCTAGGATTTAGTCCAAAAATGGAAGGGGGAGGGGTCTATTTATAGGAAGAGGGGTTAGGAGAGGGGGTTTGAGGCCGTTTCGGAGCCGTACGATCGCCGTCGGATAGTTCGGAGTGGAGGGGTGGAGTAGATGGGCTAGGTGGGCTGTGTAGAAGGCCTCGGGCTGCGGGAGCTAAGAGAGAGAGAGAGGCCCCGCGACTATTTCCGGAGAGCAAAAACGTCCTACGAATAGACCGGCTATTTGCCGCTATAGTTATCCGTTGGGGCATCAAACGGACTCCGAATGCAACGCAATTTGACAAGTGGTGTACCTACACTATAATAAGACCGCATGCCAACTGTCAACCCATTCCGAGAACATTTTTATCCCACTTATAAAATAATATTTCGGAGATGCCGCGGGCGCGTGAAAGTGTGTCTGGGCTCAGAACGGACAACGGAGCGGGCTGGGAGACCGGGCAGCTACGAACGGATGCAAGTTTTGAAAAACATGCGGATGAAATGCACATGATGACATGGCTAAGTGCAACACACAAACGAATGACATGGCAACGACGGTGAACAAATGGAAGACACCTGGCGCATCGGTCTCGGGGCATTACAAAAGATTACAAACATAGCATTGGTCAATGGTGCAATTCATGAAAAAGTTAATAGGGAAGAGAAGATTCACATGCAAATATACTATCTTGGACATCTTTTGCGATTGTGAGCACCCATTAAGTATTGTATGTCAAACGGTGGATGTTGGACAAGGGAGACAACATAATGAGTTATGCTTGTTCATATTCGCATAGAAGTTATATTGTCATGGATCCTCCAACATGGGGTGCTTGCCGAATACCTTTGCTAGCCAAAATTCTGCATTAACTGGAAATACTACTTGTGCATCCAAAAACCCTAAACCAAATGCATACCATGAGAGTCCACCATACCTATCTATGGATTGAGTAAGATCCTTCAAGTAAGTTGTCATCGGTGCAATAAAGCAATAAAAATTGCTCCTAAATATGTATGATCTTCTATTGTAAGGAAAAATAAGCGTGGTACGAACTTGTGATGGCAAAGAATAAAAGCGACAGACTACATAATAAAGGTTGCTATCATAAGGGACAATATCACGCGACGTTCCCTTGCATTAAGAATTAGTGCATCCAAAACTAAAAGCGCATGACAACCTCTGCTTCTCTCTGCGAAGGGCCTATCTTTTACTTTTATGAATTTACTTTTATGCAAAGAGTCAAAGTTATTCTCTCTATTCCTTTTTTATTTTACTCTTTGGCAAGCATCATGTGGTGGGGAAATATCTAGGCAAATATATCCAGTTGAATGTGGGTGAGCATGAGTTATTATTGTTGACATCACCCTTGAGGTGAACAAGTTGGGAGGCAAACCCTTAAGCCCCTATCTTTCTATGTGTCTGGCTGAAACTTGATGCTCCATATGTATGGTGTGAGTGTTAGCAATCATGAAAGAGTAAATGATAGTTGAAAATGTGGACTTGCCAATAGGCTCCTACATGTGACCCTTCCTGAAAGTACAATGAATTGCAATTGCATTGTTGACTGAGAACATAGTTTGTTAGTTTTCAAGAAATTTTATGCTTCATACTTCAATAATATGGTGAATTGTTACTTGCTCATGAGAAGCTTATGATAGTACTTATTGCTGCTACAATATTGTTCATGATGCTTCCATGTCCGTATTTTATTTCTACTGACACCTCTCTCTCTCTAAGCATGTGGTCATGTTTTTTGATTTAGGCTTTCGCTTGACGACAAGTGAGGTCTAAACTTGGGGGAGTTGATACGTCCATTTTGCGTCATCTTTCCTACTATTATTTATGAAGTTTTTGATCAATATAACACTTCATGGAGTATTTGTAATGCATTTTCTCTCTTAATATGCAAGGTTTACACAAAGAGGGAGAATACCAGTAGCAAGATTTCAGGGCTTGAAAAAGCTATACCATAGATACATATTCTGCACATCTCCAAATGGGCTGAAATTCAACGAAGATTTATTTTAGATTATATAAAAAATACTGGTCCAAAAATTTATCAGAGGAGAGCCACCAGGTGCCCACATGGCACCTGGGCGCCCCCTCCCCCCCGGGCGCGCCCAAGTGCCTTGTGGGGCCCCTGGCCCATCTCCGACTCCCTCCTTCTGGTATATAAGTCATTTTACCCTAAAACTTGTATGAGGAGACTTTCGGGACGATGCGCCGCCACCACGAGGCGGAACTAGAGTAGGATCATTTTTGCTCTCCGGCGGGTAGATTCTGCCTGGGACACTTCCTTCCGGGAGGGCGTAATCGAAGCTTCGTCATCACCAACAAACCTCTCATCATGGGAGGACCAATCCTCCTCATCATCATCAACAACACCATCTCATCTCAAACCTTGGTTCATCTCTTGTATTCAATCTTCGTATCAAAACTAAAGATTGTTACCTGTGGGTTGCTAGTAGTGTTGATTACTTATCGTAGTTGATGCTAGTTGGTTTGCTTTGTGAATTACTAGATGTTCAGATCCTTTATGTTATTTAATACCCCTCTGATCTTGTACTTCATGATGATGAGTGAGTAGTTACTTTTGTTCTTGAGGACATGGGAGAAGTCTTGTCATAAGTAATCATGTGAACTGGGTATTCGTTCGGTATTCTGATAATATGTATGTTGTTATTCTCTTAGTGGTGTCATGTGAACGTCGACTACATGACACTTCACAATTTATGGGTCTAAGGGAATGCATTGTGGAGTAGTAAATAGATGACGGGTTGTTAGAGTGACATAAGCTTAAACCCCAATTTATGCGCTATTCCGTAAGGGGCTGATTGTTGGAAATATGCCCTAGAGGCAATAATAAAATGGTTGTTATTATATTTCTTTGTTCATGATAATTGTGTTGGGGAACGTAGCAGAAATTCAAAATTTTCTACGCATCACCAAGATCAATCTATGGAGTAATCTAGCAACGAGGGGAAGGGGAGTGCATCTACATACCCTTGTAGATCGCTAAGCGGAGGCGTTGCAAGAACGCTGGATGAGGTAGTCAGATTGGCGATTCAGATCGTGATCGATTCCGATCTAAGCGCCCAACAACTTGGCGCCTCTGCTCAACACACGTGCAGCCCGGTGATGTCTCCCATGCCTTGATCCAGCAAGGAGAGAGGGAGAGGTTGGGGAAGACTCCGTCCAGCAGCAGCACGACGGCGTGGTGGTGGTGGAGGAGCGCGGTACTCCAGCAGGGCTTCGCCAAGCACTACGAGAGACGAGGAGGGAGAGAGGTGGGTTGCGCCTTGGGAGAGAGAGACTCGTGTGTTGGGCAGCCCCCAAACCTCCACTATATATAGGGGCAAGGGAGAGGGGACGCGCCTCTAGGGTTTCCCTAGGGGCGGCGGCCAGGCGGATGGGATCTCCCTTGGGTGACTTGGCCCCGAGCCAGAGGTGGAAACCCTAGATGGGCGCCCCAAACCCCCAGTCACGTGGGAATAGGTGAGGGGCGCACAGCCCCTTAGTGGGCTGGTTTGCCCCTTCCCTTGGCCCATGAAGCCCCCCAACACTTGCCGGGCTCTCAAACACCTTCGGTCATCTTTGGTCTTCACCCGGTACCTCCGGAACACTTCCGGACTCCAAAACCCTTCGTCCAATATATCAATCTTCACCTCCGGACCATTCCGGAACTCCTCGTGACGTCCGGGATCTCATCCAGGACTCCGAACAACATTCGGTAACCACGTAAATCTATTCCTTATAACCCTAGCGTCACCGAACCTTAAGTGTGTAGACCCTACGGGTTCGGGAACCATGCAGACATGACCGAGACATTCTCTGGTCAATAACCAATAGCGGGATCTGGATACCCATGTTGGTTCCCACATGTTCCACGATGACCTCATCGGATGAACCACGATGTCGGGGATTCAAGCAATCCCGTATACAATTCCTTTTGTCAATTGGTACGTTACTTGCCGGAGATTCGATCGTCAGTATCCCGATACCTTGTTCAATCTCGTTACCGGCAAGTCTCTTTACTCATTCTGTAACACATCATCCCGTGATCAACTCCTTGGTCACATTGTGCACATTATGATGATGTCCTACCGAGTGGGCCAGAGATACCTCTCCGCTACACGCGGAGTGACAAATCGATCTCGATTCGTGCCAACCCAATGACACTTTCGGAGATACCTGTAGTGCACCTTTATAGCCACCCAGTTATGTTGTGACGTTTGGTACACCCAAAGCATTCCTACGGTATCCGAGATTTGCACAATCTCATGGTCTAAGGAAATGATACTTGACATTAGAAAAGCTTTAGCATACGAACTACACGATCTTTGTGCTAGGCTTAGGATTGGGTCTTGTCCATCACATCATTCTCCTAATGATGTGATCCCGTTATCAACGAGATCCAATGTCCATGGTCAGGAAACCGTAACCATCTATTGATCAACGAGCTAGTCAACTAGAGGCTTACTAGGGACATGGTGTTGTCTATGTACCCACACATGTATCCTCGAAGTTTCCGGTCAATACAATAAAAGCATGGATAATAAACGATTATCATGAACAAGGAAAAATAATAATAATAACTAATTTATTATTGCCTCTAGGGCATATTTCCAACAGTCTCCCACTTGCACTAGAGTCAATAATCTAGTTCACATCGCCATGTGATTAACACTCACAGGTCACATCGCCATGTGACCAACATCCAAAGAGTTTACTAGTGTCACTAAACTAGTTCACATTATCATGTGGTTAAGACTCAGTGAGTTCTGAGGTTTGATCATGTTTTGCTTGTGAGAGAGGTTTTAGTCAACGGATCTGAACCTTTCAGATCTGTGTGTGCTTTGCAAATTTCTAGGTCATATTGTAAACGCTGCTTCCATGCTCCACTTGGAGCTATTCCAAATGGTTGCTCCACTATACGTATCCGGGTTTGCTACTCGTAGTCACTCGGATAGGTGTTAAAGCTTGCATCGACGTAACCCTTTTACGCCAAACTCTTTATCACCTCTATAATCGAGAAACATGTCCTTATTTACTCCAAGGACAATTTTGATCATTGTCCAATGATCCATTCTCGGATCATTCTTGTACCCTTGACCGACTCATGGCAAGGCAAACTTCGGTGCGGTACACAAAGATAGCATACCGTAGAGCCTACGCCTAAGGCATAGGGACGACCTTTGTCGCTTCTCTCCTTTCCGCCGTGGTCGAAGTTTTAACTCTTAACTTCATACCTTACAACTCGTGCAAGAACTCCTTCTTTGACTGATCCATCTTGAACACCATCAAGATTATGTCAAGGTATGTGCTCATTTGAAAGTACCATTAAGCCGCTTTTGATCTATCCTTATAGATCTTGATGCTCAATGTTCAAGTAGCTTAATCCAGGTTTTCTATTGAAAACACCTTTCAAATAACCCTATATGCTTTCCAGAATTCTACATCATTTACGATCAACAATATGTCAACAACATATACTCATCAGAAATTCTATAGTGCTCCCACTCACTTCTTTGGAAATACAAGTTTCTCATAAACTTTGTATAAACCCAAAATCTTTGATCATCTCATCAAATCGCACATTCCAACTCCGAGATGCTTACTCCAGTCCTTAGAAGGATCATTTGGAGCCATCATACCTTTTAGCATCCTTAGGATCGACAAAAACTTTCTGATTGTATAACATACAACCTTTCCTTACGAAGACTGGTAAGGAAACTCGTTTTGACATCCATCTGCCAGATTTCATAAATGCAGCTAATGCTAACATGATTCCGACGGACTTAAGCATCGCTACGGATGAGAAAATCTCATCGTAGTCAACTCCTTGAACTTGTGAAAACTCTTACGCCAAGTCGAGCTTCATAGACGGTGACATTACCGTCCACGTCCGTCTTCTTCTTAAAGATCCATTTATCTCAATGGCTTGCCTATCGGGCAAGTCCACCAAAGTCCATGCTTTGTTCTGATACATGGATCCTATCTCGGATTTCATGGCTTCTAACCATTTGTCGGAATATGGGCCCACCATCGCTTCTCCATAGCTCGTAGGTTCATCTAGCAACATGACCTTCAAGACAGGATTACTGTACCACTCTGAAGTAGTACGCATCCTTGTCACCCTACGAGGTACGGTAGTGACTTGATCCGAAACTTCATGATCACTATCATAAGCTTCTACTTCAATTGGTGTAGGCGCCACAGGAACAACTTCCTGTGCCCTGCTGCACACTAGTTGAAGTGATGGTTCAATAACCTCATCAAGTCTCCACCATCCTCCCACTCAATTCTTTCGAGAGAAACTTTTCCTCGAGAAAGGACCCGTTTCTAGAAACAATTACTTTTGCTTCCGGATCTGAGATAGGAGGTATACCCAACTGTTTTGGGTGTCCTATGAAGATGTATTTATCCGCTTTGGGTTCGAGCTTATCACGATGAAACTTTTTTTCATATAAGCCGCCGCAGCCCCAAACTTTTAAGAAACGACAACTTAGGTTTCTCCAAACCATAGTTCAAACAGGGGGCCGTCTCAACGGAATTACGTGGTGCCCTATTAAAGTGAGTGTGGTTGTCTCTAATGCCTAACCCATGAACGATAGTGGTAATTCGATAAGAGACATCATGGTACGCACCATATCTAATAGGGTGCAACTATGATGTTCGGACACACCATCACACTATGGTGTTCCAGCAGTATTAATTGTGAAACAATTTCCACAATGTCTTAATAAGCGTGCCAAAGCTCTTAACTCAGAAACTCAACTCAATGATCATAACATATACATTTTATCCTATTGTAAAGATGATCTTTAACTTCACTCTAAAATTACTTTAAACATTCAATAATTAAGACTTGTGTTTCGACAAGTAAATACACTCAAGATCTACTTAAATCATCCGTGAAGTAAGAACATAACGATATTCACGCATGCCTCAAGACTCATTGGACTGCACACATCAAAATGTATTACTTCCAACAAGTTGCTTTCTTGTTCCATCTTACTGAAACCGAGGCTTTTCGGTCATCTTGTCCATGTGGTATGATTTGCATGTCTCAAATGATTCAACATCAAGTGAGTCCAAACGATCCATCTGCATGGAGTTTCTTTATGCGTATACACCAATAGACATGGTTCGCATGTCTCAACCCTTTTTTTAAAAAAACGAGTGAGTCCAAAGATCCATCAACATGGAGCTTCTTCATGCGTTTTATACCAATATGACTCAAATGGCAGTGCGACAAGCAGGTGGTACTATCATTACTATCTTATGTCTTTTGGCATGAAAATGTGTATCACTACGATCGAGATTTCAATAAACCATTCATTTTAGGTGCAAGACCATTGTAGGTATTATTCAAATAAATGTAGTAACCATTATTCTCCTTAAATGAATGACCGTCTCGCGATAGACATAATCCAATCATGTCTATGCTCAACGCATAAACACCAAATAACAGCTATTTAGGTTTAACACCAATCTCGATGGTAGAGGGAGCGTCATGATGCTTGATCACATCAACCTTGGAAACACTTCCAACACATATCGCCGCTCACCTTTAGCTAGTCTCCGTTTATTCCGTAGCTTTTATTTCGAGTTACTAACACTTAGCAACCGAACCGGTATCTAATACCCTCGGGTGCTACTAGGAGTACTAGTAAAGTACACATTAACATAATGTATATCCAATATACTTCTATCGACCTTGCCAGCCTTCTCATCTACCAAGTATCTAGGGTGGTTCCGCTTCAAAGGTCCCGTTCCTCTCATTCTGAAGCACTTAGTCTCGGGTTTGTGTTCAACCTTGGGTTTCTTCACTAGAGCAGCAACTGTTTTGCCGTTTCATGGAGTATCCCTTGTTGCCCTTGCCCTTCTTGAAACTAGTGGTTTCACTAACCATCAACAATTGATGCTCCTTCTTGATTTCTACTTTCGCGGTGTCAAACATCGCGAATATCTCAAGGATCATCATTTCTATCCCTGATATATTATAGTTCATCACGAAGCTCTAGCAGCTTGGTGGCAATGACTTTGGAGAAACATCACTATCTCATCTGGAAGATCAACTCCCACTCGATTCAAGTGATTGTTGTACTCAGACAATCTGAGCACAAGCTCAACGATTGAGCTTTTCTCCCTTAGTTTGCAGGCTAAGAAACTCGCCGAGGTCTTATACCTCTTGACGTGGCACGAGCCTTAAATCCCAATTTCAGCCATCAAATATCTCATATGTTCCGCGACGTTTCGAAATCGTCTTTGGTGCCTCAACTCTAAACCGTTTAACATTACTGAACTATCACGTAGTTATCAAAACGTGTATGTCAAATGTTCGCAACATCCACAGACGACGTTCGAGGTTCAGCACACCGAGTGGTGCATTAAGGACATAAGCCTTCTACGCAGCAATGAGGACAATCTCGCTTTACTTGACCCAAATTCCGCATAATTGCTATATCAACTTTCAACTAAATTTTCTCTAGGAACATATCTAAAACAATAGAACTAAAACGCGAGCCATTTACATAATTTGCAAAGACCTTTTGACTATGTTCAGGATAATTAAGTTCATCTTATGAACTCCCACTCAGATAGACATCCCTCTAGTCATCTAAGTGATTACATGATCCGAGTCAACTAGGCCGTGTCCGACCATCACGTGAGATGGACTAGTCATCATCGGTGAACATCTTCATGTTGATCGTATCTACTATACGACTCATGCTCGACCTTTCGGTCTCTTGTGTTTCGAGGCCATGTCTGTACATGCTAGGCTCGTCAAGTCAACCTAAGTGTTTCGCGTGTGTAAATCTGGCTTACACCCGTTGTATGTGAACGTTAGAATCTATCACACCCGATCATCACGTGGTGCTTCGAAACAACGAACTTTCGCAACGGTGCACAGTTAGGGGGAACACTTTCTTGAAATTTTAATGAGGGATCATCTTATTTACTACCGTCGTTCTAAGCAAATAAGATGCATAAACATGATAAACATCACATGCAATCAAATAGTGACATGATATGGCCAATATCATTTTGCTCCTTTTGATCTCCATCTTCGGGGCTCCATGATCATCATCGTCACCGGCATGACACCATGATCTCCATCATCATGATCTCCATCATCGTGTCTCCATGAAGTTGTCTCGCCAACTTATTACTTCTACTACTATAGCTAACGGTTTAGCAATAAAGTAAAGTAATTACATGGCGTTGTTCAATGACACGCAGGTCATACAATAAATTAAGACAACTCCTATGGCTCCTGCCGTTGTCATATTCATTGACATGCAAGTCGTGATTCCTATTACAAGAACATGATCAATCTCATACATCACATATCATTCATCACATTCTATTTTGGCCATATCACATCACATAGCATACCTGCAAAAAACAAGTTAGACGTCCTCTAATTGTTGTTTGCATGTTTTACGTGGCTGCTATGGGTTTCTAGCAAGAACGCTTTCTTACCTACGCAAAAACCACAACGTGATATGCCAATTACTATTTACCCTTCATAAGGACCTTTTCATCGAATCCGATCCGACTAAAGTGGGAGAGATCGGCACCGCTAGCCACCTTATGCAACAAGTGCATGTCAGTCAGTGGAACCTGTCTCACCTAAGTGTACGTGTAAGGTCGGTCCGGGCCGCTTCATCCCACGATGCCGCCGAATCAAGATAAGACTAGTAACGGCAAGTAAATTGACAAAATCGACGCCCACAACAACTCAGGTTCTACTCGTGCATAGAAACTCCGCATAGACCTAGCTCATGATGCCACTGTTGGGGAACGTAGCAGAAATTCAAAATTTTCTATGCATCACCAAGATCAATCTATGGAGTAATCTAGCAACGAGGGGAAGGGGAGTGCATCTACATACCCTTGTAGATCGCTAAGCGGAAGCGTTGCAAGAACGTGGATGAGGTAGTCGTATCGTGGGCGATTCAGATCATGGTCGATTCGATCTAAGCGCCGAACAACGGCGCCTCGCTGCTCAACACACGTGCAGCCCGTGACGCCTCCCATGCCTTGATCCAGCAAGGAGAGAGGGAGAGGTTGGGAAGACTCCGTCCAGCAGCAAAGACACGGGCGTGGTGGTGGTGGAGGAGCGCTGCATACTCAAAGCAGGCTTCGCCAAGCACTACGAGAGACGAGGAGGAGAGAGGTAGGGTTGGGCCTTGGGAGAGAGAGAGACTCGTGTGTTGGGCAGCCCCAAACCTCCACTATATATAGGGGCAAGGGAGAGGGAGGCGCCTAGGGTTTCCCCCTAGGGGCGGCGGCTGTGGCAGATGGGATCTCCCTTGGGTGACTTGGCCCCGAGCCGGAGGTGGGAACCCTAGATGGGGTGCCCCAAACCCCTGGTCACGTGGGAATAGGTGAGGGGGCGACAGCCCCTTAGTGGGCTGGTTTGCCCCTTCCCTTGGCCCATGAAGCCCCCAACACTTGCCGGGCTCCTCAAACACCTTTCGTAATGCTGGTCATCACCGGTACCTCCGAACACTTCCGGACTCCAAAACCCTTCGTCCAATATATCAATCTTCACCTCCGGACCATTCCGGAACTCCTCGTGACGTCAGGAATCTCATCCGGGACTCGAACAACATTCGCAACCACGTATATCTATTCCCTATAACCTAATGCGTCACAGACCTTAAGTGTGTAGACCCTACGGGTTCGGAACCATGCAGACATGACCGAGACGTTCTTTGGTCAATAACCAACAGAGGGATCTGGATACCCATGTTGGCTCTCACATGTTCGACGATAACCTCATCGGATGAACCACGATGTCGGGGATTCAAGCAATCCCGTATACAATTCCTTTTCTCAATCGGTACGTTACTTGCCCGAGATTCGATCGTCGGTATCCCGATACCTTGTTCAATCTCGTTACTGGCAAGTCTCTTTACTCGTTCTGTAACACATCATCCCGTGATCAACTCCTTGGTCACATTGTGCACATATGATGATGTCCTACCGAGTGGTGGGCGAAGATACCTCGTTAATGACAAATCCAGTCTCGGTCGTGCCAACTAGCAGACACTTTGGAGATACCCGTAGTGCACCTTTATAGCCACCCGATTACGTTGTGACGTTTGGTACACCAAAGCATTCCTCACGGTATCCGAGGTTGCACAATCTCATGGTCTAAGAAATGATACTTGACATTAGAAAAGCTTTGCATCTGAACTACGATCTTTGTGCTAGGCTTAGGATTGGGTCTTGTCCATCACATCATTCTCCTAATGATGTGATCCGTATCAACGACATCCAATGTCCATGGTCGAAACCGTAACCATCTATTGATCAACGAGCTAGTCAACTAGCGGCTTACTAGGACATGGTGTTAAAGAGGTACCCACACATGTATCTGAGTTTTCGATCAATACAATTAGAGCATGGATAATAAACGATTATCATGAACAAGGAAATATACTAATAATAACTAATTTATTATTGCCTCTAGGGCATATTTCCAACAAATTGTCTGTTATTCATGCTATAATTGTGTTATCCGGAAATCGTAATACATGTGTGAACATATAGACCACAACACGTCCCTAGTAAGCCTCTAGTTGACTAGCTCGTTGATCAACAGATAGTCATGGTTTCTTGACTATGGACATTGGATGTCATTGATAACGGGATCACATCATTAGGAGAATGATGTGATGGACAAGACCCAATCCTAAGCGTGGCACAAAGATCGTAGTAGTTCGCTTTTTGCTAGAGCTTTTCCAAATGTCAAGTGTCATTTATTAGACCATGAGATTGTGCAACTCCGGATACCGTAGGGAGTGCTTTGGTGTGCCAAACGCCACAACGAATCGGGTGACTATAAAGGTACACTACGGGTATCTCCGAAAGTGTCTGTTGGGTTGGCACGAATCGAGACTGGGATTTGTCACTCCGTATGACGGAGAGGTATCTCTGGGCCCACTCGGTAATGCATCATCATAATGAGCTCAATGTGACCAAGTGTCTGGTCACGGGATCATGCATTGCGGTACGAGTAAAGTGACTTGCCTAAGAATCTAGATTAAACGAGGTATTGGGATACGGACGATCGAATCTCGCAAGTAACGCATCGATTGACAAAGGGAATTGTATATGGATTGATTGAATCTCGACATCGTGGGTTCATCCGATGAGATCATCGAGGAGCATGTGGGAGCCAACATGGGTATCCAGATCCCGCTGTTGGTTATTGACCGGAGAGGCGTCTCGGTCATGTTCCAGATGTCTCCAACCCGTAGGGTCTACATACTTAAGGTTCGGTGACGCTTAGGGTTGTAGAGATATTAGTATGCAGTAACCCGAAAGTTGTTCGAGTCCCTGGATGAGATCCCGAACGTCACGAGGAGTTCCTAATGGTCCGGAGGTGAAGAATTATATATAGGAAGTTAGGTTTCGCCATCGGGAAAGTTTCTGGGGTCAATCAAATTGTACCAGGACCATCGGAAGGGTCCTGGGTCCACCGGGTGGGGCCACCTATCCCGGAGGGCCCCATGGGCTGAAGTGGGAGGGGAACCAGCCCCTGGTGAGCTGGTGCGCCCCCCCTTGGCCCCCCCCGCGCCTAGGGTTGGAAACCCTAGGGGTGGGGCGCCTCCACCTGGCTTAGGGGGCAAGTTTCCCCCCCTGGCCGGCGCCCCCCTTGGAGATTGCATATCCTAGGGCCGGCGCCCCCCTAGGGGGCCTATATAAAGAGGGGGGAGGGAGGGCATCCACATCCTAGCCCCTGGTGCCTCCCTCTCCCTCTCCAACTCGTCCTCCTCCTCCGTAGAGCTTGGCGAAGCCCTGCCGAGATCCCCGCTGCATCCACCACCAGGTGCTGTTGCTACCGCTGGATCTCCATCAACCTCTCCTTCCCCTTGCTGGATCAAGAAGGAGGAGACGTCTTCCCCAACCGCACGTGTGTTGAACGCGGAGGTGCCGTCCGCTCGGCACTCGGGTCATCGGTGATCTGGATCACAACGTAGTACGAAGTCCCTCAACCCCGCTCTTCTTGAACGCTTGGCCGCGATCTACAAGGGTATGTAGATGCACTCCTCTCTCGCTGCTAGATGAACTCCATAGATTGATCTTGGTGAAGCGTAGAATTTTTTTATTTTCTGCAACGTTCCCCAACAGTGGCATCATGAGCTAGGTTTATGCGTAGTTTCTATGCACGAGGAGAACACAAACTTGTTGTGGGCGTAGATGTTGTCAATTTCTTGCCGCTACTAGTCTTATCTTGCTTCGGTGGCATCGTGGGATGAAGCGGCCCGGACCGACCTTACACGTACGCTTACGTGAGATAGGTTCCACCGACTAACATGCACTAGTTGTATAAGGTGGCTAGCGGGTGTCCGCTCTCCCACTTTAGTCGGAGCGGATTCGATGAAAAGGGTCCTTATGAAGGGTAAATGGAAATTGGCATATCACGTTGTGGTTTTACGTAGGTAAGAAACGTTCTTGGTAGAAACCTATAGAAGCCACGTAAAAAACATGCAACAACAATTAGAGGACGTCTAACTTGTTTTTGCAGCATATGCTTTTGTGATGTGATATGGCCAAAAGATGTGATGAATGATATATGTGATGTATGATATCATGTTCTTGTAATAGGAATCACGACTTGCATGTCGATTAGTATGACAACCGGCAGGAGCCATAGGAGTTGTCTTTATTTTTTTGTATGACCTGCGTGTCATTGTATAACGCCATGTAAATTACTTTGCTTTATTGCTAAACGCGTTAGCCATAGAAGTAGAAGTAATCGTTGGCGTGACAACTTCATGAAGACACGATGATGGAGATCATGATGATGGAGATCATGGTGTCATGACGGTGACGAAGATGATCATGGCGCCCCGAAGATGGAGATCAAAGGAGCAATATGATATTGGCCATATCATGTCACTATTTGATTGCATGTGATGTTTATCATGTTTTACATCTTATTTGCTTAAGAACGACGGTAGCTTAAATAAGATGATCCCTCGCAATAATTTCAAGAAAGTGTTCCCCTAAGCTGCACCGTTGCGAAGGTTCGTTGTTTCGAAGCACCACATGATGATCGGGTGTGATAGATCCTAACATTCGAATACAACGGGTTAAGCCAGATTTACACACGCAATACACTTAGGTTGACTTGACGAGCCTAGCATGTACAGACATGGCCTCGGAACACGGAAGACCGAAAGGTCGAGCATGAGTCGTATAGAAGATACGATCAACATGAAGATGTTCACCGACGTTGACTAGTCCGTCTCACGTGATGACCGGACACGGCCTAGTTGACTCGGATCATGTTTCACTTAGATGACCAGAGGGATGTCTATCTGAGTGGGAGTTCATTGAATAATTTGATTAGATGAACTTAATTATCATGAACTTAGTCTAAAATCTTTACAATATGTCTTGTAGATCAAATGGCCCACGCTAATGGTGCCCTCAACTTCAACGTTCCTAGAGAAAACAAAGTTGAAAGATGATGGCAGCAACTATACGGACTGGGTCCTAACCCGAGGATCATCCTCATAGCTGCCAAGAAAGATTATGTCCTAGAAGCACCGCTTAGGTGAAGCACCCATCCCAGAGAACCAAGACGTTATGAACGCTTGGCAGTCTCGGCTGATGATTACTCCCTCGTTCAAAGGCGGCATGCTTTACAACTTAGAACCGGGGCTCCAAAAGCGCTTTTGAGCAACACGGAGCATATGAGATGTTCTGTAGAACTGAAAATGGTTTTCCAAGCTAATGCCGGGTCGAGAGAGATATGAAGTCTCCGACAAGTTCTTCAGTTGTAAGATGGAGGAAAATAGTTCTGCTGCTGAGCACATACTCGAATGTGCAGGTTGCACAACCGCTTGACTCGGTGGGGAGTTAATCTCCCGGATGACGCGTTATTATTGATGTAATCCTTCGCCGCTTCCACCGAGCTACAAGAGCTTTGTGATGAACTTCAATATGCGTGGGGATGGAAAAAGACCATTCTGAGGTATATTCAATGCTGAAATCAGCGGAGGTAGAGATCAAAAGGAACATCAAGTGTTGATGGTGAATAAAACCACTAAGTTTAAGACAGGCTAGGGTAAGAAGAACTTTACGAAGGATGGCAAGGTAGTTGCCGCGCCCGTTAAGCCAGTTGCCGGGAAGAAGCCAAAGAATGGACACAAGCCTGAGACTGAGAGCTTTTATTGCAAGGGAAGTGGTCACTGGAAGCGGAACTGCCCCAAGTACTTAGCGGACAAGAAGGCCGGCAAAACCAAAGGTATATGTGATATACATATTATTGATGTGTACCTTACCAAAGACTCGTAGTAGCTGCTGGGTATTTGATACCGTATGGTTGCTCATATTTGTAACTCAAAGCAGGGGCTGCGGAATAAGCGGAGACTGGCGAAGGACGAGGTGACGATGCGCGTCGGGAATGGTTCCAAAGTCGATGTGATCACCGTCGCCACGCTACCTCTACATTTACCTACGGGATTAGTTTTAAACCCCAATAATTGTTATTTAGTGCCAGCTTTGAGCATGAACATTGTATCTGGATCTCGTTTAATGCGAGATGGCTACTCATTTAAATCCGAGAATAATGGTTGTTCTATTTATATGAGAGATATGTTTTATGGTCATGCCCGCTGTTCAATGGTTTATTCTTAATGAATCTCGAACGTGATGTTACACATATTCATAGTGTGAATACCAAAAGATGTAAAGTTGATAACGATAGTCCCACATACTTGTGGCAATCGCCGTCTTGGTCACATTGGTGTCAAGCGCATGAAGAAGCTCCATGCCGATGGACTTTTAGAGTCTCTCGATTATGAATCATTTGACACATGCTAACCATGCCTCATGGGCAAAATGACCAAGACTCCATTCTCCGGGACAATGGAGCGAGCAACCAACTTATCGGAAATCATACATACCGATGTGTGCGGTCCAATGAGCGTTGAGGCTCATGGAGGATATCGTTATGTTCTCACCCTCACTGATGACTTGAGTAGATATGGGTATGTCTACTTGATGAAACACAAGTCTGAGACCTTTGAAAAGTTCAAGGAATTTCAGAATGAGGTTGAGAATCAACGTGACCGAAAGATAAAGTTCTTACGATCAGATCGTGGGGAGAGTATTTAAGTCACGAATTTGGAACGCACTTAAGGAAATGTGGAATCGTTTCACAACTCACGCCGCCTGGAACACCTCAGCGTAACGGTGTGTTCGAACGTCGTAATCGCACTCTATTGGATATGGTGCGATCTTTGATGTCTCTTACCGATCTACCGCTCTCATTTTGGGGCTATGCTTCAGAGACTGCCGCATTAACTTTAAATAGGGCACCGTCCAAATCCGTTGAGACGACACCATATGAATTATGGTTTGGGAAGAAACCTAAGCTGTCGTTTCTGAAAGTTTGGGGATGCGATGCTTATGTCAAGAAACTTCAACCTAAAAATCTCGAACCCAAGTCGGAAAAATGCGTCTTCATAGGATACCCTAAGGAAACCATTGGGTATACCTTCTACCTCAGATCCGAAGGCAAGATCTTTATTGCCAAGAACGGGTCCTTTCTAGAGAAAGAGTTTCTCTCGAAAGAATTAAGTGGGAGGAAAGTGGAACTTGACGAAGTACTACCTCTTGAAAGTAGCGCAGCTCAGGAAGATGTTCCTGTGGTGCCCGTGACCGAATAGAGAGGAAACTAATGATGATGATCAAGGTACTTCGGATCAAGTTACTACTGAACTTCGTAGGTCCACGAGGACACGTTCCGCATCAGAGTGGTACGACAACCCTGTCCTGGAAATCATGTTGTTAGAAAACTGTGAACCTTTGAAATATGAAGAAGCGATGGCGGGCCCAGATTACGACAAATGGCTAGAAGCCATGAAATCCGAGATAGGATCCATGTATGAAAACGAAGTATGGACTTTTGACAGACTTGCCCGATGATCGGCGAGCAATAGAAAACAAATGGATCTTTAAGAAGAAGACGGACGCGGATGGTAATGTTACCATCTATAAAGCTCGACTTGTCGCTAAGGGTTATCGACAAGTTCAAGGGGTTGACTACAATGAAATTTCTCTACCGTAGCGAAACTGAAGTCCGTCCGAATCATGTTAGCAATTGCCGCATACTATGATCATGAGATATGGCAAATGGACGTCAAAACGTCATTCCTTAACGGCCATCTTAAGGAAGAACTGTATATGATGCAGCCGGAAGGTTTTGTCGACCCTGAGAATGCTAACAAGGTATGCAAACTCCAGCGATCCATTTATGGGCTGGTGCAAGCATCTCGGAGTTGGAACATTCGCTTTGATGAGATGATCAAAGCGTTTGGGTTTATGCAGACTTATGGAGAAGCCTGCGTTTACAAGAAAGTGAGTGGGAGCTCTGTAGCATTTCTCATATTATATGTAGATGACATACTTTTGATGGGAAATGATATAGAACTTTTGGACAGCATTAAGGCCTACTTGAATAAGTGTTTTCAATGAAGGACCTTGGAGAAGCTGCTTATATATTAGGCATCAAGATCTATAGAGATAGATCGAGACGCCTCATAGGTCTTTCACAAAGCACGCATTACCTTGACAAGATATTGAAGAAGTTCAATATGAATCAGTCCAAGAAAGGGTTCTTGCCTGTATTGCAAGGTGTGAGATTGAGCTCGGCTCAATGCCCGACCACGGCAAAAGATATAGAAGAGATGAGTGTCATCCCCTATGCCTCAGCCATAGGGTCTATTATGTATGTCATGCTGTGTACCAGACCTGATGTAAACCTTGCCGTAAGTTTGGTAGGAAGGTACCAAAGTAATCCCGGCAAGGAACACTGGACAGCGGTCAAGAATATCCTGAAGTACCTGAAAAGGACTAAGGACATGTTTCTCATGTATGGAGGTGACGAAGAGCTCGTCTTAAAGGGTTACGTCGACGCTTGCTTCGACACAGATCTGGATGACTCTAAGTCACAAACCCGAATACGTGTTTATTTTGAATGGTGGGGGCGTAAGCTAGTGCGTTGCAAGCAAAGCGCCGTGGCGGGATCTACATGTGAAGCGGAGTACATGGCAGCCTCGGAGGCAGCGCATGAAGCAATCTGGGTGAAGGAGTTCATCACCGACCTAGGAGTCATACCCAATGCGTCGGGGCCGATCACACTCTTCTGTGACAACACTGGAGCTATTGCACTTGCCAAGGAGCCTGGTTTCACAAGAAGACCAGGCACATCAAGCGTCGCTTCAACTACCTTCGTGAAAATGTTCAAGATGGAGACATAGATATTTGTAAAGTACATACGGACCTGAATGTAGCAGACCCATTGACTAAACCTCTCCCTAGAGCAAAACATGATCAACACCAGAACTCTATGGGTGTTCGATTCATCACAATGTAACTAGATTATTGACTCTAGTGCAAGTGGGAGACTGTTGGAAATATGCCCTAGAGGCAATAATAAAATGGTTATTATTATATTTCTTTGTTCATGATAATTGTCTGTTATTCATGCTATAATTGTGTTATCCGGAAATCGTAATACATGTGTGAATATATAGACCACAACACGTCCCTAGTAAGCCTCTAGTTGACTAGCTCGTTGATCAACAGATAGTCATGGTTTCCTGACTATGGACATTGGATGTCATTGATAACGGGATCACATCATTAGGAGAATGATGTGATGGACAGGACCCAATCCTAAGCGTGGCACAAAGATCGTGTAGTTCGTTTTGCTAGAGCTTTTCCAAATGTCAAGTATCATTTCCTTAGACCATGCGATTGTGCAACTCCCGGATACCGTAGGAGTGCTTTCGGTGTGCCAAAGGTCACAACGTAACTGGGTGACTATAAAGGTACACTACGGGTATCTCCGAAAGTGTCTGTTGGGTTGGCACGAAACAAGACTGGGATTTGTCACTCCATGACGGAGAGGTATCTCCGGGCCCACTCGGTAATGCATCATCATAATGAGCTCAATGTGACCAAGTGTCTGGTCATGGGATCATGCATTGCGGTACGAGTAAAGTGACTTGCTGGTAACGAGATTAAACGAGGTATTGGGATACGGACGATCGAATCTCGGGCAAGTAACGTACCGATTGACAAAGAGAATTGTATACGGGATTGATTGAATCCTCGACATCGTGGTTCATCCGATGAGATCATCGAGGAGCATGTGGGAGCCAACATGGGTATCCAGATCCCGCTGTTGGTTATTGACCGGAGAGGCGTCTACACACTTAAGGTTCGGTGACGCTAGGGTTGTAGAGATATTAGTATGCAGTAACCCGAAAGTTGTTCGGATAGATATGATGATCCTTGAGGTATTCACGATGTTTGACACCGCGAAAGTAGAAATCAAGAAGGAGCATCAATTGTTGATGGTTGGTGAAACCACTAGTTTCAAGAAGGGCAAGGGCAAGAAGGGACACTTCATGTAACGGCAAATCAGTTGCTGCTCCAGTGAAGAAACCCAAGGTTGAACCCAAACCCGAGACTAAGTGCTTACGTAATAAGGGGAACAGCCATCGAGCAGAATTACCTTAGATACTTGGTAGATAAGAAGGCTCGCAAGGTCGATAGAAGTATATTGGATATACATTAAGTTATTGTGTATTTTACTAGTACTCCTAGTAGCACCAGGGTATTAGATACCGGTTCGGTTGCTAAGTGTTAGTAAATCGAAATAAAAGGCTACGAAATAAACGGAGACTAGCTAAAGGAGAGCTGACGATATGTGTTGGAAGTGTTTCCAATTTTGATGTGATCAAACATCGCACGCTCCCTCTACCATCAAGATTAGTATTAAACCAGAATAATTATCATTTGGTGTTTATGCATTGAGCATAGACATGATTGGATTATGTCTATCGCAATACGGTTATTCATTTAAGGAGAATAATGGTTACTCTATTTATTTGAATAATACCTTCGATGGTCTTGCACCTAAAAGAATGGTTTATTGAATCTCGATCGTAGTGATACACATTTTCATGCCAAAAGATATAAGAAAGAAATGATAGTACCACGAACATGTAGAACTGCCAAGAAAGACATATTGGAATAAAACCGATGAAGAAGCTCCATGTTGATGGATCTTTGGACTCACTCGTTTTTGAAAATTTTGAGACATGCGAACCATGTCTATTGGTGTAGGCGCATGATGAAACTCCATGCAGATGGATCGTTTGGACTCACTTGATTTTGAATCACTTGAGATATGCAAATCATACCACCTGGGCAAGATGACTGAAAAGCCTCGTTTCAGTAAGATGGAACAAGATAGCAACTTGTTGGAAGTAACACATTTTGATGTGTGCAGCCCAATGAGTGCTGAGGCATGCAGTGAATATCGTTATGTTCTTACTTCACAGATGATTTAAGTAGATACTGAGAATATTTACTTGATGAAACACAATTCTGAATTATTGAATGGTTCAAGTAATTTCAGAGTGAAGTTGAAGATCATTGTGACAAGAGGATAAAATGTCTATGATATGATCATAGAGATGAGTATCCGAGTTACGAGCTTTGGCACGCAATTAAGACACTGTGGAAATTGTTTTACAATTAATACCGCCTGGAACACCATAGTGTGATGGTGTGTCCGAACATCATAGTTGCACCCTATTGGATATGGTGCGTACCATGATGTCTCTTATCGAATTACCACTATCGTTCATGGGTTAGGCATTAGAGACAACCGCAGTCACTTTAATAGGGCACCACGTAATTCCGTTGAGACGGCACTGTTTGAACTATGGTTTGGAGAAACCTAAGTTGTTGTTTCTTAAAAGTTTGGGGCTGCGACGCTTATGTGAAAAAGTTTCATCGTGATAAGCTCGAACCCAAAACGGATAAATACATCTTCATAGGATACCCAAAATGGTTGGGTATACCTCCTGTCTCAGATCCGGAAGCAAATCGGGTCCTTTCTCGAGGAAAGGTTTGTCTCGAGAATTGAGTGGGAGGATAGTGGAGACTTGATGAGGTTATTGAACCATCACTTCAACCAGTGTGTAGCAGGGCACATGAAGTTGTTCCCGTGGCACCTACACCAATTGAAGTGGAAGCTTATGATATTGATCATGAAGCTTCGGATCAAGTCGCTACCGAACCTCGTAGGACGACAAGGACGCGTATGCTTCAGAGTGGTACGGTGATCCTGTCTTGAAGGTCATGTTGCTAGACAACAATGAACCTACGAGCTATGGAGAAGCGATGGTGGGCCCAAATTCCGACAAATGGTTAGAAGCCATGAAATCCGAGATAGTATCCATATATCAGAACAAAGCATGGACTTTGATGGACTTGCCCGATGATCGGCAAGCCATTGAGATAAATGGATCTTTAAGAAGAAGACGGACGTGACGGTAATATCACCGTCTATGAAGCTCGACTTGTGGCAAAGAGTTTTCACAAGTTCAAGGAGTTGACTACGATGAGATTCTCTCATTCGTAGTGATGCTTAAGTCCGTCGGAATCATGTTAGCATTAGCTGAATTTATGAAATCTGGCAGATGGATGTCAAAACGAGTTTCCTTACCAGTCTTCGTAAGGAAATGTTGTATATGATACAATCAGAAAGTTTTTGTCAATCCTAAGGATGCTAAAAGGTATCTTTGGCTCCAAATGATCCTTCTAAGGACTGGAGTAAGCATCTCGGAGTTGGAATGTGCGCTTTGATGAGATGATCAAAGATTTTGGGTTTATACAAAGTTTATGAGAAACTTGTATTTCCAAAGAAGTGAGTGGGAGCACTATAGAATTTCTGATGAGTATATGTTGTTGACATATTGTTGATCGTAAATGATGTAGAATTCTGGAAAGCATACTGAGGTTATTTGAAAGGTGTTTTCAATAGAAAACCTGGATTAAGCTACTTGAACATTGAGCATCAAGATCTATAAGAATAGATAAAAAAAGCTTAATGGTACTTTCAAATGAGCACATACCTTGACATGATCTTGAAGGTGTTCAAGATGGATCGACCAAAGAAGGAGTTCTTGCCTGAGTTGTAAGGTATGAAGTTAAGAGTTAAAGCTCGACCACGGCAGTAAAAGAGAGAAAGGATGAAGGTCATCCCTATGCTTCGCATATAGGCTCTATAGTATGCCATGCTGTGTGTACCGCACCAGTAAGTGTGCCTTGCCATGAGTCGGTCAAGGGGTACAAGAATGATCCGGGAATGGGGATCATTGGACAGCGGTCAAAATTGTCCTTGGAGTAAATAAGGACATGTTTCTCGATTATGGAGGTGATAAAGAGTTCGGCGTAAAGGGTTACGACGATGCAAGCTTTAACACCTATCCAAGTGACTCTGAGTAGCAAACCGGATACGTATAGTGGAGCAACCATTTGGAATAGATCCAAGTGGAGCGTGGAAGCAGCTGCTATAATATGACCTAGAAATTTGCAAAGCACACACGGATCTGAAAGGTTCAGACCCGATGAGTAAAAAACCTCTCTCACAAGCAAAACATGATCAAACCTGAGAACTCATTGAGTCTTAATCACATGATGATGTGAACTAGTTTACTGAACACTAGTAAACTCTTTGGATGTTGGTCACATGGCGATGTGACCTATCGCGTTAATCACATGACGATGTGAACTAGATTATTGACTCTAGTGCAAGTGGGAGACTGTTGGAAATATGCCCTAGAGGCAATAATAAATTAGTTATTATTATATTTCCTTGTTCATGATAATCGTTTATTATCCATGCTATAATTGTATTGATAGGAAACTTCGGATACATGTGTGGGTACATAGACAACACCATGTCCCTAGTAAGCCTTTAGTTGACTAGCTCGTTGATCAATAGATGGTTACGCTTTCCTAACCATGGACATTGGATGTCATTGATAACGGGATCACATCATTAGGAGAATGATGTGATGGACAAGACCCAATCGTAAGCCTAGCACAAAGATCGTAGTTCAGATGCTAAAGCTTTTCTAATGTCAAGTATCTTTTCCTTAGACCATGAGATTGTGCAACTCCCGGATACCGTAGGAATGCTTTGGGTGTACCAAACGTCACAACGAATCTGGGTGACTATAAAGGTGCACTACGGTATCTCCGAAAAGTATGCATTGGGTTGGTACGAATCAAGACTGGATTTGTCACCCGTAAACGGAGAGGTATCTCTGGGCCCACTCGGTAGGACATCATCATAATGTGCACAATGTGATCAAGGAGTTGATCACGGGATGATCTGTTACGGAACGAGTAAAGAGACTTGCCGGTAACGTAGATTGAACAAGGTATCATAATCGACGATCGAATCTCGGGCAAGTACAATACCGTTAGACAAAGGGAATTGAATACGGGATTGATTGAATCCTCGACATCGTGGTTCATCCGATGAGATCATCGTGGAACATGTGGGAGCCAACATGGGTATCCAGATCCGCTGTTGGTTATTGACCGAGAACGCCTCGGTCATGTCTACATGTCTCCCGAACCCGTAGGGTCTACACACTTAAGGTTCGATGACGCTAGGGTTATAAAGGAAGTTTGTATGTGGTTACCGAATGTTGTTCGGAGTCCCGGATGAGATCCCGGACGTCATTAGGAGTTCCGCAATGGTCCGGAGGTAAAGATTTATATATGGAAAGTTGTTGTTCGGGTTCCGAAAAAAGTTCGGGTTTTTTCGGTATTGTACCAGGAAGCTTCCAGAAGGTTCCGGAGGATTCCGGAGGGGTCCGGAGGTCCGGAAATTGTTCCACCACGTCCAATACAGTAGCATGGGCTGTAAGGGGGCGCCCTAGCCTTAATGGGCCAGGGGCACCAGCCCCCCAAAGGCCCATGCGCGTGGGAAGGGGAAAACCCTAAAGGGGGAGGCCTCCACTTGACTTGGGAGGCACTCTCCCCTTTGGCCGCCCCCCCTAGATGGGATCTAGGGCTGGCCGCACCCCTTGGGGTGGGAAACCCTAAAGGGGGCGCAGCCCCCTTCCCCCCTATATATACTTGAGGTTTTGGGGCTGCCCAACACATGAGAACTTCTCCCTCTTGGTGCAGCCCTACCTCTCTCCTCCTCCTCCTCTCCCGTGGTGCTTGGCGAAGCCCTGCTGGATTGCCACGCTCCTCCACCACCACCACGCCGTTGCCAGCTGGTGCTGGATGGAGTCTTCCTCAACCTCTCCCTCTCTCCTTGCTGGATCAAGGCGTGGGAGACGCCACCGGCTGTACGTGTGTTGTTGAACGCGGAGGTGCCGTCCGTTCTCGCACTAGGATCTCCGGTGATTTGGATCACGGCCAGCACGACTCCTTCAACCCCGTTCTCTTGAACGCTTCCGCTTAGCGATCTACAAGGGTATGTAGATGCACTCTCCTTCCCCTCGTTGCTGGTTTCTCCATAGATAGATCTTGGTGACACGTAGGAAAATTTTGAATTTCTGCTACGTTCCCCAACAGGTGTCATGCCGGTGACGAAGATGATCATGGCGCCCCGAAGATGGAGATCAAAGGAGCAATATGATATTGGCCATATCATGTCACTATTTGATTGAATGTGATGTTTATCATGTTTTACATCTTATTTGCTTAGAACGACGGTAGCTTAAATAAGATGATCCCTCACAATAATTTCAGGAAAGTGTTCCCCTAAGCGTGCACCGTTGCGAAGGTTCGTTGTTTCAAGCACCACGTGATGATCGGGTGTGATAGATCCTAACGTTCGAATACAACGGGTGTAAGCCAGATTTACACACGCAATACACTTAGGTTGACTTGACGAGGCCTAGCATGTATGCATACATGGCCTCGGAACACGAGAAGACCGAAAGGTCGAGCATGAGTCGTATAGAAGATACGATCAACATGAAGATGTTCACCGACGTTGACTAGTCCGTCTTCACGGGATGATCGGACACGGCCTAGTTGACTCCGGATCATGTTTCACTTAGATGACCAGAGGGATGTCTATACGAGTGGGAGTTCATTGAATAATTTGATTAGATGAACTTAATTATCATGAACTTAGTCTAAAATCTTTACAATATGTCTTGTAGATCAAATGGCCCACGCTAATGTTGCCCTCAACTTCAACGTTCCTAGAGAAAACCAAGCTGAAAGATGATGGCAGCAACTATACGGACCGGGTCCTAACACGAGGATCATCCTCATAGCTGCCAAGAAAGATTATGTCCTAGAAGCACCGCTAGGTGAAGCACCCATCCTGCAGTAGAACCAAGGCGTTATGAACGCTTGGCAGTCTCGTCTTGATGATTACTCCCTCGCTCAAGGCGGCATGCTTTACAACTTAGAACCGGGCTCCAAAAGCGCTTTTGAGCAACACGGAGCATATGAGATGTTCGTAGAGCTGAAAATGGTTTTCCAAGCTCATGCCCGGTCGAGATATGAAGTCTCCGACAAGTTCTTGATTGTAAGATGGAGGAAAATAGTTACGCTGGTGAGCACATACTCGAGAATGTAAGGTTGCACAACCGCTTGACTCAGGGAGTTAATCTCCGGATGACGCGTTATTGACAGAATCCTTCGATCGCTTCCACCGAGCTACAAGAGCATTGTGATGAACTTCAATATGCAGGGGATGGAAAAGACCATTCCTGAGGTATATTCAATGCTGAAATCAGCGGAGGTAGAGATCAAAAAGGAACATCAAGTGTTGATGGTGAATAAAACCACTAAGTTCAAGAAAGGCAAGGGTAAGAAGAACTTCAAGAAGGATGGCAAGGAAGTTGTCGCGCCTGGTAAGCCAGTTGCCGGGAAGAAGCCAAAGAATGGACCCAAGCCTGAGACTGAGTGCTTTTATTGCAAGGGAAGTGGTCACTGGAAGCGGAACTGCCCCAAGTACTTAGCGGACAAGAAGGCCGGCAAAACCAAAGGTATATGTGATATACATATTATTGATGGGTACCTTACCAGCACTCGTAGTAGCTGCTGGCTATTTGATACCGGTGCGGTTGCTCATATTTGTAACTCAAAGCAGGAGCTGCGGAATAAGCGGAGACTGGCGAAGGACGAGGTGACGATGCGCGTCGGGAATGGTTCCAAAGTCGATGTGATCACCGTCGGCACGCTACCTCTACATTTACCTACGGATTAGTTTTTAAACCCCAATAATTGTTATTTAGTGCCAGCTTTGAGCATGAACATTGTATCTGGATCTCGTTTAATGCGAGATGGCTACTCATTTAAATCCGAGAATAATGGTTGTTCTATTTATATGAGAGATATGTTTTGTGGTCATGCCCCCTTGGTCAATGGTTTATTCTTAATGAATCTCGAACGTGATGTTACACATATTCATAGTGTGAATACCAAAAGATGTAAAGTTGATAACGATAGTCCCACATACTTGTGGCACCGCTGCCTTGGTCACATTGGTGTCAAGCGCATGAAGAAGCTCCATGCCGATGGACTTTTAGAGTCTCTCGATTATGAATCATTTGACACATGCGAACCATGCCTCATGGGCAAAATGACCAAGACTCCATTCTTGGGACAATGGAGCGAGCAACCAACTTATCGGAAATCATACATACCTTGATGTGTATGCGGTCCAATGAGCGTTGAGGCTCATGGAGGATATCGTTATGTTCTCACCCTCACCGATGACTTGAGTAGATATGGGTATGTCTACTTGATGAAACACAAGTCCGAGACCTTTGAAAAGTTCAAGGAATTTGAGAATGTGGTTGAGAATCTACGTGACCGAAAGATAAAGTTCTTCTGATCGGATCGTGGGGAGAATATTTAAGTCACGAATTTGATACGCACTTAAGGAAATGTGGAATCGTTTCACAACTCACGCCGCCTGGAACACCTCAGCGTAACGGTGTGTTCGAACGTCGTAATCGCACTCTATTGGATATGGTGCGATCTTTGATGTCTCTTACCGATCTACCACTCTCATTTTGGGGCTATGCTTTAGAGACTGCCGCATTCACTTTAAATAGGGCACCGTCCAAATCTGTTGAGACGACACCATATGAATTATGGTTTGGGAAGAAAGCTAAGCTGTCGTTTCTGAAAGTGTGGGGATGCGATGCTTATGTCAAGAAACTTCAACCTAAAAATCTCGAACCCAAGTCGGAAAAATGCGTCTTCATAGGATACCCTAAGGAAACCATTGGGTATACCTTCTACCTCAGATCCAGAAGGCAAGATCTTTATTGCCAAGAACGGGTCCTTTCTAGAGAAAGAGTTTCTCTCGAAAAGAATTAAGTGGGAGGAAAGTGGAACTTGATGAAGTACTACCTCTTGAAAGTAAGCGCGGCTCAGAAGATGTTCTGTGGTGTCCGTGACCGACTAGAGAGGAAACTAATGATGATGATCAAGGTACTTGGATCAAGTTACTACTGAACTTCGTGGGTCCACGAGGACACGTTCGCACACAGTGGTACGGCAACCCTGTCACGGAAATCATGTTGTTGAACAACGGTGAACCTTGAATTATGAAGAAGCGATGGCGGGCCCAGATTACGACAAATGGCTAGAAGCCATGAAATCCGAGATAGGATCCATGTATGAAAGCGAAGTATGGACTTTGGCAGACTTGCCCGATGATCGGCGAGCAATAGAAAACAAATGGATCTTTAAGAAGAAGGCGGACGCGGATGGTAATGTTACCATCTATAAAGCTCGACTTGTCGCTAAGGGTTATCGACAAGTTCAAGGGGTTGACTACAATGAACTTTCTCTCCGTAGCGAAGCTGAAGTCCGTCCGAATCATGTTAGCAATTGCGCATACTATGATTATGAGATATGGCAAATGGGCGTCAAAGCGTCATTCCTTAACAGCCATCTTAAGGAAGAAGCTGTATATGATGTAGCGGAAGGTTTTGTCGACCACGAGAATGCTAACAAGGTATGCAAACTCCAGCGATCCATTTATGGGCTGGTGCAAGCATCTCGGAGTTGGAACATTACGCTTTGATGAGATGATCAAAGCGTTTGGGTTTATCTTGAGACTTATGGAGAAGCCTGCGTTTACAAGAAAGTGAGTGGGAGCTACGTAGCATTTCTCATATTATATGTAGATGACATACTTTTGATGGGAAATGATATAGAACTTTTGGACAACATTAAGGCCTACTTGAATAAGTGTTTTTCAATGAAGGACCTTGGAGAAGCTGCTTATATATTAGGCATCAAGATCTATAGAGATAGATCGAGACGCCTCATAGGTCTTTCACAAAGTACGTACCTTGACAAGATATTGAAGAAGTTCAATATGAATTAGTCCAAGAAAGGGTTCTTGCCTGTATTGCAAGGTGTGAGATTGAGCTCGGCTCAATGCCCGACCACGGCAAAAGATATAGAAGAGATGAGTGTCATCCCCTATGCCTCGACCATAGGGTCTATTATGTATGTCATGCTTTGTGTACGGACCTGATGTAAACCTTGCCGTAAGTTTGGTAGGAAGGTACCAAAAGTAATCCCGGCAAGGAACACCTTTGGACAATGATCAAGAATATCTGAAGTACACGAAAGGACTAAGGACATGTTTCTCATGTATGGAGGTGACGAAGAGCTCGTCGTAAAGGGTTACATCGGCGCTAGCTTCGACCACGCAGATCTGGATGACTCTAACTCACAAACCGGATGCGTGTTTATTTTGAATGGTGGGGCGATGGCTGGTGCGATTTGCAAGCAAAGCGTCGTGGCGGGATCCACATGTGAAGCGGAGTACATGGCAGCCTCGGAGGCAGCGCATGAAGCAATCTGGGTGAAGGAGTTCATCACCGACCTAGGAGTCATACCCAATGCGTCGGGGCCGATCACACTCTTCACGTGACAACACTTGGAGCTATTGCACTTGCCAAGGAGCCGGTGTTTCACAAGAAGACCGAGCACATCAAGCGTCGCTTCAACTCCCTTCGTGAAAATGTTCAAGATGGAGACATAGATATTTGTAAAGTACATACGGACCTGAATGTAGCAGATCCATTGACTAAACCTCTCCCTAGAGCAAAACATGATCAACACCAGAACTCTATGGGTGTTCGATTCATCACAATGTAACTAGATTATTGACTCTAGTGCAAGTGGGAGACTGTTGGAAATATGCCCTAGAGGCAATAATAAAATGGTTATTATTATATTTCTTTGTTCATGATAATTGTCTATTATTCATGCTATAATTGTGTTATCCGGAAATCGTAATACATGTGTGAATATATAGACCACAACACGTCCCTAGTAAGCCTCTAGTTGACTAGCTCGTTGATCAGCAGATAGTCATGGTTTCACGACTATGGACATTGGATGTCATTGATAATGGGATCACATCATTAGGAGAATGATGTGATGGACAGAGACCAATCCTAAAGCGTGGCACAAAGATCGTAGTTCGTTTTGCTAGAGCTTTTCCAAATGTCAAGTATCATTTCCTTAGACCATGAGATTGTGCAACTCCCGGATACCGTATGAGAGCTTTGGGTGTGCCAAACGTCACAACGTAACTGGGTGACTATAAAGGTACACTACAGGTATCTCTGAAAGTGTCTGTTGGGTTGGCACGAAAAAAGACTGGGATTTGTCACTCCGTATGACGGAGAGGTATCTCTGGGCCCATTCGGTAATGCATCATCATAATGAGCTCAATGTGACCAAATTAATGCAGTCACGGGATCATGCATTGCGATGCGAGTAAAGTGACTTGCGATGCTTGAGATTAAACGAGGTATTGGGATACGGACGATCGAATCTCGGGCAAGTAACATACCGATTGACAAAGGGAATTGTATCACGGGATTGATTGAATCCTCGACATCGTGGTTCATCCGATGAGATCATCGAGGAGCATGTGGGAGCCAACATGGGTATCCAGATCCGCTGTTGGTAATTGACGGAGAGGCGTCTCGATCATGTATGCGCATGTCTCCCGAACCCGTGAGGGTCCTACACTTAAGGTTCGGTGGGCTTAGGGTTGTAGAGATATTAGTATGCAGTAACCCGAAAGTTGTTGGAGTCCGGATGAGATCCCGGACGTCACGAGGAGTTAGGAATGGTCCGGAGGTGAAGAATTATATATAGGAAGTCAGGTTCGGCCATCGGGAAAGTTTAGAAGTCCTTGAAATTGTCCGGGACCACCAAGAAGGGTCCCGGGTCCACCGGTGGGGCCACCTACCGGAGGGCCCCATGGGCTGAAGTGGGAGGAACCAGCCTGGTGAGCTGGTGCGCCCCTTGGGCCCCCTCGCCTAGGGTTGGAAACCCTAGGGGGGGCGCCTCCACACTGCAGGGCAAGTTTCCCCCCAGCGCCGCCCCCCTTGGAGATTGGATCTCCAAGGGCCGCCCCCCCTAGGGGGCCTATATAAAGAGGAGGGAGGGAGGGCATCCGCACCCTAGCCCCTGCGGCCTCCCTCTCCCTCTCCAACACGTCCTCGTCCTCCGTAGAGCTTGGCGAAGCCCTGCCGAGATCCCCGCTGCATCCACCACCACGCCGTCGCGCTGCTGGATCTCCATCAACCTCTCCTTCCCCCTTGCTGGATCAAGAAGGAGGAGACGTCTTCCCCAACCGTCGTGTGTTGAACGCGGAGGTGCCGTCCGTTCAACACTTTCGGTCATCGGTGATTTGGATCACAGTCTGACTCCCTCAACCCCGTTCTCTTGAATGCTTCCATGACGCGATCTACAAGGGTATGTAGATGCACTCTCTCTCTCGTTGCTAGATGAACTCCATAGATTGATCTTGGTGAAGCATAGAATTTTTTTATTTTCTGCAACGTTCCCCAACACTGATTTGGATCCACACGTTTAATGCTATGGTTGACTTTGTCTTAATTCTTTTTTCGTAGTTGCGGATGCTTGCGAGAGGGGGTAATCATAAGCGGGAGGCTTGTTCAAGTAAAAACAACACCCAAGCACCGGTCCACCCACATATCAAATCATCAAAGTAACGGACGCGAATCAAACGAACTGGTGAAAGTGACTAGATGAAATTCCCGTGTGTCCTCAAGAACGTTTGCATCATTATAAGTACTCGTTCTGGCCTGTCCTTTGGACTCAAAAGGATTGGGCTATCTTGCTGCACTTTATTTACACTTGTTACCCGTTACAAATTATCTTATTATCAAACTATCTGTCACCGTTTATTTCAGTGCTTGCAGGAATTACCTTACTGAAAACTGCTTGTCATTTTCTTCTGCTCCTTGTTGGGTTCGACACTCTTAGTTATCCAAGGACTACGATTGACCCCCTATACTTGTGGGTCATCAGCGGTGTAGAGAGGTAGATGTCCAGGAGTCTACGATTTAGGGTCTGAATGCAATGAACAAGTGCTTCGCTACGAAGGCAGCTCCCACGCCTCGTTCAATAGCAGAGAGAAGGCAGAAAATCATTACAATCAGTATGTTCTTAAGTAGAAGAGAAAATCTGAATGAATGGGTTCAGTGGATGTGCTAGCCAGAAACGGCTTATCGGGTTCAGCGGATGGAAGAACTTGATAATTCTTCTTCAGTTTGTGATAATTGTGGTATTGCTTTTATCATGTGGTCACATGTAGACATGCATTGACCACTTTATTGTTTAGTAAGTACGCACTTATACAAAGGAGCTACCTTGTCATTTCAAATAAAATTTGTGTGAACTATTTTCTATAATAGTTATGTGAGTAATTTGTTGTTAGACATTGTGACTTGAAATGCATGTTTGTGTATTGTATATCTATTTTTGCGGCAGGGATCCGACGGGAAAAAAGTAGAAAGTGGTCTGGGAACGGATCTTTACCGAGCGGGGCTCTCAGCAAAGTGGCATGCGCAGGCAGTTGGCTGTGGCAGTTTTGCCAAGAGCCGCTTTCGGCAAAGAGCTGATGGAACCAACCGACGTGAAGTCACTTTATTTTGCCGAGCGGTACTGTTTGGCTCTCGCCAAACTCTTTGCCGAAAGTGTATCCTGGCTCTCGGCAAATTCCTGTTTGCCTGAGAGGTGTACGCCGGGTGGCCTTTGCCGAGTGCAACTCTCGGCAAAGGCGTTGCCAGCGGTTATTGGTCCTTTGCCAAGTGTCCGTGGCAGTCGGCGTATATGCCGATTCCAGTAGTGTTTTTTTATGTGACTCTAGATTTTGACATTTCGTTTTTGCCACTCTTTATTTTTGATAATTATCACAATTGCCGTTCCGTGGCAAAAGCAATATTTTCAGTGCCGAACACCCATATCTTGTTTTTAGATCCACACCGATATTTAGGCCTGCAAGTATTTCGGCCAACCCAAGCCCAACCGCACCACCCGCACCCTACCCTAGTTTCTCCAGCCGCCGCCTCTCCCCTCTCGGTCCATCCCCAAATCCCCAAATCGAAGCCAAATCGGCGACGAGGACGACGGCATCGGTTGCACGGCCATGAAGGAGGAGGAAGGCGGCTGCAGCAGCGAGAAGCGGCGGGCGGAATGGGCGTCGCTTCAGCCGGACCTCGTCGACTCATCGCCGATCGCATCCTCTCCACCAGCGGCGCCGAGGAGTACATGGACATGAGGGCCGTCTGCCCCATTGGCGCTCTGCGTCTCAAGCCATCTCCTCACACCGCGGTCGCGGATCTCCGCTTTCGAGCCACGGCGATGGGTCTTGCCAACCGAGCAGACGTAGCAAAGGCGGCCCCTCTTCCTCAACGTCACCACAGGGCGCTTCCGCCGACTGCGCCGCCCCGTGCTCCGTGACTACATCTTCGTCGGTGCATCCGACGGCCTTCTCGTCCTCGGGGACAGGGAGCCCCCGCATGCCGCTCGTCTCTTCAACCCATTGACTTTTTTTTATTTTCTTTTAGAAAAGAGGGATGACCCCCGGCCTCTGCATCCGGGAGATGCATACGGCCATTTTATTGATTATTCTCGAGGACCTTACAAAGTATTACAACAATAAGTCTGAATCCACCATCTTGGCAACACATGCCACTACTCCTACCCAAAAGATGAAGGGGTGCTAAGCTGGGCCACTACCCAAACCACTCACCTAAGCCCTAACATCAAAAGCCGGAAACCGAAACATATTCGAATCCCCAGCCGAGCCACATACCGGGTCTGGGGCACAATCGATCGAGCCTTTTCGTATGTAAATGCGCCACCATCTTATGAGTCCGTCTTGAGATCATATTGAGGCTTCTACCTCGTCTGGCCAGTCAGCCGCCAGCGTCACCATGGCCTTGAGACAGCAACCTCCTCCTGCATGAGTCCATCTCCGGCGCATCGGCGGCGAACCTCCACAGGCGCCATGCCGCCGATCCTTGCCGCCATCAATGAGTGAGATGAAGTACCGCTCCACCACGGCATGTACATTAGTGCTAGCGGAACGGCTCACAACCGCAAGTCATCGGACGGGCGAAGATCCATGGAGAAGGCCAAAGGGGCATAGCCAAAGCGGTGGTCGTGGATTGGACCGAGACCACGGCAGCCGCCATGAGGAAGAACAGGCTACCTCACACCGTCACCACGCCACCAGCAGCTCCACCCCACACGAGCAATCCCGGAAGACGCCTTCAAGAAGGAGCACGGCACGGATGCCGCCGTCGACCATGCAAGGGGAGGCAGGTCTTCACCTGTGCTCGAGGAAAGGTGGGAGGAGAACCACACCAAAGCCTCCAGGAAGGACCACGGCCTTGAAAGGCGTCGCCTTTGAAGTGAGCCGCCACCGACGTGGGGTTTCCAATCACGCCCAACCACAGATCCGTCCGTCAGGACCCCCAAGGCGGCCAAAAGCCACAGGGGCTGGAAGCAGGGCGCGGATCGGAGGCATATCACGCAGGCGGGAGCGGAGCTTCTCCGAGGCCTTGGGGACGACCTTGAGCGCGCCTGTAGCGCCCGCCCGCCCCCCCCCCCCGAGCCGCACGTGCCAGGGAGGCAACCCGCCAGCACCTGGCATGCAGCCCGCAGCACCGGCCACGCCGGACACCTCCCATCGGCCGCCGCCTCGGACGCCGTGGCCCTCGCGGCGAAGCCACCAGATCCCGCCGCCACCTTCATAGGTGTCGCGGCGGGCAGCGAGCACCTCAGCGTGCGCGGAGGGAGGGGAGAGGAGGGGAGGCGGAGGATTAGGGTTCGCTTCGGAGCGCCTCAGGCGAGGCGACGCGAGGGGAGGGAGGGGGGAGACCCTGCTAGCGGCGACGTGCACTGGATTGGAAGGAGAGAGCCGACCAACAATCATTCAACCCATTGACTGGTGACGTGTTTCCCTTTGCGGCGTCCATACCTCCGGAACCTCGGGTGCACACTGCAATCGCTGGCTCGGAACCAACGATTATCTTCTCTTTCGCACCGTGCCACGGAGAATACCAAGATATCCCAGCTTATTGTTCTGTTGCCCACAGGCCACGGTGTCACGCTGTTTACTCTGCTAATCCCACAGGCCAGCTCCGCCCGGTGAAGTTTCATGATGCTGCTTTAAGCGACGAAGGCTTGTTCTACCTCAGGAGCATGGTCACCTATGCAGGCAATGTTTACGTGCTCAGTACTGGAGGTATTTTGTGCAAGATCGTTCGGACCGGTGGCCACTGGTATGCGGAGCGGTTACTGGAGATTGACATGCACTACACTGGTGGTCTCATGGAGGCAGTCGGTAAACTGCTGCTTGTTAAAGAGGAATCTGAAACGATTCAAGTTTTCAACGTGGATGTTAAGCAGGAGGTACTTGAACCAAGCGAAAGTATCGGCAGCAGTGCGCTCTTCCTAAATCACGGCAACTGCATTGTTGTTGACGCAGATAAGCTTCCTTCCATCGAGCGCAACTGCATCTACAGCACTTTCATTGATAGGATATACGTCTCGTATGACCTCAGTGATGGCAAGAAAAAATGCATCACCAGCCCCCATGTGCCCGGAGGCCTCGCAAATGATATCATTCATGAAGGCCCTTTGAGCCTTGCTCAGGTTCTCCTCACTCCAGAAGTTAAAGATCAACTTGATCGTATCCTGCATGAGAAAAAACTGAATTCCCTTGCAAGTGTTTTTCTTTCTCGTTGGACAGAACTGCGGAATGCCAAGATTGGTTGTTTGCTGGGCACAAGCTGAGGATGCTCTAAGCAAGAGCTACAGCTGGGTGCCTGGGTTGATTTTTGCACATTTGCACCTGGAGAATTGCTGAAGACTTGGTGCCATTCTGTTTGTTTTGTCTCTTTATCCAGTGGTGTAGTTCCTGTGCTGTTTTTGTTGGTTACTTGGATATGATCGATGTGCCCTAGTAGTAGCAGCTTTGTAATGTATCTGGTGCTATTTCTGTCGAGTACTCCCTCCCTTTCTAAATATAAGAACTTTTAGAGATTTCAATACAGACTACATACGGATGTATATAGACGTATTTCAAAATGTAGATTCACTCATTATACTCCGTATGTAGTCGATATTGAAATCTCTGAAAGGTTATAGTGTAGTTTTTGATGTTCCGAGGTATGTCATTAACCTGGCTCCACCCTTGGTTTGTCCCATACATTTTGTACTGATCTTTTTTGTGAGGGAATGAAATCGGTAGCTGTGCTCCTTATAATCCTGCCATCAACAGCATTTCCTGCCTTTTGGTGGCGCAGGGGTTCGAGCTCTATCCCGTTGGAGATGAACACCTCCTTTCCTCAGCCGTCGACTCCACTGCCAAAGATTTGGGGTTAAATTTCTTGGGTTTTGGTTGTTGTTTGGTTCACAGAACACATTTTTAAGTTGATTGTTGTTTGTGTCTAGAAATAGAGTAGCAGTCTAGTCTGTGTTGGATGGAATGTTTTTGCTGCTGAATGGCTTAACGATGGTTAAATGGGTACCTGAATTATATCTGCAGTAACTATTATGCAGAGATATAGGCCATAATATATAACCCAATAGAAAATAGTTCTCTCTTTTTTCGTAACTAAACTAATTGATAGGTCTCTCTTTGCATATATCCTCACAGCGTCATACTGTGCCAGTTGTCATCAGTTCATCATTAGAGGCTCAGTACTTTGGTGGGCAAGCTGAAGACCGTCCTCAGTTGTCATGAACACGATGTACAATATGTGTCTCATGTATTCTATATTCCACGCATTGCATGGTTGAACCTATGAGGGACCGGCCGCAGCCGCTGCTTCTGTGTCTTTCACATCGCTCTATGGGTGCATAGAATACAAGGAGAGGCAAGCGTTTGGAGATCAAAACTCAGATAGCGGTCTGTTTCAGAGTGTGTAAGCAACTGTACTGCCGGAATTGACAACAAATTTGGCCAGTGCCCAGTTGTTTGCCGAGTTAACAACAGAAGGACGTGGTCTTGATGATTTCTTTCTCCTTCTATATGTACTTTCCTGTGGATCTCTGATTGCAGGGAGCCAGTCGAGTAGGGTCCTTCCACTCCCTTGAGGTCCCTGCCAATGGTGCGAGCGGCAGCCATCATTGTCCAGCATGCATATCGTTGGCGCTGTCTAGGTATCCTCAACTCCCGATACTCATTCTCAGCAGTCAGTGTTTGCTTCTGGTGATCTTCACATAATTGGGTTTAAGTTGTGTCTTTATTGATTATTCCGAATTAACCGGACTATGTAGATTATTGAGATAATGGATTTGAGATTATTATGAGATACTGATTTAATATTAGAGGACATTCATAGTGGGCACCTGCAGGGCAACCATGCTTGGCGACGTTCGATAGGTCGACGTCACCGCGAGTGCGCGATCATGATGCAAGAGTGATGCCATTCAAACAGACATCTGCAGTGGCGCGCACGGCATCATGCTGTAGGCCATCCTATTAAATTAACTGTTTGTGTATAGTGTGTATAGGACTGCACACGTTCCCGCCGAGCTTCTGAAGTTTGTCAATTAATTAAAGATCAACTTGTATGTGGATTCAACCAATGATGTCTTCATTGAGTGCTCTAAGAAGTGATCGAGGTCACTGTCCTGAAGTAGAAGAAGCAGCATGGCAAGTCAGCTTGGTGACAAGGTGTAGCAAGCACAATATAATACAACATGTATCTTGCCCTCAAACCTCAATACACCAGATTTTTCTTAGTCCCAGCCAAGATGCATGGGCACAACAAAGAGAAATATGATGTGATGCATGGTCATGAAAAACGAGAAATCAAAAACCTTCTGCCCAATGATTTATTGTCCTTTGATAGATAATTCAATTTCTATTTATGTAGCTAATTTTTGTTGTATTGTTTACTTTGGAGAGTTAGTATGTTTGTCTAGATCTATCTCTTCCACCTTGTGAGACTAAGAAAGGAAATCAGGTAGAAGTTGGAGCATGTCTAGACTCTACATGGTGCTGGACTGCAGGTACATACTAACATACGTGTGTTTATTCCTTCCTTTGTGTGCCTGTATTTTCCTTTATCAGTAGCGGCTGGAGAATAATGATTAGGAAAAAGGGGGATCGGAGACGATAATCATTGGATCCCCAACTAACATCCCAAGCAGTTAAGTTTTATTCTTTTTATGTAGATGCTTAATATCAGCAAAAGTTGATACCCAGCTGCTTGGGAGAAGTAGTAATTTGTGTGTTCTTTTAGTTTTACCCACACCCATGAGAAATTTGATCAAGAACATACAGTGATTTACTGATTCTACATGTTCTTGATTGATTGGACATGACAAGGAAATAAAAGTTCACAAGATATAGAAGAGTTTCATAGCTATCTACTCCTAGATATTACTGGAAAAGTGCAAAGTAGGGCATTGTCATCTAATATGTGAAATATTGGTCTCCTCAGATGGAACTCATCACTGAATCTGCTAATCAGCTCAATTAGGACCATTGGGGGATGAGTTCAAGTCTTTTTTAGAGTTTTACAACAAAAGGTTTAGCTAAAGCTAGCAAAGAGTTCTGAAACATGAATGTTCTGCTTCTCTTCTGTAGTTATATCTATTTCATCTTAAATTCTCATTTTCTACAATTTCGTGGCAACCACTTTAGATAAAGCCAGCTGTAGGTATGGTGAAACCTGAAAGTTTCTTTTATACCCCTTCCTACAGTATACGGTTATTTCCTCATAGATGTTGCTTATGTAATACTAACATGTATTGTGAGAGTGTTCATGTGTTAAATTCTTGAATTCATGACTGCTTTCCTTATGGTTTACTAGCTTGACTTAAAATACGTAGATGGTGCTACAATTTCTCCCGTTATCATTCCAGTGTAGATTAAAAGAACACAATTGTGATCAGTAACACTAAATATACATAATAGTTGGTTCATAGACAATCACAAGAACTTGTATATGGAAAAATACAAAAGCATCTACAAATGCAAGTGGCCCTATCTAATTCATTGCTATGGGCAACTAACTCGAAAATAGCATGTGTACATGCAGCTCCCCGTAATTCTTCTTTTTGTTGCTTCGAGGAGAAAGGGATCTTTTTATAGAAAACTTTAAAATAAGTGAATAGAAAAACAATTTCCATGGTATGATAACGTACGACATGATACCTTTCCTATTTTTTCCCAATTATTATCTTCATATTCATAGGTATTTGTGTGATTGTTATGTCAACACAAGTTTAAAATTATCTTTCCCCAACTTCTCTGTTACATCCTAGAATTTCAACTTGAACCTAATCTTACATATTTCGCCACATTCTTGTCTCTCATCATGCACAAAATTTAATCTTTGATCTTCCTTAATTGTTCTATCTTGTATTGCCTTGATATTTTCAACACAACCAATTTGAATGTTTTCACGAAAGCGCATGTTGCCACTCAACTTTCTTATTCGTTGCCTCTTTTCTTTTTTGGAGTTGTGCAATACTGTTCCAATATCTATTTCACGAAATTAAAGATGCTTTAGAAAAAAAAATCTTGTGTTGCTTTTGCATGTGTATTTTGTGTGTGTGCTTTCCCATGTTTCTTATTCGTTGCCTTCCGTGATAAGAGCATCTACAACCATAAGTACCAAAATTCTCCCCTGAAACGCCTGTGGACGCCAGTGACCCGGCAGCACAAAAATTGCCCGATATATCCATGTACCTCAAACTTCATTCCTCAATCCATACAAGTCATGCAAATTAAAAATCTATGTACTACATAGAGGTATCCTATCTACTCATTGTCGGAGATGTCCACTATCTTCGTGGCTGGCTCCGGGTAGATGGGCAGCCGCGGCTTGTCGGACGTACTAGAGGCGAAGAGCCTGTCGATCTTCGCCCTTTGCTACTGGATGAAGCACCGATTGTCCTCCACCAAGGCCTCATCCTGGATTGACTTGAGAATGGCAGTCTGCTCTGCCATCTCGTCCGCCATGGCCTCCTCCATGCCGAAGCCCGCAGTCGGCTCCGCTGTGTCGTCCTCCTACGGCTTCGCCTCCTCCTCCTCCTCCTACGGATCCGCCCCTTTCGTGGGCATGGGGTCCTGCTCCGCCTCCGGCTATTTCGCCCCTCGTCCTCCACCTCCTCTTCCTTCCCTGGCTACGGTGGATTCAAATGCAGGCTGGTAGCGACACGAGCAACGTGCCTGACCCGGATCTCCTCCTCAAGTTGCAACTGGCGTTCCAACGTCAACATGGCATATGTGACGATCCTCTTCTAGGCCATGGGAAGAGACTACGACGAGCGGATGGAAGTTGGCGGCACGGGTGGGAGGGAGAGGGAGGAATGGGGATGGGCTAGGGCTTGGCTGCCGCAGTTTGGCTTAAATAGGAGGACTTGCTCCCTAGGGCGGCAGGCCATGTCATGTGGTGCCAAGAATGCATCCGCACCGAGAACCGGAGTAGGCAGTCGTTGGACCACCAGTCTCTGCGTGTGACCGTGTTGGCCCTTGCGGTCAGTCTGACGTGGTGGCCACGTTCGGGCGTCTCATATCCACCTCATATTTTGTTTTTGAGAAACATATCCGCCTCAGATATGGGGGTCAGTCTGGGCCTTTGGGTCGAATATATGTTTAACGGGTCCAATCCCAATCTGTAACAATCAGTAACACATTTTTTTCTCTTTTAGATCCACACACAGATTTCTACCAGCCCAAGCCCAAGCGCACCACTCACACCCTACCCTAGGCCCTAGCTTCTCTCCAGCCGCCGCCCCTCTCCTCTTGGTCCGTCCTTTCTCCTCCAAATCCCCAAATCCTCACTCGAACCCAAACCCTAAGCATCGGCGAGATGTTTGTCGAGGACGATGACGCAGTGGCGCGGCCATGAAGGAGGAGGAGGGCGGCTGCAGCAGCGAGAAACGGCGTCGCTTCAGCCGAACCTCGTCCAAAACATCGCCTACTGCGTCCTGTCCACCAGGTCGACGAGTACATGGGCATGAGGGTCGTCTGCCCCTGCTGGCACTCTTCCGTCGCAAAGCCATCTCCGCACGCCGCGCTGGCCGACCTCCGTTTCCGGGGCAGACGACGACGAAGGCCGGCCCCTCTTCGTCAACGTCACCACAGGGTGCTTCCGCCGGCTGATCCTCCGTGAGGTGCATCCGCATGCCGCTCGTCTGCTCAACCCATTGACTGGTGGCGTGCTTCCCTTTGCAGCATCTATCCGTCCGGATCTCTAGGTGGAGACGGCAGTCGCTGGGACTGGACCAACGGTCATCTTCTCTTTCCCACCGGTCTACTTCTCCGTGAGGTGTCCTTTGGGGCGAACCGACGGTGACGCGGTTTACTCTGCTGATCCCACAGGCCAGCTACGTCATGTGATGCATTTATAGCACTGATGCTGGAAACAACCCAATTTGATAGCATGTACTCCCTCTGTAAACTAATATAAGAGTGTTTAGATTACTAAAATAGTGATCTAAACGCTCTTATATTAGTTCACGGAGGGAGTACGTGAGATATGACCTCAGTGACGGCAAGAGAAAATACGTCAACTGCCCTCGGGTTCCTCAAGATGCTCGTGGAGCTGAAAGCGGTACAATACATGAACGCCCTTTGAGCCTTGCTCAGCTGCTTCTCACTCCCTATCCAGGTGTGATAGATCAACTAGATCGTATCCACCAAATCTAACTCGTAGGCCTTAAGTGTTTAACGACATTCTCAATTTCAAATGTCATGCTGCAACCTCGAAAAAGGAATTGACTTCCTTGGCAACTAGTTTCTTTGTCACTGGACTTGATTGCAGCTAAGATGCTTGTGCTACAGCTTTGGGCTGCTGAGGTTCTAAACCAGGAGCTACAGCGTAGTGGAGAATCGTTGAAGAGTAGTGAAATCCTATCTGTTTTGTGTATTCATCCACTGGTGTAGTTAAAGTCCTGTGGCTCGCTGTCGTTGGTGGAGCCCTGATAGTGATAGTGGTTGTGTAATGGATATGTTGATGTTTGTATCATGCAGTTGCAAGTGCTGGATATGTTGCTGTCGTTGGATATGATGCGCCCTAGTAGCAGCTTTGTAATGCATCTGATGCCATTTTTTTTCTTGAATACGCACGAGTGTGCGTACTACTCCCTTCGTTTCCAAATATAAGCCTTTTTAGAGATTCCAACAAGGGACTACATATGGAGCAAAATGAGTGAATATACACTCTAAAGTATGTCTATATACATTCGTATGTTGTAGTCCATTGGCAATCTCTAAAAAGACTTATATTTAGGAACTGGGGAGTATATATTAAAGAAAGGAGTGGGGTGAAGAGCCCTTCCACAATTGAGCTGCATATTACATGTGCCCAAATCCGCCCTAGCGTTGTCTAGTGTATCTCCTCGCCGTAGCCCATGTTGATAACGCTTCCAAGAAGTGGGCTACGTCTCCTTTGGTTAGCGCTGCCTGCTTCCATATCCTTGTTTCTCCTTCTATCCTATCAACTATAAAGCTTATCGACGGCACTACTCCATCAAATACAATCGCATTTCGGTGTTTCCACAATTCCCAGAGAACCAGGATGATTATTGCTCTGTCGCCCTTTCCATTGCGTCGGGTGCCAATCTTGCTTTGGCACCATTCTGGAAGCTTCTCCCCTCCCGATGGAATCCAGTCTTGCTTGTCGAGTGCCTGGCAGATGATTGTCCAGACCTCGCGCATGAACACACAACCAAGTAGGAGGTGGTTTATCGTTTCTTCTTCCTGGTCGCAGAAAGGGCATGCTTCTTGGTGGTCTAGTCCCCTCTGAGCAAGGCGGTTCGAAGTCCAGCATATGTTCCGTAGAGCCAGCCAAGTGAAGAATCTACAGTGCAGAGGGGCTCTTGATTTCCATGCAAACATCGCGGTTGGCGCCACCTCCCTGCCCCAGAACCTAGCCGCGTACCCTGATCTAGTCGAGAAGTGACCATCTATCTCCCATGCCCATGCGACGGAGTCTTGTTAATCCTGTTGTATCTCTTATCTCGTGATCGCGGTCCAGAGGGTGAAGTACTCCTAAAGCAAAGTCGGTGTGAGGTCAGGTCCAATATCTCTCGCCTAAGCATTGTCAGGTATCGCCTGGTGCACTGTGCGTTCTTCGCGTGTCTACCTCTTTACTCGACCATATAGGCCCGGCGCGAGCTCCTGCACCCGCTGCCCTTGCAACCATCTATCTTCCCAAAACAGTGTATGTCTTCCATTCCTAACTTTAGATAGGGCAGCAGCTTGGTATAGCTGTAGCGATTGTCTTGGCACACCAATCCTAAATTCCGCCCATGGCTTTGAGGGGTCTGATCTCTGGAGCCACGGCCATCTTGATTGCATCGCTATGTTTAGCCATTCGAGGTGTGGGATGATGAGGCCTCCAGCCCACATAGGTGTACATATCGTCTCCGATGCAACAGAGCATTGTCCACCATTTGCCGTTGCCTTAGCGCACCAGAGGAAACCCCGACGGATCTTGTTCATCGCCGCAATCTTCTTGTGTGGGATGTCCATGCAAGAATGGCGTGAAGAGGCATTGCACATCGAACCGATTTGACTAAGAGTAGGCGCCCGCTCTTTGACATGCCGGCTGCCTTGCACCTTGGTAAGGCTGCCGCAAGTTGATCCACCAGGCCCGAGAGTTGAGTAGCAGATTGCTTATGGATAGTGAGTGGCAAGCCAAGATACTTGCCAGGGAACGTGCCGCTTGGGCATCCTATGGTTGCCACCACCCTATCCCGAGTGTCCGAAGGGCAACGGATCGGGTAGGTTGCACTTTTGGTAAGGTTCACATGTAATCCTGAAGCGCCACCAAAGATTCGTTGAAGCGAGGAGCATGCTTGTAGGTCTTGATCAAATGGCTTGGCGAAGATCATGATGTCATCGGCAAACATCGACAGGCGGTGTTTCATTCCCCTCCGTGCAAGTGGAGCCATGATTCCACGTGAGGTCGCAAGTTCAAACATCCGTTGTAGCGGCTCCATGATTAACATGAAAAGCATCGGTGATAGTGGGGCTCCTTGCCTTACTCCCTTGCAATTGTATATGGGTCCTCCTGGAGCTCCGTTTACCATGATCCTCGTGGAAGAGGTAGATAGCAGGCTACAAATCCACGCAAGCCAATTAGGCCCGAAGCCCATAATTTGCATTACTTCTAGGAGAAAAGGCCAGTCCACCGATTCAAACGCCTTCGAGATACCCAATTTCAACATTACAGCCTCCTCCTTTAGTGCATGTAGCCGACGTGACGTGTCTTGCACGAGCATGAAGTTCTCATGGATCAATCTACCCTTCACGAAGGCACTTTGGTGCATTCCAACAAGCGATGGCAAGTCAGGCGCAAGTCTGTTTGACAAAGTTTTGTCAAAGATTTTTATCGTTCCGTGGATGAGGCTAACTGGCCGGAAGTCACGGATGTCTACGCACCATCTTTCTTGGCAGGAGCGACACAATGGCTTTGTTGATAGCCGGCAGTCCTCTCATGTCTCCTCAGTAGAAATGCCAACTTGCTGTAGACCAACGTCGCCGCGAAGAACAGGAACACTGACCTGGCTTTCTTGATGGGCGGCGCGAACATGCTCCAGAGCGGAGGCATCATCACCTGGCGAAGCGCGGCCTCATCTTGAACCAGATACCGGCGACGCCGACGCCGACACCAACGCCGCAGCCAAGCCCGAGTGATGATGCCTCCGCGACGCCCAGTAGCACAGACGCCGCGCCGCCCAGCCCAGAAGCCGCGTCGACGCCGCCCAGCCCGCGCACGCCGACGCTGACCCTTCAAACGCCGGAGGCCGACCCCGCAGTTTGATGATGCATTCCTTGCGTGTCCTTTCTTTTTGTGCGCCGAACTTTTCATTTGATCGCCAAACTGTGGCACGGTGATGATCGCCAAATTGTTGCGCCGATCGCCGGTTATGGCGTTTTTTTGAGCGGGAACGGACCAAGTTTGAATATGCTGCGCCTTGGGGGCGGCACCTGGGGGCGTGGCTAGGGCCTTGATCGCCCCCAGGGCGTAAAAATTGCCGGGTGAGCGTCCAAAAGAGCGCCGGCCTATACGCTTAGGTGGGGCGAACGAGTGGAGATGCTCTTAATAAGACGACCTTAGTAGTTAATCTTGACCCGGCCTGGGCTTCCTAGATCTTCCGCTTGCTATAAAGCTGTGCCTGTGCGTTGCTGGTATGCATGATCTTGGGGGTGCCTGTGCGTTGTCATAGTTGTTGCTGGTGGGAGTTCGTTTGTCAGATACGAACCAAATGATTTCCTTTATAGAATTAATAGAAATTAGAGAGGAAGGCTCTATTTTGCTTAAAAAGGGTGTAAGTTCATTAAATTTGCAATTTGGGTAAGTCGGTTTTGTGGAAGGAGGAACGGTCGGACGAAAAAAAAAGCTGGAGGAAGAAAAAAAAATGATGGTTGGATCTTAGTCTACCGGCATAGAAAATAAAATAAAGGCCCTGAATAATTTTTAGGCAGCTTACACATATCTGCTGCCTAAATAATATAGTAGGGACCTTTTTTTTTATTTGTTTTGGTATATTGGGTGCTATGACTCTCAAGTGTAAACCATATAAGCCAAGCGCGTATTTGGTTACTCCTAGATTTTTAACTGAAAAACTGGTCATATGCAACCCTGCAAGTACTTGTTCTGTTACCTCCATACACGCGGGGTTCCTTGCGCAATCCACGCGGGTCCACAGGTATCACATTTGCCGGGGTGTAACCCCGGTCCAACCGTTCGTACGAGACCTGAGGCGAACTCCCGGCGGCGGAGAAGCCCAATGGGAACTCGACGATGTGGATGAGGACAGTACCCAGGGATATTTTCACTAAAATTTAAATTATCAAACTCATTTCATGCGCGTAAAGTAGAAGAATCCTTTGTGATGCACACAATCATTCAAATAGAACGGCGTTCGACGGCAGCACGCGCAAAGTTTCCCTCCACATTTTAAAAAATTTGGCCTACCAACGAAATATCTACCCCCTCCCCACCCCTTTTCTCCCCGACCACAAGTCAGATTTCCCCTGTTTCCCCTTCCTTCCTTTCGAAGCTATAGACACTTTCTCGCTTGCTTCCTCGCTCTCGCCGTATCGCATCCTACTTTCGGGGTCAGCATGGTCTTCTTCAATGACCTCTCCAACGGTTCCTCCTCCGACGACTAATTTTTCAGCACCCAGGTATACGTCTCTTCTCTCTCTCGGGGTTATGACTTGGAACGAAGGATTAACCCGACGGTCGATTTGAGTCATTTCTTCCTTTTGTAGCTCCCTAGGACCATCAGTTGCAATAAATGGAGCGGGTGGCTGAAGATCTGCCTGCTCGTTGTCATCATCAATATCCATGCGTGAAGCTAGTTGCGTTTGAATATGTGGATAGTGGGAGGAAGTTTCTGGCATGTGCAGAGAAGGTTACACTAGTGCAGAACTGGGCTATAGCACCAGTTTGTAAGGGAACCGGCACTAAAGGGTGGGGACTAAAGGTCCCCCATTTTAGTACCGGTTCTGCACGAACAGCCGCTAAAGGGCTACCACATGGCACATGCCAGCACCAGGGGCGGGGAGCCCTTTAGTACCGGTTGGTAACACCAACCGGTACTAAAAGGTTTGGTGGCTTTTGATTTTTCATTTATTTTCCCTTTAATTTTATGTTTTCCATTTAATTTAGAGATTCTTTTTCATTTATTTACTATGAAAACTCTTGCATCGCATATCATCACCAACAACAACACTAGTTAATAATCATCATATATATATAGTCATTACCACTATTTTTATCATCATTATGTAATCACCATCAACAGTAGCTTAAAGAAAAAACATTCACTTGTACAAAAAGCAAAGATATCATCGAGTTCAACATGGTCATGAGATTATTTATAAGCATTCATAACTAAGACCACAAAAGCAAATCACTAATATTTAAGTTTAGGACGAAACACGGACATGAGACGACAAGTACTAATAGCAGGAACTAGCTAATCACTCTTGCTGCTCTCTCTCTCAGGTAAAATGGCATAGAATGTGTGTAGCTCCTGATTCATCATATTGGAGCATGCAGATGAATCTGTCTCTGCGCTTCTGATTGTTGCCCCCAAGTACTTCTCTGCGATCATTCACAATTTTTCTCCAGTCTTTCACTATTAAGCATTCCTCGGTTCTAGAAATCCTGAATGCACTCGTGTGCAATGTAGGATGTCTTGGCCGTAAGCTAACAATTGACACCGTTAGTCGAGATCCACTGAGGTACAAATATCATCGACAGTCCCTTTTGAAGAACATAGTATAGTAACATACTTAGCAATGAAGTTTAGCTTAAAATAATGTATGCAAAAGATGCACTGAGGACAAGTAGTAAAAATCTTACCATCTTTCCTAAATACATGTGACCGTATTTCAATACGAAAACTGTTGGTCGCACGTTTTGATCACTAAGATTTGCAAGTCTAGGAAAATAATTTCTCCTGACAGCATCAAGATACTCAAGCCATGAAACATATTGACTTATCTCCTCGCAGTTTAATTCAGCCCCGGGACAGTGGAAGGTCATGTCTACCAAGCGCCGGACATGTTTGCTTGAATGGAAATAAGCTGTCAATAGAAATTAGTTGTCAACTATTTTTCAAATAAACAATATCGAAGACATAATATGGTTGAGGAACACTCACATAATGGTAGAACTGGAGGCGTCTGCCACATCGACCCAAATATCGGTATTACCTTCAATATCATCTTCCGGATGAATATCAAAGATGATAACCATATCAGGCTCGAATGCATAAGCCTTGCATAGTGCTTGCCAAGTTTTGCATTCAAAATAGGTGTAGGTGAATGCATTGTATAATTCTGCGTGGAAAGTATAACCATGCTCGGTCTTCAAATTAACTCTCTTTACCTCCATAGTTTTCATAGTACTGAAACTATCTTATCCAATACAAAAATTCTTGCATGGCAGGGGATATGCTATAGTAGAATAGTAAAAAATTGAAACTATAAGTTGAAGCAAATGAAGCATATGCTTAATTAAGAAAAAAAAACTTGTCATTGTGACTTATTGCATTCACTTCGAAGGTCTCATCCAGCTTGATGCTGAAGAGCCTACCATCAACTAGGAAATTTCTGTCGCACGTGTCGCGCTTTTTTTCGCAGTATTCGCACATAACGAAATCATTCTCGTCGTCAGACATTTCCTATGTTCATATATAGTTGAAACATTATTGATATAAATACTTACTAGCAGTTCTATTAATTCAACTAGCTAGTTCTATTAATTCAACTAGCTCTATTAATTCATGTACTAAGCACTTATTAAAAATAAACTAGTTCTAAGCTTCTTACTAAAATCTCATATATAGTAAACTTTTAAATCTTTTAATTAATTATTAGATCATCAAATCTCATATATATATACCTAAATGTATATATCTAGCTAATTCATCTAATTAATCTAACATTTGACATTAATATATCTACATTATTTTCTATTTAATTCATCTATGACATTAATATCTAACATTTCTAACATGCATTAATCTAACCTGCATTTATATAAACTAAATATATATATATATAAGAGTTGTATAAGATGTACTACGGCGGCGGATCGGGGACGATCGACGGCGCGGGCGACGGGCAACGACGGGACGGCTTGGTCGTGGCGGGAGGGTGGATTGTAGGCGAAGAGGCGACGGGGCGCGGGCGACGGGGACGGCCGTCATGCAGGCGGCGACGAGGCTAAGGGGCGACGGGGGACTGACGACGAGGAGAAGAAGCAGATGGATGAAAAGTAACTGAAATTTCGTAAGTGCTATATATAGGAGAGAATTTTAGTACCGGTTCGAGACAAAAAACGGTACTAAATGTCAAATTTGGCCAGGCCAAATGGCGGGAAGCGACAACGTTTAGTACCGGATCATGACTAGAACCGGTACTATAGACTACCCTTTAGTACCGGTTTGAGCCACGAACCGGTACTAATGGCTTACGTCCGGTGTGGCAAGTTTAGTCTCACCTCGGTAGCCGAGAGGCTTTCAGAGTCATTTAGCTCAAAACAAATCTGTAAATGCATGAAAAATAGCAACAAATCAATAATTCAAGTCACACACTCCCATAATCCGCCTTTTTCTTTCGTAAAATTAACTTCAACTATTTGTATTGTATAAAAATACTTTGGAGTTGAAGAGAAGCTCGGGGCGTTCTGTCATTGTTGTGGGTCCTTCGCTTTCATTACATCAATGTGGATTACCTCT